>CM062295.1:184446183-187202730 GCA_031216915.1 Pictodentalium vernedei
AATCGGCCCCTGGGTTCATATTTGGGCTCAGTATAGGAGCCCAAATTTGAACTTAGTGCATTTCAGGCAAATTTCTTCAGACATCTTCTCCAGATCCAGCAGGCAGAATCTTTTGATATTTGGTATGCAACATTGTGGGGTGGATCTGATTCAAGTTTGTTCAAATCGGCCCCTGGATTCATATTTGGGCTCAGTATAGAAGCCCGAATTCGAACTTAGTATTTGGGCTCACTATAAAAGCTTGAATTCGAACTTAGTGCATTTCAGGCAAATTTCTTCCGACATCTTCTTCTCCAGATCCAGCAGGCAGAATCTTTTGATATTTGGCATGCACCATTGTGGGGTGGATCTGATTCAAGTTTGTTCAAATCGGCCCCCTGGGTTCATATTTGGGCTCAGTATAGGAGCCCAAATTTGAACTTAGTGCATTTCATGCAAATTTCTTTAAAAATCTTCTTCTCAAGATCCAGCAGGCAGAATCTTTTGATATTTGGTATGCAACATTGTGGGGTGGATCTGATTCCAGTTTGTTCAAATCGTCCCCCTGCCCCTGGATTCATATTTGGGCTCACTATAAAAGCTCGAATTCGAACTTAGTGCATTTCAGGCAAATTTCTTCAGACATCATCTTCTCAGCAGAATCTTTTGATATTGGGTATGCAGCATGCTTAGGGGAGTGAGATTCAAGTTTGTTCAATCCAAGTCCCTGGGTTCATATTTGGGCTCACTGTGGTAGCCCGAATTATAACTTAGTTCAAAATGAGGAATTTTCTTAAATCTTTTTCTTCAGATCCAGCAGTCAGAATGTTTTGATATTTGGTATGCAGCATCTTTAGGGGGGTGAGATTCAAGTTTGTTCAAACCATGTGCCTAGGTCCATATTTTGGCTCACTGTGGGAGCCCGAATGATAACTTTGTTGAAAATGAGGAATTTTCTTTAAAAATCTTCTTCTTCAGATCCAGCAGTCGGAATGTTTTGATATTTGGTATGCAGCATCCTGGGGGGGGGGGGGGGGGGGGGGGGGGGGGTTCAAGTTTGTTCAAGCCATATCCCTAGGTCCATATTTGGCTCACTGTGAGAGCTTGAATTGTAACTTAGTTCGAAATGAGGAAGTTTCTTTAAAAGTCTTCTTCAGATTCAGCAGTCAGAATGTTTTGATATTTGGCATGTAGCATCCTTAGGGGGTGAGATTCAAGTTTGTTCAAGCCAAGTCCCTGGGTTCATATTTGGGCTCACTGTGGGAGCCCGAATGATAACTTAATTCAAAATGAGGAATTTCTTTAAAAATCTTCTTCTTCTTCAGATCCAGCCGATGAATGCATTTGATATTTGGTATGCAGCATCCTTAGGGGTTAAGATTCAATTTTTTTCAAGCCATGTTCCTAGTTCCATAAAATTTGTCTCTCATGACTTCATTCCTTTGTAGTGTTGATGAATCATGTCTAACGGAATGTGACCCCAAATACTTCTTTGAACCACTTTGTTTGAATCACTTTGCCTGGTGAGTGATTAAGGCCCCTTGGGGCCCTCTTGTTCCCAATTTTAACCCTTTGAAACAAATGTGATACTTTTTTTTCTACTTTTATGTGCAGGTTTTGAGGTTTTTATACGCCTGTTTTCAAAAAACGGGTCGTATTATGGAATACCGCTGTCCGTCTGTCCGTCCGGTCATATGTCGTACGATAACTCGAGAACGCTTTGAGAGATTTTAGTGATTTTTGGGTAGGTGGTGTATATATATATATATATATATATATATATATAACTCTGGAATGACTAATCGAATGGCGACACTCCCTTTCGTTTAGTGTCGCCGTTTGATTAGTCATTCCAGAGCTATGGGACTTGATTACTTTGAAAATTGTTGATTTTTTACACGTACGATAACTCGAGAATGCTTCGAGAGATTTTCACGATTTTTTGGTTAGTGGTTTATGTTGATGGAAGGAAGCTCCCTTTCGGTTGGTGTCACCGTTCGATTAGTCATTCCAGAGTTATGGGACTTTATTTTTCACATGTCGAACAATAACTTGAAAATGCTTAGAGCAATTTTCATGATTTTTTGGTTGCAAGTATATGTTGATAGAAGGTATCTCCCTTTCGATTTGTGTCGCTGTCTGATTTGTCATTCCAGAGTTATGGGACTTTATTCATCAAAATATAGGCAATTTTCCACATGTCGGACAATAACTTGAAAATGCTTTGAGCAATTTTCATGATTTTTTGGTGGCAAGTATATGTAACCTGACAAGTACACATGTATACTCATATTGTGTGGTTTCCTCTTGTAATTAATAACGGGCATATCATGCGCTCATGGCGCAGCTGTTTATTCTTTCTTTTCTTCCAAGTGGATATTTTTCAGGTAGAGTTTCGCCTCACTGGCATATTGCGATGGTGGTTACTGTGACATTATCCGGGTATTTTTCTCAATTTTAACCCATTGAAACAAATGTGATGCTTTTTTTTTTTACTTTTATGTGCAGGTTTTGAGGTTTGTCTTTCTTTTCTTCAAAGTGGAGACTTACCTTGTAGCATATTGCCATGGTTCCTATTTTATGTTATCGTGCTTTTTTTGGCTATTATTATATTATTTAACCCTTTAGCTGCTTATTTACTTTAATTTTGGACTTTTGTGTGCAGGTTTTGGACTTTTTTTTTACTCCAGCCACCCCTTTACATTGGCCACCTGCTGGTGAGCCACGGGGTACTGATACCCCCTTTAGTTTCTTGAAGTTATGATCTCAAAAGACATATACATGAAATTCAAATAATTTATTTCCAAATTAATGAACACAGTATGTTGTTGGTTATGATTATTGTACAAGAATATAAAAAAAACCTGACAAGTACACATGTATACTCATATTGTGTGTTTCCCTCTTGTAATTAATAACAGGCGTATCATGCGCTCATGGCACAGCTGTTTATTAGCTCACCTGACTGAAAGTCAGTGTGAACTCTTGCCATCACTTGGCGTCCGTCATCCATTGTATGTTAGCCTTACAAAACAATCTTCTCACAAACCGATGGCCCAAATTGAAACATATATGGGCCACATCATCTTGGGGATATTCTGTTTTAGTTTTGTTCAAATGGGGTGTCCGCTCTTTTTGGGCATGGTCTTATGCCCAAATATGATGAAATTCTTTAAAAATCTTCTTCTCATGAACCACAGGTGGGAATGCTTCGATATTTGGTATGAAACTTCCTCTGGTGTTCAAGATTAAAAGTTGTTCAAAGAAAGTTGATAGGTCCATATTTGGGCTCTCCAAGGGATGGGCTCACTTTTGAGCTCCTCTGAAAATTTCTATTTCAAGAACCAATGGAGCGATTTGAACCAAATTTTATATGTGGCATTAGTTGACCCTAAGTACTTCTTCATTCATGCCCCCAAAATTTTGAAATGTCGAATATTCCCCAAACTGCATGGACTATAGATTTTGTATTTGGTATGAATCTTTCTTCTGAGCAGTTGAAACAATTGGACAAAAAAATTGCTGGCGAATCTGTCATATGATTCATTCAGATTACATTTTCTCCATACCCATAACCCTTACAGTTTAGGACAACTTGGTCCAGGTGAGCATTTTAGGCTCTCTTGAGCCTCTGGTTTAAATCTGTCTTGATTTTTGTTTTCTATATGAAATCTCAAGCTGCTTGTATGTACCATTTGATCGAGAAAGAGGCCTCTTTTGTGACAGTTGTGTTGTAAAGTACTGAAGGCAGGCCTGCATAAATATAATTCTCTCTTTCTGGTGAGCCTTTTGAGTGTCCTGAACTGAGGGCCATTATAAAACTTTCTAAACTTATGTAGTAGCTTCTGTGCTAATGTTCTCGGTGCAGTCCAAAAGTAACATTTCTTTCATTTGTTTGTATGTTTATTCTTCAGAACAAATTCCAGTTGAATCTCTCACAGTGCACATTTTTCCAATGGCATGGTCCCAAGACCCTTTCCGAAAGAGCCCACATGGGCTGAGGGCCCTTTCCAAGTGTATTGCATTGAAACATTTTAATGTCGTCCAAGAGTGATGTATTTTGTTAAAAGATTTATAATCACTTCGAAAAATTACCATGTTCCTAGAAAAGCTAACATGAAATGCAAGAGCAGTTCAAGAAAAATTTCCTGTTTCTCAGCTTTTGTAATCTAGAAGAATGAAAAATTGGTTGCCTTGTTTTGAGGCAAACAAAACAATTGTTTGCCCAGTTTGTGCAGGCCTGGAAAATGCAGCCTGAATTGATCTCAAGCACTCTTCAGTAAATTAGTTTTGATGAGGCAAACCCACCGGAACTAAAGCAACCAAAATTAATTAATCTCGCATGGCATGCTACCAGTTAAAAAATTAACCCTGAATTCAAATGATTAAAAGTTAAAACAGGTTTTGGAACAATAAAGTTTTGGGACTGTGCATTCTACCTCTTTTGCATATTCTTCATTTTTAGCTCAACTTGACAAAGTCAAGCTGAGCTATTGCTGTCCGTCTCGTCCGTCGGCATACATACACAATTTCCTTTGGCACACCGCACAGGTCGCATTTATGATTAGATCACTTTGAAACTTGGTTTGCTTCTTTGGGGTTACCTCTAGATGGGAGCTATCGATTTTCTTCGATTTCCGTCAAAAAATGTTGCTGCTGGCAATGACCTTTGATGAACTTAGTACACTTGTGCATCAATATTTCCCTTCGGCACACCCTGTAGGGCACATTTATAATTGGAACAATTTGAAACTTGGTATTCTTGTTTGGGGTGACCTCTAGATGGGAGCTATCAATTTTCTTCCATTTCCGTCGAAAAATGTTGCCACTGGCAATGCCCTTTGAACTTAGTTTTGTCAGACCTCAATACTTCAGTTTAGTCAGACCTCAATACTTCCCTTTGACACACCCAACAGGGCACATTTATAATCAGATTTCTTTGAAACCTGGTATGCTTATTCATAGTGACCTCTAGGTGGGAGCTATTTTCTTCCATTTTCGGCAATAAATGTTGCCGCTGGCAATAACTATTGAACTTAGTTTAGTCAGGCATCAGTATATTCCTTTGGCACAGCCTGCAGGGCACATTTATCATCGGATTGCTTTGAAACCTGGTATGCTTATTTGGGGTGACCTCTAGATGGGAGCTATCGATTTTCTTCCATTTTGGGAAAAAATGTTGCCGCTGGCAATGACCTTTGTACTCAGTTTTGTCAGGCATCAATATATTCCTTTGGCATGCCCTACAGGGCACATTTATGATCAGATCGGTTTGAAGCTTGGTGTGCTTGTTTGGAGTGACCTCTAGATGGGAGCTATCGATTATCTTCCATTTCAGTCAAAAAATGTTGCCACTGGCCAGGGACCAGCCTAGGAGGGAATTTTAGGGAGACTTCAAGTCTCCCTCCAGAAAAAATAGGGAGACTGCACAGTCATGTAGGGAGACTTCAAAGGCAAGTGGGGAAAATTAAGAATATTCATGTATCACCCCCGCCGCCCCTTCATATTTTCAATTTATGATCCTCCATTAACGTACAAATAATCCAGGTCCAGTTGTCTATGATGCATCTGTGCCAGGTTAAAAAATCACAATGTAATTATTGACTGAAAATCCCCCACTGCTACCTTCTCCTTCATGACCCCTCACCTCTTCTTCGTGCCAATCCCCCATCACCCTCCTGTGGTTGCCTTTCAACAAAGTCTACTAAGCTAATAATTTCCTAAGTCTGAAAGTGTGAACAGGACCAGATGTAAGAAGGTTGCTTGGGAGGTACTTTGTTAGTTAATAAACAAAATACATTCTGGGGTCGAGTATTTTGTAAAAGAAATGTCATTCCGCATCATTTTTATGGCATTCCGGTGTCATTCCGCGTCCTTTCATGTCGTTCCGATGTTTAGGAGGACCCTTTTTCAAGATCGTCCACATGCACACTTGTGTCCTGTACAAAGCTTTTCTTGACATCAAAAAGCTTTTTTTCATGTGTTTCAATTCCATTCGTGTTTTTCTGGGAATAGACAGCCCAACAGTTAACAGTCGTCAGCAAATCGAAATGAAAATAATGTGTTATAAAATACGTGTATACATTTTCGGCATCCTAAGCGACGTAACCTACTTTCAAACTGGGTTGTTTGTTGAGTCGCGTAAGTCACCTATTTTCGTTTCGACACTTGAAGCTCCGACTGGAACGCAACAAAATAGAAATAAAAAAATCCACCAAAAGCGACAATGGACAATTACTTGTCGTGTGATTTCAAATAAATGGACGTTTATTTGACGAATTAAAATGCCCATTTATCACACTCGAGCACATTCGATTTTTGAAAATACTCGTTTTCATGTAAACCTCGCATCACTCAGTTCAGCCTTTTCTCATTTTGGCCAATTTTTAGAGGGCGACTTGTAATCGCCCCGACTATTTTTCTAGGCGACTTTGGGCTTAGAAGGGCGACTTAATCACCCTAGTCGCCCTCACGGCTGGTCCCTGCCACTGGCAATGACCTTTGATGAACTTAGTGCGCTTATATATCAATATTTTCCTTTGGCACACCCTGCAGGGAACATTTATAATCAGATCAATTTGAAACTTGGTATGCTTGTTTGGGGTATCTTCTAGATGGGAGCTATTGATTTTCTTCCATTTCTGGCAAAAAATCTTGCCCCTGGCAACAACCTTTGAACTACGTTTAGTCAGGCATCAGTATATTCCTCTGGCATGTCCTCAGGATACATTTATGATAGGATCGCTTGAAACTTGGTATGCATGCTCTGGGTGCCTTCTAGATGTTAGCTGTTGATTTCTTTTCATTTCCATAAAATATGATTGTTGTTAGCACCAGCCTTTGGACATGGAACACTTTTGTAGCAACTTATCCCTTTTGCACTCTCTACAGATATATATATTTATGAATTTACATAAAAAAGATAAAAAGACCATTACCATCAACAATGACCGTTAAAGTTAGTGCATTTGTGCATTAACATCTTCCTTTGGCATGCCTCAGAGGGCACATTCATTATCAGGTTGTTTTGAAACTTGGTATGCTTATTCAGGGTGTCAGAGATAGGAGCTACCGATTTTCTTTTCATTTCTATCAAAAAAACTGTGGCTGTTAGCAACAATCTTTGAATCTATTGCATTTGTGCATTTACATTCTTTTTTGAAATGACCTACAGGGCACATTTATTGTAGGATTGTTTTGGGGCTTGGCGTGCTCATTAGGCGAAACATCTACATGTAGATTCATTTCTGTGAAAAAAGTTGCCATTTACAATGACCTCCGAAGTTACTGCATTTGTGTATCAACATTCTTTCTTTAGCCAGTCTTACAGTTTAATTTAACTGGTAGAGTGCTAAATTATTTTTGGTCCTTAAAATTTCTTTGTGCATCTTTGCCTTGTTACAATTTATGGGAGAGTGCCAGTAGGCACTCTCCCAAAAAATGTAACAAGGCAAATCCTAGCAGATGAAATACTATCACTTCAAAGATAATATGAAGCACATCCACAGAATGTGAAGCCTTCAAATTGTGGTGCTGGCACTTCAGAATAAAGCCCAAATATGGGCTTCCAGCACTCTACCAGTTAAAAACGCATGAATTGCTCTGATGTTGTGCACACCCAGTGCTGTTAGGAACCAATGATCTTCAAATTTGCCATTTCAAGTTTGTCAAGTTGATCTACAGTGTCATTGACACTTTCATTATGATTGCTGCTTCTCTGAAGTATAGTTATTTACACAGATTTTCTGTCTGTTTTGTAATTCCATTGTATTTGTTGTCTATTTAGCATGTTGTTATAAACTGTTATTTAATACCTACTCCTGTGAGAACCTGGGGAATTGAAGCAGTGCTAGTTTACTGCAGTAAACAAGCTCTGTTTTTCTGATTAAATAGGATCTAGTCACCAATATTTGAGAGGAAGTCCTCTAAAATGGGCAACATGGGATGAATGATTGAGTTAACTTGACTTTATCTCCATGATGTGATCACGAATAACAACTGCAGAAATATGTGACCATTAAACATCAATAAAATAGCAATAAATAATTTAATCTTTAAAAGACTTTTCATACATTTTAACAACACTACCACTGTTCATGGTCTGTGACTATGTAGTCATGTCTAGGCAGGTCTTCTCTACCAGTATAGGGAGCCATGACTTGTCCAGAAACAGGTGCCAATTGCACTTAAGAATATACTTTGCAAAGTTACCTGAAGACTGCATGTTGAGGTAATTCTCTCAGGCAGTAAAAATTCACTAAAGACAGAACAAGATCTTTTAAGGGTTACGCAAGTAGGGTATTTAACAGATTTTATACATGGTCTTGACAAACGTGAAGACAAATGTAAATTGAACTTGGTAAATCATACCATTTTGAAAAGTACACAATATTTATCAATTGCTGGTACAATATGTTTACCACCTAGTATGAAAAGGATGGCATGAATTTTTGTTTTCAGGTAATGACATTGGTCGCAGTTCATATGGTGCTATGCAAGTGAAGCAAGCATTTGAATATGCTTACCATCAGTTGAGTCGGACAGTGGCTCCTCAGAATGCTTATTTGCTCAAGGGAAATCAGGGAAATCAAAGGTAAATTTACTTATTTGATCTCTTTGAAGGGTTACATGTAGTTAAAATGAGATATTTGTTTCAATTACCTTTAAAAAAAATCAAGATTTTGATCCATTTCTGAAACCAAGTATTGGAGTTTGTAATTCTTGTGTTATGAAGTGTCAACACTTTATCTAACATGATTAGGAGATGACATGACACTAATACTGTGGAACCCTGTTAATTGAATAGCCTCTTTGCCTATGAAAATTCAGTTAACAGGAGTATTCAATTAACAGGGATTGTGTCACTTTCCTGTATTCTAGAGATAAACTTAGCATTTATTCCATTACATATTGGGTCTCTCAAACAAGATATAATAGATTAAATACCTGTATTGGATGTACAGGGGCCAAATAGGTCTATTAACAAAGGAAAACTGGGGAGAGTCAGGGTAATTTCTCGACAGGTTACAAGATTTTTATTCAATTAACAGGAGTTTACTCTATAACCTACATTCAATTAACACGTCAAATTTGTTCTGGAGGTATGGTAAAGGGTTTTGTGTTGGGAAATTATATTCAATTAACGAGTTATTCAGTTCAAAGATATCCAATTAAGTGGGCTCCAATCTAATAGTTTTTCTTAACTTGTAAATTTAATTGTTTTCTTCCCAAACATAGCTGATGAATCCTCATTTGACGATGCGCTTGTTTCATTGAAGAGTGAAATGCTATTTTTTGGAAGCAGAAAATTGTCAAAAAATAACAATTTGAATGCCAATTTTTGTGCACAGCAGTGAGCAGGCAAGTCAAGCTGATTAGAAGCCACTGCTGGGAGAATTCAGTTGTGAAAACCTTCTAATGTATATTGGGGCACCTGTTCTGACTCGACTCTCTTCCTAACTTAATGACCAACCAGCCAGTTATGTTCATAAAAATTTGCTATTTAAATTTTTTCAGTTTTTCCTGCAAAAAACTAAGGTCAGAATTTTGAAAATTTTTGCAAAAATAAAAACGTCTAGTCCATTCTATTTTGCTGTTTAGAAAAAAATCAGGGAGAATATTTATAAATTACAAATGTGGCTGAATGATGCAAACTGCTTTCCAGTGGCAGACTGGTGGGGATCTGATTCTCTGATCCTCTGATCCCTGCTGGCCTGCCACTGAAAACAGCTTATTACCCCTATTGGAACGAGCTTTGTTGCACATGTTCCAATGAGGGGTAAAATAGGACCCTGAACGCAGGGGTCAGCCTGGCAGCTGATTTTAGGGAGAAGTGACTTCTCCCTCCAGAGACTAGGGAAAAGTCAGGGACCAGGAGGGAGAAGTCTGGACATGAGGGAGAAGTCAGAAAAAACCCATAAAACGTATATGACATAGTGACAAAATAAATGTACATAAGAGGACACAATTGTGGAGAAAAAAATAAATAAAAGTTATCCAAACATACATTCATACACAGAACAAAGTCAGATGCTATATAACAAGAATATTGGTTAAAATCCCCCCACCTCCCCTCTACAAAAACTGTGTCTTTCATGGTTTCTGAATACCCTAACTCTTTCCCTACCAGTGATGACTATGGTTACCATGCAGTTGATTTTGTATTTGCCTCAATGAAGTGGATTTGAAATTTAGAATAACCCATTGGGTGCACGGTGGCTCAGTAGGTCGTGGTGCAGGTTGCAAGCCGAGAGGTCCTCGGTTCGAATCCCACCTGCGGCAATCGTGTTGTGTCCTTGGGCAAGACACTTCACCCCCATTGCCCATGTGGGGGGCACGGTGACGCTGTGTACTAAAACCGTACTGCACGTCGATAGTGCACCTGTCTTCAACCGATGCTAACACTGCTGGTGTGGAGTTAGTATGTTGGGGAGCTGACAGTTGCTCGCCGTTGCTCGGTGGTTCTCTCCGGGTACTCCGGCTTCCTCCACCCGTAAAACTGTCATGGTCATGATTAGCCATTGTGCAGAAATATATGACCATAAACACCAATAAATAAATAAATAGAATTACCCATTGTGAGTGTTCTTCTCTATAATAGAAGGTATATTCTTTTAAAAACAGATATTTAAAGTATTTAAAATAAATTTCAAGTTCGCATTAGAAGCTGGGTCATTCATAGTTTCTGAATGCTCTAATTGAATTGAAAAGCATAGTTAAAAAAGTTTTCGATATCCTTTGTAAATTAAGTGTTAACAATTTGAGTTAATTTATTTATAAGGTAAATGACAAAATATTTCAGTTGTCTCCCTTCCCTTCTGCATTGGGTAATAATACCAATACACTGTTCAGAAAAATGACAATATTACATTGACATGTGCGATTGGTTCTATGAAGCCTGCCATTCTTATCCATCCTGATATATGTGATTTCTATCTTGGCCTTATTATACCCCCACTTTCGAAGAAAATGGGGGTATACTGGATTACATGTGTCCGTCCGTCTGTGCGTCCGTGTGTGAGTCCGTTCGAAACTATTCATAACTTAAGTAAATTATTATTATTTACAATATTTGTTGGTCATAGGTATGCCCACACTAGTTATTTTTTTTTAGCTCATCTTGACAAAGTCAAGCTGAGCTAATCTCATCGCTCTCCGTCCGTCGTCTGTCGTCCGTCATCCGTCAACACCATGTTTTGCTCTTCTCCAAAGCCACTGGGCCAATTCAAGTGAAAGTTTGTGTGAGTGATGGTCCCAAAGGGGCATTTCATTTTTGTACAACTCAACATGCCCAGCCCCATAGGGAGGGAGTGGCGGAAAATGCTCCAAAATATTTTTAAAATCTTCTTCTCAAGAACCAGTGTGTACAATGACTTGATATTTGCTATGGAGCTTCCATATGAGGTGTAGAATCAAGTTTGTTCAAACGAAGTTCGTGAAGTAATATTTGGCTTTGTAATAGGAGGGGTAAGATTTTTGGCCCCGCCCAAAATTTCTATTTTCTGAACCGATGGTCTGGTATGAACCAAATTTGTTTTGTGGTAGTATTGGGTCATAAGTACTTGACCCATGCAACAACAAAAAATTCCCGCATCGCTGGGAGCTAAAAATAGAAATATTTTCAAATGCCCATATTTCCCAAACCCCACGGAACAGAGAGCTTTTATTTGGTATGAAGTATCCTTATGACTAGTAGAATTGAATGGTAAAAAAAAATTGCCATCGGTTATTTTAGGGTGTTCTGTAATGGGCATCGAAAAAAATGCTGAGTCAGCATATTTGCAAAAATTTAAAAAAATCTTTTCTCCAGAACCAATCATCAGAATCTTTTGATATTTGGTATACAGCATTCATAAGGGAGGGGGGGGGGGGGGTCAGATAAAAGTTTGTTGAAATAAAGCTCATTGGTTCATTTTTGGGCTCTCTGCAGGAGCCCGAAGTTTTAACATAGGGTAATATGGGAAATATTCTTTAAAAATCTTCTTCTTCAGAACCACCAGTCAGAATCTTTTAATATTTGGTATACATCATTGTTATGAGGGTCAGATTCTAGATTGTTCAAACCAAGTTCCTAGGTTAATATTTGGGCTTCCTACGGAAGCCCAAATTTTATCTTTGTTCAATATGGAGGGTAATTTAAAAAAATCTTCTTAAGATTCATCAGTCAGAATGCTTTGATATTTGGTATGCAACATCTCTATGGGGGTGAGATTCAAGTTTGTTCAAATCAGATGCCTAGGTATATATTTGGGCTCACTATGGTAGCCCAAATTTTTACTTAGTGCAGTATGAGGAAATTTCTTTAAAAATCTACTTCAGATCCACCAGTCGGAATGCTTTTATATTTGGTATACAACATCTCTAGGGGGTTCAGATTCCAGGTTGTTCAATTCGAGTGCCTAGGTTAATATTTGGGCTCCATATGGGAACATGAAATTTAACTTAGTACAATATGAGGGAATTTCTTCAAAAATCTTCTTCAGATTCACTTGTCAGAATGCTTTCACATTTGGTATACAACATCTCTAGGGGGATCAGATTCAAGCTTGTTCAAATCGGATCCATAGGTTAATATTTGGGCTCGCTATGGTAGCCCAAATTTGAACATAGTGCAATTCAAAGAAATTTCTTTACAATTTCTCTTCTTCAGATCCAACAGTCAGAATGCTTTCATATTCGGTACACAACATCTCTAGGGAAGTCAGATTTAACTGTGTTCAAATCAAGAGCCTTGGTTAATATTTGGGCTCTGTATGGGAGCCGGAATTGGCCATTTTGCTGAAGAATTAAAAATTTTGTATTCAGTACCCTCTAGAGGTACTAAAATTAATCCACATAGGTTGTATCAAGGGGCTTCATAGGGGAGCTCTACATTTTACTTATGATCAACTGAAGAAAAGGCATGATGCCCAGATTATTTTTGTCACTCCTGAGGGACTCAAGGATTGACAGTGTAGCCTATGGAGATGGCTTGCTTAATGTAGACTCTTTCTTGGACTCTGTTTAAATTGGGTTCTGTACAAGATGAGCGCTTCAGGCCCCATGGGGCCTCTTGTTTTTAATATTTTTTTTTTGATTACTTGTTCACTTAGAAATTGTGTCCGTCCGAGCCAAATTTTGTCTGTTCAGCCTGTATCTCGGGTATCGAATATTCTATTGCAATGAAATTTGCCATGAACACTGCTTATGGTATAGGCTTTAAAAAAAGGATTCAACGATATTTCTCACATTCTCCTTTTTAGAGTTATCCCCCTTTTTTGACTTAGAAATTGTAGGAAATGGACATTATTTGTCTGTTCAGCCTGTATCTGAGGTATGGATTATCGGATTTCAGTGAAATATGGCATGCAGTTTGCCTGTGACAAAGGCTTCTGCCTCATTGCATAAAACTTCCAAACACCAAACAATTTACCATACCTTTTGACTTAGAAATTGTTGGAAATTGTTGAAAACTTTCGAAGAAAATGGAAGGGGGGGGGGGGTATACTGTTTTACGTCCATCCATCTGTGCATCCATCCGTCAGTCCGTACGAGAATATTCATAACTAATATTTGTTGGTCATAGGTAAGCCCACACTAGGTGGTACACCATGTGGGGGTATACACCGGACGAAAGTGTCCAGCTCTTGCTACATTTAACCACCTTCCAACACAAGTTTTCAAAGAAAAACTTTCATTTTCAATGCAAATTGCAGGGCGAATTTCAGTGGAACCAATTTTTCAATGGAAAATAGTGTAACTGTAAGCAATTTCAACATTTTTATGGATGAACCGTCTCCTACACATTTTTTTTTGTTTTGAAACAGTGGTTAACTTTAATAAATTCTAATTAACACGATTCATGTCTGGTGTGATTCGTTGTTTTTGCTGGCTCTTTGTTTTTAAATAGCCATTTTGTGCTGGCTGCTATCAGCTGGGCGTATTGTTCGAACGACAAGCCATTACAACTTTTTTCAAAAATATAAAATTGGGCTAGTTTAGGCTTTTTTCAGACGCATATAACTGATTTTAATAGTAGTCATGTCTTTATGAATGTGGAAGCGTTTTTTTGTGGAAATAAAATAAAATGCATAAAACTGCCATGTCTCCCAAGGAAGTTTTGAGGGCGACTTGAATTTCGCCCCCAGTTTAAGCCAAGGCGACATGAGGAATTACAAGGCTACTTCTTCACCCTAGTCGCCCACTCGGCTGACCCCTGCCTGAACGAACGACTGGGGGAGGTCCTCTAAAGTGGGCAAAATAGGCATAAATGATTAGCTAAGGTTTAAAAAAGTTAAAAATCTGTTTCTCAGGCCCTCCTGCATGGTCCTTTTGGCTACCGCATGCTCTCTTTTTATAACCAGTGCAAACTTCAAAAAATTGTTTATGTCTGATATTTTTCCCAAGTTAATAAAATTGATAAATTTGTCCCTTAAGTGCAACAAGGTTTTGCAGTGCTTTAGCATTGCAAAGCCTTCTTGCACTCCAGGGATGAAATACACCACCACCCATGCCGTTATGGACTGTAGATTATGAGGCCTAAGACATAAAACAACCAAGAACATTTTTTGATTGCAAAGAAATAATTATAAAAAATAAAATAAAAAACCGCACGCTCGCATAAATTTTACAAAAAATGGCCTGAGAAACAGAAAATCTACTTTATCAGGCCTAAACTTAATTCCATACCTATGTTGCTGTCATGATATAGTCAAAGATGCTGAAAATGACTTTACACACCAATAAATAAATAAATATGAATTTCCTAAGTTACTCAAGGTTATCTTTTCATGTTGAATAAAGGGTTAACTTTGTTATTTAGAACTAAAGCAAAAACAGGAAAAAAAATATATAATGCCAAATGAATGATTTTTCTTTTGACACAGCATATTGGGAAGAATTGTACGTGTAACAGATGATGTTAGCGAGTACAGAGACTTGATCAAAAAGAACTTTGAATCCCCGGAGAAACCATTTGTAGCAGACATTAATCAACAACCTCATTCCAAGACACTTGACAATGCTGAAATCCGGTAAAAGAGATATCAGTAACTCTTTAACAAATATGTTTAGTTTTTCAAAAAAGTTGTGTTGATGCCAGTTACATACAGGCTTAAACCATGGGTCATGAGTAGTGATATAACTTAGTCATCAGAAATTGGATTGTTTCCTATTTTCTCTGTAAAACTTTGATCAGGAACCAATACTATAAAACTTTTACAATTGTATTTTCCCAAATTGTATTTTCTGCAAGTCAATATAAATGACGGAATGAACCATTAGCATTTTCAAATATGTGGCAATTTGCCAGTTGGCAAATTGCCATATCTTTGAAAATACTAATGGTTTATTTCAATTAGTTATTACACCCCCCGCAAACAAAGTTTGGGGGGGGGGGGGGGGGGGGTATATAGGAATCACCCTGTCCATCCGTCTGTCCATCCATCGTAAGCACAACTCCTCCTAAACCGTTTGAAGAATTTTCATGAAACTTTACACAATGGAAGAACTCCATATGGGGATGTGCATGAAGCAATATAATTCCGTTCTGACATTTCCAAGGGGAGATAATCTGTCCATCTGACCATCCTTGTAAGCACAACTCCTCCTAAACAGTTTGAAGAATTTTCATGAAACTTTATGCAATGGAAGAACTCCATATGAAGATGTGCATGAAGCAATATAATTCCGTTCTGACATTTCCAAGGGGAGATAATCTAACTTATACCGTCTGTCCATCCTTGTAAGCGCAACTCCTCCTAAACCATTTGAAGAATTTTCATGAAACTTTACACAATGGAAGAACTCCATATGAAGATGTGCATGAAGCAATATAATTCCGTTCTGACATTTCCAAGGGGAAATAATCTAACTTATACATTTCAGGCGCTGGGGGTATCACTTTGTGAGTTTGCTCACAGTACCTCTAGTTTCCATTAATAGGAAATAAAATTCTGAAAATTACAACTGTAAAAGTTTTATAGTATTGGCCCCATCTTGGGGGTTCACATGGGTCGTTGTGTGGCTAACTATTGTTACAAAGCCTTTACATTTTAAAACATTCAGACCAACTTTTCTGGATTATTTATAGGAATATAAATTACTTTAATTCTTGTACCATTGTTAACTGTTTCAGTGTTGGGGCATATATGACTGTTTTTTAGTTGGACACCCAAGATTGAGAGGAGAGGGTAATGACTAGAGGTCCTAGTAACAGTTAGTGAAGGCAGACCTTGAAAATTGAATTAGGCTATTGAGAGCCTTGAAAAATGCTGAAATAACATCGAGAAATGGCCTTGAATGGCCTTGCATTTTATCAGTCCTTGTCTGCAGGAACCTGGTATTTTAAAACAATTTTAGTTTCCTTCCAGAATTGTTTTATGTACCTGTATTTACCAGTTTACCAATATACCTTGCAGCCCTAGATACAAGAATATATTGCACTTTTCTGTTTCTTTGCCATCCGATTGTATTAAATCTGCAGCTGTTTTTAATTGTTGTACACCACCAGAAAACTTTAGAAAGTGAAACAATACTAGTTTACTGAGGTAAACTAATTCTGCATTACTTGTAAAATAGGATCTGTTAACCAATACCTGAGGTGGAAGTCTTCTGAAGTGGGCAGCACAGTTTAAACGGTCGGTTAAACTTGTGTACTTGTTTTGTAGTTATTTTATAGCCATATATGCTGAAAGTGACCTTAAATAACAATAAATAAACAATTGTTTGAATCTTGGGGTCATCATAAGTGAGAGAAACTCAATTTTTGGATACATTTTGCATTTTTAGCTCACCTGGCCTAAAAGGCCATATGAGCTTTTCTCATCACTTGGCATCCATTGTCCGATGTCCGTCATCCTGCGTCCGTCATCCTGCGTCTGTAAACTTTTAACATTTTCATCTTCTTCTCTGTAACCGCTGAGCTGGTGTGAACCAAACTTGGCAGGAATGGTCAGTGGGAGGTCCTCTACAAACGGTCCTCATTTTGTTCCCGTCGGATGAAAAACTTGGTTTCAGAGGCATTCCTTGATTCTGGTTAGTGGATTTTCAAAAATCTTTTCTGAAATGTTTTGAAACTTCATATAAATGATGACTGGGACCCCCTCTACCAACGATCCTCATTTAATGTTGATTGGGTTGTAAGCATGGCCACAATTGCGGCTTATAGTTACCATAGAAACCCTATGGGAAATCACATTTTCATCTTCTCTGCAACTACTGAGGTGACGTAAAAACAAACCTGGCAGGGATAGTCCATGGGAGGTCCTCTACAAACGATCCTCATTTTGTTCCCGTGGGTTGAAAAACATGGCCGCCAGAGGCATTCTTTGATTCTGATTGGTGGATTTTCAAAAATCTTCTCTGCCAGGCCAAATGTTTTGATACTTCACTTAAATGATGACTGGGACCCCCTCTACCAACAATCCTCATTTAATGTTGATTGGGTTGTAAACAAGGCCACAATTTCGGCTTATAGTTACTATAGAAACCCTATGGGAAATCACATTTCCATTTTCTTCTCTGAAACTTCTGAGTCAAAGTAAACCAAACCTGGCAGCGATAGTCTATGGGAGGTCTTCTACAAATGCTCATCTTTGTTACTGTGCATTGAAAAACATTGCTGCCAGAAGCATTTTTTGATTCCGATTGGTGGATTTTGAAGAATCTTCTCCTCTGAAACCACAGGGCCAAATGTTTTGAAAATGTGCATGGTTGATGACTGGGACACCATCTACCAACGATCCTCATTTAATGTTGATCGTGTTGCAACCATGGCCACAATTGCGGCTTATAGTTACTATAGAAACTCGATGGGAAATCACATTTTCATCTTCTCTGGAACTCCTGAGCCAATGTGAACCAAACTTTGCAGGAATGGTCTTTAGGAGGCCCTGTACAAACGTTCCTCTTTTTGTTCCCATTGGTTGGAAAATATGGCCACCAGAGATATTCTCTGATTCTGACTGATGGATTTTGCAAAAATCTTCCCCTCTGAAACTACGAAGTCAAAATGTTTTGAAACTTCACTTGATTGAGGACTGGGACACCTACCAATGATCCTGATGTAATGTTGATGTAATGTTGCAAATATGGCCACAATTGCATCTCATAGTTACCGTGGAAAGCCTATGGGAAATCACATTTTTAGCTTAACTTGATAAACTCAAGTTAAGCTATTGCCATCACGCATACGGAAGTCTGTTAGTCTGGGAGTCTGTTCACATTTTCCTTTAGCACGGGCTACACCCCGCAGTTCTTGTCTGATCGTCACAAAATTTCATATGCAGGTTTGGGGTCATGTCTAGATGAGAACGTCCCCTTTTGGTCATGATCGGTCAACCGGTATGGCTGCCCGAGCCCAAAACTCGAAAACCATTAGCACAGTCTACAGGTCGTATTTATGAAGGGATTTCATTGTAACTTGGTAGGATTCCTCTGTATAATGCCTAGATGAGAACGTCCCCTTTTGGGCATGATCTGTCAACTGTGATGGCTGCCCAAGCCCGAAACCCAAAAACTTTTAGCACAGTCTGCAGGTCATGTTTAATATCGAGGGATTTCATTGTAACTTGGTAGGATGACTCCTTATGATGTCTAAATGAGAATTTCCCCATTTGGGCGTGATCTGCCAACCGTGACGACTGCCCGAGCCCAAAACCTGAAACCCTTTAGCACAGTCTACAGGTCATATTTATTGAGGAATTTCATTTTAACTTGGTGGGTTGACTTCATATAATGTCTAGATGAGAAAGTCCCTTTTTGGACGTGATTGGGCAACTGTGACGGCTACAGGGGCCCAAAGCCCAAAAACCTTTAGCACAGTCTACAGGTGATATTTATGAAGGGATTTCATTGTAACTTGGTAGGATGACTCCAAATAATGTCTTGATGAGAACGTCCCATTTTGATCGCGATCATTCAGCCTTGATTGGTGCCCAAGCCCAAAAACCTTTAGCATAGGCAAAAGGTCATATTTATGGAAGGATTTCATTGTAACCTGTTAGGTTGACTCCATTTAATGCCAATATGATGACATCCCCTTTTGGTTGTGATTGGTCAACTGTGATGGCTACAGGTGCCCAATGCCCGAAAATCTTGAGCACAGTCTACAGGTCATATTTATGAAGGGATTTCATTGTAACTTCGTAGGATCACTCCAGATGATGCCCAGATGAGATTGTCCCCTTTGGTTGCAATCATTCAACCCTGATGGCTGCCCGAGCCTGAAGCCCGAAAACCTTTAGCACAGACTACAGGTCATATTTATGAAGGGATTTCATTGTAACTTGGTAGGTTGACTTCATATAATGTCTAGATGTGAACGTCCCCTTTTGGACACGATTGGGCAACTGTGATGGCTACAGGGGCCCGAAAACCTTTAGAACAGTCTACAGGTCATAATTATGAAGGGATTTCATTGTAGCTTTGTAGGATGACTCCAAATAATGTTTAGATGAGAACATCTCCTTTTGGTCGCGATCATTCAGCCTTGATGGCTGCCCAAGCCCAAAAACCTTTAGCATAGTCTATAGGTCGTATTTATGGAAGGATTTCATTGTAACTTGTTAGGTTGACTCCATATAATGCCTAGATGATGACATCCCCTTTTGGTCGTGATTGGTCAACTGTGATGGCTACAGGTGCCCAATGCCCGAAAATCTTGAGCACAGTCTGCAGGTCATATTTATGAAGGGATTTCAATGTAACTTCGTAGGGTCACTCCAGATGATGTCCAGACGAGAATGTCCCCTTTTGGTTGTGATCATTCAACCATTATGGCTGCCCGAGCCCGAAGCCCGAATACCTTTAGCACAGTCTACAGGTCATATTTATGAAGGGATTTCATTGTAACTTGGTAGGTTGACTTCATATAATGTCTAGATGAGAACGTCCCCTTTTGGATACCATTAGGCAACTGTGATGGCTACAGGGGCCTGAAGCCCGAAAACCTTTAGCACAGTCTACAGGCCAGATGTATGAAGGGATTTCAATGTAACTTGATAGGATGACTCGTTTTGGAATAATTTCACTGTAACTTGGTACCTTTCATTGATATACGTTTAGCACAGTCTACAGGTGATATTTATGAAGGAATTTCATTGTACCTTGGTAGGATGACTCCAAATAATGTCTAGATGAGAGTGTCCCCTTTTGGTCACGATCATTCAGCCTTGATGTCTGCCCGAGCCCAAAACCCCCAAAACTTTAGCATAGTCTATAGGTCATATTTATGGAAGGATTTCATTGTAATCTGTAAGTTTGACTCCATGTAATGCCTAGATGATGACATCCCCTTTTGGTCGTGATTGGTCAGCTGTGGTGGCTTCAGGGGCCCGAAGCCCGAAAACCTTGAGCACAGTCTGCAGGTCATATTTATGAAGGGATTTCATTGTAACTTCATAGGATCACTCCAGATGATGCCCAGATGAGAATGTCCCCTTTTGGTTGCGATCATTCAACCATGATGGCTGCCCGAGCCCAAAGCCCAGAAACTCTTAACACAGTCTACAGGTCATATTTATGAAGGGATTTCATTGTAACTTGGTAGGTTGACTTCATATAATGTCTAGATAAGAATGTCCCCTTTGGACGCAATTGGGAAACTGATGGCTACAGGAGCCCGTAGCCCGAAAACCTTTAGCACAGTCTACAGGCCATATGTATGAAGGGATTTCAATGTAACTTGATAGGATGACTCGTTTTGGAATAATTTCACTGTAACTTAGTAACTTTTGTTGACATACGTTAACTGTGAGGGCCACATTCATTAACTGTGAGGTCATATTAACCCATCCCTCAGCTCTTTAGTACAGTGTACACCTCATATTATTTTTATCAAAAACATAGCATACAAGGAACAGAAATGAACATATTCCCAATTATCACAATTCTTGTCTTATTTCATAATCCTTTCATAAACGTTGAGCATTATCCTTTTCATCAAACACATCACACAAGTTAAGCTACAGTGTCATTGACACTTTCATTATATGTAGTTCCAGGCTCTTTAGAGCCTCTAGTTCAGTATTATTAGCTTAACTGGACAAAGTCAAGATAAGCTATTGGCATCACGAGTGCAGAAGTCTGAGTCGGGAGGTCTGTTCACATTTTGTTTGGCACGGGTTACACCCCATAGTTCTTGTCCGATCATTACGAAATTTCATATGCAAGTCGAGGTTCTGTCGAGATGACAACGTCCCCTTTTGGTCATGATCGGTCAACCGTGATGGCTGCGAGAGCCCGAAAACCTTTGGCACAGTCTACAAGGTCATATTTATGAAGTGATTTCATTGTAACTTGGTAGAATGACTTTGTATAATGTCTAGTTGAGAACGTCTCCTTTTGGTCGCAATTGGTCAACTGTGACTGCTGCATGAGCCCAAAAACCTTTACCGCAGTCTACAGGTCGTATTTATGAAGAGACTTCATTGTACCTTGGTAGGATGACTCGGTATAATGCCTAGATGAGAACGTCCCCTTTTTATACGCCCGTTTAAAAAACGGTCGTTTTATGTTGTCTGTCTGCCTGTCTGTCTGTCTGTCTGTAAACAATTTGGTTTCCGTTCATTTAAAGTCAAACACCTTGACAGATCAACATCAAACTTTCAGAAGTTGTTTTTAGCATTAAAATACAGGTCAAGTTCGATATTGGTGTTTCTCAGTCCATCTGCTGCAGAGATAATGGCGCTTTGAAAACACAATTTTTCTAAAAAAAAATTGGTTTCTGTTCATTTAAAGCTGAACGCCTTTACGGATTGACACCAGATGTTTCAGATGTTGTTTTTAGCAATGAAATACAGGTCAAGTTCGATATTGGTGTTTCTCAGTCCATCCACGGCAGAGTTATGGCTCTTTGAAAACACAATCTTTCGATCAAAATTGGTTTCCCTTCATTTAAAGTCGAACGCCTTGATGGATCTACATCAAACTTTCACATGTTGTTTGTAACAATAAAATGCAGGTCAAGTTCGATATTGGTGTTTCTCAGTCCATCCGCTGCAGAGTTATAACCCTTTGAAAACACAATTTTTGAAAAAAAATTGGTGTCCGTTCATTTAAAGCCGAACGCCTTGACGGATTGACATCAAATTTTTCAGATGTTGATTTTATACACCCGTTTGAAAAATGGGACGTATTATGTGAATGGTCTCTCCACCCGTTTGTCTGTCTGTCCGTCCATGGACACATTTCGTTTCCAGACGATAACTTTAGTTGTAATGGTTTGAGCTGAGTTAAATTTGGCATGTGGATTTAGTATGACAAAATACAGGATGGGTTCGATTTCCGTTTCTGGCCGCCCATTTGCAGTAGAGTTATGGCCCTTTATTTATGGGAATTTAGCCCAACTTTTCGTTTCCGGACGATAACTTTAGTTTGCCTTGACCAATTTTTTTTAAATTCTCTTATTTTGTTTTTGACCACAAAGCACCACTCAAGTTCACCTTTGGCCATAATCGCATGTACCGTTCCATAGTTATTACCCTTGAATGATTGCAAATTTGTGAATTATGTGGTTTCCGGATGATAACTTTAGTTAGCCTTGACTAATTTGTTTCAAATTCTCAGATTTTGTTTATGACCACAAAGCACAGCTCAATTTCACTTTCGGCCAAAATCGCATGTACCTTTCCAGAGTTATTCGTCTTGAATATGTGCATTTTGTGTTTTCCGGATTATAACTTTAGTATGGCCTAACTGATTTTTTATTATACGCCTGTTGAAAGACCGTCAAATTATGGAATCAGTCTGTCTGTCTGTCTGTCCATCCATTTGTCCATCTGCCGGTCTGTCCGTTCGTCAACATTTGGTTTCCAGATGATAACTTTAGTATTTTTTTTCCGATTGACTCCTAAACTTGGTATGTGGTTTAATCAAAACAAAAGACAGGTCAAGTTCGAATATGGGGTCAGTTCGAACTTCGAAGTTCCCCTGAATTATGGACCTTGCTGGACATAGAATGCATCAAATATTTGGTTTCCGGTTGATAACTTTTATTATTTGTTTTCCGATTGGTTCCAAACTTGGTATGTTGTTTAATCACAACAAAACACAGGTCCAGTTCGAATATGGGGTTGGTCCAAACAATTTTCACCCTCGCCCCCATCCTTACCCCAACCTTTCAAAAATACAAAACGGGCGTATATTGTGCTCTTGTTGTCATAATCAGTCAACCGTAACGGCTGCGAGAGCCCGAAAACCTTAAGCACAGTCCACAGGTCATGTTTTTTAAGGGATTTCATTGTACCATGGTAGGATGACTCTGTATAACGTGTAGATGGGAATGTCCCCTTTTGGTCGTGATCGGTCAACCGTGATGGACAACCGTGACAGCTACCCGGGCCCGAAGCCCAAAAACCTTTAGCACAGTTTACAAGTTGTATTTATGAAGGAATCTTATTGTAACTTGGTAGGCAGTATAATGTGTGGATGACGGCCTTTAAATTCATTTATTTTGGGCACACTGTTTTGCCCTTATTTGGGCACATCAGAAATAGAAATAAGTCTTATCCTGTTATGTGTTATTGCCTCACCTTTCTGTTTCTATGGTCATATTATGATGGAAGTTATTCTTCAAATGTAGAAGAGGCACAGAGAATTTGTAAATTTTTGTTGATGTCCTCACACCACCTCTAATTTGGGCACACCTGTAAACGGTGTGAAATTGGGGTAATCTATAGGCCTGGATGAGAACGTTCTATTTTGGCTGTGATCGGTCAACTGTGACAGCTGCACATGCACGTGACCTCGATTTGTTTAGCACAGTGAAGCAATTTCATTGTAACTTGGAAGGATATTCTTTAGTACAATCTACACTCAAATTATTAGCTCCGCCTGACAGTCAGCAGAGCTTTTCTGATATTGAGTTGTCCGTCCATCCGTCTGTCATCCGGCGCCAACGTTTTGTTTGTTCGAACCACAATAAGGTCTGAATCCATCAAGGTCAAGGTCACAGGCGACATGGTAAAGATAACACTCGGGAAAACGTCAACATTTTGTTTGTCCAAGCCATAATTTCTTTACAACTGGATATTTTTTAACAAAACTTTATAACAGTATGTAGTGTCACTAGGCAGTGTGCCATCAATCATAATAAGGTCTGTATCCTTCAACGTTAAGGTCACAGACTACCTGGTTAAAGTAACACCAATGTATTTGGCAAATTTTATTATGTTTTCAATTTTTGTCTAATAAACAAAGCTAATGAGCCTTCTTTGAACAAGCTCAACAAACTGTTCCAATGAGGGCCCATTAGCTATGTTTTTGAGACAGAAAATGATGATGATGTCTGCTATCCGTGTTTGGTAAAGGGTTATCAGAGATTGGGGATCAAATGTTACCCTGTATATATCTGCCCCTGAAAGTAGTTGCCCTAAGCAGAACTATCTTGGCCGAGAGGCCATCTTGTTCTTATTGAAAACATAGCATACAGGGAACATAAATTAACATATTCTCAATTATCACAATTCTTGTCTTATTTCATATTTTCATAAACATTGAACATTATCCTTTTCATCAAACACTACACACATTCAAGTTAAGCTACAGTGTCATTGACACTTTCATTTTTATTATCCTTTCTTGATTAATCACACAGCTGTGCTTCTAATATTGCAGTTGTGTTAACCCTTCACCTGATTAATTGACCACATCTGCCCGTGCCATATGCAAATTCAAGAGCTGAAAACAAATTTAAGGAAAACCTTATCTTAGAATGAGCTCATTGAACCTTTCCAATGAGGGGTCACATGATATTGCTTTGTTGAATTTGTGGAAAAATTTGAAAAGTAAATAATTAAAATAACAAATTTGGATATCCTGTATGTTTGGTAAAGGTTTAACATGTATTTCGTACTTTGCTGCACTATTGCCGACTGTATATTTACTCTTTTATTTTTCATTTTCCAGTACTCTTCCTGGCAGCACTCCAGTTACAGGTTCCCAGTCTGTACTAGAGAGCGAGATCTCTGATTCCAGTGGAAACACTTCAGAGTACACCCCTTCTTCCTCAAGCTCTGTTTCCAACAGCTCAAGCTCCAGTGTTGCTAGCGACACAGTAAGTGTTTACAGTAGATTACAAAACAGTAGCACCCTATTGATTAAGTATTCTTTTACACTTGCATGTGTGTTCATTAACTTTTACATATCTGGTCCACAACATTTTATTGGGGTGAGATATCAAGATTAAACTTAAAAGAATATGTTCTACCACCAGATAGTGTGTCAAATGTAGACTTCAGGATCAATCTCCCAAGGTCAAGGTCACTTCAAGACCAAGCTCCCAAAGTCAAAAAGGAGGTCAATGCTTCCATGGTCAAGATCACAAATAAAGTTCAAAAGAAGGAATCAGCATGTGCATTACTGTACAGCTGCTTGGTGTAGAAGTTACACTTTTTTCCTGTCAAACAATGAACCCCAAATTAAAGGTGCATCATCTTCATCGATAATTTAGTTTGTGGTGGTGAAGGGAACTTTGCCCATCTGCTTGTCAATTTTCTTCGTAAACTGTGAATCCTTGAAATCCTGGAAAAGCCTGGAATTTGAAAAAAGATGATTCAAAGCCTTGAAACTCCATAAATTTCCGTTGGACCTTTGAAAAGCCTTAAAAATCACCAATATTTATCATGCTGAGGATGTGTGTAATGAATCTGTTTTATGTTTCAGAGTATTTACTGTAATTGTGACTGCATGCAGTTAATAGAACATTGCATTGATATCGTGCCATTGCCGCATAGTTAGCATAGTGCAACCAAATCGAAAAATTAGTTGGAATATATTCCAATTCCCAAGTCAGGGTTTCCGCTATACCGGCAGCGGGTCCGTTGACCGGACCCATTCTCCCCGCCGATCATACTATGATCAGTCATAAAAGCTGGTGGTTAAAATGTCGAGTACAATGCTGTATCGTAACGACTCTCAGGATCCTTTGTTTCCACGTAATATAGGCACAATTATGTTGTATACTATGCCTACTATTACTGTCGACAACCTGATACCTTATAACCCCCAGACGAGAGGGGGAAAACAAAGTTCAAATCCTAAACGTTGCCTATAAAATTTCGGACTCAAATTGTCGTGTTTGGTCCGAAATCACTGGCTTTTATTTTGAGCGACAAATGATGTACTCGTTTTGGAAGCTGTCACTTGTTTTAAATGAGTGTGCAGGCTGCTGTCAGGAGTTGTCTGAAACATGCCCACAACATATAGTTTTCACAGTTTTCACAGTGGTTGAATATCATCAGAAAGATACTGATTGAACACTGCCACTTTCGAGCGGTGCACAACTCACTGTGAAAGAACACTGCCACTTTCGAGCGTGCACAACTCATTGTGAAAAACGGGTGTTCAGAAATTAATGAGAAAGTGGTAATTAAAAATAAAAAATAATTACAACTCTGGTATTTGAGAATTATATAACAGTATAACCAGGGATATGATTTTTGACTTATTGGTTCAATAAAACATGCTCATTTATCATTTCATCATGCCCTGCAACATGTGAAGTTATGACTTTAAGTGTAAAATCAATTTTTCGAATGGTGCCAAGGGAGGCAACTATTTTGGTATTCATATTTCGCTGTGTAAATTTTATCTGGTCTTCATATTATGATTCTTTTATTGAGTTTGTGTGAAGCTATATTTTGTTTTATTCGTAAAATTTTTTTAAAATGTACATATTTAAAAAAAAACTCTATTTTTAAACAATGTCTGTTTTCAAGAGGGTGGTTTGCAGTGCTGATTGACATACTTAAAGTCCATTTCTGGTTTTCTGGTTTTCATGGTTTTCTGTTTGTTTTATTCATTAAATTGAGGATTAAAACCCGAAATCTGAAAATGAAACGTATGTATAAGATAATTATGAGAATTTTTAAAGCAAATTCTATAAAATTGGTAGGCGATTTCCAAAGAAACATAACATACCCAGTGGATATTTACTTGCCTTATATCGCCAATTTCAGACGCATCCCAACGCGTCTCGCAGCACTATTACTCGTCCCGAAGCCCCCCCCCCCCCCCCCCCCTACACACTTTGCAATTTATCCACTACAAGCACCCCCTGGGCCTCTACACGAGTCAGTACGGTAATTGCACGTGCATGACATCACACGTCCGCATCATGGTTCTTTTTGAATACTACAGCGAGCGGTTGTAAACAAAGCTCAGTCACTGTTAGGATTCGTGGATTTTGTGTTGTTTTGGGTTTGTATTTTTATGAAACCTCCGACCAGATGTAGTATTGTGTGTCCCATGGGAATTTAGAGAATTGTAGGAGGAAAAAACACATATTTTCCACATCAATTATTCAGCATTTTAGCGACCAGAATGTCCCCAGAGAGCACCTAAAAATCAAAATTTTCCTGGGGGGAGAATCCCCAGGCCCCCCTTTATACGCACGTGCCTTTGGCACGTGCGGCATACGCCTTCGGCATGTGAGTTTCACTTTCTTATAAACTACCGGACCCACAAATTTTCCCCTAGCGGAAACCCTGCAAGTTCACATGTGATGAAAATACAGATTGATTGTTGTAGGTTGGATTGTTGAAACGAAGGCAAATGCAGTCATGGGCAAGTGCATATTTCAAGAGGCTTGGCTCCAGTTGCCATCACATGGTGACTGATGTACATCCCAGATCAGTTTTCTGTAGGTTGCGGAAAGTGCCAAAACGGTTTCTGTGTTGAGCCACTTTGAATGGGTGAATCCAAGATACAATCTCGGACAGACTTGACATGCACAAAACATTTGCACACAAATTGAATGAATATATGATGATTTTATTCACAAAAAGCTCCAAGATTCCACTGGTGTCAGTTTGGAGATATTATAGCAGTCAGCAGACAGACAGCTTGCAATTGATGAATTGGGTAACGATAGCACGAACCCTGGGGAACGAAAATCCTTGAAATTTCATACCTTGGAAAATCCGTGAAAATTGCCAGAGATTAAAACCAATAAAAGAGTTTTCCTCCACAGTTGTTCCACCCTTGTAATTTAGTGTGGTCTCTCAACATGTCACACTTTTGACATGTTTCCCTGTGGGAACCTTGTGAAGTGGACCATTGCTTGTTTACTGTAGTAGACAAATTCCATTAAGGTAAAATTGGACTCTTAACCAATACTTGGGGTGGATGTTCTCAAAAGTGGGCAGCATAGGAATAAAGGATTGGCTAAACTTGATTTCATATCTATGTTGTGGTCATGACGTAGCCAGGGATGCTGAAAGTGGTTGTAAACACCAATGGATAAATGAATTTGACATTGTTAATACCACTTGGCAATATCAGGTGATGAATGATTAAAATGCCTTTCAAAACAATTTAATTGTTTTTGCATCCAAGTAGGTACTTAACTTTTAGTTTAGTTAGAAATATCTTTAAAGTATTTTAACTTCCCAAAATGTACAGTATCCCAGTTTTGGTTGCATGGGCAGGTATGATTCAGGCCTTCACAAGTTATCAATGAAAAATGCTGTGCCTGAATCATGTCTTTTTTAAAAACATTTACAAACTTGAGTAGTTTTGCATATGATTTGTTCACAATTTTCGGAAGCATGCTGTTTTGATTACAGCCAACCAGTTGAAGAAATGCATATTACTGATAAGTTACAAAATCACTTGAGTTTGCAAGTGGAAAGCAATACAACACTAACAATGCTGATTGGTTTTCCCTAGTGAACTCTGTATGAGCATGTCATAGAAGCTTTATCTTATCTGTTTATCTATGGCACATCCTATTCAATTTATATATATAAACAGTTTTTTTTTGTGAACATGGGAAATCAAAAAAACCTTTAGTAAGCATCAGCTCAAAGTGGGAGAACAAGAAAAATGTGCACTCAAAGCCTGCATTGATTACACGTTTTTAGATGCCGGTAGGGGACTATAGGTTTGCAGTCTGTCGGTCACACTTTAGTTTTCCGGAGTTTTTTTGGAAACGCTTCAACGGAATGATTTCATTTTTGGTAACCTACTACGGAACGATGACTTACAGATCAAGTTTGAGTTTCATGCTGATTGCATCATTCTTGTGTGAGTTATGGCCCTTGGAAATATGGAAAAGCGCCAAAATATCAGTTTTCTGGACTTTTTTTGGAAACGCTTGAACGGACTTCATGCTGATCACATCTAGGTTATAACATTTGTATAATTATTAATGCTCATTAGTCCGGTAGGGGACATTGTATTGCTTCAGCGATACATGCGCTCTTGTTCTTGTTTGCTGTGGTTAGTGTTACATGGGCAAATTTGATTACATTTTTTTTTTCAGGACTCTGATTCCAATTCCACAGCAGATGCTTCACAGAATCAAGGTTCAAACTCAAATTCTCACCGTCCTGTCTCTGTGCCTGTTAGAGAGTGTGCCAGAAGTCGAGAACAGAAAAACACAGGGACCTCCAAAGTGCGCGATGCAAGCTCAAGTAGTGTTTCATCAACTCATTCAAATAGTGCAATTCATTCACAGTCTTCAGTTCGGAATAGTACTGTTAGTTATAATTCTAGTCATGAACAGTATCATGAACAAGGGCAGAACAATTACAATAAATCATACAGGGGTTCACAAGGCAATCAACATCATCAACATAATCATCAAAACAGTAAAGTGTTCGGTAGGACAGTTTCTAAGAGGCGGAAAAACATCGCAAGGAAAGACTACCCCACAAACAATAATACAAACAATAATGGTTACATACCTAGGTAACATCAACTTGAGTTCAAGAAGATGAAACTATTGAAAAGTGCTTTAATCATTTTTGTTTCATTGAGTTTTATGTTGCTTAGTTGAAACTGGTGCCAAAGTGATATTAACATGACAGAATTGTTTGTCACAGGAGCATCTGGTCATCTTTGGGCTTGACGTTCACCAGTTGTAATTGGTAGAAAACAGGCTGGGAAAAACAGTTGGCCTGATCATGATGTCTGTCCCAGGGCTGTACAAATTGGGTGATCGAGTGTCTTCTTTCATCCCAAAAGAAATAAGGCAACAAGTTTTTATTTTAACCTATTCACAAAGTTGCTTGGTAATCAGTAACTTGTTAGAATCATGGTCCACTCTACAGTGATGATAGCATGTGGTGTTTTCGACTTTGGTGATAAAGTATTGTGATGAAGTACCCTGTTGAAAGGTGCTCAAAGAGCCCTTTCCAACAGTGTACTGCATGATGGCACATCATGGGCTTAGTGTGGTTCCTGTGGGAACCACAGGAAGTGGAGCATTCCTTGCTTGCTATGGTGAACAAGTTTTACTTTACTAAACTAGGACATGGAACCAACGACTGAGATGGAAGTCCTGTTAAATGGGTAGCACAGGGATAAATGATTGGCTAAACTTAACTTCATCCCTAGGTTGTGGTCATGAAATAGCCAAAGATGCTGAAAGTGACCTCAAACACCAATAAACAACGAGCTCAGTTGAGAAACTTTTAGTGAAATATTCTGCACTATCCTAGGTTGCTCATCTCAACATTTGCTCTTGCATTGATAAACATATCAGATTTTTCTTTGCTTTTATCTTGCTCATAACATGAGAAAAAGGATTACCTGGAATAAACAGACATTGTTTTTTGAAAAATCTATGTGGCATAAAATCACTCTCCCGGGAGGTCTTAAGGCGAGTAAATTTCTCTCCTAAACTATTTTGCATTGTTTTACTTCACAAACATCCTCTGAATGCCTCATAAATGGTGTGTGTTCTCCATGGAATGCATTAATACCAATCGGTGCCAGTAAACTATTGTTGAGTCTGTGTTCGTTTTTTACAAAACCCTCTACTCCAGTATGGTCTGATTGAGTAGGAAGTTCAACCTGGATTCCAGACAGAACTTTTCGCTAAATCGGCTTATACATGGGTAGTGGGTTTTGTAAAAAACGAACACAAGTTCGACAGCAATTTAGTGGCGTTGATTGTCTTGAATGTAAAACTGACATAATACTATTTTAGACAATATAATAATTAATACTATGATTTTGGAGGGCGATGCTGTTTATTGATGGCCCAACAAGAATGACTAACAGCCTGACTTGCCCTGGACTGATCATTGTAAATTTACTTTTTATGGGTTCAAGTTCAAGGGCAGGCTTAATGTCAATTCTGTCTTACCCTTTGCAAAGAGAGTTGGCTGACAGCATACAAGTGAGTGGTGATATTGAAAACGATGGAAACTGGGCATGCAAAAATGCTTACATGTGATTGAAATTGCGTGGGCAGTAGGCATGCAAAAAAATTGCATCAGATTTTCATCAGTGAATAAATGGTTGCCTGATAAAAGCCAAAGTAACACATGTTCAGGTTACCTTAATTTCTAATTTGTATGGGCTTTCTGTTGTGCTCATTAGTGACTTTGCTCATGTACTTGGTTCAGTCTGAATAACTACTGTGAAACCCTGGTGAAGAACAGTTAACACACTGTTCAGTATAAATGTTTGTTGTGATCCAATCCACAGATTAACTGCTTGCAATAGAAAGCAGGGTTTTTCTGGTATTGCTGTAAAATTTATTTTCTGTATAATCATTGGCGGTCCAATTCAGGTTGGGGTTGTGGTGTCCCAAAAGCTTTTGTAGAAATCAAAATACAGGTAAGCTATTGACCAGGAAGACAGAAAATTGAAATATTTGAGGAGTCTGGTTATAGTGGTATATCTGAAAATGGTGTATGAAACTACAGTATCCATAAAAGTAATGGAAAAATAGTTTTCATGTCAAGATATGCTAAAATCCTGCATATCATGTATGATAAGCTCATAGGAATGGGTACCTAAAACTGTTTTTTGTTGACAAACTCACTGTTTCTCAAGTATCTCTTGGAGATTGCCAAAAGACATTCCAATGTATTATGAGAATACCATTTCTGAATACAAACTTGCTGAATAAATTGCTTGAATAACTAAAAAATGTTACCTGTTGCCTCAAAGAAATAGCTTATTACCCAAATTGGACTGAGTTCCATGACCTTGTCCCCTGGGGGGGAGGGGGGGGGGGGAGTAAATTAAATATTTGAAAGACAATTTTTGCAATAGTTCTCCCAGCTATGAATGGCTATGTTGGGTAAAGGGTTATGGAAATGGAAATTAAACAAATTGTTAATTAGCATTCAGTGCATTAACAAATGGGAGGAAGGTACTACAGGGCAGCCCTCAAGTCATAATAATCTGGACCATGTGGTCTTTGAAACAATCTCCAAAAAGACCTCATTTTTTGCGCTGATGCTGCTCATCCTGAAATTAGAAACTGTTTTCTCAGACAGAATTATAAAATGGCTACCTGTGCATCCCATTTGTAAAAAGATGGAGGTTTGACTTTTTTGAACTGATGATGTATCGTAGCCTTTAAGAATTCTAGTGCTCATTCTGAATTTTCTTTTAATTCACTGATGGAATTTGGAACGTGTCACTGTTGCTAAGGCCTTATAAAAAAACTCATCCAAGATATTGTAAAAAAAAATAGAACAAAAAATATTCAGTGCTGATTTACCTTGTTTTTGAATGGATCACTGTACTGTACTGGTGAAATAACTCTTTACTTTACACAAATAGAAAAAAAGTCTTGCAAAAAAATTTTTTTGGGGGGATCAATTAAAATATTCATTTTTTTGCCCAAAAACATAGCTTTTGACACTTGCTTTGGGCCCCTCACTGGGACGAACTGAACTTGTTCATTTCAGTGAGGAGTCTTAAGCTGTGTTTCTAATGCAAAAATTGAAAAGAAATGAAATTTAAATGGTGATTTTTGTGAATAATTCTGATTGTTCATTCCATTAGATAAAGTGTTTATATTTTACAGCTAGCTTAAAAGTACTTAAGTGAGTTGAACTTCCTGTGGGCATCCCAGGAAGTGAAGCAGTGCTTGTTTACTGTTTGCAAACAAGCCCTGGTTTACTGGTAACATTGGATCTGGTCATCAATGCCTGGAGTGGAGGTCCTCGAAAATGGGCAACATGGGTATAAAGAATTGGCTGGACTTGACTTAATATCCATGTTGTGACCACGATTGGCCGTTGTGCAAAAATGTGACCTTAAGCACCAATAAATAGATCAATAAGTGAGTTGACCAAATTGTCAAAGCAAGGAATGATATACAGTAATTTCTTGAACTGGGTATCCCTCGGACATTTCTGACTACTTAGGAGTAGGTTAATTCTGCATGCAGCCCAGGTGCAAAGCAAATGTCATTGTACATCTAGTTTGGAAGCATTGTGTAATATTGTTGAGACGTTTTAGGTTCAGTTTCTTTGTAATGTCTTATTTGTCAGATTATTCATTCTAACCGTTTTAACCATGGTGGTATCTTCCATGTCCGTTCAATGACAGCAAATGGAAGAATCCATATTCATTATTTTTGGGGTAGACCAATTAATATTTTCAACATGCAGCCCAGAGCTGCATGTTGCAAATATTGATTGTCTACCCCACACATTCACTTGGTAGCCACATTACTTAATGAAATTATGACTTATCATGTTCCTGGCCTGGAAAAGCATCATCTTAGGTTCAAAGGGTTAAGTGCACTGACCTACAGAGCTCATCATGTTTTAACCACTGTAAACAACTGATTGGGTACTATTGATAACTTTCATCTGTTTTTTTGTATTCAGCACTTGTTTAAACCCTGGAAATTGAAATGAGATTGGTTATTGTAGTAACAAGTTATGCTTTACTGGTAAAATAGGACCTGGCAACCAACGCCTGAAGTAGCAGTCCTTTAAATTGTGCAGCTGAGGTATAAACGATTGGCTAAGTTTGACTTAATACCCATGTTATGATGATATAGTTATAGATGCTGAAAGTGACCTTAATCACTTCCCATGAGGACCAGAGGATGTGAAGCATTGCTTGTTTACTGCGGAAAATAAGTTCTGCTTTACTCATAAAATAAAACCTTGAACTAACGCCTGGCGCAGAAGTCCTTTAGTAGACGGTATAGGTGTAAACAATTTGCTATTCTTGTCTTAATCCCTCTGTTGCTGTCATGAGATAGCCAAAGATGTTGGAAATTTCTATGCAACAGAAATTTCTGAAATCATCTTTACTTCTGAACCCCTTCATTGGGATTGACATTGTGAATATTGCTACTAAGAAAAAAAGAGTTGAAGTAATTGAGCTATTCTTTTAAGTACAATTTTTCTTAACCTTCAGGCATGTCAAAATTTGGTGACAAAAAAGTTTTCTGGAAGCAAAACTGCAGTTTAACTCTTAACCTGTTGAGTATTTTCTAGATGTTTTTCATCAAATCTAGTCATCATTAGATTCGATGAAAGATTTATCTAAATTTAACACAAATCATTGGTGACAAAAATCCATTCAATATGCAGGGTGTAAATATGATTATTACTGAACAATTATACGTTGTTCAGTGACATGAGCAATCCTGTGCTTGGCAGGAATATCTGCCAGCAGCATGCAGAGAGTTAATGGTGTATTGTGCCTACCAAATGCTTTGAATGATCAGAAGGGCTGGGCAGTTTATCGTTTTTTGGGTTCGGTTTGTTTTTTCAAAACCGAAACCGATCCGCCACTTTAACAAAAAAAAAGATATTTTCGGTTTCAACAAATTTCCCAGAATTGGTAAGTTTATGACCTCTCAATCAAATGCATTCCGCACATTTAAGGCTAAAATGTCGGGCAAAAGTAAATGCTGTGTCATTCATGATTACTTCGAGAGGATTAACAAATTCCCTCGCGAAATACTGGTAGCAAATTTCTTATATCTTCAATGATATCTACAGAGCCACCACCAGAAAGAATATGAAAAATTAAAAAGTCTTACATAAGAATCCACACATGTGACTCAACAATCGTTAAGTAAATTTAATAAGCTGGGCTCAGGCTCCCTCATATTCGACCAAATAGTTCTTGAAAGTTACCTGACAATATATGGTGTAAAAGTAATATAAGTTATCTTTGACCCAAAATCATCTGTGTACGGTGCATAGTAAATTAGATTGGAGGTAAACATAAAATTTATTCCGAGTTTTGAAACCTCAAAGTTGACATGGGAAAAATGACTGGTAAATTATGCTAATTAGCTGAGTTCTGGCATGTTTTCTGAAAGTGTCACATGCTCAGAGATAACTCTTCTCATTGGCAGTTCTGTTTTTGTCAACAATAAAATGGTTAAATTAATATAAAACATATCCTGTTAAATGTATGGCAGGTAACTATTGAAAGTTTTTTTAAAACTTATTGTGAATTGTTTGTATACTATTTGAATTTGCTTTAAGGAATCGCTCAGTACTGCAGGTCTGTCCGGTAAAAACTGTGAAGTGTCAAACGCTGCATTCCCAATACGCAGTTGTTACAATCAACACATGCTGGGCGTGCTGGTGAAGAAGGGTTTTTTTTTGGGGGGGGGGGGGAGGGGGAGAGGAATCTTTGTCCTGAGGGTACTGTACTTGTACTGAGGCCTGGAAATCAAAAAGAATCTTTTCAAATTTGGGAATTGGAGGAGCAGGTGGGTGGGATTTGGGGGGGGGGGGGGGGGGGGGCAGGGTTCCCTAGATACCCCATGGCACAACCACTGTAGCCCACTGACTTGATTTTCAGTGTTTGACAGGTCTATTGACAGATTTTGAAATATTAAATTAAATTCTCTTTACAGCATTTCTTTCTTTAGAAATTTTACTTCTCTCTGTAGAGCTCTCACTTCTCCCTGTTTTTTTGGAGGGGAGAAGTTGCTTCTCCCTAAAATACGTGCAGTTCACTATTATTTTCATTAAAACACCACATCATTTCAACTTGAAAATAGAAATTAACCCTTTCACTGCTGCTGTTGTCACTTGGCTTGTTCCATACATGCACACAACTGCTGTTAACAGGGCTGGAAATGTGTCCATTAGCTGAGCAGAGTGGTGAGCACTAAGTAACCCTAGTGACTCAACATGTAGGGGCCTCATGACTTGGATGATAAATACAGACACATTTTAGGTGTACATTACCCTCTAAAATGTGGATTTCTGCAATATATTTTGAAAAACCGAAAACCAATTTTTTGTATAAAACCAAAACGGAACCGAAACACAGATTACAAAACCGCCAAGCCCTAATGATCAGTTTATTCATAATTACAAATTCTGTTCATTCTATAAAATGAAATTGCCTGTGGAAGAAGGAAAGTGCTTGATTACTGTGGTTAACAAGTTCTATTGAACAAGTACGATGGAATCTGTTACTGATGTCTTGTATGTTTATCCTCGAAAAGTAAACAATGACGTCAATATAAATGATTGGATAAACTTTACCTTACAGCTGTGTTGTGGTCATAATATAGCTATAGATGTGAAGATGATCCTAACCCCAATAAACACAAACATTACAAGAAAATGTGAATAACTTTACAGTTTTTGTGTAGTGTGCTCTCATCTACACAGGTTTATTTCATTCTAATAAAAACTCAAAAGGTAGTTTTTGTATATCAATGAGCAGTTTTCAGACTGAAGATTAATCTTTTGCTGATATCCTTTGGGCTTTTCTGTTTTCTCTCATTAGTGATGCGACCATCCAGCCTATGAAACTACCAAGCATGCAAAGAACAGACCTTTTACCAAACAAATTTGTCATATCTGATAAATTATAGCCACATATTTTTTTTTTTCATATTTCATCCTTCTAAATGGTCGGTAATACATTTTTGTACATGTTTTTAAGTGAAATATGATAGAGTGGAATCTTGTCAATTGATTAGACACTTTGTCAATGTAGATTTTTCAATTCATACGACTATTCAATCAACAGGGATTTGGTCACTTTCCTGTACTTTAAGAGATAAACTGAGCCTTTATTCTATATCATGGAGCTCTGTCAAATAATAGATCAAATGCCTGTGTTGGGTGTACTGTGGCCGACTAAGTTTAAAAACGAGGGAAATTTAAGCATCGGTGTAATATTTTGACATATTGCAAGATTTTTTATTCGGTTAACAGGTGTTTGCTCTCTAAGCTAGCTTAATTTGCAATTGCTGAAATTTGTGCTGGACGTATGGTTAATGGTTTGATGTTTGGAAGTGATTCAATTAGCAGGGTTATTCAGTTTAGAGATATCCAATTAAGTGAGCCCCACTGTACTAGTAGGAGTGGGTAAAGTGATTTAGTAATTAATCCTTCAGCCCTGTATTGAATTAAAATTATTGCTTGTCATCCTCACAAATACAAAATAAACTCTCACCTACAGAACATCATTTTCTTGGTCAATACCCTTCAAGAACTTGGTTAAATATATTTACCCATTAGGGCATACTTTTGACTTATTCAAGCGTTTTCCTGTCTAAATTGGGACCCAAATATGCAGTCCTGTTGAAATCTTTCATTCAATATTCAGATTCGCTGACAGTTATGAGTCGAGTATGGGTGTCTACTCCCAGCCAAAACTTTCCTGTCACCCCTCCCTCCCTGCTCACTGGACAATGCTGCAGTGCGGAGCAGTGATTGATCAGTGTGGGAAACAAGTTCTGTTTTACAGGTAACACCAAGAGAAGAATCACAGAATGTTGCCACATGCATGTAAACGATTTGATAAACTTGAATTTCATTCTTGTGTTTCTGTGGTGGCTGCATATATGTAAATGATTTTCTAAGCTTCATTTCCTTCTTGTGTTGCTGTATATGGTCACATGCCGAGTGTGTCCTTACAAACTCCAATAAGGCCATACAAAGTAGATCTGTTTCTCAGGCCATTATGTCATTATTTGTAAAATTACATGTGGGCGAGCAGTTCATTTTATTTTTTATTTCTGTAATTAGTTCTTGGTTTATATTTTAGGCCTCATAATCTAAGGAATAGCATGGGTGGTGGTGTATTTCGTCCCTTGAGCGCAAGAAGGCTTTACAATGCTAAAGCAATCAATTTTTTTTAACTTGGGTAAAATATCAGACATAAACCATTTAATTTTTATTTTTTTTAAAGTTTACATTGGTTATAAAAAGAGAGCATGCGGCAGCCAAAAGGACCATGTGGCAGCCAAAAGGACCATGTGGGAGGGCCTGAGAAACAGATTTTTAAAAAAAAATTGAGGCCTAAAAGAATGAATAATCTTGCAAAGTTGCAGAATTTTAGAGGAAGAAATTTCAGATCAAGGAATGTTGTTCAGCTCTTCAAGGATTAAGTTTATTTCGAAACATATGTGACCATTCCGAGGAACTTGTACAGTGCTTGTATGATATTTAGTCAGGAGAGTATGAACACAGTTAACAATGCAGGTTCTCTTTTAAATACAACACCTTTGTGGCTCTACACTATGCATTAGCTTATTTCTCAAAATCCAGTTTGTTGATACAAAATTGTTTTGTTGCAGTTTGTGACCATTGCCATCATGTGGCATATTGAGGCAATGGGCATTGCAAAGATAGGGTGGGGTGTAAACCTGAAATGTCCCGACCCTATTGCTCAAGTCCCAATTGATCAAATATTCCAACTACATCTTTGAAGGCATACCTTGATGATTTAGTCAGAATATTAGTCGGGTTTGTAGTTTAAAAAAAAAAAATAAGACCTTCTGCATTGTTTTCATTTACCATGATAGAAATCCATAATCGGATCCTCAAGTTTGACTCGAGTATGCATTTGGAATCAAATTGGGTTTTTTTAATATTCACAGGGCCTTTGTGAAAACATTGTCAGATTGAACATTTTTGTTTGGTAGAGGGTGCTGAGTGATTAAAGTCTTGCCCTTGTTTGTGATTTTATTGTATAAAAGGTGTTCCATGTACAGAATGATAAAAAAATCATAAATTAAAAAAAAATGCCGAACATTATTTGCTCAATAAGTGAATATATATGAAGAGTTATCTCGTTTCTTGTTATACATGTCCGCCTGCAATTGTTTATATCTGCACAGTTATTACATATTTTTTAAAGTGCACATCTGTCCATATTGACTAATGTCATGTTAAAGAGATTGAGATCGGTTTTGTCATTTCAAAATGGTTGTTAGCTGGTTCAGTGCTGAGTTGAAGTGGAATGATCATTTTACACTTTATGCACTGGTGTTGAAATCTCAAAATTTCAGAATGCAAATCTGTCCCATGATGCAACTTGGAATTAATCCAGTTCAATCTTTTTGACAGAGCTCATTGTCAAACAAGATTGAATTGATTAAATTCCTAGTTTCATTATGGGAAAACATTGCAGGTTGAAATTTTGATATTTCAACATCAGTGTTCAGGCCTATCATTTTAAAAATGGGAGAAGAGCATTGGTGGCCCATCTTAAATGAACTTAGGAGGGCCATAAGTAAGCAAAATGACTTCCAGTTAGCCTCTGTGAGGCCCCTAGACCTGGCTTCTGGCTCAAGCCGGAGGCCAGGCATAAGGGCCTCAGAGACTATCTTATCAGTAAGCTTTTCCGAAGTGCATGATCTCATGTTAAGATGAACGATACTGATCACTGCTACCGAACAAAGTTCACTTTCGTGGCTTTTGTATATGGCAAGGAGAGTGTTTACGACTCTCGCAAATTTTAGTTTAGAAGAGCCAATGGGATAGAGAGCAGTCACCCTCCGTAAAATGACAGGCCTGAGTGTGCAGTGGGTTAACCCTTTTACTAGCATGATCTGTAGATGCCTCGTATCTGAACATTTCTTTACTGGTAAAATAGGACCTGGGCCCAACACTTATGGTGTAAGTCTTCTAAGTGGGCTGCATAGGTGTAAATAATTGGCTAAACATGATGTAGCTGAAGATGCTGAAAATTACATTAAATCCCAATAAATAAATAACTGAACATTTATAATTTTTGCCTCCAAAATGGTTGATTCATTGCGAACAAAATTGTGAACTAACTAATCTTGCATTCCAGTGTTTTATAATGCTGGGAGGATTTAGTCCGTAATGTTTTGGAAAGGATAAAATTAAATGGCTAATATGTCCAAAGAAATGGTTACCTTGATTTTATAGAGAATTTTTTTTTCAAAATATTTTCTGGAAATTTATAAATTTTTGTGAGATTTTTCTACATTGACACTCAGCTAAAAAGTTAATTCCATGTGGATGTATGTTGAGGTCCAGAGTTGGGTGTCTACTCAGTTTCTGTGAGCCTTGTAGCACTGAGCCAGTTGAAATACACAGCAGAATTTCCAAGCGATTAGCCATGTATACACACTGCAATACATCATGTAATTGCCTGCATTTTTGCATTGGGTTAAATGTTTTCTCCATGGAAATTTAAGAAAATTGACTTGCCATTTAGGTTCCACTAGTAAAATCGTATCTAATAGCTACTGTTTGAAATGTCATTTTGACATTGGCAGCATATAAAGTGTGGACTACTGCAAGAATGCTCTGGATTTAGTTTCCACTTAATCGTTTTGTCTCCAGAAAATCCATATTAAGCCATATTAAGCAACCTTTAACCGTTTACCTGATAAGACTAGTAGACAATACTAGCGCAAAAATATTTTTCAGATTTTCCTTTTTTTGCCCCCAAAACATAGCTCAGCTTATGACCCCTCTCATTCGAATGGGTTCACTTCCAAAGAGGGGTCATAAGCTATATTTTAGGGGCACAAAAGTGAGAAAAAATAATTTGAAAAGGTATTTTTTTGTGAATTGTCCTGACCAGATGTGGATGCCACACTGAACTGGGTATAAGCCCGTGATTGAAAATAAACCCACCTACCGAGTCACATTCTTTTAAATAAGCCCAGTCCCTGACTTTGTAATGACAATTTTGATGACAGCCATTTTGGAACTTGTAAGTTGTTACAACAAAAAGAAACCTCTTCCCCGATGCACATGTCAGTTTGTTATTATAATTATTTGTTTTTCAAATATTTCAAAAAATTTCACCCAAACCTTCCAATGAGGGAGTCACATAAGGTTTTGCTGAAATTGTTTTGCTTTTTTTTTTTTTGAACTGTTCAATTTGCAAATTACGCGTGTGCATGTCTATCTATTAGGTAAAGTGTTAATACATCTTTGTTATGGGATTGAACAAATCACCTAACTTTGTGTCAACTTTGTGTCCACATTTTCCTGCTGGGCTGAACTTTAAAAAATAAGCCCACCCATATACTTATGCCCGCTATTACTTCATGCAACCCCTGGGCTTATCCCAAGGTCAGTACGGTATTACATTAGGTAAAAGGTCAAGCTTATGGATCCCTGCCAGTTCTTTGTTGTCCATTAGCTGAAAGTTTGCTGAAGTTTTTCGCATTTGTTCTCACAAATTGTAAATATGAATTGAGTTAATGATCTACCTCAGTGTTTTAGTAGTAATCCACACTTGCTGTACTGTAGATATATTTGATTATCCAGCTTTTGTCTTTTTACTGGTGAAATGATAGAATTTGTGAAAAATTATTTAAGCCTTCAGGGTTTAAATGGCATTTCACACGAGTCAATTTACGTTTCTTGAATGAAATTTTCAAGGTAGAAAAGAATACATGGGTAATTTTCGGCCAAAATATCACTACGTAACAGCGTTTGGCACTGTTAAGGTTTTCATAATGCTGGTAATCTTATTTTATTCCCAACAAGAATTAGCTGGGGGCTTTGGAGGTATGACAAATTGTTAGGCTGGAAATGAGGGTTCAACCTGAGCCAAAAAAGTTTATTATTTGCACATGGATTCATTGCTACTTGCCCTCTAATTGGAAAATTTACAGGAAAGAAATTGGGAATTTTGAGTTTGTGAGGTGTTATTTTTTTTCAGTGGACTTTGTACAATGTGCTATGTTGTTTAATTTCATTTATCCAATTTCAACCTGGGGTTGTTGAAGCAGAATAAATCTTGTCAAATGGGAAGGGGATTCACACTTATTTGACAACAACCTTTCTAAAATTAATGGTTTTTGGACTTGGATGGTTCAAAAAATAATTTACAGTTGGAGTGAACATAAACAATTGATTGGGTTATTGGAAACACAACAAATACCTCACATTTTCGCAAATAACATGGCACAGATTTTGAATCACAGAATTTGTGCAGTAGTGGCTAGTAATTGTGGCCAAAATTAGACTAAAACGCACATGGGAAAGGTCTAATGACAGTCCGGTAGACCACTTGAAAAATTCTTATTTTGTTTCATTTATATTAGTAACCCTCAACAGCCAAACTGAATGATCTTCAGACATACATGCATGTTAGGGAGAAATAGCAGTTTTTAAAAAAAATTCTTATTGCATGAAAAGAAGCCATTGCGATGCCCTAACTCGCTTAGCAGTCAAATAGGTTATAGTAAGACCAGAAATGATGTTGCTTATTTTTTCTCTACTGATAATACTGGTTTCGGATCATAATTCTTAGCCAAAGCCGTTAATGAAAATCGGAATAGGACATTGGTAGTATCCTTTGTGTGAAGATGAATGTGAAAATTTCTTAAGGTTTCCACAGCTTATTTTGTCTGATGAAGTATTTAGTTGGAAAATAGAGGGAAGTTTCATGGTCACCTATCTTCAACCAATGCTAACCCTACATGTGTGGAGTTAGTACATTGGGGAGTCTGACAGTTGCTTGCCATTGCCCATTGGTTCTCTCTGGGTTCTCTGGCTTCCTCCACCTGTAAAACTGTCTGACACGAGGTGACCCTGGCTGTGAATATGTTGTTAAACTACAATAAATAAATAGAGGGAAATTTCAGGGCCTAATCTAGCAACTTCTGATCTTGTAGCCCTATGTTAACCCAGGACGTGGAGCAGTGTTTGTTTACTGTTGTAAATGTGTACTGCTTTACTAGGAAAATAGGACTGACCAATGCTTATGTTGGAAGTCCTCTAAAGAAAACAAAATCGGTTTTAATTATTGGCTAAACTTGTCTTTATCTTTATACTTACACTGCAGTCATGACAAAGCCACTGATGCCCAAAGTGACAACTGGAAGAGTGCTGATTATTTTTCAAAGGTGATTTGTAAACAAATATTTTTTTTTGAAAATGGAAAATGTCATGCTAACAGCAAAGAGAGTATCTTAAAAAGTTGTTCGTAATTGATTTGTTAGTTTATTGGAGAGTGCCTGTTGCCATTCTCCAACAAACTGTAAAAATTTTTCACATTTCTTTTCCCCGCTACTGAGCATACAGGCTAATGCATAGATAGTAAAGCAACTAAAATGGCTTTCGGGATGGTTCACTACAAGCATTATATTCTAGCACTCAGCCAGTTAAACACCAATGAATAATAAATAATTTCTCTTGTTTTGATAGTACATTTTAACTGTTGAGGTTGAATATGGTGCCAAAGTTTGGGGGTGTTTCAGGGCCCAATCGAGCAACTGTTCAGACCGATTAACAATCTCTTCGTAATTGCAAATAGTTTGGTTTTTCAAGAGATGTTGATTCTTTTAATTTCAGTTGCTGAAGCCTTGCAGTTTACACTGGTCATTTAAGATACAAATTTTATTCTGTTAACAAAATTGTACAAAATTTTTCTTAACTTTAACAAAAATGAAATGCTATTTCATATGGGTAGAAATGTCAAGAAAACAGACATACACACCTGGCAAGTTAGACAGTATTCAACTCCTGCATGTTATCAGCCCAGCCTCCCTGCCACAAAATGATTTACTCTTTCTGTGATAGGCAAACAGTTTCTTTACAAATCTACTAAATCAGGCCCTGTGTTTACTACTGTGTCTTCACTCTAAAGTACATGGACCTTGCAGCTGAATTCATACATGCATGGCTAGTCTCAATCTTTCTAACTATGTACAAAATAAAATGTACATTCCATGAAGACACAAAACATATTTGTATATATTGATTTTAACCTGTAAGATCATCATGAGTTGTTGCCTTTTATTGTGATCTTAATAGCAATGTTATTGCCACCTTAGCTCAGGATTGTAACAAATTCTTTCCCAGAATTTTAGGCTGGCCTGTCAGTAAATGTTTATATCACAGATTGCCATATTGACCCCTCTGTACAATGATTTCAAAATATTAAAATTTCAAGCAGCAAATTTTCCCCATGTTTCTACTAGGAATTTGACTGATTAAATCTTGTTTGACAGATCTCAATGATCTCTGTCAAACAACATTGAATTGGCTAAATTCATACTTCCATTATTGAAAAAATTTGCAGGTTGATATTTTAACATCAGCGTTCAGTGGGTTGAAAGAAACTTTGGCATATCTATTTGTGTTGGAATTATTTCTGTCACAATCGAAACCCAATGTTGAAAGCCAGTAAAGAAAACAAAACCTTTTTTATGATTATCTTTTTGGACTTTTTCTTCTTTTTCACCTGTTCTGTACCTGACCTTGTTGGAGTTTTTTTTTAACTTGAATGTATTGTAATGACGTGCAATGTTGGCACGTTGGTGTCTGTTGTTAGCTAGTGTCCAAAAAGATTAGGTAACATTTTATTGAAGATTGTCTATTGGCAATCTCTAAATAAAAAATGTCACAATAATTATAAAGAAAATGTTGTTGGCTTCAGACTAATTATAAAGCTCTTTCAAAAGAAGATAAAGACACCAAAGTGGCCTTCACCACATTGAAATGAGGTGCTGATAAGTAGCTTCTGATACTTCAACTGTTCACATCCTTAGCACTGATGTGGTTCATTTATCTGTCACCCATAAATTAATAAATTTATCTGTCCCTCTTGAATAAAATTAACCCTTTTCCTACAACAGATGACATTTTAAAAAATATTTCATGTACAACTAAAAAAAAAAAAGAATTTTTTTTTTTTTTTAGTTATACTAAAAAAATTTCTATTTTCCAAACCAAGAGGCTGATTCGAACCGAATTTGATTTGAGGGCTTATTGGGTTTTAAGTACTTAATTTATGCCAAAAAATGTTTTCCTGTCACCCCATGGGAACCGCAGGAGCTAAAATAGAAAAAATTTAAAACGCCCATATCTCCCAAAATACACGGACCTGAGAATTCTTATTTGATGTGAAGCTTCCTTAGGACCAACAGAATGGAATGATAAAAAAAAAATTGCTATCGGTTTTATCACGGGGTACTTTTTTGGGACTTTGAAAAAGTGAGTCAGCATTTTGTAACAATGTTGTAATGGGAAAAACATTTTAAGACAACTTTTCTCCCAAACCACTGCTCCAAAAGCTTTCAGATTTCACATAAAACATCTTTGGAAGATTGTTTCACATGTTTATTGAAATCAAATCCCTGGGTCCATATTTGGGCTCTCTATGGAGCCCAAATGTTTAAATTAGTGCAGTGTGAGGAATATTCTTTAAAAATCTTCTTCAGATCTGCCAATCAGAATCTTTTGATATTTGGTATGCAGCATCCTTAGTGGGGTGGGATTCAAGTTTGTTCAAGCCAAGTCCCTGGGTTCATATTTGGGCTCACTGTCACTGTGGGAGCCCGAATTATAACTTAGTTCAAAATGAAGACTTTTCTTTAAAAATCTTCTTCAGATCCAGCTGTCGGAATGTTTTGATATTTGGTAAGCAGCATCCTTAGGCAGGTGAGATTCAAGTTTGTTCAAACCAAGTCCCTAGGTTCATATTTGGGCTCACTGTGGAAGCTCGAATTGTAACTTAGTTCAAAATGAGGAATTTTCTTTAAAAATCTTCTTCAGATCCAGCAGTCGGAATGTTTTAATATTTGGTAAGCAGCATCCTTTGGCGGGTGAGATTCAAGTTTGTTCAAGCCAAGTCCACAGAGCCCGAATTATAACTTAGTTCAATGTGAGGAATATTCTTCTAAAATCTTCTTCACATCCACCAGTCAGAATCTTTTGATATTTGGTATACAGCATCCTTACGGAGGTGAGATTCAAGTTTGTTCAAGCCAGGTCCCTGGGTTCATACTTGGGCTCCATGTGGTAGCCCAAATTATTACTTCGTTCAATATGAGGAATATTCTTTAAAAATCTTCTTTTTTTTTTGGAGATCCTCTGGTCAGAATCTTTCGATATTTGGTATAAGCTTTTCTTAGGCAGGGCAGATGCAACTTGTTGAAATCAATTCCCTGGGTTGGTATTTAGGCTACCATGTCAGGTGAGCTCCCTCAGGCCCCCTGGGGCCTCTTGTTGTATTTTGAGAGAACATAAATTTCACAATTTGCCGTGAAAATGTAAATTTTAATGAATTTCAGCAGATTCAGTTGCATACCATGCCCAACCCTGACATTGTGAATTTTAGTGAATTTCAGCAGATTTACTTGCATACCATACCCAACTCAGCAATTGACATTGATTCTTAAACTCCAGTGGAGAGCTTTCTAAGAATGATTGCTACAATCTGGTATTATCAGTGGAAATCTGTGGGTCACTCAGAATGTTGAGCAGTGCTTTTTTACTTGTAAAATATCAGGTAATCAATGACTGTGATTGAAATAGGCTGCATATGTATACACGATTGGATAAGTGTAACCACTCATGTATGCCTATGCCTCCCACTAAGTTAACTTCCTGCTTGTGTTACGGTAATGATGTAGCCACAGATATCCAGTGTAGCCTTGAAGACCAAAAAATTAATTTATCAGTGAAAAGCTAGAGAGAGATTTGGTGGGACACCGTCCAAAAACAGTGTAATGCAAATATTTTAAATTTATGAGATATTCATGTTAAACAGGTGAACAAATGCCTAACTGTTACTGTACTAAATTCTGAATATTTATGTGTTCGGTTTCAAGGTAGATTGCTTTCGGTTTCTGTTTTTCTGGAGATATTATTGAGTTTGTTTCACAATTTATTGGGTGGCTTTCAGGCACTCTCCAGTGAATATTAGCAACAAAAAATTAAATGGACAGATGGTCTTAACAGATACAAACTCTCCATGTCAGTCCACTGAAATGGAGCAGTGATTGCTTTCTATGGTAAACAAGTTTAGTTTTACTTGTAAAATTGGACCCAGTGATCCTGTGATGAGCAAATGGGGTAGAAGTCATCTATGGTGGACGGCATAGGGATAAATGATTTGCGGACAGCACAGGAATAAATGATTGGCAGGAGTTGACTTTATACTTCAGTTTTGTTCATGATGCAGCTATAGATGCTAAAAGTGACCTTATCACCAGTTAATATATAAATTAACCTGATAGAGTACTGGATTAATTTATGTTAGAATTTATTCAAAATTTTGTGTTGCAATTTATTCAAGAGTGCCTACAGGCAGTCTCCAATAGTCACAAAACAATTCTACATCACCAAACTAAATTTTAAAACTAAAGTTCCAGGCTTTTGAATATGCTTGAAAACGAGAATTGATGAATAAAGCATGTAAAGTTCTCGGAAAACATTAAGGTATTTACTTGGCACACTCTGGTCAAAATGTGCACTTAAGAATAGCAGTGTTTTTGTTGTGAAAATGGCATTTACTGGTCTTTTAGGCGTGAAGTTTTCATACAGCCCCAAACTGTCACTTTTATATTGCTTCGAAAAAGTTACCCCAAAGTGTATTGCTCCTTGAGAACTCAACCGGTAGGCTGCATTAATCTTGGCAGTGTTTGTACAACATTGTTGGCTGTCTATACAGGTTTTCTGTAATGATGTAGAAACACAGTTCGGTTACCTGCAGCATTGTACATTTATATAGGTAACACTTTGTAAAAATTAATCGGAGGCTTCATGGGTTAATCCCCTGCTCAATGAAATCAAAACAATGAAATTTCAAAGAGCATATTTTTCACGTAATGCAACTAGGAATTTAACCCTTTACCTAACGAACCTTCCACATCTGTCCGTATAATTTACAAATTGAGCATTTGAAAAAAAAAACAATTTTCAAAAAATTTCAAGAAAACCACATTGTGATCCCTTGCTGGGACGCGCTCATCGAGCTTGTTCCAATGAGGAGGTCACATGATGTGGGTTTGTTGAAATTTTGAAAATTTGGGGGAAAAAATTGTTCATTTTGAAATTTTGTGGATTGGGTAAATGGGAGCCTTTTTATTTACTGTTGTAAACAAGTTCTGCTTTACTGGTAAAATAAGACCCAGAATGAGTGCCCGGGGTGGACGTCTCAAAAAGTGGGGAGCATGGATATAAATGATTGACCAAACTTTACTTCATACCAAAATTTTGTTATGATGTAGTCAAAAATGCCAATTGTGACCATAAACATCAGTAAATAAATAAATAAATAAATGCAGTCCAGCAGTTGTTTGTAGTCAGTTGAGAATTGTATCTATTCAGGCAGACATAACTAGACCCCAAAACAGCTGCTAAGGTTGTAAGGCTTTTTTTTCTCCTTGAGGACACATGGAATCAACTGGTGTTTTTAACATCTGTATCTTGTTTTCTTTGTCACCATTGAGGATCTTTGCAAGAGCAACTGAAATCCAAACTTAGCCATGTGGGGTTCACAAACCAAACTAATAGTTCATTATCATTCCAGGTGTTTTCTATATTCAAACTCTTTATTTCAGGAGTCTTTTTCTAAATGAAGACTCCAGATACGTATTTATAACGGCTCATATAAAGAAAAAATGGTGAGAAAAAAAAAATCCTTCCTCATAACTTAAATGATATTACCACCAGTAACATCATGTAAATCCATTGTTCATACTCATCCGGTTTATACAGTGTAGTTATATATGTAATTTATAAGAACCAGCACAGTATATGTCTTATAGGAATACTTTTGGAGGCAATGTAACCAAATTATTAGGTATCTCATCTGTATATGTCTCGAGGTGATAGTTAACCATCATCATCCTAACACAGTGAATTTGATTTTAATTGTTTAACCTCTTACCCAACACAAACTGCAGATATGGCCTTGCGAAGCTTCGCGATTTGTTTACTGGTACATTCTGTTCGAATATTCGCAAGGAATATGAATGTGCAAAATTCTAAATGGTCATGTATCTTCCATATATGCTAGGTGGTATTTAAAATAGGATAGGCACCTATCTCTACTAAGGTATTGCATACCATCACACATGCATATGAAGCCAACAACTTTGCTTCATATGGATGTGATGGTATGCTACAGCAGTCTTTCGATTTTGAGGCGAGCTGTTACTCTTGTGTGCCATTGCACCTGCAAATTTTACTTTTTGCGAGTAATCAGCTCGCCTAAGTTCCACTTAGTGTGTGATTAACCCTCAGCTGACGAATCTGCTGCATCCGCTGCATAATACACAAATTGTACAGAAGAAAAAAATCCCCTGAAATTTAACAAAACCATATTCTGACGGACTTCCCCTACCCTCCTATTGGAGTGCTCATCAAGCTCATTCCAATGAGGGGGTCACATGGTATGGTTTTGATGAATTTATTTTCTTAATTGGTAGAAAAAAATTTTGATGTCTGTCAAGGGTTAAAATCTGCTTGTGGGAAATAGACCTAGTAATACAATACGTGCCCGAAAACGTGAATAGTACACCGTGAATTATAAGCTGTAGCATTCCAAGGCTTCAAGCTAATCAAACTTCATTCTCAGAGAATTGGTACATCAACAACATAATTCGAGGCCAGTAATGTAACTCGCCGTCTTTTCGCTTATGCTTATGCATTGTTTGGAGAATATCTTATTTGACATATGATTTCTCCATTGAAGTTGCATTTCAGGTATTAACTGAAAAAAATTTGATTATTGCTGCAAAAATCTTATTAAAAAAATTGGTTCGCATTTTTGGAATTCCGGCTCAACTGTGCACCAGTGGAGTAAACGGTGTGCAGATGTTTGTTGATGTTTTTTTGAAAAAAACAGTTTCACCATGCTGGGACTAGACAATTCATTTCAAACAGTAGCGAGCAGTATACAATGCACCTCCCATTTTCAAAATCGAAAGACTGACACAATAGCATAGCACACAAGCTTTCTAAATTCCACCCAGTAAATGTGATTTGTTTCGAGGTTTCATTTGAAGTAGAATCTTTTGGCTGATTGGTTTGAAGCAAAATACCACAATTCAACGGGCCCGTAATGCAGATATTATATTTCAAAAGTCTACAGCAAAATAACTTACAAAAATATAACTTAGGAGGGGAAAATCAAATAAATTTTCATCTATTACTATTATATTATTATTACATTTTTTATTATTATATATAGCTAATGATTTTGATTTCATAGTGACTGTTTCAGACAAGCCATTTTTATTTTATATCAAAATCACAAGCATATATCATCAAACTTTATTGAAAAGAATTCAAATTCTGTTGGTTGTCGCCATAGTATTGCATTTGTAGTTTAACAGCAAGAAATTTATCATGCTTTCACTCATTTTAGGAATACTAGTGTTCATGTGAAAAACGCCAAAACTATTAACTAGAAATTTAGCTTCATTTTGTGACATTTGTGTTGGGTAAATGGTGTGGGTAAAAGAGATTTTCTAAACAATTTTTATGTGTCAGGCCTTCATGGTTGTTATAGATGAGAAAATTTGATTGTGTGTTTGCAGCAAGAACATAGTGGAAACCACTTAATTGGATATCTCTTTATTGAATAACTGAATAACCCTTGTAATTGCATACAACTTACAAACACCAAATAAAATTGCCATACCTACAAATTTAACCTGTTAATTGTATATGGATTATGGAGTAGACTCCTGTTAATTGAATTTAAAAAATCTTGTAATCTGTTAGAGGGTTTGTCTTCACTAGCAATATGGTTATTCAATTAATTCCCCGTGCACACTGTTGTCAAACTATCAAAATTTTAAGCAGCAGATTTTTCTCATAATGCAACTCTGAATTTAACCAAATTAATTTTGTTTGACAGGAGCTCATCAAGTTCCCAGGTGCTTTATAGGAAAAAGCTGCAGCTTGAAAATTGGTTATTTTAACATCAGCGTGCTGGGGGTTTGCAGGTTTCTGTTACATATTTTGAGTTCGGTATCATTCAATATTTATAGAGGGGGTGGGGGGGAGGGGGTGGTGGGGGGGAGGGGGTGGTGGGGAGTAACGTGGCATCATTTCAGTATTTGGTATCTGATTTGACAGATTTGCTGATAGTACCAAAGGGGAATTCACAGAAAATGCAGAATTAAGTTCTGTCATTCTACCACAATGCCATGGCCAGTGAGCTCAACATTGGCATTCTTTTGCCAACTTAAATATCTACAGTAATTTTTTGACTTGTCACAATCACACCTTAACCTGTAGAAGGCTATTTCATACTTTTGCAACCTCAGAGCATTTGGCATTTGCCCATAACTTTCCTCATTAGGAGGTCCTGCTTACAATAGGTAATTTGCCGGACAGTGATTGCTAGTCAAGTCTTGGCTGCCTTAGCCAAGACTTGACTAGAAATCTGTGCTAAACAACTGGACATGTACAGGTTGTAGTCGTGTGGGGATTCAGGACAATTGCCCAGGCCCCAAAGGGTTAGCATATATGAAAAGAAAATCAGTTAATAAATGAATACGTCACCTGCTATCAAGCTTCAACAATGCCTTATAAATTCCGAATTTAAGAAAATTTGAAAATATAGAAGCTTTCGATATTCAGTGATTGGTTCCGTTCAGTTTTTCAGTATCCACATAATATTGATACCGGTTCAGTTTTTTAGTTTTTTTAGTATATATTGATATGTAACTGATGTTTATGAGTGTATAAAATATATTTCAAAGGCAATACATTTTCATTGTATAACTTAAATTGTCCCTGTAGGAACCCCGGGAAGTGAAACAGTGCCTGTTCACTGCGGTAAACAGGCTCTGTTTTACTGGTAAAATAGGACCCAGTCACCAATGCTTGGGGGGTGCAAACCCTCTCTAAAATGGGCAACATGGCTTATTAACGCTCATCCCTGGTCTTGAGTTGATACTCATGTTGTGGTCATGATTAGCCATTGTGCAGAAATATGTGACCTTAAACACCAATAAATAAATAATTCAAATTGTATTTTATAATTGAGTATATATATATTTATTTATATTTTCCATAGCTGCTGAAAATCACATCAAATGCAAATCCTTGCAATCAAACATATTATGTAGGTGATTGTATTTCATCACAAATGTTTTACAAATTCATTTATCAAACTACATATGTGGGTGATTGTTGAACCTTTTCACCCCTAATGTTAGAGAATCATATGCTCCCCACTCTATGGAGTAGACATTGGAAGTGTCCACAGTTTGTTGGGTAGGTCGGTATTTTCATTCTGAAGTCTTATAGCTACAGCTTGTCAATGTTAATTAGTCTGTCTGACACATTAAAGGAGCAGTAAGCCACGATTTTGAAAAAAATAAGTTGAGCATTTAACAAAACCACACACCAATAAATAAATAAATCACAATTTCTGTTATGTGAAAGTATATCATTTGTATGGAAGCATTTGATTTGATTAAATAAATTAAATTCAAGATGAGAATTTATCAGATATTTGAAAAAGTCTGCCACCATCAGTTTTCAGTCCGAACATATTAGCTGATCACTCAGGATTCAGGAACAATTCCTGCACAGTAAAAACTGCAATATCGTTGTCCATATTTGACTTTATTTTCTTTGGTACACAAGTATTCAAAGCATATACATCCATGCAAGTTGATTGGGATTGTAGTCGATAAATTTGGTTCGAGTTTTAAGTTTAAGCATAAGTGTGCCTTATTGAAAATAATATCAAGTGACTGATCTAATAATGTTATTCCCCCATGGGAACTGTGGGAAGTGAAGCAGTGCTTGTTCCCCGCGGGAAACCCGGGAAGTGAAGCAGTGCCCGTTCACTGCGGTAAACGGGCTCTGTTTTACTGGTAAAATAGGACCCAGTCACCAGTGCTTGGGAGGTGCAAACCCTCTCTAAAATGGGCAACATGGTCTTGAGTTGATACTCATGTTGTGGTCATGATTAGCCATTGTGCAAAAATATGTGACCTTAAACACCAATAAATAAATAAATAAGCAGTGCTTGTTAAAATAGGACATAGTCACCAATGCTTGGGTGGAAGTCCTCTAAATGGGCAACATGGGATATAAACTATTAACTAAACTTGACTTTATCTCTGTGTTGCAGTCACAATTAGCCATTGTGCAGAAATGTGACCTTAAACACCAATAAATAAAAAGATAACTAATCTTATTATAGCCAAAATAATGCAAAGTTGTCATTGTTTGTGGAGGTCCTTCATTGGGACAACATGAAAGGTAAAATTAGAAGCCATGTTTATTCAGAAATTACTTCTTATTTGTGCTTATATCCAATAACTTTCTTGCAATTTTGTTTGTATCTTCTGTAGGTGCTATCTTTGGAAAATTTATCTGCATTACGCTTTTAATTACAGTAATTTTCTGATGTCATACACAACACGCAATGATTTTTTTTGCATGCACTTTCACACACAAGCAAAATCTAAAAGTTAATATTTTTCAAATTAATGGTTTATTGTCCCTTTAAGTGTTCGAGTGCAAGACTCAAGACAAAAGAACTTGTTCATATTGATCTATGACTCTTTATAATTATGGTAATAACAATTTTTGGGAGAGCCCAGTTATGGTCTTCCATTTGACAACTCCAGTACCATTTGAAAAGTCAAGTACCCAGTTTTTTTTAAGGGAATTGTCGATCTAATGTAATGGCCAGTGGGTACTCCGGGAAATGAAGCAGTGCTTGTTTAGTGGGGTACACCAGCTCTGTTTTACTAGTAAAATGTCCTTGTGGGAACCCTAGGAAGTGAAGCAATCCTTGTTGACTGTGGTAAACAAGCTCTGTTTTACTGGTAAAATAACTGATTGGTTGGTCTTGACTTTATATCCATATTACAGTCGTGATTGGCTATTGTGCAGAAACACCTATGGCCGCTAAACACCAATAAATAGTAATAAATAATTGCCAGCTCTTTTTTTCACTTGCCAGTTGGTGATATCTGAAGTTTTTTTGTTTAGTTATTTTTCGCCTTCAGAACATAGCTTATGACCCTACTTTGGAACAAGCCACACTTTTTCCATCAAGGGCTTATAAGGTATGGGTTTTTTTTGACAAGAAAATGAAAATATTGAGTTATTTGAGAATTTTTTTTCAAGTGTTATCTTCTAGTCGTGTTAGCTACAGGGTGAAAGGAGATTGTTGTACTGGAGAGGGAAACTGCTCCTGTGTTGAGAGAGTGCTTTTTCACATTCTGTACTTTCTATTTTAGTGCTTGTATTGTACTTATGTATCGCGAGAGTATTCCCAGAATTGTTTTGGTGAGTAACAATGTCTGTTATAAAAGATAAAAGTATTGATCTGGTCGTGCATTAGTACTAGTCAGAAAATGCAATTTAATCTTGTATTATTTTTATGCAGTTTGTGGGAAAATCTTTCTCCGCATCTTAGATAAGCTGTGGAATGAGAAGGATTGAAAATTAATTTTTGTTCTTTCAACAGATATAATATCAGCCAAAACATAAATTTGTGAAAGCTCTCAATGAACTCAACAAGAAGTATGGTAGGTGTTATCACTGAAGGACAAATTGGCTCATATTTTTGTTGTGTTATGCCACATCTTCATTTGGAATTTTATTGCACCAAGTTACAATGAAAATGTTTTTGGGGGAAAATAAAAATTAAGGTTGTGCCTCAAATTATTGTGAAAACTCTTGATTTGTATTCAAGTCTAACATCGTTTCTTATTATTAGGATCTTTGAGTGTGTGGCTTGTATAATTTAGGGAACAAGAGTACTCGGATTGTGAATTTTTAGTTGTTGACCAAGAACTTACTTTCATGCCCTGCAGACTGATGTCGAAATACTGAATTTTTAAGTACCAATTTTTCCCCATAATAAAACTTGGTATTAAACTAATTCAGTTTTGTTTGACAGAGCTCTTTGGTAAATTCCTTCTTCCCTTTACAGAGAGAATTTGCTTATTGAAATTTTGACAGTGTGATATCAGTGTGCAGGGGTTAAACATTTTCAGTCTAACTGCCATGAATCAATCATACGAATTTTCTTCACTGTTGCCAATGTTTTTTATCTTAATTTTCTCAAAATTAGTCACAGGTTACAGCAGCCGTGACTTGATGAGACAGAGAAAAAAATTCTAAATCAACAGTTTGTCAGAGAAATAGAATACAACAAACACTAGTTCTGATCTGTCTCTATACTAGGTTGAAAAATGTTCATAGATTTAACACTAATATATTTTAAAACCTACAGTTCCTATTGGAAATTTAAGTGGAGCAGTGCTTGCTAACTGTGGTTATCAATTTCCTTTTCAGGACCCCATAACCAATCCCTAAACAACTGGCTAAAAATGATTTCATGGTTGTGTAGTGATATTGCTGTACAAACCAGAAGTGACCTTTAACACCAATAAAAAAAAATATATATCTCGATAAGATATGATGTCACTAGCGTCAAAACACTTTCGCACTGACGATACGATGCAATCTTTCCATTACACGGCAAATGAGTCTTATTTTTTGTTTGAAAATGCTGTTTGTACCCACAGATAATGAAGAGGTTCAGTGGTATAAATAAAATTTGCATTGTATTGAAATACATTTTTTATCCCATTCATTGAGCAATGAGGGTTAATTAATCCTACTTGAGGGATAAAAATTGATTCTGTATTTTCATACCATTTTTTCATTTCCTTCACTACTCACCTCGGAGAAACTTTGGGATGAAACATGAAACAGTTTGTGGCAAATGTGTTACAATCAATACTCCTGGGAGCGCAGTGGCTCATCAGTTAGATAGAGCATTGGACATCAAACCAAAAGGACAACAATTCGATCTTGACCTTTGCCATCTGCACTGTGTCCTTTGAAAAGACACTTAATCCTGATTGCCCACATGGGAGCATGATGGTGCTATGTACTAAGGCACACTGCACATTGATGGTGCACTTGCCTTCAACCACTTAGTAAGTTGATGAGTGACAAGTGCTTGCCACTGCTCTGTGGTTCTCAGGGTACTCTGTCTTCCTCCACCTGTAAAACTGTCCATGATATGACCTTGGCTGTTGGAAGTGTCATTAAACCTCACCAAACAAACCTATGCACCCACAGTGGCTTTCTATGGGAAACAAGTGCTGTGTTACTGGTAAAATAGGGGATTGAGTGAAATATTTCTGTTCAATAGTCATTCATTCACTTAGGGTTTGCTTTGGGTTTTCTCTGAAATCAGGGTTTTTTTTATGAGAAAATATCAGTTTCTGGGTTTATTTCTGTGAAATTTTTTTGTGTTGACAACCTGCCAGATCATTGAAGTTCAGAGTTTTTTTTCAGTAGTTACTTGCATCCCTGAGACTAAGCAAGCAGCATGAAGATTCACTTAAACTTAACATGAAATCCATTTGTGAACTTGATCACAACCAGAATCCACTCGGTAATGATAAATGGTATCCTCTTGCACAATACTGTCTCTGGCAAAATAGGAGGATCCATTCCTCAGTTCTAAGGATGTTCACTAAAAAATTAATCTTGTCTGCTCATCCACTGTCAACTTTTTCTTCTTGTAAACATTTATGCATACTGGATTAAAAGGGTTGTGAGTTCTTTGATTTGGCTGACAACTTGCTGTGATGTATGGCTTATTCAAATAGTGTTTTACATCATATCTTGTTTTTTGCTTCCCTATTGGAACCTCGTGAAGTGAAGTAGTGCTAGTTTACTGTGGTAACAAGGCTCCATTTTACTGGTAAAATAGGACCCACTAACCAATGCCTGCAGTGGAAGTCCTCCAGAAAGGGCAACATGGGTATAAACGGTTGGCTGGACTTGACTTCATTTCCATATTGCGGTCACAATTAGCCATTGTGCAGAAATATGTGACCTTAAACACCAAACAATAAAAAAATAAGATATTTTGCCTGGAGAAAAAAATGTTTTGCACCAACATAATATAGTTTTACTATGCCTTTCTCTTGCCTAAAATTATGAAAAAGAGTTGCATAAAAAATGTTAAGGCAATCTTTTTCCAGTCCACATCCTTTTCCAATTTGTAGAGGCAGTTTAGAAAAATTGTGTTCTTGGTCGGGGTGTTAACAGTCTGCATAATAAAAACACAAGCACTTTATCATAAATATACTTTTCTGAAACTTGCTAAGTATCTGTCATACAATCAAGGGAAGAAAATTTGTATCATTCATCACTATGTATTTTATTTATCATGTTACACCATCTTATGTTATGTAGTAGCCACCACTTGAGCTCTTTCATTTGTTTTAAGCCAGGAAATTGGATTTTTTTTCTTCACAAGTCGGCCAGACTTAGATATTCTGCAACATTGGTGCAATATTTACTTGATTTGAAGTGCATTGGTGTACAGCCGTGGCTACACCCTTTAAAGCTACGATAATTCACCACTGTAAGTTGCAACCTTTGTAGCATAATTCTCGTAAGAACACTATAAAGGCTTTAACTGGTAGAGTGCTAGAAGCCCATATTTGGGCTTTATTCTGAAGTGTCAGTACCACATCTTAAAGGCTTCATATTCTGTGGATGCTCTACATATCACCTTTGAAGTGAAATTATTTAATCTGTTAGGATTTGCCTTGATACAATTTATGGGAGAGTGCCTTTTGGCACTCTCCCATAAATTGTAGCAAGGCAAAGATATGTGAACAAATTTTGATGGCCAAAAATAATTCAGCACTCTACCAGTTAACAAACATATGTTGCATACACTTCTCCATGGGAATCCTTGGAAGTGGAGCAGTGCTTGTTTACTGTGGTAAACAGGTTCTGCTTTACTGGTACAATGGGACCTGGAATCAGTGCCTGCGATGGATTTACTCTAAAGTGGGCAGCGAAGGTATAAATAATTGTCTAAACTTGACTTCATCCCGTTGCTGTGGTTATGAGATAGCCAAAGACACCTAAAGTGACCTTAACCCTTTGAACCCTAGTGGTATCTTCCATATCAGTTTAATGGCAGCAACACGAAGAGTCCATATACTTTATCTGGGGTAGACCAATTAATATTTTCAGCGTACAACTTTGGGGCTGCACGTTGAAAATATTAATTGATCTACACCACACCTTCACTCAAAAGTCAACCTACTTAATGAAATTATGAAGTATCATGTTACTGGGCTGGAAAAGCGGCCTCTGGGGTTCAAAGGGTTAAACACCAATAAATAAATAAACAAATACTGGTATAATAGGACCTGGTACTACCCAAACAGGCAGTATTGGTATAAATGGTTGGCAAAGCTGAACTTTATATCTGTGCTGCTGTCATGAAATAGCCAAAGTTACTGAAAAGGTACTTAAAACAACCAATAAACAATTCCTTGGTGGAAACTATGATCTATTCCATTTACAGTAGGAAAGCAAGTTCGGGATTAATTCTATTTTTGTACTATATGGTACAAAATCTTCCACATAGGTTCAACCCTCAGCACTTTAATAACAAAATTTGTATCTGCATATTTTTTCCATAAGGCAACTAAGAACTTAACCAATTAAATCTTGTTTGACAGAGCTCATTGAACTCTGTCAAACAAGACTGAATTGGTTAAATTCCCAGTTGCTTTATGGGAAAAATTTGCTACCACTGTTAATAAGAACGATTGAAGATCATTTTGAGTATGTCAAGATAAAGCTGGTCATCCCACTTGTGGCATAAATTTTTCAGTTTACTCGTCTAAACTGGTGGGTAAAATAATAAATCCTAATCGTGGGATAACACGCCCCCCCCCCCCCCCCCCCTTATTTTGACATGGCATGTATTTTGGCTTTGTTCCCTGAGCCAATCCCGGGAAGTGAAGCAGTGCTTGTTTACTATAATAAACAAGCTCTGTTTTACTGGTAAAATAGGACCCAGACACCAATGCTTGGGATGGAAGTCATCTAAAATGGGCAACATGGGTATAAATGATTGACTAAACTTGGCTTTATCTCCATGCTGTGGTCATGATTAACCATTCTGCAGAAATGTGTGACCTTAAACACCAATAAATACATAAATTTTGACTTTGTATATTTATCATGGCAGAAGAAAAATTCTTTTAGTGCTTGGTGCAGCAGGAACCTTGCATATTTATGGCACCCAGCATTGAACTAGTTTAAAGCTGTGCAGCTGTAACAATTTCGTCACACATGCTGAAATTGAAACATGATAACAACAATCGCCCTGAAACGTCATATCAGCTCACAAAATTCCATACCATTTTCGAATGGGTGATTGTCATGAATCACTTTGGCAATACATACCGTCTGTGATATATTGTGAAAGTATTTATAACCTGGAATTCTGGGAAAATCTGTCATTTGTGGGAGGTGGCTAAAAAGAGATTATTTTTTTTACCAGAATATGGGTTATCTACACTTCTTTGCTAGCTTGGTTTCTGGCAACTTGTAACTGAGAACCAGTTTAGTCAAAATACTGTTGTCATTTAATGACCCATCAGCATGAGAGATTGCATGTCTTTTGCATGGCACTCTGCCTGAAATAAATTCCTTTAACTCATGTGTCACAAACTACCACTTGTAATCATTCAAGTGCAGCAAGCCTGGATGACATGAAGTTTTGTTTAATTGAAGGGTCATTTGGCTTTAACTGTAATGATCTTTTGTTTTATATTTACCATGTGCACACAGTACCTGTAGATTGAGAGTGATTTATCTGAAGCACTCAGTGGAGTTTATACTCATGGAGCAACGACTTTTGTGAAAATGTATTTATAAGAAGCACCAGTATAGTTTCACTGATTAGACTTCTCAACCCCATGTTTTCTCCTGCGGAAACAGTTTGTGCTGCTTTTGTGCTTTTTCACAAAATTTAATTTTTTACGTGTTATAACTCTGTAGTCTTTTAGTGGTAATCCACACTACATGTACTATATTGACCATTGAGTGCAACAAGGTGCCATCTGCAATGCTTAGGCATTGCTGATTGTACCTTATTCCACATTTGGGGTGACATCAACTTAGAAAAGATGAAGAGATTAGCCATTTCAAAAAGTTAAAAAATAAGACAAAAAAATCGACGCCTGATGTGGAAGTCTTCTAAAGTGGACAACATACTGTGGGTATAAACATTTGGCTAAACTTGACTTTATACCCATGTTGCGGTTATGATATAGCTGCAGATGCCGAAAGTCACAAACACTTATACATAGCTATGGTAATGGCCATGTCCAGTAAGTGCTATTCACGAAAATTGCCATTCATATTCTATTGTTTTTACTGGATGAATGCTGGACTTTATTCTCAAGTGCAGGTACCACAATATTAGGTCTCATATTCTGTGAATGTTCTTCATATTATCTCTAGTAAAATTATAACTCAAAATAATTTGGCACCATGCGAGTTAAATCTTGGCATTAAAAATACCGCTTTTACTCCTAAATTGGACATGTTCCAATAAGAGACCTTAAGCTGTGTTTTGTTAGGCGAAAAAAAGAAAGTTTATACTTATTCAAGAAAATCCTCTGCAAGTGTCGTCTCCTAGATATGTTAGTTTAAGGGTTGAATGTTCCTACTGAGATGACAGATTATTTTGCTGAAAAAAACTAAATTTTTTCAATTTTCCCTAAAGTAGATGGCAAAAAATGTTTTTTTTTAAAAAGTGCCGTTTTGAAGTGCTTTGTTCGTTTCTTTTTTCAAAGCGAAAAATGGTAGGAACCATAGGAAGTGGAACAGCATTTCTTTAATGTGATTAACAAGTTTGTGTTACTGGTGAATTAGGGTATGGTGGTAACCAGTGCTTGAAGTAAAAGTCCTCTGAAGTGGGTAGCATAGGCGTAAATGATTGGTTAAACTTTACTGCATATCTGTTTTGGTCATGATATAGCCATAGATGCTGGAAGCAAACTAAATGCCAATAAATATATGAAATAGATAACACATTTACATTACCAGTAAAGGAAAAGCAAAAGCTATTACTTGCCACACCAAAGACTGAAATGCAATATATAACATTATGTTTAGACATAATTTCTACACACAGCATGAAGGTGAGTGATTAAGTTCTCCCCTAGTGAAACGTTTAGGAGATTGATGGCGAGTGACAACGATCACCCTCCTTTCCTGTCAGTCCCTGGACAAGTACTGCGTTTGGTGTAAGTGTAGTAGTTCTCATATTAACCTATTTCACCTGTTCCTCTGCGGGAACCCCTGGAAGTGAAGCAATGCTTGTTGACTGTGATAAACAAGCTCTGTTTCACTTGTAAAATAGGGCCCAGTCACTAATGCTTGGGGTGCAAGTCCTCTAAAATAGGCAACATGGGGGTTGATAAACGATTGACTGACCTTGACTTTATCTCCATGTTGTCATGATTAGCCGTTGTGCAGAAGTATGTGACCTTAAACACCAATAAATAAATAATCACCTGTTTCCTGACCCAACTCGGAGACGATACTTGCAAAACATGTCGCAAAACTAAAATTCTTCATGTCTTGTTTAAAACATGTCTTATGACACCTCATTGGAACGAGCTCAATAATCTCGTTCCAGTGAGTCATAAGCGATGTTTTTAGACCAAAAAAGAAAAATTAACAAAATTTGTATGGTCATTTTCGTGTATAGTGCTAGTCAGGTTGGGCTGTCATCAGTGGTAAGCGATTCAAATCACTCTCCTGAATTTTTCACCCTCACAAAATCAAAATGAGAGAGATCATTCACTCTCCTGCATTTTCTTCCCGGCAGTGACTGCTTGTCTGGGATTTTATAGGTCTAATTTTCTGTCCATCTCCGAAGAAACCAAAGATAGCTTTCTTCAACTAAACTGGTTCTCAGACCAAAAATAATGTAACTTATGTCAACCATTGTAGTGCAAACATATTTCTTCTCAAGTGTTTTTTCAAAAACAATACTATGAAAGGGTTTGATACGAGTATAATCACAATTGTCACATATCTCTTCAAAAGTAAGTCAGATAGGAAACAAGCAGATTGTTTCTGTTGCACTATATATATCATTATCGTAAGTGTTCAATTTCGTGTGACAAGACAAGAATTTATATCAGTATTGTATAATCTGACCATAAAATTTTACAATTGCCAAGGTCAGATGAAAGAAAAAGCACTTGAAAAGGGGTACAGAAATCTACGTGGCTTTTAATATTTTGTACAGATGTACAGATATTTTTTACCTGAGATGAGGTTAATTTTTTATGAGCAAATGAAAAAAAATGAAAAAAAAAATATATAAATAGAAAAAAAAATTGTTGACCAGGAAAGAAAAATTTCATTCCATTTCTGTTTTGTGAATAAAATGTTGAAAACTCGAGGTTAGTTTATTGTTTGAAGCTCATGCCTCAACTTGAGTCTTGTCATTCTTTGTGAAACAGGTTTGTATGTTTATATTTGGCTCTGCGAAGCTCAAATTCCTGTCAAATCGAATCGGAGGATTTCTGATCTATTTGAATCTTACGATTTTTCAAGTTGTAAATATTGCGAATCTGCACCCAAGTATCGTATTCAGCTGGTTCGTCTGTTTGGGCAAGTCAATCAAAAAAGCGGAATATGTCCTTGGGCAGGGCACTTAACCCCGATTGCCCACACGGGGGCACGATGACGCTGTGTACTGAGGCATACTGCATGTCGATGGTACGCATGTCTTCAACCAATCTAACCCTGCCTGTGCTGCTGTGCAGAGTTACGATGTTGGGGAGCTGGCAGCTGCTCGTCGTTGCTCGGTGGTTGTCACCGGGTTCTCGGGCTTCCTCCACCAGAAAAACTGTCACGCTCATGATTAGCCATTGTGCATAAGTATATGACCTTAAACACCAATAAATAAAAAATAATAAAAGCGGAATATTCTGAAATGGAATCAAAGTTGTTTACGAAACAGGACCCTTCTTGAACTTTTCTATCACCAGGTCTCCTGTACAAGGGACCTGATGATAGAAAAAGAGTTTAAGATGAGACAATTGGTTGGGTTTTGAGAACATCTCGACGATTGGAACATTACCGAATCAACGTGACTCGAATCTAATAATCCAGACGGTTTCGAATCGATTTGGTATTTCGAAGCTTCGCAGAGCCCCAGTTCATTTGCAGTTCGTGAAGAGTGGATTACTACCAAAATATCTAGAGTGAATCTTGCTCCAAGCAAGAATGCAGTTTTAAGGTGAAGTTTTAAAGAATTATATGGTCCATACACGTGCTTAAAATCCCCGAAAGAACTTTGTTCTTGCACGTCGATTCTAAATTTCTAAGGCATTGAAATCTTGAAAAAATCCGGGGTGGGGCGATGTTGACATGGTTCTTCAGTATGACTAAACGATTTTAAAATGGAATTAAGGCTTGTTTATGAGAAGCCATTGGGTAATGTTATTTATTTCTCCATCATTAATCAAGGCCTGTTTTAAGTTGAATCATTTCTTGAAAAGCTATCCCCATTCTTAAGAATGATACTGGGTTCAGAAGTATTGTCTGTAATATTTGCAAAACACTTAAAAACACCCCGAAAGTGCTTAAATATGAATTGTGGATGTGTATATGGACATATATAATTATAAATTACAGAAGTCTACACGAGTGTTCAGGCAGTAATCTACCCTCAGTGTTCTGTGATATCTACTGATATGTATTGTTTTGTCATTACATTTTTTAAAAAAAAGTTCATTGATGCTGTATTTTATATAGCTCATTTTTCATCTTCAGTGTCGATTTTTTATATGTCCTTTTATTGTATGGGCTTGTTGCACATGCAAGTACTTAGCAATACATTTCCTCTGTGTATGATGGCCCATAAGCTAAGGTGTGTACCACATAATAGACAGGGGATGCGCCTGCCTCTACGACTGAGTTTGAGACTCTGCTAATATGGGTAGTACTTTGATTTGTTTGATTTGAACACTGCAACTCTGCTGTGCATTTATCTTCTGCCAGCGGTACAAATCGTCCCAGGACGGGTAGCCCCACCCGTGCGACGGAAAATTTCAAGCTGGCCGGATGGACTGAATCACAGACTTTCAATTTACATAATAGATTACTCTTGTTCTACCCGTCTCGGTGTTTTCAGATAGCTTAGTTTCCTTTGTATTCGAATTTCACAACTTTTTATGATTATAGTACGAAGGTCAGTTAAGATTTTCTCAGTTTGCATTTTGTTTCAGATAACTGCCCCCCATTGAACGAATGCATTGTTTTCCATTGTTTCGATCCATCATTTTGTAAAATCGTTATTTTTCATTCCGCACAATAATTGCTACGGCATTTTTGCATACTAAAAATTTGGAAGTTTCACAAATCACGGAAGGAAGGTCCGTTTCAATCCTTGGAAATTTTTCATACGCATAATGCCGTTCGGTTCCCATGGTTTATTCCGATTCGCATAAAACCACTGGTAGCTGAATAGAGTGATATAACAAAAGAATACATTGTTCTCCAGAAAAATCCTGACTACTGAGTTTGAAATGTAAAACTCCTCTCAAAATTGCTGACAAACGAGCGAGAGGTGATTTTGTGATATGTTTGAAAACAGGAAACGCCACAATATTGCACTCTAAAATCAGTTGGGTTAAATATCAATTGGTTGAGTGAATATGAACCCAACTGGGTTCATATTCAAGCCTGAATATAAGCAACCTGTCATTTGCAAAATGATGTCCCCAGGGGGTGAATTTGCTGATGCTATCCCATACAGTGGGCCAATTTATCCTCTAGGTACATCTTTCTGTTTTGGCTTGAGACCTTAATTCAGACTGAGGTTCACAGAGGGTAAACTTTGTGATGCTACCCTGCTGTGTGTCCCCGTGGAAACCCCGGGAAGTAAGCAGCACTTGTTTACTGTGGTAAACCAGTTCTGCTTTACCAGTAAAATAGGACCCAGTCACCAATGCTTGGGGTGAAAGTTCTCTAAAATGGGCAACATGTAGATCAACGATTGACTAAACTTGACTTCCATCTCCATGTTGTGTCACGATTAGCCATGGTGCATAAATATGTGACGTTAACCACCACCAACAAACAAACAAACAAACCGTGCTGTGTGGGGGTAGCATCACCAAATTCACACCCTCTGGGGACCTCATTGTGCAGATGATAGTCTGCTTATTTTCCGTCTTGAACTCAGTTGATTTAGGTTAATTTTTAACCCAACTGATTTTAGGGTGTGTATATCTCAAGAGGTAAGTTTACTTAACTATGCTTGTTTCCTGGAAAGCCTAAATTTTATTACACGCCTGTTCTATATAATCCCCATCTACATCAACACTAAACCATGTGGAAAATGAAAATCTATTCGGCACATCTGTGCGGAACGGAAATCGTTGACGGACTATTTTGCAATAGAAGAGAAATTTCACTGGAATTTTTTACAAATCGTGCAACGCAATTACAATTTGAATCACTAGCGATTGCTGAAAATGTCCTGTGAGTTCCAATGTGTTCTGTGTGCCAATAGGCACTCGGGGAACGAAATAGTAACAAGGGTTCCCCTCGCAAATTTGGCTGGCGATAAGATGTGTTCTTGTCAAGCTGTTAAATGAATTGCCGAATGTCCTGATAATTGTTTTTATAAATAGGAAGGCGTGTAATAAACACAGAACGACGCACGTGTGTGAATTGGTTAATCGATATGACACTTGTGCCATCGCGGAAGTATAAAACTCGAGGGCTGCGGCCTCGCGTTTTAACCTTCCGCGAACGGGGGAGGCTGTGGCGTTGTGGTAAGCGGTTCTCGTCAGATCACCGAAGTTAAGAAACTTCGAGTCCGGTTAGTCCTTGTTGGATGGGTGACCGTCTGAGCGGTCGATTCGGACTCCCGTGTTGTGTCCTTGGGCAAGGCACTTCACCCTGATTGTCCAATTTAACCCTGCAGTGCCGAGTTACGATGTTGGGGAGCTGATTGTCGCTGCTCGGTGGTTCTCTCTGGGTTCTTCCTCCACTCGTAAAACTGTCACTGACACGATATGACCTTGGCTGTTAATGTGTCGTTAAACCCTTATCAATAAAAAAAATAAATTTGATATGTGTGGTATGCAACATCCTTAGAGGGTTTAGATTCAGTTTGTTTAAATCAAGCACCCGTGTTAATATTGGTGAGCCCAAAATGTAACTCGCAATATTTGGGAATGTTCTTTGAAATCTCCCCAGAACTACCCGTCAGAATCGTTTGATACTTATTATACCCCTCGCAAACAAAGTTGGGGGGGGGGGGGTATATAGGAACCACCCTGTCCGGACGGGTCCGTCCGTCTGTCCATCCTTATAAGCGCAACTCCTCCTAAACCGTTTGAAGAATTTTCATGAAACTTTACACAATGGAAGAACTCCATATGAAGATGTGCATGAATCAATATAATTCCGTTCTGACATTTCCAAGGGGAGATAATGTAACTTTTACATTTTAATGTACCAAAAAGGCTACAACTGAGGCTCGGGGGTGGGGGGGGGGGGGGGTTATCACTTTGTGGGCTTGCTCACAGTACCTCTAGTTTAATACAACATCATTAGGAAAGTCAGTTTCAAGTTTGTTCAGATAAAGTTCCCGGGTTAATATTTAGGCCTCCTATGGGAGCCAGAATTTTAATTATGTGCAAAAGAGGAATATTGTGAAAAAATCTATTCGACCACCATTCAGAATCTTTTGATATTTGGTTTACAACACCCCAAGTGGGCTCAGTTTCATGTTAAAGTAAAGTTCATAAGTTATATTTGTGCCCAAAGTTTATCTTGGTGTAATATGATGAATAATCTTTCAAAATTCCCTTCAGATCCACCGTCCAGAATCTATCGATATTTGGTGCTCAGCATCCCTTGTTCTAGTTAAGTCCGTAGTTGATATTTGGGCGCCACAGCTTTGCATTTATAGAAATCGGGGGCGTGGGGGCACGATGACGCCTTGTACTAAGGCGTACTGCACGTCGATGGTACACATGTCTTCAACCAATCTAACCCTGCCTGCTGCAGTGTGGAGTTACAATGTTGGGGAGCTGGCAGCTGCTCGTCGTTGCTCGGTGGTTCTCTCCGGGTACTCCGGCTTCCTCCTCCTGTAAAACTGTCACGGTCATGGTTAGCCATTGTGCATAAATATGTGACCTAAAACATCAATAAATAAATAGAAATCGGGGCATTATTTCTGGGGTAGCATCTGAACACTACAAAAAATCAGACGCAGACAATCGCGTTATAAATAATCATGACTTCATTCCTCAGTAGTGTCAACTAACTTAGATTCTGAATAAATCCTTCTTTAAATACCCTTGTCATGTGATCACATCAGGCCCACTCGAGCCTCGTGTTTATTGTTGTTAATGAAATTTATAGAAATTGAAAATTATTTAACAAAATGGAAACGTTGGAGATACATGCGAGGAAATGATAGAGGAACGAAATCATTCGAACTGCGTCCAGCGGAATGAAGGAGTAGGTATGGTCCTCGATTTACCCTTTACCAAAAGCATATTTTTTTAGAAAAAGAAAACCCATTTTATGTGGTTCCCGCCTCATAAAAACGTGCTCAATGGGCTCATTGCAATGAGAAGGTCAGTGATATACGGTTTTGTTGAAATGTTTTGAGCAGAAGTTGTTTCAAACTGCTCAATTTTGAAAATTACAAGGATGAGTGCAACCGATTCATGAGGTAGAGGATTAAGCAAAACCTTTTTCGGAGGTGGGGAGAGGGGCCTGACAGCTTTTGGCTTCTTTGACACAACAATTTGAAATATTCCAAGTTTCACTTCTGTCCGGCAATACGACGCCATCCATGTTGGTTGGGATCGTGGTGGCGCAGTGGTCTCTGTATTGGACTTGCAACGTAAAGGTCCACGGTGGACTTCAAACCTAAAGGTCCACTGTTTGATCCCCATCACGGGTAACTACGTTGTGTCATTGAGCAAGGCACTTAATCCCGACCCACACGTGGGGGGGGGGGGGGGGTACTGTATGTCTGTTGTGCACTTGTCTTCAACCAATGCTAACCCTGCTTGGATGGAGTTCTAACGTTAATGAGTCTGGCTCGGTGGTTCTCTCCGGATACGCTGGCTTTTTCCAGCCAGAAAATTGTTTGACACACGGTGACCCTGGTTGTGTCGAAGGTGTCTTTACCGCACCCCCCCCCCCCCAAAAAAAAACGTAATAAAAAATATGTTGCTTTGATTTTCAGTGTTTCCGTGCAATGATTCTGGCCTTTGCATTTGCTGATACTTTGGAACACTCTAGTATCCAATAACGTTCATCTTTTGCGAATGCTTTGAATTTTTTTTGGAAGGTTTTCGTGTCACAAACGAACGCCACATTTGATTCAATATATTTCGAGTTCCCAGTTAATTTCGATGATAGAAACACATTGAAATCAGGACAGAACTTTGAACTTTCATCAAGGCCTTTTGGGCCATGGGGTCATTAGTGTGTCATGGACACGCCATTCCAGTTATTTCTTCCTTGAGAGATGTTGCCCGGTCAAAATAAAACTACTTGAATCAATACTACAGTTAGTTTTATGACCGATATCACGAAGGTAGGGTTTTTAGTCTGTTCTTCTGTGACAAAAGAGTTTTTAAATAATAACTTTTAAAGATACTTTGTGGAATGACAACATATTTGGTATGCAAGTGTATCTTATCGATGTCTAGCCGCATTATGCGAGTATCTTTGTCAAAGTTATTGCCCTTTATGGAATTTGTTTCATTGTTATTGCCATCCGTCACAGCTTCTGTGAGAACTCGAAATTATTTTCTGTTGTATATTTTTTCTGTCTTTTCTGACGAGATGCTTTTATCTCGGTTGGTTGTCTATTGTTCATTATCTTGTTTACTCCAAAAATGACATTTTTTTCCCCAAGTTTGTTTGAATGCACTTTGCTACATCACAAGTTTATCCAAAATATGAGTTCAACGGGTAGGTTTTTAAATAATCTTGCCACACGGAATCCCTAAGTAAGTGTTGGTGCAACTAATATTGAAATGATTTGGCAGCATGGCTATCGACGATAGGTTAAACTTTACTCCATATCACTGTTGTGGTTCGGAGACTGCCACAGATGCTGAAAGTGACCTTGAACACATTCCCCGCGTAAACAAGCTCTATTTTACTGGTAAAACAGTACCGATAACCACTTCCCCGTGGGAACCCCGGGAAGCAAGCAGCACTTGTTTACTGTGGTAAACCAGTTCCGCTTTACTAGTAAAATAGGACCCAGTCACCAATGCTTGGGGTGAAAGTCCTCTAAAATGGGCAACATGTTGATCAACGATTGACTAAACTTTACTTCATCTCCATGTTGTGTCACGATTAGCCATAGTGCATAAATATGTGACGTTAACCACCAACAAACAAACCGATAACCAATGCTTACTGTGGAAAAAATGGACAACCCGGGTATAAACGAGTGGCCGGACTTCACTTTATATCCATGTTGCAGTCCAAATTATCCATTGTGCAGAAATATGTGACCTTAAATGCCCCCCAAAATGAATAAATATGCACCAACAATCACTTCAGCTGAATGTTGGTGGAAATATGGGCATCTATTAATAGACTGGGGAGGGGGAATTTGGACCCTGACGAAGGCTAAAATCATCTGACATTCTTTCTCGGGTTAGAGGGGTGGGATGGGGACAAGTATCACTGTTCTTTTTCACGAGTTTTTCTGAATACACGAAATCTCCAGTTTCTAGTGGCTGCCTTGTATTGTTCTATCGAGTAGATCTAGTCTGCAGACCCCCACCCCCCGCCTGTGCGAACCTCGAGAAGTGTTTGTTTTGCGGTAAAGAATTTACGTTTTACTTCCGAAATAGAACCTGGAAACGAACTCCCGGGGCGGTAGTCATCGGAAGGGCAGCGATGTTATAAACTGTTGACGAACATTATACTCCTGTCATGGATGCTGGAGTGACCGTGAATATAAATACAGCAGAAGTAGCAACCCTACATGAAGATTTCCCGTTTTGCTGTTTTCAACGAGGGGTCATAACCTATATTTTTGGCTCAACTTGACAAAGTCAAGCTGAGCTATTGCCATCACTTCACGTCCGTCGGCGTACGTAGGTACGTACATACGTACGTCCACAATTTCCTTTGGCACACCTCACAGGTCGCATTTATGATCAGATTACTTTGAAACTTGGTATGCTTGTTTGGGGTGACCTCTAGATGGGAGCTATCGATTTTCTTCAATTTCCGTCAAAAAATGTTGCCGCGACCAACGTTCTTAGAACTTAGTTTAGTCAAACCACAAGATTTCCCTTTGGCACACCCTACAGGGCACATTTATGATTTGATTGCTTTGAAACCTGCTATGCTTATTTAGGGTGACCTCTAGATGGGAGCTAACGATTTTCTTCAATTTCCGGCAAAAAATGTTGCCACGGCCAACGTTCGTAGAACTTAGTTTATAAACTGTCAGACCTCAATATTTCCCTTTGGCACACCCTACAGGGCACATTTATGATCAGATTGCTTTGAAACCTGGTATACTTGTTTGGGGAGACCTCTAGATGGGAGCTATCGATTTTCTTCAATTTCTGTCAAAAAAATGTTGCCGCGGCCAACGTTCTTAGAACTTAGTTTAGTCAGAAGACTCAATATTTCCCTTTGGCACACCCTACAGGGTACATTTATGATCGGATTGCTTTGAAACCTGGCATGCTTGTTTGGGGTAACCTCTAGATGGGAGCTATCGATTTTCTTCAATTTCCGTCAAAAAAATGTTGCCGCGGCCAACCTTCTTAGAACTTAGTTTAGTCAAACCACAATATTTCCCTTTGGCACACCCTACAGGGCACATTTATGATTTGATTGCTTTGAAACCTGGTATGCTTATTTAGGGTGACCTCTAGATGGAAGTTATCGATTTTCTTCAATTTCCGGCAAAAAATGTTGCCACGGCCAACGTTCGTATAACTTAGTTTAGTCAGACCTCAATATTTCCGTTTGGCACTCCCTACAGGGCCCATTTATGATCAGATTGCTTTGAAACCTGGCATGCTTGTTTGGGGTGACCTCTAGATGGGAGCTATCGATTTTCTTCAATTTCCGTCAAAAAATGTTGCCGCAGCCAACATTCTTAGAACTTAGTTTAGTCAGACCTCAATATTTCCCTTTGGCACACCCCACAGGGCACATTTATGATCAGATTGCTTTGAAACTTGACATGCTTGTTTGGGGTGACCTCTAGAAGAGAGCTATCGATTTTCTTCCATTTCCGTCAAAAAATGTTGCCACGGCCAACGTTCTTAGAATTTAGTCTAGTCGGACCACGATATTTCCCTTTTGTACACCCTACAGGGCTTTGAAACCTGGCATGCTTGTTTGGGGAGGCCTCTAGATGGGAGCTATCGATTTTCTTCGGTTTCTGTCAAAAAATGTTGCCACTGGCAAAAAAAATGACATTGGTACCAATGATCTTCAATTTTGCCATTTCATTTATAACTTACCAAGTTCAAGTTTGTCAAGTTGAGCTACAGTGTCATTGACACTTTCATTGAGACAAAAAATGAAAAAAATAATGAAAATTAATTGGCGATTTTTGAGAATAGCGCTGGTCTGTTTTGGTCTTGACGTTGGGTAAAGGGTTAAATAATTACTTGTATATCACTTCGGGAATGAAAAATATAACATAATTCGTGACATAAATTCCTGTTGTAAAATCACATTTTGAAGTTGCCTCTCAAAGGGAAGGCTGTTTGACAAGAAATCGGGACTCGTGAAATAATGACTCCACAGAACAGTGCACATTAGTCTCAATGAATCAAACCCACTCCACAGCGAATCTCGTACTTTCTATGTTGACTTCGGTGCGTGTTTGTGCTCCCCGAAAATTTCCCTGAGGGGCATTTCGTCGCCGCCTTCTCCGCCTGTCCGTCCGAAACAAATGGTTTCCGGATAACTCTAGTTTGCTTCGATGTATTTCCTTATAATTTTACAACATTACCTTCCTACCATGAAATGCATGTCAAGTTCGATTTTCACAAGTATTGCATTTACCGTTCTGGAGTTCTGCCCCTTGAAAAGTCGCAAAATGGTAAAATCAATCGTTTCTGGATAACTCTAGTTCCTTTGATGCATAATTTTGCAATATTACTACGTACCATGAAATGCAGGTCAAGTTAGATTTTCACCGTTATGGCATTTGCCGTTCAGGAGTTATGCCCTAGAAACGTGGCAAAATGGTAGTGATAAAACTTTTCTTGTGTCTCATTAAATGCTCAGGCCATGTACAATCAAACCTGCAAACCGAATCAAGCAAAGGCCAGGTTAATCTGCTTCCCAAGGAGCTTTTAATACAGGTTTACTGTGCACTGTCGCCCTTGTCCTACGCCTTTTTGTATTTTTAGCTCACCTGACTGAAAGTCAGGGGGTGCTCAAGTGATCACTTTCTGTCCGTCCGTCCGTCCGTCATGAACTTTACATTATCGATTTTTCCTAAACCCCTGGGCCAAATTGAACCAAATTTGATATGCATGGTCCTTATCATATGTCAATTCAAGTTTGTTCAAATAAAATTGCCATGCTCCTTTGGGTGGGAGTGTGGGAAAATTTTAGAAAAATCTTGTGAACCAGTGGGTACAATGACTTGTTATTTGGTATGAAGCTTCCTTCTGAGATGTAGAATCAAGTTTGTTCAAATTTACCTTTGTAATGGAAGTGGCAAGATTTTGGGCCCCGCCCAAAATTTCTATTTTTGAACCGATGGTCCGATTTTAACGAAATTCGGTATATGGTATTATTGGGTAACAGGGAGAGCGGTGGTAGACTGTTGGACTTCTATGTTCGATCCCCATCTGAGACGACCCGCGTTGTGTCCTTGGGCAAGGCACTTTATCCTGGTTGCCTACATGGGGACACGATGACGCCGTGGACTAAGGCATACTGCACGTCGATGGTGCAATGTTTTCAACCGCTGTAACCCTTCTTGAGCGGAGCTTCAACAGAGAATGTTGATGAGCTGACAGTTGCTCGTCGATGCTCGGTGGTTCTCTCCGGGTACTTCGGCTTCCTCCCCCGGAAAACTGTCATGGTCACGATTAGCAATGTGCATAAGTATGTGACCTTAAAGACCAATAAATAAATAAATATTGAGTCACTCATAAGTACTTGATTCATGCTGGAAAAAAATTTCCCGTGGGAACCGCAGGAATTGAAAATAGAAAATATTTTCAAACACCCTTAATTCCCAAACCACATGGAACAGAGAAATGTTTGGTATGAAGCATCCTTTGGACCAGTAAAATCGAATGATAAAAAACAATTACTATCTGTTTTGTTAGCATTTTCTGAAGGGCGGGGGGGGGGGGGGGGGGGCATCGTAAAAATGCTGAGTCAGCATATTTGCAAATATTAAAAAAAAAAATCAATTTCTAATCCATAACCGCCGATCAGAATCTGATGATATTTGGCATACAGCATCCATAGGGGGTCAGATATAAGTGTGTTCAATTTTAGTCCCTCGGTTCGTCGCATTTGGACTCAATACAAGAGACCAAATCTTAACTTCGGGCAATATGGGAAATAAGCTTTAAAAATCTTATTCAGATCAGCTTGTCCGAATGTTTTAATATTTGGTAAACATCATTGTTATGAGGGTCAGATTCAAGTTTGTTCGCATCAAGTCTCTTAGTTAATATTTGTGCTTTCTATGGGGGCCCGAATTTTGACTTAGAACAATATGAGAAAACTTCTTTAAAAATCTTATGCAGATACACCAGTCAGAATCCTTTCATATTTGGTATACTGCAACCCTAGGTCGGTCAGATTCAAGTTTGTTCAAATCGAGTTCCTGATTTAATAGGTGTCGCTCTCTGTGGGGGGCCCGAATTTTACCTTAGTGCAATTTTTGGAAATTTCTTTAAAAATCTTCATCAGATTCACCTGTCAGAATCCTTTCATATTTGGTATAAAATATGTCAAGGAGGGTCAGATTCAAGTTTGTTCAAATCGAGTTCCTGGGTTATTATTTGTTCTCGAATTTTACCTTCTTGCAACATGAGGAAATTTCTTTAGATAATCTTTTTTTCAGCTCCACCAGTCAGTATGCTTTCATATTTGGTATGCAATATCTTTAGGGGGCTCGGATTCAGATTTGTTCAAATCGGGTCCTTGGGTTAATATTTGGGCTCTCTTTTTGCACCCAAAGTTTAACATAGTGCAATATGAGAAAATTCTTTAAAAAAATTCTTCAGATCCACCTGTCAGAATCTTTTAATATTTGGTATACAGCTTCCGGGGGGGGGGGGGGGGGGGGGGTGCAAATTCAATTTGTTAAACTCGAGTTCATGGGTTAATATTTGGGCCTGAATTATAATTTAGTGCAATATGAGGGACTTTCTTCAAAACTCTTTTTCTCCAGAACCACCAATCAAAATCTTTTCATATTTGGTATATAACATCTCTGGGAAGATCAGCTTCAGCAGTGCTGGTCAACAGCTGATAGAATTGGAAGCAGTCAGGAAGACCTTTGATAATGATCATCTGACATGGACACTAGAGTTATGCATAATTTCATGACTTCATTCCTCTGTAGTGTTGTGAACCATGACTAACTGAATGTGATCTTCTTTGAACCACTTTATCGGGTGAGCGATTAAGGCCCCTTGGGGCCTCTTGTTTTTATATGGCTTAAACAATTTCACAGATCTGCATTTGAAGAATTCAGTATGTTGTTTTCACCAATTTGGATTTCGGGGAGCATCTCTTGGCTGTGCTAACTGTTTACTTGTTTTATTCTTCTTTTCTCATACAACCTATACACTACAAGAGATGGGAATTCCTTGTAAATATTGGGTTATTCCGAGGCAAGGTTTGGGGTGTTCGGAGATAGAGGTGCCTTGTTTCTGCACATCAGCATGCAATTTTTCCGAAATGCTACTGTGTGGTAGAGAAGAAAATTTAATGCCCCACTCTTCTCTGATGTCTTTCTTTCATTGGTAAGTTAAGTTTTTGAACTTTAAAACTGAAATTCCTGGCCATGAAAGAGGTGTGACTTACGTGGAAAAAGGAATAAAGACTTTGTAAAAAATATTTTGCTTGCGTCAGTTTGGTCAAAGTGTACACCCGAGAGCTGAAGTATTGCGTTGCAGAAATTGCATTTTATATTTTCAGAAACGATACGTGCGCCTCACTGATCCTCGCGAAGCTCTCCAGGATCAGTATTCGTGCAAGTGTTTTTGATTTGGAACACTGGGACTTTACCGATATGTATAAAACAAAGAGAAATTAACTCCCGATCCTGGAAAACCCTTGAAAGACCAGGATTTACTGATATGTGTAAAAAGAAAGAGAAATTAACTCCCGATCCTGGAAAGCCCCTGAAAGACCAGGATTTTTATTTTCTTTCAGGGTGTACTATCCGCGCTTCTTTTCCAAAAAGGAGCATTTACAGCTGGGTTGCTGAAAGTTACAGTTGAAGCTTATCGAACTGCTAAACGGTATCTATTATCGAAATTAAATCCACGAGCAAACAGGCCTGGCATTCTCAGGAGAGCAATTTATTCGCTCGCCTTAACAAAATTTAAGGAGGGCGAAAACTAGCCCTCCTGTCCTTAGAAATTAATGGTTAGCATAACAACCTATTCCTAAAAGCAACATTTTTTTCAGATCTCGGCAAAGTTATTGGTCTCTGTAAGACGGTCACATTGCCCCTCCCCCACCTCTGGGCCTTTCCGAGGCCCGGAGGTGTGGGAGGGACAGTGTAGCCGTCTCAGAGTCAACCTGGTTAGCAGCACCAAATAAAATGTAGAAAGCCAACTAGACTGAATTCATTAATAGTAAAATTTCATTTTACCACTTTTAGCTTTTGTAAGCTTGAAGAGAGTTTATCGCTCCCCCAGGCCATGCGAGGGGAGCGATTTTTAGTCGTCCTGCATTTTTAAGAACGCCAGGCCTGAGCAAGACGTACAAATAGCGTAGATAGAGCGCGATCAAGAATTGTTTTAGACTACACGACAGAAGTCGCTGATGTCCGTCATATCCCCGGTTAATACCCTTCATATTGTCTTCGCTGTGTCGAAAGTTTGACCTTGTGTTTAAAACCAAGAGATAGAGACCATCAAAGGGTTCGAAATTCCTCTCGACTCATTGTCTAATAAATGTGGAGAGAACTTATCTGCATTAAGTGAGTCTGTCTAGGAATCGTGATTTTAGAGATAAGTTGCCTGTTTCTCAAGAAAAATTATTAATATTAAAAATAACTTATTTTCTCCAAAACGTGACAATGTTCTGTTACATAATGTCCTATGACATTTTGTCCCACAGTGCCCCCGTGAGATAACGAGATTAAAATCGGAGAAATTTTTTGAATTCATGATGTCTTTTTTTTGTCGTCCCACGTACATGGAAAAGTCTTGAAATTGTTTATCTTCTGTAAAGAGTCACGGTATTGTATCCCAAACTCCCACTTTCGTGAACTTCGTTAAATTTTTGGGGTTGTGGCAGCCACAGTTTTGAAGAATGAGTGTGCCCTGCTGGGAGGGGGCCAATTTGATACAAACAAATAACTTTTTCAGCACCATTCGCAATTCATTGCAGAATAACCACACGGAAATTTCTGATTTTTTTTCTACTTATTTTATTGACAACGCCATCCATTCTTTGATATCGTTTTTTTTGTAAAGATCCGAGATTCACAAGAAATAATGTCAAGTAGCGAAAGTTTAACTCTTAGAAGCCGGGAGTCGAGTTTTCTTGCCTGTGATGTAATACGGCAGGTAATCTGGTTGTGACGGTTCGGTTATCTTTGGGCTGGGGGAGAATTAAACACTGAGCAGGTGCTTCCAGTCAAGTGTCGTCTGCCTGAATAGGCAGACGCCACTTTACGAGAAGCACCTACTTTACTAAAAGTTTTTCGCGGTGTCATGTTCAATAAATTCATTCTGATTCCCCGGCTTCTAAAAGTTAAGCCGAGGAAAGAAGAGTTCAAAATTTTAACGCGGATATCCTGCAATTCATTTCTAATTATACTGGGCCATTATTGTGGAAAGTATATTAGTTGTCAATTTACCATTAAACTAAATCGGATCAGGAGGGGATCATAGAAAAGTATTTTAAGTACACAATCGGGAGAAAGTCATTAAAATACCGTTAAAAAGATTGTGTGCTGAACCGTGAGTCGTGATACTTTTATATTTATTTCGTCCAGAATGGCCACTCACGTGGCATGTTATACAGTGCGATATGTGAGAAACATGCTATTTTTTTTTTGTGCAATAATGAGATGAATGCATAAATGTATGTAAGTTGATTGTATCATCAGAATTTTTTTTATAAATAAAATATTTTAAACATCACAAGGAAGTAGTTTGTCACATGCCATTCATGAAAGGAATGTAAGAGGAAGGCAGGTCTTGGAAAAAGGCAGTCAAGCCTTGTGGGTATTGAAAAATGTATTAAAATTAATTCTGAAATACATTTGAATTTAAAACAGAACGATTAAAGCATTTTGTAATTTAGTGTTTTAAGTTTTCTCGAACAAAATTCGCAGAGAAAAAATGAATGGCAGACACTTTCAAACATGCAATCGAGGCCCGAGGAGTTGAATACATTTTTAGCTCAATTTGACAAAGTCAAGCTGAGCTATTGCCATCACTTCTCGTCCGTCGGCATACGTACGTACGTACGTACGTTAGTATGTTAGTACGTTAGTACGTACGTCCACAATTTCCTTTGGCACACCTCACAGGTCGCATTTATGATCAGATTACTTTGAAACTTCTTATGCTTGTTTGGGGTGACCTCTAGATGGGAGCTATCGATTTTCTTCAATTTCCGTCAAAAAATGTTGCCGCGGCCAACGTTCTTAGAACTTAGTTTAATCAAACCACAATATTTCCCTTTGGCACACCCTACAGGGCACATTTATGATTTGATTGCTTTGAAACCTGATACGCTTATTTAGGGTGACCTCTAGATGGGAGCTATCGATTTTCTTCAATTTCCGGCAAAAAATGTTGCCACGGCCAACGTTCGTAGAACTTAGTTTAGTCAGACCTTAATATTTCCCCTTGGCACACCCTACAGGGTACATTTACGATCAGATTGCTTTGAAACCTGGTATGCTTGTTTGGGGAAACCTCTAGATGGGAGCTATCGATTTTCTTCAATTTCTGTCAAAAAATGTTGCCGCGGCCAACGTTCTTAGAACTTAGTTTAGTCAGAAGACTCAATATTTCCCTTTGGCGCACCCTACAGGGTACATTTATGATCGGATTGCTTTGAAACCTGGCATGCTTGTTTGGGGTGACCTCTTGATGGGAGCTATCGATTTTCTTCAATTTCTGTCAAAAAATGTTGCCGCGGCCAACGTTCTTAGAACTTAGTTTAGTCAAACCACAATATTTCCCTTTGGCACACCCTACAGGGCACATTTATGATTTGATTGCTTTGAAACCTGGTATGCTTATTTAGGGTGACCTCTAGATGGGAGCTATCGATTTTCTTCAATTTCCGGCAAAAAATGTTGCCGCGGCCAACGTTCTTAGAACTTGGTTTAGTCAGACCACAATATTTCCCTTTTGTACACCCTACAGGGCACATTTATGATCGGATTGCTTTGAAACCTGGCATGCTTGTTTGGGGAGGCCTCTAGATGGGAGCTATCGATTTTCTTCGTTTTCTGTCCAAAAATGTTACCACTGGCAAAAAAACTGACATTGGTCCCAATGATCTTCAATTTTGCCATTTCATTTATAACTTACCAAGTTCAAGTTTGTCAAGTTGAGCTACAGTGTCTTTGACACTTTCATTTGCTTCACTCTGGCAGTCAACATCCTGTGGTTTTGCTGTTGTTTCTGGGTAAGTCTTTGGCTGCCTACAAAGGTAGCCAAGACATGGCAAGAAACAGGCCAAAATATTGAGAATGTAACTGGAATTCGACGAAAGACTGCATATTGGGAATCTTCTGTTGCAGCAAAAGTGATCAAGGCGGATATAGTAGGCCTTTAACTGTTAACAGTAGAATATACCCGAGACGTTTTGTGCTCTAGTGGGCATGGAAAGTGGGCTGGCATGTCGGGGAAAAAGTATGGATTTTTTTGGCTGTTTTTTTTTTCTCACCCATTACCTATCGCGAATAGGCAATACTTGCCGAAACTGTCTTAAGAATACTAAGCATTTTCATTTTTCATTGCTAAAAACAAAAATAAAAAAAAATTCTAAAAACTGCATATAACTGTCAGGATTCACTGGAATCCTTCAAAGTGCTGAAATTAAAGAATTGGTTTTCAAGGCCTTGAGAGTACTTGAAATGTGAATTATTCCTGAAAGTCCTCGATTTCTAAGAATTCTTCAGTTTTAAATCCGTACAGTCCTGGGAAATAAGAGAATTTATTTAACATTAAAATATATCGTTTTGCACTTGTTGTAGTCAGGTGTCGTCTGTCGGAAAAGGCATACAAGACTACTAAAGCGACAGCTCTGGTTATAGTCAAACGTCAGTCCCTCTTCCTCAACGTCGAAGGCGAGTATACTCGTCTAACGGCTTCAAGATGTTAACTAGTACTGCTCCCCGTGGGAACCCCGGGAAGTAGGCAGCACTTGTTTACTGTGGTAAACCAGTTCCGCTTTACTAGTAAAATAGGACCCAGTCACCAATGCTTGGGGTGAAAGTCCTCCAAAATGGGCAACATGTTGATCAACGATTGACTAAACTTGACTTCATCTCCATGTTGTGTCACGATTAGCCATAGTGCATAAATATGTGACGTTAACCACCAACAAACAAACAAACTAGTACTGCATTTTCACTCAAAAGTCATGTAGCTTGAAATAGTCTTTAACCCTTTACCTAACCTGAAAATCAGACGGCACTTGCAAAAATAATTCTTGAATAACTACGTTTTTTCATTTTTTGTCTCAAAAACATAGGTTATGACTCCTCGTTGGAACGAGCTCGACGAGCTCGTTCCAACGAGGGGTCATAACCTATGTTTTTGAGACAAAAAATGAAAATTAATTGGCGATTTTTGAGAATAGCGTTGGCCGGTTTTGGACGTTACGTTAGGTAAAGGGTTAAAATGATCTAGAATGTCAATGGAAATTGATGGAAGTGGTCTCTGAAAGCGCTTGAACTAATGTCATCCTTGCAAGGAACACTCGACTCCTCACTGGAACCGGTTCGTTGCTCTCCTGTGGCAGGGTGCTCGTTAATTGTGAAAGGGAGACACACGACTACACTAAACTGACTAACTGCTATGAGATTTGGCGAAGTAAAGGTAGACCCCGCGTTGGGACTATCTGTGATTTGATGCGCAGAATTTAAATACGTCTTTCGACTGGGCAAAGGGCAAAAGGACGCTCCAGTGTCTGACTCGCCAGCACGAAAACTTGATAAAAATTATCCTAAATTTTGGAAAACTGTCTCGACTTGAAAAAATACTAAAGTTGCTGATACTATGGGTGGTGTGTCAGGCGAAAACCAAGTAGCTGAGATGTGAAGTGAACACGTTAAGGTAATTTTGAATTCCGTTCTTGCTAGATTCCAGGTGGACTTGTCCACCACAGTCGAACAAAATCTGGATGTCAGTTCGACGGAGAAAAGCGAATGCATCCAATTCCTTGACATGGGAAAGTCTGGTGGTCCTGACTCCTTGGGCGCAGAACATCTTAAACATTGTGGCCAGTCTAATTCCTCTCCAAGTCACACTGTTTATGCACTCATTATACAAGGTTATGTACCAGTCGAAATGTCATGAAGTTTTAATCCCTTTAATTAAGAACAGGATTGGTAACATATCCGATTCCCCGCGGGAACCCCGGGGAGTGAAGCAGTGCCTGTTCACTGTTGTAAACAGGCTCTGTTTTACTGGTAAAATAGGACCCAGTCACCAATGCTTGGGAGGTGCAAACCCTCTCTAAAATGGGCAACATGGCTTATTAACGCTCAGCCCTGGTTTTGAGTTGATACTCATGTTGTGGTCATGATTAGCCATTGTGCAAAAACAGGTGACCTTAAACACCAATAAAAAAATTATAAATAAATAAATAAATATATCCGATAAGAATAATTACAGACTCGTTACTCTGGCAAAAATTTTGTTTAAATTCCCCGAGAAAAAGTTCTCATGCGATGTTTAGGTAACATGCGTACAGCAAATTACCAGTTTGGTGTCAAAAGAAAGCACTTCACTTATAGTTGCATATTTGTACTCTGAGATCTTGCGCTTTTCTTTTGATCATGAAACCCCCGCCTTCGCTTGCTTTCTGGACGCCAGTAAGGCTTTCGACGAAGTTGATCACCTCACATCACATTACTTGATAAATTATTATATCGAAATATACCAGTTCCTCTTGTACGTGTACTGTATTGCTGGTTCACAACACAGCATTTGTGTGTGTACTGGGACCAGCCTACTTCCAGTAAATTAACTGTTGGTAACGGAGTGAGGCAAGGTGAGATTTCATCTTACCTCTTTATCGTCCACACAGATGACCCAAGTATGCGCTTATGTCAAACCAGCGTTGCGTTAGTTTGGGTGTGGGCAATATAAATCATCTCTGCTATGTAGACGATTTATGCCCAGTGGTTTCTATAATCAAAGTGCTCCGAAGTGTCAAGAGAATCGGCGAGGTGGTAGCCAGAGAACAGGATCTCATTTGCAACCCCCAAAACGGTCTGTATGTCCATTTCCTTGTGCTTTGCGGAAATTAATTTTCCTCGAGTCTCTCTAAATTCTGAACTATTTTTCGTGGAAAGTTTTAAATACCTGGGCCATATTAAACATAAGTCGTCGGTATTGAAAGACAATTTCGAGCAATTTGTGTTGCAAGTAACATGTTTTGTGACTAGCGGAGTTCCAACATTGCTGACTTTAAGACAAAGATACATTTTTAGCTTTAGAGAACGCAGCATCATTCCAGAATGCAATTATTCAGTTCAGTCTTTAGTTGATTCAGATATTGCATGTTCATCGAATATTGTCAAAGCCTGGAATAGCGTCTTGTATTTTAAACAGTACTAATAAAAATATACCAGTGGCTGAAGAAGTCCGTTCTGTTTTTTTCTCATGTTTATTCTTCCATGGACATTGATGTCCGAAATGTTTTGAAGCAAAAATGGAAAAAAAAAAATTGGTGATTTTTATGAATAGCGCTAGCCGGTTATGGCCGTTACTACAGTTAAACTTTTGTTAACCCTTTACCCAACGTAACGGCCAGCGCTATTCTCAAAAATCGCCAGTTAATTTTCATTATTTTTTTAATTTTTTGTCTCAAAAACATAGGTTATGACCCTCGTGGAGCTCGTTCCAACGAGGGTCATAACCTATGTTTTTGAGACAAAAAATTAAAAAAATTACTTATTCAAGAATTTTTTTGTGCAAGTGTCGTCTGCTTTTCATGTTAGGTAAAGGGTTTAACAAACGATTCTATCTGTGAATATTCAATACATTGTCTGGCCCTGTTTTCCCTCTGATATTACGAAAGTGGTCGATAACTTATTCTCAAAGAGGCTTGAACCTAGCGACTCTGAGGTAGACGCTAACCCAGTTTGTACGAAGTTAGTTACTCGCCGGTGTTCGGTGGTTCTACCTGCGTACTCTGGCTTCCTATACCCATAACACTCCCCAGATACAAAGAACCTAGTTGTTAAAAGAGAAGTTGAATTCCAAAAATAAAACCCGCACAATCATTTCCCCGTTAGAATCCAAGGGAGTGAAGTGGTGCTTGATTACCACGCTAAATAATTTTATTGGTACAGTTGAACCCTGTTACGTGGACCATGAGTGAGCGATGCCTAGGATGGAAGTCTTCTAAAGAGGGTGGCATAGGTATAGACGAAATGGTTGAACACAGGGCCCTCATATGGATATCAAATGACCACTCCCGATACTGGAAAAAACCCTTCTAGTTGTCCAAATTTTGGGGCACAGAAGAAATATGTCAAAAAGTTTGTCTGCTCCCAAAATTATCCAGGGAATAAGCAATTTACAAAAGTTACATGAACGAGAGTCCGAGTGATGCGAAACTACTTATTTCGATACAACTGGATTGCTGGAACGCATATAGAAAAGTGTATCAGCCGCCGCCATCATTTGGCGTGTAGATTTTGTAAAGAAACAACGGAAAACGTACGAAAATTCTAGGTCAAAGTTTTCACTTTCTCGAAGCCTCGCAATCACGGATCGCTTTTTAAGAATAGGCTCTGTATACTGTGATAAATGGGAAAATCTTGATAAGTACATTTTTCACAGCAATACAAACTGAACATTTACAACTTATTTTAATTATAATGGACCCACCCCCCCCCCCCCCCCCCCCCCCTCATGGGAACCTCGGGAAGTGGGGCAGTGCTCTGTACACAAGGTCTGCTTTATTGGTAAAATAGGACTGAACAAAGTACTTTAACACATTGGACCCTGGTGGTATCTTCCATATCAGTTCAATGGCAACAATTGGAAGAGTCCACATTCATTATTTGGGGGTAGACCATTTAATATTTTCAACGTGCAGCCCCACGGCTGCACGTTGAAAATATTTATTGGTCCACTCCACACATTCACTCAGCAGCCATCCCACTTTAGGAAATTATGACGTATCATGCTTCTGGGACGGAAAAGCAGCTGCTCGGTTTCAAAGGGTTAAAGTGGCTACTATAGGTATTGACTAAACTTGACTTCATACCTATGTTGCAGTCATGATATACACCCGCAGGAACCCCGAGAAGTGAAGCTGTGCTAGTTTACTGTAGTAAACAAGCTCTGTTTAATTGGTAAAATAGGACCCAGTCACTAATGCTTTGGGTGCGAGTCCTCTAAAATAGGCAACATGGGATATAAACGATTGACTAACCTTGACTTTATCTCCATGTTTTGGTCATGATTAGCAATTGTGCAGAAGTTTGTGACCTAAAACACCAATAAATAAATAAATCATGATTTAACCAAAGATTCTGAATACATAAATTATTATTGACAAAAACATGTGACGAGATTGGAAATTTGATACCTGGAAATTTGTAACGGCTTTTCATGGGTGCGCGGTGGTTCAGTGGTTGAGGCATTGGACTTCAATCCGAAAGGTTCATGGTTCGATCCACGCCGTTGTGTCCTTGAGGAAAGGCACTTAATCCTGACTGCCCACGCGTGGACATGGTGACGCTGTGTACTAAGCCGTACTGCACGTCGAAGGTACACCTGTCTTCAACCAGTGCTAACCCTGATAGTGCGGAGTTGGTACGCTGAGCAGTCCGGATTCCCCGGCTTACTCCACCTGTAAAGCTGCCCGACACGAGGTGACCTTGGCTATAGAAAGTGTCGTTAATCACTAATAAATAAATAAATATAAATAAAGTGATTCTCGTGCTTGGTAAACGCCATGACGTTTAATGAAGTGAAGGCTCTTACGCTGTGACTAGTCAGAGCTTGATAGTTTTCACGTCATCAAACAACATCGGCTGGAGAAGCCTCCCATGGAAACCCCGGGAAGTGGAGCAGTGCTTGTTTACAGGTCAAATTGGACCCGTAAACAACGTATAGGGCGGGAATCCTCTAAAGTGGGCAGCATACGTATGAACGATTGGTTAAACTTTACTTCATACCTATGTTACGACAATGGGATATCCAAAGATTCTGATAGTGACTTTAAACAATGATAAGTGAATAGGTGGGATGAGTTGAAACGTTGATTGACATGACGCCATCTTCGTGGGCAGGCAGTTGCAACGTTTTTCTCCGACGTTCCAACAATCCAATTGTGTGCAGAGGTCAATGTACGAAACCGTAAAGGTATTAGCGATAGCCTTCCCAAGTTGGTTGGGGATCTCAAAATAATATGGAGCCTGATTTCTGCCTTTTTTTGTCAAACAAATAGAACCGACAGGTAAACTGAGTCCGTGTTCAGAGTGGATAGTTCCAACATTAAATTTCATGGCAACTTTTGCGTAACTATTAGTGCGTCATACCTTTTAATCGGTGGTTTTATTTTTCAATTTGTGCACGAGCAGCGATGCAGGCAGACTCTGGATATCAATTACACCAAAAATAGTCTTTGAAGAACATACCATATGTACGTACGGCAACGCAGAACCGTCACACTGACTTCACTTATTTTGTTAAAACAATTTAATATCTTGTTAAAACAATTCATTTATCTTGTTAAAGTAATTTAATATCTGGTTAAAATAATTTATCTTGTTAGAACAATTTATTTATCTTGTTAAAACAATTTAATATCTTGTTAACATAATTTATTTATCTGTTAAAACAAGTCTTCGTTATGTGACATGGTGGTCTGCTCCACACAGCTTGGCCAAGAGGCCCTAACCTGCACCAATCGGCCCAACACCTCACCCCATCAATGACCCGGCGACTCTATCCCAGAAGCCCTAGCTTTCCTATTTGTGTCAGTGACCCGGGAACCCTATCCTCTGCAGCTCTACCAAGTACTAAACAGTTGCTCTTCGCCTTCTTCCAGAAACCCTATCCTCCCCACGCCAAGCTCGAAGATTCGTTCAACGAGTCAGTCTTTGGTGAACGGTGGGGGCGATGTTGATCACTGTTCATTAAGTGCATGGTGATCAGCGGACACTCGGTGATCACTTAGTGATCACTAAAAGCCAGATGAGTAGAAGAGTCGTTCGAGGAGTAACTCCATTGAGCAGGTCTGCCCCTTGTCTCCTGCCAGGCCCGGAAATAAGCAGTCTGACATTTGCAGAATGAGGTCCCCAGAGGGAGAATTTGATGATGCTATCTCAAACAGTGGGATAATTTATCCTCTGGGTACCTCTTTCTGTTGAGTTTTGAGAGCCTGATTCAGATTGAGGTTCACAGAGGGTAAATTTAGTGATGCTACCCCCTTAGGGTAGCATAACTAAATTCACCCTCTGGGGACCTCATTTTGCAGATGCGAGTCAGCTTATTTTCTGACTTGCCTCCTGTCGTTCGAGTCGACAGAGTAGCACAAAGTCGATAAGGAAGAGAAGGTTCGAAAGCCTGCAAACGGGCATAAACTGCTCCAAGTGATACGCTCTTCCCACTGAATCGAACAACTCCCTGGTTACGTGATCTACCTACAGGGGTATGGTGCTTCTTTGGTAAAAAGGAAATGGACTGGAGCTCTCGAAAAGCCTTCAAAAGGGGGAATTCAGCTCTACTGGAGAAAAGTCTGCTCTTGTGTTCCAGAACATTCAACATACTACCGCACAATCGAACACAACCCAGAGCACGCGCATACCCACATGGAGTCCACCCGGTATCACAGGAAACACGTGCCACCCCTAGCAACCAGGATGACGTCGCCCATAGAACTGGAGTGCAAAACTACGGTGCGTCACCCAGAAACAGGTGCTGCGTATGCGCAGTGAGGCCACGTGTCCCCGTTGGAATGATGTAACAAGATGGGCACTCGCGCGCAACCCTGGCAACCCCCACAAGGCCACTTCCGGTCACGTGACTGATGAGTTCAGTTGCGAACCTGCGTGAGAATGCGCTAAAAAGGCAAGAAGTGACACTACTTAATTCAGTCATTTGTGTGCAGATTTTAATATCCCTTTGTATGGTGAGAGACTAGCGTGGGGAGAAGAATTTCACATATTGCTGGTTCTGTCCATGCATAATGACCAGAGCTATTGACCTTGTAATGTTGCACTTATACCACTTTCCATATGAACATTTTGCATTATAGCTCTGGCATCGGTTGTTGGATTTTGGTGTCTGGGGGAAAGGGGTATTCGTATATTGCGGGGGGGGGGGGGTGGGGGGGGGACGTATGCAGTGCTTCGCGTTGCACTATTTTCTTGCTGTCTCATATTCAACAGTGATTACTCAGTCTTGTTGACACTATCACGTAAGCAGTATAGAATGTGGTTTTAAGCCCCATTTTTTGCTCACCTGACTGAAAGTTAGGGTGAGCAATTGTGATCACTCACCGTCCGTCGTCCATGAACAAGGTGTTTGCATCTTCTCTTCCAAAACCGCTGAACCAATTTAAATGAAATTTGAGATGCTTGTTTGTTATGACATTGCATTTTGATTTTGTTCAAATCAAGTTGCCCTGCCCCTCGGTAGGGCCACACCCTAAAAGTGGGCCTAAATCTTTTTAAAATCTTTTCGTGAACCACCAGTAGGAGAGACTTGATATTTGGTGTGTAGCTTCTTTTTGAGGAGTAGACTCAGATTTGTTCAAGAGAAGTTCGTGGGGCTATATTTGCTGTCGTTATGGGAGGGGCAAGAATTTTCGCCCCGTCCAAAAGTTCTATTTTCCAAACCCAGAGGCTGCTTTGAATCACATTTGATATGACAGCTTATTGGATGATAAGTACTTAATTTATGCCGAACAAATTTTCCCGTCGCCCCATGTGAACCGCAGGAGCTAAAAATAGAAAAAAGTTTTAAACGCCCATATCTCCAAAGCTATACGGTACTGAGAACTCTTATTTGGTGTGAAGATTCCTTGGGACCAACAGAATGGAATGGTCCAAAAATTGCTATCGGTTTTATCATAGAGTACTTTTGGGGACTTTTAACACTAATGGGGAAAACATTTAAGACTGTTTTTTTCTCAAACCACCGCTCAAAAAGCTTTCAAATTTCACATATAACATCTTTGGAAGATTGTTGCACATGTCTATTGAAATCGAATCCCTGGGTCCATATTTGGGCTCTCTATGGGAGCCCAAATTATAACTTAGTTCAATATGAGGAATATTCTTCAAAAATCTTCTTCACATCCACCAGTCAGAATCTTTTGATATTTGGTAAAAATCGAAAAAAATTAAAACGCCAATTTTTTTTGCCATCGGTTTTATCACAGGGTACTTTTCCAGGACTTTGAAAAAATGCTGAGTCATCATTTTGTAACACTTGTGAGTAATGGGAAAAACGTTAAAGAATCTTCTTCTCCCATACCACTGCTCCAAAGGCTTTCATATTTCACATATAACATCTTTGGAAGATTCATTCACACGTTTGTTGAAATCAAATCCCTGGGTCCATATTTGGGCTCTATGGTATTTGGTATACAGCATCCTTAGGGAGGTTAAGATTCAAGATTGTTCAAGCCAAGTCCCTGGGTTCATGTTTGGGCTCCCTATGGGAGCCCGAATTATAACTTAGTTCAATACGAGGAATATTCTTTAAAACCCTTTTTTTAGAGCCTCCGGTCAGAATCTTTGATATTTGGTATAAGCTTTTCTTAGGAGGGGCAAATACAACTTGTTCAAATCAATTCCCTGGGTTGATATTTAGGCTACCATGTCAGGTGAGCGCCCTCGGGCCCTCTTGGGCGTCTTGTTAAGGATCTCATCAATTGTTTTAACAAGTTTTTAAATTGTTTTGACGAGATAAATACATTGTTTTAACAAGATAAATAAATTATTTTAACAATATAATAAGTGAAGTTAGTGTGGCGGCTCTACGCTGCCGTATGTACGAATTTAAAATAAACTGTTTCCACTCGATCGTACCTTTCGCAATGCTCGCTTCAATTGCTGTGCGTTAAAACCGTTCGGTCATCATATCTCTCACAGGCAAGAACGAAGGGTTTCACAACCAATGAAGTTTTTATACGCCCGTTTGAAAAACGGGGCGTTTTATAACATAGAGTTGTCCGTCTATCCGCCCGTCCGTGCGTTCACTTTTGGGTTTCCACACGATAGCCTTGGTTATATATGTGATGTCCAATTCTTTTTTAGCTTAAATTGACAAAGTCAAGATAAACTATTGCCTCCCTCGTGCGAAAGTCTGTGAGTCTGTTCACATTTTCTTTAGCACAGGCTACACACCGTTGTTCTAGTCCGATCGTCACGAAATTGCATATGTAGGTTCGAGGTCATATCTCAACAAGGACGTCCCATTTTGGTTGCGATCAGTCAACCGTGACGGCTGCGGCGGTCCTAAAACCCCAAAACCATTAGCATAGTCTACAGGTCGTATTTATGATGGGATTTCATTCATTGTAATTTGGTAGGATGATTCCGTATGATGTCCAGATGAGAACGTCCTATTTTGTTCGGGTTCAGTCAACCGTGATGGCCACAGGGGCACATTACCTAGATTCCTTTAACAAAGTCTACGAGTTATATTTATGAAGGAATTTCATTGTAACTTGGTAGGATGACTCGTTTTGGAATGATTTTACTGTAACTTGGTAACTTTGGTTGATATACGTTAACTGTGAGGTCCTCATCAACCCAGGCCTCAGTTCTTCAGTACAGTCGACACCTCAAATTATTCTTGTTGAAATCATAATAGCTTGTAGGGTGCAGAACTTAACATATTCTTAATTATCACAATTCTTGTCTTATTTAATAATCCTTTCATAAACATTGAACATTATCCTTTTCATCAAACACAACACACAGTCAAGTTAAGCTGCAGTGCCATTGACACTTTCATTGATATATGGTCTTAAAACAGAAAATACAGATGAACTTCAATTTTGACAATTTTTCGATATATTATTATGGAGTTATTGCCCTTTATTGACGTAAAATTCTATGTATTTTTGTCACTTCACTTTGGTTTCCAGATGATAATAAGTTTGATAATCAAATTTGTTCGATATTCGAATGTGAAGTTATTGCCTTTATTTCAAGTTTCCGAATGATAGCCTCCGTAATGTTCACTCCAGCTAATAGGAGTTTGGTATTTATCCTTATGAACGCAATATGCAGGTCCGTTTGATATTCTGTTGCCGAGTTATTGCCCTTTATTGACTTAAGATTTCTTAAATGTCAAGTTTCTGGATGATCGATTCCTTTATATTCAACAGACCTAATCTGAATTTCTACATGGCTTTATGAAAAGAAAATGCAGGTCAAATTTTGATTTGGATGTTTTTTCGATATTCCATTGTGGAGTTATTTCCCTTTATTGAATTAGAATATCATATATTTCATGTTTCCGGATGATAACTTCCTTTATATTCAACACACTTATTCTGAGTTTGGTTCCAATTTGTTAAATTGTACAATTTGAACAGCTGACCACGGGCGTATTATGCAATACCCATCGGTGCTTTTGTTTTATTTAATATATCTCCCGTAGAAACCCCAAGAAGTAAATCCGTGCTTGTTTACCGTGGTAAACAAGCTCTATGTTTCCTGGTAAAATACGACTCAGTCACCAATGCTTGGGGTGGAAGTCCTCAGAAATGGGCAACGTGGGTGTAGACGATTTAATAAACTTGACTTTACCACCAAGTTGCGACCTTAAACACCAATAAATAAATAAATAATTTAAGGCCACTCAAAATAAATTAATTGATTCTCAGGCATTTTTTTATTCAGATCAGTGTGGGAGGGTTTTATTTTTAATTTTTATTGTAAGCCCGTTTGTAAAAACGGTTGTATTATGTAAATGTCTGTCTGTCTGTCTGTCTGTCTGTCTGTTCGTATACAATTGGTTTCCAATCGATAACTCCAGTTTGGATTATTTGATTTTAGCCAAAGTTGGTATGTGTATTCCCCAGCTGGTCATAGAAGCGAAGTTCGAATACGGGTTCCGTCCAATTATTTTTACATGACTTATTGCCCTTTTTCGAATTTGACCTTCTATTAACATTTTTGGTTTCCGACCGATAACTCCAGTTGGGATTAATATATCTCAACTAAAGTTGGTACGTGTATTCCCCAGCTAGTAATACAGGCCAAGTTCGAATATGGGTTCCGTCTAATTATTTTTGCATGAGTCATGCCCTTTTTCGACTTAGAATTTCACCTTCTATTAACATTTTTGGTTTCCGACCGATAACTGCAGTCTGGATTATTTGATCTCAACCAGAGTTGATACGTGATTATCCAGATAGTAATTCAGGCCAAGTTCGATTATGGATTCGGTTCAATTATTTGTACCTGAGTTATGGGCCTTTTCAACTTAGAAATTTCTCATTACCATCAATGTTTTGGTTTCCGGATGATAACTTGAGTTTGGTTTCATAGATCAGTACCAAACTTGCTTTCTGTCTCACGTATAAAAAAATGAAGGTTAAGTTCGAATTGGAGCATGGTCCGATGATTTTTACAAGAGTTATGGGGCTTTTTGACTTGGAAATTGCATAATTCCATCAACATTTTTTCAGAACTTTGTTTATGGCATAACTTGAACACTAGTTAAAGGATTTCAATTCTTTTTGGTAAATGTCACTATAGCAACAATGTCTACGTCAAGTTCGATGACCAGCCATATCCGATGAAAATTATGGGAGTTATTACCCTTTGTTAATGAATATCATGTAATGCTTGTTTATGGAATAACATAAACATTAGTAACCAAATATCAAATTTTCTTTGGTATGTATCTCTTTGGGAACAATGTCTACCTCAAGTTTGATGACCACCGTTATCCGATGAACATTGTCAGAGGTGTTGCCCTGCTTGCCTCCTCCCCCTTCCCCGAATCCCCCAGCCCAACTCCCCACCCCCTCCCCGTGTCATTGAGGTATCTTCTCTTTGCCCCCAAATGCATTTTAAGGATTTGGAGTGATTACATGCAAACAAAAAATTGACTCCGAATACACTCCCGCCCCCCCCCCCCCTCCCTCCAGTCAGTTAGGCATTTTTTTCTTTACTCAAAAATTCTTTTTGAAAGACTTAGCACTAACGGGCGTATGATGCAAAGCCAGGCGTAGCTCTTGTTTTTCTTTTGCAAAAGTGAGCAAACATGGAGAGGATTTTGTCTGTCCCTTTACATATAGAAATATAGAAAGTGCATATTTATACAAATAAATTCATTTTTATTTTAAAAAATAAAACATTCCTCTAAAACCAAATTTAGGTACTGCAATTCAAAGGCTTCATATTCTTTCGATGCTCAGCATATTATCTTTGAAGTAAAAGTATTTTATCTATGGGGATTTGCCTCGTTACAAATTTTGGGAGAGTGCCTTTTGGCGCTCTTCCATAAATTGTAACAAGGCAAACATTTCGGAGACGCAACTAAATAAATATTCTTCATTCAAAAAATGTAAAAAGTTCCCCTGAGTTTGTACTATTATTGGAAGACACTGAAGGGTAATAAAAATGTCCAATGACGGGGTTCGAATTCAATGAGGGATTGCCTGAGAATCAAAACACTTTTTTTAGCCAAATATAGGGGCTTTTAAAAAAAGTGGATTTTATTGTCCATCACTTTCGCAAGAGAAAACTAAATGCAATTTATAAGCTTTCAACCATACATCAGGATGAGGTTTTCTTTTTAAAGTACCCATATGTTGAAGGTGTTCCGGAGTGTGCCTAAGATGTATCCTTAGATAACTACCCTCCAAAAGATATCTTCCAAACTGTATCCTCCAATGCTGAATCATAATGTCATAAGTATCCTCCAATACCGAGATGAGGATAAGAGTCGTAAGAGGAGTCACTCATTCGAGCAATTACTCATTGGCTTATCTGCTCGAGTCGTTCGAGCAATTCCTGTTCAAGTCACTACTCCACGGCTTATTTGTTCGATAAGATTGGAGTCGTTAGAGCAAGTAGACAATATTCGACTGCCAGTAGTAGTGGAAATCAAACATGATAGTGATTATCGTATAGTAATATAGGTACTGAAAGCCACAGTAGTCAGTAGCAAATATAGGAGACTCTAGCACAGGGCACCCAGTTGTAGCCAATAGTAGCTAACTGTACAGATCAGCAGTTGTGGCAGAAAGGAGTGGAATCTAATGATAAGACAGCCGACGGTGACAATGGGCAAATAAGCAGTGGAGGTCTAAGACATATGAAGGCTATGTGGTGGTCTAGAAGCCTTAAGTCGATGATGCGTTCGGGAGCAATAACTATCTTCAGATAGATATCCCCCGAAAAGCAATCTCTAAAAGGTATCCCCACTACTGCATCACCATGTATCCTCCAATACCAGATCAGGAAAAGAGTCGTAAGGGTAGTCACTCGTTCGGGTAATTACTCGATGGCCTATTTGCTGGATAAGATTCGAGCAATATGTTCCAACCCTATTGTTTTTGGGGTTTAAGAATCATATAAGACTTCCTTATACACAGGAAAGATAACTCTGTATGGGTATGTACAGATTACGGGCAATGAAGCAATCTGGCTTGTGACTATAAGACTTGGACGTGGCCAGAGGTTGGGACAGGTCGAGAGATAAGTGGATGAGAAGCTGAGACTGGATAGACTGCTGGGATAGTCAGAATAGGGTCAGTAATAGGCAAAACAGACCGGGGAATAGAAGAATAAGCTACAGAATAGATCAGGATTGGGAGAAAAAAAACGAGGATTCTGGGTAATTAGATTGACTCTTATACAAAGAAACACGCCTAATAATGCAGGATTCTCCGGAAATCCTATCCGAAATAAACAGGTAGACACCGAGGAATTAGTGAGCAATCCGAGCCAAATAAATAGTTGTCGGATTGTTTGTGGTAATTTTAGGAAGTAACCGAGGATTCTGGGTAATTGGTTTGATTCTCATACAAAGAAACGCGCCTATTGTTGGCAAAAACGGTGGATTCTGGGAAATCGGTAGTTTTGGGTGCTTTTTGGCGTTTTGGAGGGATTGTCGTGTCTATTTGGGTCATTAGCTTCACTCTTATCCCAAGGAACGTAGCTACTTTGTTTAAGCCTTAGATGGTGGCTTCGCCGGGTCCGTTTCTGCAGTTTGACTGTTTTTTGGTGATTTGGATGGATTGTTGGGTATATTTGGGTAATTAGATTTACAACTATTCATTGAACGCCCTCTCTGATCATACACCCATCCTATTGTAGGTCTTAGGGCCACATAGCAACAACGTGCTACCATAGAAACCAAGATGGCGACCGCAATTATACAAAATTGATGATGAAAACAAGAGTCACCCTAACATTACGCGCTGTGCATGTACACTAAAACCACGTACCACTATGAGATGACGTCACAAGATGGCCGCTCACGCGGGCTACCATAGCAACCAAACATGACGTAACTAAGTCAGGTGACTATGACGTCACTTCCTAGTTCCACCACTGGATCCTTTCAATAAGGTACGATTTCAAGATCTACTACTTCTGTGCTTGGAATCCCGATGGGAATCCTGGGACTTGGAACAATGCTTGACATGCAGGTAACCAATGCCTGCACGGAGCGGAAGTTCTCTGAAATTCCGATTACCATATCATAATTTCCAACAAGTGAGAATTTTTATTAGCACCCTAACCCCCCTCCCCCCCCCCCCCCCCAAGTTAAATTTTTCCATCTGTCAAGGTAATAGCTTGAATTTTTGATTTTATTGTATAAAAGTGTACCCATTTCCAATAATCTTTCTCACTCGGGCAAAATGTAGAGCGTAAAGATAGGTATATGCGGACCCCGGAAACCGATTTGTCACTTCAACAGACCAGCAATAATTCAAGCGCTGCTAATTAAGTATGGAATTTAATGTCCATTATGGCGCATTTGTTGAACGCCACATGGGCTATCTGATAACCGAATAAAGAAGTAAGAGAGGCAGTGTTCTCCTGCAGGTCATTATCTGTATAATTATTTCTTGTTAATAGGTAATTGTTGTAAACACAGTATATCGCACATGTTCTGGCCACACACCCATATTACGCATCTAGCCTGTTGCCGAAATGTCAGGATATGCCGAAATGTGAGTCTTTCAAAGGAACTTTAAAGCGAATATTAAATCAAGATAGATCTAAGCGACCAAGTTCAAGAGATGCGATTAAACTAAGAATTAATTAAAAATCGGGGATGGGGGGGGGGGGGGGGTTCTCGAAAAATTCGTTCCAATCTGAAGGTGTGTAAGACTGTGCGTCGTTGCGAGTAGATGGGGATGTCCCATGCTATAAGTTAGAGGAGGTGCCACATCGGTGCGAAAGTATAGTCACGTTGTGATGTAGGGGAGCCACAGAGCTCATATTTAGAATAGGAGCCGTCGCGGGCCAAGACAATGGCCATATATGAGAATAGGATTAGAAACATGAAGTACGACCTCAGGGAGCTAATTTGCATTTAGGTAAACGGCATTACCTGTTTTAGAAGGCAAGCTATGCGTAGGTAGAGTAGGCTTTGCCTGCATGAACATTATTCTGAGATAATCGTAGGGGAGCGTTTAACCTAAGGCGACTGCTTGAGTGAAAAGCGTCAAGAAAAGTGACAATAAGCCAGTGGTCGTGCGACGGTAGTGGTAGAGTGACATTCTGTCACTTGTTGGAGGGAATGCGATATAGTGCAGTGACAAAACGTTAGAGGCCGAGCGACGGCAGTGGTAGAGTGACATTCTTTCGCTTGTTAGTGCAAAGGCGTCCATATAAAGTGACAATACGTTAGTGGCCGTGAAAGGGTGAAGTGAAGAGGCGACCAAAGAACAAACACCAGCGAGAAGGAGGAAAAACAGCGCCAACATTGTATGCGGGCCCGCAAGTGACTCAATAACTGTGTGGGTAGGTGGTGATTGACATTTTGTTTTTCATGTTCATTGGATTCCATGTAAATCACAAATTACCATATTTATTCATATGTATTTGTATTAAAATTGTTGTTTTTGGTGAACCACTGTTGATTCATACTATTTGGCGAAAAGTCACTGACCCCTTCAGGATAAGAGCCACCCCATCAAAAGTGAAACGGGTGGGTTCGTCACGGTGAGATATACGTTCATGCACGGGTTCAGGCGACACTCCTTGAGTTCTGGATGAATACGCGGCGTGAATCAATTTCTTCCAGCAGCGACAAAGCCCGGTTTCCGACATCTGGCGAGGCTGACACCAAGATCTTTCTAAAAGGTAACAATTGAAAAAGTTCAAAATCAACATGCTCACTCAGTGACAATTTTAATACATGCTTCAGTTTTAATGTTCATACAGGTTGCCGCACTGAAATTTTAATAGTTTTCGTACGTTGTATAGGGGCTAATCATTGGTTAAATTAGCTCTTAAATTCGATCGGCGAATTTAAAATAACGGTGGTGGAAATTCTCGGGTAATAATAGAACGCAGTGTTGGACAGGCAATAATTAACCCCTGAAGTCAAAAAATATTTTTGTATGGAATTTTTAGTGATAAATTTTAAAAATGGATACCCCAAGTTTGGAACAATTGATTAATATGGGAGAGCGGTTGGACTTCGCTGGTAATGAGTTGCAAAAATTTGTGAGAGATGAGCAAAAGCGTATGGCGAAAGAAATGGCCGCGGAGTCAGAGTGCCAGGTTGCGTTAGACTCGGTTAGAGCGCGAAAGAGCTGAAAGAGAGTGTGAAAGAGCTGAGAGAGAAGCTGCGTTAGGCAACATGAGAGGGAAATGGAAATTTTAAGGGCTAGGGTGCAGTTACCGGGAGCTAATGGTAGACATGATGGAGAAAGTCCCATAGGAAACGTGAGGGCACCTTGTCCCCAGTTACCCAAGTTCAGTGAAAAGACTGACGACATTGACGCGTACTTACAGAGGTTTGAAAGGTTTACCTTGAGTCAGGGTTGGCCGGAGTACACCTGGGGGGAGGGGGGGGGAGGCAAATCCGTTGCTGGCGGGCAAATCTCTACAAGTATATGCGAGCATGTCCCTGATCAAGCTAATGACTACGGTGGGCTGAAAAAGGCCATACTCAAGGGATATCAGCTCACCGAGGAGGGTTTCAGGACGAAATTCCGAGAATGTAAGGCTGAGAAGGGTGAAAGTGTGTACCAGTTTGTGTCGAGGGCCACAAGATATTTTGACTGGTGGGTCGAACTATCCGGAATAGAAGAGTCATTTCCCTCCCTGAAGGACTTGCTTATCAGGGAGCAGTTTATGTCATCGTGTGCCCCCGAGATGGCATTGTTTGTAAGGAGAGGAAGCCGGGTAGTGCGGAGGAAATGGTTTGGGTGGCCGAGCAGTATTTAGAGGCTGACGAGGGAGGTTTGACGCAAGGTAGCCCGGGAAGGAATGTGGGTAACGGAGTTGCAAAGACACCCGTAAGAACCAAACACTCAGGCTCGGGCAACGACCGGGTCAACCCCAACGGATCGAGGGCCAGGGAGTTAACTTATTACGCTTGTGACAGGAAGGGGCCCCTGGCCGGGGACTGCTGGCGGAAGGCTATGTCGGGGTGACCAAACGGGGGCCCAGCAATGAATGGAAGGAGGGACCCGTCCCCGAAAAACTGGAGGAATGGCAATAATGCCAATAAGTTTTCCGAGAGGAGACAGACGGCCGCATTGTGTCAAACAATCGGGTCTGAAGATAACCCACTGTGGCGGTGCATAGACGAAGGGCAGCTTAGGTTGGAAGGGGAGAGGAACGATCCCTATAATAAGTGGGATGTGCGAGAAACGCCCATCCGATAAGGAAAAGGGAGAGATGCCTGTATATCCAGATTATGTAGGACGAGAGGCAGTCCGTGTGCTACGTGATATGTTGCGAAGTGAACCGACAGGGGTTAGGTAAACTTGTCAGACCGGGTAAGAGCTCCAGCTCTTGGGGGTTTTATTTGGGAATTCAATAGACTCACGTTTATTTAACTTTTTAACTGATTTCCATAGTTTTGTAACAGATTTAAACATGACAACTAAATTACATGGAATTGTATTTAACTGGCGATCAGAGTACAGGCGGACTCTGTGGGTACACGCCAGATGTTCTATTGACAATATCAGACATACCTTTGCGAGCCAATATTGTCAACAAGCAGTAACATTTGAGGATTTATTGACAGATGGGACAGTAACATTTGGCAGTATTACTGGGATGTTGGTGTTCGAACTGTCTAACAAATCATAACTTGTACCTGGAGAAACTCCCCATTGAACTGGGGATGCTGCGTTGTAAATTAGCACCAGTCACCGGGACATTCCGCCGGTTGACTGGCGCCCGGCGGAATACTATTTGAGAGCCGAGATTCCATGAACTGCATGCAGACTGACCGACAGTCTGCATGACAGTATAAGAGTCTACAAAATGGCGACCGCCACGTCAAGGGACTTTCCCTTAGTTTCCCTGAGGTCAGGGAGAAACTGCTGACGGTCGTCACGTACCCCAAGTATTGCATCAGAAATTTGGTGTATATGAGCACCAATTTCTGACTGTTTAGACAAGTTGTCTCTGGGCTCCTGATGTATGCAGATCAACTCCACAAGAAGAAACCTGGATGCCGCCACTGTGTTTAAGGTACGAACTTTGTTACTTGTAAATTGTACATTTTATTCCAGAGACAACGACAGTTTAGTCACGAAGTATTATACAATAATGACTTACTTAGTTTAATTAAAATAGTAGATAATTTGAAACTGGTCTTCGTTCTGATGTACACGACAAGTTCGTGAAGTTACTGAATCCAGAATCTGGAGCCTGTGTCTGATATCGTCTGGTAAGGAAACCCAAAACGCTACAGGCTGGTGGATCCTCACAGAACTCCCAGTAATCACAACGTGGAAACCAAACTTTACGATCATAGATCGATAAAACATTTTCCTTCTATTCCGCAACAGATACAGGGTGTAGTAGCGTGGCTGTCAAACGGGCACTTGTCAGTGATGAACAACTGACAGGACATGATCATATGTGTGTGCTCTTAGATGGGACGGTGTGGAGATTCCCCCTTGCGAGAGTGAGGGTGGACACCCCCTTTTCCATTGGTGAAGTGGATGCCATGTGTATGGAGGCGCCCATCTATGATCTGGTGTTAGGAAACATACCCGGCGCAAGTACAGAGCCCGGCAAGGCATGGCCGGGAATGGTCTCACATAAAGAGGTTTCCGCGGTAATCACCCGAGCACAAGCCGCGAGGGAAAATCGGCCAGTAAAGCCCCTCAAAGTATCTGGGGAGGTGGTTGAAGACGCCCACGAGGAAAACCTTGAAAAAGGCTTGGGAATTAGCCAAGAGTAGTGATTCAATAGGTACGAGCGGTACGGGCCGATATATCATGAGGGTGGACAAGGGAGTGCTTCACCGGGTGTATGAAGAACACAAAGCTGGATCGAATGGCGAATGAAGCAAATCATGGTTCCACAAAAGTATCGGAAGCAGGTGATGACACTATCGCATGAATCGCTAGTGGGAGGGCACTTGGGGTCGAGGAAGACGCTCGTCCGGATCACAACCAGTTTTCATTGGCCTGACATCATAGGGGCCGTCACGAGATTTTGTGAGTCGTGCGACATATGCCAGAAGACTGCCCAAAGGTAGCGTCCCCAGGGTTCCGTTAGGGGAAATGCCTTGCTAGAAAGAAGTGTTCAGCAGGTTAGGTTTCCCGAAGGAGATTCTGACAGATCAGGGGTCTCATTTCACCTCGGGGATGCTGGAGGAGATGTGCCGGTTGGTTGCGGTGAAACAACTATTCACCACCTCTATAACCCTAAATGCAAGGATAAATGGGGTTCTAAAGGGGATGCTCAGAAAGATGTGTCAGGAGAGGCCCAATGACTGGTACCGGTATCTACCAGCGGTCCTATTCGCTTACAGAGAGGTGCCCAGCCTAGCACAGTGTTCTCTCCGTTCGAGCTACTCTACGGCCGAACTGTGAGAGGCCCAGTGCAAGTGCTCAAGGACCTATGGACAGAGGGGGGAAGGATCTCCAGTACGTACACGTACCAATATGTGTTGGACCTCCGAAACAAGCTGGGGGAAACATGCCAGCTGGCACGGGAGTGTCTCCGTAAAGCACAGGGAAGGTATAACTATAAACACCATTATGACCGTAGGACGAGGCAGCGGAAGTTTGAGGTAGGCCATAAGGTAACCGTACTGTTACCCACTGACCACAGTAAATTGCTTTTGAAATGGAAGGGGCCTTACCCAACAATGGAAGTACTGGGAAAATGGATTACCGAGTGGACGTAAACGGGAAGGCAAACGTATACCACGCCAACCTACTGAGGCTGTACCAGGAAAGGGAGAAGGTCGAACTCGCGCGAACGGCAGGGCAAGGCAACTCCAATCCAGGGGGTGCAGAGGAGATGGCGGCAGGTATTGCCATCATAGAGCCCGACGAGGCAGGCGACAAGGGGTTCGTGGATGATAAATAGCCTATTAGAGCTAGGGAAGCTTAGCGGGACAGAGACGTATAGGGACGTCGTGATCAGTGATGACCTACAAGACAAGCAGCGTCATCAAGTCCGGGGTTTGCTGAAGCTTTTCTAACCGAGGAACACAAAATCGCGCTCACTGCTGCCAAGCCAGTGCGGGGTAAACCATACCCCATTCCTTGTGCTAAGAGAGTGGAAATGAGGGAGGACGCGGGGGTCATCGAACATACGAATTCCCCTTACAATTCTCCCAGTAGTAGATGAGGTAACCGTCCCCGGTTGGCAGGACCTAGGAAGTGACGTCATGCCACGTGACCTGGTGGCGCCATGTTGTATTGCCATGGTAACCCGCGCGAGCGGCCATCTTGTGACGTCACCCCCATAGTGATACGTTATGTGAGAGCGCATGCGCAGCTCGTGTTGTTAGGGTGGTACGTGTTTCCGTCGTCCATTTTGTATACTGGAGTCCGCCATCTTGGTTTCTATGGTAGCACGTGGTTGCCATGTGACCTAAAACCTTCTTATAGGACAGGGGTATGTTCGGAGGATATTTTCCTTTGTAGTAATTACCCGACTCGTAGAATTACCCAAATAAACCCAAATAAACCCGACTCGACGGATTCCCCTTTTTATCGGCTTAGCATGTAGTGCTATAGTACCGAGGGGCACAGGGGGGTAAGTTCGATTGAATAGGAGTATTCTTCTGGCTTGGATACTTCGTAGAATTATCACAAACAACACGACAAGTTGTACTATTTCGAATTCTTTCATAATCCTTTTTAGGACCGCCATACAGTAGATTTTAATAGTAGCACGTAGTGCTATAGTACCGAGGGGCCCCGTGGGTACGTTCGATTGAACTAGAGTAATTGTATGGTTCGGATTGCCCCCAGAATCCTTTTTAGGACCGCCATACCATGGTAGCGAGAGGCCCCCAGGTACCGAGAAGGGGTAAGTTCGATTTAACTAGAGTATTTTTTTCTGGTTCGGATTTCCCCAGAATCCCATTTTTTCTGCCTATTACAGATGCTACTCTAACCCTACAAGTTCATATAGTCGACACTATCTCTGGTTCCCTCGTCCAAAAATCATCAGTGCTTGATGTTCCGTAACCTGTATGCACAGTAATCTCCATTGTGTGTAATGAAAACCTATGTGATGTGATTCCTAAAGCCAAGAATCTATCGAGAAGTTACTGATAAGTGATTGCTCGAACGACTCGAACCCCATCGAGCAAATAAGCTATCGAGCAATTGTTCGTTCGAGTGCCTGGCACGTAAGACTCTTAGCCTCGTTTCAGTATTTGAGGATACCTATGTCCTGATATTGTATTATTTGAGGATACCCATCGAGGATACCTTCTGGAGAATCCATTTATTGTCGAATGAGGCCATGAGGGCCACGAGAAAAGCCTTCAGTGAGGTCTAATTTACTATCCCTCTTAGGTATTTAACAGTCATACCCCGTGGCACCCCAATTTCAGCACCCCTTTTTGGAAAACGTCTGACCATCGGCACCCCTTTTTAGTCGTATGAGGGCATGAGAGCTATGAAAAAAAAAATCCAATGAGGTCTAATTTACTACCCCTCTTAGCCTCATTTCGATTGAGGCCATGAAAAATCCCGCAATGAGGTCTAATTTACCCTCCCTCTTAGCCTCATCTTGGTATTTAACAGCCATCCATATCCCGTGGCACCCCAATTTCAGCACCCTTTTTGAAAAACGTCTGACCTTCGGCACCCCTTTTTAGTCGTATGAGGCCATGAGGGCTATGAGAAAAGCCCTCAACGAGGTCTAATTTACTATCCTTCTTAGCCTCATTTCGTTTGAGGCCATGAGGGCCATGAAAAAATCCTTCAATGAGGTCTAATTTACTATCCCTCTTATTTAACAGCCATATCCCGTGGCACCCCAATTTCAGCACCCCTTTTTTTTGGAAAACGTCTGGCTTCGGCACCCCTTTTTAGTCGTATGAGGCCATGAGGGCTATGAGAAAAGCCCTCAATGAGGTCTAATTTACTATCCCTCTTAGCTTCATTTCGATATTTAAGGATACCTATAACTCACCTTCTGGGGGTGTGGTGGCGCGGTGGCGCGGTGGCGTTGTGATAACCGGTTCTCGTCAGATCACCGAAGTTAACCAACGTCGAACCCGGTTAGTTCTCGGATGGGTGACCGCGTTGTGTCCTTGGGCAAGGCACTTAACCCCGATTGTCAACATAGAGGCACGATGACGCCGTGTACTGAGGCGTACTGCACGTCGATGGTGCGCATGTCTTCAACCAATCTAACCCTGCCTGTGCTGCAGTGCGGAGTTACGATGATGGGGAGCTGGCAGCTGCTCGTCGTTACTCGGTGGTTCTCTGCGGGTACTCCGGCTTCCTCCATCCGTAAAACTGTCACGGTCATGATTAGCCATTGTGCATAAGTATGTGAACTTAAACACCAATAAATAAATAAATAAATCTCCAAAGCTCCAAGGCCACTACTTGTCTATGGTCTAGCTGTCCTATCATTAGCTTTTACAGCAGTCGTGTGTCATTGCGGCCTTGTACCAGTACTATTGGTTATACTATCATCCATTAATATTAACTTGTAACACTACATCCTAGCTATACCTTCGTACCTTCGCTCAGGCCTTCAAAAAGTTCAATCAGATCGCTTCATTTCCCCTGTATACATATAAACGGACTATATAAGGGATTCTAAGTGGGATTCCTAGCCGATTCCGTAAAATTTGGATTCCGTGTTTTAACATTTTAACACTCGAGGGTATTCCCCTTCCCTGTTTGAAGGCTTGCTTTCAAAAGGTGTTAATACCTTCATTGGGGTTATAATTCAAAAATAGAGTTCATTCAGATCACCTTCGATATATTTTCATTTAGGCTGTAGTTAAAAAAAATTCATTTAGTTCAGGGTGTTAATTATATATATATTATATATACGTCATTCAAACAGTTCAAAGGGCTTAACACTGTGTTATATTTTCATTAGGGTTATAGTTCATTCAGGTGAAAACTTTATTGACTTCAAAAGGTTAACATTGGGTTATTTTAGGGGTTATAGTTCAAAAATAGAATTCATTCAGATCACCTTCGAAAAATATTACTCAAAGTTTGCTAAGCACCAAGTATATCCAACTACCTGTTTTACGTTTTGTTGAAATATTGTATTGAAAAGTGTATATATTTTTTATTTAATTATATTTTTAATTATTTAAGTACAGAAATTAAGATTTTGTTTGTGTTTGACATTATTTTTTAGCTTTTGAATATGATAACCATGGAAAATGGATATTTTTGGTAAAAGAGGAAATTTTTCAAATTTGACAAAAATGTTGACGGAGCGAACTGGTATGGGGTCTATATTGAGTATGAGTCCCATTACTGTTAATTACAACTTGACAACGCCTTATCATGCCCGCAATCAGATTCCTGGTGGTCCTTTGTGGGATGTTGTTCCATTCTTGGACCAGCATGGCACCAAGCTCCTGGACACGTCTTGTTTGGACTGGACGGGCTGAAATTGCAAGCTGCAACTCATTCCAGACATGTTCGATTGGATTGAGGTCAGGGGATCTTGCTGGCCAGTCCATACGCTCAATCCCTTCCCTCTGCCGGTACACCCCGACAGCATGGCCAACATGAGGACGGCATTATCGTCCATCAGAATGAATCTATCACCCACTGCACCTGCATACAATCTGACGTGAACATCCAGGATCTCATCAATATACCGCTGTGTAGCCAATGTACCACGTTCAAGAACACAGAGCTCCCAGACCATGATTGACCCTCCACCATAGGTCATGCTCAGCAATGTTGGCTGCATGGGATCGCTCTCCTGGTCGTCTCCTTACCCTAGAACGCCTATCTGTGTCTTCTAGGCAGTACCTTGACTGAGCTGTAAAAAGGACAGGTCGCCAATCTTCTCTGGTCCATCCAACGTGGTTCATGGCCCATTCATATCGTGCCTGGCGGTGGTTCTGGGACAGCGGAATGCAAATACATGGTCTTCTTGGTGGGAGACCACCTTCGTGCAACCTTGCCCGGATAGTCTGCGTCGAAACGTTTACCCCGGATGCATTATGAAGGTCAGTGCGAAGCTGGGTTGCTGTGGCACAGCGGTTCCTACGGGCCTGAATGATCAAAAACCAGTCTTCAGCTGCAGATGTTGCCCTGTCCACCACCATGCCGTCTTACTGGTGTGCCATATTGCTGAAATCTTGCCGAGGCTCTGGTGATCACCGTATGGTGCATACCAAGGGCTTCACCAACATGGCGATGGGTAGCCTCTTGCTCCACCATCCCTACAGCCCGCCACATTTCTGCTTCAGACAAATGTCTTCTTACATTTGCATTTGCCATATTCAATCATTAAATCACAAGAGTTTGTGTTGAAATGAAGACTGAATACTCTACACATGTCATGTACATGTAGACAGTACACGAAAACATCTTGAAAATCAAGGGGTACATGCTTTCCATAACTGTCACGAAAAGTCTGCCTGTCAAGAGAGCTAACGAAAACACTGGGGACCATCTCAATACATTCCTCAAAATCATATCCACCAAAAATATCTCAAATAAGTCACAAGCAAATTTCACATTGATGTGTCAAATATTTGGTGCTTAGCAAACTTTGAGTAGTATATTTTCATTAAGGCAGTACTTAAAAAAAATTCATTCAGTTCAGTTCAGTTCAAGGGTGTTAATTATATATATATATATATATTATATATAGGTCATTCAAGCAGTTCAAAGGGATTAACACTGTGTTATATTTTCGTTAGGGTTATAGTTCATTCAGGTGAAAACTTTATTGACTTCAAAGGGTTAATATTGGGTTATATTTAGGGGTTATAGTTCAAAACTTTATTGAGTTCGATCTTCGTTAACTTTGTTAGGTTCTGTTCACTTCGCCAACTTCATTGGGGTAACGTATTTTCAACCTTAGTTGTTTTCTGTCTGTTTAGATCTGTCCCACTAGTTCGATCTTTGTTATATTCTGTTCACTTCGATCTTGATTGTGTTGTATCTTCGTTCACTTTGTTATGTTATGTTACCTTCGATCTTGGTTGTGTTGGATCTTCGTTCACTTCGACTTCATTCGAACAGTTCAACCTTAGTTGTGTTGGATCTGTTCATAATTCAGTTCTGTCCAACCAGTTCATATTCGTTCATGTTCAGTTTGCTGAGTTGGGTACTTGCAATAATAATTGGGTGTTATCAATCCCTTTCCATACACTCGAGTGTTAAAATGTTAAACCACGGAATCCAAATTTTACGGAATCGGCTAGGAATCCCACTTATGGAAACCCTTATATAGCCCGTTTAAATGTATACAGGCGAAAAGAAGCAATCTGATTGAACATTTTGAAGGCCTGAGCGAAGGTGCGAAGGCGTAGCTAGGAAGTAGTGTTACAAGTCAATATTAATGGATGACAGTACAACCAATAGTACCGGTACAAGGACGCAATGGCACAAGACTGCTGTAAAATCCAACGATAGGACAGCTAGACCATAGACAAGTAGTGGCCTTGGAGCTTGGAAATAAGATGGAAGCTGTTGGTAAGACTACTTGTATAGGAGCCATATAACAGCTGCATAGAAGGTGGGTCATAGGTATTCTTAAATGCCGAAATGAGGCTAAGAGGAATGGTAAATTAGACCTTACTGAAGGATTTTTTCATGGTCTCAAACGAAATGAGGCTAAGAGGGATTGTAAATTAGACCTCATTGAGGGCTTTTCTCATAACCCTCACGGCCTCATACGACTAAAAAGGGGTGCCGAAGCCAGACGTTTTCCAAAAAATGTGGTGCTGAAATTGGGGTGCCACGGGATATGTCTGTTAAATACCGAGACGAGGCTAAGAGGGATAGTAAATTAGACCTCATTGAGGGATTTTTTTCATGGCCCTCATGGCCTCAAACGAAATGAGGCTAAGAAGGATAGTAAATTAGACCTCATTGAGGGCTTTTCTCATAGCCCTCATGGCCTTATACGAATAAAAAGGGGGGGGGGCGAAGGTCAGACGTTTTCCAAAAAGGGGTGCTGAAATTGGGGTGCCACGGGGTATGGCTGTTAAATACCGAGATGAGGCTAAGAGGGAGGGTAAATTAGACCTCATTGAGGGATTTTTTTTCATGGCCCTCATGGCGTCAAACGAAATGAGGCTAAGCGGGATAGTAAATTATACCTCATTGAGGGCTTTTCTCATAGCTCTCATGGCCTCATAAGACTAAAAGAGATGCCGAAGGTCAGACGTTTTCCAAAAAGGGGTGCTGAAATTGGGGTGCCACGGGGTATGGCTGTTAAATACCGAGGTGAGGCTAAGAGGGATAGTAAATTAGACCTCACTGAGGGCTTTTCTCATGGCCTCATACGACAATAAATGGATTCTCCAGAAGGTATCCTCGATGGGTATCCTCAAATAATATAATACCAGATCATAGGTATCCTCAAATACTGAAATGAGGCTAAGAGTCTTATGTGCGAGTCACTCGAACGAGCAATTGCTCGATAGCTTATTTGCTCGATGGGGTTCGAGTCGTTCGAGCAATGACTTATCAGTAACTTCTCGATAGATTCTTGGCTTTAGGAATCACATAGGCTTTCACTATACACAAGGGAGATAACTATGCATACATGTCACGGAACATCAAGCACTGATGATTTTTGGACGAGGGAACCAGAGATAGTGTCGACTATATGAACTTCTAGGGTTAGAGTAGCATCTGTAATAGGCAGAAAAAATGGGATTCTGGGGAAATCCGGACCAGAAAAAAAATACCCTAGTTAAATCGAACTTACCCCTGGGGGCCTTCTCGGTAACCGGGGCCTCTCGCTACCATGGTATGGCGGTCCTAAAAGGATTCTGGGTGAAATCCGAACCAGAAAATTACTTTAGTTCAATCGAACGTACCCAAGGGCCCCCTCGGTACTATAGCACTACGTGCTACTATTAAAATCTGCGGAATAGCGGTCCTAAAAAGGATTCTGAAAGAATTCGAAATAGTACAACTTGTCGGGTTGTTTGTGGTAATTCTCCGAAGTATCCATGCCAGAAAAATACTCCTATTCAATCGAACTTACCCCCCTGTGCCCCTCGGTACTATAGCACTACATGCTAAGCCGATAAAATGGGGAACCCGTACTAAATAATGTCGTTTTGGGTAATTTGGAGGGATTGTCACATAGCAACCACGTGCTGCCATAGAAACCAAGATGGCGGCCTTCAATATGCAAAATGGACGACGGAAACACGTATCACCTTAACAACACACGCATGCGCACTCACATCACGTATCACTATGGGGATGACGTCACAAGATAGCTGCTCACGCGGGTTACCATGGCAACACAACATGGCGCCACCAGGTCACGTGGCATGACGCCACTTCCTAGGTCCTGCCAACCGGGGACGATTACCTCATCTCCTACTACTTCTCCCATTGTGCTAGTTAGGAAGAAGGACAATGGGGTACGATTTTGTATAGACTATAGGCGACTTAAGGGCATTACAAAATTTGACAGTGAACCCATGGGAAATATGGACGACCTACTGACAGGACAGCAGGGGTCGATTATTTCAGTTAGACTGATTTAAGTAAGGGCTACTGGCAGATACCCGTTAGGACAGAAGACAGACATATGACTGCATTTACGACACCGGACGGCTGTTACCAGTTTCGTAAGCTCCCATTTGGGATGGTGAACGCGGGTGCTACCATCAATAGGATGATGTGGAAGCTGCTGGCCAACTTCCGGGATATCGCCAACTACGTGGACGATATCCTCTGCAAGACAAAGACATGGGCGGAGCAAAAGCTCTCATGGAGCTATTTCGAAGCCTCAAGGAGGCGGGGCTCACAGTGAAACCCTCGAAATGCCAGATAGGGTTTAGGACTATTGAGGTTTCTCGGTCACAAGGTTGGCGAAGGAAAGGTTGAGATATCTGGACAACGAGAAACTCGGGAGGATCCGCAACGCGAACCCCCATCAGACAAAGCGACAAGTTAGGTCATTCTTGGGGCTGGCCGGGTACTCGGACATTTGTCCCAAATTTTGCCGAAATAGCGACACCACTGACGGACCTCACGAACTGTTGAGTAGGGCACCCATCCCCCGCCTGTCCGATTTTTCTGAAACGTTCCTGGTGCAAACTGACGCATCCGACACAGGCTTGGGTGCAGTAGTGCTACAGGAATACGATGACGGACGCTTTTCCCTGTGGCATATGCCAGTAAGAAGCTACTCCCCAGGGAGATGAACTGTAATAGAGAGGGAGTGCCTAGCTATCGGTTTTGCCGTTAAAAAGTTCCAGAACTTCTTGTACGGGCGGGAGTTTATTTTACACACGGACCATAGGCCGCTTTCATACATCCAGAAGTGTAAAGTAGAAAGCAGTAGGATTATGGGGTGGTCCCTCCTGCTGAAGAATTAACGCATCAGGATGATAGATGCAATCAAAGGCAGTGAAAACGTGGTTGCTCATGACTTGAGTCGTGAGTAAGAGGGCTCTCGAGGGAATTGTAAGGGTCCCACCACACATGAGAGCATTTAAAGTTAGTGCCTAACAGGACAGGTAACACGCTGACGGGCATGGGTCGGGCGGGGCACCCTATCCAAAGATGGGGGCAAGTTAGTGGAGGCGATGTGAGTTGGGGCAAGGAGCCCATCGGCTGGTTTGGCTCAGGGTGGACTCCCCTTGCTAATATTTTTTTTTGTTTTACGCAAATGTTGCGTGAGTGTACACAGATACAGGTGTGTGTGTGATATAGTATTATAATATTTTGCAATAGAGAGAGGGAGAGAGAAAGAGTATAGGAGGACCTGCTGGCTGCATGTGTACCAATGGACCACCTCCTATTGTGCGTCTGTGGAAGTGTGCGCGAGTTGATGTGAGATGTGGATAGACTTTTGTGTTCAGCAGGTTATGTGCTCTAATGGGGAACCAAGTCAAAGTACTGGGCGTTATTTGTGGTGTGCGTCAGTGTGTGCATGCGTGTGACTGTGTGTGTGAAAATTACGAGTATATTGGTGTAATAGTAGAGCGAGATTGTGAGATAGCTCTAAGAGAGAAGTGTGAGAGTGGATGCACGTGAAGGCTATCCCCTTGGTTTATTTGGAACAACTGAGAGTATGTTCCTTGATAGGGGGTTGTCAAGATGATAGCTTGAATTTTCGAGTTTGTTGTTTAAAAGTGTATATATTTTCAATAATCTTTCTCACTCGGGCAAAATGTAGAGCGTAAAGATAGGTATATGATGGACCTCGAAAACCGATTTGTCACTTAAACAGACCAGCAATAATTCAAGCGCTGCTAATTAAGCATGAAATTTAATGCCTATTATCGCGCATTTGTTGAACGCCACATGGACTACCTGATAACTGAATAAAGGAGTAAGGGAGGCAGTGTTCTCCTGCAAGTCATTATCTGTGTAATTATTTCTTGTCAATAATAATAATAATAATAATGAAATAATTTATAAGCCTAAAATCCACAAAAGTGCTCTTTTGCTTTACAAAAACTAATGCAATGCCCGTGGGAAGAAATGTGTTTTAATGCTTTTTTTCTTTTTTGTAATGAGTAATTGTTGTAAAAAAGTACATCGCACATGTTCTGGATACACACCCATATTACATATCTAGCCTGTCACCGAAATGTCAGGATATGCCAAAATGTGAGTCGTTCAAAGGAACTTTAAAGCGAATATTAAATTAAGATAGATCTAAGCGGCCAAGTTCAAGAGAAGCACTTAAATTGGGAATTATTGTTCTGGCTATCGAAATAAAAATCGGGGGATTTCTCGAAAATATAATTCCAGTCTGAAGGTGTGTAAGACTGTGGGTCGTTGCGAGTAGATGGGGATGTCCCATAGTATAGGTTAGAGGAGGTGCCGCATCTGTGCAAAAGTATAGGCACGTTGGTATGTACGGGGCTACAGAGCTCATATTTAGAATAGGAGCAGTCGCGGACCAAGTTGGTGGTCACATATGAGAATAGGACCAGAAAGAGTACGAGCTCAGTGAGCTATTTGCATTTAGGTAAACGGCATTACCTGTTTTAGAAGGCAAGCCATGCGTAGGTAGAGTAGGCTTTGCCAGCATTATTCTGAGATAAACGTAGGGAAGCGTTCAACCTCATTGGTGGCGACTGCTTGAGTGTAAAGCGTCAAGTAAAGTGACAATAAGCCAGTTGTCGTTTGACGGTAGTGTTAGAGTGACATTCCATCACTTGATTGACGTTTTGTTTTTCATATTCTTTGGATTCCATGTAAGTCACAAATTACCATATTTATTTATATGTCTATGTATTAAAATTGTTGTTTTTGGTGAACCCCTGTTGATTCATGCTTTTTGAAGAAAAGTCACTGACCCCTTCAGGATAAGAACCACCCCATCAAAAGTGAAAAGGGCGGGTTCGTCACGGTGAGACATACGTTCACGCACGGATTCAGGCGACACTCCTTGAGTTTTGACTAAATACACGGCGTGAATATATTTCTTCTAGCAGCGACAAAGCCCGGTTTCCGCACCAACAAAAAATTTTAACCCTTTACTCAACACACAACCTATCGGGTTTGATTATTCCAATTATTGTTTTTACATTTTCCAAACAAATTCAACAAAACCACATCGTGTGACCCCCTACTGCAATGAGGGGTTATATCACCGAAGCATGTTCAGAGCATAAATGACTGATACAAACGACTAATTTACTGTTGTAAAATTGACAATCTACACTATTCGCATTGAGTTCAATTTATTTTCAATTGTTTCAAACTTGGCATATTTCTTCATTCGCCGTGTGACAGCAAGCCTTTCTTATAGAAGTTGTTAACTAGTCGCCTCTATTCATTGTTTTGCTCCATTGTTTATTTAAGCTCTACTCACTAAGTTAATAAGGCATATCATTAGGACCCAGTGAAAGCTTACTTTAATCTTTGTATCAAGTAAACTTGTTATGACATGACGCATTTGTTGTATTGTATATATAGCCTTGATCACAAGTAAGAATCAATGAACACCCTGATATCTACCGCGACCCCAAATTCGATAACGAGCCAGAAGACGGGGATGACGATGACCTCGTCACCCCCATCACTAATGAGGAAATCATCAACGTCATAAAAAAATGCAAAAATTCCTCCTCACCCGGCGAAGACGAAGTAAGCTACAAAATTCTAAAACAAAGCCCATTCTCCCTAATCGAAAAACTAAACAAACTGTTCAACGCATGCCTCACCCATGGCTACTTTCCCAAATGTTGGAAAAAAGCCATTGGTGTCATGATACCAAAACCGGACAAGAACCCCTCCGATCCAGCCAGCTACCGCCCAATCAGCCTACTCAGCTGCATTGGTAAGACATTCGAACGAATCCTTACCAATCGGTTCAGGGGGCACCTTGAAGACAACGATTTTTTCAATAAATGGCAAAGAGCCTATAGAAACCGTAACGAAGGCATCGAACATGTCTACCGACTAGTCACCCAAATGAAAACCGCTATCAACAATCAGCAAATAGGCGCGGCAGTCCTGTTAGACGTCGAAAAAGCATTTGACTCCGTTTGGGACAATGGAATGCGCTACAAATTATCAAAAATGAGACTCCCCAAGAAATTGCTCAGATTACTATCCTCTTTCTTAAATGATCGCGAAATTAAAGTCAGAGTGAACAATGAAATGTCTGACAGTGTCCCCCTTGAAGCAGGCACCCCCAAGGATCCGTCCTAAGCCCCCTCCTTTACATCTTCTACGTAAACGACCTTAGCTTCTCCGATGACCGCGTTCAGATTTCCCAATTCGCGGATGATAAGGGCCTCTGGGACTCTAACAATACGGCCAATCTGTCCCAAAAACCCTGCAACGCGCTCTCGACGAGCTTGAAGAATGGTGTGCCAAATGGAGAATAAAGATAAACGCCAATAGAACCCAACGAATCACCTTTACTCGCAAGACAACTAAACGGGATTTTGACCTAAAACTTATGGATAACACCCTCCCAGAATGCAAAGAAGCGAAATTCCTGGGCATCACCATTGATCTAAAGCTGTCCTTCAACAAACATACCGACGACATGGCGAAAAAAGCTACCAAACGCATTAACTTACTGAAAATGCTCAAGGGAACTTCATGGGGGCCAACCAGTCCACCCTTCTCAAACTATACAAAGCCTTCGTGCGCTCAGTACTCGAATACGGTGCAATCATACTAAATGACCTCAATCAAACTAATATGGGAAAACTCCAAAAGGTCCAAAATCACGCACTTAGAGTTGCCCTCCGCGCCCCATGGGACACACCCATCAAAACACTCCAGAAAGGGCCAATATCCCCACGATTAAAGACCGGCTAGCCACCCTGGCCGCGAAAAATCATGACCGGTTAGCCGACAGCGAACTAATCTCCGAACTTGGAGCCATTTGCGAAAGTCGACAAAAGCCCCAAAATTGCAATCAAAATAAGACCGCTCGGAAAAACTCGGGAACGAGAAGGTGAACTAACAGGCAGAAAAACAGCTTAACTGTGGCCTTCTACCAGAAAGGGCTGCCTTCACCGACTCAGGTAATATTACATGAGGATTAAATATTGTTAAAAAACTAAATAAATAGGGAACGAGAAGGTGAATAAACAGGCAGAAAAACTGTGGCCTTCTACCAGAAAGGGCTGCCTTCACCGACTCAACTAAATCTAAATCACGACTGGATACTGTAGATCTCATTTCCGGCCGGGGGGGGGGGGGGGGGGGGGGGGCTCAGGCCCACACCGGACGCTCGAGATACCAGGCGAGAGCATTTTGTGTGGGCTGGGCCTAAACGGCCGGGGGTGGGATTTGCAGTGTTTCATCGTGATCCTAAATTAACTCAAATTAATCTAAATATGGTCGAAACCAGCGAAGGGCATAACAGAAACACCCTCGGGTGTGGTTTAGTGTCTAAACCTGTCACCCTCCCGCTACAAACTCACTATCACCCTATGAAGGTGATATAACAGGCTGATCAACAGATTAACTGTGATCCCAATTAAAACATAATGTGCTACTTTTATCTTTTATTCTAATGAAAACTAATTCTGCCTTCTTCTTTTAAGTAGGTACACAGAAGATGCTTTTTGACCAGCACCCCAATAACCGCTACGGACAGTCCAACCGTTACAGAAAAGGTAACCCCCATGGTTCCTGTACATCCTCCGCTCCATCCCTAAAAGTGGTCGACCACTTTAGGGGAGGCGAGCGTTGGTCCTGCGTCCCTCCTTTGCCCCTTTTTGTAAGCGCATTGCGCATCGTTTTGTCCCAACCCAATAGGATTACAGTGCAGGCCTGCCCCCGAACCAGGGAAGTTCGGGTCTTCTTCTTGGTGGTCCCCGAAAGGGGTCGTTGTTCTTTTCCTTCAAAGAGTCCAACCAAACAGAGACAGCCTGAGGCAGATTATACTTGCCAGCGATGGCCATCACTCAAAATCATCCTCGAAGCGGCAGACTATACTTGCCCGAAAATCCAGATCGACTGCACCCTCGGGGAGAGGTAGTACCTTTGTGAGAGGACACAACCTCTCACACTGGTCCTCACCCGAGGGTTCAACCGACATCAGCCGAGAGACCATCATGACGCAACTGGTGACACCTGCCGAGTACCTGAAGCCGTTCCTCCTTCAACACGCCTAGACATGTGAAAACTAATCATCTACAGTCACTGAGGGTCGAAAGGGGCTTGTCCCCCATAACGTCCCTGCGCGCCTTCGGCGCGCGAAACCATTCCTTTCGATTGTCCATGTGTGTTTTAACTTTTCATTGACACTCATCTCACTTAACTCTTTTTACGAATAAAGCAGGTTATTTTAAAGTGTGTTCTTTTTTTTAGTTCTCGCAGTATTTGAAGTTTATTTTAAAGCGAGTTCTTTTTTAGTACTCACTGAACCTACCGTGCATAAATATGCAGCATTATTTAGTATCCTCAGCCAATAATAATGTGCTGAAGACTAACGACGGAACTATGACCCTGAATGACAAGGCAAAGGCCAGCGCTGTTGCCGATCTTCTAAAGTCAGCTCATCGTCCACAAAAAGGGAACAGATATGACAATGATTTCAAGGTGAAAGTAAATAAATCTGTATAAGATAACACCTCAATTTTCAATGAACCCAACTTCGACCAAAGGCATGAAGATGGAGACGACCATGAATTAACCGAACCAATAAACGTAGAAGAGGTCATGGGTATAATCAGAAAATGCAAAATGCAAACAAGCTTGCCCGGCTGGGACAAGTGTCCATTTTAAATGAATAAAGATTTGAATAAAGATATAATAGCCGTTTTAAGGGCTTTCGGGTGTGTGTCTGTGAGTGGAAGTGAGTGGATGTGTGTGTGTGTATGTATGTGTGCGTGTGTGTGTTTGTTTTTATTGTTTGTTGTTGTTGTTTTTTGTTGTTGTTGTTGTTGTTTTGTTTTTTTTTTTGGGGGGGGGGGGGAGTTCCCTCCCATCACTCCGTCATCTGTTTTCCCTGAAGGCTGACCAGATGGCCAAGGCTCAGCATCCACTCTTCCTTATAGGCTGATGGATGACTCTCAGCTTTCAAGAACGCATATTGGTGGATTTTTCCCTCTTTGTAACCGTTATGGATGCTGGGGCTGCTCCCAAACCAGCGACTGTTTGGGTTTCTTTCTCTTTTTATTTTTTCTTAAACAGCCAACAAACTGCGGTTTCAGTACTAACAGAAATATGCCCACGTCTCTAGGCAAACACAGAGCAGAATTCTTGTAGGTATGCACAATTCCTGGTCATCTTCCCTCCAACATTGTACGAGGATAATTCAGAAGTTCAGTGTGCGATGCGGAGGGCTATTGCTCTTCCTTTAGTGTCCATTCACCAAGTGAGCGATGCTTGGTTCTTAACTCTGGAGGAGGCTCCAGTCAGTTCAAGTGTTGAACGGTTTCCTGACTATGTTACGAGTTACTGGGTGGAAGGTGACCACGCAAACTTCATGTGGAACCATTTTGATATGGTCGGACCGCGTACTACAAAGCACATGGAAGGGCGGTAGAGAAGGTTGAGTTTATTTAACCCTTTACCCAACGTAACGGCCAAAACCGGCCAGCGCTATTCTCAAAAATCGCCAATTAATTTTCAAAATATTTTCATTTTTTGTCTCAAAAACATAGGTTATGACCCCTCGTTGGAACGAGCTCGTCGAGCTCGTTCCAACGAGGGGTCATAACCTATGTTTTTGAGACAAAAAATGAAAAAAAATAGTTATTCGAGAATTTTTTTTGCAAGTGTCGTCTGCTTTTCATGTTAGGTAAAGGGTTAAAGCTGGCTCTCACCCTAATTTACTCAAGATGACAGACTTCCTATCATTCCAGGAATCCACAATATTGCAGTTGAGTGCTGAGGAAAAGTTTACACCCAGGAAAAGAAAATACAGAAAAACACACAATTCAATTGAACATTTCAAAAGAATATTTCTAGCTGGAGAAATTGGACTACTAAACTACTCGGACTTTGTGTCTCACAGTACTGGATTTTAGTGTATTTATAAAGTATTTTTCCAACCTATCCGGTTGGTTGTTGGTAATGAACACGTATTGAGTTAAGCGAACAAACCTACCAGATGCTGACTATAACCCGCCTCCCTTTGATCTACCTAAATTTCACACATTTTACCGAAACAATAGCAACCGGTAAGTGAGACGACCCCTCGGCCACATCCGCCCGCGTAATATGCAAATTCAGCAGCTGAAAAAATAATATTTAAAAAGAAAAATTCAACAAAACCTTATCATGTGACCCCTCTTTGGTACGAGCTAGTCGAGCTCGTTACAATGAGGGTTCACATGATTTGGTTTTGTTGAAATTTTTTAATAAATTTAAAAAAATGATATTTAAAGTAATAAATTTTGATATCTTCTGCGTTGGGTAACGGGCTAAGCTTTATAAATTACCCAGCCGATTGTATAGCTTTTTAGGTGATTATCGACCAGTCTCCGTCATTATACCATCATTGGCACACCAATACTCAAGACTTTCACACTTATGTACAGCAGTTTTTTCCACCATCGCAACGACCTGTTATCCTTACTACCCCCTAGCCTCAGGGCAAAGGCGGCAGCTGCCTCCTGTCTGCTTCCAACGCTTATCACATACTAGTACAACTACCTCCACTTGTTTTGTCGCCCCGAAAGGTGACTTCGGTAACCACTTCCAATATTATTGTTTTCTGTCACCGCCCTGTTTCGGAAAGCCCGGGAAGTAGAGAAGGGTTTGTAAACTGTGGTAAAGCACTTCATTTTTACTGGTAAAATAGGCTCCTCAAAACGACGACTGGGAAGGAAGTCCTCTAAAGTGAGTTGCAAAGGTATACACGATTGGTAAAACTAAAGTTTAACCAAACGTGAATACCTATGCGACTTACTAAGTCAACATTATGTCAGTGATGTGGTCATGATATAGAATAAATGTTAAAAGCAGCGATAGTACCAGACAATCACAGACATGGGATATATGAACCCCGACGGGATAAATACAAACAATTGCATCTGCTCTGCGTGGTGTCAAAAGCTGCAGCGGAGTCGAGAACATCGAGTATGAGAGAACTATCGGGGAGAACTTCCTAAAAAATGATGTTAAATGTTGGCATTATCAACTGAGAGGAATCTGATAATTGTTTGTGGTTATCCTATAGCTTATTTTCACTGCAACTGTAGGGTCAGTAAGGCCCAATTCACACGAAAATAAAATAATGTTTGATTTTTAATTAGTGGGGCCTCTACTATGTATCACACAGTAAAAGTGGAATTACAGCCAACACAATATGTTATTTTGGTCCGAAATTGACTATTTTTCCATTTAAAAATTATTTACCATTGCACATATAGGGTCTGCATCGTCAATTCCTTTCAGAACAGAAGTTTCAGAGGAGAGAGGGATATTTTCCCTATACAGCTCAAACAATATTAGTGATCTGGAAAAAACAGCCTTTTGATAATGTGCAAAAAGAGTTTTCTAATAATTTGTAAAAACAATCTCCTCACAATCTGTAAACACAGTCTTCTAAAAATCTGTTAAAACAGATTGCTAATCTGTTAAAATAGATTAATAAATTAAAGTGTCCCGACGATAATACGCTCCCATACAGGTGTGCATTGGGAGGAAGTTCAAAATTAATTAGAAGATAAAAAATGAAGAATTAGACACACCAAGGGAGAAAACCCGAGCATTGTATTACTGACTGATGAAAGCTGGGCCACGACAGACGAAGTCATTTATCTCCCATGGAATGCCAACACATTTTTGTTGTCTTGTACCGAACATCCATACATTTCCTTTTCACCTATGATGACTATCATTTTCGCTGCAAGCAGGCTTACGATTTGTCCGATGTGGCAAGTTGACCTATTTGATTCACTGTTTCCATCTTGCAGAGGCGGCGGAGCCAAGGGTATGTTTCGCGGTTACACTATGAGGTAAAATGGGCGCATCCAAACGTGTTAATATACAGGCATTCCTGCAACATTATTTGCAAATCCAAACAATATTTAGCCAAATAATCCCACTTTCGGTCTCTTCGGTCCGTTTCTTCTACTTCTACTATCTTTCAACCCGAAGGCTAGCCTTCGGGTTGGAAGATGGTTGAAGAAGAAGAAACGGACAGGACAGTGACCACGCAGCGGCATATTCTTCAACACGAGAGTCTATAGCGAGTCATGGTACATTTACCAATATACGATTGTAACCTTTCTCGCACTGGGTCGAACCATGGTAGCATTGTAAATTTGTGCCCCTCCACCTTTATTGAGTTCCGTCGTCCTTGTGTCCATGTGATGTGTATAGAACAGTAGCGGCCTAACTAAGATGGAAGTGCGATCAGCTTTAGTGTTGACTACGTATGTTGGTGTAACTTGACCGATAACGTCTGCTTTGCTACAGATTGGTGGGGAAAACATGTGGGTACGCTCCAGCAATTATTAACAGAAAATGAACACAGCAGAAAAAAATTCTTTTTATTGAAAATAAGGTTTTCTACAACTCTTTTTGTATATTACTCTAGTTTTTCGAATACACCAGTAGCCTACCCACTCCAAACTGGACACAACTGTATCATGAGATTTATCACTCAGTCCAACTTGTTGTTTCTTGAGTAAATATTAACGTTCCTAGTAACATCATTGTAACAATTCTTCTTCTCCAATCCTAGAGTACCTGGATATGAAAATCTGATTCTCAATTTTATTCCGTTTGTCAATTCCGTTGAGAATTGCATAACAGATGTTTCACCTCCAGTGGCTGACCACATTAGTAGAGAAAGTTTTGTTGCAACAAAGTCTGTTTCGATGCGTACTATTGGAGGAAACCTACGGGTGCATTCCAACAACCTTTAACAAAACCACTCTTTATGGACGTAACAGTACCTGCTTTCCGACTTGACAAGTAACTCAAGCAAAACAAATGATGATGTTTTTCAACAGAGTAATTAATTTGTCAGTGAAGCAGTTTTCACCTTAGAATTTACAGATTTTCAAATCTGAAATAATATAACATTTAATTTGATCGGTTCATTTACTAGTTTGATAGACATATTTTCGATAAGGGCATCATTGTATTACCTTCTGTAGCGAACTTCATTCAGAAAAGTGTATTTTGTTAAAAACTGTTGGATAGAACCTACTGGTACGACCAAACAATTTTCCACAAAACAGTCCTCGTCCCCACAGGAGATAGAACGCGAGTAAAGTACCGTAATTAACCCATTGAACTCTAGAGGCCTGTTTTCCGGCTCACGAACATGATACATCATAATGAGTAGAATGGCTGCAATGCAAATGTGTGGGATAGACAATCAATATTTTCAACGTGCAGCCCCAAGGCAGCACGTTGAAAATATTAATTGTCTACCCCTAAATAATGAATATGGGCTCTTCCAATGCCTGCCATTGAACTAACATGGGTGATACCACCAGGGTTCAAAGGGTTAAAGATAACCAAGAATGGACAAAAGCCTTGAATATTGCGACTTTTGATGGGTAGTGACATCATCAGTGATTGACTACCACTACTTTAGGTAGCATAGTTTCTTCTTACTAGAGAAAAAACTAAGGATAGTCTCAAACATGTTTTGACAGAGCAGATCGACATGGACATAAATATAACATGTAGTTGTTTTGTCATTTCTTCTCTCTTCCATGGTGATGGGAACTAGAAGCGTTTTTTTTCACACCAGACGTCCGCATTGAATACCGTCCATCATAATGTTTTATTTCAATACCAACCACCCAACAAAACCTTCATTCACTCTGTTATAATATTTTTTTTTAAATACCCCCCCCCCCCCCCCGGAAAAACAACCCCCCCCCCCCGATATTCTCGACTTCACTTTGTATCAGTTCGCACTGAACTTCCACCAACAGCCTTGAATTAAATAGAAATCACCCAGATAACACACAAAATAAATAGCATTATCAATGAGTAATATAGTCATTGGAGGTATAAACTGTCGAGGATTATCTCCAGAAAGAAACAACAAACGCCGAGACATTTTTTGCGTTGGAGATTTAATTTTGATATCGTTCTCTTGCTAGATACTCGTATGAGAGTGTGTAGAACTCTTGGTAGTGCGAATGGGGTAATGCTGCCATTTTCTGCACTTGCGCAACTGCGAGCAAGAGAATGGCCATTGTCTTTAGAAATAATTTCCATCTACAAAGTACATACGGTGAATTTAGATAAAGGAGGCAACTCTGTCATTTTAGATATCACGATTCAAGACCAAATGCTTACTCTTGCAGCCATGTTAGGGCCAAATGTAGTTCAGCGATCCGAACGTAGTGGCTACCCCTCTACGTTCAGATTCTTCCCATTCAATCCTATAGAAAAAGTTCCCATCAAGTTTTTATGGGAACTCAAAACTCGAAATTAGGAGTATATATCAAGCTTTCGCCCATATTACTGGCTGCAATTTATAGTACACGTATTTCCTTACATTTGGGCAGAGTTTATTGATCCAAACTATGTTTTATTCTTTAATTGTCGTCATTTGAGTACTCGTGAGAAGTCAACGGAGATTTCGAAATTGGCCATGTTTTTGTATAAATATACGATCGAATTTCCGATTCTGCATCGATAAAAAGGTCTATTCGTTTCGGCGCCATTACTGGGTTATTGTTTTTACTGTTTTATATTTATACAAAAACATGGCCGATTTCGAAATCTCCGTTGACGCCTCACGAGTACTCAAATGACGACAATTAAAGAATAAAACATAGTTTGGATCAATAAACTCTACCCAAATGTAAGGAAATACGTGTACTATCGATTGCAGTCGGTAATATGGGCGAAAGCTTGATATATATTCCTAATTTCGAGTTTTGAGTTCCCATAAAAACTTGATGGGAACTTTTTCTATAGGATTGAATGGGAAGAATCTGAACGTAGAGGGGTAGCCACTACGTTCGGATCGCTGAACTAGGCCAAATGATGATCCACCAACATTGTCTGACAATTTTTTAGTAAGATAGAGGTCAGAAACTGAAACTGTTCAATTTTAATCACAGGCGATTGGAACATACCTCAAAACTACAGCGTTGACATCCTAAACTGCCTGCATAATAATATAAAAACAAATGAAAACAGTAACGAATACATGGAACGATTTGACTGATGTTATGTTTGGAGATGGAATAATACTAATGTAAAACGTTATGCATTAAAAGTAACTGGGAACAAATGGCTGAACTGGATTATTCCCAGATGTCTTGCGATTTAGAAATACTTTTTTCCAGCACTGTTGTCCCTATATCCCGATAATTTCTATCTTTTGATTGGTCTGAATGGACAAATAGCCATGGCAAAGGGTGCGCCCAACATCCAAGGTATATGAGAGCGTGCAACATCCAGGGTATAAGCGCACGTGAAACATCGGGGCTATATGGTTTCAATGAAAGCATTTCGCTTCCACTCGCCTCATTATAAAACACGAACCAAAAAACCCGAATATAGTCACAAATATCATCAGATTTCCGACATTACAATCATAAAAATAAAATAACAGCAAATAATTCGTCCCTTGAGTACCAATGTGTTCTATGTGCCAGTAGGCACATAGAACACATTGGAACTCTGGGGACGATATGTCAACAAAATACTGTTTACTCGTTTCCTTAACGACCCAAGGGATGTAACTCTATCTGTTGTCTTCTGCGATTATAAAAACAAAATTATTATCACGAATTTGGTCCAAATAATTGTGGAGCTGAGAAATATGACCACAAAAGTATTTCCACTAAGTTATATTGTGTTTCAAACCGGACAAAAACGTTTGCAAGATTATGGAGATTGATTTCATCTCCTGCGGCTCGGTGTTTAAAAACCGACATCCAGGTATTAAATCTCCATATACCATACATGTTGGCAGATATAACTTATAATATCCAATCTAGATACCATAATCCAAATAGACACAACTCTCTCTTTCATAAAACAACTAAGGGGTAAATGATTCTGGAAGTTTAATAACAGTCTTCTAAATGAGCAGGAATATGTTTTGGCCGAAAAGGTAGCAATAACAGAAATAGTTACACATTATGGCGACTCCGATCAACAGAACAACGTCAACAACAACCCTGCTACTACTACTTATTCAACTACTACCACTATTACTAATAACAACAATAACAAACAAAATTTCAACATCAATGAAGAATTATTTTGGGAGACAATGAAACTTCGGATTCGCTGCCAAACAATCGCTTACGCTTCCAAATTGAAACGTTAAATTAATAATCGTCCCGCAAAGAAATTAACTGAACTAAATTTAAAGTTAGACGATGGAAATTCTGAAGTAGTCTCAGAGACAGAATTTCTTACAGCGGAATTGAATACAATAAGAACAAAAGTACAAGGAATGATTCTAAGAGCTAAATCAAAATGGAAAGTTGAAGATGTGAAACCAACCCAATACTTTTGTAACGTTGAAAAAAGACACTATAACGAAAAGATAGCTTCTAAATTAGTTACGGAAACCGCGAGGAAATCGAGAATCTAAAAGATATTTTAAATGAACAAAAGAATTTTACCAAAATCTGCAATTATCCAAAACTGATATCTCGGTTGTTTCAAATGTAAACAGTAATTCCTTCTTTGATGTCAATAACCCTTTCTGAAACCTTCTGGATGAAAAAGAGAGCAAAGCTTCAGAAGGGGAAATAACTGGCTCGGAAAGTCTTGAAACTTTTGCTTCAGTGTCATTCTTCGAGATTTTGGAATGACATCAATCACTCCCCGATGCACAGTGAATGGTGTTTTGATCTTATAATTCTCTCTAGGTATTCGAAGTCATTTAAAACTAGTGTTTACAAAGTGTTACTATAAGTTTTCAAATAGGGGAGCTTGATACCACCATTTTCAATTGTATCGATCACTGTAGCGTGTTTAATCTTATAGTTTCGGTCCGACTTAAAAAATTATAGAGTCTTGATGGGATTTTGTTAAGTAAGTCGCAAACTCCGTTTCATGACCGTATCTTAAGAATTCAAAATAAACTGTTGTTTGATATTTTCAGAGAGTTATTATACGTCTTCAAGTGGGAGAACTTGATACCACCATTTTCAATTGTTTCGATCACTGTAGCCCATTTAATCTTATTGTTTCGACCCGACCATAAGAGATTATAGAGTCTTAAATGGATTTTAGTAAGTTAGTCTCCGGGTGGGTCTGGCAAAACAGATAAGCAATGGAACAGAAATGGCAGTGCAGGTGTTTTCACCATCACAGTTTTTCCAATTAAAGTTAGGTTTCTGTGGGACCAAGCGTTAAGTAATTTTCCTATTTTCCCTCTTGTTTTCTTAGTTGCTTAATATGTAATTTTCGCTGCAAATTATATTCGATTTCTAAAATGGTGAAAGTATTACTGTGATTCCAGTGTACGTTTTGAGTTGTGTGTAATTCCGCCCTGCAGGCTTTTTTCTAGAACCAATCCACGTAACTTGTATTTTATGAAAGTTAACTTTGAGTCCTGAGTATTTTGAAAATAGATTCACTGTTCAATGGCCGTGTATAACCCTCTGCACACTGATGTCAAAATGGCAAAATTTTCACCACAAATATTTTCCATAATGCAGTTTGGGTATTTAACCAAATATACCTTGTTTGACAGAGCTCAGTGAGCTCTGTCAAACAAGATAAAATTTGATAAATTCAAAGTTAAACAAGAGAAAAACAGAGTGATTTGAAAAAATTATGTTGCACTACTTTTACAAATTCCTGTGGTCCTGTAAAATCGGACAGAAAATGTTATCATCAATACAATAGAAAACGGAGGCATCAAATTTCCTCACATAAAGAGCTATAGTTATGCCCTAAATCTGGCATGGATCAAGGAACTCCTTGACCCAAATGTAAGTCCATGGAAAAACTCTTATCTTAGATGAATTAGAAACGTTTGGCGGCTGCAAAATTTGGTACATGTGCAAGGAAGGGCTTACTGAGCAAAGAGAGAAGATTAACAAGTTTTGAAAAAATGAAATGAAGGCTTGGACGGATTTAGATAATGATGCCGCCACAACCCCTAGACAAAAATTCTCGCAAACGTTTCATAACAGTAACATAATTCAAAATAAACTAGTGTTTGATAGAAACTGGTGTGAAACGGATATTTTAAAACAATTTCTTTCTTGACGATATTCCGAGTGAGAACAGAACTTTCTTGAGCTATGATATCTTTTCCGCGAAATATCATATACATACATCCTTAACAATCTGTCAAGGAGCGATTGCAGTAAACAGAATTAGTAAAACAAATCACCCCAGACCAACGGACATAGGGAATGCGAATACTGAAAACTTAAATGTTTGCCACAAAACAAACATTGCGTCCTTCTATCCAGTAATTCAAGATCAGTTCGCAAAATTACCCCAAAACGTCAGATGAAGTGAAATGAGGTTCTGAATATTGATGTATAGCCAGATGACTGGGCAAGATTATACAAAAGCTATTTACAGATCACAGATGACTCATAATTACAAGATTCACGATACAAAATTTGACAAAAAATATTATACATAAATTCAAAACTTTATAAGTATCAGAAACAAAACTTTACACCTTCTGTAATGAACAGTGTTGCTCTTATTTTGCGAATGCTCTCATTCAAAGAGTTTTTCTGAATTTATCAGAGATTGGAAAAAATGTGCAACATTCCTTTTAAATCATACCCGAATATGCTGCCCTTAGTCTAAGAAATTACGAGGACCAAAGCACATCCTCTGATACAGCCGATCCATGTGCACTTCTGTACATGAAGTTTATTTATTCTTGCAAGGTGTGAAAATGACAACTAAGGTTCGAGAGATATGTCGATCAACTCAAGCAATTTTGCAACACGAAATTAACGTTACTTCAAAGCTTCTCTCCAAAAAGACAACTTCCATTCAAACGAGTAGGAATCTATTAGGTACGTTTTTCTAACCATGACACGCCACTTTATCAGAACTCTATATATTTTTTACCTTTTAACTTTACGGGTGCAGGTCATTTTTCTTCTTTTTTCTGAATGAATTATAAAACACTAATATCTAACTTTATAAACTGCTGTATATATATCAGCAAACATGTATCTTTGAAGCAAATTGTTCTGAAAAAACTGTACTGTTATTCTTTGTATCTGGAATTTAAAAAATGAACCCCCCCCCCCCCCTCCCCCTCCCAAAAAACTTCAATGGCTTCACAGTGAGTTTTTCCCCTATATTAGGTATACATTTATATAGTGATGACAGTGTCGGAAACAATATTATTGACAAAATGGAGAAAATGGAAAGACTCCTTAGTGCCTGGTCTTTTAAGAACCTAACCTTAAATGGTAAGCAACAGTCATAAAAACACTTGCCCTACCAACAATTATTCATTATCTTTCGATATTGTCTGATGTACCTGGTAATACACTTGAAACAATACAATCTCTTCTATTCCGGTTTTTATGGACCGACAAAAGCGAAAAAAATAAAAGAAACATCCTTATCGATCCAATGGAAGACGGTGGACAAAATTTACCTGGTATAAAATCATACAGCCACTCTTTAAAAATGTTTTGGATAAAAAGGCTTCTTGACCCCCCAATAGCATGGCACCATGGAAAACCCGCGCGTGTTCAAGTCTATGGCATAGCCAAATAAATTTAATATGGTGGCCCCAAAGTAACAACTTAAAAATTGCTCTGCACATATTATCACAACGAGACTCTCACGCGCTGCCAAAACAGCACAGGCGACACCTAGCATTAATTGCGGTATGATGTCATATCCGGGTTCAATGTGAAAATAGGAGGAAATTGGAATCTGCACACGGTACTGTCATTGATTCAATGGTCTGAACACTGCATTTGAATACGCACATGGTCGTCACACTGACATTTCAAGCTTCCTATACAAATTACAGTACCTGTGTCACGAGATGTCAAGACAAAATATCTTTATTTTGTATATTCTTCGGGCTAAAATTTTATATGATCTCATATTTGCAATAATAACGGTGCAATGTTCCCAATATTGTGAAGTTGGGAATAGTATTCAGTGTTGAGACTAAATTATTTATTTGAATCAAAAGATAAACATTAATCGCGACCTGATTTCCAAGTTGTCTCAAATGACTTTTTGGGCGAAAATGAGGTTCGGGTACCGTTGGAACCAGAATTTCATTGCGCGTCGGCTGGTGATAGAATCTAGGCTGCATCTCGTATCCCTACAAAAATATAAGCGATTATTGTTTGTCCCAAGTGCATCCAAAGCACAATATTTTTGTTCCATCTTGGACTTCTGCTGAAATGCTATGCTTCAATATTGCCACTTTTGACAATCAACCAAATTAACGATTCCATTTTGTCCTAACTGACATTGCATGTATAAAACATTTACTTCGATCAATATGGAACTGAATGTTACACCCTTCTGTGATGTACATTCACCCCCTTGAAGGATTAAAGTTCAAGATGGCAGTTTCGAAACAGGATTACTGATTTAGTACTGCTGAACACTGTTTTGCTGCCATTGGCGCAGATATGTTGACCAAAGTCTGTGTTTGTGTTGGAGGGAGGGGGCAGAAATCTAAAACTCTAAAGCCTGCACTCCGCATCGACTCGACATACGTGGCGATCTACGATCTTAAATGGTAAATATAAATATCCACTATTTAGAAAAAGCTGCAATAACACCTGAACATGGTCTCTCAATATGTTACAAGACAAAACGCCAGGGTCCCTAGTCTTGGATTGCATTAAGAGATCATGAAAAGACAGCTATCCAGTAAACACCAAAATAACCCTCGAAAATGGTCTCTCAGTGTGATGCAAGACAGGGGGCCTGGGTCCCGTGTCTTTTATCACATTAACAGCATGCCAAACGAATGTCAAGCACTGAACATCGAGCTACCCTCAGGCGAATGCCCAACGTTTAACTACTTTAATAACAGTGCCAAATGAACGCCCAACGTCAAACTAACTTCGTGAACCTAGTTAGATACGCCCGCGTTTTCCAGATGGTCGAATTCAAGTTGGCGCAAACCAGAAGCGATTGTATTATTGAATTTCATTTGCAGTGGTACTACTTGTACCTTTTCTGCGTGAATCCTCTGGCTCTTGGGCGAATAAAGAGGAAACTGACGGTAGTCATAAAACATTTATTCCAATTTAATTCAACTTTGTAATGGCTTTAAATTAACAAAGCTATCATGTATTCGTTCATATTCATTATCTGTTTTGGACTTGAAATGCCATTAGGAATAATACTCAAGATTACTTTAGGAAGTATTAGTTCTGAACGATAAAACAGGTTTCAGATCATGTGCGAAGGTGTGTATGCGCATGCCCAATTTGTACTTGCATTTAACTGATATCTATGGAGTTTCTAGAATAATGAAATCTCGTAGAATCCTGTGGCACATAGAGCATTTAGAGTTTAATAAGCATAAATTCCTAAATAAGTAAATTCCATCGTGCCTTGCAAGATTTCATATCGACGATGGCGTCTATCTTGTCCTTAGTGCATATTTTACTTTCGAATCAACCATGTAGAACAAAACGGAAGTGAAAATAGATGGAGGTGCCATGTAAGACCACGCATCACGTTTCATTACATGTTAGTTCCATCTTGTCCAAACTCCAAATCTGGGTACCCTTCCCCAGAAACTTGCAGAAAAAATTACATATAAAGCCGCTAATCACCAACAACACATATTCAGTCACACAGAGAAATGATTTCTCTATCGTTTCAACTCAAAACTGTATACGTAGACCAAATAGATTGCCCACACCAGACTTCAAAACTTTAAAAATCGATTATCTGCAAAACATAAAAAATGCACTTGGGACAACCTGGCAATCAGGTCGCGAAAATTTGTCTTAAGAGAGACATAGCGAAAATTTGCGAGCAGTCCAGTTCGTATAATGTTTCCATTAATTTAAAGAAGGTAATTAGTATCCATCCACAAAGGCGAATTGGTCACTATGTGTAACATCCGATTTCACTTGATAAACCACATGCCCTTTGGAAAGTACACCAGAATGTCCAGTCGTATATATCACCTGTACCAGACAACACATTTATATTCACCAGGCACCCAACAGTGGCATCGGTTATGGTAACAAACTGCCTAGATTCTGCCAAGGAAGGCTGAATGAAAGTAAGCCTCTTTTAAAATATGTAAATTGACCGCTTTTTAATTTTTTAAATTTCAAAGAGTGCACTTATTGTTAAAACCGATTGCTTTAGAACAGTACATACTCTGGGTCGAACAGAGAATAGTCAGTTCCCATACCCTAAGGAACTCATCTTGAGATCTTCTCGGCGATCCGTAATGGTTAGCTAAATCGTGTGAGTGGGGGATTCATGGTCGCTAGTAAAAGATCTGACTGAGTTCGTTATGTAGAGAAACTGGTGTTACAACTGTTTGAAGGAAGAGAGCTGGAAGATGTCGATAATAATAGATTGTGAGAACTTTATACGTAAATTTGGAATAAGTATTTGTTTGGTAGGCGGGGCCAAATTAACCCTACGATAAGAGAAACGGTGAATGTGCAACTGAACTTCGAAAGATGGAACCACGTTGCCGGTGTAAAAGGAATGGACGTCCGTAGGAACGTTAGTCCCTCTGGACTATTATTCCGCGGAATTATAGTCCTAGGTCTAACATTTCTAGGAATAATAGTCCGGCGGACTACTATTCCTAGAAATGTTAGACCTAGGACTATAATTCCGCGGAATAATAGTCCAGAGGGACTAATTTTCCTACGGACTTCCATTCCTGTTACACCGGCGCCCCTGAAACAAGTATGTGAAGTTGCCGACGATGGCAGAACTTTAAACAAACGGAGACCAGGCGACGGCGAGTTTAGCCCTGTGAGAGAAATGTAGGAGAGAAACGTAAACGTTCATAAACTCTAGCGTAGATTCTGAATCCAAAATAGCGTTGAGAGATCGATGGTGGAGACCGAAACTAGAAATGCGTCTGCGTGACCAGAACGCAGCTAGCTAGATTTGATGGACTCCGTGCGCCCACATAGTGCAAACTGTAATTATAATGTATTGTATATAATTCCTCGCGCTGCTGATGAATTTCTCAGTAAATTATTATCAATCACATTTTAACACAGGTCAGTACGTGTTAATTAACAAGTTGCATCACGACAACTACATGTGGCTGTTATTTATTAACTAATAAATTTCCAAGAGTATAATCCGGACTGACCAATATTGCAACTATATAATCAAGGCGATGAAACTGAAGTATCAGTCAGTCGGCACTTGAGCCATCACATCCTGGACAAGTCAGTTTTATCCCCAATCCCACTCCCACCCAATCGGTCACCTTTGCCGAACACCTGTCAGTGCCACTCTCCAAAACAAGATAACTGGTTCTGCCAAAACACGCCCATCCATGCGATTTTGCACATCTTTTGCATTTTTTAAAGTGACACTTCTTTGTTTCCAAAACCACACCCGCATGTTAACGCTCTACCTTACGATCCCGCGACGCCATTCATAAAAATCACAGGTACACATTGACTTGAGCCTGGTTAAGTTAAAAAAACAACAACATAAATTATGCGTTTTTAATGGTATTCGTTTCGTGACTCCCGCGAGAAATTTGATGAATGAAAATACTGTAGATTATATTAGTGATTATTTCGGTGGAACCCTTTACATTAATAGGTACAGCCAATTACGACTATTAATGAAACGGATGCGAGGTATCGATCGTAGAATTATGGTAAATTACGGACGAAAAAACAGAATTAATGAAGATATTGTGAAAATAAACCTTATATGACTGTATCCGGAATCCAATAACCAATCCCGGAAATTCAATTATCTGATGTAACATCAGAGCAATGCATTTCCGACAGGTCAGGAACATCATAACGGGGTTGTAACCATGGGGTCCATTATTGCTGGAACAATTCAATAGTTTAAAATCCTTTTTATCTGACAGGGTAACATGATCCTGTCGTCCATTATACTCCTGTGGAAGAAGTAAATGGATGTCAATGTGAGCGGTAAACGTATACTACTCTCTCAAATTACACCTGACAATATCAATGTTTGAGATCTTGAGATAAAGTTCTAATGGTCGCCAGATCCAGAAGTTTCCTTTGAACCCTTCCAACCCGAAAGGCCGCTTCTCCGGCTCAGGATCGTGATGCGACCAGAATTCATAAAGTACATGAAAATCTTGGTTGGTCTTCCACCAAGTAACGAATTTTGACTCTTCCAACTGAAGACACTGTACTGGCGTGGAAGATACCCCTTGTCTCCAAAGAGTTAAAAATGTAGATGCCTGTATCTGAAAGGAATGGAGAATGGTATAAAGATGTATCTGAAGGACGATCATCGCGAGCAAGTGTTCTATCTCCAAGGGACATCACCAGAACCGAAAGAGGATTACGTAACGTTGGGGGTCCTTACTTGGCCGAGTGTGACGGGAAATCGCGGGAATGGGTTCTTTCTTCTCTACTTTTCTGCCTGTCTGTCTGTCTGTCTGTCTGTCTGTCTGTCTGTCTGTCTGTCTGTCTGTCTGTCTGTCTGTCTGTCTGTCTGTCTGTCTGTTTGTCTTCCCTCTCCGGAGAGAGAGAGGGAAAGAAAGAGAGAGATAGAGAGAGAGAGAGAGAGAGAGAGAGAGAGAGAGGAGAGAGAGAGAGAGAGAAGTTGAACTCACGTTATAGGTGATTGTCCCAGCATCACTGAACATAAAATGTTACAATACTTGACAAACTATCGTGAAACTTGAACGTTCCAACAAAAACTGAAAAGGTCAACTAAATGCACTTCCTGGAGAGAGAGAGAGAGAGAGAGAGAGAGAGAGAGAGAGAGAGAGAGAGAGAGAGAGAGAGAGAGAGAGAGAATTCCCGTTACAGGCGATTGTCCCATCATCACCAAACATAAAAATAAAAAGTTACAATACTCATCTCATAAGTCAGTACGCAGATGATTCAACGTTATTTTTGAGTGACAATAGGCATTCGTTGGACAGGGCCTTGGAAACTGTTGATTCTTTCGCTGAGCAGTCAGGCCTAAAAATAAATTTTGAGAAAACACAGGTTATATGGATTGGGTCGAAATAGGGGTCGAGTGAAAAGGTAGCTACAAATCGTAATGTTCAATGGAACTATAATGGGAAATTTACTATCCTAGGTATCACTTATGATCTATTCAGTGAGAACTACACAATGAATAATTACGTCGAAAAAATTAAAAAAAAATGGAAAAACTTCTGAATGACTGTCGTTTAGAAACCTTAGCCTAATTGGAAAAACTACTGTTGTAAAAACACTGACCCTTCCAATACCGATACACTGCCTATCAATTCTCCCAAATCCACCTGACGGTATGTTGGATTCTATACAATAGCGTTTAATCCAATACCTGTGGGCGAGGAAGCGTGAAAAGATCAAACGTAATGAACGAAACTGACGGCGAGGGTCTCAAATTTCCAAACATTCGGTCATACAGTTATTCTTTAAAAATGGTTTAGATTAAGAAATTAATGGATCCCGGCTTAATGGCACCCTGGAAAACTCTTATGTTGGACAACTTCGAAAAATATGGAGGTTACAAAACTTGGTTTTTACACAAAGAGGGGTTAACAAAGGTTGGGGAGCACTCAAATAGTTTTTGGAAAAATGTCCTCAAGGCCTGGTCTCTTTTAGACAACAAATCCCCAACTGAACATGAAGAAATTTGTTCTCAACCTATTTTCTACAACAAAAATATAAAAATTTACGACAAACTCTTTTTTAATCAAAGATGGTGCGACAGAGTTATATTTTTTCTGAACGACCTCTTGGGTGAGAGCGGGGGCTTCCTGACTTTTGAAGCCTTCTCTGTAAAATTTGATATCAAAACTCCCTTTACTGTCTTCCAGGGGTTAAGAAAGGCGATTTCAAAACAGTGGCAAAATGAAATAAAAAGTAAAAAAAAAATCGACCTTATCATAAGTCCGTTGACAGAAAAATTAAAAGTAACAAAAACCGTAAACAAAATGTTTTACCCATTATTCCTGCAGCATGCGGCTTCGTGTCCAGCCTAGTCTCAGAAGAAATGGAACGAACGTTTGCATCTCAGTCTCGATTGTGATGCTTGGAGACTGATATACAAGAGACCGTTTTTAATTACTGATGACACCTATCTCCAAACTTTGCAATATAAAATCACACACGGAGCTTTATTTATGAACCGAGGGCTTTTTAAATGTAAATTATCTGAGACTGAGCTGAGTACGTTTTGTTCAAACTCTAAAGAGACAGTGCAACATTTATTCTTCGAATGTTCAGTGTCAAAGACAATCCTGTTACAAATTTCAGATATACTGCAGGAGAAATGTGGTACTCTATTACCACTGACATCGTACTTTACCCTCATTGGCTATACTACTACTACTACTACTACTACTACTACTAATAATAATAATAATAATAATAATAATAATAATAATAATAGTAATAATAATAATAATAATAATCCCAGTATACATGAATATACCCTCACCCTAGTAATTCTTATATTTTAAAAAATTCATTTATTCTTGCAAAGTGAGAAAATGTCAACCCAGCGTCCACGGATTCGTCGAAATGCTCCGTCAATTCCGTGACCTCGAGCTATACTCCCGCCACCTGTACTCTAACAAAAAAACCGACCTAATAAATACCAGGTGGGAATCTCTAAAAGCCATATTTTATCCTCCGACTTAACACCACACATCTTCTGGACTATAGCCCTTGACGTTTTTTTCTCTATCTATTCTCATGAAAAGGCTCCATGCAACACAAGTCGGACAAAACAATAACAATCTTACTTCTGTGCATCGATTAAACCTAGAGTAGAAAAGGTTATGTATATTATACTCTGTGTAAAATGGAATTCAGTGTACACTCAGACTATACGTATAGATACATGTTTATCACTTTTTATCTGAATAAAAAAAAATGAAAAAAAGAAGTTACAATACTTGTCAAACAATCGTGAAACTTAAGCGTTCCAACAAACATTGAAAGGGTTAACCGGATGCACTCAAAGATGCGATTTCGCTGCATGTGCTATGGACGTTTAATTTTGTAGATTGTCTCAACCTCCTGTAACATAAAAACACTTATCAGGCAATCTTGAAACGTGAACGTCCCAAGATAGTAAAATATGCTTATTTAAAAAAAAACTGAATAGGCCAATTGATGTATTCAAAAATTCTTTGGTTCAGTTGGAAACCCGATCTAGGACTGTATCTTCTAAATTGGAGTAGACCCAGTTAACTTCAGATACAATTGTCGGTTTAGCAAAGAAGAGGTAATTGAAGTCCATATTTCGTGGTGTACAGCTCAATTGAAAAGTTAGAAAGTCGTTATTGAAGTACTAAGAAAACACAGATATTTTGTATTAGCAAGTCAAATCCTTTGGCCTAAACACGTGTAAAACTACCACAATACGATTTCGCTCAATTTGCTGTGTACTTGTACTTTTTCTATCAGAGAACCTCAGATAGAAATTACAAGAAACCTGTTTAAGAACATTTGCGGACAGTGGGTTAATATGAAGTGACAAATATTAAATGCATGTGTGATTTGTTTAAACAGCTCATGGATTCTTTTGGGTCGAATGTGGGACTCTTTTCCAATGGCATTTTGGCATAATGTTTCCCCATCCGAATAAAATTTCCCAATCTCAGTCGTCATTCAAATTAAAATTTAATTCGTCCTTAACTCTTGAAGTTCTAATTTTGACTTTCATCACATTTTTGTTGCAACAAAACAGGTACCTGAACAGGCAATTTTTTGATACGTTTGCAAGTTACACCCCAAGAACGTTGTAAGTTGTTTCTAAGCAAGTTTTGGCTGCCTACACTGGCAGCCAAGACTTGCCTAGACACCACTGCAAAGCCACAGAATGTGGACTGTCGAAGTGTAGGGAAATATATAAATATCTTCATCGTTTAAAAGTATAAGAATAATTTATTTAATAGAGATTACAGAGACTAATCATTATTTCATGGGACTGTTTGTTTTAAAACTTACTACATTTACTATACAGTGCGTGGGGAGTGTATTATCATTAAATCACCCACAGTGTGGAGATTCCACCCGAGCAAGAATTGCAAATGTATTGCAAAGCATAACCATCACAAGCACAGTTGCAGCCAATGGACCTCCGGGTTAAACCCGGAGGTCCATTGGCTGAAACATTGCTTGTGTTTTATGTCCACATGTACAGAATTTGAAAGTGATTCTTTGGGTAATAACTCCACTCCGCGGGTGACGCAGTTACAATCCACTCTCCGAGTACTGTACATGTAGTAGCTTCTGTTTTAATGTTCTCAATTCAATAGGAAGGTAACATTTCTTATTCTTTGTGTGTTTTCCCACAAACAAATCCCAATTGGAGCTTTCATGACGCAAATTTTCCCAGACCCTTTCCAAAAGAGGGTAGAAGATCTCTGCTGCTTAAGAATATTCATGAACATGGATTTTTATAATCGATTTATTTTGTATTTTGTATTCCGTTGTTTATTTCAAATTTGCAATCTCTTGTGAAACCACTCGTTTCCCTATTCCCAGGACATCTTACCAGGACTTCAAAATTAGAACCAGGGCCACATAAATTTTCCAGCTATTAACCGTGCGTGCAACCAATGGAAACAGCGATGACTGTTATTTCATCACTCCAAGATAAAAGATGTAACATTTGGGGCCAATTGGTAGGATATGCACAGCCTCAGTTTTAAAATCGGTTGATAACGAATAAGGAACTGGGAATAAGTAACGGTTGTCATGTCCGTTTTCGTTTTGCTATTTTACTTGCCTGGGAAAGAAATATAGAAATTTGGAAGCTGATCATATGATACAATCAACCCAGTTGGAGCCAGTAACATTGGTAGTACTACTGTAGTAGGGCCGTGTTCGAAAAGTGGTGTGGGTCGGACTAGCCTGGTTTTGATCACTGGATGTGGTCACTGTCGAGTATTTTAGACAAGATGAAAACAAAATCCCCTTTAAATTTCTTTTATTTTGATAACAAATTTAAAGAAAATAAAAACAATTCAATTGCAACCTCTCATCATTTTCAGTTCATGGCCCAAACCCAAGTAACCCAAATTTCAACTGACAGCAGAATTTTACGCTAGCTTATTTAATTCATTAATTTGTACAAACGGGGTCGTCGAGTCACCGTTCAAACATTCAATGTCAAGTTTGGGGAAACAGAAACCAAATACAAATGGCGACTACGACAACGTGCTTCGCGTTATGAACCGAACTAACAGAGAATGGCAATCCTGTCAAGTCCTACCGGATTTCCAATACAGAAGAATGATGAATGAAAAGTTTCTGCGCGCCGAAGGCGCACAGGGACGATGTGGGATTGAAATCCCATGCTTATAAATCCACGAGAGTCGGGAGCGAGAGCGAGAGCCAATAATGCGAACGAAATGATTTCGCGCGCCGAAGGCGCGTAGGGACGGTATGGGAAGCAAGCCCCTTTCGACCCTCGGTGACTGTAGATGATTGGTTTTTGTATGTCTAGGCGTGTCGAAGGAGGAAAAGGAAGGATGGAAGAGGCCAATAATCTAGCTTGCACTTGGTTTTATACGCGTTGGAGACAATACCGACACTGAGTGTGACAAGACGAATCCGATTGGAAACAAAGAACCAATCAGGATCCACCTTGCTCCCCAGTGTCGGCACTGTCTCCAAAGTGTTTACAAATAACAACAATGAAGTTCAGGAGAAACAATTTAAACGGAATAATTTCAAGAGAAATTATTCATGAGCCGAAATACACATATCACACGAAGTATTAAAATGCATTTTATTTCTAAACACCGTTAAGAATTAGACTGACCTTTTACACTATAAAGAGATAGTACTGTATTAGGGAGTGGTGTAGGTTGAAAGTACTCATGGTCTGTATGCGATATGTACACACGGTGCACTAACATAGAAACACATTTTAGAGAAATCGGGTATCATGGACCATGCATAAGTATGGAAATGACACCTCTGGTGATGGGAAAGGTTTTATGTTTCTATTACAGCATTTGTTGTGCGCGTATTGTGCACTTGCGACAAGCACGTCTCAGCATATCCAGCGTGTGTCAATGTGCGGCATGTGTTTCGCGTACATTGTACACCAGAACACAAGCGTCCATCGACATACCTGGTGTGTGGCGATGTGCAGTGCACGATATATGCACATCGCCACACATTGCGAACTTGCACTCAGGAACATCTCATAGAAGACTCAGTCTCACCTGACACGAGATAAGATGATTGGTGCTGTCGTCGAGGTCAGAGGACGAGACAGGGATATACATAGCTACGGGTGGCCAGGCATAGACAGAAATAAGTAGAATAGATTGAGAATAGCTAGTAGGAGAACCTCGATAGACGGAAAGAAGGGTCCTTAGATACTCTGTGCCAGATAAACAGGTTTCGGGGTTCATTTGGGGAATCCTAGATAGTTGTCGTGTTGCTTCTGGTGATTCCACGTAATCCCATTGAATCGCGGGGCACGTTTTGGAGCCTGCCCCATCGATTCTATAGCCCCGCATGCTACCTTTATCACCCAAAGATGTCAGGCAAGTCAAGTCAGGTCCATTTCGGTATTATTTGGTAGTTGCCTGCTCGTTCTGGTAATTTTGTATATTCCCATAATCGAACATAAGATCCAAACACCACCCCCCCCCCCCCCCCCCCCCCGCCATTATTATTGGCCATTGGGCTGCCTAGTAACCACGTACCTCCATAGAAACCAAGGAGACGGCGCCCCTATTAAACAAAATGGATGACGGAAGCATACTTCACCCCCATCAACACGCGGTGCGCATGCGCACCAACAATACGCATCACCACGTTAATGAAGTCACAACATGGACATGGACGCGGGCTATCATGATATCCCCAATGACGTCACTGGTAAAGTGATTTATGAACAAGAGATCCCTCTGATGAAGCCCATTTTCCAAATTATTGCTACTCTGGCAAATTATTGTGTTCTCTGTATTTCTACTCTCTCTTCGTGAATCAAGATTGATTTAGAGGTTCATTGGGTGACACGTTCTCGAATGAGATAATCTTCTTGTTATGCAAGGCATAGGTTGAAATTAGAATAAAATACAAACTCCCTTCTTCTGAACCACATAGCACAGAAATTTGATATTTGATATGGCACAGTAGAGTATCACCTCGAAATATAAATGAGATTACATTCTATCTAATGTGCAATTTTCGTTTCTTCCGCTCGTTTTGATCTTGATTTTGCAACATTATAATTGTTGTGATGAATTGACGGTAGCATGGTCTGAGGTTTGCAGCTCGAAGCTTAACTTCAATAAGCTCGGAGCTTATGTTCAAATGTTATGTCGAGCTTGAACATACGCCCCAAGCCACAAACCTCGGACCATGTTACCGCCAATTCATCACAATAACGTATATGTACCAATAATAGCCTACCCAAAGACCAAAACCCACATCGTGAAATGAACAAGGCAACTTCAATGAATAAGGCAACTTTAACGATAACAAATTCAGTAAATAAACCTCTCGAGTACCCCACGACGTCACTGGACAACAAAAAATCAATAACTTAGACAAAGGTCGAGGCTACTCCATCTCAGTTCAAATCATGAACAAGTTCACGATTTGAAGTGAGATGAAGTGACCTCGACTTTTTTATATGTGGATTGTGAATATTCATCCATTGAATGATCACTTGCCACGAAAATACAATTTTATAGACAAGACGCACTTTAAATTTTCTCCAACTGTATCATCCTTTCAAAAATTTCACTTGGTGATGTCAGACGATAACATATGATACTAGAGAAGTAAACAAAAAAAAAAAAATAAAAATAAAAAATAAAAAAAAAAAAATAAGCGAGGTCTTGTCCAATCAGAGAGCGAGGGTTTTAGTCTTCTCGGAACACATTATTATGAAATCTAGATTCTCTGAATATGTTGCACCATCAGCTGCCGATATGACAGAGAAAGATGCTGGTTTTGTAACCACAGTACTGTAATTTATTTATTGGGGCTTTAATGACACTTTCGACAGCCAGGGCAACCTCATGTCGGACAGTTTTACGGGAGGAGGAAGGCGGAGTACCCGAAGAGAACCACGGTGCAACAGCGAGCAACTGTCAGATTCCCCAACGTACTAACTAACTCCATATAAGCAGGGTTAGCATTGGTTGAAGACAAGTGCACCATCAACGTGCAGTACGCCTTAGTACGTGAGCTATTGAATTAAGTGCCTTCCCCACGGAAAGAACGCGGTTGCCGCAGGTAGGATTCTAACCGAACTTGCAGCCGGTATCTCTGCCTAATGAGCCATCGATCTCTCAGTACTGCAATTATATTTGTTGTAGAGCTGGTCCGTATACCGAAGCTATCAACAAATATCGCTGTTTGGGTTCTACAAATTTCCAGCTGAATACTTTATTTAGTTCCCACATTTCAAGAAGAACGGAATGGCAAGTTAGTGAACGTCCCACTTAGTCAATTGACAGAAAAGAATACAGCTGCAATAGGTCAAAGCAGATCGTTTTAGCAGATCATAGACACGGGACCAGGGAAGTGACTAAGGGGGACATTTAGGGGTGTTTGGCCGATAACAAAAAAATCCGATAGACAGGATTATGGGGGCAGAACCCTCACCCACCGCCACCCTCCTAAATACACGTCTTGACCTTATGAACTCTTTTCTATTCATTATATTGTTTACTGATCTACTACCGAGTTTTGTCGACAAAATTTATGAATACGTGCATTTATTTAATGCTCAGGCATCAATTCACGCTGAAAAATTAAGTCATATTCCCCTGTCGGTCGGCAAAACGAAATATCAAAATGATATTTAGAAATCGATATTTCATCGTAGGTTCGGATGACGAATCACATGTACTTTAAACGAGTCAGCACATCAGTAATGAATTCCAGAGTCCCAAATACAAACGAATTCGAATAATTGATAGTGACAGTGACTAAATCAATTCATTAAATCAGCGGTTTCAAAGTTTGACTTTCTCATTCACCTTCCAGCGAAAAGCCGAAATCACTTTCAAATTTCTTCAGTTCAACTTCACACGTCTTCAGTGCATTGAGTTCAAAAAAAATAAAATGACGTGTCTTGTTATTGAAAATAAGAAAGTGGTGTTTTTTGTTATTGTTCTATTTCTTCGAAACACATTGCGATTATTTCAATTCGCCAGCCTTGGTAAATCGTAAAGTTAGGGGAGAAATAAGACGGGACTACTTTTTGTGCGGATATTCACACATTCCAATGGTTGGAGTTTGGTTGTTGTAATTTTTGTATGGACGCCGGTTCGGCACATAAATTTTGCGCCTTAATGGCAAATAAAGGCCACAAATTGGAGAGTTTGTAGTCGTAGAGCATTAAATAAAAAGAAAATTCACGAAAATTTGATGCGTCGCTCGTGAAGATCCTCATATTTCTTTGTAGCCACTCACGAGATATTTTCGGTATTCATCAAATTTTCGTGAATATCCTCTATTTATTATATGCTAGCCTGTGAATTATCACAAATTATCTGAAATATTATTTCTCGATATCTATCGACTCGATAAATATCGAGAAATGTTTCTCATTAGCTTCCTAAATGACGTCACGCTACGCCGCAGTACGTCGCCTGGAAGGAAAGATCAGCTGATCTTTGTTATTGTTTTGAAACGTACACATTTCTCGTCGAATTGGGCTGAATATTGTGCGATAAAATGTCTCATAGCATATAATAAAAAAAGAAAATCTACTCTGTTTTAGTCAGTATCTGGAATTATCTCATGATTGTGGACCTGAAAGTTTTATTTTTCAGTTCCACAAGATGAATTTTTTCAGTAGCTTCCTAAATGACGTTACGCTTCGGCGCATGACGTCGCCTTGAACGTCGCCTTGAGGGAAGTTGTTATTGTCTTGAAACTGTTTGCAGTCGAACTGGACTGAATATTGCGCAGTAAAATGTCACGTAGCATATAATAAAAAGAAAATCAACTCTGTTTTAGTGAATATCAGGAATTATCTCATTCTTTGGGACCTGAAAGTATTAGTTTTCACTCGCGCAAGGGCTCGTGAAAAATAAAACTTTCAGGTCCACACTCATGAGATAATTCCCGAGATTCACTAAAACAGCGTAGATATACTCTATATACCGTTGTGAAAGGGTTTATCGCCGAGGAAAAGCAATCGCAAATAAGGGAGTACGGTGGTTAATTTGTTAGATCAGTGGATTTTAAACCGAAAGATCGATGGTTCGATACTGATACTTTGCTGTGTCCTTGGGCAAGACACTTAATGCATATTGCACACATGGGGCGTGTTGACAGGCGTACTGAGCGTTGATATTGCACCTGCCTTCACCCACTGCTATCTTCTGACTGTGTCTGGTTAGTAAGTTGGAGAGTATGACAGTTGCTCGCAGCTGCTCAGCGGTTTTCTTCAAGTACTCCAACTTACTCCACCCGCAAAACTGTCCGTCGCGATGTGACTCCGGCTGTTGAAAGTCTCGTTAAACCCCAATAAACATACGAACACTCGCAAATAAATTCAAAGAAGTCACCAGATTTAGCTTTAACTTATGTCTCAGCCAGTTTAAAACTTTCAGGAAAGTGGGAGTGGGTATGCTTCGAGACACCTCAGCTCAATCCGATGTCCTTTCACATTTCTTCCCCGGGCTGCCCAAATTTGCTTCCAGCACCCATAGTCACATTCAGTGACTCTGTCAAACTTCAAGCAGTTGTCTTCCGTCGTAAAGCTCGACACGATTATCGAGCATTGCGAAGAGAGACAACTGCTTGGGGTTTGCGACTTTGTGTCAACCCTGAATGGTATCACTGAACAAAATATTTGATTTAGAGTTACCTACCGTGAAATGTTTTTTGGCTTCCAAACCAGATTTAATTATTTTTTCTTTTTTTTTTTTTGGGGGGGGGGGGGGGCATTATTTCACATTTAAATGTTCATTGGGACACCTCACACCATACACAACTGTTTTATTGTTTTGAAAAGTTACATTTTTGTCACAGTCAGCAACAAAGGCTATATATTGCCCAAACTAAGGGTGTAAATTCAAGCAAATTCACAGCTTGAGCAAGTGTATTCCCCGGGAGCACACTATAACCTATGGAAACTGCTAACTAACAGCCTATCTTACCCTATTATCACATTTATTTAAACCATAGTTCATCCCCATAGTACTAGGGACAGGGGGTATTCCAATCTTCCAACCCCCTCCCAAACCACCATTCAAACGCACAGTCAGAAAACGTATACTACACTTCTATTCACTGGTATTTAGAAGATTTTCTCTTCTTTTTTATGCGCTTCAAAATGATAGAAAACAATTCCTTCATTGAAAGAGTAGTTTGGAACACAAATTTGAGGAGGGGCGGGAGCTGCAGTGGAAACAAATAGCATAATAAAGTGACAAATATGAATGAATGGCATTTGTACATAGCTACCAATATACTAGTCTAGTGCTAGTGTTGTCACGGTTCCCATGTTTCAGCACAAATTTACAGTGATAGTTGTGAAATATTGCTCTCTCCTTCAATCAAGTTCCCCGCCCATCCATACTTAACCCTTCTGCTGATGATAAACATTTGGAAAGACTGTATAGCATGTTTTGAGAGACTGAAGTTAGTATCATACACTTTCAGTTTCTTAGGATTTACTTTGGGACTGCAGCTATCATGGTCCACTGACTTTTTTTTCTATTTGACAACCTTGTCCTGGCTCTTCCACTATATTTTTCAATGTATGTCATTCAGTACTCTAATACAGACTTCCTAAATGTGTAACTGCAAGTCTATCTGTCTGTATGTCTCTTCATCAGACAAGGTGTTTCTCTGCTGTTCATTTGCCTGGTTCTACATTTTCAATAATTGGTAGCTGACTATCTTTCACCCTCCACTCTCCACCCTCGCAACTATATTAAACATCAAAGGCCACTATATTCTTGAATGAAGTGTCTGATTCATCCTTCTTTGAAGCATTTTTTCTACAGTTTCACTCTTTTTGTCAGAATGGGTGTCTGTGTGGATTAAAACGAAAGTTGTGAAAGTGCACTTATGGATACTTGCAGGACAATACTAGTACGATAGAATCAATATTTCATGGTTTTAGGCATTTTAACAGTGTTACAAGATACCACAGTAGCAAGTACTGGTCATTCTATCGAAAAAAAATCGCTGTTTTTTGTTTTGTCAGTACCATACCAATGACTCTAGGTGCCTTTACTGGAAAAACGTAGACTTTTTCTACAAAAATTGCAAAATATTTATCAAACATAATGTGAAATGTCTTCAGAAGCCAGAATGTGATTTAATGGCTATCCCAAATGGGAAATTTAATATCAAAAGAGGTTAGTTTTATGTCAATATCAATTAATTTATGAATTATATCATAGGTTTTGATGAAAAGGGGCATACCGGGGCCCCCACTAAGGGCTATATTTTACCACATCAGTAGGTAGAAGAAAATTTGATATCAGTTGTTAGGATAAAATGGCAGAGTCCTTTTATATTGGTGAAATACATAGTTGCAACCCCTATTTTTGAAACAAAATTGACATTCATATTGTTTCGTGGGGGTTGGGGGCCTTGGGGCACGGTTTCGCTTCCCATATGGTTGAACGAGACGGTCGTTTTCCAAAAAATATTGTGTGCTGATGCAGAGTTTCGTTTTATTTTGAGATCAGGGTAGATTTTAAAGAAAACTGTGAATTCTTATCCCTCTCAGCTAATTTATTAGGTAACAGCCTAGAAAAATCTTTTGGAGGCAATACCATTTTTAAGCCCATTTGACAAAATTTGGACACTTAAAAGAGAAAATTTCCCATGTTTTTTACTCAGCAGAAGCCAAAAGTTGAATTCTAATGCAGAAGTGACTCTTTTATCTCATGAAAGTGGTAAAATGTATCTTTGATAGGGTTGGGGAAGATTATATGTATCACTGAACTAAATATTTAAATAGGAGTTACCCACCTCGGAAATGATGCAGTCTCGAAAAATAAGCAGCTTCTGGAAGATATATTGTTTTAATAAACGTTTGAAACATTTTATTGACATCTTGTATCATTGTTGAATATTCCTGATAAATAAAGAGGGTGATTTGATGACTTTTGGACCTAAAAAATACAATTGACTTTTGGTGTGTTTTTGTTGGGAATTCCCGGAAAAATATGTGCACGTGACAGGTACTTCCCCTTTCTGTCAGTTTTTTGTCTCTTATTTGTTGCATGACTCCGTGTTTTCGGGTCAGAAAAAGTTGTCTGAAGGGCTGTACTTGACAAAGATATTTGAATGCCAAAATTAATATGATGCGATCATATTTTTTTCGCCTGAACGTTATGATGGGAAACTATTTAGCTCCGTGATACCAAATAATTAAGTTCGTACTGAAAATGGCGTTTTGCTCTAAGATTGTTACAGCTGATTCCGTGACATATGCAATTTTCTGACAAGAACGTATATCTACAGCACTTTGATAGCAACGGACTATTCATGAAGCTAACTTCTCTAATAACGGACTATTTAACGCAGACTGGGAATTGATTAAATGGAGATATATGTGAAAGTGTATCTTCAGCCGAACACAACGAGCATTAAATGATCCGCTTAGATTAACAAACAATTTTCTCATGTACCACTGGGAGTCATTTGTCCATCCTATCAGAGGGCTGACGTGAACAATGTTGTGCACAAATGCCCAAGACAGTGAGATCGCTAAATATCCATTATATTTACATAATTAAATGTCTGGAACTAATTTCACTTAAATCGGAATACGACTGTTCTTGCTGATCGATAAGCAATTGAAGAATGAACGTAAACAAATTGCGCGGGCGGATCTGATGTTGAAACTAGGGGCGAAAAGTACTGTCGTCCGAGGGGAATCCCATCGTAATGGGAGGCTCTGCTTGGTTGTACAGGGCTAGGAATGTCCAACAAAGGGTTTCCAATGCCAAAAATGGATTTCCTTGAAAGGTGGTTTTTCGGTACATTAACAGACTTTGATTTTATTTCAATGACGTTTTGAGTAAAAAACAATGAGGGCTGCAATGTGCCTAGTCCCACACAAGTACTCTAAATTTGAAAAAAATACAAACGAACAATAAACACTGCCTTGATCTCAGCAAAGTAGTTCTCAAAGATGACAAGCCTTGATAAAAACTCGTGTCATGGGCCATTGAGAAGAAGAACCGGTGAGAGTCGCGGCAGCCCTCCCAGTATTTCGCACGTTGGAATATTCAACACAGGAAAACTTAAAGGACGAGCGGTGGTGCACAAGTACCACAATCGAGACTCGAGGCATCACAGTCGAATGGAAACAAAATGCTTTGCAAACTTTTTCCATAAGTATGTTTCTCCGAATTAACATGTTATAACTGTAAATTATTGAAATATTTGAACCATGTTATGGTTCCTGTGTGAGAAAGAATGATATATCAGTTACCAGGCATGTTAGTGGAGTAGCCGAAGGCCTGGAATGGTCGGCGGATTTTTGGCTCGTCGAATCTGATTGTATTAAATCCGTCGCTGATGCGACACTGCGTTTTGAAATATACAGACGCATCACCGTCGCGTCGAATAAAATTGATCAACCAATCGTGGTTGACCGGCATACGTTAGGTTCCTTTGGTCATTTTGTTTTTCAGACGCATCACCGACGGAAATTCCTCTCAGTTGGATGGAGATTCGTCGGTGATGCGTCTTACTCGCATCCAATTGAAATACTCGACGCATCACCGACGAATTTAATTCATTTTTTGCTTTAGCAATAGCTTCGACGCGTCAAAAATCCGTCCACTATTTCAGGCCTAAGAAAAAATACAACAATGGGATACCCCCTCATTTTGTGATCATAAATTACGTACATGACAGCCGTTACTTATTCCCAGTTCCTTATTTGAAATTCCTTAAAATCGGTTGATATATTTATTTATATTTATTTATTGGTGTTTAAGGTCACATACTTATGCACAATGGCTAATCGTGACCGTGAAAGTTAGAGGAAGCCGGAGTACCCGGAGAGAACCACCAAGCGTCGACGAACAACTGTCAGCTCCTCAACATTCCAACTCTATTCAAGCTCCGCTGAAGCAGGGTAACAGCGGTTGAAGACATGTGCACCATCGACGTGCTGTGCGCCTTGGTACATTGCATCATCGTGCCCCCATGTAAGCAACCGGGATAAGTGCCTTGCCCAAGGATACAATGCGGGTCGTCCCGGACGGGATCGAACTCGTGACCTATAGTATAGAAGTCCAACTAGGGCTGCACGATATTCAAAACTGAATACCGGTATCGATATTCAAAAAAAAATACTGCGGTATACCGGTATATCGAAAACTGTTCAGATAATGAACATAAGTATCACAATCGAGACTCGAGGCATCACAGTCGGAACGAATTAGCATGCCTTGATGATGCGATTCAAAAAAACCTTTACCCGACGCAGACGATATCAAAATTTATTATTTTCACAATTAGTTTATCAGATTTTCCCCAAAGATTTCAACAAAACTATATCATGTGACCTCCTCAATGGAACGAGCTTGTTCCAATGAGGGGTCACATGATATAGTTTTGTTGAAATTTTTTAAATTTATTTTTTCAACTGCTGAATTTGTATATTACGAGGGCACAAGCAGACGATTCCTTGGATAAAGGGATAATATTATTCATTCGGGGCTACAGTTAAGAAACTCAAGACATCTTAAAAATTAAATTGTGGGTAAATAAATAATGACGATAAACCGATATTTTCGAAATTACACCGGTATTCAAACGATATTGGTTTGAATATCGGTTTATATCTTATTATCTATATCGTGCAGCCCTAAGTCCAACAGTCTACCACCGAGCCACCCGGCTTCCTTATCGGTTAATAACGAATGTCGAAAAAAAGAACTGGGAATAAGTAAAGATTGTCACGTTCCCTTATAAATTTGCGAAACAAATTCTCCCACTATCTCTAATCCAATGCCCAACCGTACTTACAGCCATACTTTTAATCAATGAAAAAGTACACACATAAAGAGAGAGAATTGGGCTCATCAAAAGGATGTGCATATTACTTTCAAAGATTATTTTCAACAGATAATTAGCCGGAGCTCGGAGGGATCTCTTTTCACCTTAATGTTCATTTTAATCTGACAACCATTAACTGAATGGCATTTAGGAATTCAACAGACCTGTCGTTTTGAGGCGAGTAATCTCCCTCGTGCTCTATAGATCACCCGATTTTACAGATGGATTGACAGATATCCACCAAGAAAATCGTGATAAACTAAGGTATTCCAACAATAAATCTAATGAATAGATACGAGTATCTTAACCATCAACGGGCTGGGTAATTTTGAAGACATTCTATTATACCATATTCCCCTTGGAAACTCCGGAATTGAGTCTGTGCTTGTTTTCTGTGGCAAACAAGCTCTATTTATTTATTGGGGTTTAACCCTTTACCTAACATGAAAAGCAGACGACACTTGCAAAAAAAAATTCTTGAATAACTAATTTTTTTCATTTTTTGTCTCAAAAACATAGGTTATGACCCCTCGTTGGAACGAGCTCGACGAGCTCGTTCCAACGAGGGGTCATAACCCATGTTTTTGAGACAAAAAATATTTTGAAAATTAATTGGCGATTTTTGAGAATAGCGCTGGCCGGTTTTGGCCGTTACGTTGGGTAAAGGGTTAAGGTCACATACTTATGCACAATGGCTAATCGTGACCGTGACAGTTTTACGGGTGGAGGAAGCCGGAGTACCCGGAGAGAACCACCGAGCAGCGGCGAGCAACTGTCAGCTCCTCAATATTCTAACTCTGTTCAAGCTCCGTTCAAGTGCAGTACGCCTGAGTACACGGCGTCATCGTGCCCCCGTGTAGGCAACGGGGAGAAAGTGCCTTGCCCAAGGACACAACGCGAGTCGTTCCGGACGGGGATCGAACTCGGGACCTCTAGCATAGAAGTCCAACAGTCTACCACTGAACCACCGCGCTCCCATGCAAACAAGCTCTATTTTACTGATAAAATAGGACCCAGTAGTAGTAGAGATGTATGTTTTGTACCTCTTTGCGTGGAGCAGGAGGTTTTTTAAAAAAAGTTTCATTTTTAAAAAAAATATTTTTTTTTACATTTTTTAAAATAATGATTATTTTGTTGTTTTGTTTTAAATGAAGTAATGCATATTTCTAAATGGTGGAACATGTGTTTTTAAATGACGCAATATGTTTTTTTTCAAACGTAATCGATGTCCTTCTGTGGGTCAAACAACACATGTGGTAGTCGCAGACGTCATTGGCTCCGTTGAACTAAATATGACTGACAAATGTATATACATTTCGGTGGTCAGTCCTTATGACTTCCTAATACCCACCCCCACGAGAATTCTTTATAAAACGTGTATAGAAAATACACTCTCTCTTGGTATTACACCCGCCCCCACACCAATCATGGGACATTTGTAATAGATCTCCAGACATTCAGTTCTTCAATTTCAAATCAAGTCTGGTATATTTTGTAACAGTATTTTTGGGGAGAGGTGGGGAGAGGGAGAAGAAAATGTTTTCATCAATCGTATGTAATCACTGCGAAAAAATCTTTCGCTTCTGATCTTAACAAGAATCGCCATCAGCTAACAGTGCATTCTAGATTTTGTACTGAAACGTTTTCAAGAAAGGACAATAAGTGCAAGGGGGATTTTTCAACTGTCGAATCTGTGATACAATGTTTACGACCGTATTCAGCAAGAACCGTCACGAGTTCCTTGGCCACTCCATTGATGCGAGGGGGAAGCAGTTCCTGTGTTCGTTTGAATCCCACCTGCGACAACTGCGTTGTATCCCTGTGCAAGACACTTCACCCCCATTGCCCACGTGGGGCACGGGTGGCGTTGTGTACTAAGGCGTACTGCACATCGATCATGCACCTGTCTTCAACCAATGCTAACCCTGCTTGTGTGGAGTTGATATGTTGGAAAGCTGACAGTTGCTCATGGTTTTTCGGTGGTTCTCTCCGGGTACTCTGGCTTCCTCCTCCCGTAAAACTGTCATAGTCATGATTAGCCATTATGCAGAAATGTGCGACATTAACCACCAATAAATAAATAAATAAATAGTTCCTGTGTTCGAAATGCTTCAAGACATACAACCGCAGCGAGGGTTTAACACATCACAACACGACTCCCTGGGAAGGCGTGACAACCGTTACTTATTCCCAGTACCTTATTCGACATTTGTTATTAACCGATAAAATCGGTTGATAACGAATGTTGAATAAGGAAATAGGAATAAGTAAGGGTTGTCACGCCCATACTTTCTAGTCACCCTACACATTCTCAACTTGTGGGGAGACGTTCCAACAGTTCCATCACTTGAACTGACACACCGTTACAACTCATGGAGCTTCTAAGAGGGAATCTTCAACAGCCTCTGCTCAGAAACCGGCGAAACACGATGTCGATCCAGTCCTCCAAGCAGAGTTATGCGAGGAAGGAGAGCCTTTGACCTTTACTAGAAATATTTTCGAAGCATTGGGGACGCGATCCGTATCCACCATATTTTCTGGCCGACTCATTCAAGATTTATTCACCTATTGAGTTGCTGACATCTCATCTTAAAGTGAAAAAATAATGGTTACGTTTTTCTTGAGTCCACAGATCAATTTTCAAAATAAATTTGAGTCTCTGATTCATTCTGAAACACGTGGAGACAGACGACTTACGTTATTTTCATTTATCGTCGAATAACACCCAGCTGCTGGATCTGACTACCTGCTAAGCAAGCCAGAAAATAAACTGACTGTCATCTGCAGATTGAGGTTCCCAGAGGGTGAATTTAGTGATGCTACAGCAGGGTAGCATCCCTAAATTTAGCCTCTGTGAACCTCAATCTGTATCAGGGTCTCAAAACTAAACAGAAAGACGTACCCAGAGGATAAACTGGCCCACTGTATGGGATAGCTTCATCAAATTCACCCTCTGGGGACCTCATTCTGCAATGTCAGACTGCTTATTTTCAGGCCTGCTGCTAAGACATAAGATAAACAAATAAATAAATAAATAAATAAAAAAAATAAATAAATAATAAAATAAATAAATAAATAAATAAATAAATAAATAAATAAATAAATAAATAAAATGACAGAGCTGCCCTTACTAAAATAAAGTTAAAAAGTTCCATATTCTATCCTTAAATACCGGGTGAAAAATGAAATTCAAAGAATTAAGAAGCAAATGTAACTGACTGCCGTAAACTTTGATTTTGAATGTTATAACTAATTCACGGTCGATATTTTTCTGGATTCGATTCCCAAAACGTTTCTATGACTCTAAAGGATGAGGATGGGGGGGGGGGGGGGGGGGGCGGGGGGGGGGGGAGGGGGCGAAGATAGTCTGTAATTTATTTTTAATGTATTTGGGCTTTGCCTTGGCATGAATTTTTGTTACCTTTATGCGCCTAATTACTGATACCCCCTTCCTACCAACTCTGATTTCACAGAGCAAAATGTACAGTGATCTTCATATTGACACTCCATTTTCAACGGTGTTTCTCTGGTTTAAATAAGATACATTTTTCATGTGAGGAAAATATGAATGTCGAAGCGGAGACTACCCTGTTATGGGTAGCCAATCGGTGGAGATGATCAGTGATAATGCATTCCCGAAGCCCTTCCCAGCAGATTAGAATAAAGAGGGCATTTCCTTTCCACCAATTCAGAATAGAGTTGGCATATTTAAGAGATATTTCAAAAGACGGTGGACAATATACCACAGGGGGACTAGGAGTTGAAAAAATAAATACAGATTACTACAACAGTCAAATGATCTGGCCGATCTCATCTCGCCAACAAGACGGAATACAACAACACAGATCAATTGAACGTTGTAGTAATTTGTTTATTATATGACGATTAGTATTTTAAACTGATCACAAGACCTGAAAAATCAAATACAAAAAAAATTATATTAGCCAAATAACTATTAACAATTTATGGAATTGGGGAATCCCAAACGCGTAGTAATATCGAAGTTCGTGTTGAACATGAAACTTGAAAGTGAAAACAATGGAGAGTAGGTATAAAAGGCCGATTCTAACTCAAATGTACATGATTTCGTACATGTACACGTACATTGATGTACACCTCCATAAGATTTAGTGTTAAAATCGTGTACAGGTACACGATTTGTCGTTTTTTATGGTGATTTAGAATCGGCAAGCCGATTCTAAATCACTGGATTTTATATACACATCACTCAAGAGTGAAAAATATAATGAAATTTTAAGAAAAAGTGGTATATCGTCTGATTTAGAATCGGCAAATGGGTTTCCCCCATAGGATTCAGTGTTAAAATCGCGAGCAAAAAACGTGTTGCCATTTCTAAATCATCATCAAAAAGTGGTTTGCCGATTCTAAATCATCCTGTGTCTGTACACGATTTTAACACTGAATCCCTATGGAGGCGTACATGGAAATCCATTTGTGGATTCTACTTAAGAAATCGACTTGTGTACGGTACACGGAAAAGAGGTGATTCTGAACCGGCAAACCCACTGCCACGTTTCCCGAGGAAATAAAAAAAAGTGATTGATATATATAGGAGAAAAAAAAATATAAATAAATAGTTATTTAAAAATAAATATATCAAATCGAATAGATAATAAAAAAATAAATTCGTAAATCATGAGCGCTTCCCAGACTGTTAGAGTAAGGTTTCTTTTAAAAATGCTGATGAGAGCCTACGCATTCTGCGTGAATGAACAGCTAGGTCGCCTCTTGTTAGAACAATGCGTCGGATGTCAGGATCACCTAGACTTCGATCACGAGAATCATTCGTGTCTGTCGATGGAAAGGGAAGATATGATCGTCAAGTATTTCGAACCATCATTTGAACGCGTTCAAATCGACGAAGTGATCGCGTTTTGGAAGAGATTACTCTTCTGTAAGGATCAAAGCAAGCCCACAGTTTCGGAAGAATTGAAATTGGCGCGTAAAAGTCTGACTTTAGAAGACAAGGGATGCGTCATGAAATTATTGTTCAATGAAGCATACGTCTAAGTTTTCTCGTTGATATAAAATAAGGGAGAATAGAAAATAAAAATAAATACACACATAAATTGTTTATCTAATATTAGAAAGAAAAAAAAACACAAAAATGAGAACCAGAAATAAATTGTATCCGACGTTAGATGACGACGAGGACGAGAAGCCGAACGGCGTTTTGCCGACGACACCATCGCTAGAAGAAAAAGAAAGAGGAGAGAGGTATCGCATCGATCAAATCAGTAGAATCCAAGCATATCTAACTCGAGAGAGAGATTCTCGCCATTCTCTCAAGAAGAAGTATTCGCGTTTCATGAAATTCGTCAACGCGATCGACACAACACTCATCATGATTTCCATGGGTTTACACGTGGCCGGCATTGGATTGTTGTTGACCGCGGTTGGCATTCCGATCGTGTTAACCATAGAAGGAGTGGCTCTCGCCGCCGGATTGTTTAGCACGCTCGGAAACTTTTTGAGTAGGAAATTATATCTGAAGGTGAGGAAACACGACAAGATTCGCATCTTGGCCGACTCCAAGATCGACACGATATCCAAAATGATCTCGATGGCGTTGAAAGACGGTAGGATATCGGATGGAGAATACTTCGCGATATTGGGTGAAAAAACGAAATACGAAGCCATGAAAGAAGCCGTGAGAATCAAGATCATCAAAGAAGAGATGAAGGATTCTCTCGTGGAAAAGGGGAGGAAAGTGGCCAGGGAGGAATTCAGTAAGATGATAGAACTCAAGAGCAGCGATTGAAAAAAAAAATATATATATAATAAGAACAGAATTTAAAAAAAAAAATATTAAATTTATATATAAAATAAAAACGAATTAATTTAAATAACTCTTAAAAATGTATTGCGTAAAGTGTAAGAGAGTTACCGAGACGTGTAATTCTCGAGAAGTATGAACTAAAAATGATAGACAGATGCTTCGTGGAATTTGTGATGTGTGTGGTTCTATCAAGACTCGATTCATCAAAAAAAAGAACGCGAGCAAAGGTAAAGGCATCTTGAATAAAATGATCAATAATCTACCTTTCGAAATGCATCTGCCTGGTCACAGTTTCACGGGACCCGGATCAAAATTGAACAAGAGACTCAACGCTGATCTGACTCCTAAATCTTGGAGCAAACCTGTGAATAGGGTGGATGCGGCCACGTATGATCACGATCTGTGCTACGCCGGACATCCCGACACCAAGACTCACAATGACGTCTGCGATAAAAACATGTTGGGGAAATTGAGAGGCATATCGAATCCGACCAGGAGAGAGAAGATAGAACGTTCGCTGGTCGGCAATCTGATCGGGGCGAAATGTCGATTCGGATGGGGAGTTCAAAAAAAAAAAGCGCATCGGAAAAGAAGACGAAACGATTATTGATGAGCGAATTGGCCGAGGAGTTACACAAACCCATCGTGTGTAAATTTCGAAATAGAAGGGTGTTTTGTGAAGGGTTTGGATGATATTTGGTCTGCCGACTTGTCGACATGAGATCGTTTTCGAGGTGGAACGAGGGCATCAAATATCTATTGACGGTTATCAACGTGTTTTCCAAAAACGGTTGGATCAGAGCTTTGAAGAATAAATCGAGACCTTGCGTCGCAAAGGCTCTGAAGAGCGTGTTCAACTCGTCTTCTCGAAAACCGAGTAAATTGTGGGTGGATAAGGGAAAGGAATTCTACAACAAGCACGTTCATCGATTGATCGACCTCTACTCGATCGAAAATGAAGAGAAAGCCAGCGTGGTGGAACGTTGGAATCAAACGATGAAGGAAAAGATGCACAGATACTTCACGGCAAATTCAACCAAGAAATACATATACGCTCTGAACAGTCTGGTCAAAGATTACAACAACACGTGACACAGATCGATCAAGATGATTCCCGTGGAAGCTAGCGATCCTCAAAATGAAAAACGGGTCTACGCAAATCTATATCCTGAAAGATCTAAGATTAGGAAGAAGTCTAGAACGCCGAAATTTGCGGTCGGTGATCGAGAGAAAATCTATGCTTATAAGAAGCACTTTGAAAAGGGTTATACTCCTCGATGGACCTTGTAAATCTTCGTGATAATCAAAATATTTCACACAGATCCGGTGACTTACGAAATCGAAGCTTTGGATGGAGAAGAGATCATCGGAAAGTTTTATGAACAACAATTACAGAAGACAAAGTTTTGATAAAAGAAAACAAATTTCTTTTATTTACTCTCTTTAACATTTTCTTGTTTACACACATATATATATAGGAGAGAAAAATAATAATAAAAAAAATAATTAAAAACTATTTTTAGATAAAAAAAAAAACAAGCAAATTAATAAACAAAAAAAACAAAAATCCTTTAAAAATGACAAATATACTAGATATAACACAAAGCATAGTGAAAGATGAAAGTATTCAAGAATATGAGGTTCACGAATACGAACCGGTAACCGGAACGAGTTTGAACAATGCGGGAGAGATAAGAATCAACGTCGAAACTCAAGATCTATTCATACATCCTAGCGAGAGTTACATAGTGGTGCAGGGACGTCTCACCAAGGAAGATGGGACGACTACGCCGACGACGACACGGTTACTCTACCTAATAATGGCATCATGCATCTATTCAGTAATATAAAGTACATGCTATCCAGACAAGAGATAGAATCTGTGTTCATCCCGGTCAGGCCACCACGATGTTCGGACTGTTGATGTATCCTGATGATTTTTCGAAATCCAGAGGACTTAATCAGTTGTGGGTGAAAGACACCATCGGCCCTGCTAGCGCCAGCGCCGCCTTGATATTCGACTACGTCGTCAAGATGTCCAGACCTAAAGGAACGTTTTCGTTCAAGATACCTTTGAAACACATCTTCGGATTTGCGGACGATTACAACAAGATCATGTACGGATTCAAACACAATCTGACGTTGATTCGAAAAGGAGATGACGACGCAATAGTGAGACTCACTGTGACCAATGCGGGTAAGATAACTCTACACAAGATATCGTGGTTCGTTCCGCACGTGGAGCCTTCGATCGTGGAAAAAGCACGTCTCTACAAGATCATAGAATCCAAGAGTAAATTACCCATGGGATTTAGAATGAGATGGTGCGACACGGCTAGCATTCCTCTCTCCACGAATCACTTCGATTGGAGATTGATGGTGAAATCCGCTTGTGAGAGACCGCGTTTCATCGTGGTTGCATTTCAGACCAATAGGGATGGGTCTCAGGAAAAGAATGCGTCACTGTTCGATCACTGCCATTTGAGAAACATGCAAGTGTTTCTGAACACTACGAGATATCCAGCAATCGATTACGTGTCGTTCGACAAGAACGATTTCTGCAGACTGTACGGCGATGCTGCTGATTTTAGAAAGAAGTATCACAGTCTAGACGAATTGATGAGCAATCCTAACATATCTCCTGGCGAATACAAGTCGATGTATCCCATGTTCGTATTCGACGTCAGTAAACAGAGTGAACAACTCAAGAGTAGCGTCTTAGACATTCAGATCAAGATGCAATTCGATAGGAACGTGCCGAGAAAAACCGAAGCCTTCGCCCTGGTCCTGTCGCACAGATAATTACAATTCGAATCGGATGGAAATAAGATGTAGATCATTCGATGAGAGACGAGTGTGAAAAAAAATAAAAAAGAAAAAAAAAAGAAAAAAAAAGTAATGAGTAATTATTAAAAAACAAAAAAAACAAACAAAAAATAAATAAAGTAATGTGATCTAGAGAGATTGAACATCTTTCTAAATCTCATTACTTTTTTTTTGTTTTTAATAAATCACACATTATTTTTTTTTAATTCATTATTTTCCACGCGTTCACTGTTTGTTCAAAGGAACTAGTTTGATCAGTAGACTCACCACGGAAGTGGTGGCTTCGGGATTATTGGTTTTCATAATGAAATTAATCCTGTCTCCGGCGTTCACTTTGAGAGGCGTGCCGAACATGCTAACATTCGTGTGTTGATTCTCAGTCTTTTCGATGCTGTATCTCTTATCGCTCTCTACTCCATTCACCATGAGATTGACGACCGCTCTGTTATTCAAATCCGAGAAAGCCAGACTCATTCAAAGGATTTCACCTCCCAGCGGCATGGGATATCCCACCTGGCCATGTTTCGATCCGCTACCTCCATTTCCGAAAGACCACTCAGCTTTTCCCTCATCTAAGGTGCCGGCCTCCTCGGCCCACACGGTGATCAATTGTCTAGCATATTTGACTTTCTCCACCACCGAAATCAGGGTGCAGGCATCCGTCATGTTCACGGGATCCGGTAGATTCGTGAGCGCGTGTCCACCCATGTCTAGTTTACCTTCCATGATGTCACCCTTTCTCCAGACCGAGTTGTTGTCCACGTACTTTCTGCTGACTGCACTGGAATCGAATTCGGGATCGTGACTGAGTCCGAATAAATTCTCACCATTCATGTCGATACCACCCTCCATTGTTCCGCCAGATTGTTTGTTCAGGTAGAGATTGTCCACTTGCGATTCTAGGTATTCTTGTGATCAAATCACGGCAGAATCTACGTAGCGCTTGTTGACCACCATTGAGTCCGCATCCGTGTCGTCGACCTTCGACAGATTCAATATCTTGTTGAATCCCACATTCAGATCCGATTTCATTTCTCGTCCATCAGACTTTCTCTGTTCCAGATCTACATAGTGTTTGGTCGCCACGTCCTTGGGATTCATGGGAGTGGCCACGTTCGTTATCTTGTTAGAATTTGCGTTCAATTCCGAGTGCATCATTTTCTGAACGTATCTATTTCTCAGGTATTCGCTGAATCTTGCATGAGAGTTGTCCGCGTATTTCTTGGTCGCAGCATCCGTGGGATCTATGGGATTTGCGACTTTCACCAAACGTTTGGATTTCAGATCGAGATCGTTGGTCATGTTTTTATCCACGTAATTATCTAGCATGATTCGTTCGAAATCGGCGTTCCCCCTGTCGACGTATTTTTTAGTCGCAGCATCTGTGAGATCTATTGGCTCGGGAAGATTGTAGAGCTTCTTATCGTTCATGTTCAAAGGTTTCTCTCGAGGTTGGTATCTCCTAACGTAACGTTCATCCAAGTTGGCAACGTCATAACCATCGTCGACATTGAACGTCTTCCTCTTCTTTCTTAGGTTGACTTTTTCGTCGTCACTTCTACCAAATTTATCGACTGGCATGTTGTTTTGTTTTTTCTAAAAAATATATTTCAAAATGCAGTTTATTAAAAAATGAATTATTTTATTTTTATTTTTCGTTTTTATTCGATTAAAATTTTTTAAAATAATTTTTTTATCTTTATATATACTATAAAAAAATCTCTCTCTAATGTAAATCATTGAAAATGTCTTGAAACCGATCTCCTTCAGACCATCTCTTGAGAATGTAGAGACATAGGTGACCGCAAAACCCTTGATCTGGTGATTGCACTCGTTCCGTGTTGTAACGAACCATCGATTTGTTGAAATAGTTCTTTATTTCTTTCGGCGGTGAGATTCCGTAGCTGTCGAAATAATAATTCTTCTTCCCGTTCTTGAACCACGCCACCCAGTGATTGCCTTCACCTGATAAATCATCTAGATTTAAAATTCTGCATTCCGATTGTCGAGGTCTTCTCTTCGGCAAGGCATCTCTGGAAAACACGCCTAGAAAATCTTTGATTTTCAAATCCTTCACCGCATTCGACAGATCGATGTTGGATAGGGGTTCGTTAGGTAAGACAACACCTTCTAAGGATATCTCTATTTTCTTATTCATAAATGCGTATATATTTTTTTTTTATTTATTTATTTTATTATAATTCACTAAAATGACGTTATTTTTTAAAATTTTTTTCTTTTTCTTTTTAAGCTAACTCTCTCGATGTCTCTATCGATTTCTATAATTTCGAATCCGTCTAATTCCTCTTGATTTTCTGGAATCCTATCATCCTTACTCATATCTGGAATCCTATCATCCACAATCATATCTGGAATCTTATCATCCACAATCATATCTGGAATCTTATCATCCACATTCATATCATCTCTAATTAGATCCAAAGTCCAATGTCCGAGTGCCAAAGTGCTTATTTTATCATCTAACACGAATCTCTTATCGTCGTCGGCCATCAGCAAAATCTTGTTGACTATTTCGGTATACAAGTCATGATTTTCGCTTCGAATCAATTTCATAGTCTTATACACCGGACCACCTCCTAACAGACAACCTTTATACTCTTGGAAAGAGATGTTTTTCTTCACCACGCATGCTTTAACCCCTTTATACTTCTTGATCTCTTCATCTTCTAGACGATAAGCATACAGTTTGGGTCTCAAGCCTACGAATTCGACGATTTGTTTACCGCCGCTCTCGTCCTTAAATTTACCCAACACCTTCTTGTTATCGTTCAATTGAATGTTGGACGGGTGATCGACGGGATAATTGCTTGTGTCGAACCACGTGGCCACGTCCGGAGATATATCTCGGTAGACCTCTTTTGTCTCTATCTCATAAACTAAACTGTCCGTGTCGGTGAACAGTAGTTTGGCTTTATCACCAAATTTTCGTTTGACGTAATCGTAGTGAAACTCTTTTGCATGTGAACAGCCACTAGATTTTCGTTGAATATGGTTCGGTGTTTGTAATTGGGTTTCGCCACTAATTTTTTAGCTCTTTTCTCAGACGTGACGAGTCGAACGTCGGTTCTCTTCCTGATGTTTTCCATTGATTTACCGTACACGCAATTGTTCATGAGTTTGAAGAAATCTTTTTCGAAATCGTTCTCGGCTCGAATTCTGAGGTTCGTGTTGAGATCGATGTATTTTTTCATCCAAGGCTCTTCGTCGAATTGAATGATGTGATGTATGTCGACTAATTTCATCCCGTAATCGACGTTTTGTTTCAAATTCTCGCTGTAGACATCGTAGTTATGTTTGTTAAATAAATTGGGAATGAGTTTTTCCTCGTCTCCTTTGTTCGGTTCCATTCGTTCGGGAGCCAGTGGATAATCGTTGTGTAGATCGTGTAATTCTTCTGGATAGTTCAAATCGACTTCTAAAATGCAAGGATAGTCTCTCTATTTTTGCATCTCTTCCGGTTCGGTCACCCATTCAAAATTTTCAATCGGTAAAGGATGACTCATAGCCCAACCATACAGATTATTAGCGTCCCAATACTGTATGTATTTATTTGACCATTTCGAATCGAAACCTTCTTTCATGTAGGGATTGTTAGCTTCAGAATATCTATGGGAGATCATCGAGACGCCACCTCTCGCAGCCCTTTCGAACATGAGTAACATGTTCACGTCGGATAATAATTCCAATTGGACTTCGGTGGTCTTCAACAGAGCGTCCCACGCCAGACCGGGTGCGGTGAAATACCAAGCGGGATTCAGATCGTGATAATCTCTCATGGTTTTCATATTGAATGATTTCCACATGTTTTCGTCAGAAATGTCGGATTCGTATAATTTCAAACAAAAATCTTCTTTCGAAGGTAGTGCAGTGTCTTCGAATCTCTTTAGATCATTCATGTAATCGTAAGGATAGACTCCTTTCCTCAACATGACATCTACTCATTCTCCGAAATGTTTGCTCGTGATTTTAAATTTATCCTTGCTCATGTTATCGACTAATTTTTCCAGAGCGGTCGACATGAATTTAAAACTGTCGATGAAACGTATGCTTCTACGAATGAATTAGGTTTTTTCTTCCAACGTATCTCTGTCGATTACTCTTTTCTTCTCCATGAGCTTCCATTTCGTGAAGGAAATGTATATTTCTTAGCTGTTCACGATGCAATTTAATTCTTCGTGGGAGGTGCCGAGATTTTTCATGAACAGATGACTGTCGTAACCCGAGAAATTGTGAAATATCATCGGATAGAAAACGGCATCTCGATATTTTAAATTACACTTGCTGTGAGCCGGACCGCGATATAGACCTGTGTAATGATCATGGTTTCTGACCTTCTTATTTTCCTCCAAATTCTCGTCGAATGAATGTCTGCATATGCGACATTCGGTGACTCTGTTATTTTCGTCCTGCTGCTCTCGCGTGATGATCATTTTTGCTGGAGTTTTGCATTTGTCGTATAACATTTGAATTTTCCATTCTAATTCTTCCACGAACCTTTGGGCCTCGTCGTCATCTTCACACTGTTTCATGTAGGTGAAGGGACCCATGTCGTGTTGCGAGTCGAAAGCGCATTTCACGTAAATGCAATAGCCCAAAGGTATGTGTTTTTGATATCTTTCGACGTATCTTTGAAGAGCGTTGGGTTGACAGGAACTCATTTTCGCAGTGAAACATTCGAAATTGGCGTACACAACGAATGGTACTTTTAACCTTCTATTGTGATTTTCAAACTTCGCGATGGTGTTGGGTTTGGGCATTTCGATGGCGACACCTTGATTTTCGCTGCAATATTTCTGATGTTTTGCTAATGATTTTTCGCTCTGAAACGTGTTCATGCACTTGCAACATTAACATATCTTATGTTCATGTTTATTATTTTGTCTCGACAGTAATCGGCTCGGATGTTTAACCCAACAATAATGATGATTGTCACCATTCAAAATCAATAATAAAATAATCGTCTTTTCTCTTTCAAGATACGAAGTCTGTCTGAGAGGATAGATCGTTCGTTTTTCATCGTCGTATCTCAAGGAGTTCACCGCTATGGTGGGATTTTGAACCTCGAAATGTTTGATGTGTTTTAACTCTGTTGGAAAAGTCACTCCAGTGCAATTGAGATTTTTAGAAGTCTCCTCGTAACAAGGAACTCTTTCGGTGTTCATTTTGACAGGGTATAAAGCGGAGGTGACTGCCCATTTAAAACACTGATCATCTTTATTTCTCACGTTGACCACGGAGTGTTTTTTAGCTAAGAAATACGGTAATTTCATGTAGGAAGACCCTTTCAACGAATCATTTTTAGTTATGTGAATTTCGAGTTTCAACACCTCATTGAACGTCCAATTACTACCTTCATGTTGATAATTTGTGAGAGACGTCAACATCTTGTCTTTTATCTTTTCGAAAACATCTGATAAATCTGAACCTCGAAATCTGGGTTCAACGTTAGATCTGAAATATGCATTTTTTATGATACTCTCGCCGGAGTTCGCATCGATTTTATTCATCACACAATGGAGTATCATCTTAATTTTTAGTCACATGTTCATGTGTTTGTGAAACAAATCCAATACTTTTTTTTTCACCCATTCCATGAACAATTTCGGATCGATTGTCTTGAATGAGGGAACCATGTCAAAAGTTTTAAAAATGCCTTTGATCACACTCTCCCATTCTATGGGTTTCAATTGGAATAGTTTCGTGACGAGTCATGCTACATATTCTTCTCTTTTCCCTTCGTCGATTGCTCGTCGAATTTCGCTCAATATATCTCACTTGTCTAGAATCTGAAGTGCATCACTCGTTTTCGTTTTAGTTTTTCTTTTCTTTTCTTTTGAAACTTGAAGTTCTTCAATGGCTTTTTGTTTAGTCGTCTTCTTATTTGTCACAATCAAAACGTTTTTGGTTTTTTTCGACGTCAGCATTTCGATTCCTTTTACTATCTTTTTCTTCTTCTTCTTCTCATTTTTCACAACCGATGCATTTTTTGACATCGTTGCTATCGACATTTCGTTTGCCTTTCCATTGTTTCACAAATATTTCTGTATGACTTCAATTTTTTTTAATTTAGTTCTATGATTTCTGAAATGTGGAATTTTTAATAGTTTACAAATCTCGTTTAACTCAGGTACGGTTTTCTCATTTAAATTTCCCATTTTTTTATCTGTTTGCTCCATTTGTAAGAATATTTTTTTTTCTTCGAATTTTGTATTAAAATAATTTGTTAAAAAGTTTTGTTTTTACTCTTTATATTATATATAAAAAAGTTTTTTTAATTTCAATTTTTTATTTAATGTGAAGAATATTTTTTTTTTGATGAAATTAATTCAATTTTTTATGTTCCTTAATGTGAAAAAAATTGAATTAATACGAGAAAAAAAGGATGTTAAAATTTAACTTTTTATTTATATATATAAAGAGAAAAAAACTTTTACAAAAAAATTTTCACATTAAAGAAAATTAAAATTAAAAAACTTTTTTTTATACATATATAAAGAGTAAAAAAAAAACAAAACTTTTTAAACAAATTATTAAAATACAAAATTTAAAATATACATTATTGCAAGAATTCATAAAACAAAAAAACCCCAAATAATCGATCATGACAGCAATACCTAAAAGATGCAAATTGAAATTGAAACGAGTCAAAACGTATAAGAAATTCGGTTATAAAATCTATAGATTACAACAACACGATCCCATCGAATTGAATGAGGTCGAGATGAAGGACTTAGAGCATAAATACGACAAATATAAGATGTCTTTGAAATTAGATGAAGCCATGCTCGATTTGTTTTACGAGTACCAAAGCGATCTGCAGAAAATCGTCATCACTAAAGATAGAGAATTCGACAAGGACGATTTGACGTTGTTCTATGGAAGTTACATATATCCAAAAATCTCACTCGAACTCGTGGACAAATCGGGTGGTGAGAGCGCATTCACCGATGTAAAAAAAACTCAAAAAAGTAAAGATGAACATTCAACACATTTTCGAAAAAGGAGAAAACACGAGTGTCAACATGCTAATAACAGACTTGGAAATATAAACAATAGAGAGATTGAAATGTTAAAATTTAACTTTTTATTTATATATATAATGAGAAAAAACCATTACAAAAAATTTTCACATTAAAGAAAATTAAAATTAAAAAAACTTTTTTTTTTATATATATATAAAGAGCAAAAAAAAAACAAAACTTTTTAAACAAATTATTAAAATACAAAATTTAAAATATACATTATTTGCAAGAATTCATAAAACAAAAAAAACAAATAATCGATCATGACAACAACACCTAAAAGATGCAAATTAAAATTGAAACGAGTCGAAACGTGTAAGAAATTCGGTTTTAAAATCTATAGATTACAACAACACGATTCCATCGAATTGAACGAGGTCGAGATGAAGGACTTAGAGCATAAATACGACAAATATAAGATGTCTTTGAAATTGGATGAAGCCATGCTCGATTTGTTTTACGAGTACCAAAGCGATCTACAGAAGATCATCATCGCTAAAGATAGAGAATTTGACAAGGATGATTTGACGTTGTTCCATGGAAATTACATATATCCAAAAATCTCACTCGAACTCGTGGACAAATCGGGTGGTGAGAGTGCATTCACCGATGTAAAAAAACTCAAAAAAGTAAAGATAAACATTCAACACATTTTCAAAAAAGGAAAAAAACATGAGTGTCAACATGCTAATAATGGACTTGGAAACATAAACAATAGAGAGATTGATTTTTAGCGAAGAAGAAGGAAAAAAAAAGTAATGAGATCATCTTTAGATCTCATTACTTTTTTTTTTTGTTTTCCTTCTTCACTATTACTCATATATTATAATAACGTTTCCTTTTTTCTTAAATTTCAGCGTCGATTCTTCTTTTCTTTTTTTTGTAATATGCTACGTTTTTATAACAACACATTTGTTTATCCGAATCATAAATATGAACGAATGTTGTGCATCTGTTGGTAACACTCGCATCATTTCCATTCTCTTCAGAAGGTAGTGGTGACGGTGGAAAACGTCTCAGTGGTAACGGTGGAAAACGTCTCATTCTTTCAAATTTCAACCGCCTATCCCGATCTTTATTTAACTCTTTTATCAGTTCTTTCCTAAGATATTCATCATTTGCATCTAATTGTTTTTCCACATCTTTTTCCCATTTCAACCATCTATCCCGCTCTTTTATCAGTTCTTTCCTAAGATATCCATCATTATCGTCTAATTGTTTTTCCACATCTTTTTCCCACACTATCTTGCGATATTCATCCTTAGCATCTAATCGTTTTTCCACATCTTTTTCGCACTCTATCTCGCGATATTCATCCTTAGCATCTAATTGTTTTTCCACCTTTTTATCCATTTTATATATATTATTTTATACTTTCTATGATTTATATTTTATATAATTATATAATTTTTTTACATTATAATAACATATTCAAAATCGGTATATTCTTAAATTGCGAATTCTCACCAAGCAACAAACCCTTGCCGAGTCGCTCAACGTTCCGTCCACTCTTCAGATAGAGACCATTTCCACTCAAAGAGTTGTCACCTCTAACGGGTTCTAGATACAATCCTTTACCGCTGTCATCTACGTGGACGTGACACATGGCTCCTCCCTTCTTCAAAAACAGTCTGCTGCGACCCATTAATTTCTCAACTGCCGAACTCGCGAGTCCCGTGAGAGCTCCCATGCCGAGAGTCTTTCCGAGAAAGGGTAGTGCCTTTGTGGTGAAGGGTAATGCTTTTGCAGCGATTCCTGCCAATAGCGGTATGAAACCACCTTTCATTCTCAAATTGTATCTCAATTGAGCGGGACTCCATCTCACCGTCAACCCTCTTCCATCACGAATCGCTTTCTCCATCCTTTTGATTTGACTTCTGGTCCAGGCGATCGAATCCTGACCGCCTCTCGTCAGATCTTCGTGAGTGAATTTGAATTTCACTGCCTCGCCTCGAGTTCTTAGTTCTTAACGCTCTCTCAAGTTTCTTCCTCTGTCCTGCAGATATGTTCACGTTTTTAGTCACGTATTCTGTCATAATTCTTTTTTTACAATATATTTTCTTCAATTGTTTTCTTGTTTTAATGATAATTATTTATATTAAATAATTTTTGTAAAATTAATATTGCGTTTATTTTATTTTTGTTATTTATATATATATACACAATATTTTTTTTTGCTTTATATTTCTCTTATGTGAAATCGTATCGTCACCCTGTCATCTAACAGTTCACAATTTTGATCCGTCAACGTGGTTTTGAGACTATACAACGTGTCTAAAATCACTGGTAGATAAACTAAATTTCGAGGTCGCTCCACGATCTTATAACCCGGTGACATGTTTGGAAAGAAGGAATAGATCGTCGGTTGAGCGCTACCATTCACGTAGCTTCCAGCAATCACATCCACGTTCACCAGAATGCTATTGACTGCGAGAATGTCGACCGTATTTTCAGATGCCGCGTGGTCTCGATACATCTTTTGATCGAATCCCAACATCTTGCCTATAGAATCATCCGTGTTGAAATCCACTCGAAAATTATCTTCCAAATCCAACATCGTCTGTAAGGTATTAGGATTGGGAGCGAGTCTGATCTTGTTGCTTCCCTTTCCATCTTCATTCGCGTCTGAATGTAATTGTTCAAATCATCTATGTCGTAACTTCCTTTGGGAATTCGAATGTTCAACCAATCCACTCCGTCAGAATACTTGAACGAGTTATTCTTTTCGGTGACGTTGGGAAAGGAATAATAAGTCTCCAGATTCACCAACGCCATCTCGTATCTTTTCTCTCTATTCAATTCGATGGAAGGTTCGAATTTCGTAGCGAATCGAGTCGAATCGCCACTCACCACAATTTGAATGGATTGTTTTGCAGCCGTATTCTCGGCTATCCGTTCTAACAATTCTCCTTGTTCGAACATTATATTTTAATTTTATTTTTTTTATTTTTTTCAAAACTAATTATTTGAAGATTTATTATTTTCTAATTTTTTTTTTATTTTCATGCTCTATCTTACTATCATCAGAAACATAAAACTTGTCGAATCCGCACCGATATTTTCTGCAATTAAATTCACTAGTCAAATCGATCACAACGAAATTGTAAAGTCCTCCATCCCAAACCCTCTTGCAGAATCTCCTGAATTCCGCCACGCTCATGTCATTTGCGACGTGATCGCCGTAGATGTGATTGAGATTCTTGAGATCTTGAAGAAAGAGACATAGAAAATTAGCTTTCTACCTTATCGTCTGTCTAGGCAATCGAAAATAATTCTGCGACAGGTAGAAACAGTCCACGTTGCTGTGTCGACCCCTAATGTAATACGATTCGCATCGGTTCTGTCTCTCCAAAAGCAGATCGTCGAAAATCATGAGATTCTTATCTTCCGATTTCAATTCTCTAGGATCTGGAACGTCGCTAGCGTTCTCATAAAATCGACACTCGACGTTCGAAGATGCATTTCTCTTCATCAGTTCAATCGCCGCACCGTCCAAAATGGTCGAAAGAGGAGCTTCACTTTTGTCGAATTCCTCCCTACTGTCAAAGATTCTGGCTATGACGTCCTTGGGCAATCTACGATCCATGCACTCTCGAAGCAATCTGTATTCGGGTTGAAACAACTCTTGCCAAACACAAACAATCTGTCGTAATCCAACCAGTCGGGTCGGGACAACAGATTCATCAACAGATTGGTCTTTCCACAATTCGATTTTCCCACTATCAAGCCTCTTATGCTTTTGGGAAAGAACTCGTTATTCGACCTCTTGGTCGCGGCGTCGTTCCAAGACATATCTTTAATGTTCATCTTTGTTTATTTTTTTGTTTGTTATTTTAGATTCTTTCAAACACAATTTTTTATGTTTTTTCAAACTCAGTTGTTTTAATATTATTATTTATTTATATTACACCGTCGCGAGTTCTCTTCAATCCGGACCCACTCGTCATTTTGGCTAAATCTTGTATGGGTACCACAGCATCCTTAAAATCTTTCCAACTTTTCGACGTTCGCTCTAACGCAGCTCGCTTCGCCGGTGGACTGATCAACTTGTCGATCAATGCGTCGGCTTCCCTCTTGCCAGCCACAGAAGCTATCCTACCACTGGCTTTGGAAGCGGCTTTCTTACCAGCATCCAAAGCCGTCTTCTTACCGACCTCAAACGCGGTCGATGCGAGTTTTCTACCCGCATCGCTCGTGAACGCTCGCATTATAGAATCAACGATGCTAGAACCGCCTTGAACGTAAGTTCTGACGTATCCCCTGTTCTTTATCACCAACATATTTTTATTTTTATAATATATTTTGTTTTTTCACCGGTAAATCGTTTTGTTGTTTAAATACTTTTATTATTCTAGTGTAAAAATTTACTGTTTTTATTTTATATATTTTTGTTTGTTTGTTTGTTTCTCTCTACTTATTATATATACATCAATCCTTCAATTCGTTCATCAGCCTTTTATAATGGTTTTTATTCAAAACCTTCTGTCTTAACAAATCGTCAGATATAGTAACTATTTCATTATCTAACCCTGTGTTACCAGCACGTCTACTCGCCATCAACAATCTCAATCTCTGAGACAGAGCGTCAGAATCGCTCGGAAGAAAAGTAGTTTCACCCCTTTACCAGTCACCGATTCGACGTACTTCTTATGCGAATCCCATATGGGTTTCACCACTTTCGTCCACTTGTAACCTCTGTTGGCTTTGGGTCTAGTCTCTCTGGCATCGTTATTTCTCAGCATGGCGTGGGTCTGAGCCAGAATGTCGCCGTAATTGTCGAAATCCTGTTCCGTGTAATCTCTATGCTTATCTCCAGGCTTGTCGAAAAGGAGCAATTTGCGCAGTCCATCAGTTACTTTATATTTATTCCAACCGACAGTTAAATCTTCATCATCCATTTCCACTTCTGTATCGCCTACAAAAGTTCTGCCCTCAGAATCCTTATAAATTCCATACAACAGATCTCTCTTACCACCATCCTCGGACGACGCGACGCTATCAGTGGTGATAGCCGAAACTGCATCGTCGCTCACATCGGTTTGAATTCCTGTGGGAACGTAATCCGGTGTAGATTGAAAGGAATATCGATTTCCAAAACTACCGGGCAACGAACCCATTCTCAAAGAACTCTCTTTTATGGGTCTCCATTCTTCAACTGTCTCCTTCTTGCTTCGCTCTTGAACCTCCGTCACGGGTTTAAATATTTTTGTGGTCTCGCGTCTGAGCTCCATCTCTCCGAGACGTCTGCTTCTCTCAGCTGATTGAATGCCCTTCTTAGCACGTTCATATTCACCTAAAATTTGATCTCGGCGTCTAGAATCCATCTGTAAAAACATTTTTCGTTTTCAATTGTTAATGTTCCTTTGAGTATGCTAATGCAAGTTATTTTATTATTTTCAAAATTAAATGTATAATTATTTTTTTATGTTTTAAGTTAATAAAAATCTTCTGTCTTTAATATAATAACTAAAAAAATCATATCTCAACACAGTATTGAATTGGGAAAACTTGAAAAAGTTTGAAAAAGTTTAAGCACATGACAAACCGGTTTCTGATTTAACGCATTTGAGAATAATTTACATTTGTTAAAAGGAATTTCATTCATATCAAACCATTCCCTCAATGTCCAATTGAGAGACAACTTTGAAGACAGTTTAAAAATTTTTTAGCACATAAAGAAACCGGTTTCTAATTTAACGTTAAATTTCATTCACATCTCCGAACATTATCATGAATATATTAAAAATTTACCACTCAAACCTAATTGAGTGGAAAAATGCGTTTTATTATCCATTATTAAAACGATCCATTAAAAACGAAAACCTTCATTCACACCACAACAAAAACATAAGTGTCAATTTGATCAAACATTCCATAAAGTATTTTATTAAGATTTACTTCACTAATTAACAGTGACAAAACGTGAACAAACGATTTTTTACCTCTGATTTTTTTCTAATTTTTCTAAACTCAAGTTTTTTTCGTTACATTGAAACAAAACATAAATGTATATTTTTACAGATCATATTTTATAGTCGACTCTTTTGAACGAATGCCTTTCATTCACGTGACTCTTTTGAACGAAAACCTTTCATTCACACCAGAAACAAAAAAACTGACACTCATATTTATAGTTGACTCTTTTGAACGAAAACCTTCATTCACACCACAACAAAAACATGAGTGTCAATTTGATCAAACATTCCATAAAGTATTTTATTAAAATTTACTTCACAAAATTAACAGTTACAAAGCGTGAACAAACGATTTTTTACCTCTGATTTTTTCTAATTTTTCTAAACTAAATTTTTTTTTCGTTGCATTGAAACAAAACATGAATGTCTATTTTTACAGATCATATTTTATAGTCGACTCTTTTGAACGAAAACCTTTCATTCACACTAGAAACAAAAACACTGACACTCATATTTATAGTCGACTCTTTTAAACGAAAACCTTCATTCACGCCACAACAAAAACATGAGTGTCAGTTTTACTCTCATCGTGGCAGTGGGTTTGCCGGTTCAGAATCACCTCTTTTCCGTGTACCGTACACGAGTCGATTTCTTATGTAGAATCCGCAAATGGATTTCCATGTACGCCTCCATAGGGATTCAGTGTTAAAATCGTGTACAGACACGGGATGATTTAGAATCGGCAAACCACTTTTTGATGATCATTTAGAAACGGCAACACGTTTTTTGCTCGCGATTTTAACACTGAATCCTATGGGGGAAACCCATTTGCCGATTCTAAATCAGACGATATACCACTTTTTCCTTAAAATTTCATTATATTTTTCACTCTTGAGTGATGTGTATATAAAATCCAGTGATTTAGAATCGGCTTGCCGATTCTAAATCACCATAAAAAACGACAAATCGTGTACCTGTACACGATTTTAACACTAAATCCTATGGAGGTGTACATCGATGTACGTGTACATGTACGAAATCGTGTACATTTGAGTTAGAATCGGCCTTTTATACCTACTATGGAGGCAAGACTTGAATTTCAATCGGGATGGCTTTCGATAACACATATTCTCCTCCGTTTTGTTGGATTCGCATCTTGAAAATAGTTGTTAATTGTTATTTTGCAATTGTTCAGCATTTTCAACTAGACCTTGACTGGAATGTTTGTCAACGGAGTTTGATGAGGAGACACTCGTGTTTATGTTCTGTGCTTATGTTCTATATTTATTTATAGTTCACTGATAGAAATAGTCCGTTCACGTGCGCCTCGTTTGAGACAGGCATGATAACTATCTGGAAAACTTGACACTCTTGTTTTCCAGAGAGATGGATTTGATGGGCAAACTGCAGTGGTATCGAGGGGCTATTCGTGGCCGTCATATAATAAGAGCTAGAATTGGCATTACAGTCAGCCATGACGGTTGGAATTCTCCTTTTGCAATTAACCAGTTATCAAATGTGCATTCCTGTGATTACAAAAGTGTTATTTTTCTCAATCGGATCGTGACAATTTTCGCCATTGGAAGAGATTTATAAGAAAGTTACCTCCCCTTAACTTTCTAAAGTAGTCACTATTTATTATTTATTTATTGGTGTTTAATGTTACATACTTATGCAGAATGGCTAATCGTGACCGAGACAGTTTTACGGGTGGAGGAAGCCAGTGTACCCTGAGAGAACCACCAAGCATCGACGAGCAACTGTCAGCTCCTCAACATTCTAACTCTGTTCAAGCTCCGCTCAAGCAGGGTTACAGCGCTTGAAGACATGTGCACCATCGACGTGCAGTACGCCTTAGTACACGGCGTCATCGTGCCCCCATGTAGGCAATCGGGATAAAGTGCCTTGCCCAAGGACACAACGCGGGTCGTCCAGGACGGGATCGAATTTTGGACCTCTACCATAGAAGTCCAACAGTCTACCACTGAGCCACCGCGCTCACAAAAAGTAGTCACTAAATTCAATACAAAGGATATAGTAATTTCATATAACCATTGAAATTTAGAAACGTTAGCGGATTTGTATCATTGATGTGCGCATCATTTCATGAACTTTCCTGTAGAGAAGTATAATGAAACAGAAGCTGTTTTTTTACAATTTTTCTCCCAATCGGTTTGAACGCATACCTATTTTCTCCGTCGAAACCGATTGAAAACCCATTTAGAAATTAGAAAACGGCGTTGTCCCCATCTTTTGATTATCTATAACTTTTTTCTGTTCCTTATATCATCAGAGTGCATAGTAATATATAATACAGACACTGTCATTTCCATTGATATAGAAATCTTGAAGTGAGATTTGCTCATTTTTGTCCTGCGAATCATAAAAAAACTTACAAACTACTGTAGAAACACATTCGCAAACTACAGAGACAAACTGTAAATTTAGTGTTGGTGAGTGTGATACTTAAGGTTTTAGCTTTGTTAGTTTCTTATCAGTCGAGAAAGAAATGAGTATAAAATGTTCTCAGATCAGTCCCAGGGTGTTATTGTTTCTAATTATTTTCACAAAGTCCAAAGTTTTCTCTTCTCCTACTCCACTGGGGAAGCCGAGAGGAAGCCGTGACGTTGGGATAGCTATACCACCTCTTCTCCCATTTCGACGAATCACCGCTTACGACTCTGAATTCTGGTTTGCGATGAATTCTCTACAACTCATTGTTTGCATTTTCAACACACTTTTCTTCTTCCATCCAATCCTCACCCATGTTCATAATTAATTCGTCGTTATTAAAAAAGCTCCTCTTCAAACCACTCAATTTTATAACACCTGTTTTCCAGATTGCTTTGTACGGCTGACGGATTCGAGGTAAACATTTTGTTATAACCAGCAACAACGCATCAACGGGAGCAACCCTGCTCGCGACCCTGAAATTGATTCCCCACTTGCGTTGAATTTTCAACACACTTTTCTTCTTCCATCCAATCCCCATCCATTTCCGAAATTAATTCATCGTTTTTCAAAAACTGTACTTCAACCATATCCATTTTATAACTCCAGTTTTCCAGATTGTGTTATTTGGATAACGGAGTCGCTGTAAATATTTTGTTGCGCCTAGTGAGAATGTATTGCGCCTAGTAAGAATGTATAAAGGGGAACAACAATGACTTGGTTCATATGGGCCGAGATCAGCGTCATGTCATAGTCATATCAGCCGAGTTTGACAAGGAGCAATTCTGTGAATGAAAATAATATCTGTTGAGTAATGACCGATATTCTTATTGACGGATTATCGGTGAAGTGATTGTTGCTTACAAGCCTGCCATAACAACCCAAGATTCCTTTTGTATCATTTAATAAACGAAGACAACAGACGGATCTGTGTCTGTTGTTTTTTTTAAATTAAAAGTAACAAACGGAAACTTATCTTATTTTTTACTGATGGCATAGCTTTTGCTCAACAATTACTTGGTTCCTCCTAACTGGACCTTCCCGCCCGTCTAATAATTTCAAGGGAATAACTTAATCGGAAGTCGATTTTCAAGACGATGTACTGAGCCAGGGTTGTCGGGCCGTGATACACTTTTACACCGGTGGGTGGAGATCCCATAAATAAAACATCGCGCAATGAAGATCGATTCACGAAAAAACAACAAAAATAGCTTTTCAGATTTAACCCTTTAAACCCTAGCGGCCGTTTTTCCGGCCAGCCACGTGATACGTCATAACGTCATTAAATAGGATGGCTGTTCAGTAAATGTGTGGGGCAGACCAATCAATATTTTCAACGTGCATCCCAAGGCTGCACGTTGAAAATATTGATTGGTCTACCCGAAATAATGAATATGGACTCTTCTAACTGCTGCCATTGAACTGGCATGGAATATACCACTAGAATTCAAAGGGTGAGATTCTACAGTGTCATTGGGAGAAAAAGTGGAAAGATAATTTCGACTTGATCATAATTCAGTTGCGACGCGATGAAAATTCTCTGTTCGCATTTTAGAGCCTTTTTTTGTTTTTAGGTTCGGTTCGTGCTCGGTTCCGGTTTTTGTGATAAACCGTAAAATCGAATCGAAAGGCCTAGCAAAAAAAACCCCCAAAAAACCACTTAATGGTTTTACTGTGTTTTTGCATAAGCTGATCAAACTATCTTATTGGATGGGAACTGGACTAGTGGCCTCTATGGGTTCTCATCACTTTATCTATCTATCCGGCAAAGGAGCAAATATGTCTTCTGAATAGGCCCAGTGACCGATCCCTTAGAACCCCTTAGAATGATCAAAGGAATGTTTGTACGGCAGCGTAGAACCGCCACGCCATAGTATATTTCCAGGGATTCCTAATCTGTTTAAACAGATTACTAATCTGTTTAAACAGATTACTAATCTGTTTTTACAGATTACTAATCTGTTTAAACAGATTACTAATCTGTAAATACAGATTACTAATCTGTTTTTACAGATTAACTAATCTGTTTTTTACAGATTATTAATCTGTTTTTACAAATCTGTTTTTACAGATTACTAATCTGTTTTTACAGATTAACTAATCTGTTTTTACAGATTACTGATCTGTAAATACAGATTACTAATCTGTAAATACAGATTACTAATCTGTTTAAACAGAGTACCAATCTGTTTTTACAGATTAACTAATCTGTATTTACAGATTAGTAATCTGTTTAAACAGATTAACTAATCTGTTTTTATAGATTAGTAATCTGTATTTACAGAATACTAATTTGTTTTTACAGATTAACTAATCTGTTTTTACAGATTACTAATCTGTTTAAACAGATTACTAATCTGTTTTTACAGATTAACTAAGTAATCTGTAAATACAGATTAGTTAATCTGTAAAAACAGATTAGTAATCTGTAAATACAGATTAGTTAATCTGTTTAAACAGATTAGTAATCTGTAAATACAGATTAGTTAATCTGTTTAAACAGATTACTAATCTGTAAATACAGATTAGTAAATCAGTAAAACAGATCAGTAATCTGTTTAAACAGATTAGTAATCTGTAAATACAGATTAGTAATCTGTTTAAACAGATTAGTAGTCTGTAAATACAGATTAGTTAATCTGTTTAAACAGATTACTAATCTGTAAATACAAATTAGTTAATCTGTAAAAACCGATTAGTAATCTGTTTAAACAGATTAGTAATCTGTAAAAACAGATTACTAATTTGTTTTTACAGATTAACTAATCTGTATTTACAGATTAGTAATCTGTTTAACCAGATTAGTAATCTGTAAAAATAGATTAGTAATCTGTAAAAACAGATTAGGAATCCCTGGAAATATACTACGGTGTGGCGGTTCTACGCTGCCGTATGTTTGGCTGAACACGGTGGAGATACTTACAGCAGGGCTTTGTGTTGTGAATGAGATCTGCAAACTCTTTCTGATTTTTCCAAGTTGTGGAGTCTGAAGTGTTATGTACTGTATGTTCTTAACACATAGAAAAACCTAACCAAAACCGAGTTTTTTTCCCCGAAACCCAACCGAAACCGAATCTGAAAAATCAAATCCTCGCAGCGTAAAACCCTTTCTGATCACAGAACCATAACGGTCATATATTCACAAAAAATCGCCCAATCGCATTTCATTATTTATTCAATTTTTGCCTCAAAAACAAAGGTAGGAGACATTATTGCAATGAGCTGTTCGAACTTGTTGCAATGATGGAACATCAGCCATGTTTTGCAGACAAAAATATAAAAAAGTTAGATATTCTATCTCTTTTTTTTTTGCAAGTCTCGCCCCCGGTGCGCATAGAATAATTTAGCTGTTGGCCATTCCAGAATTAATTTTTCTGTTTTTAACCCTTTACCCAACGCAGACGATACCAAAATTTATTATTTTAAATATCATTTTTTAAAATTTTCCAACAAATTTCAACAAAACCATATCATGTGACCCCTCATTGGAACGAGCTCGTGGTTTTGTTGAAATGTTTTGAAAAATAATATTTTTTCAACTGCTGAATTTGCATATTACTCGGGTGGATATGGTCGATTCGTTGGGTAAAGGTTAAAAAACACCAGGTGCGGGGATATTTAAAATATTAGCACAATTAATGGAACCACACGGCGTAATCCAAAATCTGCAGCTGTAGCAAGTTTTCATTCATAATTATTCAATGAACAACATGTCTGATGGTATTGGTGAGGTCAAGAAAGATTCCATCCAATCAAATCTCGATTGAAAAACATTTCTTGCGCTGATTCAAAGATTTTTAGATTCAATCGCCTGCCAGTTTCACTTGGTTGGGAAAGAACCGTCTGACAAACACTGGCATATTCTAGACGATTGAAATTGAACATAGGAATGTTTTTTCCTCTGGGTATTGTAGTAAATGGGCCACATGGTTGGGAGTATCTCTTACTGTATAACCAATGTCAAATGAAGGACTGTTCATATTGGCCAGGGTAAAACAGCGCAGAGTTTATAAAGGATGATTTTCCGATTTGTCTGTTTTGTGTCACACACGTTGCCAAAGAATCACCCCGAGTTTCAAACGTAGTCATTCTGGCTTCTCAGTCCAAGAACATGTTTCATATACTCTCAATAATTCCACAAAGTTATTTCATCTTAGCAAGTCAGATGAGAAAGTGAGAAGGAAATGGTGATCACTTGAGCTGAAAAGGTCTACCATATCTCTCCAAATTTGGTCAGGATGCATTATGGAAATTTTGGGGCTCTGATGTGTCGAGTGACGCCCCTGAGTGTATATAATATTACCTTTTACGCAATGAATGCCAGTGTTATCCTATAATATATTGGAGGCTGTTCGTTTAACTCAGAGGCTTAAAGCCCATTTGCTTAAAATCTGTAACATGACCAGTGACAGGACGGTCACATTCCAAGTAGTTTTTTGCAACATTCAACTTGGTCTCACTGAAACATAATAGGCCAACACAAGCGTATCATGTCTGACTCAGATGATCCCAACACACTTTATTCTATGATTTAATTTTATTCTTTGTTTCAGCAGAATGCTAAAGTTTATTTTAAAAGAAGTTAATTCTATTTCTGTTTTTAAGATAACCCAATCAGGTGTCTTATATGTGTTTGCAAAGTTTTCAGATCTGATATGCCAGGTTTCTATCCAGATATCCAGTATCTCCCTCAACATGTGTTATACATTATGGTCCAGGAGTAAATGGCTGCAATTCATATTAACTAAATTGATTCCCTGTTAACAAACTGTTTATACCACTATATAAACAGTTTGCTAACAGGGAATCAGTTTCCCTGTTGATAAACTCTATCAATAAGGTAGACAGTTTCCACTGTCAACAAACCCTCTATCAATAAGATATAATGTCCTGACTATTTGATGGTTCAGCCTTTCTGGCAGTATATCACAAATTGAAGGGAATTGGTTTGAATGCTACCCACTAAGCCTAAGGCTTGAATGATCAATAACAACCCTGCATTTTGCTCATTCATGTATATGACTGAAATTCATAATTACATAATGAGAGTCTGTGACAGTGGTCAGTTGCATTGGGCAATGGGGTTAAGCCACTGTATGATATCTACTATTCATGGTGAGAAAGAGTCCTTTTATTGTCAAATCTGGTAACAGTACGTGGAGAGTGGATTGCAACTAAATCACCCGCGGGGTGGAGTTATCACCCAAGCTATAACTTTCAAATTTTGTACATATTAAAAAAAAAAAACAAGCAATATTTCAGCCAATGGACCTCCGGGTTTAACCCGGAGGTCCATTGGCTGAAACTTTGCTGGTGCTGGTTATGCTTTGCAACAAATTTGCAACTATTGCTCGGGTGGAATCTCCACTCTACGGGTGATTTAGTGATAATACACTCTCCACGTACTGTAGATTACATTTATGTTAGATTACATAAATGATAATTCGTTTAAATTGCTTTAACTTTTTTCAAAATCGTGAACCACTGATGGTGTGATGGGGAAAGGTGAACATCTGTCCACATTCCCATCCTGCTAGCCCCATGTCCTGTACTACTAATCACTCTCCTGTTAACCCAGAGGAGATGAAGCGGTGACAAAAAGGCTACACAAGCTTCCCTGATCAATTTGCATCACTCATTTGAAAGATACGAGCTCACAGGAAAAAAATTCAAGGCATGGAAAAAACGTATTTTCAGAGCCACTGGCCTACGCACCCACCCCCGACTTGTGTTCGAAAAAAATGCCCCCCCCCCCTCTCCCCCGCTGGCAGCAGAACAATTTTTCGTTTCCCCCTCATTTCGTTTAGCCTGGCTACGCCCCTAAAACCCTGCTGTTTACATTTTTGCGCTACGTACTGTTGTTTCAATAATTTTCTATAACTGGAAGCTCCAAAATATCAACTAAATTTTAGTCAAACAATATTCATACTAGTTGAAATATATTCTGAAAGAAGTCTTCGAATAGATTTGCTCCAATGAGATGGGTTTACCCTGAAACGTGATGTTGCATGTAAATTGGCTAAAATCGCCAATTTATTTGTCAAAAATAACTTGTTATAAATCTCTTCGTGTTAATATAATTACAATGGACTGACAATTTCAAACGGATTGCGTCAAAAGGTCTCCGCAAAAACACAGATCTGCTTAACTGGCATCATTTAAACAGTAAACATGTAGTAGCAATATAGTGATGGAACAGAAAAATACATTACTTAAATATATCACTTAAGATATTTTCAAAGCAATACGGTTTCACTTTTCGACGTGGGGATGATTCACAATGGTCAAAGGAATTTGCACCATCTGATGTGCAGGACGCCCCATTACCACACGGCGCCGCCACGTGCCTCGTCTCTCTTTTCAACCCTATAGCTAAAGCATGTTAGATGACACCTTGGTGTTCGCAGGGACGATATGCTCAGAAAACAATACACATCGAATATTCAATGTTTTTTTTATTTTAACTTGCATTCAAAATAAAAGAAAAACATCTTCTGTGGATGTCATCAAGTCAGTGAACTTCACTGTCGTAACACTTCCTTTCTTCCGTAACTTTTTCATAGTAGTATTTACTTGTAAGAGTTTCAGAGACCGTGAAACAGTATTGAAAGTTCAGGAGCGAAATCTTAGATTCGACTTGTTATATATATATATATATATGTGTATGTATTGGACGGCGGAGGGGAGGGGTGTATGTGTGATTTTTTTTTACCAAAAAAACATCCACTTGAAATGACGTTCGAGTTGAATGTTTAACCCTTTGAACCCTAATTGTATCTTCCATGTCAGTTCAACGACAGTTATTGGAAGAGTCCATATTCATTATTTGGGGACAGTCCAATTAATATTTTCAACGTGCAGCCTTGGGGCTGCACGTTGAAACTATTGATTGGGCTTCCTCCACCCATTCACTTAGCAGTCATCTCACTTAATGAAATTATGACGTATCATCTTCATAGGCTGGAAAAGCGGTCTCTCGGTCTCCAAGAGCTAAAACAGATGTTGGTAGCAACAGTAGGGCTCATCTCTTCTGAAGCTTCTGCTCACACATTAATAGCAGTCCACACTCAAGTGTATAATAATCACTCAAAATTATCATAGCAAACTGGTCGGACGTGACTATAGAACCGCCTTTGTTTTATTAAACTATACATTAAATACATCCATAGTTCCATAAAATTAATATAAATTAGCAGTATTTGCAACTTGTTTACACAGATTTCTCTTCTACTTGTACTATCACACATTTGATTTTTTAAAATTGTTAACTTGTCTTGTAAACATGATTTAACTGATTGCTTGATTGAAATATTGAAGGAAGCAATTAATAAATCCAACCATGCCTTTACCTTCCCGTCGACTTATCTCGATGATAATGTAGAAATAACCGACGCCGAAGCATAAATGCCAAATTTAACTCACACTTTTTCAATATTGCAAAAGACTTGGTGAGGTATTGGGGGCGCGGTGGTGTTTCGATAACCTGTTCTCGTCAGATCACCGAAGTTATGCAACGTCGAGCCCGGCTAGTCCTTGGATGGGTGACCGTCTGAGCGATCGATTCGGACTCCCGCGTCGTGTCCTTGGACAAGGCACTTAATCCCGATTGTCCACATGGGGGCACGTTGATGCCGTGTATTAAGGCGTACTGCACATCGATGGTGCGCATGTATTCAACCAAACTAATCCTGCCTATTCTTGCACTTCCACTCCCAGCGAATGTCTCATTAGATTCATCTCCCAATCCGTCATCCAAAAACATGATAATTTTTAAATCATTATGTCTCCAAAATTTAACTATTTCTCCTACAACCTTGGGAAAAATATATCCTTATAGTAGGATATAGTAGCCCAACCATATGGTAAAACACAAAATGTGTAATATTTTGTGACGAATCTATCTGTCCAAAAAAACCTAAATATTTGAAATCGTCCGGAAAAAATTGATGTGTTATGGTATGCTGACCTCAGATCAAAATAAATATGAAGTCGACCATGTGAAACATGTACTTTCCCACAGAAGCGTCCTCGTGTTTATATTTAAGCTTGAACAAATGCAAATTTATGTTCCTGCAATCCACTCTAAGTTTTTAGGATTTCCCATATGCTTCCGCTAAAGGGTTAACACCTAATGGAACCTTGTTCGTTTTATTTTATGCATCCTCTTCCGGAAAGCTTTTCAATTCCAGAACACACAACGCTGATTTAAAGAGACACATTTAATATTGCGAACAAAGCTATTGGTGGGCCCTACCAACAGAAAGTCCCCGGTTGTAAACAAAGCCTGTTTTCGCATTGTTTACGGCACAGCCGATAGCATTCCGTTGTATTGACGACTCCATCTGAGTATGGTTTAGGCTATCGATAAAAGACGATATTTGATTTTGTTCAGATTTTCATAAAATTAGGGGTTGTTGAACATAATGAAATAATTTGTGAAATTTCGAATATAGGATACAAGTTTTGTCCGTCTAACTCCTCCCAAAGTTTTCACGCTACAACCATTTTTACAAGCTATTTATACATAAACTAAAAGTGCGCATATTGCCAGGAATCTAATTTTGTGCTATTATTCACAAAACTACGGGTTGTTGAAGTAAGTAAAGTTTTGTGACATCTCGAATATAGGATACATGATTTATGCAGGGAAGTCCTCCCACAATACATATGTAAATTAAAGTACATGGTAGAACTCAAGGGAGCATCATATGTGTCTTACAGACATGGCACATATACGAGTAACAAATCACAGTTGGCTCTTCATCCTCCTGTGTCCATGTGCTGTGCGGCGACATGCCCTAGTCTTGTTCTTTCTTTCTCTCGCACCCGCAGCTTTGCCAGTGGAAGAATGGGGCGCTGGGATATTCACCCCTGGCTTGGAAAAAGTGAGACATTTCTTTTCCCTTGGTGAAAAATTGTTACAGTAATACGGAATCTAGAAACGATCGAGGGGGTGGGATGAGAAAGCGATCGAGAGGGGTGGGATGAGAAAGGAAAATCAAACATTACTATGACAGTCTACAACAAAGGGTCACAACAGCTCCTTAGGGCATATACATTGTTACCACAGCATGCATGGACTGCACCACTAATGTTACAGCTATATAAACCAACCCACATAAGGTAACCAGAGCCACAATCCGGAACCGATTCCACGATCCTGGACTATGTGCAAGAAAATCCACAGTTCGTGTTCTTCTGCAGGGAGTTAGTAGCGCAGCGACCTCTCAACCGTCACCGGTTTAGTACACCAACGTTTTGTCTATAGATGAGACCAGATTCCGTCTAGAATTTTTTGATAGATACAGAAGGATATAGAGAAAGACAAATGAGAGATCAGCTGATGTCAAAGTGACGAGGCATGACTGATTGGCTGTGGCTCTGAAATGATATAGGGTGCTATTTTAGATGGCCATACAACTCCGACAACTGCTTGTTGGTGAATAACATCGTCTGCCACAACAGACGCTCCAAAATTGGTCTAAGAAGGAGGAGACGCGTCAGAGAAATCTTGAATGCCAGAGGGAGACATGCTGCATACTAAAACTGCTTTTCTCGGTATGAATACATTGTTTGGAATAAAACTTAATTGTTCTGTGGGTGGCTTAAGATCCTCAGAAAAGGGTGTAACCCACTTTATGATTGCACACAGGTAATAACAAATGGAAGAGTTACGGGAGAAAATATCTGTACTGTGAAGAGTGATTAGAACCGCACATTTTCTTTGTATGACCAAATATTTCGATGAGCAGGGGAGCATCCTTAGCAAATTGTGAGTAGTAAAGTTACAATGTTTCACTACTGTGTGGTCCATAATTGCCCTTGAACGTTGTTATTATTGTTCCTGGAGAGGAAGGGCTATTAAGGGTTGAACACTTGCCCTCTTTGGAGTCAGCCCCCTCCTCTCAGTCACTTAGATGAATTTGCAAATAAAATGTGTTTAACTTTCCCGGCTATTATTTCCGCCGATGAAAAAAACAAATATCAAAGGATCATATTCACTCAACCAAGTTCATTAGGGTTGTTTTTTAACCCATCTAATTTTAGAGAGTACTAATATAAAACAAACACCATGGCACTGATTATCCCATTTTCCATGTTTTGGAAAAAAATAAATCCGGTGACCAATCCTTAAGTTATAATTTATTTATTGGGAGTTAACGGAAACTTTCGACAGCCAGGGTCACCTCGTGTCGGCCAGTTGTACGAGTGAGAGAACCACCGGGCAATGGTGAGCAAAGGTCAGACATCTCAACGTACCAACCCCACACAGGAAGGGTTACCATTGGTTGAAGATAAGTACTCCATCGACGTGTAGTACGCCTTAGTATACAGCGCCACCGTGACCACATGTGGGCAATCGGGATTAAGTGCCTTGTTTCAGTTATAATACAAAATATTAGTACAGTCTACCAAGGGTAATAACTCTGGTAAATGCGGATGGATGAAAACCGAAATATGAGGAAATCCTTAACCCTCCCCTCCCCCTCCCTCTATGCTGGTATCGTACCAAAGGATATCAAACTAAGTTTAATTTTCTTGATGTTTCAGTTAGAAGGAGTCGAACAGCATTCCGAAAATGAGCTTAATGAGGTTTGACATCATCAGAAAGCGTGATAGTTCGCTTTTACAGGCCAAGGTGGTCCATTGATAATTGCACACCTTTAACAACGTAAAGGGCCAGAATCATACATTTACTATTTATATAATAAATATAACTATTTATATAATATATATATGTCGATGAGTAGGAATGATGTCAGCAAATTGTGAGGAGTATTATTAGTTACCCCGTGTCTGATCACGTGGTACGGGTTTTTACCTACCCGAAGCCAGCCGTATCCCATGAGGCCGAAGCTTCGGGTTGGTAAAAACCCGTACCACGTGATCAGACACGGGGTAACGAATTTATCTATTGACTTTCCGTTTTAGAAGTACAATCTATTTCATGTGTGAACACACACAGCATGAGACCTTTTATCTTCCATTGTTGAGCCATACATGTTTCTGTGGAATTTTTGTGCAAAAGAGTTTTTGTGAAAATATGCCGATATGATTAGTATAAAAAAATTATTGAATTTCTTTTTTTCTTTTTTGTCTAAAGAAAATAGCTGATGAACCCCACATTGGAGGGTACTCGACAAGCTCATTCCAATAAGGGGTCATGAGCTATATTTTGGAGATAAAAAATTAAAATATAATACATGTACACTGTAAAACTGGAATGACGCGTCTTCTACTGGGTATGGACAATTTGTAGATTTCGAAACGAGGCTTCCACTGGGTATGGGAAATTTGTCAGTGGCTGGGCGGACGTATCGTGGGTTTCAATGAATATGGTCTCATACCACGTATCTATCAACCAATCAAATCAAAAAATTCACTTTAGTCAATAAATAAATTATGAAACATTTACGAGCTAAAAGATAGTTATGGAAAGAATCTTTGAAAGAGTAAAAAAAATAAAAATAAAATAAAACAAGAAGAGTGTTGTCATCTGCTTATCCGACTTCAAAGGCGCAAATCATATTGCAGGCCTAAAGAATATTACCACAGCGACCAGAATATCGAATAAACCTTTGCGTAGCTCCCAAGATGTCTGCATTATACATTATGAATGTATTGCATGGACGGTACACCCACTGATTTCCATACAAATGGATTGCTGGAACGCTGATTGGCCACATATGAACAAATTCCATCATCGACGTCATCTTAAGGAGGGAGGGGGAGCGGTCGAATTTGTTATAAATAAACAACAACAACAACAACAATAGCAACAACAACAACAACAAAATTTCTCGACAGTTTTCAGATCCACGGCGCCTCGCAATCTCCGGTCGCCCTTTAAAGCATATTATTTGATGTCTGCGACAAATGTTGATGATGTGGATATTTTTCGTCGCAATGCAAATTGAATATTTACAACATATTCTAGTTATTTTTAACCCAAAGGAAGTGCCTACATTGGGAAATTTATCCGAGTTATCAGTTTTCGAGTAAGGTAAAAGCCATTGTGTTTGATGAAGTGAAGGCTGTTACGCAACAGCGTAACAGCCTTCACTTCATCAAACGTCATTGATTGGGAGGAGGTATCATTTTGATGACTTGACTCCATCGAGGGGGGGGGGGGGGATTGGGTGTTAACATTCCAGTAAACCACTTTAAAAGAGACCAGTGGGTGCACCTTATAAGAGTTCGTCTAGTATACTTATGCTGAACTGTTACAAAGCTCTTCCCTGATAACACTATAGAAAGTGCACACAATAAAGAAGTGATATTCGTCTACAATACATGGACCGCAGCTGAAAAAGGATCTGATATGTAGTTGTCAAGTTTTTTGTGGAGTCAGGTCGCTGCAACAATTTCGAATCGTACTGTGAATAATATTCAAGATTCTCTTCCAAGTGTCAAAGTACCGTGGTGGTTTAAAAAGATGTTATGTACTATTTGTTTTTAATTCCTTTGACGTTTTATTATTTCTTATTGAGGGTGACAGATCATTCCATATCGCCACAAAGGAGGGAATAAAAGAAGGTTTCACGATTTCTGTTCGCATGTGCGAAGGTCAACAATCCAACATGTTTCGTTATACGGTGAAAGTTCACCAACGTGGGAGTGAAGAAATCCTGTTAAATAATCCGGAGTCATTCCATGGGAAATACACATTTTTAAAAAAACATACCTGAGCTCTTGAAGCGAATGCCAACCCATTTCTAATAGTAATTGTTCTCGTGAAGTTATTCTTGTCAAACACCGAAATGATTCACATCGCAATGTATAGCGTCCACACGTTTCAAATGACAGGAACTGACACAATCCCAAACTGGGCTAGCATACTCGAGAAAGGGGCATGCAACCTTTGAAGCACATATCTGTACATTCACTATCTAAGTCTTGTTATTTGGAAATCTTTTGATGTGTCTCTCCTACAAGTTGCATCAATGTAATTATCATGGGATAAATTGCTTCGTGTGGTTAAGCCTAGATGTTTGTGGTCATCATCGAATTGGATTGTTGTTCCCAGATCAAGATAAGCGTAATCTCTAGCTAAAGTAAATAATACGTACCGCTTTTGTGTTCTCAGCATTGATTTTAACGAGCCACTTGTGTGCCCAATCGTTTATTAAACGATGGTCGTTATTAACAACCCTTGGTGTGTCCGGTGTGAAGGAGGCGCTGTTGCTGGGACAAGAGTCGCCAACAAATAATCTTGCAAGCGATATCTCTTTATCAGCAGTATCATTCATAGATATCTTGAGAAGAGAAAAGGACCAAGAAGAGAACCATCGGGAACACATTACTCAAATAACTTTCAAATCATTGCAACAGTGTCCTGGTTATCCAAGATTGTTCATGAATACAGATAAGCCCTCGAAGCCAAACTCTGTCGAAATCTTTGGGAATATCACAAGTGAATAAACATATTGCCCCTTTTGATTAACAAGGTGCCATCTGCATTGCTAAAGCATTGCAGATGGTATCTTGTTCCAATCAAGTGACGATATTATCTGCCACCCAACATTCACAATTGTTTTTTGGCTATAACTTGGTAAACTGCACTATTTTGTTGGTGGAAGCCAGACAGAAAGTGGTATGAAAGCAAGTTGTCGTGAAAATAAATATGCATATGTTTAAAAAACAACTCTACTCATTATCTTCTTAATACAGTGCAAGAGAGATACAGATTGATAATTTTTAAAATTAGAGCACTCACATTGTTTGAATAAAGGAATTACGTCTACCTTTCCAACCACTTGAAAATGCACTTCACGACAAGGACTTTCTACACACTGAAAGAAATAAAGGTTGGCAAATACTGCTCCTGGTTTCTTTAAATAATCTGTGGTCGATGCCGCCGTTTCTACTTGACTTCATGGCTGGTCCTGACTTTATAATATCTCATATATCCTGTTCTGTAAAATCAATATCGGATAAAATATTAGAAGATTTTACCACGACACCAAGAATCTCCGCCTCCGTCCAAGATTACCAAGATATGCGGTGTCTGAGTGTAGGCCAATATTTTGAAGCGTGTCTTAGAGCACGATAAACAATTAAACTGATACAGAAAATAGAAAGTTAACTTAAGGCTAAAAACGTTGTTTGATTCTCAGGCAATCCCTCATTGAATTTGAACCCCGTCATTGGACATTAGTAGTATGTAATGTGGTTTTGAGCCATCATTGGCAGGATCTTATTGCAGGATCTCACGTGACGTCATAGCCACGTGACCCAGTGGCGCCATGCTATGTTGTCATGGTAACCCGCGTGAGCGGCCATGTTGTGACGTCATCTCCATAGTGATACGTGGTGTTAGTGCGCATGCGCAGCGCGTGTTGTTAGGGTGATACGCGTTTCTGTCGTCCATTTTGTATACTGGAGGCCGCCATCTTGGTTTCTATGGTATCACGTGGTTGCTATGTTACATAAAGGCCTACAACAAGGCAGGGGTATACTCGGAGGGTATGTTCGATTGAATCGGAGTAAAGCAAATTACCACAAACAACCCGAAAATTTCTCCAAATCACCAAAATCACCCCAAATCACCGAAATTGACTTTATTTGAGACGGATTTCCTATTTTATCGGCTTAACACGTAGTGCTATAGTACCAAGGGGTCCCCTGGGGGTGTGTTCGATTGAACTAGAGTATATCTATTTACCCAAATAGACCCCACCACCCTTACAGACCACCGAAATCTCCACCAAACCACCCAAACGGACATGTGAAGCCCTATTTTGGGCATATAAAAATAACACGTTATGCTATAGTACCAAGGGCTACAGGGGTATGTTCTATTGAATAGGAGTACAGGGCCTCATTTTCCCAGAATCCCATTTTTAATGCCTATTGCATATGTTTCTCTATCACTGACAGTCTATCCAGTCCAAACTATCTCTTGTTCTCTCGTCCAGTGCTTGATTTCCCATAATGCAGTTATCTCCCCTGTGTACAACAAACCCCATATCATTTTCAAAGCCAATAAGCCAAGAGAGTAATTACTACATGAGCAATTGCTCGAACGACTCGAAGCTCATCGAGCAAATGAGCCTTAGATCAATTGCTCTATCGAGTGACTCGACATACTGCTCGAACGACTCGAAGTCCATCGAGCAAATGAGCTATCGAGCAATTGCTCGTTCGAGTGACTCCTCGAACGATTCGTCGACTCATTTCAGTATTTGAGGATACCTATGGCCCGGTATTGTATTATTTGAGGATACCTATCGAGGATACCTTTTATAGGATACTTATCTAAGGATACTATTACCTGTGTCACAAGGCATACCTATCCCAAATATCCCTTATAAGATAAAGAGTCAATAGAGTAATTGCTCCATGAGCAATTGCTTGAACGACTCGAAGCTCATCGAGCAAATGAGCCTTAGAGCAATTGCACGATCAAGTGACTCGACATACTGCTCGAACGACTCGAATCCCATCGAGCAAATGAGCTATCGAGCAGTTGCTCGTTCGAGTGACTCCTCGAACGACTCTTCGACTCATTTCAGTATTTGAGGATACCTATGGCCCGGTATTGTATTATTTGAGGATACCTATCGAGGATACCTTTTATAGGATACTTATCTGAGGATACTATTACTTATTTGGCTCAACCTTCTAGGCCACCCCAAGACATACCTATCCTGGATACCCCTTATAAACTATCGAGCAATTACTGACAAGTTATTGCTCGAACGACTCGAAGCTCATCGAGCAAATGAGCTATCGAGTAATTGCTCGATCGAGTGACTCGACATACTGCTCGAACGACTCGAAGTTCATCGAGGAAATGAGCTAATGAGCAATTGCTCGTTCGAGTGACTCCTCGAACGACTCTTAGACTCATTTCAGAAAAAGGGATTCTATAGCCACATGCATTTTCCAAAAAAGGAATTCTTAAAAAGGGATTGATAACAACCAATTCAAGAACTACTACAAGAACTTGAACTGATACAACTGACAACCAACCACCACTGCAAAACAATGAAGGTGCAGAACGAAGATCCAACATTTCCAAGATCGAAGTGAATATAATATAACAAACTTTGACTTAGTCTTAACGCCCAATATATACAATAAAATGTTTCTCCTGGATGGACCGTAACCCCTAAATATTACATGCAACAACCCAAATAAACAGACGAAACATGAGCGAAGATGAACTGGTTGGAAACAACTGAACAGAACCAACTCAACTACAGTTGAACTGTTGAACGAAGATCCAACACAACCAAGAAAGTTGGCGAAGTGAATTGAACATAACAAAGTGAACAAAGATCTAACACAACTAAGATCAAAGTGAACAAAACAAAGTGACGAAAATCGAACTGATCTGATTGGACATAACCTTCCAAACTTTATCAAAGTGTTTGAAATGAACTACAACCCTAATGGAGGTATATGTAATTAACCCTCTTGAACTGTTTGAATGAACTATAACCCTAATGAAGGTATATACAATTAACACCCTTGAACTGTTTGAATGGACTTTATTTTTTAACTATATCCCCAATGAAGGTATTAACACCCTTTGGACTGAACAAAGTTCACAGCCTTAATCAAAACACAACAAAGGTGATCTGAATTAAAGTTTTAGACTACAACCCAATAAACAAAATTCTTCCAATAGGGAAAGGGAATACCCTCGTGTGTTGATGATAAAACACGGAATCCAAATTTTATGGAATCGTCTAGGAACCCCACTCACGGACTCCCTTTTTATAAATCCCTTTTTGGAAAATGCCTGTGGCTATAGAATCCCTTTTTCTGAAATGAATCTAAGAGTCGTTCGAGGAGTCACTCGAACGAGCAATTGCTCATTAGCTCATTTGCTTGATGAACTTCGGGTCGTTCGAGAAGTATGTCGAGTCACTCGATTGAGCAATTACTCGATAGCTTATTTGCTCGATGAGCTTCGAGTCGTTCGAGCAATGACTTGTCAGTAATTGCTCGATAGTCTATAAAGGGTATCCAGGATAGGTATGTCTTGGGGTAGCCTAGAAGGTTGAGCCAAATAAGTAATAGTATCCTCAGATAAGTATCCTATAAAAGTTATCCTCGATAGGTATCCTCAAATAATACAATACCGGGCCATAGGTATCCTCAAATATTGAAATGAGTCGAAGAGTCGTTTGAGGAGTCACTCGAACGAGCAATTGCTCGATAGCTCATTTGCTCGATGGGATTCGAGTCTTTCGAGTAGTATGTCGAGTCACGCGATCGAGCAATTGCTCTAAGGCTCATTTGCTCGATGAGCTTCGAGTCGTTCGAGCAATTGCTCACGGAGCAATTACTCTCTTGGCTTATTGGCTTTGAGAATGATATGGGGTTTGTTGTACACAGGGGAGATAACTGCATTATGGGAAATCAAGCACTGGTAATTATAAGACTTGGACGAGAGAACAAGAGATAGTTTGCACTGGATAGACTATTAGTGATAGAGAAATATATGCAATAGGCATTAAAAATGGGATTCTGGGAAAATCAGGCCCTGTACTCCTATTCAATAGAACATACACCTATAGCCCTTGGCACTATAGATGAACGTGTTATTTTTATATGCCCAAAATGGGGCTTCACATGTCCGTTTGGGTGGTTTGGTGGAGATTTCGGTGGTCTGTAAGGGTGGTCGGGTCGGTTTGGGTAATTAGATATACTCTAGTTCAATCGAACACACCCCAGTTGACCCCTTGGTACTATAGCACTACGTGCTAAGCCGACAAAATAGGAAATCCGTATCAAATAAAGTCAATTTCAGTGATTTGGGGTGGATTTTGGTGATTTGGAGGGATTTTCGGGTTGTTTGTGGTAATTTGATTTACTCCGATTCAATCGTACATACCCTCCGAATATACCCCTGTCCTGTTGTAGGGCTTTAGGTAACATAGCAACCACGTGCTACCATAGAAACCAAGATGGCGGCCTCCAGTATACAAAATGGATGACGGAATACGCGTATCACCCTAACAACACGCGCTGCGCATTAACACCACGTATCACTATGGAGATGACGTCACAACATGGCCGCTCACATGGGTTACCATGACAACACAACATGGCGCCACTGGGGCATGTGGCGTGACTATGACGTCACATGAGATCCTGCAATGAGATCCTGCCAATGATGGCTCAAAACCACATTACATACTACTGACATTTTATTGCCTTCCAATGTCTTCCAACATTAGTACAAACTCAGGGAGACCCGAAACTTTTTACATTTTTTGATTGATGCATATTTATTTTGATGCGTCTCCAATATGTTTATCTTGTTACAATTTATGGAGAGTGCCAACTCTCCATAAATTGTAACGAGACAAATCCCCATAGATTAAATACTTTTACTTCAAAGATAATATGAAGAGCATAGAAAGAGTATGAAACCTTTGAATTGCATTATCTGCAGTTTGTTTTTAAAGGAATGTTTTATTTTTCAAATTAAAAATGAATTTATTTATATAAATATGCACTTTCTATATTTCTGTGTGTAAAAAGGCAGCCGAAACATCTCTATGTTTGCTCACTTTTTGCAAAAGAAAAAGAAAAAGAAAAATTAAAAATAAAACCCTCCCTCACTCACTGATTTGAAACAAAATTGCTTGAGAATCAATTAATTTATTTTGTGTAGCCTAAATCTGGCAGTAAAACTTCAGTCGAAGGTTTAACATGTACATTACTTACTCCCCTACCTAAAATAATGAAAACGGTAAGTTCTTTTCATAAAAATCAACACTCGAATTTTATTATTTTTTCAATTTCATGCTCAAAAACACAGGTTAGGATCTCTCATTGGAACGAACTCGTTGAGTTCGTTCCAATAAAGGGACATAAGCTATGTTTTTGTGGTAAACTTAAAAACCTTGAATTTTTTGAAGAATTCTTTTGAGGGTTAATTTTAACTGACGGCAGCAATATTGTCGTGGATACTTCAACATGTTGGCCAACATTTTCCCAACTAAATTACATAATGTTGCCAGTGAAAATACCGCCGAGTAAATTTGCTTACTGACTATCTTCAAATCGCAAGTCCTTATTGTATCGAGACGGCTGTCAGTCGTTCGCATGAAAGACAGTTAATTCTGTATGCCGGATATGCTTGATTCGGCCGTAAAGTTGGGACATGAGGTTTTTGTTTGCGCATTGGGGTTTAACGACACTTTTAGCAGTCAGGGTCATATCGGGTAAAATAATTTTACAGGTGGAGGAAGACGGAGTACTCGGAGAGAACCACCGAGCAGCGACAAGCAACTGTCAGACTCTCTTGCATACTAACTCCGCACAACCAAGGTTTTCGTTGAAGGCAAACACGCCATCGATGTGCATCACACGTCTGAGTACTATGCGCCACCATCCCTGACAAGGGCATCAGGATTACGCGCTTGTCTAAGGACACAACGCAGTTACCCCTAGTCAGAATCGAACCGTTGACATTTTGGTTGGAAGTTGAATGCTCTAACACCGGGTCATAAGTTAACTCTTAACCCTTTACCCAACGTAACGGCCAAAACCGGCCAGCGCTGTTCCCAACAATCACCAATTAATTTTCATTATTTTTTCATTTTTTATCTCAAAAACATAGGTTATGACCCCTCGTTGGAACGAGCTCGTCGTCTCCTTTTCATGTTAGGTAAAGGGGTTAAAACGGTTGTGCTTAAAATTCTGCGTAGACAGGGACCGATCAGGACTATTTAAAATACGCTCTAGCCTCGGAGCCTATTTTTTCAATTCATGCGCCAGATTTCAATTTACGGAGTCACACTGCTGTTTGTAACACACACTGCAAGTATGTAATAGCGCTCATCATTTTCATTTAGTACAATATAGCAAACATTAATCTTCACTGTGGTTTCTGATCAAGTCTTGGCTGCCTATTTAGGCAGCCAAGACTTGATCAGAAACCACAGTGAAGATTAATGCTTGGTAATTAAGACTTGAAGTATTAACTTAAGCACTCTACAACAATGATAAATGATAATCATATATATAATACATGTAAGAGTGTCCCTCTCGATTATCCATCGAAAGAATATCAAAATATGATCTGAGAAGTTACGTGCCAACTGAGAAGCCTATTTCTGAGATTTAAGAGCCGGGTCCTGATGTTTCAGAACCAAATACGCACTGGCGCATGCCCAGGTCGGTCCCTGGTAGAGGAAATAGTATCATTCTATCTCATTATGACACAATACACAACAGAAAGGGTCACGAACAATCTAATCCTATAGCCCTCTAGGGGTGTAGGATTAGATTATTATTTGACCCGGGCGCGTGACGGATCAGTGGTTAGAACATTGCAGGTCAGATTGAAAAGTGAAAGGTTCGATCCTGGTCTGCGTCATCTGCGTTGTGTGTTTGAACAAGACACGTAATCTCAGCTGTCAAAGTGGGAGGGTGGCGCAGAGTGCTTAGTGTACTACACGTAGATAGTCCAATGCCCTCGGCTAATGCTGATCCTCCTGGTGTGGGATTAGCAGGGCCGGCGGAAGCAGCAAAGGGCAAGGGGGGCGAAACTTTTTGATGAGGGCAAGTGCAAGTATATCACCTAAACATTGGGAGGGGACGCCTTAGATGCCGAAGGCATCTGCACAGAGTGTCGAAGGCACGAGGTATTAGAGGGGGCGGAGGGGTGGTCCACCCAGGAAATTTTTTTAATGGAGCTCTCAAATTGTGCATTTTGGTGGCCTTTGGCCTGAGATTCCTCTTGTATTTTATAATAGAAAAAATTGTTTTTTTACGGTCGGAGGCCGGACCCTGGGGCAGTTGCCCTGTTTACCTACCCCCTCTCGGTGCTATTATAAGTCTCGGATTATCTAGTGTCATAGGCTTCGAACCAGTTTTGTTGTCGACAAACACGGCTTTTGGCCATCTCACTAATAAAACAGTCAGGCTGAGCAGGTAGGCAAAATTTGCTGATACATAGGCCTACTATCCCTTGAATGCCATGCCCATGGGCAATTAATGTATACATATACATCCATGCAGGAGAATTGGTTATTCAAAGATACAGCTGAATAATAGGCTGATCAGTATGATTCTGTTTTTTTTCTGATGATTGATCAATAACAATGCTAATTTTTTATTTTCGGACACTTTCGCCCCCGCTGGCCCCCGTGGGCGAGGGCAGCGGGGGCGACCGCCCTCGTCGCCCCCCTTGTTCCGCCGGCCCTGGGGATTAGTAAGTTGGAGAGTCCGACAGTTAGTCGCCGCTGCTCGGCGTTATCTTCCGGTACTCCTGCTTCCACTACCATAAAACCCAAGGAAATAAATACATAGAACGACACACGCTTGTGAATGGGTTAAACGACATGGTACGAGTGCCAGCGCGGTAGGATAAAACGAGAGGCCGCAGTTTTATCCTTCCGCGATGGCACATGTGTCATATCGATTACCCCATTCACACGCGCGTGTCGTTCCGTGTTTATTACACGCCTTCACGTCTATAAAAACAATCATTAGAATAACACTCAGCAATTCATTTGATAACTATCAACAAAAAGAACACATTTTATCGCCAGCCAATTTTGCGAGAGGAACCCGTGTTGCAATTTCGTCCCCTGAAATTGTATAGGCACATAGAACACATTGGAACTCAAAGGACGATTTTCATATGGGATAGTTTTGCTGTAGATGGGTATTACAAAGAATAAGCGTGTAATAAATACATTTTATGGACACTCGCCCCTCCACAGAGAGCAAGGCGGCTTAGTGGCTAGAGTTTTGGACCGAAAGGTCGACGGTTCAATACTGATCAGCAGTAACTGCGTTGTGTCCATTGGAAAGACACTTGATTACGATTGTCCACGTAGGGGCACTGTGGTGCTATGTACTAACGCGTTCTGCACGTCGATGGTGCAATAGTCTTCAGTCTCTGTTGAGTCTGCTTGTGTGGAGTTAACCCTTTACCTAACGTAACGACCAAAACCGGCCAGCGCTATTCTCAAAAATCGCCAATTAATTTTCATTATTTTTTTCATTTTTTGTCTCAAAACATAGGTTATGGCCCCTCGTTGGAACGAGCTCGTCGAGCTCGTTCCAACGAGGGGTCATAACCTATGTTTTTGAGACAAAAAATGAAAAAAATTAGTTATTCAAGAATTATTTTTGCAAGAGTCGTCTGCTTTTCACGTTAGGTAAAGAGTTAATAAATTCGAGAGTCTAACAGTTGCTCACTGCTTCTCGGTTGTTCTATCTAAGTACTCTGCCTCCCTCTACGCTAAAAACTGTCCGACACGATGTGATCCTGGCTGTTGAAAGTGTCGTTAAGCCCCAATATTCAAACAAACAAATAAACTGAACCTCCCTATAAATACAAAATAGATACACCCACTTTGCAGTAAGTTATATTCTTTAGGACGGTGCCATTGAGAAACTCCACGTCACCCCGATTGTCCACGTGGAGGCACGTCGAATGTGCGCATGTCTTCAACCAATCTAACCCTGCCTGTGCTGCAGTACGGAGTTACGATGTTGGGGAGCTGGCAGCTGCTCATCGTTGCTCGGTGGTTCTCTCCGGGTACTCCGGCGTCCTCCACCCGTAAAACTGTCATCGACACGATATGACCTTAGCTGTTAATGTGTCGTTAAACCCTAATAAATAAATAAATGAACTGAGAAACTCAGTGTGGGACGGGTTAGGTTCCTGTATTTGTACAGAACAAATTCACTTGGAATACAAAAACACGGTTCCATTTCACGGATACGGATGTGATTGACGATTTAATTGGATTATTTTCAAAAGACGTGAAGGAGTCGAGTTTTCTGAAGAATGGACTAAAGACACAAGTCGATGCTGCAGCAACCACAGATTTTTATCCACGAATGTCAAATAAACGTTCATTACTGGAATTTAAATTAGAAGGTTTATGATTTTGACAAATTAGTTTATATGAAAATTCATAACTTTATCGATTATGTTACGGGATAATACGCAGACCGAATTTTAATTGCAAATATTCCCGATATTGCTTACGAATTTTCATCAAGATCTATATCAGCTTTGGCACAGCATTTCAAATCCTAGACTGTTCTGACGCTGATATTTTTTCCAGTGTAATGAATAAAACACAAAGCACTGGTTATTTCAATATTGTCTGGTTTTAAAAGCGTTTTCATCTAAATCATACAATGCTGGGCACAACAGCGTGCGCAGTTAAAGCCCACTCAGACATATCGGGGGGGGGGGGGGGGGGGGGGTATTCTCCGAGGTTGTTGGGCGTATTTTTGGAGCCAGGTAGCTAAATCCATTTTCTTATGATGGTTGGTGTAATCTCATGGCCTCATTTATATAATTGTCCCGAGAGAAAACGAAAACTGACCCACCCTTTTTTGCTGGTTTGCTAACTGATTTCATATTTTCGCTAAGTTTCGTGAGATATACCTGTTCACCAGCTGTTAAATTGTTTTTATCGGAGAGTATATGTTCATGCTAAACAATTTTTGAAGGATTCTGTTCGTACCCTCTTTTATCTCGGGACCTCCTTCATTATCTGGAGTTGAGCAACCAGATGATTCTGCAAAAGGAAGTGTCCCGCCGCTACATTACATTTGAATGATGATAAATTAACATTATTTCCTATTCCGACTGCGCACGTAGGGGTGCAATGGCGCTGTGTACTAAGGTGTACAGCACGTCGACGGTGCAATTGCCTTCAACCGCTACTGAGTCTACTTGTGCAGAGTTAGTAAAATGGAGGGTCTGACAGTTGCTCACCGCTGCTTCGTGGTTCTCTCGGGGAACTCCGGCTTCCTTCACGCTAAAAACTGTCCGACACGATGTGATCCTGGATGTTGAAAAACCACGATAAACAAACCTACAAAAAAAAAAAAAAAAAAGAACAAAAAACAAACAAACAACGGAATCGCCTTATAGATACAAAATAGACCCGCCCAGTTTGCAGTGAGTTATAATCAGTAGGACCATGGCATTGAGGAGCTCAGTGTTGGACGTGTTAAGTGCCTCAGTTATTGTGCGTATTGTGGAGCCAGGTAACTAAATCTATTTTCTTATAATGGTTGGTATTACTCAGTTGTCTCATGGCTTCATTTATATAGTTCTCCCGAGAGAGAAAGACAACTGACCCGCCCTTTTTTGCTGGCTTGATAACTGATTTCATATTTTTGCTAAGTTTCGTGAGCTCTCGCCGTTCACCAGATGTTAATTTGTTTTTATTGGATAGAAAATGTTAATGCTAAACAATTTCTGAAGGATTCGGTTGTTATCCTCTGTAATCTCAGGACCTCCTTTATTATTTCGAGCTGAGGAACCAGATGATTCTGTAAAAGGAAGTGTCCGATCTCTGGAGGTTGTGAAGTTGTCCGTTAATTTAAAAATTACAGTTGAATGATTGTAAATTAACATGGTTGCCAGTTTTTAGATAAGATGTTGATAGAAAAGTTAAACTGCAGTTCGAGAGAGATTTTTTTTCTGAGAGTCCCAGGTTTATTATAATCCCTGATGGGTGAGGGTGTGGGATGGGAAAATCTCACCCGAGGGCAAGATATTTGGGCCAGACACGAGGTTTGCCGAGTGTCTGGACCAAATATCTTGTCCCGAGGTTGAGATTTTCCCATCCCACACCCGTACCCATCAGGGATTATTTTTATCTCCCCACCATACAGCGGTTACGTTAGCCAGAGGTAATCGGCGGTCACGTGCTGATATAATCAACTCATTTGGTATTCGTTGTTTTGAAAAACTAATGACACCATCGGAAAGTGCATGCAAAAGTTATGTATATACCATAGGTATATACCACGAAATCAATTAGGAACGGTGGCATCTTGGGGTTTAAAGAGTTTTAGAGTATTAAACTTTGATCACACGGCATTCTGATGACGTCAATATGAATTAGTTGGTAGCAAGAAACTGATACGATATGCATAACGTCATAATAACGTTATAAATGTATAACGTCACGTGGGTGGGGTGGGATTATTATAATCCCTGATGGGTACGGTGTGGGATGGGAAAATCTCACCCGATGGCAAGATATTTGGACCAGACACGAGGCTTGCCGAGTGTCTGGACCAAATATCTTGTCCCGAGGGTGAGATTTTCCCATCCCACACCCGTACCCATCAGGGATTATTTTTCTCCCTCCACCATACAGCGGTAACGTTAGCCAGAGGTAATCGGCGGTCACGTGCTGATATAATCAACTCATTTGGCATTCGTTGTTTTGAAAAACTAATGACACCATCGGAAAGAGCATGCAAAAGTTATGTATATACCAAAGATATATACCACGAAATCAATTAGGAACGATGGCAGCTTGGGGTTTAAAGAGTTTTAGAGCATCAAACTTTGATCACATGGCATTCTCATGACGTCAATACGAATTAGTTGGTAGCAAGAAACTGATATGATATGCATAACGTCATAATAACGTTGTAAATGTATAACGTCACGTGGGTGGGGTGGGATACATCTGTCTCTCCCTGCTATCTCACCCTGGACAGACGTATGTCACACATGCAGTGGGGGGAGAAACTGTAATCTCACAACTTTTAGACTGTCTTTACCTTTGCTTTCACTTAGATTAAATCTAGATGCTTTAACTACTGGTCGCATATAATATTGGCGGTACTTATAGTCCTATAAATTATATCATATCGTGAACGACATCAAACTTGGCATCATCAATTTCTGATATTACTTTCAATGTCCTTCACTTTCCGAATCACTTGATTGGTGTCCTTCAAAGTTCTCCTCTCTACCAATAGCAGCATGGCAGCTTTGGACAGAAGTTTAGTGCTGCAAAATAAATATTTGCATTCCCGAACTTCACCCTGATATCGCTTAACGTATTCCTCAACTGCTTAACTACGAGGTCGGGAGTACCATTTCGTGAGGTCGCGCCCATATTAAGAGGTTATTACTTGGTCAGTTCCATATCGGCCGAGATATCAGCCGGTGTAATTTCGACCGATTTGAAACAAACCAAGTAATAAACGCTTTATATATTAAATCAAAACAAGTAATTACAAACTGTTCTCATGTCTGTTACAGTTTTCTGACAGTGTTATTGTTTCTCATTTTTTTAAAAAATGACCGGCGTTTCTTGTTCTCCAAGCTCAACTATCCGAACATCTCGGCTTTCCCAGTGGGGAAGCCGCGATGTTCGGATACACACTAAAAACTAAAGTGTTAAAACTGACACTTTCAAGGTGTTAAACCCATTCTAACTCTTAGGGTTTGATTTTAACACTCAAAGTGCAATGTTTTAAGCACTTAGACATTACAATCGTCAGACATCTGAAACTTGAATGGATGGCACTTCCCATGTGTCTAGCATTGGTGGTTCTTCCAGAATCGTCCATAATTTGATTTGCGCTTGGTGGGTACATAATTAAAAGGACACAACGCAGATGACGCGGATCAGGTAGTTTTTAACACTTTAGTTTTTAGCGTGTAGTTGAACTGTTTCTTCTTCCACTTCGACAAAACTCTGCCTACGATTCTGAATCTCAGTTTGAGTTAAATTTTATGTACAATTCTTGTCTTTGTTCCCTTCGCCCACACAATCCTCACTCATTTCAGTCATTATTTCCTCGTCATTCAAAAACTCCACTTCAAACCACTCCATGATATTACACAAGTTTTCTCGAATGCGTTCGAAGAGTAACGGTTTTGCTTAAACAAAGAGTAAAGACGCATCAAGGGGAAGCACACTGGCTAGGTTCATATCGGCCGAGATCGATATCATATCACCCGTGTTGAAAGTCAAAATGGGTCGAGCTCGATAATGAACAACTTGGGAAAAATAAATCACACCTAATAAATAATTAACAATATTTACTATAGCTTTGACCGATCCGGGAAGACCCGCGTTGTGTCCTTGGGCAAGGCACTTTATCCCGGTTGCCTACAAGGGGGCACGATGACGCCGTGTACTAAGGTGTACTGCACGTCGATGGTGCACATGTCTTCAACCACTGAAACCCTGCTTGAGCGGAGCTTGAACCGAGTTAGAATGTTGAGGAGCTGACAGTTGCTCGTCGTTGCTCGGTGGTTCTCTCCGGGTACTCTAGCTTTCTCCACCCGTAAAACTGTCACGGTCACGATTAACGAATGTGCATAAGTATGTGTGACATTAAACACCAATAAATAAATAATAAATACTGTAGCTTTGGACAGCTAAAGATTGCCGTTCTTTTGTGATACAGTGCGTATTTTACGCACGACAGCAAATGTCTGATTACCCATTTGTCTCCATTTTGTTATCTACACCAGGATGTGGATATCGTTTGATCTTGGCTAGACATCGGCTGAAAGATGATTGAAGTAAAATACATATACTGAAATGGCCGATAATGAAACCCATTGTCAAGATGCAACTAAATTCATTTATATTTTTAGATAATCTAGTACAACTATCAATATTTTGAAATATTTTACTACTCTCAAGATCTAAAACTTATCGTGTAATCATTAAGTATGTCTGTGGAAAAGGTAGGGGATACCTACCTCTTTATCCCCCACATCCCAATTCTAGCGCCCCTGATTGGCAACTCTATTGTTGCTGTAATCCTGAACACGCGCTGTTTACAACTATCATGGGTCGGCCGTTTGGAGGAAATGTTGAAAAGTGGATTTACAGAAATGCCATTTGATTTTTTCTCAGATCTTCAAAAATGCCATTTCATTGATTCTCAGGTCAAAACAGGTGCGATAGAAGATAATAAAACTGGGTGTAGCGCGCGGGGGGGGGGGGGGGGGGGGGGGGGCACAGATAACTATTCTATTCCTTTGAAATAATCGTTTATCGGGAAATGTTCGAACCACCACTGCACATGACTGGTTCTATCTCTTCTGGCCTTCGGGTTGGAAGATGGTTGACGTAGTAGAAACAGTCCAAACCGACCGAAGGTGGAATTCATTGTTCGTATGTAAAGTCTTCACACTGGCCGGGAATTTGTCAGTGCCAATTGGAATTTATGTTCGGTGCCAAATGAATTTTCTTTTGTCCTAAATGCAAAATTTGAGTGCCAAATGGAATGTGATTGTGAAAGAGAACAAAATAATCATGTATCGTCCTTTGCGTGAAACAAGTCGCCATCTCGTCGCCTGAGTGCTAGAATGTTCTATGTCCCCTATGGGACATAGAACATTCTAGCACTCAGGCGGCGATCTGCAATGCTAAACCATTGCAGATGGCGCCATGTTGCACTCGAAGTACTATATTTTAATTCAGTATTACTTGGCTCTTTTAAGTATTTCAGTTGGAAAAAACACCACAAATGATAAAAATGTAGGTGATAAAAAAGAAAACTATTAAATAAATAAATAAATAAATAAAAAAAAACAAAACAATAAATATATAAAATGCTTTTATTAGCGTTTAGAAAATAATTTCTTCATTATTATTTATTCACTGTTTATTCACTTTAAACGAAATGTTAGCAAACAATTTATTATCTTCCAGAAGGCTTATAAAACAGATTAACCCTTTCAACACGAGCAAGAATATAATACGCCATAGCGCCATTATATAGGATGACTGGCTGTTCAGTAAATGTGAGGCTGCACGTTGAAAATATTGATGGTCTACCTCAAATGATGAATATGGACTCTTCTAATTGCTGCCATTGGACTGGCATGGAAGATACCACTAGAGTTCAAAGGGTTAAGCAAGATAAAAAAATATTAAGTAACAAAAATGTTTTGATACGAATCAGCTAAAATGGATCAACTGTTAATTCAATCGACTCATTACAGAAAAAACCTGATTTTTACTGTTACTTTTAGATTACTCGACAGTCGTGAATTCTGTCCAATCCGTGTCATCAGACGGAGAGTTTATCGAGGAATAAAAAAACCAGAAAGCCTTGGAGACTGACAAAAGTATATTCTTTACCAAGTTTTGGTGCCAAATGCTGTATGTTTGGTGCAACACGATTTTTTAGTGCAATTGGCACCCGACATCGTAAACGCTGCGTACACATCAACATTCGTTGGCATTTGCAGATAATACAGTACAGTCGCTATGGAGTTGTCGTAATCCACGCGTGGTCAGAGATGTCCACGCATGCGTTTAATAGGTAATAAACATCATCATCATCATCCGGTGCGTCATTAATGAATCGTCTGGTTATCATTCCTACAATTAGTGTTTGGATTGTAACATTAGCGCGACCGTGGAAATATTGCCCCCCCCCCCCCCCCCACCACGCCGGCTGGATAGTTCTATTATCTTGAACCCATTGCGTAACATGTCTGTGGGAAAAGGTGCAGAGGAAAGGAAAGTGCACACAGGGCAACATTTCGTATTGAACACATGGTTTCGTGGAAATTTGTTAAATATGGAGCCATAAATATTCACTTTCTTTAACCCTTTACCCAACGCAGACGATATCAAAATTGATTATTTTAAATATTATGTTTTTTAATTTTTCAAAAAATTTCAACAAAACCATATCATGTGACCCCTCGTTGGAACGAGCTCGACGAGCTCGTTCCAACGAGGGGTCACATGATATGGTTTTGTTGAAATTTTTTGAAATATAATATTTTTCAACTGCTGAATTTAAATATTACGCGGGCGGATGCGGCCGATTCGTTGGGTAAAGGGTTAATCCTTTCAACCCGAGAGGCCGCTTTTCCGGCCCCACGCCTACACGTTGAAAATATTAATTAGTCTACCACAAATAATGAATATGGGCTCTTCCAATTCTTGTTAGTGGACTAATAAGGAAGATACCACCAGGGTTCAAAGGGTTAAAGGCCGCAGAAGAGACAAATCATACTTTTGGGAGTGAAGCATCCATGTATGGTGAAAAATACACCTCTTCAGCTTCATATTGAACAAACAGTTTCGGCCCCTTATTATAATTTGTTAATACAGAGACAAAATGTTTACATTTTTCTATTTTAAAAGCCGTAGAAAAGAAAAGACAAAAGAAACAGACGGTTGTTTTTGTATGGTTTCTTTTTCTTTTTTTTTTCTTCTTCTTTTCCTTCTTATTCATTTGGTCTTCCGTTTTCTCCCCACTTCTGTATTCGCATGATAACTCGAACACAATTCTTCCAATTTCGCTGCTATAGACCTGGGACCAACACCAATTTCAATGGAGGGCCAAAACATAAAGGTCATTGAGTACATTTTTTTAGAATGGCTGGGATTCGCGTTTTGCGACCCCCGAATGCATTCTAACGACGCCCAATGCATTCCCGACGTTCACACATGTATGCGCACACTAAAAATGTCGGCGTCCTGGGACCAAAGGAGTCACAACACAATGGAGGTTCACAATATAGGTAAATGAAGCATAATATCTGTGAAAAAATACTGGAAATCCTCGTAGTTATCTATAGGACTCCATACGTATGTCGTTTCGTGCCTCGTGAAGTTCGGACAGAGCTCCCTATTATGTTAAACAGAATTGTATATTAACTTGGTTTAAATTTGGATGGTATTGCCAGAATTTGGATCTTATTGCCAGAATTCGATCTCAGGGTTTCGGTCGGACTGACAGGACAGGCCGAACCACGACCCAAAATAAATTTACCGTCCAAGTTTGGTATGACGTTATCTATGTTACACTTTATCTTTAGTGTAGTGAAGTAGTATAAACGATGGCATGCTGATGACGATCTTGGCCAAAAACATTTTAAGTGATGACGTAAACACCACAAGAGAAGTGTTCTCAATGAACATAGGGTTGGTAGTGGATTCTCAAGCTAGGTCATTTTCAATGGATATCAGTCGATCATGTATTTACCACAGTATTACCAGCTGATCATTTCATATTAGAAGATGCGTATCGATTTTATGCATTACACTCCATTTTCTACAGTTCAATTTACATTCCGTTTATGTTCTGTGAATAGATGGTTGCGAATGCAAACAATATTTTGCGTTTGCGATTCGATGTGACATCAGAATCATATCCTGTCGAAGATAACCCGCTAGCATATGTGCTTCTTTAAAAAAATGAATTTTGTCAATATGTGGTGTAAATAATATCATTTATGTTTTCGCAGTTCAAAATCCAATCGCCTGCATAAAACGCCACTTCTTGTATTTTGGCCAGCAAGGCGACAACTTACTCGGAATACAAGCGCACGTTATAATCGAACCAGGCAACTAAATTTCCTTTCCGGGAATACAATATTTCTGTTTTTGTCAAGGGAGTAAATATAAGAATTGAATTATATTTATTCGAAATTCGTGAGGAGATTTAACAAATTGGTCTATTTGTTTCATCATCATCTCATGAATTTCGAACAGTCGTAATTTAATTCCATTGTTTTGTCTGGTGCATCGTTTTCTATTTGCCATCGAATAATGCACTCTCCTCATACATATTAGGGACAGTAGATAGTTAGGACCCTATGCCTCGTTGCTAATCGTTATTGTCTGTCAAATATTAGTGGGCATTATTGTCAACAATTGTTACTGTTGCAACATCAAGGTGCGATTCATAACTATTTCCATTGCAGCACTTTGTCATAAAACTAAGACATTCCGGCAAATGTCGAACAAAAGTGGCGGCTTTGAATCAATGAATGACTGACTAACGTCGATTATAAAATTATCATGTAATATAATATAAGCGTTCGACAAATATCTACAATGGAGATAACAGATCTCAATGGACTTCCTACCTGTCACCCCCTATAAATAAGAGAAGAAATAAGAGAATGAAGAAGAAAAAAAGGAGATCGAATAGTAGAGCGATAGGAAACTAAACAGAGAGAAGGAAGATCAAAACTAAGGATGGTGTAATGTTTTTCAATGAGCGGGAGCCGTCAAACGTGTCTATATAAATACGTACATCAATATTAACCCACAGATGCATTTCCGTAAAGATTCATTACTTCAGTAGTTTTTGCCGTTTTTGTGCAATTTGTGACGTGAAACTGCTGTATAGACCCTGCCAAGTTGAAATCCATTTAGGCCTGATCTCTGGTTTTATGTTGCAGATCAAAAGCAATTATCAAAAACTGGTGACTTAACAGGGGATTGAGCAAAGTGTCGTTGTTGACATAAAATGAACATCATTTTACTGTAGAAAACATTTATACAAAAAATACAAAAATGAAAAAAAAAAGATACTTAAATCGACCAGTATAGTGACCAGTCCACGCCGGGTGTAATAATAATAAATAATAATAGATTAGCAATGTAAGCTGGGGACTGCTTCATGTGTACTTTATATGTGAAGAGGAGAATTTTGAACTCAACTCTGGCCATAATAGGAAGCCAATGCAAACTTTTCAACTTAGGTGTTATGTGATCTCTCTTTTTCGCTAATGTCACAATGCGTGCTGCTGTGTTTTGAATAGACTGTAGTCTGCCAAGTTGTTTATTGGGAAGACCATGTAGAAGCGAATTACAGTAGTCCAGCCTTGAAGAAATAAATGCGTGTAACTGACTTCCCCATTCATCAAGTAATTGCACCAATTCTACATCTTGCACTGCAAGGAAATCAGCGAGAACTCCTCTTTTTAAAATTTCCGCGTTCCATAGAATAAAGGACGCTGGTTGTGTTTACAATGGCATAGTGGGGGTTCGAATCCACGCCGAGAGAGTTTCACCGGCACCAACCGCCTAACGGAACTATACAACCGCCTAGCGAAATTATACTGAACCACGCACACCACTCGGCCACCGATGGCCGAGTGCTGTGCGTGTTTCAGTACAGTTTCGCTAGGCGGTTGGTGCCGGCGGAAACTCTCTTGGCGTGGGTTCGATTTCCCGCTATGCCATTGTAACTTCCCCAAATTCAGTGTTCTTCATTTAAATATTATTTATTACACGATGGTTGCTCTGCAGTCCGTTCAGCTCAGGTCGGAGCAACGCACAGAAGCAGAATCTGAATTGAATGACAACTAGATGAAATTCCTTATGAATAAGGACCGCAATGTGGTGTAGTTCATATTACTAAAACTATTCTGTAATTTAGGAAAAGAGTTTAATGGTAGTTTCTGATTAAAAATTTTCCAAATGGTACCACTGACAATGTGTCTACGTTACCTTGTAATCCGGCCACATTGGTTGGAATAACTCTGAAACACTTTCTCAAAGCACGCCGAGCCGGCATCTACTTCTGTTTTCGCTGTATTGCCCACCGACATTATAGCTCCGTGGTCGGAGTGTAACAGGATATCGACTGCTCATGGGGCATGTGTATGCACACACAATTAGAAAGGGGAACACATTCATCCGAGCCCAGTTGGCCCACACAATTTGCGTTTTTAAAATCATAAACGCACTCTCCGACACACTCAGTTATGCGCATGTATAACGTTACTAGAAGTAGATTCAACACCAAAAGTCGAAAAAAATAGCAAACCGAGCTCTCTCTCAGATTTCGATTTTTCCTATCACAATTTAAAACAAGGATCCCGATTGCGGGAATCATTACGAACGGGGCACCTCGTACTACCCCCCCCCCCCCCCCCCCCACACACATACATACACTCCACACCCAGATCTTTTGCTAGATGGCCATGAACTGATTTTTGACACAGAAGGATTTGTAGCGAGGTTCAGAAAGAATTTTGTCCTACAGCCGTAATTATCCCTGTCCCCCCATACCGTCCAGTTAGGCGAGTATTGTATTGTCTACTCACGCGCTGTCAGCTGCGTCGTTGTTCGAATCCCACCTGCGGCAACCGCGTTGTGTCCTTGGGCAAGACACTTCATCTCCATTGCCCGCGTGTGGGCACGGTGGCGTCGTGTACTAAGGCGTACTGCACGTCGATGGTGCACTTGTCTTCAACCAATGCTAACCCTGCTTGTGTGGAGTTAGAATGTTGGGGAGCTGACAGTTGCTCGCCGTTGCTCTGCGGTTCTCTCCGGGTACTCCGGCTTCCTCCACCGGTAAAACTGTCACGGACACGATTAGGCATTGTGCATAAATATGTGACATTAAACTCCAATAAATGAAATGAAATGAAATGAGCTTCGTCGCTTTACCCCAACTCTTATACATGCCGTTGATAGTGTTAAATATCTTATTGTTTATGATGAGCAGTGATCGGTTTACTTATTTTACCCACAATTCCTCGCATACTGCACCTGTGGTATTTTCAGTCATGTTTTGTGTCTTCTGAATGGAACAAGTGTTGGGAGTAATTTGATTGATTTGTTAGATTAGTTGAGTCGATACTTTAATTTATTACGCATTATCTTTTATTCCGTTTTTTTTCTTTTCCCGTCAAAGTTATCGTGATATGATCAGTTAATACAGATGTAACAGCATCAATCCATCAGAGGATGGAAATTAAAGGTGGAATCCCGGGGCGTCAATTACGTGCATATGCGCACAATTCAACACACGTAGTCTTGTTCAACCAAAAACGACAATGCATTATACCGTGCAACGGTCCGACAATCTGATAGATAATTCATTTTCAGTGTGAAAACCATTGGAAGGTTTATTATTTGAATTCGACTGTGTTCAAATGTCATCGAGGTCAAGCTCGTCAGATACCCACGTCTTTGGTATTCAATTTTGTCAAGGTATTGCTGAGTTACAGGCATTCTAAAATGCGAGTGTCAGGTCGTATAGCATGGAGGTGGAGAAACGAGATGGAGATTCTATTTTCAGGAAAATGCTTTGAAAAATGTATACGAACTTTCAATTTTTCCTTCAAAGCTAAAGTTGTAAAGTCATTATTAGAACGACCACATCCAGCTCATTCAACGGAGTGTCATGAGCTTAGGGGTGAAACTCCATATCTGTACTAGACAAGTGACGGCACGGGAATGGTAAAATTAAGTCTTAGAATAAGCCAGTCCAATCCAAAACCGTTGATACCACACACGTAATTACTGAAGCTCGTCAGGTATGTTCTCTGGACCCCATGCACTGTGGAGATTCATACAAATTACTTTTTGGACGAACACTATAAAACTTTTACAATTGTATTTTCTAGAATTGTATTTTCTAGGTATGACTTTGAATGGTCTGAAATGAACCATTAGCATTTTCAAAGATGTGGCAATTTGCCAGTTGGCAAATTGCCATATCTTTTAAAATGCTAATGATTCATTTCAGCCAGTTATATAAATAGGTAGAGAATACAATTCTAGAAAATACAACTGTAAAGGTTTTGTAGCATTGTCCCCCCTTTATCTCATGGCAGGCGGAATTCTTTATTTGAAAGCGTGTGTTGATTTACATTGTGATGCTCTCGAGTCGAGTTGTCAAAACAGCGATCATACTAATAGAGAAGCCCTACCACTGTATAACTTGGTGTCATAACTTGATTTCATCGGCAAATTTATCAACAGTCAAGTTGTCGTTTCGTGTGAAATTCAATTTACAAGCCGATTCTGATTGTCATGTTGATTGTAAAGCACGATTTGTCCTTGTTGATTGCCATGCACAATTTGTTCTCCGGAAGACCACCCTGTTACCCCTACACCAACCCTCCCCAACTGAGGTGGGTAGTTGGAGGTGGGTTTCGAGGCATCATCCAAGGGAAAATTTTAAAAGGTGCTATCAAATGGAGTCGTAATATTTGCAATACTGTAAATACCAAACGGCAGATGTTAGCCCAAGAACAACTCACTTTCCGATAGACGCTCTACAGAAAAAAAATACACTCTAAACTCAGTTAGGTTAAAAATCAACCCAAAGCAACTGGGTTGAGTGAATATGAACCCACTTGGGTTAATATTCACTCAATCCAGTTGATGTTGGTTGATTTGTAACCCAACTGATTTCAGAATGTACTTGCGTAACATCCATTTTTATTATCGACTTTGTGCAGCTTGTATTTCCAGATAATATGTCATAAACATATCACTTCAGTTGTACTTTTAGGGCGATCTAACAACTTTATCACCTTTTCATCAAACAAGAGCGAAACATTTACAGTTGAAATACTCAGGGCATAGGAAAGGTCTGCAGACATACATCATTTTTTAAGAAAAATATTATCCCCATGAAGGAACCCCCCTCATAATTCAGAGACAGACATTTTTTGAAATTTTTAAAATATTTTTGCTTGGTTAACATCCTTAAAACAACGTTAGAACCAGAGCCGACAACAACAGTCAAATTTTATTATTTTTTTCAACTTTAATCTAAACAACCATAGCTAATGGTCCAAGGAACTGATTCTAATGAGCGGTCAGGAGTCATGTTTTCTCGGCTAACAATGAATTTTTGTCGTTATTCTAGAAAGTTTACCCTCATCTATTCTTCGGCTGAGTGCTAGAATGTTCTATGTCCCACATTCTAGCACTCAGGCGACGTATTGTCTCCAAAGTGAGACCCAGAGAATCTCAAATTTCAGATCGAAGCGAATCTCGAATCGAATTAGGCAGAAGATTTCGAATCTCGAATCGAATCTCACCACTTTTCCGGTTGTAGATATTGCATCTCCTCGCAACCGCTAATAGTGTTAGTCTCCACTCAAGACAGGAATAGAATCCTCGAGATGATCTAAGCTTCGCGGGGCCCTACTCGAAATGTCAAGGCGATGAGAAGATGAGTTATTCTGTGACCATATGTTCCTGATCACCCTGTACAATTAGAGTAACATAGAAAACTCACGGAATGTTTTTTTCACCCACACTGCAAAAAATATAGGTTCTCTTTAGAACCAAAACAGGTTCTAATCTTGTCCCTGAGATGGAACCAGTTCTGTTTAAACAGTATTTATTTCAAATCAAATAAATTTACCAAGATTAGCATTCAATTTTAACAGAATATTACATGAACTGAAGTAGATTCAGCAGTAAACTTGGAGCTTATTCAACGGAGTCTCCAAACATTTTGAAACAAAGGAGATATGAACAGTTGGCATATCGAACCAGTTTTGGTTCTGTATAGAACCAAAACTGGTTCGATATGCCAACTGTTCATATCTCCTTTGCTTAATAATGATTTGAGACAACCTCGTATAAGCTCTAAACTTACGACTGAAACCCCCTCAATTTATGTTTAATTCTGTTAATATTTAATGTTAATCTTTATAAATTTATTTGATTTGAAATAAATACTGTTTAAACAGAACTGGTTCCATCTCAGGGACAGATTAGAACCAGTTTTGGTTCTAAAGAGAACCTATATTTTTTGCAGTGCAGATAATAGCTCGGACACTGTAAAGTACCAGAATAACATAGACAACATTTCAGTTCATGGACCACGAAACGTTTTACGTGTCTGTCAAATACGCTTATTACTGAAACTTTCAGCTAACCGAATATCACCTTGGCCTCGCTTCTGCCGGCTCACACAGATTTATATATATATTATCGATAACTAGACGTGTGTGGTTCCCCACCAATCGAATAAGACCAACGGTTCTAGGGCACGCTTTTGTAATGAATTCCTCGACAAGCAACGGAACCATTACCATCTATCCATACACAACTTCAGCCAGACAAATATTCCTGCGATCCCAACATCCAAGTGTTCTGAGATCTGTGGCCTTATAGTTAGAAGGTATATAGGTCCGATATGACCTTAGGTTTGTTAACCTTTACGTTAACCCTGTCAACACCAACGTCCTGAATGGTAGGCTCAAATACACTACTGTCTACAGCGAAATGGTCAGGTCTGTCTTGTATTGGGGAGGTTCAATAATAATTTAATTTAATTACCACTGGTCCTCCTACACACTAAGGTGCCTTTTGTGTTATCGACTCATGGATCGCCAATATATTATGCATACTGTTTGAAAAGGTTAACCTAAGTTTATTGCTGATCTAAACCACATCTTTTTATTTGGTCTCGTTGTTTTCAGAAATTTGTACCATGCCTGGTGTGTGCATTCGGTGTTACCTGACAAAATACTGTCATTGAGAAATGTGCTTGATACACCACGCCACGTGTGGAATCAGATTTACTTGTAAGAAAGTCAGTCAAGAACACATCTGATTGGTTATTACGCACCTGATTGACGTTACGACGTGAATTAAATGTTTCGACACAAAATCGAGAAAGTAAACAGACTGCCAAAGGTGCTATTTTTCTTTGAAAGATCTAAGATGCTTGCAGTTAACTCATATTTAATCATGGTATAAATACAGAACAAAACTCGGCTGGAGTACGATTGACAGAAATCAACGACCCTTGTTCGAGATTTTCCTTTAATTCACTCGAGCCTACGGTGCTCGTGAAACACTTGAAAAACACGAACCCGGGTCGTTGATTCCTACCCCTCCCGGACACCACCGTCCTTGTGTTCTGTCTTATGACTCATGTCTATTTGTCTTCAGTCTATATTTGCTCTTCATGGAATGAGTGTAGGTCTTTCAGTTGGAAATAATAACTCAACTTACCAACTTCGTCTTAAACCTTTAAACTCTAGTGGTATATTCCATGCCAGTTCAAGGGCAGCAATAAAAAGAGCCCATGTTCATTATTTGGGGTAAACCAATCAATATCTTCAACGTGCAGCCTCGGGGCTGCACGTTGAAAATACTGCTTGGTCTACCCCACGATATTTACCGACCAACCATCCTATATACTGCCGTTATGACGTATCATGTTCCTTGCCGGAAAAGCGGCCGCTGGGGTTCAAAGGGTTAAGAACAGCTATGCATTGTGGTATGTTTATGTCTACTGATTTCTTCCACGTCACGATTTAACTTGTGGAATTCTCGAGATGCAAGATTCGAGTCAGCGTCGTTTTCTACTTGTATGTGTATTTTGTTGTCTTTGGTCGAATCAATATTTACCCTTCAGAGATTGCAAGGAGGACTGCCTGCTGAAAGTAACAACTTACCCACTGTGCCTTAAATATAGCTAAGTTTTGTTTTATATTTATTTCTCTTGATGCCTTCCGCGGTATGATTTAATTCGTCGTATTCTTGAGATGTGATCTTCCAGTCCGAATTATTTTCGACCGATATGTGTATTTTGTTGTTCATTCTGAGTATGGTGGTGATTATTCTGTCAAATGACTCCCCCACAGTTGGATTTTTTTCAAGAAATATATTCAAGTCATTGTTTGATTTTTTCTCGTTAGTGATCTATTGGCGACATTGTGCGGGAGACCGCTTTTTGCTATCTCTTTCTAACTGGCGTAAGACTACCGCAAGAAAACTTCGCATCTCGTTTTCCCTTTGCCGATAATTTCAACGACTGTGGTCTGAATTTTACTGAGCTTGTCTAACACTGTATTCGACTGGTACTGTGTTTTCACTAATTACACCATAACTTATTACTGAATATAGAAAATAAGAAAACAAATATGATACACATTTATTAATAATATTTTTTATTACTTTCCAAAGTGTGATTTAATGGGGATTTCCCGGTTTGATTATAAACGATAACTTAACAAGTGAATTATGCAATCAACAATTGGGTGATGTATCCGTGCGCACAAACGAAGACGTTTTGCCGAGGGTGTAATGGGGACTTCATTGTTTTTTTTTAGCCCTTTACCTAACATGAAAAGCAGACGACACTAGCAAACAAATTCTTGAATAACTAATTTTTTCATTTTTTGACTCAAAAACATAGGTTATGACCCCTCATTGGAACGAGCTCGATGAGCTCGTTCCAATGAGGGGTCATGACCTATGTTTTAGAGACAAAAAAAATGGCGATTTTTGAGAATAGCGCCGGTCGGTTTTGGCCGTTTCGCAAGGTAAAGGGTTAAATAATATAATTATCGTTAATAATGAAAAGTAATAAACAGAGTAATCGCTTGACTGGACTGGTTACGTGAAATTATTCATTCGAGGCGAGGGACTATATTGTAAAACACTCATGCGCATTCGCGCACTCGTGTTTGTACAACATCCCTCACCTCTCATGAATTATTTCACGTAACCAGTCCAGTCAAGCGATTACTCTCTATATCTTACAACAAGAACGCATTTCCCCAATAAAGGTAAAAACGTCAAGACAAAATAGAAATCTGTGTTGAGGGTAGCAACCACACGTGCAATCTTTCCATTCAAAAAGACGTTTTTTACCTGTAGTCATCGAAAACTGATTACGCATGTCGAGGCTATCGTTTTTGATAACAGCAATTAAATGATAAATAAATCACCAAGTCAACGAAATAAATTAGACAAGATCATTTTCTGCCATGATGATATTTTTATATATAGGCCTAGGCCTACCATGCCTTAAACCCGAAAATAAAACAAAGAAACACAACTGAAACACCACTATAAACTTCTGTAGTTATTGTACAAGTAGAACAATGAGTGGAGATTACATCATGCATAGCACAGGAACGCAATACCATGGCGTCATGATCTTCATTCCAAAAAAATCAATTCTTAGACGCTGAATAATTATTGGAATATATGCGAAGAAGCTGAGCCAGAGCCATTTTTTTCTAGAGACATGTTACGCGGTTTTACAGTGAGATAAAATGGGCGCATGCACACGTGGTAATATACACGCATCCCTGCAATATACTATTTCCACATCCAAACAACATTTGGCCACAGAATCCCACCGTCGGTCGCTTCGGTCCATTTTCCACTTCAACCATGTACCAATTCGAAGTCTAGCATTCGAATTGGAAGATGATTGAAGTTGAAAAAATGGACCGGTCAGTAACTACATCGCAGTATGCCCATCTTAAGGAGAGCCTTTAGTGGGTCGTGGTACATTTTCTGATATACGATCCTAACTTTTCTCCCACTGTGTCGAACCATGACAGTCTTGAAAATATATGTCCTTTCACTTTTATCGGGCTTCCGTCGCCCCTGTACCCAAACGGCAATTGACAGGTCAAATTTGTATTAAAGTTATGATAAATGATTTGGTGTTTAGCAGTTATACTAAATTAACAAGGTTACTTAAGTAGGAATGTATCCAATTAGTATGAAATGAAGATAGTGGAGGTTTGAGACTTCCTCATAATTTTACTCTCATTTACGAAACTGTACGTAACAATCAAAAATAATTTACATACCTATTTTTATCACATTAGATAGACACAACTGTTTCGATACACAAGAATAATATGACAATACGCAAGGCGTAAGAAGGAACCCCAAAGTATCCAACGTATTGAAATATTTCATTCCGCAACCATTACTCCAAAAACATTTTGGTTTATTATATCGAATTCCTGCAATTGTTTAATTTCAGCCGAACAAGAATACGTTTCACAGTACTAAATATTTTCCCATAGGCGACCATTATAACGTTCAGGCGAAAAAAAAAAATGGTCGCATCATTTTAAATTTAGCATTCAAATATTTTTTGTCAACTACAGCCCTTCAGACAACCTTTTAATGACTTTTAAACAGGGGTCATGTAACAAATAAAAGAAAAACTAACAGAAAGGGAAGTGCTGGTCACATGTTCATATTTCTCAGGGAATTCCCAAACAAAACACACCAATAGTCAAACAAATTTTTAGGTTCTAAAAGTCCTCAAATCATCCTCTTTATTCATCTGGAACATTCAAAAGTAATGCAAAATGTCAGTAGACTTCTTCAAATGTTTATTGAAACAATATATTTCCCCAAGACTGCTTAGTTTTGGGAATTACATAATTTCCGAGCGCAACTTTTCGAGGCATGTAAATCTAATTAAAATATTTACAACAGTTATACCTATGAGCAAACCCAACCCTACCAAAGATACAGTTACCTCTTTCATGTGATGAAAGAGTCATTTCTGCAATAGAATTCAACTTTTGGCTTCTGTTTAGTCCAAAGCATGGGAAATTTGTTCTTTTGAAGAGAACTGTCCAATCTGTGTCAAATAGGCTTAAAAACTGTTATTGCCTCCGACAGAATTTCTACTCTGTTACCCAATAAGGGGGATAAGAATTCACAGCTTTCTTTGAAACTACCCAAATCCCAAAATAAAACTAAAATCTGCATCAGCACACAAAACCTTTTCACAAAATCTGTTTTAATTAATCATACAGCAAGATAAATAGGGCCCCACCACCATGAAACAATATGTCAATTTTGTTTCAAAATTGGGGTTGTGCAGGGCTTATAGTTCCTCTAAATTTGGGAGAATCCATTTGGATTCTTGCGGAAATCGTTCCGAGAATTCAGACCTGCCATGGGCCAGGATCCTATTAGGTCAGTATGATTGAACCCCTGTTGCATACTGATAATACATGTTAACCCTTTACCCAATACAGCTTTTTTAATTTTTACAACACCAACTACTGATTTTTACCCCCCCCCCCTCCCCCTGAGCCCTTAATCGCTCACTTGACGAGGTGGTTCAGAGAAGTATTTTGGGTCAGATTCAGTTAGTCAAGGTTCATGGACACTACACAGGAATAATGTTATGAAATTATTCATAATTCTATTGTCCATGTTAGATGATTATTAGCATAGGTCTTCCTGATTGCTTCCAATTCTGACAGCTGTAGACAAGTACTGCCAAACTTCCAAGGGTTGTTGTGTCACTGCACTTTGAAAGGCAAATTTTATGGAAAAGCTCTAAGGAATGGATTTGAACATTTATGAACAACCTCGAACCTAACCCACCACTGCCCAAATATTAAGCCACAGACCTGAAATGAACAAACTCAAATCTGCCCCCCCCCCCTTCCTGCGATACCAAATATGAAAGGGTTCTGACTGGCAGGAACCAAACTGGAACAAATTTACATCTGACCTCCCCAGAGATGTTGAACACCAAATATTAAAGCATTAAACTAGTGGGTCTGAAGAAAAAGATTTTAAAACAAATTTTCTCATGTTGCTTTGAGTTAATTTGCACTCCCATAATGAGCCCATATATTAACCCATAGATTTGGCTTGAACAAACATGAAGCTAACCCCCTTAGAGATGCTGTAAGCCAAATACGAAAGGATTCTGACTGGTGGATCTGAAAAAACGAGTTTTAAAGAAATTTCCTCATACTGCACTGAGTTAAACTTTGGGCTTCAATAGATAGACCAAATATTAACCCAGAGAACGATTCAAACAAACTTCAATCTACCCTCCCCCCTGCCCCCCCCCCCCCCCCCCTGCCCACTAGAAATGTTGCATTCCAAATATGAAAGCATTCTGACTGGTGGATCTGAAGGAGGTTTTCAACGAAATTTCCTCATGTTGCACTGTTGATATTTGGGTGCCCATAGGGAGCCCGAATATCAACTCAGGGACTTGATTTGAACAAACCTGAACCTATCCCTCCCACCCCTAGAGATGCTGTATACCAAGTATCAAAAGATTCTTATACATGGTTCTGGAGAAGATTTTTTTTCAATTTTGGAAAACAATTTATGCATGGTATCAGAGAAATGCTTGGGGCCCCCTGTGGGTGTGGCAACGTTATTTGAACAAACTGGAATTCATATATGATAAGGAACATGAATATCAAATTTGGTTCAATTCGGCTCAGTTGTTTATGAGGAGAGGTTAGTAATGTAAAGTTCATGCCGGACAGGATGGACTGATGGTGGACAGACAGAATGTCATCATTTAAGCGTCCCCTGATTTACAGTCAGGTGAGCTAAAAATAAACAATATTCATCAAGCGTAATAATTTTGGATGTTACTAGAACCGGCTGATGAGAACCGGTTCCAATGACAGCCATATTTGTACAAATTTTATTGCCAGTGTCACAATATTTCAGGTCATGTTAGTGTTGTATTGGTTAATTTGCTGCCTTTGTGTTAGGTAAAAGGTTAAACTGACTCAGTTCTTTTCATGTGAATCCTAGCAGCAATGTTACGAGAAGCTACATGGTTTCTCACTGGTTTTGTTGCACGGATCTCTACGGGAATCGATTCTCAGATTCTTATAAGCCCTGGCTGAGGCTATATAATCCACCAATATCAATAGAAAGTGCCATTTTATCTCAACATATGATGTCAAATATTCTTTTACCTAGTGATGAGGTAAATTATAGCCCTGGATGTACCCCCCCCCCCACCCCCAAGCTCTCAGTATGCATTTTTTTCTAAGACAAGAGACCCCAGGGGACCTGAGGGCGCCCACCTGTACATGGTAACCTAAATATCAACCCAGAGAATTGATTTCAACAAGTTGCATCTACTCCTCCTAAGAAAAGCTTATACCAAATATCCAAAGATTCTGACAAGTGGATCTAAAAAAAATGATTTTTAAAGAATATTCCTCATATTGAACAGAGTTATAATTTGGGCTCCCACAGGGAGCTCATTTATGAACCCAGGGACTTGGCTTTAACAAACTTGAATCTCACCCCCCTAAGGATGCCGCACACCAAATATCAAAACATTTCAACTGCTGGATCTGAAGAAAAAGATTTTTAAAGAAAATTCCTCATTTTGAACTAAGTTACAATTCGAGCTCCCACAGTGAGCCCAAACTTGAACCTAGGGACATGGCTTGAACAAACTTGAATCTAGCCTCCTAAGGATGCTGCATAAAAAATATCAAAAGCATTCATCTGCTGGACCTGAAGAAGATTTTTTTAAAGAATTCCTCATTTCGAACTAAGTTACAATTCAAGCTCCCACAATGAGCACAAATATGGACCTAGGGACATGGCTTTAACAAACTTGAATCTCATCCCCCTAAGGATGCCGCACACCAAATATCAAAACATTCCAACTGCTGGATCTGAAGAAGAAGATTTTTAAAGAAAATTCCTCATTTTGAACTAAGTTATAATTCGAGCTCCCACAGTGAGCCCAAACATGGACCTAGGGACATGACTTGAACAAACTTAAATCTTGCCTCCTAAGGATGCTGCATAAAAAATATCAAAAGCATTCATCTGCTGGATCTGAAGAAGATTTTTTAAGAAAATTCCTCATTTTGAACTAAGTTACAATTCAAGCTCCCACAGTGAGTCCAAATATGGACCTAAGGACATGGCTTGAACAAACTTGAATCTCACCGCCCCTAAGGATGCTGCCTGCATACCAAATATCGAAACTTTCCGACTGCTGGATCTGAAGAAGATTTTTAAAGAAAATTCCTCATTTTGAACTAAGTTATAATTCGGGTTACCACAGTGAGCCCAAATATGAACCCAGGGACTTGGCTTGAACAACTTGAATCTCACCCCCTAAGCATGCTGCATACCCAATATCAAAAGATTCTGCTGCTGGATCTTGAGAAGATTTTCAAAGAAATTTGCCTGAAATGCACTAAGTTCAAATTTGGGCTCCTATACTGAGCCCAAATATGAACCCAGGGGGCTGATTTGAACAAACTTGAATCAGATCCACCCCACAATGTTGCATATCAAATATCAAAAGATTCTGCCTGCTGGATCTGGAGAAGATGATTTTTTAAGAAATTTTCCTGAAATGCACTAAGTTCGAATTCGGGCTTCTATAGTGAGCCCAAATATGAATCCAGGGGGCTGATTTGAACAAACTTGAATCAGATCCATCCCACAATGTCGCATACCAAATATCAAAAGATTCTGCCTGCTGGATCTGGAGAAGAATATTTTTAAAGAAATTTGCCTGAAATGCTTCTATAGTGAGCCCAAATATGAATCCAGGGGGCCGATTTGAACAAACTTGAATCAGATCCACCCCACAATGTTGCATACCAAACATCAGAAGATTCTGCCAGCTGAAACTGGTGAAGAAGATTTTTTAAGAAATTTGCCTGAAATGCACTAAGTTTGAATTCGGGCTCCTATACTGAGCCCAAATATAAACCCAAGGGGGCAGATTTGAACAAACTCGAATCAGATCCACCCTACAATGTTGCATACCATATATCGAAAGATTCTGCCTGCTGGATCTAGAGAAGAAGATTTTTTAATGTTTTTCCCATTGCCTACAGTGTTAAAAAGTGTTTTCAAAGTCCCGAAACTGTACCCTATGATAAAACCGATGGCAATTTTTTGGACCAATCCTTTCTGTTGGTCAAAAGGAAGCTTCACACCAAATAAAAATTCTCAGTGCCGTGGAGTTTTGGAGATATGGCGTTTTACTTTTTTCGATTTTTAGCTCCTGTGGTTTCCATGGGGCTACAGAAAAAGAAAATTTGGCATAAATTAGGTACTTATGACCCAATAAGCCCTCACATAAAATTTGATTCAAATCAGCCTCTCGGTTCGGGAAAATAGAAATTTTGGGCCAAAAATTTTGCCCCTCCCATAACGACGCCAAATATAGCCCATCAAACTTCGCTTAAAGAAATCCAAGTCTACACCTTAAAAGGAAGCTGCATACCATATATCAAGTCTCTGCTACTGCTGGTTGATGAGAAAATTTTGGTGCCCCTTGGGGGCATGGCACCACCCAGGAGAAGAGGGCAACTTCATTTGAACAAATCTAAATTGGCATTAGGTAATAAACATTTACCCAACATTTGAATAATGTAAAGTTAACGCCGGACGGACAGCGGACAGAATGTGATCAGTAAAGCTCCCACTGAGCTTTGCTCAGGTGAGGTAAAAAACTTTATTAATTTATAAATAAATTGATGGTGACATGAATTTCCCATTATTTTTTAATCACATTCTTGCTTCTGAACACATTACAAATTGTGTTTGATATTCTGCAATCTTTGTAAGAAAAAGCCTAAGTTTTCTCAGTTAAGGCACCTCGAGTCATAAAACAGTGATTTTTTCCAACAGAATGACCAGTACCTGCTACTGTGGTGTCTCATGACACTGTTAAAATTCCTAAAATCATCAAATATTGATTCATTAGTGCTGTGCTTGTGCTGCAAATATCCACAAGTGCACTTTCACTATTTTGGTTTTAATCCCCACAGGCATGCATTCTGTCAAAAGGAGTGAAATTGTAGAAAATATGTTCACAAAGAGGACAAGTTACAGTACAGTCGCCGTGGACGGGTTGTAATACACGCGTGGGCAGTGATGTCCACTCATGCATTTACCAGTCAATAAAAATCATCATCTACAAAATTTTAATTGATGAAGCATCGGTTTGTACCTGGTGCTTCATTATTTAAATTTTTGATGATTATACCTATAGTTAGTGTTTGGCATCAAATATTATTGTATGAATTTGTATCCGTGGAAATATTGCCCATCCATGGAAAGTGAGCAGTACACTGCCACTGTACTGTATTTGTTTCAAGTATATAATATACTCTTTGATGTTTAATATATTTGTGACAGGCTGGGTCCAAAGTACTTAGTACTCGTAGTACTCGAGTACCACTTTTTTGATAAAATACTCAATACTTGCCAGCCCAGATTTTTGTATGTGTTTGTGTGTGTGTGTGGGGGGGGGGGGGGGGGGGGAGGTTGGAGGGTGAAAGATAGCTGCAAATTATTTAAAATGTTGACCCAGGCAAATGAAAAGCAAAGAAACATTTCATCCGAAGGACAGACATGCAGTAACAAATTTGGGAAGCCTAAATAAAAGTAGTGACTAACTTAAAATGAAAAATATAGATAGAAGAGCCAGGGCAATGTTGTCAAACAGAAAACAAACAAGAGCCCCCAGAGGGCCTGATGGCATTCACCTGACATGGTAGCCTAAATATCAACCCAGGGAATTTATTTGAACATTTAGTTGCATCTGCCCCTCATAAGAAAAGCTTATACAAAATATCCAAAGATTCTGACCGGTGGATCTCAAAAAAAAGGATTTTTAAAGAATATTTCTCATATTGAACTAAGTTATATTTCAGGCTCCCACAGAGAGCCCAAATATGAACCCAAGGACTTGGCTTGAACAAATTTGAATCTCACATCCCTAAGGATGCTTCTATATACTAATATCAAAAGATTCTGACTACTGGATTTTAAAGAATATTCCTCTTATTGAACTAAGTTGTAATTTGGACTCCCACAGGGAGCCCAAATATGAACCTGGGGACTTGGCTCAAACAAACTTGAATCTCACCCCTCTAAGGATGCAGCATCCCAAATATCAAAATATTCTGAAGAGTGGATCAGAAGAAGATTTTTAAAAAATATTCCTCATATTGCACTAATCTAATCATAGAGAGCCCAAATATGGACCCAGGGATTTGATTTCAACAAACATGTGAATAAATCTTCCAAAGATGTTATATGCAAAATATGAAAGCCTTTGGAGCAGTGGTATGGGAGAAGAAGATTCTTTAATGTTTTTCCCATTACTAAAATGATGACTCCGCATAAGTCCTGGAAAACTTCCCTATGATAAAACTGATGGCAATTTTTTTTTTACCATTCTTTTCGGCTGTTCGTAAGGAAGCATCACACAAAATAAAAATTCTCAGTGCCATGTAGTTTTGAAGATATGGGCCTTTTAAATTTTTTCTATATTTAGATCCTGCAGTTCCCACAGGGCCACAGGAAAATGTTTTGGCATAAATTAGGTACTTACGACCCAATAAGCCCATCATATCAAATTTGCTTCAAATCAGCCTCTCAATTTGGAAAATAGAAATTTTGGTACAATTCGGGCTCCTACAGGAAGACCAAATATGAACCCAGGGACTTGGCTTTAACAAACTTATATCTCACCTCCCTAAGGGACTTGGCGTAAATAAACTTGAATCTCCCACAGTGAGCCCAAATATGAACCCAGGGATTTGGCGTAAACAAACTTGAATCTCACACTGGCTCACACCGATTAATCAACTAACCAATGATCAATATCTTGATTGATAAAAAAAAGTAATTGATCAGTTAACCGTTACTTTTGAAGTACGGTACTATATGGCAGGGTATTTGATGGCTGGGTTCACATCGCAAAATGCTATACAAAAACGTCCAATTGCTAACCATTTTTCTTTCATATTGGGTAAGCTTATATTCACTATTTATCATCACTTTTTGAAACCAAGATGGAAACTGTTAATCAAATTTTTAAAAACAAAAAAATACCCTGTATGGGTTAACTATGGAACAAACTTGCTCCAAAACAGGCAAACATTGTCACACTGGCTCACATCAATTGTATGAGACAGAGAAATGCATGCCAGTTACGTGCCAAAATACCTGTTCACTTGCATGATCATTATACTGTATCAGTAGCTGAAAACGGTCATTCTCAACCCTTCACCAAATACAGGTAGCAGACGATACTTGTACAAGAAATTCTAAAGATTTTCAATGTTTGTCTCAAAAACATAGCTTATGCCCCCCCCCCTATTGGAACAAGCTCAATGAGCTTGTTCCAATGAGGGGTCATAAGCTATGTTTTCAGACAAAAATTGAAAATATATATATTGAAAATATAATAAAATTTGAATGGACATGTTTGTATATGGCGCTGCCCGGTTTTGTCCATTATGCTGAGTAAAGTTTTAATTATATAAATGGTCAACGGTACAGCAATTATTCAGCTACCTATTGGGGCAAGTGATTACTCGGTTAACCAAGGTTAACCCATGCGATTAATCAATCACGAAAACCCTTTAATCGTTTCAGCTCTAAAATTAATTTAATTTTATTAAATTTTATCTGATGAAAAAATGCTTATAATTTTGGGGGAATGGTAAATATGGATCTTCTTAACAAGCATTTGCAAGAACATCAGAGGAATGAAATCACCGTTCTCGCAATTTGCAAAACCCTGGTGAGCCAAAATATAGGCTTGGCTTGAAGAAACTTAAATCTCACCCGCCTAATGATGGTGTATAGCAAATATCAAAAGATTCTGATTGGTGGGTCTGAAGAAAAAGATTTTTAAAGAATATTCCTCATACTGCACTAATTTCAACATTTGGACTCCCATAGAGGCCAAATATGGACCCAGGAATTTGATTTCAATAAACGTGTAAAAAAATCTTGCAAAGATGGTATATGTGAAATCTGAAAGGTTTTGGAGGAGTGAATTGGGTGAAGAAGAGTCTTAAATGCTTTCTTCATTACCCACAGTGTTACAGAACGCTGACTAAGTATTTTTTCAAAGTCACGAAAAAGTACCCCATGATTGACCTGACAGAAATTTGCTTAGACCATCCATTCTGTTGGTCCCAAGGAAGCTTCACACCAAATAAGAATTCTCAGTGCCATGTAGTTTTGGAGATATGTGCGTTTTGAATTTTGTTCTATTTTTAGCTCCTGCGGTTCCCATGGGGGGATGGGAAAATATTTTGGGGCATAAATTAATTACTTATGATCAAATAAAACCAAAAATTAAATTTGGTTCAAATCAGCCTCTTGGTTCGAAAAACAGAAATTTTGGGCGGGGCAAAAATACACGCCCTCCAATAATGAAGGCAAATAAAGACCCACAAACTTCTCTTGAACAAAACTGAGTCTACACCTCAAAAGGAAGCAGCACACCACATATCGAATCTCTGCTACTCCTGGTTCACAAGAAGATTTTTTCAAGATTTAGGCAAAATTTTGGGGCATGGCCGTACTGGGGGCAGGGCAACTTGATTTAAGCAAAATCAAAATGCAATGTCATAACAAACAACTATCTCACATTTCACTTAAATGATTAATCAGTTCAGCAGTTCTGGAGGAGAAGACGCAAACACCATGTTCACGGACAACAGACGGCAAGTGATCACTACACCTCACCCTGACTGAAAGTCAGGTGAGCTAAAAACTCAGTGGACCATGAGTGCTGCAGTTGGGCAAGATGCTTGGTTCAAGGAGAGAAGAAACTTGCTGCTGCTGGCTTTCGAAAGTGTTGTTAAAACCCAATAAATAAATAAATAAACAAGAGGCCCCACAGGGCCTGAAGTGCTCACCTTGAACAGAACATGATATAAACAGAGAACATAACACGATATAAGAGTCCAAGAATGAATCTACATTAAGCAATCCATCTCCATAGGATACACTGCAAATCTTTGAGCCCCTCAGGAGTGACAAAAACAGTCCAAGCATCATGCCTTTTCTTTAGTTGATTATGATGTAAAATGTGGAGCTCCCCTCTCAAGCACCTTGATACAACCTATGTAGATTACTCTTCACCTCTTGAGGGTACTGAATAAAAAATGTCTAATTCTTCAGCTACTTGGCCAATTCCGGCTCCCATAGGGAGCTCAAATATCAACCCAGGCACTCGATTTGAACAAAGTTGAATCTGATCTCCTTAGAGATGCTGTATACCAAATATGAAAGCATTCTGACCGGTGGATCTGAAGAACAAAATTTTAAAGAAATTTCCTCATATTGCACAAAGTTAAAATTTGGGCTACCATAGTGAGCCCAAACTTTAACCTACAGACCCGATTTGAACAAACTTGAATCTCACCCCCACCCCCACCCCCACCCCTCCCCCTTAGAGATGTTGTATACCAAATACGAAAGCATTCTGACTGGTGGATCTGAAGAAGAAGATTTTTAAAAAAAACTTCCCCATACAGCCCTAAGTTAAATTTGGGCTACCAAAGGAAGCCCAAATATTAACATAGGGACTTGGTTTGAACAATCTTGAATCTGACCATCATAACAATGAGGGTACCAAACATTAAAAAATTCTGACTCGTGGTTCTGAAGAAGATTTTTAAAGAAAATTCCCCATAAAATTTGGGCTCCTGCATTGAGTCCAAATATGAACGAATGGGCTTCATTTTAACAACCTTGTATCTGACCCCTCTATGGATGCTGTATACCAAATATCAAAAGATTCTGAACATTGGTTCTTGAGAAAAGATTTTCTAAAATGTTTGCAAAAATGCTGCACCAACATTATTCTGATGCCCTCTGCAGAACTCTCTAACAACAACAGAGGGCATTTGTTTTTTACCATTCAATTCTACTGGTTCTAAGGATGCTTCATACCACATAATAGTTCTCTGTTCCAAGTGGTTTGGGAAACATGGGAGTTTGAAAACATTTCTATTTTTTGCTCCTGGGGTTCCCATGGGGATGAAGGGTTTTTTTGCATGAGGTAAGTACTTATGACCCAATATTACCACGATACTGAATTTCATTCAAATCGGACCATCGGTTCGGAAAATAGAAATTTTGGGTGGTACCAAAAATCTAACCACTGCCATTACAAAGCCAAATATTGTTTCACAAAGTACGTTTGAACAAGCGTGATTCTACACCTCAAAAGGTAGTTCCATAACGAATATAAAGTCACTGTACCCACTGGTTCATAAGATTTTAAAAATATTTTGGGAGCATTTTACCCCACCCCCTCCCTATGGGGCTGGTCATGTTGAGTTAAACAAAAATGTAATACCCATTTGGTACCATTACTCACACAAACTTTAACTTGAATCGACCAAAACATGGTGTTGATGGATGACAGATGGATGGACAATGGATGGAGAGTGATGAGATAAGCCCTGCTTGACTTTGTCGAAGTGAGCTAAAAAAAAAAAAAATTAAACGGTTCATGTCCGATATTTTACCCATGTTATTAAAATTGATAAATTTGTACCTGGAGTGCAACAAGGTTTATGCTATACATGCAGCATTGCAAAGCCTTCTTGCACTCAAGTGATGGAATACACCTCCATCCAAGCTATTCTGTAGATTATGAGGCCTAAAACGAACCAAGAACATGAACTTATGCATGAATATTATTACAATGAATGCACTGTCTTACACAAAGGAATACCACACAATCCAGTGTAAACTGATTTCAAAAAGTCCCCCGTAGTGGAAGGGCAATTTTAACAAACATACAGGCCCAAATAAGCTTCATACACAGTGTAAAAATTCCACAAAATTAATAAACATTCATATATGTTTAATAGGAATTAGGAGTATTGTAATTAAAAGTCAATTGTGTGGTTGTTTAAAAACTTATATTACTTTGTTATCAGGTGTTAAAAAATATGAATATTTGTAAACACACCCACCCATTTAGATTAGTCCCTGCTCATAGCAGTGACACAGACATACAGTACAGTTGCTTGTCATAATCCTTGCATGGGCAGTGCATGATGTCCATGCATGTTTTTTCCAGGTAATAGAAAATCATCATCAACAAAATATTAATTAATGAAGCAACGAATTGTATCCTGTAGTTCATTAATTAAATTTTTGATGATTATTGCTGTAAACAATGTTTGAAAACTAATATCATTGCATCCGCAGAAATATTGCCCACCCACAGAAAGTGACCAGTACACAGCAGCACAGAGTCAAGGTAATTGTGTTTTACTGTCTTGAATTTCAACATTTTTTTTTTTTTTTTTGGGGGGGGGGGGGGGCGGGGCGCACCAAACCCCTCCACTGATGAGAGGGTCACACACCCTCTTGTCCTCACCCCTATCTCACTGCTATGTGGCTCAGGTGATACATGTATTACTCTTGCCCCTACATGTAACTTAGATATCCTGGCTTAGCACCAGTATAATGGTAAACTAACATCAAATTGTGTGCCTATGTACAGTAGCTAACATATTGGAAAAGTATAATGAGCTTTGTCAGAAACTTGATCAAGTATTGATGACAAACAACAATTTTCATTACCAGTACCTGGTGCCAGTAGTAAAATAAGATTTGCAAATATCACCCTGCATTTTTTTCAGCTATTAACTAACATAAAATTGTGTGCTTCATGAAAATTATTTCGTAACTACCTGTTAAAAATTACCGTTTCTTGTTTTGTTCTTTTAGAAAAAGAAATCACTCCTTTTCTGGCGGGCATACTAAACACCGAGGCAACCGAGGGATACCAAGGTGGAGGAAAACAGGAGAGAAACGGGTATGAGGTGGTGTGTTCTTTTTATTATTTATTTATTGGTGTTTAAGGTCACATTTATCTGCACAACAGCTTCTTGTGACCATGGCAGTTTTATGGATGGAGGAAACTAGAGTACCCAGGAGAACCACTGAGCAATGGCAAGCAACTGTGAGCTCCCCAACATACTACACAAGCACGGTTAGCCTTGTTCGAAGACTGGTGCACCAAGAACATGCAGTATGTCTTAGTACACAGCATACCTTGCCCCCACATGGGTAGTGGGGGTGAAGTGTCTTGCCCAAGGACACAAAGCTGTTGCTGCAGGTGGGATTCGAACCGAGGATCTCTCGGCTTCCAGTCTGCACCTCTACCTACTGAGCTAATGCACCCCTGATGGTGTATTCTGATTATGTAAATAGATTTAAGCAGTACTAGTATGTGATTGGTTTTAATGCCATATTTGAGAATTATGGGTGCTGAAGTAATAAGAGTGCGCTGAAAAATCTTCCCTTTGGTATTTAGTAGGTAGCTTGATAATGGTAAAGTGACTTCACCTCAGTAAGCAACAGTGTGAAAGCTGGCAGCCATCTTTAATATCGGGCCGCCACACCCAAAAAACACTCGTTCTCATCCGAAGGTGATAACAAAGGTACTCAAGAAGTTTCATGAAGATCGGTTCATAAATACAGCCTCCAGACTTAGCATATTGACATGTGCACTTACAGTGTATAAGTAGCACTGATAAATTAAAGGTCATCTAATTTGCATAATTTCTGCAAGAGAAAAAAAACCTGTATTATACAGTATTTTTTGTGATGTACAGTTAAAACTAGAAGTCCTGTCACGAACTGTGCGCTTATCTAGGCTTAATTGCACGTATGAATTGCGCGCAATTGTCATATCGAATGGCATCCATAGCTCGGCAGGTTCTCCTGGTTACTAAAAGCAAACACGGGCAATGTTTCTGCCAATGGACCTCCGGGTTACCCGGAGGTCCATTGGCTGAAACATTGCTTGTGCACAGGCCATATTTACAGAATTTCATTGCCTTACTATGGTCATATCGCGTAGATTAACACGCATATCGACGTGCTATTTGTGCGCATTTCAGGACAGGACTTTTAGTTTTAACTGTATTCCATGTTACTAAACATTCATACAAAAATTTATTCAAATCAGAACTTTCATACAGAAGTTCTGTACAAAAAACTGATCGCACTAATTTTAGTACAAATTGGCTGCTAGTGGCCATCTTGAATTTCGAACTGCCCCCAAAACACTCGCTCTCATCCCACGGTGATAACAAAAGTACCCAAGACGTTTCGTAAAGATCAGTTCATAAATTCGGCCACTAGCCTGAGCCGTATAGAAGTTGTGTACAAAAAACTGATTGGACCTAATTTTGGTACAAAATGGCCACTGGCAGCCATCTTGAATTTTGGATCGCACCCAAAACACTCGTTCTCGTCCCTAGGTGATAACAAAGGTATGCAAGAAGCTTGGCGAAGATCCGTTCATAAATACAGCCCCTAGCCCAATCCGTATTGACATGTGTACTTACTGTGTATAGGTAGCACTGAATAAATCAAAGTTCATCTAATTTGCATAATTTCTGTACAAGAAAAAAACCTGTATTTTATGTGATGTATTCCATGTTACTAAACAATCATACAAAAATTTATTCAAATCAGAACTTTCATACAGAAGTTCCGTACAAAAAACTGATTGCAGTAATTTCAGTACAAAATAGCTGCCAGTGGCCATCTAGAATTTTGGACTCCCCCCAAAAACACTCATTCTAACATCATGGTGATAACAAAGGTACCCAAGAAATTTCATAAAGATCGGTTCATAAATACGGCCTCTAGCCCAAGTTGTATAGAAGTTCTGTACAAAAAACTGATTGTACCTAATTTCAGTACAAAATGGCCACTGGTAGTAGCCATCTTGAATTTTGGACTGCACCCAAAAACATTCATTCTCATCCCAAGGTGATAACAAAGGTACCCAAGAAGTTTCATGAAGATCAGTTCATAAATACTGTACAGCCTAGCCCGAGCCGTATTGACATGTGCACTTACTGGGTATACATGTAAGTAGCAGTGAATAAATTAAAGTTCATCTAATTTGCATAATTTCACAACGAGAAAAAAACCTGTATTATATGTGATGTACTCCATGTTACTAAACATTCATACAAAAAATTTATTCAAATCAGACCTTTCATACAGAAGTTCTGTACAAAAACGCTGATTGCACTAATTTCTGTACAAAATGGCTGCTGGAGGCCATCTTGAATTTTGGACCGCACCCAAAAACACTCGTTCTCGTCCCACGTGATAACAAAGGTACTCAAGAAGTTTCGTAAAGATCGGTTCATAAATACAACCTCTAGCCCGAGCCGTATTGAATTGCTGTTCCCGAACAGACGGACAATGGGCCATGACATGACCTTAAATTTGACTTTCTCAAAGTTGAGCTAAAAATGGAGAGTATCCAGAGTATCACAAAACAAAAACCTATTTGTAAAGGACTCCTCCTTTCAAGGACAATGGGGCAGTGTTGGCATTCACCACCATGCTTCCTTGAGGCTGCATTTTGAATTCCTGTGTTTGTTGTTCTAATGAAATATTATTTTATTATTGTCAGTTATGGTACAAATATGGTACCGATAGCACACTTTCAGGAACCGCTGATGTCTGATGTCGACTGTGTGTCAGTGCGTGAGGTGCACACATACTTTTGGGGTTCTATACACCACATCCTTCATTTTGCTATATAATTTGTGTAAATTTATTTGGAATTTATAGAATTTCAGACTTGTAAATTTCATAGTATTGTTTTTGCCTTAGTTATGGTGCTTTATAAGTAATGAGCAATTTAGTTTGAAAAAAGGGGTTCATGAATATTCAGTCACAGGGAGATTCAGCCCTCATAATTTTTCTGAGAATATTCGGTCCCCAATTTCATTCATGCCCCCACCCCTCTCTCCTGTTAACCCATATAATGAACATCCCAAAAGACATTTTAATATCTAGATATTTATGCTTGTTCGCAACTTATTATGGACACAAATGGACACAGAGTCAAGGTAATTGTGTTTAACTGTCTTGAATTTCAAGTTTTTTTTTTGGGGGGGGTGGGGTGGGGGGTGGGGGAGGTGCACCCGACCCCTCCACTGATGAGAGGGTCACACACCCTCTTGTCCTCACCCCTATCTCACTGCTATGTGGCTCAGGTGATTCTGTGCATCATGCTCTTTATTACCCGGCCCCACTCCCACTAGATATTACTCTTGCCCATACATGTAACTTAGATTTCCTGGCTAAGCACCAGTATATAGTGGTAAACCAACATCAAATTGTGCGCTTATGTCCAGTCGCTAACATACTGGAATAGTATAATGTGCTTTGTCAGAAACTTGATCAAGTATTGATGACAAACAGCAATTTTCATTACCAGTACCTGGTGCCAGTAATAAAATAAGATTTGCAAATATCACCCTGCGTTTTTTCAGCTATTAACTAAGATAAAATTGTGCGCTTCATGAAAATTATTTCGTTACTACCTGTTAAAAATTACTGTTTCTTGTTTTGCTCTTTTAGAAAAAGAAATCACTCCTTTTCTGGCGGGCATACTAAACACCAAGGCAAACCGAGTGATACCAAGGTGAATGAAACTGCAGAGTCTAAACGGGTATGAGGTGGTGTGTTCTTTTTGTTATTTATTTATTGGTGTTTAAGGTCACATTTATCTGCACAACAGCTTATTGTGACCATGGCAGTTTTATGGATGGAGGAAACTAGAGTACCCCAGGAGAACCACTGAGCAATGGCAAGCAACTGTGAGCCCCCCAACATACTACACAAGCCGGGTTAGCCTTGTTCGAAGACAGGTGCACCAAGAACATGCAGTATGCCTTAGTACACAGCATACCTTGCCCCCACATGGGTAGTGGGGGTGAAGTGTCTTGCTGAAGGACACAAAGCTGTTGCCGCAGGTGGATTCGAACCGAGGATCTCTCGGCTTGCAGTCTGCACCTCTACCTACTGAGCTAATGCACCCCTGATGGTGTATTCTGATTATGTGAACAGATTTAAGCAATATAAGTATGTGATTGGTTTTAATGCCATATTTGAGAATTATGGGCACTGAAGTAATAAGAGTGCACTGAAAAATCTTCCCTTTGGTATTTAGTAGGTAGCTTGGTAATGGTAAAGTGACTTCACCTCAGTAAGCAACAGTGTGAAAGCCGGCAGCCATCTTTAATTTCGGGCCGCACCCAAAAACACTTGTTCTCATCCCAAGGTAATAACAAAGGTACCCAAGAAGTTTAATGAAGATCGGTTCATAAATACAGCCTCCAGCCTTAGCGTGTTGACATGTGCACTTACAGTGTATAAGAAGCACTGAATAAATCAAAGGTCATCTAATTTGCATAATGTCTGCAAGAGAAAAAAACCTGTATTATACAGTATTTTTGTGATGTATTCCATGTTACTAAACATTCATACAAAAATTTATTCAAATCAGAACTTTCATACAGAAGTTCTGTACAAAAAACTGATTGCACTAATTTTGGTACAAAATGGCTGCTAGTGGCCATCTTGAATTTCGAACTGCATCCAAAAACACTCGCTCTCATCCCACGGTGATAACAAAGGTACCCAAGACGTTTCGTAAAGATTGGTTCATAAATACGGGCTCTAGCCTGAGCCGTATAGAAGTTGTGTACAAAAAACTGATTGTATCTAATTTTGGTACAAAATGGCCTCTGGCAGCCATCTTGAATTTTGGATCGCACCCCAAAACACTCATTCTCGTCCCTAGGTGATAACAAAGGTACCCAAGAAGCTTGGTGAAGATCGGTTCATAAATACAGCCCCTAGCCCGAGCCGTATTGACATGTGTACTTACTGTGTATAAGTAGTACTGAATAGATCAAAGTTTGTCTAATTTGCATAATTTCTGTACAAGAAAAAAACCTGTATTTTATGTGATGTATTCCATGTTACTAAACAATCATACACAAATTTATTCAAATCAGAACTTTCATACAGAAGTTCTGTACAAAAAACTGATTGCAGTAATTTCATTTTCAGTACAAAATAGCTGCCAGCGGCCATCTAGAATTTTGGACTCCCCCCAAAAACACTCATTCTAACCCCATTGTGATAACAAAGGTACCCAAGAAATTTTGTAAAGATTGATTCATAATTACGGCCTCTAGCCCAAGTTGTATAGAAGTTCTGTACAAAAAACTGATTGTACCTAATTTCGGTACAAAATGGCCACTGGTAGCCATATTGAATTTTGGACCACACCCAAAAACACTCATTCTCATCCCAAGGTGATAACAAAGGTACCCAAGAAGTTTCATGAAGATCAGTTCATAAATACAGCCTAGCCCGAGCCGTATTGGCATGTGCACTTACTGGGTATACATGTAAGTAGCACTGAATAAATTAAAGTTCATCTAATTTGCATAATTTCAGCACGAGAAAAAAACCTGTATTATATGTGATGTACTCCATGTTACTAAACATTCATACAAAAATTTATTCAAATCAGAACTTTCATACAGAAGTTCTGTACAAAAAACTGATTGCACTAATTTCTGTACAAAATGGCTGCTGGAGGCCATCTTGCATTTTGGACCGCACCCAAAAACACTCGTTCTCGTCCCACGTGATAACAAAGGTACTCAAGAAGTTTCGTAAAGATCGGTTCATAAATACAACCTCTAGCCCGAGTCGTATTGAATTGTTGTTCCCAAACAGACGGAAGCCCGAGTCGTATTGAATTGTTGTTCCCAAACAGACGGACAACAGGCTATGACACAACCTTAAATATGACTTTCTCAAAGCTGAGCTAAAAATGGGGAGTATCCAGAGTATCACAAAACAAAAACCTATTTTGTAAAGGACTCCCCCTTTCAAGGACAATGGGACAGCATTGGCATTCACCACCATGCTGTCTTGAGGCTGCATTTTGAATTCCTGTGTTTGTTGTTCTTATGAAATATTATTTTATTATTATCAATTATGGTACAAATATGGTACCGATAGCACACTTTCAGGATCCGCTGATGTTTGATGGTGACTGTGTGTCAGTGTGTGAGATGTACGCATACTATACACCACATCCTTCATTTTGCTATATAATTTGTGTAAATTTATTTGGAATTTATAGAATTTCAGACTTGGAAATTTCATAGTATTGTTTTTGCCTTAATTATGGTGCTTTATAAGTAATGGGCAATTTAGTTTGAAAAAAGGGGTTCATGAAGATTCAGTCACAGGAAGATTCAGCCCTCATACTTTTTCTTAGAATATTCGGTCTCAGTCGTGGTCGAATGTCATCACCTCTTGAGGTCAAATCCTCACAGATTTTTTTTTTTTTTAAATATTCTATGCATTTTTTCTATTGTTTTATGTTAAGGATTTATGATTACTAATTATGACAAAATTACAAGTGCGATATGAAACAAACCTTAATGAAGCTGAAACAAAAAAACCCTTCCCAAAACAAGCTTTGAGAGGTTCTCAGCTCGAATCCCAATTGCGGCAACTGAAATAAGGCGTACTGCACATCGATGGTGCACTTGTCTTCAACCAATGCTAACCCTGCTTGCTTGGAGTTACAATGTTGAGAAGCTGACAGTTGCTTGTCATTGTTGCTCGGTAGTTCTCTCTGGGTGCTCTGGCTGGGTTCCTCCCCCAGTAAAACTGTTGGGTGGCCCTGGCTGTAAAAATTGTTGTTAAACCCAATAAATAAAGAAATCAAATTTGCTGAATCCAAGACCTTTAAATGATGGTTTTGATTGGGGTGTGTGTGTGTGTGTGTGGGGGGGGGGGGGGGGGGGGGGTTATACAGTTGTGCCCACTTAATTGGATATATCTTAATTGTATACAGTTGAAACTAGAAGTCCTGTCCCGAATTGTGCGCTTATCTTGGCTTAATTGCGTGCAATTGCCATATCGAATGGCATCCAAAGCATGGCAGGTTCTCCTGATTACTCATAGTAAACACAGGCAATGTTTCTGCCAATGGACCTCCGGGTTACCCGGAGGTCCATTGGCTGAAACATTGCTTGTGCACAGGCCATTTGTACAGAATATGATAGCCTCACTATGGTCATAACGCGTAGATTAACGCGCAAATCGACGTGCTATTTGTGAGCATTTCATGTTAGGACTTCTAGTTTCAACTGTATCCCTGTTAATAGAATATAATTTCCCAACACAAAACCATTTACCTCCAGTACAAATTTGACCTGGTAATTGAATATAGGTTATAGAGTAATCTCCTGTTAATTGAATAAAAAATCTTGTAACATGTTGAGAAATTGCCCTGACTCTTCCCAGTTTTCCTTTGGTTATAGACCAATTTGGCCTCAGTACATTCAATACAGGCATTTAATCTATTATATCTTGTTTGACAGAGCTCATGGAGCTCTGTCAAACAAAATATAATAGAATAAATGCTAAGTTTATCTCTGGAATACAGGAAAGTGACACAATCCCTGTTAATTGAATACTCCTGCTAATTGAATAATGTTATTGGCAAAGTGGCTCTTCAATTAACAGGGTTCCACTGTACAGCAAAAACAAATATCACAAACTAATAATGAAACTATGTACTTGGGAAATTTTCATGTGGTCATTCTACAAAATGTTTTAGCTGGTACTATACAGTTTTGAAGGTTAAAGGGCTCAGTACTTAGAGGTGAAGGCTGTAAGCCAAAGGGTCCTCTATCAAATACCACCTGTGGCAACCACTTTGTTTCCTTGGGCAATACACTTCATTCCCACTGCCCACGTAGTGCCATTGCGTACCAAGGCATACTGCATGTCAATCGTACACTTGTCTTCAACCAATGCTAACCCAGCGTGTGTGCTGTTTGTACGTTAGATGTTTGTAATTGCTCTGTGGTTCTCTCTGGCTTTTCCCACCTGTAAAACTGTCCGACATGAAGTGACCCTGACTATCGAAGTGTCATTAAACCCCAATAAATAAATCAATAAGAATCATGTGTCCCTATTCTGGAGAACAGTTTGGGGCAAATTGCCAAAGGATGGTTTGGGTTAGATTAGTATCCAGTTTGGGTCAAATTGTTGGAGGACAGTTTGGATGCAATTCTCACGAATTCCAGTCACTTTGGCCCCAAGTCATTTTGGCCCCAGTCATTACAGCCTCAGGTCAATTCAGCCCCAATATACCAGGTCATTTCGGCCTCTTTAAATATTTTCAAATATTGTTTGAATTTTAACATTTTTCTATTTAATTTTTTTTCAACATATATATCTCTCAATTAGATATTCAGGTATACATGATATATGTCTAGTAGATTTTCTTTCATGATGAAAAAATAAAAGAAAAGTTTCAGCATGTCGAAGATGCATATAGACTATGTGGGATTTGAAATCACTTGTGACCTGAATAATTTTATTTGCTTATGAATCTATGAGAGCCAGAAGCGAGGGTAAGTAATGTGATTTGGTTTGAGTGTACGCCTTGGAAGTGGGGCACTGGGATCAGACCCCCGTGGACATCGAACTGGAAGGGGACTAGGAATTGCACATAACTACAAGGATTCTGCTCTGTGTTTTAGAAAATGTGGACATATTTATGGTAGTATCAAAGTCGCAGTTTGGTGGTTGTTTCAGAAAAAAAGAAAGAAAAAGAAACCCTGTGAACCTCAAACTGGAAGGTGACTAGGAATTGTGCATAACAATATGAATAAATGACTGCATATTCCGGTACTTTGCAAAATTTCAAAGTAAAATAATTTCTCTTACTTATACAGATAGCATCTTAAATGTATGTAAAATTGAAAACATGGATAATTTTTAATGTCATGTATAACTGTTCTGTACACTGTGTAAATACAAATAACTGAACATTACTTAATAAAGGTAATTACCCATTATTTCTAAACATGAACTATGCACTGATCTTTATAGATCTCTACACTTAAAATGGTGCCGAAATGACCAAGGGACCAAAGTGACTAGGACAGAGATGACTTTGAGGTCGAATTGACCAGAGGACGAAATGACTTGGAGCCGAAGTGATTGGATATCATTCTAACAGATGAGAGACGTTAATTAGGCCCTATTACAGAACACATTGAATGTGAATTTACTGCAGAGATAATCGCTCGACGATATATTATATTAATATTTTTTCAATAAATATCGAACAATCTATTAATATTTTTTTTAAGAATTATTTTCAGGAGTTAAAACGATTATCGTAGTGTATCTAAAATATCCTAACAGATGTGTACTGCTTTTCTTTTGGATGATTCTTCCCTGGGCCTAGTTCTCCCCAGGCTGAAGATTCCCCCAGTTCCCGAAAAAAGATGACATGCCATTTTCAATGGCGGTAAATATCCAAAAGGGTTATTATTTTCCATTTTTTAGTTTTTGAAACTACGAAGCACTGTTCAGAAATACAGATGCACCAAAAAGTAACACATTATTACTTTGTTTTGGTTTCTAACGGGACTGAAAGCAACCTATCAGTATCACTTTTTCGAATTACACCCATTTCGTCTGCTAATCAAATCGTCCGCTACAATTTTACCCAAGTCGTCCTCTACAATTATACCCAACACGTCCGAAACTCGTTCGCTGGGGGAAAGTATTCAAGTATTGCATTTTGAATCATTTTTTATTTATATAATAATTTTATTGTATAATTTATTGTATATTACCTATTGTAATATATCTTAATGTACCTCCATTGTAATATATCTTAATGTACCTCCTTGCATTAAATTTCATATATGTGTATGAAATTCGGAAGACAGAAATGTCAGAACAAAATAAACTATCCAGCCATCTAATAAATTTTAATTACTGTTTATTCAATGGATTACCAATAAAAATTATATTATTACAGTAAAAGTTCTTAAAGTATATGTACGTTATATTAAGTTCCACAACATAATCTTATAATTTTGCAATTTTTCATTGAAAAGCTCCACCGGCACCTTACAGTGAATAATTGCAAAATTATTAACATAGGCCTAAGTATTATAAGAATTAATTATATTAAGAAATGCAACAAAATTTGTTATATTAAGTTCTGCAACATAATCTTATAATTTTGCAAGTATTCATCGAGGCGCACCGTCGCTTTACAATGAATAATAGCAAAATTATTAGCAAATGTATTATAAGAATAAATTATATTAAGAAACGCATCAAAATTTATGGTTTATTAAATTCTGCAACATAATCTTATAATTTTGCAATTATTCTTGGAAGAGCATCACCGGCGCTTTACAATGAATAATCACAAAATTATTAGCAAATGTATTATAGGAATTAATAATATTAAGAAACGCATCAAAACGTGTTATAATTATATTAAGAAATGCATCAAAACTTGTTACATTAAGTTCCACAACATAATCTTATAATTTTGCAATTATTCCAGGGGGAGGGGGGTCCTGGGGGGGGGGACCAAAAATTTGCAAGACGTGATGTGGGGGTGGGTGAGTCTCTTGAGTGCACCAAAAATGTGCATTTCCAACTTGTGCAATTTTTTAAAAACATATCAATATATCAGCCAATATATGACATCATTTGTGCTTCAAACCTTAAAGATGATGTTGTACATCACACTCTTAACATAAATACAACATCAGGAGGCTTTATATCATACGTGAGAATATTGGGCTTAATCTGGGGAAATGTCACACGTTAGTGGGGGTGGGTGTCTTGTTCGAAATGTAGAAAATGTGCAGACATATTTTCCTTGACAAGCGGATGACTCGGCTTGCGGACGAAACGTCCGTATACCCTTTTTTCAAGCAAACTTTTCCTTACTTTTACAACACCTTAACATTCGGATAATTCAACAACTGAGTTTCTGTTCATCTTGATATTTCACGAGATGCATATCTGTATACAATCGCACCAATATAACAACAATTATCAGTTATATTATCGGTTATATGTACGTTTTTTTCGATTGAGGTTATCACTGGCAGACAAGCTGCAACGAAATCAGAACGGAGAGTTCGATCTGAAATGACGAGATCATCAGCTGAGCATTTTGACAAACCTCCAGAAGGACAGAACTCGAGTAATAATAGTAACACTTTGGCCGGCCGCTGATTTGTCGCGGTTCTCGGTTGAGAAGGCCTGGTTACCCCTGAAGTGTATATATGTAGGCCAATGCATCACGCAAAGCTTTGAGGCGAAACAAAAAACATTTGATTCCCAGAGGGGGACAGGCCAATTGCAATTGCATGGGCAATTCGACACCGGAAGTTACGTGGTTTTTTTACTGAAATTTACTGTCCACTTCAAAAATCATATTGACGGCTATAGAGAATTCTGTTCTGGAACACATTTATCTGACTGGGTATGTGGAACCCTTTGCGGGCCTACGGCCCGCTTGGGGTTCCTATAAATAACATGATCAAATAATTTGGGCGCAGTTTGTAGCGTACGATTGCTGAGTATTTCTTTGTAGAGTACGATTGCTTGAGTAATTTACGTTGCCAATGTCATTATTTTCGCAAGATGAATAGTAAGGGAATTGTTATTGCCATTGCACATCTAGAGAAACAACCACTCTTCACATCTATGGTAAAAGCCACTATTCACAACGAACTACCTTCTGTGCACACAACACTACTCTCGGGCTCCACCCACGAGCAGCTTCTAAAAGAAGCGACAAACTGCTAACTGGCTGGCAGGGGAAAGACAGAGCAATAGCTCATATTCGCAAATTATTACACCTAGACGGTCGATTGAACCTATTACTTCCAACAATATCTGTATCTCCAGCATACACTCATAGCTGAGCATATTATTCAAGACTAGAGTGGTGGATGGATGAAATAAATAGCCAAGCCATCTATCCTTGACCTCCCACCATGGTAACTCTGTTTTACGGTTTTTTGGGGCACAAGTTGAACACACCTTCCTATATTTATATTATATTTGTATTACAATACAGTCGCCGTGAACCGGTCATAATCCAAGCGTGGACAGTGATGTCCACATATTCGTTTACTGGGTAATAAACATCATCTTCACCAAAATTTTAATTAATGAAGCACCAAGTTGTACCCGGAGCTTCATAAATTAAATTTTGATTGATTATTAACCCTTTACCCAACGGAGACGATTTCAAAATTTATTATTTTAAATATCATTTTTTAAATTTTTTCACAAAATTTCAACAAAACCATATCATGTGACCCCTCTTTGAAACGAGCTCGACGAGCTCGTTCCAAAGAGGGGTCACATGATATGGTTTGGTTTTTCAGCTGCTGAATTTGCATATTACGCGGGCGGATGCGGGCGATTCGTTGGGTAAAGGGTTAAAGTACTCAGGATATCTTGGATGAGATGGTTGAACAGATTCAATTTTATAAGTGAACCACGGTTGATTTAAGTCGCCATAAGTGGTGTTGTTTAGTTTATTTCACACTCTGTGAATTTACAGCTGGGTTCTATGAGACAAAAGGCAAAAACCGAAGGAATTGCCATCTGCAGGTGCATTTTTAAAAACTTGTTCAGCATAGTTTTCCATTTCCTACCAGCACCCACCCTTGTCTCAACACTATAGTTCCAGTGGCATTCCCTATATTTTACGCCAATATAAGGATTAAAACTAATCACAATGTTTCATACTAGGCAGATCATTCTGAGCTTATTTGGGATTGAAACGTAGTGATAGGTGTAAAGGGGGAAACAAATTAAATGATTGGAGAAAACACATTTTCGACATATATTGAAACCACCTACGTCCAACCCACCCCAACGTTGTGTCTACATTTTCCCCTGCCCCTCCCGTCGATATGACTTATTGTTTAATGATATTGCATGCACTCTGTTTAATATGCATCAAAACAAGACTCTAAGTATTATTGTGAAAAGAAAACACATTTTCGTTTGCGTTTTATAAGAAGTATACTTAGGCACTAAAGTAGGGGGTCGAACCATAATCTAGGGGAGACCACGAAAATGGTACAAACTTTTAGTCTATTTAACTCTCTTATCACTTGTCCCAGGTATCCCCGGATTCCAAGGGCACCTGGGCATGGTGTAGAAGTCTAGCAAGGACTAACTGCAGAGACATCTGAAACTCAAAAGTGGGTAAGGGTGTATGTGTTTGTGGGGGTGGGGGTGGGGTGGGTTGGGGGATTTCAACCTATAGGAAGGGTTTCGAAAACTTTTACCCGTGCAAGTTTGAATAAAACAATGCTATTGAGAGTAAATCTAGGGTCTTACAATACAATCTAAGTCTCATGCCAGTGTGAGAATGTTTTATTAACTTGTCCTCGGGGACCTCTTGAGATTTTGGAATGAGAATATATAAGCCTTATTTGGAAATCGTAAATCCCGAATTACTACTAGTAACTGCCACTACTACGGCGACTCTCTCTCTCTCGCACACACTCAGTGGTTTTTCGGGATGGTCAAGAGGGCGGCTGGGGGAGGCTACCTCTACAATTTCCATCTGCCTTTTTAATTCCGAAATAACGTTCCATGATGGTTAGAAAAATTGTTATCCATATAGATACACTCGCAAAACCTGTGATATTTCCATCTTTACCCGGGGCAAGCCTCCAGACCCCCCACCTTTTTCTCTACATCCTGCTCCAGATTCCCATAAAGATGCTGAAAGTGACCTTAAACATAAATAAGTATATTTATTTATTATTCGCGTCTTGAGGCCACAAATGTCTGCACAATGGCTAATCGTGGCCGCAACATGGATATAAAGTTAAGTCCAGGGAACCGTATATAACCATATTGCCCATTTTAGAGAAATTCACATCATTCACACCAGGCATTGGTTATTGGGTACCATTTAACACAGTAAACAAACACTGCTTCACTTCCCGTGATTCCCTTTATAGCTGATAGGGGAGTCTTCGGGCTTGCCAGTCAGCCGAACCAACTTCAGACAGTGGCATATACAGCGTTTTGTTGAAAGATGTGGCGCGGGACACAAATTTTCCGACAGGTGAAAACAATTTCCGGAACATTTTAGAGTTGTTCAAATCAAATTTATTCTCTCTTGGCACCCAACACTGGTTATTTGTCCAAACTCCACAATTTTGACTCAAAAACGTTCTTTGTGGTCACATAAAGAATTTTCCACCCAGTTTGCAAATTTTCCGAAAATAGAGTCTGTTTTTCCCCCAACAAACCATGAACATTCCAACAAATTATATGTTGGGGGCCGTCGCCGCTACCGCCCCCCCCCCCCCCCCCTGTATCAACGACCCTGGCTTCAGAAGATGTCCGTCCTCTCCAAAAAACCTCGAAATGATTGTCCCGCTGTCTCAAAATTTGGAAAGATCCATCACAACAATACCGCCCACCCACCCCTTCGTTCAATTTTTGATTCTGCTCGTTATAACGGTCACTCGAAAAACCTAATATGAAAATGTCAAGAATATTTGTCTCTAAAACGCATTTAACGTCGAGCCATGAATTTAAAACAGTGCCGAGTTGCATGGTCGTACGAAGTGTAATTAAATGTGAAATTTGGGCTTGTGATGGTGTGTTCACGGAAGACCCTTCTTATCTGAAAATGGCATGAATTTTCATTTCTTAAGAAGTATTTTCTGAATGTCGGAACATAAAGAAAATATCGAGCAAAGCTGAATTATATAATTGAAATAAAAATTGAGACTGGGCAGGGGAGAGGGGTTGGCACGGTAGACCCATTCGCATCTAAAAGCGCCAGGAGAATTCATTTCTTGAATTCCGTTCTTGTGATCCGTAAAGGTTAGATAATGTCCAAGCTGAACGTATTGGATGAACTTGAAAGAGTAATTAAAAGTCATTTTCAGGAGTTTGTGGACGATCCCAGCCCCAAAACGCTAGGAATGCACAACTTCAGAAATGGGGTTTTCTCAATGGTTTAACGGTACTAACAACTCGAGATCATCAAACCTTCCGTGCGGGGCAGTGCAATTAACCCTTTACCCAAGGTAACGGAATAAACCGGCCAGCGCTATTCTCAAAAATCGTCAATTAATTTTCATTATTTTTTCCATTTTTTTTTCTCAAAAACATAGGTTATGACCCCTCATTGGAACCAGCTCGTCGAGCTCGTTCCAATGAGGGGTCATAACCTATGTTTTTGAGACAAAAATAAAAAATGAGTTATTCAAGATTTTTTTTGCAAGTGTCGTCTGCTTTTCATGTTAGATAAAGGGTTAAAGCCCTCGGGGCTGTATAACTAAAACTACCTCCCAACACTCTACATGCTACTACTCACAGGTAAATCACAGGTACAAGTAATGTATAACACACTGAACAGATGCTAAACTGGATCAATACACTCTTATACAGATCAGTTGGTTTAAAAAGCAATCCCAATGAACCTGGTTGAGTGAATATGAACCCAATTGTGTTCATATTTTCTCACCCAAGTTGATTGGGTTGCTTTTTAACTCAACTGATTTTAGAGTGTACTGGTGTTTATTATTCTTTCCAAATATGGGAAATATCGGTATTGTATGGCAATGGAATATACAGTTCGGGAGACAGCATTTCAATGGCACTGGAATATATAGGGATACTTGTATTCCACACGTTACTCATGTGTTGTTGTTAACCCTTTACCCAACATAACGGTCAAAACCGGCCAGCGCTATTCTCAAAAATCCCCAATTAATTTTCATTATTTTTTTCATTTTTTGTCTCAAAAACATAGGTTATCGCCCCTCGCTGGATCGAGCTCGTCGAGCTCGTTCCAACGAGGGGTCATAACCTATGTTTTTGAGACAAAAAATGAAACAATTAGTTATTCAAGAATTATTTTTGCAAGTGTCGTCTGCTTTTCAGGTTAGGTAAAGGGTTAAAGATAGGGAAAGCCTCGATTCTGCCTCAAATAACCAAATGATACACGCCGTAAGTGAACCTGATTTGTATTTCTATTTTGGTAACGAACAAATAGTATCACTGGCATTTTAAACACTTATTACCAATGTGATGAATGCCAATGCAATGGTGCACTCACGCAATCATTTTCACGCATATTTGAGTCCATAAAATCACTTTCTCCGGGACGCATAAAACGTCAATTTTCAGAATCCTCATCGAATTACTTCCAGTAAAGTACAATGTGTAACGTACGTTATTTATCTGGTATGATTTTCTTTCCCAGAATTACAGCAGTATCAAGCTCGGCCGATATGACTAAAAGCTCGCCTGATGTGACTCCAATCTCGGCCGATATGAACCAAACCTAAGTCGCCCCCCCCCTTGATGGGTCGTTTATAGAGCAACTAAACTGTTTAAATCGAAACCGTTAAGCGTTAATAAGGGAAACTGATGTTACCGAGTATAATGGAATGATTTGAAGCTGAGTGTTTGAATGATGAGGAATTAATGTCGGCAATGAGTGAGGATTGGATGGAGGAAGAGAAGAAAGAATAGTGTTGTATACAGAATATTCAACGCAAACTAAATTCAATGTCGTCAGTAGAGAGTCGTCTAAGTGGGAGAAGAGATAGCTCAGCTAATGGAACGTCACGGCTTCCACAGTGACCGTAGAAGCCCAGACGTTCGGATAGCTGAACTAAGAGAAGAGGGAACTTCGGACTTCGTGAATAGAATGAGAAACAATAACACTGTCCCAATACTGTACCAAAATCGGTTCTCAATTTATTTCTGTCTGATTTAGTCACTCTTTTGGAGAAAATTAACCTTGGTAATAAAAATGCTTACGCAATGGGTGATCTTAATATCGACCTCTTAAATTTCAATAATCGCTCCAAAACCAATATATATGTTGCTTCGGTGTTCAGTGTCGGTTTTTTTACCAGCTATCACGAGACCAACAAGGGTTACACTTTCTACTGCACCATTAATAGACCATATCTTCAGTAATGCCATGTAAGCCATGTATTTTTATTACCGACATAAGTGATCATTTTGCAACATTCTTTTTGGAAGAATCGGACAGAGTTACTACCAACACTGGTGAAACACAGAAACGTGCATTTAACCGAACGAATATTAATCATTTTAAGAACCGTCTTTCGACAAACCGATTTCTCGGGTATACTTAACACTGACTATCCAAATGAAGCATATAATTCATTTCTTAATATCCTTTACAGACACTTTAACACTGTATTTCCCATCAAAGCCACGACGACCACTAAATGTTTTTTAAAAAGTGAACCCTGGATGACGAATGGACTTCTCCAATCGTCTCTTAACAAAAACAAACGGTATGTCAAAAAGTTAAAGTCCAGAAATCCTCAAATTGTAGACGAATACATATTACCAATTTTTAAATCGATTGAAACGAAAAAGCAAAGCAGACTACTCCAGTAATGCACTATCCCAAAACAAAAATAACGCCAAAAAAAAAAAACCTCATGGGAAATATTACGCCAAGCCATCAATAAATCGAAACGTACTCATGCACTGTCCTCTTCTTTCATTGACGAAAAAATTCTGAATTGACCGATACTAAAGAAATAGCCAATACATTTAACACGTTCTTTGCGAACATTGGTAAATAAATATGTAATAAAGTACCAACATCATCACGGTATATCTCAAAATACACTGGGAATAGTTGCATCGAGTCAATTTGTATGTCACCCACCAATGAACAAGAAGTAATTCTCTGGATTAAACACTAAAGTGGAAAACAAAACAAAGATGTGATAGCATGTCCACCAAGCTACTGAAAGAGACAAGCCTTGAAGTAGCAAAGCCACTCACCCATATCATTAATCTTTCCTTCTCGATGAGCGTAGTGCCGACCAAAATAAAAGTCGCTAAAATAATACCCATATAAACCTATTTAACATTTACAGGCCAATCAGTATTCTTCCCACGTTTTCAAAAATACTTGAAAAGCTAATGCAGGTGCGTTTGCAACAATTTTTGAATGAGCATTATCTACCGGTATCAGTTCGAATTCAGAAAACATCATTCAACTATACGACCCACTTTGCATTTAGCAAATGATGTCGCGGTCTACAACGACAAAAAGACGAAGGACTGCAGCCTTTCCACCTTCCTAGACTTTTCAAAAGCCTTCGACAGTATTGATCACAATACCTTGCATAAACAATTAGGCTACTATGTTATAAGTGGTGTGGCTAATTCTTGGTTCGAAAACTATTTAACTGGAAGACGCCTATTTATACCCTTCAAGAATAAAAAATCGGATAAATACAGGTGTTCCACAAGGATCCATCATTGACCCAATTCGTGTTCTGATTTACCTCAATGATTTTAGCAATTCAACATTACTAAAAATTGTGTCATTTGCGGATGATACCACAGGCTTTTTGTCAGCAAATAACGTGAATAATCTCATTGAAAATGCAAATTCAGAACTTGTGAAAATACAGGAATGGTGTGCTGCTACCAAACCGGCTCTTGATGCTTCTAAAACTAAATTTATGTTATTACACCCCACGGCGATTTATACACTGCTAGAGACAAGAGTATATCACACAATAACACAAACATACAAGTTATCGAAAACGAGCAAGATGAAACAACACTCAAGATTTTAGGAATCCACTTGGATGAAAATCTAAAATTTAAGCAGGACGTGTCAACCGTTTGCTTAAAAATAGCTAGGACAACATTTGCCATAAATCGAGCAAAACGATTTCTCCCATCAGATGCATTAAGAACACATCACTTTTCCTTAATCCATAGTCACTTAATGTATGGTATTCTTGTATGGGGACATTCCTCCTTTGCCAGTTGGATTTTTGGTTTGTAAAAGAAAGCTATCCGAAAAATAGTGAATAAATAGAGAGTAATCGCTTGACTGGACAGGTGATGTGAAATAATTCACGAGAGGTGAGAGACGTTGTACAAACACGAGTGTGGGAATGCGCACGAGTGCTTTACAATATAGTCCCTCGCCTCGAATGAATTATTTCACGAAAACAGTCCAGTCAAGCGATTACCCAGTTTATTACTTTTAATTATTAACGATAATTATATTATTTAAAAACACAAAAAAACAACGAAGCCCCAATTACACCCACGACAAAGCATCTTATTTTGCGCGCACGGATACATGGCCCAATTGTTGATTGCATAATTCACTTGCGAAGTTATAGTTTATAATCAAACCAGGAAATCCCAGTAAATCACACTTTGGAAAGTAATAAATCATACACATCACATATTGATCCACTTTTTAAAAGCTGCCGAATACTAAAATTCCACGATCTGTACAAACTACAAACGCTTGTGTTCATGCACAACTAGTGCAATAACAAATTACCTGTATCCTTTGAATCGTTTGAAACATACCACAATACGTCGGGCATGGACACAAGGCAGTCTGGCAAAATACTTACACGCAAGCCCTGAACTACGTTTTCATCCGATTTACCTCTTACCTCTCCATTATTTCCCACGGCTCTGGAACGAAATTTCTCTATTAACCCTTTACCCAACGTAACGGCCACAACCGCCGATGATATTATCAAAAATCGCTATTTAATTTTCATTATTTTTTCAATTTTTGTCTCTAAAAGATAGGTTATGCCCCCTCGTTGGAACGAGCGCATCGAGCTCGTTCCAACGAGGGGTCATAACGTATGTTTTTCAGACAAAAAATGAAAAAAATTAGTTATTCAAGAATTTATTTTGGAAGCGTCGTCTGCTTTTCATGTTAGGTAAAGGGTTAATCCAACAGTACAATAGAAGCCAATTCAAGGATACTTTAATCGAGAATGCATTAAGTTCATATCTGACTGACATTTCTTGTACCAATCCGTAATGCCCTGACTGTATCTCGAACCCTTCTGGATCTCTCCCATCTTTCCCACCTCGCTCTTCCACTTCATCCGTGCAATTCTAGTCATTAGCCCATGCAACTTTCGTGACCAGTGAAAAAGAAACTAAGGTTCGACGGTTCTCACTTCCAACTCTGATGTCAGAACAAATGTGTTTTTTACATGGGAATGGCAGGAAGACGGCCTTTGTGGCTATTCCGTTTCCACGCAGTAAGTTATTACCTGTCTAAACGATAATCAGTAATAAAACAACAAAACAAAGTTTTATATTTGCCTATGTGAGTTTTATTGCAAGACGGACTGAGCTGTATGTGCGCTAAACAACATTCGTATCAAATATCCTCTTCATCGAAATCATAGCGGTTCACGGAAAACCAGGGACAAAAAACCCTGGAAACGTGCGTTGAAAGATGCTATCACCATTTCTGTGGGCAGATGTCAGACCTCATTCTGAATTTACTGACACATATATAACATAACCTATGGTTTTTTTTAAATGTCAGCCCTGAGACCACACTATTAGTATAGGCGTATGTTATACACCAACTGCTACATTCAACATACCGTGGCATTTGCCATTAAGAAAGTTGATTGTCTCTCGGCGCTGACTCGCAAGAACTGATTTTCATAACAACCACTGACCATGAGCAGAACTAAACAGCACATCACGTGACAGAACGACTCGTTAACTCTTTTACTGGCCATTACCTTTCAACCGTTAAGACAAGAGTTTCTAGCTATTCTGCGAAACCCAAGAAACTATAATGTACAGTACCTTATTTTTGTTATAAACCTACCATGTAGTATAGTATACTGCAAATAAAAGATTCATTCCATCAAGAAGCAAGTAAGTGTGGAGGAAACATATATGATATCAGTAAACATATGAGCCAAGTATTCACTGTTGCTCTTAATAATCGAAAAAAACCTGACAGCTCTCGGAAAAGCAACTAGTCCATAGATAATCCGTTTTAACCCTTTGAACTCTAGTGGTATATTCAATGCCAGTTCAATGGCAGCAATTAGAAGAGTCCATATTCATTATTTGGGGTAGACCAATCAATATTTTCAACGTGCAGCCTCGGGGCTGCACGTTGAAAATATTGATTGGTCTACGGTAACGGTTAACAGGTAACGGGTGCCAACTTCTCGTACGTGATCTACTCCACACATTTACTGAACAGCCATTCTAACGCTATGACGTATCATGCTGCTGGCGGGAAAAACGGCCGCTAGCGTTCAAAGGGTTAAGAATATCTTTCTATGAGTGTCACACCGACCAGCACTTCCGCTTTGGCTCTTTGTCTCACGAATGCGTTTTTACAGTAATTCGCCAGTTTTTGTTCTTCCCAGGAAACAAATTCGCAAATCTCACCTCCTAATCTTTCATATTGATGGAAAGGACAGTGTCTTTATTATATGTCACGATGCGCACATTGCTAATATAATGAACATATGAGAAAATTACAGACCCTCAAAAGATGGTGAAAATACTGTTTTCTTATTTTCAACAGAGAAAAATATTCCAACGTTGAAACGCATTAGGAAAAATTGTAAAACGCCACCTTCACCTTCTTTTTATACCACTCTACAGGAAAATGCCAGAAGATTATGAAATGACGTGCACATTGATGATACAAATTCGCTAACATTTCGAAATTTCAATTTTTATTTGAACTTCCCAAACCTTTAGTTTTAAATTTACTGCCAACTTTAGGAAATTAAAGGGAGCTAACTTTCCTGTAAATCACTTCCAGTGATGAAACCTTTTAGCCTTGTTCAATTTTTTCTCCAAAAAATTGTTTATGCCCCGTTGGTGGAACAAGCTCGTTGAGATCGTTTCGATAGGTGAGGGGTGGGGGGGGGGGGGGGGGGAGGAGGGGGCAGTATAAGCAAGGTTTTTGACATAAAAATGGAGATTTTTAGTTATTCAATATTTTTTTCCAAGTTTCGTCTTCTCTTTGCGTTAGGTAAATCGCTAACTCGTTAGCGGGTTCCGGGTTTTCTCCACCTTCCATTACAGATTTTTGGGATTTTACGGTTTTACGGCGGGAGCATCCGTTGACGGCGAGTTATCAATCGGAAGTGAAAAAGACGAAATTGCAATGCGTCTGACCTCTTGTGGGTACAAAGAAGAAAGGGCAAAACATTCAACGGTAATCTTCTTGCTTTTATGGAATTGTTCCCAAGATCAACAATTTAACCGTCCAGTGATCACGGGTCCAATCAGTTTCGACAGGATTTTGACTATAATCATATAATTTCATACTCGGGCCATGACACTTATGTCATGTAAAAGCTCAAGAGGAAGTTTCTTCTCGGCCATTTTCAGATTTCGTTCTCAGACAATGGTGTTGTGACATGGAAAGCTCAGGACGCACGTCGGGGTTAAATTAGGCATCCAAATAAACAACGTTTTATGAACAACCCCACACACTCACATACACCCGCAAACACAAATGCAGCACCGATTCACCCCTGAAATTCATAGCTCAGCACGAATCTGAAGTGTAGGGAAAGAAAAAATCAGATATAACTAATGCTGTCTAGATAGTCTGTCCATTGGACCATTCGTCCATAAAACTGAAGCAGGCAGAATTACGCTTATCGGCAACCACAGATGATAAACCGGGGTTCAGGGTACTGTGCACGGCGGTCGATTTATCAAGTGAACGTCTTTCATGAGACGAAATATCTATGACAGATAATGAGACGACTTATCTATGACAGATAATGACTATGTGATTCCGAGCGTGTACCCACGACATGACGTGATTTCAGAACATCACGCGTATTGTGATCACAAGTTGAGCGAACCTCCACAGGACGTCCATCAGAAATCGTCTCGAAAATTAAACACAATTTGCCGATTCAGTGAAGAGACATCACATTTTACATGTAAAAATTGATCCAACTCTCCTGGCATTCACGTCTGAACTTGAAAATTGTGAAGTCTTTTTTTTAGCTCAACCGATTCAACCCCATTTTCCTGTTTAACATAACTCTGTACAATATCAGGAGATCCGAAAGCTGTGCGATTATTTCACAATGAACCACTACAACAGTGGTATATCCAGGGATGTAGGAATCTGAGGATGTGTGCCCCCAACTTGTTCCAGAAATAGCTGAGAGAGAGAGAGAGAGAGAGAGAGAGAGAGAGAGAGAGAGAGAGAGAGAGAGAGAGAGAGAGAGAGAGAGAGAGAGAGGGGTTATGCCACATTCTTCGTGGAAACTGGCAGGAAGGGATTCAGAAAAAGACTCTCTACTCCTAAGATCTGACCGAAGATGGCATTTGATTTGTCTCTTCTACAGCCTTTCAAGTTTGGGAATGCACATTATTGCATCATATTTAACAAATTTCCCCATCCGGCCGGAACATTTGTTAGATATGTAGAACGAAAAGGTGAACTTTTCTCAATGTAGAGGCGAATTAGTCTCAAACATACACTCTAAAATCAACCCAAATCAGCTGGGTTGAGTGAATATGAACCCAGTTGGGTTCATATTCACTCAGCCCAGCTGATTTGGTCGATTTTTAACCCAACTGATTTTTGAGTGCAACTGTGTATATTGTATCCCTACCATGCCACTAAGGCACACGGGCATCCACTAATATACACCAGTGCGTGTGTGTGCGTGTGCTTCTGTAGCCGTGCACTCCTCCTCCAAGTTCGAAATGCGTCTTACGTTTCAATTTATATCTATTACATGATTACACATTGAGTTCCAATATATAGGAGTATGAGAGGGTTTTTATGTATTCAGATATATAGGTTATTACCACCATGTGGGTTTCCGAGATGGTGTATTATTACCACTTTTGCGGGCGTTCTCTAGTACATTAACATATTTTAACAGGGCATTACAAGAACGTAACACTCAACTTCAAAAAGTGACTTGACGTGTCGGGCCGTTAATGAGTGAAACTCTCACTAACAGCCCGACACGTCACGTGATTTTTGTTCCTTGCTGTCGTCCACTCGGAAATGGAAATGGTTTCAACTTGTAAACAATGTGATTTTATTTAAATTATTAAATATGTAAAATGTCCAGTAAAGTTAGCCCCATAAGAACAAGCGGTTGTATATATAGACAATATACATATAGTATTTTTTTATATCTGGTTTATACAACGAGTTGAAATATAGTTAATATTTTCGAGAAAATATTAACTTTTCAACGAGTTGTATAAACCAGATATAAAAAAATACTATATGTATATTGTTTTTATCTGATAACAAACAGCAGTTTCACAAGTTGAGGCTTATATTCACTTTTATGCTAATTCCCACGGGCCTCCGTAGAAAATGAGACAAAGCAAACGCGATCTTTTGGTTGTTGCTGTACAGTCATAGCCACTGGTTGCAGTTGATCTATTATTCATGTTTTTTAGCTCTACCTGGCGACGATGATAATGTGTATTCAATCGAGAAGTTTCCAATTTCCATTAATTATGGTCCACTTTTGTTTTTGTTTACAATTCGTACGAAACGTTTTTTTCACGTGGCAGACGAACGTGTAATTGGAGCAGTACTTTGATCGTGGACGTAGACGTAGCTATAAATAGCGCATTACACATTACTGACAGTCTAGTAAGGTTTTGAACGAAGTAGGTTGTAATTATTTCTTTATTACAGCAAACTAAACTGAAAGTTTACACGTTTATACTTATAGAAAATATGTCATATATATTTCGATTAAATTTCACTTGCTCCTTCAACGTAGAATTCAAACTTGCATTACGAAGTTTATGAATGAATGAAAATGGAATCGAACGAGGTCAAAGGCCGTTCGCATAAATTATAATTATATACAACACCCGTTGTATATACTTCAAGTATATACAACGGGTGTTATACTCTATGGTTATCAGATAAATGTAAGTAAGTCTGTATACATGTTAATCCTTTATTCTTGACTTAAAAGCGGTAAACATCGGGTCGGTTTTTAAGTTTTCTAACTTCGTTGCAATTGAAGGCGTACTAGTGCCGATCATGTGATAATCATGTGACACCAGTTTTTTGACAACGGACAATATTATCATCTCGTCCCCGGAGTTACAATGTGTTCTATGTGCTAGTAGCCAGTAGGCACATAGAACACATTGGAACTCAGGGGACGATCTGTCGAAACTGAAAACTTTAAAAATGTTATGTAAGATACAGAATCAAAACATTCTCAGACTCCCAGTGGTAATAATAGTAATAACATGACTTTGTCGAGCCTTGTGGTTTATTAACGGCCTAACAGGTATGAATAACAGCCCTCCAGCTTATTAACGGCCCTCGACTTCGTCTCGAGCCTTTTATAAGCTGTCGGGCTGTTATTCACACTTGTTGGGCCGTTAATAAACCACAATGCTCTCCAAAGTCATGTTATTGTTATATTGAAGTCCTGACCCCCCCCCCCCCCGGAATAGCATATTTTTAAGTACCCCCCCGGGTCATATATCTAGGAGTCCTAACGGATTAGTCGATATATGCTCAGATACGAGGTCTCGACTTCAATACACACATCGCGGAAACTCACTTGGTTGTAATAACCAATTTATGTATTTCAACAATCATTCTGTGTCTGTGAGTTGATTTTTTATGAATAAACACGATGACGTCATGGTATTGCGTCCATGCTCTATGCCTGACGTAATCCCACCGAAGTTTATGGGAGAGTTTCAGCTGTGCGTTTCTTTGTTTTATTTTTCAGGTTTAGCGCATAGTAGGCCTATATAGAAATATCATCATTGCAAAAAGTGATCTAGTCTAATTTTATTATTATTTATTTTTTAATCAAAGACGTTGTCCTGGACATGTGAAGTTTAATGAGTTTTCGATGACAGCAGGTAAAAAACGATCTCTTTCTGAATCGAATGATCGCACGCGTGGTTGCTACCCTGGATACAGATTTTTGTCTAGAAGTTTTTACTTTCACTGGGGAAATACGTTATTGTTGTAAGATAAAACATTTTATCATATGACTCGTCCGTTTTGTTCACTTTAAAACATTTGATATTTTGTTTTCATATTAATCAGTGATAAATAAAGCCTTCCGTCAATTTCGATGGTCAATTTCAAAACTAGACAATTTGATAGGCTAAACAAAATACAACTGGGTCACATTTGCATAATTTCAATAGGGAGAATTTACGTTATCTGTCCTATTTAGGGTCGGTTATATTGTATTAATCTTTTACCTACAAGAAAAACGCCATTCATTTTTTTTATATTTTCACTTTTTGCTTCCAAAACATAGGTTATGACCCCTCATTGGAACGAGCTCGTTGAGCTCGTTCCAATGAGGGGTCATAACCTATGTTTTGGAAGCAAAAAATCAAAATTTTAGTTATACGAGGATGTTTTTTCTAAGTGCCGTCTGCAACTCAAGTTAGGTGATGGGTTAAAAAGTCATACTAAGTGGCTAATTTGTGCGTGTGTGTGTGTGTGTCATATGACAAATAGAATATGAAATGAGTGTTTTTCTCATATAATATTTATGAAACTCGTCCGAAGCTCGCCAAAACAGAATATTCTTAGACTCGTTTCATAAATATTATATGAAAAAAACACTCATTCCATATCTTCTATTTATTTGCAAGTGGAGACAAACATTGTTGTTGATGGTTAATGAATTACCTTCGGTCGGTTTGAGCAATTTCTTTCGCTTCAATCGTCTTCTAACTCGAAGTATTCGGGCTGGAAGATGGTTGACGTCGAAGAAATAGACCAGGTAGCAGAACAGGTTTTGGCATGACACTAAAAGAGGGCGATATTGGTACATTGGATGATAAACAACTATTAAATCATACGTGGCGTCTGGGTTTCGAAGGAATAGCATGTTTTTAAGTGCCCTAACCATCTCATCACAAACTCACAATATTTTTCAACACTTTACCCAACGTAACGGCCAAATTCGACAAGCAACGTTCACAAAATCAACATTCGATTGTCATTATTTTTTGTCTCAAAAACATAGCTCATAACCCATCATTGGAACGAGCTCGTTGAGCCGTTGAGGGGTCATAAGCTGTGTTTTAACGCAAACAATTAGAGAGCTCAGTTATTCAATTTTGTTTGCAAGTGCCGTCTTCCTTTCGTGTTAGATAAGGGGTTAACATCTTCGTCGCCCGTAAAGGAGTGGGAAACAACTGTTTTTTTTTTTATAACGGACAACCAGCCAAGTGGTTTGTGGTATTGCGTTAACGCTTAGAGAATATCACTTGAGGTATACGGTTAATAATACTTGACTCTAACAATTTTCTTGTTTACAACAGTTTATACTCTCTGTGATAAAGTGTCCACTGTTTGAACATGAACGTTAAGGGTTTCGTTTATGTCAAACGCTACCATCAATAAAACGATTTTGCCTCCCATCTGACGTAAAAGTCTTTTTCTATTTAGTTTCTCCGATCTATACGTTTTCAAACCAATTCCATTGTTGCATTAGACTTCAACAGTTCCAAAGATCTTTCTCTTTCGGGCGTATATGAATTTTTCTGAAAATGCAGTTTAATTCAGATCACATTTACAGATGTTAAATACTGATATGTCTTTCTTGAATCTCCAGAACGCAAACATTTCCAAGGCGATGTGGGATCTACGAATGCTGAAAACGTATAAAATGTACTTGAATATTTACGGTTTCTCGGCAACCTACGTAAATAACTAGATGATTCTATTTCCGTTGTGATCAACACTTCGTGCTTTATGAAAGCTTCCGGGCACCTGTCGAAAAACAGCCGTTCATCTTACACGCATCATCTCATTAAACGTTTACGCCGAGGACCAGAGAAACCCTTCAGGGATAATTAGACATTTCCTAACACAATAGGTTTTGACGATCTTATGTATTTGAGAACACATTCGCCATCTGAAAAGGTGTAAATGACGCAGGACATTTAACCCGTTCCTCACACCAATAAAAGATGACACTTGCAAATTTCTTGAATGACTGAAGTTTTTTCATTTTTTTTTTTGCTAAAATCGATAGTTTATGACACTTAATGAAACGAGCTCAATGAGCTCGTTTCAGTGTTGTGTCATAAGCTATATTTAGATGCAATATTGAAAAATGATGGATATGAATGGCGATTGTTGAGAATGGCCGGTTGTGGTATGACCGTTATGTCAGGTAAACGGTTAAGAGAGGATGTAGTCACTGAAGGAAGTCTTTTTTTTTGGTTACAATAAACCCCACTCTACTAGCGGCTTTGCTGCTTTTGCATTCATCATTTAATGCAGCATAATATTGCACCGTGTAGATCATTAGTGTAATATACATGTATACGTGATTTGGAAACATCAATAAATATTTTAAAATGTCTATTTCGAAAAGAATATCGGTCATGACTGCCCTCCTCAAATCTCGAGAGCCTGACAAACAAGACTAGGGACTGGTAAACATGTGCTTATTTTTATATAGTGCGAAACCGAAGGTAGCTAGCTGGGCAACCCAATGTTTGAAGGCAGAAATCACACAACAAGATACAATTTTTGGGAACTGATTATTTTTATGACGTAATGCACTTAGTGGATAAAAGGTTATTTTTCCACAAGAGGATTTAAGAGATGACGGAGTTTATTGAGATTCTGGCCAACGTAAAACATTTAGCCTATTGTAATATATACTTGCTTAACATTACAGTAACTGTCCCTAACTTTCAATGTTACTGCTTCCACCCGCTTCCGCCAATAGGCGTTGGCAGAGGTAACATCACGGTTTAAAAAATAATGAAATAGATATGGGGTGGAATGATGGTAGACTGGCGCTCGTCATCAATTATTTTGTCCGCAGCTTAGGTATACGGCTGTATATCCTTTATCGAATGCTACGGTCTAAGACAGCATTTCATGTCTAACAAATATGGTTCGATGTATATTGTCCGAATAGATGTATTATCTCTCCGGAAGTGACGTGCAACACGCAAAACGTTTAAAGCGATATCACCAAGTGTTTTCAACGTTTGTGTCTTTTAATTGCAAATAAAACATGTTTTAATTGCAATTAAAACACCCCAACGCATATAATAACAAAAAAGAATACTGTATTTGAGTAGGTACCAAATATACCTCATTCGTGACGGCAACTACTAAATATTCACTCGCGGCATTTCATTAGAGTCACATGGGCATTTCATTAGAGTCACATGGGCATTTCATTAGAGTCACATGGGCATTTCATTAGAGTCACATGGGCATTTCATTCACACGATTAACTCTCAACCTGCTGAGTATTTTCTAGATATTTTTCATCAAATCTAGACTTGATGAAAAATGAATATAAATGTAACACAAGAAATCATTGGTGAACAAGTACATTCAATTTACACGGGGAAATACGATTAAATGTATCCAACTTATACTTATTTCAGTGACAAGAGAAACCCTATGCTGGGCAGGAATATCCACCAGCAGCATGCAAAGAGTTAATCATTATCCCTTCACTGCGACATTATCGACGATTGACAAAATAAAGGAATGAGAAATACACCTTTTTGAAATTCATTGAAAAAACTAGACGAAGTGATTCTGAAGAATCACAGCCGGGTTTTTCCTTACCGGTGAAAGCCTTACCCTCTTTCCAAAGAGACAATTAAGATTCGTTAAAAAAAATTCTGTCCAAGACTAGTACCGCCATGGGCTGAAGTGAACTGAAACAACCTGCATGACTATTTCTACATGATGTTGGTTAATATCCTTCATGTTTACAGTTTACAATCAATGGCGTAGTCTCAGGTGAGCTGGAGTGTGTGGGGGCACGTATCCCCCCAAATAAACACAACCTCACCTTACCCCCACCCCCGGAAAAAAACCTCCAAAGATTCGACAAAGAAATAGACCAGACTGCAGGCACCTGCGCCCGAACATTTGACGAAATAAGATGCTGATAAAAATATATTCCCTCCCAATACGTGTATACTTAACCCTTTACCCAACGAATCGGCCACATCCGCCCACGTAATATGCAAATTCCGCATTTGAAAAAATATTATTTTTCAAAACATTTCAACAAAACCATATCATCTGACCCCTCTTTGGAACGAGCTCGTCGAGCTCGTTCCAACGAGGGGTCACATGATATGGTTTTGTTGAAATTTTTTGAAAAATTTAAAAAAATGATTTTTCAAATGATAAATTTTGATATCGTCTGCGTTGGGTAAAGGGTTAATTAAAAAGGGAGAGGATATGTTTTTCTAAGCCTTTTATTTCGTCAAACGTCCGAGAGCATGTGCCTGTGAACAGACCTCGTAATAACAACGCTAGTCGTATGAACATTTCAATATTTTTATTTAGCCACCAATTCTGAAATTTACATCACTGCCGCCTGGAACATCTTCACACCAATGACCAGGTTTTTAAAACAGATCAAGAATTCTGTACCATTCAAGTAAGTATTAAGTTAAGCTACATGAAGCAAATTTCTGTTGTAGTCAATATTTTCTTATCATACCGCCGTTCATCTTCCTCGTGCAGTTGTTTTTCTGTCACTGGCGTTTGAACATGTTCGATCGGAAGGTTTTGGCAGGAACAATATTTTGAGCAACAACAATTTCTTTTTATTCCTGCCTGAACATAGGACTTGTTAGATAGAACGGATTGTAACCTCCCTGGGGTCAGTTTATATCCAATTTATTTATTATATTGTTCCAGGAAGTTTATGTCAGACTTGCATATCGCGTTATCGTTTCATTCATTTTCCCGCAAGCAAAATATAACCAATCCTGACGTCAGGTTGTACTAGATTGCTTCATTGTGAGGGCTAAAAAAAAAAAACATTGTCGAAAAATATGTGTCAGAAATTTTGGTTCGGATGAGGAGCGTAGTTTTGTCCGATGCAGAATATTGCGGCTGTTGATGATTTGACAAAAATAGTCTGTTAGAAAATTTCACATTCACCACCAGGCACCCCCACCCCCCTCATTCTACCTCCTTACCTTCCAGCATTTAGACACATACTATTTTATCATATCCCCTAATTGTCGGCTTCACAATCTCCCAGCTTAAAATACTGACCCTCTCTGTAATGCCATCCCTCTTCCATCTAGCCTATCTCCCGTGTTTTCATTCATTCTTCCATTAGTTCATCAAGGAACAAATAGTCATTTTAAAGCAGTGAGACATCACTACAATAGATCCCCACCCTAATCGGTCCACGTTTGGCGGCCAGTTTGGACACATTGTGGATAAAATCGAAATTTCTTTTGTATTTAGGATAATGATACATTACATTCTTACTATTCAGACCGTTACTTGTGTTCTGTTAATTCAAAATGCTACATTCCATCTCCCCAATATTTCGAGATTGTAGGGCAAAATGTTCGATTTGCAGTCCTATTTTTGATGTTTCGGGAAATTTTGGAATAAAAAATAATTTTGGTAAACTTTTGAAAGTTTTGTTACTAGTTGGTTATGGAAAAATGTTTTTACGACAAATCTGTGAAAATTGCAGGTCATTGGCCCATTCGGACCAGGAGATATTGATCAATGAAAATTTAGGTGTTTTTTCCATGTTTGGCGGCCATTTTGGACACATTGTGGATAAAATCGAAAATTCTTTTGTATTTATGATTCTGATACATTACATTCTCACTATTCAGTCCATTACTGGTTTTCTGTTAATTCACAGCACCGAGATTGTAGGCCAACATGTTCGATTTTTAGGCCTATTTTTCCGGTGTTTTGGAAATAATTTTTGTAAACGTTTATTACCAGTTGGTTATGGAAAAGTGTATCTATGACAAATCTGTGAAGATTTCAGGTCATTAGGAGATATTGGTCAATGGAAATTTGGGCGATTTGGGCATTTTGGGGCATTCAGAGTGACTAGTCGAAGCTGAAAAGCTTATCAGAACTACAACTTATATCCGTCTATGATTCAGGAAAATTTGTGGAAAATCTGTAGGTGAGCCTTCGGGAAATCGTCTCTTCCAACATGTTGGGGGAAAAAAGAAAAAAAATCAAATAATTGTTTTCGAGAAGAATAACAAATATCTTTCAGGAAAATCCCAAACGAAGTCTGAATTAAGGGAGTACGATGGGAGACACCCCATCTGATTTGGAAGTCCACATAGTAAAATCAGACCAGTGTACTAAAATACTTTACTTCCCTGGCATCCGCCGAATATTTCATGGATCCCACACGGCTCCTTCTGACAGGTGCTCAAACGCACAGAGAGAAAATGGTGACTTTGTCAGTGCCCCAAATGCTCCTGTATTTTTATACTTTCTTGACAAAAGATACTCTTGGAAACTCATGCGCTTTTGGGTTTTGAAAAAATGAGCGCCCTGTGTTATCAAACTGCAAACGATTTTACGCTTCTCATTAGCATGATCTTGTTTATCTTTCCAAATTCTCGACGCTGTAATGTGGATATGGACGATAACTGTGAGCACACAACACCATAGGCACCATATATTTTGTAGGGCGACTGATGATAAACAAATAGTGAGTAGACAAACAACGGGTCTGTGTGAATGAATAGTTGTTACTCAAGGTAAGGAAATATTGAATCAGGTGTTCCGCAAGGCCGTGTGCTAGGTTCCCTACTATTTCTCATTTATATTAATGATATTTCTGAAAATATTAAAGCAATTACTAGATTATTTGTCGATGATACATCTTTAACCAATAGCGATACATCAGCCACGAGTAAAACAAATTCAATTTATAAGGATCTGCAGCAAATAAATGCATGGGCACAAAAAATGGTTAGTAATTTTTAACCTCCAGAAAATCGCAAGTAATGCTTTTCACGCCCAGTAGAAATATTACTCCTTCCAATAAAAATGACTAGTAATAAAATAATCCTGCAGCTCAGTGAGGCTACAGGATTAAGTACTGTTGCAATTCGTTACTAACTTGAAGTAGCTTCGTCTATTTTGCTGTAGAGAGTTTTTCGTAAGACTACACCATTCAAGAAGATATAGTTGAGAGGGTTGACATGATGGCAAAAGTTTGTTTCTGTTATTCTGGTTAAGAGATATTACGTTTAGTACGGCTAAAAAAGACTCTTCGAATCATTTTCAATACTTTCGCCCCTTGAGTGCAACAAGGCGCCATCTGCAATGCGGTAGCCCCTGTTGAACTCGATCGTCAGTTTGTTCAATAACTACATAATGATTGCCTAGATGAAATTAGCTACATGACTGTGTTCAGGCGACGCGCTGTGAAATGTTATGGTGGTGCCCCTAAATCTTTGTCTCATAGGTCAGTAGTATAGGGTAGAAAAGTGCTATTGGCCGATAATTAGTATGTTCACAGCCTTCCGCATAGGCATAATGTGTCTTGCAGATGATTTGCTAATTTGTGAAATCCGAGTCAACGCCACCACGCCCCCTGTCCAGTAGTTAAAGCCGTAGCTGTGTGCCAACTGCCCTGAAGAATTAGGTAATCATATGCCCCATTGTCTGAATAGCTCACCAGGAATCGTTGTTGCGTGAAATTAGGAAAGGTCGTGCAAACATGTGTCATCTCCACAACATTTGGAGATAATAACCGGACTCACTACGCTGCTATATTTTGGGTCTCTGAGATAACCATACACACTAAAAACATCGAAGCTGGTGTCTCTAAAGCGGGTCGGAAAATTGCCCAATCGATAAATCATCAAATAATCTCACACAACTTCTAAAAGTTTATTCAGGCAGCTATACAATTTGCGATTGCTTAATTTTCTTGTGTTATGTAATAACTCCATACTCCAGAACAACTAATTCTGCACTTGGAGCTTATTACCTTGGAAACAAAAAACGCGCTTTTTAAAATTAACTGGAGGGTCCGCCATAGGCCGAAGAGGTCAGAAAAAAGATGATTCGGAGAGAATTCGAGCCAAATAAAGTCCGTTTCGATGATTGTTGGTAATTTATGGTGCTTTTAGGTAGTTAAAGGCTTATTCGTGGTAATTAATTATAATCCATTCAAGCCAATAGACCTACAGAACACCCCCACCTTTAGGTCAATAGTAACTATATGCCATCGCAAGAACCACGTACCCTTTTATATTCTATTATTACAATTGACACAATCACGTCATTAAGTTAGGGTATACTTGATTGTAATCTTTCAGATCACAGAGCAGCGTTTACCAATATTTCCTCCATAAGATCGAACAGAAGTGCAACGAAAGGAACCGTATATAATTATCAGAGAGCCGACGTTCATAAACTGAACATACTTTTTGCAGAAACGGACGGCAGAATCTAATCTGTGATCAACCATTGATAGATGTAGCGGTATCAAATTTCACATCTACCTTGTTGAATTATGTTGAAATGATGCGCAATAGTGAAAAGAAAATGTGACAAACCCTGGTTTGATAGCTCATTGGGGCGTCAAATCCGTCAACGCGACCGACTGCGTAGATCTGCACTAATGCATAATACAGTAACACACTGGGATAAATACAAAACTGTAAGAAACAAGGTCAATAATATGAAAAAAATGCGAAAAAGAATTACCGTGATAACTTGGATGAATCACTAGTTCCAAACACAGAACCGAAACACTTTGGTACATCGTTAAAACAATAGTTTTATGAATACTTCTCTCTGAGATCCCTCTGCTTCAGCAAATTTTCGATTCTGGTATAACGATGATCGCGAGAAAGCCGAATTGTTAAATGAAACTTTCCTGTCGAACAGAAAATTATATTCCGTTAATCATTCTCAACCCTCTTTTAGGATGAGATGTAAAAATGCAATTTCTGAAATCCATATTTATGAATCTGACATATATAACATCTTGGCCGCCTCAACTGTAAAGAAGGCTATCGGAAACCATGGCATAGGCCATAGAATATTGAAAGAAACAAAGTCAACTGTTCGCAGACCACCGTTTGTTCTATATCAAAAATCACTCGATTCGTGTGTTTTTCCTTGTGAATTGAAACTCGCAGACGTATCGCCAATATTCAAAAAGGGGGACCCCAAAGAGCCTAAGAATTATCGTCGCCCACTGTCTTTGCTTAGTTGTATTGGCAAAGTAATGAAACTGCTAGTATTCAAAGCAGTCTAGTACCATTTTACAACTGATAAGTCATTCTATAAATCTCAGTCCGGCTTTCTTCCTCAGCACAGTACAGTATTTCAGTTAATAGGAGTTTACCATAGTTTATGTAATGCTCTAGATAAAAATCAAATTACATGTGGAGTATTCTGTGACATTTCTGAAGCATTTGATAAGGTTTAGCATCGCGGTCTTCTTTTCAAATTAGAAGAATATGGTATATCAGGACCTCTTCTCCGTTGGTTTGACAGTGATCTCGCGAATCGCAAACAACGGGTCTGTGTGAATAGTTGTTACTCAAGGTAAGGAAATATTGAATCAGGTGTTCCGCAAGGCCGTGTGGTAGGTTCCCTACTATTTCTCATTTATATTAATGATATTTCTGAAAATATTAAAGCAATTACTAGATTATTTGTCGATGATACATCTTTAACCAATAGCGATACATCAGCCACGAGTAAAACAAATTCAATTTATAAGGATCTGCAGCAAATAAATGCATGGGCACAAAAAATGGTTAGTAATTTTTAACCTCCAGAAAATCGCAAGTAATGCTTTTCACGCCCAGTAGAAATATTACTCCTTCCAACGTAAGATTTTCTGATTCCACCTTATTAGACACAACTGATCGTAAACACATTGGACTCACCTTCCAGTCTGACCTGTCTTGGGACAAATATTTCGAGAGTATTCGCTTGACTGGACTGGTTACGTGAAATAATTCATGAGAGGTCAGGGACGTTGTACAAACACTGGTGCGCGAATGAGAACGAGTGTTTTACAATATAGTCCCTCGGCTCGAGTGAATTATTCAACGTAACCAGTTCAGTCAAATGATTACGCTCTTTATCACTTTTCATTATTAACGATAATTATATTATTTATCCCTTTACCTAACGTAACGACCGAAACCTTAATGACAGTTGTGATATGGAAATCAAAAGTCTTAAATGTTTTAATGCAAGCCGCTTTCGTCTTTTCTGCAAATCTACCTGTTGTATCCACTGATCTCTTCTAAACAAATGGACTACAAGAAACGTCAGCGAAAAAGGTCGCCACACCGTCTGACTCAACCCCCACCAGATGGTGTCAAGTCAATCAACGCGATAACTCAACCCAATCGATGACGTTTGAGGACGTCCAGGCTGTTACGCTGTGGCTGTAGTCACAGCATAACAGCTTTCACTTCATCAAACGTCATGGTGTTTACCTCGCACGAAAACGTGGTACGCGGTATCAACCTTCCAAAATAAAAAGTATTGAGAAACGTTTGAATGACTGGTCTTTTAGAAATATCTCTCTAATTGAAAAAAGTAGTATTACAAAAGTGCTTGCCCACCCAATATTAATTCACTGTTTATCTGTACTTCCATAACCCGATGATGGGGGGGGGGGGGGGGGGGCGGGTCTTCAAAACGGATCCAACACAGTTCTACACCTTCCTATGGTGCGAAAGAAAAGTTAAAATAAAACGAGAAACTACTATCGATATGATTTAAAATCCCCTCATACAAGAAGCTATGGTCGCTCATTAAAATTGCCATCGATTAAATATAGAATATACCCATAGTAGCTTGGTGTACCAAATGTTCACCACGAGTAGTGAAGTGGTAAAGGCTCGTGGTTAACACCACTTCTCCTCGAGTGGTGAACATTTGATACACCAAGCTACTTTGGGTATATTTTATTTATACCATGATCGTCAGATTATTAAGAGTCGCTATTATTTTTTCTCGATTTTACTGAGCACCAGACGGACATACGTGCGAATCTGTTTTTGTTTACACGAGCATCGGTGGCGGTACTTCCGCTGTAAATTTTATCGCCGAAACGAAATGGAAAATGAAACGGGCCTTTTTCATTTTAATAGCATAATAACATACCATTTCGAGTTATGGATGCTTTATTAACATGAGACAATGCATATTTGTTAAGTTTTGGTGTCTTATGGGATAAACTCAATTCAAAACGTAATAAATAATTGCCCCTTTCATTTCACTCTTCGTGAGGCGACGTGCGATAAATTTAGACAAGTTGTATTCAGGTCGACGTCACCAAAGGTCAGCTTGGATGTAGTTCCACTGTTGGTGTAAATTTTAACTGCTGAAATCCCATAGCTGGCGTGTTCACCACGGTTGGTGTGTAACGCTAAAATTTATGTCATAGTCTTTTCATATATTGTAGAATAGGTAATCACGGTATCAAAAACTTATATACCCTAAAGTAACGGCTCCGTGAAAAAATGCTTGCTTTAGACGACTTAAACGAATTAAGAAGCTTCAAAATATGGTACTTAAACAAAGAAGGTTTACGAACAGTGGGATAAGACACAAGGATTTCTGAAAAGGTGTTCAAGATGCCTGGACACACCTTAACAATAAAGTTGTCACACAACCTAGATGAACATATTCTTCGTCAAAGAATGAGCGTTGCGCTATATAAATGGTCGGATTTTGAGAGATATTCCATGAGGCCAGCGCGTTTAACTCGATGTCCCAAATGGCGAACCAATCACGCAAACTATCGGATTGCCAGAACGGTATTAGGTAAATGATCGCATCAATTTAATTTTGGCACTGAAGTCTCTTTGTCATGTATGGGGCTATGTGGGGGGGGGGGGGTGGGGGGTGGGGGGGGCATGCAACAAATAAGACAGTTGCAAACTGACTTGTAAGAGAAAGTATCGGCAAAGTGCACATTTCTTTCGGGGAATTCCCAACAAAAACACACCATTTGTTTGGCTCAAAAATGCATCAAATCACGCTTTTCGTTCCACTGGAATATTCAGCAATAATGTAAGATGTCAGTGGAATACGTCAAAAGTTTATTAAATATCCTAGTGGATCTTGTCAAGGTGGATTATTCTAATGCAAATATTTAGTACTGTTCTTTCATTAATATCCCAATAAACGAAATATCCATACTCTGGTAATCACAAGAAGGGTTAAATAAAATATGCAGGTCAGTCAAGTTGTCAAGAACAACCCTCGCTAATCTATTCATTTTGTAAAACTCTCTTTCTACTTGTGTAAAGTTTGATGAGAACACACACCATTCTACTATCATAAAGTGCAATATTCGGCGTCGACGATTCAGGGCCTACTTTGGGTCCCGGAGAGTATTCTGTTACAGGACCGGGAACTTTGGTAATTTCATGGTGTCGAAAATATGTTCCCTGTCTTGAAACGACAAGGGGGAGAATAAGGGACATGAAGAACTGCCGCGAATCCAAATCACTGATACCTATACATGTGAATTGCGGGAACGTCAGCGAAAACAACCATCACCTCTCAAACTGCCCTCCACCCCCCTTCCCAAGATGGTGGCAAGTCAAGTAACGCGGTACCTCCTCCCAATCCATGACGTTTGAAGAAGGTGAAAGCTGTTACGGTGTGGCTGTAGTAAAAGCGTAACAACTTTCGCTTTATCAAACGTCATGGTAACCCCTCTAGCACGAAAACTTTTAACGCTGTATTAACTTCTAATCTCGGCACTTGCTTTTTGTCAAGAATCAGTAAACTATATACCGTGAACATCCAATCTGCATTGCCACAAAAATGTGCACATAATCAATATAATTCATTTTTTTCACAAACATCAAATTATAAAAAGTAATCGGCGTTTGCGAGACGTCGGGAACTTAAAGATCTTCGATCAATTATTTTGTTGTGAGCATTGTTTATTTATTGCAGCTTCCGGTCACTAAGATGGCGGCGAAAAAAAATATTTTTCTATACGTGACCAATCAGCGTTCCCACAATCCAGTGGTATAAAGATCAGTGGTCGAAATTTAGAAAGTTTTCCGCCTGTGGACTCAAAACACCCCCGCCATACTCGAGTCCCCGCGCGAAAGGACTGAAATTCTATACACTGCAGTTTGACCGTATCCATGGGAGCCTTGAAGTCTGAAAATGACTGGCGGATTTTTACTCGTCTTCGGCCAACCTCTCAGGCCACCAGTCAAATTCTGTTAAGAATTCGACGCTGTTATGGGATATTTGTTTTTATACCATGATTACCTTTTCTACTATATATGAAAAGCCTATGACATATATTTTAGCTTTACACACCAACCGTGGTGAACACGCAAGCAATGGGATTTCAGTAATTAAAATTTACACCTACAGTGGAACTACATCCAAGTTGACCTTTGGTGACGTCGACCTAAATGCGAACTTGTCTAAATTTATCGCACGTCGCCTCGCGAAGAGTGAAATGAAAGTGGCAATTATTTATTACGTTTTTAAATGAGTTTACCCCATAAAACACCAAAAATTAACAAACATGCATTGCCATTTGTTAATAAAGCATCCATAACACGAAATAGAATGCTTTTATGTTATTCAAATGAAAGAGACCCTGTTTCTTTTTCCATTTCATTTCGGTGATAAAATTGACAGCGGAAGTACCGCCCACCGATGCTCATGTGAACAAAAACAAATTCGCACGTACGTAAGGCTGCTGCTGATTAAAATCGAGAAAAAATAATAGCGACTCTTAATAATCTGACGATCACGGTATAAATAAAAAATACCCAAAGTAGCTTGGTGTACCAAGTGTTCACCACTCGTGTAGAAGTGGTGTTAACCGCGCGCCGAAGGATCGTGGTTAACACCATTTCACCAATCGTGGCGAACATTTGGTACACCAAGCTACTTTGGGTATATTTTCCATATTCACTTTTCACGGAGTTTGCCCGTTGATCTGGTGCTCTTTTTTTCACAAGCTATAAGGATATCCGTTCGCGCTCCTGTTATAAATATTTCAATCAATAAATCTTGATTTATTTGAAAATATCAAAATATTACAATAATTGAAACTACACGGCGTAATCATAAAAATTCAGCCGTGGTGATTCTTCATTCGTAAGTATTAAGTTTACAAACATGTCTCACAGTATTGTTATGTCATTATCAACAGGTCTGATAGAATTGTATTGTCAATAAAGATTCGGCCAAATCAATTCTCGGTTAACAAATATTTCTGGCTTTGATTCAAAGAAAATGAATGTTTGTGGTACTTTTTGACTCAGTCGTTCGAAATGTATTTTAGTCGGTCGGTAAAGCGAGCCGAAGGCTCGCTTTTCCGGCCAACTGAAAAATCACAGTGGATTGAATCTAAACCATAGGCGATGGGCTTCTTAAGGGGTAGACTGGTTCCAGTCCTTAACATCATCGAACTTCTTACATAATTTGACTGGTGTCTTGAGAGCTTAGTTTGCGGCCAGGCCCCACAAATCCCGAGCTTCCTGGTTACTACCACGACTTACCCACCCTGTTATCGGACATAGACATGTTTACACTATGAGAAAGAGAAAATATTTCTTTTAGGTAAAAGATGATCCAAATTATATACATCATTCATATAGAGAAAAAAATCAGCTTTTAAAGGAATATATTCAGATAATTAGTAATATATTGTATCAAATAAGCTATTTCCAGTTATCAAATAACACTAATTGAATAACAAGTCGTGATCAGATGATCAATGAGCGAGATGGTCATTGATTCTTCCGTTAATAACCCAGATGGTTCGTCCTGTAATGAACCAAACTTATGATTCCCAGGGCAAATGGCAACAATGTATCTTTATTAATTGGAATGCCAATTATATATAGAAGAATTCAATTGAACACCCGCCTCCTAGTCTAATGGGATTGTCAGGAAATTATTGGTCTCTAAGAATAATCACAAAATGTATTTTGAAAGAAATAGAATGCTATTTTCAGCAGATCTTTTGAATTTTTTAGACGGAACTGTCTGTGGCAAATTAACTTTATTTATCGATGGCCCTTTTGGATGAGGACGTCCCATAAGAAACATTTTGATCAGGCAGGGTTGTTTTTAGAAGTAGGTTTCATTAGGTTCATTTCCAATAAAAATCCGGATACAGACTACTTCCAAATTTTTCCTTTTGAACCCGTTACGTAACGAATAGGCCACATCCACCGGCTGAAGTTACAAATTGAGCAGTTGAAAAAATAAAACAAAATCGAAATATCTCAACAAAACCATATTACGTGAACTCTCATTCGAACGAGCTCCAATGAAAGTTCACGTAATATGGCTTTGTTCAGAATGTTTGAAACACTTTAAAAAATAATAGTAAAAATAATAACGTTTTGTAAAGAGTTAAAGAACTCTGTGATAGGAACCAGACAATTAGGCGGGTGGTATATCATAATCATTTTGATGCCCATTTACTGAATAAAAGATTCGGAGCAGCATATGACGTCACAATAGTGTGTGTGGTGTGGGCTGTTGTGGATGTCCGTTTGTGTAGAGTAAAAGTTCATGTTCTTCGTTTGTTGTTTAGTTTGGGCCTAATATTCTATCTACAGAATAGCATGGGTGGTGGTGTATTTCGTCCCTTGAGCGCAAGGAGGCTATGCTAAAGCATTGCAAAGCCTTGTTACACTCAAGGGATAAATTTGTCAGTTTTATTAACTAGGGTAAAATATTAGATATAAACCATTTAATTTTTATATTTTTAAGTTTGCATTGGTTATAAAAAGAGAGTATGCGGCAGCTAAGAGGACCATGCGCGAGAGCCCGAGAAACAGATTTTTAACTTTTTTAGGCCTCATAAAAATTTTATGGCATTAAATCCACACATGCTGCTGCTCTATGGTTGTACAAAATTGCAAAATTTTATTACCCGACTTGAATGATTCCAGATAATCCATTTCTTTTAAAGTGTGCATATGGATAGTGTGGATTTGAGTTTGTTGCTGTGATTAAAAACATCTTGTTGTGAGTGGGTCGGGGCAGGGCCAAGCCACAAGCAGTCTCCAACAGTCATGCTGGCATCTGTTCTGGGGTGGGGGGGGGGGGGAGGGGAGTGAACAGAGTTTATGTTTCTCGTCGCTATTGCGTATCTCTGTCCACTCTGACCTGATTGCATGTGTGTGTTTGTAGCTGTTCTGGAGTCGATGTTGACGGGATGTGCTGTGCGCGAGTGATGTTTTCAGTATAATTCTTATGAGTAGGTCAGGGCAAGGTCGGGCCGTGGTGGCATATGTTTCGAGGGTGGGTGCGATGAACAGTTCTCGCAGCTCGTCACTATTTCCTATCCGTATCCACTCTGTTGTGCCTGCATGTGTTTGGTTTGTAGCTAGTCTGGAGTTGGAGTTTTTAGGGAACACTCGAATGTGATGTGATGTTGCAGTATGATTCTCAAAATAATAATAATTTTATAGCATTAAATCCACAGATGGTCCTCTATGGCTGTACAAAATTGAAAAATTATTGATCGAAACGGTACGTTGTAATAAACGACTCGAATAATTTTATAGAATCCACATCTTTTAGACGGGATGAGAATTCCATAGCTTGGCTCGGCAAGTGCGAAATGCTCTATCGCCAGCAGAAGTGATATTAACCCTCTGATGCGGAGCGGCCGCTTTTCCGGCCAGGAACATGATACGTCGTAACGTCATTAAATAGGATGGCTGTTTAGTAAATGTGTGGGGTAGACCAATCAATATTTTCAACGTGAAGCCGGAGCTGCACGTTGAAAATATGGATTGGTCTACCCCAAATAATGAATATGGACTCTTCTAGTTGCTGCCATTGAACTGGCGTGGAATATACCACTAAAGTTCAAAGGGTTAATGATGATTTATTTGCTGACCGAAGAGACTTTGACTGATAATCAAATTAAACAGGTAGAGTAGTGCAGATCATTTGATGCATTTGAAGATAAGAAGAAAAAGATTGAATTGAAATCCCCTCTGAATCGGAAGCCAGTAGGTGTATTGTCGCAGTACTTTCGAAACTGGACGATGACACGCACCGTACAATATCAGATGTGCTGTAGCTTTCCAATAGTGGAGGTTTTAGAACCTATCATAAGAGAGTTACGACGGTCAAAATGGCAAGTAAGAAAGGCGCGAACAAGCTTCTCTGGTATGCTTATCATATTATATTTGTCGGCTGTCATATTTTAATCCATGATATAACCACGATTACTGACACACCTACTGGAGGCAAGTATTAATTCTTGAATATGGGGTTTGGGGGCAATATGGATATTTTCGTTAGTTGTTGGTAGACCCGCGTGTATTACTTCCGTCTGATCATTGTTCCATGTTTGAAAGTTTTCTGTTATCCATGCCTTGATGTCCGAAATGCAGCGTTCATTTTATCATGTGTGTCGTGTGGTATGTCACGAGTGTAACTAATATACAGCTGTGTTTCATCAATGTACAGATGAAAATTAAGGCCATGGCGACGGATAATTTCACCAAGAAAATCAACAGTGTACAGTAATGAGCATAACATTGAAACTTAAGGACGCCGGACCGAAGTTCACTTGTTCTGATGTTTTTCCATCGACCAGAGAGATACGATGCAAACCAACCAAGCGCGTGCCATGTGAGACGCATTCTTTGTTCCCATCTTTCAATTAGAATTTTAGGGTCTATGGTGTCGAAAGCGGCGCTCAAGTCTAACAAAACAAGACATGAAATTTATGTTTATCCATGGATAAGAGAATGCCACTCTGTACTCCCAGAAGCGCCGTTTCGGTGCTACAGTTTGACCTGTAGACATGCAGACTGGAAGACGCCGAATAAACAATTGGCGGTCATATGGGAATTTATCTGAGAAGTAACCGGCCGCACAATAATCTTAGATAGTAATGCGAGATTTGAGACCGGTCGATAGTTTTTTCAAATCCTCTGGATTTAGTGATGGTTTATTGAGAGGGGGCATGACTAAAGGATGCTTCATGTCCGTAGGAAAGCTGCCATACTGTAATGACGCACAGGCTAGTTTTACAATTGGTATACCCAGTTCCAAAAGTCATGCTTTTCACAACCATGTCGGAATCTAACGTACACTGTTTCTTAGATGGTGCCTTAGATATTAGCTAATAGATGTCTTCGAGTGCCGAAGGTTTGGAATGTGGAATCTGCGCGGCCGACTTTGGGCAGGTGTGTGACGTATAGCTAGTCTGGGTAAAATCAGAGAGTACACCTGTATCATACGACCTTCAATCTTTTCAATGAAGAAGATGATGATGATGACTTTATTCGGCAGTATACATTACAATAACTGAAGAAAACAAGATAATAAATATAAACGAACGAACAAGAAAATACATAATGTGCACGAAACATTTAAATGGGCTGGCGGCATAGAGCTAGGAGAAGTCATAGCCAAGTTGGATATCTTCCTGACTTCCTCTTGAAGTAAAATTATGAATGAAAAGAGAAACGGTAACGTTGTGTATGCTGAATGGTGGGGACAATAAACTAGAACATCTATAGGCAAGGTTCTTAGATAATGACTGCTCAGGCAGAATGTTGGTCTTTTGTCGATGCAAAATCTTCTCCATGATAGTGGGCAGTACATTTGGAGAATTTACATTAACAGAAATTAAATAAGAAAAGTATTTTTGTTTTTCCTATTTAATACATTTGTGAACAGCGTTTCGTTGACTGACAAACATCTCTCTATGACCAGGCAACTTTATCGCTACTGGAAATTCAAGTTTACGTCTCGATGATTTGACATTCCTGATCTCATCAATGAACCAAGAACAGTGTTCGACTTTTCACTGGCGCAAAACCATCAATGGCTTTTTAAATTGAAGTAGTGAAGAGACATTCAATGTCGTTCGAGTCGTGCGCCGCTTACATAAATGATTAGTGAGGAAGCAAGGGCCTCAGCAATTTTGACATGGCCAATATTACGGCATTTACGGTATGTATTGTTCTTTGGAACGGTAAAGGACGCAGAAGTACCACTTCAAAGATAATTATGAAGTGCTTCGAGATTGCAACAACAATTGTTACACAAGATCCGAGCAAATCTAATGTGTGACCACTTTTGTGTGTCGCACCATGGACATGTTGATGTAAACTCATGGAGCTGAATAGATGACGAAGTTAAGAAGAATCGCTGGCAATTCCTTTCCCAAAATGAAGATTGACATCACCTCTTAAGATAACTTTTCATGGTGAGGATGTGATGCAATCAAGAAAGGCTTTGAATTTTCGGATAAAATGATTGAAAGTGTGTTGATCCCGTCAGCTCTGTGGCGATCAGTAAATGACAGTGACAAGAACCAATTTCGAACCAATAATAAGGGTAGTGATAATGCACTTAAATGGAGACCTAGTCTGACATGCTGTTTGCTTAACCTTTACTGCGTTGCAGGAAATTACACCAATATCACCCCTTCACTGTGACTTCCTAGCGTTGTGGCTAATATGTTTAGCGTTGACACGTAGCTCCCCGACAGTCAATGTGTGTCCAGGAGTCATCCACGTTTCAGTAATCATTGACGTCGAGGTGGTGTAGTCCTCTATTGCACCAAGAAGGGCTGCAGTTTTTTTTACAACTGAGCGAGCATTTACAGTTTCAAGTCAGAGGATTGTTTAGAATCAGCAGGGTATAATTTAATAACAGGAATAATATTCGGGAAATGCAACGGACATATCCAACCAACGGTGTTAACAAAATTCGTTATTCGACTTTTAATATGTTTTTAATTTTGACCTACAAAATATTGTTTATTGACCCCTCATTAGAACGATAACGACCAGCTCGTTTCTACAAGGGGTCAACAGATATGTTTAATAAAAATGCCTAGTTATTCGAAACATGTTTTATCGGTGTTGGCTGCTTGCGTTGGGTGAACAGGGATCACGGAGCGACATTGAAAGTGTTTTTGTAGTGGGGTGGGGGTGGGGGAGTGAACGGGGTTCCGGACCGTCTCCCAGAAAATCGTGTAAATATTAGTGAACTAAGAAAAAAAATCTGGAGGACTTTAGGCCATTAATAGACTACCCGCATCAAACCATTGCCAGCAGACCACTATTCCCTAAAATCACCCAGATCACACAACAGGCCTACATCGGGTAATCTGAAACGCTCTTGGGGTTGTCACTAGTCATCACGACTCTGCTGAGATCGACTCGTGTAATCGCCGACTCGAAAGGAAAGTGATGATAAATAGAATTACTAGCAGTCAAGTGTATAAACACACTGGCCATGATAATTACTTAAGCGTTATCGAAACTCGTTCGGTTACTATTTTCAAATATTTCGAACACTGTTGGCCAAAAACGTTAACTGGTAGAGTGCTGGAAGCCCATATTTGGGCTTTACTTTAAAGTGTAGGTCTCACAACATAAAGGCACCCTACTCGATGGATATATTTTATATTATCTTGGAAATAAAATTATTTTGTCTGCATTGATTTGGCTTCTTACAATTTATGGGAGAGTGCCTGTAGGCACTCTCCCATAAATTGTAACAAGGCCAAGACATTTGAACAAATTTCGACGACCAAAAATAATTTAGCACTCTACCAGTTAAGAGGGTGGGCGTCGACCCCACCACACAGCTCCACCGCCGGTGAAGGATAAAACACAAGTCCATTACAACGGAAATGTCATCTAATTATTTGTTAGATTCTCCTATAACCCGCGGTGCAACCTACGCCAGTATGTTGAAGCATGTCCAAGAGCAGGACTTTAGGAGTTTACTTTAACCCTTTCAACAAGATATTCAACAAAATAAATTGCCTAAAGCAACAGTTGGGAGTCCATGCGTAGACAACACAATAAACCCCAAAGTGGATGGGAGTATCAGTGATAGTTAGAGGTTATTACTTGATTAGTTTCATATCGGTCGTGATATAAGCCCGAAGTAGCTTCATAGCAGCATGCGGCCGATTACACATACGACTATGGATCTTAATTTGAGTTGAATTTTAGGTACAAATCACTTCTGTTTTCTCTTCATCCACCTAAACCTTGCTTGTTGCCATCATTAATTCCTCACTATGCAAAAACTACTCCCTTTTGCCCGGTATCGCCAACTGTCTTGATTCCATTTGACGAATAACAATGAACGATGTCGCTGTAACTAAATTGGTTGCATTTAGTAACGCAACAAGGGGACAACTCTAGCTTGCTTCATATCGATCGTGATCAGCGTGATATTTAATAAATAATTTAATTCTACACCTATATATGGCTGTAGGATTAAATTATTTTTATAGTTATGATTTGAATTAGTCTTTGCATTAATCTTTGCCACACCCCTAATAAACAAAGCACATAACACTTTATGCCGACACGCTGAAAGAGCCCTTAGATTTATTCAGTAATTATGCAGCTCAAAATACCAGCAAAATTCGTATCCTCAGTAGCAGCGACATTGCGGTGCCGGACAATCCCAGTAGGAAACCTGTATTCTGAGCCATTGCAAATGCCGCTTTCAGGGTAAGCACAGAACCACGTTTTTACAAACACCTTGTACAGAAAAGATTTGCCACACACGAGACTATCAGATCACTTAAAATATTTGATGAAGGGGAAGACAGAAAAACAGCATTTGACTCCAGGCACATCGTCGCGTGAGAATCATAAGGTTCTATCTTCCACTGGAAGATAGAACCTTATGGTTCTCACACGACGACATAGCAGGGGAAACAATGGCACCGACTAATCTCTTTATAAATACCAAACGAGTCCGACAAATTATCGATTTCCTTCGCACAAAAGGATTTCAAATAAAAAGGGATTCACCTATTTTGCTTGCTTTTTGAGGCACCGGCAGCATCGGCTTGCATACATAGTTGGGGAGTATTTCAGGTTACTCAGTTCGTAACCGATAGAAAACAGTGTCTGCAGTGTCTAACAATTCGTTCGGCAATACTCTTTCACATTAGCGTGAATGGTGTATGGTTATTGTCCAAGTTAGGGGTAAATAGCAAACCTGTTTAACAGATCGTGTATACTTAATAACAACAACATGTGCGTATATGGTATCATCGGTTGTGGCGAACATTTATGGAGCAGCGATTCCAAACTTTCAGCGTTTGTTCTTGAAGTTCCCCTGAACTTGGTCATATTATTCGAAAGTCCCGAAACCAAGCGCGGGCATGATGGGACCCCCCCCCACCCCCGAACATGCGCTCTCCTGACATTCAACATGATAGAATGCGAAATTGGTGTCGTTCTCTGTGCGAAACGATGCGGTAACTATTTGTGAAGAATGAGTGACACTTTCATGGAAATCGGCCAAGAATGGACTGAGATACAGCATTTGGATGAGTGGAGGTAATTGTTTGAATTTGGTCTTTTTGTAGCCTGTGCGACCTGATTCTGGGTGGATATCTGGGGTTGTTGCTCTGCTCCCCCCTGAGGTAGTTCCATTTGAAACTTTTGATTCACAGTTACTGGTGGAGAGATGCTGGTGACTGAAAGATGCAACGTGTACACTGTCGCTAAATGGGCCCCGACAAGCTGGTAACAGTTAGACAATTGCCAGAAATGAGAAGTTGACAGAAATCGCGCATAGGTTAATGACGAAAAACCGGTAATTTGGCTACTTTGATATTAAAATGGAACAGACATCAGTGTCGCTCTTACGCCCACTGTATCCAGTCCACAAAAGGCATCTACACGAAATCTTCAGAAGCTATTCTACACGAAATCTTCAGAAATTGTTCTACAGGTTAGTAACTTTGTGGAGTAGCGTGACTGCATGGGAACACCGTGGATCGCGTGGGAACCTATGTGACGATTCGGCCCTACTCTATCCTCAATTCAATGACTTTTCCATTCATTATTTACCTGTTACGGGGCGAGTTTGGTATTATTCCTGTCTATTTGATGAACTGTTCAACGTTTACTATTTGCACCTTTATGGGGGACTGAAAGATCACTGCATGCTTACAAATATTCAGAGATTGATTTTACGAAAATAACAATTATTCTGACAGTACCCACACGGGAACTCTCAAATCTACTAAGTTTTAAACATTTAATAATAACATATAAAACAAACGTTGTCATACTTTGCTTGCTGCATACAGCCATAGAAAACATTCAGCGCTCAGTCAATTGGGAATGGAGTAAATTGTCACTTAAACCTTCGACACTCTGAAAAGGTGAGAGTATTTTTTCGACAGCAACTATCTTTATGCAACCGAAACAGGAATTGAGTTAGACTCTACAGCAACCTTATAACAGAAAATATTCTTGGAACTGAACTGTAAATCTGAATATCGAAAACATTTTCAGATATTCTATTCCAAACTGCCAATGCACGCTTGTCAATATTCAGTGATTTTACGAAACAACAACAGTGCCCATAGGGGAAGTCTCAAATCTGCCAAGGGTTTAAACGTTTAATAATAACATTGTTGTCATACCATGACTGCTGCATACAGCCATATAAAACATTCAGCGCTTAATCAATTAGGAATGGAGTAAATTGTCACTTAAACATACCCAATTCTGAAAAAAGTGGGAGTTTTTTTGGATAGTACTATTATTAGGAAACCAGAATGGGCATAGGTTTAAACATTACAACAAAACTTACAACAGCAAATATACTCGGTAGTCAATTGTGAATACGGACGTGCAGATCAATTTTCGTTATTCCATTCCAAAGTGAAAGAAAAGTGAACTCGAAATGAGCAAATTCTAGGAAGACTTTTAGGGTACTCCGATTCAACTCTGTGAAAGTTGAATGTTTGAATAAAAGATATAACAGCAAAAAGTGTTCTTGGATGAACGCACTATCTTCTCATGGGAAACGCTTCGGGAAAATATGGCTCCAGTGCTGAGAAATCGCATGTGAAAGTTGGCGAAAACAACAATTATTTGTTGTTTTCGCCAACTTTCACATGCGATTTCTCAGCACTGGAGCCATTTGGGAACTCTCAAATCTGTCAAGGGTTAAACTTTTAATAATAACATATGGAACAAAAGTTGTCATACTTTGACTGCTGCATACAACTGTATAAAACATGCAGCGATCAACCAATTAGACTTGGAGAAAATTATCACTTAAACTTACCACATTCTCCAAAAACGGGTTTTTCTCATGGTACCTATTATTATGCCGCCAGGACGGGATTAGGGTTAAACTTTACATCAAGATTTATAACAGCAAATATGCTCGGTAGACGATTATAAATACAGACAAGAAAATTGTTTCCCAATATCTCATTTGAAAGTGGTATTAAAGTGAACTCGAAGTTGGCGAATTTTGCCCAAATAAATAAGCGTACTTCATTACAAAACCCCCAAATAGGCGGAGGGTTAAAAAGTTTAACATGAGATGTAACAGCAAAATTGTTCCAGGATAAATGTCCTATCTCCTCATGGTCAACGTTTTTGGACAATTTGGCTCCAGTACTGAGGAATCGCGTGTGAAAGTTGGCGAAAATAACAATTATTCCTACAGCACCCTTATGGATACTTTCAAATCTGCCAATCGTTAAACATTTAATAATAACATATAAAACAAAAGTTGTCGTACTTTCACTGCTGCATGCAACCACTGAAAACATCCAGCGCTCAATCAATTAGAATGGAGGCAACTGTCTCTTGAACTTACCAAATTCTGAAAAAACAAGGGTTTTTTTTTGGATGGCACCTATCTTTCTCTGCAACTAGAATGTGCATAAGATTAAACTTTACAACAAAACTTACAACAGCAAATATGCTCGGTATGTAACTGCGAAAATGGGCATGCAAATCATTTTTCGATATTCCATTCGAAAGTGGCAGAAAAGTGAACTCAAAATGAGTCAATTTTATGAAGAATTGGAGAGTGCTCCAATTCAAGGCCCGAAAACTGGGTGAAGGTTAAAACTTTCAATAAAACATATAACAGCAAACTTGTTCTTGGATGAATGCCCAATCTTCTCATTGGGCGTGTTTTGCGAAAATGTGTCTGCAGTGCTGAGAAAATGCGTGTGAATGTTGGTCATTTTTGCCTAAAATGCATTTTTGGAGGAAGTTTGTGGCAAAATAGGGTCAACGTGTGTAACGCCGCCTATGTCGCCAGATGCATTTGGTTATGCCACAAATACCAGGAAAGTTTCAGCCATATCGTCCAGAGCATTTTTGAGAATTGTGGCAAAACGTGACATTCTAACTACATTTTTTAGGGTTTTGGCAGAAAAAGAAAAAATTCTGCAATGGCGTATATTCAGTGTCAACAGAACTCTGCGAATATACCAAATTTCAGAAAAATCGTTCATGCCGTTTCGAGATTTCGTGAAGACAAAAATCATTGAAAAAAAAGAGAAAAAGAAAAAAAGAATTACTAAAGATTCACCTATTGGAAATAGGTGAATCTGATAAATGACCTGATCTTTCAGCGACAGAAAGCTTGAACTAATATTACAAAACCACACTCCAATTCACACACGTGATCAATCAGTGATCCGGCCCTTGTTTATTTGAACGGTCTAACAACGACAACATATTCCAGCTAAACTGACTCAAAGCAGGGAAATATTATTACTTTTATCCCCATAAACGCAGGACAGACAAGCTCATGTGGTTGTACAGAGTACAGCATTGGGCGTTTTCATCCAGGACGGCAGTGTTAAGAGTGTTAATGATTCGATATTTTTCAGCTTCTAAAACATTCGCATGATAAAACAAGTAATCTAGTGTTGAGACGTCGGTACAAAATTCACTGTAAAGACACAACACTAAGTGAATAACATGTTTCAAGTTTGTTCGAAGGTAATTTGATAAAAAAAATGCACGTGCTTTCGTTGGTTATATTTTTCCTTTTATATACAAACTTTCATCTCCAACATCCACAATAAACTTAAACTAGACATTTGGACTTGACAAGGACAATCTGGCGCGTTTATGGGATAATGTTTAAGTTGGAAATTGGAGAACAGATTCCATCGTAACTGCCTCCATGAATGACTGTTCATGCATAAGAGCCGAGTGCTCTTATGCATGAACAATCTTTCATGTAGGCAGTTACCATGGGATATATGTTTAAATATCTAGATAGACCACCATGAACCATGGATTTATTTATTTTAGTCGTATATATAACAAGGAAACGTAAGGTTCCATGTTAATTTCCACTATAGTTCTAACGGAGAATATTCATCTCTTGGATGATAATGTTCGATCTCCATAAATACAACCCCCATTTTTGATAAATAGACACGTTTATATCAGTTTGTCTGTACATAACAGTTTGCCAAGATACATTAATGGACATAGCAGCTTTTGAAACTTGTAATGGTATTAACAGTTTTAAGAACAAAGTGTTCAAACTTTCAACATCATTTTCTGAAAATGAAAAAAAACGACATAGAACAAAGATTCGGGTAGCGACCAATAAAATAAGCAGTGCAGTATAACAATGACCCGGGTCTTATCAGTCATGTATAGCACCACTATATGATTGGATTTTAGTAAGTTTATAATGAATGAGTTCAATGGCTGCTGTGGCACGACGCACTGAGGCGTATGATTCATCTGTAATAAGCGCTTCCTTAAATGCACAGTAAGTCGCTAATTTGAAAACAAAATGTTGACCATTTGACAGAAGAACCCCAATTTTTATTATGCAAAAATACCCATATGTTTCATCATATCATTTGTATGACAACGCCTCTTCAAATTAAATGCAGTATAGTGGACTGGTCGTAATCCACGCGCATAAAGTAATGTCCACGCATGAGTTTGCCAGGTAATAAAAATCATCATCAATAAAATTATAATTAATGAAGCACCGGATTGCACCCGGCGCTTCATTAATGAAATGTTTGACGATTATTCCTATAATTAATGTTTGGAATCTAATATTGATGTGTTCTTGGAAATATTGCCCACGCGTGGAAAGTGATTGTACATGTAATTCAAACTGAAGTCGAAAATTTATAGACTTGCTTTCAAAAACGACATGCGCCCCTAATCAATCTCAATCTCTTTATCTGATCACTCACGGAAATGTCCTCTCGGCGGTCCTGCACACCGCAATTTGCAATTTTATTTTCGTTTTTTGTCGAATTATTTTTTCTTAGAAAGACGAGAGTGAAGTCTGTGTGTATTGATTGAGACTGTTCTTTTTCCGAGAAAGGGTTTGATGAATTCGTTGTACCCACACCCACCCCCTTTTTATTACTAAGAAGGCCCAGTGTAACATTAATTCAAACGAACCTCGCGTCCAATGAATTGGATTTTTGTTTGTCATCAAACAACCTGAACGCAGCTCTTTACACCATCGACCAGTAAACTTCGAAACTGCTTTCAAAATCTTCCAACACAGTTTCGTTTGGAAAGAATGTATGTTCATTCATTCGGTAAGTATATGGAGCAATGACTTATCCACCACTTTCAAAGTTTCAGGTTGAAACTAAGATACAGACAAAAGATGCGACAGTATTCCAGGCCCGTCTAACTGTTAGCACAGAAGGTCAATACACAGAACGACAACCCTTTACCTAACATGAAAAGCAGACGACACTTGCAAAACAAATTCTTGAATAATTAATTTTTTTCATTTTTTGTCTCAAAAACATAGGTTATGACCCCTCGTTGGAACGAGCTCGACGAGCTCGTTCCAACGAGGGGTCATAACCTATGTTTTTGAGACAAAAAATGAAAATATTTTGAAAATTAATTGGCGATTTTTGAGAATAGCGCTGGCCGGTTTTGGCCGTCACGTTGGGTAAAGGGTTAATTGATATGGCATGAGTGCCAGCGCGGAAGGATAAAACGAGAGGCCGCACCACGCGTGTGTCGTTCGGTGTTTATTACACGACCTCACGTCTATGAAAGTAATTATTAGGACACTCAGAAATTCATTTGACAACAGTTACTATCAACACAAAGAACGCATTATGTCGCCAAAACAAATTTACCAGGGGAGCCCGTGTTTCTATGTTCAGCTATCGCTAGCGATTCAAATTGTAATTGCGGTGCACTATTTGTAGAAAATTCCAGTGAAATTTCGCGTCAATTTAAAAATAGTCCGTCAACGATTTCCGTTCGGCACATATGTACGGAACAGATTTTTATTTTCCGCATGGTTTATTGTTTCTATAGATGGGGATTTCATAGAACAGGCGTGTAATTAATGATGATATTTGGTCCCGATTCTCAACCTTGCGAGTCGTGAGTATACTAAATTTCATTTTATTGCAGTTATTTCTTGCCCTTTACCTAATGAAAGAGCCCTGACCGACCAACGTGGACGCAGTGGCTCAGTGGTTGGAGCACTGGATTATGAACCGAAAGGTTCGATCCGGACCAGCGGTAACTTCGTTATTGTGTCCGTGGGCAAGAAACTTAATCCCTACTATGGGCGCAAGATGACGCTATGTTCTAAGGCGTGATGACCGTCGACGGAGCACTTGAATTGTACAGAGATAGTAGTAGGGTTGGGGGGGGGGGGGGGCTGATGCTGCTCGGTGCTTCTCTCTAGACACTCCGGCTTTCTTCACCCGTAATAAAACTGCTCGACTGTTAAAGGTGTCTTTAAATCCCAAGAGTTAGTTAGTTGGTGATTGTTCTCTCCAGGTACCCTGGCTTCCCACACCCGTAAAAAATATTGGACACGATGTGACCCTGGCTGTTAACCCCCAACAAGCAAACAAACAAATCCTCCAGTACTGTTCACAAAAACTACATATAGCTCTCGGAATCTCCGATTTCGAGTCGAACTGAATCTCGAACGGAATCAGCTAGAGGATTTCGAATCAAATCGAATTGCGAATCGAATCGAATTGCGAATCGAATCGCACAGCTTTTCAGGTTGTTGATAATACACCGTTTTACAAACGTGGAATAGAGCAAATATTGTCAATCTCCCTCAGGTATTTTATTTAACTACCGCTTATTTGTTTGGGCAAGTCAAACAAAAAAGAGGAATATTCCAGAAACGGACTCAAAGATGATGCGAAACCTCCGTGACCTCTCCTTCTGTCAGGAGATCTCCTGTTACAGGAGACCTCATGGCAGAGAAAGAGTTTCAGAGAAGATACTTGATTGGCTGTTAATAATATCTCGACGATTCTAAAATTTCCGAATCAGCCTGAATCAAATAGAATTATCGGGTGACTTCGAATCTAATTCAGTTTCGAAGCTTCACATTAATCTGAACAATCGCTGTTCTAAATTTAATGTTTTCAATTTTTGCCTCAAAACATAGTTGAGCTTGTTCCAATGAGGAACAATAAACTCTGTTTTGGGAGCAATATTGAACTTTTGAGTAATTCGTTTAATATTTTGGCACGTGCCATCTTCAATTCGCGCTAAGAACACTGCCCTTGGAAAATTACAATTATTATCTATTCATTGTGCGCTACCTTCATGTACTAATTTATACAGCCTGTAAAGGAGCATAATAAACTTGAAACAAAGATTGTAAAGCGTAGCTGGTCGCTAATGATTATTTTTAATCATAAGTGTCAGCGGACCGCCTAGCACGCGCTGATGCTTTGCTCTTGACGTCGTTTCGTCTTCCTGGAAATCTGGTTACATTTCCCTAATGAGTTTACCTTTCATCGGTTTTAGTTGAGATAAATATAAAGTGTTCTGCCTTAAATGCTCAATAAATGGCGTTTCACATTGATTCTTGTCACGAAATAATATGAATCCAAAAGGGTCGAAAATCGTTCTTATAAAGTATTGATAACAACAATAATAACCTGAATTTCTCAGGCGTCGTTTGGCTCTATTACTGGGCCGCCATCTGTGATTAGCAGTCCCACACCCATTAGCGGCCCCTGGCTATCGTCTCGAGTCTCTAATGACTGCTAACTTGCTAATCACAGATGCCGGTGTGACAGGAATGGAAGTCCGTAGGAAAATTAGTCCCTCTGGACTATTATTCCGCGGAATTATAGTCCTAGGTCTAACATTTCTAGGAATAGTAGTCCGGCGGACTACTATTCCTAGAAATGTTAGACCTAGGACTATAATTCCGCGGAATAATAGTCCAGAGGGACTAACGTTCCTACGGACTTCCATTCCTGTCACACCGGTACAGTAATGGAGCCCAACGCCCTCGAAAAGCATGTTATTGTATAAATAGTATGGATGTGGGGTATACATAGTAACGAAGTCTCAGTTAGAAAAATTACTGTTTCTGGACCGACGAGTGATGCTGTTCGTTTATGAACTTCCAGTCCCTTGCTAATTCTCGCCAGTCTATTACACATCCATATCAAAATATTAACCGATATCTAAGAGTGATTGTGTGCTGAATCACCCTGCGTATGTAATGCGTGTATACATATTTTTTTCAAAGACATTTAACAACAAATCTACAAACAATCAATGGCTCAGTTCCGAGAAGTCCACGTTTTGCTTTAAATTGCTCGTCTTTACTCTACATCCTGCTGGTAAACTTCGTACACATTTTTATTTTCTGAACTCCCCCTATAATACCCAACAAGAACGTCTGAAATAGAGGGTATGGAATAAGTGTTTCTCTCAAACGATGCTTAGTGCTATCATTTTCTATGTTGCTATCATCTTTTGACACAGTAATCCACAAACAGCCTTTCTTGTTTTTATTTGTTTAATAGCAGAAGAGTTTATGACATTTACAATTATTTCGATCCAAGTATCCGTTTCAAAAACGTGACCCGGAACAGGCCATAACCCGGACGTGGACCGACTATAGTACAATAACATCAATCGCAATAATTAGAAATCTGTTCAAACCGATTAACGGAAAACCAATTCTCTATATATGAATATTGTCTGGAATGTCTCTGTCGCTGGATTAAATGCCCTGCACAAGGACACAACAGTTTCCCCAGGCAGGGATTGTACCGTCGACCTCTTGGTTTGAAGTTCAATGCGGTAACCACTAAGGCCCCGCGTACAAATATTTATTACTATATTTTGTTCTAAACAAGCTTAGAATGATATCAATCAGTACCAATGTCTAGTACGAGGCATAAGGAGTACTTCTCACCTTTATGTTGGTGTGCAATCTGGGTGAATGCCACTGGGACTAGTTGAGACAGGGGTGAGTGCTGGTTGGAGAGTGGAAAAAATATGCTGAACAGTGATTTGAAAATACACATACATATAGTAATTCCTTTAGGGTTTTGCCTTTTGTCCAGAATCACACTCACACAAATGGTAAATTAACCAAATAACACCTCTTTTGGCGACTTGTATCAGTTTTCGTTCCCTTGTGACATTAATCCTGTTTTACCATCCCAATCCATAATGTCCTTAGCATTTTTACCATGTGTTGGTACAGGGATACAAATGCCCTTCCAGGCACAATGGTAGATAACTGGGTTCTAATTCATGTTATTTAATGCAACAAAAATAGGAATACACCGGAAATGAAACTATTTCTGTGCCATTCCACCATAATATAAATAAATGTACATGTACTGAACCTGAGCGAAAACGAAAAAAACCCCGACTTCCCAGTCTCAATGATGATAAAAAGCATGCGCAACACATTATGTGTGTGCAAGTGTATATGTACACTCTAAAATCAGTTGGATCAACTGAGTTGGGTGAATATGAACCCAACTGGATACATATTCACTCAACACAGTAGATTTGGGTTAATTTGCAACTTAATTGATTTTAGAGTGTATGAACTTGTGCATTGTCACACATTCCATCGCGTTCAAATGTAACGTGTGTTCGTGTCTGGTACTTATCAATGCAAAAAGAAAAATGACATCAGTAAAAATAGCTCATCATCATGCAATATATCAAATGTCTCTACAAAAGTGTCAGTCAACGTTAATAACCAAAATGATTAGTGAACATAACTGAGAGGAACCATTTGGTTCATATAGTATTAGTCTAAAAAATCTCGGTTCTCAATCAGCGAGGTCTAGCTGATGTAATCTACATCCAATCCATCATTCCAAATGGAGATCTTAGCAAGTGATCTCACAATGACATAAATATACACATGTATACGAACAAGCTTTGTTGCTCATGCTTTCTATGAACTTATTATGTGACTATATAATTTAACCGCTAAATATCACTAGTGTTTGACGATCTTTTTCTGGTTCCCGGAGAATCCACAGTGTGGAATCCGATTCCATATCACTATAGTATGACGGACTATTTACGGGTGCGTTCGAATTCGCATAATTAGCTGTTCCGGTCGCAAAGAGTACTTTAATCCGAGCTTGGATGGGTGCGCTCGAACATCGGTTCTGGTTGACTTAAAGTTGACAGTTCACTTTATTACGTATCCATGCCCATCGGGGGATTCCCCGGAAGTGTGCACCTGTTACAAAAATAAGTGTGAACAAAAATACCCCCCCCCCCCCAAAAAAAAAAAAAAAAACGGTTGGGGGAATTGTTAATGCTAGCGTTGGCGTGCGATGTTGAACTATACTACGGCAGCGAGTTTGATCCGGCGAGCTGACCTCAACTCGACATGATACTGCGACACAGATCACTTCACTGTAGCGATATGAAAATATTACACGCAAGTATTACTTTTCCTCCAGTTCCATATTTACAAAGCCGTACGGAACACGAGTTCCATACGGATTTCAGTTTACGGACTTTTTACAACCTGACCTCATGGATCCGGATATCAAAAGAACTAAACTTCGCCAATTGTTGTAATCGGCCAATCGTCGCATTCTGACGTACACCAGTTCGGAAGCTGTGGCGACAGCGGATAAATCGAATGTCGATTTGAAAGATGTTTGTTTAAATCCACCAAAATTAGCTAAATTACATTTATTAACTAAATGGGGAGTGGTTTTATAACACTCAAGTTCTGAATTTGAAGCGAATATCTCTCAGATTACGACAGCTAATTTCTTAAAAATACGAATAAATAACCTATTTGAACAAAATTTTCATTTATTATTTTATGTTTATGTATAGATCTGTCAGTACTCACACGCGTTTGCCAATCACCCCTGTGTTTTGTTTTTATTTTTATTTCAAACAGACGTCAGAACTGTCAAATTCTAGAAATAAATAGACAAAACTACATATATGTTTCAATGAGTTGTTTTGTATTCAATGAGTCAGATGTGCGTAGGAAGAAAACGTCGAGACCAAAGGTCGAGACGTTTTCTTTCTACGCACATCTGACGAATTGAATACAAAACGACTCCTTGAAACATACATGTGGTTTTGTATTTATTACATGACCCAAGCACCAACTGACCTAATTTTCTTTTCTATCAACGGTGGTAAACACCATGCACTTTATGCAGTCGCATTGCATAAAAAAAGTCCCGGTTGGAACAGGTTGGTGTGCAATACGGAATTCCGTATTGCACAGCCGTATTGCACGCCGTATTGCATAAGAGAGACTGCATGGGCATGTAATAAACCCGAATTTTTAAATTAATGGGTTCTTTGTCACAGAACGCAACGTGTGAATGCGTTCGTCAATATGGCACTCAAGCCATCGCGAAAGGATAGAACTCGAGGCTGCGCCTCTCGTTCTGTCCTTTCGCGTTGCCACTCGTATCGTATTGACGAACACATTCACGCTTCGTGACGTTCTGTTTATATAGCTCATGCATAACAAGAACAGAGCACCATTGTGAAAATACTTCCACCCCACGACATACCAACCGGTGTGGCACTATCCAAGCTGAGGAAGACAGACAGAAAATTATTAATAAATAAAAACTTCCACACCTCTCTATCAGAATATGTGGGCACTTTCTCTTGCCATATGCCTGAAAGATCCTGATCTACTGACCATGCGTGTAAGATTTCATGGTGATCTAAACAATTATGTTTGTGGGGTTTTGAACTCTCAAAGAGAATGGTGGTATTCTGGATTATATGAAGTCGTCCGTCTGTCGATATCGTCTATCCATTATTCCATCCGCCCACCTGTGTATGCAACTCTACAAGTAACAGTTGGATCATCCATCTTTTATTTTCAAAATTATTCTTTGTGCATTGGTCTAGCATTCATCTTGGAAATTACAATTACAAGTATTTGAGAACTCGGTGATTTTCGTACCTGTGCCGGGATACAACGTTTGGAGAGCAGATTTTAGTATCCGGGAGGGGTGGGTGTCCAAACTTTAGGAAAAAGATACAGGTTAGTGTGGGTGGATCTGAAAAATGTGGAAAACAAAGATTGTCACGTTATGTCTGCAGTTTTTCCCTACCATCACCCCTTGCCCAGAACTGTGAAATCAACTATGCTGTATTTTCAATGTCACACGTTTTCCCTTATTCACACTAAAAACTAAAGTGTTAAAACTGACCCTTTCAAGGTATTAAACCCATTCTAACTCTTAGGGTTTGATTTTAACACTCAAAGTGCAATGCTTTGAGCACTTAGACATTACAATCGTCAGACATCTGAAACCTGAATGGATGGCACTTCTCATGTGTCTAGCATTAATGGTTCTTCCAGAATCGTCCACAATTTGATTTGCGCTTGGTGGGTACATAATTAAAAGGGCACAACGCAGATGACGCGGATCAGGCTCGAGAGTTCGAGCCTGATCCGCGTCATCTGCGTTGTTTCCTTTTAAGTGTCGCGACATTACACTTGTCAAGTGGTATTATTGTCAACACCTGTCAAGTTCTGGGATATCTATACTTGAACAAAGTGCTAGTTCAGCACTTAGTAAGTGTTAAATACAGCACTTCAAGTGTAGTTTTTAACACTTTAGTTTTTAGCGTGTTGATTCGTCTGGTGTACGAGTCAATAAGGGATAAAATGTGACAACGAGAACACGACGTATTCGTCCATTTTCTGGATAGACTGAATAAGGAGAGTGCATAGTGGTCGTTAGTGAAATTGTCTCACTGCAAAATAGTTTAACCAGTTTATGCACAAACATAGTAAAACCGTTCGGCAGTTTTTGCTGGGTCTTGAGGTTCGATTTTTCGGTTTGATGCAAAAAATCACAGCCGAACCGGAAATCGAAAGCCCGCCCAGTCCTAGTACAGATGAAATATACCATGTTAGGTTTCGGTTGCGCCGCATTAATCTTAAAGTCCAGTTGTGTGATAACCATTTATTACTTTCCCCTTGTGCCAATGTGGGGTCGTTGACACATCAGAACATTTTCTCTTATACTGTTCAGTCGATGCACATTTTTTGAAATGGTGCAATCGGTGTTCTGCCTTTCACTCTTGATCTCTGAACGCTACAATGTGGTTTAGAGATGTTTTACAATGCCTAGAATCGGTATATTTTTGAAGTCGTACAAAATTTCACAATTTTAAGTGAACGCTTAGGGTTGGGAAACGCTCTCCGAACCTATCTTGATTCGAGCCACAAGGGCCAACACATTATGAAATACGTTCTTCTATTTAACAAGCTCTTCACGTTTTTCACTCTGTATCCTGTACACACTGATCAATGTCAAGTGTAATGGCATGATGTATTTGCATTCTGTCTTCGAGATGGCTTATTATCATCCCACCACTTTCATTTCCTTTCCTTTTCACCGTTTCACTTTTCTATCCTCAACTTGTTCTCCCAAGGGATGTTGAACAACTCCTATACCTACAGAAAGATTTTATTCCAACACTCATAGAACAACATAGCATTATACAAGTAATCTACTGTCCGTTTGTTCCTACTATCCTACTCTTTCGGGTCTGTTTTGAAGCCCTGGTGATAGAAGAAGGACAGACTAAACGGGGCGACCTTCCCCAGACACACCTCACTGTCACTACTTCCCTACCACCCGAGAAGGCAACCCAATACTTCGTATTCACCTGCGTCCACAAGGAGCTTGAATTGCCTGACAGCCTAAAATTTCGTTTCACCATATTAGTTTAACCCTTTGTACGCTGGTAGTATATTCCATGTCAGTTCTGGAAGAGTCTATAATTGTTACTTGAGGGAAGACCAATAGCGGGGGAGGAATTCGCTAGAATTGTGCACTTGGTGATACCTTCCTGAAATTTGGCATGATGTAAGGGTAGGCATCAGAGATTTCAAAATCGATCGGCTACAAGTTGGCACCATCCTCTAGCCACCACTAGCAGCGAAATCCAAAATGGCCGCCAAGCGGATCGAAAAAAAGCTATTTTCGCCGATCGCACAACTGAAGCTCCAAACCTAACACCATACATGTGCTGTAATTGATGTGAATGATGGAGTGAAGCCCTTGGAACAAGTTGGGGGGAAGATTAATGGATAATGGGATCAGAATTTCCGTCGATGTGTGCGTCTGTGTGTCTGACTGTCAGTATGATCGTCCGTCCGTAGATAAATTAGTGTTGAATGTTTCTCGGGAATGCAATGGTCAAATGAACATGGTATGAGAGATTCCTGTCAACACATGAACAAGGGTACTCGATAGTATGCAGCAGTGGGGATACTTGGACATTTGATAATCCAATTAAAGTGACAGTCTATTCTCAACTTCCGGCATTTTCGATAGATTTATTTTCTAAGAAAATAAAACTATCAAATTTCTAGAGGAGTTCTGGTTCAATCTCAACACCATAGCGACACGTCTGCCAGCAAGGGCAGTGCTGGAATGAACTCGGGATGCATTAGTTCCCGTTGTTAATTATACAATGTTATCTTGCCAGTATAGAACATTGGCAAAATGGGACTAGAAGGGGTGAGTGTATGTTTGCAGTCATTCGAGGTACAGGAATATTTTTTGACTACAAGTAGTATTCTTCATTTTCGGCCAGTTAAGATGTGGTGTGTTCCAAGTCAGGATTAATGTTGCCGACACTTAATGCCCATCCCTCATGGTATGCTACTTTACCAGGGATATAGAGATATAGCCACCACTGGGAGCCAAAACATGACCTTTGATGTCGATGAGTGGTCGAAATGTTTTAGCGAATAACTTATCGAAATATGATCCGGTATGGCAATTTGATACCTTACGTTAGATTTATTAGATCAACTCAGGTATGGATTCATTGAGACATGAGTGCGCTACAAGATGAAGGATTTCCAAGTTGATTTGCTATGGAGTAGGAACTGACTAGTCACATGTGGCCTATGGCCAGAGAAAGACAAGGATACCATAGATGAACACACGGGTGAACGAAGGTATCAACTGTTGTACAGAGGCAAAATAGTTGGGGATATTGTATCATGCTATGCATGAATTAACACCGTCTTGTGCAGTAAATAACAGACTATTTTCCGAAATCTAAAACTGTATTCCTATACCCCGGACAATGTAGCAATCCACATGGGATGAACATTTGTTAGCAAAATCAACTCAACTAGAAACATGACATGTGTTAACTGGCCGAAAATGGAAAAAAAAATACCAGAATAGGAGATGACTGGTCCTAACATGACAGTATACTACTCAATATTGTTACAACAGCCACCTTCACACTTACACAAAGGTGTGCACCTTAATCCAGCTTTCAAGCATTTGCAATTGCCCTTGCAGGCCTTGGCACAACTACAGTGGAGCATCAGTGCACATGCAGCACTTGCGTCTCCTAGGTGAGTCCAAAATGGGACCAGAATATTGAGACGTGGATTCCACTCCCATCCGTACTGTGATGGGTCTGGCACACATAAGTGTTTCTGCAGAGCACGATGCCAAATGAAAGATGACACAAGAATTACCCTTTTTACATGTTGATACAGAGCTGCTTTGGTGGGCGGGATGTTTTCCATAGACTTAAGGCCATGTGTGAACATATGCCGTCTCGCATCATTGACACGTGTACTGACACAACTGTTACTGTACATCTGTATGGTGAGTTTTTCGATATGCTGCATATGAGGGGAATCCTCTGAAAAGACTTGCGGATTCTCAGTCAATTCTATCATCATTTCAGTTGATGCGGGAAAATTCATCCATGCATTCCATCCTGTCTTCTTCCCAATGCCGAGCATGCTGGATGTTACATCACAACCTGTGAAGGCGTGGAAGAAAGTCAGGGCCTTACAGTAATCAGGTCCAAGTTGTGAAGCTATCTCATGAATTGGCATATCTTTATATGCCTTTCCAATTCCAAACCCAATCCACAGCTCACTGAGTCCAAGGTCACGGAATGTTGCGAAATGGTGCAAAGACAGAATGACGACATCAGAATCAACCGTGCGAAGAAAAGCTATTTTGTGACCTTGTGAGACTGCATGGTTGAGATGAAGCATCATGCGCGTGTCTGCTTCCTCGTGGTTCGATGGAGATATGTCACATAAGCTAACATCCTTATTGCATAGTACATATTCTCCTGATGTCGTTAACAACTGGTACTCGGATGTTGATGTTAATTTCAGCAGTTCAGCAGACAGGAACTTGAAAAATTCGTCTTTATTCTCACTAACTTTCAAGAATGCCTGCCAATTCTTCCCTTTAGGTAAAGGGACGTTCTCGGACACCCGTATCAACCTAACTGCTGTCTCACCGAGGCGTTTTGCTCGCGTCTGATTCTTCAAACTGCCTTCGGGGTAACAGTCATAGATCGCATCAACCCTTGTGGTGTTCGTGTTAATCAGAGATTCGATGTATGGCAATAATTGCAATCGAGCATATTCTCCAAACAGATCCGCTTTCTGTGGTTTGATTACATGGACTACAGCAGGCATATCCAAGATGACAACTGAAGCTTGTCTAGCTGCTGAATTCTTCCCTTGTGCAGGAATAGCTGGTAAACAATTGAGAATTTGAGATTTTGTCCCACTCCGTAGCTTACCTCTATCGGATAATGCTGGCGGATCACGTGCATTCTCGTGCATGAAAAACTCATCCATGTTTGAATCAGGCCGGGCTTGCAGTGAAACGAACATCTGGGTAACTATTGCGGCAGTTGCTTTACTTGACATGAGTTTGTCTCGGCCTTTGTCCAGGTTGGCTGGGGGTGGGTTAAGGAAGGTATATATATTTGCCTTGGGAATAACATCATTCAGGGGTACGGTGCATTCCACAAGCCTTTCCTTCAAGAAAGTGGAATATAAATGCTTGCCCCTTTCGGGTAATGACCGTAAACTCTTACTAACTTCGGGGTCCATATATTCACCAGTATCTAATGTCACCAGCTGACCACTAGTTTCATCATAAGGGTTGATAATGAGTCCCTGATTCACCAGATCGAGGAGAGATTTCAATTGATTCAGAAATTTTTTCTGCTCTGATACCGAACTTTCCGGGTGTTCCGTGTTATCTGATGATGTTGTGTGGAAACTTGCATATTCATACTCATCTATAACACGCAGAACTTCTGACCTTGAAAGCTCAATAACGACTTTCTCTTCAGCCTGGCCATAGAGACCTTTTGGACCACTGTCTTCTTTGAGTAGTTGGATACTATGTTCTTGGCTCTGATCTAAACCCATCATACTGAACTTCCTCTCACTACGCTGGACCACAAAATGGCCTTCCATGAATTTGTTGTGGATTGAAGGATGCCGCCTGGGTAGCTGAGACATGTCTCTCAGAAATACGGGGACCCACCGACAATAATTTGTATGTCCTAGGGCAAAAAAGTAACTGCACAACTCATCGATAGAACACAGTGTACCAGGCCAGTTACCGATTCGTTGGTTCCGAACGAATTGACAGCTTGTCAAGAGAAAGTTCCGAACGATTTCACCCCAATAGCGCGCAGTTGGAGATTGTGAAAGAATCCTCTGTTCCCACATTTCAAATGACTCATGGGGCCCAGTCTGCTGACAGTAAATCTCATAAGCATTCTTTCTGAGGATCTCAAGCCAAGCTAGAGTGAGAAGATATGCCTGTCGCGTCCTCTTGACATGTTTCCCACCAAGTAGGGATGATGCTACACCGGGTGTGAATATCTTTGCGAGGTGAAACATTCGCTCCCAACCAGAACCACCCATAAGCTTACCACCAGCTTCTTGGGTGCACATTTCAAGATGCAGGAATCCAATCATACACACCATTCGATCCTCACCTATCTCCTCTGGGAACAGCCATTGACATTTTTTCTGCCTGGCATACAACGGACAGTCACCTTCAATGACAGGTATCTGGCCGGGGTTTACGAAAGCAGTAGCTTCCCTGACCACATACATAGCATGCTTCTGCATACTGAGTGAGTCCGCTTTCTGCTCACTGAAAACAGGGAATACCCCAATAACTGCACGAGGTTTGACATTGTCTTGATCTTCATGTTTTGAAAAGAAGCCTGAAAAGGTCACAGGGACTTCATCAAGCTGCCAGCTGCCATCAACCTTCCCTTTATTGCTGATCTGTGACACATGAGACAACCAGTCATTCTCTCCCACGTTCAAATCTGCATATTCATTGGGCCGTACATTACATTCATCTGGAGATTCAAGCCTGATGTCCCCACCAAAGTCTTCAACGAAAGGAACAAATGCATAGTCGTCTGGGAGTTCAATTTGTGTGTCTTCTGGAACATCTAAACTCAGTGGTGGGGGATCAGTACCCACATTGTCCCTGCTCAGTTGACCAATGAGTGTGATGGACGTACCATGCATATCAGATCTACCAGATACATCAATGTTATCAGTGGTTCCTATCGAGAAAACATTACGTTTGCAGTTAGCTGGGACTACAACACCTTCGTTCTTGAACCGCAGTGAAACAGCTCTCGCGAAACTCCTGCGAACATCCATTACGCGATCATAAGAGACAGAGAGTCCCATTTGATGAAAATCTCTGATAAGATTTTTCATACGATCATGGGCATGCAACTTCAAACCCACATAAAGAGGCATTGGAGTTTCTCTGTCACGTCTCTGGTGAACATTTTGTGCATGTTCGGAGCGTTTCGCTGAATTGCTGATCAACATCTGTGAAATAGTACAAGCCACTCGAGTCTTGGCATTAACAGTCTCATCATCGCCTAAGTTCTGTATACTACATGTGCCCTCAAGTAGAACTCTAAGAAGAGTCAGGAGTGAGTTGGGTACAGGCTCGCTCAAGCAATAAGATGAAAATGATCCCGTGAAAGGAGCTTGAGATATGAGTATGTGTTTACGCAGAAGAAGACCCACATCAACTATCTTTTTTGCCTCTTCCTCAGACACTATACGAGTTAAAGATTCGGACAACAAGGAGCCAACTCGAAACCTACTTGAAATAAACACATCTCTACCCTGTGTGAAGGCGTCCCAGCCATCGCCCAATTTCTGCAACAAATGTTCTTTGAATCGAGTGGAATGTATTTCTTCACTAAGCCAATCAGAACCGACTTGCTTCAACCTCCGACTGTACAGATTCTTGAGATCGACAAGCTTCATCGCGGAATCGTTGTGTTCAACAAATGTTATGAGCTCTGCCATAACGAGAGGGTCATAGGGCAGGCCTGACGCGGAATGTTCGGCGTTCTTCGACTTTTTAGATTTAGCCGCTCGTGCTTCATTGGCAAGCTTACAATAACAGGTTTTGTGATAGTAAAGATCACTAGCAGCGGAATCAAATGCTGCATTGACCCGAGAAAAAACAACCCAGTTCTCGGCTTCCTTTGCCATAATTTTGAGTTTATTGTTATCAGACATTGATCTGCAAATAGGCTCACTGCTGTCACCTTCGCGTTTGTGACAATAAACACACTGGGGCAGTTTCCTGTCACAGCCAGATTCAAAACTTGTCCGTGTTCTTTTAGGACTCAGCGTGGAGCAGGATGCCACTGCCTCATTTCGCTCTCGCTTGTGTAGCACGCGCTGTACGATGTGAGTCCGAATACTGTCACGGCATGTCTTATGATATATTGCCTTATTCGTCAACAGTGACATCGACATACACTCATCACTCTCTCTCATCAAACAATCAATGGTCAAATTATATGGAAGCTCAACGCCATTATCTAGGAAGCGCGTTATGTCTTCCTCAATAGCTTTATAGGCGTCATGAAAACGAGATTCTCTATACGGACGCATCAATTTCTTGGAACTGTCTTGCTGGCAAAAGCAACAACGTTCCCAGTCAGTACTAGTCCGTACACGAAGAGGATTCTCACTCATTCTGTGAATGATTTTTGTGAACAATCGCGTTCTCGAATTAATTTCGACAGACAAATCAGAATTGCTTGCGGAATTACGCCAAACAAGAGATTGTATGGCAAAGAGACTGCTTCATAAAGAGCGTTGTTTCTCCGGGATCAGCGTCATTCAGGTTTGCCTGAATGACGCTGATCCCGGAGAAACAACGCTCTTTTCAAGTTCCAAGAAATTGATGCGTCCGTATAGAGAATCTCGTTTTATTCTACATCATCTCCCACGTCTGTTTCCAACACGTGCGTGGATCAGAGTTCACTTTCGCGCCCTTACAATCGGATGTATAGTCGGTAGACCGTCGAAAAGGAGGTTCCCTTCAGCCGCTGGCGGCCATTTTGGATTGTGCCGCTACTGGTCGCCACCGGTCGGTGTCAACTTGTAGCCGATCGTTTTTGAGAACCTCATAGCCTACACTAACAGTGTGCCAAATTTCAAGAAGGTATCACCAAGTGCACAATTCACCTGTATGTGACGAATTCCTCCCCCGCTACAATCAATATTTTCAACCTGCAGCCCCGGGGGCTGCATGTTGAAAATCTTCATTGCCAGTAGTAGGAGAGGGATGGATCGTGCCACATTGAGGGGGGGGGGGACCCCGGGGGGATCACGGAAGTGACGTCATATCACGTGACCTGGTGGCGCCATGTTTGGTTGCCATGGTAACCCGCGTGAGCGGCCATCTTGTGACGCCATCCTCATAGTGATACTTGGAGTGAGTGCGCATGCACAGCACGTGTTGTTAGGGTGATACGTGTTTCAGTCGTCCATTTTGTATACTGGAGGCAGCCATCTTGGTTTCTATGGTAGCACGTGGTTGCTATGTGACCCAAAACCTTCTAAAAAGACAGGGGTATGTTCGGAGGATGTGTTCCTTTGTACTGGAGTAATTTCCCGATTCGAAGAATTACCCAAATAAACCCGACAATCCCTCCAAATCACCGAAATTGACTTTATTTACTACGGATTCCCCAATTTATCGGTGTAGCACGTAGTGCTATAGTACCAGGGGGGGGGGGGGGTACTAGGGTGTGTTCCTTTGTAGAAGAGCAATTTTCTGGCTTAGAATTCTCCCAGAATCCTCGTTTAATTACCACAAACAACCCGACAATCCCTCCAAATCACCGAAATTGACTTAATTTCCCCATTTTATCGGTGTAGCACGCAGTGCTATAGTACCAAGGGTACAAGGGGTGCGTTCGATTGAATAGGAGTAATTGTCTGGCTTTGTATTATTGTGGTTATAATAGTACGTAGGCGGGGGGGGGGCGTGGTTACGTTCCTTTGGACTAGAGTAATGTTTTTTTTCTCCAATGAATTGTATAAGAGTAGTGCTATATGACAAATTCCTTTGCTCATTACCCAGAATCTTTTGCTTCTACCATTTATAAAGATTACAAGTAGGGCTCATATGTGTACATGAAAGTGAGGAAGCTAACTTCAAGTTCCACCATATACTCATGTGAGGATCTACCCAAGAGATGTGTCGTATGAGGTCTAATTTACTATCCCTCTTAGCCTCATTTCAGTATTTGAGGATACCTTTTGAGGATACCTTTTGGGTTTGTTAAAAAATAACAACACAATTTTTACATTTTAATTTCTTTTATTCAACAACAAAAACATACCAACTTTTTATGGAATCTTCTATGGTATGTGGATTGTCAGATATTCATAAACAGTCTTTCGGCAGATTGGACATCTCAGTGGTTTACAAGTCTTTGCACAGGTACAAATGGTGTCAAACAAACGGAGCGACATTGGCTTCAGCTAATAAGCACACACTACATTTCGTCCTCCGTGAATCTTCTTCTTGAACTGTTGTGTCCATTTCTTCTTTGATGGCCATTTCTTCTTGAACTTTTTCTACATCCATGAATTCAGATGGTAAATTATGAATGTAATAACAGTCTGGGGAATATTTTCTGTGTTCTTCTATAACATCATCTTCTGTTTCCCAGAAACGAACAATAATACCACTATGAAAACATTGAGTTCTGTCTCCTGTCCCCAAATAAAAGAATCCAGCTTTTGTGAGTTCATTCGGGGTTTTCACACTTTCACTTTGTAACATGAATTGAAATGTCTTGAGACGATTTTCTCCCAATGCATACTTAACGTGTTTTGGTGGTCTTTGTTCTGGTGTCTTTCTTATTTTCTCTTCTCCACGTAATAACTGCTCCAGTACTGGTGGTGGAACATCACGAAAATACGTTTTGAATGAAACGCTCATTCTTTCTACAAAGTCTCTTGTATTTCTTATTTCTTGGTTTCGTGATTGATAATCATTCAGTGCCATCTGTATCAGCGACGGAATAGTGAACATTCTTCAATCTTTTTTATCTTCATTCTTCTTTGGTTTTCTTTCTCTCTTTGGTTTGGGTTCTCCTATTTCAAGGCTTCTCTTTTTTGCAATATCCACTTCTTTGGTCACTTGTTCCCAATCTCTCGTGGTAAACTGATACCCAACGTCGTTCTTGAACAGTTAAATCTATAAATCGTTGTTAAGTTTGAAGACGGTCACATTTGTAGACATCCCTCTTCTTTGGCTGTCGAAACAAAAAAATGAGCTGAACACCAAATGCACTTTTTTATAGTTTTTCTTCAATACCGCGACATCTAGTGGCTGGTTTCCTGAATGACGTCATTAACCAACACATCATTATCCATTAGATCAGTCGTAAACATGTTGGATATGGTTTCCATCGGTACACCGCGACAGCGATGTTTCAAGTAAAATAAACAGTATTGTCCACACACTGGTAATGGTCCTTGAAGGCGTTTTGTATTATACTTCCAATATCTAGAATTCTTCTTCAGGAAATTCTCGAATGGTCTGTGTTGTGGTAGTAATCCATAGGAATCAAAGTATTCTGCGTTGTGGTGACTCACAAAGAGAGCCACCCAATGTTATCCTTTTCTGTGGTCTGGATCCGTGTTGGCTATCAAAGCCACTGATCTGTGATCTGGTAATCTTCTTGGTAATTTGTTTCTTGCAAATACTCCCAAACATACTCTCTTAAGACAACTATCTGATCGAAGTGCATTCTCTAACTGCAACGTGTTCATGTTGAGTAATCGAAGATTACTTGTCTATTCTTATCCATTTCTATGATGTTCTGAAATTCTGCATACACCAGTACGTTGATTGTGGTTGGTAATGGGTTTTCGAAATGGACTTCAAGTCTCAAAGTTCCTCTCTTCACCAGTTCGAAGTGTTGTCCATGTGATCGGTCTGGAGTCATGTCGAATACGAATAGGGTGTATCCATTTATGTACTCTTCTCGGCTGATGTGGTTTCCTTCATTCTCATACATTTGTCCAGTTCCTTGGAACAGTGTCGCATAATATCTGGCCACTTCTTGTTGTTCGAATCGAGGTTGTAATGGTTTGGCTGGAATCTGTTGGCCATCCACGTACATAGCCAAGTAATTGATTTTGTAGTTCTTGAAATTATACGGATTCTTTGAAAAGTTTCCATTGAAAGCATCGTTGTCTACACATCCCACTACGATGCGTTTAGGTTGTGGGCCTAAAAATAAATTTTCTTGTGTAATACTCAGATTTCCTTTTGGCACTGAAAACACCTTGGTTTCCACACGATCATATGATATTTTGCAGTTGCTTTTGTCAGTGCTTTCTCGTGAGCCAGTCTCACGAATGATTGGAGTCTCTCTTTGCGTACAAACATGGATACATCTAGAATAATTTTGATCTTGTGTATATCGGCATCGGCCATCAATGCGAAAGCATCTTTGGCTCTATTCATTTTAACATGAACATAAACTCCATTCAGCAAGTAACGAGTTTGGAAAAACATGTCCAAATGTAATCTCCCAGTCATGTCCACGATTTTACTTTTCTCTATAAATTTCTTTCGAAGAAGAAATCCCTTGTTATCATCTGTCAGATCTTCCATGTATCCGGCCGTATCCTTATACCATAATGCATTAGTCAGTTGTGACTTCTTGGCAGCTGATCCATAACTCAACAAAGTTTCTATGAAAGCTCTGTGGTGATAAGTGTTGTTGGAAGGAGATACCAGTTTTTCAATCAAGCTGATTTCGATTTGATTAAATAAGGAATGCATCCATAAATTGACTGGACCCACATTGGCATCGGGTGCAATTGATGCCCCATTGGAATCTACAACCTTTGCTTTAACATACAAGTATGTATGTGCCAAATTCAAATAATCATCGCCTAAGCCTGCAATGTGGAATTCTATTGGTCCACTGTTTCCTATGGTCGCCAAAGGCCTGTGTTCTACCCATTGCCCATGTTCCACACTAGTCTGTGTTGGTGGTATGGAAAATAAGTCGAGTTCGCTGTTGACACACTCACAAGATTTTTCATTGATGAGAGACATCACGCACCAAGAACGTCTTGGGTCTGTACAGCTCGCCTTCGTTTTGTCGATTTGCCAGTTTTGCATGGTGCAGGCCTTTTTATACTTTTCCAGCCGGGTGGTTTTGAACCACCAACCACTTCATTCCAAGCTCCTGCACCAGCCTCTTTGACTCTTTTGATTGCTGCCTTTTTAATATTTTCCCTTCAATGACATCTTCGGCAAAGGCCGCTCCTTTTCTCAATAACTGTTTTTCCATGGTCCTGGCTAAATAAAAGTAACACCATATTCTTCAGTCCTCCCAATATACTTCCCAAACCACAACATCTCTGTATTTGAGCTCCGGAAAAAGCTGGTAGACCGTCCCCAGCTTGTTTCGTGTAATATTTTTTTTGTACAATTTGGACGTACAACAGTAAGTCATGTTTATGTGAAATGAAGAGATCTACGATTTCTGAAATGAAGTGTGACTGTCACTTTCCCGAACTCGAAAGGTTCGGGAAAGATATGAAGAAGAGGTATTCTTGTATCTCTCACGACTTGGTCATGAACCAAGTCACAGTATACATAGAGTGAATAAAATCCTTGGTTGACATCAACAACTCTGGAAGAATTGTAAGTTCCTGATTTAAAAACGCACTCATTAAATCACAAAATATTTTGAAGAGTAGGACTCAATGTGACCACGACTCCATCATGTACCGTGATACGAACTTTACCAGTCACTTCATCCAGTTCAAAATCTATCAAGATTACTTCTTTAACACCACTGATAGCCCATATCACATCAGTGGGATCCGAATATCGACACCAAATGATGTGATTTGGAACATGTGATATAATATTTTCAATGTTTTGAATAACTCGATTTACAAAGGATGATTTACCACTACCCGTGGGGCCACACAATAGACAAGTGAATGGATGCTTCCAACGAGGATCCATGTTTGCTGTTCTATGTGGGAACTGCTCACCCTTTTATACGTTTTTGGGAAGGGGACAGCTAGTTAAAAAATGTGTATGCGTGTACTGTATGCAGAGGAACTAAATTTCATTTTTGTTGAAAGAAAAAGGTTCGTCCTTGTCCAAAAGTAACCTATCAGGCGACTTGAAGACATCCACGACACCTTTGTCTGTGGTTGCCAAAACAAAATTCAGAATAAAATGTTTCGTCCTTGCCCAAGGGAAACTCATCAGGTGGCTTAAGGGCAACCACAACATTTTTTTTTTTAATACTTGTTTTTTCTTTATTTTATAAAAAAACTCCTCTATTTACATCTTCACACTGAGTGGTTTCTTGAAGGTCATGCATTCAATCGCTAAATCCATAATACAACATCTCTGTTCATTTGTGAGAGGTTTCTCGAACATATCTTCATACTCTTTCTGTGCTGGTGGTGGATTCATTTCAGAAGTATTATGGTCCCATAGTAGATGGACATCATTCTTGTTAACTCTTTCAAGTGCTTCACTAAAACATGTTATAATATTCTCTTCTCCAGACATCATGAGGCATACATTATGCTGAATCTGACTTGGATGATCGACTGTCCATCCATAACATTTTTCTTTTACTACAGCGTCAATATTCTCTTCCACATAATGAGCATATGCCAAACAAAGTTCATGTTGCAAGCGAACTTGCCTAAGTTCACTATCAGTTTCATCAACGATCAATGGTAATGGTTTGGTTCTTCTTACTGTGATCTTCTTCTTCTTCAAAGGTGGTTCCCTTGGCTTTTTGAAGTCATCAGAAGGTTTAGTATCTTCAGTTAAAGCTCTTTATTGGGTGTTGATGGCTGCATCTATTTCATCTATTTGGAATTTCAGTGCATTCCATTCTTCTAAAGATAGTGCAATCCCAGACTTCGTTGGATAAGGTTTCTGATCTTTACCCTCAAAGTATCTTCGAACATGTATCTTCAGTTCACCCTGGTACTGGGTGACATTAGTGTAAGTCTGCTTGCTACCAAGTTGGAACATCTTCTCTGGTCAATGGTTCGATCGTGAAAGATGCCAAGTCCATTCTTCGTCTAATCTTATATATCTTTAACGGACGTGTTTGAAAACACCACCACAGTTCAGGAAATTTTGATTGCTATTTTCATTATTGATTGGAGTTTGTGTTTGTTTCCTATTGGATTATAGGTTAAAGTTAGAAAAATTAGAAAATTAGTATAGAAAGTAATGGAAAAGAAACACAATAAGAATACATTAATCTGATTGGTTGATTAACTTTGATCTGATTGGTGAGTTGGGCGATCAACCTGCAATCTTGATCCTTAAACTGTAGGATATGGCCCTCTGCTTTTTATACTGACTTGGGACAAGTCAAGCTACAAACCTCTGTCCTATGGAGATAAGTCAAATAGCTACAGTTTGTACTTTTTTTTCTTCTAGTTCAGTCCTGTAAGAAGTGTCCCTCTGCATTTTGTACTGAACTTGGGACAGGTCAAGTTTGCCTGATATTTGTCAAGAAGATAAACATCAAATAACTTGAGAGCATTACCACCCCACAACAGGATTTTTTTTTTTAATTTTTTTTTTTTTTTTTAAATTTTTAATTTTTTTTTTTTTTTTTTTTTTAAATTTTCGATAAAAAAGGTAGAAGGAAATTTATTCAACAGAGAATGATGATGATGATGATGATGATGATGATGATGATGAATTGACAACATGAATTAGTCCATTGGTAGGGATAACCTAAAACATTTTTTAACTAAATGTAATTGGGTATCATCCGGTTCCAAAGGGGTAACCTAAACGATACCAGGAATCAACTTTTAAAAAAAAAAATAAATGGAATGAAACTAAACATAAATGTTTTGAGTATTTTGAAAATAAATATAATTAGATATCATCCGGTTCCAATAGGTGTAACGTTAGGGGTACAAGGAATCAATTTTTAAAAAAATCAAAGGAATGAAACTAAACATAAATTTTTTGAGTAATTTGAAAAATAAATATAACTGGATATCATCCGGTTCCAATAGGGGTAACCTCAGGGATACCAGGAATCAACTTTAAAAAAAAAACAAACAACTTTTTTGAGAAAACTTAGCCTACACTAGGAGTGTACAACATGAATGGTAATTGTTGAAGAACAAGTTTCCTTCCATAAACTATTTACAAATATGTACAAGTAATTATTTTCACCCACCCCTATGAGAAAAAAAGGAAAAGAAAATTTTCATCTTGGTTAACCATCTCTGTAAATATAAAAATAATATTGATTGGGATAATTTGAATATAAGAATTATGCTTACCTCTGGATTTATGTAAAGATTGTGGAAGAATATTCACTGGTTGTTGATACAGAAAATTATATATATCTTTCGTCTGTATGTAAGTAAACATGTCATTTCCATTAAGTCTAAAGCCTTCATTTTTTACTGTTCATGTTTGTTTGTTTTTGATCACTTTTAAATATGTTTCTTTTGTTAAATCATTTTGTCTTTTATTTATTCCTTTACAACTCAGTTTGTTTGATGGGCCGAAACAATAGTAAGTTTTGCTGCACAATCCAATAACCCCTTCTCCCTTCCATTCAATTTTAAAAAGACCCGGGGTTCTTTTATCAAAAGCTTTCCTGTCCCTGCAGCATTGAGATGGCATCCATTTATCTCTCCTTAATTTAGCGTTTACATAATCTTCCCTATGGTCATCACAGGCTTCCGAGGGTAACCATTTATGGGCTTGGAGATAGAATGATTCTTTTTTCTCTGGTCTGACTACTTCTTCAAGGGAAGATCCAGAAAGGGCTATGTATAAGCTGTCTGTGTCCGATTCACAAAGTTCGAAATCCTTTCGATCAACAAAAAAATAACAAAAACTATAGTAGAACTGGAACATACGTAACTTGGCATATTGATACACGAAAAAATAAATGTGGTGAGCAAGTCAAGTTTGATTCTGCTTTTATTCATTTCAATTTCATAAAGTTCTTTAGTGAGGGTGTTCAATTTCCGAAAGGCCAGATTATTGATGAGGTTGGACATATTATCTTCATCACAATACACTACGTTCCTATGTTTTGCCTTATTAGTGACTGTCTTCCCATAGCCCGAGTTACCTAATAGCTTCATCGTGTCAGCTACGATGGCTTTACTTGGGTCAGAGTCCTTTTTCCGTCGGGCCTGTGATACTTGATCACCAAATGTTTGGAACCACGCCTTGGGCTGGTACTGGATGACTTGACACACCCGACTGACTACCAGTCCGTGCTCCAAATACCATTGCAATAATGGTGTAGCCAGCAAGATTTTTTCGCCAAAGTAGCTACCAATGAGACTACGGCGAGGTTGGCACATAATGTTGTTGGCTTCAGCGTAAGCCTTCATGTGTGGCCCGATATCTTCCCGAGAAATATTTGTATTTTTGAAGATTGGTGTCATTTCTTCAAAATAGGTCTTCAGTTGGTCGGGTACAGAAATGTCGCACTCCATTAGGCCAAAGATATTACCTGTGCGGATCTTCTCGAGAAGTTCGCTGGATGTCATCGAACCATCCACCGAAGTCCCAAACTTTTCCCGGAGAAAGGTCTTTAAGTCTGCTTCTGCTGATGCCACTCACATTCCCAGATTTCTATTACATCATACCCAAGGCTCTGTAGGTACTGGGTGGTTCCCTTGGTTTTTTTTTCCCAAGCTCAGGCATGGACTTACCCCGTACTGCATTGTGAGTGGCCAATGTACCGTCCTTCATATTCAGATAACATTCATGACCGTGCCAGAAACATCCGTGAAACTGATATACAGTTTTGGTGTCTTTACACCAACCATCTACGGGCACTTGACGTATACCAATCTTCTTTTCTGTATCATTGTATTCATGTCAGATGTGGACTCCGTCCCTGGTAGACATATATTCCAGCCACTGATGGGCCATCCTACCGTACAAATGGGAATACTCTGGTTTAAAGCCCGTCTCTTCCTTGCGTCTGATATAGCAACCTGTTGGCATTTCCTGCATTAATGACCGTAAGTACAAGGCGTTGGCATCATAACCTACAACACCCCCACATCCCTTTGCTTCTGCGCCATACTTAAATTATCTTATGTTGGTAATATGCTTCTCGTGATAACGATTGAATATGATAGAAGGCTCCCCTACAATATTGTCCTTGATGAGATGATGAAGATCCTTGTTCTTCTCGTTGATGTTCTCGAAGGATATACCTTCGTCGACGGTACTGAATAAATATTTTAGCGTCAGTCCTGGAACGCGAATACCATCCTTAAACATATCGATCCCTCTTTCCAAGTAAAATTGTGATTGTTTCTCAATAGCCTCTAGGAATGGCTGGACATCTCTATTATTATACCAAATCAGGAAGTCCCTAAATGTCCTCATCCCATTCCCCCCCCCCCCCACCCCAAACATGCTGGCAGTAAGCATATTCTTCTTCGGAAATGTTTTCCTTTTTTAAAGAGCTATAAAAGGAAATATGGGGAGGGAATTCGGTAGTGTCCAATTTATCAATACAGTCAATCCATTCATAGGGACAAAATCCTTTAGTAATGAAACACCCAAAAGCCTTGAGAAATTTATCATAACTAAATCCAGGGGTTAAGTAATTGCAAATATCTTAAAATTTCAAATGATCTGTTTTCAAAACCATAAAGTTGTCACTCTTTTTAACAACAAAAGACAGTGGGTCATACTTTTTCAGATACTCCATCAGTTCTCGTTTAATCACGTTCACATCATATTTTCCATAATTAAAACCTAAGACGGGCATTTCCTTCATGTAACGATAAAATTCTGCAGCTAATTTTTCAAATGGGTGGGGTTTAGAATCATCTGTATCTTCCTGTGTCAAAGCATCTTGAATCATTTGCCTGAGGGATAATATGGTGGCCATGTGAATCTCTTGCATGAGAGAGTAACTTTTCTGAGAAATTTCCATTAAATAATTCATCATATTTTCAACCAATATCTGTGTGTCACCATCAGTAATAAAACATTTGGGATTATCAAAACCGGGGACATTACTACATACACTAACACTGAGGGGTTTGTGTTGAGCTTCCCAGACAAGAGTATCAGTTGAAGTGGGGAGAGAAGTTTTATCAAAATAACATTCAAAATCAAATGTAGCCCTATAGGGATATGATCGTAAGTGTTCTGGAATAACAATACCTTCTTCATGAAACCTTTCAAAAATGGTCTTTGGAGTGTGATACATACCACCAACATACTTATAAGACACATCACCAGTACAAGAGAGCTCATGGCGATTCAGTCTAAACCCTGTTTTCCACAATTTACCACATTTACGACAAGCAAAGGATTTAGAATATTGATTAATGTCAGTGATGTAACTAAAATGGTTCTCATACAAATTGACATACATGGTATTCTCAAAATTTCTATTAGACCTCTGTACAATTTTAGCCAAAACTTCATCATCTTCCAATAAAAGTTCAAAATCTTCAATATTCACTTCAAATACTTTTTCTATTTTGGGGAGTTCATCTAATTTCACACCAGGAAAGTTATCGTTTGGTTCATTTGTGTATTTGCTATACAGGGTCTGAGTAGTAGTATTCACAGAATGGTAAGTAGAACCGCTCCAGAGGGCTAAACACCGGAATAAACAGAGATTGTCATTATAAACAAAATGGTGAGCTTGATCACTGACAAGGGCAACAATCGAACGATTTTCCAAAATATACTTGGGAAGATTTTCAGGGACCCCACCAATTGGATTATTTTTAATCTTGTTTACATTAAGAGTTACATTGGTTAATTGATGGACAATCCATTTAGAGTTGGGTCTTTGCTGCCTAGCCCATTCCAAAATGTCTTTCTGTTCAAGGTCTTCAAGAAAATTACCCAAATCTACAGCATTTCCAATAAGAGGTGGCCTATCAAGGACACGGGCATTATTTTGTGAAGGATGATAAAATCTTAGTTCTTCTGTTTCATTATTTCGTAAAATGAAGCCGTAGCTTAAATTAATTTTGAATTTATTTTTTTTAGATTGAAAGATTGTTTTATTTAGTTCATAATTCATGGTAGATAAATCAGTTGTGTCTAGCCTGTAATTAAAAATGTCCTGTATTTTCCTATTAGTTATTTAATGGGTCCGAATAGTATTCCAATTCCTACGATAAATTTCTGAAATTTCATCACTTGTTTCTGCCAAAAGGTCCTGATCAAAATCAATGGGGTCAATGTCCAAAACTGTACGGGTTCTTTTCAGGGTTGTTGCCGGTCGTTCAGAATTCCGTTTCTTGGGGAGAGTAACAGGGAGATGGGCAGTGTTTTTATGCCTATAAAAATGTAAAAGTTGTTTAAATTCCTGTCCACATTCCAAACAGGTATATAAATCTAAGCAGGTTTTTTATGGTTGTCTAATTTATCTTTCCTAGTAAATGTTTTGTAGCAGTTGTTACAGTCCAATGTCTTACCTTGTCCATGAGCTGTCCGTTGATGTCTATTCCTGTTCCGTCGATCCGTGAATATTTTCCCATAATCCTCACATGGAAATCCAGAAGTCTCCATAATCCTTAGAATAATGAATGCACGAAAATAGCACACACAAAAAACAATTGAATAATCTGAGTGCACAGAGATGATCCTTTTCCGTCAAGAGATGAAAATGGAATGAAGCCGACTCCACAAAGTCGCTGAATTTATTTAGACGTGACGGACGTTTTTGAAAACGTCATGACGTCACATCATTTTTTAACGATATTTTCATTCTTGATTGGGGTCTGTGTTTGTTTCCTATAGGATTATAGGTTAAAGTTGGGAAAATTAGAAATTAGTACAGAAATTAATGGGAAAGAAACAGAAAACGAATACATTAATCTAATTGGTCGATAATTCTGTTATTTCATTGGTCAGTTTGGCGATCCAAAAAGGAATCTTGATCCTCACATTAAAAAAAATAAAGTTAATGAACTTATTAAAATAGTGATGGGGGTCATTTAAGGATGTTACTAAATATAGAAACTATATAAAAAATAAACCACTGAGATGTCCAATCTGCCGAAAGACTGTTTATGAATATCTGACAATCCACATACCATAGAAGATTCCATAAAAAGTTGGTATGTTTTTGTTGTTGAATAAAAGAAATTAAAATGTAAAAATTGTGTTGTTATTTTTTAACAAACCCAAAAGGTATCCTCAAAAGGTATCCTCAAATACTGGAATGAGGCTAAGAGGGATAGTAAATTAGACCTCATACGACACATCTCTTGGGTAGATCCTCACATGAGTATATGGTGGAACTTGAAGTTAGCTTCCTCACTTTCATGTACACATATGGGCCCTACTTGTAATCTTTATAAATGGTAGAAGCAAAAGATTCTGGGTAATTAGTAAAGGAATTTGTCATATAGCACTACTCTTATATAGTTCATTGGAGAAAAAAAAAACATTACTCTGGTCCAAAGGATCGTACCCACGCCCCCTTCCGTACTATTATAAACCACATGGGGCAAATACAAAGCCAGACAATTACTCCTATTCAATCGAACGCACCCCTTGTACCCCTTGGTACTATAGCACTACGTGCTACACCGATAAAATGGGGAAATGAAGTCAATTTCGGTGATTTGGAGGGATTATCGGGTTGTTTGTGATAATTAAACGAGGATTCTGGGAGACTTCTAAGCCAGAAAATTACTCTTCTACAAAGGAACACACCCCGGTACCCCTCGGTACTATAGCTCTACGTGCTACACCGATCAATTGCGGAATCCGTAGTAAATAAAGTCAATTTAGGTGATTTGGGGGGATTGTCGGGTTTATTTGGGTAATTCTTCGAATCGGGAAATTACTCCAGTACAAAGGAACACATTCTCTGAACATACCCCTATCTTGTTGTAAGCCATTGGGTCACATAGCAGCCACGTGCTACCATAGAAACCAAGATGGCGGCATCCAGTATACAAAATGGACGACGGAAACACGTATCACCCTAACAACACGTGCTGCGCATGCGCACTCACTCCACGTATCACTATGGGGATGACGTTACAAGATGGCCGCTCACGCGGGTTACCATGACAACCAAACATGGCGCCACCAGGTCACGTGACATGACGTCTCTTCCGCCCCCCCCCCCCGGGGGTCCTCCAATGTGGCAGGGTCCATCCCTCTCCTACTACTATTGATCTATCACGCAAATTCAACATGTAACTAACTACTTTCTGAATTCAGGTCGTATCACGATCCTTTCCCGGATAAAACGGCATTCCCAGTTCAAAGTGTTAAACAATTTTTTATAACGTCTCAAATTGACCTAAGCCTCCAATTAATTTGTGTAAATCTATCAAATTACTAGGGAGACTACTCGCAAAAGCTTCAGTCTTATAGTGGAATCCCATACTGATACGTTCTTAGATTTTGCTTTGTTACATTTTCTTTGTTCAACATGATGTATACAACATGATTTTACATTGAAATAAAAAAGATTGTTTAAACTAATGTGGGAATCATTTTGATCAGTCACGACAATCTGTGTCAGGCCACAAACTTTTTGATCGACCCTCATGAATATGTTTGTAAGGGAAAATAAATAGTTTCAGTTACTCAAGAATTTTGTAACCAAATATCGTCTGCTCATCGTGTTATATTTCTTATGAAGAGGCAAGGTCTCGGGTCACCAGTCTAATTCTGCTCGGAATTCGATGGTGTTATGAGCTGCTTATTTACCAACTTTTCGTGGAGATTGTGCACAGACAATCATTGATACAATGTGATGAGCCTCAACTCAAAACGATATATGGACTTTTCATTCGTGCTTCAGTTATAGAGTTTTCAATCCATTAGTATTTAATTCACCTTGAGAGCAGTAAAATCTTAACATAATTGGTGGAGCTGAGTGGCGCAGTCATAAAGCTACGGCTGTGGTGAAGTTTCATTCATAATGGTAAATGTCATTAGCCCTTTACCCAACGCAAGCGATATCAAAATGTATTATTTTAAATATCTTTTTTTAACATTTTTCAAAAACAAAAAAATTCAACAAAACGATATCATGTGACCCCTCATTGGAACGAGCACGTTCCAAGGAGGGGGTCACATGATATGTTTTTGTTGAAATTTTTCGAAAAATATTTTTGCAGCTGCTGAATTTGCGTATTACGCGGGGGATGTGGCCGATTCGTTGGGTAAACGATTAAAGATTCGGTCAAATCAAGTATGGATTACGAAACATCTCTTGCTTTCTTGATTGATAGAAAATGGATGTATATATTTCATTTTTAGGTTCCATCATCTGGAACATCCGGTTCGTTCGGTTTTTAGATCAACAGAAATATTCGAGACGATTGAATCTAAGCATAGGCGATGGACGGTATAGTGGCTGAACTGACCCCAGGACATAACAGCGTCGAATTCCTTACAGAATTAGACTGTTGCCTTGAGCACTTGAAGTAGAATGTTATGTAGACTGTATCACTCTACACTGCAATACTGCTGTTCACTACAAGGTATAGCGTAAACTTTTTTCAAACCCCAAGAGTGTTGTGGATCCACGAATGGACGCCGATTGTATAGCAGATTGGAGTGATCTATATTTGGACCCCCCATGCCAAGAGAGTTTTCTTTTGTACCAACCACCCAGCCGAGACTGCAATATGTCTTTTTTCATTCAGTCAGCCGTTCTGCACAGAATTTGGTTTATTTGTAAGTAGCTGTACAGTCAGAACCCGTTTACTCTTACTTTAAACATTCCAGTAGTGTTTTTGTTTGTTAAAAAGACATGCAATAAGAAGGGTTAGGCCTACACGGCCGTTCAGGTTGGATACAGACAGAACGCGAATGCTGTTCTCTATTTATTGCACGCCTACAGTTTACTAAAAAATTATTAATCCATTTTTGCGGAGGGATAATATTCAACTCGAAGCCTTCGACTTCTTGTTCAATATTATTCCTCCACCGAAATCGATTGAGTACGGTAAAAAATAACAGTTCGAACACGTATGCTGTTCTGTATTTATTGCAGCCTATAATTTACTAAAAAAATATTAAAAACACAAATTATTGCAAAAATAATCCAAACTAAAAAAAGAAATAGTTAAATAGTCCGCGCAGGTGATCCGTATTTTTCAAGGACAACACAAAAAAATTATTGTTCGATTTGGTTTTTGCAGAAAACGCGTGTATTTTATGAAAATAAAAGCATAGTCGTGCAATAAATATTACGAAAACAACTTGTGAAAATAAATAATGTCCACGTTGTCCTTGTAGACTCCCCCCCCCCCCCCCCGCCCATTTAATTGTTTCTGTATCAAACCGAGGCGGCGGCGGAAGTTAACCCTTTACCTAACATGAAAAGCAGACGACACTTGCAAAAAAAATTCTTGAATAACTAAATTTTTTCATTTTTGTCTCAAAAACATAGGTTATGACCCCTCGTTGGAACGAGCTCGACGAGCTCGTTCCAACGAGGGGTCATAACCTATGTTTTTGAGACAAAAAATGAAAATATTTTGAAAATTAATTGGCGATTTTTGAGAATAGCGCTGGCCGGTTTTGGCCTTTACGTTGGGTAAAGGGTTAAATGGACGTGCCGATGTGGTGGTAATAGTGATGTTTTGGTTGACGCAAATATCCTTAACATTCTAGAACATCAATGGTTCGGTCTTGGGGGAGAAAAAACGAAAAGCAAATCCACGTAAATTTCGCTTTTTCGATTCTTAGGTTTTGACTAATACGACGGAGGGCTGCGAAAAAGGTGTGTGTGGGTACAGATGAATATAGAATTCATTAGAAACAACCGATGACGTTCTTTTGTGTCGCGCAATGTATTATAACTGTATGCAGACAACTGTACGAAAATCAGTTTGTCTCGGTGTTTTCGTGTGCATGCATCGCCTTGGTCAGAGTTCAGTCCATTTCTTCTGGTGAAGCCATTTTCCAATCTGAAGGCTTGCCATCCAGTTGGAAGATGGTGGAAGGAAATGGAATAAACCGTACAGCTCAACGACGTAACTCACTGGCCGACTGGGCATCGAATTTTCTGGTGGTGTTGTGGGAGTTATTGCAGAAAGCCGAATGTGGAGAATCACGACAGTGTTCGGATATGTACCAGGGCCAATCTTCAAACAGTGCCCTCCTAAAATCCGAAACGTCCTGCTATCCATCTTTCTTTGGACGCCCCTGATTTTCAGTGATGACAAATTTGTTTCAGGTTCCAAACAATAACAGGGGTAGTGCAGGGGTCTAGGGTGCCCCCCCCTCTCATCCAAGAATAGTGTCGGAATTTCAGTGTTCTGTTGTTGTTTTTCTTTTATACGGGTGTATAATAACACTACAATTACAATGTCAATTGCCCAAGTTAATCTCCGTAAAACCTTGTTCCTGGATGGGATTACAGCACACAATACTGGCTGTAGTGATTGAGCGAAACCATTATGTGTTGGTAAGGAGGTCTAGAAATAATTAAACCCAAAAGCCCCATGGGGCTGTTGGATTAAATAAGTACTGACCTCCCTAAACTTGTCCATTATATTATTTGCAAACTGATCAACGAATTTTCAATTACGACCCATTTATGCATATGATATTGGAAGGGTTAAGGAAGGGGAAACTCTTCTCAACATGAGGAGATGCAGAAAGTTAAGATAGAAAGCACCACATCGTGCCAAGTGTTACTAATTTTTTTATGGAATTTTCTGATTTCAAAATAACACCCTCGTCCACCAAGGGAAAAATACTACCTACACAGCTGGTCTCAGATCGCCATGTTAGGCATCCAGACGTATTTCTAGAATGGAATGGATTGCGGTGTGTGATTATACCTTATCAGTCCCCTCACTTTTGCAGTATTGTAAATTTTGAATAAGCTGTGCAGGTTTTTACTTGGCTCTACCATACTCTTTTTGGATCACATTAAAAAAGTCGCCTGCCTGAAAGGGGTACCAGAAAACGGACATTGCGATTTTTCCAGCTGCTACAGGCTGTTATGACTTTTTATATTTAGGAATCAATCAACTTTTATCACACTAACACAGTTTATCTTTGCCTTAAGATATTTGTGGGAACTTGTGAATCATTAATTTTTTATAATGGGATGTCTAGAGGATTTCTTTCTAAAATTGTCAATTTCCTCCCGGAGACTTCAGACGCAGCTGCTCTTATGTATATATAGCCCATAGAAAATCGGTCAGCGACTCAAACTGAAAGAGTTCACACGGTTCGAAGAGGTAAAATGGTTCATTCGCATTGATGCGCATTGGTAACATTAGTTAACATTTAGAAATTTAAAGTTAAGGCTGCCAACCCGTAAAGTGACGCAACTGTTGACCTGATAGTGGCGGTCCGGATAATACCGAGCAGGGGGCTAGGGCATTGCGAAGAGGTCGCTACTGCCATGTCCTATTGATGCAGTTGGAATATTTGTCAATGGTAATTACAGTTTAAAAAAAAAGAAATTTGTTTGGGGATAAATACAGGTAGAAGCCTTGTTGCATGGGCTCCCCAACTTCTAATTTAATTATCTGGTACCAGACTCAGAACTGGTCATGCTGGAGCCCCAACAGCCAAATACTTCCATTTGCATAAGACCGACAGTGTGTGTAACATATACACAGATCGACACGCGTGTGTGAATGGGTTAATCGATATGGCACGAGTGCCAGCGCGGAAGGATAGAACGAGAGGACGCAGTCCTCGCATTTTATCCTTCCGCGATGGCACAAGTGCCATATCGATTAAGCCATTCACACACGCGTGTCATTCTGTGTTTATTACACGCCTTCAGGTCTATAAAAAATCCAATTATAAGAAGAACACTCAGCAATTCATTTGACAACTATTAACAGAAAAAACACCCATTTTATCACCAACCAAATTTGTGAGGAGAACCCGTGTTACTATTTCGTCTCCTGCGTTTCAATGTGTTCTATGTGCCTACTGGCACATAGAACACATTGGAATCAGGAGACGATTTTCAGCTATCCCGAGCGATTCAAATTGTAATTGCATGGCACGATTTGTAGAAAATTCCAGTGAAATTTCGCTGCTATTTAAAAATAGTCCGTCAACGATTTCTGTTCCGCACATATGTGCGGAACAGATTTTCATTTTACGCATGGTTTAGTGTTGCTGTAGATGGGGGTTGCATAGAACAGGAGTGTAATAAAAAAAATCAACTGCGTGTGTAACAGAAATCCAGGAAGCAAATCTTGTCCCGTACATAATTACCATCAAGAGCGACTCGATACCTAAGACATCAATACAGATAAAAATCTCCCGCCTGGAAAATTACTGGAGGGTGGGGGTTTCACAACCCCTACACTTCCATAGTCACCGCCTAGGCAGGGAGTGCTGAAAAACTCTAATCAGTTGTTTCTTGTCAAGTGCAAAAACGGAAAAATCTATGTTTGATTAATACAGATTATTACAAGAATACGGCGTCTTGCTTGATCTGGACGTCGTGCTGTAACCAATCCGGGACTTGTAATTGTATAAATTTTGCTACTCTTTACAAGTCCTTAGAGAAGCGCATACTTTAGACCCGACGGTACTGGTGCCCAATACAACTTCCACTTGCGCCTATAACAGGCGTAAAATACAAGTGTGGAGTTTTCTCGTGCGAACTATAAAACCACACATTATTTCCTCAAAAATTACAGGACCACTCGTACGAGCGACCACTCGTACGAGCGACAGTAGACTTGGCACTTGTAATCTTGCATTTTGTTTTGAAATTTATTACCTAAAGATATTCTTCGAAGTTCCTTGAACCAAAGTTGTTGGCACCGACACGGACAGCAAATCTCGTTTTTATCAACAGAGTGGTATGGGGCATCGTGGATGTAGCCATGCAGAGGATATCATGTAGGGGGATCCAACTCCTGGAAAATATTCAAACTCAAATCATATCGATTCGAAGTTACGTGTGCACCATCTTGCAGGCAGAACCTTCAACTTCCATTAGACGTATAAATATCTAATTGCAACCCCTTAGGATAAACGACAGTTCCAACTTCAATCAAAGCAATCTGAATTTTCAACCTCAACTCCCTTCTTAGGACCAACTTTTATCAAAACAGTCCGATGTCCTAATCGAACACCCTCCTTGGTGAAGTTATAAGTTACGTCTTACTATATAATGAGTCAAATCAATTTCTCATTGGTGTCATTTTGGACGATAAAATGTCTGATACCTATGATTTGGCCTATAAGATACCCCCGTACAATCTTGCCACATCCCTGTTTGGGATGGAAAGTTTTCGTACCACACAGAGGAAAATAGGGATAGAAAGGATGGAATGTTCTTGGGCAGCCGGTGGTTAATGAACCCCACGTATACAAGTGCCAAATCTAGTGTTCTGTTGAGCCGAAACCTGTGATTTGCAGCACTTGTGTTTTATAGTATGCTCATCTCGTGGTCAGATTTCTACACAATCCTGTAACCTCCGAGTAAAGCTCAACGTTGTTACAAGTGTTCCATACTATTCAAAAAAAGTAGGGGATATCCAAAGTGATGTTTACATTTTCGGAAAATGGTATTGGATACATGTGATTGCTCACATCAATATGTTACCAAGTTTAGTGTGGATCATGAATGTCACCGGCCCATGAAAACTTCGTGCAGGTTTTTCGCACGAGCGCCGCGTTCATGTCTGTGGGGTACGTTTTGAAATAATTTTCATTTGTACTGGACGGGCCTTTTTGGAGGCCTCATCGTTCGTTTCATGGTATAAACTCGTTCAACAAAAGTTTCTGGTCGAGTCGTAAGTTTTGAGGAATGCGAAAACAGACACGTGACGAACGTTTACGTGCCGTTTGCATGTTGGAAGCTGGCAACAGACAGACGGCAGTGGCCCAAATTCTCAACGTTACTCAATCGGTGATTAGCAGGTTGTGGACACGCTACCGTCAGACAGGCAATGTTGTTGACAGGCGTCGGTCAGGTCGTCCAAGGGCGACAGCTGCTAAACAGGATCGTTTCATCCGAACCACTGCATTACGTAACCGCCATCAAAGTGCCTCAGAAATTGGACAGCAGCTGCACCGAGCGACAGATGTGCGAGTCTGGTCAGACTATCCGAAATAGCCAACACAGCTGGAATTTGTACGCTCGACATCCTGGAATAATTTAATCTGAACGTCATATCGCAGCAAGGCGTAATTGGTGTGGAGCACGACAGCGCTGGGACAATCGTCGGTGGAGCAACGTCATGTTTTCTGATAAATCGAAGTTCACACTCGACTTCCACGACAGGCGAAACAGAGTGTGGCGGCGGCGGAACTAACGATACCATGACGTAACCGTTAGGCAGCACAATGGTTTTGGTGGTGGATCGGTTATGGTGTGGGGAGCCATAACCATGACAGGCAGAACAGTATTACATGTCATCCAAGGGCGTGTCATTGGGCAGTACTACCGTGATAACATGTTAGCAGGACATGTGGTGCCTTTTGCGGGACATCACGGCCGTCGATTCATTTTCCAAGATGACAGTGCAACAGTACACAGGGCCCGTGTCGCTACAGAGTTCCTTCAGGAGCAGAACATCACTACACTGCCTTGGCCAGCACTAAGTCCGGACCTTTCACCAATCGAGCACGTCTGGGATATGCTCGCAGGCGCCTACGACAACGCCTACAACCTCCTACCAATGTCCAGGAACTCGCCGCTGCACTGCAGGAAGAATGGAATAACATCAGTCAAGCTGATATTGGACGTTTGGTGAGGAGTATACCACGTCGGATCCGCGCTTGTTTCGCGAACCGAGGAGGATTTACAAGGTATCGAGGTCTTGGAATGGACGTGGTAAATTCTCTCACTGACGGCCCATGTCTTCTACAGCTCAGTGCGTGGAATGTGCGCTTGTCAGACGCCCAATTATCTCTGAAATCATTCACCAGATGCCACAGTGCAATGCCTCAACTGTCTTTTAGATAAAAATATAAATATATTTCTTCAAATATCTCACTTTTATCAAATATTCCCTACTTTTTGGAATAGTATATATTACGACTTTGTCCATCGTTCACTTGGCAGTTGCAATTCTGCATGTGTCCTTCGGGTCGTGTATGAATTATAATTGACACCAATTTATCACGAAAACTTATTAAGGTTTTCAGTATCCGAATTTTCTAGCAATATTCTGTCCCATGCAAACACAGGTTCCAGTATCTACCAAGCTTTGGCAACATAATTAATGGCGTTTTTGAAACTCGTTTACGATTATGACCAGCTCTGAAACTCTTATTGAAGTTTTTCAACCGATTCTTACAACACATTTCTTTCATACGTTTTTGTTTATAGCCGGATCGTCATTACAGTACATGCTAGAATGGATTAGAGAAGACCTTAATATTCGTGCAACGTTAACTAATTTTACGCACACACGGAGCCTCATGTATTTGTGTCACCAACCACATTATTTTCACGTGATGAATGAACTGAAAACGAAAGGCATGCAGCCTCGATTTCAGTTTATCACAAGAGCCCGATCACAAGTGCACAGTCGACGTTCGATTGTACATAAGTACTTGTAATTTGTGTAAAATATCGAGCTACCCGGCACTTGTATTGGTCTATAGTACACACATGAAATCCCTACGCCTGTGTTTTCAACATGTTACAGGCGCAAAAATAGTTGTCGGTCCATTTGGGTAATTAGGGTACTTGGGTAATTAGATATAGTCTTATGTAATCGAACAGCAGCTCTTAGTAGCCCAAGATAAGGGCCTCGCCAAGTAGTTTTGTGTGATTTTTGTTGATTGCCGGATTGTTTGTGGTAAGTCTAGAAAGTAATTTGGCGGAAACATTTTGTATACGTAAGTGAAGATGATGCGATAAAGTTTGACCTCTTGCAATCCCATTTGGAGATGAATTTTAAATAACACATCAGCAGAAAACCCGATAAACCATAGACGCTGTAGAGGTCTAGCCCACCAAAGGAAACAAATTTTGTATTTTCGTGTTTTAGTCGTGCGCCACGCGTCGCCAAAACGGTTATGAGACCAATTTCATTACCTTTGTCAATATACTGCTATTTTTGTTCAAACATTTGAATTACTGGTAATAAATATTGTTTAAACTAAAACGGTTATATCCTGCTGTCGCCTCCAGTGTAAACGGAACTCCACCCCATTTAGGTTTTCACTGGCTACATACTATTCTGTATTTAATAAACTGACTGAGTCGGCATGTGTCGAATGCTCTGATTTTGTTAAATACATATAGAATATGCCCATAGTAGCTTGGTGTACCAAATGTTTACCACGAGTGGTGAAGTGGTGTTAACCGCGAGCCTTTGGCGCGCGGTTTACACCACTTCACCACAAGTGGTGAACATTTGGTACACCAAGCTACTTTGGGTATATTTAATTTATACCATTATCGTCAGATTATTAAGAGTCGCTATTATTTTTTCAAGATTTTACTGAGCAGAAGACGCACATACATGTTTTTGTTTACATGAGCATAGGTGGGCGGTTCTTGCGCTGTCAGTTTTATCGCCGAAACGAAATGGAAAAAGAAACAGGGTCTTTTTCGTTTTAATAACATAAAAATATACTATTTCGAGTTATGGATGCTTTATTAACACGAGACAATGCATGTTTGTTAATTTTGGGCATCTTATGCGGTAAACCCATTTAAAAACGTGATAAATAATTGCCACTTTCATTTCACTCTTCGCGAGGCGACGTGCGATAATTTAGACAAGTTTGCATTCAGATCGACGTCACCAAAGGTCAATTTGGATGTAGTTCTGCTGTAGGTGTAAATGTTTACCATTGAAATCCCATTGCTGGCGTGTTCACCACGGTTGGTGTATAAAGCTAAAATTTAATTCATAGGCTTTTTCATATATAGTAGAACAGGTAATCATGGTATAAAGATGGATTCATTAGATTAGATAGAGAAGTTTACTTAACATGCACGGACAGAATTTTCATATTAATCTCCAGAGAAATGAACAAATTAACTCGAAAGAGACGTATCTGTTCCTATTGATCACGCAAGCGTCGTGGCGGGTTAATTAAAATAGTTCATGTAATTCATTTGAGGAATTTCCACGTCGGTGATATTTGTTAATGGGGTTTAACGACACTTTAGATAGCCAGGGTGAAGTCGTGTGGGACAATTTTACGGGTGGGGGAATGGACACAAGGCATTTACCCCTGGCGCGGATCGAACCATTGACCTTTCGGTTTGAAGACCAGTGATGTAACCACTGAGCCACCGCTCCAAAGATGATGCTGAGAATTACTTTAACCCTTTATACAACGCAGACGATTTCAAAATTCATTATTTTAAATATCATTTTTAAATTTAAAAAAAAAAAAATTCAACAAGACCATATCATGTGACCCCTCTTTGGAACGAGCTCGACGAGCTCGTTCCAAAGAGAGGTCACATGATATGGTTTTGTTAAAATGTTTCGAAAAATAATATTTTTTCAGCAGCTGTATTTGCATATTACGCGGGCGGATGCGGGCGATTCGTTGGGTAAAGGGTTAAAATCAACGCACCCGCTGGATTGATAGGAAACGAAACCAACCCAACAGACTGATACTAATTAGCCTGCCCTAAAAGCCAAGTTTCCTCTAGTTAATTTTTATCAACGAAAACCACAAACTGCTCCAAGAGCTGTCTGTTTTTTTTCGTTTCTTAAAAGTGACAAAAGAAAACATGGCTTATTTTCTATTGATGTGATGTCTTTTCTCAACATTTACTTGCTTCCTAATTGGACCTTCTTCGTTCGTCTAATAATTTCAAGCGACATAACTTTATCGAAAGAAGATTTTCATGGCGAGATTAGTCAGTAATGACCAGCCTGGGGTCAATACTATAAAACTTTTACCATGGAATTTTGTAAAATTATATTTTCTACATATTAATATAATTGACTAAAATGAATTAAAATGGCCAACTGGCCAATTGCCAGATCTTTGAAAATGTTAATGGTTGATTTCAACCTATTTAAAGTTATAACTAGAGAATACAATTCTAGAAAAAAACAATTGTAAAAGGTCTATAGTATTGGCCCCTGTTGCGATGAGCACAAAAGAGGGAAAAAACGTGTGTCACGGTAAACGGGTATCCAGAAACATACAGAAGAATGGTAGACAAATTTTGTGAGGACGATTTGCTCTGAAGATTGCTCTGATGAAGAACTATGTATATATATATATATGACCAACATGTTTTGCATTTCAGAAATGATATAACCGAGAAATTCGTTCTCAGAAGATATTATGATATTGGGTACGAGGTCATCCTCCAGGGGTCACCTCACGTTGAAAATAACAGTAGTTTTCCTTGATGGCGATTGATGTACATACGTACCGTGATAGATTTGGTCGCTTCCGGTTTAGAGGGTTGTTCGTCAAGGTAAAAGGTCGGCCAGATTTGAAAAATTAATGATATGTAGTTTTGGTTATCTTGATTTTGTGGTAATGGTGTATTTAATTTTAATTTTGGGTGGTGATGTTGAACTCAACCCAGGAGGTGAAAATGCTATGACTATAGTTCATCTAAACGTAAGTATATAAGTAAGGCTTTTGACAGAGTATGGCATGCGGCCTTATTTATAAGCTTAATGCAATTGGAATAAGGGGGCGTTTACTATCTTGGTTTGAGGATTACCTAAAAGGGCTAAGCCAGGTAGTTGTAGTTAATGGCCAACATTCATCAAATGAAGTTATCTCATCGGGGGTACCACAATGGTCGGTCCTTGGACACTTGCTGTTTAATAAATAAAAAACGATATCATTGACAACATCAAGGCGATTTTAGGCTATACTCAGATGACACCTCATTGTCTTTGATAGTGGAAAAACCCGTATTTGGCAAGTGAAATTATGAACGCAGATCTTGTTGAAATTAGGAACTGGTCCAAAAAATGGCAGGTAAATTCCAGTCCTGAAAAAACAGTTGCCCTAAGCATTTCACATAAAACTGACCCAATCCCAAAACCACAATTATTCTTACTGGATAAAGCTATCGAAGAATTCACCTATGATAAACATCTAGGACTTATTTTTCAAAGCTCAGGCTCTTGGGACCTGCAAGTCGACAGTATAATCAACAAAGTTAGCCCGATGATTAATTGTTTTCGGAGCTTAAAACACAGATTATAGTGCTCATTCCTAACCACCCTGTACACCCATTTTATACTCCCTTTATTCGATTATGCGATGTGATGTGGGATAATTGCACAGAGGAGAAATCATACACTTTAGAGAATCTCCAACTAGACGCACTTCGCACAATTTGCACCGCTACCCGCGGTACCAGCCACCAATTACTTTATAGAGAAACCGGTTTTGTCCCTCTGAAAACACGATGAACCCGACTCAAGTTAATGTTTTGCTACAAAATGAAACACGGACGTGCTCCAGATTATTTGTAGCGACTTTTACCTCGTACTGTAGCAGAGAGGTCCGCATATTCCCTCAGAAATGACGAACAATTTTGTAATTTTCAGATTCATTTCTGCTATCGGTAATTCGGCTATGGTACGAATTAGATTCTGAATCGCGCAGTTGTGATACATCACAAGCTTTTAAGCGTATATTAAAACATGATGATGGGACTGCTCCACGGATTCTACGTATCGGGCTCAAGAATAGGTCAGATACTTCACGCGGAATTGCGTTTGGGTTGTAGCAATCTAAATGCTCACGAATTTGATAGATTTCTCATCGGTGACCCGAAATATGAATACGGTTTTGGATATGAAAGCACGGAACATTTCGTTTTCAAATGCCAACTTTACATAACCCAACGAAATACTCTTGTGAACAATTTGAATAATTGTGGGGCATCTTTAAATTCCCTTTTATTCGATGATCCACTGGCAGCGGATGGGGCTTACAACGATATGTTTCTGGCCTTCCCGCAATATATAATCGACACCGAAAGATTCAGTAATCGGTGGTGATGCGCGGGAGAGGTTGAAGATGATAAATAACAAACACCACCAGCAGATACTGAAGCGATCGGTGCCACCCCGGTCCAGGTGCCTGCTAAATCCCCTTCCACAAAACGAGTAACCCTAAACGGTGTTACTTTCTGCGTGTTGGATTGGAAAATCTTGCCTAATAAAACAATACAGTGTTAATCTGTAATAACAGGAAATATGTTCAGTAGATATCCACCTAGAAGCACAACTTTACCAAGGAGTTAAGTTTAACGTATTTATTATGCAACAATTTGCAGTAAAGCTCTTTACTATACCTTAACTTCACTTTTTATAGCACTTGCACTAGTTTCATTGTTTCTATACTGTATATTAGAATTGATTGTCTTTATAGGGGGAGCCGTTTATATAGGCCCAGCCTATACGCCAAACCCAATTTCTACTTTGAAGGAAATATAAAAGTACTGTTTTTAAAAAAGGGTCATCCTCCAAGGAACCAACCGTTTAAATGGATTTTACCTCGCCTTAACAGAGTCTAGTTCGCGCTGGCGTTTGCCAAATTTCCAATGACAAGCTTTGTCAAATTTGGCAAGAAAAAAATGAACATTTGACAAACAAATTAGCAAGAAAAGTTTCACTTTTCAAAAAAGAAAACAAAGTATGAAAAACGTTGCAGTTCGCTAACTTCGATCAAAAATCTGACTGCTGTGGCTGTGAGAGTGATGTGATGTTCTATACAGTTTGTTGTGAGGCTGGTGTGAGTAATCTCTTTGTAACAGGCTATGTAGCTCTCAAGAAAACCATATCACGTTAACCCTGCAGAACGATGGATATCTGCTTCGACTAATGCCGCAGCACTAGAAGTAATAAGGGGTGAGCTTGGGTGGATGAGGATTAAGGACAGGATAGACTTAATAAAACTCTGCTATCTCAACTATTTGGCAAATCTCCCAGACAGCCGGTGGTGTAAATTAATGTTCCAGAATATTTAGAATTCAAACATAAAGGCAGGGTGGATAAACCAAGTCAGGGAGATAATGGAACACTATCTAATGGAGATCTCAGACTTAGAAGTGGGCACCCAGGGTAAAATAAATAGTCAGAGGAAGAGTCATGCGGATTGTAACATGAATTGGCGAGAGGGGGTCAAAGCAAAGGAGTCTTGGGGTGGCCTGCGTCTTAAAGAAAAGACAGGTTTTGAAGAGTACCTTGATGGCACCTTTAAGGGGAGGGAGGTCTTCACTGTTGTTCAAGAAGATGAGGTCGCGGTTGCTGGAACTTAGGTGAAACCTGGGAAAGACAATTAAAAGGAATGGCAAATGTGTAATCTAGGCGTAGTGGAGACCCTGGAACGCTTTCTTTTAGAATGTCCAAAATACCAGTCTAGCAGAGTAAGATTCACAGGGAGTATGATGGGGAGATTGAAGGGCATGTGGTTGGCAGGTGACACAAAGGAGAAGGTTAGTATGCTTATTGGAGAGATTGAGAAAATAGGGTACAGGATGTCATCAAGCAGTTCGTCTCAGAGTGTTGGGAGGAGAGGAGAGGCGTGAGGATAAGGAGGCATTTGGGAACGCAGGACTAATCAAAGCCATCTCAAAGCAAAATTTTCACACGATGCACATTTAGCTCTGTCAAACAAGATATAATTTGTTAACCCTTTACCCAACGTAACGGCCAAAACCGGCCAGCGCTACTCTCAAAAATCGCCAATTAATTTTCATTATTTTTTTCATTTTTTGTCTCAAAAACATAGGTTATGACCCCTCGTTGGAACGAGCCCGTCGAGCTCGTTCCAACGAGAGGGGTCATTACCTATGTTTTTGAGACAAAAAATGAAAAAAAGTAGTTATTCAAGAATTATTTTTGCAAGTGTCGTCTGCTTTTCATGTTAGGTAAAGGGTTAAAGTTTTCATGTTGCATGGGCAATATGGAGTCAACGACGAAAAATTTGAAATACTACCAGAGTGCTAGGGGTTATACTAAGTGGTCTGTGAACTGTGCTCATGGACATGATTATTTAAAAGATAATGCGAGATTTTTGGTGTTTGATATTATGTATGACCATTTAGGCTCAATGCGCGGAGCGAGAGAAATCCAATACTGCCAAATAAGACGTTATTATGACCGGGCTGTATAGCGGGAACAAAAGTAGCTTTGAGGACATATCAATTTGAGGAAAAACTCCACTGACGGGTTTTGTCCGATGTGGGAACTGCTAATCGTTATCGAATAGAACTGTGCGGATGGAGACAGTGTGCATGCAGAAATTGTTTGCACTTTCAATAGCTTGGCCTCATGATCACTTGAACAGTTTTACGAGGTGGAGAAAGCCGAAGTACCAGGAGAGAACAACTGGGCAGAGGTAATCAACTGTCAGACTCCCCAACATGCTACCTCTCCACAAGCAGGGTTAGCAGCGGTTGAAGGCAAGTGCATTTTCGACATGCAATACGTATCAGTACACAGCACCACCCTGCCCTCCATCTGGGCAATCAGGACCAAGTGTTTTGCGCATGGACATGAAGCAGTTACCGCTGGTCAGGGTCGAACCGTCGACCTTTCGGTTTGACGTTCAATACTCTAACCACTGAGTCACCGCACTAGGGCATGTAAATACTGGGATGTATAACCTCTAGAGTATGTAACCACCAGGATATGTAACCACTAGGGGGTGAAACCGGCAACCCATGGGATATGAAAACACTACAGTGTTTGACCTGTGGGCGGTATCCACTGGAATACGAATTCACTACGATTTGTAACAACTGAGGTGGGTTACGGCTTGGATATGTAACCACTATGATATGTAATCACTAGAATATGCAACAACCGCGATATATAATAAGCAGAATAGGTTACCACCACATGTAACCACAAGGATAGGTATCCATTAGGTGGATTATCACTTGGATATGTAGATACCACATGTAACCACTATAATGGATAAACGTTACATAAAACCACTACGATATGTAACCACTGGTGTCTGAAAACACTACATTCAACCACAAGGATAGGTACACTCTAAAATCATTTGGGTTAAAAATTAACCCAAATTTGCTGGGTTGATTTTTAACCAAACTAATTTTAGAGTGTAACCACTACAATATGTAACCACTAGATTATGTAACACTGGAGTATGCAGGGACAATGGTGGATCCCAACACTTGTCTTCAGAAGGTGAGTGTTATTTCGGTTAACATTACAATACTACAATTACACAAGGAAAAGTGCCTTTTACACACGGACCGCATATGAATATCTAAATGTTTGCCCTTATGATGGTTTGGGAGAGCGAATGGTCATGATAGTAACAGCCTCTGTTTCATACCCCGACCTTCACCATTCCTGGATTAGGCAGAGCAATGAAGGGACAAACGGACGAGATACCCTGACTTTCTTGGACTCCTCTTGCAATTTAATGAAAAGAATCATAAACTAACGACAGAACACTACAGAAAATCTTGCTGTGTTATTGAATAGGACACTTCTCATCTTGAGCAAGTTCTGAAGTGATTTGAATGTACTAACCAGACGTAGACCTTAGGATTCCTTAAGATTTAATTAGTAGGCCCCGATGCGATTAGTTCTAATACAGCAAGAGACAGACCGTAGGTTTGGGTTATAGTTAGTGACTCAGTAGAGTAACGCCCACACACCGAGGTTAGGGTGTCTCATAAGGGCCCCCAACAATTGCACGTTTTTAGGGGTCCCCCACAATTCCAACATTTTGGGAAAAAATCATTATAGGGTCTCAAAACAGTGTTGGAGTTGAAGCATTGAGGTTGGATACTTCAATACCAGCTTGCACAAAGAATCCTGGCAGTATTCCCTGAAACAAATCACGGGGATGTGTACGTGGCACATGAGACAGTAGTTCAAAGGACGAAACAATTTTAATTTTAATTCATTTACAAATGTGGGTGCATTCTGTACAAGTTGGTACATCAAACCGTCGAAGTAGTATCCGAAACCAACCAATACCAACATGACTACTTCTCGGTTAAGGTGCTGACCAACTAACGAAGGAACGAACACAGAAACGAACGAAAGGTCGACGAAAATCACCATCGGAAAAGTTTTAATTAATGAAGCAGCGGGTTCTATCCGGTGCTTCATTAATTACATTTTTGACTATCGAACCTAAATATAGTGTTCGGAATCGAATATTATTGCGTCCGCGGAATTATTGCCCACCCATGCAAAGTGACTAGTCCACAGCGGCCATGCCGTAACCACTAACCACCACTAGATCTTATTAAGCTAGTCAAGGCCGGATGTATATTATAGGAACCCCAAGCGGGCCGTAGGTCCGCAAAGGGTTCCACATACCCAGTCAGATAAATGTGTTCCAGAACAGAATTCTCTATAGCCGTCAATGTGATTTTTTTTAATTGGATAGTAGTTTCAGTGAAAAAACCACGTAACTTCCGGTGTCGAATTGTCCATTGCAATGGCAATTGGGCTATCCCCCTCTGGGAATCAAATGTCTTCTGTTGCAACCTAATTCGCCTCAGTGCTTTGTGTGATACATTGGCCTACATATCTGCACTTCAGGGGTAACCAGGCCTTCTCATCCGAGAACCGCGACAAATCAGCGGCCGTTCAAAATGATATTATTATTACTCGAATTCTGTCCTTCTGGAGGTTTGTCAATATGCTCAGCTGATGATCTCGTCATTTCAGATCGAACACTCAGTCCTGATGTCGTTGCAGCTTGTCTGCCAGTGATAACCTCAAACGAAAAAAATGCACATATAACCGATAATATAACAGATAATTGTTGTTATATTGGTGCGATTGTATACAGACATGCATTGACACGTATCTCGTGAAATATCAAGACGAACAGAAACTCAGTTTTTGAATTATCCGAATGTTAAGGTGTTGTAAAAGTAAGGAAACGTTTGCTTGAAAAAGGGTATACGGACGTTTCGTCCGCAAGCCGAGTCGTCCACTTACAATTTTACCCATTTCGTCCGCCAAGCACCGAATCGTCCGCTAGCAATTTTGACCAATTCGTCGGCTTGTAATTTTACCCAATTCGTTCTCCAAGGGTTGGAATATCATAAAGACATGGAATATAAAATTAATGATATTTATTCAGTATCAAACGAAATAATGATATTTATTCAGTACACAAGATTCACAAGATAATAACAGCACAGCATAGGAAATATTTTTCAATGAATAATTGCCAAATTATAAGATTATGTTACGGAACTTAATATAGCAAGTTTTGATGCATTTCTTAATATTATTAATTCCTATAATACATTTGCTAATAGTTTTGCGATTATTTATTGTAAAGCGCCGGTGATGCTCTTCCAAGAATAATTGCAAAATTATAAGATTATGTTGCGAAACTTTATATATCATTAATTTTGATGTGTTTCTTAATATAATTAATTCTTATAATACATTTGCTAATAATTTTGCTATTATTCATTGTAAAGCGCCGGTGGTGCGCCTCGATGAATAATTGCAAAATTATAAGATTATGTTGCGGAACTTAATATAACATACATTTTGTTGCGTTTCTTAATATAATTATTTCTTATAATTCTTCTGCTAAAAATTTTGCAATTATTCACTGTAAAGTGTCGGTGGAGCTCTTCAATGAATAATTGCAAAATTATAAGATTATGTTGTGGAACTTAATATAACATACATATACTTTAAGAACTTTTACTGTAATAATATAATTATTATAGGTAATCCATTGAATAAACAGTAATCAGAGCCTCGTTAAACAGTGTCGAAATTAATTAGATGGCTGAGTAGTTTATTTTGTTCTGACATTTCTGTTTTCAGAATTTCGTACAAGCATATGAAATTTTAATGCTAGGAGGTATATTAAGATATATTACAATAGATAATATACAATAAAGTATACAATACAATTATTATATAAATAAATAAATAAATAAAAAATGATTCAAAATACGATACTTCAATACTTTCCCCCCAGCGAACGAGTTTGGGACGAGTTGGGTAAAATTGTAGAGGACGACTTGGGTAAAATTGCAGCGGACGATTTGGTTAGCGGACGAAATGGGTGTAATTCGAAAAAAAGTGATACTGACAGGTTGCTTTCAGTTCCGTTAGAAAGCAAAACAAAGTAATAATGTGTTACTTTTTGGTGCCATCTATATTTCTGAACAGTGCTTCGTAGTTTCGAACACTAAAAAATGGAAAATAATAACCCCTTGTGGATATTTACCGCCATTGAAAATGGCATGTCATCTTTTTTCGGGAACTGGAGGAATCTTCGGCCTGGGGAAAACTTGGCCCAGGGAAGATTCATCCAAAAGAAAAGCAGTCCACATCTGTTAGGATATTTTAGATACGCTACGATATTCGTTTTAACTCCTAAAAATAATTCTTAAAAAAATATTAATATATTGCTCGATATTTATTGAAAAAATATTAATATAATGTATATCGTTGAGCAATTATCTCTGCAGTAAATTCACATTCGATGCGTTCTGTAATAATTAACGTCTCTCATCTGTACGCCTTTGTACACAATGGCACCACGTGGGCAATGGGAATGAAGTGTATTGCCTAAGAAAACAAAGTGGTTGCCGCAAGTGGGATTTGATCGAGGACCCTTTGGCTTGCAGCCTGCACCTCTAACTATTGAGCCCTTTAAGCTTCAAAACTGTAAAGTACCAGCTAAAACATGTTGTAGAATGACCACTTGAAAATTTCACAAGTACATAGTTTCATTATTAGTTTGTGATATTTGTTTTTGCTGTACAGTGGAACCCTGTTAATTGAAGAGCCACTTTGCCAATGAAAATTATTCAGTTAGCAGGAATATTCAATTAACAGGGATTGTGTTACTTTCCTATATTCCAGAGATAAACTTAGCATTTATTCTATTACATTTTGTTTGGCAGAGCTTTATAAGCTCTGTCAAACAAGATATAATAGATTAAATGCCTGTATTGGATGTACTGAGGCCAAATTGGTCTATAACCAAAGGAAAACTGGGAAGAGTCAGGGTAATTTCTCGACATGTTACAAGATTTTTTATTCAATTAACAGGAGATTACTCTATAACCTATATTCAATTAACAGGTCAAATTTGTAGTGGAGGCATGGTAAATGGTTTTGTGTTGGGAAATTATATTCTATTAACAGGGATATACAATTAAGAGATATCCAATTAAGTGGTCTCCGCTGTATAACCAGCTGGGAACAACAATTCAATACGGCTTGGGCTAGAGGCCGTATTTATGAACCGATCTTTACGAAACCTCTTGAGTACCTTTGTTATCACCATGGGTCGAGAACGAGTGTTTTTGGGTGCGGTCCAAAATTCAAGATGGCCTCCAGCAGCCATTTTGTACAGAAATTAGTGCAATCAGTTTTTTTTTGTACAGAACTTCTGTATGAAAGTTCTGATTTGAATAAATTTTCGTATAAATGTTTAGTAACATGGGGTACATCACAAAAAATACAGGTTTTTTTCTCGTGCTGAAGTTATGCAAATTAGATGAACTTTGATTTATTCAGTGCTACTTATACCCAGTAAGTGCACGTGTCAATACGGCTCGGGCTAGGCTGTATTTATGAACTGATCTTCATGAAACTTCTTGGGTACCTTTGTTATCACATGGGGACGAGAATGAGTATTTTTGGGTGCGGTCCAAAATTCAAGATGGCTACCAGTGTCCATTTTGTATCGAAATTAGGAACAGTCAGATTTTTGTACAGAATTTCTATACAGCTTGGGCTAGAGGCCGTATTTATGATCCGATCTTTACGAAACTTCTTGGGTACCTTTGTTATCAACATGGAGTGAGAATGAGTGTTTTGGGGTGGAGTCCAAAATTCAAGGTGGTCGCCGGCAGCTATTTTGTACTGAAATTATTGCAATCAGTGTTTTGTACAGAACTTCTGTATGAAAGTTCTGATTTGAATAAATTTTTGTATGAATGTTTAGTAACAAGGAATACATTACAATCTTCTTTTTCAGACCCACCAATCAGAATCTTTTGATATTTGGTATGCAGCATCATTAGGTGGGTAAGATTTAAGTTTGTTCAAGCCAAGCCCATATTTTGGCTCACCAGGATTTCGCAAATTGCGAGAACGGTTATTTCATTCCTGTGATGTTCTCGCAAATGCTTGTTAAGGAGATCCATTTACCGTTCCCGCAAAAATATAAGCATTTTTTCATCAGATTAGATTTAATAAAATAAAATTAATTTTAGAGCTGAAACGATTAAAGGGTTTTCGTGATTGGTGAATCGAATGGATTAACCTTGGTTAACCGATTAATTACTTGCCCTAATAGGTAGCTGAATAATTGCAGATGATTTATATAATTAAAACTTTACTCAGCGTAATGGACAAAACCGACCAGTGCAATATACAAAAATGTCCATAGTATACACATTATTATTATATTTTAAATTTTTGTCTCAAAACATAGCTTATGTACCCTCGTTGGAACGAGCTCATCGAGCATATTCAATGGGAGGGGGAGGGGGGGGGGGGGGGGGTCATAAGCTATGTTTTTGAGACAAACATTGAAAATCTTTAGTAATTCAAGAATTTCTTGATTTCTTGTGCAAGTATCCTCTGCTTCCCGCATTTGGTGAAGGGTTGGGAATGACCATTTCCAGCTACTGGTACAGTATAATGATCATACAAGTGAACAAGTATGTCAGCACGTAACTGGCATGCATTACTCTGTCTCATGTAATCGATGTGAGCCAGTGTGACAATGTTTGCCTGTTTTGGAGCAAGTTTGTTCTTTAGTTAACCCATATAATACCATACTTCAAAAGTAACGGTTAACCGATCAATTACTTTTTTTATCGATCAAGCCGTTGATCATTGGTTAGTTGATTAATCGGTTAACCGTATCAGCTCTAATTAATTTCAAAAATATGATTACTGCAATAGCCTTTGATGTGGTGGTTGAACAATCTAACAATCCATATATTTGAAGATAAATAAGCATAATTCATGTGATTAAGACACATGCTGGAAATGGATCCCGCAAAAAATAAATGGGTCCCGCACAAAAATATATTTGCGAAACCCAGGCTCAATGTGGGAGCCTGAATTATAACTTAGTTCAAAATGAGGAATTTTCTTTAGAAAAACTTTTTCAGATCCAGCAGTCGGAATGTTTTGATGTTTTGTATGCAGCATCCTTAGAGGGGGAAGGGGGGGGGGGGGGGGTGAGATTCAAGTTTGTTTACGCCAAGTCCCTGGGTTCATATCTGGGCTCACTGTGGGAGCCTGAATTATAACTTAGTTCAAAATGAGGAATATTCTTCAAAAATATTCTTCACATTCAGCAGTCAGAATGTTTTGATATTTGATATACAGAATCCTTAGGGAGGTGAGATATAAGTTTGTTAACGCCAAGTCCCTGGGTTCATATTTGGGCTTCCTGTGAATTGTACCAAAATTTCTATTTTCCAAATTGAGACGCCGATTTGAAGCAAATTTGATATGATGGGCTTATTGGGTCATAAGTACCTAATTTATGCCAAAAGTATCCTGTTGCTCTGTGGGAACCGCTGGATCTAAATATAGAAAAAAATTAAAACGCCCATATCTTCAAAACTACATGGCACTGAAAATTTTTATTTTGTGTGAAGCTTCCTTATGAACAGCCGAAAAGAATGGTAAAAAAATGCCATCAATTTTATCATAGGGAAGTTTTTCAGGGCTTTGAACAAATGCTGAGTCATCGTTTTAGTAATGGGAAAAACATTAAAGAATCTTCTTCTCCCATACCACTGCTCCAAAGTCTTTCATATTTCGCATATAACATCTTTGGAAGATTTATTCACATGTTTGTTGAAATGAAATCCCTGGGTCCATATATGGGCTCTCTATAATTAGATTAGTGCAATATGAGGAATATTTTTTAAAAATCTTCTTCCGATCCACTCTTCAGAATATTTTGATATTTGGGTTGCTGCATCCTTAGAGGGGGTAGATTCAAGTTCGTTCAAGCCAAGTCTCCTCATATGTGGGAGCCCGAATTACAACTTAGTTCAATAAGAGGAATATTCTTTAAAATCCAGTAGTCAGAATCTTTTGATATTAGTATACAGCATCCTTAGGGATGTGAGATTCAAGTTTGTTCAAGCCAAGTCCCTGGGTTCATATGTGGGTTCTCTGTAGGAGCCTGAATTATAACTTAGTTCAATATGAGGAATATTCTTTAAAACTCTTTTCTTTGGGATCCACCGGTCAGAATCGTTGTATAAGCTTTTCTTATGAGGGGCAGATGCAACTAAATGTTCAAATAAATTCCCTGGGTTGATATTTAGGCTACCATGTCAGGTGAATGCCCTCAGGCCCTCTGGGGGCTCTTGTTTTCTGTTTGACAACATTGCACCGGCTCTTCTTTCGATATTTTTCATTGTAGGTTAGTCACTACTTTTATGTGGGCTTCCAAAATTTGTTACTGCATGTCTGTCTGTCTATCTGTCTGTCCTTCAGTTGAAATGTTTCTTTGCGTTTCATTTGCCTGGCTCAACATTTTAAATAATTTGCAGCTATCTTTCACCCTCCAACCTCACCACCGCCCCCCCCCCCCCCCACCCCCACCCTCCACACGTACACAAATCTGGGCTGGGGCGAGTATCGAGTACTTTATCAAAAAAGTGGTACTTGAGGACTACGAGTACTGAGTACTTTGGACCCAGCCTATCACAAATATATTAAACATCAAAGATATTATACACTTGAAACAACTACAGTACAGCTGCTGTTTACTGCTCACTTTCCATGGATGGGCAATATTTCCACGGATACAATAATATTTGATGCCAAACACTAACTATAAGAATAATCATCAAAAATTTAATTAATGGTACAACCTGGTGCTTCATTAATTAAAATTTTGCGGATGACGATTTTTATTGACTGGTAAATGCATGAGTTGACATCACTGCCCTTGTGTGTATTACAACCCGTCCACAGTGACTGTACTGTAACTGATTTGTCCTCTTTGTGAACATATTTTCTACAATTTCACTCCTTTTGACAGAATGTGTGCCTGTGGGGATTAAAACCAAAATAGTGAAAGTGCACTTGTGGATATTTGCAGCACAAGCACAGCACTACTGAATCAATATTTGATGATTTTAGGAATTTTAACAGTGTCATGAGACACCACAGTAGCAGGTACTGGCCATTCTGTTGGTAAAAATCACTGTTTTATGACTCGAAGTGCCTTAACTGAGAAAACTTAGGCTTTTTCTTACAAAGATTGCAAAATATCAAACACAATGTGAAATGTCTTCAGAAGCAAGAATGTGATTAAAAAACAATGGGAAATTCATGTCAATATCAATTTATTTGTAAATTAATATAGTTTTTTTTATTTTAAAATGCATACTTGGGGTGGGGGGGAGGCACATCCAGGGCTATAATTTACCCCATAACTTGGTAAAAGAATATTTGACATCATTTGTTGAGATAAAATGGCACTTTCTATTGATATTGGTGAATTATATAGCCTCAGCCAGGGCTGAGGGGTGTGGGGGGGGGGGGGGGGGTAGGTTCAAGTTTGTTCAAATCGAGTCCCTGAGTTGTTAATATTTGGGCTCCCTGTGGGCACCTAAATATCAACAGTGCAATAAGAGGAAATTTCTTTGAAAACCTCCTTCAGATCCACCAGTCAGAATGCTTTCACATTTGGAATGCAACATCTCTAGTGGTGGGCGGGGAGGGGGGTGGTGGTTAGATTGAAGTTTGTTTGAATCGGGTCTCTGGGTTAATATTTGTTCTATCTATTGAAGCCCAAAGTTTAACTTAGTGCAGTATGAGTTAATTTCTTTAAAAATCTATTTTTTCAGATCCACCAGTCAGAATCCTTTCATATTTGGCATACAGCATCTCTAAGGGGGTCAGATTCATGTTTGTTCAAGCTAAATCTATTGGTTAATATTTGGGCTCGTTATGGGAGCTCAAATTAACTCAGTGCAACTTGAGAAAATTTATTTAAAAATCTTTTTCTTCAGACCCACCAGTTAGAATGCTTTAATATTTGGTGTACAACATCTCTGGGGAGGTCAGATGTAAATTTATCCCAATTTGGTTTCTGCCAGTCAGAATCCTTACACATTTGGTATCGCAGTTGGGGGGGGGGGGTGGGGGTCAGATTTTAGTTTGTTCATTTCGGGTCCCTGGCTTAATATTTGGGCAGGAGTGGGTTAGGTTTGAGGTTGTTCATAAATGTTCAAATCCATTCCTTAGAGTTTTTCCATAAAATTTGCCTTTCCAGCTGCAGTGACACAACAACCCTTGGAAGTTTGGCAGTACTTGTCTACAGCTGTCAGAATTGGAAGCAATCAGGAACACCTATGCTAATAATCATCTGACATGGACACTAGAGTTATGAATAATTTCATAACATCATTCCTATGTAGTGTTCATGAACAACGACTAACTGAATCTGACCCAAAATACTTCTCTGAACCACCTCGTCAGGTGAGCGATTAAGGCCCCTGGGGGGGGGGGGGGGGGGGGGAGGGGGAAATCAGTAGTTGGTGTTGTAAAAATTAAAAAGCTGTATTGGGTAAAGGGTTAACATGTATTATCAGTATGCAACAGGGGTTCAATCATACTGGCCTAATAGGATCCTGGCCCATAGCAGGTCTGAATTCTCGCAACGATTTCCGCAAGAATCCAAAAGGATTCTCCCAAATTTAGAGGAATTATAACAACCCCAATTTCGAAACAAAATTGACATATTGTTTCATGGGGGTGGGACACTATTTATCTTGCTGTATGGTTAATTAAAACATATTTTGTGAAAAGGTTTTGTGTGCTGATGCAGATTTTAGTTTTATTTTAGGATTTGGGTAGTTTTCAAAGAAAACTGTGAATTCTTATCCCTCCCAACTTATTAGGTAACAGAGTTGGAATTCTGTCGGAGGCAATACCAGTTTGTAAGCCCATTTGACACAGATTGCACAGTTCTCTTCAAAAGAACAAATTCCCCACGCTTTTGACTAGACAGAAGCTAAAAGTTGAATTCCGTTGCAGAAATGAGTCTTTCCTCACAAGAAAGAGGTAAATGTGTCTTTGGTAGGGTTGGGTAGGCTCATAGGTATAACTGCTGTAAATATTTTAATTAGATTTACCTGCCTCGAAAAGTTGCACTCGGAAATTATGTAATCCCCAAAACTAAGCAGTCTTGGGAAAATATATTGTTTCAATAAACATTTGAAGAAGTCTACTGACATTTTGCATTACTGTTGAATGTTCCAGATGAATAAAGAGGATGATTTGAGGACTTTTAGCACCTAAACATTCGTTTGACTATTGGTGTGTTTTGGTTGGGAATTCCCTGAGAAATATGAACATGTGACCAGCACTTCCCTTTCTGTTAGTTTTTCTCTCTTATTTGTTGCATGACCCCCTATTTAAGAATCAGAAAAAGATTGTCTGAACGGCTATACTTGACAAAAGATATTTGAATGCTAAATTTAAAATGATGCGACCATATTTTTTTTCGCCTGAACGTTATAATGGTCGCCTATGGGAAAATATTTAGTACTGTGATACGTATTCGTGTTTGGCTGAAATTAAACAATTGCAGGAATTCGATTGCATAAAATCAAAATGTTTTTGGAGTAATAGTTGCGGAATGAAATAGTTCAATATGTTGGATACTTTGGGGTTCCTTCTTACGCCTTGCGTATTGTCATATTACTGAATGGAATGTTTCTACCCAGTCAGTCTACTGGAATATAACATTATAATGTACTGAATAATTATAGTATGTGGCCTAAGGGCCCCCAATATAACTGTTACGCCACTGGTTAGTGTAAGTACCTGCTTTTACACTAAATAAAAGAAGGACGGAAAACGGCAGCGTGTACTTTTTACGTGTATACATTATTGCCCATAGAGCTGACACTTCCATAGACTGCAGTTAATGTTATTTAAGGACAGGATAATTCCATCACGTTCGTGTTCCGTCCTGCAAAGGTTCAACAAAGGTCGGTTTCACATCACAAGGAATCGTGACTCCCAAGAAACACTACACGTTCCATACCACGATCTCCGTTTCACAGCTTGTCAAATGGGTTCCTTCGCAGAAAGGAATCACTCAGCATGGCGTATCAGAATGCGCGGGTTGAACCTTGTGAGGAAGCATTCAGAATGAACAACACCATACTGCAATTAATCGCTGAGATCCTGCGGTTTCATCTCCTGTGCGCATCGTATTACTGATTTTCGTTTCGCAAACTCTTTGATAATCCCAGCAGCGCGAATTTTCATAATGGAGTGAATGGACACTTCTTGAAAAGGACGAACAGTTAAAATACGTTTTTTTTCTTAACCCTTTACCCAATATGACGGCAAAAACCGCCATTAAATGTTCATTATTTTTCATTTTTGTCTCAAAAACATAGGTTATGACCCCTCGTCGAGCTCGTTCCCATGAGGGGACATAACCTATGTTTTTGAGACAAAAAATGAAAAAAATCGTTATTTAAGAATTTTGTTTGCAAGTGTCGTCTGCTTTTCATGTTGAGTAAAGGGTTAATTGGGATAGAGTACTGAACCCCCATAGTGTCGGGTTTGATTCTTAACCCTTACTTAACGAATCGTCCGTATCCATCAACGTAATTTTCTAATTGAGCAGGTGAAAAATAAATTCAGAAAATTTCATACAAAACCATAACATATGAACTCCCCTTCATTGTAACAAGCACTCCGAGCTCGTTCCAATCAATAGTCAGTCACATGATATGATTTTTTAAAAACTTTTTTAAAAATGAAAAAAAAATCTAATTAAAATAATAAATTTTGATATCCTGTGCGTTGGTTAAAGGGTTTTGTACAGGCAGTGGCGGCGCTACGGGGGGGGGGGGGGGGGGGCATGGGGGCATTTGCCCCCCCCAAACGAAGGCTTTGCCCCCCTCAGTTGCCCCCCCCCCCCCAACCATCTCGCATGCATTTCCATCCACCCTCACACACAAAAACATTCAGTCACTCTCTCTCTCACACACACACACACACCCCTCTCTTTTTTTATTCCCATACACACTTAGCCCAAAGCCTCAGGCTAGCTGATGAACACATCCAGGCAGTAGAGATTTAAAGACTCGGATGCAGATACTTATAAGTTATAATTAAGTTATGAGCCAACAAAGGCATGTCTATCCATATCCCTTGTCTAAAAAAAATCATGGATTTCGCATTATGACAGACGGGCATTATCTCCCTTGCACTGTTCAATTATTTCTCTCTCTCTCTCTCTCTCTCTCTCTCTCACGCACAGACCCACCAGACGCGGATCCAGGATTTTTTGAAAGGAGGACCGCTAATTACCATTACATTTAGTCGAAACTTGGACCCAAAGTCCGTAATATAATTTTTTGGTTTGGTACGTCCACAGGACGTACCAAACCAAAAAAGTATATTACGGACTTTGGGTCCAAGTTTGGACTACCTCATAACAAAGTAATGATATGAATCATATGATCCTTTACGTATTTGTCCCCCTTCATGGGAGTCTGCCCCCCTAGTTGGCTCCCACAAAAAAATTTCTGGCGCCGCCACTGTGTACAGGTATCGAAATATAAAAGTTTCATTTTCGGTGAATGTGATTCATATTATCTTTTGAAGTAAAATCGGTTAGTATTTATAGATTTATCTTGTAGCAATTGATGGTCGAGTACCTGTAGGAACATTGCCATAAATTATAACAAAGCAAATACTCGTGAACAAATTTTGAAAACAAAACATGATTTAGACACCAGTTAAACACTTTTCTGTCGCCAATAGAGAAGACTTCTTGGTCTAAATCTTTCCATTTTAACCCATTCGATAAATATGCTTACATTTTTCAGTAAAAGAAAATTTAGCATTATACGTGTAGATGGCATAATATACAACAAATCGGAACGGAAGATATCAGTAACAACATGACTATTTGATTAAATTATTTCCTATCCCCTCCACACACAACATACATTGGCCCAATCCACTGCAGCTAGTATTGCATGAAAGCAATAGTACAGAACAGCACATGTTTTTAAGGGTTAAAGTAGTGTATATAGAAATGTACAGAACAGCACATGTTTTTAAGGGTTAAAGTAGTTGTATATAGAAATGTTATATAGAAATGTTTTCATTGTCATCAGGATCATGAATCATCATAAATATTTTCATTGAATCAACCATGGCTCGACCCGGGAGAAGAAAGTTGAAAATGTACCTAAAGAAAGGACACTTCGTTAATTCGAAAGTATCGATAAGTACAGTTTGGTGTGTTAAAGGTGTGTGTGGAGGATAAATGTACCATGCTTTTGAAACAGATGACGACGTCTGCCTATGTCACTCCATGTTTTATAATCATACATCAACAAATACACGGATGTCCGCTGAAACATCTTTTTGGGGTCTTCCCAGAATGCCGACATCTATTGTTCTCTTGCGGTCGACCAGTGATGTGTAATAAGGTGTGATAATCTAATTAATCACCTATAACCTGCTTCATATTTATGGGCAGTTCAGCCGGAGTTGTAATTAAAGAAACTCAGTTCACATTTTGATTAATTTTAATAGGGATTTTCAAGAATATTCTTTACACATATTAGATAATAAATAATACATAAATGTGATTTGGAAGAAAAATTGATTTGTTTCACTTAATTATGTAAAAAGTCTGTTTTTCTTCCAAATCATATGTTATGATTCAAAATTAATTTTTGGATCATAACACATCATTTGGAAGAAAAACTGATTTTAGCCAATTAATTTTGAATACAAGAATATATTTATATTACAAGATAAAAAATACAAAAATATTTCAGAACAAACACACGTTTTATAGTCCTACAAGATAGGACAGTGTCACCATACTGAACAGGCGTCATGTCACCCGCTTCTAATTTTGCTTTTCCCTCTCTAACCTCTCCTCCAATGCTCTATAGTTTTTCTTTCTAGGTGGCATCATCCCCCCGTTTCTGATTTGAAGGATTGTGGTTTCCGTGAATGCCTGCTCGGCTTTTATCAAGTCAATAAACTTGTAGATACTGGGGTGGTGGTGATACAGTTTGGCTACTTTAGTATGCCACCCCTCAACATGATTGTTAGTTCTCAGGACCTGGTTGCCATAGTGATTCCACATGGCCTGGACGCCTTCTACCCACTGCTCAGTTACGTAATCTGCAACCCCAAGAACTTTAGGGTTTTCTAAATCAGTCTCTTCTAGGGCATTTAGCCAAAAATCGTCTATATCATCATTCTCATGAGAGGCATGAGGGATTTGGGCACATACTGAATTTATTAGAACACTGCCTCGTGTCATTATTCAATCACAACTAACACTGTTTCTTGTAGAAACACAAATTGAAACTGGTGTGAATTTTGTTGTGCAAGTGTGAGCAGTTATATGAAACAAACTATACCTAATTAACAATGACCTGTGCCAGCACAGTGAAAACAAATTTCAGTTTTATGATTACAGCATGCCGGCATTCCGAGAATAAACCATCTTTTTAGATGTGCATGTCACGATCAGCACACGGCAAATTATTTATTTATTTATTTATTTATTTATTTATTTATTTATTTATTTCTTCATTTTTTTATTTATTTGGGTTTATCGACACCACTTTCGACAGCAGGGTCGCCTCGTGTCGGCCAGTGTTTCGGGTGGAGGAAGCCAAAGTACCTGGAGAAAACCACCGAGCAACAGCGAGCAACTGTCTCATGGTAAGGTTTAATTGTTCTGATGCAAACATCTTCTAACGTGAAGGCTTTTCTTCGGATTGAAAAATGGCTGAAACAGAACAATTAAACCGAATTAGTACATGGTGGAATTTTATAGCCGAATGCAATTTGATTTGTTGGCATTTGCAGACGATATATTACAAGAATGTCTGGATATCATTTTGCATGCTCCGATTTTTTGTACTTATTGTGTAATCACTTAGCACGCCTGTGGAATAAATGGATGGGACATGTTCCCCATGTGTTCATCGCTCTGGGCTCTGTAAACACACGTGGTGTTCGCGATGGCCCGAACCTGTCCGGTGCCACATTTATAGCCATTCCAGGTATTTTAGTTTTAAACAAAGTGTTTTGGTGCCAAAACGCTAGTGGGAGGGGAGGCGACGTTTCTTCGCTCTCTGATCCAAATAAATTGACGACTTTTGAAAAATGAAATAGCAATTACTTCAATAGTGAACGAACAATTGGTCGCGGAGAAAATCTGGCAGAACTGAAATGTTCTGACAAAATCCTCTGTTGGCAAAAAAGGACGTCACCTGAGTTATATCTTTGCCCCTGATTCTATTAATGGTCTGGCTTAATGATGTCGGTACGTATATTTGTTGTTTCACTTAAATAATAACAGATTAAGTACAGATTAATGAACTAATTACTGTTAATCTACTGTGCCTTGGTTGTGAGTCTTCACAAACGGCAGCATGTAATTAGATAAATACTTCATAGGTATGAATTATTTATCTAAATAAATGATGCCCATCATCGACAATTAACATTGAAAGTGTGCCCAAACACTATTTCTAATGTCTTATTGACGAAATCATCGTGCGTTTAGAGAAATCGATTATTGTTTCTGCCTTTATTGCCAGCTGACGATTTCCTTCTGCCAGAAATAATCAAGGATTTGTTTTATGTCTCGCCATCGATCGTTCTCTTCGCTGCTGCAATGGGTTTTCTTTAAAAGTGAAAGGAACTTTTTTAGTGCCAAAAGTTTAGCCAACGAAGATTTCTTGGTGCCAAATTACAATGTTTAGTGCAATTGGCTAAATTGGCACCCGACAGTGAACACTGAACACACGAGACCAAGGGCGAATACTATAAAACTTTTACAATTGTGTTTTCTAGAAGTGTAATTTCTAGTTATGACTTTAAGTGGGTTGAAATGAACCATTAGCATTTTCAAAGATGTGGCAATTTGCCAGTAGGCAAATTGCCATATCTTTTAAACTGCAAACGATTCAGTTTAGTGAGGTATATTAATAGGTGAAAAATTCAATTCTAGAAAATACAATTGTAAAAGTTTTATAGTATTGGCTCCTTAAGGATGTGTGCTTTTGTTACCCGTCGGACTGTCAAAAACTCGTCAAATTTCCTGCACGGCACGGGTAAGGTCTTAGAGACCTACCGTTCAAACAAATCATGAGACCATCTTTCAGAAAAAAGCGATCTATATGAGAATTGCATTGTTTATGATTAAACAGCGGACTCACCCATCTCAGACGGTAAACCACACCCGCGCGACGGAAAACTGGATGGAATCTTGGAGTCACAGACTTTCCATTTATATAATAGACTGCACGAAATCGACGTTATCCGATCGTAGAACTTCATTAACTTTCCTTGAACTAGGGCCCAATGAACAATGGAGCTTCGAGATTCGATTCGATTTCGAACCTTAAGTTGATATACGATTCGAATTCGAAATCAGCTGCCCGATTCGTTTCCTTTCGAATCTTTACACGGGAATATAGCTTGTTATTAGTCATGGTCCTCGTCTCACAAAACATATAGCTCAGATGGAATGAGTAAGTAAATACTGGTGAAAATAAAGACAGAGTGCACTATAATCTATATTAACATAATTAGCATCTGACCCATGCCACAAAGTGTTGACGATGAGCTGTTGCTAGCAGCTAGTCCTGTGCAGTGCTAAGTGCTGGTAAGTCTCGCACCCGCTGGTGGGTAATATTCCAACTACATCATCAAGGCATGCCTTCAGGAAGGCATGCCTTGATGATGTGGCTGGAATATTTTATCAGTCGGTATTTGAGCCAGCACAGCGGGAACACTCAGGTTTAGAGTCCCCTCTCCCTTACCGGTCTTCAAGACGCCCTAAGCTCAACTCGAGATTCGACTCGATTTCGAATAATAGACTCGATTCGATTTGAGACTCAGTTCGAATAGAAAATGTGTGATTCGGAGGATCTTACCTTGAACAACTCCATATCTGGATTCCATATACTAATAACGGGCTTCAACGTCAACAAGTGTTGGTAAAAAATGTTTTTATAACTTGTATATACCACCATATGTGATGATGTTCAATAAGGGCGTCTTAAGTAACTAAAGTTTGTTCACACAAATATGAAACCGCAAACCTTTTTTGGAGCATGTTTTATTGGGGTTTAACGACACTTTCGATAGCCAAGTTTGGACCTGGTGGTGCAGATTGGAATTCTCTTTTCTACACGGAGGAATTTGAATTCCACTGTTTGTCGGCAGGAATCTCAGATTCAACTAGTAGAAAGTGGAAATCCAGTTTTGCTAGTAGAAATTTTAGATACTGTAATTCTAGTTTCCACCGAAAGAATCTAAGATGGAAGCACATTTTAAGTTTTTTTTCCACGAAATAAATTAGTTGAAAATTTGGAATAGAAAGGATGTCTTTCTACTTCTAATTTCAATACACAAAAATATATGTCGATTGTCAGTGTGCAATCAAGCCACATGTGCAGACGCAGCAAATAATTTTAATATAGCTGCATATTATAGTTTATCTTTTACGGTGTAGTATTTCTGATCATTTCGGAAGCAAAATCCTTTCTAATTCAGTGCATGTAAATATGCATTTTAAGGTGGAGAATGGAAAGACGGTTTTGTATAGCTGAAGCTGCAATTAAGGCACACAAATAGCTGAACCAACCGCGAAATTATCGCGACATCCACTCACAACGTGTTAATTGTATTTCATTTATACGCACGTGGCGATTTCCGAGAGCTACAGAAACAAACTGCTGACCAGAATCCAATACTATAAAACTTTTACAATTGTATTTTGTGGAATTGTACTTTCTACTTATTAATGTAACTGACTAAAATAAATCATTAGTAGTATATCAGGGATGAAACGACCCCCTAAAGGGGATCTCATCTGGGGGACCTCATGCGACGTCATGTCACGTGATCCATTGGTGCCATGTTGTGTTGTCATGGTAGCCCGCGCGAGCGGTCATCTTGTGACGTCATACCCATAGAGATACATCGTGTTAGTGTTCATGCGCAGTGCGTGTTGTTAGGGTGATACATGTTTCCGTCGTCCATTTTGTATACTGGAGGCCGCCATCTTGGTTTCTATAGTAGCACGTGGTTGCCATGTTACCAAAATACTTACAATAAGACAGGGATATGTTTCTTTGTACAAGAGTAATTTCCCGTTTCGTAGAATTACCACAAACAGCCCGACAATCCATCCAAATCACCCAAAACGACTTTTATTTGATATGAAGTCTCCCAGAATATTTTATAGTAGAGCAGCACATAATGCTATAGGACCGAGGGGGCCCCGGGGTAAGTTCGATTGAACTAGAGTAGTTTTTCGGGTTCGGATTTTCCCCAGAATCCATATTTACTTCGTAGAATTACCACGAACAACCCAATAATTGTTTACTTGGCTCTGATTTCCCAGTAAATTCTCGGTTTCTACCTATGTATCTACAAGCTATCTTATGACTTCTTTGTTCTATTTATTCTGACTTCCCTAAACATGTTTATGTCATGTGTACACATTACAGGTAGCACATGGGCACATGCTGGATGTGACAGTATGTGCTTATGTGAAAATGCATAATGTGACTCATTGTGTCCTAGCACATTGGCTGGATGTGCCGATATGTGCTTATGTGAAAATGCACAATGTGACACATTGTGCACTAACAAATAGGCACATACGGGTATTTGAGGATACCTATGACCTGGTATTGTATTATTTGAGGATACCTTTCGAGGATACCTTTTATAGGACACTTGTCATGTATACACATTGCAGGTAGCACATAGGCACATGCTGGATGTGCCGATATGTGCTTATATGAAAATGCACAATGTGACACTTTGTGCACTAGCTCATAGGCACATACGGGTTACTTACAAAGGAACATACCATCCGAACATACCCCTGTCCTATTGTAAGCCTTTGGATAACATAGCGACCACGTGTTACCATAGAAACCAAGATGGCGGCCTCCAGTATACAAAATGGACGACGGAAACACTTATCATCCTAACACGCGCTGCGCATGCGCACTAACACCATATATATCACTATGGGGATGACATCACAAGATGTCCGCTCACTCGGGCTACCATGACAGCACAACAAGACGCCACTGGATCACGTGACATGACGTCACATGAGATCCTCCTGATAGAGGTCGTTTCATCCCTGATATACTACTATCATTACCATTTTAAAAGATATGGCAATTTGCCAACTGACAAATTGACAGATCTTTAAAAATGCTAATGGTTCATTTAAACCCATTTAAAGTCATAACTAGAAAATACAATTCTAGAAAATACAATTGTAAATTTGGCCCCGTGGTGTGACTTAACACTTTGAAAACGGGAAGAAGACTTTTTATCATAAGACTGTCACTTATTTCTCAATGTTACTGATAACCATTTCAGTAGAAATATCCTGAATGGTATCCTCTTACACACCACTGCATACGGCTAACTGGACGGGTCTATGTTGCGTTTGGAGGGATAGTAATAAACCAACCCTACTTCCCAATAGAGATAATTCTGATGGTGTGTCAAAAGCTATGTTTTTGAGGCAAAATATGAAATATTTCAGCTATTCAGTATTTTCTTTGCAAATGTGCTTTTTGTCTGATAAATACTTAAGATGGCATGACATGACTAATGCTGACAAGGGCACACCAGGTATCACACCTCACCTCCAGGGAAGTGTAACGGCCGGAGAGTCCTTGCTAAGATTGGAGTAAAAAAATAAATAATGGCGGCTGGCTAGTGTGTTCTTTTCTCGGCTCTGGTCATACATAATCACGGAAAAACTGTTTTTGGTGTTCTGGAGAATGATATGAGACCTAGATCTTGCTTTAGATGAATGTAAAGTGCAAAATGTAAAATGTACGGCGTCGGATTGGGAACAGATTAGCGAAGAGGGACGTGAAATATATGAAGAAATGTATTGAAGCTCTTGTCCTATTTCTTTATTTCGTGCACCACTCAGGAATTCAGGAATGAACATGTGTGGGTTTGTTATAACTATAGTCTGTGTCCTAATGCGATAGGTCTAGGATATGGTTGTGGCGTAAATGGCATCATAGAATACTGTCATATAAATTGTGTCGGGGAACAGAAACTTGTCTCCATAAATTAGTGTAAAACCTCTTTTCTCATATATTTTCGAAAATAATGTAAAACTTTTGTCAGGGTATTTTGACAGTAGCTGTAGAATAATCCGTGATAGATTTATTGATTGGACGGTAGTGGATGGTAGTGCATTTATCGATGTATTGACGTCCAGCCAAGCGTTTCTACTCTATTGATTGTCACTGCTCTCATGTGATGAATTGCTGATCACTAATGATCTGAGTTATCCGTTAAATGTAACGGTACTCTCTGCAAATATAGTACAAGTGTGCAAACCAATCTTCTTGACTACTGCCATAAACTTCCATGGAAAGCTCCACTCCTAAAATCAAAAAGAGGCGAGCGAGCGAAAAGAGTGCGTCCTTCTTAGAAGGCATATCCAAAAAACTCAAGGAGGGCTCTTTATCAAGCTGTGACTCTTTAGCAACTGAGATAGACAGTTTCATTGGTTCTTTGAGTTCTGTGGACGACGAAGATTCTAATATTCTCCATACCAGTCATAGGGATAGCCTTGGACGCGAGGATATGGAACACTTGGATCCATATGGTGTCCCAACGATGCTTGCCCCTCCATCACCTACGATTACTCCTGGTGCTACTGGTACTGCCGTTGGTGACGCGGTGAACATATTTCTTGTGGCCTTAAAAGACCCAAGTGTGCAAGCTATCCTCAAGGACTTGATGGGCTCTGCTGTGTATGAGCAATTGCATCGATCCCAGGAACGAATTGAGAAACTCGAAAAAGATCTTAACGTAAAGTCATTATTCATAACCCGGCTCGAATCGGAATTGGATGACCTGCGCCAGTATGGCATGAGGAATTCTCTGCGGATTTCAGGGATTCGTGAGAGTGAGACCGAAAACACTGACCAAGTAATTCTTGATATGGCCTCATCTGTTGGCGTGACGCTGGAGTTGCGGGACATCGAACGCAGTCATCGCTCAGGTCCCCCCAGGAGATCAGGACCCTCAAGTGGCTATCCCAGACAAATCCTAGTGAAGTTCGGGAGCTATCGAACTCGTGATACATTCTACAGAGCTCGTAGAAATCTCCGTTCAAATCAGAATTATCGAAATGTTTACATAAACGAACACCTAACTAAGGAGCGTTCAATGCTAGCTCGGCGGGCTAGAACCATGCTTAAAGATAAAAAAAATCCTGGGAATGTGGACACACGATGGTGACATTTTTGTTAAATCAAATGAGAACATTGTTCACAGAGTGACAAATGATTTTGAAATGTCCCAAATTGAAGAAAAATGTAAGACGACAGTACCCTTAGGAAACTCTCAGGATTAATCTGACACATGGACATCAGCTGCCCATTTGTCCTTCTGGCGAATAATGCAAACAGGGTCTTTCGTCTACAAAGTATGAATATTCAACGGAAAGGGTGTCTCGAACGGATCGCGACACAGTCGCGATGCGTTCGAGATTCCCTTACCGGTACCCAAAAGCCTGATTAGTTGCCCTTTTTCTACTGATAACAAATGATGTCTGCCTGTATGAACCCCTGAAAGTGGGGCAGTGCTTGTTTTCTGAGGCAAACATGAGGTAAACATGCCTTCTTATAGCTCTGGTAAATAATGCCAATATGGTGATTTGTGGATAGTGCAGGCAGGGTTCCTTTTTTGTTTACAAATTATGAATATTCAACAGAGGGGGTGTCTCGAACGGATCGCGACACAGTCTATCAGTTGCCCTTTTTGTACTGTTAATAAATGATGTCTGCCCGTAAGAACCCCTGAAAGTGAAGTGGTGCTTATCTACGGAGGTAAACATGCCTTTTATGGTTCTGGTAAATAATGTAGACAAGGTGATTTGTGGATAGTGCAGGCAGGGTTCTTTGTTTACAAAATGTGAATATTCAACGGAAATGGTGTCTCGAACGGTATGCGACATTGTCGCGACGAGTTCGCGAATTCCTTATAGGGTGTCTCGAGCGGATCGTAACACAGTGGCGATGCGTTCGAGATTCCCTTACAGGTACCCAATGTTTGATCGATTGCCCTTTTTGTACTGTTAATAAACAATGTTTGCCCGTAAGAACACCTGAAAGTCAAGCAGTGCTTGTTTTCTGAGGAAAACATGCCTTTTTATAGTTATGATGAATAAAGCAAATAAGGCGATTTGTGAAAAATGTAAGCAGGGTTATTTGTTTACAAAATATGAATATTCAACGGAAATGGTGTCTCGAACGGATCGAGACACAGTCGCGATGCGCTCGGGACCCCCTTACCGGTACCCAATGTTCGATTGGTTGCCCTTTGTGTACTGTTAATAAATTATGTCTGCCCGTATGAACCCCTGAAAGTGTAGCAGTGCTTGTCTTCTGAGGTAAACATTCCTTTTTATAGCTCTGGTAAATAATGTAAATAAGGTGCTCATGGATAGTGCTAGCAGAAAGTGAAGCGGTGCTAGTCTACTGAGGTCAACATGCCTTCTTACAGTTATGATGAATAATGCAAATAAGGAGATTTGTGAATAATGCACGTAGGGTTCTTTGTTTGCAAGATATGAATATTCAACGGAAAGGATGTCTAGAACGAGTCGAGACACAGTCGCGATGCGTTAGAGACCCCCTTACCGGTACCCAATGTTTGATTGGTTGTCCTTTTTGTACTGTCAATAAATTATGTCTGCCCCTATGAACCCCTGAAAGTGACGCAGTGCTTGTTTTCTGAGGTAAACATGCCTTTTTATAGCTCTGGTAAACAATGCAAATAAGGCGGTTTGTGGATGGTGCAAGCAGGGTCCTTTTTTTGTCTTCAAAATATGAATACTTAACGGTGAGGGTGTCTCGAACGGAACGCGACAGAGTCGCGATGCGTTCGAGATTCCCTCACTGGTACCCAATATTTGATCGGCTGCCCTTCTTGCACTGTCAATAAATGATGCCTGCCTGTAAAGTCCCCGGAAAATGAAGCGGTGTTTTTTTCTAAAGTAAAGATGTCTTTTATGGTGCTGGTGCATAATGCAGATGAGGTGATCTGTGAACAGTCCCGGTACCCAAAGTTTGATTAGTTGCCCATTCACAGGTGATCTGTGAATAATGCCCTTTTGATATTGGTAAGAACCGGTGTCTGCCCGTAAGAACCCCGGTAAGTGTTGTGGTGCTTGTTTTTTGAGGTAATCATGTCTTTCCATGTTTCTAGTGAATAATGCAGCTAAGGTGATTTGATAACAATTCCGGTACACAAAGCTTGATTAGTTGCGCTTTTTATACTGTTATGAAATGATATCTGTCCGTAAGAACCCCTGAAAGTGAAGCGGTGCTTGTCTGCTGAGGTAAACATGCCCTTTTATAGGTCTGATGAATAATGCAAAGTAAGGAGTTTTGTGAATAATGCAAGCAGGGTTCCTTGTTGGCAAAAAATGAATATTTAACGGAAAGGGTGTCTCGAACGGATCGCGACACAGTCGCGATGCGTTCGAGTTTACGTTCCCGATACCCAAGGCTTGACCGGTTGACCTTTTTGTACTGTTATTAAATGATGTCTGCCCGTAAGAACCTCGGAAAGAAGCAGTGCTTGTCTGTGGAGGCAAACACGCCTTTTTATAGTGCTGGTGAATAATCAGTTAAGGTGATTTGTGAATAACACAGGCAAGGTTTCCTGTTTACAAAAAAATGAATATTCAACGGAAAGGGTGTCTCGAACGGGTCGCGACACTGTCGCGATGCGTTCGAGATTCCCTTTCCGGTATCCTCCGGTATCCAAGGGTTGATCGGTTGCGTTTTTTGTACTGTCAATATAAGATTTCTGCCCGTAAGAACCCCTGAAAGTGAAGCAGTGCTTGTATACTGAGGTAAACACGCCTTTTTATAGTGCTGGTGAATAATGTAAATAAGGAGATTTGTGAATAATGTAAACAGGGCTCTTTGTTTTTGTCTCGGACGGATCGTGACAAAGTCGCGATGCGTTGGTGATTCCCTTGACGGTACCCAAGGTTTGATTGGTTGCCCTTTCTGTACTGCTAATAAATGATGTCTGCCCGTAAGAACCCCGGAAAGTGAAGTAGTGCTTGTTTGCTGAAGTAAACAAGCCTTTCTAAAGCGCTGGTGAATAGTGCAAATAAGGTGATTTGTGAATAATGCAAGCACGGTTCCTTGTTTGCAAAATATGAATATTCTACGGAAAGTGTGTCTCGAACGGATCGCGACATAGTCGCGATGCGTTCGAGATTCTCTTACCGGTACTCAATGTTTGATAGGTTGCCCTTTTTGTACTGTTAATAAATGATGCCTGCCCGTAAGAACCCCTGAAAGTGAAGCGGTGCTTCATCTGGGGTAAACATGCCTTCTATGGTTCTGGTGCACAATGCAGATAAGGTGATCTGTGAATAATGTCGGTACCCAAAGTTTGATTGGTTGCCCTTTTGATATTGTTAAGAAATGATGTCTGTCCGTAAGAACCCCAAAAAGTGAAGTGGTGTTTGTTTTCTGAGGTAAACATGCTCTTTATGGTCCTGGTGAATAATGCCGGTACCTGAAGTTTGATTGGTTGCCCTTTTGATACTGTTAAGAAATGATGTCTGCCTGTAAGAACCCAGGAAAGTGAAGCGGTGCTTGTTTGCTGAGGTAAATATGTCCTTTTATAGTTCTGTGAATAATGCAAATAAATTGATTTGTGAACAATACGAACAGGGTCCTTTTTTTCCAGTTAATCAAAGAATTCTTTTGCGGGTATTGCCTGCTATCCACGTTGGGAAGGGGGTCAACAATGATGCCGCCTGATCTGCCCTTGTCCCACTCGCATAAATGGGAGGAGCTCTCGCAAGTCGACTCAGCAGCCTATATAGGCTGTTGGGTCTTCTTGCGAGTGCCGCTCGTTTATCTATAATAAATTTCCATGTCTTTGAATCTTCATACACCGTAATCACTAATGACCTATTGAGCCTGAATCCAGTAATCCAAACTTAGTACTGATGTTGCAGTATTATGTATATACATTTCTAATGCAATATCTTTTATCTTTATATCCTCTTGTACAAACATATCTCAAAGTTTTTTCTACCCTTGATACCACCTGTGAAACCAACTTGAACTTGAGCTGTTACCAAGACGTTGAAACTAAAAAACGGGTAAATGGAACCAGGATCCGAGAAGCTAACATGTTCTACTATCCTGGTATTACATAATGGATACCATCGACCTTTATCGTGCTCGGATTGGTGCATTCAACACTGTAGTCTACTGTCGCAGCATCAAACATAATTTGCAGAAGAGTCAAATTTTATGTGTCTTTTGCTATTTGTACATGCGACTAAACGGTTGCGATATCATCGGAAGTCTTAATTATATGATGTCTCTGTTCATCTACTTTGTAGTGGCTTCTATAAGGACTGTTGATCATAAGATGGCCGCTTCCTCTTCACGAATCACTTCTCCACATAAACCCATAGTATACCCAACATCTGTTATAAGTCTATGTCTGTTTGTATTCATTATGACAATTGTGTTATCCGGTGATATAGAACTGAACCCTGGCCCTGACTCTGTAGACTCACGTAAGAAAGACAGTACATTGAAAATATGCCACCTGAATATACAAAGCCTCAAACCTAAATTAGATATTATTAAATGTGAAGCTCTCTCGCATGATATCCTTGCCCTCTCTGAGACATGGTTGAATAATTGTGACCCTACAATATCACTCTTCGTACCTGGATTCCAAGAGCCAGTACGTAAAGATCGGTTAACGAGAGGAGGTGGGGTAGCTGTTTACATTAAAGAAGGCATTAGTTTCCGACGTAGGTCTGACCTGGAGATGTTGAACATTGAATGTGTCTGGGTTGAGGTTTTGTCAAGCCATAGTAGACCCCTACTACTAGGCGTGTTCTACCGACCGCCAAACAGTTCATATGAGATGTGGAATACTATCTCTGCGTCCATCGAAAAAGCGAAAGACACCACCATATCCGATGTAATTGTTACTGGGGATTTTAATGATAATCAACTGCTTCGACCCAGGGGGGAGCTTGCAGAAATCGCCAAATGTTTTAACCTGACACAACTTGTGAATGAACCGACATGCTTTACTGAATCATCGGCATCGCTGCTGGACATTTTTGCTGTAAGCAGCACAGTGAGTGTGTTATGCTGCGAAGTTTTAGACCCATTTTTCCCGAACTTGACTCGATATCATTCGCCCATCCTAATCGAAATCGACTTTGCAAAGCATGCACCCACCGCATTTAAGCGACGCGTCTGGACGTATGAATTGGGAAATTATATCGACCTAAATGCTGCTATCACGAACGAAGAGTGGGATGTAATTTTCAATGATTCTGATCTAGATAACGTTGTCAAAGATTTTACCGATAAATTGCTATTCCTGGCTACCACTTACATCCCAAATAAACACATCTTCTCAAGACCAAGCCAACCCAAATGGTTTCATAATGAATTGAGATTGTTGATCAGGCAGAGAAAGCGGCTGTATCGAGCTGCCAAACGTAGTGGCCTCCCCCAAGCATGTGCAAAATACAAATCCAAACGAAACGATGTTGTATCGGCAGTTCGAAAGGCTAAAACGTGCTATCTAACTAGAGTCCAGAATACACTGGGAAGGCCTGAGACGCCCCCTTCTCAATGGTGGAAGACCCTCAAGTCGTATATTGGAAATGCCTCTCCTGGGATTCCCACCATCACCGCCCAAAACAGAATATATACGTCGAATACAGAGAAAGCCCAGGTGTTTAATGAATATTTCTGCTCTATATCTTCCGTGGACGACTCCACGGCCTCTTTGCCATCTCCTGTCCACCAAAGCAGGGCCACAACTGATAGCATTACTCTTCTTCACACAGAAGTTCTTGAGGCACTGAAATCAATCAATCCGTCCAAAGCATCCGGCCCGGACCTCATTAGTCCACGCCTCCTCAAAGAATGTAGAAATTCACTGTGCGAACCACTATCGAACCTTTTTAATATCCTTCTAAATAATTGTTATTTTCCAGTTATGTGGAAAAGGGCCAACGTTTCCCCAATCCTCAAGAAGAATCCCTCCAACGTGGTGACCAACTATCGCCCAATCTCCTTGATTAGTTGTGTTGGTAAAGTATTTGAGAAATGTGTTTTTAAGCACATCTGGAATTTCTCGAAGATAATCATGTCCTCAGTCAATTTCAGTCCGGATTCACACCTGGAGACTCGACGGTTCTCCAATTAACTGATATATATGATGAGTTCTGCCACACCCTTGATGAAGGTAAAGAAATTAGGGTGGTCTTCTGCGATGTCAGTAAAGCTTTCGATAAAGTGTGGCACACAGGATTAATCTATAAGCTTGAGAAAATCGGAATTGAGGGGGACCTCTTGGACTTTCTAAAGTCATACCTTTCTGATAGAACACAAAGAGTTACCATAGCATCTGAGTCCTCAACATGGAGATCTGTCAGCTCGGGAGTGCCACAGGGTTCGATCCTTGGGCCCCTTCTATTCCTGATATACATCAATGACATAACAGAAAATTTAATTAGTAATATACGACTCTTTGCTGACGATACGTCCCTATACCTCATTGTGGAAGATCCGACCCAAGCTGCTGATTTAATTAACAGTGATTTAAAAACAATTGAAAACTGGGCAAAGCAGTGGTTGGTAGAATTTAATTCGCAAAAGACGGTAAGTATGCTTATATCTCGCAAAAATAATCCACCTGCACACCCACCTTTATATCTCTTTAGCGCGCAGATAACCGAAGTTGGTAACCACAAGCATTTAGGTGTTATATTGAATAATAATTGTACATGGAATCATCACATTGAACACATTTGTTCCAAGGCCTGGGCTCGAATTGACATGATGAGAATGCACCTTGATAGAAGTATACTTGAGAAAATTTACTTTGCTTTCATCAGACCACTCTTAGAATATGCTGACACTGTGTGGGACAACTGCACTGAATCTAATGCAGCTGACATAGAAAAGATTCAAATAGCAGCTGCTAGGATCGTTACAGGAGCAACCCTTAGCTCAAGTAAAGCCCTATTATATACCGAAACATGTTGGGATACACTTCAGGATAGACGTCGGAAACATAAGCTAATGCAATTTTTTAAAATGTACCACCACATAACACCTCCATATTTATCAAACAAGGTTCCCCCTGTCATATCAGCAACCAATACCAGTCATGCGTTGCGAACAAGTGATAACCACCGAGTCCCTTTCAGTCGCACACAAATATACCAGTCCTCATTCATTCCTGATGTAACTAAATTGTGGAACGAAATCCCGTTGCATGTTCGCCAAAACAGTTCGACTAGCCACTTCAAGAGTTTCCTAAATCGTAAAATTCAACGACCACCCTCATTCTTTAGTAATGCTAAGTGTCGTGCAGCGCAAATATACCACTGCAGACTGCGACTGTGTTGCAGTAATCTCAATTCGCATTTATACGCAAACCACCTGGCATTGTCGCCTAACTGCCTGTGTGGTGCAATAGAATCGACTGATCATTTTTTGCTGACATGCCAACTCTACTCAACTGCCCGTGACCACACCATTGGGCGGTTACCTTTTCCTGTGAATTTAACCACCTTGTTGTACGGATCCGAATTTTTAAGTGAAAATGCCAATCGCTTCGTCTTTGAAACAGTCCAGGATTACATCATGGAAACGAAACGATTCACATAGTCTAGAAGAACTGCGCCTTTGACCCTCTGCCCAGCGTGACTATTAGGGCCGACTAGCGCTATTCACAAAAATTGTCCTTCAAATTTTGATTATTTCACGTTTTGGCTCGCAAGCATGTATTGTGATGCATCTTTGGAACAAGCGTGATTACTATATGACTTATGATACCCGCGCTGTGTGAAAGGGTTAATTTCAACCTATCGATCCGGTTGCGCGAAGTCGATATCGACCGAGCACTTCGCCATCATCGTTCCTTAAAATTAACTCAGTTTCAAATTTGATCTATCACGACCCTTATCTGCTGTTGGGCTTGTTCACGTTGCGATAGTTCCATCACAGATCCCCCCCATCATGGACCCACATGCTGCGTCAGTTCAGTGTTCCCAGGCCCGCTTTCCGAAGTTTTCAGCTTGGTTAAGACTGGTGTCGAGTTGGTTTCTCTCTTTCTCTCTTTTTCTTTTCCTCTCATATTATTCTTAAACTTCTTTCTTCTTTCCTTGTGTTGATCTGCATGAACAAATAACCTTCAACTCATAGTTTGAACAATTTGGAATCAATGTTTCGCCAATAATATTTACATAGTAATTTAAAGACCTTAGGGAGACGACTATCATAAGCCTTGAGCTTTCTGTTGAATCCCATCAGTGTTTCGCTATATCAACTCATATTACTGTATATTGCATTTACTACCTCACAATCATATATCTCTATTTCTTCTTCATTGTTAATCGAATTGTATGCATTTACAGTATTTATCTTGTCAATAAATATTGTTTAAACTAAGATTGGAGTACTCTCGGTATTCCTAAGTAAATGTAAGATACAATTCCCCTTAGCACCATAACTGACAAACGTATTGGTAAAATGTCATTATCGCTATGGGGGCCAAGGCATCCGCGTGTAGCTTCCGAAAACCTGCTGCAATGGTACGGGAAATAGGACCAACTACGATACCTATATTAGCCCTAGAAAATATTTCCTAATTTCAAGACGCGACGAAGCATGTAAAAAGCAGGGTTATTCATGAAAATGTAGGGAAAAACAATAACTTTATTTTCTTCACAAACTGAATCGACCATAAACATATATCTGTTGAGTAGTCGTAATAACCTTGTACCAACGATGATGTTAATTGCGTTTTTCCCTTGCCAGGTTTGATGTACGTTATTAGACTATGTGCTTGTCAAAAGATATAAAAAGAAAATACAATGAAATATTTTACGCAACTGACAGAAGATCCAGTGCCTTGGTGCACTTTTTGTTTAGTTTTTAAAGCTGGTCCCGCATGTGTTTTCCACATGCGGGTAACGCGCACAGAATGCAGAGAAATATGAAGTACTAAAAGAACTGGGTTGCTCACATAAATGCGTGAAAGGCAATTGAAGTAGTCTCTTAAAGCATTTTGATGCATGCGATGTTTTGGTGTGACGTCATTATCGTGTTTTTTCCCTTTTCCCAATGCTTTTTCTATATTCTGTTGCCATTCGCGCCACAGAAAACAACAATGCCGAAAGCAATTCCTCGCATTGCATACACTCAATAAAAAACGTTCTAGAACGCCAGTTATGTAAAAGGGTGCAACGCAGCCGTATGCGCGAACCGCGTGCATTTGAAAGCAGCTTTACTCAATGGAAAGGCGTAAACCGACCAGCGCTATTTGCAAAAATCGCTATTGAAGTTTATTTTTTCGGTGTTCACTTTTTGCCTTTTAACCATAGCTTATGGCCCTTCAGTACTATGTGTTCATCGGACTCGTTCCAACAAGGGTCATAGAGTGTGTTTGTAGGAAAAACTAAGAATAAAATGTTTACCTCCGCAATAAATTTGTTTGCTTGTATCGTATTTTACTGGTTAAAGATAAATAAATCAATATTGTCACAGAGTGCAGGAACACTGCTAATAGTTTCAACCTCATTTACACTGTGACTGAGACTGACAATGCATATTAATATACCTTAAACAAATTCATACAAATAATAATAAACTTTGTACTCGGTAAATTCAACGAAAGTCTACAACAGGATAGACTGGAAGCGAATTAATATTGACCCAATCACATTTTAGTGGAACCTGAAGCAGGGCGAGCACTAAAGATGAGAAACCTATACTCATATAGGCTATTGCCAAGGCATCAGCAGATACAGTAGGGCCGCCGTGGACTAGTCAGTTTTCACAGGTCAGCAATATTTCCACGGACGCAATAATATCAGATTCCAAACACTAGGTATTAGAATAAGCATCAAAAATTTAATTAAGGAAGCACCGAGTACAACCCTTTACTTCCTTAATTAAGTCATATAGGTGACATTCGATTTAAGTTTTGTTGCTGAGAATTAAAGCAAAATAATATCCTTGTATAAAACAGAAATACTAGCAAAATCCTTAATTAGTCATTTAAAAATACACATCAATCTGCGTCTGGAAAATGTCATATTGTCTGTGTTTTAAATATTCTAATAATTATTTTTGAATTTCATTGAAGTCATCTCATAAAATTGACAATATATTGCATTCATCAGACCACATGTATTTACCACCCCTCCCCTCTTCGTGGTCTAATTCCCACCCTACTCAAGACTTTTTCAGAATTTCAGTAGTGGGTAGCTGGTAACATTTTTTTATAATTTCCCCAGTACAAACTCCAGAAAGTCATATTTTAGCAATACTACATCCCCCTAAAAAGACCCTCCCCCCCCCCCAAAAAAAAAAAATAATGAAATAAAATAAACCTGTTGCCCCCAACACCCACTAGCACGTAACAAAACATTAGTCCACAAATGGGTGGGGGTGGGTGGTCATCTAGTAAGGGTGGAATTGGTGATAGTTAATCAGTAACTGCATGTACTAGCTGCAAAACATCTGCATGTGCTGTCGGCGTGTCGCCATCTGTTTTTCCGTTTCTTGGTAACCAGGTTTCAAGATTGATTTAGTCTTGCATCCTGAGAACTTCTTCAACATAACATGCTCTTCAAAGTATGTTTGCGTTGGCAAACGTGTGCTGCTTAATTGCCGAAGTGTGAATCGAATAGGATTACACAGTAGACCTCGTTGCACGAGGGCAACATTGTAACAAAATTTTATAGGAACTGTACTAGTGACTGGCTGCAATATCGAACCCAATTGGATTTTTCCCCTAAAAGTAATTACGTTTCCTGGGTTTTCAATAACGAAAGCAAAGGTTGAGTTTCACTGTTCAATTTCTTGGCAGAGATTATGTGTCTTTCATGACTTTCAACAATTTTTAGCATAGTTGTGCATCAAACATTTTGTAATGAGAATCGGTAATTCCGACAGATAAATATAAGAACCAGTCCAACGAGAGACCTTGTGCACGCGAAGGGTACTTTTTATCGGATCGCACTGGAGCTTTCTGGTTAAAATTACCGCATGCCCCTAAAATCCGTGTGATCGTGACAAATACACTTACGGGTGTGTAATAAATACATGTATGTGCTCTGGATGACGGGCATGTGGCTACAGAAGGGGGCTTTGAATGGAGATTTGGGTCGAACTCCGGAATTCCAACAGTCATCAACTCACCTGACGGGCCACCGATTTTCCAACTGAGTGCAAACCTTCCCACTAATTCCCCAAATGTTCGACTGAAACCTCAGAAGTTTGAACTTTTCACGATTGGAGCCGGAAAATGTCCCACTATTGTATATTTTTATGGTATTGGGCGGTGGTCGTGGAAGATAAACTCTCCTGTCCCCCAATCGTTCCCTGTGGCCTAGTGATTGTATCCTTGTTTGAGCGGTATTCATTGGACTGTCTCTATGTGTATTGTTGTTGCCACGAAGGCTGGTTTGACGGAACCAAGATCTACATCCTCGTCGAGTATTTGTCTGAATGGAGTAAAGTGCGTTCTGATTCACTATGCCTGATACAATGAACACTTTTCACATTTCTTCAGGTGAACTGCGAGCCTTTATATCTTAATTCGAGATTTGTGGATCAAGCATGTCAGCCACAAGTGAACTTACTTTTACTGTCAATGAAAACTTTTTCTGTGTGTGTGTGTGTGTGTGGGGGGGGGGGGGGGGGGGTGTCTTACCAACTTGACGAGGTAACTAGACAAAAGAGTTTGCGTGTTTTGCCTTACCGAGGTACAAAAGACAAAAGAAACCCTTTACCTCGGTTGTTTTCCCAGAACTGTACCGGCAAAACGAGGTAGAAACCACACAAAGGACAAACAATGGGGTACCTCGGTATGTAGGGTAGACAAGACTGTGTGTGTGTGTGTGAGGGTGTGTGTGTGTGTGTGTTTAATGTACAAAAATACACACTGGTACAGACATTTCCTACTGAAACATGTTTGTCTTGTAATATGTCTCCGAAATATTGTTTTCGTGAAATAAATAATTATTGAACCTTGATGGGTTTCAAACATAAAAAATACACAAATTTGATTTAAACTAAGCGTTAAGCTTATGAAATGGTTAAACAGACAGGCAATTATTGATGTTATTCATTGATGGGCTCCAATTTAGTTCTTACAAGGATGTTACACAAGCTTTTGCTTTTCTTATAAGAGATGACAGGTCGAAGATTTAACGGGTTCTTTTAATTTAGAATTGGTTAAACTGAATTCATCTTTTACTATTTTTGCTATTGATTCTGTTGTATGTTAAAAGGAAGTAATGATGGACCTCCTTTCGCATTGTCCCGCTGATATGTTCATACCAAATGGCCGGTGGGGGGGGGGGGGGGGGGGGGGTGTTGAAGCGTATTGGTCCAAAAAGCTTCACGTTTTTTTTATCAATTCATCTTTTTCTTGTAATGTATCTTTATTTGGTGGTTGTTCAGTTGGATGGATTTCATAATCGTCCAAAGAATAGCCACGAAGATTGAAATGTTGTGCTACCATGGCATCAACATTATGTTTTGTACCCTGTTTGTGTCGAGTAGAAGGTATTCGGAAAGGATTTTGTCTTTGTTCCACGCACTACTTCCTACAGAGTTTACAAGTGAAAAGAAATAAGATACTGGGTGAATCACAATGGAAGGAGTTTCGGATTTGATAATGATTTTTCTTTTTGTCAGAGAAAAATTCCTCTTTCTGATCAGACATAAAAGTATGGAATCTACAACGAGGCTTTTTACAATTCAATACCGCGCCACTACAATTCTGCAACGGACTGTCGTGTTCAATTTTTCAGTGGTTCGAAATCAGTAAGTTTTCAGTAGGACTTTCCAGCTTTTTAAGAGTTTGAGCTTTCAGGCTACACAGAAAACGCAACGAGTACCCTCTCGATCTGAGGGTGCCAAATACGACAGAACAAGTCTCGTTGAAATTTACCTTATCACTTGAAATGCGGTGGAAACGAATGCACTGTGATCTGATGATACCTTTAAATGTATGTGGTGTATGAAATGATTTTATGTGCAACAACTGAGGTGAATCTGTTGGTTTAAAATGTACCTTATAATCGTAATGACTGGGTGCCTGGAATTGCTTGCCGTTAGACACGGTAACATCGAGAAAATCAACAGAATCTTGACTAATGGTAGCTTTCAGTTTGATGTTTGGATCATGATTATTTAAAACTTCTAAAAATTCATCAAAATCTTTTTTTGAATGTTCCCATGTATAGAAATGTCATCTAAATATCTGAGATATGCGAGAGGGTGTTTTGCACATTTGCTTAAGACATTTTCCTCCCATTCCGCTACATAAATGCTTGAAAAATTATGACTAAATCCTTTGCCCGTAGGCCAACCCACTATTTGTAAATAATTTCTTTTCATTGAATTGAATGTCCTTACCTTTTAAGCTCAGCTTTAAAAGATCCAAAAATTGTTCATCCGAGCGTTTGCATCAGGATATTTTTGGGATGCTTTTTCCAACAGATTTAACAACTGTATCAATTTCAATGTTCGAAAACATGCTGTCGATATACAAAGTAGCCATGATTGCATTTTTCAATATTTTCATTCGGAAATTTTTTATAAGAAGTCCTGTATATTTTGAGATAGCCGGGATACCTCTTAGCTATAGATTTCAGATGATAATAGATGAGTTCCGAGATGGCATAAGATCCCGAGTTACAATCTGAGACAATTGGCTCCCGGATGGAGTTAACGTTTCTTGTGGATCTTTGGAAGGATGAAAAATTGTCTTCTTTGAGCACTGAGCTTAGCTGTTAAATATTTCAATTGCTGTTTGTTTATATGACCTCCGCGGAGGAGAAATTTTAAGATTTTATTAAATTTTTCGATATTACTGGGCCAAATAAGTGAATATATTTTCTTATAATGTTTAGTATTGCTAAGGTTTCGCATGACTTCCTTTATATAATTATTATCCCGAAATAGAACGACCACCGATCTATCGCTGGTGGGTTTAATTACTAATTTCTTATTTTTTCAGAGTTTCGTGAGGGCGCTCCGTTCACCAGCTGTTAAATTCTCTTTATCGGGGAGTCTGTTCATGCTGAACCCCTTTTGGAGTCTGTTCATGCTGAACCCCTTTTGTGTGTTAGTTTCAATAATGTCGGGGTCTACTTCTCTATCTGGAGGTGACCAACCAATGATTCTGTAAAAGGAAGTTTTCGATCGCTGGAGTTTCTGAAGCGGTCAGCTAATTTTATTTGCCTAAGACAATTACAGTTATACGGTGGTATATTTGCCCGATTATCAGTTTTAGGTTTCTGTACTGATACAAAAGTTAAACCGCCATCTAAAAGAGATTTTTTCGGCTGTTAGGTCATTGGTGCTAGACATATTAACCACATTACTTCCTAATCTCACATCTGTTAGGCGGCTCTTACCTTTGCCTTTACTTAGTTTAAATCCAGATGATCCAACCAGTGACCGAACATGATAATGAGAATGATAATGCCGGTTCTCGTGGTCCAATAAGCCAGTGACAATGACCATGGTGCGTCGGCCGTGAGTTTTGTAAGCGACAAACCGTCTAGTAGTGGTATATACAGTTAAAACTAGAAGTCATGTCATGAACTGTGCGCTTATCTAGGCTTAATTGCGCGTAGAAATTGCGCGCAATTGCCATATCGAATGGCACCCAAAGGACGGCAGGTTCTCCTGGTTACTCATAGCAAACACAGGCAATGTTTCTGCCAGCGGACCTCCATGTTACCCGGCTGAAACATTGCCTGTGCACAGACCATATGTACAGAATTTTATAGCCTTACTATGGTCCTAACGCGTAGATTAACACGCAGATTAATGTACTATTTGTGCGCACTTCATGACAGGACGTCTAGTTTTAACTGTATGTTATGTAAGTTCCATTGTGATATCTCGTTCCATTAAAAGTTATGGCCTACTGGTGGTACGTAGGATATATAAGTTTCATTACTATGTATCTTCTCCAACTATAGAAATTTAGGAGCTGGAACGGAAAAGTTCATGTGCCTCTGGTTCCATGTGTTGATTACTACCTGTGACACTGCAGTTCGGTTCCATGGGTTGATTACTACCTGTGACACTGCAGTTCCTGTGACACTGGAAGTTTGGTACGCTACTTACCGACTAGTGGTGTTCCATATGTTGTGTAAGTTTTATTGTGATATCTCATTCCTTTAGAAAGTTATGGCTCGGACGCCAAATAATTGATGTGCATACTGATTTACCGTGTTTACCTCTATCTGTGACCTTGCCTTGATGGGTTGGTCGTGAATTCTGTATGCAATACACCGTCTAGTGGAAGATAATATTCTTTATAAGTTCCATTGTAATATTTCTTTTCATTAAAAAGTTATGGTCCAGACACAAAAAGTTGATGTGCGTACTGTTTCCATGTATTGATCTACATCTGTGACCTTAACCCATGTGTCTGCATCGCTGTCCAGAATACACCGTCTAGTGATGGTATATATGTTGTGTACGTTTATTGTGATATCTCTTTTATTAAAGGTTATGGTTCGGACACGAAAATGTTCACAGACGGCCGCCCAAGCGGACGGACAACGCCATAACATAATACGTCCGCTTCGTAACAAGGAACAAACAAACGAAAGAAACAAAATAACCAAAAAAGACGATCCATTGAAGTTCGCTTTTGATCATTTGTGGTTTCTGTGGTAGAATTATAAAACAACCGGTTTCCAATAATTATAGTTAAGTTACAACACAACATCTATACGTTTATGGCGTATATGAAATACGCCGGTTTTAAACATTTTCTTACGGCAGCGTGGAAGTATCAGGCAATGTTTAGTTAATAAATTGAATTAACAAATTAGTTGGTTGTCTATTCAAATTACGAATTTGTTAATTCAGTTTACAAATTTGTTAATTCAATTTACAAATTTGAATATTCAATTTATTGGAATACTGTTCAATCATATTATAAGAAGAGTGCTAATTCAATTTACTACAAAACTGTTAATTCAGCTTACTATTTGTTTATTCAGTTTACTAATTTGAATATTCAATTTATTACAAGACTGTTTACTCCATTTTTTAGAAGACTGTTAATTCAATTTACTACAAGGCTGTTAATTCAGTTTACTAATTTCTTTATTCAATTTACTAATTTGAATATTCAGTTTATTAGAACACTGTTTTTTCAAAGTAGAAGACTGTTAATCCATTTGGCTAAAAGACTGTTAATTCAATCTGACATAAGACTATTAATTCAATTTACTAATTGGTTTCTTCGGTTTACTAATTTAGTAACATTTATTACAAGACTATTTTTACAAATTAATTCTCAGCTGAAGAAGTTCATCATGTATGTACTCCATTAACTCTTTACCCAACGCAGACGATATCAAAATTTATTATTTTAAATATAATTTTTTCAAATTTTTCACAAAATTTCAACAAAACCATATCATGTGACCCCTCGTTGGAACGAGCTCGACGAGCTCGTTCCAACGAGAGGTCACATGATATGGTTTTGTGGAAATTATTTGAAAAAATAATATTTTTTCTACTGCTAAATTTGCATGACGCGGGCGGATGCGGCCGATTCGTTGGGTAAAGGGTTAACACGACCAAAAGGACTTGATAGTGAAATCAGAATGAAGGTGCGTGATTCTGTCACGCGGACTGTAGCTAGATAGCGTATGGGTTGTCATGTTGCCACCTGTCAGTAAGAATGATTCGCAGTATGATTGCGCATGTACTGCACATGTTCCTTGATTGCCACACTTGGAAAAGTGTATTATAGGTGATAGATTACAGTAAATACTGTTTGTATCACGAACGCATCTAGAACCCTGTAATCCACGTGGGAACCTTAGGAAGTGAAGCAGTGCTTGTTTACTGTGGTAAACTAGCTCTGTTTTACTAGTAAAATAGAACCCAGTCTCCAATGCTTGGGGATGGAAGACCTAGAAACACTCTACAACATAGGTATAAACGATTGACTGAACTTGACTTTATCTCCATATTGCGGTCATGATTAGCCATGGTGCAGAAATATGTGACCTTAAACACCAATAAATAAATATAACCCTGTAATGTACCAGCTTTTGCGACTAGGACGACCGAAAACCGCGTCCCATCGTATCATTTGTGAATGGCGTAGCTTTGATGGACTGGTGCATTGCACCAGAAGTGTCAGGAAATGTGCCCAAATGGCGCTATATATTTCTATGGCGTCATTGTGAGGGTCAAAAGGTACCAGAAATTTACCATTGGATGACCGTCAGGCCTATTTTACCAGAGTGTCAGGGCCGAAGCCAGTGGGGGTTGAAGGGGGCGAACCGCCCCTCTATGACTCTGTCGGAAATGTTCAATAGCCGTCGGAAAAAATTTCTGACCGACAAAACCAAGTCGTACTGAGGTCCATTTCTAACAGATTCTCTCTTTCTTTCGGCAATATTCCGAGAAAATCTGTCGGAAATGAACATAGTTACGACATTATATTCCTCTTCTTGCATAACAGCCTGGTTATTCGCTCATTCTCAGAGGCACCAACAAAACACCTTATCTTAACCATGCCCTATTGAGCTGCTTGAAAAGCCTGATATCATAAGCCAAGATACTCTAGAATCGTTATCAGAGGTTTGTCTTTTACAAAATTTTCTCGGGGATTTCATCGAACCCCCACCAATGGGAGGAGGCTACGCACTTAGATGGTTACGCACTTTGGGTATGCCTTCGGCATACAGCTGCTACTTCACCTCTATATGCCGGGTGATTTAAACGCCTGCCTGAGAGTGTGGTCATTTATCGTCGGAAAGTTAACTTAGCGCGAGAAGTAAGAACACTCCATGCAGTGCATACATCATGTGTGAGGCAGCATCGATGCCAGCGGAACAACATGCGTCAAGGGATAACTGGGTACCGCTGCTCGAAGTACCGTGGTTCCGGTACGTGTACTGTTACCGATTACTAATAGAAAAGAGTTAACGGAAAAAAAACTGCATTTTATCATTTACTAGAAGGATTTTATTATTCTTGTAGCGTCGTAAAATCATCTTCAGTCAAGTGTCATGAGAACATGTATTTTCCATTTTCTGGGACTCAGAGGAGAGTACTCTCATCGTTGCTACTCCCTAGAGAGATACAAACGACAATAAACTTCATTACAAGCGACAGACCAGATTGGAGAGAAATAACACGATCGTGATATTGCATAACATAAGCCCTCGGATAAATATGGAGTCAATAAATGGAAGCGGTTATTTAACATCGGATGGCAAACAACGATATTCAGGATATGCGCTATTCACTATACAATGGCAAGACAGTCTTCACCATCGGATGGCAAATATCGATTTCGGGAAAAATCTCTTTTTGTCATCCGATGGCATTTCTCGAGACTTGTAGTAGTCTCGAAGGTAACTAATATTCACGTTATGTCTGTAAAAATGGAATAAAAAAAACGAACATCGATAAAAATGCATTCGCTGGACGCCGTGTTGTAAAACCCCTCAACAGAATGAGCATGCCCAGTTTGATTCAATGAGTCAAATGCTATCTGAAAGACAAAATTGGAACTAAACTTGTCTAACAAGCAAGTATTTTCAGGGTTGTCTTCAAGTCGAGTAAGGTCTTGGTTCGCGAAGAGGGCTCCCTCTGAACTGACTAACAATACCTTCTCCACCCACCCAGCTGCACCCTCTTTTGAGGAAACCATTTGCACCTCCCACTGTTGCGTTAGAATTCTCCAACAGCGACATGTGAATTTGCTGCTACATGTGAATTTGCTGCTGAAAATTTGTGTTAAAAATATATTTATTACACGCCTGTTCTATGAAATCCCTGTCTACGGCAACACTAAACCATGCGAAAAATGAAAATCCGTTCCGGAACGGAAATCGTTGACGGACTATTTTTAAATAGAAGCAAAATTTCACTGGAATTTTCTACCAATCGTGCACCACTTTTACAATTTGAAACCTAGCGATAGTTAACAATCGTCCCCTGAATTCCAATGTGTTCTATGTGCCAGTAGGCACATAGAACACATTGGAACTCAGGGGACTAAATAGTACCACGGGTTCCCCTCGCAAATTTGGTTGGCGATAAAATGTGTTCTTTTTGTTGATAGTTGTCAAATGAATTGCTGAGAGTATCCTTCTAATAATTGTGTTTATAGACGCGAATGCGTGTAATAAACACAGAACGACACATGGGTGTGAATGAGTTAATCGATATGACACTTGTGCCATCGCGGAAGGATGAAACTCGAGGCCTGCGGCCACTCGTTTTATCCTTCCGTGCTGGCTCTCATGCCATATCGGTTAACCCATTTACACACGTGTGTCGTTCTGTGTATGGCAGTTGGGTTCCTAGTAGAGTTGAAAATCGTCTCTCGAATGCAACAAGGCGCCTTGTTATAATCAAAGAACTAAATATCGACTCTAGTTGGAAAATCCCGTGGAATAAGGTTAAAAATCACTAAATGTCTCTTAATTATTATAATCATATCTGATTTGTCGTATTCACGATTACAGTACTTCAACCTACACAAGGAATGTTCGTGCAGGAGCGTTGCGAAAGTGTCTTGGTTTGGGGGTGTGTGGCCCCATCTGAATTTCCAACTTTACCGCCCCCCCCCGGGCTACTGAACAGCCAGCTTGTGACAAAGCCATTTCAACTCCTCTCCTGGAGTGAAAATCTTCCAACTGATAGCTACCTGTTAATTTCAATCTGCCAAAGAAGTCGGAACGCGCCCTCTCCCCTTGTGTTCGAAATAAATGACCTTTAGCTCCTGGAGTTGGAAAACGTCGCTGGTGTGCAACAAGGCGCCAGTTGCAATGCTTTAGGATTGTGGATGGCGCCGTATTGCATTCAATGGACGATTCTTGTTGATTCCAGCTAGAAAATCTCGTGACATATTGTTAAAAAAAAAACAATACAGTACTGTGATCACAAAGGCGGCCATTGACGCGGTGGGATTGCGATCCGATCGCAACTCACATACTCTAGGGGCTCATTTTTTGTTAGCATGCCTGACCATTTTCGTCATTGGAATTGATTTACAGAAAGATAGCTCCTCTTAATTCCCAAAAGCTGTCAGTAATTTTAACACTAAGGGTGTAGGAATTTCATATGAAAATTGAAATTTCGAAATAGTATCGGATTTGTATCATGGATGTGCGCAACATTTCACATACTTCAGACATTTTCTCGTAGAGTAGTTAAAAAATACAGAAGCTAGTTTTTATCATTCGTTTCCAAATCAGTTTGAAAGTTTGACTCTTATTTTCTGTTTAAATCCATTTAAACCTATTTGAAAATAAGAAACCGACGATTAAACGCTTTCACCATCTTTTGATGTTCCGTGACCTTTTCTATTCATTGTACCAACAGTGTTCGCGTCGTGATATATAATACAGACACTGTCCTTTGCTTTAGTATAATATTCTAGGGGGTGAGATTTGCTAATGTTTTTCCCGGGAAGAATAAAAACTTACAAACTACTGTAAAAACGCAATCGCTAAATTGTTCAATTAGTGCTGGTAGGTGTGATACTGATAGATATTCTTAATGACGGATTATCTATGATCTATTTGCTTCTAATAAGCGTGCCACGAAAAGCCAAGTAGTTTCCTTCTGTTACTTTTAATAAACGAAAACAACAGACAGCTCCGAAAGCTGTCTGTTGTTTTCGTTTATTAAAAGTAGCAAAAAGGATCTTGACTTTATTTTCTGTTGATGCCATAGGAGTTTTTTTCAACAATTGTTTTGTTCTTAATCGGAACTTGCTCTCTCGTCTTATAATTTCAAGGGCGATAACTTTATCGAAAGTCCATTTTCATGACGATATAAGTCTGGGATGTAAAAACACGGATGTTAGAAATCAAGATTTCATAAAAAAATCAAATGAGAATAGCATCTAAGATTCAGTGTTTTCAAATTTTTTTTCGAGATTCTAGTGTTGTGGAGAGGTAATCGGGCAGAGAATTTGGATCCAGGCGACCCAGTCTCGATCCAATCGAAATTCTCTGTCCACTTTACGAGGTGGGTTAGCCCGGGTTGAAGGCCAGTCTAGCCGTGGACATGGGATGGCTAGTTATAACTGCTCGGCGAGGAACAGGGTTAATTAGAGAATCAATTATCGCGACTACGACACGTCAATAATAACGTATTGATATTAATATGTACTGCACAAAAAAGGTTTAGAACCACCCCAAAAATTATGTGCAAATGACAAGAAACTGAAACAATAATGAAAAACAATACACCACGTGAAAGCTAAATAGTTTATTTGAGAAATGAATAATCTAATCGGACAAATTCATTGAAGAATCTAAGTGGTATTACTCGTCAGGTATACAAGTGGTCGGTATCCAAAACACTTTTTTTACTGTTTAGTATCTGGGGGGGGGGGGGGGGGCGGTGGCTCAGTAGGTAGAGGTGCAGGCTTCAAGCCGGGAGGTCCTCGGTTCGAATCCCACCTGCGGCAACCGCGTTGTGTCCTTGGGCAAGACACTTCACCCCCATTGCCCACGTGGGGGCACGATGACGCTGTGTACTAAGGCGTACTGCACGTCGATGGTACACCTGTATTCAACCAATGCTAACCCTGCTTGTGTGGAGTTAGTATGTTGGGGAGCTGACAGTTGCTCGCCGTTGCTCGGTGGTTCTCTCCGGGTACTCCGGCTTCCTCCACCCGTAAAACTGTCGTGGTCATGATTAGCCATTGTGCAGAAATATGTGACCTTAAACACCAATAAATCAATAAATACATAAATAGTATCTGGTGTGTCTGTGTCTGATTTGTAAACACGAGAGGTACCATTGTCTCGTATTGTGAATAAGAATGCAGACTTGATCTTGACCAATTTGACCCACCTATGGAAAAGGATGTTACACCAAAAGATTTAGCCACCTCTCTAGTATATATATTACTTTGCTATTGCCCGCCGATACGGGTTCTGTCGTAAGCAGGTAATATTTTACCCCGGATCATTATGCAGACTTGTTTAAAGAGTGAAAAGCTCGCAAAATAGATCTAAGGACGACATGGTTTCATACAATACATGTTGTTAGTCAGGTTAAGATTTTCAAATATTACCCCTGGCCTGCTAATTGAACACTGTGGGGGTCAAGAGTGGAAGTAGTCCAACGTCAAAATCAACATTTCCTTGCGAGACAATTGGAATTCGTGTATCACATTTCATAAAGCATTCGGCCAAATATATTTTCGAAAAAGTTGAGAAAACTTGTCTGGGTCAAAGCTTTTTGTGCAGTACATTACATGGAGAGTGGATTGTCAATAAATCACTCGCGGGACGGTGTCTCCACTCAGACAAAAATCCTCGTCTGGGAAAAAACATTAGAACGACGAAAAAAGTTTCAGACAAGGGACCTCCGGGTAGAACCCGGAGGTCCCTTGGTTTAGACTGTGCTTGTTCTTTTCATGCATTACCACTGGAATCGACTGTTATTGTCTGGGTGGAAACTTCACTCCCATAGTGTTCTAGTGGTAATTCACTCTCCACGTACTGTATAAAAACTCCGACTTCAGATTCGGGATTTATCAACAATTTGTTTCAACCCCTGAAAACTGATATGAAATACTGAAATTTCACGTTGTATAGGTCCCCCATAACATAAAAAAGAATTTATCCAATTCAGTCCTTTATCACTGTATGGAGAGTTGATTTTGTTTTTGCTCGGAAATATTCTGTACCAATGACCAGAACTACTTTGACATTATTTTGTATTTGCTAATGTCTTTCGGAATCAATTTGACTGTTTTTGACCAAATTGTAGAAAATGTTATCTGCCTCCATTAAACTTCCGGTAATTGGTTTCCGGATGTCAAACTTCTGAATATTTTTGGGTGAGTATTCACGGATCTTCCTAAGAACGACTTATTGAAGTAGTGTTCGCATAACGTAACTAGGAATGTAACTAATTCAGCTTTTCTCCCCTTTTCAAAGATTTCGAAATTCGAGAGGAACTTTGCCTAATTATTAATCAAGAAATATTTTTGTAATATTATCGTCTGCATTGGCTGTCAGATATCAGAAAATCCAATACAATCTGCATGTATGTCAACTGGTTGTCAAATGTCTATATGGCCTTGCATCATCTCGACTAACTCAATTGTTGAATTGATATGTACCGCCCTGAGCCCTAAGGTTGAGTAACGACTTTTTCCTGGCACAACCAAAAATAGCATTGAATACTGCATGTGAATTCTTGCGTTTTTAATGTTTGCTTTAGTCGTGCCAGGAAAATTTCTTGACTCTGTGAAACTCTCTACTGTAAGATATAAAACCACCCAGGCCCTGTGTTCATTTAAACCAAGCATGGAAACACATCTCTATCAACAGGCATTTCGGGGCGCGGTGTCTCAGTAGGTAGAGGTACAGGCTGCAAACCAAGCAGTCCTCGGTTCGAATTCCACCCGCGACAACCGCGTTGTGTCCTTGGCCAAGACACTTCACCCCCATTGCCCACGTGGGGGCAAGGTGGCGTTGTTACTAAGGCGTACTGTACGACGATGGTGCACTTGTCTTCAACCAATGCTAACCCTGCTTGTGTTGAGTTAGTATGTTGAGGAGCCTGACAGTTGCTCGCCGTTGCTCCGTGGTTCTCTTCGGGTACTCCGGCTTCCTTGATCTGTGAAACGGTCCGACACGATGTGAACCTGGCTGTCCAAAGTGTTGATAAACCCCAATAAATAAATAAATAAATAAATAAATAAATAAATAAATAAATAAATAAATAAATAAATAAATCAACAGGCATTCCACTAATAATAATACTCCTTTATTACTACGGAAGGACATGAGTGCCACATTTGAGAATTTATTGTCATACTTATCTCGTAACTGAGACTTGCAAATTCTCTTAATTAAGGCTTATTATCTCTTAATTAAGCCTACTTGATCACGGATTCCTCTTAATTAAGAATTACAACCTCTTAAAGATGACTTACCCTATCTCTGTATTGAGACTTAAGACTTATCAAAACTTAAGAATATCTGAAGTAAGAATTCTACTACTCTTAAGTAAGACTTACGGAGTCTCTTAATTAGGACCTATTAAAACTTACATTACGACATACAGAATCTCTAAATTCAGACTTACGGCATCTCCTAACTAAGACTGAAAAACATAATCAAGACACACACATATCTTAAGTAATACTTGAGCATATTTTATTTAATAGTTGCAGCATCTCTGAATTAAGGCTTGCGGTATCTCTAGTTCAAAACTTAACTCTCTCTTATCAAAATTTGTTTTGTCTTGGTTAAGCCTTATAGCATCTCTAAAGTAAGAGTAAAATGTCTCTTATTTTAGACTTATGTTTCTCTGAATTAAGACTTACATTTTCTTTTAGTCAGAACTTACTATCTCTTAAGACTCACATTTCTCAACTGAAACTTACATATCTCTGAATTTAGATTTGTTTTATCTCATTTACAGCTTTATTATATCTCACCTAAGACTTACATATTTATAACACGCCTGTTCTATGAAATCCCCATTTACAGGAATGCTAAACCGTGCGGAAAATAAAAATCTGTTCCACACATATGTGTGGAACGGAAATCTTTGACGGACTATTTTTAAATAGAAGCGAAATTACACTAGAATTTTCCACAAATTGTGCAACGCAATTACAATTTGAATCGCTAGCGATAGCTGAAAATCGTCCCCGGAGTTCCAATGTGTTCTATGTGCCAGTAGGCACATAGAACACACTGGAACTCGGGGGACGAAAGAGTAACACGGCTTCCCCTCGCAAATTTGGTTGGCGATAAAATGTGATCTTTTTGTTGATAGTTGTCAAATGAATTGCTCTTCTAATAATTGTTTTTATAGACGTGAAGGCGTGTAATAAACACAGAACGACACACGCGTGTAAATGGGTTAATCGCTATGGCACTTGTGCCATCGCGGAAGGATAAAACTCGAGGCTAGTGGCCTCTCGTTTTATCCTTCCGCGCTGGCACTCATGCCATGTCGATTACGCATGTGTCGTTCTGTGTATTTCTTAACAGATACTTAGTGGAGATGATGCTGTCGACTCATCGCCGAAATCGGTAATCCCGTATTTGCTCATATTGTCGGACATAGAGCTTGTGAAATCGGTTGTTTCACTCTCACTGTCGTCGTTTTATATGCACACAATCCATGTAAAGCTAAGCGGTTGACATCGTACATCTGCACTCTAAGGTCCCAGAATCCAACCTAGTGACCCTATTAATCCATTTACCTAATACGAGTAGGGGAAGACGACACTCGCGAAAATGTTCTTAAATAAGCTAAAATGTTCATTCTTTGCATCTAAAACGGAGCTTCTGACTACGAGCCCGTTCCGAGGAGAAATTTTAAGCCATATTTGGAGGTAAAGATTGAAAACATAATAAAGCCTGACTGCTGAATTTTATGAATAGCGCTGGCCAGATACAGCCGATATGCTAGGAGTGTGAAACTTAATCTGGATGGATTCCGTAATTGTGATGGGGTAGGGTCCATCCCAAATAGTTGAATGGTCTAGACACACTAAATCTACTAGGAAACTAGATGGCTCTGCATGGCCCTTAAAATAGCATGGTGCATGATGATGGCCCCATACTCTCTTGTACACCCGGGTCTTTAGAAACAATACCTGTTGTACTTGATACCCTTGAATGAAGGATTCTCTTGTTCATTTACTACCATTTCCTAGCATATGAGATAAGTAGCATTGGGAGGTGGGAATAAATGTCAAGGTTACAATGTGAGTGCACATTTTACCCTTTATCTAACGCATCTGCGGCATCCGCTGGCCTAATGTACAAATTGAGCAGTTTAAAACAAAATTAAAAACAAATACAACAAAACCATATCGTGTGCCCCCCTTTTTGGAACGAGCTCGTTCCAGTGAGGGGTAAAATGATATGGTTTTGTTGAAATTGTTTGGAAAATTTAAAAACAAAATGATAAAAATAACGTTGGGTAAATGATTTACTGAAAAAAAATAACCAAACTATTTAATCGTACCCACATGTATGCACTTATTACAGATAGTGTATTATTTTGTTTGTCGGCGGGAGTGGGTGTCTTGATTGACCACATATCTATTTTGCAGTCATTTAACATGCATCTTTTTATATCCTTGCAGTTATTCAGATTTAAGGTTTTATTTAACTACATTCAGAGCGACGTCGAGTATGTCACGGTACGCTTTCCTGTGGCATAACCGTAAACGCTTTAATGCTCTTTACAATGTACGCAAACTTGTCACAATGACGTTTATTCCCACGAGTCAAGAAAGTATCTCTTTCAACTGAAATCCAAGCCGAAAATACAGTCAAACTGCTGCATCCATTTTAGAGAGCCTGAAGATATGCCAACAAATCATTTAGTGTTGACGTCACTTTGCCAGCCGCATTTATTTGGTTCGAAGTAAACCCGATGGCGTCATCACCACGAAGTCTTAATTTAGAGATATGTATGTCTTAACTGCGTGATAATAACTCTAATTCAGATATACATAAGTCATAATTATGAAATAAATAAATTTTAATTCAGAGATAAATAAGTCTTAATAAGAGATATTGTTAGTCTTAATTCAGAGATATGCAAGTCAGATTTAAGAGGTACGCAAACCGTAATTCAGAGAGACTGTAAGTCTTTACTGGTTGAGTGCCAGAAGCCACTATCAGGGCTTTCAAACAAATGAGGGTACCGAGCAAATGCCAATGTTTTCCTTGCTCATTTTTCATATTCATTCAAACGCCAACAATATTTTGTTTATACAAATTTGTTTTATTACAAATTATTGGAGAGTGCCTGTCTGCACTCTCCTATACTTTGCAATAAACTAATTTTGAAGAACAAATTTAGACCACCAAAAATAAGCTAGCCCTCAGCCAGTTAATCAAGAGATAATTATGTCTATATTAAGATATTGAACTCTTAATTAAGAGATATATAAGTCTTAATTAAGATATATGTGCACCTTAATTAAGAGATACTTAAGACTTAATTTAGAATACGCGAGCTTGAGTTAAGAGATGGGTAAGTCCTAATTCAGAAATCCTGTAAGTCTTAATTAAGACACATTCTGAGTCATTAGTAAGAGGTGCTGAATCTTAATTAAACAATATTGTAAGACTTAATTTAGAGATAGCTGTGAAAAAATTACCAAGTGTGGCACTACATTGCTTCCGTATTTACCGATTAAATAGATCATGTTTTTGAAATTGTAAAGCCAAAAGGCAATTTTATGGATTTTAGACTAATAAATTATTATCTTCAATTATTATTATAATTATTATTATTATTATTAATAATGAGTAATACCCATTCCCCAATGCCACAGTTGTGTAGCCTCAAAAACCAAACATTTTAACCTTTAAGTGTTAGTTGTATTTTGGTGAAATACATGCACCATTTCATCCGATTGGATCTAAAAGCAGGCGGTGGACTATTTAACGGCTAGACTGGATCCAGTTCATAACATCGTCAGATGCCTGTAGAATCTGGCTGGTGGTCTGAGCGCTTGGTGAAAAAAAACATTCGTGATCGGGATACGTGGTAATAATTAGCGAATAGTACAGTTCCTTGATGTCCACATTAATATAATAAATATAATAGTATTTATAGTTCAACAGATACGCGCGTAAAGCTCATAATCTAGATACGATGAGAGCCTATAATAATGATGGGAATTTAAAAATCCTTAAACAAGCGCACTGTTGACTTGGTCTTCTCCACATTAAAGAAGCTGATAAATTTTGAAAACTTCTCTGGGAAGAGATGGTATATCGTAACGTCCACCAGAATCGCCAGTGGAAATTAAGAAGCAGATTTGTCTTTGGACCGTGTCTATTTAAATTTTGTGTTTTGCATCCAAACAGCGCAGATAAACAGGACACCCCAGAAAGCTACAAAATTGTCGAAATTGTGCCGATATAACTTACTTGAAAGTGGAAACATATTTATTTGAGCGGAGTGTTGGAGTTCAATGAAGACGATTCTAATAAATACAAACTGCAACTTCAGTACTTGAATATCGGGTTGGTATCTTCGATCCGCAGTCCAGAACTCACTAAGGCCCAGGGAAAGGTCTGGGTATGTCCCGAAATAGAACGTGGAACAGAATTAGGGCACCTAGGCTCATAAGACACTGTTACAATCAGAGATCTTCTTCAGAACTTACAGATTTTTTAGGCCGATATAGCTATAAACTACGAATGTTGAGTTTAACGAACTCGGAGCACTGAAAGATAATGTGAAGACCATCTATCTCTGAAAGCCAGAGGCCTGAGTGTTAATTTGTTGATGAGGTTGTTGTTACACAAATGTGACTTTCGACGGCATGTAGTGAGAATAGATTAACCCATTGAGGGGAACATAAGTGAAAGTTAATCTCAACTTTTGTCGTGTGATAACTATAGATTACAGTGGTATTAACCCCAGAGGCAGTGGATGAATATCAGACAAACGAGAGGTCTGCTGCGAATAAGCTGCGGAAATTTAATGTTGTAAGAGACAACAAAGTACATCCATGTGTGCGGAGAGAATCCCAAAAAGAGCCATGTACCAGTAGCTACAACAAAACGACTTTCGCCCGAAAAAATTACAAATTCTCAACTGATGACAATACTAGAGAGTATGTATTATGTTTCCATTCAGGGAATAATTGTGAGTAATGTTTTTATAGCCTACAAATAAATAAATTGGGTTTTGTTAATAACCGTGTTCAAAAGGAAAGGACCCAGTTCCCCAAATAAACGAGAATAAATTTTTGAGATACACGGTCGCAGTCACTGAACGCCGTAGACTTCATAACTCTCCATCCACCTTAGATTGACAACAAATATCCAGGTAGTCAGGATAGAGGAAGTGGGGGAAAAATATTTTTTGGCAGCCAATGGCAGCAAAAAAATATCTTCCCTATATCATTTAACTTCATGCTGGATTATGAGTGTATATCCTCCGTAGGTGAAGATGCAGTGGGAAAAATGAACATTTCATACCAAGAGGAGTAGCCGGAGTACTTTTTGAAAGCTAGAATATCTGGAAACTAAAGAAAACTATAGCAAAAATGACCCAAGAAATATCGACATGAGGCCATATAAACCAGTTTTAGGGATTCCAGGCATGAATGCATATAAGGTTAGCAATTTTCGGGAAAAGTGGGGGAACCAGTTCACACACAATTTCCCACCGTAGTTACGCCGTTGTCAGTGGCGTCATGTGAGGTTCAGATAGAACAATACTAGGCTCGGCGTACTGCCGAGCTAAATATCGTTCTCACTCCGTCTTACACAACCGTCAATGCCACATCCTGTTACCCATAATTTACGATCTTGACCACCGGGAGTTCTGGATCAGTAACAGAACTGTCAGTATTACCACACGCGATTCCTATACAAGTCCTACAACACGTGTGTCGTGAAGATACTAGTTGACTGCGCAGGAGGGTGCTATGGAAACACCGTCTTATAAACGGCTCATGAGATCGAATTTCTTTGGCATATACATCTTTAGAGTAAATAAATGTTGACTCATTCACAACTTCATCGTGTGTTGTCAGTCTTTGGAAATCCGCGTACGTCACAACTTTCAAGGACTGGAGTATTTTCCAGGTGATCCATATCGACGGGAAGTTTACCACTAGTCTCAACTAACGACCCGGACAATGTATACGTGACCGCCTATTCGAAACTATGTCGATTTCGCGTTGTAATTCATCAGTTCAACTTGACCACGTTGTTCTCTTGAACCCAACTGGCTTTCCGTAGTCAAATTCCGAATGTCTTACTCAACAAGAGACGTTTATCTCCTAGTTCGAAACTTTTCGAATCAACAATTCGAATAGGTGTCGATTTCGCATAAGATCATCGATGTTGATATCGAACTGAATATCGCAGCACTCTGTGAACCTGTATATTTATTTAGTGCGGACAGGATTTTCTCATTTAAGTAGTACCTATTATTAGAATTATAGAGAAACACAAACTAAATTGAAGGGCAAAGAGACGTTTCATCACAAAACGTTAAAGCAGGTTGGACAGAAGTGCGCTTCGCAAACATTTCCGGTCTTGATTTAACAAATTTCCACCTTCCAATTTAATCACAATGGAGATCATTTATGCACCACAAACGCATAAATAGTATCAGAAATAACAGTGCACTCCTTCTATACTAATAATATGAATACGTAATGTTGAATAACCACTCCTTTGGGGATTGCTATGTTGAAAATGTATGCAATTTTTCAGATCACTGTTCTAAATTAATTCAGCAATTGAAAAATGGGGTGGGAAGACGGCGACACAATCGTTTAAATCAAAGGTCGTTAGTACGGATCAATTTACTTCTGTGACAAGACACTTCGTCACAGACACTGCAGCGGAGACACAAAGGTACCAATTCTCAAGATCTATTAACTATTCAGTATTAGTCCATATACACGTGCAGGAAAGCCTGAATATAAGCAACATGTCATTTGCAACATGAGGTCCCTAGTGGGTGAATTTGCTGATGCTATCCCATGCAGTGGGCCTATTTATCCTCTTGGTACATCTTTCTGTTTTGGCTTGAGACCTTGATTCAGACTGAGGTTCACAGAGGGTAAATTTTGTGATGCTAACCCGCTGTGCAGGGTAGCATCGCCAAATTCATCATCTGGGAGCTCATTTTGAAGTATACAGTCTGCTTATTTTCAGGCTTGCGTGCAGGACAATACCGTCACAGAATAGATGCCCTTTCGATATCAATTGACAGATCAAGGATTATGGTTTTGAGAGGTTGCCACATTTCAATTATAGTTCACGATGCGAAGCATCACCCGACGCGCATGGCGGCGCGTTGGACACGAAAGGGTGTTTCCCACTCTTACTGGCGGGGCCTGGGCCTTTCCGGGAATAATTTTGGAAAGTGGAAAATGTCAGTGTGGGCACCCGTTGGTTTCACTGGAAATGTCCGAAATGTTTTCCAGCCAAAATATTCTAGGGATTCTATATAGGCGCAGGGGCGGTGGAACCCGGGGGGGGGGGGGGGGGGGGGGTGGTGGCTGGTGGATATCTTCAGCCCCTCACTTTTTTTTGCCGGGCCATGTTTTTAGGTATGCATATATTTTAGCACATACAATGACTGGTGAAACAAGGGGCGGGTCCAGAGCCTTCCCCATATTTTCGCCAGCTATGTTTCTCTCGTACTGGTTCAGTTTCGAAGGATTTCGGATCATTTTTTTCAGTAAGTGGCAGCAAACGCTAAAATGTATACAGTCTGTTAAAAAATCGGTTAACCGGAATATATCGAATCTTACAGACATACAAGTACCAAATCCACCCCAGACAAGATAATCCACAGACAATATAATTGCTGTTAACGTCTGGTAAACCATACAGGTGAAGTCTATTTATCAGCTTTGGTCGTTACGACCAAAGCTGATAAATAAACCTCACCTGTATGCTTTACCAACGTTTTTTAACGGCTCTTAAAGTGTGAAATCTTTCAAATACATCTCCTGAAAAAACTCAGAATATCCGTTCAAATGCATGGAAATTACCTCCCCTGAGGCGCATTTATCTGTTACAAAACGAAAACCAATTTATAACGGTTCACAGAAAACCCTTACAGGGGGAATAGCTGTAGGGGATGTCCATGTGTTATCATGAATAAAACCGAGGCCCCTGGTATTGTTTGCTTGCGAAAATTTAATAACAAGATATATATAGTTTGTCCATATTCCGGCACGTAATCGAATGACTTTTTGTGACCGAACATTCATAACGATAGCAATTTTTGCTGTGACCAAAAGGTTAGAAGTTCTAAAGGTACTGCTGTTAGTTTGAGCGTTTGTTTCACTGTTCGAGATCAAGTTGTTGTCCCAGATCAAACGTTCATAGAAGTTGCATCTTCATGCGCACTATGGCACTTGTTCCCCTGAAATGTTTTTGACATAGATACTCGGACAGAACACTCCGATAGATCATTTCGAAAATTAACATGAGCGGCTGTAAGTATTTTTCACAGGAACCTGCAGGAACAGAAAATGAATTGAATGAGATACACCAAGTATTCTACTGCTTTCTTCCAACACTCATGTACTCTATATATGTTAACATTTGAAGGATTTGCTCCTGGAGAAAGTGTGGGGTCACCTTGTATTTTGTATAAAAAACACAGTAATGTCACCAACTTCACCATCTTAACCCTCTATACACTGATATCAAAATATCGAAATTTTAACCCTTTGAACTCTAGTGGTATCTTCCATGCCAGTTCAATGGCAGCAATTAGAAGAGCCCATATTCGTTATTTGGGGTAGACCAATCAATATTTTCAACGTGCAGCCTCGGGGCTCGTCTGCCTCACACATTTACTGAACAGCCATCCTATTTAATAACGTTATGACGTATCATGTTCGTGGGCGGAAAGGGTTTAAATTGCGTCCTGATAAATAAGATTGAATTGGTTAAATTCCTAGTTGCATTATAGGAAAAAAGTGCGACCTGAAATTTCATGAACAGTATGAGGGTTAAGATGGAGACACCACTCTGATTTTAACACAAAGTACAAGTTGACACCATAATTTCTCGAGGATCCTGTCTTGTAAATGTTAGCATTGTCTACGATGCGCAATTGTTTTATGTAAAGGAAAAATAGTTGGTCTGTAAGCAAACAGAATGAAGAACGTGTACGTAATGGGAATCAGTCGAGGGCTGTTGCGTTGAATTATTGCTGAAGCCCCTTGTAAATGCAACATGCTCTTGCATAGTTGCAGTAATCACTCCCATCACACTGAGGTACTCGGGGTTGAAAGAGTGTAGATTAAATGTGGGTTTTTTGCAGAAAATCACCATTCTCTGTCATACGCGCGAGGACTCCACGCATTGAGGCAAAATGTCCCTTGGTCTATATCACCCGCCTCCATAATTTCATTTCTGGTGCCGATCGGGTACTACCAGCACTCGCACGACGGGGATGTTAACCCTTGGAACACGGGGCGCCCATTTTCAGGCCAAGGAACATGATACTTCAAAATTGCATTAAGAAGTATGGCTGCTAAATGAATGCGTGAGGTAGCCCAATGAATATTGTTAACAGCCAGCGCAAGGGCTGCACGTTAAAAATATTAATTGGTCTATCCCCTCCCCACACATAATGAATATGAACTCTCTCAATTGCTTCAAAGGAAGTGATATGGGAGATACCCCTGGAGTTCAAAGGGTTAACTAACTAAATAACAGTCAGATTGAGGAAATTCCGACTTATCAACTGAAAAAGAAATTGTATGTCATAATCGGTAGAAATGTCGTAACCGCTGTCAACTGCACCTCTAATCGTGTTATGGGATTGGACTTAGAACTTTCAATTTACTTGTCAAGTCGAACAAATCGTTTCGAAAGGGGAATTTACAACTCTCAGTTCAGCCTGTCCTCTGGTGTTTTATAACTTGATGATTTTGGTTTTGCATGCATCCACAGAAACATGACTTTTGTCAATCTATTTCATACGTTTATGTTTCCAGAAATACGTTGTTCCAACAAAGATTGGAGACATAGCAATATTATAAATATTAACAACGAAGAGGTGGGGGTAGATATATTTCAGGATGTCTCCTAGAACAGTATTGTCATGGAATCGCCTTTTGAATGTATCTTAGTGTTCAATTGCGAGTGTGCCCACACCTCTTGGCTCCTTTGTTGCTTTGCATTTCGACAATTCCGAAGATGCGAAAGCAAATATGGTAATAGGCTTAGTTTTGTCCAAGAGGTAACATGGGTGGATTTCGGTCGTTTCCGATTACGCCTTACTTGGGTTTAGTTATTTCTGGCGGGATGGGGGGGGGGGGGGGGGGGTTCGTTGGTCGGGTGTTTCCGATTACACGGACATTACCGGACATTACCGATTACAACTAATTTACATTCTTTTCTGTTTGACCTCCACTGAATACACGAAGAGTACATTGTGGTAATTGTATTTAACACTTTCTTGTCACGTTCAACACTTAGGGGTCAGGCTTGTACAGAATCAATAATAACCACCAGATGATTTTAAAATTGCAGGCCAATTATCTAGAGCCACAGCCAATGACGGTTCGCCCCACATCGAGAGGAAGGTTTCTGTCGCCTTGTAACGTACCAAGTCGCCCGTTAGCCATACTGCTGCGGTTTCCACCCGCTTTGAACGTGCGTGTATCAAACACTCAGAACACAGTACCATCCATGTAGAGTAGATTAGATCCAGTTTTTGAAGCAGCCATTCCAGACTTTCTGCGTTTATTTTACGAACTCTGCCGAACTCGGTCAAATCCTTCGCAACTCCAGAAAGCCGCACGTGTGTTCCGGGGGAACCCTATGCGCATGCGCACATTCTCTTTTCCTATTCGACATGGCGACATGTGATATTTGTATCGCTTTTTATTGCAAAAGATGCAGCGACTATTCCTGCACCATGGCTGAGAAGTTCATGGCAACCCATCGTGAATTGGCTGAGATACAGCGTTTTGATGAAAGAATGTAATTTTTTTAATTTGGTCTTTTTCAAGTTAGTGCGAAACGAAGCGGGGATGTGCATGGGGTTCCCCTATTTGGGATAGTGTCACTGTAGACTAATAATCCACTGCTACGAGTGCAGAGTTTGGACTAAATCAAACTTTCATCTTCGAACACTTCGCTAATGGGCCCCGATACAGCCTTTCAAACTTAGATAATCGCCAGAAGTTAAAAGTGAACAGAAATCGCGGATGGGTTTATGACGAAAAAGATGTAAATTGACAAATTTGACATTAAAACTGCAGAAAAAGCAGTGTCAGACATACGCCAACTGTGTCCAAAACACTGCACGCAGCTATTTGAAAATTTCCCAATTTGGTCTACGATCCCTGCCCGACATTTTCCTATCTTTGTCGAGTGCCGAGACCACGTGAAGCACCGTGGATCGCGTGGAAGCTGAGGGGACGATTCGTGCCTGTTTTATTCTCAATGCAATGATTTTTCGACTCACTTCTACCTGTCCCCGGCCTAGGTAGACATTACTTCTGTCTATTAGATGAACTGTCCAACCGCTCGCACCTTAAAGGACTGGACGGTTGGAGTTGAACAGTTCATCTTAGTCCGTCTAAAACTGACAACTCGGCCATTTGTACTGAAAGATACCTTGATCGTCAGCCACAGATTAATAATGATATTTATGCCATACATCGATCAACTTTTAGGCACACGCCACAGACATGAAAAACATGCGTGTTTCAAGTATTTATTTATAGAACTCGCGGATTGATTGTTCGAAACTTTGTGGCGGGGGCGGGTGTATCCAAGGAGTGTATCCGAGTCTATTTAACAGTATTAAAAGTGAAATGAGTCAAGATTTGAAGATAGAATATTGAACATTCAGAAGTGCTTTGTCGTCCATGTTGATGATGTCGTGACACACTGTGATTCCAGCTGATAGAACTGGGAGCTGGATACAGCACTGCAACATACCACCGTGCATCTAGCTGTGATGTTTCCTTTCTCTAACACCTGTAGATTTGCAAGCAGGTGTGTCACAAGAATTCCCTGATCACAGTGTTCGGCATTATTCCAAACGTCATAATACGCGGAAACAGCGTCAGATCGACTAAAGAAAAAATACGACTCTTATATTTGCAAGTGTGTAATATAACGGAATTTCAGAGAAATAGGACGCGATTTTATTTTTCCGTCGTTTCGATATATTACATCGCTTGCATGCATTTGTATTTTAATTCATTGAACGATGAAAAAAGGTATTTTTGGACATTACAAATGATTTCGCTTCTGGTATTTGGAGGAAGGCTTTTGACTGGAGTGATGCATTCTCACAAGATAGGACCAAAAACTGAACCCTACTTGCTGTCGACTATGATGGAGTTTGCTGTACATGTCTCTGTCTGGATTTCTTTATATTTATTTAACCATTCTATCTGCTAAAACGTTTCAGTGAGCCAACAGCCGGCAGTCAAAAATGTGACTTTGTGATTTATCTGACACAAAATCTTCACTTCTCATCAATCGATTAGTGCCAGATAAATCTACTAGATTATTTTGAAACCGCAAGCTAATTTCAAGAAGACATCCAACGAAACACAGTCATCACCAAATGAGCCCAACAACGAGGAGAATGTATATGCTGCTTTTTAACGCATTAAGCCCCTGGATAACGTGTCCCACGTCGCTTCCTGTCGCTTGAAAGCCGAGTGTATCTCAGGCCGCTATAACAGTACCGCGGACAGAAAACTGTTCAGTGTGTTAATGTGTAATACCAATTATAAACCTTCTGAATATATATAACAGCAGCCATAAACCATCTGAGAATTAATAAATTAATACTTGACATAACAAAACGTTCACATTTCTGAGGATGCTGGTCTGTATACAAAACTAGAAAACAGGAAATAACAAGAAATTTTTTTTATAAATAATTCTTTTTTATATTTAGCGAAATAGTCAGGATGTTGCCTAATTTATAATATCCCAAAGGAACAACATTAAAACGATAAACAGTGGAATTATGAAGATTTCCTTAAAATGAGTCAAAATCTTTAGGCTAATTTCGCAAGCCTGTTCATCCGGAAGAACCAACTGGAATCAGTGGCGTGGAGAAGCGTTTTTGGTGTTGGTACGAGATCTCTGCCATCTATATCAAGTGGATAGCTGGTATGTTCTTTTATCACAAACAGAGAAGTATCCCATCCTCCAGAATCTTTTGGGGTGCATGTGTTCCAATAAGTATAGAAAGCCCAACAAAAACTTTTTTCAAGACATTCTTCAATTTTCACACACGATAAAATTTCACTTCTTCAAAATTTTATTATGCGTTCGTTCAAATTCGAATCTGTCACACTACATATCACATGTCAGCGATGTATGCACGACCTGTAACTATCTTCAGATGCTGGGTTGAGGTGAGTGAGTCCCATGTTTGTCAGATCTTGGTTGGAATTTACACGATACATGTCTACGCTTGTCAAAGAGCTATTCAGACAAGGAGTCTACAATCGCCGTAATTTGTCACGACAACCGGAAACTTCGTTGTAAATGGTGTCGCAGCCTCTACCAACTTTTACCATACATTTCCCAATTGACGTGTTTGCTTTCTGGGGCTTGTCCGACTCTCATATCACCAATCTATCAACTAACTGTGACTGATAGTTTCATGCCTAGTGACGTGACAATCGTTACTTATTCTCTGTGAATTGTCGAATAAGGAACTATAGGAATAACTGACGGTCGTCACGTCCGTTTCATGTCTTTGAGCAACTTTGAACATGTCAATTATCAGAGATCAGCACTCTACCATACTTCCCGACGAACAAACGAATTTATTATGTGGTAAAGGGGTGTAACTCTTGTACCTCCACGCCAGAACTTACGCCCCTGTATGCAGGTATACGTCACAAATTATCAAGCCGCCTTTTCAATTAAAAAAATGATTACAAAATGACCGAGAGTAAAAAGTCTTCGTAAAATTTATACAATAAGAACAACAAGAACAACAACAAAAACAACAAAACAATAACAATAAATAAATAAATAAATAAATAAATAAATAAATAAATAAATAAATAAATAAATAAAACCCCATTATCTCATATTTCACAGTAAAAATACAAATAAATAACTGTGTCAGGGGCATTAATTGATTCGGCAAACCATCATTAACGGGGGTAGAACACACATTGCTCATTCTGATGACGTATTGATTAAAACGAATCAAGAATAAACTATTTCTCAAATAAATCTTACCTTCGCATAATGCAATTCCACAAGCTTATTGGCTTTCCACACTTACGAATTAGAAGTATACGAATTTTAAAGGAATTTTATCCTTAGATATTTACAAATAAAGAACTTACCCTCTTTACCGTGGCCTGCTGGTATGTGACACGTTACGCGTGAGCTCTTAAAGAACTCCGTATACTCAGTCAAATACATCAGCCGTGGTTTTAGCACAAGCATTCTGTTGTCGTGGCTGCAGACTGTCAACCAGCCGGCCACAGTGCAGCCCTCACATATATCATCATGGAAATCGACTGTTGACAAGATTATCTCCCCTTGAAATCAAGACGCACGAGGAAGGTCCGATCGGTAGAAAATAAAGCCAAGTTTCCTTTTGTTACTTTTAATAAACGAAAACAACAGACAGCTCTCGGAGCTGTCTGTTGTTTTCGTTTGTTACAAGTAACAAAAGGGAACTGGGCTTTTTATGGCAGGCTAATTAGAAGTAACCAGTTCACAGATAATCTGCCATTAAGAATATCTGTCAGTATCACATCTACCAACACTAAGTGTCCACTTTGGCTTTTTTGTTTAGCGAATGTGTTCTTACATTAATTTGCAAATTTTTATACTTCCTAGGAAAAGTAAATAACAAATCTCAACTCCTAGATTTGTATACTAATGGAAGGGACGGTGTCTGTATTATATGCCACGATGCGATCACTGTTGATATATAAGGCACAGGAAAAAATGACAGACCCTCAAAAGATGGTTTTCTTATTTTTAAATGGGTTTGATCAGAGAATATCTGTGGATCGTTCAAACTGATTGTGGGAAAAAATAGTAAAAAAACAGCTTCTGTCTTTATACAATACAGAAAGATACTGCCAGTTTGTGAAATGATGCGCATATCGATGAAACACACTGGCTAACATCTCGAAATATAATTTTTTTTAAAATGAAATTCCCATACCTCTAGTGCTAAATATACTGGCAGCTGTTGAAAAATAAGGAAAGCTAAGTTTTAATCTCTTCCAATGACGAAAATAGTCAGCCATGGACAGACTTACACTGTCACTCTGCCATCAATACCTCTTTGAATGTTTGAACCAGTGTTTGTAAACAATGTTCTAAAACCAGTGATAGGAATGGCAACTTATGGAAGCAACTTGTCATGCTGCAAGTTGCTTCCTCGTGTTGACTCGCGTATCACAGACGGTTGCCTTCAAAATGTTGCTTACGACAAGCTGATTGAAACCCTAGCACTGTTCAACTTTCGTGAGACTTGCTGCCCGAGCCCCCAACCAAAAAACAATGAAAGTTGAAAACCCAGTTGTGCAACAAGTTGCTTCCTCGTGTTACCTTGTGTCATGGGCAGTAGCTCTCAATCGAGCACTGTCGAATTTTCAGCCGAATTGTTGCCCGAAATATCCAACGACAGCCGAGAACCGAGTCATGTTACATCACTGTCTTTTTGGCGTGGATAAACACATGAGGCATAAAACATTGGGAATTATTCACGAATTTTAAAGCGATCTGTTGTCTGATTTCTACCGAACCCCCAAATATTTTACCCGGCCAAAAGTCATACTGCAGAGAGAAATACAACAGCGCCATTAAGGAAACAGCTGATAATTTTTTTAAAACATACCAGTATAAACAATTATCACAGATAACATAGAACTTAACACAATTCCTCATTTTGTCCAAGCTTCGGTTCTCGGCTCTGGCATCTGCTATACGGTATACGACTCGTTTATATATCTTAACATTACGCTACTATCAAAACATTCTGTGATGCAAAATGCAATACAAGATCAAATGGAATTATTTTATCTCAAGTACTGACTGCATTTTGTGAAATTTTATTGAAGTAACTGCGTCCCGGTATATCATATCATGCTAAAGCAACATTTTACACTGGGGTATTTCCGTGTCAAATCATCCAATTGTGTTACCCTCACCTCTTTCAATCTCAATTAAGCTTTTGTTATGTTTGTGTTCGGTCGGTTGCAAAAAGTCCAAATACCAAGTGTCAATTAAAATGAACCAGCGGTTCTTAACATAAAGCCTGGCAAAAGTTTTTAGTTTTGCCGAAAAAGATAAAATTCAAGGTCAAAGTGAAGATCAAAAAGTCATTATGTTCTAACTCAGAGGTTACAAGTACTGATAATGTTTAAATTCCAGGAATATCTCCTTTCCTCTAACACCAAGGTCACAATAGTTCCTGAGATATGACAATTTGAAAATAACCACTCAGGCCATTTTGCGACAAAGCTGCCGCGCGCCATATCTTAGAAATCGCGGGTCTGCTTTCATTAAAACTTGGTATTTTTACTTTACTATTTGCAGTAGTCCACACACATACACCAAGTATCATAAACTCGGAGGAGCTGAGGTATAAAAATCTATTTTTATTAAGTGACCTACCCATTAGCGGCGCGGGGGAAGGGGAGGGGGCTCATTTCAATCATGAGTAGCGGTGAGTTGGGGGCGAGCATACCTCCTATCGTCGGGGAAATCTAGAGGCATCCCCACAGATAATTTTGAAAAATATGGCCCTTAGTGTGCCCCTTCCCAGTGGATTCCTGGCATATGACCACAATTCTTTTCAAACTAAAATATCTCCATACAGGCCACAGAGAATCTGCTAAACCACTTTTTGTTGTGTACCACACCGAATGACGTCTAAATTGTGCATATTCTTAAACGGTTCACGGTGTCCTATTTAAATTGTTGTCGTTCCCAAAAATATATTTCGCTTTTAGAAGATCACCTAAAATCCCCCAAATTAGGCCTAGAAATTGGTTAAAAATCCACTTGATTGTCCACATGACAGAAATTCTACCAGACCCCTCAACGTTTGTGTTGCCTATTTTCCTGCTTAACCCTTTACCCAACGTAACGGCCAAAACCGGCCAGCGCTATTCTTAAAAATCGCCAATTAATTTTCATTATTTTTTCATTTTTTGTCTCAAAAACATAGGTTATGACCCCTCATTGGAACGAGCTCGTCGAGCTCGTTCCAATGAGGGGTCATAACCTATGTTTTTGAGACAAAAAATGAAAAAAATTGGTTATTCAAGAATTTTTTTTGCAAGTGTCGTCTGCTTTTCATGTTAGGTAAAGGGTTAAAACATAACATACGTCTCCCCCAGAAGAACTGAACCTCAGTCGATAACCACGCTACTTGATAAATGCAAATGGATTGATGCATACCCCCACCATCTTACTCCAATGGCTGGAAATCTGCTCTGCGACCATATCTGCTGGGAGAAAATTCGCAATTTCAAAATAGAAACTTACGAACAGCAACAGAGGATCCTCTGATTGCTCAAAGAATCCGAGAACCAATTGGGCAGTGTCAAAATTCAGAAGTGGAAATTACGCTGACCGAATATATCACAAAATATGGGTTCACCGAGTACATATTTGCTCACACTAAATGTGTGCAATTATTTAATTTGGTCAATCGAAGCGCGTGATGCTTTCTGTAATGGCTTGTGAATTAGTTGTAAATCACCCACTCATTTTATGTCGTTTCATTACACAAAGGTGACACACACATCGGCAGTGCTCTCTAATTATTATCATTGAACCCATGATATGCCGTGATAAAGCGCCATCAGTTATCTCCGCTAAATCAGCACACATGCCTCCCTTGGGATGGCGTCTGCATTAATGAACCTTTTCACTATTAGAAGGGAGTTCCCTTCGGAACAATTATATCTCGCGCGATAATATGTGGGTCTCTGAATAGTGGCATTAACATTTTGTGAAACACAGGATTCTGATGGATTTTAGCATTTCAGATCATCTTTGCTGTCTTTCACACTTTTTGCCTGAAACAGTTGGCTCGAGCAATCAACTAATTTGTACTACTGTTCGCAGAGGCTGAATGACCGCATGGTCCCACCAGGGACCCCAAAACTGATGCAACCCAACACCTTTTGTTACATGAAAATCCGTGAAAATGGCCAAATATCGAAATGAATCTGATTGCAAAGCCTGTCAGTACAACGAAAAGCTCTCTATGCGGACTGCCATTAGCAGCCCACACAGAGAACATTTCGATGTACCAGCAGTCTAGTCTGCCATTGATCCCTGATATGCAAGTAAACAGTGCTCCTTCATCTGAAAAATCGAAATTTTCTCCCATTAGGTCGATCTAGCGTCGGCACGATGGGTCAGTCCCCCCCCCCCCCCCCCCCCCGATGCAACCATTTTTGCCGAATGAGCGATAAAGATGATCTCTACGTGAACTGCCATTGATTGCTCAGATGCAAGGAAGCAGCGTTCTTTCAGTTCGAAAAATCAAAATTTTCTAGGAGTGCGGGACCCCCTTTTGCATTTCCCGGTAACTTTTCTTGTCCCAACCCACCCTTGACTATTCGTCTCTCCCTCCATAAATAGCTTAGCACATAACCTATTTGTTCAACGCAGTTTGCGTCGAATCATATAATATTCGCAAAGGAAAAAAGTTCCTTGTCTCGTAAAAGCCTGCGAAATAATGATGACATTACTGAAAATTAAAATTGCCGAGGCGTTCGTCATGGCAGCTGTCTTTAATCAAGTGTCGTCTGCCTATTCAGACAGACAACACTTGATTAAAAACAACCGATAATCTTACACGTGTTTTTCTGTTCCCAATTATCAGAAAAGCCAGCATAAGAGCACTTGATTTTCAACGAAAGAAACGAGTAGACTCGACCAGGCTTCTTGGTGTTAACCCCTTACCGATCGAACATAACGGCAAAAAACGGCCAGAGCTATTCACAAAAAATCAATATTCGATTTTCATCATTTTTCTGTCTCATAAACATAGCTTATAGTCCCTTATTGGAACGAACTCAACGAGCTCGTTCCAATGAGTTGTTAAAAGCTATGTTTTCGACGCAAAAAAAGAAAAAAAAGTTATTCATGAATTTTGTTTGCAGTGTCGTCTGCTTTTCGTGTTTGGTAAAGGGTTAAGAACATTAATATTGAGATTCGTTGTCTCCTCGAGGTGAATGTATGGAATAAAACGTTAAAGTGATTAACAAATATCAATTTGTCAGCCACGGGTAGATATTATTTTTTCATGAGAAGAAATGAGGGAAATAATGCGGGAAAGTTTGAGAGAAATATGTTTTCTTAAAAAAGTGTATAAGCTTGTTGAAAAGGGGTAACAATGATCAACTGTCGTCTGTTTTCTCTTCGGCATCATTTTACCATTTCAACAACGACCTCCTGATTGGTATCATCCCGTAAAATATATATTTTTATTATATGCTAGCCTGTGTATTATCACAAATTATCTAAAAGATATTTCTCGATAACCATCGACTCGATAGTCAGTCAAACGTGGAATTATTCGAGGTCGTCGAGCGTACAAATTCCAGCGGTGTTGGCGATTTCGGGTAAGTAGTATAGCATGTACCCGAACGTGCCTCATTGGGGAGATCTCATTGGGGATCTCATATGTGACGTCATAGTCACGTGACCCAATGGCGTCAAGTTTGGTTGTCAAGGTAACCCGCGTGAGCGGCCATCTTGTGACGTCATTCCCCCTAGTGATCCGTGGTGTTAGTGCGCTTGCGCAGCGCGTGTTGTTGGGGTGATACGTGTTTCCGTCGTCCATTTTGTATACTGGAGGCCGCCATCTTGTTTCTATGGTAGCACGTGGTTGTTATGTTACCCAATGGCTTACAACAAGACAGGGGTTTGTTCGGAGGGTGTGTTCCTTTGTGCAGGAGTAATTTTCCGATTCACAGAATTACCACAAACAAGCCGACAATCCTTCCAAATCACCAAAAACGACTTTATTTACTATGGATTCCCCATTTTATTGGCCTAGCTCGTAGTTCTATGATACCGAGGGTCACAGGGGGTGAGTTCGATTAAATAGGAGTATTTGTCTGGCTTGGATTTTCCCAAACCCTCGTTTAATTCATAGAATTACCACAAACAACCCGACAAGTTGTACTATTTCGAATTCTTTCAGAAATCTCTGCTTCTATCTATATATGCAATAGTCTTTCCGTCTACCTGACCATGTTCCTTTGTCTTGGAGTATACTCCACTGGCGTAGAAGAGCCTATCAAATGGAACAGCTTTGCTTATTGTTACAATATATAGCTTTTCTCGTCTGTTCTTCTTAGTTCTGACCCTATTCCGAGTACTCTTGTTGTTTCATTTATCTAGATCACCCAAGCAGTTCACTTTACTGGCGCTAACTAACCAATCAGATTACTTGATTTCCCATAATCTGTATGCAGAGTCATCTCCCTTTTGTACATCAAAAGTCTATATCATTCCCAAAGCCAATAAGCTATCGAGCAGTTACTGATAGGTCATTGGTCGATTGACTCGAAGCCCATCGAGCAAATGAGCTTTAGAGGAATTGCCTGATCGAGTGACTAGACATATTGCTCGAACGACTCGAAGCCCATCGAGCAAATGAGCTATAGAGCAATTGCTCGTTCGAGTGATTCGACATACTGCTCGTGGTGGTGGTATTATGATATAAAATAAAATATATTGTAAAGAAAACGTTGGCCAAATGTATCTCTCTCTATCTCTCATTCAATTAGTTCTGGAAACGGTTGGGGGAAGTGCCCTCATGTACCTCAATGTCTCTAACTAAAATGCCCACAAAATGGAGTTACCATCCAAATAATAACTGTCAAATCCAAAAGAATAAAAGAACAAAAAAGAAAAGAAAAGAAAAACAAACAAAAAAAAAAGAAAAAAAAAAGAAAAAAAAAGAAAAGAAAAAGAAACATAACATGCATACAAATGAAGTTTTTACTTTTGCATTCCCAAGTTTAACCCGAAAGGTGATTGGTCAGGGGGTTCGGAAACCGTCGGACAGAGCCCACAAGTATTCTTGAAAGACTACTTTATAGACTTTCTATCTTAAATTTATAACACATGTAGAAAGGATTATACAGGCAAATTGTTCTGTCCCGATGAATAAACGCAAAAATAAATAAATAAAAAATGACATTAATAAATATATTAATAAATAGCTTTTATGGAATACATTTGATTTTAGCAATGAAAAAATGTTCTTTTTATTACACAGCACCTCTATCTCATTACCAAACAAAAAAACAGAGTCGATTGAAAAAAGATCTTCAGCTTGTTTACCATCATTGAGAAAATCGTGTGTGGTATCACGTTCTCAATCAGAAAATCCCTACGATTCTGTAGAATATATTTTGCACGTACTTTCAAGAAACGTGTTTTCTTTCAAAAACAAAAATGCAGAATATTTAAATCACAAGCAAACTCAAATAAACAATAATAATTTTGATGTCCTGTTAGTGTAGTCGAAATAATACGTCGGGGTTACGTATTTCCAAAGAGAAGCAGTAAAAATACGAAGAAAACATATCAAAACTTAGTCGTCACAGACAGGAGATCCAGAACAAACATGTCAACCCCTTACCAACTCTATTCAGGAAAATGATCATTCTAATGTATTCTTTGTTTTTTACATTTCGTCCCCGAGTTCCAATGTGTTCTATGTGCCAGTAGGCACATAGAACACATTGGAACTCAGGGGACGATTTTCGCCCCCAAAACATAGCTTATGATCCACATTGGAATGCGCTCGTACTGCTCATTCCAGTGAGGGGGTCATTTAGCATGTTTGTGAAACGAAAAAGTAATTGTTCAGAACTCCAAAGCAAAATGCTTGAGGAATCGTGAACGATAATGATTTTAGGTAAACTGTTAAAACTGAAATGACGTATATTGATTCAGAGATAATGATTCAGCAAGATGTTGAGTCAATGATATCTTATATTATCGACTCTCAGAATTCATCGGCAGATCAGGGGTGGCAATAATAGAAGTGTCAATCACCCTGAATCTTCCTATCATTCATTCAGAGACATTTATTTACTTACAGCGCATGTACGAGAATTTCCATACAATTACAGTCCATTAAATGAAGGAAACAATTTCGTGTAAATTTTGATAATTGATTTTAATGACATCAGAGATTGTAAATGATGCTAGGGTTTTTCGTTCGACTGGTAGATTTCCCATGATATTTTACCGTATAAATTTGACGACACAAAGCTCATTACTGTTTATTTGTGTTTGAAAGTTCGAGAACAATGAAGGTGCTTATTTACTGTGAGTAATATTACTGTTTTATTTTCCTGTCTTTGTTAATTTTGCTTGAGTATTTCTTACTAACCCAAGCAATACCACCTGCACTTACTCATACCCTCTGATATCACTCCCACACCTACTCTACCCCTTTCCGCTTTTACTGCTACTATTACAGCTACTGCTACATGTCCTCCTCCTACTACTACTACTACTTACTACTACTACTACTACTACTACCACTACTTACTACTACTACATGTTCTCCTCCTCCTCCTCCTCCTCCTCCCACTACTACTACTACTACTTACTACTACTACTACTGGGAGCTCCATTGCTCAGTGGTTACGGCATTGAGCTTCAAACCTAAACGTCCACGATTCGATCCCCGCCAGAGATTACTGTGTTGTTTCCTTGGGCAATGCACTTAACTGGTAGAGTGCTAAGTTATCTTTGGTCATCATAATTTGTTCACATGTCTTTGTCTTGTTACAATTTATGGGAGAGTGCCAAAGGGCACTCTCCCATAAATTGTATCAAGGAAAATCCACACAGACTAAAAAAGTTCACTTTTAAGATAATATGAAGCACGTTCACAGAATATGAAGCTTTTATGTTACAGTACCTGCCCTTTAGAATAAAGTCCAAATATTGGCTTCCAGCACTCTACCAGTTAATCCCAATTTCCCATGTGGGGACACGATGGCGCTGTGTACAAAGGCTTACTGTTCGTCGATGGTGAACTTGTCTTCAACCAATTCTAACCCTGCTTGTGCGGAGTTAGTACGTTGGAGAGCCGGACGGTTGCTCGACGTTGCTCGGTGGTTCTCTCCGGGTACTCCGACTTCCTCCGCTCGTAAAACTGCCCGACTCGAGGTCATTCTGTCTGTCGAAAGTGATGTCGTTACCAAACTGCTAATAATAATACTACAACAAATGGTACTGATACTGCAATACTATTATGTTGCTATTCAAAACAAACACTATTCCTATTTATAAAACTCAACTCGGAACTAATTGATTGTTTCTTCACTTTTGGAGACAACACAAAACTTACCTTTCTTATTTTATTTCGAAAATTATTTCACCAATTAGAGTAAAACGTGCACCAAACTGAAAATCTTCATGGTCGAATAGTGATTTATTAGTTTAAAAAATTATCATTAATCTCAATTGAACTACTGTACTGTATTGAATCAGTTGAATGTTGTAATGTATTTATTTTATTTATAAGAAATTATTTTATAATTTGTAATTTTATAATGTGTATACAAAAAGTCGATTATTGAAAAAAAGGTAACCGAAGCTCTACGGTCAAGTTCTTTGCACACTAAATCGAATCCATTGCCTAAACCATTGTTACGACAAATCGCCATTGGCATCATTGCGCGGACCAAAGAAAGTCTCCCTGGAAATTGTGAAGTTATCTAGAGAGGGTGACAAGACACTTTATCCCCATTGCCCACGTGGGGGCACGATGGCGTCGATAGTGCACCTGTCTTCAACCAATGCTAACCTTGCTTGTGTGGAGTTAGTTGGGGAGCCTGACAGTTGCTCGCCGTTGATAGGTGGTTCTCTCCGGGTACTTCGGCTTCATCCACCCGTAAAACTGTACGATATGAGGTGACCCTGGCTGTCGAAGGTGTCGTTAAGACCCCAATAAAATAAATAAATAAATCTAGAAAGTGATATATCGTAAAGTCTTGAACGGAAATTACTACCAATCCACACACTTATGAGTTGGTGATGATTGGGGTGAGATGGGGTGTGAACATGATTTATACAAAAATTGAAAGAATAATTAGATTTGGCGATTTTTGTGTATAGTGCAGTCGAATTTTCATTACAAAATGGTAAAGAGGTACATGTACATTCATTTTATTCATTTATTGATGTGGGGATGGGGGGTTTATTTTCCGATGTGTACATTTATTTCATTGAAGTGACATGCGTTAGATTATTTCGTATTTTCACTCTGAAACGTTGCTTGTTCATCAAATTATATTCACATTTACATTTTTTAAACGGCATCTAAACAATTCTGGTTTTATTTTTGTTTCTTTTGTTTCCAATGCACGATGCTGTGGTCCACAAAAAATAAAGAGTGCTTCCATTTTCTCGTAACTGTTTTTTTTTTTTTCTGGGGGGGGGGGGGGGAGGGGAGGTTTATTTCGAGTTTTTTTAATAGAAAAGTGAATCGTCATCAGCTGGAAAAACATTCTGAAAAAGAAGATCTTATTTACCTATTAGACGTCGCAAAAATGTGCTAGTTTGATTGCAAATATTTGCTTTAATTGGATTTCCCATTTCACACCTCATTGTTGGTTGGTCATCGACAAACCACAAGTGTCTTTCACACCCAGTTGCACTGACTTTCTAATTGGATTTGCTTCATAAGTCTGGTAATCTCATGGGAGACAATTTTCTCAAAAGTCGTCCTCAATGATGATAATTTCGGGGGATGCCGTGATGCCTCAAGTTTCGACTGACCAGTATTCCAGCTTCATCATCAAGGCATGCCTTCGTCGAAGGCATGCCTTGATGATGCAGTTGGAATATTAGTCAGTCGGGATTACAGTTAAAAAAGTCTTGGAAAGTTATTAGTAAATAAATAAAAAATACATGCAGCGGTATTGAGGCAAATTCTTAATTAATTCGTACCGTACCGGTACTAGAAACTGGCAATCCCGCGCCCCTAGCAACCCGAACCGTACTGCAGAGCACCATTTGTATGGACGACAGTGTGAGTGACACGAGTCCAAGTATCAAATCTAGTCTTCTTAGAACGTACGTGATTACTAGCGAGAGAGAATTGATAGCTTGGACTACAACCCTGCCGAAAATGTCCCGACTGGAAAAATTATTGGGTAGGGTGGAAAGGTGTCACACGCCCCCTAAACTCCTTAGCAACAGCCCTGTGGTCGGTAGGTGGCTTTGAAAATTTAGTCTCAATATTTTTGGAAGGCTGTTATGACGACTTTGCATTACTGCTATACAGGATGTTGCGTTGGTGCTGGGTTTAGTCTAAAAGCAAAATAGGCCAAATAAAAGACCATTTGTGGAGCGGGTTTATTATTACGCTTATTCAGAAATGTTCGAATCGTCGAGATGTTATCAAATTTCTACCAAGTGTCTCGCCTTGAACTCTTCTTCTGTCATCAGGTCTCCTGCAGAGGAGACCTGATGATGAAAGAAGAGTTCACGGGCATTCCGCTTACGAAGCTTTTCCGCTTTCCTGGTTGACCTACCCAAACAGTCAAGTCTCTGTTGAATACAAAACCTGAATGCAGCCCGGTAATATTTTCGGCTGCTAGTAGGTGCGATATTTAAACAAGGAAGGGTCGGGCGATTCGATTCAAGATTCGATTCTAACTCCTCTGGCTGATTCGATTCGGTATTCGATTCGAACCAAAATTTGAGATTCAAGAGGTCCCGTAATAGTCACCGCTACGTGATACGAGAGTTAGATATTTGACCACCGTCTATTCGAATACTGATACCTTGGCTTATATGTTGAAAACATGAGTGTGAGAAGCGCAGTTACTTCTCTCGTCCAATTTGGTCCATTCAGTAGTGATGGAGTACCGAAGACGTCATCTTTCTAATAGAATGAATTCCTAGAGTGAAGTTTTAAAAGGCACATATTGTATATGTCCGCGTCCTTTATTTATTAAAAGGAAGTTTCTCTAAAGTTATATTTAAGAACAAATAAGTAATAGTGCAATTAACTGAGCTTAATTAAAAAAAAATTCCGAACAATAAAAAAAAAAAAATACAATAAAAACGCGGCAAACGCATGTCTGTATTTATTGGTACTTGTATCGAGCACACAGATCCAACGAATTACGATCACTCAGAACTGTTTTCATCATAAAAATAACTTTCTAGAAAACCCGGTTATTAACAAACCAGGAACTCCATTTAATATTTTGAAAAAATAGGCGTAGATCGATTTTGTCTTACACGTATTTTAAGTGCAAGGAACAATTTTGTGGCAGGTTCATTTATCACACTCGGGAGTTAAACAACAAATTCTATTTATGTCGAGAATTTTTTTTTACAGCAATTTTCTCGTCTTTTAACTTTCCAAAAATTTGAAAAATCAACTATTGTATTTTCTGTATTTCCCCAGAATGTGATGAGTGTATTTATCTATGCTTTTTGGAGGCGCGGTGGCGCTGCGGTAACCCGTTCTCGTCAAATCACCGACGTTAAGCAACGTCGAACCCGGTTTGTCCTTGAATGGATGACCGTCTGAGCGATCGATAGGGACTCTCGTGTTGTGTCCTTGGGTAAGGCACTTAACCTCGATTGTCCGCATGGTGGCACGATGACGCCGTGATCTAAGGCGTACTGCACGTCGATGGTGCGCATGTCTTCAACCAATCTAACCCTGCCTGTGCTGCAGTGCGGAGTTACGATGTTGGGAGCTGGCAGCTGCTCGTCGTTGCTCGGTGGTTCTCTCCGGGTACTCCGGCTTCCTTCACCCGTAAAACTGTCACCGACACAATATAACATTGGCTGTTAAAGTGTCGTTAAATCTTAATAAAGAAATAAATAAATCTATGCTTTCGAGACAACTTACACAACATATTATAAATTATCAAATGGAATGTAAAATGTTTTATTTAATGCTCAGGCATCAATTCACGCTGAAAAATTAAGTCATATTCCCCTGTCGGTCGGCAAAACGAAATATCAAAATGATATTTAGAAATCGATATTTCATCGTAGGTTCGGATGACGAATCACATGTACTTTAAACGAGTCAGCACATCGGTAATGAATTCCAGAGTCCCAAATACAAACGAATTCGAATAATTGATAGTGACAGTGACTAAATCAATTCATTAGATCAGCGGTTTCAAAGTTTGACTTTCTCATTCACCTTCCAGCGAAAAGCCGAAATCACTTTCAAATTTCTTCAGTTCAACTTCACACGTCTTCAGTGCATTGAGTTCAAAAAAAATAAAATGACGTGTCTTGTTATTGAAAATAAGAAAGTGGTGTTTTTTGTTATTGTTCTATTTCTTCGAAACACATTGCGATTATTTCAATTCGCCAGCCTTGGTAAATCGTAAAGTTAGGGGAGAAATAAGACGGGACTACTTTTTGTGCGGATATTCACACATTCCAATGGTTGGAGTTTGGTTGTTGTAATTTTTGTATGGACGCCGGTTCGGCACATAAATTTTGCGCCTTAATGGCAAATAAAGGCCACAAATTGGAGAGTTTGTAGTCGTAGTGCATTAAATAAAAAGAAAATTCACGAAAATTTGATGAATACCGAAAATATCTCGTTCGTGGCTACAAGAAATATGAGGATCTTCACGAGCGACTGCGTCGCTCGTGAAGATCCTCATATTTCTTGTAGCCACGAACGAGATATTTTCGGTATTCATCAAATTTTCGTGAATATCCTCTATATATTGCATTTCACGACGGGTTTGCGTAGTCGGGGGCTGACATATACGACTCACAATATGCAAAGGATCACCCTCTGCTCATTATTGACATATCTCATATAAATGGTAGGATGTGATTCCGTGACTCACTCGGTATCCGTGTCAAGCTAAAAAATTTCAAGCTTTGATTATCTGCCTTGATATGCAATGCAACTAGAACTTTTCCGTCGCATGGGTTGGGCTGCACGTCTGAGGAAGAGTCGTCCCCCCCCCCTGTTTGTACATAAAGAGTAAACGGAAGGAAAATGTGCCGCGTTCTCATCACTCTCTACAGTTCAGAAAGAATTCCCCTAACTCTTTCTTTTGTTATTACCTGTTTGTAATCATACAGGGTGAAGCCAGGGAATATAAAAGTGGGTCACCCTTTTTTTCTGAAAATTTTAAACCACTCACAGAACAAAACAGTTTTATCAAAAACGATTTATTCATGTCGAGAAAAAATACAGTTTGGGTATGCAGCATGCCCCCTCTGGCATTGAACGTTTTGCTAACAGTATTTGCTCATTCTTGCACCAATTTCGGAATGTCTATTGTGGTAGATTATCCTATTCACCAACAAGGGTTTGTCCGAGTTCTTGAAGGGTATGAAGTGGATGAGCGATTAGAAACAGGGGCCAGTACTATAAACCTTTTACAATTGTACTTTCTAGAATTGGATTTTCTAGTTATGACTTTAAATGGTGGAAAGAAACCATTAGCATTTTCAAAGATGTGGCAATTTGCCAGTTGGCAAATTTCCATATCTTTGAAAATGCTAATGATTCATTTTAGTCAGATGTATTAATAAGTAGAAAATACAATTCTAGAAAATACAATTGTTAAAGTTTTTTAGTATTTGCTCCTGGCAGGGCTGCAACGTTTAAAACAAGATAGACCATTAATGTCATTATGGGTACAATGATAAACCAATTCATTGATCAACCGAGATGAAATTATCATTCACGCTGATCGGTTGATTTATGGAACTGTCTCGTATGATTGCAATACGGCCCACGTTGGTTGCTTCTTTCTAATCCAATTTTCTGTTCATTTGTTTAGTTTACATGATCAAAGTACTCTACATTAACCTTTTACCCAACGTAACAGTCATATCAGATTGTTTTTAGGCTATCCACAAAAATCGCAAAATAATTTAGTTTCTCAATTTTTTTTCGTGTCGCATCAGTATTGTTACAGTATGCATGTAACATCGTGTACCGTTTGTCGATATTATTATGTTAATAACGCCATATTTGCGCCTTGGCAACATTCATATAGCAATAGCGCGATATTTTCGAAAAGTTATGACGTATATCATAAGACGGGCGCGCTTGTGATGCGATATTTTCACAATCATCGTTCATAGATTAAACGATGAAAATCTCTGTTGTACATGCTTTCCTTACATCTCAATTTTCAACACCGACGCGAAAGTTGCATATCATATCAAAGGCATGCACGACATCTGGGATGCTAATATGTTTTATGAGGAGAGTGTAACACTAACGAGTCGGTATGCGATTTACGACCGATTGACGCTTTCGCTGAGCAAAATTACGACCGATTGACGCGTTAATGCTATACGAAAATATTCAAGTCAAAGTCAAAATATGGCGAAAACATCGGGAAATAAGTTAGCGGTGCAGGTTTCCACATTATTTAGGCTGTACTGTAGGTAAGGGTAAATGAAAAATAATAAAAAAGAGATACCAGGTCATGTTTCAAGGACCCCGCAATCAACGTTTTAGCCAAACAGACAGCTGGTTTGAGCAATGTTTGAAGTGTCTTCGAATTATTCCGATTCGTGCAGGCTGTCGAAAGGTGGAAACTTTGATTGACATTTCTTTTGCTCTTTTAACGTCTCCAGATACTGTATATGTAGCTATATTTTACCCCCGACAAGTATCTGATAATTTAATTTGTTCAAAGTGTCACACCCAAACTGCATATAAAGTACACATGGCCAGTCACCAACTGTGTACGGTTTACAATGAAGAGTGATCTCCGTTTTGTTCATTGCTCTTTCATAAATGACAGTCGACGATAACTTCCTTCACGTTAAAGAAGTAAGAATTCTATCATATATTATGGATCGTAGTTGTAAGTTCGGTGTATGGTAAAATAGTCGCTATATTCGCTACGGAGTTTGTTAGGGACCAAATATGTTACAGTATGGCCGCCGTGGACTGGTTACTTTCCACGGGTGGGCAATATTTCCACGGAAGCAATAATATTAGATTGCAAACTTTAATTAAAGTTTGGTGCTTCACCCCGGTGCTTCATTAATCAAAATTTTGCTGCTGGTTATTTTTATTACCTGGTTAACGCATGCGTGGACATCACTGCCCACGCGTGGATTACGACCAGTCCACTGCGACTGTACTTTATATATGGTGTCAGCTTTTTCCATATTGGGCGAGAGCTATGGAATTAACTTACGCCGTATATACACTGTATATACAATATAAGGTAACTAATCAACTGTGTAACTTATAATGGAACAAACTAACACCGTATGTATACTGTATATACACCATATTGGGTCACTTATGAACTGCGTAAACAACGGAGTTGCTGGTTGATTGAACTAGCAGCGATTATACTGGTGTACGATCAAAATAATTGCCATATGACCACAGGCAAGTAGATTTTGGAGGTCAGCTACAGGTACATACTGCATGTTATAAGTTTCGAAGCGTTTTATTGGCAGATACGATGTCACACGAGGCGAAGTGAGAACAATATTAATCGAAGCTTGAGCCGAGCCTGATATCGTTCTCGCTGGGTCTCATATGACACCGCATCCGCCAGCTAAATTTGCTGTAACTTATTTATTACACCACCCTACGAAGTGTTTCCAAACCTTTTCAAGTTTTCGTTAGATTTTCTTATCGACATTCATTTGTTTAACAAAAACACAGGTGTTTTGATGCAATTCAAGGGGAGTAATCCAACATACCACTGATCGTCGAGAAAATTATTGTTTTATTACCTCCGACATTGTTGGGAGCATTTACAATTCTGCCTGCTTTCCGATTGTTTGAATTGAAAAGTAACTTGACCATTATTGTTGGTGTATTCCTCAGTCTTCAGTGACTATAGTTATGACCGTTTATTGGTAAATCTATCCAGTTGGCAAAGTAAATCGTAAGCAGTACTGTTTATGTTATCCCAACATCCTGGAATGTCACCTGTCCAAAAACAAAAACGAGAATATTGAATCTCAGATGCTATTATCGCTTCTTGATTTAGCTTTGATTTCGCGACAATTAAGTCACAATTTAGTTGGGAAATCTTGACCCACGTGTGTGATTGTGTCTTGACCAGATCAGTAGCTAACCGATAAAGAGATCACTTGTGATCACACTAAAGTTCATATCCGTTTCACGATCATTGTCATTTGGCATTTGATTCCTCTCTGTTAAAGCCTATTTTCGTCGTAAGACCCCGAGTGAGTAAAAGGAGTGATATGAAAAGAGAAAACGATGCACTGTTCTCCGGGAAAAAACTAACCACTCAGTTTGAATATATATATATATATATATATATATATATATATATATATATATATATATATATATATATATATATATATATATATATATATATCTCGAGAGAGGGAGAGAGAGAGAGAGAGAGAGAGAGAGAGAGAGAGAGAGAGAGGGGTGGGGGAGAGGGTAATAATTCCAAACAAATTGAAGTTCTTCCACCCGTAAACAACAAAGAAACGGAAGAGAGAGAGAGAGAGAGAGAGAGAGAGAGAGAGAGAGAGAGAGAGAGAGAGAGAGAAGAGGGAGAAAGAGGGGTGATAATTCCAAACAAATTAAAGTTCTTCCACCTGTAAACAACAAAGAAACGGAAGAGAGAGAGAGAGAGAGAGAGAGAGAGAGAGAGAGAGAGAGAGAGAGAGAGAGAGAGAGATTTCGAATCAATAGAGACACGGTTAAAAAATAAATACGCTCCTTAACAAGTAGGCCAAAACTGGGAGAGGTAATATTTGGACAAGCTTGAAATAAAAAATAGAAGTGAAAATCCCCAAAGCTGTGCATTTTAAGTGGAAAAGGTTACTTGTAGTTTTTATTATCTGGATTACCCAGAATTATATCATAGAACTTTTTTCCTCCAGCTGGTGAGGTTTAATACCAGGAACGGGAATTTCACAGCTGTTTGGCTCAAGGTTCTGAAAGTCATTTACTTTATCCGGGAAATTCATAGACCATTGTATCAATGATTGCCAATATTATTGTTTATGAGATTACGGCGAATATCAATTTCTTCCGAGCCCAGCATATCCGTTGCAGCTGTGGTTTAATCTCGCGAACGGGAATTTCCCGGTTACCGGTTCTGAAAATCAGTGCTAATGCTCGCTAAATTCATAGACTAGAATCGGGAATCAAAGGTTGCGGAACACAACCTTTGATTCTCGGTTCTGTCCTATGAATTTCCCGGGTATCGGGGCTGATATTCAGAAACGAGAACCGGAGAATTCCCGGTATCGTGACTGACTTTCAAGATCGAGAACCAGAAAATTACCCTTTCCGGGATAAAACCCTAACTCCGTGCCCTTCTTCACTGCACTTGTCTTTGTTGGCTTTGGAGTTTGACTTTGGTGTCACGAAAACTTGAAAGATGAAATTAAACTCTTTGAATCTTTACGACCGTTAATGCTGTTAACGGTGAAACAAAATCTGAACTCCGAACTTCTCAGTTGAACAAATTGGCGAAGTGAAAAACACCATCTTCTGTCTCGCCGCGAATTTACAATTGTTAATTTAAGCGAGGTTTCGGGCAGAATGCCGTCTCTGTTTTTCAGAGAAATTGGGATCTTCCCAGGAAACACTCAAAATTTCAGCAGGCTTGATCTGATCAAACGCTGCTGCCACGTTGTTTATTTTTGCTAATGGAATCTAACTATAGCTTATATATAGGCTATATCAATTGAAAACCACTTCAAATGATGGCGACGTCGGCCATTTATTTATTTATTTTTTATTGGGGTTTAACGACACACTCGGCAGCCAGGGTCACCTCGTTACGGGTGGAGGAAACCGGAGTACCCGGAGAGACTCACCGAACAACGGCGAGCAACTGTCAGACTTCCCAACGCACTAACTCCGTACAAGCAAGGTTAGCAGTAGTTGAAGACAAGTGTAACATCAACGTGTAGTACGCCTCAGTACACAGCACAACCGTGCCCCCATATTGGATAATCGGGGCGAAGTGCCTTTCCCTGACGGGGATCGAACCGTGTTCCTCTCGGTTTGAAGTCCAAGCCGTAACCACTCGGCCACCGTCGGTCGTACAGATGAAGTAATGTTATTATTATTATTATTTATTGGTGTTTAAGGTCACATACGTATGCACAGTGGCTAATCGTGACTGTGACAGTTTTACGGGTGGAGGAAGCCGAAGTACCCGGAGAGAACCACCGAGCATCGACGAGCAACTGTCAGCTCCTGAACTTTCTAACTCTGTTCAAACTCCGCTCAAGCACGGTTACAGCGGTTGAAGACATGTGCACCATCGACGTGCAATACACCTTAGTATACGGCGCCATCGTGCCCCCATGTAGGCAACCGGAATAAAGTACCTTGCCAGAGGACACAACGCGGGTCGTCCCGGGCGGGGATTGAACTCGGGACCTCTAGCATAGAAGTCCAACAGTCTACCACCGCGCTCCCAGATGAAGTAATGATGGAGAAACGAAACCACCCGAATTGTGTTGAGCGGGTGATTAACAGTTCGTTTCGCATCGTGATTTATGTACATCGTTGCTCCCCTAGATGAGAAGGGAATTAAAATGGCAAGAGTGCAGACAGTTTTGTTAGAACATAACGACTGTTTTTCGACCTCTGTGGATAGATGTGGGAGGAGAGGAATAAATAATTATCTATTGTCACGCACGAACAACGTCACTGCTGTCTGGTGCATTCTATCTTATTGACGTTCTAAATCTATTGCATCGCTGATGACATCTAGAATGTTTAGTGCCATGCGATAGCAATAAGTTAACCTTTCAGTTGGCTAATAAACACACAAAATATTTACCCCATAAAACATAATTCTATTGTATGTGGTGAATGTAATCGAATATGATAATTGCTCGGATGAGAACAGGTAAATCAAGTATTTTAACGTTGCATTTAAGCCTTTACCTAACATGAAAAGCAGACGACACTTGCAAACAAAATTCTTGGAAAACTAATTTTTTCATTTTTTGTCTCAAAAACATAGGTTATAACCCCTCATTGGAACGAGCTCGACGAGTTCGTTCCAAAGATGGGTCATAACCTATGTTTTTCTCAAAAACATAGGTTATGACCCCTCATTGGAACGAGCTCGACGAGCTCGTTCCAAAGATGGGTCATAACCTATGTTTTTGAGACAAAAAATGAAAAAAAATAATAAAAAATTAATTGGCGATTTTTGTTAATAGCGCTGACCGGTTTTTGCCCTTACGCCTTACGTTGGGTAAAGGGTTAAAGGTTTTGAAGAACTCAAGAAGTGAAGGAGTGTTATCCGCCTTGAAAAAGGTATGGGTCGAAAGTAATATCTGTACCTATGCATCTTTGGAAAAAAAATATTGTTTTGAAAAATTTTGAAGCCCTCAATTCATTTTATGAATCACTGCTGAATAGTCAAGAGAAAAATGGTGATTTGATGACCTTACAAATCTGCCGCATCCGCTCGCGTAGCATACAAATTTAGCAGTTGGAAAAAGTTCAAACAATTTTAACAAAACCATATCATGTGGCCCCTCATTGGAACAATGAGGGGTCACATGATGTGGTTTTGTTGAAAATTGTGGAAAAATGGGAACAAATAATATTTAACACTTTACCTAACACGAAAGACAGACGACACTTGCAAATAAAATTCTTGAATAACTAATTTTTTTTCATTTTTTGCGTCAAAAACATAGCTCGTTGAGCTCGTTCCAATGAGGGGTCATAAGCTATGTTTTTGAGACAAAAAGTGAAAAAAATAATGAAAATTGGATGGTGATTTTTTGTGAATAGCGCTTGACGGTTTTGGCCGTTACGGCGGGTAAAGGGTTAAACTAATAAATTTTGATATTGTCTGCATTTGGTAAAGGGTCGAGACCCCAAAATGCAATTGACTATTGGTGTGTTTCTGTTAGATATTTACAGAAAAAAATTCTGCAAGTGACCGATGTTTTCCTGTTAATGTCTCTTTCTTAATTGTAGTTAATCCGCATTTGTATGTACAAACCATTCCAGACACTGTTAAATGTCTAGAAAATGAATATTGTTTTATTTCCCGTTTCGACAAAACACTATAAATATCAGTAAAGGCGTACACTGGCTAAATGAAGTTAGGGGGAAGGGGTGAGGGAAAATGATTTTCTGCTGACTCTTCATATTACCTCGTGCTGACTTTAGAGGGTGTAAACTCCATAGCGTCTACGGATTAAGCAACCAGAAAGTGATGGAATAGATTTTGAAAAATAACCCCAAAATATCAGGGCGAAAGGAAAAAAAGAAGTTTAAATAAGTGTGTGTGTGTGTGTGTGTGTGGGGGGGGGGGGGGGGGGGGGTCCGCATAATTCATTCTTCTGTTCCGGAACGTATCATATACTCTTTATACGGTATTTTTTAAATGCATAACCTCGCTTTTAGATTTTTTTCATAATGTTTTCAAAATTTTTATGCCGGCTAGTAGTATAGCTCGCACGTTTGGGGCCTCATTGGCCGGACCCCGGTGCCGGACCCCGGAAGTGACGTCATGTCACGTGACCTAGTGGCGCCATGTTGTGTTGTCATGGTAACCCGTGTAAGCGGCCATCTTGTGACGTCATCTCCATAGTGATACGTGGTGGTAGTACGCATGCGCAGCGCGTGTTGTTAGGGTGATACGAGCTTCCGTCGTCCATTTTGTATACTGGAGGCCGCCATCTTGGTTTCTATGGCAGCACGTGATTGCTATGTTACCCAATTGTTCTGCAATAAGACGGGGTATGTTCGGAGGGTGTGTTCGATTGTAGAAGAGTAAATCTAATTACCACAAACAACCCGACAATCCCTCCAAATCACCAAAATCTACCCCAACGTTTACTATTTCGAATTCTTTCAGAATTCTCTGCTTCTATCTATATATGCAATAGTTTATGTCTACCTAGGCATGTTCCTTTGTTCTGGAGTATACTCCAGTAGCGTAGAAGAGCCTATTATTTGGAGCAGTTTATCTTATTATTACTATATTTAGCAATTTCTGGTCTATTCTTGTTAGTTCTGACCCTATTCCAAGTACTCTTGTTGTTTCATATATATAACTAACCAATCAGATTGCTTGATTTCCCATAATCTGTATACAGAGTTATCTCCCTTCTGTATAATAAAAGACTATATCCAATGGCCATATCCCATGGAATCCCATTTTTGGGAAAACACCCGTAGCTATGGGATCCCTTTTTTGTCGTATGAGGCCATGAGGGCTATGTAAAAGCCCTCAATGAGTCCTCATTTATTATCCCTCATACCCTCATTGAATTTTGAGGTTATGAGGACCTTGAAAAATCCCTCAATGAGGAAGAATTTTCTACGACTCTTAGCCTCATTTCAGTATTTAACAGATATATCCTATGGAATCCCATTTTGGAAAAAGCCTGTGACTGTGGAATCCCTTTTTGTCGTATGAGGCCATGAGGGCTATGTAAAAGCCCTCAATGAGTCCTCATTTATTATCCCTCATAGCCTCATTGAATTTTGAGGTTATGAAGACCATTAAAAATCCCTCAATGAGTCATAATTTACTACGACTCTTAGCCTCATCTCGGTATTCGAGAATACCTGACATTATATTATTTGAGGATACTGGTTGGAATTTACATCCGGGTACTTCATACTACATCCGGGTACTTCTGTTGGGGTAGTAGATAAAAAACAAACAACAATATATAACATTTCATTCATTTTTATTCATGTATACAATTCAATGTCTCAAGGCATTTCTCTTTGTAGTTCTTCTTGCATGGGCTAACCATTTCATCTTCTTGTGGGTTGGAGCTTCTTCCCATCGCATGGCTAGGTTCTTGATAAAACACATTCTCTCATTTGATAACTTGGCTTTGTTGGTTGCTTTAATTTCCTATCTGGCATCTTTGGGTTCCTCTTTCTCTAGCTGTTTCATAGTAGTAACTTCAGTCTTCTTAGTAGTAACTTCATTTGTGGTTTGAGTGGAAACATCCTTCTTTGCTTCAGTAATAACTTCATTCGTAGTGGTAACTTCATTCTTTATGGGAGTTGGCATCTTTTTCTTGACTTCAGTAGAAACTTCGTTCTTAGTGGTAACTTCATTCTTTATGGGAGCTGGCATCTTTTTCTTGACTTCAGTAGAAACGTCGTTCTTAGTGAAAACTTCTTTCTTTGTGGGAGCTGGCATCTTTTTCTTGTCTTCAGTAGAAACTTCGTTCTTAATGGAAACATCTTTCTTTGTTTCTGTAGAAACTTTGTTCGCAGTAGTAACTTCGTTTCTGTTTGTATTGGGAGTTAGTTCTTCTGTCTTTATTCTTTTGTTTACTGTTTGGCCAGTATCCACACATCTTTGTTTCTTTCCACCAGCATCCATGTCTAGATTTTTTCTCTTGGCTGCATTTACCACACGATTCACTTAGGTCAGTTCCTGGGAAGTCAGCTTTAATCCAGCATCATTCTTGAAGATCTGTATATGTAAGTCATCTTTGAATCTGAACACTGTTGTTGACACAGACATCTTCACTCTTCGACGTTCAAAACGGAAATGAATTTATTTTTATACCAACACTCCTTTTATACTTTTCTAATCGTCGTCTTTTTCTTCATCATCATCTACTCGTCATGAGTAGTTTGTCATAAGGTTGTCGAACAGAAATCTTCGCTTTTCCAAGGCATATTTCTGGGATTCTTCAAAGTCAAAGTCCTCTTCTTCACAAAGACGCTTGGCAGTTTCTTGAATTTTCTTGTGAATTGCGTCGTTGCAAAAATTTCGAATGTACACAAGGGTATGAATGTATTTCTCACTAATGGCTTCTCTAACATTCGTTTGACGTGCTCTGTTTGCTGTTTCAACTGCATCTTCACTATCCATTCCATCTTCGATATATTTGTTCATGAGGTTGTCAAAATCGTTTTGATATTTGTCAAAGGCACTTTGAACGATACCTCCCATCATAGAAACGTCTTCTTCCTCTCCTTCGTCTTCTTCTTCTTCATATTCCATATCTTCTGATAGTTCCGACGATTCATCAGAGTCCGAATCTCTTGACCAGTGTTTTGGTGCACAGCTGGATTGCATTGTGTCCGCTCTCTTCGAAGGTCAGATAACAAATAACAAATTTCTTACGAGCACGACCCTTTTATAGGATATCGGACAGTGCATTGATGACGGGTTTGATCAACTTTCCTAAAAATCCTCCTTTCTGTATGATCCGTCTTCTTTTTCGATAAGATAGTTATGTCTTTGGCGAGGCAATTCTCCTTATTTCGTACTTGTGTGGAATCAGCTTTGCTCTCTCAGATTTGGTTATAGGTACTGCGCCCGTCAAGATGTTTGAAGCACAATCACATATACATTGTATCAAATCATCACTTGCCATCTTCAGCATAGTCTTGGCTTCATATCGATCCGCATCAGAGAGGATTCGCAGTGTATCTAAACTTCTCTCTAATCTTGTAGTGTTGCTCGATGTTTCCGATTTCCTCATAGGGCAGTAAGCATTCTCGTGTCTGTGCATGTTGTCTGATCTGGAAAAGGCCTTTTCGCAATATCTGCAGCAATGGACTTTCATGACTTCACTCTTTCGTGGTCGTAGAACAAATGAATTTATTTTCACACCAACACTCCTTTTATACCTTTTTTCAGAGCTAGGACTGGGTTGATAAGCGCCGAGAGAAAGCAACTCTTTCGTAGCATACATCTTTTGATATCTGGAGAAATTCCATCATCTGTTAGCAGCTTCAATACATGTTCGTATTTTCGCAGGTCATCAAATTCAGCTAAATTCAGTGGTATCTTATCTTCGAGAATGTTGGTAGCACATTTACATAAACAGGTAATCAAATCTTCATCAGCAGCACGTAGAACGGCATCGATTTCCACCTTGTCGGCACCCCGTAAAAATTCTAAAAGTGCTTTATTCTGGTCAGTCAGTCCAGTATCTCTCTCCTCTTCTGTTCTTCTTGGACAGTTATGTTCTTCATGCCTACGAGCACTGAATGATCTGGTAAACATCTTCGTACAATATCTGCATTGGAGCCGATGATGGTTCTTCTGGCGTCTTCTGGCAATATCCGATCTTGAAAATAACTTGGAACAGTATCTGCATCGAACGGGTAACATGTCTTCACTCGACGACGGTCAGGACACAAATGAATTTATTTTCGTGCCAACACCCTTTTTATACCTTTCCCAACAGAAGTACCCGGATGTAGTATGAAGTACCCGGATGTAAATTCCAACTAGTATCCTCAAATAATATAATGTCAGGTATTCTCGAATACCGAGATGAGGCTAAGAGTCGTAGTAAATTATGCCTCATTGAGGGATTTTTAATGGTCCTCATAACCTCAGAATTCAATGAGGCTATGAGGGATAATAAATGAGGACTCATTAAGGGCTTTTACATAGCCCTCATGGCCTCATACGACAAAAAAGGGATTCCACAGTCACAGGCGTTTTCCAAAATGGGATTTCATAGGATATGTCTGTTAAATACAAAAATGAGGCTAAGAGTCGTAGTAAATTCTTCCTCATTGAGGGATTTTGCAAGGTCCTCATAACCTCAAAATTCAATGAGGGTATGAGGGATAATAAATGAGGACTCATTGAGGGCTTTTACGTAGCCCTCATGGCCTCATACGACAAAAAAGGGATTCCACGGTCACAGGCGTTTTCCAAAATGGGATTCCATAGGATATATCTGTTAAATACTGAAATGAGGCTAAGAGTCGTAGTAAATTCTTCCTCATTGAGGGATTTTTCAAGGTCCTCATAACCTCAAAATTCAATGAGGGTATGAGGGATAATAAATGAGGACTCATTGAGGGCTTTTACATAGCCCTCATGGCCTCATACGACAAAAAAAGGGATCCCATAGCTACGGGTGTTTTCCCAAAAATGGGATTCCATGGGATATGGCCATTGGATATAGTCTTTTATTATATAGAAGGGAGATAACTCTGTATACAGATTATGGGAAATCAAGCAATCTGATTGGTCAGTTATATATATGAATCAACAAGAGTACTTGGAATAGGGTCAGAACTAACAAGAATAGACCAGAAATTGCTAAATATAGTAATAATAAGATAAACTGTTCCAAATTATAGGCTCTTCTACGCTACTGGAGTATACTCCAGAACAAAGGAACATGCCTAGGTAGACATAAACTATTGCATATATAGATAGAAGCAGAGAATTCTGAAACAATTCGAAATAGTAAACTTTGGGGAAGATTTTGGTGATTTGGAGGGATTGTCGGGTTGTTTGTGGTAATTAGATTTACTCTTCTACAATCGAACACACCCTCCGAACATACCCCGTCTTATTGCAGAACAATTGGGTAACATAGCAATCACGTGCTGCCATAGAAACCAAGATGGCGGCCTCCAGTATATAAAATGGACGACGGAAGCTCGTATCACCCTAACAACACGCGCTGCGCATGCGTACTACCACCACGTATCACTATGGAGATGACGTCACAAGATGGCCGCTTACACGGGTTACCATGACAACACAACATGGCGCCACTAGGTCACGTGACATGACGTTACTTCCGGGGTCCGGCACCGGGGTCCGGTCAATGAGGCCCCAAACGTGCGAGCTATACTACTCCGGCTCTTGAAAGCCCAGAGACATTATAGTTTGCTTGTGACAACTGCGAAATGAGTGTTAAAGCGAAAGATTCGTTCACTTTAGTCTTTAAAAGTTGAAATAAGTTTCAAGAACAACTGGTTAAATCCGACGACGAAAATATCTCAAGCCCTCCTCGTTTAAACAAACGCTCCTGAGCCACCTTCGAGTCATTCCTGAAAATCGTTCACAGGGCCGCCGGGATTTGATGAAAGAAATCGATGAACCTAGGAGAATTCCAGACTAAACGTAGCTAATCTTACTAATCATTGTTGAATTTGGTGATGTAAAGTGCATTGGGTATTTAAAGAATGGGGTATATTAAAAATAAATGAATAAATAATAATAAAAAAACATTAGAAAACATAACCTTCAGTAGATTAAAATACTACCAATTCGACTGTGTTCTTATCCCGGATAACGACGTACAAACCCCATTCTGGATCTACCCGCGAACCGATCTCGAAATTAGACTACCACCTGATAGATGACTCTAGCCTGGCAAAGAAACATCACCGCGCCTCCCTCTCTTCTACATTTCTGTATACGGGACCCACGCCTCCCACATCTACATCTCTGTATGCGCTATCCGCGCGCTGAACGCTTCGACGAGTAACTAGCCCAGCTGAACCTGTTTGAAATTGTGTACATTGCATTTTTCAGTGTGGTAAGGCAACTGAATGATTTACCATGTATATTCTTTTTTAATGTCTAGTGACAATGGAAAATACTCCCCCCATTCACTCAAATACTTTTCACCTCCCATATCTCTCCCTACAAAAGTGACTTCTTTTTACGCTCAAATAATTTTAGTTTTCTTATCAACAGAAATAAATTCTGTTATGATTAAGATTAGGTTTTTATATTTTTTAAAATATATTTTCTGAACGAGTGGAAATAATTAACAGTATGGTTACCTTCAAATTAGAGAAAAGGTCCTTTTTACCTAATTCAGAACAAATTGGCGAAAATTAGGATGTCGTCGGGTATTGAAAACTGCCATTTGAAGTTATCATCTCTGAGAAATACGGATGCCAAGACGTGAAATCACTGACAAGTAACTACACATGAGCAGGTTGTAGTCCAGTGGGAGTTCAGGAAAACTGTTCAACAAGACCTTATAAATACAGAATTTAGGAGAATTTGAAAACACAGAAAAGTTCAATTTTCATTGATCGTTTTGGTTTTGTCGGTATCTCCCGTGAGATCGGTATCGGTTCGGTTTTTCAGTATTTTGCCCTTCTCTTACGAAAGGACACGGTTCATGAGGTTTACTATTTCTGATGTACATGTGTATAAATCCCCAACTGGTAAACAATTCTCTCTCTGATATTAGAATTTTGTGTGACGAACAATGAAATTTGTTACCTGAAGGACAAGCTAAATATCGTTTACCGCTAAATATCGTTTACCAGCGAAAGTCCCCGGGAGATCAAGATAAAGATTGTTAGGTGACCTGTTGACTGAATGAGACTGGACTAAGAATTATCTGCACCCAAATCTAGATTGAAAACGCGTGATTGTAGATATGATTCCTCTGTCAAAAATAAACGTTTTTCGACCGTTTACCCAACCACGACGTGAGAATACAGGGAGAAGAATGTAGACCAAAGTACTCTATACATATTAATTTTGCATATATTCGTGTGTAATTTAACCTTGGGGGTATCAACTGGTATGATTAGTTGGATGTCTGCCATGGCGTCCATTTTGTTTATGCTGTAACAGTCTATTCTAAGTCATATGTTTTGATAAGCTAGTCTGCAATCACAATTTAGACTGGTACTTCTGAACAAAATGAGCACATTACAGTCATACAGCTTGCCATATAGAAACAGACAGTGACATATACGAGCCCTGACAGTTGCATATACGAACAAAAGATCTGGGTGCATGCGTTCCATCAAAATGTTGTGTTTCTTTCTCACTACTGTTTTACATTACGCATTAAGTTTTCAGGACTCCAGTCTAATTCCGCAAGGAATCCAACGCTCTTATATGTTGTTTGTTTACCCACGTTTCGTTACGTTTTCGCGCAGACTGCCGTTAATCTAATATGATGTCCTTTTACTCACAACGAAATGTCGATATTCTATCATGCTCCAATAATAGATATGCCAATCAATAAGTGTAAATTCATCTTGTAAACAAGGGCGGACTTGGCAGCGAAATGTTACCGGGAAATGCGTCAAAGGGGGCCCCGTAGAAAATTTTAATTTTTCGAACTGAAAGAACGTTGCTTCTTTGCATCTGGGCGATCAATGGCAGCCCACATAGAGGATATTTCCATAGTATTTGTGTTTCATCTTCATCGTTCATTCGGGTTGTACAACAGGAGACTCAGCACCCATCGCGCCAATCATAGTTCTTCCCAAAGCGAGAAACTTTTGATTTTTGAAACTAAAAGAATGCTGCTTCCTTGCATCTGAGCGATCAATGGCAGAGTAGACTGCTAGAATATCGACGAAATGTCCTCTGTGTGGACTGCCAATGGCAGTCCACACAGAGAGCATTTCCATATTCAGATAGTCTGTGTAATCAGATCCATTTCGCCTTTTGGCCATTTACAGGAAATTTCATACACCAATATGTGTTGGGCTGCAACAGTTTTTAGGACCCATGGGGCCCCCAAAAGATGAGGCCCACCGGGAATTGTAAACACCAAAATATTAACACAAGTAGAGGAACAACGCGGCGTTATCAAAAAACAACGGCTGTGACGAGTCTCTGTTGATAACTGTTTAATAGACAAACATGTCTGATGGTATTGACAAACTCCTTAAAAAATTATGTCAAATTTAGTTTCGATTTCGATTGAGACACATTTCGCGGGTTGAATTAAAGAAAATAAATGTTTATCATAATTTTTTATACTGAATAGACTGGAATATTGTAGTTGGTCGGGAAAGTGAACAGTGGGCAATGTACCGTTTAAAGGCTAGACTGGCCTAATGCCATAACAGCGTCGATTTCCTTACAGAATTCGACTGGTGGCATGAGAGGTTGATTATGCATACAGTAGGGCTGCCGTGGATTGGTCACTTTTCACAGGTGGGCAAAATTTCCACGGACGCAATAATATTATATTCCAAACACTAATTATTAGAATAATCATCACATATTTAATTAATGAAGCATCGGGTACAACCCATGTTTGCTAAACATCCATTTTTATAAAACCATTAGCACCAACCGTATCTTGAGTAAGCATTTTCCAACTACTACCTGTAAACTTCCAACTGCTGAACAAATAGGAATGCTCCCTCTCGCATTGTGTTGGAAATATATTACCTTTTGGTTCTAGAATCGTCACTTGAGTGCAACAAGACCCCATCTGCATTGCATTAGACCACCAGGGGTGCAATCCGTCTGTATATTACCATGTCACTCCTGTGCGAGAAGTTCAACACACCCTGACAAGAACAATCTTATGTCGGATTGTTCGTCGATCTCTGCCGATATGAACCATACAACTGGAGTTATCCCCTTGATGCATTACTAGGCGCAGCCATTTTGTGAACAGTGAAATCGTTCACCGTTATTCACCGAAAGCAATCAATCAGTAAAATTGGTGTTACCAGACAAAAGGGAGTAGTTTTTGTGTGGTAATAGTAATAACTAAGGATTAGGTGGATGAAGAGAAAATAGAAGAGAGTTGTACACAAAAATCCAATGCAAACTAACAGCAGACGACACTTGCCAAAAAAATTATTGAATAACTAATTGTTTTCATTTTTTGTCTCAAAAACATAGGTTATGACCCCTCTTTGGAGCGAGCTCGTCGAGCTCGTTCCAAAGAGGGGTCATAATCTATGTTTTTGAGACAAAAAATGAAAAAAAATAATGAAAATTAATTGGCGATTTTTGAGAATAGAGCTGGCCGGTTTTGGCCGTTACTGTGGGTAATGGGTTAATGGGGAAGACGCGACGTTCAGATAGGTGAACTAGTGGAGGAAACTTCGGACTTGATGAAAATAATGAGAAATAATAGTACAGTCAAAAAACAGTAACAGATCTGAAAACATTTTAAAATTATTTGTTTTCTTTTTAATAAATAAAGAGGTTATTACTTAGTTCGTTTCATATCAGCACTCGGTGGCGAGAAGTTATGTCGGGCTGATACCTCAGCCAATATGAAATTAACCAAGTACTGATCGTTAAGTATCTTGACTTGCCTATGTTTTGCTGGAGAAAAAATTAAAATTTCGAATGACTTAAAGAAGTAACTGGTATAATCTTCAAATTTACTTTTGGCGAAGAGTTAATATTATAAAAAATGAGACCTGCTGCAAAAATGGCAATGTGAAAAAATGGATACACAATTTATTGCTAATGATAATTAAGAACTGGAAATGATAGTGTTCTTGTTTTACACTTTTTTTTGTTAAATGTCAATTTATCAGAAGAAACTGATACTTGTACCACGCCAGCAATACGCGATTATGGGAATTTTAAGAACATTTATCAAATGTCTCACGAACATTCTGTTGAAATATTCAGAATTGATTTTAGCCTTCCTGTTCTCTTATTACCTTAAAATTGCGAGGGGGCTGAAGAGACGTATTTCATCTTCCTACACGTTCGGTATCGTTTTTCGGGTGATAAGATAGACCAAGGTTTCTGATAGGAATAAGGCAGAGAATAACCCTCGACTGACAGTGTCACAACCGAGATTAAAATTACTTTCGCATGTAAACCCTTAATTTGGACCCCTTTAGACCCGGAATATCTTCGTTGTTTATGTAGAGGCTTTGGCGGTTCGTCGCAATAGTGTGATTTTATTTTGATGCCGCTGCAATTGCGATGCGTGGTGTTAGTGCGCATACGCATGGTGCACGGGTAGTATATAATGGTAACAATGGCCAGTGTCTCTGTGAGGTCGTTTGTATGGCTAGTATGCCACATCCTACTTTTAGTACAAGGTCCGGCTAATAATTTCAGAAATGTGCACAATATACTACTCGCGTCAGTTATTACATGTTATGGGGTCAATTCTTTTAAGATCGGAAGCTTGCTGGATGTCGAACGTGCCATATGGTTTCTATACCAGACACGTAATACTCGACATACTCAGATCTGACACATCTGCTGATGTGTGCTCGATGAAACAGGAATATTATGGACGAGCGATAGACGCGATCTTTTTACAGGCCTGGCATTCTGAAAAATGCAGGAGGGCAAAAAATCGCTCTCCTCAATCAGCTTAGGAGAGCAATTAGCTTTACACAGCATTTTAAGTATCCAGTTGAACGAACTCATTGAAACTGAAACCAACAGACTACATCAGTGATTTTATTAACTTTACTAAGGTAAAGCGAAATCTCTTCGACATCTAGATGTCTCACTCAACAACCGAACACACACTTGACAAGACCTGTGTGTGTACCCAGACCTGTTGTCCAAGAAAGTCATATGCCTACCACTACCACCTTCAGCCCCCAAGAGGGGTTGAAGGTGGTAGTGGTAGGCTTATGACTTTCTTAGACAACAGGTCTGCTTGAATCTACAGTCACATCCTGGTGCCAGTTCTTGAAGTGACAGGATAGTAGTAATAGTATATTATAGTGTCAATATTCCTTGAATAATTACCCCTCAAACTGTGATGTCAGTTGTTGAACTTGAAACTGACAGAAAAAAAATATTGCTTCAAATGATTGCAACTGTGTTTGGGTATGGTTGCAGCCATTACCTTTTACCACTAAACCACTTTCAAAATGAAATTACGTGATGTTATGCGACTTCGAAGTTAAATTACATTTTTGCTTTACAACAAAAATTTAATGTGAGCATAATACATGTAATCTCAACCATCCCAGACCAAAATATTTAGGAGGGCAATTTTTCGCTCTCCTTAATTCTTTCAGGAGGGCAGTAAGGAGAGCTAAAAAATCGCTCTCCTGAAATTGCCAAGCCTGTTTTTACATATATATTTCCGATAATCTTTAGCCCCGGAAACATCCACTGCATTACAAAACCCCTAAAGAAGCACAAAAGTACAATATCCCACGGGTGTGACGAACGTAGAATATGTTTGTAAATAATGTCCACTCTCGTTTACGTAGTTTGTGGGCCTCTCGAGAGAAATTTTGGAAAATGGCAGGTCAGTGTGGCCCTCCGCTGGCTTTATTTGTATGGACACCAAAATATTCTCGCAAATTTATATAAAAGTATTCAAAGTTTGAAAAAAGGAAGCCATTTATAACGGCCTACACCACATGAGACCTGCGAAGAACAATAGCTGTATAATGCACGGTTTACGATATATTTGCGATAACACATGAACTCCACTACCTCTGGTAGTAGATGTCAAAGTGATATCCCGGATAATATCCAGCCCTCCCCTGGTTTGAGTGCTTGCATACAAATTTAAGTTTCCGGGTGCGCTCCCTTTTCTGCCCATGAATACACAGAGGCTAAACCGCCTGGAAGCTCAAATTGCGTTTGTACAACAAAAAGGCCAACCAAGTTTGCGACCTATATGTTTGTCAGTTAGTTTTGCATCTATTTTCTTTTACAGGCGCTTTTGTTGTTTGTTATGAGATTACTTTTGGTAGGGACAGGCAGGGTAGAGCACGTGTTCCTGGTCTTCTCTATCTGGGTGCGTCCATGAATGGCTTCTGTTGTCGCCCTCAAGACAGCTTTGAATAACTAACACTACTATTAATAGTAATAGGCCCTTGTGTGTCTGAATATATACCGTTTATATAACTATCTGGATGTCTCTGGCATTCTCTGCAATCCGTCTAAAGGAAATGTTGGCAGAGTTCAGCCATTTATCAGATTGGATACCGAAACTAGGGCCCCAAGAGAGGTGAACGATGTGAGTTTTTTTTCGAATGAACTCAGGGGCCGTTTTGAACATTTGCGTGGTTTAAAATCAGTTTTTTAATGTATTACAGCTGCGAGGAAAGCTTTTTGGTGGCGGTCAAGACCAAAATGGTTGGCGTTGAATATCATCTCCACATGCTATTGCCTTCACATCTCCTGTCTCCTAGCTTAACTGACTGTCATATCTAACGGAGGCAGGTGGCTACTCCTAGCATTGCTCATTTCTGTTGAAAAATCCATGGCTTATATATTAAATGAGTATGTAGACTGACGCGACGTGGATTATGTTTGTAATTGGACGTTTAACAGACGTAATATCCTTGATCCGAACTATTCCCGTGCGTTATAATTTTATGTTCATTTAATTCAGCACTATTTGGTTAAAGCTAATCACTGAATATTGGAATAATCATTTGCACGAGTGGCGGTTTTGGGAGGTTGTTTATTGGTGTTTGTGGCGTTAATTCGAAGAGTGAGATGCTAGATAAGGTGGCGTATGTGTCCTCCCAATGTGTGATATGTTACTACCCAAGACCTGCTTTGATTCACAAACCACGAGTGTGTTTATCTGGCATCATTCCAATACTTTCTTGCGGTAACCCGGGGAGGGGCTAGGGCGGGTTGGAGGTGAGTGCCCCTCCTATTTTTGTAATTCCCTTTTTTTCACCGCTCCATGTGTTATCGTAGATAATGTCGTGCCCATGCAAACAACTATAGCTTCTGAGCGCATCCCATACGAGCCGATATAAATTGACTTTCTTTCTTCAAAATTTGAATGCGTCTGTTCAGAATTGATGGAATATTTTTGCTGGAAAACATTGCGGTCATTCATGTTCAATGAAGCCAGAAGCTGGTCACACTGACTTACGTTTTTCCAACATCTTCCCAGCAGAGGCCCCGGACCCCACCGACGAGAATGGAATACTACCTAACTCGCCGCTAGAAGAGTCGATTCATGCCTCACATTATGACCAATGATTAAAAAGTGGCATTCCCTCCCCAAACCCAGAATCTTGCATCCCCCAACTGACTCGATTGATTCTGTTTCCACTACTTCCCTCATCAACCCCTACAACGCTCTATCGGGACTGCTATCTTTCGCCACCATTACTTGTTTGTGTTAATCGTACTACAGGTGTTTGTGTTAGAAACTCACAAAATGTATATGTATACACAATCGGAAGGGTCAATCGTAAAAAAAACTCAGGACAAAAATGTTTCTATATTGGCTTTAAACGTGATTTCGAACACTCATTTTTTCGAATCTAGTTTGTTAGATGAATTCGATACTTTTACAAAATCGGCGCACTTTAATCACGATAGATGTTCGTGATTTTATGAAAGGACACACAAACAATAATTAATTGCTGACAGTTTCTGTGCTGATTTCGTGTCTATTTTTTATCCTCTTGCGTTAACACTGAGAGGATGTTAACGTTATTAAAGAATCTGTGAATTACTGGTATGATTTTTGGTTCGGATGTGGGGGTGGGGGGTGGATTACTTCTGAATTTCTAACTGTGATTTGGCTGCTGAACACACAACGTTTTAGAAAACCATTAGCAGTGAGAATTTTCCAACTACTACCTGCAACCTGCCGCCGTATGAATTTCCAACTGCTGAAGAAATCCTCTTGCATTCTCTCCCCTTGTGGTCGAAATACATGGCCAATACCTTTCTGTTCGAGAGTTGGAAATCGTCTCTTGGGTGCAACAAGGCGCCATCTGCAATTCTTCAGTACCCATGGACTTCAGTTAGAAAATGTTTGCTAATTATTTGGGGGGGGGGGGGGGGGGAAGAATCAGCTGTCGAAATATAAGGCCAATACCTTTGAGTTCTAGAGTTGGAAATCGTCTCTCGGGTGCAACAAGGCGCCACTTGCAATTCTTTAGTACCCAAGGATTCCAATTAGAAAATGTTTGCTAATTTCTTTTCTGGGAAGAATCAGAGGCGGACTAGCCATATGGTTCACTGGGAAAATTTCCGGTGGGTCCCTTCTATTGGGGGTCGCCCTGGGACCTCAAAATTGAGACAGCCCAACATGTGTCGGTGCATGAAATTTTGTGAAAATGACCAACAGGCGAAATGGATCGGATTGCACAAATTGCCGGTATACCGAAATGCTCTCCACAAAGTCCATATAGAGACATTTCTAATCTTTATTTGGCCGCTCAAAAGTAGGAAAACAGCGTTCTGTCAGTTTGAAAAATCAAAATTTTCCTCCATTGGGTCGGACTATGGTTGCCAGATGGGTCCAAGCTCCACATACTCCGTGCAACCATTTTTCCGAATGAGCGACGAAGATGATATAAATATGCAAATGAACTGCATGCAATTGATCGCTCAGATGCAGCGTTCTTTCAATTCGAAAAATCAAAATTTTCTCCGGGTCGCTCCCCCCCCCCCGCATTTCCCGGTAACTTTCTTGGCCCAGTACACCCCTGGGAAGAATAAACACTTGCAGATTACTAAAAAAACCCGCATTCGCTAAACAAAGGGCCAAAAGTGGATACTTACTCAGTGTTTGTTGATAGGTGTTATACTGATAGATATTCTTAATTGATTTATTTAGCGGGGTTTGACGATACTTTCAACAGCCAGGTCCACCACAATCCGGACATTTGTACAGGCGGAGGATGCCAGAGTACCCGGAGAGAACCAGCCAGCAGAGGCGAGTAATATCAGACTCCTCAACGTGCCAACTCCGCACAAGCACAGTTAGCATTAGTTGAAAGCAAGTGCGCTATCGACGCACAGTACGCCTTAGTATACAGTGCCAACGTTCCCCCACTTGAGCAATTTGGATTAACCCTTTACCCAACGCAGATGATATCAAAATTTATTATTTTAAATATCATTTTTTAATTTTTTTCCAAAAATTTCAACAAAACCTTATCATGTGACCCCTCTTTGGAACGAGCTCGACGAGCTCGTTCCAAAGAGGGGTCAAATGATATGGTTTTGTTGAAATTTTTCGAAAAATTTTATTTTTTCAGCTGCTGAATTTGCACATTACGCGGGCGGATGCGGGCGATTCGTTGGGTAAAGGGTTAAGTGCCTGATGTGGATCGAACCGTGCACCTTTCGGGGTGAAGTCGAATGTCGTAATTTTTGTAACATTTACTCCGAGAGCTGTCTGTTGTTTTCGTTTATTAAACGTAACAAAAGGAAACCTTGCTTTATTTGTACTCATGTCATATGGGTTTTCTAAATAATTACTTGCTTCTTAATTGGACCGTCCCAACGCAAAGAATAATTCAGGGGAGATAACTTTATCGAAAGTCGATTATCATGACGATATAAGTCAGTGATGAAGTGTCAGCCATCCAAACATACCAGGATACACACGCTTGAACACCAAGCATATCACATTGATGCGAATATTATTTGCTTGGAAGCATTGTTCACAGAAACTGCCACCATTATATCCATAAATTTATAGGAGAAACTGAAAGATTTTTGATGTTATCCAGGATTCGCGTAGCGACTTCGAAGGAGTGGAGTAGGCGTGTAAGAGGGTATTGAAATATAAGCAATGGTTCTGGGACCCTCAACTAGAAAATTGTGTAAAACGTGTGACCTGCAGGGGCCAATATTATGAAACTTTTACAATTATATTTTCTGGAGTTGTGTTTTCTAGTTACGACTTCAAATGGGTTGAAATGAACCATTAGTATTTTCAAAGATATGAGAATTTTCCAGTTGGCAAATTGCCATATCTTTGAGAACTCTAATGATTCATTTTAGTCAGTTATGTTAATAGGTAGAAAATACAATTCTAGAAAACACAATTGTAAAAGTGTTATAGTGTAGGCTCCTGGGCGATTTGTGGGCACTAGTGAACTATCGGTAGAGACCGCCAGTCGGGTGGTCACAACTCCGCCTCTGGCACCCAATCGGATCATCACTGCCTCGAAAACTAAGTTCATTGGTATTAAGGATGACACGTGAAATAACAAGCAATTAAGTATGTAAACAGGTCAGCTAGGATAACCATGTGAGCATTGTCTAGACTCGTTCGTTTACTATTTTGAAATATTTTGAATATAACTGGCGAAAAAGTGGGGTCCGAAGTATTTAGAACTGAAACAGCTGAAGCTCTCCTCATTCCCAGTAGAGTATAATGTTTCCTAAGCTATATTATAAGTGACACATAAATCTTGAACATCAAAGACACATGAATATTTTGTTTGTAGTGGCGCCTAATTTTACGATAAATATGCAATTGCATTTTCAAATATCTCGCTATAAAATTTAGAAAAATGAACATCGCGGTCAAGCAAATACAAAAGGGATAGAAATGTTTATCGGAAAGCGTTTGCACAATTAAATCATTTCTCTCTCAGAATGAAGTGTCAATACGCCAGCAGCCCCATCTCTTTGATGCACTTGACGTTTGTAGTGGAAATACGTAGAAAATATTCCATCAAAACAAAAACATACCTATAAACAAGTGCTTTATACATCTCTTCCAGTGAAATAAATTTGTCCACATTAACTGCCGAATCCATGCAGATGTACAGTACATGGTGAGTGGATAACCGCTTACACACACGTGGAGTGGAAATCCCACGCATACCATAACTATCGAACCTTTTATAAAGCATAAGAAAGCAAGCAAAGTTTCAGCCAAATGATCTCCAAAGGTCCGAAGGTCCCGAAAGTCCATTGGCTGAAACTTGGGGGCGTTTTTACCCTTTTGTACAGACGAGAAGTTATTGACTTGGTGGAAACCTCACTCCGCGATTGCTTTCGCGGTAATCCTCTCCCCATGCATTGTACGCGGACATTTGAATATTAAATTTGGACTCGAATTTAGATGAAGGCTTTCGGTAGTCGATGTGATCTAGTTCGTAGGAGACTATCTGGCTGGAATGTTACAGGAAAAACTCCCCGTGAAATTCTCATATAAATCACGATAATTGGGGAGGGAGGGGGGGGGGGGACGCGATAATTCCTAAAAATGTGGATAATGTTTGGCTCAATAGTACATTCCGATTCGAAAACAAATCAAATAATATCTCTCCAATCATTATATATATTTTCTACCGTAAAGATTATGTAATCACATTTGCGCTGCAAAGAGAAACTCTATGTTGTAAATATGAAAGTCACAAGGGACTCATTTACAAGAGATACTACAGTAAGTGAAAGATAACCTTAAACTTCTGACTGATCTCCCGAAGTCGTACACCAAATCAAAAAATAAATATATTCGCAGAATAGTAGTTTACTACAAATAAGGAAGGTACATGTACAACGCATAAAAGATAAAGTTGCCTATATGCACATAAACACGGACGAGTCTAATAGCGTGTAAACATTCGTTTTTTCGGTATTTGAAAACCAACTGAATACGGACGTACGAAACTTTGAAATTCGATTAGTTCGAAATTGTCCCAATGATTCATTTCGTTTCGAACCGTGCAGATTTGGAAATTTTTGTATCACCGATATGTTCTCAAAATTCTACCATGTGTCTCATCTTGGGCTCTTCGATCATCAGCACGCCTGTACAGGCGACCTGGGCTCAGTACCATAAAACTTTTACAATTGTATTTTCCAGAACTGGATTCTAATTATGACTCTAAATGCATTGAATTGAACCATTAGCATTTTCAAAGATATGGCAATTTGCCAGTTGGCAAATTGCCATATCTTTTAAAATGCTAATGATTCATTTTAGTCAGCTATATTAATAAGTGGAAAATACAATTCTAGAAACTGCAATTGTAAAAGTTTTATGGTATTGGTCCCTGATAATAGAAAAAGAATGTTTAAATAGTTTCGCCTCCGAAACAACTTTTATTCCGTTCTGAATTACTCCGTTTTAATTGACTTGCCCGCACAGACGAGTAGCCGCTGAAAGCAATACTTGTGGAGACTAGTCTGGTCGACATAGGGTTGGACCCGGAAGAAATTTGAATCAAGCGTTTCTTGGTGTCAATCGATGCAGGAATGTCTACTCTACAACATATCCAAAATCTGCTAAAATCCGCTTTGGGGATTTTTGTTGGTCAAGGATGGCTTCCTATTCTTAAAAAATAGACAAATCTTGGAATAACTTTGGTATGCAGATCGGATCTGCGATTTGCAACCGTACCCCAACAATGTGCATAAAACTGAACGGTTGTGATAAATTTCGATGAATTTTCAACTTAGCTATGCTAACTGTCCAAGATGTTTGCCAAAATGGCTGCCAAAATGGTCGAATATCTGAGCTGAGTCCGAAAATTCTCTGCAACGAAATTCAGACTTGAGCGTAAATGACAAAATATTAATTCTCGTGCTTACATTACCACAATTCTCAAGATAGAATGCAACAACCAAAGTATCCTGATAACCAGCAATAGAAATCAAGATTTCAGTGCCAAATATGCAGGTGTTCGTGATGCGATGCCAACAGCCTGACAGATTCATCGTTACCGTCAACGGTAACTATAACGGAGACGAATCAAATTGCCTCATAGAACTCATCTCACAGACGTGTCCTTCATACAGTTTTTGGGAACTGAAAATGAGACGTTTGCATTTGACTTAGTATATCATCATGCCCCACAAAGCGAAGGCACCAACCCTATGTATCTTCTTCCTCGAAGTCAACGACAACCTCTTCTGAATTGCTGCACCCATTCCCTCGACAATCCGCACATGCAATTACACATTTCAGCCCATTCTTTCTACATTCATTTCAACCGCATGGATTTTTGTTTGTAAGTTTACACTAACAGCGCAAAAATGTAAGCAACATATCGGGGGCCGATTCGATGCCTGTCATGATTGGCACGAGATGATTTTCACTCAACTTCCAACCCAAATCACGAGAATCAAGTGCTCTGTTGTTCAAAGTGTTCCAAATGATAATCTGGAGATGAACCCTCAGGCTATGAAAGTATGCTGCACGCTCTGTGGGTGGTAATTTCTATGGGGGCGGTGGCTCTTTGCTAGTCGATACCATCTCCATAAATTTAGTAAATCGTAGGCCATTCAAAGTGTCATCTATTTTTTCCTTATACATTATCCTGAACAACTGAATACCAACATCCCCAATTTCTTGTTGGTTGGCTTTGGAATCAGCGTTGTACGTCTTGAAATGAGGTCTTGTTCACCAAGCTTGTCTTACCCTGGCCATAAATTGCGGAGGTTGAGTCGTATCCACTCCAGGCATGAGTGAAAAGCATGTGCGCAGCTTTCTTGCGGCCTACCCTCTGTACAATGTCAGCAATTTTGAAGACCGCCAGACTGCGTCTGCATTTTTGGGCTCCGTACATGAAATAAATGTCAGCCATCCTGTCATTCCAACGATAATTAACAACACTAGCAGGTCAGTATCATCAGCGACAGCAGTCACATTTGACCCACGAGAGGCCATCTCAAGCGCGCAAGACACCATCGTTATGTCTGCATCATCGTTATTACACTGGACGTTATGCCCTTCATTCTGTAGCACGCCTGAAAGCAACCTGATGAATTGAGCTTTATTTTTACTATTCGATAAAATAGCTCTTAGTTAAGATGGGTCTTGGTGGCCTTCGCCACTTTTATATCAGCACGTTACTTTCCAGCTCTTCTGAAATGCTCATGGTCTTTGGCGGAGAGAGCTTCTTCGTACCCGTCAAAAACGACGTTCACCACTTCGTATTTTCTCTTGGCATATTCGTCATATTGTTCACAAACATATAAGTAGCTTGATTCTTTCACCCACTTAACACGAGGGAGAAGGGCGCCGCCATTTACAACGCTTGTGGTCTGATTGGGAAGTTCAGATTGCTTGCAAGTCTTTGTCAGACTTTTTGCTTATTGTACCTTTGCTGGTTTTCACATACAGTTTTTAAACAAAACAGTTGGTATTGCTGTTAATTCATGTGCGAAGCATTGCGCTGCATTTTCTTCTCGCTGTGCAACAGGGATCGGTCGAGAAAATAAGATGTGGGACTGATGTGGAGCGTTTCTCGATGTCAACTTTCACTCCGGATGTTAAGTGGTCCAATGATTTATGTGGTCGAGTTTTTTCACTGTTACTTTCGGGACTCGTTTGCTATCGAATTACGTCTGTATTTTCTCACCAACGTCTTCTGTTCTTTCGCAATTAATGCCGTCTTTGTCACCAGCGGTGAGGCCGCATAGCCGAGAGCGAAGCTTACTGTCTATGTTATCGAAAGGCTCATGTGCATCAAAACAATCATGGATTTTCAAGAACTCATCATAATCGCGTCGATTCATGGATGCACCAAACTCGATACACTGTTCTGAGGTTCTGTGCTTGACATCTGTCAAATTAGTCATAGCCTCGTGCACCCCTGCACAATGATGCATAGTACATACCCATTGTGAACGAACTCGATCGGTAACCCCTCTTTCTCGTGTCAGTCCGCCTCTACTTTTGATGGATCTCATCAGCACCTGTTTGATTACCAAATCGGTGGATAGCCCAGCCCAATATCTGTCGCATCTACGAGCAACATGAAACCATGCTTCAAAAATGGCCGATACAATATAGGATACTCGGTGGGTAACTTTAGCATCATCTGTAGGTACAGCCGACAGCTTTTGCATAATGGATATGCCCTGTTGCGGCAAATAGATTGAGCATCCTGCCGATTGTGATAAGATGTAATTTCCCGTCTGCTGTCCTCTCAGCTCTTTTGAAACATTTCGCTATCTCAAGTTGTTGCAACCAGAGTTTTGCTGCTGTCGACTTCTCTACAAGCAGCGCTCTGTAGTCATTTAAACAAGTTTCGTAACTCACAAGCGCGTGAAAATGGCATGCATCAAGAATAGGTATCTTTCAGAAAGTAGAATAAATCGCGAGACTTTGAACTGTATGGCAGTGAATGTCAAGACGAAGTGGCATAGAGAACATAGTCTTAACATGTGACGTCATGGAAGCGAAACACGCTTAGCGATATTCAACTAAGAACGACGTAAATCACCAACGCTATTTATTTGCAATGAAAAATTCTTCTGTATAATTCTACATAGTTCTCTGTGACTTTCTAATCACATGACCACTATAGGGCATTACTTATTCAACGAGAATATTGTAATGCGATATCGCAAAGTGCAAGCTCTATAACGAGATCTGACCGAAAAGTTGGCGCCACAGTGCAGATGACAAGGTAGTTTGGAAGCGGATTTTAGCGGATTTGGGATATGTTATAGGGGAGATATTCCTCTTCAAAATGACACCAAGAAACCTTCGTTGCAAATTTCTTCCGGGTAGACCTCGAAATGACATACCTCGACCAGACTAAGACTGGCAATCCAAGAAGATGAAATATTTACAACACAATGATATTCCATTCGAAGCGATTTTAAATCATCTGACTTATTCTGTTCGATATTCTAGTCATCCCGAAATTTGAGACTCACGTGACCTAGTTTGTAAACACGGGAGAGCTGTTAATCACATGAGAGCAACATAAAGGGCAAACGGATTTTTCCACTATACCTAAAATATCAAGTGAGAAGGAATCTAGACTTAATCATTCTGGAGAATCATAGGCTTTTCCAGACGAGATTTCATGATTTTTCATGCACCAAGAGTGTTTGAAGAATTGTTTTTAACTGTATCACTAAAGTACCTTTATTGATGTCCTGAGAAAGGTGGGTATAGTGGTCTCAAATGACGCAGTTTGACAAAAGAAAGTTCAGGTAAAAATCAGCATTATTGGTGGAGAGGGTTAATCGCAATATCAGCGTTTGAGAAATCTACGTCCGACAAAAGGAGTTATGTTTGTCTGCCACATATCCATCGAGTGCTATGGCGTGGCTATTTGAAAACCGCCTCTTATATCTCGAATTTCGGCAGCTTGTGGATGGTTAATGAACGCTTGCAAGAATGATTCTTCACAAGAGTCTATTTTTCTTGCATATCTGTAAGTACCACTTGAGGAAATCCACGGAAAATGTAAATTTTATGTTCTGAAGGGCTGTATCCTTTAATCTATCAAAACAGTGTTAAAGTTTGATTTTGTGAGTACCCTTACCACTTACAAAAATTATCCTCCATAAATTCTGGGTCCGATGAAGAAGCTATGTTTTTCTGTGACATACCAATTGGGCGATGTTGGTGCCAGAAAACAACCCATTTTATCACAAATTTGATGTTGAGCAGACCGTGATGGGAGGGGGGGGGGGGGGGGGTTAACAAAGGCTTACAGGAATATTTTGTCCATGTAGCTTGTAATGACACACCAAGACCTGCAAATGGCCATTTTTTCTTGAAAATCTACAATTAAAGATGTGTTTAGAGAAATCCAGAGAAAACACGATTTTATCAACTTCGAGGGGTATCTGCCCTAAGCGAGTTAGTACTTGCTTTTTTGAATACCCTTATTACTTACAAAAATGATCCTAGGTGAATTCCACCAATATAGGAAGTTATGTTTATCTCTCGTGTACCCATTGGATGCTGTGGGTGCTCGAAAACAGTCCATTTTCTCAAAATTTCGATGTTTGGCAGCCTGTGGAGGGTTAACATACGTTTAGACCACTATATCTTGCATGTCAACTGTAGTGTCGCTGACAGGTCTAACAGTGATGAATGTTTAAAAAAAATCTACAAGACGCGTTCTGAGAAAGTGACGATAAGTCATAATTTTAACAGTTATTTTGCCAATTCTGGCAAAGGAAGGGCGAAATCGAAACTTTCGCTTCGGTATATTTTTAGATTATTTTGTGTCCCTCTATGCGTGTGCAAAATTCTGTGAAAATCGGTTCGAAAATGGGTTCAGAATCGTACGGACAAAATATATGGAAAAAAACTAAAAAAAAAAAAAATAACAATCCGCAGAAAAACAAATGTCTTTTGTAGAGGGAAAAGAATAGAAAGACATTTTCATAATTGAACTTAGGAATAACGAAACAGAATTTCGGAAAAAATCTCTTAACACTTTACCCAACGAATCGGCCACATCCGCCTGCGTAATATGCAAATTCAGCAGATAAAAAAATATTATTTCTGAAAACAAATTCAACAAAACCATATCATATGGCCACTCTTTGGAAAGAGCTCGTTCCAATGAGCGGTCACATGATATGGTTTTGTTGAAAGTTTTGGAAACGTTTGAAAAAATGTATTTAAAATGGTATTTAAAATAGTACATTTTGTTTTCGTCTGCGTTGGGTAAAGGGCTAAAACAGCGTGTTTTGGACAGCGTGTTTTGATCCCCCAGTCAATCGTCCAAGGTTATTCTGCTCAATTTTTATAAAGTGTATAGTGCATGGGAATAGTGAATGATTATTTCTACAAACACCAGAAATAGTATGGATCCTCTCAGCAAATCACAGAAAAGGAAAGTCACGTGAGATATATTTTGACAATAGTTCACTGATCAGATTCGTGTACGATTTTTATCCTCGAGTGGGGCGCGCGGAGGTTTATATTTCAAGAGGCGCTAGTCGAGTGAAGTAATCCGCGCGGCCCACGGGAGAATAAAATCGTACTCCAATCTGGGCAGTGACCTTTTGTATTTGTTATATTTTCTCCTTATTATTTTTCCCAAAACAATCCTCAAAAATTGATTCCTTGGTTTCAAGACATGTCAAAAGAAAAAAAATAGTCCGTCAATACTGAGAGTGGAATACGATGCTGGGAGTGGAATACTATTTTGACGAGTGTGAGAGGGAATATGATTCATTTTGGGTGAAGAAAATTGACTGAAAATAAAATAAATTTAACCCTTTACCCAACATAACGGCCAAAACCGGCCAACGCTATTCTCAAAAATCGCCAATTAATTTTCATTATTTTTTCATTTTGTGTCTCAAAAACATAGGTTATGACCCCTCATTGGAACGAGCTCATCGAGCTCGTTCCAATGAGGAGTCATAACCTATGTTTTTGGGACACAAAATGAAAAAAATTCAAGAATTTTTTTGGCAATTGTGGTTTGCTTTTCATGTTAGGTAAAGGGTTAAAAAGAATTTCCCAAATGAACTGGACGATATCTATTTATTAGCATTGGTTCCATTTCGTCTGTATGGAATAACATCGAATATTTTTGGATACTCACCTGTTATAACAAAACATTTTCCTCTGAATCGCAGCAATGCGACCTTAATTTCGATGCACATCGAATTTGGAATAAATTCGATGCAAAGTCTCCCAATGAAATAAAATCACAAATGAAATGGGACCATTATATATACACATGCCATAGTTTTTGTTTAGAATTGTAGGAAAAAACAAATGCGCATGGTTAAAGGACTGGAGACAAAAGAAGCGGTTTCTTTCTTGATCGGGTCGAAATCTGGCCTCGGCACATTTATAAAAGTGGATCGAGATTTTATAAATGTCACATTGCAAAATGAGGCTGGAATGAAGAAAAACAAAACGAAAATAGCATTTGAGTCTAATGTTTTCGGGGTCTCTTTTACTGTAGATATTACAGTAATGTGTGGGAATGCAGGCAGCGAATTTCGACCGGGTCGCGAGCCAGTCGAAATTCTCAGTCCGCATTTTATTATCAAAGTACTATACATGCACATTGGATTTGGTAGGTGTCGCAGGATTACGGGTTAAAATGATGTTTGAAGTGATGGAGGAAAATTTATGTTCCTATCAGTGCTCAGGCGACAGCCAGTAACTGTCGTCTGAACCCCAGTTCGAACGTAATCCTTGCCACCTTATCAATGCCCTATCCGCTTGGGACTCTTAGGATTCTGAAGGTGCCTGTGTCTTACAAGGCCAAAGGGTGATCAACGATAATTCACTGAAAAGATTATTTATTTACATGTACGAAGAAATATAATATGAAACAAATTACTCACAAAATTATCGATCAGAATACACTAATTACGCAGATAAAAGTTTATTCTTTAAGGCCCTCGACGTCTCCCACAGTTAGCTGTGTCCGCTGGATCAACCTCACTTCATCTTCATTTTCTCATGGTTTGTGATAAATGCGAAGTGTCTATTCACTTCTCGTTGTTTCCGCCTCTCAGGGTTACCTGCACCGTCAGTCGAGCTTAACACACATAATGTTCTGCTTGCGTGACTCTCTCAGCGTTCTCACAGTTCAATCAGAATTCAATCGGCGTCTACCACAGTTCACGTTCACTTTGCTGGCTCTCACGGAGTTAAGTCATTCTTCGCCTTCAGATATATACTTAACAAAGCTTACATAAAAATATTCTGCAAAGTGTTCTCAACATCACCAATTCTCCCACCGCCTAAAACTATCTTATCTCGCGAGCTATTCCAGCGCTTTCTCAAGCTCTTAATACGGGCTGTAAACCTCAACGTTACAGCTTTTACTTCTTTGGCTACTATGCCACTACGGTTAGCAACCGTTAACAAACTACTATCGGTTCCTTACAACCCTCACAGGGTTACGACAATACGCGGACTTTCAATTTCGGTGCCTATGATCCTCGACGGCCAAGGCTAAATTCGGACCTTCTCTGAGTGCCCTCAGGCCAACTGCCTCTCAGAATTCTGCTTCACTCTTTGTACAGTCGGAACGCAAAGTTTAAACATATTAATTCTGATTTAACGAGTGCTTTGTAATTCGATATGGGTAGAGATATAAATGGGAATTTCGTTTGAGATGAAAACTTTCGACATTTCGGAGACAGGATAGATGCGTAATATGGGTGTGTGTCCAGACCATATTTGATGCACCTTTTCCAATAATTAGATTTTAACTGGCTTTAATTACCTAGACAATGATAACCGGAGAGAATATTGTCTCTCTTAGTACTGATCTGTCATCAGATAGCTCATGTGGCGTTCAACACGTGCGCCATAATGGACATTAAATTTCATACCTAATTAGAAGAGTTTGAATTATTATAAGTTTGACAAATCTGTTTTCAGGATCCGTCACATACCTATATTTACGCTTTACATTTAACCCAGGCAGAAATATTATCGAAAATATTTACACCTTTAAACAAGAAAATCGCCACTTTTAGCTATCACCTTGACAGTAGGTAAGTGTAAGAAGCTCGGACGAGTAACTTGATTACTCTTTATTATTATATCAACGAACCAAAACTAATCTCAGAGACCAAAAAAATGTTAAGTGGACACTCCAGTTAAACAGATATACTGTGTATACTTTCAATTCTAACAAAAAAACCCCCAAAAAACAAATAAAATCTAAATCAAAAACGTGCAGCACTGACGGTAACTAGGGGGACATGGGCCCAATTTCTGTGTACGTTTCAGTGGGCGTACGCACATCTGCCAGTAGCAGTCTCTCAGTCACACTTAGAAAGACTTTTTTGTTCCAAAGGGCACTGCCGATACTCTCAGATCGTCATTCAGTCCACAATTACATCAGTATTACTGTGCAAGTAGCACGTATCGACTGAAAGTGATCTGGAACACATACAAAAAGCCAGTGTTGTGACTCCACACTGAAAGTAACTTTCATATAAACCTTTTTGGGAACTTCGTAAAGAATTGAACTAAATTATTTGTCGCTTTATCTAGGTATGAACGTGAGATGGGCGTGTTAAGTTGTATAAGCGCGTAACACTTCATACAAAACTTGACACGCCCATCTCACATTCAAATTCCGATAAAGCGACAGATGATTCAGTTTAATTCTCAAAATTTCATTAGCAGATAAACGGCTCTTGTTGAGTTACACATCCGGGAATTTGACTATGGAAAACCATTTGTGATATATGCATGGGTATAGTTTGGGAATATAGTATGGGTATGTGATGGAATATTGTTGGGGAAGGTGAGTTTTCATGAAAGTTTTCCCAGCGAAACGTCATGATGTGTGTCACAGAAGCGTTAACCACTATTGTTGTCCACTGCACAATCTGTTATGACGTTATTCTGGCCAGGGTGTGTTGGGCTTCTCGTTCTAGACTGATACGGTAGTATAGTATGGTCTGATATGCCCCTGTAGGTCCCCTGCTAGCCCTTGGTACTAGTAGCCCACCTGATCTGCTTTACACTATCCAGTGACCGGTTTAGGTAGCACGTAATGCTATGCCAGGTGGTATTGCGGGTTGGGTGATGGCAGTAGTACATGTCTAGTGTAGTCTTACGAGGATGTTTTGTACCTATGTAGGCCTTAGTACTATTGATCAACTCTAGGCGTATACTGCCCTGCAGTTGGTATAGCTAGACCCAGTGGTATTGTGGGTGGGGGTGTGGCCTGGTAGTTTAGAATGGTAGTATAGTATAGGTGGTATATACCTCTGTATGTCCCATCTTAACATTCAGTACTATTAATCTACAGAATTCTTTGTATTGTCCTATGACTGGTATTGTGACGTGGGAGTGGGGTTAATGCATGGTTGTCTAGGTCGGTAGTATAAGATGTACGGTCTGTTCCTCTGCTGATCGAATGTTAGCAATTGGTACCACTATCCGTCTAATGCGTTGTGCTGGTCCACAGATGGTATATGTAGTACATAACGTTATGTCACGCTGTGTTACGGGATATTATTTTATATTATATTATTATTGTCTAGTGCGGCAATTTAGGGCGCACTGTATGTTCCCTGTTTTTCTACTAGTCTTGCAGTGTGATGAGGTATGTTTTGTTGTAAAGTACGGTGCTATAGGATACCCTGTAGGTACCTTGATGGTATACTGTTATCCCTTAGTACGACAACACCATCTAGTGAGTTGTACTATCCCACAGGTTGTTCGGAATACTAGGACATGTGGCCGTGTAGTCCGGACAGGAACACTATTCTAACCTGATTATGTGTAAATGGCAACAATTTGATAAAATCATTCGGCAAACAATTTTACGAAAGCGATCAGTTTTTTTTGTTAAAGACTGTTTTTCGAACCATTAGATCAATAAAATTTTGTTTAAACTCTTGTTCAGACGACAGTTTATTTTAAATTTTAATCAGAAGTTACGTCACGACACTAATACATGTAGACTTTATTTATCCACAAATAGATTTACAAGAAGTTTTGAGTTTTTTCGCCATAATCCCGACTGACTAATATTCGAACTACATGATCTGCCCAATCTGATATCTTAAATATGCCTTGTATACATTTAAATGGTTAAGGATTGAAGCTTTCTGTGAAATTCCCATCCATGCGTCACGAGAAAGGAAACTATGGGATTTTACCTAACAGGAAAGGTTGCTACCGGACGTTGTGGGAGGACAATGCAAACGACTTCAGTAACTACTTCATTCATGCTAAGAATTATAGAGATCCATTTGGAATTTTCCCTGCCTCCACAAGTAATACAATGGTCCATCTCGAGTACTTCTACTCAGTTTATTTTCCGCGGAACAGCCGCTGTCTAACATATCGCTCATTATCTATCACTGAAGTCATTGTTGTACTCAGTGGTAAGATGAAAGTACATTAAGCTTAAACAGAGTCTATTATTCATTGTTAGCACACCCTGATGAGGGACAAATCGGAATCTCGTCAAACTATACGCTGGTTGATTTGAGTCCAATCGCACTGACATGAAATACTAAAATACTATAATAATAATAAAATAATAATAATAATAATAATAATAATAATAATAATAATAATAATAATAATAATAATAATAATAATAAGGGCTACACAAAGCGTGGGTCATTGCCCCCGACCCGTAGATATGTTCGAAGTAGCCTTAAAGGTATTGTGGGACAGAACAATTTTCTAAGTCGAAAGAGTGAAAAAGTGCCATAACTCTTTGAAAAATTATTGGACTGAACCCGTGCCGTGTGCATATCCGTTCCCCCGTGCGGCTCTATCAGCATACCCAAGGAGATCCAAATCCGACCTATGGCTTTGCAATTCCAATGCAAAACGTTTGTACGGAAGGAAGGACGGACGGACGGACGGGCGGACGAACGGACTCTCATATTTTAGTAATTAAGCTCATAATATATCAAATAAGCTCATAATATTCCTGTAAGCTCATACACAAAAAAACTCGTAACTCCCGTATTATTGCGCGGCCGGACGGAGGGCTTCACTAGATACTCCAGAATCCTCATTCGGAGGTCGTCGGGGGCAAAATAATAATAGTAATATTAATAAACAGAAGCGTTAAGATGAGCAGGGACAAATGTAGATCTTTTCTTTGTGGTCTGCCGTGAAGATCCAGTGTAGGCAACAACTTCGCGCCCCTGTTTGAACTCTGTTTGGACAATGTTGTTAGGGATTTGTGTGTATGTGTCTCTATATTTTTTTACAGTCGAGACAGTCGTCTAGATTGGAGACCTGGATATGGACCAGAATTTGATACTTCGACTAATAGAACAAACACAGTCGGCCATACAAATGGAGGTCTGTTACACCAGTTTCGTGTTGTTAGTGAGGGGGTGCAGTATGACCGATTTGGAGTACCGGCACTAAATAAAGAGTTGCGTCACGACTACCGAATGAATATTTTATTTATCCACAAATATATTTCCAAGAAGTCTTGAGATTTTTAAGTATAATCTCGACTGAATAATATTCCAACTGCATCATCAAGGCATGCATGTCTTCAACGAAGGCATGCTTGATGATGTGGTTGTAATATTTTATCAGTCGGGGCTCGGACGATTAAAGTTTACACCCCCTACCGATCGGTTATCTTCGCGAAACCCTGGTTCCGGTTCTCTGACCATTTCAAAGTCTCGTGATGCTGAACCAAGTTTAAAATGGCTTAAAGGAGATTATAATAGGGGGTAAATGTATGGTTGTAGAAGTCCATGTTTTATCGTGTGTAACATCGTACTCCGTGTGTACAGCAATAGCTACTGTGCAGGTATCATGTAGTACGTTATAATGTTGAGGCTTTAACCCTTTACCCAACGCAGACAATATCAAAATTTATTATTTTAAATATAATTTTTTAAAATTTTTCAAAAAATTTCAACAAAACCATATCATGTGACCCCTCATTGGAACGAGCTCAATGAGCTCGTTCCAATGAGGGGTCACATGATATGGTTTTGTTGAAATGTTTACATAAATTTAATTTTTTCAACTGCTCAATTTGCATATTACGCGGGCGGATGCGGGCGATTCGTTAGGTAAAGGGTTAAAAAAAAAATTATTGACTTAAATTCAGTTAACAAATATGTTGAAACAACATATGAACATAAATACATAAACAGTACAGTTTGCCAACAATAAAAAATATATATATCTGTGAAGATTACAAGAGTATCTTCATTGTAGGACATCAGTAGCTACATTTTTTCCTAATACTTTCCGCCCTGCGGGTTGGGACATGTATAGGGAGTAAAATACAAGCGCTCTGTAGGAGTTGCTCGCTCCCACTAAGTCAGAGAATAAGGGTAGGGTTTTGCTCCGGCTGCATATATAAATGTATCTCTTGTATATCAACAAACATGTTCTCCAGATATTTGGAGAATCTTCCTGAGTTGTGGGACATACAGGGACCGACCTGGTCATGCGCCAGTGCGTATTTGGTTCTGAAACATCAGGACCTGGCTCTTAAATCTCAGAAATAGGCTTCTCAGTTGACGCGTAACTTCTCAGATCATATTTTGACATTCTTTCGATGGATAATCGAGAGAGACACTCTTACATGTATTATATATATGATTATCATTTATCATTGTTGTAGAGTGCTTAAGTTAATACTTCAAGTCTTAATTACCAAGCATTAATCTTTACTGTGGTTTCTGATCAAGTCTTGGCTGCCTAAATAGGCAGCCAAGACTTGATCAGAAACCACAGTGAAGATTAATGTTTGCTGTAGTGTACTAAATGAAAATGATGAGAGCTATTACGTACTTGCAGTGTGTGTTACAAACAGCGGTGTGACTCCGTAAATTGAAATCTGGCGCATGAATTGAAAAAAATAGGCTCCGAGGCTAGAGCGTATTTTAAATAGTCCTGATCGGTCCCTGGACATAGAATATCTCTCATGTCTAATCTTAAAATTCTGAACATGTATTAAGATTAATTTTTTCTACGATTCTTAATAATAGTGTTTTCGAGTGAAAACATTCAAAGAATAGATATACAATTGTTTTTTTTGTATTTCCACAGAAAGTACGTTATAAAGTGGCTTCCGGTTTTCAAACTTTGAATGAATCTTTATAAGATTACGCGAATATTTTGACAGCAAAACACTGTGGTCGCTTGCAAAGAAGTCACAGGAGGGCCACACATAGCGTCCACATTCCAATATTTTCCCAAGGACCCTGCACACGAGAGTGGGAGACTCTCTCCTGCTCTCCCCACCTGGCAGCTACACATGTCAGATTATGCTTCGCATTCTCGCGAATAATTGAAATGCGGCAGCCCCAAACCTCAGAATACCATGTCCGCCACCGGATGCCACACACCCACAAAGTCGCCACCTCATCTCATGCCGCGGTGTTGAGGTGACCATAAAGTCGGTATACACTCACTTTTGATATTTGCAGATTTGTATGTTGATCGAATCTGTTTGTGTCTGGAATAAACTCGTGAACAGACTCAAATAGATGTATATATTCTTGAACAGTTAGTTCTCAGTTACCGAATAATTATATTTCACAACGTATACGGGGATAGTCGGTGAGGTTGTATATTAGACAACTCATAAGAAAATGGATGGCGTCTTCGCATGGATTGAGACGGGCATAGGATGGGTCATCGGTTCACCTATAGTTTGTTTATTTAACGACGGTTTCAGCAGTCAGGAACATATGGCATCGGGTGGAGGGGGCTTCGACACCCCCTCCCCACGAGCAACGACGAGTTACGTCAGGACTCTCTATCTTAAATACCCGACATGAGCAGGGTTAGTAACTTAGTATCGGTTAAAAGCACGTGCCCCGTCGATGTCCAGTACCCCTTAGTACATAATGATGTCGTGTTCACTAGTGGGCAGTCGAGATTAAGTGTTTGGCCCAATGGCTCTGCGCAGATGGCGCTGGTGAAGGTCAAAACTCCAATCCTCTAACCAATAAGCTGATTCTCTCCCTGCATTTACAACTAAATCAATCAGTTTTTCATGAACATTCAACAAGGAAGGCAACAGATTTTGGTGCGGTGAACTCTAAATACATTTGCCATCGGCTTCATGACATTTAAAGTCTGTTGCAGAAGGAAGTAATAGACGTGGATCATTATGTCTTCACCTATAGTATATTTCAAGACCAAACTGTTCTCCAACCATGTAGTGTGACAAAGTAGTGCTTGAGCTGAATGGCTCGAACACTACACTTTATAACACAACACGATATGAGAACATCTGGATAGTTCCATCTGGAGAGATCCATAATGTGATAATAATGGGTCTGTGGAACCATCCACGTTGCTTCGGAGCCTCCTTGTCGTTTTGGAAAGATTTTATTGGATTCAAATGGATTGTTTTTTTTTTTTTGATTTCCTTCGCATGGATTCCCATTCTTGTGATTGTTAGATCCCCTTAGGGATTCTGACACTAATTGTTAGCTGCAAAGAAGCCAACAAACTCCACTTTTCTTTTTATTGTTGACAAGTGAATGATTTGAGGTTACTGTGTTAAACAAGTAAATCAAGGTAATCTTTTTTTAAAGAAAAAGGGACAGCGCATCTGACAATAATGGTTACGCTGGAAAAGATGACATTTAAAAACAAAAGTATTCCTTAAACTTCCTGATCTCAATGTCACACCCACGTTGGAAGTGAATGATTGATCACCCCCGCATCGTGTTAAGAACAATATATAGAAAATAGAGACAAGTGCATAACATCAGTCGTAAGGTACACTTAACCAGAGACGGGGGAGCAGTTCCAATGGAGGGAGGGACATAGAAGGGCACTCGCACACTAATACATACCAGTTGTTGCCCAAATGCTAGAGCTGTAGGTTTTTAAATTTCTTGTTCGGTTTCGGTTTTGATTTTTCAGGTGGAATACAACCTCGGTTCGGTTCGGTTTTCGGTTTGTTCATGAGGCCAAATAAAATTCAATAAAACTCATTCTTATGTCCGGAGTCATAACTGAATGGCAGTGAAATTGAGTGAAACTCAATGAATGCCCGAAATAAGCTATAATACATGAAGAATCAGGAAGGCCAATATAATAATTACCTAAATATACAGAACTTTTATTGTGCTTGGCCATTTTTCGAGGTTTGACACCTACACGCAACTTGAGAAAGCTGCAAACACAACTCAACTGAAATGTCGGAAATTCACAGAATGTAGCCTTCCCAGAGCAGTGAGAGTACCCAGACACTGCCATTGTGTACTCTCACTACTCTGGGATGACTACATTCTGTGAATTTCTGCAGCAAGAGAGTATTAAATAAAAAACGAAAAACCTTAGATTATGGGATGTCGACGGTTTCGGTTTCGGTTTTTAAAAAAAAACTAAAAACCTCGGTTCGGTTTCGGTTAACCTACAGCTCTACCAAATGCCATGGTGGGAGGATAGTGACTATCGCTCTTCTATGGTTGAACAAATTGCACATTTTGACTCCATATTCAGCAGACGTCCCCATAGGGCAGAAACATGATTTGATATGGTAATGGAAATTTGTTAAATATAGAGACAAAATACTTTTGAGGCCGACGTTAGAGGCTGTAGTAGAGACAAATCATATGAGAAAATCCTCGGGGTTGCATTTTAAGAGTAAAGAGTTCGAGCACATCCTAACAAGATTGCAATGGCAGGGATCCAAAAGAGAAATACAGGTCTCGTAAGGAGAACCCGATTCCCTGGTAGTAGTGGTGTTCATCTCTGTCTTATATCGTCATGAAGGGGCCCGGTGGCTCAGTGTTAGACTGTTGGACATCTATGCTGGAGGTCCCGAGTTCGACCCCCGTCCGGGACGACCCGCGTTGTGTCCTTTGGCAAGGCACTTTTTCCCGGTTGCCTAAATGGGGGCAAGATAACGCCGTGTACTGAGGCGTACTGCACGTCGAAAGTGCACCTGTCTTCAAACGCTGTAACCCTGCTTGAGCGGAGCTTGAACAGAGTTAGAATGTTGAGGAGCTGACTCCGGGTACGCCGCCCCCCCCCCCCCCCCGTGAAACTGTCACGGTCACGATTAGCCATTGTGCATAAGTATGTGACCTTAAACACCAATAAATAAATACATAAATAAATATCGTCATGAAAAATCGCCATTCAATACAGTTATCTCCCTTGAAATTATTCGACGCGCGAGGAAGGTCCAATTAAGAAGCAAGTAATCTTTGAGAAAACACTTATGACATGTGACATCAGTAGAAAATAAAGCCACATTTCCTTTTGTTAGTTTTAATAAACGAAAACAACAGGCAGCTCCAGGAGCTGTCTGTTGTTTTCATTTTTTAAAAGTAACAGAAGGAATGCTGGTTTTTATGACGAGGTAATTAGGTGCAATTACTTTACAGATAATCCGTCATTAAAAATATCCATCAGTATCACTCCTATCAACACTATGTAAGTGTTCACTTTGGTTCTTCCTTTAACAAATGTGTTTTTACGGTAATTTGCAAGTTTTTACTCTTCCCGGGAAAAGATAGCAAATCTCATGTTGTACTCTTTTTTATTAATTGAAAGGACAGTGTGTGTGCTATGTGTCACGATGCGCACACTGTTGATATTGTGAACAAAAAAGTTATGAACATCAAAAGATTGTTAAAACGCCGTTTTGTTATTTTTAATGGGGCTTCCACTTAAAATAATAGTCAAATGTTCAAATTTAGTGGGAAAAAATGAGGAAAAAAAAGCTTCTGCATTTTTTGCTACTCTACAGAAAATGCATGCGCGCATTGATGATACGAATTCGCTAACATTACGATATTTAAATCTTTATATGAAATCCCTATTCCCTAAGTGTTAAATTTACTGACAGCTTTGAAATTAAGGCGAACTACCTTTCCCGCGAATCGTTTCCAATGGCGAAACTTGTCAGCCATGTATGGTCTAAACATATATCGGTAAGGGTACTTTTTGCCTAATACCCCCCTCTGTCCCCGTGCCCATCTCCCTGCTTCCTACGTCCCTGCATAGAACGTGCTCATGCCAAAATATGTCATTTCCTTATGGAACTGGATGGTGGATAGATCAATCATCAAAGTTCAGAGTTCGCTGTACAGATATTAACATGACGAAAACGTCGCACTTAGCGTGGTGTTCTGACTCCCCTCGTCGATAACATGACCAAAACGTCGCAGTTAGGCCTAAAAAGGTTAAAAATCTTTTTCTCAGGCCCTCCCGTATGCGCCTTTTAACTGCCGCATACTCTCTTTTTTTAATCAATGCAAACTTAAAAAAAAAATTAAGTGGTTTATGTCTAATATTTTACCTAGTTAAATTGATAAATTTGTCCCTTGAGTACAACAAGGCTTTGCAATGCATTAGAATTGCAAAGCTTTCTTGCACTCAAGAGGCGAAATACACCACCACCCATGCTATTCTGTAGATTATGAGGTCTAAAACATAAAACAACCCAAGAACATGAACTTTTGATGGCAAAGAAATAATTACAAAAATAAAAAAATAAAATAAACACCGCCTGCCCACATGGAATTTACCCCCCCCCCCCCCAAATGGCCTGAGAAACAGATGATCTACTTTCTGCGGCCTTATTGGATAAATTGGATAAGGCGCTCTTTTTGGGAATAGATCAATTTACAAACAAATTTTGAGATTTCAGACTCTTAATGATAGATTCACATCCAGAGGTGTCGGTAAGAGGTGAGGTATGGGGTGTTTGATCCCCCCCCCCCAATAATGTTCAATTCGGGACATAGATTTGAGTCTTAGATATTGACTGGCTCTTGCTTGTAATCATATATTAGATTGGATACTTGGACTAAATATCCCACACATAGTCGGTCATACAAATTGGAGGTTTGTACAGTACGGCCGCCTTGGACAGGTCACTTTCCACGGATCGTGCAATATTTTCACGGACGCAATAAAATTAGATTGCAAACACTAGTTATAGGAATAATTATCAAAAATGTAATTAATGAAGCACCGGGTACAACACGGTGCTTCATTAATTAATAGTTTGCTGATGATAACTTTTATTTAGAGCTGTAGGTTAACCGAAACCGAACCGAGGTTTTTAGTTTTTTTTAAAAAACCGAAACCGTCGATATCCCGTAATCGAAGGTTTTTCGTTTTTTATTAAATACTCTCTTGCTACAGAAATTCACAGAATGTAGCCATCCCAGAGTAGTGACAGTACCCAGACACTGCCAATGGCAGTGTCTGGGTACTCTCACTACTCTGGGAAGGCTACATTCTGTGAATTTCCGACATTTCAGTTGAGTTGTGTTTGCAGCTTTCCTCAAGTTGCGTGTAGGTGTCAGACCTCGAAAAATGGCCAAGCACAATAAAAGTTCTGTATATTAAGGTAATTATTATATTGGCCTTCCTGATTCTTCATGTATTATAGCTTATTTCGGGCATTCATTGAATTTCACTCAATTTCACTGCCATTCAGTTATGACTCCGGACATAAGAATGAGTTTTATTGAATTTTATTTGGCCTCATGAACAAACCGAAAACCGAACCGAACCGAGGTTTTATTCCACCTGAAAAATCAAAACCGAAACCGAACAAGAAATTTAATAACCTACAGCTCTACTTTTATTACCTGGTAAACGCATGCGCGGACATCACTGCCCACGCGGGGATTACGACCATTCCACGCCCATTGTACTGCAGTACCCCATTCCGGCTGTTGGGCCCCCATTATGACCAGTTTGGAGTACAATACGTCCCAATTAAATATAGTGCGTCACGACGCTAAATGTATATTTTATTTATTATACGCTAAACGATAGATTATCGAAAAAATTGCGGAAAGATAGATATCGTATCCCCAACTGTGAAGATATAGAAATTTTCACCTTCACGGTATTAATCAAAATGGCGGCTTTCAAAGCAGCACTTCAAGGTGAATACGAGTCAAATTATCACTGGGAATGATCAATTTGTTCTAAAAACGTATAATGAAAAGAAAATCTAGTGTTTTTCAGTGGATACCACTCATTTCCATCCATAATTCAACAAGCATTCACCTTGAATTGATGCATGAAACCCGCTATACTAAGCATGGCCTGAAAGTCCGTAATATAAGTTTTGGGTTTGGTACATCCTTTGAAAGGACGTACCAAACCAAAAACTTATATTACGGACTTTCAGGCCATGTTTGGACTAGAAACCCGCCAGCTGAATCAGATTTCAAGACGCTGTCTGTTCGTTCCGAGTATCAATCAAATCACTTCCGCGTTTCAATGATTCAATGAGCTGTTTAATTTCATGCATCAATTCAAGGTTGAAACTAGTGGAATTATCAGATTCTTATAAAAAAGCGTATAATAAAAAGAAAATCTAGTGTTGTTGAGTGGATATCGAAAATTATCTCACTTGTGACCGAGACAAATGGCCTATTTATCCACACATAAATTTCCAAAAGGTTTTTTGAACTATAATACCGACTGATTTTCCAACTATATCACGAAACGGAGGTAGCAGTTCCAGTCCATCGCTTGATGATGCAGTAGGAATATTTTATCAGTTGGGGCGTGAGTCATCAAAGTCGGGACGAATCAGGTTTACACCCCCAGTCAGTCATTTTCGCGACGTCCGCCCTTGTTTACACCTGTCTTCTTTCTTACTTAGATTACTTCGGTTAGTATTCATCCAGGAATCGTGAAGGCGTTAGTTATCTACAGTGGAGGATTCTTTCGATGCGAACGCGGTGCACATTCTCTCTAAACTCTCTCAAGTTTTCATAACCTTGAAGTTAATTCCTCATTAAGCTGCGTATTCACATGGCAATTTGAACATTAGTTTTCGTATAAAATATATTATACGACGGTATTTTTTAAGTTCGCCATGCCTGTTGTTCACTCTGAGGTTTACCCATCATCCATGGTACGACCATGAATACACCTCTCAATGTTAGCAAGAACTCAGACCAGCAGTCTAATCCTGTAATAAATACAACACTATTATGCCCTGGAACTAGCCTAGCCTTTAAATAGTCCATCGAATATATTTGGATTCACTCGTTTTAAATATTTTAGTTGGTCGAAAATGCGAACTTACGGTTCGCTTTTCAAAACAACTGATATATTTCCCTAAATACCATAAACATTCATTTTCTCGGAATCAACGCTAGAAATATTCCTCAATGGAGACTTGATCTGACCGACTTTTTGATAAGATTGCCATTAGAAATGAAGATTCATCCAGTCGTACTTTTGTCATTACGCTGCATGTTTAGTTCCACTGATTGTGTTTGTACATGTATCTTGATGCTCTGAGTATGAATTAAATACTTGTTTGATTGGAATATCTGTGGATCAGAAAGAATATCTGTGTATTTGTGTGAGTGAAGGAACACCACATTACACCAACAGTAGTTTGTGATCAAACTCCCTGAAAAGTTGGAAGACAAACAGCCCATAACCCTTTACCCAACGTAACGAGCTCGTCGATCTCATTCCAACGAGGGATCATAACCTATGTTTTGGAAAAAAATGAACAAAAATGAGTTATTCGAGAATTTTTTTTTTGCAAGTGTCGTCTGCTTTTCATGTTAGGTAAAGGGTTAACAGCGTAGAATTCTTTACAGAACTAGACGGATAGCCAGAGAGCTTGGTGCGCGATGTAAAATGAAGTGGGGTAAAATATGTTGTCCACCCACTTCATTTAGCCTGGCCACGCCACTGTATGTTTTGCTCTCTTCTAATCCTTAGCAGACAATAAAACTTTTCATCGTCTAAGGGTTGGGGTCCGGGGGTTATTCCCAATGCTATTTTCAAACATATATTGATTTCAGAGTCTAAACTCATCCCGGTTCAATGATCTCCGAGTACACCAATCACACAAAGATTGTTTGAAACCATTACATTACATATTGGGTACATTCTCCCTTGTCTTTACCCCTGTGGGCATTTGTTGTTTGATGTTTTTACCTTTAATACAAAATATCGACATTTGTGAAAGCATTAATACTTAGTACATATCGATTCAGTCTCCACTGAGTATCCAGGTATATTCAATTATTCATTAACCATTCGAGTTGTAAACATTCGTAAAAACCATTTCGTGACAGTCAGATGACGGATGTCTGGCCCTTTGCGCATGTTTCCACACTCGAATTTCGAGAATAATCTAAACGTTTTAGGAACTAGTTGGGAATTGGTGCATGGAACAAAAACACAAAAAGCATCTTGAAATAATTTGCACACACTCATGTTGTATAAAAACACATGTTTGGGCGGATATTTTTGACCATTATTGATAAAACCGAAATTCCGTTTGCATTTATGATAGTGATACATTGGTTCTTTATTATTCATTCCATTATTAGGGTTTTGCTAATTCATTGTCCCGAGATGGTGTGCCAAAATGACCAACTGTGAGAATGGTAAAAGAATGAATGGCACAGGAACAAATGGTACAGGAATATCTGGTACACGATTTCCTCACCCCCAGAATTTTTGGTACGCAGGATTGAAAAATGTGATAGAAGATGGTAAAAATATTTCAAAATGTAGAGTGAAAGTTGGAGTTTGGGTAGCTCACCATTTTACTACACATGACAAGAGATTTGAAAATATTTATTCAGTTTTATTTAAAAAAAACCCCTACAAACACAGATAAATGTACACTACAAGATTTATAGTGCTGTACCGGGTAGAAACAATTCCTTTTCATCATCCAAGCCATTAGGGGTGCCAGAAGGACTTCAGGGCAGGGAGGGCAGACTCCGGAAAAAGGGCATTTACTCCCTCTAGCAGCCCCGCCATGACATGCCGAAGTATGCATGTCTCGAAGGCCCAAGATGGGGTTGTTTCAGAGAATTTGCCCCGCCCATCGGTAGGTAACTCTCCCATTGGATTTTGAAAGCTCCCAGAACGGATTTGGGGTGTATTTTAGCTTTACTTCGAGAACAAATCATTGAAAAAAACTGAGTGAGGATTGTCTGCCCTCACTCACCCCCGGGATCCGAAGGCAGGGAGGGCAGCGGCCCCCTATGCTCCCGTACTTCCGGCGTCCCCGCAAGCCATATAATATTACCAACAAAACACATTTAAATGCAAAAGCAAAATAAAACTCAAATCAAAAAGAGATCAAATATCAGTGCAACGCGTTTCACTAATAATGTCGGGTTTCACGACACTTTCAACAGCCATAGTCACCTCGTGTCGGACAGTTTTATGAGTGAAGGAAGCCGGAGAGAGCCATCGAACAGTGGCGAGTAATGTCAGACTCCTTAACATACCAACTCCGCATTATTATGTAATTGGAACTTGAGCACATTTGGACACCTCAGAACAAATGCTTCTGTGTGAAGTGATGATGAAGACATCTAGACGATGATAACGTCATCCTAGCATTGTTTTTAGTCAAGCCATGGCTGCCTGAATAAGGCAGCAAAGGCACGACTAGAAATCAATGCCAGCCCATTAAACTACAGGTTGTGTTGTTATAGAATTTCTTTTAGAGTGTTCCAGCCAACAAAGGTTACAGTCAATTGACGGTTGGGGAACTGGGAAATACTAACTGATAACTGGTAAAAAATACATTGAATCAACTTGAGAATGGGTCCCATAAACGGACCCTGTAAAGTGTAATGAAAATACCTGTATTCCGTGTATAATATTCGAAGTGCAACTTCGACTCCATAACAGTAATAACCGCAATTACGGAGTAGGTAGGAAAAGGGTTATGCATCCCGCAGTGACAATTCCAGTAATAGAGACGGCGTCCAAAGGCGAACTGTTAGTATTGTTGCAATTCTCAGTGTCCCACGAGCACAGATATCACATGACCGAGATGATAAAATACATCTACGCCTTGAGTAGTTGAATTCCAGAAAATTATGCCGAAATACCACTCAAAAGGAAATCTATTCATTTGGGAGAACGAGCATTTCGTTCCTCCAGCGTTCACTGAAATTATATTTCACGTAAATGGCGTCCGTTCTCCAAAATAAATTTAAGGATCAGCATGTGTTTTATAAACTGTTTTGGTTGAAAGATAGATTAAGTACAAGAAATTGACCAAACCACGACCAGGCAGTGGGGAAAGAGAGACTGGTGTGTATTTTACAGTTGTTGATACACTACAGTAGTAGGAATTGTGGTAAACGGGCCCTATTGGGGGCGCGGTGGCGTTGCGGTAACCAATTCTCGTCAGGTCACCGAAGTTAAGCAACGTCGAGCCCGGTTAGTCCTTGGATCGGTGACCGTCTGAGCGATCGATTCGGGCTCCCGCGTTGTGTCATTGGGCAAGGCACTTCACCCCGATTGTCCACATGGGGGCACGATGACGCCGTATACTAAGGCGTACTGCACGTCGATGGTACGCATGTCTTCAATCAACCTAACCATGCCTGTGCTGCAGTACGGAGTTACGATGTTGGGGAGCTGGCAGCTCTCGTCGTTGCTCGGTGGTTCTCTTCTCTCCGGCTACTCCGGCTTCCTCCACCCGTAAAACTGTCACAGACTGTTAAAGTGTCGTTAAACCCTAGTAAATAAATAAACGGGCCCTATTGGCCGGAGGGAGTCATAGTCTCGTGACCGTGTTACGTCATGTGTGGTTGTCATGTTAGCCGCGTGATCGGCCATCTTGTGACGACACTCCATAGTGATACGTGGGCTTAGTGTGCATGCACATTGAGTGTTGTTGGGGTGCCACGTGTTTCCGTCGTCCATTTTGTATATTGGAGACCGCCATCTTGGTTTGTGGTAGCATGTGGTGCTATGTGACCCAATGGCCTGCAATAGGACAGGGGTAAACTCGGAGGGTGTGTTCCTTTGTATAAGAGTAGTTGTCTGGTTCGGATACTTCGTAGAATCACCCAAATAGACCCGACTATTTCCATAAGCTTCCCAAATCCTCGTTTCTGCATACCCAGGCCTTATTTCCTCCATTCGTGGAGCTGTTTCGTCTATTTCGTTGTTGTTTTTGCCTTGTGTCTGCTATACCCTATTCGATTATTCCGGAGTATACTCCAGTATCGTTGGAACAAATTTAGCTTACTGGTTACTATTTTAGCGCTTCCTGTCTGTTCTGATAGTTCTGAACCTATTTCGGTATTCTTGTTCTTAATCTGAACACCTTAAGATATATTTCACCTCGCCGGATCGTCCAAGCAGATCACTTTACTTTACCACCACGTACCGTAGCACCCCAATTCCAGCACCCGTATCTAACAAACTACAGTCCTTTGGCACCTCTTTTATCGAATGCGGTCACGAGGATGAGGAAATCCCTGAATGAGGTATAATCTACCTTCCATCTGGGTATTTAACTACCACACCCCGTGGCACCCTAATGGGAGCATCCCTAGCCAACAAAGTACAGGCCTTTGGCACCTCCTTTTGATCGAATGAGCCATGAGGGGCATGAGGAAATCCCTGAATGAGGTATAATCTACCTTGCCTCTTATCCTCATCTGGGTATTTAACTACCACGCCCCGTGGCACCCCAATTCCAGCACCCTTAACTAACAAACTATAGGCCTTTGACACACCTTTTTATCGAATGAGGAAGAAATCTTCCAGTGAGGTATAATCCAATGTGGCAAATCCCTTTGATGCCTTATGCATCGTGTTTGAACTGACTGATCTGGTCTCATCAATGAGATGATATGCGATAGCCCGGGATAGTATTGGCTATCGCAATGATTTGTTTATTGCAGTGGATATATATATATATATATAAAGAATACGACACCTAACGTGTACAGGCAAAAATCAAGTTCGAATGTTTCTCTACAATGTTAGGTGCACTGAGCTTTTACTTCGCCCTTGTAAAATTGCCGACTCGAAAACGTTAGCAAGTCAGAGACGTCACCTGAGCCTCGTTTGAGACAGGATGGATATGAATTTAGAAACGCTCACACTCTCCTTTCCCGACCAACCAGAAGCCATGTGAAACGATGAGAAAACTACATCGGTATTGAAGAGCTATTTGTGGTAGTCATATAATAAACTTGGTGGCGCTGTGTACTAATGCGTAATGCACGTCGATGGTGCACATGTCTTCAACCAATTCTAACCCTGCTTGTGCGGAGTTAGTGTATTGGGTCTGACAGCTGCTCGCCGTTGCTCGGTGGTTCCCTCGGGATACCCCGGCTTGCCCCACCCGCAAAACTGTCATACACTACACAAGGTGACCCAGTGCTGTCGAAAGTGCCGTTAAAACCCAATAAATAAATAAATATAATAAACTTGATTATTTTCGAATACTCGGTGTTTACTCTGAGCCACAATTATTCTCCGCAAAGACAGGATTCTTAGTCTTTCGGGGTTGAAATCTCGAGCTTTTCACACTGGTGGGTCCTACCGACGACCTATGGACCGACTATGATTCGGTATGGTAAAAGTAGAGATTTTTACGCGGTAGCTTCTAAACACATCATGTGAGGCGCTTCATTTCTGTTTGCGGGTAACGTTTAGGGTGTCTGTCCTCCCCTGCAAAGAATATTATGGGGATGAAATTCCCATTGAGTGACGATTCACCTGCTATGTACTCCATCGCGTACTGCAACATTGGATACGTTAATGCCAAACTGTTTTTAAATGGTTATTTTCTTGTAGTTTATTGCTGAGTGCTAACAGACACCCTCAAATAAATTATCAGAAATAATTTCATGCAAGAACCCACATCATTAGTCGAGTGAGTTTTAATAACTCAATGATGCTTTAATTCAAAGGGACTCATTTATGAGTACCTGAGGAAGTTAGGGACAATAGGAAGAGAGCAAATCGAGCAAAGGCATTTTCCGACAATAAACATTATATGACCATGTTAGTCTTCAGTTACAGTAATACAATTCAATTTGCGGACCTGTACTGACCTGGAATTAAATACACCTGAAAAAAGGTTACCTTAAATCTGTTTTCAGACAAACAGTTTTCCGGATAACCATTACAGCGACTTCTGAGCAAGAAAAGAGTGAAATAGTATTGACTGATTTACCAGTGTGAGTGCAAAAGCTGAAATAACCTTCCACACAACCAAGAGCATAATTTCATGAGTTCCTCCATATAAGCCTGTATGCGGTGATGGCAAACAGTTGGACAGACATCTTATAGCTCTTTATAGTGCTTTCTCATCACAGCACTTAATTGCCAGAGTCATAGACAGAGCCCTACGAATCTTAACCCTTTACCTAACGTAACGGCCAAAACCGGTCAGCGCTATTCTCAAAAATCGCCAATTAATTTTCATTATTTTTTTCATTTTTTGTCTCAAAAACATAGGTTATGACCCCTCGTCGGAACGAGCTCGTCGAGCTCGTTCCAACGAGGTTTCATAACCTATGTTTTTGAGACAAAAAATGAAAAAAATTAGTTATTCAAGAATTATTTTTGCAAGTGTCGTCTGCTTTTCAGGTTAGGTAAAGGGTTAAATTCCGAATCCCGAATCGAATCACGCAGAGGATTTCGAATCACATCGAATCTCGAATCGAATATCAGGGCTATTCAATTTAGGAGATAAACGTCTCTTGTTGAGTTAGACATTTGGGAATTTGACTATGGAAAACCATTCGTTAACTACCTCCGAATGTCTAATGAAACAAGAGACGTTTATCTCCATTGTAATTCCCGTCATAGTTAGAAGTGAAAAAATTCTCCAAACCTGTTTTGCTTGAAGAGAAACAATAAAAAATGTCATTTTCGGTCTCGGTCTATTATCCATGATCGAATTTACAGAAAACAACTCCGGGGTGTGTTCGATCTGTGAAAGAAGCGGTTTAGCACCGTTGCCCGTGCATAGCGTGGACAAAGACGACATGTTCTAACTGACCCGCTTGTGGCAATTAGAGCATGGTAAGAGTAAATTTACCTGAGATTTGAAAACGGAGCCGACGGGCTCTCAGCCAATCAAATTACGGGTTTAGAAAGAACAACGAGGTCAAAGTTAACTGGTGAATTACAATTGTAGATATTGCACATTCTCACAACTGTAAATATTTTCGGTCTACACACAAGTAATGGCTACAGCGGCCATTCGCATGTTTGGGCAACTTAATCACAAATGCCGAAGATTCCGAAACGAAACCAGAGTGGTTTCTGAAGCGGAACCTCCTTCAGCTCTTCTTTGCTCATCAGGACTCCAGTACAGGAGACGTGATGATAGAAGATGAGTTCCAGATGACACACGTATTAGAAATTGGAGAACACGTCTACGATTCGAAAATGTCCAAATTAGTGTGACGTGAATCGAATCGATTCGAATCATCGCAACGATATCAAATCGAATTCCGAAGGTTTGCAGGGCTCTCGTCATAGAACACTACGTTTGATCATCATTATAAACTAGAACATGCATTTGGAAGACGTCTCAATAAATGAAAAGCGAAGGCTATCAGAAAAATTTCAGGTTGTTTTCCGAAGATCGCCATATTTCTTTTAAGTCAAACAAAAGATTCATTCGGCGATTTTATTGAGTTACTCATTCGCCGAAGTTATTGAGTTATCTCAAAAACATTTAAGTTGCCAAATAAGAAATTTATGCATTTGTTCACACCCAGACCTGAACCTTTAGAACTTTTCAACAAACCTTAGTTGTGGATTAAAAGCCAAGTCGTTTGAGAGCTGAAAGGTTCCTTGGCTTACGTGATTAATTCTTAATGCACTATACACTTCCTAGTAGCTACCTCTACCTGTACAGACGTACGAACGGGATCAAATTAATCAATTTTCATATGTATATTTAGCTAGTTGATGCGGACTTGACAGACATTTTTCAAGGATAAAACCTTCCGGTATGCTTCCGGTACAACACGTCTGCCGTGCATCACGACATTACTGTTTGAAATGGATCAATTTGCTAATTGACAGGTTCATTGATCGAATAGTTATCTCAAGTAATACTTGCTATCCTCAGATAGAGGATCGGGGCACACTTTTTCTGACAGTTGTATCTTGAGTATTTGATTTTAGGTTTCATAAGGCGACAGAACGGCGGCGATATTCGTTCACTTCTGACACGTATCACATTGTTCAACGCTGACAAAGCCGTACGATTTACAAACTATTCCGGTGTAACAGGAATGGAAGTCCGTTGGAAAATTAGTCCCTCTGGACTATTATTCCGCGGAATTATAGTCCTAGGTCAAACATTTCTAGGAATAGTAGTCCGGCGGACTACTATTCCTAGAAATGTTAGACCTAGGACTATAATTCCGCGGAATAATAGTCCAGAGGGACTAACGTTCCTACGGACTTCCATTCCTTTTACACCGGTCTCTCTCAGTTATCGGCATTTATTTACTAGAAATGATTTTCTTTCTCTGAACTGTCCATCATCAAACTCTGCTGATATGGTTTCAAACTCGGTTGATTTGAGACCGATCTTGCTGATATGAACCAATCTAGAGCTACTCCTCCCCGGTTCGTTATCAGACACAACAAATTGGTTTACGTCGAAATGTTCACAGTTATTCGCCGTACGCAATCGGGAAAATTAGCGTTACCTTGCATGAGAAGTGGCTTGAAGCAGAGATTTGTATGAAAAGGAATTAACCTTTTACCCAACGCAGACGATATCATAATTTATTATTTTATAATTTTTTAATTTTTTTCAAAAGATTTCAACAAAACCATATCACGTGACCCCTCATTGGAACGAGCTCGACGAGCTCGTTCCAAAGAGGGGTCACATGATATTGTTTTATTGAATTTGTTTTTAAAATAATATGTTTTTCAGCTGCTGAATTTGCATATTAATCGAGCGGGTAAAGGACTAATGGTAACAATAAGTAATGATTAGATGATGAATAAAAGAAAGAAGAGAATTGTACAGGAAATCCATCGCAAACTAACGTTCAATGTCGTATGCGGAGATTCGTCGAGAGATAGTTCAGCTATCTGAATGTCGCAGCTTCATCAGTGGGAAAGACGAGACGTTCGAATAGGTGAACTTCGAGTAGGAGTGTTACAACCAGTAGTGTAATAATCAACCAGTAGTGTAATATTAACCAGTGGTGTAATAAAAATTAACCAGTAGTGTAATAATCAACCAGTAGTGTTATGCAAATCAACCAGTAGTTTAATAACCAGTAGTGTAAAAAACTTAACCAGTAGTGTAATAAACATCCATGAAAACCCACAATTTTTCAACAAAATTGGAAAAAAATTTGGGGAGGCTCAAATCATAGTTTGGGTACATCTTATCGATTTTAATCATTTTATCGTACGTTTAAAGGCGTTTTGCGGGTCGAACATCATTTCGTGGGTTCAATACGGCGAGGAAAGGTATTTTTATGATTTTTATGTGATGTGCGTATTTTCCGATGTTTAATGTCACTTTCTGCATTTGTGGCTTTATGTAAATTCAAAGTTGGCAAATTATTTATGATAATGTTGTGCCTTTGATAGACTTCTTACACCAGGCATAAGTTGCAGGTTCCGTGATAACAGAGTAAATTGTCAAGGTAACTTACAGGTGCTGAAGTATGATATCCAAAGACGTGTCTCCCGCGTGTTGTCTTCAATTATAATATTTACTACGGCCCTGACGGATCACTACGCGTCTACCTTTTACGGAGGGGGGGGGGGGGGGGGGGGTTCTTATTGCTGACATTATACGATTTTAGTTAACTTTTACCAGGTGTAAAGGAACATTGACCTCATTCGCTGCTAAAGAAGTGTTAATTCTATTAGTTCTGGGTGAGACATTATTTTTAATTTTCTATGTGGCAAATTTCAATCCAGTGAGAGTTATTTATCCATAAAGTAGAGCTGTAGGTTTTTAAATTTCTTGTTCGGTTTCGGTTTTGCTTTTTCAGGTGGAATAAAACCTCGGTTCGGTTTTCGGTTTGTTCATGAGGCCAAATAAAATTCAATAAAACTCATTCTTTTGTCCGGAGTCATAACTGAATGGCAGTGAAATTGAGTGAAACTCAATGAATGCCCGAAATAACCTATAATACATGAAGAATCAGGAAGGCCAATATAATAATTACCTAAAAAACAGAACTTTTTTTGTGCTTGGCCATTTTTAGAGGTCTGACACCTACACGCAACTTGAGGAAAGCTGCAAACACAACTCAACTGAAATGTCGGAAATTCACAGAATGTAGCCTTCCCAGAGTAGTGAGAGTAGCAGTGTCTGGGTACTCACACTACTCTGGGATGGCTACATTCTGCGAATTTCTGCAGCAAGAGAGTATTTAATAAAAAACGAAAAACCGTCGATTACGGGATGTCGACGGTTTCGGTTTCGGTTTTTGAAAAAAACTAAAAACCTCGGTTCGGTTTCGGTTAACCTACAGCTCTACCTCAAAGACCCCAATCCGCCATCCCCTGAATAAGCTTGTTTATATTAAATCTGGAATTAGCTATAAAACTGATTCTCCAGGACGGCACAACGATGGAGGGGGGGGGGGGGGGGGTCGCTGTGGTGGATGGCGGTGCTTGGGGAGTATAGCGGTAAATGTGCGCCTCTCCAATATTACCCCGAAATATCAAAAGTTGCAATTTTAAGGATAAAACCCGTGAAAGTTGGAAATGAATATATCTGAAATTTATGGAGCCCGGTAGGTGATAGGTTTCACACTTATTTTATTTAGTTAAAACGAAATAAATAAGTTGGTACATGGGGCGATGGAGGATGCAAACATGTCAGAAAATGGCGTGTTCGGCCGATTTTTCCCCATGAATCAGCATGAATAATTGTTCACTTCCATTATTTGAGACAGAAAGATTATTGTGAACAATCAGACTCAGGAAAATGACGCCTTTTAAAAACCGTTTTGAATTTGTTTCCCAACTTTATGGGGGAACGTCATCTATCATAGGCGTACGGGCATCTTTTTAGAAGGGCTGAAGATTTTGACCGAAAAGTGATGCTGCAGGCACCAGTGAGGCAACTGTAACCGAGTTGGGTGAGATGGGGCTGGCGGCCCTCTCCCGCAGGTCCAGTGCCGAATATTTAAAAATCCGACATAGGGGAGGGGATGGACGGAAGGACGTTTGTCTGTGCCGAAGGCATACTCGAGGTGTCCAACACCGCACCGAGATGTGAGAGTGTATGGTAGGGAGTGTTCCCCGCTGGTGAGGATTGGGAGCCTCCCTAGGTAACTTCTTTTGATTCCGAGGATCTGAGAACAATTCTAGAGCCACCGGGTGCCTCAGTTGGGACTTGTCCAGTTGCTGATTTTGGTCAGTAACTCTAACAATATATTATTTGACATTCCAAACTCTGAAGGTGTTTGCTTTCGATTCATACAAATTGAACAATTGTTTTCCGACAGAATGTGAAAATGTCCGACAGGAATGTTTATGGGCGGCGCCCCTCCCCCTCCTCGCACTCCGAACAGCATGGGGGCATGCTCTCTGGGGGAAGTTTTTTTTTCAAAAACTGTTAGGCCTTTGTATCCAAAGTCATCAGACGCATTAACAGCCTGATAAGACTGTAGTCCAAACTAGCACCCAAAGTCCGTAATATAATTTGTTGGTGTGGCACGTCCTGTGAGATGTACCACGCCAAAAAATATATTACGGACTTTAGTTCCAAGTTTGGTCTAATAGGGCGTTATCTCTTATGTAATTTATTTATTTATTTATTGGTGTTTAAGGTAACATATTTCTGCACAATGGCTAACCATGACCGTGGCAGTTTTACGGGTGGAGGAAGCCGGAGTACCCGGGGAGAACCACCGAGCAACGGCGAGCAACTGTCAGCTCCCCAACATACCAACTCCACACAAGCAGGGTTAGCATTGGTTGAAGACAGGTGCATCATCGACGTGCAGTACGCCTTAGTACACAACGTCACCGTGCCCCACGTGGGCAATGGGGGTGAAGTGTCTTGCCCAAGGACACAACGCGGTTGCCGCCGGTGGGATTCGAACCGAGGACCTCTCGGCTTGCAGCCTGCACCTCTACCAACTGAGCCACCGCGCCCCCATCTCTTATGTAAAGGCAATAGACTGAATGTTTGACACAACAGGTAGATCTGTGAAGCTTGACCGCCAAAATAATGAAAACTGCCAGAAAAAATTGATTTTCCCCGACTTCACAGCCCCACTCCCTCCCCACCCCCGAGCCACCATGGCCTGAACGCCTATACATCTTATAATGTCGTTCTCTGCTTTCTATTACTACTTTTGTCGTCCACTTATAGTCTATCGGTATCGGGCCTGCAATTAGAAGGTTTTTGAGGAGGGGAGGGGCGAGAAGCTGTGGGGGGGGGGGGGGGTGTTCCTTTTCTTTCTGCACCGATAAACCACGCTATGAATATATACGGAACAGCACCAAAAAACTCTGGTAAAACACATATCGTGAAAAACGGAGAGATCATAATGTTAACTGATTGGAGAGTATTTCAAGTGAATACCACTAAATTTATTCCACAATAAAGTGAAGTCATTAATTTTAATGATTCAAATTCATATTTTGCTAGATGTTTGTTTGTTTGTAATTCTTTATTAACGTGACATGTGCAATACAATTCAGCATAACAAATGTAAGATTTACAATCAGATGAACCCGGCCCAAGGGACCTATATGTCATATGTCACCTATTCCCCGAGATATGAAAGAAAAGTGCTGCCCAGTATTCACAGAAAAAAAATACTACGGAGTGAAAAAAGAAGAAAAAGAGAAGACAAAACATATTTCGTAATTTCCTAATTTGTAGAAGATATGGATGTCTCAGCGCCCATCCACGACACCAACCATGAAACAGGCCAGAGAGTTGCCAGTCTCGCATAGCCAACAGCAAAGCGAAAATGGCAAATCAGGACCGGCTTCATAATTGTCGTCGGGATGGGCACAAAAACATTCTTTTTGCATCACTGCGATCAGGCATTACTCAAAACACCCCTTGGTCAACGGTGATCAAGCCCGCTTAGACAATTGGAAAACATGAAGCGTGAGCTTTAACTGACGTTATCCCACCAGAGAGTGGAGCGTCGACTTCGAAAACGAACCCCATTCGAAATCAAACTGAAGTTCAAACTCCGAAACAAGGTTCGTTCCCTAGACCGTGCCCCCAAGCGGGTCAACCTTTTCTAATTAGAGTTACTGTAAAGTTGTTCCCTCCTACGCTTCATCATAAAGAAAGATGGCACATTGTCTGGGATAATTATTAAGCATAATGGACAATTCTTTATCTTTGTTTAAATTAATCTCTGACATGTGGTCAGCTTTTATGAAGTTTAATAGTTTTAGCCGCAAGTCAGTATATAGATCACATTTTAGAAAGAAATGATATTCATTTTCTACCGCTGCCTGATTACAGAAAGTACATAGCTAGAATACGTAACCGTGTTACTTAGCTAAGTAAGCAGAATTTGCAATCGAAAAGTAGCGAAGCTGTGTAATCTGGCCCTGCTTACCGCTTCAGATACTTATTTCGTTAAAACGAAATAATATTTCGTTATTTCGAAATATTATTTCGTTAAAACGAAATATTTCGTTATTTCGAAATAATATTTCGTTAAAACGAAATATTATTTTTTGTTATTTCGAAATATTATTTCGTTAAAACGAAATAAAATAAGAGTGAAACCTGCCACCCACCGGGCTCAATAAATTTCAGGTAATTTCATTTCCAACTTTCACGGGTTTGATCCTTAAAATTCCAACTTTTGATATTTCGGGTTAACATTGGAGGGGCAAACATATACCGCTATACTCCCCAAGCACCGCCATCCACCACAGCCCCCCCCCCCCCCCCACCATCGTTCCGCCGTCCTGGGGAATCAATTTAATAGCTAATTCCAGATTTAATATAAACAAGCTTATTCGGGGGATGGAGAATTGGGGTCTTTGCGGATAAATAACTATCACTGGATTGAGATTTGCCACATAGAAACTTAAAAACAATGTCTCACGCAGAACTAATAGACTAAACACTTCTTTAACAGCCAATGAGCTTGAGATCGATGTTCCTTTTCACCGTGTAAAAGTTAACAAAAGATCGTCAACAATAAGATACCCCCCCCCCCCACCCCACCCCCCCACCCCCGTAAACGTAGACGCGTACAGCGGGAGATGTGGGTGTGGGAGACCTTTAGCGATCCGTCAGGGCCGTATTAACTATTATAATTGAAGATAACACGCAGGAGACACGTCCTTGAATATCATATTTCAGCACCTGTAAGTTACCTTGACAATTTACTCTGTTATCATGGAACCTGACAACTTATGCCTGGGGTAAGAAGTCTCTCAAAAGCACAACATTATCATAAATAATTTGCCAACTTTGAATTTACATAAAGCCACAAATGCAGAAATTGACATTAAACACCAGAAAATACGCACATCACATAAAAATCATAAAAATACCTTTCCTCGCCGTATTGAACCCTCGAAATGATGTTTGACCTGCAAAACGCCTTTAAACGTACGATAAAATGATTAAAATCGATAAGATGTACCCAAACTATGATTTGAGCCACCCCAAATTTTTTTTCAAATTTTGTTGAAAAATTGTTGGTTTTCATGGATGTTTATTACACTACTGGTTAAGTTTATTACACTACTGGTTATTACACTACTAGTTGATTTGTATAACACTACTGGTTGATTATTACACTACTGGTTAATTTGTATTACATTACTGGTTAATATTACACTACTGGTTGATTATACACTACTAGTTGTTACAAGAAGACGTTGAAACTTCGGACTTTGTGAAAAGAAAGAGAAACAAAATGTAACAGATCTGAGAATAGTTGTAATTGTTTGTTTTTGTTTAATAAATAAAGAGGTTATTACTTAGTTTCATATCGGACGAGATATCAGCCCTAGGTAACCTCACTCAGCCCGAGTCAGAAGAATGTTGTGATGTAAACGACGGTTGTTCACTCTGTAAAAAATATACATGCTCTTGCCAACATGGAGATCACGTCTTTTAGGCAGCATTTTCAAAAAATATTATATTATATTATCCCTTTACCTAACGTAACGGCCAAAACCGGCCAGCGCTATTCACAAAAATCGCCAATTAATTTTCATTTTTTGTCTCAAAAACATAGGTTATGACCCCTCGTTGGAACGAGCTCGTCGAGCTCGTTCCAACGAGGGGTCATAATCTATGTTTTTGAGACAAAAAATGAAAAAAATTAGTTATTCAAGAATTATTTTTGCAAAGTGTCGTCTGCTTTTCAGGTTAGGTAAAGGGTTATCGAATGCCGGCAGAAGCGATACAAAGTTTTTCCGCTTGTCACTTGCGATAGGCACTGATGCTATGTGTCGCTGGTTTCTATTGGCACATGTCAGCTACTGTACGGTGAAAACAAAATCGGTCTTTTTTGCGGTCAGATTGCTATTCGATCGCTACACCCTACTTGTGTGGAGTTAGTACGTTGGGGAGTCAGACAGTTGTAGCCGCTACTCAGTGGTTCTCTCCGGATACACCGGCTACCTTCACCCGTAAAACTGTCCGGCACGAGGTGATCATGACTATCGAAAGTGTAGTTAAATTCCGATAAATAAATAAATAAATAAATAAATAAATAAATAAGCACAGTTAGAAAAGTTTCCTCGACCCGAAAATGAAACTATATTTTGGATGAGAAAAATTGCCACCTCAAAATGTTTTGTGCTAGAATAAGAACTTCAAGAAAGACCAGTTTCTTAAAGGTTTATTTATTTATTTTTTATTGGGGTTTAATGACACTTTCAACAGCCAATGCCCATCCTGTTACACAATTTTGCGGTTGGAGGAAGCCGGAGTACCCGGATACTACCATCGACTAACGGCGAGCAACTGTCAGGTTCTCCACTTCACTTAATTCACACAAGCAGGGCTAATAGCGATAGAAGACAAGTGTGCCACTGACGAGCATTACGCCTTAATACAGGGCGTTACTAATTCATTTTTTTTACAATCATTTGTGGCAAGACCATTTTAAATTCTTAAAACTGTTATAGTTACATCCGTATTTTGGGATTCCGTGAGATCAATATTATCATTCATCAAGAGATTTTCCTGCGATCGTCAGGGTGTCTGCGTCGGCAAAATAACCTCTGTAATGAGGCTGTTTCTACATGGCATCTTGAAAGCATTGTTGAGGGTGTGGGCGAAAGAACCATTAACGGATGGAAGCGTAATGACAGTTTAATTTTCTCATTTATTTTTACAAACAAAATGTCGTCCTGGTACCTCCGACCGCCAAGTAGTGTTTGCGAGAGGAATGGGCGTTGATGCATCAGTCAGTAGAGTTCGGCGAATCTCAAATGTGGGGTCAAATCGAACACCGAATCGAACCAGACAGAGAATTTTGAATCTAAACGAATCTCGAAACCAATCTCAACGCTATTTAACCCTTTACCTAACATGAAAAGCAGACGACACTTGCAAACCAAATTCTTGAATAACTATTTTTCTTTCATTTTTTGTCTCAAAAACATAGGTTATGATCCCTCATTGGAAAGAGCTCGTTCCAAAAAGGGGTCATAACCTATGTTTTTGAGACAAAAAATGAAAAAAATAGTGAAAATTAATTGGCGATTTTTGTGAATAGCGCTGGCCGGTTTTTGGCCATTTCGTTAGGTAAAGGGTTAAAATATAGATATTGCACATTCTTACAGGCGCATAAATATTATCAGTCTCCACTCACGCATTGTATGCAACGGTGACACTCGTCTGTTTGGGTAAATCAATTAAAAAAAAGCGAAATATTCCAGTATGGAATGAAAGTCGTTTCGAATGCAGAAACTCCTTGCAGTCTTCTATCATCAACTCTCCTGGATAGGGGACGTGATTGTAGAAGAGTTCCAAAGGAGACACTTGGTAGGATTTTGAGAAAACTTCGAAGATACAAAATTTCCGAATCATGGGGACTATCTCGAATGGAATGGAATTGCGAAGCTTCGGAAAGACCTATCGGACAGCCTCTTATAAAGAATGTCATGGAACACAATGCTCTGTACGGCCGCCGTGGACTGGTCACTTTCTCGGGTGGGCAATATTTCCAGGGACGCAATAATATTAGAGCGCCGGGTACCCGGTGCTTCATTGATTAAACTTTTGCTGCTGCTGATTTTTATTACCTGGTAAACGTATGCTTCGACATCACTGTAGCATGTAGAATGTTACCAGAAAAACGTGTGTGTGTGTGGGGGGGGGGGGGGGGGGGGGGTGCATGTACGTGCAGTAGTTTGTAATCACCGACAGTCGTTATTCACACTCCCGAGGACGTCCCCGATTGTAGCAATGGTATTAGCATTGACTGTAGGCCGCGAAAATCAAAGTATTTAAATGTCCTAATTTGTCAATTTCCCCGCTATTACCGATACGGGACTTGTTTTCGGCAAAAAGTATTAATGTTTTCATAAACTCATGTGTGTGCATATATTAGTCCCCGGATGATGAACACCACAAACCGGGATGTGTGTGGGTATGTTTGTGAATGGGATCGATATTACCGCGATTTCACTTCCTACATGTTTTCTCTGCTCTCTTTTTGATCGATATTCTTTCCGCAAAAAAACAGTTTTACACCAAAAAGTATCACAATGATATTGATATTTGTGAAAAGCGACATAGGAATTTGCCTGTGATAATACATCACAATTTCGAGTGGATATGAGAACTTGGTCGAAATCTAACATTGACAGATTCGATAACCTGCATGTTTCTTTGCCATTAAGAGGATGTATTTCTGATTTCTTAGATAATTTAACAACCGGGGTGTGAAAGGTAAATGATCAAAAGATTATCAAACTATCAGAAACATAAATTAACTCCGCCCCCGCACACTGATGTCGAAATATTAAAATTACTGACTGCAAATGTTCCCCATTATGCAACAAGGGATTGAACAGATTCAATTTTGTTTGACAGAGCTCTTCGAGCTCTGTCAAACAAGATTAAATTGATTCAATTCATCATCGCATTATGGGAAAAAGTGCAACTTGAAAATTCGCTTTTTTGACTTCAGTGTTTCGCGGGGTTAACCAAAGTATCCAAACAGAATAATAAATGTGCGAGTGACACGAAAAGGTATGACGGTCTCGTTCAAGATTTACCTCACAACTCTTGATCAATTACAAGTACCAATCTTTCCTATCCTAAGACAATCTATAAATATATTCAGAAAACAATGAAATATAATCGAAGCTCTGAAAGTTGAACGTAGTTAGCTTTTTTAAGAACGATGGCTGTCAAGATGCAGCTTTTTTATCGCTCGTTTAGCATAGGGTAAGTTCTGTTGCACCCCGATAATGGTACCAACGCACCAATCAATAAATAGGTCAGTAGTATCAGAACTCTTGCAATTTTTACTAACGAGTCCATTCGTGTTGTGGAGATTTCATCATTCGCCAAAGAGTAACCCTTCCGTTACCTGCTTTCTGCAACCTTGATTTCCGTTCAGTTTGTTTGATCGGTGTAGATTGTGTTGAGACTGTGCGTCGAAATTGAAGTCTTCCTCCGTCCCAGAACACAAAACGGAATGTATTAGGCTGGGAACACTGGAACACTTATACTTTCGGACATTGTGTTGTACAATGCCAGTCTAACGTTGACGTTAAACCGACATTAAGCAGCTAATCTGAAAACAATCTCGACTCTCCGATGTTGTTTTCATGTGAAAGAGCATGACAAAACAGCTGTATGCAAAGTGTTAGCGTTAGACATCAGAAACTACGCGACATTACTTAAATCTGTAATTAAAACAAACATTAATACAGATGAAGTTTCAGAAGACACAGCATTGCGAAGATATAAACGAGGTTGCCAGAAATGATCGGAAGTAAACACAACGCCATGAAATAATTTCTGAATACACACGGTTCCTATTTTTACCTTCGCTCCTGGCCGAATGAATGGCCTCCACGAAAAACTGTGCATCATTTCAGTAATAATTGAGAGATGAATTATTAGATTGAATGGACGCGTATCAATAGAGTGAATAGAAACTCTTGCACACCTTTGTCCAATAAGACAACCCTTAACCAGAAAAACCTACAAGTCCGTATTTCTTGAACATGTTTGATGTTCAATAAAAATTCAAACTTGTTTCTTAGGCTTCAAAGAGTTAGGACCTTGCTCAAAAAACGCATGAATCTAAGGCGCCCCTGTATGTGCTATGAGTGAAATGTCGAAATTCGAAGATGACTATGGCAGTTCAATGATTGGGTACACAACCACCTACGGTCGGTAATCCCCAATTTTCTCACCTTCCTTTAAAGCGGAAACTCAACTTCTGATTTCCTTAGCGGTCATACACATGGTGTCGAGGAGAAATATCATCGGCGATAACGTAATATTGTGATAAGTGAGAATCCACCAGCTTTGTACCAAAGTGTATTTAGGACACGGTGAAAAAAAATTCTAATCGGGATGGTCAAAATAAATAATCTACCCAGGCAGAGTAAGCAATGCTCGCTAGCAGCATAAAATAGTGAATCCGAACACGGACTACTGGGCATCGGGTCACTCATCCCTATGCTATTTACTCCTGAGTGGTTTTGCCCAACTCGATTATTCACTAAGTCGTTTGCTCCCACGCTTTGGGAAAATTAAAGCAGTGCAGATGGATACAGACTGCTCGGTATCAGATGGAATGTCAAAAATCACCTGAGTGGCGTTGCTGGACTCGAACATCATCCAGTGGTTTTGCCCCATGCTAGTTCGGTTTTTCATACGAAAAATAGAGTCCGGTGCATCGATTTTATTTTCCTTTTTAACCTTTTGAACACCAGAGGCGGTTTTTCTGGCCGGGCCATAAGCTACGTCAAATGTCATTAAGGGGGATGGCTACAAGGTAAATGCGTGGTGTAGACCAATCAATATTTTCAAAGCTGCCGGCGGGCATTATTTAATCTCCCCAGGCTGATTAAATAATCTGCCAGGGCAGATGATTATTCTGTCCGGGCAGATAAGAATTTTTTTTCACCATGTCTTAACTCTTAGAAGCCGGGGAATCAGAATGAATTTATTGAACATGACATACTGCGAAAAACATGCAGTAAAGCAGGTGCTTCTAGTCAAGTGTCGTCTGCCTGTTCAGACAGACGACACTTGACTAGAAGCTCCTGCTCAGTGTTTAATTCTCCCCAAGCCCAAAGATATAGCCGAACCGTCACAGCCAGATTACCTGCCGTATTACATCACAGGCAAGGAAACTCGACTCCCGTCTTCTAAGAGTTAACACACACTTTTGCAGCTTTGTAATTCAGATTATGAACCGGAGAACTATAACTTCGTCATGCTCCATTCTAAAAAACAAAACAAAAAAGCTTCTGAATAAATAGTAGGTGTGACAAAAAGATTACTAAGGCGTACTTCACGTCGATGTGCACTTGTCTTCAACCAATGCTAACCTTGCTTGTGTGGAATCTGGCAGCTGTTCGCCGTTGTTCGGTGGTTCTCTCCGGGTACCTCAGCTTCCTCCACCCGTAAAATTGTCCAACACGAGGTGACCCTGGCTGTCGAAAGTGACGTTATACCCCACTAAATAAATAAATGAATAAAAAAAAAATCCAATTCCAGCCCTGCCTGTGCGGAGTTAGTACGTTGGAAAGTCTGACAGTTGCTCGCCGCTGCTCAGTGGTTCCCTTCGTGTACTCCGACTCCCTCCCCGTGACACTGTCCGACGCGATGTGACCCTGGATGTTGAAAGGGTCGTTAAACCCAATAAATAAATAAATGTTTGTTTCGCATCTCTTCTGATTGTTAGTGTTCAGTGTTCGTATCCAATCTTCACGCAATAAACAAAAATATGTTTATGTTCCAATAAGACTAAAATCCGCCTCTTCGGATTGGACGAGAGCTCGCTTATTATATTCTATGTTTACGGCTCAAGTGGCAAATGTTACCGTCTGACGTCACAACGCGAAATATTTGAAATGACGTCGCCCGTTTCGTAATGTCTTCATCAATCGAGTGACAAGCAAGCCGCTTCATTTTTTTCTGGATTATTCAGACGTGCAACAGAGGGTTTTCCGGATAAAGTGTTGTTTAAATTACAAACTGGTTTACCATTTGAACTAAGATGGAATGAGTTTATCGGGTTTATTGATTATTTATCCAGTGCAAAGTTTAATTATTAAAAGGCAACTTTTAATGATCACAGATTTATTAAATAAATCTCTCGTGTTTCACAATGTAGATTTTGGGCTATGGGTTGTGTCTTATTGGAACATATACGTTATTGTGATAAGTTGACGGTAACAATGTCTGAGGTTTGCGGCTCGGAGCGTATGTTCAACCTCGCGTCACGGTTGAACATAAGCTCCGAGCCGCAAACCGCAGACCATGTTACCGTCAACTCATCACAATCTAATATATAAATGCGAATGTCTGTATCTATATCTCTATCTCTCTCTTTCTATCTCTGTTCCTGGTGAACTCCTCCGTTTCTGGACCTATCGAACTCAAATTTTCTACACGGGGGTAATTCGTCCCTGCGAGTAACATGGGATGGATACTGTGCCCGTGCGGGGTGACCTTGACCTTGAAATTGATGACTTTGACCTTTTATTTCGAAAACGATTGGGCCGATCGGGCTAAAATTCCATATGTACGGGTATATTGACCCATCGATCATTTTGACTTTATAAGGGTGCCCATGTGGGATGACCTTGACCTTGAAATTGTGACCTTGACCTTCTATTTCGAAAACGGCTGATACAACCATCTTCTCCTGTGCAACGCTGGGTAACACCCGCTAGTAACTTATAATGTAGGAACTCGACACAACTTCTCCCACTGTAGCTGCGAACGGTTCCTGTTCGTCGTGGTCGTAAAATACAAACCTGGTAAATACAATTGTAAGCGTTTTAGAATATTGGTCCCTGATGATAGAAGTTCAGTTCAAAAGGAGACAATTGGTAGGATTTTGAGAACATACCGGCGATTTGAAAATTTCCGAATCAGCGCGACTCGAATCGAAGAAAATCGAGTCATCAGCACGATTTCAATTCCAATCGAATTTCAAAGCAATTCTCGTAGAACTCTGGCAGAAGTGTGGTGTGGTGCACGCACAGCAATCTATGCGTCTATACGCTAAAAACTAAAGTGTTAAAAACTACACTTGAAGTGCTGTATTTAACACTTACTAAGTGCTGAACTAGCACTTTGTTCAAGTGTAGATATCCCAGAACTTGACAGGTGTTACAATAATACCACTTGACAAGTGTAATGTCGCGACACTTAAAAGGAAACAACGCAGATGATGCGGATCAGGCTCGAACTTTCGAGCCTGATCCGCTTCATCTGCGTTGTGTCCTTTTAATTATGTACCCACCAAGCGCAAATCAAATTATGGACGATTCTGGAAGAACCACCAATGCTGGACACATGGGAAGTGCCATCCATTCAAGTTTCAGATGTCCTACGATTGTAATGTCTAAGTGCTTAAAGCATTGCACTTTGAGTGTTAAAATCAAACCCTAAGAGTTAGAATGGGTTTAACACCTTGAAAGTGTCAGTTTTAACACTTTAGTTTTTAGTGTGTAGGTGCAAGCGCTCATGCCACTAGTCTAATTATGTAAGACATCCGATGATGTTATGGCCTGGAACCAGTCTAGCCCTCAAATATGTCATCTCCTATGTTTAGATTCACGCGCAAAAATTACATTTACATAAATTAATAAATAAATAAATATTACTCAGGCCAGCAAAGTGACAATGTTTTAATAAATCATCTCATGTGTCGTTAAATTTGGAAAAAAATGTTGCCGTCATTGGTCTTCGATTGTCGCCTGATAATGATGAGATGGTGTAATTAGTCGTTAAATTGGCTGGCCATGTGTCAACTTGTTATACGTCAGCTGTGTATTTGTATCACACATTAACAACAAGGCTTTTCATCATTTATCTGCAAGACACCGGAAGACTTTCATTAAGAGTCCTTTCCACCCACATATTTTATAGAATGAAGTATAAAAGAGAGAGGGCTTTTACGGATTTCAGCATTCTACTGCTGAGAGCACACCTCGACGAAACTCGGAAGCACATTAGCGTTTCAGGTGACACGCCGGCTCGATTCTCAGCACTCACGTCATACTTGATTTCAAGATATCGATTTGCCGCCAATAGATGCATTTTTATATTGTAGTTATATTGGTGGTGTCTTCGTGGATCCGCCATGGAGACTGTAGCTGTCAAATGCCACTTGAGATGCGATTTATTTTCTGGCAGTGCTACGAAGGAAGGGGTCCCATACAGATGGAAGATGGATACATCACAAAAGAAGTTTTTGCAGAGATGGTTCAAGAAGTATGCAGGTAAAACATACTTATATTATGGATAGGGTGAATTGCTACAAAATCACGGTGTTTTTTTTTCAAACAACGAATATTTTTAATTTCTGAGAACAGAGGAAGATTGAGAAGCACTGGCCATCTTTCAGCGTACGGAAAACCAGATTGTAACTGGCTGACGGCCTATGAGCTGAATAATTTCAAGTGCATTTTAAACTCTTTTGGTAATTCTGAACAACTCTTGGATGGATAATTCTATCGCACGGTGTCCCCACCGTGATTTAACCATCCTCTTGTATCATCTTAACTCAATGCAATCTGCTCGACGAAAATTCACAATAATTTCTTTATTTTTTATTTTTTTTTATTCATTTATTTATTTTGGCTTTTATATGGTTGCTCCAATAAGCCAATTTGGACTAAGCGACCACATTTGGCACTCTCCGACGTTGTACTGCTTTACAGATGCTCTTCTTTCCAACGCCATGCACTTATTTCTTTTTGTGTCATTTTCGTCCCACCAAACCCATATCTTGATGCGCTCAGGCCACCAATCAAATTCGGTTATTGGCTGTTTGTTTACCCACTTTTCGTGGAGTTTGTGCACAAACTACCACAGCTGATTTAGTGTGATATTCCTTTTCTCACAAATATATACAACTATTCTTTCGTACTGCAGCCGTGGCTATTCCAATCGATAAGTATTTAATTCGCATTTGAAAACATCAACATATTAACATAATTGTTGGAACTATGCGGCGTAATCATAAAACAACATAGTTATTTAGTAAACAAGCATGTCTAATGGTATAGGTAAAGTCTTTAAAGATTCGGTTAAATCACGTCTCGATTACAAAGCATTTCTTGGCGTTTATTCAAAGGAAATGAATGATCATGGCATTTTTATATTCAATCGTCTGGAATATTTCAGTTGTTAGGAAAGCAAATCGTGTATTCGCTTTTCCAACCAAAAGAAATAGTCCAGACGACTGAATCTACACATATATTATATATAGACGATGGACTGACTATTTAAGGGTTAGACTGTTCCCAGGCCATAACAATGTCGAATTCCTTGAAACAATTGACTGGTGTCCAGAGAGCTTGTCTTATATTATGTTATCTTAGTCGTTTTAACAATCTTTCGCACCAGGAGCCAATACTATAAAAGTTTCACAATTATATTTTCTGGAATTATATTTTCTACCTATTAATTAATATAACTGACTGAAATGAATCATTAGCATTTTAAAAAAGGATATGGCGATTTCCCAACAGTCGCCGTGGAGTGGTCGTAATCCACGCATGAACAGCGATGTCCATATATGCGTTTACTAGAGCTGTAGGTTAACCGAAACCGAACCGAGGTTTTTAGTTTTTTTTTAAAAACCGAAACCGAAACCGTCGACATCCCGTAATCTAAGGTTTTTCGTTTTTTTTATTAAATACTCTCTTGCTGCAGAAATTCACAGAATGTAGCCATCCCAGAGTAGTGAGAGTACCCAGACACTGCCAATGGCAGTGTCTGGGTACTCTCACTACTCTGGGAAGGCTACATTCTGTGAATTTCCGACATTTCAGTTGAGTTGTGTTTGCAGCTTTCCTCAAGTTGCGTGTAGGTGTCAGACCTCGAAAAATGGCCAAGCACAATAAAAGTTCTGTATATTTAGGTAATTATTATATTGGCCTTCCTGATTCTTCATGTATTATAGCTTATTTCGGGCATTCATTGAGTTTCACTCAATTTCACTGCCATTCAGTTATGACTCCGGACATAAGAATGAGTTTTATTGAATTTTATTTGGCCTCATGAACAAACCGAAAACCGAACCGAACCGAGGTTTTATTCCACCTGAAAAATCAAAAACGAAACCGAACAAGAAATTTAAAAACCTACAGCTCTAGCGTTTTCCGGGTAATAATAATTATCAACAAACTTTTAATTAATGAAGCACCGGGTTATACCCAGAGCTTCATTAATTATATTTTTGATGATTAGTACTATAATTAGTGTTTGGAATCTAATATTATTGCGACCGTGTCAATATGGCACACACGTGGAAAGTGACCAGCCCACGACGGCCGAACTGTACTCGAGGCTATAGAGATTATTGCAAAGAGAACAGTCAAAATCCCTTTCATATTTTGACTTTCAGAAAAGGGTATTTTCCAAATGTACTCTCGAAACATATCTGCGACTGGGTTCGTCAGACTGACGGTCTTAAATGGAGCTCCGACACAGAAGAATTTTCTTAGGAAGGTTTCTGAAATGCAGTCATATACAAGACAAAAGGAAATACATGTGATCAAGTTAGCAGCTTGCGGCTTGGGATACCTTTCCTTCGGTTAATAAATATAACATATCACATGGGTGTAGACAGCTTTTAGTGTTTGGAATATAATATTTATTGCGTCCCTGAAAATATTGTCCTGCCGTGGAAACTGACCAGTCCCCGGCGGCTGTACTGTATTCTGTCCGACCTCTTCCCCCCCCCCCCCACACCGGGTTTTACGATTAGATTACAGCTTGAAGTAACTTCCTTGGTTAATAAATATAACATGTTACATGGACGTATGGAAAAGGTTTGCGACAGATTTCTGATTGGACATATCAGCCTAGTTACTGGAAATTCAGTCTAAAACAATATTTTCAGTCAAAATATCAAAAATTCGATTTTGCGAAATTTTATCAACAAAACGCCTCAAATTTTCCAGACGCATTGTAAGGACGTAGCTTCATTCCTGACACGCGTCATATGTGTTGTGTTCTTGGGCAAGACACTTAACCCTTTACCTAACGTGAAAAGCAGACGACACTTGCAAAAATAATTCTTGAATAACTAATTTTTTTCATTTTTTGTCTCAAAAACATAAGTTATGACCCCTCGTTGGAACGAGCTCGACGAGCTCGTTCCAACGAGGGGTCATAACCTATGTTTTTGAGACAAAAAATGAAAAAAATAATGAAAATTAATTGGCGATTTTTGAGAATAGCGCTGGCCGTTTTGGCCGTTACGTTGGGTAAAGGGTTAATCCTTTGAACCCTCGTTTTCTGGAATGGTGTCGTCTTTGTGTACACTTACAGTGAGGTGGGTCAGCCCAATATGAGTATTCGGGGAGGATAAAGTATTAACGGCAGTCTGCAGCCGTCTGGGTGCAGACTGCAGAGTGCAGTTGTTATTTTATTTTATCATCAATGCCCCGTGTTTTGACCTCTTATAATAAGACAAAAATGGGACGAAATTATGTCTTGGACCGCAAAATCGGTCATACGAGTTCAAAGCGATAATCCTAATTTCTGAAATGGAATCACTGTGATCAGGTGTATGTTCACGTGCCTTCAACAAATCCTGATCGTCATATTGCGAGGCTAGTTAGGTCGAGAAACCGAAAGTTATCAACTGCTGTTCGGTGATTCTGCATTAATGTTCCTGCACCTGTAAAACCACCCGACACGATGATGTGTCCCCTGGCGGACCCAATGGCTAGTGGCATGCATGGTTTAGTATAGTTTTACTAGGCGGTTGGCGCCGAAGGAAACTCTCTCAATCTGTCAAACATCCGCTAGGCCACCTGCAAGAAAGTTTTATAGTTAGTAACAAGACGACGCAATACACAGCAAATGGCTTCCGCGTGGGAACCCCGGAAAGTGAAGTAGTGTTTCTTGGAAGTATGTCATGTACCCGAAAGTGCCTTATTACGCGGAGCTTTGCCGGGTTAGCAGCGGCGGAATGCAAATGAACCATCGACTGCAGTACGATTTAGTACACAGCGCCACCATACCATTACGAGAACTATCTGGGTTAAGTTTCTTACCCAAAGTAAAAGGTAAAATCCGTGACAGTCCACCACGGAGCTTAACCCGGCATTGCGGTTTGTTGAAGCTACTTTCAAAGATTTTGACAATCTTTCTACAAAACTGGATAAAATGTTGAAGTACAAGCAAAGTTTCCACTTACAGAGTCTGTAGACTTCGAGGTGCAGCTAATGTACGTTGGTTGGAACTCCGTTTGCGCCTCTTTTTACTTTTTTGCTTTTTACTGAAAATCATTCAGGTGGAAACGCTTGCACGTAGGTGATGCGCCACTCCCCTGGTACTGTGTGTGACAACGCTCTAAAATCAGTTGGGTAACAAATTAACCCAAACCAAATGGGATGTGCGAATATAAACCCAGTTGGGTTCATATTCACTCATCCCAGTTAATTTGGGTTGATCTTTAATCTTTCTATCTTTAGAGTGTGTTTTTGTCCGTCAGGTCGGTATTTCAGATCATTTCTGGAGTTTATGCTATAACGTTTTTGATTACTGTTATGTAAGATATCCCCAGAGAAGTCTCAGAGAACATCTTCCACATACCAGCGATGTTTCGGAGACCAGAATGATACTAAAAAGTAATGTCTTCATTCCAGAATAGAATACGATAAAAAGCAATAAACTAACAACCAACTAATAAAAAATAAAAACTCTTTTGGAAAAAGGATATTCAGCAATGCAGCATTATTAATCAACCGTTCAAAAATTCCCACCATACTTTTGTTCACGACTTTACAAAAGAGATCCTTCTGCTACACTTATCGTGAAATGAAAGTATCAATGATACTGCAGCTCAACTTGTGATAACAAAGGAACCCAAGAGGTTTCGTGAAGATCGGTTCATAAATACAGCCTCTAGCCCGAGCCGTATTGACATGTGTACTTACTGTGTATAAGTAGCACCGAATAAATCAAAGTCCATCTAATTTGCATAATGTCTGGACGAGAAAAAAGCCTGTATTATATGTGATGTATTCCATGTCACTATACATTCATTCAAAAATTTTATGATCGGTTCATAAATACAGCCCCTAGCCCGAGCCGTATTGATATGTGTACTTACTGTGTATAAGTAGCACCGAATAAATAAAAGTTCATCTAATTTGCATAATTTCTGCACGAGAAAAAGATCCGTATTATATGTGCTGTATCCCATGTTACTAAACATTCATTCAAAAATTTATTCAAATCAGAACCTTCATATAGAAGTTCTGTACAAAAAACTGATTTTACCTAATTTCGGTACAAAATGGGCACCGGCAGCCATCTTGAATTTCGTACCGCACCCCAAAACACTCGTCCTCGTCCCAAGGTGATAACAAAGCTACCCAAGAAGTTTCGTGAAGATCGGTTCATAGATACAGCCCCTAGACCGAGCCGTATTGACATGTGTCCTAACTGTGTATTAGTAGCACCGAATAAATCAAAGTCCATCTAATTTGCATAATGTCTGCACGAGAAAAAAATCCGTACATTCATACAAAAATTTATTGAAATCAAAACTTTCATACAGAAGATCTGTACAAAAAAACTGATTGCACTACTTTGGTACAAAATGGCTGCCGGCGGCCATCTTGAATTTCGGACCGGATCCAAAAACACTCGTTCTCGTCCCATGGTGGTAACAAAGGCACCCAAGAAGTTTCGTAAAGATTGGTTCATAAATACGGCCTCTAGCCTGAGCCGTATAGAAGTTGTGTACAAAAAACTGATTGGACCAAATGTCGGTACAAAATGGCCGCCGACAGCTATTTTGAATTTTGGACCGCACCCAGAAACACTCGTTCTTGTCCCAATGTGATAACAAAGGTACCCAAGAAGTTTCGTGAAGATCGGTTGATAAATGCAGCCCCTAGCCCGAGCCGTATTGACATGCGTACTTACAGTGTGTAAGTAGCACTGAAAAAATCAAAGTTAATCTAAAGAATTTCTGCACGAGAAAAAAAACCGTATTATAGTGATGTATTCCATGTTACTAAATATTCAGACAAAAGTTTATTCGAATCAGAACTTTCATACAGAAGTTCTGTACAAAAAACTGATTGCACTAACTAAGGTACAAAATGGCTGCTGGTGGCCTTCCTGAATTTCGGCCGCCACCCCAAAACAATCGTTCTTGTCCCACGGTGATAACAAAGGTACCCAAGAAGTTTCGTAAAGATCGGGTGATGGGCCATGGCATAACCTCAAATTCGACTACGTCAAAGTTGAGCTAAAAAACGGTTATTTGAAAGAATGATTACTGAAAAGTATGGTAAGCTTTTCTCATACAGCCTCAAATCCCACCTTTCAGGCTCAAACAAAATACAGTTTTCCGAACGGAAATCGCTCGTTTCGTGTAAACAAGTTCATTTGTCCAGATTCTGACCTGAAATATGTGAGTCAGAACATTCCCGTTAAGACACTGGCCTCTTCACAACTGTGTTGCTGGAAATTCAGCGAAAAACGTCACAACTCAACCTACACCTCCCCGTCCCTACATAAAGATGGCGTTCAGTGAATCAACGCGATAACCCATCCGAAGTGGTGACGCTTGAATACGTGATAGCTGCTACGCTATGACCACATCTTTCACTTCACCAAACATAATGGTGGTTACCTAGTACAAAGAATAGTACACACAAAAATCAATTGGGTTGAAAATTCACCCGCATGAACTGGGTTGAGTGAATATGAACCCAATTGGTTTCATATTCACTCAGCCAAGTTCATTTTGGTTGATTTTAACTCAGTTCATTTTAGAGTATAACGGTATCAACTTTTCAACTTTTCGGCCCTTGTTTTTTGTCAACAATGGCTAAGAGATGTCGTAAATATTCAATTTGTTTTTGCCGCGAAAAATGTGCGCATCAACAACATATTCACCAAAGTAAATGCTTTAAATGTTGATCGACGACTGTGAACCGTCGGGAAACTGAAAACCTTCGAGATAGATTTTTTGTTGTTTTTTAGCATTGTTTATTTATAGCAACACACACACACCACTTACGATAGCAGTGGTTGAGATACTTTTCTATACAGTGCAGTCACCGTGTGCTGTCGAAATGCACGCGTGGGCAATGATGTCCACGCATGCGTTTACAGGTATTAAAATCACCATTAATTAAACGTTTGATAATTATTCCTATAATTAGTGTTTGGGATCTAATATTATTGCGTCCGTGGAAATATTACCCACCCGTAGACAGGAACCAGTCCACGGCGGCCGTATTGTACTTAACCAATCAGCGTTCCATCAATCCTGTTGAATAACGATCAGTGATTAAGTTTCAGTCAAGGGCTGGATGGCAAAAAGTACTGTACTATATGTCATTTACCATCGCCAACACAACCACATACACACCGCATGCGCACCCATAATATCCAATTAAATTCTATAAAATGGACTGTGAGATGCGCATGGAGGAGTTAGTTAATGATGAAATGGATACATTCTTGGTAATCAATGATTTAAAATTCGTCAAGGTGGGTGTTTTACACTTAATTAGCTCATTATATGCAACGACAGATGCTGCACAACAGACCGTGTTTATGCCTCCAATGAACAAATGAAAAACAGGAAAAGTTTGAAGAACAGAAATAGAATCTGTCACGACAAATACCTGTATGATGGTAAACAAGTATGAAACACAGCTTGTGTTAAAATCTTATCCTAGCGTTTATCTTATATATAAAAGTGAAAGGGCTGCATGTCTGGTTGCCTCTCTATCTGCCTGTCTTTGTTCCGAATTCCTACAGTTTTCAAAATATGAATCCCGAATTTGGCACCCGGAGTTAATTGTGTCCAAGGTGTAACACATGGCGTACTTTGATCTCCCCTATTATGCTGTTATTGGGTTTAGAACAATCAGAAGGCTTTTCGTGTGTCAAATATTTGAGGTCACACGGAAATTAACGAGGTCAGTTAATTTAATACTTTTGACCCTGGAAGGTCAGATGTTTCTTAATAACCGACGGACGTGTATTGTCATCTACAACTATCTTGTGGCTGAGTTAACAAATCATCAACAGGCGGTGGTATGACGATTTTGAAGCCTTTCAGAAGGACTTTCCAAAGTCAAACACTTAAAAAGACGTAAGCCAAATCACTGCTGACAATTTTCGTCACTGGAAGGGATTTACGACAAAGTTAGCGTCCCTTAATTTCCTGTTGCTCTCAGTAAATTTTACACAAAGGGTATGGGAATTTCATATAAAAATTGAAATTTCGAAATATTAGCGACTTTGTGACATCGATGTCCATATAAATCATTTCACAGACTTCAGGCATTTTCATGTAGATTAGTATAAAAATACAGAAGCAATGCTGCCATTGAACTGGCATGGAAAATATCCCAGGGTTGAAAGGGTTAATGAGCTCCTTAAGCCAGGAGACAAGACACAACATGTTGAATTCAACAGGTTTTAACTCTATAGATATGGTTTTCGGACTTCAAGGATAGCTGACGATCAGTTGCACCAGAACAGGGTTGAGGATGGGATGGATCAAAACTGCGTTTACGATTGTTTTTAATGAAGAGCTATATCTCAACCCCGCTAGCGGTGGACATTTCCTTCATTCGACATGGATGGATTAGATATTTACATGTGTCCCATGCCCAGTTAATCATTCAAACATTCCCTTTCACAAACTGTTCTCCAACTTTTTTCACTTATGCTTCCGGTGTCTCTGCTCATGATTTACCCTTTATAGGATGTTCTCGGAATAAGCAAATATCAAACGCCTAGTCTACCCTGGCTGGTTACATTTCTACCAGTGTTGCATCCCCAACTAATCATTCAAAATTCCATCTCACAACTAGTTCCCCAACTTTCTCACTTATGCTTCTGGTGTCTCTGCTCACGATTAGCCTTTTGCAGGATACTCTCGGAATAAGCAAATATCAAACGCCTATTCTACCCGGTTTAGTTAGATTTCCACCAGTCTCGCATGCCCAGTTAATCATTCAAAAATTCCCTCTCACAAATGCTTCCCCAACTTTTCTCACTTATGCTTCCAGTGTCTCTGCTCACGATAAAGCATTTTGCAGGATGCTCTCGGAATTAGCAAATACTAAACGCCTAACTTACCTACCCTGTTTGGTTAGATTTCGACTAGTGTCGCATGCCCAGTAAATCATTCAAAAATTCCATCTCACAAATTGTGGTGGTCACTAAAAACTGTACTCCGGCGCCGACGCCAACTCGTAAAACAGCCGACTCGAAAATACTTTTCCCTATTATTTCGTAATTAACCCTTTGAACCCTAGCGGCCGTTTTCCGGCCTCCGGCCAAGAACACAATACGTCGTGACGTCATTAAATCGGACGGCTGTTTGGTAAATACGTGGGGAAGACCAATCGATATTTTCAACGTGCAGCCCGAGCCGAGGCTGCACGTTGAAAATATTGATTAGTCTACCCCAAATAATGAAAATGGACTCTTCTAATTTCTGCCATTGAACTGGCGTGGAAGATACCACTGGAGTTCAAAGTGTTAGTGCACCCATCTCACCCATATTTGGCCCAGATGTGTATTTCTGTGCACGCCGAATACAATGCAGGGCGACAAAAAAACTTCCAATAATTGTTTTTGGTGCATTTTTCAATTTCTACCTCACTAAAAAGTGTACTCGAGATTCCCCAATGACATTTTATATCAACCTTATATTATCCTAAATCTGGTCATAATATTATGCCAAACCGTTATACTTACTCTCATAAAATAACAAAAAAATAGTTGTAGAGCATAATCTCGAAAAAAGAGACATAAAAAGGGTTTTGTCTATTAATTTTGTCACCCGACGAAATGCCGTCACGGCCGAAGATTCGGCAATGCCATTGTGGGTTGCATTAAAAAGGTATAACGAAGTAATGGGCGGATCAATACTGTTGATACATTAAAGAATACAGAGCAGATGCGCAGATATCTGATCGACTGTTTGGACAAGGGGTAAGTTTTCAGAATTTCCGACGACAGTTGAAACGAAACGTAGAAGTTTAAAAAAGACTGCCATAAATATGTTTGAATTGTCATGTAAAGTATGTAAGTTACAAGACATATTTATGTTTCCGATGACGGGTAAGACCCCGGTATGTGGCGACCTAAGACAGCGGTAGCTGTCGTGTTTTTTTTTTAAGTTAGCAAAACTATTTTTGTGACTGTACCTGTCTGTGTACCCCTTAACACTTAATCACTCTTTGGAGTTTGCAAGATGGCTGATAACATAACTTCAAGGCTGAGCGTTTCTATATATCGTATGGGCATTAACAAGGCACTGTTGAAAATAACTACCCGTGAGTTCCATGTGGGGTTTGTAAATTGATTTGGGCATTGTTGGTCTCCTGTATGGTACAAAATTGGTCCGCCCATTACTTAGTTACACCTTTTCATTGCAACCCACAACAGCTGAGTCGGCAGTTCATCGAGTGACAAAATCGATAGTCAAAACCCTTTTTATTTCATTTTTCGAGATTAGGCTCTGAAACTATAATATTAGGCCCAGATTTAGGATAATGTAACGTGGATATAGAATTTCATTTGGAAAACACGAGTACACTTTTCAGTGAGGTAAAAATAGAAAAAAGCACCAAAAACAAAAAATAATAATTTTTTTTCATTTGCATTGTATTCGGCATACATAAACACACATTTGGGCCACATATGGATGAAATAGGGGCATTATCTAGGAAATAATAGGGAAAAGTATTTTCGAGTCGGCAGTTTTTGCGAATCGGCGTCGGCGCCGGCGCCGGAGTACACTTTAAAGTGACCACCACAAATTGCTCCCCAACTTTTCTCACTTATGCTTCCCGTGTCTCTGCACACGATTAGCCCTTTGCAGGATGCTCTCGGAATAAGCGAATATCAAATGCCTAATCTACCCTGTTTGGTCAATTTCTACTAGTGTCGCATGCCCAGTTAATCATTCAAAACTTGTCTCCCACAAATTGTTCCTCAACTTATCTCACTTATGCTTCCGGTGTCTCTACTCTATTCAAGATTAGCCTTTTGCAGGATGCTCTCAGAATAAGCAAATATCAAACGCCTACTCTACCCGGTTTGGTTACATTTCTACTAGCGTCACATGTCCAGTTAACCCTTTACCTAACATGAAAAGCAGACGTCACTTGCAAAAAACATTTTTGAATAACTATTTTTTTTCATTTTTTGTCTCAAAGCTCGTTCCAACGAGGGGTCATAACCTACGTTTTGAGACAACAAATGAAAAAATAATGAAAATTAATTAGCGGTTTTTGAGAATAGTGCTGGCCGGTTTTGGCCGTTACGTTGGGTAAAGGCTTAATCGTTCAAAAATTCTGAGGTGAGGCGCGGATCACTGGATGGAGGAGGATGGGGCTTCTGGAAGAAGAGTCGCTCTTGGTCTGGAGTCATAAAAATGAAGTTAAGTCACTCGGGGGCTTAACCAAATCAAAAGGAAGCTTCCTCTAGACACCAAAAATGCATACAAAAAAATTAATTTGAGTCAGCATTCATTAGTTATTGGACGGAAACCAAATTCAATATGGCGGCCATGGCGGCCATATTGAATTGGCTAGCTAATACAAAATCAAAAAGAAGCTTCCTCTAGACACCAATAATGCATAACCAAAAACTGAAATTGATTTGAGTCAGTATTATTTTGTTTATAGTCGGAAACCAAATTCAAGATGGCCGCCCTGGAAGTCATAATGAATTGGCCACTGGCGGCCATTTTGGTTGAGCTAACTGGTCCAAAATCGACAGGAAGCTTCCTCTAGACACCAACAATGCATAATTAAACAATAAAAATGATTCGAATCAGCATTCACCAGTATTTGGACGGAAACCAAATTCAATATGACTGTCACGGCGACCATATTGAATTGGCTAGCTGGACCATAATCGAAAGGAAGCATTGTCTAGTCATCCACAAGTTACCCTAAAATTATGATTTGATCAAATAAGCGGTTCTTTTGTTATTTGATGGAAACCAAAAGTTAACGGACGGACGCCGGACGACGGACTCCGTACGACGAACGGACGGACATGGCGAAAACATACTGCTACCGAGAAAATCTCTCGGGGCATAACACGAGACCCAATGTGCTGCCTGCAGTGATTGACGAGCTTCTCCATCGTAAGCCGAAGGCAACCCTACCGGAACACTCCTCAGCACAAGACATGGCTAATAAATTTTTGTACTTTTTTATAAACAAAACTGACACCATTCGGTCCTTTCTCAGTCCAGTTGCGCAGGGTAACTTCTCATCACAGCCCCACCCACCTCATGTGGCATCGGCGACTCTAGAATTGATCAAGCCACTTGCAGTAGCACCCGATGAGATGACTGAGATTGTGATGAAAAAGTCGTCAAAACAATGCAAATTTGATGTTATTCTAACAAAACGACTGAAATCTTGTCTTCCCGATTTTATGCCATGGTTCCTGGATATTGTGAATAATTCATTAGCATCAGGGGTTTTTCCATCATCTATGATGGAGGCTCCAGTTAAACCGCTAATTAAGAAGCCTGGTTTGGATCCTGAAATCTTAAAAAATTATCGTCCCATTTCGGGCCTCTTATTCCTGTCCAAAGTCATCGAACGAGCAGTCGCTAAGCAGATCCGCGAACACATGTCTCTCTGCAATCTCGTGGAGGAGTTTCAGTCGGCTTACAGGTCGTTCTGCAGTACTGAAACTGCCCATCTTAGTGTGCAGAATGACATTATCCCCTCCATAGATAAACGACAAGTTTCCTGTCTGGTATTGATCGGTCTAAGCGCACGATCGACCACGGTGTACTTCTTAATAGACTTGCTACCCGGCTCGGTATCGTTGGCACTGCGCTGGAATGGTTTCGATCGTACCTTACGGATCGAGCATAGTGGGTTACTGTCGCAGGTTTAAACTCAAAAGAGGATCTTTTGAAGTTTGGTGTTCCCCAAGGGTCAGTGCTCGGCCCTTTGTTATACGTTAATTACATTCTGCCATTAGGAGATATCATCTGCATCCATGGATTGTCATTCCATTACTATGCGGATGTCACACAGCTGTACATGCACTTCACTCCACAGTCTGATGCAATGGCCAAAGAAAAACTCGCAAATTGTGTAGCTGATATTAGATCTTGAATGGCCGAAAATTACTTAAAATTGAATGTTGATAAAACTGAAACCATTTATATCGTGTTGAGTCATTAATTATCCAAATGTTCAAGACCCGATCTTGACATTGAAGGCAGTATTGTCTCTCCATCGTCCAGGTACGCAGCCTTGGATATTTCATGGATGAGAACTTGTCGGCAAGGAAACATGTTTTGATTGTTTGCAGGGCTTCGTACTATCATCTCCGTAATATCAGTAGAGTGCAGGGAGGGATTAATGAGGCGACGGCTAAGCAACTTGTCGCATAGACTATTGCAACTGTCTCTCTCCTATTCGGTTGTAAACAGATCATCATTGACAAAATTGACACAATACAAACATGTTCAGCACGTGTAACCACTATAAGCAAACGATCTTGCCACATTACACCTATTCTAAAAAATCTCCACTGGCTGCCTCCCAGGGAACAAATTGAATTCAAAATTCTTACATTAACTTGGAAATGCTTAAACGGCGAGAGCTCGTCGTATCTGGCCACTTTACGACGGTTTTCACGTTACCAATCCGGAAACAATATTGTTCATGTCCCGTGTAACCTCGCAACAGCTGGTGATCGAGCCTTTTCGGTTGCTGCTCTATTTCTTTGGAACCAGCTTCCAAGTGGGCTAAAATGACCCCAGGGTTTTCTATCTCAGATCGGCTCTCAAAACATATTTGTTCCAGCTGGTATACAATCTTCCAATGAAGTCCGCTGACCAGTGATTCGCCTACTTTAGACACCGCCAATGAAATTCAAATGCCGATTTTTTTTCCTTGTAAAGCACAAGTGCTGTATGAGGATTTTTGGCTTTAAACTACATTTATTTATTTATTTATTTCTTTATTTATCTTGATGTGTTTTAAATTCCTAGCTTTGTTCTAGAATATTGAAGGCTGATCGGACCTTGAGTTGTTCTCATCATGTATTATATGACTACCACAAATAGCCCCCCAATACCACTGCAGTTTGCCCATCAAATCCAGCTCTCCGGAAAACAAGAGTGTCGAGTTTTCCGGATCGTTATCATGCCTGTCTCAAATGAGGCGCAAATGAACGGACTATTTCTACCAGTGACCTATAAATAAATTTATTATGCCTCACGTTTGTAACATCAGCCGTGATTGCTTCGCTGCTTCAGGTTTTATTTCAGAAATCACACAAACTCAGGTACTATCGACCGATAGAACATGAAAAGGAACGTTCTAATATTATAATAGAACATAAGCACCGAACATAAACACGAGTATCTCCTCATTAAACTCCGTTGACAAACATTCCAGTCGAGGTATATTTGAAAATGAAAATTTGCTGAACACATGCAAAATAACAATTAACAAGTATTTTCAAGATGCGAATCCTACAAAACGTAGGAGAATCTGTGTTGTCGAAAGCGATTCCGATTCAAATTCAAGTCTTGCCTCCGTTGTTTTGACCTTTAAGTTTCATGCTCGACACGAACGTTCGATATTACTACGCATTTGGGATTCCCCAATTTCATAAATTGTTTATGATTATTTGGCTAATATAATTTTTGATGTATTTGATTTTTCGGGTGTTGTAATCAGTTTAGAATACTAATTGTCATATAATAAGCAAATTACTACAACAGTCAATTGATCTGTGTTGTTGTACTCCATCTCGGTGACAAGATGAGATCGGCGAGATCTCATCTTGTCAACTCGATGGAATACAACAACACAGATCAATTGACTGTTGTAGTAATCTGTATATATCAGTTTTATTGTCAGTTCTGGTACGAATGTATCGAAACGTTGCGTATAAACCAAAGGTAAATACCACGAAAAAGAGCGGTGGCTCAAGGCAGCGATTGGTTAACATACTAAAGCGAGTTGAAACAGCTACCATTCCGGTGGCGGCACTTTTGAAATTATTAGTTTCGATGACGTCGGGTGGCTTGTGGAGAGAGAAAAATCATTCTCGAGTGCTACGGTGGTGAACTTCTTTGGTGTGTCAATTGAAGCGAAACGGGGCGCCATGTTTGTTTATAAAATACAGACGACGATGAAATAATCCAGTGATAATTTAATATTGAAAAGAGGAGAGTCACGCGAGGTGGGTGAGCTAGATCGTTATTACCCAGGTATCTCATCGTGGAAACGCGTATCTCAATAGTCGGGTGGTGGGAGAAATAATAATATCGATTATTAAGCGAGCGCGCGTAAAAATTGAAGCAAGACTTCTCATTGAGACAACAAAAAGAAAATGACTGGTACTGCGCCTAAATAAGCCCATTGCCCATTCGCCATGTTTAACGTTAATGATATGCAAGGTCAGAGGTAGCTTCGGGTAAACATTTCGATCAGCCTATCTGTCAAGACCGCCATACCTACGATAGCAACAAATAAAATGTTTCGTTTGAAACGAGAAAATGTGCGTTTTCGATGTAATACTAATACATATACACAAAATAACATACTTTCAACACTTCATTTCACCGACAAAACAAAATAATATTGATTTTGTCGTCAAATGAATACTGCATAGAACCCCTTCCCAAAAGCGAAGACAGACTCTGCATCAGGTTTTTTTTCACTGTTGACCAGTGACAAAACGGCAGACAGATCACTCAAACGACACAAAGATGACAGCGTGAGTAAAAATTCAAACCCTGAGTATCCAAACAAATAATTAATAGAAATATTTTCAAGCATAACACACAGATATTCCAGCTTGAAGACGTTGGGGAGGGAGCGTGCTTCTAAAAAGTGAAAATCGTCTGCTAGTAGCAGTGTCGCGTGTCTAATGGTATTTTGTCCATATATAGTACAAGTCAAAATGAGTTAAAGAATAACCACTACCGGTATGAACTATAGATGCAATGTTTCATATACCAATAACACAAGAATCGGAAATCAAAATATATAAATTCTTCTTTTGATCATTTTCTCCTTCAACTCAAACTTACATGTCACACAGTGGAAGCTGTCTTATTACAAAAAAAAAAACACCCACAAAGTAGAAGATCCGTGAAGGCCGGAGAGAAGAAATTTGGGTCCGGGGTTAATTCTGTGACGGACTTCCGTTAAAAAGTGTCGGGATATTGATGCAGATAATGAAGGCATCTGTAGCGAGTGCCGAAGGCGCGATTGATCATAGGGGTTCTCCCCAAAGAAAATTTTGAAATCAGTTATTAAATGGTGTCTTCTGTCTTCAGTAGGGGGTTGTGTGGGCAGGACTAACCAAGAATCCTTGACTCCTTGGCCAAACCAGGCTCCCCAAAGTTCTGGGCTCCGGGGTTACTACCCGGGGCTCCACCCTCTCCCCGGCCCTGGATCCATGACGGAAATGTGCATACATAAATATTGTGTTATAGAACACACAGGGTGATTTTGTACTTGTCCTCTAAGTAGGTGGATTTACATATATTTCCAACATATTCTTGCCAGTCATGTAGAAAGTTGGGGACTCAACAAGCTAATCTGCAGTTTATGGACCCACCAGATAACTAACTACTCAGTGGTCCTTAAACTGTAGATTTGCTTGTTGAGTCACAGGTTTTACTGGCCTCCAGGTATGGTCAGTGGTTGATACCCATGTGCGTTGTTTTGGATACGCAAAATTTCAGCAAACGGACCTCCGAGTGGAATTCAGCAATCACTTGACTTACAGTACGAGTCGAAATAAATTGTAGAATAAACACTATAAACTATGGACCTTCAACTACACCAATAACACAGGAACCTGACATTATTTTCTGCAAAGCTCATAGAGGGCGTTCCAAAAAATGATGTCAGGTTCAGGTGTTATTGGTGTAATGACGGTGGGCTACTTTATTTTATTGCGTTTATGCTACACTTTGATTCATACAGTATTTGTAGACTTGAACATATGCTTCTACCTTGTACCATTCATTTATACTCATGTGAGGTCTTTTTTCCAGACATTTCATACTTAGCTATTAAATAAATAATTGTTCATTTACAGATTAGTTCTATTAAAAATCATTGGACTGTAGCCATAGCCACGATGATTGATCGTGATTATAAAACAAATTTAAAATAACATATTTTGACTTGCTGAAATAATCTACAATTCGTCGCCTGAGTGCTAGAATGTTCTCTGTCCCCAGAGAACATTCTAGCACTCAGTCGACGAATTGAAGTACTCTAATCATAAAAGGCAATACTATTTAGTACTTTACTACTTAACATTTACCCACAGACAACATTAACCTTTTACCTAACCTGAAAAGCAGACGACACTTGAAAAATAATTCTTGAATAACTAATTTTTTGTCTCAAAAACATAGGTTATGACCCCTCGTTGGAACGAGCTCGACGAGCTCGTTCCAACGAGGGGTCATAACCTATGTTTTTGAGACAAAAGATGAAAAAAATAATGAAAATTAATTGGCGATTTTTGAGAATAACGCTGGCCGGTTTTGGCCGTTACGTTAGGTAAAGGGTTAAAACTAGAAATTTCAATTTGAATTTTTCAAACTTAGACAAAAAGCATCAAGCAAATAGAATCATGTGACCCTCGGGGGGGGGGGGGACAATGTTCCGATGATAGATCACGTGATGTGGTTTGTATAAAACTTTTTAAAACACATTTTTACCTGTTAAATTGATGAATTATGTGTGTAGTTGCTGTCAATTTGTTAGGTAAAGGGTGAGGCAGTGAGACGTGTGGATTATGGAGATTCTTATCAATCCATTTTCCAATGTTTGAAAAAAAAAATCGTTAACAGTACCAGAAGGGTAAATTCCCACCATTCATGGGTCTGACTTTTTGGGCATATCAAAGCTACTTCCACCAAGAAATATTAGTTTTCCTCAAGTAATATCCTTTCGTTGACACTGTAAACGACATTCTGAATTTCTATGCAATGGAAATTTTACTGCAATAGGTACTTCAGTGCAATTAACTCTCTTAAGTGCTGTGTATAAACCCAAAACATGTAAAAAAGAGTTACAGAACACATGTACATTATCAGTTAAAATAGGTTGTAACTACAATAAATTAAGAATCCTGCTGCTTCTGCTTCTACACTCATAATACAAGAATCTTACATAATTTTCTGGGAAGCTCTCTGTTAGAGATTCACAAAAAGAATGTCCGATTCTTGCGTTATTAGTACAGTGGAGACCACTTAATTGGATATCTCTTAATTGTATATCCATGTTAATTGAATATAATTTCCCAGCACAAAACCATTTACCATACCTCCAGTACAAATTTGGCCTGTTAATTGAATATAGGTTATAGAGTAAACTCCTGTTAATTGAATAAAAAAGCTTGTAAAATGTCGAGAAATTACCCTGACTCTCCTCAGTTTGTCTTTGTTTATAGACCTATTTGGCCTCAGTACATCCAGTGCGGGAATTTAATCAATTATATCTTGTTTGACAGAGCTCATAGAGCTCTGTCAAACAAGATATAATAGAATAAATTCTAAGTTTGTCTCTAGAATACAAGAAAGTGTTACAATCCATGTTAATTGAATACTCCTGTTAATTGAATAATTTTCATTGACAAAGTGGCTATTCAATTAACAGGGTTCCACTGTATAGGAAATATTACATCTATAGTTTATACCGGTCGTGGTTATTTTTCAACTCATTTTGACATGTACTGTATATGGACATAATATAATTTAGACACGCGACACTGCTACTAGCAGACGATTTTCACCTTTTAGGGATCACGCCCCCTTCACACCTTCTTCCAACTGGAACATGTGTGTATTATGCTTGAAACTATTTCTATTGATTGGTTGTTTGAATACTCAGTTTGAATGTTCACTCACGCAGTCATCTTTGTGTCGACTTTTGAGTGATCTATCTGCCATTTTGTCACTCGCCAACAAAAAAAAAACATGATATCGAGTCTGCCTTCGCTTATGGGAAGGGGTTCATTGCGATATTCATTTGACGAAAAAATTAATATTATTTTGTTTTGTCGGTTGAATGATGTGTTCAAAGTATGATAGTTTTCTATCTTTATTAGTATTAAATCGAAAACGCACATTTTCTCTTTTCAAACGAGACATTTCGTTTGTTGCGTACGCATGTATGGTAGAGCTGTAGGTTTTTAAATTTCTTGTTCGGTTTCGGTTTTGCTTTTTCAGGTGGAATAAAACCTCGGTTCGGTTCGGTTTTCGGTTTGTTCATGAGGCCAAATACAATTCAATAAAACCCATTCTTATGTCCGGAGTTATAACTGAATGGCAGTGAAATTGAGTGAAACTCAATGAATGCCCGAAATAAGCTATAATACATGAAGAATCAGGAAGGCCAATATAATAATTACCTAAATATACAGAACTTTTATTGTGCTTGGCCATTTTTCGAGGTCTGACACCTACACGTAACTTGAGGAAAGCTGCAAACACAACTCAACTGAAAATGTCAGAAATTCACAGAATGTAGCCTTCCCAGAGTAGTAAGAGTACCCAGACACTGCCACTGGCAGTGTCAGGGTACTCTCAAAACTCTGGGATGGCTACATTCTGTAAATTTCTGCAGCAAGAGAGTATTTAATAAAAACGAAAAACCTTAGATTACGGGATGTCGACGGTTTCGGTTTCGGTTTTTTAAAAAAAAACCTAAAAACCTCGGTTCGGTTTCGGTTAACCTACAGCTCTAATGTATGGCGGTCTTGACAGATAGGCTGATCTAAATGTTTACCCGAAGCTACCTCTGACCTTGCATATCATTAACATTAAACATGGCGAATAGGCTTATTATTCACAATGCATAAAATCTGTTGAGAGTTTAACATGAGATGGGGTCCATGTCTATGATTACAAGGAATCAAAATGAAACAGTACAATGTGTGTTCCCTTTATTTATCTCATGTTTTCGAATTTGTGTTTATTGTGCATGTGGTTAAAGCTATCCATTGTCTATGGAGGGCAGATTCAAATATTAACCGTATACCTTTATCAATTACTAATCTTGGATCCACATTCATTCATTTCTGGAGTTCAAATTTATGTCTTATACATGTTCTATCCTTCATTTGAAAACTGAACAAACTGTCGGCGAGACTCTCACAAAAACATCCCCATTCTCCCATTGGCTTCTTTTCATGTATGATTTTCTCGGCATAAATAGTAGCCAATGGGAAAATGGAGGATGTTTTTGTGAGTATCTTGCCGCTTTTATGGATGCCGACAACTTGATGAGTTTTCAAAATAAGGGTAACACCGTCATTAAGTGAAAACAATCGGCGCTGGCCCTGCTTCGTTGGATGGTATTTGGAGATTTCCCCGCTATCTTAAGTAGACCTCTTGTTAAGTCATTAACCCTTTACCCAACGTAACGGCAAAGATCGGCCAGCGCTAATCACAAAAAACAAGATTCAATTTTCATTATTTTGTTTCATTTTTTGTCTCGAAAACATAGCTTATGACCCCACAATGGAACCAACTCGTTGAGCTCATTCCAATGAGGTGACATAAGCTATGTTTTTGACGAAAAAAATAGTTATTCAAAAATTTTATTTGCAAGTTTCGTCTGCTTTTTATGTTAGGTATACGTGTGTGTGTGTGTGTGTGTGTGTGTGTGTGTGTGTGTGTGTTTGTGTGTCTGTGTGCGTTTGTCTTACCAACTTGACGAGGTAACTAGACAAAAGAGTTTGCGTGTTTCGCCTTACCGAGGTACAAAAGACAAAAGAAACCCTTTACCTCGGTTGTTTTCCCAGAACTGTACCGGCAAAACGAGGTTGAAACCGTTAGTCCACACAAAGGACAGACAATGGGGTACCTCGGTATGTAGGGAAAACAAGACTGTGTGTGTGTGTGGGTTTGTCTTACCAACTTGACGAGGTAACTAGACAAAAGAGTTTGCGTGTTTCGCCTTACCGAGGTACAAAAGACAAAAGAAACCCTTTACCTCGGTTGTTTTCCCAGAACTGTACCGGCAAAACGAGGTTGAAACCGTCAGTCCACACAAAGGACAGACAATGGGGTACCTCGGTATGTAGGGTAGAGAAGACTGTGTGTGTGTATGTGTGTGTGTGTGTGTGTTTGAGGTTAAAAAATCGCACTGGCACAGACATTTCCTACTGAAACGATTTTTCTTTTAATATGCCGCCGAAAAATTGTTTTCATTTACTGAACCCTGATGGGTTTCAAACATGACAAGAAATTACATAAAATTGATTTAAACTAAGTGATGAGCTTAGGAACTGGTTAAACTGACTGGCAAAAATTGATGTTATTCATTGATGGGCTCTAATTTAGTCCTTACAAGGATGTTACGCAAGCTTTTGTTTTTCTTATAGGCGATGACAGGTCGAAGATTCAAAGGTTCATTTAATTTAGCATTGGTAAAATTGAATTCATCTTTTAACATTTTTGCTATTTCGATATTCATTCTGTTGTACGTTAAAGTGAAAGGAATGATGGACCTCCTTTCGCATTCGCCCTCTGATATGTTCATACCAAATGGCCAGAGGGTTTGAAGCGTATTGATCCAAAAAGCTTCACGTTTTTTTCTAAATTCATCCGTTTCTTCTAATGTGTCTTTAATTGGTGGTTGTTCAATAGGATGGATTTCGAAATCGTCCAAAGAATGGCCAGGAAGGTTAAAATGTTGTGCTACTGGGGCATCAGCATTATGTTTTATATCCTGTTTGTGTCTAGTAGCACGTTCTCGAAAAGGATTTTGACTTTGACCAACATACAGTTTCCGACATCGCTTACAAGTGATAAGGTAAATAATGTTTGGTGAATCACAATGGAGGGGTTACGGATCTGATAATGATTTTTCGTTTGTTCGGAGGAAAATTCCTCTTTCTGATCAGGCATAAAAGTATGCAGTCTACAACGAGGCTTTTTGCAATTAAATACCGCGCCACTACCATTCTGCAACGGTCTGTTGTGTTCAATCTTCAGTGGTTCGAAATCGGTAGTTTCAGCTGGACTTTCGAGCTTTTTCGGGGTTTGGGATTTCAGGCTGCGCAAGAGGCGCAGCGAGTACCCTCTCGATCTGAGGGCGCCAAATAGAGTAGAACAAGCCTCATTGAAATTTACCTTATCACTTGAATTGCGGTGGAAACGAATGAGTTGTGATTTGATGATACCTTTAAATGTATGTTGAGGATGAAATGATTTTGTGTGCAACAATTGATGTGAATCAGTTGGTTTAAAATACACTTTATAATCTAAATGACCGGACGCCTGAAATTGCTTGCCTTTATACACGGTCACATCGAGAAAATCAACAGAATTTTCACTGATAGTAGCTTTCAATTTAATATTTGGAACGTGATTGTTCAAAATTTCTAAAAATTCATCAAAATCTTCTTTTGAATGTTCCCAAATAATAAAAATGTCATCTAAATACCTGAGATATACGAGAGGATGCTTTGCACATTTGCTTAAGGCATTTTCCTCCCATTCCGCTACATAAATGCTAGCAAAATTAGGACTGAATCTTTTGCCCATAGGACAACCCATTATTTGTAGAAATTATTCTCCATTGAATTGAAAGTCATTACCTTTTAAGCTCAGCTCTAAAAGATCCAAAATTTGTTCATCCGGGCGTTTCGCATCCGGATATTTTTCAAATGCATTTTTAACTGATTTAACACCTTTATCAATATCAATGTTCGTATACATACTGTCGATATCCAAAGTAGCCAGAATTGCATTTTTCGATATTTTCAATTTCGAAATTTTTGACAGGAAATCCTGTGTATTTTTTAGATAGCTCGGATGTCTATTTGCTATAGGTTTCAGATGATAATCAATTAATTCCGAGATCGCATAAGATTCCGAATTACAATCTGATACAATTGGCCTCCCGGGTGGAGTTAAGTCATCCGTCCATGAAGAACGGTCCTTGTGGATCTTTGGAAGGATATAAAATTGTCTTGTTTGAGCACTGAGCTTAGCTGTTAAATATTTCAATTGTTTTTTGGTAATGTGACCTTCGTCGAGGAGAAATTTTAAGATCTTATTGAATTTTTCGATATTACTAGGCCAAATAAGTGAATCTATTTTCTTATAATGTTTAGTATTGCTGAGTTGTCTCAAGGCTTCCTTTATATAATTATCCCGAGATAGAACAACTACCGACCCACCTTTGTCGGCTGGTTTAATTACTAATTTCTTATTTTTTCGAAGTTTCGTGAGGGCTCTCCGTTCACCAGCTGTTAAATTGTCTTTATCGGAGAGTATGTTCATGCTGAACACCTTTTTGATGATTCGTTTGCTAGCCTCAATAATTTCGGGATCTACTTCACTATCTGGAGGTGACCAACCAGATGATTCTGTAAAAGGAAGTTTCCGACCGCTGGAGTTTCTAAAGCGGTCTGCTAATTTCATTTGCCTAAGAAAATTACAGTTGTATGATGGTAAATTTGTTTGATTATCAATTTTAGGCTTTGGTGCTGGTACAAAAGTTAAACCGCGATCTAAAAGAGATTTCTCTTGGGTTGTTAGGTCATAGGTGCCAGACAGGTTAACCACATTAGTTCCTAATCCCACATCTGTTAGGCGGCTGTTACCTTTGCCTTTACTTAGTTTAAATTTAGGTGGTTCAACCAGTGATCGTACATAATATTGGCGGTTCTCGTGGTCCAATGGATTAAATCCTGAGCAACATCAAACTTCGCGTCATCAATTTTAGGTATAACGTTAACGTCCTTCACTTTCCGAATGGTTTCGTTGATGATGCTCAGGGTTCTCCTCTCAGCCTGAGGAAGTTTTTGCGAAAAGTTTAGTTCAGCGAAATAAATTTTTGCTGATCTAAACTTGACCCTGATATCGCTAAGCATATTCCGCAACTGCTTAACTACGAGATCAGAATTATCGTTTCGAGAATTCACGCCAATATTTAATAATATTTTTTGGGGACTGGACTGGCCCCTGTGCCCTTTAAACATAGAGCGCAGATGATTGAATTTGGCGCCGGGGTAACACTCCACTTCAAATATTAACCGTATACCTTTATCAATTACTAATCTTGGATCCACATTCATTCATTTCTGGTGTTCAAATTTATGTCTTATACATGTTCTATCCTTCATTTGAAAACTGAACAAACTGTCGGCGAGACTCTCAGAAAAACATCCCCATTCTCCCATTGGCTTCTTTTCGTGTATGATTTTCTCGGCATAAATAGTAGCCAATGGGAAAATGGAGGATGTTTTTGTGAGAATCTTGCCGCTTTTATGGATGCCGACAACTTGATGAGTTTTCAAAATAAGGGTAACACCGTCATTAAGTGAAAACAATCGGCGCTGGCCCTGCTTCGTTGGATGGTATTTGGAGATTTCCCCGCTATCTTAAGTAGACCTCTTGTTAAGTCATTAACCCTTTACCCAACGTAACGGCAAAGATCGGCCAGCGCTAATCACAAAAACCAAGATTCAATTTTCATTATTTTGTTTCATTTTTTGTCTCGAAAACATAGCTTATGACCCCACAATGGAACCAACTCGCTGAGCTCATTCCAATGAGGTGACATAAGCTATGTTTTTGACGAAAAAAATAGTTATTCAAAAATTTTATTTGCAAGTTTCGTCTGCTTTTTATGTTAAGTATATGTGTGTGTGTGTGTGCGAAATCGGTAGTTTCAGCTGGACTTTCGAGCTTTTTCAGGGTTTGGGATTTCAGGCTGCGCAAGAGGCGCAGCGAGTACCCTCTCGATCTGAGGGCGCCAAATAGAGTAGAACAAGCCTCATTGAAATTTACCTTATCACTTGAATTGCGGTGGAAACGAATGAGTTGTGATTTGATGATACCTTTAAATGTATGTTGAGGATGAAATGATTTTGTGTGCAACAATTGATGTGAATCAGTTGGTTTAAAATACACTTTATAATCTAAAAGTGAGTGTGTGTGTGTGTGTGTGTGTGTATAAGTGTGCATATGTATCTATATGACGTCGGTCTGTTACCAGTTACTTGAACATTTTCATTTTCATAATCATCAAACTCTCGAACTCTGAGGTGGCGTCATTGGGGGGTTATAGGTTCAAAAATTAATATGCGTCGCATTTTCATGAAATTTTATTATGTTGTATAACTGAAAGATAGGAGATAGTTGTTTTTCAGTTTTTCGATTTATCGCCGTTTTTTTTTTATCTTTTTACTTCATTTCAAGTTTAGGCTGTTCTTGTGACATTTCATTAAAATCGAGCTGCGGCATACGCTTTTATCAAGCGGCAAAGTACGTTGAAAGGTGACAGTCATCTTCTTCTCGTTGTTGGGTTCTCCGGCATTGGCCGTGCTTGATTGAATGACTTCTGAAAATTAGCTTTGAGCTTTCAAACCAATCTAGTTGTCTCTAGGTTTTTCAACAATTCAGTTCTTTTCTGATGAAATATTAATTTTTATTTGAAAGCAACTATTGATCGAAAGGCCGAAAAATGAAATACCACTCAAAAGAGGAAAGTGCACACTAATTCAGGCCAGCGAAAAAGTGATAACTGAATAGCTTGACATTTTAGAATTTTATTTACTGCTAACTGCATTCTCAGTTATTTATTCTTGTTTGTTATTCCTTATTCGATAAAAAAACACTTTTGTAAGATAAGATGCAAGTGCCATTCCTTTGAATGTCGTGAATGTAAAGAAAAGTATTTTTTAAGTGAGTGTCATGTTACACTACTTAGCTCCATATCTCTTCGTGGCAAAAGAAATTCGATATTAAGTTGAATAAAAAAAAAAATTAGGAACGATGCAAATTTAACTCCTCTGCGTAACACGTAATAAATATATTATGAATCTTAACTAAAATAGTATGATACTTTGTTAATATACTATGATAATTAATTATTTTAGCTTCATACTATATTAATTAAGTAATAATATTTTTCAGTTTATGTATACTTCACGCCTTAACCCTTTACCCAACGCAGAAGATATCAAAATTTATGATTTTATTTTTTCAAATCTTTCAAAAGAATTCAACGAAACCATATCATGTGACCCCTCATTGGAACGAGCTCGTCGAGCTCGTTCCAATGAGGGGTCACATGGTATGGTCTCGTTGAATTTTATGGAAATATATATGTTTTAAACTACTTAATTTGTAAATCATGTGGCCGGATGCGGCTGATTCGTTAGGTAAAGGGTTAAGAGCTCATGCACCATTTTAATATTGTTTTGTTAGAACTGAATGTTTTTGTAGTGGGAAACGTTTATATAAGCTGAGCCTATTTGCCAAATCCTATTTCATCTTAAAGGAAATAAAATTACTGTTTTAAAAAATGTGTATTAATTAAGAATTTTTCTCAGATAACTATTTTTGATCTCGTTAATTCTTGTTCAACGTGATGTATACATATAACATTATTTTTTGACATAAAATATTGTTTAAAACTCCTAACGAACCGGACACATCGAGCACGTCGAGCTCGTCCCAGTGAGGGTTACATGATATCGTTGTGTTGAAATGTTTTAAAAAATATTTAAAATAATAAATTTTGATACCATCTGTGTTGGGGAAAGGGTTAAACTAACGCATCTAGAAGACGATACTTGTAAAAAAATTGGAGTAATCAACAATTTTAATTTTTTTGCATTAAAATAGAGCTAATGACGCATCGTGGGAATGCGCTCATCGAGCTCGTTCCGATGATAAATCAAAAGTTCTAATTATGGGCCAGACAGTAAAATATTAATAAAATGTGAAGGATGATTTCGTGAATAGCTCTGGTCGATCATTATTATTCCGCTTGCCAAAAGGTTAACTGTTTTATTTCAGCTGCTGTGAAAATAACACTGCTAGTGCCAATAGATATCTTGTCTTTGAATGGTCAGTTCTTAAGGTAGATCAATTAATATCTTTAACCCTTTACCCAATGTAACGGACAAAACCAGCCAGCACTATTCTCAAAAATCGCCAATTAATTTTCATTATTTTTTTCATTTTTTGTCTCAAAAACATAGGTTATGACCCCTCGTTGGAACGAGCTCGTCGAGCTCGTTCCAACGAGGGGTCATAACCTATGTTTTTGAGACAAAAAATGAAAAAAATTAGTTATTCAAGAATTATTTTTGCAAGTGTCGTCTGCTTTTCAGGTTAGGTAAAGGGTTAACCTGTACCCACAAACAGGCACGTGGCTAGAGGTTTCCGATTGGGGGTGTGTAGGGTAGTGAATTTGCAACTAGGGGGAGAGACCGGTGGGGGTGGAAATCCCCCTCCCGGTCCCTTCCCCAGTTGGAAATTCTCTGCCGAGAAAAAGTTTGAAAATGAAGCCATGAAAGGAGGCATAAAATTGATTCTATTAACTGAAATACCAGCACATTTATGATAGAATTATCAGTTTGTTCTAATTATTTGGTATTATTCTGGGAATTGAATATGTCCGAAACAAATGCTCAAGCTGAGAACTTTGAACAATTCACACTCTCCTAACATTAAATAAGATCTTATGCAGGAATGATCAGTTTTCGATTTTTCATCATTTTGTAACTGTGAATGATGGAATTTACTCAGGATAACGATTTTACATGATGAGATTTTCTTGAAGTGCATTTCGAGGAGTTTTTTTATTACGATAAGTAACGTACTAAAGAAATTTCGTACCGACTGACATCATGCATACTTATGAAGCTCGATATTGCGTACAGAGTGGTTGTAAAGAGTAACATATGGAATTTTTGCAGATTTGAAATCGAGTTGGAATTTTGGGAAGAAAAGGAGACAACAGCATCACCAAAGAAGCTCAGAATCCAGATAGATGGAATTTCCAACTACTAATGACTTGCCCTCCGAATTTCCAAGTATAGAAAATTTGGGCCAGGATGGGGAGGAGGGGTGTACCCCCCCCCGTGTCGAGACGTCCCTGACCACAAATGAGGATTTATTTTTGCTCGAGACCGGTCGTTCATATTATTACAAATAAATGTTGAAATGTAAAATATGTCATCTGTATAGCTACCCCGATTTTATCTATACAAATGGGCAGCTATGTATCTGTATTGGGAGGTGGGGGGGGCATGGATCTTTTGAGTGGGGTCCAAGAAATATAATTCCGTAGGTATGTTATGAAGATCGATATTTTGGAAATGTCTGAAAGTGCTGTCCCTCTTGCGCTGGGGTTGGAGAGTATGTATTTCAAATGCTCCCTAGGAGAGGCCTAGGCCTTGGCTTCCCCTGGAAAAATTTGAAAAAATATGGCCCAAATGGCCCTACATGGAAACATTTTGAGGCTCGCAACAACGTCAAGCGTGGTATAAAATCAATAATTTCATTAGCTGATGCCATACCCTATACAGGTCGTAGAATTCAGGATTACTAGGGAAGCCGGTAGGACTGATGGGGAGGGGGCGGGGGGGGGGGGGGGCGGTTTCCCCATCATGGCTCTTCCACTGTATCTCTTTGTCGTAATGCAAACAAACCACATTACAAACTCTGTTCTCAAGTCTCCAAACCCAGATTCATATTTCCAAATCTAGAGAAATTGTCAGTTATAGCATCGCATGCATCGTTAGCATCATTCAAATCGCATACAACGCTTGAATCGCGTCAATTGTGCAACCTTTTAAGCCTTTGGATTTGTTAAGGGAAATGGTACCTACGCGAATAAAGATAACCTGGTGCGCGCCACAGCGTGTCGCAGTTGATTTTACACCTGTAACCGTTCAAAAATACTTAAGAGGTTTTGGTTTGATCACATGCGTACAATGTTGATCCGCTTTCGACTGATTATAAGAGAACTATCAGATTTAAATCAGAAACATTGACGTCATAGTCAGATTTACCACCCTTTTTTCTTAATACAACGAGTAACAGGTGTAGTAAAATCTATAACGGCAAACGATTAACGCCAAAGTGACAGTATTATTCTGTTCCAATAATAGCATTTTTATTTCTCTTATAGTCTCTAAAAGGAAATGAAGGTAATAATTTATTAGTTTTTTGCAGTCACCTTTTCGAGAACTGAATTGTGACAAGTTCACCGAGCAACTACAATTAAAACTGAAAGTCCTGTCATGAAATACGCACAAATAGCACGTCGATCTGGTCGTTTATCCACGCGTTATGACCATAGTAAGCACACAGAAGTATTTCTCCTTATATGGAATTCACATTTATGTACATATGGGCTGTGCACAAGCAATGTTTCAGCCAATGGACCTCCGGGTAACCCGGAGGTCCATTGGCAGAAACATTGCCTGTGTCTGCTACGAGTAACCAGGAGAGCCTGCCATGCTTTTTATGTCATTCGATATGGCAATTGCGCGCAATTCACACGCGCAATTAAGCCTAGATAAGCGCACAGTTCGTGACAGGACTTCTTGTTTTAACTGTATCTACTTTATGAATACATGTCGTATCACGACCCTGGGTCGGAAAAGTGGCCTTTCTTGTTAAAATGTTTAAACATAGATGGTGTTGTGGCAATTCGCTGGTGTTCCCTGTATTCATTTTCCCATACACTGTAAAAATACCGTTAAAATACGGTAAAAAGACTGGAAATCAATGTCGACAATCTCCTGTGAAATATTGTAACAATTAAAAACTAATATTCGATTTATCTTCATTTCACCAGGAGTCAAGGTGGCTCATTGGTTAACGCATTGGGCTTTAGAACGAAAGGTCGATTGGTTGATCCTCACTAAACGGGAGCACGGTGGGGGTTGTGTAATAAAGCATACTAAAGCGTACAGCGTGCCGTTACTTCAGTACAGTCGCAGTGGACTGGTCGTAATCACGCGTGGGAAGTAATATCCACGCATGCGTTTACCAGTTAATAAACATCATCATCAGCAAAACTTTAATTAATGAAGCACCGGGTTGTAACCGGTGCTTCATTAAGTAAATTTTTGATAATTATTCCTACAGTTAGTGTTTGGGATCTAATATTATTGCGTCTGTGGAAATATTGCCCACCTGTAGAAAGTGACCAGTCCATGGCGGCCGTACTGTAAGCAGGGATGCGCATCCCTCTGCTGATTAACCTTTTGCACCTAGGTCACAACATGCTTCGCCTGATGTATGAGAAAATGGTTAACCCTTTATCCAACGTAAAGACCAAAACCGGCCAACGCTATTCACAAAATCGTCAACTAATTTTCATTATTTTTTACATTTTTTGTCTCAAAAACATAGGTATGACCTTTCATTGGAACGAGCTCGATGAGCTCGTTCCAATGAGGGGTCATAACCTATGTTTTTGAGACAATAAATGAAAAAAAATAGTTATTCAAGAATTTTGTTTGCAAGTGTCGTCTGCTTATCAGGTTAGGTAAAGAGTTAAAGTACTTCGCAAAATAAATGTAAATTCCATATAAGGAGAAATACTTCTGTGTGCTTTACAGCTAAACACAGATCACGTAATTCTAGAATCTACAAATTGAAGTCGTGATGTGTTTGTCTAAAACACTCATTATAAAACAAGTGAGAGAGCGTATTAACATTAAGTCTAAAGAGTAAATGATCTTCCATCAATGGTACACACAGTTTTTTTTTATAATTATCCATTGCCGGCAAGATTTTGATCCATTCAATAGCAGAAACATGTATGGAGGATCAACACCCTGATTAAGGGCTAATTATCTGTATGGGATTCAAAAAATAGCGGCGTGACCAGCATAATTTACGAAACAGAAACTACTGTCTTGATGCGTGCGCGAAATATTTTTTGGTCGGTTAGAATTAACTCCCTCGTTGCTGGACCCATGCATTATCTGTTTTTTGGTGGGGTTGGCTATCTGAAAATGATGGACGATGTCTCTGCGACATCAGGCGGTTCAAGTACAATTCATTAGCATAATTGTGCATCGCGCTCACGCGCACGATGCCAAATGAAACTGGCGAACTGTCTAGACGAGCCCAACTCTTTCAAAGCGCGGAATGCATATTTTTTTTTGCTTGAAAGAAAATTTGTTCTTGAATGATAAGACAAGACAAACACGAAATGGAGAATGATTCAGTAATAATGTAATATCTCAACCCCATAGGACCACAAATTATTACTGAATCTTTCAATGAATAGAAAATAGATTCGCTCATTTTCTTGTAAACAACTCGGACCACTTTTGAAGACAACTCGGACAAACTTTGAAGACAACTCGGACCAATTTTAAAGACAACTCAGACCAACTTTGAAGCCAAGTCGGCCCCAACTTTCAGGACAACTCGGACCACTTTAGAAGACAACTCGGACCACCTTTCAAGACAACTCGGCCCAACTTTTGAAGAAGAAAATAGATTCGCTCATTTTCTTGTAAACAACTCGGACCACTTTTGAAGACAACTCGGACAAACTTTGGAGCCAACTCGGACCAATTTTAAAGACAACTCGGACAAACTTTGAAGCCAAGTCGGCCCCAACTTTCAGGACAACTCGGACCACTTTTGAAGACAACTCGGACCACTTTTCAAGACAACTCGGCCCAACTTTTGAAGAAGTCGACCCAAGTTTCAAGACAAGTCGGACCAACTTTCTAGGCAACTTGGACTGACTCGGTGAATAATTCGGACCTGAGTAGCAGACGACACTCGTAAAAAAATCTCGTGTAACTATAAATTTTCATTTTTTTCTTGCAAAACATAGGTTATGATCCGTCATTAGAACGAGGGATCATAACCTATGTCTTGGAAGAAAAAAACAACACTATAAAAAAGATTGAATTATCAATTTTCGTGAATAGAGTTGGTCGGTTTTGGCCGTTACGTTAGATAAAGGGTTTCTCATTCTGCGAGATTGGTGCTTACTAATACCTGTATTACAGGTGCGGTGTTGCCATCTGTTGCATGTGTCACAAAGTATAGCCTCTTGTCGACGACGGACTGTTGCCTTACACTCTATACAGTCAACAGCAATGATTGAATGATTAAAAATCTTAAAACGAACATAATATATAGAAAAGATAGTGCCTAAAACAGCATGTCGGTAATCTTTTGAGCCTGTTGAAAAGACGAGCTAGTCCGAAACAAGCAACAAACTTTCACGCATGATTTCTGTGTGATTACTTGTTTAGTTGCATTGCAAACATTCACCACATTTCAAAGTTTGTGATGAGAAGCATTTTCATTTTACAGAATAACTTCAAAGACAACACAAGCTTAACTACACATTCAGCCACACTCATCGACCACATATTTACTAACAATATTTTATCCACTGCAGTATCTGGGATAATAATAACTGACGTCTCCGACCACTTTGGTACCTTTCACGTAGAAACCGTGCCCCTCAAAACAAAGAAAGAATCATATTCATGGACTCGAAAGGTAAATGCTGAAACTATTGCAAACTTCAAACTACTTCTATCACAATGTGATTTTTCCTCTGTTATGTGTTCAGATAACCCAAACACGGCTTATAACAACTTTTTACATATATATCTAGGATTATTTGATGCGGCTTTCCCCCGAATACGCGTCTGTACGCATCAAAAATTCATAAAGAGGCAACCTTGGATGACAAGAGGGTTAGTTGTCTCATCTAATAATAAAAGCAAATTTTATAATAAAAAGTTAAAAAACCCCACTGAACTTAATATAAAAAACTACAAAAACTACTGTAAAATATTTAATAAAGTGAAAAAGCAATGCAAAGCAAGTTATTTTAAAAGTATTCTAAACGAGCACAAATTTAACATGCGTAAAACATGGCAAATACTAAATGACGCCATTAAAAAGTTCAACGGAACAACCAACTTACCTCAAATTTTTATACATAATGATAAAGAAATAAGTGACCCGACAGAAATAACTAGAGAATTCAATACTTACTTTGCGAATATAGGAAAACGAACAAGTGATAAAATACCTGGTACTAACAAGTTATTTCACGACTTCATGGAGGCAAACTCTACTAATACTTTTTACTTAAGCCCTACATGTGATCTTGAAATTATGAATATCGTAAAATCCCTAAAGTCAAAAGGAACCAAAGATTGTGATGACATTAGTTCAAATCTACTTAAGCAAACTATTGACCCCATCGTGAACCCTTTAACACACATCTTCAATTGTTCGTTTTCATGTGGCACTGTTCCAGACAAAATGAAAATCGCAAAAGTTATTCCAATATTTAAAGCAGGCGACCAACATAACTTTACAAATTACAGACCCATTAGCATTCTTCCAACATTCTCAAAAGTGTTAGAAAAACTTATGTCAGTAAGACTTTTAAAATACTTAAATCGTTTTAGTATCCTACATCCAAATCAGTACGGTTTTAGGAAAAATCATAGTACGGTGCATCCTGTCATGCAATTGTTGAAAACTATATCAGAAGAAAATAATAAAAGAAGGAAAAACAGCACACTTGCATTATTTTTAGATCTTTCAAAAGCATTTGATACAATAAACCATGACATTTTAATAAATAAACTATATAGATATGGTATTAGAGGTTTGGGTAATGACTGGTTTAAAAGCTATTTATCTGATAGGTTACAGTATGTCACATACGGCGACCATACATCTGACAGAGCAAAAATATCACACGGAGTTCCACAAGGCTGGATACTCGGCCCAACACTGTTCCTGATATATGTCAATGACATCTATCATGCTACATGCCTAAATCTCCTATCTTTTGCTGACGACACAACTGGGCTTTCTTCGGGTCCAGACCCAAATGAATTGGTCCAACTCATAAATAAAGAGCTTGAAAAAGTGTTTGAATGGTGTTGTGCTAATCAACTTGCACTAAATGCAACAAAAACTAAATATATTTTAATCAACCCTTCCGCCAAAAATAAAACAACAATTCACCAAAATATATTATTAAATGGCCAAATCATAAGTAGAGTAGGTTCAAATAATGCAGAAAAATCTCTTAAATTCCTAGGAATACATATTGATGATAGTTTATGTTACAAACATCATGTATCTCAACTCTCTTCAAAGATTGCTCGGGCAAACTTCGCACTAAATAGAGTGAAGACCACACTTCCCCGTGAAGCTCTGAAAACACTTTATTATGCCCTGATACACACACATTTAGTGTATGGGATAAACGTATGGGGTAATGCTAGAACGACCAAAAAGATACTGCTTCTTCAGAAACGCTCCATCCGTATAATAAACAATAAGAAATATAATGCACACACTGATTCCCTCTTTCGGGAAAATAAGATTCTTAAAGTAAATGATCTCTTCAAACTTCATGCGTGCCTGTTCGTTTTTGACTGGTATCACGATAACCTGCCAATATCCTTTAGACATTATTTCCACCCAGTAGTCAATACTACGGTAGAGCTAGTAGAAGGAGAGATACTCTCCAAATTGTTAGAACAAGGACAAGGTCTCTTGAGAATTTTCCAACACACATGTACCCCAAACTCTGGAACGATTTAGACCTTGATTTACGTAATATAAACAACAGAAACATTTTTAAAAAACAATTAATCACAAAATTATTGTCCCAATACTCCGACAACATCGACTGTAATAATCCTTACTGTACTGACTGTGCTTTTAACAATAGGTAGAATATTTTCAGAATAAACCGAGTGGGTATGCATTTTTCATTTTCATTTTTATGCATTTCCAAGATAACACAAATCTAAAGCTTTCCAAGTGCAGAGCCGACAGACGTGGGCAGTGAAATAACAATAGGGGAATTTTGTACCTGGTCTACTCCTGTTGAGGACTCCAACTCTCGGCGTCGGTCCGCGGGAGTCTCTCTCTGAGAGCACCCCACAGAGAGACGTCGGGGTTTGGAGTTGTCAAAGAGGGAGAAGTAGTTACTATTGACACATTTCTGCTGGTATTGTATACGACTGGACAAATTCTCGTCTCTTGACCCTTTGCCCAACGTGGCGGCCAGAGCCGGCCAGCGCTATTCTCCAAAATTGCCAATCAGTTTTCATTATTTTTTTTCGTTTTTTGTCTCAGGAGCATGGGTTGTGGCCCCTCATTGGGGCGTGTTCGTCGAGCTTGTTCCGGTGGGGGTTCGTGACCTGTGTTTTTGGGAATGAAAGAATACAGTGATTCAAAAGTTTTTTTTGTTTTTTTTTTTGTTTTTTTTTTTGCAAGTGTCATCTGCTTTTTATGTTGGGTAAATGGCTAACTCAATGCTCGTATCTTAACTAAATTGTGTGAGTTACACTCGCCACCAGCGACCAAGACAAAGTAAAGATGAACGATTGTTTGACAGTCCGATTCCAATGTTGCATTATATAATCCCCGGGAGACGACAGGTAGACAGCCAATCTGGCTATGCCGTCTCCCTGCGGTATACAGGTTTATTAGATTATTTTTGTCTATAATTCTGTATGTATATTTTTGTTCTATAATGATGCATGTATAATTTTCTGCTTTCTGTTGTATACTGCTAAATAAAGATTCATTCATTCATTCATTCAAGCTGCACTGAAAAGTGTTCCGTCGCATCTATTGAGTTCTTTGAGATCACATTTAATTATTTTGGACATCATTCTTTTCTTCACAGTTGGTCCAACCTGTCTTATAGTCGTTACAACTTGTCTTGAAAGTTGCTCCGAGTTGTCTTCAAAAGTGGTCCGAGTTGTGTTGAAAGTTGGGCCGACTTGTCTTCAACGTTCGTCCGAGTTGTCTTGAAAGTTGGGCCGACTTGTCTTCAAAAGTTGGTCCGAGTTGTCTTTAAAGTTGGTCCGAGTTGTCTTCAAAAGTGATCCGAGTTGTCTTCAAAAGTGGTCCGAGTTGTCTTGGTCCGAGTTGTTTTTGGTCCGAGTTGTCCTGATCCCGATTGGGATATTGCAGTTGGCCGAAAAAGCGAAGCGTAAGTCTGAGGTGACGAGGAAGACTAGGAAGACTGCAGAGACTAGAGTTCTTGTAAATCCGAGTCTTCAGAAATGCTGTTTGAGAACTTCAGAAATTATAAAGCCTCTCATTGCAATTAGAAATTTGATAAACTCACCACCTTCAATAGAGTGACACGATTACCTTCATTCCGTACAGTGTATATTTGGTGGGTAACTTATCGAGAGAGAGTTAGTGATAATAATACATGTAACAGGACTTTGTTCTATTATTACCACTTCAGCGGTCGTTCTCTAGTATACTGACGGCGTTTAGTGGGACAGTAAAGCGGCCCATCCACAGTCAATATAATTGTCAATATTATTGACTCAATATTATTGACAATATAATGTTTGCCCTCAACTGCACTATCATTTTGATCAATATTTCTTTCATTTCTGATTCGACAATCATAGGATTGATTGATCAATCTTTGATTGATTTTGCCATGTTGATGGCTCTGTGTTTTTGACAAGAATGAAATATTGATCAATACAATTGATGTGACAAAAATGCACATCAATATTATTGACAATACGTCAATAAATATTTGAGCTCTCTGATATTCTTCAATACATTGATCAAGTCTTCAATATCGCCCATTCATGATCAATAAGATTGTCAATATAAATTATTGACAATTATATTGACAATCATATTGAGTGTGGATGGCCCGCTTAAAACTCAGTAATTCATAACGTCATGAAACCGGAAGCGAGCGGCGGGCGTTAATGAAAACAAAATTCATTAACAGCCAGCCGCCCGCTTCCGGTCATGATATTAATAGTAATAACATGCTTTTGAAGGACGTCCAGGTTCATTAATAGCCCTTGAGGTCTGAATAACACGCCGCTGCTTATTAATGGCTCTCCGCATCGTCTCGGTCGATATTCATTCCCCCTGGGTCGTTAATAAACGCTCTCGAAACTCATGTTATTGTTATTTTAGCGGTCCCCCGGAAATGACTAACAACGCCTGTCTTATTGGCAGCCATCGACTCCTCCTCGGGCCCTCATAAGACCGCGAGTGGTTAATCAATTCTGCTGGACCTCTAATGAAGTGTAACACCCTTGAAAATCATGTTGTTGTTGTACTATTTTTCGACGTTGTTTTTTTATTTTATAATAAGAGAACGCCATGGCTGACAATTTTCGTCAATGGAAGAGATTTACAGGCAGTTAGCATCTCCCCAATTTTCTAAAGTTGTCAATAGAATTAACGCTAAGGGTGTGGGAATTTCGTACAAAATTGAAATTTCGAAATGTTACCAACGTTGTATTATCGACATGTGAATCATTTCACAAGCTTCGGGCATTTTCTGTAGAGTCGTCGTCGCCTGAGTGCGAGAATGTCCTATGTCCCCTTGGGACATAGGACATTCTAGCACTCAGGCAACGTAGTATAAAAAAACAGAAGCTGCCTTTTTACAAATTTTTTCCCAAACGGTCTGAAGGTTTAAATCTGTTGATGTACTGTAACCTTTTTCTCTTCATTATATCAACAGTGTGTGCATCATGGCATATAATACAAACACTGTACGTTCCATTAATCTAAGAGTTTAGGAGAGAGATTTGCTCATTTCTTTCTAGGGAGAATACAAACTCTCAAATTACTGTAAAACGCATTCGCTAAACAAAGCGCCAAAGTGGACAGTTGCTTCTAAATAGCTTGCCAAGTTTTCTTTTGAACTCGGAGCTGTCTGTTGTTTTCGTTTATTAAAAGTTCGCTTTATTTTCTCCTGATATTATAGGTGTTTTCTCAAGATTTACACGCTTCTAATTTGGACCTTCCTCGCACGTCTAATTTCAGGAAAGATAACTTTTATCGAGAGTCGATTTTCATGACGAGATAAATCAAGGGTGATAAAATTGAAAACGGTATTTATAATTTCTGACCGTATCTTGGATAATGGTAGGCCTATTTGTAGATGGCAGTACGAAGAGGCATATTTACCACTCCTATATATCCAACAGTGTTTTGTTTAAAAATGGAACTTGTTAAATTATTATAACCTTTTATTTTCTGTTTTTATTTACAGAAAAGCACAGAAAGGTTTAACTTGCTTACGGGATCAAAATACAAACTGGGGTTGTGCAGCCGCAGATAAGTATTTAATGCTTGATGCACTCAGTGTTCAATCAGGACTCTGCAACGGACCAGAAATGTCGGATGAAACTCGTCTACGTGAGTTAACTATTTTGCTCTCAACACTACTTGGTGCTAGAGTGCTGGAAACCCATAATTGGGCTTTCTTCTGAAGTGCTGACCAAAGTTTTCATATTCCGTGAATGTGCTTCACATAATTTTTGGCGTGAAATTATAGAATCTGTATGAATTTTCTTGGTTGTAATTTATGGGAGAGTGCATGTAAATTAATGGGAGAGTGCTTACAGGCGCTCTCCCATAAATTATAACAAAGCAAGGGCATGTGGACACATTTTCTTCAATCCCAAATAAGTAAGCACTCTTGCAGTTAAGACGTATTGTAGGTTTACCTTTATTAGGCAATATCTTACCTCCTACAAGTATCTGGGAATTTCATTGGTTCAAAGACGTCACATGCAGACTGCATATAAAACCATACGCTGCCTGTCAACATCAATATACGCTGACAGCTATGGGTAATCTCCCCTTTGTTCATTGATTATTCAAAATGGCGGCAGCCGATATATGCTTCAAGTTGAAAGATTGAGTGTTGGGAGCCCATATTTGGTCTGAAGTGCAGGTTAGACAACTTAAAAGGCTTCATATTCTGTGAATGTGTGTCATGTTATCTTCGAGATGAAATTGTTTGGTATGTATGAATTTGTCTTGTTACAATTTATGGGAGAGTGCCGATGGGCACTCTCCCATAAATTGTAAACAAGGCAAAGACACGTGAACACATTGTGAGAATTCTCTCATTTAATTTTGATCGCTTATTTTATTAGTTCTGTGCATATATGCAGCAGTCGGTAAGATATATTCGTTAAACAGTTTGTCGGTAGCCTAATATGGTATATATGGTGTCAGTTAATTCCATATTGGACTAGAGCTTCGCTCTCGTCCAATATGAAATTAACTGACACCATATATACTATATTAGGCCACCAACAAACTGTGTAACTAATATTATACCATATGCCATGACATCATCCATCTAGGAAGTGCGGTGGCTCAGTAGATAGAAATGCAGGCTGCAAGCCGAGAGGTCCTCCGTTCGAATCCCACCTGCTGCAACTGTGTTGTGTCCTTGGGCAAGACACTTTATCCCAATTGCCCACGCGGGGGCACGGTGGCGTTGTGTACTAAGGCGTACTGCACGTCGATGGTGCACTTGTCTTCAACCAATGCTAACACTGCTTGAGTGGAGTTAGTATATTGGGGAGTCTGACAGTTGCTTGCCGTTGCTCGGTGGCTAGGTGGTCCTCTCCGGGTACTCCGGCTGCCTCCAACCTTAAAACTGTCCGACACGAGGTGACCCTGACTGCCGAAAGTGTCGTTAAACCCCAATAAATAAATATAAATAAATCATCCATCTGTGAACCATTACATTCTGAAGAAAAATAAAATGTTTTATCATAAGCAGCTTAGAAGCCCAGATCGGCCCAGAAAAATATATCTGTTTTTAGCCGCTCGCATTTATGATGATATATGTGTCATTTGAGCCGCGTAGACGCGAGTTTGTAAAGATGAAAAACCCATTCCGCTGATTGAGATGAGGAGGGGAACCCCTTCCTGTGAATGTCTGAACATAACCCATTCAGCCCCGAGCGACCCAATTCTACATTCATAGGGTGGCTCTCTATAGTTAGTTAAAATAGTATTCATCCTCCTTACCCAGAATTTTTTTAACGAATTAGCCCGCTTCTGTATTACACAATTTTTGTTTGAAGCAAAATGTATGCATGCATTCTCAGCGATTTGTAAGATTCAGAGAATCATTTCCACGCGTAACTTCTTGTCGAAAAGATGAAACCTGCACAAAATTCTCTTGGTTTTTATTTTATTGTTTCCAAAACGTAGCTTATAACCAGTGATTGGAATGGAGAGCTCGTTCCAATGAGTTGCCATCAGTCATGTTTGAAAAAAAGAATACAATTTGAAAAGAGACTTTTTGTGTAATGCTTGCAGAATATGGCGGCGCGCTGTATTGTTTAAGTTTTCTGTACCATTACCAATCTAATAGGTTTATCTTTCTGCAGCTCACCCACCACTTTTAGGAGTTTTTATCGATAAGCAGACGATACGCTATTATGTGTATAACACACTACTAACTGGAGCCTAGAGATAATTAGGGCTAGGAGACGGATCAATCGATTGTAGTTCTCGACATCATCCAAATCGAATCAGTGTCACTAAGAGCAGGATATAGTGGTAGAATATGTGCTTAAAATATACGATATAAAATTAAATTCAAGCAAGTGCATACTTGCGGATCTTCCACCAAGTTAAAGATCTCGGTGTTTAAACATGTATCACAGACCGGTATAGCATTCATCTATTCCAGTCGTACTGCCCTTTAAATGTAGCATTCGACACAAGGACGTCACAGCGTGGAAAAGTCTGCTCCCGTTGATAATTACCACAAAGAACATTCCGAAATGGTCAAATCTCGCATATCGAAAACGATGCGGGTTCTGAATGCGAACCAAAATACTGTCTGAGCTATTTTCAGCCTTTTTGGGAGTGGCACAGTAACCAAGTGGTATGGTGGCAGAATATTCATGGTCAGGCTACGATTGTCGTAGTTTCGGGGTCGAATCCCATCTATGCTGGTTCCAGAAAATTTGCAGTTTGGGAAATAGCACACGACTGTTGGGATATGTGGTTGACAATGACAATGTATAGTACAAACATGGTACTCATGTTATCGCCGTGAGCGTGGCGGCTCACTAGTTTGGATATTAGACTTGAACCCTTTACCTGACATGAAAAGCAGACGACACTTGCAAACAGAATTCTTGAATAACTAATTTTTTGTCCCCAAAACATAGGTTGTGACCTCTCTTTGGAACGAGCTCGACGAGCTCGTTCCAAAGAGGGGTCATAACCTATGTTTCGAGGCAAAAATGAAAAAGATAATGAAAATTAATTAGCGATTTTTGTGATTAGCGCTGGCCGGTTTTGGTCGTTACGTTTGGTAAAGGATTAAAATGAAAAGGTCAAATGCTCGATCTTGACTAGCGGTAGCTACACCGGGTCCATGGGCAAGACGCTCAATCTCGATTGCCCATTCGGACATGCTGGCGACTTGTACTAAGGCGTACTGCACAGCAACGGTGCACCTGCCTTTAACTGGTGCTAACTCTGCTTGTTCAGAGTTAGTAAATTGAAGAATCTGACAGCTGCTCATCGCTGCTAGGTCGTTCTCTCCGAGTGCTTCGGCTTCCTCGATCCGTAAAACTACCGGATACGGTGGGACTCTGGCTGTTGAAAGTGGCGTTCGTTAAATCCCAATAAGCAAACTAATATTCTATCACCTTTTACACATCCTACTAAAGATGATCAGCAATTCATTTTGTGAAACCTAAATAAAATGACCCAAACAGTAAAATACAAAAAAATATTTCAGTGAAAAATACAAACCACACTATTTTTTTAACCCTTTCAGCACTGGGGTTCATAAATGGTATCATCTTATAAACTACTATATACATCGAAATGGACCGGCCTGTCTTGTATGTTTTAGGCCGTTCGGTGATAATTTATTCTTACTGTCCAATAGGGCTGTGGAATTCAATTTTCATTGATTGTCCGGTCAAGTTAGTACTCACGGATTGCCAACTTTTACTTTTCGCAAAAAAAAAAAACCATTATAAGTGTTTAAGAAAAATTGAAGTAATGATTCGGTTTTGTCATTAGCCGTTTTATTGCTGTTATAATTTCTTTATACTGTTTCGACTCCTTGTATTTTACATTAGTGCGGTTTCACTCTGCTTTAGGGCAGATGTTATGTTTTACAGATGTTTAGTCCTTTGCCCAACGCAGACGATATCAAAATTTATCATTTTCAAACTTATTTTTTCAAATTCTTAAAAAAAACAACATATAATGTGACCCAGCATTGGAACGAGCTCATTCCAATGAGACGCCACATGATATGGTTTTGTTGATTTTTTGAAAAATATTTTTTTCAAAAGCTGTATTTTGTATATTGGGCGGGTGGATGCGACCGATTCGTTAGGTAAATGGTTAAAAAGAGATAACACTTTCGTCCATTTATAGAAAAATAAAACCAATAAAATACGATTGAAAGTCGAAACTAAATGATGTGTTGTTACTCTGCTGTTGAGGCAACCCGAAGCTTTCTCTGGGTCCAACGTGCCACTTTTAAACGACCTCTTGAGTGATAGCGGAGGCTTCCTAACGTTTGAGGCGTTTGCCACAAAATACGATATCAAAACACCGTTCACTGTCTTCCAGGGGACAAACAAGGCGATTCCAAGGCTGTAGGGGAAAAAACTGAAAGGGGAAAAAATCCGATTGTGTTCTGATTCCACTAATAGAGAAACTAAAAGAAACGAAAACGGTCAACAAAACATTTATCTATTATTTCTGCAAAGGGCGATTTCCGATCCACTTCGGAAAAATGGAAGGAGCATTTGTATGCTGATCTCACACATGAGGATTGGAGATAGATATACAAAAGCCCTTTCATAATAATCACAGACGATACTTTCCTCCAAATCCTACAATACAAAATTCTAAATGGTGCTCTCTATACAAATTCCCGTCTTTTTAAATGTAAATTGTCTGAAACTGAACTGTGTACTTCCACACCAAAGAAACGGTGCCTTGTTCTTTGAATGTCCTATAATCTTTCCCTTCTAGTTATTCTGTACATAAAGTTCTTTATTCCTGCAAGGTAAGATGTAAACCCAGCTTTCATGGTCTAATTGAAGTTCTGCGTCGGTACTGTAAATGGGAACTATATTCCCTTCACATGTATACCCCCTCCCCCAACCCCAACCCCCCCCCCCCCCCCCCAAAAAAAAAAAAAATAAAAAAAAATCGCGATTAATTCTCACAAGATGGGTACTTTTCAAATCACTGCTTCATCCTCCAGATAATGTTTCAGTTGTGGACAATAGACCTCGACTTTTTCTTTCTTTTTTTTTCTTTTAACCCTTTACCTAATGTAACGCCCAAAACCGGCCAGCGCTATTCACAAAAATCGTCAATTATTTTCATTATTTTTTTAATTTTTTGTCTCGAGAACATAGGTTATGACCTCTCTTTGGAACGAGCTCGACGAGCTCGTTCCAAAGAGGGATTATAACCTATGTTTTTGAGACAAAAAATGAAACAAATAATTATCTAAGAATTTTGATTGCATGTGTCGTCTGCTTTTGATGTTAGGTAAAGGGTTAATGTTTGTAGTCCACATAAAGTAAGGCTTCTCTTGCGACAATACTTTTTCATTGTGTTACCATCAGTAACTATTTATAATTATTTATTTATTGGTGTTTAAGGTCACATACTTATGCACAATGGCTAATAGTGACCGTGACAGTTTTACGGGTGGAGGAAGCCGGAGTACCCGGAGAGAACCACCGAGCAACGACGAGCAGCTGTCAGCTCTCCAACATCGTAACTCTGAACTCTGCACCGCAGCACAGGCAGGGTTAGATTGGTTGAAGACATGCGCACCATCGACGTGCAGTACGCCTCAGTACACAGCGTCATCGTGCCCCCATGTAGGCAATCGGGGTGAAGTGTCTTGCCCAAGGACACAACGTGGTTGCCGCAGGTGGGATTGGAACCGAGGACCTCTCGGCTTGCAGCCTGCACCTCTACCAACTGAGCCACCGCGCCCCCACCATCAGTAACTGTTATTAGGTTGTTATTTCTGTTTTCTAAACAACTAAAAATGATAACCATGTCTTGATCCCAGAAATGCGATTCAGGTACAGCTTTACGCAGGTAGACCTTTGTATCCATATGTAATCATGTAAATTATATATTTGTTGTATACTACTTGTGTGTCTATATGTAATTACGTATTTTTACATGTCTGAATAAACAAATTGGAGAAAAAAAACCCCACAAAAACTTACCCACCACACCTTCCGAAACATGTACCAGTTGGAATAAGTTGTAGAAATACCACAAGTGACTTTTCATCCCATTTTCCTCTGTCGATAATTAAAACCCAAGCCTAAATGCCATTTTTGGGGAGTTCACTCCTGGGAGCTTAACAACTGATTGAAGACTTGGAGTTGCCAACAGAGACATCTGTAATATATTTTTTTGTTATCCAGAACTTATTTCTGCCTCCTCCACCTTCAATTTCTGCTGCACCCTCCAAAAAAACCTCTAAAAACTAAAGAAGAAAAAACCCAACCTCAAACACTTTTCTTTCATAGAGCCCAAAACAGTTCCCAGCAGTATAGGCCTAAACGTACGCTAGAAAAACCTCAGATTCGCTCACAGGGCACTGAATTTTATAACCCCCCACAATTGCCTCCTGCATGTCATACTACCCCCTCCCCACCCACACCCCACACCCCACCCCCAAAGCTAGCTGGGCATATAGAATCCTGTCTACGCGTCTGATAAATTGTAACAAAGCAAATCCATCCTGATTGAAAACTATTTTTTTGTGGTATGCCACGTTAATGCTCTTGTCGGACACTGTCACCCCAACCACTCGATGCCAGGAACCCTGTAGCTTCGGCCTCCTTCAGAGTTCTAGCGATAACATTTCTACGTCAGATGCAAATGCCGTGATCATATCTTACCAAACAGCATGTTAATTTCGTTCTGTGTTTCTTTATCTCGTTACAGTGATCACCAACTTTAACAATGATATATACATACCGGAGTTTGAACAGGTGGTGTTTGACCTGGCGTACGAATGTCACGCAAATGATATAACTCCATTCACTGGATCCACAGTGAAAGAATTCCAAAAGTTCCTCAAGTAAGTCCAGTGTACGAAATATACCAGCCCAAATGCAACGAAGCTTTATTCAGTCCCCTGGGTGCATTAAGACGCCATCTTCAATTCTTTAGATTTGCAGATGGCGCCTTGATGTACTCAACTAATGATTCAATGTCGTTTATGTCTCGTCAACATATTAGTATATGCTACATTTGGTTGAATACTTACTGAGGTGAAATGTCGTCTGTTTTCATAACTTGATAAAAATTTATTAAAATATCCCCAACTCCTTGCTAATAGTGATACAACAGGTGCAAACGACCCGGGTGGATTTTTCAAATTTTATTTTAAAAGATTGTAAATATAGGCCAAAGTTTCTGAACTGTGGCTAACCTTCGACCTTTCCCAAATATGAGAAGACAATATTGCCCAATAAGTTTTCTAATTTTAATTTTGTCACGACACTTCGTTGCTAAAAAGTCATTCCTTATAAGCTACATTTTTGCAGCAACTTACAAAAATGTGTATGTAGTTGTTGGGTATTCGAAATCTGTGCGGAGTGATTTATAATTGAATATGGATGTCAATGGAATTTAATACATCGGCACTGTGGGGTTCAGCGATATATCTGTTACGTAACAAATCATTAAGTTCACCAAAAACTTAAACAAAATTCTTAATAAACTTTCTTTTAATATATTTTCTGTGTGTCCCATGAAATAGTTCTTATGCCCCCACCCCGCCTTATTATCTCGCTTAGCCTTGGGACCCCAACCCGAAGGAAAGTCGGATGGCGCAATAACACCTTCGCTTCGAAGTGATTTTCCAATTTTCGATCATATTCTCCGACTTTTCCAAGCAGTTGAAAAAGTTTTCCGAAATTCCGACTCGAGTCTGTGAATGGACCGGTTTTTGGATTTCATTGTTCCTTTCCCCTCACACTGGCCATGCAAAACAATACAAGAGACTGACAGTTATTCAGCCAATATCTTCTCCTTCCTACTGATTGACAGTCAGTTGGAATGAGTGGTTATATATGGTTGAATAGCAGCCAGTCTACAGTCCTTGTGTAGCCTGGTGAATGTAAGGGAAAATTCATGGACCTACCGGGGGAAATGAATTTTTCTTGTGGTTAAAAATGACTAGATTTAAGCCAGAGGGAGGCCTCAGATTCCATCTCAGGGATTCAAAAAATACAATGTTTCCTCGGGGGAGGCCCCCAGATCCCCACCAACCATCCAGAGGGTGATACCCTCTCTCGAAAACTCCCCAACTCGGGGCGCGGCCCTTAGAACATTCCATCAGTATCTTGTACTGGGACCTCAACCCCCAGTTTGAAATCTAACCGACCACACCCCATTGAAAACCCTCTAGCTATGTCCCTGTTTTCGATATATATCATTAGACCACATTTATCATTGATATTTTCTCCTTATCGTCACTCGATCGAGAAGGTGATAAAATAAAATAATGAATAAAAGTGGTTTTGGATTTTCATTACAACGAAACGCCCGGCATTAAACAATATAGACCGCAATTTGCTGGTTCTGCAGAGAGAAACATTTTCAAGGCCCAGCTTTTTCCCAACCCATTCACTTGTACGGGGCTTCATGTTGTCAAAGGTACCGATGGAAATTTCACGCAGGAAATTTACTCAACCTAGTGCAGTCGCAATAATCAATATTTATTTATTTATTGGTGTTTAAGGTCACATATTTCTGCGCAATGGCTAACCATGACCGTGACAGTTTTACGGGTGGAGGAAGCCGGAGTACCCGGAGTGAACCACCGGGCAACGGCGAGCAACTGTCAGCTCCCCAACATACCAACTCCACACAAGCAGGGTTAGCATTGGTTGAAGACAGGTGCACCATCGACATGCAGTACGCCTTAGTACACAACGTCACCGTGCCCCCCACGTGGGCAATGGGGGGTGAAGTGTCTTGCCCAAGGACACAACGCGGTTTCCGCAGGTGGGATTCGAACCGAGGACCTCTCGGCTTGCAGCCTGCACCTCTACCAACTGAGCCACCGCGCCCCCCGCAATAATCAATATCAACCCTGCATATAAATATACATATAGATTAAAACTATGCGCCCCACCCTCAAAAATATGAAAAATGGTGTGTTTTCCCTCATTCGACCTACCCTATTTTTAGAGTTCAATCCATAGCTTTTATTAAGGGCACAGTTACAAAAAATTAACACGTGCAAGATTGGTTCTCATCACAAGTTTTTGCCTTCATAACAATGCCATTTTATTCGTATTAACTTCTCATTCAAAATCGCAGCATTGTTTTAGGAACGGACGGGGACATATAGCATCCCTGGACACATATGTGCACTCAGGGGTGTGGCGAAGATGATCGTTTGGGGGTGTAAACATAATTTGTCCTGACAATGATGGCGCAGGCCCCGACTGACCAATATTCCAGTTACATCATCAAGACGTGCATTCGGTTAAGGCATGCCTTGATGGTGTGGTTGGAATATCAGTCAGTGGGGATTATAGTTGAAAAAGCAAGACTTCTGGGAAATGTATTTAAATAGAACACACATATAGTAGTCATGTCGAAGCTGCATATCCAATTAACACGTACTACAGTACTGTCGCCGTGGGCTGATCGTAATCTACGCTTGGACAGTAATGTCCATGCATGCGTTTATCAGGTAAAAAAACATCATTATGGGCAAAATTTTAATTGATGAAGCACTGAAGCACCGGGTATAGCTCCGGGTTGTACCCGGTGCTTCATTAGCCCTTTATCCAACGTAACGGCCAAAACCGACCAGCGCTATTCTCAAAAATCGTCAAATAATTTTCATTATTGTTTTCATTTTTTGTCTCAAAAACATAGGTTATGATACCTCATTGGAACGAGCTCGCCGAGCTCGTTCCAATGAGGGGATCATAACGTATGTTTTTGAGACAAAAAATGAAAAAAGTAGTTATTGAAGAATTTTTTTTACAAGTGTCGTCTGCTTTTCATGTTAGTCTGCTTTTAATTAATCCTTGGTTAATTAATTCTTTTTAATGATTATTCCTACAATTAGCGTTAGGAATCTAACAGTATTGCGTTCGTGTAAATATTGCCGCCCCCCCCCCCCTCCCCCATGTGGAAAGTGAACAGTCCAGCGCGGCCGTACTGTAAACCGGCAGTCCAAAGTAGTCATCTCGACCACCCAACAGCTCGAATCGGGTACTACAGACCTCCATTTGTATGGCCGACTGTGTTGTGTGTAACACAAGTCCTAATGTTGCTTTTTTATCAAAGAACACGATTACTAGCAAGAGGGAATTGATATCTCTTACTCCAATCCTGCCGGAAGTGCCCCGTCAGAACAAGTATTGGGGTGCACACCCCACAACCTCATAGTTACGCCCCTATGTGCACTGTAAAATAGATAACCCCTTGATCACTAATGTCAAAATAACATATTTTCAAGCATTATTGACAATGCGGCGAGGGATTTAATCAAATTAATCTTGTTCCACACAGCTCAATGCACTCATTCAAACCAGATTGAATAGGATTCCTACCTGTTCCTACCAACATTATTTGAGAAAATTGCAATTTGAAATTTTGATATACCTTCATTAAGCATTCAGAAGGTTAAAACATTAAAAAAAACTCATGCTAATCTCTCTTTTTTCTCTGACATGTGACAGGAAGCACACCTATTTTTTTCTGCCTGAGCATCCATGTTATCGTTTAGTGGCAGAGCGGGTGAGGAAAAAGGTAGGGGCGGTGACGTGGATAAAGGAGGCCCCGAGGGGCAGATGTGCCACAACCGAATTTTTTGTTGGAAAATCCACAGGGTGGTCGGAAAATTTCTTTAGGCCTATAGTCTTGGTTGAAATAATAAAAACTGAAACGAATGCACATGTTTGCCCATTTCCAATTAGAATCAAGGAGACACAGTTTTTAGAGAACTACTTGCGAAGAGTTTCCACACTGGGTGACGATACATCCTTTTTGACACAGGGGACAAGGCCATGAAATGTCTCACAGAAATTATGGAGCAGTTCGTCACCGTGTGCCTCTTCTGCTCGCAGCGATGGTGTAAAACGCTAATTCCCGCGAGAAATTTATAGTCTTACCCCACCGCCGGAAAAATACATCTGATCGGCTGGGTTGGCGTGGGTGTAACTACCCCTGACACTACATCCATCTTACGCGAGCTCTTCATTTGCAGCAAGCAATAATCTTTAGAACTTCATTTCCGTCATTGTACATTTATACACTGTACTTGAGTATGCACACTACATGGATCGGTATTGTTTTATAATAATCTATCCGTGGCTGTCGTCCATAATATGAAATTATCCTTAATCTGCATTTGCCAACACCGCAGTTTCTGTGCTGAATCACCAATCGCTCATTACAACATTGTAAACATATAATAGATGGAGAGGGAAATGAAAGAATTAGAAGTTCTGTTCTGAAGCAGTATATTCATCTCTTGTACTTTGTAGGAATACCATAAGGCAATATCGATGCATGGCCCAGAAAGCTGACGAAATGGGATACACAGAAGAACTGAAATATGTGTTTTACGCAGATGCGTTCGGTGGAGAACTTGCGGGATTGGTTTCTCCCTCCAGTGTTGGACTTCTTTCAAGCACAGACACCAACAGCATCCAATGATCGGAGATGAGACAATAAAGCCTCAGATGTATTTTCAAGTAGTCATTTCAAATTGTACTACAAATTTAGCCATTACATCATATGGCTCAGAAGAGACTCAAAAAAGCTCAAAACTGTTTAGATGAAGAATTATATTTTGTCATGTGCACCAGTCATTATCAAAGAATCATTTCAGGCATGTTGTGTTGAACTGAATCGATCTCTCAAGCCACCAGTCAAATTCTGAAGGTACCAGCCCAGCCCTGAAATAGTACGTCACCTATTTTTAAATTGCAATCGACGGGGACATTTCAGTTGGTCGGAAAAACGAACATTTAGTTCGATTTTCCGACCAACTGAAATATTCCATCCGATTGAAGCAAAAATACCATAAACATTCATTTTCTTTCTATCAATGCTTGAAATTTGATTCAATCGAAACTTGATTTGATCGAATATTAAATGACATTATCAATACTATTGGACAAGTTTGTTTACTAAATAATTATGAATGAAAACTCATCACAGCTGTTCTTTCATGTTAATTTCTTGATGATTTCAAGGTGAAATAAATACTTGTTGACTGTAATATCTATACATAGAACACGAAAGACTATCTGTATATTCCTGTGTGTAAAGTCGCATCACATACATCAACAGCCTGCGCTCAAACTCCACGAAAAGTGGGTAAAGAAGTATCCCCTAACAACGTCGAATTCTTAACAGAATTTGACTGGTGCCCCGAAAGGTTGGAATGGAATGTGAGGCCACTTATTATTATTATTATTATTATATTATTATTTTCTTTGTAAAGAACTAAAGCATTGCGCCCAAGACCTAGGTTATGACCTCCCATTGGAACTTGATTCAGTGTGAGGTTATAAGATATGTATTTAAAGCAAAGCAGAACGCGACCTCTTTAAAAAGGAACAATTATTGTTTTGGGAACTTTTTAATTGATGGTAATAATAACCTATGTGTTTGAAGCATAGCACATCATGGCCTCTTTAAAAAGAACAATTGTTGTTTTTTGAGACCTCTTAATTAAAAAACGAAACAGAACAGTTGTAGGCTCCGCATGTGTCAGTTTTCAATGTAAGGTCCGTAACGTTAGGAGAGTGATCTGATGTTTATGTTTATTCGATTGATTATGTAGTTGTCACTGGTGTCCACTTTGTTCATTAACCATCTGCACACTGATGTCAAAATATCAAAATTTCTATCATAAGCTTTTCACCGGAATGCTATTACAAATTTAACCAATTCCGTCTTGGTTGACAGAGCTCGGTGAGCTCTGTCAAACAAGACTGAATTGGTTAAATTCCAAGGTGCATTTCGGAAAAAAATGTCTGTTTGACATTTTGGCATTTCAACATCAGTGTACAGAGGATTAATACCAGTTTGCCCTACATGTTGCTGAAAATGCGAAGGGTTTTATTTCTCAAACTTTCTGGCCTGAACATCACCATCAAAGAAAGCTTCACATTCTCCACCAACATCACAAAGGAAGTGACCAAAACACAATAAAAAAACTTTGGATCTTTTCTCCTTCTGATATGAGTGAATTGACAAACTTTCCACTGCTTCCGTTGAATTTACCTAATACGAAACGCTGACGGCACTTGCAAACAATATTCTTGAATAACTAATTTTTTTTTCTTCAATTTTTGCGTTAAAATATAGCTTATGACCCTCTCAGTGGGACGAGCTCATTCCAGTGAGGTGCCATAATCTACGTTTATGAGACAAAATAGAAAATTATAGAATATTGAATGGTGATTTTTGTGAACAGCGCCGGCCGGTTTTTACGGTTACGTTGGGCTAAGTGTTAATACTATATGTTTTTGTTTGTTGAGTCATTGTTGAAGATTTGTGTAGATCAGTAGTAAATTCTGTATAATCTGAGGCAAACTAAACACAGCTTAAGATTGTTGCCAATGTGGATCGAGAATTTCGATAGGATCGTGAGCCAGTCGTGAAACGGTCGAAATTCTCTGTTCGCTTTCAATTTACACTACTGCTTAACTTACGTGCCGTCAACAAGGCCATTCCTCAAATCTGCGCTCTAAACAAGTCGTGCCAAAAGACTGAATAATGGTAAGGAGTCATAAACTATGTTTTGGTGACAAAAAATGAAAAAATTAGTTATTCAAGAATTTTGTTTGCAAGTGTCGTGTGTTTTTCAGGTTAGGTAAAGGGTTAAATCCCAATAAACCAACAAACACGCTCACAACGTCAACGTGATGCGGCGCAATTTGGCACTCGCACACGGTAATATTCTTTAATGGCAATTATTTATTTATTTATTGGGGTTTAAGGTCATATATTTCTGCACTGTGGCTAATCATGACCATGACAGTTTTACGGGTGGTGGAAGCCGGAGTACCCGGAGGGAACCACTGAGCAACGGCGAGCAACTGTCAGCTCCCCAACATACCAACTCCACACCAGCAGGGTTAGCATTGGTTGAAGACAAGTGCACCATCGACGTGCAGTACGCCTTAGTCCACGACGTCACCGTGCCCTCAGATGGGCAATGGGGGTGAAGTGTCTTGCCCAATGACACAACGCGGTTGCCGTAGGTGGGATTAGAACCGAGGACCTCTCGGCTTGCAGCCTGCGCCTCTACCTACTGAGCCACTAATGGCAATTAAACGTTGTCAAAAAGGGGGAGGAAACCAGAAATATTATCATGCTAGAATAGAAAATGTGTTTAATTATTTATCTGGACACTTTCGACAGCCAGGGTTACCCCGCGTCGTACAGTTTTACAGGTGGAGGAAGCCTTACGAAGGATGAATAGGATATTGCGCTTCCACGCATCAATAATTTATTTATTTTAGGGGGGTTAACGAAACTTTCGACAGCCAGGGTCACCTCGTGTCGGACAGTTGTACGGGTGAGAGAAGTCGGAGTACCCGGAGAGAAGCACAGAGCAACGGCGAGCAACTGTCAGACTCCCCAACGTACTAACTCCACACAAGCAGGGTAGCATTGGTTGAAGACAGGTGCGGCATCGACGTGCAGTACGTCTTAGTACACGGCGTCACCTTGCCCCCCCCCCCCCCCCCCACGCGGGCAGTTGGGATTAAGTGCCTTGCTGTTTCGGGTTCCACTAGAAATTCTAGTCCAGTTCGATCTCTATCACAATATTGCAATCGCCTACAAAGGTCCACCTCCGTTTGGAAATCCTAAGTACCCCTCTCTTTGTTTCCTATCAGTTTCCTCCTTTTAACCCTTTACCGAACATGAAAAGCAGACGACACTTGCCAAAAAAATTCTTGAATAACTATTTTTTTTTCATTTTTTGTCTCAAAAACATAGATTATGACCCCTCGTTGGAACGAGCTCAGCGAGCTCGTTCCAACGAGGGATCATAACCTATGTTTTTGAGAAAAAAAATAAAAAAAAAATAATGAAAATTAATTGGCGATTTTTGAGAATAGCGCTGGCCGGTTTTGGCCGTTACGTTGGGTAAAGGGTTAATTCAAGCCTAATCATGGTGTAAATACAGAACACAACACGGGTAGAGTACTTGGGAAGGAATCGACGACCCTTGTTGGAGTTTTTCATGTATTTTACGCGCGCCTTCGGCCCCCGTGAAATACACAAAAAAAAACCGAATTGTTGATTCCTGTCACCCGTACACAACCCCCTTTGTGCTCTGTCTCAGTATGCCTTCTTCTGAAATCGTCGGTTTTTGACATCAGAGAGCACGAAGTTAAATGCGGAAATATGTTCGTACGAAAATTACTCTTCTGTGTGTAGAAGAAGGTGCGTGCCTGCAGAAGCAAAGGGTCAGTTATGAATGTAACTCTCTCTCTCTCTCTCTCTCTCTCTCTCTCTCTGTCTGTCTGTCTGTCTGTCTCTCTCTCTCTCTCTTAATCACACAGTATCTAGCGCACATCCATTTCAGAAGATCGAGTACACGAGGATTCGTGATCATTTGTTGATAACACTTCTCTATCATCTGATTAAAATCCATAGTCTGCAGAAAGAGACATCTTAACTTGACTTTTTTTTATTCAGAAACGAATTTTCCTGTCATTTACAGATATATCCGGTCTTATAAATTTCAGCAATAGGCTAAATGTTGAACGTTTCTCTTTACAAGAATAATATCAATCACATACCTAATTTATCCTGCTGAAAAGATGATACGTGAAAATGAAAATGTGATTTTGTTTTGAAGTGCTAACGTAATTTTGCTACAGTTCAATAGCATTAAGTTTCCCTATCCTTGTACTGGCGGTGCGGTAGCCAACCAGAATAGAGATAATTATATACCAGATAGTAAGTATCGAATTCTTTAACCCTTTACCTAACATGAAAAGCAGACGACACTTGCCAAAACAATTCTTGAATAACTAATTTTTTTCATTTTTTGTCTCAAAAACATAGGTTATGACCCCTCGTTGGAACGAGCTCAGCGAGCTCGTTCCAACGAGGGGTCATAACCTATGTTTTTGAGACAAAAAATGAAAAAAATAATGAAAATTAATTGGCGATTTTTGAGAATAGCGCTGGCCGGTTTTGGCCGTTACGTTGGGTAAAGGTTTAAAACACAATAAGCAGAGGAGAATCGTTTCAACTACTGCACTTTCAAGTTCAAAGCAGGAGTCTATTTTAGAATTTTCCTAACTTTTTTTCACAGAATATGAGGGGCGTGGGAACTGGATGGAGTCACAGGAGATAGGTGCCCTAACGTTTTCCAGAAAGCGAACATTTATATTTACCAAACCGTCATTGTAATCTTACTGGGAATTAGCAGGAAAAGGGTACGAACACTCTTTATTCTTAAGATGTGACCGAAGATTCCCTGTGGTTGCTTTGTCTCCACTACAGTACGGCCGCTTTCCGCGGGTTGTCAATATTTTCACGGACGCAAAAATAGAAGATTCCGAACTCTAATTACAGGAACAGTCATCAACAATTTAATTAATGAAGCACCGGGTACAACCCGGTGCTTCATTAATTAAAAATTTGCTGATGGTTTTTATTAGCTGGTATACACGTCCCTGAACATCACTGCCTACGCGTGGATTACGACCACTCCGCGGAGGCTGTACTGTACGGACTTCAAGGTAGGGATATTTCCTGGCTGCAGATTTAACAAATTCCCCCATCGGGCAAAACATTTGCTAAAATATGAAGCTACAAATGTCCATTGTTTTCAATGTAGAGATGCGTGAGTCTCAATCATAGCTTTGTGTATTGTATCCCTACCATGCCACTACGGCACATAGACCACTACTGAATGTGCTCCTCCCCCAAGTTCGAAATGCTTCCTTCGTCCCTAAATATGAGTTACTACCCAAAACTCCATTCCGACGATATATCAGCGATATGCCTATTCCAGAATACCCCATGCGTTGAAATGCACCATGTAACAATATGACATATGGTATTGCTGAACAGCTGTAGTAGATTATCTGACAAAAGCGTTAAAGATATGAAAATGTTCATAATATATCGTTATTAAAGTTAATAATGGCTCCCAATAAGACGTACAATGTTTTATCTTATACCTGTTGAAGATATAGCCCATGTGTTATAGATTATCTATAACACATACCCCTATGCCATATAGATTGGAGAACGGACTATAGTCTTTTTCTATATTATAATATAATGATGACATTCGCAAAATTGTTTATAAATCGTGTCAAATCTGGTGAAATTGATCGGACTATAGTCTTTTTCTATATTATAATATAATGATGACATTCGCAAAATTGTTTATAAATCGTGTCAAATCTGGTAAAATTGATTATCAAACATATTTTTGTCATAAATCATAAGAATTGAGACGTAAGTATATTTTCTGTAATTGTTTTCCCAGTTACAGGGCCACTTTCTAAGGGGAACTATACTCTATAATTCACTTGAATTTGTAGCCTTGTTACGCACCAACAGCTTTTCCGGGCACATCACATGTATTCATGCCCAACAAGAGAAAGCAGTCGACTCCACTCCAGATGAGTCGACATTTTGACACGAAATCATCCCCAAAACCCTTTTAAAAATGCAGAAAAGAACAAAAATGGTCGGTATAAGATAAATACAACAATACCATAGTGTGTTTTGATATGTTTGATATCTCAACTCGTTGAAAGTGAGTTTTTTTTCGCTCGGCAAGCCTCGCGAAAAAAACTCACTTTCAACTCGTTGAGATATCAAACATATCAAAACACACTATGGTATTATCGTATATGTCTCCACGTTTTAGGTAACTGTTTTTTCAGGAAACCGTTAATCTGTCTGGAACGTGGTGGTTCATCAGTTATAACATGAGACTTCTGACCGAGCAGTCGTGAGTAGTATGTCTTCCACCTTTCACCTCTAGGTTGGGGGACCTCGGTGGGGGGCACCTCGGAAGTGACATCATGCCACGCGACCCAGTTGCCCCATGTTGTGTTGTCATGGTAGCCCACATCAGCGGCCATGTTGTGACGGCATTACTATGTTGATACGTGGTCTTAGTGCGCATGCGCAACGCGTGTTGTTAGGGTGATATGTGTTTCCGTCGTCTATTTTGTATATTGGAGGCCGTCAACTCGGCTTCTATGGTAGCACGTGGTTACTATGAAACCCAAAACCTACTAATAGGACAGGGGTATGTTTGGAGGGTGTGTTCTATTGTATAAGAGTACTAACGGGTGTTACCCGTGGTTGCACGGGAGATGATGGTTATATCAATATACCCTCAGATATGATCGGCTCAGCCGTTTTCGAAATAGGACAAGGTCACCAATCTCAAGGTCAAGGTCACCCCGCACGGGCACCCCGATAAAGGCAAAATGATCGATGGGGCAATATACCCACACATATGAAATTTTAGCCCGATCGGCCCAGCCGTTTTCGAAATAAAAGGTCAAGGTCACCAATTTCAAGGTCAGGGTCAGCCCGATAAAGTCAAAATGATCGATGGGTCAATATACCCGCACATATGAAATGTTAGTCCGATCGGCTCAGCCGTTTTCGAAATAAAAGGTCAAGGTCACCAATTTCAAGGTTAAGGTCACCCCGATAAAGTCAAAATGATCGATGGGTCAATATACACGCATACATGAAATTTTAGCCTGATCGGCCCAGCCGTTTTCGAATAAAAGGTCAAGGTCACCAATTTCGAGGTCAAGGTCACCCCGATACAGTCAAAATGATCGGGGGACCTCGGTGGGGGCACCTCGGAAGTGACATCATGCCACGCGACCCAGTTGCCCCATGTTGTGTTGTCATGGTAGCCCACATCAGCGGCCATGTTGTGACGGCATTACTATGTTGATACGTGGTCTTAGTGCGCATGCGCAACGTGTGTTGTTAGGGTGATATGTGTTTCCGTCGTCTATTTTGTATATTGGAGGCTGTCAACTCGGCTTCTATGGTAGCACGTGGTTACTATGAAACCCAAAACCTACTAATAGGACAGGGGCATGTTTGGAGGGTGTGTTCTATTGTATAAGAGTACTAACGGGTGTTACCCCTGGTTGCACGGGAGATGATGGTTATATCAATATACCCTCAGATATGATCGGCTCAGCCGTTTTCGAAATAGAAGGACAAGGTCACCAATTTCAAGGTCAAGGTCACCCCGCACGGGCACCGCGATAAAGGCAAAATGATCGATGGGGCAATATACCCACACATATGAAATTTTAGCCCGATCGGCCCAGCCGTTTTCGAAATAAAAGGTCAAGGTCACCAATTTCAAGGTCAGGGTCAGCCCGATAAAGTCAAAATAATCGATGGGTCAATATACCCGCACATATGAAATGTTAGTCCGATCGGCTCAGCCGTTTTCGAAATAAAAGGTCAAGGTCACCAATTTCAAGGTTAAGGTCACCCCGATAAAGTCAAAATGATCGATGGGTCAATATACACGCATACATGAAATTTTAGCCTGATCGGCCCAGCCGTTTTCGAATAAAAGGTCAAGGTCACCAATTTCGAGGTCAAGGTCACCCCGATACAGTCAAAATGATCGATGGGCCAATATACCCGCACGTATGAAATTTTAGCCTGATCGGCCCAGCCGTTTTCGAAATAAAAGGTCAAGGTCACCAATTTCAAGGTCAAGGTCAACCCGCAGCCCGATAAAGTCAAAATGATCGATGAGTCAATATACCCACACATATGAAATTTTAGCCCGATCGGCCCAGCCGTTTTTGAAATAAAAGGTAAAGGTCATCAATTTCAAGGTCAAGGTCACCCCGCACGGGCACGGCACCCATCCCATGTTACTCGCAGTGACGAATTACCCCCGTGTACAAAATTTGAGACCGATCGGTCGAGAAACGGAGGAGTTCACCCGGAACAAAGATAGATAGGGGGGGGGGGGGGGGGAGATAGAGATAGAGATATAGATACAGACATTCGCATTTATATATCAGATATCTAATTATCACAATAAAACGGACATTCCCTCCAAATCACCAAAATCAACCCAAAATCACTTTTTGTGGTACTGATTCCACCAGAATCCATGATTTTTTCCAATAATAGGTGTGTTCCTTTGTATAAGAATAAATCTAATTACCCCAGTAGAAGATCCGACAATTAGCCCCGAATCACAAAAAAACCTACCTAAACGGATCGGATTTTCCCATTTTCGGCTTATAAGAGTAGCATGTAGTGCTATAGGACCCTGAAAACTTCTATAAGATGCGTTCGATTGCACTAGAATATCTTTAGTGGCTCGAAAGTTCCCAAATCCTTGGTTTCTACCTGTTATTTGCATTCTTTCAGAATCCCCCACCGCTTCTGCCTTTTATAGCCTATTCCATAGCTTATTCTTTCCTTTCCTTGGTCTGTCCTGTCTATGTTATAACTTCCCCGACCTCCCTATAAAGTATTCTGACTTTTTTTTCTAGATGTGTTCGTGTGCTAGTGCACAATGTGTACACATTATATGTAGCACATTGGCACATGCTGGATGTGCTGTAATGTGTTTGTGTGCTTATGTACAATGTGAGCAAATCACATACTGCACATAGGCACATACTGGTATTTGAGATTACTTATGACATGGTAATGTACTATTTGAGGATCCTTTTGGGGTTACCATTTGAGGATTCCGTTTGAGGCTACCTGTTGAAGATACCTTTTGGATAATAGCTTTTGCATAATATTATCAGAAGATAGTTATGGCTCCTAACCATATTCAGCTCCTGGCTTCTAGACCACCCACACCCTTCATAGCTTCAAGACCACTATTGGCCATGGTCACCAACATCTGTCATATGATCAGCCTGCATTGTATTCACCTTTAGTATGTGTTCTACCAGCCATGCAGCTTCGTACCATGACTGTCTTGTGTCATTACTACTGGCTACCACCATTCTGTCCTGCACCAGAGTGTCTCAACCATTACTAACTTAGCTATTAAAGTTGTCTTCTACTACTGCTTGCTCGAACGACTCGAATCTTATCGAGCTATTGAGCAATTTCGAACTCAAACACTAACGAATGACTCCACACACTGCTTTTCGACTCATTTCGGTAAAAATGATTCTAGAGGGTTTCGGTAAATGGATTCCATTAGTGGGATTTCGTAAGTGGGATTCCAAGCTCTTATACAGCTCCTTGTAGTCTTACCATCGGCTTCCATCTTATCTTCAACTGTCTGTCCTACGATTTGACCCTGTTATACTCACTCAGTATACTACAGTCTTCTGCCACCCTTACATCTTTGTACCATTACTAGTGACTTGTAACTCTAAATCATACTTCTTATCTATGCTAGGGCTATCGCGACTATCATTTTTTGTAATCGACTAATCGTGACCAGTAATCGACGGTTAGTCGATTAATAGTCGCTTCCCATGATTTGTTAGCAAATCATTCTTCTGTTCGTAAAACTCTGAAAATGACAATGGCACCAGTGTGTTCAGACGAAGTGGGGTTGCGAGAACAACAAATCGGTCCCGACTGAAGCTACATGTAGTCCAATCTTGGACCCACAGTCCGTAATATCATTTTTGGGGTTGGTACGTCCTGTAGGACGTACCAACCCCAAAAATAATATTACTGACTGCGGGTCCAAGTTTGAACTAGATTGAAGCCGATGAATTAAAATGAATTTACCAAAGAACGTTCCTGCATTTGTTTCCTTTCTGCAATAAGTTTCTCGAAATTTTGAACATTGAGATCTATGCATTCCCTCGTCAGTTGTTAAAATTGGATCTTAGTCTGAAGTTCCGAACTTTGAGAAGTGATCTGACGTTCTGACTTTCGTCATAATTTTGTCACTTCCGCGCTTTGGGTTTTCCAATGGGTGCATTCGTGTGTACAAGACTGGAGGAATTCAGAAGAATCTATTCTTCTCGAGTAACTGTGAGTGTTCTTTCTTACACAGTCAGTGACAGTCGTACAGTCTTCCGGATATGAATGTTAACAATGGTTAGATATTTAAAGTTATTCACCTTCATTGATCATTCACCTCACAAAACAATGCAATTTAGCCCCGACGTGTAGTAGACGTGTACCACCTTGAAAATGAACGACGATCGACTGAAAATAAAAAAACGTCGACTACTTCAATAGTCGACGGTTAGTCGACTAATCGAATAATCGCGACAGCCCTAATCTATGCCTGACCCTGTCTCGACTCTGCCCTTGGTCATGTCTTCAACAGGCGCAGCAGATGGCTCCATTTTCCAAGCCTGCATCAGTCTGTACAATACCTAGACCTAGTGCAAGCTAGGGTACATTACATATAAGAAACTGCATGTTGATCGTTGAGCAGCAGAAGTCGAGGATGTCCGTTATTTCTTCAGTTACCACCACACATACTCTCTCTTTCGCTGCTTCGAAGACCATATTGTTCGACACCGTGAACTAAAGCCCATCAAAGGGCCCGGAGGCCGAACAGAATTCATCTCTGGACCCGAAATTTATCTCGACGGCACCAGTATAAAGTGGAGTTTATATGAGTTTGTTTGTTTTAGTTCACTGTTTCATTACTGCAGGATAGAAACCAACTTTATAATTGTACGTTGTTCCATAAGCCTGACAGAAGGAAGAAATACTGTGCCGAGTTGGATGTAACAGAATATCAAACCTGATCGCATCACGTGCGATCGAGTGTGTATTATTTTCGGATTAAGTGATCGCTTTCCATATACAATGCAACTGATTTGATCTGATTGATTCTGTACTATCGGGATGAGAAGGCTGAATCTGATGGAATGTTTGGCTTAATTATAGTATCTCTTTCTGAGTGTTTCAATACAATAAAATCATTCAGTAAAACAGTGCAAACAGAGGAAAAAAGTAAGATCGAATTTGCCAGAGAGTTTCGAATCGAATCGAATCTCGAATCGAATCTCCCCGCTACTAAAATTGTAGTAACTCTTTCATTTGATTAGTTGTTCGAAAGAACTTTTCAACATTTAATCAGATGATAGTGTTGATCTGCGCATGCTAGAACCAGGGGGAGGGGAGGGGTCGAGAATATGATCGATTGGGGTGGGGGTGGTGACTTGTCACGACTGTGATGACTCAAGTCTCGAATGGCTGATATTTATGGGGGCGCGGTGGCGTTGCGATAACCGGTTCTCGTCAGATCACCCAAGTAAAGCAACGTCAAGCCCGGTTAGTCCTTGGACGGGTGACCATCTGAGCGATCGATTCGGACTCCCGCGTTGTGTTCTTGGGCAAGGCACTTAACCCCGATTGTCCACATGGGGGCACAATTACGCCTCGTACTAAGGGGTACTGCACGTCGATGGTGCGCATGTCTTCAACCTATCTAACCCTGCCTGTGCTGCAGTGCAGAGTTACGATGTTGGGGAGCTGGCAGCTGCTCGTCGTTGCTCGGTGGTTCTCTCCGGGTACTCCGGCTTACTACACCCGTAAAACTGTCACCGACGCGATATGACCGTGGCTGTTAAAGTGTCGTTAAACCTTAATAAATAAATAAATAAATAAATAAATAAATAAATAAATAAATAAATAAATAAATAAATAAATAAATAAATAAATAAATGACTTATATTCCAACTACATCATCAAGGTATGCCCTTGTTGAAGGCATGTATTGATGATGTATATGCAATATTAATAAGTAGTGGTTATAGTTAAACAAAAACCACAACTTCTTGGAAATTTATTAGTGAATAAATAAAAAATACAAGTAGTAGTCGTGACGTAATTTCTTATATAATTAACACGTACCTTACCGATACTCAAAATTTATCATGCTGGACCTCCAACAGCCCGAATCGGGCACATCGGACGCCTGTCTGTTTCACAAACTGTATGTGACATAAGTCAAAATATCAAATCCAATACGTTAACTGGTGGGTGAGCCACTATCAGGGCGTTCCAAAAAATGAGGTTACCAGATCAAAAGGCAATATTTTCCTTGTTCCTGTTTTAAATTCAGTCAGATGCAAATATTTTGTTCATATAATTTTTTTTAAAATTTATTGGAGAGTGCCTGTGTGCAGTCTCCAATAATTTGTAATGAAACAAATTTTGAATAAAAAATTCAGACCACCAAAAATATCTACCCCTCAACCATTTATGAAAGTACATGGTTACTAGCAAGAGAAAGCCGATATATCCGACTCCAATTGTGACTAAAATTGGAAAAAAATATTGGGGGGGGGGGGGGGGGGGTGATCTTCCACCCCGATAATGATCTTCCTTCTGTGACCAAGCACAAAAAGCACAACGTTTCAGCCAATGCGCCGCCGGATCAAACTCAGTCCACTGACTGAAACATTATTTTGCACCTCTCATTCCTTTCCTGGGGGATATGAGAAACAACGCCTGACTCGAAACTCCTCTACACTCGTGTTTAGTGACGTTTCAAGTCCCACGTGCTGTGTAAAAACTATTCAGTTAGTCTTTATGTACTAACCTGTATTGTATGAGACATAAAGGGGCGTAAAGTCAGGGACTGTAGTAGAGGCACACCTCTCCAAACGTTCTTTGCTTCTTCGAGCAGTCGCACGGCCGGGTACTATTGTCCAATAGAAGGGCTAACTCAGCCCAGCTATTTCAGCCTAAGCAGCATATACCGATATTAACTTAAACAGCTGGACACAGACATGGCGACATGGTCCTTGATAGTCATATGGAGTGTCCAAACAGTCCAAGATCTCCATCATAATCACTAGAGCTGTAGGTTAACCGAAACCGAACCGAGGTTTTTAGTTCTTTTTAAAAAACCGAAACCGAAACCGTCGACATCCCGTAATCTAAGGTTGTTCGTTTTTTATTAAATACTCTCTTGCTGCAGAAATTCACAGAATGTAGCCATCCCAGAGTAGTGAGAGTACCCAGACACTGCCAATGGCAGTGTCTGGGTACTCTCACTACATTCTGTGAATTTCAGACATTTCAGTTGAGTTGTGTTTGCAGCTTTCCTCAAGTTGCGTGTAGGTGTCAGACCTCAAAAACTGGCCAAGCACAATAAAAGTTCTGTATATTTAGGTAATTATTATATTGGCCTTCCTGATTCTTCGTGTATTATAGCTTATTTCGGGCATTCATCGAGTTTCACTCAATTTCACTGCCATTCAGTTATGACTCCGGACATAAGAATGAGTTTTATTGAATTTTATTTGGCCTCATGAACAAACCGAAAACCGAACCGAACCGAGGTTTTATTCCACCTGAAAAATCAAAACCGAAACCGAACAAGAAATTTAAAAACCTACAGCTCTAATAATCACGATATCGTGTGGGTCAGCTTGGTCAAAGACCTTCATAAGGGCATACGACTCTCACACGTAGTATCTATTTTCGTGATATGCGAGTCATACCAGCCCAAAAATTAGTCTCGACAATCAGCAATGCTGTGGTAAAAGCCTTGGCAGTATTAGCTTTCGGGGTTGAAGTCCAAGCCATAACCACTGAGCCATCGCGCTCCCAGGTAAACATATTAGGGTTACATCAAGAACATTTTCTATTTTTCGGAGTTGATATCAGTCCCTGGCCTAGTCGTGATCCATAGAAAGCTCTCCGTCCAAGCTTTCCGTCAACCAGTATTACAGCCTCGAGCTAATGCTCAATATGAAGTCGTGTTATCGTTCCAAATGGTATGCTTTTGCATTCATACTACAGTGGAGCCCACTTAATTGGATATCTCTTAATTGCATATCCCTGTTAACTGAATATAATTTTCAAACACAAAACCATTTACCATACCTTCAGTACAAATTTGATCTGTTAATTGCATATGGGTTGTAGAGTAAACTCCTGTTAATTGTATATAAATTTTTGTAATATGTCGAAAAAATTGCTGTGATACGCACCAAATTCCCCTTATTTATCAACCTTTTTGGCCTCATACATCCAATACAGACATTTATTCTATTATATCTTGTTTGACAGAGCTCTATGAGCTCTGTCAAACAAGATATAATGGAATAAATGCTCAGTTTACCTCCAGAACACAGGAAACTGACCAAATCCCTGTTAATTGTATACTCCTGTTAATTAAATAATTTTCACTGGCAAAGAGGATATTCAATTAAGAGGATTCTACTGTACAAGTTTCCAGAGAAACTGCAAATGTAAAGATACTTATAAAACATATGGTCTTGAAAATTAATAACATCTGTGACTTTTTACATACAAATAACTCCTTGCAAGTTTTCTTCAAATAAAGTGATATATTAGTGTACCCGCCCCTACCCCATCGGTCCACACTTGTCAGAACTGCTTATTTACTTTTGTTTCTATAGTCCCCGAGAGAGGAAGATGCCACTGGAAAGGTTAATATGGGGCAAAGATCTATAAATCAGATACAATTTATGTTATTTTTAAAGTCTATGTATTGATTTTGTTGCGGAATAGGATGTGCCTTTTTCACAGTAAAGGGACTTCGGGACTACTTGCACTATATAATTGTTTTATATTGATAAGCACACTCCACAATGGTGAATGAAAACGAATGTACTTAGCTATCCATCTCAAAGTTAACCCTTTGATAGCATGAAACGCTGACGACATTTGCAAAAATTATTGAATAACTATTTTGTTTCATTTTTTGTCTCAAAAACATAGGTTATGACCCCGCTTTGGAACGAGCTCGATGAGCTCGTTCCAATGAGGGGTCATAACCTATGCTTTTGAGACAAAAAATGAAGAAATAATGAAAATTAATTGGCGATGTTGGGTCATAACCTATGCTTTTGAGACAAAAAATGAAGAAATAATGAAAATTAATTGGCGATGTTTGAGAATAGCGCTTGCCGATTTTGACCGCTACGTTGGCTAAAGGGTTAACCCCTCATCAAATACGAATATCAGGCGACTCTTACAGAAAATCTTCTTGAGTAATATTCATTTTTACATGGAAACATAGCTAATCACCAATCACTGGAACGAGCACATTGAGTTTGCTCCAATGATGGGTCAAAATCTGGATTGTTAAGGCAAAAATAAAAAAAAAATAATAAAACAGAAAAGACGATATTAGTGAAGAGCTCAGATAGTGAACCCGTTATGTTAGTTAAACGGTTCAACTCATTTCTGACAAAAAGAGTCGGAGATGGTCGCTTCAGAGACAGACTTTTCTGGAATGCAACAGGCCAATACCAGAACGTTCCTGGCATAAAAAGACCTACGAACAAACAAAAGCTTTACATTGCATCCTTTCTTGTTTTCCTTTCCTTGCAATACGATAACTGTTTCAGCTACTTAGGGTTAATATCTCGGTACAGTCTGGACTTTAGTGCTTGAGCTGGTTCTATTGTACCGAGGTTTGATGCCGAGCAAGTTTAGATCAGTTTCAAAGACTCTCGATCGATCCGCCACTTACTTGGAATTAAATTAGTCTCCTGCATTACTCGGTCAAAGCTTTAGGTACAATGGATTAGGATTCTTGTACAAAATTTCATAAGGGCATAATTCTCGGAGACTCTTTGGACAAAATACCATTACGGAATTTTCAAAAGTGTACGTAATCTCCGCTGTTTATTCGAAGTCCATGATTTATAAGTCTTGTCACGCTAGTAGAAAAAAATGCGTTGTATATAAGAAAATACGCCGTTTATAGCGGTATACGTTTTGACAACCTGTCTTTATCAACATAACATGGCTGACAAATGTCGTCATTGGAAGAGATTTTCAGGAAAGTTAGCTCCCCTGAATTTCCTAAAGCTGTCAGAAAATTTAACACTGAGGGTATGGGAATTTCTAAAACCACAGAAACTGTTTGTTTACATTTTATCCAACCGATTTGAACGTTTCATTCCCTGCTGAAACCCGTTTTAAAATAAGGAAACGGCGTTTTCATCATCTTTTGGTATTCAGTATTTTTTTCTGTTCATTATATCAACAGTTTGTGCATGTAATACAGACACTGTCGTTTACATTAAACGTCTAGGAGTTGAGATTTGCTAATTTATTTCCTAGGAAGAATAAAAACTTGCAAATTACTGCAAAAACACATTTACTAAACAAAGAGCCAAACTTGATTCTTCAGGGTTGGTACGTGTAATACAGATAAATAGTTTCTCTTAACTAGTTGCCCCCAGTGAGTTTGCCATAAAATGCCAGGTTTCCTTTTGTTATTTTTAATAAACGAAGACAACAGACAGCTCTAAGAGCTGCCTGTTGTTTTCATTTATTAAAAGTAACAAAAACAAACTTGGCTTTATTTTCTTCTGATATCATTGGTGTTTTCTCACCAACTGCCATTCTCTAAATTTGATTTTCCGCGCGATTTCAAGGGAGACAATTTTATCGAAAGTAAATTTTCATGATGAGATAATCCAGGAATGATCAAATAAGACGTGTCTGGGGGAACTTAGTCCCGATATCAAACATGCAGTGTAACTGTAAATCTGAAACTGTTGAATAATGTGACTATTCTATCATGAAAAAAAATGTTTTACGTTCAGTTACGTTATCAGATCAAATGTACTGTAGCTTTTGTAAAACTTAGCTGGTGAAATGGTATCATGTGAGACACTGTTTGAAACACCCTCAGGTCTCGTTCTAAGAATATATCACGTGACCTCAGTGAAAGCAATCATTCGCAGAGATATTGATTCCATTCTTAACCCTTTACATAACGTTACTCACAAACATTGGCATTGGAATTTGTTATTTTTTTCAACTGTTGCCTCAAAAGTATAGCTGATGAGCCCTCTTTTCTGGCACGTTACACCTTTAACCCTTTACCCAACGAATCGCCCGCATCCACCCGCGTAATATGCAAATTCAGCAGTTGAACAAATATTATTTTTCAAAAAATTTCAACAAAACCATATCATGTGGCCCCTCGTTGGAACGAGCTCGTCGAGCTCGTTCCAACGAGGGGTCACATGATATGGTTTTGTTGAAATTTTTTGAAAAATTAAAAAAAAAATGATATTTAAAATAATAAAGTTTGATATCGTCTGCGTTGGGATTTGGCGATACCAATACACCAGGAAACCATGAAGTATTGTGATCGCAAAAGTGGGCTTTTTCTCGGTCAGGTCGCGATTTGGTCGCGACACATACTACTGGTTCGTGAATTCATAACAAATATTCAGAAAGCAAGACCGAGTCAAGAGTAAATAGAATCTTAGATTCAATGTTCTTGCCTTTATTTTTTCGACTGGTGAGATCCTAGAGTTTTTTCGGAAGTAAAGTGGACAGAGAATTCGCGATCCGGTCGAAGTTCTCCGCCCGCTCCTCTAATCACAGTATTATACCAATATGTACCGTATAGTTGGTTGTTGTGTTGAGAATTTCTACAAACTGAAATATATTTACTCATTCCAAGTTTTCTTTTCAGCACTGCTAATAACCACAACAAAAATATCCAGTTTGATCTCCATTGAAGTGCTTCTATTAAAACTAGTGTTGTTGTTTCATAACTGTGTTGTTATATTTTTAGATGCATGTTCCAAAACGATGAGATGGTGCGTCGCCTGTGTGTTGCCACGCGGGAAACCAATTCTGGGCGGTTTGGTAGGGCGCTGTATAGGTAATAGAAGTTCCGAGTGCCGACTTTATATGATTAAAATCACATCAAATAAATACTGGTGGATAACCATTCGGGCCGTTTGAATAAATTTTGATTGATCAATTAGTCCACACAGGCAATGATTTCTTTACTGTAAAACAATTGTTCCGCAAGATGACATTTTCCCGCATCATTTTCATGACATAACATGATATTTAGTATAGTTTAAGACTTTATCTATTGACTAAAGTGAATTTTGTGATTTGATTGGTTGATAGATACGTGGTATGAGACCATATTCATTGAAACCCACTATACGTCCGCCCAGCCACTGACAAATTCCCCATACCTAGTGGAAGCCTCGTTCCGAAATCTAGAAATTGTCCATACCCCGTAGAAGACGCGTCATTCCAGTTTTACAGTGTACATGTATTATATTTTAATTTTTTATCTGTAAAATATAGCTCATGACCCCTTTTTGGAATGAGCTTGTCGAGTACCCTCCAATGTGAGGTTCATAAGCTATGTTTTTGAGAAAAAAAAGAAAAAAAGAAATTCGATAATTTTTTTATACTAGTCATATCGGCATATTTTCACAAAAACTCTTTTGCACAAAAATTCCACAGAAACCTGTATGGCTCAACAATGGAAGATAAAAGATCTCATGCTGTGTGTGTTCACGCATGAAATAGATTGCACTTCTAAAACGGAAAGTCAATAGATAAATTCGTTACCCCGTGTCTGATCACGTGGTACGGGTTTTTACCAACCCGAAGCCAGCCGTATCCCATGAGGCCGAGGCCTCATGGGATACGGCTGGCTTCGGGTAGGTAAAAACCCGTACCACGTTATCAGACACGGGGTAACTAATAATATCCAGATAATGCTAGCATATTCTCAGCTCTTTTAAGAATTCCTACTAATCGTTGAGTGATACAGGTGTATGATATATATAGAATATACCCATAGTAGCTTGGAGTACCAAATGTTCGCCACGAGTGGTGAAGTGGTGTTAACCGCGAGCCTTCGGCGCGCGGTTAACACCACTTCACCATGAGTGGTGAACATTTGGTACATCAAGCTACTTTGGGTATATTTTATTTATACCATGATCGTCAGATTATTAAGAGTCGCTATTATTTTTTCTCGATTTTACTGAGCACCAGACGTACATACGAGCGAATCTGTTTTTATTTACACGAGCATCGGTGGGCGGTACTTGCGCTGAAAATTTTATCGCCGAAATGAAATGAAAAAAAGAAACTGAGCCTTTTTCGTTTTAATAACATAATAACATACTATTTTGAGTTATGCATGTTTTATTAACATGAGACAATGCATGTTTGTTAATTTGTGGCATCTTATGAGGTAAACCCATTTAAAAACGTAATAAATAATTGCCACTTCCATTTCACTCTTCGTGAGGCGACGTGCGATAAATTTAGACAAGTTTGCATTCAGGTCAACGTCACCAAAGGTCAACGGGGATGTAGTTCTACTGTTTGTGTCTATTTTTACTATTGAAATCCCATTGCTGGCGTGTTTATCACGGTTGATGTGTAAAGCCAAAATGTATGTCATAGGCTTTTCATATATAGTAGAATAGGTAATCATGGTATAAATCACAATTAACCCTTTAGACACGAGAGGACTTTTTTAAGGACCCAGAGACATGGTACGTCAAATTTTCATTTAGTAGGATGCCTGCTAAGTTAAGGGTGGAGTAGACCAATAAATATTTTCAACGTGCAGACGAGGCTTCAGGTTGAAAATATTAATTGGTCTACCCCCAACTAATGAATATGGACTCTTCTGAATGCTGCATTTAAACTGACATTAAAGATAGTGTTCAAAGGGTTAAGGTTAGGTTGCATAGAATCAGATCAGAAATAAAGCACATATACTACTAAACTCGTAGAACTGTCTCCCAGTGTTTCCCGAAAGTCTGCAATCGCATTTTGGTGAGAACTATACTCAGAGGCAAATTACCAACTGTGAAGTTGCCTGACATATCCGAGGACAAAACAAGGGCAATAGATCGGGCGATTTTGCGGCAACGGGCATGCATCAAGTGAAGTTCTCAAACCTTCGATTTGGTTTCCTTAGAAACTCCAATCGTTTGCTGTTTCTTGATATTCACGTTCTATTTTTGTGTATAGATACGTTTTCAAAAACATAGCCGACGTATCTATATATGCAAAAATCACACACACATATACATATAGAGTAATTATTATTATTGGTATTATAAACACTGATTATAGAAATTGTCGGGTTAATTACTGGTTTCTAAACTCTAAATCGGGCCCACGGTACCTTTATTTTGAGGTATAGGAGTCTTGATGATAACAATCAGAAAACTGATTTTTACGAGGGTTTTATTTCATCAAACGTTCTCTTTTTAATCAAAGACTCACTTTTGGATGCATTAAAGAAAGATATCAAAACATACACATAAGTTATTGTAATAATTTGACTGTAACGCGGTCTGAGAACTCCATGGAGGCACTGGACAACAAAAACATCAATAACTGAGATAAAGGCTGAAGCAACTCCATATCAGTTCAAATCACGAATAAGTTCGTGATTTGAAATGAGACGGAGTAACCTCGATCTTTTTATAAGTGGGTTGTGGATTTTCATTCAGAGTATGATCACTGGCTTAGAAAAATAGGATTTTATAGGCAGTATGCACTTTGAAGCTCCTCCCATTGTTATCATCTTTTCAAATATTTCACGTGGTGGCGTCATACGGTAACATATCGTCGCCTGAGTGCTAGAATGTTCTATGTCCCCTATGGGACATAGAACATTCTAGCACTCAGGAGACGATATGCCACTGGTGCCGAAACATTGAGAGAAACACTAAGCTAGCTCTTGTCCAATCAGAGGGCGATGATTTTAGTCTTATTGGATGGAACATAAGTACTTATCCGAAGATTGGTTTTGGTGAAAACATTCAGATATGGTCATTTTCGGCATGTGTACGCGGAACATTGTCGCGGTCAGTGATATTTTATTTTTGTAACGACAACAGTCTACGCACGTGGGAAGCCTGCCAGTTCAACGAGCAAGTTCAGAACTTTGAAGATGAATCCTCTCCTTCAATGAAAACGAACAGCTTAGAAAGACACGATGCACATGTTTTGATTTTTTTTCCGAATAAAATCTTTTTAAAGAATTGTAAGGTTGAAATTGACATCATCGTCACAAAAGATCGGGATTGTCTTGTACCCATATGATTTATTTTAAGATGGCAAATCTCGTGTTTGGAGAAGAAGAACGACAGCCATTCCTAACTTGCCAAACACATTGCACTACACGTTTTTGCAGTCTTCTTGTGTGTAAACTTGCGTACTACAAAAGTTGTAGCTTTTAGTTTTTGCGCTCCAATCCACCGATCGTTGTGTTTGAAAATGGGCATCAAGAAAAGAGAAATGTGTAACTTTGACAACTCAAAAACTGTGAAAATACACTTTAAGTTTGCATTTAGATCCCCCCCCCCCCCCCCCACACACACACACACTTATGCCCCATGAATATTTGCTTCAAATGCGATATCACAACCAGTACTTAATGTGCTTTAGTTCTTTTTTCATGCTCATTGAACATGAACGGTATTTTTGCATTCTATTGTCGTTTTCATTGACGGAGAGGATTCATCTTCGAACTAATGACTGCCATCATCACGAGTCATCTGCAAAGTTATGGTTACTTAATCAGAAAATGGACATCGGGGATTAGAATATTTCAAATCCAATCAGTAAATCTAGATGTGTTTAGGAGTTGGGATATGGAGATTTGCCATTCGATTCTGAAAATATATCACGACTTGTTCATATGTTGGTGTGATCTCATTTCCACGCCTGTCTGGCCACCCTGGTTCCGAGCTCCATCTCTCTTTCAGAGCTCTGAGGAGACCCGACTTTGTATTATTCAAAATCTCAAGAGAAATTGTTCCTAGAAACTAAGTTATACCACAATTTAAAAAAACACGGTAGAATCCATTTAAGTGATAGAATAGATATCTTGATAGTTAAAAATATACAGTTAACTCTTTGCCTAACAGGAAATCCGCAAAAAGTTTGTTTATAACATATTATTGAAACGAGCTCACAGCGGTCGTCCACATTAGAGGTCGTAAGCTATGTTTTGGAGATAAAAAATTTATAAATGTAAAATTTGAATGGTATTGTAGTTACATTTGAGAAGATGTTATTAGTAATATTTAGGAGATAAACGTCTCTTGTTGAGTTAGACATTCTGGAATTCGACTGCGGAAAACCATTTGGTTTTCCACAGTTATATTCCCGAACGTCTAACGAAACAAGAGACGTTTATCTCCATTGTAGTTCCTTACATCGTTAGAAGTGAAGAAATTCTCTTATTTGAAGAAAAACAATTAAAACAATGTCATTTTCGGTCTCGATCTATTTGTCATGATCGATTTTACAGGGTGTGTTCGATCTGTGTTGGGAGCGGTTTAGCGCCCTTGCTCGCACGCAGCATGGATACAGACATGTTCTAATTGCCCGGCCTCCGACAATTAGAGCACAGTAAGTATTCCACCCATAATTATACGGAAAGGAAAGGCGAGAACCCTCCTTTCACCAGATGAGAGTTTTTAATTAACACCAGATATCGATCTGGAAACATTATCAACCCTTTTGTGTAAATGCAATCAGTAGGTGAGAAATACGAACATATTTTACTCATTTCCTGAGTCGCCAACGAAATGTAAAAAAAATCACACAGTATTTGGAAAGTTGGGGGTTTCGGTCCAATGAAATGGTAGGAATTCTTCCGTTCTTTGACAATGCTTATTGTGCATATTGTATATTTGCTTGTCTATTGTTTAGAGCGATTAAACAAGTTGACCCCTATCGTTGGCCTAGTGATTAACACCCTGACAGCTTTCGTTTCCTATTATTTGCCTATTGTTTGGGCCTTGACACCACTGTTTAGATCGATGATACATAACCTTCTCCATTTAGTGCAGTAGATGAGGTAAAAAATCATTCAAAATGTGAAAAGTGTGACAATTGGCATGCTATGAGAGTTTTGTTTGTACTTTCAAATAAGAGAAGCACTCAGGTGAAGAGACTCCAACATCGGTCGTCATTTTAGATTTCAAAATGGCCACCAATATAAATCTTTTTGGAGAGAATCTCTGTTCATAATAATATTCTTTGTGGTGTACTTACTGTTTTGGGGGCTAAATGCTGATTTCTGTATTACCTCAATGTGAAGGACAAAGCCAAACCCACCTGAGCATTCCACTATCGCGGCACTCCATCATCTCAGTTTAGAATAGAAACATAATGTACCTCTCATAAGTGCGACACTGGGATTGTGCCCCTATTAAATTTAAGTAAAAATATTTATTATATACCTATCAATGATATGCCGTGTTTTTCACCTATCGAAACACGATCGCCGGATGACACTGTGTGGTTTTCCGATTCCGTATCATTGGCCTCAGAACGTAGACGGCACTGGTGAACGTCAATCGAGTCCGCCCAGGATACCAACCGTTTCTAGGTACGCTTCATTTGTGTAAATAAACACTATCGAATGAAGTGAATTATTTCTGGTATTGTTCTTAACCAATTTTACATGTACTAACACCTATTATTACCACTTTTGCGGGCGTTCCTAGCACATTAACAATGTTTTACCGGGCGTTGAAACCTCGTAATGCTCAACAAGTACAAGTCATGTGATGTGTTGGGCCGTTATTGACTGTAACAGCCCAACACGTCAATAACAGCCCGACACGTCTAAATATAGACAATGACGTCACATCTTCAGCCGATCAACAATATTTTTCCCAGACTTCCATTGGGATCGAAATTCAATTCAGATTTTTTTAACTTGTAAACACAATTAACACATTTGTTTCAAGTGTGTCCCTTTGTGTCACGGATAGATAATGTATCAAATATATGAAGCGATACACACAAAGTAAGTAATGACATCTTTGATGAATAAACTCTTTGCCTTAAGTTCGCATTTCGAAGATATATTTCATCATCTAACTTTCCAAATTTCACCGGAGACTGATCAGCCGATAGTCATGTTACCCAGTTTGTTTGTCAACAAATCAGACGATAGTGTCGCTGTTTTTTTAAATTCTAAAACGTCAAACTCCATTTATCTTATTTCCCATATAATTTAACTGTAATGCACCCGATGTACGAAAGTGGCAATAATAGAAATAACATGACTTTGTCGAGCATTACAGTGCATCAACGGCTCAACAGAAATGGTTAACAGCCCTTGAGCTTATTAGCGGCCCTCGACTTCGTCGCGGGCCGCTAATAAACTCTTGGGCTGTTAACCATTTCTGTTGAGCCGTTAATACACTGTAATGCCCTTCAAAATCATGTTATTGTTATATTAATCACAATAAAATGTCTTTCTTTTCTTACTTTACTGCTATTTTAATGCGTGAATCTGACTCTGATGTAAAAGAATGAAATGCTGAAGGCTGTCAACTTTGGAAATTTTGAAGCGCTACTTTGGGAAGTCCCCATAATTTTGCAAGTGTTGTTTGTTTGGAAATGAATGCAGTTCTAGTTACAATTGCATGTTATTTACCCTTATGTTGGTTTCTCGTGTGGAAGATGAATTTCCATAACAGCATATAATAAACAGATCATTATGACAGAAATGTGATCTGTTTTGCCGCATTCCGTCTCGTTGACGAGGTCTTCGGCGGCTCGTGTGATCCAGAGACCCGACCTCGTAAACTCGACAGAATACGACAAACCAGATCACTTCACTGTCTTACTAATCTATATATATATGGAAGTTTCAGGTTAACCTGTGTTTATTCATGTCCGGCCAGACTATAACGTACAAGAACCACTATAAATTTGACTATTCTTTCAACTTTCGCAACAGAAACTAAGCTTATGACCCTTTGCATTGGAAGAAGGCGTCAGTTTCATTCGCATGAGGGTTCATGTACTAGCTTCCTATAAAGTGTCGATAGTGTAAAAAAATCGTCAGAGAAAGGGTCATGGAGGATTGTAACCGTAATTGGCGAGAAGGGGTCAAATCAAAGAGGTCTTTGGGTGGCCTGCGTGATAAAGAGAAGCCAGGTTTTGAAGAGTACCTTGATGGCACCTTTGGGGGGATCACTGTTGTTCAAGCTGAGGTCGCGATCCCTGGAGCTGAGGGGAAAAATTGGGAAAGACGGTGAAAGGGAGTGCCAGGTGTGTAACTTGGACATGGTGGAGACCCTGGAACACTTTCTTCTAGAATGCCCAAAGTATCAGTCTAAAAGAATGAGATTCACTGGGAGTATAATGGGGAAGTGGGATGGGAGAATGAAGGACATGTGGTTAGGGGGAGACTCAAAGGAGAGGGTTAATATGCTAATCGGAGAGATTGGGAAGAATGGAAGAAGGGATATCATCAAGCAGTTCGTCACCGAGTGTTGGGGGGAGAGGAGAAGCGTGGGAAGAGGGAGGCAGTTGGGAGTACAGGGGTAACCATGGCCTTCTCGTCCGAGAACCGCGACAAATCAGCGGCTGGCCAAAGTGTTTTTATTATATTATATAGTGAAGTAAGTGAACTCTAAGAAGCCGGGAAATCAGAATGAATTTATTGAACATGACATACCGCGAAAAACTTACAGTAAAGCAGGTGCTTGTAGTGTTTACTTCTCCCCCAGCCCAGAGATAGCCGAACCGTCACAGCCAGATTACCTGCCGCATTACATCACAGGCAAGAAAACTCGACTCCCGGCTTCTAAAAGTTAAGATTGAAACTGGAGTCGAAGGAGGCCAAGGTTGCTATGAATAGTTTTTTGGTTTCCATTCACCAACTATAGTTTTCTTGTGTTTTCAAATTTCTAACATATTACTCAGATTGTCTGTAAGATATTGATGATTGGGATTGTGTTTGGGGACAGGGTTTTTGCGATTGCGCACCGTTGTAGTCTCGGAGTTTTGCCCGTTGATTTAAAAAAAATAGCAAAATATTAGTTTTTCGGTGTTTTATTTAAATACAGGCACAAATCGATTTTCAGGATTGTGCCTATTGTAGTTTAGGAGTTATAACATTTGAATTAGGGAAAATGGTGGAATCAGTGGTTTTCCTTGATTTCCATCCGATAAAATCTCTTTCAAATGGCCAATTGTTTTCAAACTTCTGGAACCTCTCCTTTTTCCACTGAATTATTACAATACGGTTAGACCATGCAATGTCATTTCAGCTCGTATTACATAAAAATTACCATATGCATTATTACAATATGGTTGCAAGATAGGATTCTTTGTGATCCGGATTATCTCAACAGAACTAATCTGTGTTTCTCGTGGACCAAGGCGGAGGATATCAGAAATATAGTTTAAGGTATTGTTAAGGGGTGAAGGTCAGATCCAGTGGCGGTTGTGAAAGTGGATACAAACAATATCATGGAAAGCAGGACAGTTGAGCTTATGGATATATACAGGGACTTGATCACCAAATTACATACAAGAAATGCGACTGTTGGAGTGTCGGGTCTTCTTCCTGTGATGAGTGGGCTGAGTGAACGGTATTCTAGAATTATTGAGGTAAACGAGGAATTAGAGAAATATTTCAGGTATACACTTTATTGATAACTAGGGGACATTCTTGGGTAAGTGGGTGTTGTATGGCAGGATGGTCTCCATTTAATTCATAGAGGTGCGGATACATTGGGTAGGAACATGTCACAGTTAGTGGAACCTTTTTGGAATAAGGCAGGATGGACTGGAAAAGTTTGTATGGAAAAGCAAAATGGAGAGGGCAAATATTAAAAATAGAGAAAAATGGGGCCCCACAAAGACATAAAAATAACATCCCGAAGAAATCGTGAGTTTTCAGAATGGAATAAAGAAACATTCTGTGTCTCCGCAGGAAAGTAAGCGAAAATACGACATTGATGGAGGACGAAAATCTTGGATTGATAGGCCTTAGTGAGACATGGATTAGACACGATGAAAGGACTGACCACATCAAGGGGTATGTGTGGATTGGAGTGGGGCTATCAGAAGGTCAGACAAGAGGAGGGAGAGTGTAGGTGTGTATATCAAGGAGGAGTTTAGCCGTGAGAATCACAGACTTATCAAAAGTAAATACATCAAATCAAGTAGAAGCGAAATGACCACTCCAGCAAACTTTGCACAAAGGGAAAAAAATACTCAGTCAGTTAAAACTTCTGGGAAGGAATAGCTTTAACCCTTTACCAAACGCAGACGATATCAAAAATTATTATTTTAAATATCATTTTTTAAAATTTTTCCAAAAATTTCAACAAAACCATAGCATGTGACCCCTCGTTGGAACGAACTCGACGAGCTCGTTCCAAGAGGGGTCACATGATATGGTTTTGTTAAAATTTTTTGAAAAATAATATTTTTTTCAACTGCTGAATTTGCATATTACGCGGGCGGATGCGGGCGATTCGTTGGGTAAAGGGTTAACAATGTGTTCGTTGGAAAAACTATTTGGGAAAAGGTTGATTTACCAAGTATATAACCGCTTACGATACAGACAAAGTATAAATAATGTAAATACTGAAGTACTTAGTGCACAGTCTGAGATTTGTAAGCGGATATATTGTAGGTTAATAAAAAAAAATATTTCATCGAGCTGATGAACTGCTGTGACATAATACACTGTTGTAAATGTCTATGGAAGTCCTTTCCGACAGTGTGTTACATTACAACACTTTATCGCCAGTCCAATAACGCTGACCATCGTCATCATTGTGAATTAAGTCATGGTTTTGGAAGGGATAACCAATGATTACCGAGGATAACTCGAGTATACATTCTTGTTATTTGTCTAAAGACCAATAACGTGAGGGAAATTTGATTCGATTCGCTTCGTCCTGATTCGAAAACTTTAAAATCGCCGAGATGTTCTCAGATTTCTGCCAAGTGTCTCCTCATAAACTATCCTTCTATTATTAAGTCTCCTGTGAGACCTGATGACAGATGAAGAGTTCGCTTCGGAAACTACTTCGATGCTGTTCCAGAATATTTCACTTTTTGAATGTCTTGACCATCTACACGAGTCGCCGTTGCATAAAATACTGGAGTGGGGACCGACAAGATCTCCGGTTGTAAGAAGGTAAAATATCTACAACGAAGAGCGTTGAGATTCGATTCAATTCGATTCATGATTCGGTTGGGTTCGAACCCATGTCGGATTCGATTCGGTTTTCGATTCGATGCTATCCGAAATCGGGGATTTCCTGGGCCCTAGATAATATAAGCGGAAAGAAAATCAGTCTCCTAATTTATTTATTTATTGTTATTTATTTATTTATTGTTTTTTTAAGGTCACATATTTCTGCACAATGGCTAATCATGACCATGACAGTTTTACGGGTGGAGGAAGCCGGAGTACCCGGAGAACCACCGAGCATCGGCGAGCAACTGTCAGCTCCCCAACATACCAACTCCACACAAGCAGGGTTAGCATTGGTTGAAGACAGGTGTACCATCGACGTGCAGTACGCCTTAGTACACAACGCCACCGTGACCCCACGTGGGCAATGAGGGCGAAGTGTCTTGCCCAAGGACAAAACGCGGTTGCCGCAGGTATGATTTGAACCGAGGACCTCTCAGACCTCGACAGATGCTTTCCGTAGATCTATGTTATTTTCATTTCCCAAAATTCCCCTTGGACATTCAACTATTTACCTGTTTTCATGTAGGTGGACTCTCCTGTCCACTACAATATATAATGTTAACTGTTTGTATTTTTATTTTAGGTTTAACGACACTTTCAACGGCCATGGTTGTCATATCGCGTCGTACAGATTTACGGGTGGAAGAAGCCGCAATACCCAGGAGAACTTATGAGCAGCATCGAGTAGCCATCTGACTCTTCAACTCACTAACACAGAATTACAGAGTTAGCAGAAGTTGCAAACATGTGCACCATCGGCGTGCAACACGTCTTAGTACACAGCCCCACCGTACCCTCACTGCCCTGTCAACAGTAGAGCTATATAAATGGGACTCTTGTTTACAGATTGTATCCCATTAAATAGGCGGACTCCTCTCACCAATGATTTCTTGATGCCAGACTCTACGGTACGGCCGCCGTGGACTGGCCAATTTGCACGTGTGGGCAATATTTCCATGGGGGCACTAATATTAGATTCTAAACACTAATTATAGGAATAATCATCAAAAATTGAATTAATGAAGCGCCGGGTACAACCCGGTGCTTCATTGATTAAAATTTCGCGGATAATAATTTTTAATACCTGGTAAACGCATGCGTGGACATCACTGCCCAAGCGTGGATTACGACCAATCCACGACTGCTGCACCGTAGTACTGAAATTTTCATAAAAACCAGGTCATGGCAGCTTTAAAACAGTTAATGATTTTTTTTGTGAGATATTGAACAAAATACTCAGCAGAGAAGAGGTTAATCCAGAATAAATCAATCTGAACTGGACCAGCAATGAGCTTCACGAGCTTTATAGAAACAATCGCCAATCTACCAAACTCTGAAAAACAGTGAGAATCGAAGACTTGTGGTGTTGAAAAGATCTGAAAGGTTCTGATGCATATAGATTAACCCTTTACCCAACGCATACGATGTAAATATTTATTTAAAATAGGCCAAATTAAATAACTGATTCTCAGACATTTTTTTAAAAACGAATCAGGGAGGGCGGTTTTTATTTTTATTTTTTATTCCTGATGGAATGGTCACCGATGCCTAAAATCCAAGTGTGAGAGCCTAAAATTAAATACTGGAGCTTCCATATTGATTTCGCTGATAATTCTTTTTGTAACAGCGATCACACAACACAAAATCAATATAGAACAACTAAAATGGAGATAAAAAATAATTAGGATTTTTTTAACTGCTTGATGGTGATGGAAGCTAGAGCTGTAGGTCAACCGAAACCGAACCGAGGTTTTTAGTGTTTTTTTTAAAAAAAGAAACCGAACCCGTCGACATCACGTAATCTAAGGTTTTTCGTTTTTTATTAAATACTCTCTTGCTGCAGAAATTCACAGAATGTAGCCATCCCATAGTAGTGAGAGTACCCAGACACTGTCAATGGCAGTGTCTGGGTGCTCTCACTACTCTGGGAAGGCTAAATTCTGTGAATTTCCGACATTTCAGTTGAGTTGTGTTTGCAGCTATTCTCAAGTTGCGTGTGAGTGTCAGACCTCGAAAAATGGCCAAGCACAATAAAAGTTCTGTATAGTTAGGTAATTATACCCTGATTCTTCATGTATTATAGCTTATTTCGGGCATTCATTGGGTTTCACTCAATTTCACTGCCATTCAGTTATGACTCCGGACATAAGAATGAGTTTTATTGAATTTTATTTGGCCTCATGAACAAACCGAAAACCGAACCTAACCGAGGTTTTATTCCACCTGAAAAATCAAAACCGAAACCGAACAAGAAATTTAAAAACCTACAGCTCTACAGGAAGCCACACCCAGGCCTTTCAAAAAAATGAGAGTACCAGTGCAAAAGTAACATTTTCCTTACCCATGTTTCGTATTCAGTTAAACGTAAATAATAGTTTGTTTTTACAAATTTGTTCTATTACAAATTACTGGAGAATCGTGTCGCTTTTCGCGAAGAGAGTAACAATATTGTATCAATGTATACAACATAATGCATCGGGAATCGCGTTATGATACCGCTAAAATCGCATGGTAGTTTTGCCTCCAAAATAAAAATGCTTGAGAATCAAAAGATTAATTTTCTTTAGCCTCATATTGCTTTCATATTTTACAAAAAATTAACAAACCTATATCACGTGATCCCTCATTGGAACGAGCTGATCGAACTCGTTCCAATGAGGGATAGCGTGATATAGTTTCACATATGGTTTTGTTGAATTTTTTAAAAATAATATTTTTTTCAACTGCTCAGTTTGAAATTTACGCTGGCGGATGCGGCCGATTCGTTAGCTAAACTGTTAAGAAGAGGGTAATATACTTTCTGTATTTAGAATTTTTATTCATGTAGTATTTTTTGTATGGAAGCATCTTTGATATTTCAAAGATCCCCATACACTTGGACTTTGAAGTCAAAACCTTCTTTTCAGTCAGTTTTGCGTGGAAATGAGTTAGTGTCGACAACATAATCCCACGACAGATTACTTTGTCAATTTGGTCACGCGTTGGACTTTTTTTCCGGAAGTCTTTCAATAGAGTGTGAACAAAAATAGTTTACACACAGTTGTGATGAAATTCTCACAATGTATAATTAATTTTTGTATGAAATATCGCGCGGTAGTTTTCCATCAAATAGGGAATTCCTAATCAGACAGCAGGATTAAAGGTATATAGTTGCAATATACCACCCGTGTATAAATGATTGGCGTTTCACACAATATCTTTGAGTGGGTGATTTAACAAATAAGTTTGATTGGGTGAATCGATAAGCGAGTACAAGTAAAACGGAGTTCCCTGTTTTGATTGATACTGTGATATGATCAGTGTACTATTGCGGGTAATTTCAACTCTTTGGCCTCAGAAATAGCAGCCGAAACACACAGAACCATTCTCCATTTTCTCGAATAAGTAGGTGAAGAGTGAATTGAATTATAAACCCCCCCCCCCCCCGAGTGGGGTTTTTACTTGAGCAATACTTCTGAAGTCGAAGGAGCATAATCAAAGATTCAGCTTATAGATCGAGCTACCTCTTTACTTAACGTGACAAGAAAGTAACACTAGTCAAAACAAATTTGTACAGTACGGCCGCCGTGGATTGGTCACTTTCCACGGGTGGTCAATATTTCCACGCACGCAATAATATTAGATTCCAAACGCTAAGTATAGGAATAATCATCAAAAAATTAATTAATGAAGCACAGGGTCAGGCTTGGCAATTTCAGGAGAGCGATTTTTTAGCTCTCCTCACTGCCCTCCTGAAAGAATTAAGGAGAGCGAAAAATTGCCCTCCTAAATATTTTGGTCTGGGATGATTGAGATTACATGTATTATGCTCACATTAAATTTTTGTTGTAAAGCAAAAATGTAATTTAACTTCGAAGTCACATAACATCACGTAATTTCATTTTGAAAGTGGTTTAGTGGTAAAAGGTAGTGGCTGCAACCATACCCAAACACAGTTGCAATCATTTGAAGCAAAATGGGTCACAGCAATATTTTTTTTCTGTCAGTTTCAAGTTCAACAACTGACATCACAGTTTGAGGGGTAATTATTCAAGGAATATTGACACTATAATATACTACCATTACTACTATCCTGTCACTTGAAGCACTTGCACCAGGATATGACTGTATATTCAAGCAGACCTGTTGTCCAAGAAAGTCATACGCCTACCTAATGATGATTTTTACTACCTGGTAAAAGCATGCGTAGACATCACAGCCCACGCGTGGATTACGACCAGTCCAAGGAGACTGTAATGTAACTTATCCAATTTGGTGTCATTTTTGTGGGAAGGCCTTCACGATACACTATAACATATCCATAATCCGCTTAGTGGGCAATTCTCCATAGATCATTGAGTATTCCTACCCAATTTCAATCAGCGTGATATTTTGCAAACTGGGTATCGCACGGATTGACTTTTGGGGTACCATACAACACTTTCTTTAGGAGTATCTCGGGATCATTTCTGATAAGAACATAATATTATAAGAGGTTTGATGGTCTATGAACCATACCGACCCGCATTAGACGAGTATCAAGAGCGTTTCTTTGATTTGCGCAGTTCGCACATTCAAAGCAGTTGTTTCGTCGGTGGTGTTGAGCCATGCATACAATTAGTTTCAAAGAGTCCTCTTCGTTGCTATCTGAATCTGAATCCCCTCTATTGTTTTGTTTTTGTTTGTTGGTGTTTGTTTCCCGTTGAAACCTAACTGTGACAAAGTACGCACGACACATCCATATTCTGATTTGCGATGTTATCCCAAATATTTAAGGAATGATCGTTTCTTTTTGTCTATTTCTTGAGTTATGAACCCCAAAAAAACGAAGTCCAAACTGTGTAAATGGGCGTAGCCCATTTACACAGTTTGGACTTTGTTTTTTGGGCTTCATAACTCAAGAAATAGACAAAAAGAAACGATCATTCCTTATAATTAAACGTTCGCGACCCAAATAAATAAATAGTGTTAGTCGTCCTCTATTTCAGCGAACGAAGACTTAAGAACTAAAACTGGTAGACATATTATTTTTCTGGCATAAAAGAGGGCGCATATTATTGAAATGCAGGTAGTAATTGACACACTTTCCAAGTCAAATGCACTTATGTCATTAAATGTTTTATTGACCAATGAATTACGTAATGCAAAGAAAACGTCATAAGCCACGCCTCCCTCAAATTTCATTCAACTGTTCACTTCACGTAAAAGTTACGTTCCGTGGTAGGTGGAAGTAGGCCATCAGTATTACATTGTATTTTGGTTTTTACCGCGTTTCCCGAGAACTGAAAAACTCAGTTTGTAAAAGTGGAGTTAGATATAAAGCCAGATGACATTGCCGTATTCAAATTTGCAATGTCAAAATTGCCGTATTCGTCGTGACCAGCCATTGTTTACAATCAATTTGGGTAAAACGATGAACGCAGACGATCACCCAGTGTGCGTAAAAATTGAAATGTCATATGAATACAGGTGTGAAGAAAAAGAAAAATTGACCCACCACGGTCATTTAAATATTTTATAAATAATTTCATGGTGATAAATTAGTAATATAAATTTATTTTTCTTTTTCACATTTAGAACGTGCCAGTGTTCTAACTTCTATTGATTTGACACCATGTTGCAACTCCAAAGACTGGTATTTTAGGGGCGTGGCTGGGGGCGGACCTAATTGTGTTTTTTTCGGTTCATTGAGTTATGAAAAGAAAAAAACAGAATCGTGTGAGCCAATCGTTTTATCTGAAAACGCATGAACCGAAAAAAGTTTAATTATTTCATTATAATTTCATCATTCAATGTTTGTCACGTTATTGCTTCGAAATGGGAGAATCAGGTAATTAATGATACAGATGTTTTCTGACAATCTTTGTGTCATCTGTGCTACTGGCATAGAGGGGCACGGCACGGTAGGCAAAACGGACAGAGGCACCACCATTCAGTTCAGTGGAAAATGTCGTAAACCGATAAACTCAAGAGCCGATATAGTATTGTTCCGACTGACAAAGTTAGAAGTGTCGTCGTAATTTCACTGATAACAAAATGCCTTTCAAGCCCAGTACTAGTAGAGAGAAGCAATCTGGCAATGTCCAATCGAAGAAACTCAGGTCTGGTGATACAGCTTTCGAATATAAGAATTATAGTTTATTTTGTGGTGACCATGTCAAATCAGATCCTAGACACCCATCCAGATCTGACCGTGCATTTGGTCACGTTGTTGCCTATACGTTCGAACCTTCTGGAAATATATCAACAAAGGAACGATACTCGGGCCACCGAAATACAGACTCGTTTGCACGGTTGCGTTGATCTGATTGAAGCAGAAGCAATATATCACCAGTATTGTCTGTTATTAAGCATAGTCCTCGATGCGACGACAGTCTGGGGGGGGGGGGGGGGGGGCGGTCTGACCAGTTAATGCAAAAGAAGTTCGACCAACTGTGTATTTGGTTAGAGACTGGGACCAGTGTCGATCCCTATACTGTCGACGACCTTCAGGGAAAAATGACTGAGTTGGCCTGAGGTATCGGTGTTTACTCTATTTGATGGTTGAAAGAGAAGTTAGTTGGTAGCTAGGGAGAGCACCTGTTCTTCGTTGTGATCGAGGGAGTTAGCGGTGTGCTCCATTTCAAGAATAAGGCACAATTCTTAGTAAAGGAAAAGTAGTATTCGGATAGGAAGGAGGACGTAGAAGAGGAAACTGAGCGTATCATAGTGACTGCTGAGAAACTGTTCAATGCGCAGATACGAGAGATGACGTCGATACAGATTTGTATCCAAAAAGCAAGGACATTTCAAATATTGAGCAGAGTAAGTGATGGATACCGACGCGCTTGCAGACGCTCCTCAAATCATTTGTCCCATCAGAAATTAAGCAAGTTAGTACTGGCCAAGCTACCGTACAGGCTGCCCTTCCGAAATCGGTCGTCGCACCAGTACTACTCGGCCTCGGCGTCGAGTTGGACCGCAATATCGGTTCGAAATGGCTACTGGCCGAATAATCTAGATTAGGGTTCTCTGTGAGCTACGATGAGGTGGGGAGATACAAACAGTCTACATTCCAGTTGGAGACACAGGAACGCCGCATATCCCAGTAATGTCCTGGTACATTAACGCAGTGGGTTGCAGATAATGTAGACCATAATGTAGCCACCATAGGCGATTCCGGAACTTTCCATGGAATGGGTATAATCGATGTCTGGTCGCCTACTGGATCTGGGCTGCAAACAGAACGTACTCCTGTCAAGAGACTCAACCAGAGCAGAGTTGGTAATGTTGTGCGGGATAGAAGTGTGTCAATCCAACGTTACGCAGGATGACGAGACATGGGACTCTCGGCATTGGTTTAAAACCACTGCTGGAGTTACAGTTCCCTCATTCCTTGTCAGCGGTTGTAAACGCGGATTTCCTGTGGTATTCGGGTTGGCTGTTAAGCACGCGGAAGAGACCTCGGTCAAATTGGGCGGGCTACATGCAGCGGAATTTGGATCCTAAGGAAGGTCAGTCTCGAAAGTCGGAGGTTTTCTTTCTCCCGATTATTGACATGAACATTTCTGACTGCGACTGCATTTATTCGACGTTGGTTTCTGTTTAAGGCCAAGCAGTGGAACTGGATGTTCGAACGTAATGCATTATGTTCGACATCTTTTGTGGGCCAAAGCCGTCGACGTAACGCAAAATTCATCCCTGTGGTTGCTAGACTGGGATGTTTACACATAATATTGAGCTTCCTCGGTAGTATTTGCAGTATGATGTGGGGGTCTGGTTTGGAAGATGCACTTGAAGTAGTCTATGGAGCAAATGCAGAAGAACATATGCTATTTTGAAAAACCTTCTCTAGGATTGTACAATCTTCTCTGACGAATAAGTTTTTAAAACAGATTTTTTCTAGAGTCATGTATAGATAGGATCGAACCGGAGACTCGTGTCGATAAACATGCATCAGAAACAAGCGATGAAACTTCTTGTCCAGAGTCCATGGACTTCAAAAAGCTGAAGTGGAACAGCTGAGATCAGTTTACAATGACGATGAGACCGGAAGACGTACCAGTCAGATGTTTGCCAGTCGTCAGAACTCAGAAGTTCGTGCAATGCCTCGCTACCTGTGAGTATCTACTTGCACAAGATTTCCGACAGAGTATATTCAGACATTAAAAGATTGCATAAGGGCGGAAAGGACAGCAGAGGGAATTTACATCTGATAACATTATCTAAGATGCTGATCTATTTGCAGCAACAGGCCATATCCACTGTGTGAAAAGCTCTCGCCTTTATCTCCAAATGATGCTGGAGTTGCCCATCAAGCATATCCACCTTTATCAATCATTGGCAGAACAAGACTTCCATGCGGTCCGCCAAGAGTAGAGGCGGATTGACACGGGGTAGAGGTATCAGGGATTCAGTGTGGGATACAATGAGTTATACAATGCATCGATGTGCTGAAGTCTACGAAGCCATGACCAAACTGACCAATGCAAGTCACAAAACATCTGAACATGTTGAGCTCGGTATATCCAGGACCCTACAATATCACGATGGTCTTTGTAAGATTCAATACTAGTTCGATGCACACGAACCTTTTGATTTAGGTGAGAAGCAACTCCGTTCATTATCATCAGATCTGATGACGATGATGATTCTATCAATTATCATAACACGGAAGAAGTTGGTGAAAGAAAACAGCTACAGTTTGATAACAAACTGGTAACAGCAGTTAAAATGAAGAGAAACGAGTAAATACAGCCTCTTAATTATTTGACTCCGGGCATCAAGGTCGAAAATGAAAAGCTGCAATTTAATACCACGGCCTTATTTTCACACTTGATAAGCCTTGCCCAGAAACTGGAGAATGCAGCGCATTGTTTCGCATATGAGATGATGACTATACCCATCACACCGTTCAAAGACCTGATCTGACGCGGAATCCGACAAAACACAACAAGCAAAGGCTTTGACAGATTCATTCGAATCAGTTCAGTGCCCGGACAGGACGAAATTCGTGCTCGATGGCGGTGCATTTCTGCACCGCTTCATATATTTCATGTCAGAAGCACGAAAGTCCTCGAGAAATAATTCAAGTGTGTATCAAATTGCCGAGGTTGTGCTTGGACATCAGCAATATATGGTCAGGGAAAGAGAAATTTGCTGAAGAGAATTGTCTCGAACGTTCGCGACATCGCGTGCATCATGGCTGATCCGGATGCTGGCCAGCTCAAGGTCGGGGAAGCTAGCAGCAAGCGTTTCAGAAATGTTGTATGGTGTCAAGCCTTGGGCTGGCCCGAATGGATTGCTGTATATTAAGTTCATGGAGTTGATCTCCACCAGTAGAGATGCCCCTATCCATGAGAAACTACCTCCAGCAGATCGCTATGCACAGTTCACCTCTATGTAATTGTGTGAAAAACATTGAACACAAAAGCTTTGGATGCATGCGATTGGAGAGGGAGAATTTAAAATGATCATCTCGTTCCTATAATTATGAACAAAAAGCCAACTCCTGATGTGAAGAAAATATTCGTCCGTTGTAAATGCATGTTATCTAGTAGAAATCCACATTGGAACAACGTCTGTTCCTACAGAAGAATGGACTCGAATGTGTTATTGTTTGTGGGTATTGTTGGGGTGAGGTCTGCAGGTATTCAATAGGTGCTCCTGCTGATATTGAGGAAGAAGGGTCCGATGTGCAAACGCACATCCGATGGAAATGGTGTTTTCTATATTTTCCATATTGTTCTTTGTCTACCGGGGCTTCATATCCGACCATTTTATATCCAACATTCACCTCTCCGATCTATGCATTTTGTGGCCACGATTATTGTGCCCCTTTCATTGTCTTTCTTGGTTTGAGAAGACTGTATGACATATTTCTCAATTTTTTCTTCGAAATCTAATATGTCTGGTGACATAGGAGTAAAACATTGAAATAAAACTGAATAGTGATTTGAGGGTACAGCACGGGCAACTTAGGTTGTGACGTAAGGTAAATGGCTAAAAACCCAGAGGCCCATTAGTCGAAACTGGGGTTTGCTCCTTGAGCGTATTCCCAGGAATTTGAGATTATTTGTTTCGTTGAAACCTCACACTTCTGATGTTGCAGTGAGCCGATTTTTAAGGTTTTGGATTAGTTATTGTTACGGCTTGGGCGGTCAGAATGATACAAAACTCGATAACTTACAAATTTCGTCAAGTTTCAACCCTAATTCGACCAGACTACCTGAAGATTTCCAATTTTCGCCTAAAACACATAGCTTATGAACCATCTTCGAGTTCGTTCCAATTAGGGATCGTTAACTGTGTTTTGGAGTTTGAAATAAAACTGAAATAGTGATTTGTGGGTCTAGCGCGGGCGGCTTAGGTCGTGACGTAAGGTAAATGGCTAAACCCAGAGGCCCATTAGTCGAAATTTGGGTTTGCTCCTTGAGCGTATTCCCACGAATTTGAGATCTTTTGTTTCGATGAAAACCCCACACCTCTGATGTTGCAGTGAACTGGGACACAGGAAGGTTGGAAGGTTGGGTAGGGCAAGCCAACTTGGAAGGGAAACTTGGACAGTACGTTATAATGTTCCGAATGGAGACATGTAGCACAGAAGCCACGCTGACCTCAAAATCGTCTGATGCCAAATGTTTAGCCATTCCGGATATTTAGTGACAAACAAAGAGTTATGGTACCAAACACTAATGTAAGGGTAGGGGTGGGGTCGCTGTATAATCCAAATAAATTGATCGAGGCTTGAAAAATGAACTGGCGATTACTTCAAGAGTTAACGGGCATTTGGTAATGGAAGAATTCCGACAGAACTCGGAAGTTCTGGCAAACTTTTCTGTAGGGAAAGGATGTCACCTATGTTATATCTATGCCACTGATTCAGTTAATGGTGGGCGCGGTGGCGTTGCGGTAACCGGTTCTCGTCAGATCACCGAAGTTAAGCAACGTCGACTTGAAAGATTAAATTTTACTATTTAATTATTACTTGGGGGAAGGTAATTAATAAAAAGATAATTAGTACAGTGATGTTTCTGGTGTGCTGTATTGCACCTCGTTGAGGACCTTCAACCAAGCAGTATCGCACGAGTCTGCTATGCCGACTCCAGCGATACTACTTGGTTAAAGGTCCTCAAATCGATGCGAAACAGCACACCATTAAACTTCACTACACTGATTGTATACACTGCTATATAAAGCGAAATGAATAAGTCTGTCTTGTATTAATAGATAGGTTCAGTACTAGGGTGTTAGGATTAAATTATCACCAATCATCCTGTCCAGTTAGGTGTTTATTAGTCCGGTGTGACAAGAATGGAAGTCCGTAGGAAAATTAGTCCCTCTGGACTATTATTCCGCGGAATTATAGTCCTAGGTCTAACATTTCTAGGAATAGTAGTCCGCCGGACTACTATTCCTAGAAATGTTAGACCTAGGACTATAATTCCGCGGAATAATAGTCCAGAGGGACTAACGTTCCTACGGACTTCCATTCCTTTTACACCGCACAGGCTGTGCCTGACCTGGAAATTTTGGTGTGAACGCAATGTTTTTGACGTTTCTAGGGTAACGTTTTGTGCTGAATTCGAATCCGTTTGATGCCAGTCTGTAAACTTTGGGGAATTTGAGTTATTTGCATTTTTTTCAAAATGGCCGACAAAATGGCTGCAAAATTTTTCAAAAATTAAGAATGAGCAATTTTGTGAAATTTTATCGCCCTTTCTGAAGGATATCATTGTGGTTCACATTTACTTGCCCACCTCATGTTCAACAAAAACTATCGGGTTATTCAGCCCTTGTTATGTATAAAGAATAAAGAGCGTTGTATAACCACCAAGAGTGCCAATCACAACTATAGTGTTCATTGCGTCATCTTAGAACGCTCTTGTTATGTCAGTGATTGGTACTCTTGGTGGTTATATGTGCAATCATGTGGGTACTGCACTGGCCCACAAACGGTACTGTCGCAGACTTTGTGTCAATATTCTCTAATTTTATCACGACAGATCTCATGAATTATAATGTATATCTTGTCTTTGATAGGTATTTTGACTTTAGCATCAAGTCGTCTGCCCGCACAGAACGTGACAAATGCATGTCCAGAAAGCACAAGCTTGCACCTAACACCCCACTGCCATCGCAGCAATTAGTTCTGTCGAATTCCACAAACAAAAAGCAACTCATAAGTCTTATATGCTCACACATCACAGCGTGAATGGTAGTCACTCGAATACACTAGCATAACAGGGGAATCTTACACACCAACACTCATTAGGGCTGGCGACGTGCAAGAATTTGGCGAGTAAAGCACCGAACACGAAGAGGCTGATGCTATCATTTGCCAACAAGTCAATTACATCCAGAGATCCTGCAAAGACATTTGCCGCATTAATATCATGTCAGATGACACTGACGTGTTTGTTCTCCTAACTTTCTTCTATTGGAAGAACAAAATGATCTGCTTATTGAAAATGGAAGCTACGAGTGGGGAAAGAAAGGTCATTGGCATAGGTGAAACATGCAAGAAAAATGCCACAATTGTCCCAAATCTCATCGCAGCACATGCACTATCGGGCTGTGACACTGTCGCACAATTGCACGGTGTGGGCAAAGTATGTATGTTGAAGAGACTGCAAGCTTACTCATTGGACGGGCTTGGTGATCATCGTGCAGACATGGGCACTGTGTTTGTCCAAAGTACCCTCCTGGTCAGTGCTTGTTATGGTTATCAGGTTACAGAAATGACCGAAGCCAGGGTCAATGTCTGGACATCCAAAACAGCAAAGGTGCGATTATCTGCCCCAAGCTAGTAACCCTTCCACCCACAACTGAGTCGTTTCACGAGAATGTTAAAAGAGCCCACCTTCAATCCATGCACTGGTACTCTTTTGAATGGGGCATTCCACCAAAACTCGATTCATCTGATTTTGGATGGACCACTGATGACCAGTCTAAGACTTTGACGCCAATAGGTATTCCCGAGTCTGTACATGCTATCCCAGAACAAGTATTGGATTTTGTCAAGTGCGGTTGTATTTCGTCCAAGGCATGTTCATCCAAGAGATGCACTTGTGTCTCAGCAAACATCCCATGCACCAATGTATGTCAGTGCAAAGGTGCTTCAAACACGTGTCATATGGACCTGACTTTGGAGCATGTCGAGTCACACGACAGCTCAGATGATGACGCTGATGACGAATACTTGAAATGAACTCGGTGCAAGATGGGTGGATTTTCGTGAAAGTAGTGGACATGTTAGGCGCCATGTCTGAACTCAGTGGACTGGAATAACTTGACGTATTGCACACAATCTATACTAGAAACGTGTTGCTACATTGTCTGACTTGATCTCCTAATTAAGTCTCCAAAATATCTCACAGCTGGCTATGAAAATGATTTCCTAGACAAATTGGTTGATTTTCCAGCCATTTTGGCGGTCAGCTTTATACCTACAAAGTCAAATATCTTAAATTCCTTGGATTTAGTGCAATATGTAGGTTGATTTTATTTTAGCACAATGATATACCCTACAAATAACGGTACAATAGCATAGAAATTGTTCATTCTTAATGTTCCGAAAATTCGGCCGCCATTTTGACGGCCATTTCGAAAAAATGCAAATAACTCAAATTCCCCAACGTTTACAGACTGGCATCAAACCGATTCGAATTCAACACAAAAACGTTACCATAGAAACACCAAAAACATTGCGTCCCACCAAAATTTCCAGGTTCGACCCAAAATCCACTAATCTGTGCCGGACTATATTGTGATGTCACCTTATGGACTGTTAGCTTTTGCTTTGCGCAAACATTTATGCATATTGCGTTGAAAGAGTTAAATAAGAATTGAAATGAATTATCTGTCGCATTATCGAAGTAAGAATGTGGGACGGGCGTGTTAAGTTGTATGACTGAGTGCGTGGCACTTCATACAAAACTGAACTCGCCCATTCCACATTCACGCTGGGTGTGTTAAGGTGTATCAAATAATGCGTAGCACTTCATACAAAGCTTAACACGCTAATCGCACATTCACATTGAGTGTGTTAAGCTGGATGATTGAGACCGCAACACTTCATACAAAACTTAACACGTCCATCACACATTCACACTCAGCCAAAGAGACAGATAATTCATTTCAACTGTTATAATTTAATTCAGAGTACTTGCTTGTATTATAATGTACCCTTACGAGGCCAAAGTCTCCATCATTTATGTCACTGCAGTTAAATTAACTTCTGTGAAAACGGCGGCTATATTATTTCAACATAGCCAAATGCACGCAGTCTCGAATGCTGAAGAAAAAGAACATCAGTGCGAATAGCCCACGTGAATACTAACTGACAACCCACTTGCAGCAATTGCAGTTTAATTGCACTGTTGGACACGCCCATAATGTGTTTATTAGACTAATGGGCTGGACAAAGCAAATACATTTAAACAATAGGAAAATTATTCATCGAGTTACATAAAACTCTCGCGACAAATTTACATACAAGCAAATTGGATATCATTATTATTATTTATTGATGTTCAAGGTCACCTAGTTCTGCACGATGGCTAATCATGACCACGACAGTTTTATGGGTGGCGGAAGTCGGATTACCCAAGGAGAACCACCGAGCAACGGCGAACAACTGACAGCTCCCCAACATACTAACTCCATACAAGTAGGATTAGCATTGGCTGAAGACAAGTGCACCATCGACGTGCAGTACCCCCACGTGGGCAATGGGGGTGAAGTGTCTTGCCCAAGTACACAACGCGGTTGCCCCAGGTGGGATTCGAACCGAGGACCTCTCGGCATGCAACCTGCACCTCTACCTACTGATCACCGCGCCCCTACCGGATATCATTAAAGACAATTCAATTATATGGATGTGGAAATACGTTTGAGAGTGAAGGGCTGCTCATTTACATCCATTATGTGCAGAAGTAGAACCCATTTACAGATTATACCAAGTCAACATCTGCCCGTGTTGGAAGAGTGTTTTTGTTTGTCTACAAAATCTGCTTACTGCCGGTTACTGGTATTCTAAACCCCATGATTCAGTGCAATTGCTATCGATGTTATCTGACACAAATGGCGAGTAGGGCTTGACATTACACTAAATCAGCACACACGGGGGATGGGGTCTGTATCCTCTAAAAGCCGTTGGGTTAAAAGTCAACCCAAATCAACTGGGTCGAGTGAATATGAACCCAACTGGGTTCATATTCACTCAACCCAGTTGATGTGGGCCAATTTTTAACCCAGCTGATTTATAGAGTGTATAAAGACCTGCATGTGATGCTCAGTCCCCAATATGTTTAAATGTTCCCCCAAAACATAACGAGAGAGTTAGAGCTTTATATATACTATTCAAAAAATAGTAGGGCATATCCAAACTGATGTTGATATTTTCGGAAAATGGTATTGGATACGTGTGATTGGATACATCAAGATGTTACCAAGTTTAGTGTGGATCATGAATGTCACTGGCCCACGAAAACTTCGTGCAGGTTTTTCGAACGAGCGCCGCGTTAATGTCTGTGGTGTACGTTTTGAAATTTTCATTTGTACTGTACGGGCTTTTTTTGAGGTCTCATAATTCTTTTCTTGGTATAAACCCGTTCATCAATAGTTTCTGGTCGAAACGTAACGTTTGAGGTATGCGAAGACTGACACGTGACGAACGTTTACGTGCCGTTGGCCTGTTGGAGGCTGGCAACAGAAGACTGCAGTGGCTCAAATCCTCAACGTTACTCAATCGGTGATTAGCAGGTTGTGGTCACGTTACCGTCAGACAGGCAATGTTGATGACAGATGTCGGTCAGGTCGTCCAAGGGCGACAACTGCTAACCAGGATCATTTCATCCGAATCACATAATTACGTAACCGCCATCAAAGTGCCTCAGAAATTGGACAACAGCTGCACCGGGCGGCAGATGTGCGAGTCAGTGGTCAGACTATCCGAAATCGCCTACACAGCGGGAATTTGTACGCTCGACGACCTCGAATAATTCCACGTTTAACTGAACGTTACATCGCAGTAAGACGTAATTGGTGTGGAGCACGACAGGGCTGGGACAATCATTGGTGGAGCAATGTCATGTTTTCCGATTAATCGAGGTTCACTTTCGACTTCCACGACAGGCAAAACAGAGTGTGGTGGCGGCGGAACGAACAATACCAAGACGTAACCGTTAGGCAGCACCATTGTTTTTATGGTTGATCGGTTATGGTGTGTGGAGGCATAACCATGACAAGCAGAACAGCATTACATGTCATCCAAAGGCGTGTCACAGGGAAGTACAACCGTGACAACATGTTAGCAGCTCATGTGGTGCCATTTGCGCGACGTCACGGCCGTCGATTCATTTTTCAAAATGACAATGCAAGAGCACACATGGCCCGTGTCGCTACAGGGTTCCTCCAGGAGCAGAACACCACTACACTGCCTTGGCCAGCACTAAGTCCAGACCTTTTACCAATCGATCACCTCTGGGATATGCTTGGCAGGCGCCTATGACAACGCCAACAGCCCCCTACCAATGTCCAGGAACTCGACGCTGCACTGCATGAAGAATGGAATAACATTAGTTAAGCTGTTAATATAGACTTACTAGCTCCTTGTATCGTATTCGAGTCTTGTGAATGATTCGCGCAAGGAATATCTCGGGGATCGTTATTAGCATCCACAAGATGTTGATTTGATTCTTATCATAACTGTTGAATCTGGGTTCAATGGTAAGTGGATAAATTCTACTGTTCATTGACAGATATCATATCACAAAATATGTCACTTTTGTGTTACTAGAGAACAAAACTTGACACACAAACATTATCCAAAAATACTTCCATTTTCAAAGAATCTATAAGGTGATATTGAATTATAACGGCATCAGTTCATATGTTAATTCTTTCGTGAAGCGAGCAAGATGTAAAGTCAAGCGAGAGTTCGGCAAGCGACAATCGGCTAATTGACCCTTAACATTGTATGTAACGTAATAGTGGTTGGAAATAATCTTGTTGTTGTTACGTACGGGTTAATGACCCCCCTCCCCTTTTAATGACTGTCATTGAATTAAATACTACATCTGCCACAGATAGCTGTCCCAGCCTCACAATGAACTATGTTCCAATGGGACACAACACACTATAGGACTTGGGCAACGATGTTTGGCAGTTCCACTTTCACACGCGGTATATTGTTCAATAGCCTTCCACAAATCAATTGCATTCTTGGCAATAGGGATTGTTGCAACACAGTGTTGGTAAATATGTACTAAACAACTTTTCAACCAATGGTTTCCGAAATAGTGATCTATTGTACAGCGAATATAAGCATCCAAGTCGTTCCACAGTTTTGGAAATATATTAGATGGGAGTGTATCCAGAGATTTGTTTCTAGTTTTCCCTATTTTCAATACCCCCGCCTGTCTAGTTGTTACGCCATCGTTACGTACGTTACAATAAAAGTAATTCTGAAAAGATGATGGTAGTCTATCGAAGTGCCAATCATGAACAAATAATAGTGCATATAATTGGTACAGGTCGGGCAATTTGAGAATTGTTTCTTTCAAAAAGAGTGGATCAGTGTGACAATTATATTTTTCGTTGTTTAATATTCTAATAGCTAGTTTTGCATTAGAAATAAACTATTCATATTTTTAGAGTGACCCCAAATTTGTAACCCATAAATGAGATGGCTATGGACAAATGAATAATACAAGCAAAGTAGAGCGCGGCGTGGTAAGAAGTTTTTGACCCTATTCATTGCGTAATTGGCTCTTGTGATTTTTGAGCAAAGCATCGATACGTGGCTTTTGTAAGACAGCCTTTCATCAATATTTATTCCAAGGAACTTGACTGAACTGGAGGTCTCAGAGTCGGTTACGCGGGTGATTCTAGTGTGATTGATAAGGATAAGTCTGTTTGGAACAACATCGCGTTTTGGAGGGTTAATTAATACATACTTAGTTTTTTTGACGTTTAGCATGAGATGGTTGGCTGAGTACCACGTGTTCACATGTTTAGGTTCGCGGTACTGCCAATCAATGCAACCGTCCGATTTATAAACGGTAGTATCGTCGGCAAATGACAATAAGTTTAAATTTGTTGAATTTGTAATATCATTTATATAGATAAGAAATAAAAGTGGCCCTAAAACTGATCCCTATGGAACATCGATTGTAACTGGTACTTGTGAAGAGTGTGTGTTGTGATTAGGGCTGTCGCGACTATCATTTTTTGTAATCGACTAATCGTGACCAGTAATCGACGGTTAGTCGATTAATAGTCGCTTCCCATGATTTTTTAGCAAATCATTCTTCTGTTCGTAAAACTCTGAAAATGACAATGGCACCAGTGTGTTCAGACGAAGTGGGGTTGTGGGAACAACAAATCGGTCCCGACTGAAGCTACATGTAGTCCAATCTTGGACCCACAGTCCGTAATATAATTTTTGGGGTTGGTACGTCCTGTAGGACGTACCAACCCCAAAAATAATATTACTGACTGCGGGTCCAAGTTTGAACTAGATTGAAGCCGATGAACTAAAATGAATTTACCAAAGAACGTTCCTGCATATGTTTCCTTTCTGCAATAAGTTTCTCGAAATTTTGAACATTGAGATCTATGCATTCCCTCGTCAGTTGTTAAAATTGGATCTTAGTCTAAAGTTCCGAACTTTGAGAAGTGATCTGACGTTCTGACTTTCGTCATAATTTTGTCACTTCCGCGCTTTGGGTTTTCCAATGGGTGCATTCGTGTGTACAAGACTGGAGAAATTCAGAAGAATCTATTCTTCTCGAGTAACTGTGAGTGTTCTTTCTTACACAGTCAGTGACAGTCGTACAGTTTTCCGGATATGAATGTTAACTATGGTTAGATATTTCAAGTTATTCACCTTCATTGATCATTCACCTCACAAAACAATGCAATTTAGCCCCGACGAGTAGTAGGCGTGTACCACCTTGAAAATGAACGACGATCGACTAAAAATAAAAAAAACGTCGACTACTTCAATAGTCGACGGTTAGTCGACTAATCGAATAATCGCGACAGCCCTAGTTGTGATATACCACAAATTGGAACCTAGCAGAAAGATAATTGGCAAACCACTGATTTGCTGTCCCCAGAATCCCATACAAATTTAGTATGTTGAGAAGGATTGAGTGAGTGGTCAATAGTGTCGAATGCTTTAGATAAATCTTGAAACACAGCTAGAGTTCTGTGTATGGTAGTTTTGTTGTTTTCGGCGGCTATGTGTCGGAGAATTTGAAGGATGGGGTGAATCGTACTATGTCGCTTTCTAAAACCGTATTGGTGCAGGTATAATATATATTTTATCGATTAGGTAACTGTATAGACGTGTTAACATTATTTTCTCCAAGAGTTTGGAGAAGGTTGTGAGAATGCTAATTGGGCGATAATTATTAAACGAATTGGTGTTACCCGATTTAAACAGAGGTATTATTTTTGCGACTTTTATTCCATCTAGGACTATACCCTTTTCGAAGGACAAGTTGATAAAGTGCGTCAGTGAGGGCGCTGTTTCTGTAATGGTTCGATTGATTATATTTGTCGACAGGTCGTTGAAATCGATCGTAGTGTTAGATTTTACCTGGTTGGAGGTGTTAATGACCTCTTCTTCAGTCGTTGGACTAACAAAACAACTTTCTACAAAGTTGTCTCGCAAATGGCTGGAGTATTACATTCGGGAATATTATTGATCTTTGACTGCCCAATGTTCGAAAAGAAATCATTAAAACGGGTTGCTATATCTACAGGGTTTGTCAGTTCTTCGTTACCGTATTTGAAACTGCTGGGACATTTGGATGTTTTACGGGATTTTTGGATTGCCTCATTTAGTATTATCCAGGTTTTGTTCATATTCCCTTTATTTTCATGCAGAGTCGTATTGTAATATGTTTTCTTACAATGTCGCAGAATTTTATTAAACGTGTTGCAGTACGTCCTGTAGATTCTCTTATTTTCATCTGTGGGATGTTTGAGCTGTTTATGATAAAGTTTGGTTTTATTTGCAGATGAAACTAAAAGACCTTTGGTGAGCCAAGGTTGGCGTTTCACGAATTTCTTCTTTAACCCTTTACCCTACGTAACAGTTAAAACCGGCCAGCGCTATTCACAAAAATCGCCAATAAATTTTCATTATTTTTTCAATTTTTGTCTCAAAAACATAGGTTATGACCCCTCTTTGGAACGAGCTCATCGAGCTCGTTCCAATGTGGGGCCATAACCAATGTTTTTGAGACAAAAAATGTAAAAAATTAGTTATTCAACAATTCTGTTTGCAAGTGTCGTCTGCTTTTCGTGATAGGTAAATATAGGTATCACAGAACTAAATATTTTCCCATAGGCGACCATTATAACGTTCCGGTGGAAAAAAATATGATCGCATCACTTTAATTTTGGCATTCAAATATCTCTGTCAAGTATAGCCCTTCGGACAACTTTTTCTGATCTGAAAACAGGAGGTCATGCAACAAATAAGAGAGAAAAACTGACACAAAGGGAAGTACCGGTCACGTGCACATATTTTTCAGGGAATTCCCTACAAAAACACACCAAAAGTAAATTGTATTTTTTAGGTCCAAAAGTCATCAAATCACCCTCTTTTTTATCAGGAATATTCAACAATAATGCAAGATGTCAATAGAATGTTTCAAACGTTTATTGAAAGAATATATTTTCCCAAGGCTGTTTATTTTTAGAGAGTGCATCATTTCCGAGTGCATCATTTTAAGGCGGTTCACTCTAATTTCAATATTTAGTTCCTCGATACCTAAAGGGTTAATGCAATTTGTCTGAGAGGGAAAGCTTCTTCAAACGCCTGTGTATTAAATTCTATGAACTTTTCATAGCTTTCGTTTGGGCAGTTTGAGTTTAGAACATCACTGTAATCATAAACAGAGAGCGTTTCCTTAAAAAGCAGAATATTATCGGCAGAGATATCGTCGTGTTAGAACCAGAACGTCCTATGTCCCCTATGGGACATAGGACGTTCTGGTTCTAACACGACGATATTTCCAGTGGTTTTTGTTAAATTTTCTTTAGAAGGTTTTGATCTTCCTTCTATGTAAAACGTTCCAAAATGGCCGGCAAGGTCGGTTAGTATTATGCCACTACTGAAATTTGGTGTTCTAATATGACTGAAAATATGATCAACAAGAGAGGCCAAGTGATCTGTTACTCTGGTTGGCTTAGTGATGGTTGGCATGAAACCTTGACTGAACATCACTTCGACAAAGACATTTATTTTCGTATGAGTTGAAATTTTGAGTAAGTCAATGTTGAAATCTCCAAAGAGTAAACTCTTCTTATGTTCAGAATTAATCATATTGGTAATTTCGGAAATTTTAGAAACAAATAGATCCAGATCAGCTTTGAGAAGAGTATTAGGTCTATATATTACACTACTGAGAACCGGGAGACCATGTTGGGGGGGGGGGGGGTGCAATTTCTGCAAATAACGTTTCGTATACATGTGGAATGAAAACTGTTAAGTCGGGACGTAGTGTTTCATTTAAACCTTCCTTAATATAAACCCAACACCACCTTTTCCATCATCTGACATTGTATTGGTGAGTATATCTTGGTATCATGTTAAGTGGTAGTTCAGATAATCATGTACTTTAAAAATCTTAGTTAATCCAATGATGGCAAAAAAATTGTCATTGTGTTGTAAGGTGCTTAACAATAACTGAGTGCGTCGCAGTTAACATTAAGACTTCTAAGTTAAGGTTAAATACAGATAGGGATGGTTTCACGTTGGAAATGTTAGAACGGAATTCCCCATGAATAAAATATTTACAGTCAAAATTATTGTCACACGGCGAAGCAAAATCAGAGTCACGGGAAGTCTGAAGAATTCTTTCATTATATTTGTGAACAAAATTATAATCCTCGCTCGCCTGGATCTCGTCTAGCCCTTTACCCAGCGCCATGGAAAAACCAACAACGGAATCAAAAAACTTCCAGCGCCATACCAATGACTTCTTACACATGATCTACAGTCTACAATAACATTTGAGTCCAGCCTGTCTGCAATAAAATAAATGTTGGAAACAAAAAGCTGTGAAATGGAGGGAGGCTTTTGCATCTCAACTTGGCGACTATCTGATTAATTAAAACCATCGTGGAAAGTTTGGAGTTCTGGGTCAGAAACATTTAAAGCTTCTAATCTTCATCGATAAAAGACTAAATTAAATGTATGGAATGGGAAACTATTCCTAGTGTAAGTGCATAGAGGAAAGGGTGGGAGTGAGTGACGAGTAAAAAACCTAACTGTCGAATTGATCACCCACAAACCAAACGTGCATTAGGCCAATGCCTCAACACTTTTTCCAGCACAGACGATATCAAAATTTTAAATTAACAAAAACAACTTGTAGATTTTCAATCCGTTTCATCAAAACTACATCACATGCCCTCCCTCCCCCGGGACGAGCTCGTTCCACTAAGGAGTCACACGGTATGGTTCTTTTGATTAGAAAAAATGTAAATGATTCGTCAGCTTATTTCAAAATGTACACAATATGGTAGCATTTTTATCTATCCAGGCCAGGTTAGAGGTGTAAAGAATTGTCCTCCTCTGATTTCTTGGAGAGTATCCGTGGACGCATTATATACACAAATGTATTAATCTTCCGGTAAAGATTATGTTGCAGAATTGCAGATATTTTGAAAAATTGTATAGAGGTAAAAAATGATCATATCCTAGGCCTATGAATTATTACATTCATTTTCTGCTGATAATTACAGTGTCTATCTATTTCTAAGAGGAGTTTGTTCTGCCTTGATTTGTTGGAGAGTGTCCGCGGAGTGTCCGCGAACGCATTCCAACAAACCATGGCAGAATTTATTTATACAATTGTATTATGCATACATAGAATACAAACAAATGTACGTATATGTGCAGGGGGCGCAGTGGCTCAGTGGTAGACTGTTGGACTTCTATGCTAGAGGTCCCTAGTTCGATCCCCGTCCGGGACGACCCGCGTTGTGTCCTTGGGAAAGGCACTTTATCCCGGTTGCCTACATGGGGGCACGATAAACCAGTGTACCAGGGCGTACTGCACGTCGATGGTGCACATGTCTTCAACCGCTGTAACCCTGCTTGAGCAGAGCTTGAACAGAGTTAGAAAGTTGAGGAGCTGATAGTTGCTCGTCGAAGCTCCGTGGTCCTCTCCGGGTACTCCGGCTTCCTCCATCCGCAAAACTGTCACGGTCACGATTAGTTATTGTGCAAAAGTATGTGACCTTAAACACCAATAAATAAATAAATAAATAAATAAATAAATAAATAAATAAATAAATAATGTATATGTGCACAGATATGAAAGGCATCCCTAAGCTGAAATTTATACTTATTTTGTCTCAGTGTTGTGTGGAGGATGTCAGGGCTTTTGAGTAACTACTTTCTTTTCCTGCGGTGTCTATCTATTTTCAAGAGGAAAATGTTCTTCTATAATTTGTTAGTGAGTGTCCGCGCACGCAGTCCTGCAAATTACAGCAGGACGGGTTTATTTATACAATACCATTATGAAAAAGTAAAACTCAAAAGATATGTGTCTATATGCACAGATGTGTTTAGCATCCTTTAGCTGAAAATTGTACATATTTTATTTCGGTCTTATATGGAGGCTGACAAAAAACACAGGCTGGGCTTATGAGTAACTTCATTCATTTCCAGCTGGTAATTTTGATGCCTATCTGTCTATTTCCAACAGTATTTGTTATGCTATAATTTGTTGGATAGTGTACTTGGACACACTCCAACAAATACAGCCGAACAAGTATATTTACTCAATCGTATCTTGTATAAATAAAACACAAAAAAGGTGCGATTGGAAACGAAATATATAGCATCTCTCAGCTGAAAATTATACACAGTCTATTTCAGTGCTGTATGGAGGCTGACAAAAACAGAGCCTGGGCTTATAGAGAAATATTTTAAATTCCTGCAGGTAGTTATGCTGTCGATCTATTTCCAAGAGAAGTTTGTTCTGCTAAAATTTGTTGGACAGCGTCCGCGGACGCACTCACACAAATTATAGCAGAACAGGTTTACTTTCGCAACAGTATTGTGTATAAGTAAAATTCAACTCAAGAGGTGTGTGTATACATGCACAGGTATATATTGTATCCTTCAGCTGAAATTTAATTTTATAGAGAGTAATCGCTTGACTGGTCTGGTTACGCGAAATAATTCATGAGAGGTGAGGGACGTTGTACAAACACGGGTGCGCGATTTCGCACGAGTGTTTTACAATATAGTCCCTCGCCTCGAATGAATTATTTCACGTAACCAGTCCAGTCAAGCGATTACTCTGTTTATTACTTTTCATTATTAACGATAATTATATTATTTAACCCTTTACCTAACGTAACGGTCAAAACCGGCCAGCACTATTCTCAAAAATCGCCAATTGATTTTCATTATTTTTTCATTTTCTGTCTCTAAAACATAAGTTATGACCCCTCATTGGAACGAGCTCGTCGAGCTCGTTTCAGTGAGGGGTCATAACCTATGTTTTTGAGACAAAAAATGAAAATAATAGTTATTCAAGAATTTGTTTTTGCAAATGTCGTCTGCTTTTCATGTTAGGTAAAGTGTTTAAAAATCAAAAAAACAATAAAGTCCCTATTACACCCACGGCAAAGCGTCTTCGTTTGCGCGCACGGATACATGGCCCAATTGTTGATTGCATAATTCACTTGTGAAGTTATCGTTTATTATCAAACCAGGAAATCCCAGTAAATCACACTTTGGAAAGTAATAAATTTTATTTCGGTGTTATGTAGGGGCTGGCAACAATACACAGACTGGGCTTATGAATCACTATTTTCATTTTCTGCTCGTAATTACGGTGTCTATATATCATCCAAAATCTGAAACTGTAACTTTCTAACATCAGCGGTTACGCCGATTATCCTACCATTCCGGTGATACGCAGAAGGAATGTCTTTATGCTTATATAGACGACTGATGGGTTCCAGGTCGGATTTTGTCAAATCATCCTTCAAGAGAATTTGTGAGTTTCTGTGTTCATGAGCACTCTTTAACATCTTGCTATTGTAAAATATTTCATTGCGCTTTTCACTTTTCAGGAAATTCACAAGACAGGGTCCAGGTGTCTTATACACTTATGCCGCCGGGAGTTAATTTGAATTTTTCTTGTGATTTATTAACAAAGTCGCACATTTATTACGGGGACAAAATTCAAAATGTACAAAACTACCACGTGATTTTAGAGGTATCACATCGCGATTTGCTATCATTATGTCGTATACATTGATACAGTATTGTTATTCTCTTCGCGAAATGCGACACTATTCTCATGTATATACAAAATAAATATTTATTTAACTGGTTGAGGACTAGATTATTTTTGATGGTCTGAATTTGTTCATCAAAACTTGTTCTATTGCCTCTATTGCACTCTCCAATAATTTGTAATAGAACAAATTTGTATCAACAAACTATTATTTACGTTTAACTGAATACGAAACATGGGTAAGGAGAATGCCACTTTTGCACTGGTACTCTCATTTTTTTTTGAAAGGCCTGATTGTGGCTTCTAGCACTCAAACAGTTAAAAATCTCCTTCTTATTTTTATTTATTTCCATTTTGGTTGTTCTATATTGATTTTGTGTTGTGTGGTCGCTGTTACAACCCCCTCCCCCCCCCAAAAAAAAAAACTATCAGCGAAATCAACATGGAAGTTCTAGTATTTAATTTTAGGCTCTCACAACTGGATTTTAGGCTTAGGCGACCATTCCATCAGGAATAAAAAATAAAAATAAACCCTCCCTCATTCGTTTTAAAAAAGATGCCTAAGAACCAATTATTTAATTTGGTTTGGCCTAACAGGTAGTTTATTAAAGCTATAGCTTCCCATATTTACAATTTACATTCTTTTTTTTATAGTTTAACCCTTTACCCAACGTAACGGCCAAAACCGGCCAGCGCTATTCTCAAAAATCGCCAATTAATTTTCAAAATATTTTCATTTTTTGTCTCAAAAACATAGGTTATGACCCCTCGTTGGAACGAGCTCGTCGAGCTCGTTCCAACGAGGGGTCATAACCTATGTTTTTGAGACAAAAAATGAAAAAATTTAGTTATTCAAGAATTTTTTTTGCAAGTGTCGTCTGCTTTTCATGTTAGGTAAAGGGTTAACTCGTTGCCTATAACGGAGCAGTTATATCCCTTGAGCGGTATTCACACAAATCTCAATTCAGATTATATGGTTTTATCAATTTTTGTCACCAAATGTGCCTTAAGATCAATCATTGGAAGGTGCATGTTGTTCTCGTTCCAGTGGGGGATCATAAGATCTATTTTTTCAGCTCAAGAGAAAATTTGGTAAGTGTCGTTCTATTCATATAGTTTAGTAACAGTTAAAACAGGGCCCGGTAATGCACTGTGGAGAGATTTCATCACGCATAATCATTCGACGAAATTGCTTCTTGTTCTGATTCTTTCTTTACGCGCTGATGCTCTGTATCAAAACGTTCTTGTGTTTTAAACATATTTTCCAGGAAAGACAGCATCGATTTCTTATGAAGCTTCCTCTTTTAAATAAAAAGTGAATCGTCAATAAACTGGAAATAATTTCTCACAAGTTGAATATCTTAAAAATTCGTTATAAGGGAAATAACTCGAAAATCGTTTAGTTGCAAGAAGTTTCCGGTATTTCACTTTCTTGAATCGGACGAAGAATCGCCGAGGTGTTGCAGAGACAGGGTCGGTGAAAGGGCGGGGGAGCCAGGAGAGTAACCCCTGAGTACGGGGATTCGGGAGGCCCGAGCCTGGCCCAAAATTAGCAGCACAAGGTATTCACTGAACGGGAAGGAAATTATCAATCATTTACAGATGAAATTGGAGGACTCCAATGGAGACGCTCGGTCTATCACACTCAAACATCAGTTGGGTTAAAAATCAACCCAAACCATTAAGGTTCATATTCACTCAATCCAGTTGATTTAGGTGGAGTTTTAACTGGGTTTTGGGAATGTGAACCCAATTGCGTTCATATTCACTCAGCCAGTTGATTTGGGTTTGATTTTTAACCCAACAGATTTCACAGTGTACTTGTATCCAAATCCGTAGTATTCTGCCTTTCTGTTCATCTAAGTTAAAAATAGTTACATGAATAAACGTTACCCGATAAAAGTTTAGGTAACCCATTTTCAGGTCACCTTACTTTCAAAGTTGTTCAACTCCAAAATTCATGACAAATGTCGTAATAAGTAATTTCTCAGCCTCACTTTGACTATGGCTATACTCTTTACTACAAGGAGCCCCAGGATCCTGAAACCGCCATTGAATGATTGAATGAAAAAATGAAAGTGGCTGTTTGTATTACAATGTCATCTGGTGCAGTCGAGGTCTCCACCATTTATATCATCGGAGTCGCATCAGCTTTTGTGAAGACGACCGTTTTATTATTTTCAATATAAACTCATGCACGCGATCTCGTGTACTCAAGAGGTGTGAACAACCGGCATGGATACTAATTTTTAAATTAATTAAAATATCAGTTAGAGTTTTTTCAGATTAGGTTTCGGTTCGGTTTCAGGAAAAAACACGGTTTCGGTTCGGATTTTCTATGTGTTAGGAAGAGATAGTAAAAAACACCCCAAGCTCGGTAACTTGCAAAAAATCCGCAATAGCTTGTTCGACACCACTCACCACATAAGCTGTATTAGATCTAGGGCTGTCGCGATTATTCGATTACTCGACTAACCGTCGACTATTGAAGTAGTCGACGTTTTTTTATTTTTAGTCGATCGTCGTTCATTTTCAAGGTGGTACACGTCTACTACACGTCGGGGCTAAATTGCATTGTTTTGTGAGGTGAATGATCAATGAAGGTGAATAACTTTAAATATCTAACCATAGTTAACATTCATATCCGGAAGACTGTACGACTGTCACTGACTGTGTAAGAAAGAACACTCACAGTTACTCGAGAAGAATAGATTCTTCTGAATTTCTCCAGTCTTGTACACACGAATGCACCCATTGGAAAACCCAAAGCGCGGAAGTGACAAAATTATGACGAAAGTCAGAACGTCAGATCACTTCTCAAAGTTCGGAACTTCAGACTAAGATCCAATTTTAACAACTGACGAGGGAATGCATAGATCTCAATGTTCAAAATTTCGAGAAACTTATTGCAGAAAGGAAACATATGCAGGAACGTTCTTTGGTAAATTCATTTTAATTCATCGGCTTCAATCTAGTTCAAACTTGGACCCGCAGTCAGTAATATTATTTTTGGGGTTGGTACGTCCTACAGGACGTACCAACCCCAAAAATGATATTACGGACTGTGGGTCCAAGATTGGACTACATGTAGCTTCAGTCGAGACCGATTTGTTGTTCCCACAACCCCACTTCGTCTGAACACACTGGTGCCATTGTCATTTTCAGAGTTTTACGAACAGAAGAATGATTTGCTAACAAATCATGGGAAGCGACTATTAATCGACTAACCGTCGATTACTGGTCACGATTAGTCGATTACAAAAAATGATAGTCGCGACAGCCCTAATTAGATCCAGCCTAACTTCCCTTCGATCGTTCTTAGGGTACTAAGGTATCAGTTGCTTATCCTATTCTGTCAGACAAAAATCACAAATCAGGGTAACAAATGAATAAAGTTTTTTTTTTTTTTTTAAATAATTTAGAATTTCAGCAGATATGTATAAAACCCGTTTTTACAAGGTTTGTCTTATTGACTAACAATATAATATATATAGACAATAAACATATAGTGTGTTTTTATATCTGTGTTATACAACGAGTTGAAATATGGTTTATTTTTTCGAGGCTTCGCCGAGAAAAAATAAACCATATTTCAACGAGTTGTATAACACAGATATAAAAACACACTATATGTTTATTGTTTTTATCTGATAACAAACAGACACCCGTCTCGTGCGTCTACCCGACTTATATATGCTTCCCACGGGCCTCCAAAGAAAACCAGTCTACGAGACAAAAGAAATAGGACAAGACGCATAGAGTTGTGTCCCTTACATTACAAAATCGATGACGGCGATTGTAAAGTGCGATTGCACTTCTTGCATCATATAACTGCGCTGGAACAAAATAAATTTCAACTGTTTTATTAACAGTAACAAAACGGTGTTTCAGTAGAGTTATTCTTTTTTTGACATAGTTCCAGTTTTCTTCCGTGTTTTATGCTGTAGTCCCAATATAACAAATAATTTTGCGTTTGTTTACAATTTTTACGAAGTGTTTTTTTTTTTTCAGGTAGAGCAGACGAACTTTTAATTAGCGCAGTTCCGCGAGTACTTTTGATCGAGGCCGTGACTATAAATAGTTCGCAGTCGCCGCATACTAATTACTATTAACATTCAAGTAATTTCTACAATGTTTTGAAGCAAAATTTTAGGTTGCCTTTATTGAAGCAAAATAAATAAGAAATGACACCATCAGAGGATTTTGACAAAGTGCAATAAGCGTACAATTAAAACCTGCCCTGTGATATAACGATGTTTCATGAATGAATGAATGAAAATGGAATTGAAAGAGGTCAGAGGTCGTTCGCATAAATTATAATTTTATACAACACCCGTTGTATATACTTCAAGTATATACAACGGTTGTTATACTCTATAGTTATCAGATAAAAATAAATGTACATAAAATAATACACACTTTCTGGTTTCTCTGATGAATTCTGGGTGTTTTGAGGGGATTGTACTAATGTCTGAAAAGAGGGTGATGATCAGTGTGTACAGTCGTTACCATAATGTCTCAGAATAAAGGGGAAGAACTGGGTTTAAGAGGGAATACTAATGGGAACTGTGGATTCGACTAGAGCTTCCCCTCCCGTCTCATTTAGAGGAAGCTGTATTCCAAGCAGATCTTGTAGTTGGTCACATCTCTCTTGAATGGACTTTGCTTTTTTGACGAATATTTATGAACGGACATTAGTTCTAATGTACGGTATACTTTTATCTGCTCTAGGAAGCTTTTGAAGACAGGTGTACACCCCTCACCTTGCAAGAATAAATGCATTTTTTTAAAAGTAGTACACACAGATTAGCAGCTGATGATGGTACTTCCTGGTTTGGAAAACCGAAAAGCACATACTGTGGAGTACGAGGGAAGGACAGATCACAATTAATTCGCAATTTATCTTGAAGCTGAAATGAATAAAGTTCATCTGAACTATGTTCTGTTCTCATAGTTCCTTATTGACTCGTCTGGTGGACATGACGTATTCACCCTTAAACGGAAATACTAAGTGACAAGAATCCGTAGTGGTCGCTAATCCAGTTCCCTCCCATTTAAAACTAGAAGTCCTGTCATGAAATGCGCACAGATAGTACGTCGACCTGCGCATTAATCTACACGTTATGACCATAATAAGGCTATCAAATTCTGTACTTATGGCCTGTGCACAAGAAATGTTTCAGCCAATGGACCTCCGGTTAACCGGAGGTCCATTGGCTGAAACATTTCTTGTGCACAGGCCATAAGTACAAACATTGTCTGTGTTTGCTATGAGTAACCAGGAGAACCTGCCGTGCTTTGGATGCCATTCGATATGGCAATTGCGCGCAATTCCTACGCGTCATTAAGGCTAGATACGCATACAGTTCGTGACAGGACTTTTAGTTTTAACTGTGGTTTGATCAAGTTTATGCACAACACACATTAAAACCGCTCAGCCGATTTTTAGTGGGTCTTGCAGTTCGATTTCCCAGTTTGACCCCAAAACGGGAACGGAAACGGAAAACCGAAAAACTGTCCAACCCTATTATAAGTGTCATAATGAATATAGCCTCGATAAGTTTCAGCACCGACCCACATTTCAGTGGTCAGGTACGAATGATTGTTTTGGTGTCAAAAGTTCTTGAAATTCAACGACTTAACAACACATCTGAAATAATTACAGTATACTTACACCGTTTGACATACCTGACATGTTGGACAAATGGACGTGGCCTGAGCAAAAACGTTCATACGGAAGAGAAAAACATTTGACGAGTTATGAAAAGCTCACCCTCAACCAATTATTTGCAAGCAAATGAGATTTCATTGAAGAAACCTCAATTGTTAGACATTGCTTAGACGTGTATCATGGAAATAGAGTAAGTATAGCATTGATGGGGCTTATTAACATCTGAAAAAAGTTGGTGAGGATCGAGCACCCCTACATCCCCCCCACCCACCCACACACACACACAAACGCGCGGGTCCCAGCGTCCGTGAATTTTCAACTCACATTGATTCTCACCAGAAAGATCGACTCTTTTTCAAATCTCAATTTTCGATTACTCCTCTTGATGTACGCAGCTCGATTCTTCTCAGATTTATTGCTAAAAATTAAATCCATTTCTTTTGGGTTCATATCAACGTGGAATCAGTTTGTTTAGCCTGCAATGTAATATCAGACTTTCAGTTAAGTTACCTTACATCTGTCGCAGGATTACAGGGGTTAAGTGATGGACGAAAATTTATGTTCTTATCAGTGCTCAGCCGACAGCCAGTGACTGTCGTCTGAACCCCACTTCGAACGTAAACCTTGCCACCTTATCAATGCCCTATGTGCTTGGGACTCTTAGGATTCCTGAAGGTGCCTGTGGCTTACAACGCCAAAGGGTGATCACCGATAATTCACTGAAAAGATTATTTATTTACATGTACGAAGAAATATAATGTGAAACAAATTACTCACAAAACTATCCATAAGAATACAGTAATTACGCGGATAAAAGTTTATTATTTAGGGCCCTCGACGTCTCCCACAGCTAACTGTGCCACTGGATCAACCTCACTTCATCTTCATCTTCTCATGGTTTGTGATAAATGCAAAGTGTCTACTCACTTCTCGTTGCTCCCTCCTCGCAGGGTTAACTGCACCGTCAGTTGGGCTTAACACATAATGTTCTGTTTGTGTGATTTTATCAGCGTTCTCACAGTTCAATCAGAATTCAATCGGCGTGTACCACAGTTCACGTTCACTTTGCGCCTTGCCTGGCTCTCACGGGGTTAAGTTATTCTTCGCATTCAGATATATACTTAACAAAGCTTACATAAAAACTATTCTGCAAAGTGTTCTCAACATCACCAATTCTCGCACCGCCTAAAACTATCTTATCTCGCGAGCTATTCCAGCGCTTACTCAAGCTCTTAATACGGTCTCTATACCTCAACGTTACAACTTTTACTTATTTGGCTACTATGCCACTACGGTTCGCAACTGTTAACAAACTATTATCCTATGACTGGTATAGGTAGTATGCAATGCTAGGCATAGGGGTATTGTGGGTAGGGGTACTGCCTGGTAGTTTCGAACGGTACTATAGTATGGGCTGTATATACACCTATAGGCCCCTGCTAGTGGTGGTACTATTAACCAACCGATTGCTTTGTTTTATTAAATGGCTGGTATTTGTAGTACGTTATGGTAGACCTAGTGATTTTGTGGGGGTGGGGGTAATGCTTGGTAGTTTAGAACGGTAGTATAGCATAGGCTGTACATATCCCTGTAGGTCTCATGCTGGCCCTTGGTACTACTGATCCACCAGGTGCTTCATATTATTGAGCGGTATTCTGGGGTGAGGTCAGTGCCTGGTAATACAGAACGGCAGCAGAGTATGGTTGGTATATTCCCCTGTAGGTCCCATCCTAACCGTTGATAGTATTAACCTACCAAATGCTTTGTATCATCCTGTTACTGGTAAGATGGTACGTAATAGCAGTAGTTCTGACCCTATTCCAAGTACTCTTGTTGTTTCATTTATCTAGATCATTTATATAAATTATAACTAACCATTGATTTCCCATAATCTGTATGCAGAGTTATCTCCCTTGTGTATAATAAAAGCCTATATCCAATGGCCATATTCCCAGGCACCCCAATTTCCGCACCCCTTTTTAGGAATCCCATTTGTGGAATCCCTTTTTTCTGAAATGAGGATAAGAGTCGTAGTAAATTAGACCTCATTGAGGAATTTTTAATACGACTCTTATCCTCATTTCAGAAAAAAAGGGATTCCACAAATGGGATTCCTAAAAAGGGATGCCGAAATTGGGGTGCCTTCTGGGGAATCCCTTTTTATACCAGCCATATAATAAAACAAAGCAATCGGTTGGTTAATAGTACCAAGCACTAACAGGGGCCTATAATTATATATACCGCCCATACTATAGTACCGTTCGAAACTACCAGGCAGTACCCCTACCCACAATACCCCTATGCCTAGCATTGCATACTACCTATACCAGTCATAGGATAACATGAAGCATCAGGTGGATTAATAGTACTAAGGGCCAGCAAGAGACCTACAGGGATATGTACAGCCTATATAGTATCCTCAGATAAGTATCCTATAAAAGGTATCCTCGATAGGTAAAGCATGTGCCTTTGTGCTAGGGCACATTGTGTCACATTGTGCTTTTTCACATAAGCACATATGACAAAAAGGGGTGCCGAAGGTCATATGTTTTTCCAAAAAGGGGTGCCGAAATTGGCGTGCCCGGGGATATGGTCATTGGATATAGGCTTTTATTATACAGAAGGGAGAAAACTATACGATTAAGTACAAGTTATGGGAAATAAAGCAATCTGATTGGTTATAAATGTTCTAGATAAATGAAACAACAAGAGTACTTAGAATACGGTCAGAACTAACAATAATAGACCAGAAATAGCTAAATATAGTAACAATAAGCAAAGCTGTTCCAACTGATAGGCTCTTCTACGCTACTGGAGTATACTCTAGAATAAAGGAACATGGCCAGATAAACGATAACTATTACATATAGATAGATGCAGAGAATTCTGAAAGAATTCGAAATAGTAAAACTTGTCGGGTTGTTTGTGGTAATTATCCAGGGAAGTCGTTCCAGAAAATACTCCTGTACAAAGGAACATACCCTCCAAACATACCCCTGTCCTATAAGAAGGGTTTAGGTAACATAGCAATCACATGCTACCATAGAAATCAAGATGGCGGCCTCCAGTATACAAAATGGACGACGGAAACACGTATCACCTTAACAACACGCGCTACGCATGCGCACTCACACCACGTATCACTATGGAGATGACGTCACAAGACGGCCGCTCACGCAGGTTACCATGACAACACAACATGGCGCCACTGGGTCACGTGACATGACGTCACTTCCGAGGTCCTGCACCGAGGTCCTGCAACCTAGAGGTGAAACGTGATTGACATACTACTAGCATATGCCATCTCAGTAGGACGAACACGATGAGCTCATTCCAATAGCCTAGTTGGGGAGAGTTATGATTTTGAACCCGAAAGCAAAACTGTAAAGATCCGTAAGCTGATGATTCTATTTATGTTCTGTTGGGTAAAGTTTTTCGGTTTTCCGGTTTGGTTCCGAGTTTTACGGAAAACCGAACTGCAAGACCCAGCAAAAACCGGGAGAACGGTTTTACTGTGTTTACGCATAAACTGACCAAACTATCTTACTGAGAGAAAACTGGACTAGTGACCAATATTATATCTCACGTGACTTTCTTGCATGCTGATTGGCTGCAAGATGATACCCTATTTCGTGTAGTTTGCATCCACAGAACTGACCAGGCACTACACCCAGGCACTACACGTTTTCTATTTTTTGCACACTACTATATCAGTTTTCTTTTCATACTGGGCGAATAAAACTAATCAGGCTAAATTTAAAAATCGATTCACAGAGGCACAACATCCACAAAACGACCCGGAAAGAAATCTTTGTGGAAAAATGTATCGCTTTTCTATTATTGAAGTCACATTTTTCGAGGCGTTCATTTTATTCCTTGAGAAGATGATCCATATCTCGTTTCGAAGAGAATGATCCATACCTGGGTCCAACTTTCATGAGAACGCGTCCGGATATGAAAAATCGTTTGTTTCGCTGCTCATATTATTTCGCTATTTAATTTATGTTTTGGGCAGTAAACGAATAAATAATGGAATTCAATTGAATCTTCGGAGTTTGTATCCCGTGCTGACCCATTCGGTTATGTATATGTGTGACAAATGTGTGGAAATTATCAAATTTCGTTGTCAAATTTCGAAAATTTTAGTTTTCATTCGCGATTTGCGCGATTCTAGAATACACAGTTCCGTTCGGGGGAAATGTTTTGTTTACCCTTGCCGACCGATTCAAAATTTGTCTTCTGCTGATATCAATAAGCCGTGTTTTGGAAGAAGAAAATGTTTTTGAAAACTACATGGTATTTTTTTCTATATAACGCTGGTTGGTAGAGCTGCTACCTTGGTAATAGATTAACAAATTGGACAGATGTTTTTTTCTTGATGGGTGTTCGATATAATATAAGGATTAGTGCATGTCTTGTCGTTGACTACGCCCATATAGTGCCCAGTGAGGTGGTGTAGTTCCCGCCGCTTCGCGGCGGGAACTACACCACCTCACTGGGCACTATATGGGCGTAGTCAACTCCAAGCCATGCACTATTCCTTAACTATGGACACACATCAGTTAGTCTATCCGGCAAAGGGGCGACTATATCGTGTTCTCATTGTCATATTTTCTTCCTTACTGAATCGCCCACTGGATGAGGCAATAAGGGAGAAAATGTGGCAATGAGAACACAACATAGTTTAAATTAACTTTATTCACTTTTTAAACTGATTTATGTTTTTTCGAACTAGTCTTAGCAACTGATCCCTAGAACCCTGAAGAATTACCAAACAAGGGGTGGGGGGGGGGGGGGGGTCTCAAAAATACCTCTACAAAAAAAAATGTCTGCCTCGAGACCACTCAACACCCCCTTTTTGGGAGGAAAACATTTTTTTTCCTTTACCATGGGGGAGACAAACCCTCTTCAACCCAGTTAACCTCCTAAAATGAATCCTCAGCACAAACTCTCCAGTTTTTTGTCATATTACTGATCTGCTTCAGCTATTCCACCCTTTTTTGCAACACAAAAAGGGAGATAATTCAAACAAACAGCAGATGTTGAGCAAAACCAGAGATAAATAAAATAAATACTTCATGTCTGCAATAATGTAATGGTACTTAATTGTTCCAAATTAAATCTTATGGTGTTTTAGCATGGGTTATTGAGCTGGCAAGATCAATTATTTTCACTAACTTGAGCACATGTGTTTGATGTATCTCCCTGACACAATGTTGTCAATGTGTGTTTTGGCCACACATGCAATATACAACAAAGCCTAGCAATATTAAGTGATCCTAAGAACACTTGGATTGACCATTACAATCGAACTTAGATTCAATGGGATCTTGGAGGTAAGTTGAAATGGGTTGATGGGGTCGAAAAAAGCAATATTTATTTATAAAATTTATTGATATTTAAGGTCACATACTTATTCACAGTGGCTAATCGTAACCGTGAAAGTTTTTACGGGTGGAGGAAGCCGGAGTACCCGGCGAGAACCACCGAGCAACTGTCAGCTTCTCGCCATTCTAACTCTGTTCAAACAGGGTTACAGCGGTTGAAGACATGTGCACCGTGACGTGCAGTACGCCTTGGTACACGGCGTCAACGTGCCCCCATGCAGGCAACCGGGATAAAGTGCCTTGGCCAAGGACACAACGCGGGTCGTCCCGGACGGGGATCGAACTCGGGACCGAAAAAAGGCAATAGCCTATAGGGCATACATGTACACAGAATTGATGCTATCTTTCTATCCCACCAGCTCCAGCCAGCACAATGATTTTGTGGAGGAATTGACAAACTTGACCATATACCTTGACATGAACCCTAACCAAATATCAAATTCATCGTGAATCATTGGTTGCCGGTACGGCACTACTCTGGGGCAGCCGGTGGACTGCTTAAATTTGCGGGTAGACTGCTTAAATTTGCCGTTACCGATGCCAGTTCCTTTATATAGTGTAGTAGACTGGGATCCTTCTTTCCTTAGACACCCTGATCGGCCGGTCAGGGTAAACTCTAATGTAGTTCGGTGCAAGTTTTAATCTGCTATCACACACGACAGTGCTGCGCTCGGTCGTGATCGAGAAATACACCCAAGCACTTCTGGGAGAAAATGGGCTGTCATGAGCGTGACTACCGAGTTTCTCACATCAAATACAAGAGTCTAGGGTAGACTAGAACTGATGGGATTAATCTGAGTGGCGGGGATGCGATTATACATGTATAAACCAAGCTAGGTCTAATATGGATGGCTCACATTCAGGGCCCATTTGTGCATGCAGCTCTCAGATCTGTAGAGAAACATATTTTTGTATAAAATATATTGTGAATTCTTTTGTTTAACTCCTTTACTCCATGCACCTTTTTATCTTACTACTTCCCCAGTCAACAGCAGTCAGACTTTCCTATTCTAATTTTCATTTCCATTACATGTGAGTTACAACAGCTGGTTATCAGTCATGTTACTGTGCCACATATGTGCTAACTACCCTAAACACCATTACATCACATAAGAGTGTACCTAGATAGACTAAAACAGAAAAAAATGTATCAATGTGATGAGAGAAAAACAGAAACCTTTTTTCGTGGCGGGACCACCCACCCCGACCCTGTGTAGAGGAATTTTTTGAAGACACCCCCCCCCCCCCACCTCCCCTCTCCACGGAGCGAAGGGAAGTTAGACTGAATCTAATACAGCTTTTGCGGTGACTGGTGACGTAAGAACTATTACGGAATTTTCCAAGTTAAGGAGCCTGAAGTGTTATTTACTGTTTGTTCTTAACGCATACAAAAAAAACCCCCAAAACAACCGAAACCGAGGTTTTCTCCTGAACCCGAAACGAAACGGACACAGAATCTGAAATATCAGAACCTCCCAGCTCAAATGTCCAGTATATGGGAGATACACAGGGGCCCCAAGAATAAATAATTTGTCCTCCACGATTACATCTAAATTTAAGCTTTAACTGACACACCCATTTTAGCCATATATAGAGGACCTCTGTATTGCACCTGTGTGTGGGGAAGTTTAATAAAATTTATGACATACTTGAAACTCTATCATTTGATTAATTGCTGGAAAGGGCTCTCTGAGCCTTTTCCAACAAGTAATTAGATTGTAGGTTTTATCTCCTCCTACCAGAACGTACAGATAATCATCATAAAATAGGTGACTATCGTCGCTTTCGTCTGCAAAAGTGTTAATGTGGCATCGGACAAAAGACATTGTCGTGCGTCAATATGAAAATACATACTCGTATTTCTAGTTTTCAAATGATAAATTGTCAGCATTTTCTCTTCCAAAATTTCCATGTTATGCTTTCTGATGACACCGGTAGAGATACTTTTATATTTTTACCAGTAGATTCCCAAAATAAAGGTGTTTCTTATTGGGGTTTAACCGAGCACCGGCGAGCAACTGTCAGACTCCCCAACGCACTAACTCCTCACAAACATGGTTAGCATTGGTTGAAGTGCACCATCGACGTGCAGTACTCCTCAGTACGCAGCATCATCGTGCCTCCGCGTGAGCAATTGGGATTTAAGTGCCTTGCCCATCGAAACAACGCAACTACTCCTGGTGAGAATCGAACCGTGCACCTTTCAGTTTGAAGTCCAATGCCGTAACCATTGAGCCACCGTGCTCCTTAACCCTTTACCTAACGAATCGCCCGCATCCGCCCGCGTAATATGCAAATTGAGCAGTTGAAAAAATTAAATTTTCAAAATATTTCAACAAAACCATATCATGTGACCCCTCATTGGAACGAGCTCATTGAGCTCGTTCCAATAAGGGGTCACATGATATGGTTTTGTTGAAATTTTTTGAAAAATTTCAAAAAAATTATATTTAAAATAATAAATTGTGATATCGTCTGCGTTGGGTAAAGGGTTAATGTGCTTTTAAAATTGTCTGTTTTATCTAAAACCAGTTTGGTCAGTTGATCCCTCTCCCGTGAGAAAAGGCTCCGATAATCAATATCCGATGCTGTTTTCGTCAGAAATAAAATAAAGATCAATTTTGGAGTAGTGTCCCTTAGTTCAGAAATTTAACAACAATCCTCTTGCGACAGTTGTCCACCATTCTTTAAACGCAGTGACTCGCTTCCAAATAGTCCAACTTTTCAGTTTCCCGTCGCAAGATATATCCTCCGCTCCCGTAAATTCATTTCTCAATTCGTTCTTGTGTAAACTATGATGAGATTTAATACCTGTTTTCTCTGAAAAAAATGGACTTGCCGTTCGCGTCGAAAGTGAATCATGTCTTTGAAATAGTCGATACGGTTCTGTGTGGAAAGGTTCACGAATGAATCAGACACGTTCAGTGGTCCCCCCCCCCCCCCCCACCACCACCACCACCATAATTATGACGGTCCACTATCGTTAAAGCCTAAGAATCAAATGTCGAGTGTACTCTACCCCGATGCTATAGCTATACAGCGACGATTCCGCTAATATTCCAGAGGAAATGTCTAAAAACCTGAGATGTTTCTTGTCAGGTGTCGTCTGCCAAAATAGACTTATGGCACTTTACTTTTACTTGGAGCAACTGCTAGCTTACACAGCTTGGTTATTCTGAATTTAAAGAAACAGGTTTCTTTGGGTTAAAATATTTGAGGACATAATATTTCCGACAGGAAATACCGACTCAAATACTCGCGTCACACCTCTGGCGGTGAACGAAACCTTGTATCGGGAGTTTGAAGTTTCTATCTGAAGTTTTATGTCCATAGCCTTCCCCAGCCTGGAAAGAAAGCATCCCTGTTCGATCCGCAAGGTGACCCCTTATATTTGAACAGATTTCGGGCATTCTCAGAAAGATAACAAAAGGGAAGGTCTTTTGGGGTCAAATCAGATCGGTGGGGCAGATGGAGCAGGTGTCAGGAGATATTTTTTTTTAATTCACACAAAACTGTTTAAATTACGTTATTTTACTTTTCGCCTCCATTAAAAGAAATTTACAATTTATTTTTGTTTAACCTTCGCAACCTATTTTTTAAATAAATGGATCTTAACATAGATGAAACTAAATTTGAATGTTTTAAAATGTTATTTGAGGTTCGACTTGAACTTACATCGACATCACCTATTTCTGTGTATCCCACGTTTCGTGTTTAATTTCAAGTAACATTTTCACGAAAGTGACTGCTGCGTTTGTGTGACTTCGGGTGGATTAATGGCATACTGTTCGTAGAAGCAGAAATTCTTAATGACATTCCAAGAGATCGTTGATATAAACAATTCGAGTTTATTTTTCAGTTATGGTCATTGTCTTGATTCCTAACCGCATACTCCAAGTACATGTCCCGGACAGTGGGAGCACGAGGGATGGGGGGTGAAGGGCATTCCTACCACACTTTTTCAATCATATATTTTTCTTCCCAGCAATTTTGAATTCGAGATTAATCTTGAATATTTGTTTAATGAACATTTAATTATTATTATTTAACCCTTTGCCTAACAAGTATTGTAGACGACTGTGCAAAAATATTTCTTGAATTGTTAAAATGTTTCATTTTCGCCTCAAAACATAGTTCATAACCCTCATTGGAATAAACTCGTTCCAGTGAGGAGTCATGACCTCTGTATGAGAGACAAAAATATAGAAGGATAATGAAATTTGAATGGAGCTTTTTGTGAATGATACTGGGCGGACTTGTCGTTACGGAAGGTGGAGGATTACAAAGGGTTTTCTTCTAACATTCTACAACAAAAAACTCACTAGGTTGATTTTTATCTCAGTAATGTGTTCTTTCGAAAAATATATTTTGAAATATTTCTGTAAATATGAAATTAAAAATACGCCTAATGTAATTTTTTATTCAAGATAAAAAACACATAAAACACATAAGTTTAGTTTAACCTTTGACATGATCTAGTTTGTCTAGTTCCCCGCCTCAAACACTTTAACTTTAGTTCCATTGCCACAGTAGAGGTGCTAGATTTTCGCTCATAAGAGGGCAAATAGGAGCAGGTTCTCCATCAGAGTTTGAGAGGCAGGTTTATGTTTCATCATTTTAACCCTCTACCCAACGAATCGCCCGCACCCGCCCGTGTAATATTGAAATTCAGCAGTTGAAAAAATATTATTTTTCAAAAAATTTCAACAAAACCATATCATGTGACCCCTCGTTGGAACGAGCTCGTCGAGCTCGTTCCAACGAGGGGTCACATGATATGGTTTTGTTGAAATTTTTTGAAAAATTTGAAAAAATGATATTTAAAATAATAAATTTTGATATCGTCTGCGTTGGGTAAAAGGTTAACCATTTACCAGGAACGAATAGCAGACGATAACACAAAATTCCGCACATAACTAACATTTTTCTCTTTTTTTGCCTCAAAAAACATAGCTTATGAATCTAACTGGAATGAGCTCGTTCCAATAAACTGTTTCCGTGGCAAATAATTAAAAAAAATTTCACTAAAATTTGAAAGGCGTTTTTTTCTAATGTGCTTGCCGGTTATGCATGGAAGTTACGTCAGTTAACTGGTTAGTAGAATAAAAAAATAATACAGTGATCATTGGAGTCGGGGGGGGGGGGCAAGTGTTATGGGGCGGGGCAACTTATATTCTATGTAAAGCTAAAGAACATTCTACGTTACCTCATAGACCAGCCGATGAGTAACATAAAATAGTCGAGGAAGATCAGCAGTAATTCCATTCCACTGGTCCTGTGAGGATGTTGATTTTGCTCCTCCCTTACACACACCAGGTATACACATAGAGTCCTTCCCAATTCCTATTGTATTAGATCTGTAACAACCTCACATATTGGGTGCGACCTTATTTTCCCATCCATGATATTACAAGGCTAGTATTGTGTACGCATACATATGCTTTTTTGGTAAGCTATTTAAAAAAGATTACAATTAGCAAAGAACAGCAGAGTTGCCGTATTAAAAGTCGTGGCACACTGAAATGTTTTTTCACAAAATATCAACAAATTCATATTATGTGACATATATATCGTGGGCGAGGGGTAAAGGGTTAATGGTGGGGGATTGCTCTGGTACCAGGGTTTTGCGTGATTACCCAGCTCGTGTATTCTAATATCAGCATTATGTCCAAATGTTCCAATAAAGACAAGCTTACGGCTTGGCCTGCAAACTGTCGTGCAAGTGTACTCTGAACGAATACTGCCCGGCGAGAGCTTTTGATGCGAGATTGCTCGGGCATCGGGCTTTCTATGTGATTACATAGGATCATGTATTCTAACTTCTGTACTGTGTCCAAATGTTCCGATTAAAACAAGCTTACCGCTTGGGCTGAGAACTATCGCGTAATAGTACGCTGAACGAATACAGCCCAAATATAATTTGGGGGTGGGAGTGTAACGACTACAGTACAGTCGACGTGGACTGGTTGCAGTCCTCGCGTGAGCAGTGATATCCACGCATGTGTTTACCGGGTAATAAAAATCATCAGCAGCAAGCTACCCAATGAATCGGCCGCATCCACCCGCGTAATATGCAAATTCAGTAGTTGAAAAAATATTTTTTTCAAAATATTTCAACAAAACCATATGATGGGCTCGAGCTCATCGTCGAGCTCGTTCCAACGAGGGGTCACATGATAGGGTTTTGTTGAAATTTTTTGAAAAATTTGAAAAAATTATATTTAAAATAATAAATTGTGATATCGTCTGCGTTGGGTAAACGGTTAATGAAGCACCGGGTTGTGCCCGGTGCTTCATTAATTAAATTTTTGATGATTATTCCTATAATTAGTGTTTGGAATCTAATATTATTGCATCCGTGGAAATATTCCCCACCAGTGGAAAGTGATCATTCTACAACGGCCGTACTGTATTCTCATTGTGAGATCGATTTTCAAAAATATGATTTCCATGAGATTTTATTCCATTTAAAACGGTGGCGTTGTTATTATTCCCAAAGGCAGTTTTGGCACTTGTCAAATTAGGAGTTTATGGAGTATGCAATGTTTAAAATATTCATTATACCTGAATGTGCGTGAAACATTCTTGTGATGACCGTTTCAAATAGAAATAGATTATCAATGAGTTCTGGCAAGGTTCAGATTTCTCCACCACCTGTTCTTTATGGTTTGAGGGTTTGCAACTCCAAAACGTAATTGATGGAACTAAATTCATTGGCTGATAACCGTGACGGCTGCGTTACCAATACCATTCTTGTACACTGAAGGGTCAATCTTTGTTACTTCCTTAAAAATCAGGTAGAATAAAAAATGTGTGTTGGTTGCGTCTATAACATTTATAAAAAGATCGCTTCATCTTGTATTCATGCGTTTGTGTTTGTTTCTCGATTTCATAATTATTGGCCTGACATTTTTCGCGCCTGTTAGGACTGTGGAAACGCTAGGGACGCAGAATGAGGTGGGACTTGTGTCCACCGGATCACACGGGGCAAGGGAAGAGTAACGAAGGTAAATTTATAAGGGATGCATTCTTCGTAGATATTAGAATGTCTTCCCGTGTGATAGATGGTGTGTAGAATAAATGCAACAGGATGGTGCATGGAATAAATGGTAATAAGGTTTGGGCACAAGAACATTTGGAACAAAATTGCTGCAGCTACGGAATTGTTCAAGGAACAGGTTGGAAGAAATGGTGCAAGAGGGTGGTAAACAAGTTTCAAGACGTTGAATAACTGCTGATGTTTGCATAGTTCATAATTTGTCGAGTAGAAAATAGGCCAAATACTCAATTTAAGCTATTTCTAGTAAAAAAAAGTAAGAAAAAATCTCAACTTTTAATTATTTTTCTATTCAAATATCTGTTTTCTGTATAGTTTCAATTCCTTCAATAAAAATAAAAATAAAACCAATTTCCAAATTTTTGTCCACCATACTATTTTTGAAAAATTCCAATTTCATCGTCAATCATCAAATTAATAAAAAAGAATGATAAAATTGATTTTTAATCTATTACAATCTCATAGCCCCGCATCATTTATTCGTAACTCCGCGACTCTTCCCCCACACCCAGGAAGCTGACAACTTTCTTCTGTGTCACCTCATAATATTATATCAATTGTATCACCAAATAATATTTTGGCATGCATGTTATGATCTGATCATGGTTCGGTCCATCTCTTCGTGTGAAAACATAGTTGAAGTAGGAGAAATAGAACGAACTTACTGAATGTGCAGCATGCGTGTGCACAAATGTGGTGGGGAGGGGCGGGCAATTGCCCTCGGTATGTTGAAGTTATCGAAAAGCCACCTGGGGCCAATACTATAAACTTTTTACATCTGTATTTTCCAGAATTATATTTCCTGCCTTCCACTCTAAATGACTGAAAAAACCCATCAACATTTTAAAAGATGTGGCAATTTACCTACCTGTAAATTGCCGCATCTTTTAAAATGCTGATTACTTATTTCCATGAATTATGTTCACAGACAAGAAATACAATTCTGTAAAATACAATTATAAACATTTTATAGTGCTGGCCCCTGGTGAGTATTTAGGTGGTAAGGATTTTGACTGACCCAGCCTTTCTTTTATGTCCTGTTTGTTTGTGACCAGATCTCCACAGTGGTTCTTGGTGAAAACTTTCAGAACATGGGGTTTAGTTTTCGGTTTACGTCTCAACATCGCAAGTCTCTTCTCACTTGAAGTTCCAGAGTTATTCGCACTCCATACACTCCTGTACTGATAAGTCGATCGATGCAGCTTTGTTTACCTATTGTTCACCATAAAGTGAATAAGGCGACCGGATTTTCGTTCGCCTTCATTACTGGATTTTGAGCAAGCAGCAAAACCATATATATTTGATTTACCCTTGGTATTCATTGGTTAGATCTGCCATAACCGTGATTCACTTTATAATGCCACGCTGATTAATCTTAGGAGTTTTTTTTTATTTTGGATATGAACTTCTGCGATGTAAATCACTGTTCAGCTCTCAGGGCCCTTCTCAACAGTGAATTGCATCCGAGACATTAGCGGGGCAATGACAGAATTCCGTGGAATAAGCTTCTCTACACACTAAAAACTAAAGTGTTAAAACTGACACTTTCAAGGTGTTAAACCCATTCTAACTCTTAGGGTTTGATTTTAACTCCCAAAGTGCAATGCTTTAAGCACTTAGACATTACAATCGTCAGACATCTGAAACCTGAATGGATGGCACTTCCCATGTGTCTAGCATTGGTGGTTCTTGCAGAATCGTCCATAATTTGATTTGCGCTTGGTTGGTACATAATTAAAAGGACACAACGCAGATGACGCGGATCAGGCACTGAACCAGCACTTTGTTCAAGTGTAGATATCCCAGAACTTGGCAGGTGTTACAATAATACCACTTGACAAGTGTAATGTCGCGACACTTAAAAGGAAACAACGCAGATGACGCGGATCAGGCTCGACCTCTCGAGGCTGACCCGCGTCATCTGCGTTGTGTCCTTTTAATTATGTACCCACCCAGTGAAAATCAAATTATGGACGATTCTGGAAGAACCACCAATGCCAGACACATGGGAAGTACCATCCATTCAAGTTTCAGATGTCTGACGATTGTAATGTCTAAGTGCTTAAAGCATTGCACTTTGAGTGTTAAAATCAAACCCTAAGAGTTAGAATGGGTTTAACCCTTTACCTAACCTGAAAAGCAGACGACACTTGCAAAAATAATTCTTGAATAACTAATTTTTTTCATTTTTTGTCTCAAAAACATAGGTTATGACCCCTCGTTGGAACGAGCTCAACGAGCTCGTTCCAACGAGGTGTCATAACCTATGTTTTTGAGACAAAAAATAATGAAAATTAATTGGCGATTTTTGAGAATAGCGCTGGCCGGTTTTGGCCGTTACGTTAGGTAAAGGGTTAACACCTTGAAAGTGTCAGTTTTAACACTTTAGTTTTTAGTGTGTATTTATGGTGTTCATCTTGCATCCCCAGTTGGTTTTTACTCTAAAACTGCGTCGCAAACACACCAGTATTTATGAGTTTTCTTTCTCTTGGGGCTTCGTGAATCTGAAATTCTGGGTGAAGTCAAATCTTGAATCGAACCAAGTGAAGAAATTCGAATCTGATCGAACCCCGAATCGTATCGAACTTCAAATAAATTCTCACGGGCTTTTCAAGTTTGTAGATAATGCACCTTCTTACAACCGTGGAATATAGAAAGTCTACACTCAGGCATACAGGGACGTGGCGACAGGGGTGTGTGAGGGTGTCAACCCCCCTCACCCCCCACCCCAAGCCTGACCAAAATTTCCTATAGTTGAAAATTTGGAGTGTAAGTCATGAGTATTTGGAAAATCCATCTATCTGGATTTTAGAGATTCTTTGGTGAAGCTGATGTCTCCTTTATTTCCCAAAATTCCAACTCAGTTTCAAATAGGCAAAAATTCCAACTCTTTCTATTTACAGCTACTGTGTGTGCAATATCGAGCTTCATAAGTATGCATGGTGTCAGTCGGTACGAGATTTCTGTAGTACGTTTACTTATCGTAATAAAAAAATCCTTGAAATGCACTTCAAGAAAACCACATCATGTAAAATCGTTATCCTGGGTTAATTCCATCATTCACAATTACAAAATGATGAAAGATCCAAAATTAATTATTCCTGCATAAGATCTGATTTAATGTTAGGACATTGTGAATTGCTCAAAGTTTTCAGCTCGGGCATTTGTTTAGCACATATTCAATTCCCAGAATAATAACGAATAATAATAAAAACCTGATTATTCTATCATAAATGTGTTGGCATTTCAGTTACTAGAATCAATTATATGCCCCCTTTCATGCTTCATTTTCAATTTTTTTCTCGATAGTGAATTTCCAACTAGGGGTGGGACTGGAAACCTCTAGCCACGTCCCTGCAGGCTTGGTATCCAATGGAGAATCGGGCAACAGTTGTAACTCGGTGGTCTGTCGTCTGAAAATTGGCTTGTTCTTCTTGTATTGATCTCAGAAATCATAAATACCAGTTCTGTAGAATACAGTCTCCGCGGTTTTAAGGTAGAAATCTACTCTCTGTGCTGTGAAAGAATGTGCAGTATGCTTACCGTGTATCTTAAGTGCCCTCTCCTAGAAACGTAATTAAAAGTAATTAGACCCGATTTATTACAATGGATATTTGTGTTTCAATTAATTTAAACGAGATTCCAGTGTTGATTGACTTCGCGTGTCAAAAATAGTCCATTGGGAGCAAATGTGGCATTAAAACATCGTGGACTAATGTACCCCCTGGTGCGAACTTTCACCTGTTCATTGAATACTAATGTAGAACAATTAATTGAGCAAAATGATGTCGCGAAAACAAATAAAAACAAAATCAAAGATAATGCGGAAAAGATGTCTACTGTTTTATTTAAATAGAATTCCCTATCCTTTCAGCCCAGTAAACCTGAATTTTGTGTAAAACACCTACCTTTTATGACAAAATGACGAGATGAAACCTAAACAAGAAATGGTACAGAGATGTCCGTATCATATAAGAACCTTTGTGCTCTCATTTCCCAAATTTCTACTTTAATGGTGGTAGCGCAAAATGAATGTTTGTTAAAATCCCCCTCCCTACAAACATCCCCCCAATCATTTTTACAAAATCCCCTCCACTGTTTTTGAAGGTAGTACAAAAATCCCTCCATTGTTATGAGAGCAGTACAGCCCCTATCCCGCCCCACCTTCTTACACTTATCACTATTTACCAGAAAACATGCACCAATAAACGTTTATAAATACCGTTATGCTCATTTATGATCATATAAAGTATTCTGATACACTCACCCATTATTAAAATGGATAAATACATACTTGCATTATGGGAATGATTCACGGATTGGAAATTTGATATTGTGACCTCAGTGTAGGGGGTTCACTACCAAAAGGTCTCTCCTCGGCAATGATCTACTGTGCACTGGAGAGTCAGATGAGATCACGTTTGCCTTTATTGTCCGAGGCCGGGACAAATAGGACAAACGATTGTTTAGTTTGTATATCACTCGACTCAGAAAGCAGAGCCGTCTTTTGTTTGTTTGTTCGCCTACTTTACGAAATTTGGAGAAATAGCAAGTGAATTTACTTAAGTTCTCGTGGTATTCATTTGATAAGTATCCTACACCCTCGCTACACCTCATAATTATAATAAACGGGGAGGGGGAGTGGTGCTGGGAGGTCGATGGCAGCAGCAAAAATATTTTCCCCCATTTTATTTCACCTCGTGATGGGTAACAGTGTGCATCCCCCATAAGTGAAGGTCAAAGATCTTCCCGGGGAAAAAATCACCCCTTGAAGGCTAAAGTACTCAGAAAGTGAACGAATAGGTGTAACAAAATGACTCAACAAACATCAGGGTGAGAGTACAGGAGACAGTTTTTGGATTTCAGGCATTAATACCCATGAGGGTGAAGTATTTCAGGATGAGTGGGAGCATCCCTGACTTGTCACGTCATGAAAATCTACTTTCGATGAAGTTATTTCCCCTGAAATTACTAGTCGGGGGAGGAAGGACGAATTAAGAAACACACACTTATTGAGAAAATACCCAGGGAAAATAAAGCGAAGTTTCCCTTTGTTACTTTTAACTGGTAGAGTGCTAAATTATTTTTGGTCTTCAAAATTTGTTCACATGTCTTTGCCTTGTTACAATTTATGGGAGAGTGCCTGTGGGCACTCTCCCATGAATTGTAACAAGACAATTCCTTACAGACTAAATAATATCACTTCAAAGATAATACGGAGCATATCCTCTGAGTATGAAGCCTTCAAGTTGTAGTACCTTCACCTCAGAATAAAGCCCAAATATGGGCTTCCGGCACTCTACCAGTTAATAAGCAGGAACAACAGACAGCTCTCAGAGTTATGCTATTTCCGTTTATTAAAAGTAACAAAAAGGCAACTTGACTTTTTATGGCAAGCCAATTAGGAGGAAGTTTTCATTTTTCCCAGAAAAAAAAAATTAGCAAATTTAACCTCCTAGATTTTTATTTTAATAAATAGGACAATGTCTGTATTATATGTCAGGATGGACACACTGTTGATATAATGAACAGACAAAATTTACAGAACATAAAAAGATGGTGAAAGCGCAATTTAAATCGGTTTAAGCAAAGAATAATAGTCAAATATTCAAACCGATTGGGAAAGAATGTAAAAAGACAGCTTCTGTATTTTTATACAACTCTACAGGAAAATGCCCGAAGTTTGCGAAATGATGCCCACATCGATGAAACAACTTCCCTATCATTTCAAAATTTCAATTTGTATATGAAATGCCCATACCCTTAGTGTTATATTTACTGACAACTTTAGAAAATTAAGGGTGGGGGGGGGGGGGGTGGGTAACTTTCCTGTAAATCTCTCCCAACGACGAAAATTGTCAGCTATGGAGATTGGAGGACTCGCCCCAACCCGCCCTTGACTACTCCACTGTGTTGAATAATGGTCTCCCATCCTTTTCCTTGAATGCATTACATTACATCACATCACAGAATATTTAATGAAGGGAACTCTTGAAAAAACCTGTGTTATAGGAAGCCAATTGCAGCAGTCTTTGTACCGACGCTTGTAAACCATGTCGCTATTACTTTGTTAGCCAATTCTCTTCCTAAAATATAGGAGAAAGGGTAAAAGAAAGAATGTTAACTGAACGAGGTTAAGATACCCCTCTTTCCGGTAACTGTAAATTCCAAATTTTGATGATAAAGCGGCGTATCCATGTTGTACCCAATCACCACCAATTTCTCGAAAAGTGTCAATTCCATATGCATTGATGCCTGAACTCCCGAAACCTGGTTATGTGCTTTCACGCTGATATTTCTTGGATCATTTTCCGCTGGTTATACCTCCATCTTCTGGGTAGTTCCGCCTCAAAACAAAGTAGTCATGTTGCTCCAACTGAGCTGAAAATTAAAGTTTTCATTTCCCCGGAGAAGACGATGCACCTTTACCTACATGTAATACACACACTTAACCCTGAACGATATGAAATGAAGTGAGGAAAAAGCAGCAGAAAACTATTTGTCCTCCACCATTTCATTTAACCTGATTATGCGGCTGATAGATTGGACGTGGATCTGTGGTGTTCATACCGTAGAAATGATCTGAAACTAGCGTGAATATATTTGAGAATATGTAAAAACCTGGACAAACTTTGTATGGTCTCGGTACTTGTATGTCTTACATTGGCAGTTGGTTTGTTTTATACAACTATGAAACGACTCTGTTTTGGAGACCCACGGCACTTCATTCGATACCTGGAGGCAAACTGTACATGCTTAAGATGGCCCCGAGAAAAAATTAGTAACAGAGTATACTTGTCTGAAGACGCGACCACCAGAAACTTTCAAATCGACCCAAACACTTCCCTCGTGAGTCAAAATTGGTTCAACGCGGCGTGTAATACACATCGTTCCATTCATTAATTCATTCACTGAAGGTATTTTCCCATTTCCGGATTTACGGATACAAAACTCTCACCCTGTCCAGTTACGATTTTGCTCTAAGGCTTTTTGTTAGCCATCGAAAACAAATATGAAGTATGTTTCGATATTGCTGTGTCACTAACATCCAAAACGTTAACCTAATCTGAGACATTGATTCACGGGAGTATTCGCTGCAAAATTAAACTTGAAAAGAAGGGACTTGCTGGTTGAACTTGAGGTCAGAGATACTTTTTACTTCCAAATAATCTTGCAATCACGGGTCCTTTCTTTGATCTGGGGTAAGATTGAATTTAAACGACATCGGGTTATACATCATTACGTTGATTTGGCAGAGACTGATTCGTAAGAAAGGCCCACGCTGAAAATAAAGACTTTCACTTGTGAGCCAACAAAACCGTTAGAACTTCGGCAATGTACAATGCTAATACATGTATTACAGTAGAACCTTGTTAATTGAATAGTTTCTTTACCTATGGAAATTCAGCAGCTGAAATGTTTTTTATTCTTCAAACAATTTCAGCAAAACCATATCATGTGACCCCTCTTTGGAACGAGCTCGTCGAGCTCGTTCCAATGAGCGGTCACATGATATGGTTTTGTTGACAATTTTTGAAAAGTTTAAAAAAAATGATATTTAAAATAATAAATAATCAGTTAACTGGAGTATTCAATTAACAGGGATAAGGTCACTTTTTTCTGTATTCTAGAAATAAATTGAGCTTTTATTTTATTATATCTTGTTTGACAGAGCTCATGGAGCTCTGTCAAAGAAGACTGCATATATTAAATGCCTATATTGGATGTAGCGACACCGAATAGACCAATAAACAAGGGGAATTCAGATAAGATTAGATATTTATTGTGTCAGCATACACAAAGGCTGAACAAAAATACAGTTAGAGAGAGGAGCAGACAAAAACATACATCATACAAAATGAAGAACAACAGGCGCAAATATCAAGCAATGTGATACATCCAAGGTGAATATAGGCCATACTTACAAAAAGTGCGGATAGTGGCTATATAGGGGGCGCGGTGGCTCAGTTGGTAGAAGTGCAGGCTGCAAGCCGAGAGGTCCTCGGTTCGAATCCCACCTGCGGCAACCGCGTTGTGTCCTTGGGCAAGACACTTCACCCCGATTGCCTACATGGGGGCACGATGACGCTGTGTACTGAAGCGTACTGCACGTCGATGGTGCGCATGCCTTCAACCAATCTAACCCTGCCTGTGCTGCGGTGTAGAGTTCAGAGTTACGATGTTGGAGAGCTGACAGCTGCTCGTCGTTGCTCGGTGGTTCTCTCCGGGTACTCCGGCTTCCTCCACCCGTAAAACTGTCACGGTCACGATTAGCCATTGTGCATAAGTATGTGACCTTAAACACCAATAAATAAATATAAATAAATAAGTGGCTATATATATCAAGGTGATTGTTCAACATATATGTTTTTTTATTCAATTAAAATGAGTTTATTCTATAAACCATATGCAATTAACAGGTTATATGTGTACTAAAGGTATGTGTTTGGAAGTTATATTCAATTAAAAGGGTTATTCCATTAAGAGATACCCAGTTAAGTGGGCTTCACTGAACTACTGTCCTGTTGTTATGTGTTAGTAATAAATCAATTAGCATAAAATCAAAGCAAACCTGGCGATAATGATATCTGTATATTCTTTCATTGTTTATGGTTCGTGGTGATTATCAAGATTAATATTAGGTGCTTAGCGTATATAGCGTTACAAATTACACTCAATTACCTATTAGCTTCACATGTTGGTACAACAGGAGCACGACTGTTTTCCACGTGTTGACTGACCTGTGACATTGTATCAGGTCATTGATATTTCTGAAAACTGTACATATCGCCTAACTGCTGCAAATGGAAATTACGGAGGAAAAGAAACAGACCATAATGATGGTCAGAAGAGAATGGAATACTTCATCGCACTACAATAAGGTTTTGGCAAATCAAAACAACCATTGGCATAAAATAAATAGAAAAAAGGAAGACAGCGAGCAAATAAAGACAAGAATGACAGGTTCGGACTCACCCATCACCCATAGACAAGAACAGACCTACTAGCCTCCCCCAGTGGCGTAGCCAGCCAGAAGCAAGTGTGGGCGAGACACCACTATATATATATGGGGTGGGTACTGAGTATTGGAGTTGGAGGGTATAGTCAGGGGGCTACCCACACACTACACCCCAGATATAACACGACAAACCCACTCACCCACGCATAAGCATTCTCACTCACCCCCACCCAACACACGCATACATATAAGTTGAGAATAAAGTACTAATCTAGAACTTTCTGCCAAACAATGTTTCTCCTTCCTCCCATATTAACTGTCATGGGTTGATCACGTGTTGTTGGTCATGGCTGACAATTTTCGTCATCAGAAGAGATTTACAGGAAAGCTCTCCTCAATTTTCTACAGTTGTCAGTATTTATTTATTTATTTATTTATTTATTTGTTTATTGGGGTTTAACGACACTTTCGACAGCCAGGGTCACCTCATGTCGGGCAATTTTACGAGTGGAGGAAGCCGGAGTACCCGGAGAAAAACATCGAACAAAGGCGAGCAGCTGTCAGACTCCCCAACGTACTAACTGTGTACAAGCAGGGTTAGCATTGATTGAAGTCAAGAGCATCGTCGATGTGTAGTACACCTTAGTACACAGCGCAACCGTGCCCCCATTTGGGCAATCGAGATTAATTTCCTTGTCCAAGGACACAACACAGTTACCTCTGGGGATCGAACAGTGGACCATTCGGTTTAAAGTCCAATGCCTTAACCACTGAGCCACCATGCTCCCTACAGCTGTCAGTAAATTTAACACCAAGGATATGGGAATTTCATATAAAAACTGAACTTTCGAAATGTAAGCGAAGTTGTTTTTTTTTATTTTTTTTAATTTTTTTTTATTCACATTACAAAGCAATGTACAAAAGGAAAACAATTTGACAATTTGAATACAATATGTAGTAAATACATTTCTAGTTTGTTACTACATTTGACAATATTTGGTCCATATTTTTACACTTTTTTTAAAAAATGGCAGGTTGATGGCAATTTGTGAGTGTGGGGGGGGGGGGGGGGGGGGAGGGTTGAATGTTGGCAAATTACTAAAAAAAAAAATACTGAATTATTACAATGTAGAGAGATCAGCATGTTACCTTTTGTGTCAGTACCAAAAATTTGAAAAACGGTGGGAAAGTCTAATAAATTTGATAAAAGAGTAAACCTCCATATGCAACCATATTCAGATAGTTAGTATTATTATTATTATTATTATTATTATTATTATTATTATTATTATTATTATTATTATTATTAATAGGACTGCTATTTACTGCACAAAAATTTTCTGAATGCATCCAGTGAAGCCTTTCGTTGGCTACTGCATCCACAGACAAGTGCCAGGAACTCAACGTCTATGTTCAGCGAAGTTGTGCCATCTATGTGAGCATCATTTCACAGACTTCGGGCATTCTTCTTGTAGAGTAGTACAAAAATACAGAAACTGGTTTTTACGTTTTTTTCTAAATAATTTGAACGTTTGACTATTATTCTCTGTTTAACCCTTTATAACTAACATGAAAAGCAGACGACACTTGAAAACAAAATTCTTGAATAACTAATTTTATTCATTTTTTGTCTAAAAAACATAGGTTATGACCCATCATTGGAACGAGCTCGACGAGCTCGTTCCAAAGAGGGGTCATAACCTATGTTTTTGAGACAAAAATTAAAAAGAAAATGATGAAAATTAATTGGCGATTTTTGTGAATAGCGCTGGCCGTTTTTGAACGTTACTTTGGGTAAAGGGTTAAACCCATTTACCAATAAGAAAACGATGCTTTCCCCATGTTTTGATGTTCGGAAACGTTTTTCGGTTCATTATATATCAACAGTGTGCGCGTCGTGTCATATACTACAGACACTACTGTTTCCATCAATAAAAAAATCTAAGAGGAAAGATTTGCTATTTTTTCCCGGGAAGAATAAAAACTAGCAAATTACTGTAAAAGTACATTCGCTAAACCAGGAGCCAAAGTCTGCAATTACTAATTAGTTGAAGAACGAGGCTGTATAAAAAGCGTGGTTATAAACTGTGACATTTATCTCCGAACTTGGAGCCATTTGCGAAAGCCGACAAAAGCCCAAAAATTGCAATCAAAACTAAGACCACTGAAAAAAAAACTTGGGAACGAGAAGGTAAATCAACAGGCAGAGTAACAGCTTAACTGTGGCCTTCTACCAGAAAGGGCTGCCTTCACCGACTCAACTAAAATTACATCAGGATTAAATATTGTTAAAAGATTAAATAAATAGGGAACGAGAAGGTGAATAAACAGGCAGAAAAACAGCTTAACTGTGGCCTTCTACCAGAAAGGGGTGCCTTCACCGACTCAACTAAAATTACATCACGATTGGATACTGTAGATCTCATTTCCGGCCGGGGGGGGGGGGGGTGGGGGGGGGGGGCTCGGGCCACACGGGACGCTCGCGATACCAGGCGAGAGCGTTTTGTGTGGGCTGGGCCTCCCCGGCTGGGGTGGGATTTGCAGTGTTTAATCGTGATCCAAAATAAACTCAAACAAATCTAAATATAGTCGAAACCAGTGAAGGGCATAACAGAAACACCCTCGGGTGTGGTTTAGTGTCTAAACCTGTTACCCTCCCGCTACAAACTCACTATCACCCTAAGAAGGTGACCTAACAGGCAGATTAACAGCTTAATTGTGATCACAATTAAAACATAATGTGCTACTTTTATCTTTTAATTCTTACATATTCTAATAAAAACTAATTCTGCCTTCTTCTTTTAAGCAGGTACACAGAAGATGCTTTTTGACCAGCACCCCAATAGCCGCTATGGACAGTCCAACCGTTACGTTATAGAAACGGTAACCCCCATGGTTCCTGAACATCCTCCACTCCATCCCTAAAAGTGGTCGACCACTTTAAGGGAGGCGAGCGTTGGTCCTGCGTCCCGCCTCTGCCCCTTTTTGTAAGTGCATTGCGCATCTTTTTGTCCCAACCCATTAGGATTACAATGCAGGCCTGCCCCCGAACCAGGGAAGTTCGGGTCTTCTTCTTGGTGGTCCCCGAAAGGGGTCGTTGTTGTTTCCTTCAAAGACATCCTATCAAACAGAGACAGCCTGAGGCAGATTATACTTGCCAGTGATGGCCATCACTAAAAATCATCTCCGAAGTGGCAGACTATACTTGCCCGAAAATCTAGATCGACTGCACCCTCGGGGAGAGGTAGTACCTTTGTGAGAGGACCCAACCTCCCACACTGGTCCTCACCCGAGGGTTCAACCGACATCAGTCAACCAGACCGCCACGCCTCAACAGGATACACCTGCCGAGTACCGGAACCTTTTCCTCCTTCAACACGCCTAGACATGTGACAGCCAATCATATACAGTTACCGAGGGTCGAAAGGGGCTTGTTCCCCATACCGTCCCTGCGCACCTGCGGCGCGCGAAATCATTCCTTTGTTGTGACATTTAATAACCGTTGTGGTTCTGATCATCCTTCATTCCATCCCCAGAGGTGGTTGACCACCTTCGGGGAGGCGAGCGTTGGAACTGAGTCCCTCTTCTTGTCTTTTTTGTAAATGCCACTTGTATGCATTCAGGTCCCGGTCAAACAGGTTAACAAGCAGGCCTGCTCCCCAACCTGGGAAGTTCGGTCCTTTCTTTTGGTGGCACGTCGAAAGCGGCCGTTGGTTGTGTAAGTTGCGTGACTGTTCCCTCCTTGCCGAAGCCGGAAACCGCTCTTCCTCTTCAAGATAAGCCTGAGGCAGACTATACTTACCAATGACGGCCTCAGAATGAAAACGACATACAGTGGTAGATTATACTTGCCTGAAGACACCATCCCAACATCCTTTCACATCATTATTGGGCGATGTCAATGATTAGCATGCCTGCAATTATTTGGCGACCAGAGGCTCAGCCTCAGGTCGCTAATGATTGCAGGGCTGCTAATTACTATTATTACCATTTTACAGGGCGTTCCCTAGTATAATAACGATGCTTTACCGGGCGTTGAAATTGCATAATGCGACAAAATGGCGAGCCTATACTAAAATCAATTTCCAACATCGGCCCATCACTTTAAGCTCGTGTCACGTGATCAAAGAATTTAGTGTTAGCTCCCAGAAATTATTCCGCCGCTTCGAAATTCAAAGGAAAAAACAATGCGATAATTTGTTGTTTTTATGGGATTTATCGAACTGTCCATTGATAATGACAGTTTTAGTTTACTCTTAACGTAAGTTTTGATCATTTAGTTGATTAATTGTGGCCATTATTGGAAGTAAATGTTGAATATTTAGTGAATAATGTATCATCACATTTCCCAGTTTCGCGCTATTGTCGTAAAATTAAGGTATCGCGGAACTAAATATTTTCCCATAGGCGACCATTATAATGTTCTGGCAAAAAAAAAAAAATATGATCGCATCACTTTAATGTTGGCATTCAAATATTTTTGTCAAGTATAGCCCTTCTGACCCTTTTTCTGACCCCAAAACAGGGGGTCATGCAACAAATAAGAGAGAAAAATTGACAGCAAGGGAAGTACCGGTCACGTGCACATATTTTTCAGAGAATTCCCTACAAAAACACACCAAATGCAAATTGTATTTTTTAAGTCCAAAAGACATCAAATCACCCTATTTTTTATCTGGATTATTCATCAATAATGCAAGATGTCAATAGAATGCTTCGAACGTTTATTGAAACAATTTATTTTCCCAAGGCTGTTTATTTGTAGAGATTTTCTTTATATTCTATTTATTTTTTTGATATCTTCTCTCTCTCTCTCTCTCTCTCTTTCTCTCTTTCTCTCAGTTTAATTTGTGTTCGTCTATAATGTTTATAATATTTAGATTTTGTTAGATTCTGTTGTTTATGGAATACGTTCTGCCATATTGTAAATTTTTAGTCATTGTACTGGAACGGAGGGGCTTCTAAGTGGTAAGCACTTGTCCTCCAATCCAGATTTGCATTGTCAAATGGCAAATAGAATATGGTTAATCTAATTTGTAGAGATTGCATCACTTCCGAGTGCAATATTTCAAGGCGGGTATTTCTAATTCAAATATTTAGTTCAGTGATACCTTAAATCAGCTGATTAATCATGTGACCTGTCATTAGTTTGTAAACAAGCACACGACAAATTGAAAATAAGCCAATCGTTCAAAATGTATCAATCAAACGATCTTGCCAAAATACAATTGATATGATTAAAGTTCAGTAAAACAATTGTTTACTTACATGTTGCAAAGGGTAAAGGTGGGACAATGGTAATAATAGTAATAGCATGTCTTTGTCGGACATTGTGGTTTTATTAACGGCCCTCCAGAAACGAATAGCAACCGTCCATCTTATGAGATGTCAGGCTGCTGTTCATTCTGTTGGGCAGTTAATAAACAACAATGCCCTTCGAATTCATGTTATTGTTATAATGTCGAGCTGATATCAGGCCGCAAGTGACTGCAAGACTGCTAATCATTGATGTTGACCCAAAACCGAAGTGTCACACCAGGAATAAAAACCCTGTAATTACTTTTATTATACTATTATTATCAAACCCATGCATGTAACAGTGACTAACAACGACAAGTAGAATTCGTTATCGTATATCTGCAAAGAGACAAATAGTTTCCTGGGACTGTGAGCATGGGCGCAGATCTCTTCCCAAAAGTGTGGGGGGGGGGGGACGGGCAGATGCCGAAGGCATCTGCAGCGAGTGCCGCAGGCACGAGCCGGCAGAGGGGGGTTTGGGGAAAATTTTTAAATTGCGCTTTCAAATGGTGCATTCTGGTGGCGTCTGGGGTATAATTTCTCTTAATTAATTAGTAGAAAAAAATATGTTTTTCAACAGCCTGTTGTAATTTTGTCAAAATGCTTAACCATAATTGTTCCCGCTTTACCGAGCGTTCCCTATTAGATTAACACAATTCAACTGTGCGGTGGATTAGCATAAGGGCCCAACAGATGGAGCCACGACGTATGTGTCGGGCCCGTTAATGGATTAACAGATCCAATAACAGCCCGACACATACGTCATCAACAAGTCGCGTGAATTGAATGAATTCGATCGATAAATTTCGTTTTCAAAATGTAAACAAAGCAGACGATACTGTCTTGCACATTTTCACGAGCTCAGTACCGGCCTATTACTCTCTCTGCATAAGAATTCTGTCTGCAACATTGATATTCCGATATCGAATAGTTATGCTGCTTATGCATTCGTGCAACCCACAGCTGTGTCTGGGTGAGTAACAACTTATTTGAAGGCGCAGTGTTGAACAACTGTTCGTTGAACGTTACGTCAGTCCAAACATGGACCCACAGACATAGTCCGTAATATAATTTTTGTGGTTGATACGGCTACAGTACAGGCCGTACCAACCCCAAAATTATATTACGAACTGTGGGTCCAAGTTTGGACTAGTTGAACGTGTATCAGAAGTGAATCTCGCATTAAAATTGATGAGAGGGTGCAGCAGTGGGGGAGCATAGTGGGGGACATGTCATACCATGTCCCCCCAGTGGTGGGGGGGGGGGGGGACATGGCATACCATGCCCCCCCCCCCCCCCTTGATGAGATCTGGGGGGACACGCCCCCCCATGATCTGCGCCCATGACTGTGAGGCTTATAATATTTGCAAATAATTGTCTTCGTTTTTTGCATTCTACTTTTACATCTGTATACGGCGGTTTAAAAGCAACGTAGCAGCGCAACTGATGTACGAGTACTGGATCACAGGGTGGCCTTCAATATTTGTCATTAGCGCTTTGCTGAAAAAAAGATTCCAACATTTTTTCAGAAGGTTTTACCCTTCCTTAGCACCCTTCCTTAGCATTTTATAATGTACAGGTTGACCCCCCTACGATTTTATAACTATATTTGTTATTGTTGTTATCAATTGTCTAAGTTTCATTTCACAATACCCATGATAAGCTATTTTAACACTTTGAACTCGAGTGGTATCTTCCATGCCAGGTCAATGGCAGCAATTAGAAGAGTTCATATTCATTATATGGGATAGACCAATCAATATTTTTAACGTGCAGCCCCGAGGCTGCACGTTGAAAATATTGATTGGTCTACCCCACACATTTACTGAACAGCCATCCTATTTAATGACGTTATGACGTATCATGCTGCTGGCTAGCAAAAACGGCCGCTAGGGTTCAAAGGGTTAAATTAGTCACTTTTCGATTCTATGAGATTAATTTTATTGCACCACCACATAAATGAATGGGCTTGGTATGCTGTAACAAATACATAGTTGGACAAACAGAGCAAGAAGAAGTACACGGGGCACAAACTAATATATATATATGCATGTAAAGAGTCAAACGAAACACAATCAAAACTTCATGGACGGTTCTAAGAAATGTTGTAACTGGGTTGCTAAATGTAGAAAATTAACAACATTTTAGTACACATATTTAACAACAATCTATTTTGCTTTCATTCAGCCCTATCATCCGGGTATGCATTAGTTTATGCGTTCTGAAAAAAGTGCATTTAAGGAGCGAATTAAACAAGAAGAGCAACCATTGGGGTTCATCTTCACTCAACCCAGTTGAAATGGGTTAGTTTTCCACCCAACTGATTTTAGAGGGTCATTATAATATATTGCACGTCAGTTTTTTTCATTTCCCTCTTAATCTATTATAATTTCGCAGGTCCATATTTAATTATACCCGAAGTCAAGTGACAACGGGTCAAAAGTTGCAATAAACGCCAGAACGCGATAAGCAGTCTTGGCGGCGAAATGTTTCCGTCTGCTGTTAGTGAAAGCCTGCAAGGAAAGTAGGGTTGTCGATGTTTTAGCGGCGTAATCAGGTGATTTTTCTTTTAATAACAAATTTAACCTTCTCAATGTTTTTTTTACAGTTTGTAGGATGGTATACAAAGTCCATCAGATAGAGTTATTACCTAACAGAAGGATTGTAATATAACAAAAACCATGTGTAGATAAAAGCGAGGGGAAAATTGCCCCCCTTCCCCTCCCTCCCTGTAAGTACGGTAAAATGTAACAAATAATGCACGATGTTAATGTACAAACTGACCTCCGCTTTGCTTCGGTCAGTACACACATTCCATGTTGACTGGTCAGCCCATAAACTGCCATATGACTCGAAATCTCGTGCGATATTTGTTTATTAATCCAATTGCCTTACCGGGCTATTGAATTAAATTTTCACTTGCCTACCGGGCCATTGAATGAAATCATCACTAAACCTCCCCACAAATTCCAAATAGATTGGCTGATTTCTTATGCACACTAGTATTGTCTACGGCAATACCATTCACCCTGATTCAGGAACACAGTTTTAGAGGGGTTAATAATTGGTTTAATAATTTTGTTCTTTGTAAGGAAGGAGAATGGTACCCCGGAGCGCCCCCTCCGAATCGGTCTTTGGAATTGACAAAATTTGGTTTGAGCTTGTATGTGAAACGGGCTTCGGAGATTAGAATGTTTTGCTGTTAACCCTTTACCCAACGTAACGGCCAAAACCGGCCAGCGCTATTCTCAAATATCGCCAATTAATTTTCAAAATATTTTCATTTTTTGTCTCAAACATGTCTCGAGCTCGTTCCAACGAGGGGTCATAACCTATGTTTTTGAGACAAAAAATGAAAAAAAATAGTTATTCAAGAATTTTTTTTGCAAGTGTCGTCTGCTTTTCATGTTAGGTAAAGGGTTAATGGACATAATTTATGTTTTGGTCGAATTTTTTAAAAGAAATAGTCTGAGAATGTTTGGTGGAGATCAATCTGCTTTGAAAAGACCATACCGTCATACCGTACATGCGCCTAATATCTTAACAGTTATATGAAGATGGGAATCGCGAAAACCTCCAAAAGTGAGATCTATAATTAATACGAGAAATGTATACGCGAGGTTTACTAGTACCCCCGCGAATCTTCGAAATTCGATTCGAAATCGGCCCGGTGATTCTATTCGATTCGATTGGATTTGCGCTGCTTCGTAGACTTTCGAATCGTCATCGTCGATTTGTTCTTAAAATACTTCCGATGTCTCCTCTTGAACTCTTCGTCTATCACCAGGTCTCCTGTACAGGAGATCTGGTGATAGAAGAAAAGTTCAGGGGAGAGTCTAGAGATTCGATTCTATTCCAAATCCCCTGTCTAATTCGATTCGTGATTCGATTCTAGCCGAAATGTGAGGTTCGCATGACCCAACCTTTTACATAACAAAATGTTCAACTCATTTCACGTTGTCACGTTTTTAGCTCACCAACTTTAGTTGCGTGAGCTTATGTCATGGCTCGATCGGTCGGCGTCAGCGTCGGCGTCAGCGTCAGCGTCAGCGTCAGCGTACGTGTCCAATAATGTTAAAGCTTCTGTTTAGGTCACTTATTCGCCCTATTTCCATATCATGGCCTTTATATTGCTGCTATATGATGATTATTATCATTCTACCATGATTTAACCCCTCATACCCTGCATTTTTAACATTTTCTTGACATTTTTAGTTGCGTTTAGTTTTCTGTTTAGCTCGGAATTTCATGTTTAACTTAGTGTTTAGGTCAGCTGCTGTACTCCTTCTCTTTCCATGGCACTTATATTCATCATACATGTTCCTCAGTATCATTGTTCCATGATTAACCCCTCATACTCTGCATTTTAAACATTTTTCTTGACATTTTTAGTTGCGTTTAGTTTTCTGTTTAGCTTAGAATTTCATGTTTAACTTAGTGTTTATGTCAGTTTCTGTGTTTTACTTTTAAGAGGTTATGTTTAGGTCAGCTTCGTCGCATGTTATGAGCCTGTTTGATGCAGTTCTTGTGTTTGCCAAAGTTACTATCAAAAAGGAATGTTGGTGAGCTATAGGGCGTTGGCGTCCTTCTTGTCTTTTTTATGTTGCTCATATAACTGTCTTTCTCATTTATTTACTTTTTGTATAGTCAGAATATTGATTTCCTTTTTTGCTCTTGAAAGAAAGCGATTCTTATCCATTCTGTTGCAACTAGTGTCCTGTTTATGAAAAATGTGACGTTGGTAACCGGTGTGCAGTACGGGAAGAGCGAATTGCCACTAAGATAGCGCGTGAGTGGTGAAGTTATTACACGTACTTCCCTTCTGTACACATTTCCTAACATAGTGAATATGACACTCCGACAAGAAAAATATCAACAAAGAACTAGCCAACTTTCAGCTAATGGTCCACCGTGAAAATTCCACACCGATACGAACGCAACTCCTATGCCCTCATGTCTCACATACGCCGAATACTTGAACAGCCAGTTGGTTTATAACATCACAAAATAACGACACTCCAGATTAAAAGTGTGTCATGGTGCTTCTAATTATCTATCTCATTATCTATAATATCAAACAATCATTGTAATAAATTTGGCTTAATTAATGCCATTGATATTATGTAGCCTCAGCGACTGACACAAGTCACTGATACAATAACATGATAAAGCTTTCTAAGTCTGCGCTTCACAAAGTTTGAACAGCAACCAAAGAATGCAAAATGGGCATTATTGCCAATGAATCTTTCCTATAGTTGTGTTTGTTTATGATCGCCGAACAGTCAAGTAACTGTTGTGGTACGTTTGGCCAAATAACTTGCGTGCGTGTATAATATTCACGAGATCACACTTAAGTTAGCCAAGACATGGCTTTCTGCAGCAGGGCAGATGTTCTTCTGTACAACATTGAGCCGGTTTAGCAAGGTCATGTAACAATAGTTACAAAGGCAATGCGTAACAATTATGATATTTTATTCGCAACTACTTTGTTTCACAGCAGCGGCGATGCTTGATCGTAAAGCAGCCAAGCCTCATAGGAGAATGGACAGTTCTCGGTGTTTCTGCGTACGAAGAAAATTCACTGATCCAAATCAAATTATGGGTTTCGACGTAACCACTCCAATCGCATGTACGTACATGAATACACACCCATCAAATTTAGTTCAAATCTTTAGTGTAGCTATATTAAATTTACCCTTTTAATCGAGATCTGTGCTATATTGTCTTTAAATACCCGTGAAACGCTTCCAACGCGGATGAATTTTGTTTGCGAAAACGAAATTTGGCAGCCAATCAACAGGTGAGACACAAATAAGCACAGTTGTGAAGAGAAACAGCAAAATATTAATCCTACAGCCCAATATTGTTGTCACAGTATTCTAACCATTTCCCCAACGTAACGGCCCAAACCAGCCAGCGCTATTCATAAAAATCGCCAATTAATTTTTATTATTTTTTTCATTTTTTGTCTCAAAAACATAGATTATGACCCCTCTTTGGAACGAGCTCGCCGAGCTCGTTCCAAAGTGGGGTCATAACCTATGTTTTTGAGACAAAAAATGAAAACAATTAGTTATTCAAGAAATTTGTTTACAAGTGTCGTCTGCTTTTCATGTTAGGTAAAGGGTTAAAGTAATATCGATAAATCCAGAATGAACTCAACCAATTTGAAGTGCATATCGTGTTGGACAGGATGATACCAAGCTCTCAGACCGCCGGTATAATTCTATAAGGAATCCGACGATATTATGGCTTAGAACCAGTCTAGTCCTTTATGGACCATCACCTATGAATTAGATTCACTCGTCTGTAATATTTCAGTTGATAGGAAAAGCGAATCTTTTCCGACCAACTGATATATTCCAGACTATTGAATTTGAAAACATCACAACGCTTCATTTTCTGTGAATCAATGCTAAAAATGTCGCTCATTCGAGATTCAATTTAACGGAATGTTCAATGACATTATCATTGGAAATGGAGAAGCATTACAGTCGTAGTTTTATTATTATGCCCTATGGGTCCACTAATTGTGTTAATGCCTTGGTGTTTCCAATGTATATTAAATATGTATTCAACGGAATATCTATAACTGGAGCACTAAAGAATATCTACATATTTCATGAGTAAAAGGACACCACATTACATCAATGGTGGTCGGCGCGCAAACATCCACAAAAAGTGGGTAAACAAACTGCCCAAAAACGACGTCGAATTCCGAACAGAATTATACTGGTGGCCTGAAATCTTGGACCATTCAGGACTAAAAGTTGGAAGTATCACTAAGGAGTGGATTTTCGTAATGTTATATACAATATAATTATTTAAAGTAAATTTTATATGACCTTCCCAAGAGCGTTTTAAATATTAAATCATTTATTTTGTATTCCAGCAGAAGAGCTGAAGAACTACCACATGTATGTTTCTCACAGCCCGCGGAGAACTATGGAGGCACTATTTTATACATGAAGTTGGCTGCAGCGCGTTAAAGATTAGCATAAATAATGAGGTTTATCCCCTTGGCTTCACGATGCAGAAGTATAAATGTCTTTCTGCGAGAATTGTTTATATGAAATCACACTATCTCTTTCAAACCGATATACATTCATGGATTATATCGTCATGAAAATAGACTTTCAATAAAGTTAGCACCCTTGACATTATTTGACGAGCAAGGAAGGTCCAATTAAGAAGCAAGTAATTGTATAGAAAACAACCATGACAGCAGTAGAAAATAAAGTCAGGTTTCCTTTTGTTACTTTTAATAAACGGAAACAACAGACAGCTTCCAGAGCTGTCTGTTGTTTTCGTTTATAAACAGTAACAAAAGGAAACTTGGCTTTTTATGGCAAGCCAAATAAAAGCTAAGAATATCTATCGATAGCAAACTAACCAATACTATTCGTCTACTTTGGCTCTTTTATAACGAATGCGTTTTTACAGTAATTTGCGAGTTTTTATGCTTCCAGGAAAAAATATCAAATCTCGCCTCCCAGACTTTTATATTAATGGAAAGGACACTGACTGTATTTTATCTGATAACCATAGAGTATAACAACCGTTGTATATACTTGAAGTATATACAACGGGTGTTGTATATAATTATAATTTATGCGAACGACCTCTGACCTCTTTCAATTCCATTTTCATTCATTCATTCATGAAACATCGTTATATCACAGGGCAGGTTTTAATTGTACGCTTATTGCACTTTGTCAAAATCCTCTGAAGGTGTCATTTCTTATTTATTTTGCTTCAATAAAGGCAACCTAAAATTTTGCTTCAAAACATTGTAGAAATTACTTGAATATTAATAGTAATTAGTATGCGGCGACTGCGAACTATTTATAGTCACGGCCTCGATCAAAAGTACTCGCGGAACTGCGCTAATTAAAAGTTCGTCTGCTCTACCTGAAAAAAAAAAACACTTCGTAAAAATTGTAAACAAACGCAAAATTATTTGTTATATTGGGACCACAGCATAAAACACGGAAGAAAACTGGAACTATGTCAAAAAAAGAATAACTCTACTGAAACACCGTTTTGTTACTGTTAATAAAATAGTTGAAATTTATTTTGTTCCAGCGCAGTTACATGATGCAAGAAGTGCAATCGCACTTTACAATCGCCGTCATCGATTTTGTAATGTAAGGGACACAACTCTATGCGTCTTGTCCTATTTCTTTTGTCTCGTAGACTGGTTTTCTTTGGAGGCCCGTGGGAAGCATATATAAGTCGGGTAGACGCACGAGACGGGTGTCTGTTTGTTATCAGATAAAAACAATAAACATATAGTGTGTTTTTATATCTGTGTTATACAACTCGTTGAAATATGGTTTATTTTTTCTCGGCGAAGCCTCGAAAAAAATAAACCATATTTCAACTCGTTGTACAACACAGATATAAAAACACACTATATGTTTATTGTCTATATATGTCACTCTGTTGAAATAACGAACAGAGAAAAAGTTACAGAATATCAAAAGATGGTACGACTACTCAACTGGATAATTCCTGAAGTTGATAAAATAATAAGAATTATTATATGCAAGCCTGTGAATTATCGCAAATTATCTAAAAGATATTTTCTCGATATCTATCGACTCGATAGATATCGAGAAATATTCCTCAGTAGCTTCACAAATGACGTCACGCTTTGGCGCATGACGTCGCATTGAAGGAACGATCAGCTGACCTTTGTTATTGTTTTGAAACGTACGCATCTGGGGTCGAATTGAGCTGAATATTGCGCAGTAAAATGTCACGTATATTTAATAAAAAGAAAATCTACGTTGTTTAAGTGAATATCGGGAATTACCTCATTCGTGTGGACCTGAAAGTTTTTATTTTTCACTCGCTCAAGCGCTCGTTAAAAATAAAACTTTGAGGTCCACACTCATGAGATAATTCTCGACATTCATTAAAACAGCGTAGATATCCTCTATTTCTCTAACATTTCGAAATTTCAATTTTTATCTGAAATTCCCATACCGTCAGTGTTAAATTTACTGACAGCTTTAAAAAATTAAACGGAGCTAACTTTCTCGTAAATCTCTTCCATTGACGAAAATTGCCAGCCATGCTTATTTTTTACGTGACGAAAAAAATGGCATTGGGCGAGCAGACTACGAAATGCACAATGAATCGGCAGCTGGTAGTGATTAGTAATAATGTAATACTATAACTGTACGGTGCTGCAGGATAACAATATTACTGGATTCGCCCATTTCACCGTGAACGGTATTGTTTGAGAGAATACCACCTAGGGCGCCAGTATTGAAAGGGTGAAGAACAGCAAAAGGTGCATTCCTGGTTCGGATCAATTCTGTTTTTCTCCGGTTTTCAGCGATTTCCAAGAGCGTTTCCTCAATAAAATAAAGCAGGGCGCCCAGCGTCCAGGGTTCTAGATTTCTATGATTGAAAGCGTAACTGCTAGCGATTGGCAAAACATGAACTATGCCTTCTGTGCTATTGTAAGCAGTTAAACATACGATCAAACCCTCGAACATAAAACACGTGGTGTTACTAACTGTTTTGCCATAGATGGCCACTACAAAGTTTGGCTGAAAACACGTATGATCGCTTCATTTTAATTCGGACATCCAAATATCTTTAGCACGTAGAGCATCACCCCCACACCCCCCCCCCCCCACCCACACTTCCCAAAAATGTTTTCTTTTGTCCTGAAAAATGAGAGTCATGCACCGAACATGCTAGAAAAACGAACTAAAATGAAAATTGCGGTCATGTGCAAAAACTTTTTGAGGAATTCCCCACCCTGCCACCCCCCCCCCCCCCAGCTCACAAATAGTTAATTGCATTTTTAAACCCAGCAATTCGTCAAACTATTTTTAATATACAACAGTAAATTTCTTTCACTGCTGCTACGTGGTTAGGTACAGAGCCCTAATTCATTTATTTAGTGCTGTAATACCTCAAATGTATAGTGTCCCTACCCAAATGAATCTTCGTTTCTTGTGATAAAACAACTATTTCTATATTACAATTCAACTTTTACCTTGTACTGAATCAAAAACGTGTAACATATTTTTGAGTTACTAATATAAGTAGTCCAAACTGTAAAAAAGCTATTGAGAAACACACTGACATCAGCAGATTTTGTATTTCTTTGCAACTTAATACGAAAGCTGAGAGACGGTGTGTTATTGTGACAAAAGGGGGCGCAGAAGTCCTTTAGAATTTTTTTTTTTTTGGTTACCGCAAATAAAATACGTTTAACCCTTTGAACTCTAGTGGTATCGTCCATGCCAGTTCAATGGCAGAAATTAGAAGAGTCCATATTCATTATTTGGGGTAGACCAATCAATATTTTCAACGTGCAGCCTCGAGGCTGCACGTTGAAAATATTGATTGGTCAACCCCACACATTTACTGAACAGCCATCCTATTTAATGACATTATGACGTATCATGTTGCTGACCGGAAAAACGGCCGCCAAGGTTCAAAGGGTTAAACTGTTTGCCCCCCAAATATCAACTGCTCTTGCAAGTCGGCATACGGTTGGATGCCCAACCATATTTTTGGTCAAGTTAACGTGCGCGCCCACATACAGAGGCAAGAGAAACATATGTCCCCTCCTGTATTTGGGAACAGAAACTATTTTGCAAAACCTATTTTTTAGTAATAAACCAATGATAGTTGACTTTACCTTAGACAATTTTTCAACATCAGCATTAGCAATTTTCTAACTCATTGACCACCGGAGTACTCCCGGTGGTCCATGAACTGAAAGTTTTCAAACGTTTCGAGTGCTTTTTTCCCTGGAAATCGTAACTATTTCATCAGCAGGAAATCCCAGGCTTGCAGTTGGTGATTATCCCTCCCTGGATAAATTCTTCGTGGACGCCCATTTTCAAGCACACAATTATCCCGTGTGTTTTGTAGACATAAATTACGTTAAACTCTTATTGCCCCACACACGTTGTTCCTGACAATAATTAGTAACGTGTGTTATTAGCGTCAGGAAGGTGTATAATGTCGACTGCTCACATAAACAGTGATGATTTAAAGGTATGTGTTTATTGATTCATCTAACAGACGTAAACACAGGTAGAATTATGAATCATTTGTGAACAAATTGTCTGCACTCCGGCTAATTATTAGCACAACGGTATGCGTAGTAGAGTTCATGCACATCCAAAGCCAAATCCAGCGCAATGGAATAGAAATCTCATCAAATCTGTTGTATAACTAAATTCCTAAAGTAGAATATTTTTTTATATTTATGACAATATGTTGCGATGTTCTTTCAATGCATTGAAACATGTTTTAGCAAATAATAGCGTTGAGTTCCTTTATTTATTGATACATACAGATTATCACCACCGTTAGGACGAGTCGAAATGCGATCCTGTGCCTACAACGAGACTTGATCAGAATTTCCGGAGACACACACTGTGGTGAAGATAAATTTATCTCACAATATTGACCACAAAATATGTTATAAACTATTTTAAGAGGAACTTTTTCATTTGCCTTATCGATGGAAAGACGCAAATTGAAAAACAGAATAGCGTTCATTGATCTCCATATTGAGGTCTGTAATGACGTTGCACTTCAGAGAAAATTACGTCACTGGGATTCGCTTTACTGAATACTGTCTTGCGTGTAGCAACTGTGTGTTTCGTCAACGTGAATTTGGTTGTTACTTGTGCATTAATTACTGGTGAATTAAATATCCCTCTTGGTGTAAAGGTTTATTATATTTTAAAATATGCCGTTCATCGTCTATTGAGGTGGAGTTTTCCACATTTCATAGCGAAAGCTAATCCTTTAACTTCAAGAGAGAAGCCTCGACTCGAGTGGTCAGGTAAATCCCAATAATAGGCTACAAACCAGCCCAAAATGCCGAAAAGTGCGCATAATTTAACTATTCGTTGAGTTTATTTCCCCAGTGACATTTTAGCATGCCGTGCATAATAAATACGTTACATGGCATTTAGTTGGCAGATACAGTGTCATATACGGCTCAGAGAAAACAATATTAGGTTCGGCTTCGCCTCACCTAATATTGTTTTCTCTAAAGGGAAAAACGCGAAGCCGTTGTTTTGGCAACAGCAGAATCACGCGCTTGTATCAGGGGCCCTTGATACGGATTCGGAACAAGGGCCCAGATACATTAAACTTTAGATGCGTAACAGTGAAAAAACGCCCCGATTGTGAGATAAATTATTCTAACATTTTACTCTGGCTCTAAGCAGTTGAGTCAGTGATCGGGTACTTACTGATACTATTTATTATTTAATTTATTTAATGGTGTTTAAGGTCATATACTTATACACAATGGCTAATCATGACCGTGGCAGTTTTACGGATGCAGGAAGGGTATCAAAAAACAGGTGCCATAGCGATTCTAAGGTGGCTTTTGGGGACTTCGGAATTTTGTACAATTTGGGATGTTTGAGCCTAGATATCTATTGGAATTATTTATGAGGAGGTAGATATTATATCGAGTTCAATTTCCATCGTACTGTGCATTATTTTTTTACAACTGGTCAGTGATTTTACTTCGAATTCCGAAAAAAATTGTTTTGTTAAATTTGCTTTTGTTTTTAAAAATGTGTAGTCGAGCTTATCTATACCGTTAGAAAACTGCCTCCTGTTGTTAAAAAAATAAAAAAAGTTAAGTGAATAGGTCCACAGTCCAATGCAAAGACTGCCACACTCAACAGAGTCAGACACTCACGGGCGCATGCAAACGAGCCTCATGAAGATGATGAGAAAATATAACTGACAGATTATTAAGGGGACATGTCGGTCTTCGAGCAGTAGTTTTCTCCGCTGGCTCAGTTTTGTAATTTCGATACCATCGGGTAGGCAGTGGTGCCCAAGTTTGTTAACGGGGTATCTGTCTGTCAATACGTCTGCAGTGTGTTCTTGGTTCAAGGGGGGTATTTTATTCTTTAATTTTTGCTCAGCTTGGCAATTTACTGAAAATAACAAGAATAAGGACATGTTTCTGGGTTTTGTTTCGAACCTGAAACCCAACAAAGTTTTTTATTATACGCATGTTCCATGAAATCCCCATCTATAACAATGCTAAGCTGCGTGGAAAATGAAAATCTGTTCCGCACAGTTGTGCGGAACAGAAATCGTTAACGGACTATTTTCAAATAGCAGCGAAATTTCACTGGAATACTTTTCTACAAATCCTGCACCGCAATTACAATTTAAATCGCTAGCCATAGGTAAAAATCGTCCCCTGAGTTCCAATGTGTTCTATGTGCCTGTAGGCACATAGAACACATTGGAACTCAGGGGACGATATAGTAACGATAGGTAAAAATCGTCCCCTGAGTTCCAATGTGTTCTATGTGCCTGTAGGCACATAGAACACATTGGAACTCAGGGGAGGATATAGTAACATGGGTTCCCCTCGTAAATTTGGTTGGCGATAAAATGTGTTGTTTTTGTTGATAGATGTCAAATGAATTGCTGTGTGCTCTAATAATTGTTTTTTTACAGACGGAAAGGCGTGTAATAAGCACAGAGCGATACTTGCGTGTGAATGAGTTAATCGATATTGCACTTGTGCCATCGCGGAAGGGTAAAACTCGAGGCCTGCGGCCACTCGTTCTATCCGTCCGCGCTGACACTCGTGCCATATCAATTAACCCATTCACACAGGTGGGTCGTTCTGTGTATCTCTGACACCTGTGTACCTTCACCTAAGATTTACAGGGAACCTTAGCTCCCATTAATTTCCTAAACCTGTCAGTACATGCAACGCTGAGGGTGTGAGAATTTCATAATTATAAATATTGAAATTGCGAAATGTTGACGAATTTGTATCAACGATGTGTGCATCATTTCACAAACTTCAGACATTTTCCATCACAGTTGTGTGAAAATACAGCTGGTTTTTCACAACTTTTTCCCCCAATGAATTCGAACATTTGACTGTTACAGTCTGTTGAAACCCCCTCAAAACTCTTTTTCTGTTCATGATGCCAGCAGTGTACACATCGTGGCATACACAACAAGCACTATCCTTTCTATTAATATAAAATTCTAGAGGAAGTTTTCAAATTTTTTTCCCAGGAAAAATAAAAACTTGCAAATTACTATAAAAACACATTCGCTGAACAAAGAGCCAAAGTGGACATTAGTGTTGGTAAGTGTGATGGATATTCTTAAAGACAGATTATCTGTGAACCAGTTGCTTTTAATTAGAGTGCCATAAAGATCAACGTTTCCTTTTGTTACTTTTAATAAATGAAAACAACAGGCAACCCCTGGAGCTGTCTGTTGTTTTCGTTTATTATCTAGTAATAAAAGGAAACTTGGATTTATTTTCCTACTGATGTCATTTGACATAGGTGTTTTTCCAACGATAGCTTGCTTTTTAATTGGACCTTCCTCGCACGTCTAATACTTTCAAGGGAGATAACCTTATCGAAAGTCGATTTTCATGACGATAAAAGTCAGGGATGAGTTCATTCATGGAATCTCGACCCACTGGTCTATTAGTGTGTTGGGATCTGTTAGATTAATGTTGATGTGAGAGAATCATAGAAAACAAACAAAGGGTCTATAATCTGATAAAAATATTCCAATAAAAAATGTGGAATTAGAGACTGGGGCAGACTGAGATGTGTGAAATTTTGCGTTAAAATATACTTCCAATGGGAAAGTGATAATTTTTAGTTCTGATGACGTACTATCTTTCCTTCACTAGACGCTTTTATTGCGTCTGTTGACTGGAGTCCCTTTGCCCAATTAACCGCCCTGTCACATGCCTTATAGCAACTTCATCATAGCGTGAGGGAGGGCGGTGGATCAGTGGGTACGGCATTTGAATTCAAACCTAAAGGTCCACGGTTCGATCCCCGCCAGGGATAACTGCGTTGTGTCCTTGGGCAAGTCACTTCATCCCGTTTTCCCACGCACATTGGCTCTGTGTGTACTGCGCGTCGAAGGTGCACTTGTCTTCAACCATTACTAACCCTTCATGTGTGGACTCTAGGGCTGTACGGTACTTCGATAAACCGATATATACCGGTATTAAAACCAATATCGATTGAATACCGGTGTAATTACAAAAATATCGGTTTATCGTCATTATTTATTTACCCACAATTTTCAAGATGTCGTGAGTTTTTTAACTGTAGCCCCGAATGAATAATGTTATCCTTTATCCAAGGAATCGTCTGTTTGTGCCCTCGTAATATACAAATTCAGCAGCTGAAAAAATAATTTTAAAAAATTTCAACAAAATTATATCATGTGACCCCTCATTGGAACGAGCTCGTCGGGAAACTGTATCATGTGACCCCTCATTGGAACGAGCTCGTTGAGCTCGTTCCAATGAGAGGTCACGTGATATAGTTTTGTTGAAATCTTTGGGGAAAATCTGATAAATTAATTTTGAAAATAATAAATTTTGATATCGTCTGCGTTGGAAAAAGTTTTTTCGAACCGCATCATCAATGTATGCTAATTCGTTCCGACTGTGATGCCTCGAGTCTCGATTTTGGTACTTGTGTTCATATATGTGAACAGCTTTCGTCGATATACCGGTATACCGCGGTATTTTTTTGAATACCGATACCTGTATTCAGTTTTGAATATCGTGCAGCCCCAGTGGGCTCAGAACGCTGGGGAGTCTGACATTGCTTGCCATTGTTCGGTGGTTCTCTCCGGGTACTCCATCTTCCTCCACCCGTAAAACCGTCCGACACGAGGTGATCATGGCTGTCGAAAGTGTCGTTAAACCACAAATAAATAAATAAATAAATAAATAAATAAATAAATAAATAAATAAATAAATAAATAAATAAATAAATATCATAGCGTGTTGTATCAATTATGAATCTCCAATGACCCAACATGCAAACACTATTCTCAGTAATATATCAATATCTGAATTTAATCTTTTCGTAATAGCAACCCGAGAAATTGGATGGATATGTGGATTCGTAATAGCTACCCGAGAAATTGGGTGGATATGTGGATATTCAGTGGCAATAATACACCCGTCAGTGGCAGTTAGCATAACCATATATACGGTCATAGAGATGCGCTTTATCGTCTTTATTAATAAATTGATAGTCGAACTGCTTTCATTACACTTTAAAATAATCTGAGTAAAAAATCAACCCATAATCGACTGGGTTGAGTGAATCTGAACCCAATTCATATTCACTGAACCCAGTTGATTTTGAGTTTAATTTTCAGCCCATCTGATTATAGAGTGTACACTAGCACAATACACGCCCCATGTCTTTAATTTCCCCAAAAGTAGCGGCGGTAAATGCTGTGCCCAATTAGTGTTCGTAATGCTCAAATTTTTCGGCGTTTTCAAAAACATTTTTGCCAGTGTTTCGCCAATCTGGTAACGTTTCCAAAAAGCACACAAAATGGTTTAGGGCTTACGCGTCGATATAATAAGAAGCAGCTGATAAGTTAATTTAAAAAAAATCACAGAGTCCATCAATGGAAAGCAGTCTGCGTCTACATATAGAATGTACCCATAGTAGCTTTGTGTACCAAATGTTCACCAGCAGTGGTGAACATTTAGTACACCAAGCTACTTTGGGTATATTTTATTTATACCATGATCGTCAGATTATTAAGAGTTTAAATGTTAAATAATACAATATTCAATATTAAATTCTAAACAATGTCCCTTACGTGCGAATCTGGTTTTGTTTACGCGAGCACCGGTGGGCAGTACTCCCGCTGTCAATTTTATGGAAAAAGAAGCGTGTAAATCACGGAGCCTTTTTCATTTTAATAACATACTATTACCAGTTATGTATGCTTTGTTAACATGAGACAACGCATGTTTGTTAATTTTTGGTATTTTATGGGGTAAATGCATTAAAACAGGTAATAAATAATTGCCGCTTTCATTTCACTCTTCTCGAGGAGACGAGGTTGCATTCAGATCGAGGTCACCAAAGGTCAACTTGGATGTAGTTCCGCTGTAGGTGTAAATTTGAACTATTGAAATCCTATTGCTGGCGTGTTCGCCACAGACACAAGTGTTCACCACGGTTAGTGTGTAAAGCTAAATTTTAAGTCATAGGCTTTTTATATATAGTAGAATAGGTAATCATGGTATAAACTGTCGTATACGACACTGTCGACGCAGATGTTTTCCACTGGTGAACTCTGTATCAGCATGTTACCGAGGGTTTGACGGCTCATCAGTTCATATCTGTAGTGTTTCCACTTAATCATTTGGACCCCTGATGGTATATTCCATGCCAGTTCAGAGCCATGAACTGGTAGAGTCTATATCCGTTGCTCAGGGGAAGACCAATCAATATTTTCAACGTGCAGCCTTGGGGCTGCGCGTTGAAAATCTTTATTGGTATACCACACAAATTCACTTAGCGATTCGTCTCCTGAGTTGCAATGTATTCTTTGTGCCAGTAGGCACATAAAACACATTGGAACTCAAGGGACGAACTGTCTACTTAGGAATTCAGGCCGTATCGCGAACCTGGGACTGAAAAGCGGCCTTTCGGGTTCAAAGGGTTAAACTCCGTGCGTAAACAAAAGCTCCAGATGGAAAGTCAAGAGCAACGAGAAAGACCCGTAACAAAGACGGTGTGGCCCATGTTTCTAAGCGAAAGAAAATGAAAAGTTGTGGAAGCATTTATCGAGAAAACACTCAATTTTCTCTGTCTTTTTTAACCGCCTTTGTGGAGATTTGTTTTGTTTTTTTTGTTCGCGGTGAGGCGAAAAACAAGTACCCACAAAATCGAGAGAACAGACCTAACCGTCTGTTTTCTTTGCGATGACTCGGAGAAAACAAAGGAAATCTCTGTGTGAACCTAAAAACTATATTGTTGTATTGGTTAACTTAAAATTAGAAAGCCAGATCCCGTGGTAAATACACAAAACATATCCCACGTACATGCTCTCATGTACCCCCATTTGCGACTGTGTGCCCTTCGGCATTCTTTATTTGACCTCAGCGACTCCACCACTGCATGCATGAACTGCAATAAACGGGCACAGTGGTAGTGGTGGAGGTGAATGTTTATGGCATTAACGTGGGACGTTTTATGACATTCCTCAATGGCGAGGACAGCTGAGAGGACGTCTTTATACCTCTATCGAATACTTAGGCATGACCGCATCATCCACAGAAAAGGTTGCGCGGCACCATGACCTATTGCTTAGTTTTTGTATAACCTCAATTGACAAAAAATCTCCCAATCGAGTCTTTCGATCCGGTATTCATATCTTTTGCGCAAGGAAAATCTGCCGTGCAATGGCGAGATAACATAACGAACGGCAAATCCGTAATTAGGTGCGGTTATCATTTGATCTTACAGCCCTGCAGGGCTGTGGGCTGTAAGATAAGATAATGTATGATATTTATTGTCTCAGCATCAACAAAGATGAATGACAGATAACAAAAATAGGTGCATCAGTATACAGTTAGACAAACAAACGAAAAAACGCACAACATATAAAATAAAAAATAACGGGCGCATATATCGAGAAATGTGATACTTCTAAGGTATTTGTAGGTCCTACTTACAAATAGTGCGAGTAGTTTCTAGGATTATAACAAATAAAACAAAATCCGTGTGGAGCAAATACAGTAAAAGTAAAAAAAATTCAAGTGATGAATAACCCTTTACCCAAGGTAACGGTCAAAACCGGCCAGCGCTAATCTAAAAAATCGCCAATTAATTTTCATTATTAGCTCGTTTTTGAGACAAACAATGAAAAAAATAGTTATTCAAGAATTTTGTTTCCAAGTGTCGTCTGCTTTTCATGTTAGGTAAAGGGTTAAATGATTGTGGAGCCCCCAAAAAACGAAAATCGATTCGTCCGTATTGTGAAACCAATATTCTCTTGCTTGATGCTGGTATGTTTATTGGGATTTTACAACAATTTCAACCGTCAGGGTTGAACATCGTGTCGGATAGTGCTACTGGTGGAGGAAGGCGGAGACCAGAAGAGAGCCACCGAGCAGCAGCGAGCAACTGTCAGACTCGCCAACTTTCTAACTCTGCACAAGAAGAGTTGACAGTGATTGAAGTCAAGTGCACCATCGATGTGCAGTACGCGCATAGTACACATCGCCACCGTGCCCCCAATCAGGGTTAACCCTTTACCCAACGTAACGGCAAAACCGGCCAGCGCTATTCTCAAAAATCGCCAATTAATTTTCAAAATATTTTCATTTTTTGTCTCAAAAACATAGGTTATGACCCCTCGTTGGAACGAGCTCGTCGAGCTCGTTCCAACGAGGGGTCATAACCTATGTTTTTGAGACAAAAAATGAAAAAAATTAGTTATTCAAGAATTTTTTTTGCAAGTGTCGTCTGCTTTTCATGTTAGGTAAAGGGTTAAGTGTTTGTACAAGGACACAACGAAGGTACTTGTATTCAGGATCGAACCATCGATCTTTCGATTTAAATACAATGCTCTAATCACTGAGCCATCGCACTCCCTTCTATATCGTTATGCCATTCGGGATCTCAGTACAGGTTAACGTTAACCCTTTACCAAAACCGGCCAGCGCTATTCTCAAAAATCGCCAATTAATTTTCATTATATTTTCATTTTTTGTCTGTTTACCTAGATTGCCAGTACTTTTACCGCATTTTTAATGGTCATTTTAAAAAAAATACAGAGTAGTGAGCTTTGTGAAAGGTACAAGAGTGTAAAATAAATTAAGTAGTGTGCATCTCAACCGCTTCCTCTTGTTTCTCAGAGGCAGAGTCAACTGCAAGAAAAAAGAAATGTATCTCGAGAATAGGCGTTCACGACGTGAATCAAAATGATGATTGACAAAGCTGCTGTTTTGTTGCAGAACATGCAGAGCGTAAATGAAACAGTGATTATTTTCGTTTAAGTCTCTGTCAAATACAAAAAAACCTTCCCTGTTACCAATATCAACAAAGCGAAATTAATGGCAAACAAGTGTGAGACGAATCTGCCTTGCTTAAGTGACTTGACTGTAAACACTGACATTCTTTCTCTGCCTCCTTGCCAATATCCCAGGAATAGCGACACATGAAGTGCTTGTAATTATTACCATATCTATAATTATCAAGACAAGTGTGAGATAAGAGAAGTTTCTAAAAGTTATTGAGAGTAAAATAGTAAGAAAGACTATAACATACAAGAAACCGAAGATTTGCTTGCATACACATGATAGAAAGCGATGGAGTGGTAACTATCCACAAGTATTCTAATCACCTTCTTCTTTCAACAGACCAGGTATCAATTTCTAACTTTCTGTAGAACAAAGACAATATTTTATCACATTGAGGCTAATCTCAAAAATGGGAATATACGCGTATTGCTTAATTTTTGCTGTACGGTAATGCTTTTGATGTAAAAAATGATATCGTTCCACAAATTAAATCTCTGATGACGGAAAATAAAAAATATAAGAAGCACATGTACACACCTGGAGCCAATACTATAACACTTTTACAATTGTGTCTTCGAGAATTGTATTTTCTACCTATTAATACAACTAACTCAAATGAATCATAAGCATTTTAAAAGATATGGCAATTTGCCAACTGGCAAATTGCCACATCTGTGAAAATGCTAATGGTTCATTTTAACCCATTCAATGTCATAACTAAAAAATACAATTCTAGAAAATACAATTGTAAAAATTTGATGGTATTGACCCCTGAAGTATTTTTATTAAATTACTTTTTATGAGACTGAGAACTTTGCATTATGTTTAACCCTTTATTAAGGGAAAACACATTTTTAAAAAAAATCTTTTCTTGATACCAAATAATCAATGCAAACAGTATTTATTGAAAGAATTAAGTTATATGTATAAATAACATGATAAAAGGACAGGAGCGGACTGGGGCAATAACAGTTACCGAGAAATGCACCGGGGGGGGGGGGGGGAGGCAGACCCGGAGAAAATTTTTATTTTTCGAACTAAACGAACGCGGCCTCCATGCATCTGAGCAGAAAATGCCAGTCCACATAGAAGGCATTTTGATGGCAATTTTGTGTCATCTTCATCGATCATTCGGCAAAAATGATTCTACCGGGAGGGGTGGACTCATCGGGAAGACCAGAGTTCGGCCCAATCGAAAAAAAATTGATTTTTGAAATTGAGGGAACGCTGTTTTCTGTCATCTGGGTACTCAGTGGCAGACTAGACTGCTGGTATATTGAAATGTCCTCTATGTGGGCTGCCAATGGCAGTCCCCATAGAGAACATTTCGATGTATTGGCAGTCTATGCAATCACATCCATTTCGACTTTTGGTAATTTTCACGAAATGTCATGCACCAACGGATGTTGGGCTGTATCAATTTTAGGGGCCCCAGGGGGAACCCAATAGGGGGGGGGGCACCGTGAATTTTCCCGATGGACCATACGGCCAGTCCGCCTCTGTAAAGTAGTGAAAAAAACCCACAACAATGCAAGATCAACAGTACGCAATCTAACCTTAGATAAATTAAAAAACATGATTGATGAGCGGTTCGACGTGAAAGTTTTAGTTTTTAAAAGTCGTTTCCCTGAAACAAATATTCAAAGATCAATAACTGAGCAGTGATTGCTTGTTAAGTCTTAACTGTCAACTCCACAGCCAAGACTTGACTAGGAACCAAATCAAACCGATTTACCGCGGGGCTATTTTACTTTTAGTTTTATCATGTTTATAATCACTGTTACTTTATTCTACTCATCACATTTTTACAATTTAAGTCACTGCCACTTCGGACACTGACATTTTGGTAGTTTCCCCTTACGTCAATGCAATTTTCGTCACTGTGTGCCATTTTCATTGTGCATTATTTTTGGCAAATTGGCGATGATCTGCAAATTTTTTACCAAAGAGTAATATGAGGCTCACGACGAAGGTTCTTTCCGGATGCTTTCAGCATACAAATGTCAAGCACATATCAATAAAAACAAAATATGTAATTAACTGGTTGAGTGAAAGAAACCACTATCGGAGCTTTAACAAATGAGGGTGTCAGAGCAGAAGCCAATGTTTTCCTTGCTCATGTTTCATATTCAGTCAAACACAAATAATGGTTTGTTTATAAAATATGATCTATTTCAAATTATTGGAGAGTGCTCCATTAATTTGTAATAAAATAAATTTTGAACAGCAAATTCAGACAAAAATAATATAGCTCTCAAACAGTTAACCCTTTACCCAACGTAACGGCCAAAACCGGCCAGCGCTATTCACGAAAATCGCCAATTAATTTTCATTATTTTTTTCATTTTTTGTCTCAAAAACATAGGTTATGACCCCTCGTTGGAACGAGCTCGTTCCAACGAGGGGTCATAACCTATGTTTTTGAGACAAAAAATGAAAAAAAAATTAGTCATTCAAGAATTATTTTTGCAAGTGTCGTCTGCTTTTCAGGTTAGGTAAAGGGTTAAAACAAATCAACATTTTTGAGTTGATATCTAACTTATTTCAACAGTAAGAGCAGAAGATAACTCATATTACGCGAACTATGTTATTTTTTTCTTCATTCTCGAAAAAAATTTCTTTGACAAAAAAGTGTTGATTTCATCTGTATATAAATACGGCCTATTGAAGACATAAGATGGATACGGTCAGGATTTCCCTTGCATTTGTCATTCATATACAAGTTGTATGCATGTATAACAGACGCCTTCACACAGAGCATTTGGATTGGGTTGAATTAATTCATGGATTTTTCTTTACCCGAAGACACCAAAGCAACTCTGAGAGTGTTGAACACAAACACTTCCTCTCCTCGGAGCGGTGCACCTAAGTCGAAGATGGCTGCATTCAGCTTACAAGTGTAAGGTTCTTCTGAGAGGTCGGTACTTTTCGTTGACACCTTCACACACTGTATATATAAAAGGAGTCTAATAACGCGTTTATGTAGTTGGAACGACAGTCTAAGGTACCAGAAATTGAGAAGCAGAACAGAAAGAATCCTTCAACGAAGCACTGGGACACCAGGCTCTTGGAGGCGTGGCGCGAAAAGGGGGAGAAACTAGAGAAGGAAGAAGAAGGAATACCCATTTCTGATAGGACCCTGTCATTCGAAATTTCTATCCTTGAATCGAATCGCGAATCAAATCAGAGTTCCGATGTCGACATCGAATCGAAAACAGCGCAAAACAATTTGCATGAAATGACTTGTTATTTAAACCAATTATCTAATTAACACGCATATCCTTACGGTTTTCGTGCGCCGGGCAGCATATATGAGTACCCGGGTGCAGAGGTTACAAGTTACATTGCTACAAAAGCACCAAAAGAATGTAGCGAGGGATTTCGATTTATTTCACGCCCATGCTATGTAATCTCCATCTACAGCAACACTAAACCATGCGGGAAATTCAAATCTGTTCCGCATATATGTGCGGAACGGAAATCATTGACGGACTACTTTTAAATAGAAGCGAAATTTCACTGGGATTTTCTACTAATCGAACAACGCAATTACAATTTGAATCGCTAGCGATAGTTGAAAATCGTCCCCTGAGTTCCAATGTGTTCTATGTGCCAATAGGCACATAGAACACATTGAAACTCAGGGGACGAAATAGTACCACGGATTCCCCTCGCAAATTTGGTTGGCGATAAAATGTGTTCGTTTTGTTGATAGTGTCAAATGAATTGGTGAGTGTTCTTGTAATAATTGCTGTTATAGACGTGAAGGCGTGTAATAAACACAGAACGACACACGCGTGTGAATGGGTTAATCGATATGGCACTTGTGCCATCGCGATTAACCCATTCATTCGCGTGTGTCGTTCTGAGTATATACTGTAGTGACAATGTAACTTGAATGAAATGAAAACGCAACATCCAACTCTTCGTTCGTTTCTGCGGTACGATTCTGCCGATAGAAGACATTACTTTTCCATCGTTCCCTCGCGAAAAATCATGAGTTACCGATTCCAAAATATACGAATCGGAATGCCGACTCGATGTTGATCCCGAATCACTCCGTCGATGTCGAAATTGAATCGCATATTTGCGGGACCCTAATTTCTGAATTCTTCTTTGTCGGACATCTCCATTCAGTCTTTTTTCTCCAAAGTAGAAGCTGTGCGGGTGCATGCATTGGAACGACGGAAACGGAGAAGGAAACTGAACCCTCCACACCTAGCTCTCTCGTCACTCACTTCCGGAACTATAATTTTTTATAGATTTTTAAATTCATCTAGATATCACTATCATAGCCGTATGGAGTTGACCGAGTCAAAAGACGCCTCGCTCGTCTCCAGTGTGCAGGCACCACTGCCGAAAACATGAACTACATTTCTTAACTCTTTTCTAAGAAAATGGATCCTAAATTCAAAGCGGACCAATTTCACTAAAAAGGTGCCCTAGAATGGTTAACTGATGCCTATAAAAAAGTCGCTATGCAGGTCAACTACTAAAAATTATCACAAAATATTTTCCGTTCCTTGATGCTTCATACTTCAGATACCCCCAGTCTGTCAGTTTTTATGGCGTATTTTACGCTACGCTATATAATCACGTGTACTTTACGGTCATTATGGAATATCACACCAAACGCGTGGATTATGAGAAATACCATATGCAGATACATGCAGCAGAAGGCGGTGGGGGGGGGGGGGGCGAAATACGTGTAGACCCTATCTTCCCCCCCCCCCCCCCCACTGCATGTGTAACATACGTCTGTCCAGGGTGAGATAGCAGGGAGAGACAGATGTATCCCACCCCACCCACGTGACGTTATACATTTATAACGTTATTATGACGCGATGCATAATATTTGGCTACCAACTAATTCATATTGACGTCATCAGAATGCCGTGTGTTCAAAGTTTGATGCTCTAAAACTCTTTAAACCCCAAGATGCCACCGTTCCTAATTGATTTCGTGGTATATACCTTTGGTATATACATAACTTTTGCACGCTCTTTCCGATGGCGTCATTAGTTTTTCAAAACAACGAATACCAAATGAGTTGATTATATCAGCACGTGACCGCCGATTACCTCTGGCTAACGTAACCACTGTATGGTGGGGGGGGGGGAATAATCCCTGATGGGTACGGGTGTGGGATGGGAAAATCTCACCCTCGGGACAAGATATTTGGTCCAGACACTTGGCAAGCCTCGTGTCTAGCCCAAATATCTTGCCCTTGGGTGAGATTTTCCCATCCCACACCCGTACCCATCAGGGATTATAATAATCCCTGTCACCTTATTTCAAGATGTTTATTTATTAATGAAGGATCTCTAATGAGTCGTAATTTCATAGAATAGAATAGAAGTTATTGAAGCAATAAACACCTTCTTGAGGCAACCGCATTATTGTGGTAATAAAATGAAACAATAATGAAACAATATAAAACGAAATGAATGAAATATAATTCGGACAATGAAGATATTTGTGTACCAAGTTCACTAAAAAGATCTGAGTCGAGGTTTTCCAAGGCTCAGATCAATTTTAGTGAACGAGTTTTAACAATTTCAAGTCAAACCTTGACGAATTTGAGATTCTTTTTTATCACGTAATCTGTAATTTAAACTTTTAGCTAACGTAACGACTAAAGCTGGCCAGTGCTCTCACAAAATTTGCCACCCGATTTTTATTTTTTCGGTTTTGCCTCAAAAACATAGCTTTTGATCCGTCATTGGAAGGGGCTCTTCGATCTCGTTCCAATGATATTTTGAGACAAAAAATAAAAATACTTAGTTATTCGGGAAATGTTTTCTGCAAGTTTCGTTTGCTATTTGTATTTGGTAGACAGTTAATGAAAATTAAGAGAAGATTAATTCAATTCTACTTCCGAAACCACCTCATTCACAACGTTACCAAGTCAGCGTTGACTTCTGACGTCTTTCCTGTATTCGACGTGTCGACGTGGTGTGACGAAATTTTCCGTAATGACCTATTTGATGGCGATTACGTGAATTTATTTGTATTTGAGATGACCTTCAGCACCTATGGCTATAGTGTGACCGAAACACAAGTATGAAGTCAAGTATAAAGTTAAGTAAAGACAACCGTTTATACATGTGCAGACCATCCCATTTTCAAAGACTTAAATCACAGGCACTGTTACAGGATCCTATATTACCTCACCGGATCTTGTTTTCTATACAGTGAAGAAGCACTGATCCGTTTTCCGCGGTCCTCACAGTAGCAGGTGGGTGAATATATCATCCTTAAACCTGTTATAGGCAAATGATTGTTGTATATGAATTACTTTGTTCTTGTATATGTTTGTTTCTTATTACTTGTTTACTAGATTTCCACCTGCACATGGATGAAGTTGTAATATAATAACGGACCACTCTTTCCCGCCGGTCCTGTGCAGATGCAAATTATTATAAAATTGTCAATTGATGTGCTTCCTCTGGAGAGAGAAACAGTTCCGCAAGACTCAAAATTCCACTAGAACACAGACTCTGTTCTTTAACCCTTTACACAACGTAACGGCCAAAACCGAACAGCGCTATTCACAAAAATCCCCAATTAATATTCATTATTTTTTCATTTTTTTGGACAAAAAGACAAGCAGATGGACTCAGGACCAACGGTCGCCTCCCCGGAGGTGGTCAACTGGGGATGGAGTGAAGGATGATCAGAATCCATAACTCGGTTTTTAAACGTCACGGTTTATAACCACGCTTTTTATACAGCCTCGTTCTTCAACTAATAATTAATTGCAGACCTTGGCTCTTTGATTAGCGAATGTGCTTTTACAGTTATTTGCTACTTTTTATTCTTTCCGGGAAAAAATAGCAAATCGTTCCTCCAAGACTTTTTTATTGGTGGAAACAATAGTGTCTGTAGTATATGACACGACGCGCACACTGTTGATATATAATGAACAGAAAAACGTTTCCGAACATCAAAACATGGGGAAAGCACCGTTTTCTTATTGGTAAATGGGTTTAACCCTTTACCCAAAGTGACGGCCAGGACTATTTACAAAAATCGCCAATTAATTTTCATTATTTTTTTTCATTTTTGGTCTCAAAAACATAGGTTATGACCCCTCATTGGGACGACCTCGCTCCAATTGGGCGGTGGGGGGGGGGGGGGGGGTCATAAACTATGTATTTGAGACAAAAAATGAAAAAAATGAGTTATTTAATAGTTTTGTTTGCAAGTGTCGTCTGCTTTTCAGGTTAGGTAAAGGGTTAAATGAAGTGGTAGATGAAAAACATTTGTTAATTGCATTTCTGCTCTACAGTGATCTTAAGGAAGGCATTTTGGGGTGTGCAGTCGAACAGAAAAACTCCTTTTAACACTTTACCCAACGCCGACGATATCAAAATTTATTCATTTTAAATATCATTTTTTTTAAATTTTTCAAAAAATTTCAACAAAACCATATCATGTGACCCTCATTGGAACGAGCTCAATGAGCTCGTTCCAAACTTCCAATGAGGGGTCACATGATATGGTTTTGTTGAAATATTTTGAAAAATTAATTTTTTTCAACTACTCAGTTTGCATATTACGCTGGCGGATGCGGCCGGTTCGTTAGGTAAAGGGTTAACACTTTGATGCAAATAAGAAATCCATGTTCTTTATGTCCACCGAACATCCACAACACATCTTAATGGATTGACATATACCGTGGAGATGACGAGATCAAATAACCAAGACAAGATACAGTTGATCTGCTCTCGTAGTCGAGAGGGAATGATAGCCCAGATTTATTGTTTTAATGATTTGGGATCACTCCCGTTCACCCAGCAGACAAGTTTTAATAAACTTTCTCGATGGGAGTTATAGTCTGTATCAAAACAATAGGCGCTAGTGTTGTTTCAGTCAACGGCAATTACAAATGTTTAGCACAAGTCACAAAAGCTGATAAAACCGGGACAAACAAACTCGTGGTTCAAAATTACATTTCAGAATAATTGGCATTCCAATGTTAAGATGGATTGGGTTGAAAGAGTTACTGAAAAACTATTTTATATAGATCTCTGACCTCGAGGCACTGTCCAAGGTAAACGACTCGTCAGTGCGAGAATCATGGATGACTGTAATCGAATTTTGAGAGAAGGAATCAGAGGAAAGAGGTCTTTGGATGGTCTGTGTGATAACATTATGCCGTAAATGAGAAGGAACCTCACTCAATGGATCCAATAATTCACGAAATATCCCCTAAATTTCATAAAAAATGTCTGACTGTCTTTAAAAAGTCGAAATTTGTCGTTCGTGAGGCGGCGAGTCCAAGACCTCAAATTGAAACCAATTACTCTATAACACCGGTCATGCTAACTCAAGGGACTAACAATCTTTTTGCGGATCCGATTCTTTACGGTAATCGGTGATAATTTAGGTCTTTTTTACCAAACTGCATCCATATTTATAGATGAAATCGAGATCTGGGGAAAAGTCATTTATCATACTTTTCGTTGAAAATACGCCGAGACAAAAAAAATATTTTCTATTCAACATTCATATTTCCGAAATATAAATCTGAAGCACCGCAGAAAGGGAAAGGTTGACTACGCCTGATTAAAGTATCATATACCAAGCCATACATAAAGGAGTATTTGAAATACAGCAGCAGTAAAAATATAGAAAGAAATTAAATTAGTATTCGTTTTAATAATTTTCCAAAATATAAAATCATTTCTTTAAATTAAAAAAAGTTTCCTCTTGGGAAAAGCAAAAATTAAATGTTCCAGATTCTAAAACTTTCGTCCCACAATTAATACATAAGTAATTAATAGTTTCAAAGGTGGAAAATAACTATTAATATGATTCCCAATAAATAATTAGTTTGAACAGTTACAAGAACACAGTAATTGCAGTTAAGATCAGTTACTATCGTAATATTGCGTAATTTGAACTGACTGTTACTAAGTCTTTGTTATGATAAACTGTGGCATGGCTAACGTTTTCGCTAATGCAGTAACAGGAAAGTGGCAATAAAATTTGTATTGTTTATAGCAGTAGTAATTGCAGTAGTATGATGGGGGAGGGGTGTCGGGGGCGAATGGACAGTTTTATGGGTGACGAAAGCCGGAATACCCAGAGAGAACGACAGAGCAGCGGCAAGTAAGTGGATGATCTTCCAACTTACTAACATCACTATAGTAGTAGTATTTTGTCCATATCTATCTATCTATTTATCTATCAGGAGAGTGCGACCGCATTGGTTACATTATCAAATCCAGTGTTCCAGTAACACGGTATACGCCGTGATACATCACGCCGCGGGGATCCAAGTATAAATAAGTATCTACCTCAAAGACACAAGGCTGTAACGTTGTCTATATTTGCACTCTGAACTTCCTGATTTGAAGGTAAGTTCACCTGCAGTGACCAGAGCACCCCGTTGTACTAGTAGTAGTACTCATCAGAAATATAAGCGCCGCGGCAGTATTGGCAGCGAAAAGGTAGCAGTAATAGCAATAGTAGCAGGACATATCGTGGTTGTGGCTGCAGCAGCGGAATCAGAAATAGTAATAACAGTAATAACAGCTGTAGTATCAGTATTTGTATTATCATACGTTGCATAGGCGACGTCGCTCATTGGTTAACATGTACAGTTAAAACTAGAAGTCCGGTCATGAAATGCGCACAAATAGCAAGTCGATCTGCGCGTTAATCTACGCGCTATGACCATAGTAAGGCTATCAAATTCTGTACATATGGCCTGTGCACAAGCAATGTTTCAGCCAATGGACCTCCGGGTAACCCGGAGGTCCATTGGCAGAAACATTGCCTGTGTTTGCTATGGGTAACCAGGAGAACCTGCCTTGCTTTGGATGCCATTCGATATGACAATTGCGCGCAATTCCTACGCGTAATTAAGCCTAGATAAGCGCACAGTTCATGACAGGACTTCTAGTTTTAACTGTAGTTCTTCAAATGAATAGTGTCACATTTTGAGTTCATATTGAATATATTTCTGGAAGTTTTATCACACACTCTCCGGAACACCAACACTGTAACCCCTACACACAGTATAATCTTGCATACAGACCTTCACAAAAAGAGACACACGCAAATACACAGTGTATAACTCTGAAAACAGAAATTACTGTGAAAAAAAAAATCGAGAGTGTGTGAAAATGGTGAATATATACTATTCAAAAAGTAGGGGATATTTGATAAAAGTGAGATATATGAATAAACCTGACGTTGCTCCATCGACGATTGTCCCAGCGCTGTCGTGCGCCTCACTAATTTCTCCTTGATGCAATGTGACGTTCAGTCAAACGTGGAAATATTCCAGGTCGTCGAGCGTACAAATTCGAGGTGTGTAGGCGATTTCGGATAGTCTGACCACTGACGCGCACATCTGTCGCTCGGTGCAGCTGCTGTCCAATTTCTGATGCACTTTGATGGCGGCTACGTACTGATTAGCAGATGCCGCCCTTGGACGACCTGACCGACGTCTGTCATCATCATTGCCCGTCTGACGGTAGCGTGACCACAACCTGCTAATCAGCGATTGAGTAACGTTGAGAATTTGAGCCACTGCAGTCTGTCTGTTACCAGCTTGCAACATGCCAACGGCACTTAAACGTTCGTCACGTGTCAGTCTTCGCATCCCTCAAAAAGTTACGTTTCGACCAGAAACTATTGATGAACGAGTTTATACCAAGAAAAGAACAATGAGACCTCCGAAAAAGCCCATCCAGTACAAATGAACATTTCAAAATTTACCCCACAGACATTAACGCGACGCTCGTGCGAAAAACCTGCACGAAGTTTTCGTGGGCAGGTGACATTCATGATCCACACTAAACTTGGTAACATAATGATGTGTCTTATCACGCGTATCCAAGACCATTTTCCGAAAATATCAACATCCGTTTGGATATCCCCTACTTTTTCGAGTAATATATCAGAACTGAACTATACAGAAAGAGAATTTATGGAGACCTATTTTCAGGAGTAAAATATCGTGAAAGAAATCAGAAATATCTTTATGTAAAGAGTATTTAAAGATTTCCATATAGGAATCAGATTTGATTTTTTAAAGAAATCAGAAATAACTTAGGTGCACAGCATTTAAAGTGTTCTATAAAGGAATCATAATTGGATACTTTTTGGTCCCGTCTACTTTTCGGGTGAAATAAATGTGTGAACTTCGGGAATGCATTAGGGGACTATAAAATGCAATTTCCAGCAATTATGAAAATGCACCGCAGTGACCTTGACCCATATTTTGAACCCTCAACGACTTTTGAGTGATTTGGTGTAGGTCGCAGGTCCTTAGGTCCATACCATGTTTGAGATATGAGCCTAACCCACTTTAAAAAAAATTTGGCTCCTCCACTTTTCTGAGTGATGAGTGAAGAAAAACATGTATGAGCTTCGGGAATGCGCTAGAGGGTTAGACATCGTAATTTGCCCAAGTTCATTTAAACAAATACCCCCTCTGGTACCCACCAAAATCAGTCAAGTAAAACACTTTGAATAAACTCAAATCTAGGAGGCATAGTACTGCTATATACCAAATATCAAAAGATTCTGATTGATTTGGAGAAGGAAGGATTTTCCCCATATTGCACTAAGTTAGAATTCAGTTTGCCAAATATGAACCCAGGGACTTGATTTGAACAAACTGGATTCTGACCGCACTATGGACACTGCAAACCAAATACTGAAAGATTCTGACTGGTGGATCTGAAGAAGAATATTCCTCACATTGTACTGAGTTAAAATTTGAGATCCCATATGTAGCCCAAATCCAAATTTGATCCTTGGGACTTTGTGGGGACAAACTTGAATCTGAACCTCCTAAAGTTGCTGCATATCAAATATCAAAACAGTCTGACTGGTAGATCTGAAGAAGAAATATTTTTTAGACTATTCTTCATATTTCACTAAGATAAAGTCTGAGTTCCGATAGGGAACACAAATATCACCCTACGGACTTGATTTGAACAGACTTGAATCTCCTCCCCGTTAGGATGCCATATACCAATCACCAAAAGATTCTGACTGGGTCGGTCTGAAGTAGAAGATTTAAAAAAAAATTGCCATCTTATTGAACTGATGAAAGACGAGTTCAAGAGGTTCCGCTTCCGAAGTCTCTTTTGTGCCGCTTCTTGTATGTTCCATTTTTAATGTTTTTGTTATTTATTTTTTTTAATTGACTTGCCCAAACAGACTTGTCTCCATTGAATGCAATATTTCATTGTAGACGGACATTATGTACTATATTCCACTGTTATAAGAAGGTGCAGCATGCACAACTTGGAAAGCACGTGAGATTCAATTCCAGATTCGATTCGAAATCCCTTTCCTGATTTGATTCAAGATTCGATTTGACCCAAAATGTAAGATCCACATGCACCTATCTGTTACGTCGGGCGAAGAATTAACGTGGTATCCCCTCTGCCCTATTTCTTACATTTCAATTCGTTTTTATTCCCATTACTTGACCTGTTCAGCAGAACTGGACTCGCTCACACAATTTACTGGCCATTTAATCGCTAACGTTTCAAGCGCTATGATCAAGTGGCAGTTGAATGCACGATTCTAAATTATCAGAAAATAATCAAAAATAAATTCCAACTTTGATCTTCCGCTGTGTTTACAGGAATGTCATGCGGATTTGTCACTCGCTCCGACAAAGATAAAGCTGCTGCTGTTCATCATCTCAAGAATCAAAGCGATTCGAACAATGACCATTAGAGAAAGTAAATATACCAGTTGTGTTTAGGACAGTATTACAAATGGAGTGACGTCACTGTCTCGAATAAATTTTTAAACTGCACTCTACATTTTTAAAATTATATTTTATACTCTAAACTGCCGTATTCGAGCGAGGCATTTTTAAGGTATATTCTTTTTCAGTTTTAAATTACCGTCTCCTTCAAAAAGACTACACACAACATGTGTTCGGGCGTTTGTGTTTAACTGTACTGCAAATGATATTACATCTAAACGACTTCAAGAATACAAATATACAGAGAGTAAATTTCACGGGACACGCGTGCGCATGATGCTGTTCTGAACAATGTTTGTTTAATGTTGTCTGGAGTACAGGTTCTTATCATTTGTCTTATGATTGAGCTCAATTCAATCAGAAAATCTGTTGCGCCCATTCCGTTGGACTGTGCTGCTTAGTGTTGATACATGTACTATTAACCCTTTTCATTATTTTTTTTCATTTTTTGTCTCAAAAACATAGGTTATGACCCCTCATTGGAACGAGCTCGTCGAGCTCGTTCCAACGAGGGGTCATAACCTATGTTTTTGAGACAAAAAATGAAAAAAATTAGTTATTCAAGAATTATTTTTGCAAGTGTCGTCTGCTTTTCAGGTTAGGTAAAGGGTTAATCAGTTACACCATACCGGAATGTTTACAACACTTTTTCTGTTATGATTCTGGCTACCCGTTCAGATCTCACTTAAGAGAAAGAGGAAACCTTTTGTTAGTTTCAGAGAATGAGAAAGACGAAGGCCTGACAATTTTGGAAGAAATTTCCATAAGTCACATTTGGGTCAAAGTGAAATGGGGTGACACCATCCTCCCAATAATTTTTCCAGTCGGCACATTTTCGTCTGGACTGGAGTCTTAGATATCTGTTTGCTCTTGTACTTTCTTAGGAGACCTGATTTCATACTTGGACTAAGGTCACACACACACACACACAGCCAGTCAGACAAATGGACGGCTATGGTACCCGATTCCATCAGGAGCAGTCTGGAGTACGTTGTGAGCAAATAACATTAGGAGTTCCATCACGACTTCTACATGTATATATTTTGTTTATCCATAAATAAATTTCTAACAAGTCTTGAGTTTTTGAACTATAATTCCGACTGTCTAGGGATGTCATGTTGACAGCCAATCTGGCTATGTCATCCCCTACGGTGTGCGTTTCTCTGTAACTTGCGATGTACTGTAATCAAAATCGTCCTGCACACTGTGAATAAAATTTCTGAATCTGGTATTCTCGCTGCATTATCAAGGCATGCCTTCGGCAAAGGCATGCCTCGATGGTGCAGTTGGAATATTTAATCAACCAGGACTTGAGCCACCACGGTCGTGACAAATCAGATTTGACCCCGTCAACACCCCGTCGGACTTTAGTACCAAATTCGTGTGGGGCAAACTAACCCCTTACGGCCCCTGTAGCAGTACAAATAGTACTTTCCACATCCAGCAACCGCACAGAAGGACAAACAAAGGGGCCAGAAATGCCACCAGGACCCAGTCAGCCGCCCCAACGGTTATAGTAGGCATGTAAAACTCACTTCTTTCATTGACAAGTTTAGTCTGTCTCCGGAAGTTAAAGATGGTGTTGATTCTGAGGGTTGTCCTTGTTGTCCTTCAGGTAACTATAGTCTACCACTTGGTGTAGTTGTTCCCAGAACGAGCCTTCACTGCAAAAAATATAGGCTCTCTTTAGAACCAAAAAGGGTTCTAATCTTGTCCCTGAGATGGAACCATTTCTGTTTAAACAGTATTTATTTCAAATCAAATAAATTTATAAAGATTAACATTAAATATTAACAGAATTAAACATAAATTGAGGGGGTTTCAGTCGTAAGTTTAGAGCTTATACGAGGTTGTCTCAAATCATTATTAAGCAAAGGAGATATGAACAGTTGGCATATCGAACCAGTTTTGGTTCTGAAAAGAACCAATATACCAGGTATTTATATTCTCTTTGTTTCAAAATGTTTGGCGACTGCGTTGAATAAGCTACAAGTTTACTGCTGAATCTACTTCAGTTCATGTTTTATTCTGTTAAAATTAAATGCTAATCGTGGTAAATTTATTTGATTTGAAATAAATACTGTTTAAACTAAACTGGTTCCATCTCAGTTTGGGTTCTAAAGAGAATCTATATTTTTTGCAGTGTTCCTTGGCAAGTATAGTCTATCTCCAAAGGTTGTACGTTCCCCAAACCGGTGGATGATCCACCGTTGGTTTGTTTTTGTTTTTTTTATTGTTCGATTTTTTTTTTACTCCGCCAGGACGGGTCAAGCCAAATATAGGGGTGGGGCGGGCCGGGCAGAAGGGCAGAAGAAAGCCGAGCAGTAACGCTAGCTATAGGAAGTGGCCTCGGCATGGATTCCTTGACGGTTACAAAATAGGATTAGAGAAGACTCTTGTAATATTTTTGAAGGCCGAGGGTCATCCAGGAAGGGTAGGCTGTCGCATTGGAAGCCCACCCCCCCCCCTCTCCCCGAAAAAAGAGTTGAGATAAAGTGTATTTGTGGGTTAGGTATACCTCAGTTTGTATGTGTAGTTTTTTAGTGATTTGTTGAATTGGCCGGGATAGGGTCAAGCAGCTCACGGCACCCGGCAACGAGATGCTGGCAGCTGCTTTGAGGGACCATGATGCATATAGTTATGCGGCTCGCACGGCCATCTTCGCGGTGTCCAAGGTTATATTCTGTCGGGTCACAGAATTTAACCATCTCTATACTAATGTCAAAATACCCAAATTTCCAGCAGCAAATGTTTCCCATAATGCAACTGGGGATTAACCAATTTAATCTTGTTTGATAGATCCCATTGGTTCTGTTCAATAAGACTGAATTGTTTGAATTCCTATTTGCATTATGGGAAATATTTGCACCTTAAACGTCTGAAATTTCGACCTCAGTGCGCAAATGGTTAAGCCAGATCTGCATGCGTTTTTTTTTGGGGGGGGGGGGGTGCCTTTTGGGGCTCTATGTTATGTGAATCTTGCATTGGGCCAATGTTTGGGGGGCAGCGAAAATCACCCCCACTGTGACACCCAACCCAACCTTTGCTATGCCACAAGTATTGGAATCATGTTGGGTAGCAATATTCTTCCTCGGTTTATTCGATATAATATAATAATTATTGCACGTCATGATGCTGACAACGCCAGCTAACAAACTGGTGCTACTCGGAGAAGAATAGTCCATTTGGCAGCCAAACTATTTAATCTCTGAAAAATTAATATCAAGAAAATTTCTCTGACCATAAGTCCAATCTTTCATAAAGGGCCCAGTGCAATGGTGTCATTGTTACAAAAATGTTATGTCACCGGTGTCATTATTACAAAAATGTAATGTCACCAGGAGTCAATATTACAAAACTTTTACAATTTTATTTTCTAGAATTGAATTTTCTACCTATTAATATAACTGACTAAAATGGATCATTAACATTTTAAAAGATATGGCAATTTGCCAGTTGGCAAATTGCCACATCTTTGAAAATGCTAATGGTTCATTTCAATCCATTTAAAGACATAGCTGGAAGATACAATTCGAGAAAATACAATTGTAAAAGTTTTATAGCATCTGCCACAGGGGTCAATACTATAAAAAAATTACAACTGTATTTTCCAGAATTGTATTTTCTTTCTGTGGATGTAAATGAATGGAATGAATCAATAGTGTTTTAAAAGGCGTGTCGGTAATTGCCACGTCATTAAAAACGCTAATGATTTATTTCAACCTTTTGTATAATCATAGAAAGAAAATACAATTTTGGAAAACACAACTGTAAATTTTTTATAGCATTGACCCCAGACAAATTTTCATTAACAAAAAAGTCCAAGTGTACATAGGTACTAGGGCCCTGCAAATCGATTCGATTCGAGCTGTGTCAGAAACATCGAATTATGGAAATGTTCAAAGATTTCCCGATGATAGGAGAATAGTCCAAAAGGGCCTTTCTTCCGAAACTACTTTGGTTTCGTTCTGGAATTCCCTATTTTTTTATTGACTTGCTCAAACAATCGAGTCGCAGGACTTGAGAGGATACTTGCAATATAAACGTTTAAAACTTCAAGAGCCATGCGATTCGATTCGAAATCCCCGTTTGTTTCGATTCGATCCCATTCACAGTGCCCTGATAGCAGCTCTTATAATTCTTATTTTGTATAATTTTGTATTATTGGTAATTTCACTCTTGAACACTGCCCACATCATTGCTTTTCTGCCATTTTATAAAGTAATGATGAAATACAGAGGATGAATTATTAAACCTCGTGAAACCTTCATTAAATGTTTAAAAAATGAACGAAAAACAACTAATTGAATTTCATTTAAAATTCGAAAATAACGGTTACATGTTGAGAAATAGTGCAAAAAATGTCGCCATCTTTTTAAAAAGGGAGGCTATACACAAGTCACTAATTTTAGGGGTGTGACTTCAGTTAGCTGTGTGTCCAAATTGTATGCAGGAATTTTGAATGCGAGACTTGGAAAGTGGTGTGAGGCAAATCAAATTTTATCGGATGCTCAGTTTGGGTTTCGAGAAAAGTCACCGACAGTAGATGCTATATTTTCGCTCTGTACAGTATGGTGCAGAAATATTTGTTAGATAACGGACGTTTGTATTGTGCCTTTGCAGGCTTAACAAAGCATTCGACTCGGTTTCAGAGCTGAAATGGATAAGGGGTTTTATTGATCGATTAATCACGTGGATTAACCTTGGTTAACCGATTAATCACTTGTCCAAATAGATATCTGAATAATTCCCATACCGTTGATGATTTACAGCATTAACCCTTTACCCAACGTAACAAACAAAACTGACTAGGCCTATATACAAAAATCTCCATTCAAATTTATTGTTTTCAATTTTTGTCTCAAACACATAGCTTATGACCCTTCATTGGAACGAGCTCGCTCAGCTCGTTCCAATGAGGGGTCATAAGCTATGTTTTTGAGACAAAAATTGAAAATTTTCAGTAATTCATGAATTTATTTCGCAAGTATCATCTGCTACCCACAGTAGGTGAAGGGTTAAGAATGACCATTTCCATCTTCTGATACAGTATGATGATCATGCATGTAAACAAGTAGGTCAGCAAGTAACTTGCATGCTTTACTCTGTCTCATATAATTAATGTGAGTCAATGTTTGCTGTTTGCTTGTTTTGGAGCAAGTTTGTTCCTTTGTTTCCCCATGTAATACAGAATTTCAAAAGTAACGGTTAATCGATCAATTACTTTTTGGATCGATCAAGGTGTTGATCATTGATTAATCGATTAATCGGTTAACCGTTTCAGCTCTACTCGGTTTACAGGAATGGCCTTTGGTACAAGATGTATGCGTATGACATTGGTGAGAGAATGTTGAATGCGGTCCGTGCGGTGTGTAGTAGCGTTAATGCATGTGTGAGACATTGTGACTCCTATTCGGATTTTTTCGATTTATTAGTTTGAAGCAAGGAGGGGTCTTATCGCCTTTACTTTTTACTTTATTTATCGATGATTTGGAGTTATGCCTATCTATCTTCGCAAGGCGAAAATACAAAAGTATCGTCAAACTGACAATAGACTTACGATACTCAAACGGAGGTTACAAAATGGTGAGCTGAATGTAACAGACTCTGCAGATTCTGCTTATTGTGTGCTACACATCTGAACTGAATGCGTCTTGTGTTATATTGTGTTTCATTCATTCGTTCGTTCGTTCATTCATTTGAACTCATTTATTTAATTCTTTCCTTCATATTGTATATATAAATGTTTACATCAAAATCATTACTGTAAATACATTATTGGAATAAATGTTGTAGAAAATCATATTTGTGTTTGTATTTAATTCACTCCAGGGTCTTCTATATTATCGGAAAAAATGAAGAACAGACTATAGTCCAAGCCCGGCTAAATACCTATTGTTCTCGTTAAGTACTCATTTCTTAACTGTCCAACATTAACATCTTCCGTTTACTTCTACTACAACAATAGATGTTGGACAGTTGAGAATAAACTCTAGTAATAATAACAGTGGTTTGACTATTGGTGAAAATACCGTTATTCTGTTACTGTTCGCTGACGATATGACAATACTTGCTGAGTCTCCAAGCGATTTCCAAGCCAGCTTGGATAATTTGCTTGCAAGCAGGGCTCAAAGGTTTATTTTGCTAAAACGAAGGTAATGGTTTTTCGTAAGAGAGGTAAAATAGAAAATACGGAAACGTCGACAAACAATAATTCTACGCTGGACGTTGTTGATAATTTCAGTTATCTGGGAGCTTTACCCAACGAATCGCCCGCATCCGCCCGCGTAATATGCAAATTCAGCAGTTGAAAAAATATTATTTTTCAAAAAATTTCAACAAAACCATATCATGTGACCCCTCGTTGGAACGAGCTCGAGGAGCTCGTTCCAACGAGGGGTCACATGATATGGTTTTGTTGAAATTTTTTGAAAAATTTAAAAAATGATATTTCAAATAATAAATTTTGATATCGTCTGCGTTGGGTAAAGGGTTAATTATACTGGATCTTTTCAGTCTAATACTCAGACGCTGGTGGGGAAGAGCCTAAAGGCCACGAACTTTAAAATCGTCTGACGAATGTTGATTATCTCAGACCAACATCTTTCTCTTTGCACATGTCATGAAATGTTTTGCTCAAAATGTTCAGTTTCTGTTTCGAATAAATTCGAATCTGCTCGAATCTGCTACACTCGTCATGACGACCATATTCCTGAGTATTCAAGTCTGTTGTCTTTCCTTGCGGTAAGTTATTTATGTTCGGTTGAGTTCGACGAATTAGAACATAAGAATACATCTTAAGTTTTGTAAAAGAATATTGGGTGTTAAAATGACAACATGTAGTGCCTTTGTGTATGGGGAACTTGCTATATACCAATGTATGTAGTTCGTCACATAAAAAAATAATAAAATATGGGTTCAAATTATTGCACCCCAAAAATCTTATAGTTCGGGCTTCTTGTATATCGTTAGTTGAACTTAGTGATCGGGGTGTGGATTTTGGGAATCTAAAGTTAAAACATTATTTTTAGACAGGGGTTTCGGTTTTATTTGGTCAAATCCTTTTACGATGGTTCCTAAAGATGTTTTTGCCATGTATAAAAGACACAGTTGTTTGTTTATTAAAGTTCAGCGACACTTTCACAGGCCAAGGTGCTTATCATGTAGGATGTAGTAATATTTATAGTAATACCAGTTACAAGCAACTGTCGAACTTTTCAACCCACCAATCAAACTTAAGCGAATTCGAAACAGATCCACACTGGTGCCGGTGTATCATCAATGCACCTCCCCCACACCTACACACAAACCCGTCACCCACCGCACTCTCACCTACATGCATAAACTTCACTCATATAGACACACTCTGAGGCACATACCAAACTGTGTAGTATCCATCAAACAAATCTGTATGACATCACTTCCTCATTTCTTAGATATACCAACCGTGTCTTTCAAAATGGCCTGAAATAAATGAACAAAAACTGTACTATACCGAGGAACTGTTTAACTTGCAGACTTACAGGTTGTACTAGTGAAATTTAAACTCAATTCAACTTGGCTGAGGTTATGTATATTATTCGCCCAGCCTCCTTATTTATCCCTACGAGCTGCAGTTCTTGTATTGAATATTTTGTCCGTACGCAAAGAAATGGAGGGGGTGGGGAGGGGAGCGATGTGTTGGTCCGGTAGAACGAAAAGAGGACATCCCATTTACATTTCACCCTTCACCTAACTAATTGGGGACATCCGCACAGCGCTCAACAGCGCTAAACACTTTTCCGATTTTTTTTTGTTCTTTTGGGGGGTTATTTTTATTCCATCGTATATGACCCACCACTGGAACGAGCTCACATAGTCCATTCTAATGAATAGCCCTAAGCTATGGTTTCAAAAGAAAAACGCGAAATTTGAAAAAAATTGAAAAAAGCCTTCAAAAGCGAATATTACTAAAGTCTCATTCAGACTAGATAGAAATGAAAAATAAATAAATAATAAGAATATAAGGATACATAAAAGCCCTTTTCAGATACAAACATTTACAAAATTGCCGTTAAAATACGGTTAATGTACTACAACCGGCTGCTGGAACTTCAACCGTAAAATATTTCTAGACTGTACTATTAATATACCTTACTTTACTACTTTTGGCAATGTCGATCTTCTTTGGTTCGATCTTGCAGCAAAATCAAGGAACTGTTATTAGCTCACCTGAGTAGTAGGAGAGGGATGGATCGTGTCCTATTGGCAGGATCGCATGCAGGATCTCATAGTCACGTGACCCAGTGGCGCCATGTTTGGTTGTCATGGTAACCCACGTGAGCGGCCATTTTGTGACGTCATCCCCATAGTGATACGTGGTCCTAGTGCGCATGCGCAGCGCATGTTGTTAGGGTGATACGTGTTTCCGTCGGCCATTTTGTTTTCTGGAAGCTTCTTATAGGACAGGGTATGTTCCGAAGGTATGTTCCATTGTACAAGAGTAATTTCCCAATTTATAGAATTACCACAAACAACCCGACAATCTCTCCAAATCACCAAAAAACGACTTTATTAACTACGGATTCCCCATTCTATCGGCTTAGCACGTAGTGCTATAGTACCGAAGGGCCCCAGGTTGAGTTCAATTGAACTACAGTAATTTTCTGGCTTGGATACTTCGTAGAATTACCCCAAAAGACCTGATAACCCATACAAACCACCAAAATCTATCCCAAACCACCAAAAACGGACTGGAGAACCCCTATTTTTGGGCATATAAAAATACCACGCAATGCTATAGGACCGAGATATCCCCTGGGCGGTATGTTCTATTTAGTAGGGCTACTGGACTTGATTTTTCCAGAACCCCTATTTTTTATGCCTATTGCAGATACTACTCTGACACTAATGGTCCACCCAGTCCAAACTATCTATGATTCTCTCGTCCAAGTCTTATAATCACCAGTGCTTCGTTTTCCGTAACCAGTATGCAGAGTTATCTCCCTTGTGCATAATAAAGGCCTATAACATTCCTAAAGCCAAGAATCTATCGAGTAGTTACTTGCTCGAACGACTCGAATCCCATCGAGCGAATGAGCTATACAACAATTGCTCGTTCGAGTGACTCGCACATACTGCTCTTCGACTCATTTCGGTATTTGAGGATACCTATGGCCTGGTATTGTATTATTCGAGGATACTTTTATAGTATACTTATCTGAGGATACTATTACCCGTTTGGCCCAGCCTTCTAGGCCACCCCAAGACACACCTATTCCAAATTCCTCTAATAAGTCATCGAGCAAGTACTGAAAAGTCATCGCTCAAACGACTCGAATTCCATCGAGCAAATGAACTTTAGAGCAATTGCTCGATCGAGTGACTCGCACATACTGCTCGAACGACTCCAAGTCCACCGAGCAAATGAGCTATAGAGCAATTGCTCGTTCCAGTGACTCGCACATACTGCTCTTCAACTCATTTCGGTATTTGAGGATACCTATGGCCTGGTATTGTATTATTCGAGGATACTTTTTATAGGATACTCATCTGAGGATACTATAACCAGTTTAGTCCAGCCTTTTAGGTCACCCAGGACATACCTATCCCAAATTCCCCTTATAAACTATCGAGCAGTTACTGAAATGTCATTACGTGAACGACTCGACGCCTATCGAGCAAATGAGCTTTAGAGCAATTGCTCGATCGAGTGACTCGCCCATACTGCTCGAACGACTCGAAGCCCATCGAGCAAATGAGCTTTACAGCAATTGCTCAATCGACTGACTCCACAATGGGAGGGACAAGATTGTTGGCCTCGCCCGAAATCTCTTTTTTCTGAACCGATGGTCCGATTTGAACCAAATTTGATCTGTGGAATTATTGAATTCATAAGTAAGTGATTCATGCAAAAAAAATCCCGTTTTCCCGTGAGACCGCCAGGAGATAAAAATAGAAATACATTCAAATGCCCATATTTCCCAAACCACACGGAACAGAGAACTGCTATTTGGTTTGAAGCATCCTCTCTCAGTTCCATTATTAGGAAAATTTTCGGATCGAATTTTTTCTATCAACTGTGAATTGGAATTATAACTGAATTAAAATTGTGTAAATTTATTTAGTTATTTATTGTCTTACGTAACAAACATAGTTACATGACATATAGAATATACGATACACACGTGAACAATAAAAGTAAAAGTCTACCTGTCTCACAGCACTTGCACCCCCCCCCCCCCCCACACACACACACACACCTATCTCACCACATTTGCACACCACCCCACACGTGCACTGAACCCCATATATAATTTTTCGATTCGCATGCGTCAAGACAACATTTGTATGCGAGGCATTCGGTATCTAAAATATGGAGGCGTAGCCAGTATTTAATAAAGGGTTTTAGGAGTTAACAAGAAAAAGTATTTTATCCAACACATGCGATATTTAGAGTTTTTTTCCAAATTATTTTTTACTTAGATTTTTTCCATTATTTTTTTTCCATTTATTTTTTTCCTGTGCTCCTTATCCCTATCCTCTCTCCCCAAAACGTACACTCTTCTATTAAGCCCCCCCCCCCCCCCCCGTTTCCACGAGTGAGAGAAAAATAGATAGTGAGAGACTTATAAGGAGAGAGACAAGAACGAGTTATTAAGAAATAAAAATAGAGAGTCGTATCTCCAGATAGACAACTGACAGATTTCTACAGTTTTAAATTTCTAATCAATTCCATTGCGAGTTAAACGTTTCTCGACACGATAATTTTGGTTATTCAAAAAATATTGATAATGATTAGGAAGGTAATGATGAGCTCAAAATAATCATTTACATAATAGTACCATGTAAATCTAACCCCGTGCACATTGCGTTAATTCATAATACCTCATGTCCAGTTATTGCTACATACATTAGATATCTTGTTATTGATATATTTGTGTAAATTTTGTGTAGTTTTATATTACATCTGGAATCTGTTTGATGTGAGCATATGTTAATGATTGGACCAGGTTCCATTCTTGCTGCCTCGTGTGTTGTCAATCTACATACCTTTTGTTGCACTGTGCAGAAATTAAATTATAACAAAAGGGAATTACTGTCCTGATGTAACCATCACGCGAGCACGCTGGAGGCGGAAAACTTCAAGACACAGTAATTCGGGAACGAAGTATTCACCAACCCAAGTCGCCTCAAAACAGCAAATCCCGCTGAATATATATTTACAGTTACTCCATTTTAGAGTTACGCGGGTTTACTAGAGATTTTGGGCGATTGTGTGTGCATGGAGAGAGAGAGAGAGAGAGAGAAGAGAGAGAGAGAGAGAGAGAGAGAGAGAGAGAGAGAGAGAGAGAGAGAGAGAGGGGGGGGGGGGGTAGTAAGGGCGAATATGTTAGTGCATGCGGCAGCACGTATATTTGCTTGGTACAAATCTTTATCCTAACCCTTTGAACCCCATCGGCCGCTTTTCCGGCCAGGAACATGATACGTCATAACGTCATTATATAGGATGGCTGGTCAGTAAATATTGTGGGAGAGGCCAATCAGTATTTTCAACGTGCAGCCTCAGGCTGCACGTTGAAAATACTGAATGGACTACCCCAAATAATGAAAATGGACTCTTCTAATTGCTGCCATTGAACCGGCACGGAAGATACCGTGAGAGTTCATAGGTTTAAAATGTTGTCACCGTTCTTCACCATATGTTTTTGAATATTTGTGTACTTCAGTTGACTCATGTTTTTACCTGTATATCTGAAGTGCATTACCTATCAATTGTGCGAGTGCAATAAGAGCCATCGTATCGTATTTATTTTACTTTTTGTTAAATTTCAAATCCCAGGTTATGCTTCTATAGCTTTCATTGGGTTAACTGTTGCAGTGACAGATTCCGAAGAGATGCACCTACCGCTAGGGCTCCACCCCCCAAAAAGTGTCCTAATTCTCAAATTGGTGTAGACATTACAATACTGTGACCATAAAAGCGATCATTTTCGCGACTACATCGCGATTGGATCCCGACACACTTATACCAGTGGGTCGAGATTTCCTAAACGAATTAATGCGAAATCAGTACTGCATCAAAACAAACCAAAATGAAAGCAGCATCTGGATTCGATGTTCGCAAATTTCTTTTTGTTTGGATAGGCGAGATTGTATGTGCATAGTTGAGTATTTTGTCGAATTTTGCCCTTCAAAAAACTGTGCAATTACGTACTAATTTTTGACATTTATTTTATACGCACGTGTTTACCTCAAATGCCCATATCCTTGTGTGTAAGCAAATGGACGCGAATGCACCAGACAGTCTCCTATGATAGAACACAAAGTACACCCATGTACCATCCCAAATAACCTAGGAATTTTGGCCAGTACTTCTTCCGCAAAATAATACGGAAAGCCGCACTTTTGCGACGACATTATGACCACCTTTTGTTCCATCTAAAGGCTGAACCTAAATTTTGATTAAGTTATGTTACATCACTCCACAAGGTTGTTTTCATTAATCGCAAAGAGAGGACCAATTCTATTTTTAATAAATGGCTGTAGAGTTAGTTACATATATCACTGAGTCTGCGTATTAAATAGACTCTTTATAAACAATCTCTCGACATGAACAATACTATCATATAAAAGAAGGAAATGAAGAGTTGAATGTATTTGTTTCGCGCCAAGCTTGCTCCGGTGAACATGGACACTGTCAGCAAACCGCATTTTAACCCTTTACCCAACGCAGACGATATCAAAATTTATTATTTTAAAAATCATTTTTTGAAATTTTTCAAAAAATTTCAACAAAACCATATCATGTGACCCCTCGTTGGAACGAGCTCGTCGAGCTCGATCCAACGAGGGGTCACATGATATGGTTTTGTTGAAATTTATTGAAAAATAATATTTTTTCAACTGCTGAGTTTGCATATTACGCGGGCGGATGCGGCCGATTCGTTGGGTAAAGGGTTAAACTGCGAGCAGTAACAGTTGTTTCCATAAAATTCAGAGTAACTACACTATAGCTGATTTCCAGTATTTTAAAAGCAATTTTGACATTTTGTTATCCTCATTGGAATGAGCTCATCGATATCGCCACGATGAATAGCACAACCCCTGTTGTGGGCAGGGGCGTATACAGGCCAAATGAAGTAGGGACCAAATTATTTTTCCCTTGCCAATGGCAGTAGAAAAATATTTTGTTCCCTACTCTATGTGACAAAGGCAGCAGAGAAATATTTGTCCCCAGTTCTTTTCACCTCGTGCTGGTTTAAAGTTTTTATCTGCCATAGATGAAGGCCCAGGGTCTTCTCCTGGGCAAAGAAGACATTTTTATGCCAATTAGTGCACCGTGAGAACTTTTGTCAAGGTGGAGGTACCCAGACAGTAGTGGTATAATTATAGCAAAGGGACCCATGAAACAGTTTTAGGATTTTGTGCATATGGTTGTGACATTTTTCAGAAAAAGTGTGGGGGAGCATTGTCCACTCCACAACCAACCCACAGGGCTAGGCCGCGGGAACTTGTGAGACGAGACATGAATTTGTTTTATTCATTCTAGAACGTTTACAAGTATCGCCGGAAGCCGTGTTCGTAAAGTGTTAAGCTGGTTATTAGTAGAACTCAACACAAAACCTATAACGCTTCCGATTGCATGCATTTTGTGTTTATCATAATGTTTTATACAAGACAAATGGGTTTGGTAAACAGGTGCCGAAAACACCACCAATTTCGAGTGTTGAGGAAATCTATGTAATTGAAACAATTTTAATAAAGTAATGCACGTTAACGAGTATTTCCCGTCTGCCTTTGAAGTTCTTTGACTGCAGAATAGGACAAGTAAATGGAAAGGCAAAGTGGGCATGACCACTTGAGAATATAGAGACGGGCAAGTGTATAGAATCTTCGTATAACAAGGTACTCCTTGTCTGTAATAAACGCAAATTAAGTGATCGGGTCTATTCCATCACATGGTGTTTTTAGCTTTTATAATCGAAGGGAGTGACTCAACAACTGCCGTGAAAGAAGTTTCAGTTTTGGCAACTTCAACGTTGTTTTTCTAGCTGGGACCGTCGTTGGGCTGCACGATACATCGATAAACCGATATATACCAGTATTCAAACCAATATCGATTGAATACCGGTGTAATTACAAAAATATCGGTTTATCGTCATTATTGATTTATCCACAATTCAATTTTCAAGATGTCTCGAGTTTTTTTGACTGTAGCCCCGAATGAATAATATTATCCTTTATCCAAGGAATCGTCTGTTTGTGCCCTCGTAACGTACAAATTCAGCAGCTGAAAAAATAATTTTAAAAAAATTTCAACAAAACTATATCATGTGACCCCTCATTGGAACGAGCTCGTTGAGCTCGTTCCAATGAGGGGTTACGTGATATAGTTTTGTTGAAATCTTTGGGGAAAATCTGATAAATTAATTTTGAAAATAATAAATTTTGATATCGTCTGCGTTGGAAAAAGGTTTTTCGAACCGCATCATCAATGTATGCTAATTCGTTCCGACTGTGATGCCTCGAGTCTCGATTGTGGTACTTGTGTTCATATATCTGAACAGTTTTCGATATACCGCGGTATTTTTTTTGAATACCGATACCGGTATTCAGTTTTGAATATCGTGCAGCCCTAGACCGTCGTGTACATTATGTTTACAGTTGAATGGAACGGGCAGTTGTCACTTGTAGGAAGGTTCAGTAATAATTTTATCGTACATCCCTAAAGGGCTGTTCAATTAAATTATTCCCTATTCTCTCTTAGTGCATATTTTCTTTGTGTCGTCTGTTCAGTATTTGCCAAATATTCCATTAAGCCTACTCACAAAATTGCTGATTAACCCTTTGTACACAAGAGGACTCTTTTCTGGCCCAGGAACATGATACGTTGCGCGTTGAAAATATTAATTAGAGGACACCCAAAGAATGAATGTGGAGTCTTCCAATTACTGTCGTTGAACTGACATGGAAGATACCACCAGCATTCAAAGGGTTAAAAGACTTGGAATAATTTGTTTTGGTAAAAGAATGAACTGTAAACTGGGATGCATGTGGCGATCTCCTCGTGAAACTCGATTGCGGGAAGTAAGTCTCTTTCCGTTTTCATAGAATCAGGGCGCAATTTTCAGCATGTCTCAAACAACAAAAATGATGATCTTAGGAACATTATCCGTGATATGAGCTTTACCGCCTTACCTTTTCACATGACATGCCGTAGAGTGCTCGGAGAGGGGAAGCAACGGAAGCACATCACGCTTTCTTTGTCAGGTCATAGCCTAATTTTGTACAACGAGAATCTTTTCAACACATAACTTAAATGACGAATATTGGGACACCATGGATAAAGAAGTTTAATCGTTTTTTGACGATTAACGCTTCCATCTGAATCAAATGTTGAGCGTTTGAATGGGAGTCGTGTTTATTTTTTATTGGGTTTTAACGGAACTTTTGACAGCCAGGGTCACATAGTGTCGAACAGCTGTACAGGTGAAGGAATACGGCGTACCGGGAAAGACAACTGCCAGACTCCCCCAATGTAATAACTCCACACAAGAAGGGTTGGCATTGGTTGAAGGCAAATGCACCATCGACGTCTAGTAAACAGGCTGTCCTATGTTTACCGAATGCAAGAACAGCCTCAAAGTCCATTGTACACGGCTTTTAGGCATGACAAAATTAGGGGTGATGACTGGAAACAAATCATCTCTTATCCTGTAATACCAATTTTCTTCTTTGAAAACCTCAAAAGGTTTCGAAAGTCATTGAAACAGTCGTTGGCTGAACGAATGTAGAAGACTTGTGAATTTCACGGTACATTGACTCTATCCTTTCCTAGAAGATTCCTTTTTTCAAGCATGCGGCCTTAGGTCCCTCGCAATCGATAGGTTATCGTTGTGGTGTGTCGTTTGCAGTAGCAATGTCTGCAATTTTTGCTTTTTGGTGGTCTACGTAAGGCGAAACCTCAAATATGTAACTCCTGTGGGAGGCGTGCTATTCTCTATAGCCCGTGTGGCAGCTGCTTCCCCATGGCGCGAAATAAAAAGCCATTCACAAAAGGGTCACAAAGGGTATTACGACCCCCAAATTGTCCATGCTCACTCTCGGAACGCGAATTATTGATTCTACTCCTATGTTCTGTGGTGGCCCTGTATGTTTGAGCAGAGCTTTGGAAGGAAGTAGTGTCCAACATGACAGCTTTAATTACATGCACGAAAAGTTTTAGTTTTGATATTTCCACCCGAGAAAAGCACATTAAAGAGGGATAAACTTTTTTCCCAATCCGGATCCGGATTCTAGACTTTTCTCTGGATGCGGATCCGGATTCGTATGCAACACAACTCGGACGGAAGAGGAAATGCAATGAAATTACCTTGAAGCAGAAAGCATTTGATTAGCCTTTATCATTCCAATGACATCTTTCTGTACGTAATTCTTTTTAAAAAGATATCAGCGCGCCGTTGGGGCGTAAATCGTGGAGTTGGGTGTGTAAAGGGTTTCACATAACAAAAACTTTCTTGTTTCGTTGATCAGTGGTTGGACTAGAACTGTTGAAGGATAATTAGCATGTTCAAAATACCTCCGAAAAGACATAAAACTATTACATGTAGTTGCTAGTTTGGTGATATCTGAGTCCTCCCCCCCCCCCAAGATATTTGCCATGTCAGACGGCAATGTCGCAGTAAAAGCCATGACATCCTACTACGTCTTTTACAACGGCGTCATCGTGCATTTGTCTTGCTCAGTTGTGGTGAATGTTGTCTCGCGAAATATATGTGTGAATTAGAAACGTCGCTAAAATTCATGTCAGTGGTCACGCACTGCCCCTCCCTAAATATATGAAGATATTTACGAGCACATCGAGGATACTTAATCATTCACCCAGTACAATCACCATGGATTGGTCGTAATCCACGCCTGGGCAGTGATGTCCACGCATGCGTTTATCAAGTAATAAAAATCATCATCAGCCAAATTTTAATTAATGAAGCACCGGGTTGTACCCGGTGCTTCATTAATTAAATTTTGATGATTATTCCTATAATTAGTGTCTGGAATCTATTATTATTGCGTCCGTGGTAATATTGTCCATCGTTGGAAAGTGACCAGTCCACGGTGGCCTTACTGTATTTTTTTTTAGTAATTTTCCCCACAAATTCAACAAGACCCGTATTTGCAAGAAACTCGACGTGCTCGTTCCAATAAGGTTTCACATGATATGGTTTTGCTGAAATTTTTCGATTTTTTTTCTGCTGCTCAGTTCGTAGATTACACAGACGGATTCGGCAGATTCGTTAGGTATTTTATTTTTGTTTTAACTAAGGGGGTGGAATTAACTCTTAACCCGCTGAGTATTTTCAAGATATCTTTCACCAAGTCTAGGCATGGTGAAGCAGCCATGACCAGATTTGAGGAAAAAAATGTAACGTTTAACACCAGGAATCATAGGTGAAAAAATCCATTTAGTTTACAGGAAGATAATTTGATTAAATGTGCCCATATTATACTTATGGTAGTGGCAAGAGAAATAACGTCCTGGGCTGGAATGTCTGCCAGCACCATGGAAGGAGTTAAAATCAAACACATCTGAATAGTTCCAATTCAATGTTTCCTGCCAAAAAACACCATTTTCACCTTGAAGAAATTATCTTGGCATCTGATTTGAAAATTTAATTTTCACTATAATAAATTCTTATATACTTCTAAACCTAAATGCTCATTCAAGGGGGGTTAACCGGACTGATATGCCGTTTTAATTCGCAACTGAAGGGTTTTATAGAAACGTTTTGGGTGCGTCCGTGTGTAATTCGTCGAAATGATTACGCTTTGGTTATATTTAGTCTATACATATTGGGCACTTGGATTTATAAAGGAATTTTTATAGCTCCCCACTTGTTCAATTAAGCTTTTATGTTCCATAAGATTCGCGGCATACCCCAGAAAATTAAAATCTGCTAAAACATTCGAGGATCGTTTGACCGAATGAAAAGCAATTTGTTAAACACTCCGTCGCGGTAACAAATTAAAATCGCACCTGTTCTTTGAAACTAACTCAATTTCCAAGACATCAGTGGTCCAAATACTTTATGGGCGGAGCTTAGAAACTTCTATTATCTGATTGGTTAATTTGCTAATTAGCTTCCAGCTGGCATTTAATTTGGCCCTTCATTAAAGAGACCATCAGAAGATTTGGTGATTGCTTTAATAATAATGATGCTACGACTAGCACCAAGGAATCAGTGATATAAATTTAACAGATAACCCTCGATTAAGTTTTATAAAGGAAAATGTTGGCTTCCAGGAATATGCAAGAAATTGCGAAATGTCCCCGGTTTGCTTTGTTTCGATCGAAGATGAATGAAAATGTGCCCACCGATATGGTCTGTGATGACTTGAACAGTGGTAAGTAATAATAATGCAATTTAACATTGTCCTCCTTAATAACCATATAAATTTATGTTTGCATGAAATATGGCACTCGACGAGCAAGTGGCACTACCACGTCAAATCGACGGAGATTAGTATTTATTTAATCCTAAAATCTTAACCCTTTGAATTCCCATAAACGCTTTTTTCACCCAGGAACATGTTACGTAATAACTGCATTAAGCAGGGTGACTGCAAAGTGAATGTGTGCGGGTTGACCAATCAATAGTTTCAACGTGCAGCCCTTAGGCTGCACGTTGAAAATATTAATTGGACTACCCCCAAATAATGAATATAGGCTAAAAAATGGTTAGTTCAATGTCAATGGATAAGATTGCACGACAAAATGTAAATGAAAAAGTTGTTTTTGTAAGTTTAACTGTGATTTTAACGAGACTGTGAATTCTTTTATTTTTTTTATTAGCGACAAATCAATTTTTTTAAATAATTAATTAACCTTCACCAACACGGCCAATAGATAACACTTGGTATTTTTTGTCTTTAATAACTAAATATTAAAAATTGCATATTCTAGTCATAAATCATGTTTTGGACATAAAAGTTGAAAAAATATACAATTTTGATAGGCGATTTTATTAACACTGCATACAAAAATTAATTATGCGCTGATCAGGTATTGACGTTATGTGAAATGCTGCTTGATTCGATAGAAACTTGAAAGAACACATGCAGGTACCGTCGGAGAGACAGTTTTCACGTTTGGGGTGGCTGAAGGAGATAAACAATCTTCAGAGCATTTAACACTTGAAGAAAGATTAATATATTAATTGGATAACCGAAAATAAATTATCTGTTACTACTTTAAAGATGGCAAAGAAAAAAGATCTTTCGTCAAAAGGAAATTAATATTAAAATTCTAAATATTAATAGTGTTTATTATATTACGTAAAATTTCGTAAGTTCGAGTCGAAAAAAATCCCTATTTTTGTAGATAGGTACGTCCGACATGAATGACGGGTCAGGCAAATCAGCCATTCACATTAAATGTTTTACGTCTGCAGCTCCGTGCAGATGACAGTACATTTTTTCTGTTATCAAATACATTGGCATGGCGGGGTTCGAACCCACGCCGAGAGAGTTTCCTTCAGCACCAACCGCCTAGCGAAACGATACTGAATCACGCACACCACTCGGCCGTTCCAATGAGGGGTCATAACCTATGTTTTTGAGACATAAAATGAAAAAATAGTTGTTCAAGAATTTTTGTTTGCAAGTGTCGTCTGCTTTTCATGTTAGGTAAAGGGTTAAAATGAAAGGAATGTGGACAAAAAACATAAAAAAAACTAATTTATTTCTTATGCCTCCCTCAACCCCATTACGGAAACATTCCAGTAGTTTTGGGAATATCGTTTTTCACTGTGAAAGTGGTGGAATTTGAAGGCCCGATTCACGAGGTTAAATTGTTTTTTGACTGTCCTGGTTATTTGCGCAGGAACAAACAAATGGATGAGAAATGTGCAAACAAAATTCTAAAATCGTTGTATGCTCCCAAAAGCATATGCTCCCAAAAGTAAAAAAGAAACTTTTTTTTTAGAGAGATTTTGTTTTACATGGCATATAAATGCAAAAATGTTGAAAGAATGCTGTGCCCACTTGACTGTGCATCTCACTTTTCAAGTTTTCACTGCCTGTAAACACTCAACCTTTCATTGGTGTAAAATTATACAGTTTATTCTTATTATCGCTGTACTTTACGTTTTTACTTACCATAACCTGTACCCAGCACAACTGCTCAACTGCTGAAAATAATTCATTTTCACAAACAATAAATATTGCTAAAATAAAAATATCTGATGTGTCCGCCTGTCTGTTATTTGGCAAAACATGAAAGAATTAGAGAAAAATAAATAAATAAATAAATAAATAAATAAATAAATAAATAAATAAATAAATAAATAAATTCTTGCAATGGAAATAAATAAATTGATGTCTTTATTTGAAACCAAAAAGAAAAAGCCTCAAAGATTTAAAGACTTCTGTTTTCTTTTCAATTTTAGCAATGTTTATTTGTTTTTAAAAGGATTTCATTTTTTTCTGTTTCCTACAATCAATTTTCTTGTAATCATATGGGAGGTATGTTTCACATTTCTTTCTTACATAAATTTGTCAATAACATTAATGTAGTTAGAAACTTTCAACTTGACGATTGATATATGCAGCAGTTATGAAAAAAACCTCTTGCGTGCTAGAAATTTCGGTGAAGAGAAAGATTTCATCACACGCATTTTCCTGCAGCAGCATAATTATGTTGTACCCCCATTTTTTAAAGTCCTCAATTTGTACGATATTTAGAGCATGTGACAAGAACTTAAAAAATTATCCCACGGCTAGAATCGTGTTGAACCACAAAACTTAACCACTTGCGCCAAAAACGATAAAAACGAAAATTTATTTATCCAAAAATAATAATAATCCCGACAAAACCAACAACAGCAAACAACAACGCAGAAGATGATATGTGATATATGGAGAGTGTATTATCACTAAATCACACACAGAGTGGAGATTCCACCCATGCAATAATTGCAAATATGTTGCAAAGCCACAACAACCACAAGCAAAGTTACAGCCAGTGGACCTCCGGGTTAAACCCGGAGGTCCATTGGCTGAAACATTGCTTGTGTTTTTCTTGTCTTGTCCATGGGTACAGAAATTGAAAGCGATACATTGGATGATAAGTCCACCCCACAGGTGATTTAGTTACAATCCACTGCACGTCAGGGGTGGCGCCAGGGATTTCTCGACAGGGGGGGGGGGGGGGGGCTGACCTCTCCGACAGGGGGCTGACCTCTCCGACAGGAGAGCTATAACATTTGACCTCCCAAATGAAGGAAAATGAGTGAAAATTGGTAAATTGGAGAACCAAAATAGAAGCAAATTGAGTATGTTTGTTTCTTATTCTTGAATAACTATTTTTTTTCATTTTTTGTCTCAAAAACATAGGTTATGACCCCTCGTTGGAACGAGCTCGACGAGCTCGTTGCAACGAAGGGTCATAACCTATGTTTTTGAGACAAAAAATAAAAAAAATAATGAAAATTAATTGGCGATTTTTGAGAATAGCGCTGGGCGGTTTTGGCCGTTACGTTGGGTAAAAGGTTAAAGTACACATATTATAATAAGGTCGGGTAATATTTCATCTATGTTTTTTGACGAACGACATTAAGGAGTTTCGTGAGAATCACTATTCTCTATCAGAGTTCCAGTGCTGCACGGGTTCGAGACTCACAAGACGAGATATCTACATTCGATTGTCGGAAATGTCGGGTTTACGAGGCTCTCCGACGGACTGACTAAAAATCTCCGACGGGGGGGGGGGGGGGGGGGGAGGCTGGACCTCCACGACGGGGGCCCCTTGGCGCAACCACTTGGCGCCATCACTGCTGCACGTACAGAATAGATATATAGAACGCAGAGAGTGCATAACCGCTTAAAAACCCGACTTGTACAGTTTCGTCAAAAACTATAGCTCATTTTAAACCGTTACCTAACCCACATGATGTCAACATTTGTTATTTTAATTATTTCTTTTTAATTTTTTTAATTTCTTTTTAAAATTTTTTCAGTACATTTCAACACAACCATCTTATGTGACCCCTCACTGGAATGAGCTCAACTAGGGATTACATATATGGTTTTGTTTTAACTGTTCATCTGTAATTTAACCCTTTACCCAACGTAACGGCCAAAACCGGCCAGCGCTATTCTCAAAAATCGCCTATTAATCGCCTCTTATGACGTACGAAATCAAACAGCGCCTTGATACTTTGTGATCATTTGTTTTGTTATTATTTTTCGGGTTTTTAAAGTTTTAACCTCAATTCCTATTTTCTCCCGAATAGTGCCTAGTAACAACTGTTGAGCCAAATGTTATCGCAGCGTAAAAAACTAATATAATCCTGATCTCAAGACTTCTCAACTGGTTGAGAGCTAGAAGCCACTATCAGGACTTTCAAAAATGAGGATACCAGAGCAAAATCCAACACTTTCCTTGTTCATATTTCATATTCAGTCAAACACAAATAATATTTTGTTTATATAAATTTGTTTTATTACAAATTATTGGAGAGTGCCTGTGGGCACTCTCCAATAATTTGTAATAAAACAAGTTTGGTTTTGAATAACAAATTCAGACCAGCAAAAATAATCTAGCCCTCAACCAGATAATGACTAATGTGAAAAATATCTTGTTATTTGTACTTTCCGACGTTTGACGTAGTATTTTGTAAAACGTTGAAACTGACTTCCCAGTGGCGTTTGAACGTCAGGATGATTAAAGTCTCAAAGAGTTAACCTAAATGTATTTTGATTGGATGGCTGCTGTTCACACTGCTGTGGTGAATCTGTCGTTCCTTTTGGAATTTTATACACCTCATGGGTGGATCCGATATCGGCGCTCCTCCCCATTTTTATAACTCAATTCTTTGCACAAGCACCGAGACCAAAGGGTACGTTATTACTCGCGATAACACGAGGATATCCACTACATCGCGGATAATAATATCCCCCATGGATACAACTGTAGCTCCTGTGCGGTTCTTCTGCATGGCGTTATAAATTGGCTTTCATTTTAAAAATTTGAATGTCTCTGTAGAAAACTGCTGAAATATTTTTGCAGCAAAACAGCGTGGTAGTGTGCAAGAAATTCATTGGAGGCCACATTGACCTTCCAATGTCTAAATGATTTCGACGGAGCCCCCACACTAACCCCACTGAAGGGCAAAGGATACTTCTCCCGCGTTCGTCATCAGATCGTCTTTTCGTGCGAAGGATGATGATCATTGATGTGTGGCGGAAGTAGGGCTGTCGCGATTATTCGATTAGTCGACTAACCATCGACTATTGAAGTAATCGACGTTTTTTTTATTTTTAGTCGATCGTCGTTCATTTTCAAGGTGGTACACGTCTACTACACGTCGGGGCTAAATTGCATTGTTTTGTGAGGTGAATGATCAATGAAGGTGAATAACTTTAAATATCTAACCATAGTTAACATTCATATCCGGAAGACTGTACGACTGTCAGTGACTGTGTAAGAAAGAACACTCACAGTTACTCGAGAAGAATAGATTCTTCTGAATTTCTCCAGTCTTGTACACACGAATGCACCCATTGGAAAACCCAAAGCGCGGAAGTGACAAAATTATGACGAAAGTCAGAACGTCAGATCACTTCTCAAAGTTCGGAACTTCAGACTAAGATCCAATTTTAACAACTGACGAGGGAATGCATAGATCTCAATGTTCAAAATTTCGAGAAACTTATTGCAGAAAGGAAACATATGCAGGAACGTTCTTTGGTAAATTCATCGGCTTCAATCTAGTTCAAACTTGGACCCGCAGTCAGTAATATTATTTTTGGGGTTGGTACGTCCTACAGGACGTACCAACCCCAAAAATGATATTACGGACTGTGGGTCCAAGATTGGACTACATGTAGCTTCAGTCGGGACCGATTTGTTGTTCCCACAACCCCACTTCGTCTGAACACACTGGTGCCATTGTCATTTTCAGAGTTTTACGAACAGAAGAATGATTTGCTAACAAATCATGGGAAGCGACTATTAATCGACTAACCGTCGATTACTGGTCACGATTAGTCGATTACAAAAAATGATAGTCGCGACAGCCCTAGGCGGAAGCCCACCCTCTCCGAACCCAGGATCATTGATCCGTCACTGCATTAAATAGCGTGTGCCCATCTCATCTGAAACTCCCCAACGCAGCACACTAAAAATCTGACAAAATCCAACTCCATCTTTGTATCTCAACTATCTCCAATCAATAACGTTTCGCTAAAATTTTCAAACGTTCCATGTATCATGTTGAAATGATAAACCACACGGCACATTTAAAGCCAAATCATTTGGTCAGGGTAGTGTGCACAAAATGATTCAATGAAAGTTCCGTTTCTCACTTTCAAGTATTTTTTTAAAAAAATCTACGATCATTCATTTGTAATATGTTCGACTCGACAAAAAACGTTTAAAAAAAACTTCCATTTTTATCATTTCAGATATTTTGAGTGAACAGACCTTGAAGAAACGAACACCTCTCGTTGAAGCAGAAAAAGCCTGTGCAAATAACGCGAACAAAAAAGAATTGTTTCGACCGTATGCTTTACCTGACAAGAAACCAGAACGAAAGAACATTACTGTCAAAAGAGAAACAGAAGATGTCAAGCAAGGGGAACGAATTAGCCCAGTTGCTGATGTCATGTATTCACCTAAATCTTCCCCAGAGAATGTCTTATCAAATTTACATCTCCAGGCAAGTGCATTCCGACCAACATTGCCAGTTCCTAACCATCTGGGTGTGTACTGTCAAAACTATATGCAAGGAATTAACTCCGATATCCTTAAATTACCCAATTTATTTCGTGGATACACGGGGGAGTCGTTATCGTCTCCAGTAATTATGACACATGGATCATGTCATAATTTAACAAACAATATGGCAGTTCGCACATTGTTTCCAACTACCTCAAATTCCCTAAACCTCACAGGACAAATTAATTCACAGCAACGCATCCCACCAAATGTGTCATCTCCTCCAGTAAAAGGATATTGTTCAGTAAACTTTAATTCTCCGTGGATGTCAACGTTTAGAGATCAAGTGCATTCCCCAGAATCAAGCCCGACAAAGACTCTTCCTAACGGTCCTCCAAGATACCACTGTGATGGATGCAATAAAAGTTATGCAACATACGGCGGATTATCCAAACATAAACAATTTCATTGTGTAACGCACGTGAAGAAGGAATTCACGTGCAAGTATTGTGACAAAACCTATTCCACGCTGGGTGCTTTAAAGATGCACATAAGAACACACACGTTGCCATGTAAGTGTAAATTGTGTGGCAAAGCGTTTTCCCGACCCTGGTTACTTCAAGGACATATCAGAACTCACACAGGCGAGAAACCATTCCGTTGCAGCCACTGCGGGAGATCGTTCGCGGACAGATCAAACTTGAGGGCTCATTTACAAACTCACACGGAGGTGAAAAAATATGGATGCTCTCTGTGTTCAAAGACTTTCTCGAGAATGTCGTTGTTAGTAAAACACAGCGAGAACAGTTGCCCTGCGATGGTCAGGTAGGGTGTCTCATTGAAACATCTGGGTATATAAAACTACTTTCTTTCACCATATGCATTCGTGAATTTGTTATAAGCGTCTGAAGGCGAGTGTTTGTTATTATTTCTTGAGTGCGTGAATTACATTTAAAACGTACCTGATTCACATTCATATGAAATACCAGTATAGAGACCGTGATCTGTGTGGAAATTTGGGTTCGGGACTGAAAATTTGACATAGAAACTAGAGCTGTAGGTTTTTAAATTTCTTGTTCGGTTTTGGTTTTGATTTTTCAGGTGGAATAAAACCTCGGTTTCGGTTTTCGGTTTGTTCATGAGGGCAAATAAAATTCAATAAAACTCATTCTTATGTCCGGAGTCATAACTGAATGGCAGACTTCAGGGCCGGCGGAACCATCAAAGGGCAGGGGGGGGGGGGGCGAAAATGTTCCAGAAGGGCATCGTGGAGTGCGTTGTGGCAGATGCCGAAGGCATCTGCCCCGAGTGCCGAAGGCACGACGTATTAAAGGGGGTCCGGGGGGGGGGGGTTCTCCCCCCGGAAAATTTGTCAAAATGAGGCATCAAATGGTGCATTCTGGTGGCATTTGGACTGAAATCCCTCTTGCCTAATTTAATTGAAAAAGTTGATTTTTTATAGCAGCCAAGTTGTAATATTTTTAAATGCTGGCCCATATGCACACAAACGTAATATATGTTGGAAAAGAACAGTATTTTGCTGCATATATTAGATCTGAGGGCATCTATTTATGGATTCCGCAAGTGTACAGATGTAGAGACAGCTTAGAGAGATGATTCCAGTGACACCTATATTTTGTATCCTTGTATCCAACAATATGACAGGCTTACGTTACTAGAGAATATATACAGCTGAGATTTTTTGTGAACACATTGTCGCAAGGCTGAAGCACTTTCAAGGACACATATGGGACGTAAAACAACATTTGAAAGTGTTCAAACAATAACTGTAAATAAATATATTTGGCTTTATAATGTTTTCAAATTGACGAAATTGTCATACATACAGTACCAAAATTAGAATCAACCAAACTCCGGATCAACTCCATATAAAAATCAATATCAACGTATTTCTATTATACACCTTGTATGTTCTCTCTCACACACACATGGGGGAGAGGATCAATGGTCTCTCGCCCCTCTCCCTCTCTCCCCTTCTCTCTCCCTCTCTCAGAGAGAGAGAGAGAGAGAGAGAGAGAGAGAGAGAGAGAGAGAGAGAGAGAGAGAGAGAGAGAGAGAGAGAGAGAGAGCAAGACCGGGTCGCTAATGTTGAGCACCGAACAATGTATGTATCAATACCACGTTGGCAATATACATATTTAATTATACTCTAAATAAACAATAAACAACAATGATGAGTCCTGACTGCATACCATATATTATTTAAGGAATTTTCGGCCTTCCGTAATTTTTGTAATCGATCGAGGATGGTTGTCTTCTGATCTGGTGTAGCCATGTTTTCTAATTTCGCCGTGACGTCGTCTGCTGACACGTACCGTGAATGTTTGTTCACTCACTTCTTGGAGACCAATCAGACCATGTCCATATACCTCCCACCCGTTGTATTAATAATAATCTATCATTAATACTCACATAAAGCTTATACCTCCCACCCGTTGTATTAATAATAATCTATCATTAATACTCACATAAAGCTTTGGTTTTTGCGTTGAATTCCACTTGCTAAAAATAGTAAACAGATGACCGGTTACGCGGAAAACAAACAAAATACGGAAAGCTGTAAATACTTTAAAAAATACACAACACTGCCAACATATTACAGATATTGTGGGTAAATTATTATACCGATAGTTAATGACAATGGAAACTTTTGGTTTTAGGGCACTTTCGCCCCCGCTCGCCCCCGTGGATGAGGGCAGGAGGGGCGATCGCCCCCGTCGCTCCCTCTGTTCCGCCGGCCAAGATGGCAGTGAAATTGAGTGAATCTCAATGAACGCCCGAAATAAGCTATAATACATGAAGAATCAGGAAGGCCAATATAATAATTACCTAAATATACAGAACTTTTATTGTGCTTGGCCATTTTTTGAGGTCTGACAACTACACGCAACTTGAGGAAAGCTGCAAACACAACTCAACTGAAATGTCGGAAATTAACAGAATGTAGCCTTTCCAGAGTAGTGAGAGTACCCAGACACTGCCATTGACAGTGTCTGGGTACTCTCACTACTCTGGGATGGCTATATTCTGTGAATTTCTGCAGCAAGAGAGTATTTAATAAAAAAAACGAAAAACCTTAGATTACGGGATGTCGACGGTTTCGGTTTCGGTTTTTTAAAAAAAAACCCTAAAAACTTCGGTTCGGTTTCGGTTAACCTACAGCTCTAATAGAAACAGAACTGGTCAAACTGAGCGGTGGTAGGTGGTAGGATATCACCACAGGAAATAAAAATCTTGTGTATATTAATATTTGTGATACCTTCCTCTGACGTCGATTATGCAGAGAGCTTTCCAAGATTGAGTGTACGAGAAGTTAATTTATAAGTCAAAAGATAAAAGAAAATTTATTTATAGCCATACCGGTATCCAGACAGAATGTCAATGGACGTAAAGTCCACGGACAAACTAACTATCCATGAATATTTTGCGTTTTGTCCAGCACAAAAAGAAAAAAATGAAACTGCATACATTGGAAGTGTATTTAAAATGTAATTGTAAATATAGAAACTATACTATGGAAACTTACCCCTTTCTCCATTATCAAATAAATGATGTGACTTGCAGTCCAAGAAGTATAAGTTTTCATATGGATTACTTTCTGGAAAATGATTAAATAATACGAAGAATTAAATAAAATTCGCATGACATGATAGGTTTTCTCGTGCCTTTTAAAAAGAAGAAATAATTAGAGCTCATTCATTCAAAAATTTTAACCTTTAACCCGCAGCTTCAAAGCTTGAGTTAAAAATATTAAAAGGCCTGTATCTAATATATCTCGTAGAGCTCTAAAAATTGATCACCTGATTAATATTTATAAAGCACTGAATGCACCACGCACTATTTTTAACCTGCAACACCAAGCTGCAAGTTAAAATGTTCAACATATAAACCCGTTAAACCCCAGAGGCCGTTTTTCTGGCCGGGTCACAAGCTACGCCATAACGTCATTAAATGGAATGGCTACAAGCTAAATGTGTGGTGTGGACCAATCAATATTTTCAAATTAGTCTTACCCCAAATATTGAATATGGACTCTTTCAATTGCTTCCATTGAACTTACATGGAAGATACCATCAGTGTTCAAGGGTTAAATAAGTAAAAACAACACATAGTCTACCATATCAATTGATACAATGCGTGTGCATTATGTTTAGGGACATTATGTCAATGTACATTTTGTCCCGGATTCACCCAGCCCTTATTTTGCTTCAATTTGCGCAGCGCATATTGTTCAAAGAAGATGGAGCTCTGGTTATAGATTTGACGAGATGCGTGCAGTGTGATCTATGCGACAAAGTAATAATTCGTCTTTCCAGTTTGCAATTTTGAGTGCGAATGCTAACTTCGGCCTTGCTATCGAACAAAGACAAATTGAGTCCAATATTCAAAGCGAAACATACTTGATTACAATTTTAACGTAACGATTTGTGCCGTCAGAATACAGTCAACTATTTTATGTTAAAACTTCCACATCGGCCTCGTTGTGGTCAATAATTGTAATTGTGTCTGTGTTACAGCAAGGCTCAATTTACAGACATTACATCATGTCGAATGGCAAACAGGACACATTAATGTGCCTATTTTCACATCGTGCCCAACGTGTAAAAGTCTTCAAATGTGAGCGAACCGTTACAAAGGATGTGCTATTTTTTTCCTTTCAACCCAGGCGCCCTTGCCAGTGTCGTCTCAAACAGTATACTGCCTAGACGCCGAAATCGGCGAATTCATTCTTCCTGAACAGGGAGGTGCAATAAAACTGTAACCCCTTACCCATCGTAACGGCCAAAACAGGCCAGCGCTATTCACAAAATTCACCATTCAGTTTTCATTACCTTTTCAATTTTTTGTCACAAAAGCATAGCTTGTGACCCAATATTGGAACGGGCATATTGAGCTCGTTCCAATGAGGGATCATGAACTATGCTTTAACGAAAAAATGAAAAAAATAGTTATTCAATAATTTTGTTTGCAAGTGTCGTCTGCTCTTCGTGCTAGGTAAAGGGTTAATCCTACAGCTCTACAGAGCTGTAGGATTAAATTATTACTGCCCCTCACTACCGATTTATTGTTCATTGTGTCGTCTGCTCGTGCATTGACAATTTTTTGTCCACGGAAGAATTTAAGCATACCGTGTTTACGAGGGTCAATATTTTCATCAGAAATGAATGATATATTGAAGATATCTTTGGAATATAAAATTTGAAACATTTTCACAGATGTAAATCCATTCTTATGTTTTTGGTGAGATAAGCTACATAATCACATTCGAACCTATAAGCGAACATCAAAATATACTTTTTTAAACATGATTTCTTTTCATTGAATCGCGTCTGGTCTTTCCATCGTAACGTGATCTGTCTGTCTGCCTGTCTGTCCCGCCCTCTCTCTATCTCTTCGGGCTCTGCAAAGTTTGGAAATTTCATAAGGAAATATTCGAATCAACGAGCTTTTCTCGAAATCCTACCAAGTGTCTCCTCTTCTTCAACCAACAATTCTCCTGTACAAGAGGCCTATTGATAGGAGGTTCTGCTGCCAAGCCTACTTGGGTTTCATTCTGGAATATTCCGCTTTTTTGGGTGGATCCCAACTGACCAATAGCCGTTGAATACAATGCAATAGTGGATGGCAATATTTACTGCTGCAAGGAGGTGCAATATTCGCAAGTTGATGAGCCATGAGAATTGCTTCAAGATACGATTCGATTCGAAATCCTCTGCCTGATTCGACGTGGGATTCGATTCGACTCAAAATCTGAGATTCGTAAGCCCCTACTCGTTCGCTTCCGCGCTCTCTCTATCGTGCAAAATACAAGATATTTATATTGATTATACGCTAAACGATAGATTATCGAAGAAACTGAGGAAAGATAGAAATCGTATCCCCCACTGTCAAGATATAGAAATTTTCACTTTCAAGGTATCAATCAAAATGGCGGCTTTCAAAGGATCACTTCAAGGTGAATGGGAGTAAAATTATCACTGGAAATGATCAATGTGTTCCAAAAACGTATAATGAAAATTAAATCTAGTGTTTTTGAGTGGATACCGATCATTTCCAGCAATAGTTCAACACGTATTCACCTTGAATTGATGCATGAAACTCGCTAGTCCAAAACATGGTCTGAAAGTCCGTAATATAAGTTTTTGGTTTTGTACGTCCTTTCAAAGGTCGTACCAAACCAAAAACTTATATTACGGACTTTCAGACCATGCTTGAACTAGATACCCGCCAGCTGTATCAGGTTGCAAGACGCTATCTGTTCCGAGATTCAATCAAATCACTTCCGCGTATCAATGATTCAATGCGCTGTTTACTTCCATGCATCAATTCAAGGTTGAAACGAGTGGAATTATCAGATTCTTATAAAAAGCGTATAATAAAAAGAAAATCTATTGTTTTTGAGTGGATACCGAAAATTATCTCACATGCGCTCGCGAAAAATAAACATTTGTCTCGGTCACTCAAGAGATAATTTTCGGTATCCACTCAAAAACACTAGATATCCTTCTATACACAGATGGTTCACATAAGTAACTTGTTGTGAAAGTATAAAAAATTCTCTACTATTTTTACTCTACGGCGGTCGTACTGTGAGTCCAAGACTCAAATCTTGGCTCAGACAGAAGAAAGTACATGCTGCTTACTTTAGGAAGAGTGAACCAATATCTAAGACTGTAATCCAGACGAAAATGTCCCGACTGTAGAAGTAATTGGGTGCGGGGGGGGGGGGGGGGGCTCTCAAACCCCATTCCCTACGCACCTGATCCCAACAAAGGGTCACAACTGTCAAACTGAGCGTATAAAATGCGCCAATAAGTTATTTTTGTTTTTATTCAGGCGAACACGACACTCGCCATTATAAGCATATCGCTTTCTAAGGTGTGACTTCATGTCTCATAAGAAGGTGAGTGCAACAATGTAAAAATTGTCGTTAAAATATGCTAAAAGTACGGGTTAGCAGTCGCTAGTATTTCGTACGTAACTTGCACGATAATGACAGGTATTACTTCGAGTTTAATCACTCAAAATACTAAGAGAAGAATTATCAGTGTAGAGAAGGTTTTCAGAACGATTGCCTTTAACTCTTTACCCAACGTAACGGCCAAAACCGGCCAGCGCTATTCTCAAAAATCGTCAATTAATTTTCATCACTTTTTCATTTTTTGTCTCAAAAACATAGGTTATGACCCCTCATTGGAACGAGCTCGTCGAGCTCGTTCCAATGAGGGGTCATAACCTATGTTTTTGAGACAAAAAATGAAAAAAATTAGTTATTCAAGAATTTTTTTTGCAAGTGTCGTCTGCTTTTTATGTTACGTAAAGGGTTAACACTCAAAAATCTACCTTTGCAAAATGGTACTGTCAATTCTCAAAGTCGTTTTTTTTTTAAAAAGGGTCAATTGTAAAGGTTGACCAATTAATACGGTGTGGCCGCGGGTTAATGGAGAGAGTCGAGTCCTTTTAACTGTATATATTTTTAATTTAGTAACCATGTAACCATGTAACTGTACAGTGGTGCCCACTTAATTGGATCTCTCTTAACTGAATAACCCTGTTAATTGAATATAATTTCCCAACACAAAACCATTTACCATACCTTCAGTATAAATTTGACCTTTTAATTGAATATAGGTTATAGAGTAAACTCCTGTTAATCGAATAAAAATTCTTGTAGCCTGTCAAGAAATTATCCAGACTCTCCCCAGTTTTTCTTTGTTCATAGATCTATTTGGCCTCAGTATATCCAATAGAGGCATTTGATCTATTATATCTTCTTTGACAGAGCTCGTGTAATCTGTCGAAGAATTACTCCCACTGAATTCTCACATTTATAGACATTTCTGACGTCAAAACTTCCAATAGAGGCATTTAATCTATTATAACCCGTTTGATATTTCAATGAACTTTGCCAAACAAGATATAATAGAATAAATGTTCAGTTTATAACTGGAATTTTATTGGAAAATGCCCCATTTCCTGTTAATTGTATACTTGTGTTAATTGAATATTTTTTTCATCCAAGATAGGTATTCAATTAACAGGGTCCCGCTGTATTAACTGGTGTACTCTTCATGACAAATAATAACAGCGATCTGGTCAAATGAAGAGAACTCTACATGTATAATAGGGACCTGCGAGCCGGGGATAAAACTTCGAGCCGAATCTCGAGCCGAATCATCCCTCTGGTATCGAGTCGAGTCGAATCTCGAACCTTGAAACCGGCGCGACGGCGACATTCGTGCTTCCATAGTCTGCAGTACCGGTACTCTGCATGCTGGATGAGTTCAGAATCAATTGGTTTGGAATCGAGTATTCTCGCAGTGCGAGAATACTCGATTCCAGACCAATTGATTCTGAACTCATAGACTCGCAGTTTTATTCTACCCACTTGGTGGTCGTGGCTCGTGCTCAGCCTCATCAGCACCAAATACCATTATTATAAAAGCAAACAAGGCATGTCGGAAAATATGATAAAAAATCTCAAACTCAAAGTCTCGCGAAACACAGTATCGCGCACTAATAGTGAAGATAGACATACAATATTCTCAAAAACCCGGGGACGAATATTCCCGGGGACGAATCTTCCCTGACCCTCAGAGATCGTACGGTAGCCCGGGGGTTTAATAATCAACAAAATTGGAGAGCTAATACGTTCAGAGAGCGATTTATTACACTATCGTTAGCGTATGACGGCGTGTTCTTGATGCGAGCGAGTGCACATATAATTAGCCGTTTGAACAGAGGTCGGTTCGAAAAATACGAATCGGACGGTGAGGTATCGAGTCGAATCGAATCTCGGCGATGGTTTCGAGTCGAGCCGAATCTCGAACGGTTCGCAGGTCCCTAATGTATAACCCTTTACCCAACGCAGACGATATCAAAATTTATTATTTTAAAAATCATTTTTTCAAATTTTTCAAAAAAGTTCAACAAAACCATATTATGTGACCCCTCGTTGGAACGAGCTCGACGAGCTCGTCCCAACGAGGGGTCACATGATATGGTTTTGTTGAAATATTTTGAAAAATAATTATTTTTTCAACTGCTGAAGTTGCATAGTTCGCGGGCGGATGCGGCCGATTCGTTGGGTAAAGGGATAATGCCAGTTCATTGGATTTGATCCGGGATTGAATTGTAAAAAGGTCAGGTTTGCTGAAAAATAGGGATATTTCAACCGTTAAAAATATGACGGAAGTACACACAGTTGGACCCAATACTTTTAAACTTTTACAATTGTATTTTCTAGAATTGTATTTATACCTTTTAATATAACTGACTAAAATGAATCATTAACATTTTAAAAGATATGGCATTTTGCCAACTGGCAAATTGCTAGATCTTTTATAATGTTATTGGTTCATTTTAACCCATTTAAAACCATAACTAGAATATACAATTGTGAAAGTTCTATAGTGTTAGCCCTGGATAGAATAGAACCACACTACAAAGAATGGGTATGCCATTTCGAAAACAATAAAATACAAGAATAACAATCATACAAATGATATGCAAATCGGATTTAGAAAACTGCGAGATGTACACACACACACACACACAAACACTCAATACACGCACACAAACCCTGACACATACACACACGCACACATCCTCGCATACAACCTAATAAACCCTCACACACTCGTATATATAGTGGGCTCAGAACAAATTAACAACTGACTGCTTCCTGCTATTGTACACATATTCATTACATTTTTCGAGCGCCACTTCGAGTGACTATTTTGGTTAACACCCGATTTTGCCATATTTTGAGGGCAATTGCTATAAAGCACCCCCAAGTCAGCAGCACACGAAGATATGGAAAATTTGGTCGGCAGTGCCTCTTTAACCCTTTACCCAACGTAACGGCCAAAACCGGCCAGCGCTATTCTCAAAAATCTCCAATTAATTTTCATTATTTTTTTCATTTTTTGTCTCAAAAACATAGGTTATGACCCCTCGTTGGAACGAGCTCGTTCCAACGAGGGGTCATAACCTATGTTTTTGAGACAAAAAATGAAAAAAATTAGTTATTCAAGAATTTTTTTGGCAAGGGTCGTCTGCTTTTCATGTTAGGTAAAGGGTTAAAAATATCTGCTGGCCAGTATTTTTACCGTATTTTTAACCGTAACTTTTTACACGATATATATTCGACAATGTGAGTCGTTTGTTGTCTCCATCAAAGAGTATTCCACTTATGAATCACATTTCGACAAGAGGTGACCCTGGCAGTCGTTAAACTCCAATATTTAAATAAATGAATTGGATGGTCTCCTTACGAGGACTTTTTAAAGCGACAATACACAACAACGTTCTATTTTTATGTTGCTGTTGTTTATCTTTTAAAATCAATTAATGTCACATGTTAAATGAGATACGATAATTAAGATATGAAAAGGAGCGTATTTTTTCATAAAATTTAAAAGTTCTACCAGTTGAACAGCACACAGTTCCGAAGTTTCTTGCGTATTTATAATGTACATTTGAACATACCGTAAACTCCACATCGGGATTGCTCCTGTTCATTAAACAATAACATGATTTTGGAGGGCATTATGGTTCGTGAGCGGTCCTGCATCGATGTTGAACAGCCCGAGGGTTTATTAAAGGCCCGAGACGAAGTCGAGGGCCGTTAATAAGCCCAAGGGCTGTTCAACATCGATGCAGGGCCGCTCACGAACCATTATGCCCGACATCAATCATGTTATTACTATTATTACCACTACGTAATTTGTAATTTTACACATTTCCAAAATGATATCCCAGCAATCAAAAGACACAAAATTTAATAAAACAGAAACATTTTATTTGGGACCGCGTTTAAAAACATTCCGTCTTCCACTTCCAGCGAGGGAGGTAATGCACGCAATAAAGATGACGAATCAGTTGCCATGGAAAATGGCTACAACTGACAACATGGCCACGTGTCATCTGTTTCTGTTGCTGTCGATCAACAAGACCGCAACATGGCGAAAGCATCAACTTTTCCTTGCGAGTTCTCGCCTCATTTCTAAATTATCAATTCTAAAAGACGTCACGTGACAAGAGGGCCGGTAATGAATTTTGTTTTCCATTAGCGGCCCTCCTATCACGTGACTACCGAGCAATAGAGGATATGATTGCCCGTTAAATCGACATTATATATTAATGCAGTAGGAAACGCCCTGCAAAGTGGTAATAATTGATTTTACCATGATTTTTGTTTTACCACTTTATATGAATTCCTATTTGATGGACCATGTTTTTGTAATATACCATTTGAACATACCAATCCCATTGTAATTTATGCATTTGTAAATTGTGTACCATATTTATATATAGAAACACCATAATATAACAACTATTTGTATATTTTTATATGCGATATGAACGTACCATTAAAAAACACTTAAAAAGAAAGTTTAACTTTTTTAGTATGTATTTTATTTCGCCCCTCTGTGAAATCTTCCTGGGTGGAGTGTGGTGGTGGTATAGAAGAACGTGCGGTACTCTGCGAAAGTTAAAACAAGCTGGCAAAATTTATGAAGTTGTGTGTTTTTTTTTATATCAGCGTAATTATTTACTTGTTGGAGATTAACCCTTTGAACTCTAGTGGTATCTTCCATGCCAGTTCAATGCAGCAATTAGAAGAGTCCATATTCATTATTTGGGGTAGACCAATCAATATTTTCAACGTGCAGCCTCGGGGCTGCACGTTGAAAATATTGATTGTTCTACCCCACACATTTACTGAACATCCATCCTATTTAATGACGTTATGACGTATGATGACGTATGATGTTGCTGGCCGGAAAAAGGCCGCTACGGTTCAAAGGGTTAAGATCATTTTCATTATCCACGGCTATATGATGCCCGCAAGACAAGTACAAAGCCAGTCACGATTAATAAATCATTCATATCAGCGGAGTAGGAAACCCTCACGAGTAATAAGTCACATATCGTAAAATCCAATCAAGAAGCTGACGACGGTTGTCTTTTAGCAGAAACTTTGTTCATGCTTATTATGCTTTTTGACAAAATTTGAGATTTTCTGTCTGAGTGGAAGCTACATCATTCGGGGTGATGGAACGCTTGCACAATTGGGCGAACGATCGTTTCGACCTGAAAGAAATAGGACAACTGAATGTTCGGTCGCTTCCTTACACATATGATACACCAAGAACCATGGGCTACTTAGGTCTAAAAACAATGATTAATATTAGTTTCTATTGGCATCGGTGTTGTACCGCTGTGATGTAACACATTGCTGGAAAGGGCTCTCTGAGCCTTTTCCAACAGTGTTTTACATCACAGCAAGAGTGAAAAACATCCCAGAATATTATCGATACAATGAAGCAATTCCATATCTGACATTTCCCTGAAACGGATGGACGTAACTTTCTCTTGCTTAAAAGTAAGCCAAAAGTCTACCTGAGATATGACTGCCCAGCAAGTTAGGTAATCCTTCTTCGGGTTGCCTCAATTTAGAGTTTGTACGGTCCTGGGACGGTCCAGAAGTTTCTAACAGACCCAAAACATTTCAACCGATTTGATAACCAACTTTCTGTCGCTTTGGCTTGGCAAACGGGTTAGTTATCGCAAATGCAGTCTTAACGCGTATGCTTTAGCCGAAATATCACTAATTTTCTTTCTGTTTTGCTAAATGTTATTAATAATTTCCTGACGAGCCAAAAATTTCCCATATAGTATATTTTTTGTGGTGAGGAGGGCACCTCCTACCCCCACTCCCTGTGTCAATGCCACTGTAATCGCACATCCCTTGCATCGCTCCAATGTTTCGTAACGCCTCGTGGAATCGTAAACACTAAACTTCTTCTTGGTGGGTATTATTAAAATAATGAAACCATCGACGTCCCACATTCATATGCCAGAGGATATTAAAATAAATAAAATTGCAGTGGCCTTCAGTCGCCGGGTGGATTTATACTTCAACACCCGTGGAGTGGAGTACCCAGACAATAACCCAGATTCCATAAAGTAAGCACACGAAGCACAATCCACGTTTCAGCCGAAATATCTCATGTTGAGTTCGACAGTACATTGCATGGACATTTATGTATATTTCTTTTGTTATACAAATAAATTAGGACTCGTATGAAAATCGCAGTCCAGGACCTCTCTACAGACTGTTTCCATAAGGGTTCAGCATCGTAGCCACAAAAGGTGGGATGGGGTTAGGTTACTTACCCTCCTTTCACTTTTCTCTGACAATATGCTAACCCTATATACAGTATAGTCGCCGTAGATTGGTCGCAATCCACGTGTGGGCAGTGGTGGGTTTTAAAAATCAGCAGCAATCAAATTTTAATTAACCCTTTACCCAACGTAACGGCCAAAACCGGCCAGCGCTATTCTCGAAAATCGCCAATTAATTTTCAAAATATTTTCATTTTTTGTCTCAAAAACATAGGTTATGACCCCTCGCTGGAACGAGCTCGTCGAGCTCGTTCCAACGAGGGGTCATAACCTATGTTTTTGAGACAAAAAATGAAAAAAATTAATTATTCAAGAATTTTGTTTGCAAGTGTCGTCTGCTTCTCATGTTAGGTAAAGGGTTAATGAAGCACCGGGATGTACCCGGTGCTTCATTAATTAAATTTTTGATGATTATTCCTATAATTGGTGTTTGAAATCTAATATTATTGCGTCCGTGGAAATATTGCCCACCCGTGGAAAGTGACCAGTCCATGACGTCTGTACTATACATTCATGTCTGAGTTTTCTACAACTCGTTCATATACTCTCATCCTGATATTTCCCGGATCATTTACTTTAGTTATTTGTTCACCTTTCTGGTAGTTACAACCTTCAAAATGTACCGAAGGCACTCCTTTTGGAACAAAAAGTCAGTTGTGTCCCCCGGGGAACATCCTGGTTTTTTACCTATGGAGATCAAGGGGGAGGGGGGGGGGGGCACTAAAAATTTGCAAGACGTGACGTCCTATTTTTTATTCGACTCCTTTTTACACCCACCCACCCACTACGTGCAAATGTTCTACTACCGTTCTCAGACATCCACCCCCCACTTTCCCATTAAAATCCAAAGTAAGCTTATAGACTTAGTAGGCACAGCTGTCTTTAAGGGGTTTTCATAATGTTCTTAACCCTTTACCCAACGTAACGGCCAAAACCGGCCAGCGCTATTCTCAAAAATCGCCAATTAATTTTTATTATTTTTTCATTTTTTGTGTCAAAAACATGGGTTATGACCCCTTATTGGAACGAGCTCGTCGAGCTCGTCCCAATGAGGGGTCATAACCTATGTTTTTGAGACAAAAATTGAAAAAAATTAGTTATTCAATCATTTTTTGGCAAGTAACGTCTGCTTTTCATGTTAGGTAAAGGGTTAAACTGGTACCACCAATTTAAACCTCTGTGGGTTGCTGTGGGTCCCAATCTACAAATGACAAGCTGTTCATCATCAGGCTTGGCCAGAGCAGGTGTACATATACGGGAACAAATTTTCATTTGAGTTGTTCCCAAAATATTGTCTGCACATTTTCTACATTTCGAACAAGACACCCACCCCTACTAACGTGTGACATTTTCCCAGTTTAAGCCCAATATTCTCACATATAAAGCCTCCTGATGTTGTATTTATGTTAAGAGTGTGATGAACAACATCATCTTTAAGGTTTGAAACACAAATGATGGTATATATTTGCTGATATATTGATATATTTTTAAAAAATTCAAAAAATTGCACAAGTTGGAAATGCACATTTTTGGCGCACTCAAGAGACCCACCCACCCCCACGTCACGTCTTGCAAATTTTTGGTGCCCCCCCCCCCCCTCCCTGTGGAGATATGTATTTTTAACCCAGAACGAGGTGAAATAAAGTGAGGAAAAATATTTTGTCCCCCACTTCATTTATAGCCAGGTTATGTCTCTATCAGGTGTTACAAGGAAGCGCGGTGGATCAGCGGTTACGGATTGAATTTCAAACCGAAATGTCCACGGTCGATCCTCTCCAGGGTAACTGCGTTGTGTCCTTGTGCAAGGCACTTAGTGCCGATTACACACGTGGGAACACAGTGACACTGTATACTAAGGCATACTGCACGTCGATGGCGCACTTGTCTGCAACCAATGCTGACCCTTCTTGTGTGGAGTTAGTGTTTTGGGGAGTCTGACAGTTGCTCGCTGTTGCTCGGTGGTTCTCCCCGGGTACTCCCGCTTCCTCCACCCGTAAAACTGCTCGACCCCTGGCTGTGCAACAAATAAATAAAAAAATGCGGTTAGTATTAATTGCCCAAAACACAAGTTGAAACGCTAGTGAAATTGCCTGATTTGAGAGAGGTATTAATTTATAACTTTTAACCCTTTACCCAACGTAACGGCAAAACCGGCCAGCGCTATTCTCAAAAGTCGCCAATTAATTTTCAAAATATTTTCATTTTTTGTCTCAAAAACATAGGTTATGACCCCTCGTTGGAACGAGCTCGTCGAGCTCGTTCCAACGAGGGGTCATAACCTATGTTTTTGAGACAAAAAATGAAAAAATTTAGTTATTCAAGAATTATTTTTGCAAGTGTCGTCTGCTTTTCATGTTAGGTAAAGGGTTAATGCACATGATTTTACATCGGATTTTCCATATTGTGCTATTTCTTCCGGTATAGAAGGATTTGATTCCTATGTATTTTGTAAATTAATTACATGCCAATATATATAGTAACCGTGGAACCAGTTCCAAACATAATAACAGTTTTCTGTTTCCTTTAATGTGACAGTGGTAATAATTTATCGCTTCCCCGTGGGCCCAAAATAGCATGGCTCAACGTTTCATTCATTTTTGTAATTATGTTGTCATTTCATCTGTATATACTCTACGAAAATGGAAGGGACAAAAAATGGCAATGACGAAAAGCTAGCAACAAAAATGGCACTCACCGAACATGGCACTGACTGAAATGACAAACAAATTGGATTGGATAAAATGGAAGCGACTAAAAACATATAATAATACAATAACCCCAGAAGTTTAGCAAATCGACCGGAAAGTAATTCTTAGTAAAATTTTGTCCACCAAACTGACAGCCAACGCTTGACAAGAAAAACTGTTCAGCCATTTATCCATGAAAATTTCATGTAACGAACCAGAAACAAATGGCCGCTCCTTCAATTGAATGATAAACCTAATGCAGATTTGTCAAATCCACAACATCTTCACCGATTAACATTCCAATAATAAACATGTTAATCATTTACCAACGTACATATTATCAAAATTTCTTATTTCAATAATATTTTAAAACTGTTTAAAAATAACAACAAAGATTAGTGAGAGGTGCTAATTACTTTTACTGGTCACTTTTACCCAGAATTTTAGTCGTTTTTTTTTTCTTAGTGAATACGGGATGTGAATACATGTCAGGGTGAACAGGGGTCATGGAGGCGGTTTAAAAAAGAACATCTCCATATTGTTGAATACGGGACGTTAATACCCGTCAGGGTGAACAGGGATCATGGAAAAGGTTTAAAAAGGAACATCTCCATAGTCCCTCTCATACATAGTTCTCGCAGTCATGGCAAGTCAACAAGTTTCAGTTATGTTCATTCCTAATAACAGAGGAGGTAGAAATCTAGTTTACAAAGACTTTAAGTTCCCAATAAAGTCACAGAAGCCACCAAATATCCACTGGGTGTGTAGTGAACGCGGTTGCGGAGCCACAATAAACACAAGAGATGACATTATTAGTTCTGCCTATGGGCACACATAATCATCTTCCGGACTTCCCAAAAATCTGTGCAGATGCCTTGTTAGCAGATCTGAAGAAAACAGTTCACCGTGATTCTAAATCTGTATCATCTATCTACCAGGACTTAGTTGGATCTTTAGGAGGAGATGAAACTGACCCAGTGATCATTGCTAAAATTCCAACTTTCTACAGTGAACGATCAGCTCTTTACCGATCCCGAGCAAAAACAAGGCCAGCTCTTCCAAAATCTCATTCTAATATACTTCTACCAGAAATGTTCCAGAAAACAACAGCAGGGGACAACTTTCTTCTTGCTTCTGATGGCGAAGAAAAGAAAATAATGATCTTTGCGACCACAGCAAATCTTCAACTACTCAGTGAAGCGGCAGCATTATATTGTGATGGAACATTTGAGAAGTCGCCTAAACTCTTCTTCCAGTTATATTCAGTGCATGCTTTTGTTGACAATAAAATGTTCCCACTTGTGTATGGATTTCTACCAGACAAGCAGCAGTCAACTTACATTAGATTCTTTGAACTTATCTCAAATAAATGTCAAGATGCAGGTGTGACCCTCCAGCCTTCTCAGATTTTTATGGATTTTGAAATTGCTGCTCAGAATGCTGCGCAGCTCATCTTTCCAACAACAACGGTAAAGGGATGTTACTTCCACTACAGTCAAGCGGTTTATCGCTTTGCATCAGACAAGTGCAGCCTTAGAAATGAATACAAAGACGACACAGCAGTCAGAACATTAGTTCGACGAGCCATAGCTCTTCCATTTGTGGCAGTGCCAGAAGTCAGCGATGCTTGGTTTGAAGTACTGAGTGCATGGGAAGAAGAATTAAATACTAGGGATGTTGACCAGCGATTGGTAAAGTTCACAGACTATGTAACTTCATTCTGGGTTAAGGGAGGTAATCAAAATATATGGAATCATTCTGAGACAAATGGCCCAAGAACAACAAACTACGTGGAGGGATGGCACTCTAAATTGAAGAAAATAATCAACGGAAGTAATCCCAATTTGTACTCTGTTGTGAGTTTTATTCAACAGGAACAGGCTTACACAGAAGCAACAATACTTCAACTGCGTGCCGGTGGTAAAGTTTGCCCACGACGAAAAAAGTACCGAAAAATTGAACATTTCATCCGGCATTACCAAAGAGAATACAGAGAAAGTAGAATGAACATTTTACAATTTTTAGATGCCGTGGTCAAAGCCAGTCCGTTTGGAGAGTATTTAATTAATGCCCATGTTTCATGCAATGTTTAATGTTCGTTATTTGTAATTTTTTTCTCATCTAAAATCCTGGGTAAAAGTGACCAGTAAAAGTATTTTTTTTGTAATTTTTTCTCATCTAAAATCCTGGTTAAAAGTGACCAGTAAAAGTAATTAGCACCCTTCACTAATCCCAATCTCGGTATGTTTATTTAAGCACATCGGCATAACGAAACGACACCCAACTGCTCAGTCTGTAAATTACACGGAGGGATACTATCCCTTTGTCAGGTAAAGAGTCAAAATATACAACTGGCCTTCGTACATTACTTATATTCTTATCATAAGTGATTCGAATCCTCAATACTGCCATTTTGCAACAACATGAAATTTTTCCATTATCATCAGTTGCACTGTCATTTCCGCCATGCCAGGTTTAAATTCCGATTCAGTTTTATTTTTCAGGGTATAAGCATATAACATAGAACTGTATACAACATTGTTAATCCTTTACCCAACTAACGACCAAAACCGGCCAGCGCTATTCACAAACATCGCCAACTAATTTTTATTATTTTTTCATTTTTTGTCTCAAAACATAGATCATGGCCCCTCTTTGGAACGAGCTCGTCGAGCTCGTTCCAATGAGGGGTCATAACCTATGTTTTTGTGAAAAAAATGAGAAATTCAAGAATTTGTTTGCAAGTGTCGTCTGCTTTTCATGTTGTGTAAAGGGTTAAAACATAGGACAAATCAATATATCCCGAGGAGATAACATAGCCAGATTGGCTGTCTACCATATGAAATGTGTTTTAACATCAACACCGCAAGCTTACTGAGGACTATATGCTATGCAGCTTTACCTCTGACACCCACCAAAGTAATTTTTTGAACTCTTTGTTCTGCAGACCTGCGGGAGTGCGGTGGCTCAGTGGTAGACTGTTGGGCTTCTATGCTAGAGGTGCCGGGTTCGATCCCCGTCCGGGACGACTCGCGTTGTGTCCTTGGGCAAGGCACATTATCCCGGATGCCTACACGGGGGCATGATGACGCCGTGTACTAAGGCGTACTGCACGTCAATGGTGCACATGTCTTCAACCACTGAAGTGGAGTTTGAACAGAGAATGTTGAGGAGCTGATAGTTGCTCGTCGATGCTTGGTGGTTCTCTCCGGCTTCCTCCACCCGTAAAACTGTCACGGTCACGATTAGCCATTGTGCATAAGTATGTGACCTTAAACACCAATAAATACATATTAAATAATATCTGCAGACCTGCAGGGGCCAATACTGTAAGACTTTTACAATTGCAGTTTCTAGAACTGTATTTTCTAGTTATGACTTTAAATGGGTTAAAATGAACCATTAGCATTTTCAAAGATCTGATTGGCAAATTGCCATATCTTTTAAAATGCTAATGATTTATTTTAGTCAGTTATATTAATAGGTAGAAAATACAGTTCTAGAAAACACAATTGTAAATGTTTTATATTGGCCCATTACAAAAGGCAGAAAGTGGGGAACGAGATACCCATATGTACCCCAAAAGTTTGCCAGTAACAAGACAAAAGTGAGGCGGAGATAATGGTTGAAAATCTAAAAGCGGGTAGCATTTTCAGGGAAGTCTAGTGCTTCTGGATCCCCGTGAGTAATAGTAAATGCGCCCGTGCAAGAGGTCACTTACGTGTTACAATTAAGGCAGTGCAGAGTGTTGTTCTGAACGTCATCTATCTGCATATGAAGCTAGAAGTTTTCTTTGAGTGTTCTTTTGAACTCATAACAATTATTTAGGCGATGAAAATGATCGTCTGAATCATTCCATTTTCTAAGGTATGCGAATATAGATACCTTAACTAACAACATCTTTTGTGTTCTGTTTACTTGTATTTGTCCAGTTTGCATGGTGTTTGCCTTGGGGATCTGGGTAGTACTAAATTAAGTTTTCAGGAAATGGGGAGTGTGTCTTGTTTCCAGTCAAACAGGAACAGGCTGGACTGAAGTGTAAACAAGTCATTCACTTTAAGAATCGCATCTTTTAGGAATAAGTGGTCTGGGTGTGAATTAATTCTTTTGTTATTTATTATTCGTAATGAGAGTTTCTGTATTTTGGAAAAGAATGTTCACTGCTATTATTACCACTTTTGCGGGCGTTCCTAGCACATTAACGATGTTTTACCGGGCGTTGAAACCTCGTAATGCTCAACAAGTACAAGTCATGTGACGTGTTGGGCCGTTATTGACTATAACAGCCCAACACGTCAATAACAGCCCGACACGTCTAAATATAGACAATGACGTCACATCTCTCAGCCGATCAACAATATTTTTCCCAGATTTCCATTTGGATCGAAATTCAATTCGGATTTTTTTAATTTGTAATCGCAATTAACGCATTTGTTTCAAGTGTTTCCCTTTGTGTCACGGAAAGATAATGTATCAAATATAGAAAGCGATGCACACAAAGTAAGTGATGACATCTTTGACGAATAAACTCCTTGCCTAAAGTTCGCATTTCGAAGATATATTTCATCATCTAACTTCCCAAATTTCGTCGTAGACTGATCAGACGATAGTCATGTCACCCGGTTTGTTTGTCAACAAATCAGACGATAGTGTCGCTGTTTTTTTAACTTGAAAACGTCAAACTTCATTTATTTATCTTATTTACCACATAATTTAATTGTAATGTCCCCGATGTACGAAAGTGGCAATAATAGAAATTACATGACTTTGTCGGGCATTACAGTGTATCAACGGCTCAACAGAAATGGTTAACAGCCCTTGAGCTTATTAGCGGCCCTCGACTTCGTCGCGGGCCGCTAATAAACTCTTGGGCTGTTAACCATTTCTGTTGAGCTGTTAATACACTGTAAAGCCCTTCAAAATCATGTTATTGTTATAGTGATGTACCCCATATTTGGATATCACGCACCAGAATGACAGTGAACTTGCGTATAATATAAAGTTTAAAAGTGTCCTGAGGTAGTATTGTTTTTAACCTAATGCAAGACGCAGTTTGCCCGCCTTATTTTAGGGCCAATATTAGATTATGGGCTTAGTAACATAGATTTTCATCAATGATTATGCCTAAAAGTTCATGGATTGCTCTTCATCATGGAGACCCACTCAATCGATTTTCTTGTTGTTTATAAAAATATCAGGAGTTTCGCAAATCATGTTACTGAACGTCAGATTTATCAACATATACTTCGTTTTTTGCCCTTAAAAGTAACTGGCTGTCCGAGCACCACTCAAATATTTTATTTAGTTCATTATTCGTGCAATTAAAACATCGGCAATTCTGAGTGATAAAAGAGGTGTCATCTGCAAATATGAAGAGATTTAACGATGTTGCGGAGCTAATTTCATTAATATACAACAAAAATAATACAGAACCAAGTATTGATCATTCGGAAACGCCACACGAGATTTCGCATAAATCAGATATGTTTTCACCAAATTGAACGTATTGGTTCTGTCTGTCTGTCTGTCTGTCTGTCTGTCTGTCTGTCCATATATATCCTCCTCTCTCTCTTTCGCTCTCTCTCTCAATATATCACGCGGATAGGCAGATTAATTGCCTAGCTTATGAAATGTTTTTAACATCAACACCGCAACCTTACTGAAGACTCACCTCTTACATCCATCACCAGACCTGGTGGTCCATTACAATATTTCTCCCAAGTATTTCTGGAAAAAGTTGGTGGCTCCCTGCTCCACCTTTTCCTACATCCCTACTCACCGGCGCTGATCGGAGCACTGCCGCGGAAAGACAATGTTTTGAAAAAGGTTTCAATAGGTTAAATACGCATTGCAAAAATATCGACGTGTACATTCCTGTTGCACCAAAATCTTATATGGCGCTCTTACGGCACCACACCAACAGCTATTTTGCTGCCACAATGTAAAATTAATCCACAGATAACCCTTTAGTTGCATCGTAATTTCTGTTTCTCCAATTCAGATCCACCTTTTCCTACATCCCTACTCACCGGCGCTGATCGGAGCACTGCCGCGGAAAGACAATGTTTTGAAAAAGGTTTCAATAGGTTAAATACGCATTGCAAAAATATCGACGTGTGCATTCCTGTTGCACCAAAATCTTATATGGCGCTCTTACGGCACCACACCAACAGCTATTTTGCTGCCACAATGTAAAATTAATCCACAGATAACCCTTTAGTTGCATCGTAATTTCTGTTTCTCCAATTCAGATCCTATTTTCTAAATATTCCGGTACATGATTACAAGTTTGAAAAAAGGAGTCCTGAAAAAGGAAACAGGCATCTCTATGAAACGAAAGATCCCCCGAACACCCCCCCCCCCCCCGGATAAAAGATCCCTCGAAAAATACCCCGGATAGAAAGTCCCTCGCGATAGGAAAAAGATCCCTCTCACTAATTTGAAGATCTCATGGTAACTTCCCTGAACAGAATATCCACAAAACTATGAAAATTGAGGTTCTTATTGCAGTGTGCAAAGATGTTTGATTTTTGCCGAAATATGGAGAAATGAAGAAACAATGCAAGGACCCGCTTCAGATCAGCAGAACCCCGAAGTGAATCATTTAGTTATTTTCTGCCATGTTCACACTTTGCCCAATTGTGCCGGGCAAAACGTCAAGGACCCGTGCAAGTTCATTCCATTACAATAACGTGACAATTAGCACTTCATAATTTACTTTTATGATATTATCAGGTATAACACAATTTCCTTTACGCTAAACGATAGATTATCGAAAAAATTACGGAAAGATAGGAATCGTATCCCCCACTGTGAAGGTATAGAAATTTTCACTTTCACGGTATCAATCAAAATGGCTGCTTTCCTAAAGCATTACTTGAAGGTGAATACGAGTCAAATTACCACTGGAAATGATCAATTTGTTCTAAAATCGAAAAATGGAAAGAAAGTCTAGTGTTTTTGAGTGGATACCGATCATTTCCAGCAATAATTCAACACGTATTCACCTTAACCCTTAAGCCCCCATATAGCCCCAAACCGCCACTTTTATATTGCATTGAAGCAGGTGCTCCCTTGTGTAATCTTTTTTATTACTCTTGTATGAAGACTAAATTTTCCCTGGCAGTGGTTCTTCATGACTGCTGGCTGCCTGTATAGGCAGCCAGCAGTGATGTAGAACCACTGCCAAGTCATCAATAACTATTTAAGCAGAAAAAGGCCACAAATACTTTAAAATTAATCTGAGGACTTAAGGGTTAAATTGATTCATGAAACCCACCAGCTGAATCAGATCGCAAGACGATACCTGATGCCAGTATCGATCAAATCTCTTCCGCATATCAATGCGCATCAGCTGTTTACGTTCATGCATCAGCTCAAGGTTGAAAAAAGTGGAATTATCGATAAGAATGACCAGATTCTTATAAAAGCGTATAATAAAAATAAAATCTAATGTTTTTGAGAGGATATCGCAAGCGAAAATAACCATTTGTCTCATTGGAAGGATCTAGACGAGCTCGTTCCAAACAGGGGTTATAACCTATGTTTTTGAGAGAAATCATGAAAATTAATTGACGACTTTTGTGAAAAGCGCTGGCCGGTTTTTATCGTTACGCTGGTTAAAGGGTTAATATAACCAATAGAAGTAGACTGAATTGCTACGTTAACCCTTTACTCACCACAACTTTCCCGGACGAAAATTAAACTTCCTCAATATATATCGCAAAACCACGCAAATACGCGTGTCATTGCAACCGGCTCATCCAGCCGAATCCAATGACACGCATATCAGCATTTACCCGATTTGAATGATTACTATTCAACTGAATAATAGATTACAAGATCAGTGTTATATAAGATAACATAATGTTTACTGCATCACCAAAAAAGGTGGGTATGGTACATCAAATATTCACAATTATGCATTAGACAATTAAAGTACACAAACATTTTAAAACACAGTGAACTGTGTCAAATTTTTAACGTAAAGATTTATACCAAGCAAACATAAGGGCTACTTCAAACACTAACATGTCCACTCTGGCTACCCCCTATCTCTCTCTCTCTCGCCCTCTTTCTCTCTCGCGTGCTCTCTCTCTCTCTCTCTCTCTCTGAAACGTAAAAAGTAAACCACAACTGTTATGGATAAGGAATACCTTAGATAAACAACAATCACACAACATTATGAATAAAAATAAAATATTGACAAAATAGTGGCGAGGGGTGGAATCATTTGTTCGGGGACCTTTGGGGGAATAATTCGTCCTGGGGATCTTCTTTTGAATGGACCCCTTGAAACCAAGGGGATCCGTTGTACGGGGATCTTTATCAGGGGAACTTTGGTCGGGGGAACTCTTGTCAGGGAGGATATTTTGATAGGGAGTGTCAAGAGTGTGTTGAAGAAAATCTGTTCGTTCTACTACCCTAGTGTTAACAGATCTAGGGAGAGAGCAGAAAAGCCACTATTCACTGAATCTTCTATGTTGGGGATATTATCATAACCTGGTAGTCTTGACAAGTCTGTAAAGTATACTTTATTATGATGGGATGTTGATGCGACTGTCGGCAAACATTATATGGTAATTAAAGCTAATAATCAAAGACGGGAGCGAAAATTACTGGCTCCATTTACAAGGATGCGGTTTCAATTAGCCATCTCACTCGACGTAAACAAATATCAATTGATCACAGTCGTAAGATTCAATGTCTGGAGGTCTGTAATGTTTAGACCACCGCACGTGTTTCTCCTTTTGCATGTGCCTGTTTCCATTGATAATGAACACATTAGAACAGCTATTAGCATATTATTAGAGTGTAGTTTGTAACATCTTATCATTTATCAACAGAACTGCAGGTTTCTGCAGATTTATGATAATCGTGTATTATCTTTCTGGTATAAGGAAAATCTTTGGTCTTTATTAGAAGTGCGCTAACGAGTAACCCCACTGCAACGCGGAAGGAGGCGTTGCCTGTCCACATGAAGTGTGTGAGGGTTGGGTGGAGGAAAAGTATTTTTCTTCAGCTATTTGGCAGCAGATAAATATTGTGTTCCCTCCACTTCATTTCAATGGCACCAAAAATATTGTCTTCCGTGTACCCACCCACTCATAGGTGAAGTTCCAGGTCTTTTCTGGGGACAAATTACAGTTCATGCCAATTGGAGAACGCCAAGAACTTTCTAAAGGCTTTTAAAACTCCTAAGTACACAGACAGTTATTTATTTCATGCCTGTCCTATGAAATTCCCATCTTTTGCAACACTAAAAGATGCGGAAAATGAAAATCCGTTCCGCACATAATTATGTGCCGAACTGAAATCGTTGACGGACTGTGTTTAACCCTTTACCCAACGTAACGGCCAAAACCGGCCAGCACTATTCTCAAAAATCGCCAATTAATTTTCATTATATTTTCATTTTTTTGTCTCAAAAACATAGGTTATGACCCCTCGTTGGAACGAGCTCGTCGAGCTCGTTCCAAAGAGGGGTCATAACCTATGTTTTTGAGACAAAAAATAAAAAAAAATTAGTTATTCAAGAATTTTGTTTGCAAGTGTCGTATGCTTTTCATGTTAGGTAAAGGGTTAAATGGAAGCGAAATTTCACTGGCGTTTTCTACAAATCGTTCACAGCAATTACAATCTGAATCGCTAACGATAGCTAAAAATAGTAACACGGGTTCCCCTCGCAAATTTCGTTGGCGATGAAATGTGTTCTTTTTGTTGATAGTTCGTCCCGTGAGTTCCAATGTGTTCTGTGTGCCATCTTCCCCATAGAACACATTGGAACTCAGGGGACGAGCTGTCACATGAATTGCTGAGTGTCCTTATAATAATTGCTTTTAGTGACGTGAAGGCGTGTAATAAACACAGAACCATTTCAGCGACTGATTCGTGCTCCCGCGTTGTGTCCTTGGGCAAGGCACTTAACCCCGATTGCCTACATGGGGGCACGATGACGCTGTGTACTAAGGCGTATTGCACGTCGATGGTGCGCATGTCTTCAACCAATCTAACCCTGCCTGTGCCGCGGTGCAGAGTTCGGAGTTACGATGTTGGAGAGCTGGCAGCTGCTCGTCGTTGCTCGGTGGTTCTCTCCGGGTACTCCGGCTTCCTCCACCCGTAAACTGTCACCGACATGATATGACCCTGGCTGTTAATGTGTCGTTAAACCCTAATACAAATAAAAAATAAACACAGAACGAGTGCGGAAGGACGTGGCCTCTCGTTTTATCCTTCCGCGCTGGCACTCTACCATATCGATTAACCCATTCACACGCGTGTGTCGTTCTGTGTATGTATTAACGTTAGCAAAATGGCCCAAGAAATGTCAGAATGAGAGTGGATGAACCAGTTTTGGGATTTCACGCATTAATGTATTCCCGATTACTATCTTCAAAGCAAAGTGTGGGGGCGGGGGGCAGGGGGTGGTGCAGATGTGGTTGGAGCTGGAGAAACAGGGTCAAGTTTGTCCCACAATTATGCTACGTGATTACACATTGAGCGTGAACACTTGAATGCATGCAAATGTGTCAATATCCTATGGTGTTGAACCCTTTACCCGACGCAATAATAATAATAAATAATATCAACAATAATATCAACATTTATTTTTTTAAATATAATTGTTAAAAAATTTTCAAAACATTTCAACAAAACCATATCATGTGACCCCTCATTGAAACGAGCTCAGGGAGCTCTTTCCAATGAGGGGTCACATGATATGGTTTTGTTGAAATATTTTGAGAAATTTAATTTTTTCAACAGCTCAGTTTGCATATTACGCGGGCGAATGCGGACGATTCGTTAGGTAAAGGGTTAATGTTTGGATAACATGAAAGTGAACTTCATTAGAAAATTAAGGGGAGCTGACTTTCATGTAAATATCTTTGAAGGAAGAAAATTGTCATCCATGAAATTTAACATCACTGATTCAATGAATTCCACCTTCGACAAGCTCGGTATATCTTTCATATTTCAACTATCTTCCAACCAGAAGGGCAGCCTTCGGGTTGGAATGTAGTTGAAGTTACGGAGTCAGACAGAACCATGACCTGACCGTGACATTCACGCCCCAAAAGAGAGACAAGTGAAGATTCCCCCATTTGTCGGTATTCTGTAAAAATACTCGGTCTGGCACGAATTGACATCGACAGCTATTTCAAAAGTATGGAAAATTTAACATTGCGCCCCGTCTTTCCATCATAAAGCTTTCAAAACTTTCCTTCATACTTGTCGAGATCCGAGAAGGAATAAAATTGCAGTTATGTTGGTCCACATTCTCAAATAGTTTTCCGTTACACTCTTAAATCAGTTGGATTGAAAATTAACTCAAATTAACTGGATTGAGTGAATATGAACCTAATAGGGTTCATATTCACTCAACTCAGTTGAGTTCCGTTGATTTTTAATCCAACTGATTTTAGCGTGTGGTGTTCCAGAGCTTCTCTCGCCACAGTTTGTTATCAACCTTGTAGACTTATTTTTTACCGTAATTTATGTCGATTTCTGGATGGTAAATAGTTTCTGCACTTTGTAGCCCCACGTCCAATGATTTGTGAGCGCCCACTTATGTATCGTAAAAACAGCCCGATCGTCAGTCAGGACGTTTATTCTTTTACTGTATATTTGAATATTATTTTTTTGGCTTTGCTGCCGAAGAACGGAAGCTCGGATCTCAGCGCTCTGCAACAATCGTCGAATTTCTGCTCTGACCAAGAAGGCAGCGGGATGCTGGGTTCTGTACTGCTTTAACTTTGCTAAAGTCGAAGATAGAACTGCAGAATTATGGTACTGCTTCCACTTACGTAAACCATTTCTACCCAAACGACTTCATTGAATTGTGAACTTTCTGCCTTTTTAGTGTACATGTATCCATCAAATAGCAACTTTTCTCACCTTTATTACTGGTAATAATCTCCATGATTAAATTCCTGAATGATACTGAATAAATGAATGAATTTATTTATTGGTGTTTAAGATCACATACGTATCACAATGGGAATGAATGAACGAAAAGTTTCAGCGCACCGAAGGCACATAAGGACGATATGAGATTTGAAGTCCCTTGTGACCCGAATAACTTTATTTACTTATGGATTCACGACAGATGGATAACCTGATAGCGATCATTTGGGGGCTTTAGCCCCTGTAGTTTGACTGCGGTCTCATCCGGACTCATCAGGTGCGACAGGACTCAAAATGAGACCTTACGCCTCGGAGTCCAGCAATAATGTTCACTTGACCATGCCGAGTGGTGATTCCACGAAATCCAAGCTAAAAGGGTCGTAAGGGCTTAGTTTACCCCCCCCCCCCCACTTCATACCCCACCGGCCCAGAGAGCCTTTGACGCGCTAAAACCTTCGGTTGGCTTGTAAAGACAGCCAAGGCTACTCGCTCAGAAAATAGAGAGCACAGTGGAAAGCATAAATGAATTTAAATCAACAGTTCATCAGTATTAATGATTTTACGTTTTGACTAAAAAAAAGTTGCGTTTCGCCCCCCCACCCCCACCCACCCAAAACAAATGCCACGTTTTGACCAAAGTGAAATGTTATGTTTTGACTAAAAAAAGTTACGCTTCGACAAAAAAATGTTACGTTTTGAGCAATGTGAAATGTCACGTAATGGGGTAGTTACGTTTTAACTAGTATTCTTTCAAATACATCTAGGATCAGGCCACCAGCGTTAGTTATGCAAAACATCGCAGCATTCCCCCTATTGTACGCGGATATGTATGTTGTGTGGAAATTATCTTTAAAATACGGCAAAAAATACATACATTCAGCCGCCGATAATTCTACAATAAAATCGAACGGTATAATTCCATATTAAACTATTTTTGGCAATGCTGTCCTCTTATTGATCAAAGGTGAGGGACAATGTTTGGATTACCTTCATTATGCCAGAAGTCTGCGCTGTTGTCATGTAGACTAGATCAGTTTATATCTTTAAAGCACAGCCTTGCCTTAAAACTTACTGCAAAAATACAGACAACGGGTCTCCAGAATAATTATCATATTTTTAATTGTAAGTTTTTATAGCGTACATCAGTTATAGCTGTCGTAAATTGTATCTTCTCGATGTCAACTCTCATATGACACCGCATCTTCAGAAGAATAGAAGGACGTCAGAATAGCGGATTTTTAACTGAGGATGGGTCTTTTGAATTGAAAAAAAGATTAACACAATTTGATTGAATGAAGCCGACATTTTGGAATACTGTGTGTTGAAATAAGTTTTTCCACTAAATATCAACATAATATGTCTGTGTAACAATATCAAAAACTTTCAGCTCAATAAAACTTCATTTGAGTGGATTCAATTCTTTCAAACCATGTGTTATTGCAATATGGCAGCTGAGACCTAAACGAAAGATTAAATTAAAGAGATTTACTGTAAATCTGTTCATAAAATTGTTCCAAACACGAGCAGCCTCGGAGGGCATGATGTTACGAAATAACTTCACGCATGCGTAAAATGCGTCAAGTGCAATGGATTGTAAGGTAGCGCTCCATACTTTCTGACGTCTGGATCTATCCACGGATGATTGCTAACACGCTTACCACTTTACGGGATTCGGTATTTATTACAATCTAATGTTCATTGATTAATTCGACATATGCCCTCATCATCATATCATCAGTTTAATAGTCAGACAAGTGACGAGACACAACATATGGATACTTCCATCGCAATGTGTATGGTAGGTACACATGCTATGAACACAATCGTGGTTTAAATAACCCTCACTCTCGATAGGAAAATAATTTAGTGTGACGAAACAAGAGCACCAGAAGGTTGGAATTATACAAAGAGGATCATTTACGAAGGAAACACGGCGTGGAGATTCCTCGCAGGCGACGTCTTCCACAGTCTCTGAAAAACACGCCTCCACCCAACCCCCAAAAAGTGATAGAAGCAAAGTTTTCTGAGCGAAAAAGAGCGGACATTTTGTTTACATATAAAGTTTAAATCCAATATCCAACATAGCTCCCATAACCTACCAGAGCCAATCACAAAGGTTGCCGTCTATTTAGGTGATAAACGTCTCTTGTTGAGTTAGACATTCGGGAATTTGACTATGGAAAACCATTTGTTAACGAGCAGCGAAGGCGCGAGTTAACAAATGGTTTCCCATTGTCAAATTTCCGAATGTCTAACGAAACTAGAGACGTGTATCTCCATTGTGATTCCTGTCATCGTAAGAAGTGAAGAAATTCTCCTAACCTGTTTCATTTGAAGAAAAACAGTAAAAACATGTCCTTTTCGATCTCGTTGCATTTGCCATGATCGAATTTACAGAAAACAACTCCGGAGTGTGTTCGATCTGTGATATGGGCGGTTTAGCGCCGTTACTCCTGCGTAGCATGGATGCAGACATGTTCTAAACGACCGGCTTCGGCAATTAGAGCACGGTAAGAGCGAATTTCCATTAGATTAGATCACCGAGACGACCGGCTCTCGGCCAATCAAATACGGGTTCAGAAAGAACAACGAGGTTGATTTTAACTGATGAATGACAATGAAATTTTATTATTTTTCTCTCAATTTTTGTCACAAAAGAATAGCTTGGGATCCCAAATTGGAACGATCGCAGCATACTCGATCCAATGAGGGATCCTAAAAAAAATTTTGAGCTAAAAATGTTAGTTTTCGAGAAATGGTTTTGTAAATGACATCTGCTGTCCGTGTTAGATAAAGAACAACCGAATTTAAGGGATTTTCTAGATGGAATCTCACGCTATACACGGCTGTTTCCATTATTTATTTATTTGAGTTTAACGAAATTTTCGACAGCCAGTGTCACCTGGTGTCGGAGAGTTTCACGGGTGGAGGAAGTTGGAGTACCCGGAGAGATCCACCGGACGGCGAGTAAATGTCAGACTCCCCAACGTACTAACCTCGCACATGCACTTGGTTGAAGACAAGTGCATCATCGACGCGCAGAACGGCCTTAGTGCACAGTGTCCCCACCCCCACGAAGGTAATCGGGATTAACCCTTTAATCAACACAGACGATATCAAAATTTATTATTTTAAATATCATTATTTAAATTTTTCCAAAAATTCCAAGAAAACCATATCATGTGACCCCTCATTGGAACGAGCTCAACGAGCTCGTTCCAAAGAGGGGTCACATGATACGGTTTTGTTGAAATTGTTTTAAAAATAATATTTTTTCAGCTGCTGAGTTTGCATATTACGCGGGCGGATGTGGCCGGTTCGTTGGGTAAAGGGTTATGTGCCTTTCCCAAGGACACAACGCAGTTGCCCCTGACGGAGATCGAACCGTGGACCCCTCGGTTTGAAGTCCAATGCCATAACCATGAGCCACCTCGCTCCCTGGGTGTTTTCATTTTAAAACACGATCTTTGCACTGTTAAGTACACTTGCAAATGAATTTTGTGCATCGTTAAAACATATGCAGCATCGTCAGGAGTCTCGCGTGATATTGGAATAGCGAAGTGGAGATGCTAACGATAGGGAATAAGAAGTCTTGAAAAACATATTCCACAGAATGTACAAAAGCATCCGGGAATTAGTCATTTTTTCCTTTTCCCTTTTGGGTTTCCCGCGCAATAACCCATGCGCATGGATATTAATGTGTCTGTAATATGAGTGTGTGCCTAGAAAGTAGAGGTCATCTGGAGTTTCTGTCTGCCTGAGCAATAGACTAAGTAAAGACGTTGGGCCAATAGCATAATGGCGATGGTAAATACTTGTTAAAACACAGAACCCAAGCAGCGTTTCGTTATACTTTCCATTCATAACATTTGATTAATCCTTATTTATTATTATTTATAAATTGTATTTTATTTAAAGCTAAGGAACCCAAAGTGCGTGATATGGGAGGAAGCGGATTTTCACTATTTGCTGGACTTTCCCGGAGGCACCATGAACCGTTTTATCCAGACAAACATGGAGTAAAATAGCAGGCCAAGTATGACTCCATTCAGTTCAAAGAACGATACGTACATACTGTTCACAACCTTTGTGCTTAAACTTCACAGAAGTAGCAATGTTTAGGAAATCCTGCTTTCTATAAGTTTGTCGGAGCCAAGTCTGACTCTATCAAACTACCTCCAAATCTTTTTACTCCATTACTCGGGCCTGTTATAATATTAAACTTTATTATATTCTAGCCTGTGAATTATCGCAAATTATCTAAAGGATATTTCTCGATATCAATCAACTAGATGGATATCGAGGAATATCCCTCGGCAGCTTCCTAAGTGGCGTCACGCTACGTCGCATCACGCCGCCTTGAAGGAACGGTCAGATGAGCGCTGGCGCTCGTGAAAAATAATATTTTTACGTCCACACGATGAATTTTTTCAGTAGCTTCGTAACTGACGTTACGCTTCGTCGCATGACGTCGCCATGAACGTCGCCTTGATGGAACGATGTTGTTGTCTTGAAATAAGTTCCTGGCATTCGCAGTCCCCAAGACATATAGACCAAAATGCTTGTTAATCATTGATTGATATTGATGCATGGCAAGGAAGCAAGAGGCGGAGGTCAACAATGCTCAGCAGGCCGATGTGCAGTAGATCAACGGATTGATGACTGGATTGGAATTAACGCTGTTTTTGTTAGAGCTGTAGGTTAACCGAAACCGAACCGATGTTTTTAGTTTTTTTTAAAAACCGAAACCGAAACCGTCGACATCCCGTAATCTAAGGTTTTTCGTTTTTTTATTAAATACTCTCTTGCTGCAGAAATTCACAGAATGTAGCCATCCCAGAGTAGTGAGAGTACCCAGACACTGCCAATGACAGTGTCTGGGTACTCTCACTATTCTGGGAAGGCTACATTCTGTGAATTTCCGACATTTCAGTTGAGTTGTGTTTGCAGCTTTCCTCAAGTTGCGTTTAGATGTCAGACCTCGAAAAATGGCCAAGCACAATAAAAGTTCTGTATATTTAGGTAATTATTAGATTGGCCTTCATGATTCTCCATGTATTATAGCTTATTTCGGGCATTCATTGAGTTTCACTCAATTTCACTGCCATTCAGTTATGACTCCGGACATAAGAATGAGTTTTATTGAATTTTATTTGGCCTCATGAACAAACCGAAAACCGAACCGAACCGAGGTTTTATTCCACCTGAAAAATCAAAACCGTAACCGAACAAGAAATTTAAAAACCTACAGCACTAGTTTTTGTATGACATATAGACATAATGATTTATTCCTTGACGCCATGTATAAAATAATTAAATTAAAAATGGACAAAATGTTTGGATGTTATAGATACAATGGTTTATTTCCGTGATGACATGTAATAATAACACTTTGGCCAGCCGCTGATTTATGTATGTCTGAATAAATTGAAAAAAGTGGATGGTTCGGGTGGTTGTTGCACATAATATTGTATGCATTTGGTGTTTATGTTTCAAAAAGGTTCATTTTGAGCGCTGAGTTAGGGAACGTTCGGAAAACTGAATTCTTTTTCAACAGAGGAGTAGCCCCATGAGAGATGGGACTGGGGTATTGGGTATTTTATTCCAAATTACACACCAGCATTGCCGAAAAACGATCTACTACTTTACATGAAACAAATGACTCAACATTAAGACTTGGACACAATACTATCATGTTACGCGCGAAATTATGTCTCATACCCACTCACATCTTTCAGCAAATAACTCACTTTCTTCAAAAGAAAGGTAGGTAGCAGAACCAAATTTTCAGCCAATGGACCCCCGGGTTCAGTCCGGAGGTCCATTGTTTTAACCTCGCTTTTCGCCAATATTTATTATACGTTATCTGCGACAACATGTTTGGTATATGGAGATTTAATACCTGGATGCCGGTTTTCAAACATCGAGCCGCAAGCGAGGTGTTTAAATGAGACATCCAGGTATTAAATCTGCATATACCATACATGTTGGCGGAGATAACGTTTGTGTCCCGTTTGAAACACAATAAAAACATAGTGGAAACAAATTTGTGGACGGGTTTCTCACGCATCGTAATCAGCTTGACCAAACGCGTGAATAATTGTTTTGTTTTCACACACACAAAAGACAACAGTTAGAGTTACATCCCTTCCCTTGGAAACGTGTAAACAAATCGGCAATTTTGTTATCAGATTTGCTCTGTTTTCATTTTTCTGGAGTTGTTTGATTTAATTATTCGACTATTTAATTTAGAACAGTAAAATATGATCGAATTGTCGGAAATCTGATGATATTTGTGACTATTTTCAGATTTTTTGATTCGATTTTTATATCGAGGCGAGGAAAAGCGAAAACATGTCGGCGGAGATAACGTTTTTGACGCGTCTCAAACACAATAGAAACATAGAGGAAATAAATTCGAGGACGCGTTTCTCACGCTTCGCAATCAGTTGGATAATTGTTTTGCTTTTACAAACGCACAAGACACAAGAGTTACATCCATTGGATCGTTAAGGAAACGAGTAAACAGTATTTTGTTGACATGTCGTCCCGTGAGTTCCAATGTGTTCTATGTGTCTCCTGGCACATAGAACTAATTTGGTACTCAGGCGACGAATTATTGGTCTTAATTTATTCTTCTCAAGTTGTTTCATTTTAATTATTCCACTATTTAACCCTTTACCTAACATGAAAAGCAGACGACACATGCAAAAAATATTCTTGAATAACTAATTTTTTTTATTTTTTGTTTCAAAAACATAGGTTATGACCCCTCGTTGGAACGAGCTCGACGAGCTCGTTCCAACGAGGGGTCATAACCTATGTTTTTGAGACAAAAAATGAAAATATTTTGAAAATTAATTGGCGATTTTTGAGAATAGCGCTGGCCGGTTTTGGCGTTACGTTGGGTAAAGGGTTAATTTATAACGACAAAATATGATCGAAATGTCGGAAATCTGATGATATTTGTGAATATTTTCAGGTTTTTTGGTTCGATTTTTATATTGAGGCGAGCAAACGCGGAACGCATTCGTTTAAACCACACACCCCGATGTTTCGCGTGCGCTTATACCCTAGATGTTGCACTCCCTCATATACCTTGGATGTTGGGTGCACCCTTTGCCATGACTATTTGTCCAAGGTATTCTGACCAATCAAAAGTCAGAATATATCGGGATATAGGGACAAAGGATGTTAGAGTTAGTGTTCGGTTTTAAACTCTGTTCTGTAGAGGATTTGGTGGTAGGGGTGGGTGGGTTGGGGTGAGGTGGTAGTCAGCCTAATTACAGCACAGGTACACTATATATGAAGGTATGAGGTCTTATCTGTAGAAAAAATGATACATGAACCAGTTTTAGGGATTTTAGGCCCGAATATATAAAAGAAGGACATTTTTCAGGAAAGTTGAATAGGGGGAGTGAGTCCGTTTCGGTCACCCCTAGCTACGGTGCTGGTGATATCCCACTCTCACGGACTGCACACTCGTATATCACATATAGGATGACCCTTCATAACTGTATATATGGGAGAAGGAAGTACACAGTAATTCTATAACAGTTTTTTACATAATGACCTGTTCTGAAAGTTCACTCCTGTATCCGAATTACCTCCTCTGATGGATCCAAAATGTCCGAGGGTGACAACTCCCACCTCTCAACCAAGCGTTTTTGTTGCTTCATCGTTAAATGTGGTGGGCTGTGGTAATTAGTATTCGTTTATCTATTACGGGAATTTCAATTCCCTCGACTAAAAGATCGGTTCCTATGTAGAATATCTTGGGGAAACCCTACCTCCTCCAACAAATGACAACCCACGTGCTTTATTGAACATTCCCTTTATTGTGTCAGTAATATAAAGCCGAAGTGAACAGATGCACTGTTCCCATATACATTTGTTAGCTAAAATTCCAAATATATCATTCGAAACGGGACTTTCTGTAAAAAAATTAAAAAGTGTCATTGACAACAAAATTTATGAAAGCTAATTCACCCGATATGAAAAAAGGCATTTGACCTTTAATGTGCCCAGCAATTACAGATATATCAAAATGCATTCTACACATGGTATGAATTTCTATGAAAACAGCTGTTGACAAGTTCTACCAATGTTTACAAGTGTTCTTTCACTCTACTAATTAAAAGGTGATAGAAATATAGCGTGGAAGTATGTGCGATTCCATAAATCACTTTTATGTGTTTTTTCAACTTCATACACGATTTCATCGTGTGAAAATGAGGAACTGTTCTATAAACATGTCACTAAGATTTCATTGGTTAACTCTAAATTTCCAAACAACCAATGAAAACTGATACCACATATTTCATAGAAAATGTATTTTTTATGTATTTGTTAGCATCAGGAAAAAATGTTGGACATCTATTCATACGTTAAATTATACCGTGTTTCTAGTGGCATATAAACTCACGGACAACAAATCATTATTACTGGCTGAGGGCTAGATTATTTTTGGTGGTCTGAATTTATTCATTAAAATTTGTTTATTACAAATTATTGGAAAGTGCCAACAGGCACTCTCCAAAAATTTCTAATAAAACAAATTTATATAAACAAAATATTATCTGTGTTTGACTGAATTTAGAACAGCAGCGAGGAAAATGTTGGCCTTTGCTCTGCTACCCTTATGTTTTAACCCTTTACCTAACATGAAAAGCAGACGACACTTGCAAAAAAAATTCTTGAATAACTATTTTTTTTCATTGTTTGTCTCAAAAACATAAGTTATGACCCCTCATTGGAACGAGCTCGACGAGCTCGTTCCAATGAGGGGTCATAACCTATGTTTTTGAGACAAAAAATGAAAAAATAATTAAAATTAATAGGCGGTTTTTGAGAATAGCGCTGGCCGGTTTTGGCCGTTACGTTGGGTAAAGGGTTAAAGCCCTGATAATGGCTTATAGCACCCAACCCCAAATTTTTCAGTGAGATCGACGAATATTTTACAGTAAAGGGGCCAGTCGACTTTGCGTTCAAAGGTGTGACCAACAATAAGTCAACACTACGGCCCAAATAAGTCCGTTGGATTAAGATTAACTTATTACTGGTCCTCCGCGAGTATTATTTGTTGTCCATTAAGCTGGTTGCGTACCCAGAAACAATTTTTATGTCAACTAATTATGCACATTATGGGGGCGAGGCAAAATGTCAACTGTAGAAAACGGGGAACTAATAGATATCCTCTGGCAGTGGAGTCGCGAAGATGACCGAATGTGGTAGGGGGTGTAAATCCGATTTGTCGCGACTGTGACGGCGCAGGTCCCGACTGACCAAATATTCCAATTACATCATCAAGGCAGCCCTTCGTTGAAGGCCTGCCTTGATGATGTAGTTGCAATATTATCCAGTCAGGATTACACTCAGATAAATCCGCGCCAAATTTGGTTCCAAGTAGAACTCAAACCCATCGAAGAACCTAAACCAATTAATCTTTATGTAATCTACAACCAAGCAATTTCATATAGAGTTGTCTAACTTGTTTACATAAAATATGACGTTGTCACGCAAATTAACGCAGGCGTGATGGAAGAAACGAAAACGTGTTTCTGACGTTGCTTCGTCGCCATTTTGAAACTTTGTCTTAGCGCGGCTTTATATTTTACAATTTAAACAATGTCCCGAGGGCTTGATAGTCGTTTAATGTGAAAGACTGAATAACCAAAAACATGTGTATGTATGTTTCTAAATAACCAAATTGCTTTCCATTACAAAGACAAACTAAAGAACCAACGTTGGTTCTTCGAGGAACCAAAATTGTTCCGTGTTCATGGTTTAAAAATTCAAGACTTCTTTGAAATTTATTTGTGGATAAAAATATACTTAAATAAGAGTGACGAATATCTTATTTAATTAACATGTACCGCACATAGACTCTAAATTGGCAATGCTGAGTCCACAAAACGACGAATCGTGTTCTACAGACGTCTATTGGCATGATTGAGATGCAGGCTGCAAGCGGAGAGGTCCTCGGTTCGAATTTCACCTCCAGCAACCGCGTTGTGTCCTAAGGCAAGGCACCTATTCCCAATTGCCCACGTAGGGGCACAGTGGCATTGTGTACTGAGGCGCACTGCACGTCGATGGTGCACTCGTCTTCAACCAATGCAAACTCTGCTTGTGTGGAGTTAGTACGTTGGATAGTCTGACAGTTGCTCGCCGTTACTGGGTGGTTCTCTCCGTGTACTCCGGATTCCTTCAGCCGTAAAACTGTTAGACACGAGGTGACCTGGCTGTCGAAAGTGTCGTTAAACCCCAATCAATATATAAAATTTGTATAATTGACTGTTTGATACAAGTCGAAGTATTAAATCGAATCTCGAAGAAAGAGCATGATTACAAACAAGAGCGATAGATATCTAAGAACCTAAATCGGATAAAAATGTCCCGACTGGGGAAATTATTTGCCGCGACACGCCCTAAATCGTCCCTTCGTGGCGCTACAGTTCACTTAGCGTAACGGCCATATCCATCCAGCGCTATTTACAAACGTCGTAATTCTGTGTGTCTCAATTGTTGGTTCCTAAAATATGGATTGTGATCACCCATTGTAATGAGGTCGCCCAGATTCTTCTAATGCAGTGGGGTCGGGGGCATAAAATAGAATGTCTTGTAAAGGTTGTTATTTGGTCGTGTCAGATAACGAATTAAGGTTTTGAAAAGCCCAGTGCTCACAGTAATTGTAAATACCTGTTGGGCGAAACCCACAAGATTGTGTTGTAGCAGCACTACTGTCCTCATGCGCGTACACTGTAAAAAATATAGGTTCTCTTCAGAACCAAAACTGGTTCTAATCTTGTCCCTGAGATGGAACCAGTTCCGTTTAAACAGTATTTATTTCAAATTAAATAAATTTACTAAGATTAGCATTCAATTTTAACAGAATATTACATGAACTGAAGTAGATTCAGCAGTAAACTTGGAGCTTATTCAGCGCAGTCGCCAAACATTTGAAACAAAGGAGATATGAACAGTTGGCATATCGAACCAGTTTTGGTTCTGTATAGAACCAAAACTGGTTCGATATGCCAACTGTTCATATCTCCTTCGCTTTATAATGATTTGAGACAACCTCGTATAAGCTCTAAACTTACGACTGAAACCCCCTCAATTTATATTTAATTCTGTTAATATTTAATGTTAATCTTTATAAATTTATTTGATTTGAAATAAATACTGTTTAAACAGAACTGGTTCCATCTCAGGGACAAGATTAGAACCAGTTTTGGTTCTAAAGAGAACCTATATTTTTTGCAGTGTAGCTTTCAAAAGGGCTAGGCTTCTTCGTCGAGAAAAGGGATGTTACTTTGCAGGTGGAACGGATCTCCGGATAGCTGTTACATCTTACATGATGGGTTGTAGCATGCACTAGTATAATTTCAACATTACCGAATCCATCTCAATTTCATATTTGAGGGAGTCTATCGTGTATGCAGCGACCAAATCGGTTATCTCGTGGCAATTTCACTCAAAGAAACAAAACTGGTTCATCAGTTTGTCCAAAATAGGAACCAAATTTGGTTACAGGGAACCAAATATACATATGTTTTGTTTCTTCATTCTTTCACAATAACTGGACTGTCAAGACCTCTGGGCGTTGTATATATTGTATAATATAAAGCCGTGCCAAGTTGAAGTTTTAAGATGGCGACGAAGCAAGGCCAGAAACACTTTTTCGATTGTTCCACCAAGCATGCGTCAAGCTGCATGACAACAATGTTATGCGAAAAACAGTATTCTGTTGGTAAACCAAATATTAACTCAATAACATTATAGATACCAAGTGGTGTGTCAATTAACCAGGTAACGTCTTGCGAACACACAAACTATTTCACGTTTTTAGGCACATGCGCAAGAAGAAGCCCATTATTCATTGACCAACAGACCCAGTAACTTAGCAAGATCACGAATAATTTTGTAATGTGCTTAACCGGGTCGGGATGGGGACGGTATGGCCTTAGGAGGCATGCACTCCACCACCTATTCACAAATGGACTTACAATCCAAGTTTGGACTGAACAGAGTCTGACGCTATGTACGAAGGTTAACACTTTACCTAGCACAAAAGTCAGACGACACTTGAAAACAAAATTCCCGAAGAACTAGATTATTTCACTGTTTGCGTCAAAAACATAGCTTTTGACCACAGCTCGTTCCAATGCGGGATCCTAAGCTATGTTTTAGCCCTTTACCCAACGAATCAGCCGCATCCGCCCGCGTAATGTGCCAATTCAGCAGTTGAAAAAATATTATTTTACAAAAAAATTCAACAAAACCATATCATGTGACTCCTCGTTGGAACGAGCTCGTCGAGCTCGTTCCAACGAGGGTTCACATGATATGGTTTTGTTGAATTTTTTTGAAAAATTTCAAAAAATGATATTCAAAACAATAAATTTCGATATCGTCTGCGTTGGGTAAAGGGTTAAAGACAAAAATGGAAAAAAATAATGAAAATTGATTGATAATTGCGCCGGCCGGTTTTGACGGTAAATGGTTAAGACTGCTATCTACGTCTTCCATGATCCAAAAAGGTTCGCTTTGTCGACAAAGTGGAATATTTTAGCATACGCCAGCGACTATTTAAATTCTACACTGGTTTTAGGCCAAAGCATCAAATTCCTTACATACTATGACAGGTGGCTTGAGAGTTTGCTACCGCATGTGCCCGTTTTTGTCGAGACGAAGTATTAACGCAACATCTCACATCAAATTCAGCCTACCCATATTACTAGTTCTGATCAACAATTCTCTCTAGGTGACCAATTTCAGATTGAACTAATCTTAATTTAGGAGTGAACCATGGCGTTGCTCTCGTTGAATTTGTAAGGTGAGTGGTTGAAGGGTTAACTCGACGTTGTACTTAGAATTCCCTCGTTCCTGTTACTGATAAAGAATATCCCAGTGTGCCAATTTCCAGCTTGATATCTCTGAAAGTGTAGGAGTGCATCATGCGTATCGGTAGTTGCGGGACCATCTAATGGTCTTTTACTGACCAAATTACCACCAGGTGAAAATGTTGCCTGGGTCGGTAAAGGCACTGCGGAGTCTATAGCCCACAAACAAACGTGGACAGAAAGGCAGAAAGAGAAAAACATTCACTTTTCATTTATTAAGATACCTCACGTGGGGGCGCCGATGCCTCAGCTTTTACGCCATGGAACAGCGGTAGCCTGTTTTGGTCGTAACGTTGGATAAAGGACATTTCTTTGCAAAATTTTGTCTTCAATAGATAAGTTCAGAATCGCCCTAAAACATTCATGTTCTGCCCTATTTTGGTAATTTTGACACAACTTGGTCACCCCAAAATATTTGGGAAGTAAGCGCCAGTCCTTGATCCCCCGATACCGACGCATAATAATAATAATAATAATACTTTATTGCACAACCAAATGTGATACAAAATGGTATGGCTTGAAAAACTAGTATGACGTAAAAACACATATTGAAAGAATAAAAGAATTAAAACGTCTGAGCTTGTAAGTAGTGAACTGAACCCACGAGATAGAGAAAGCACACGTACACACATACACCCTGTCACACCCATACACCGGACGCCCCTTACGCATGCCTAAACCCTCACACACACACCCTTTCGCTCACCCCCCCCCCCCCCACACACAATCGCTTCCCAGTATACACCCACATATACACCGTGGTTCGCCTGAGACGTGGTTTGTTGCTAAGCCCTTTTTTGTCGTCACAAGCCTAGTATATACTCGCATATGACAACCTCAGTTGTTACCAACGACGGGCGAAGGGTTTTTCAAGTTTTGGTTAGGGGTCCAATTTCGGGTCGAATCGAAGCAGGCCGGGGATGTCGAATCAAAACGAATATCGAATTGAATCTCACTACTTTTCTGGTTGCAGATATTGCACCTTTTTACAATGGTAAATATATATTGCCGGCCTCCTCTCATGTACTGTTTGCAACGGCGATTCTTCTGTTTGGGCAAGTCAACCAAGAAAGCGGAAAATTGCTGGAAGGAATTTAAGCAGTTTCGGAAGCGGAACATCATTGAACTCTTCTTCTATCATCCAGTCACCTGTACACGAGACCTGACGACTGAAAAAAAGTTCAAGTGCGACACTTTTAGTATTTTGAGAATATCTCGACAATTCCAAAATTTTCGAATCAACACGACTCGAATCGAATCATCGGAACTATTTCGAATGGAAGAGAATTTTGAAGCACAACCGAGCTCTGGTTTTGATTAAAGTGGACTTGAGGACCCATAAACATTCAATCGGAAAACCAAATCGGAAAACAGAAGTAAGAACCTTTAATTAAAATTCCGCGCGATTTCTCTCACAGCCAGTATTTGTATGGTCAGGGACAATCTTCTTGCAGTCTACAGTCTAGTGAGAAACTAAACCAGGAACAGGAATGCCAGTTACCCATCACACCAACGAGTTTATTAACCCTTTACCTAACGTGAAAAGCAGACGACACTTGCAAAAAAAATTCTTGAATAACTAATTTTTTTCATTTTTTGTCTCAAAAACATAGGTTATGACCCCTCGTTGGAACGAGCTCGACGAGCTCGTTCCAACGAGGGGTCATAACCTATGTTTTTGAGACAAAAAATGAAAAAAATAGTGAAAATTAATTGGCGATTTTTGAGAATAGCGCTGGCCGGTTTTGGCCGTTACGTTGGGTAAAGGGTTAAGCAACAGGAAATTTTTAATTACTGCTGCATGGCGATGCACAACCTACTGGCGAGTCATTTCGGCGACATCCCTGGCACCCAACATGCTTTCATTGTAATAACTAAACATTTGGACTCAGTCTCCTCAGAAGCCATGGTACTTCCTAAATTACGAACTCACTATATTGCACCAGCTCGTCTCCTGAGTTCGAATGTGTTCTATGTGCGTACTGGCGCATAGAACACATTGGAACTCAGGGGACGAGTTCTGATGTAACTTTCCGTGCTCATTCACAGTCCCGAGATACCAAACTGGTAACTCATCGTCACCGTCACTCACTCTTCCTAGTATGCAGCATATTTTAACAAAAGTCGTATAACGTACCCAAGTTTGACAAATCTTATATGTATAAGTGCCGCACAAGTCACATAGCAATCGACGTTCATAATTTGTTATCATCTGCTGAGCATTTTTATTTTGGCCTAATTTGATATACTTTAGCATTGCGGATGACACTTAGTTGCACTCATGGGACGAATTAATAGTATTATCAGCTTATATTATAACTGAAAGTAAGTCAGTGGTATAAAACATAATTCTGAACTCCTCTTTATTAAAACATATAACATCATTGTTTAAAATTTAGACGGTTTACGTGGCACATCGTCTATCTGAAGGAAATATAGGCCAACTTACAGTTCTGCGAAGCTGAAAGCGTTCGATGAGGTTCGAACACTGAACTGTTGCAGACACATCGCATCTTGGAAGATTCTTATGTAGCTCTCTATACTAACTGCCAAGCAACTCTAAACCAACAAAAAATGAAAAATAAAAGAATAAAATTACCGCGGCTATAGTATACACCGTTCACATCATACAAGAATATATATTACTGTATATTCTAAAATTAAAATTGTGACGGACTTTCGGGGACGTAGCAAAACTAAATGAATTTGGTGTGTGTGTGAGGGGGAGGGGGGGTGGTGGAGATGCACACTACATATTTTCCCCACTATATTTAACCTCGTCCGTGTGTTAAGAATGTGTATTCTCCGTAGATGAAGGTACATGGTCTTCCATGGAGTAAAAACACCCCAATTACTTTTTTAAAGGCTTAAGTACCCAGGTATCCAGAAAAGTTTGAACTTCACATGTATTTTAACCCCTTGAACGCTGGTGGTACCTTCCATTTCAGTTCAGTGTTAGTAATTGAAAACGTCCATATTTATTAATTGTGGGTAGACCAATTAATATTTTCAATGTGCAGATTGGGAATGCACGTTAAAAATATTAATTGGCCCATCCCACACTTTCACTTTGCAGCCGTCCCACTTAATCCTTTAAACCCGAGCGGACGCTTTTCGAGCCAGGAACATGATACGTCATAATTTCATTAAATAGGATGGATTCTAAGGAACATGATACGTCATAATTTCATTAAATAGGATAGATGCTAAGTGTAGGTGTGTTGTAGACCAATCAACATTTTCAACTTGCAACCCCAAAACTGCACGTTGAAAATATAAATTGGTCTACCCCTAAGTAATGAACATGGACTCTCCCAGTCGCTGTCATTGAACTGATATGGAAGATACCATCAAAGGATTAAGGAATGATATCGTAGCATGTTCCTGGACCGGAAAAGCGGTATTTCCTTTAAGGAGTTAAACACAAGTGGACAAATACTAATTTGTACAAAAATATGTGGTGCTTTCAAGTGATACCATTGTCCAGTTTTGATACAGCAAAGCATTTTCCAATGATGTAGAATTACTGCAGTTCCCTCTTTTTTACCTTTTCACTGGTATAGACGGTTCAGACAGAAAATAAAATATGAACCCTCACCATCCATCGCCCATTCTCTACACAGACATACCTCGATGACATGGGGATGTTATATGCATGGCAATCCGGCGAGGACCAACATCGATCACAGATATAGCATTATTCGCATATGAATGTAAGTAGTTGGATTTTCTTGTATAGTAGTTGTTATTTAGAAAGAAAATGCTCGCCCTGTAACCAATAAATAACCACACACGACAAATGGAACGTCAAGATAGCAACGCTTTGCGAAGTTCCAAGGAATGTTGAAGAGAAACTGTTCTTGATCTTTTTTCTCTGTCGAGCACCTGTCGGTGATGTAAAGTGTAGCTACAACATTTCTAGCTGATGGGCCTCTTCATATTTCAATTTGATTGATTATTACATCAAAAGAAAATCGGGGAAGTGTAATCGCCTGCATAATTGATGTTTAAAAGTAGATAGAGAAATATATCTGTGCGGAGAAAGGCCAATTGTTTTGAAGGTATGAAAGCTCGAACAGGTGCGGCCTTCATCATTTTACATTAGAATTCCAGCTTTCATACTAATCGTATTTATACTTACACGTGAACAAACGTAGACAAAATGGATGTAATTGTATCCACAATGAAACTCCAGTTCATGGCTTATAAGAATGGTGCTAAACGGAAAGTAGTGTAACATTTTCTGGAGAATTGCCACTTGGCCTACCTTTACACCACCTTTTGTATTTTGCTGCCCATTAAGCCCCCTTTTCTGCTGCTGTTCATTTAGATGACCCGCCGTTATGCAACGCAACACTGTGAGGCAGTCCATTTTGTCACAGCGACAAAATGTAGCTACGACAACATATGGCGACAAGAAAATGCCGCATCGGACACCGCATCGATTCTAAGAAAAGAAAAGGGGAGGCTCAAGGTAAATAGGCGATGAACATAATCTTTACCTAACTTAAATACAAAACTTCACCTTTCACCCCAAAAAGGGTGCTTACAGCCCAATAAAGGCCATAAGCCCTGTGTTTGGAGCAAAAAGGGAAACTGTTCCCTTAATGTTAGGTTAGGTTAGATTTATTTATTTATTTATTTATTTATTTTCTGGGGTTTAATGACACAGTCGACATTCAGGGTCACCTCGTGTCTCCCAGTTTTACAGGTGGAGGATGCCGGAGTACCCGGTGAGAACCAACAAGTAGCGATAAGCAACTGTGATACTCCCAACGTACTAACTCCACAGAAGCAGGGTTAGTATTAGTTGAAGACAAGTGCACCATTTATGAACAGTGCGCCTCAGTACACAGCGCCACCCTGCCCCCACGTGGGCAACTGAGATTAAGTGAGATTACGTTAACACAGTTGTTGTTTTACGGGGATCGAGCCGTGGACCGTTCGGTTTGAAGTCCAATGCCGGAACCTTCGAGCTTCCGCCCTTCCTGTTCGCTTATATGAACACGACGAGGAACACTGTTGACGAATAGATAGAATAAAGTACAACAACAATAACGGGCAAAGCACATTGAGTCATTGTTAAAGTCATTTTCGTACAGCCTGCAGAATCTATGTAAACATTCTAGCCCTTTACCCAACGAATCGGCCATATCAGCACGCGTAATATGCAAATTCAGTAGTTGAAAAAATATTATTCTTCAAACAATTTCAACAAAACCATATCATGTGACCCCTCATGGAACGAGCTTGACGAGCTCGTTCCATTGAGGGTTCAGGTGATATGGTTTTGTTGACATATTTTGAAAAATTAAAAAAATGGTATTTAGAATAATAAATTTTGATATCGTCTGCGTTGGGTAAAGTCTGGACATTGTATAATACCTTATTTTTAATTTTATAAAATTGCAGTACACTGTCGTGCAGCATTTTGTTGTCGTGGTATTCTGTCGCTCCCGTAAAATGATCTGCGGCATATGGTCGCGCTGTATAATATCGTTCGGCAAAATGTCGTAGAGAGAGAGAGAGAGAGAGAGAGAGAGAGAGAGAGAGAGAGAGAGAGAGGGAGAGAGAGAGAGAGAGAGAGAGAGAGAGAGAGAGAGGACCGTGCATCCTTAACTAATATCCATGAACTCTGTGGTCCTAAATTATACTATCTGCTCGGGAACCGAGTTTATAAAGAGGTTTATTACCCTTACACTTAAAATCAAGTCAGAGTGGCTTGGTTTGATGAAAACTTCAACAGAATGTGGCATCAACCAATCAATGGACTACTTCTATTTGTATGGGTATATTTTTGTTTTTTTTTTGAACCAGTGACTTATAATTAACAAGGTAGCAGAGAGTTTTTGTTATTCTAGACAGCAAATCCAGTTGCTATCGGCAATAAGCTACAATTCATTTATATTATTTCGGATTTTCGAAAAATGCCAAAAAAAAAAAAAACCCAAACCCCCCAAAATGGACTAGTTAAGTTTTACTTGGTCGAATATATTCCATTTCAAGCGGATGGGCCACATTACGATGTACAAAAGGTTAAAAAATGTGCTATGTATCATTTTTGTGTTTTGTGATTAAATAATACAAAGGTGTGCACAGTGTCAACCCCTTACATAACGTAACAAGAAAAACCGACCAGTATTATAAAAAGGCATCAAAATTTTGTTATTTTTTCATTTTTTAGGAGTGATCACTCTCATTTTTCCGGCAGTCCCCGACGAACCACTGGAAACGTCATGTAAAGTTACATTTTAGTTTCTGATAGTGTCTGTTAAGCAGAGAAAAGGGTAACATATTTTATGACGGATATCCGTTTAACCACACACAAAATCATGACGTAAAAATGATAGAGGCACGTTCAAAAATTATTTGGAGTAAAAATCAACCCAGCTCAATTGAGTTGAGTTAATATGAAACCAATTGGGTACATATTCACCCAACACAGTTGATTTAGTTTAATAGATCACCCGAATGAAAGAAAAAGTGACCACTCACCGGCCGTCGTCCGTCGACTGTCGTCGTGAACATAGTGTTTGCGCCTGTTCCTCCGAAACCACTGAACCGATTTCAGATTAATTTGAGGTGATCGATTGCTCTGACATCGCATTTTGTGTTTTGTTTAAATCAACGTGCCCATCCCGATAGGTGAAGGGGGGGGGGGGAGATGTCCCAAATTAAAAATAAAAGTGAGTACAATGTCCTGATATTTGGTATGGCGCCTCCTGTTGCGGTGTACAATCATGTTTGTTCAAACGAAGTTCGTGGAGTAATATTTGCCTTTTCTATTTTCTAAACCTATGGTCCGATTGGAACTAAATTTGGTATGCGTATTATTGAGTCATAAGTACTTGATGTCCATTTCCCGATGGAACCCCAGGAGCTAAAAATAGAAATATTTTCAAACGCCCATATTTCCCACATCACACGGAACAGAGAACTGTTATTTGGTACAAATGATCATTAGAACCAGTAGAATGGAATAGTAAAAAAAATGCCATTGGTTGTATCAGGGTGTTTTGTGGGATACCGAGCAGTGAAAAAATACTGAGTCAGCACATTTACAAAAATTAAAACAAATTTCTTTACAAGAACCACTGATCGGAATCTTTGGATATCTGGTATACAGAATTCATAGGGTGGGTGAGGGGGGAGAGGTCAGATCCACCTTTGTTAAAATTAAGCCACTTGGTTCATATTTGGGCTTAATACGGTTGCCCGAATTTAACAATATAGGGAATAATCTTTAAAAATCTTCTTCAGAACCACCAGCCAGAAATTTTTACACTGAGGCCCATGGGAAAAATAATTGAAGCATTTTTTACACAAAGAATGAGTTGAGTTGAAATATTTTACGTGTTATGTCCATCTAGTTCAATCTTTATAGTTCTACGTACAATGTTTATGTTATTTATTGGGTGATTTTTTATTGCTTCCTTCTTCTTTTGAAAAATGGTCCTAAAAATTGTGTATCAAATTAGTAAATTTTACGAAAATAGTCAACCGCTGGTGTGTTTATTGCACTTTTTTGAGCTTTTTAAATTTTGTTGCAACTTTTACATGTTATTTTAGTAATCTGCCATCAATACTGAAGATAATAATTATTTTGGAATGAGATGGAAAATTAATTCGTTAGAGGCTTTTCCTTTTCGATTTTTTGTTAAGAATAAATAATTTTCTATTGTACATTTTATTTTCACTTTTCAGTTTTACCTTATACATATATAATCCATAAATTAATCCATACGAACATAGTGTTTTTTTCGGCTTCAAATACAACTTTTTGTGAATGAACGAACTAACGAACCGAACAAACGAACGAAGAGCGAACGAACGAACGAGCAAACGATCGAACGGACGGACGAACAAACGGACGGACGAATGTTGCAATAAAGTATTAGGTAACAACATTTCTTCTGAATCTGCATATTTTGATATTTTGTGAACCCTCAAATGTGAGCCTTGTAAAACGAACGAAATAATTAATTTAAATGAGATTTTTTGTTGTTATTTTATCGCAGCGCTCGGAACGCTCGCATTGCGGTTAGTGTATAAAGTTCTTAATTTATATGAATTTACATACTTCACCATTTGACCCTTTGAACTCTGGTGGTATCTTCCAAGCCAGTTCAATGGCAGCAATCAGAGTCCATATTTATTATTTGGGGTAGACCAATCAATGTTTTCAACGTGCAGCCTCGGGGCTGCACGTTGAAAATATTGATTAGTCTACCCTACATTTTTACTGAAAAGCCATCCTACTGAATGACGTTATTTATTATTTATTTATTTATTTATTGGTGTTTAAGGTCACATTTTTCTGCACAATGGCTAATCATGACCACGACAGTTTTACGGGTGGTGGAAGCCGGAGTACCCGGAGAGAACCACCGAGCAACGCCGAGCAACTGTCAGCTCCCCAACGTACTAACTCCACAAAATCAGGGTTAGCATTAGTTGAAGACAGGTGCACCATTGACGTGCATTACACCTTTGTGCACAGCGTCACCGTGCCTCCACGTGGGCAATGGGGTGAAGTGTCTTGCCCAAGGTCACAACGCGGTTGCCGCATGTGGGATTCGAACCGAGGACCTCTCGGCTTGCAGCCTGCACCTCTACCTATTGAGCCACAGCGCCCCCACTGAATGACGTTATGATGTATCATGTTTCTGGCCGGAAAAGCGGCCACTCAGGGTTCAAATGGTTAAGTTTCTACAGAAAACATTACCACTAAAATCTGTTGTACAATTTATTTCTCCTTACATTCACACAGGATCTAAAGTTACAAATCTCCCATACAATAAGATTTTACTTCAGAATGTGGTCACAATGTGGAAAACAAGCGATCTTTTCTCTCTCACTATCCGGTATCTTTCCCAAAGCTAACAATAGATTAGGCCTATACTAACTTCAATCCCAAGACATAAAACCTCCATGAACAATATGTATGTTCGGGGCATTCCATTAACTTACAAATTAACCAGCAATATTTATTATCTTCAAAATACCTCATTATCGTCCGTTGATTAAGAATTTCAACACCGAACCAAATGTGACCAATAAAATTAACATAAGTTAGAAAACCATTCAGCCCTAATAACCATTAGCGAGAGAACCGACATAAGCGTCTATCCTCTTCCAGCAGCTCACATTGCCTGTATCATGAAACGGAACTGACAGCCCTACATGACATAACTTGCACACCCATTGAGATAATTACCAAAGAGTTGTACATTGAAACATTTGCCAAAGAGAGTGGCGGCCGAGTGAATAAGTGCGCTGGTCCCTCCTGCAAGAGATCCCAGGATCGATCCCCGGTCGGGGAAAGTTCTCGATGTGTCTGAACACTCTCTGTCAGCAACAAGTGTGGGGTTGATGCTGTCACAGCGTACCACCCTGTCGAGTGGGGACATAAAATGGCTGTCCTCTGTGCCGAGAGAGACACACACCGTGCAGGCAAAATACCCCTTCGTGGTATTCGAGAAGAGCGAGGCCAGGACGTTGCCGCTACGAAGGTCATCCCACACACTTGCGTCGCTGGGCCAAGTAGAGGCGTTAATAAAAGTTACACAACTTGTTCGCCAATCCTTGTAAAACAAAAAAAAAAAGATTAAATTAATAAATAAATAAATAAATAAATAAATAAATAAGAGTTGTACAAAACCAAAACAGTATTAGAAAAAAACATTCCTGCAAGTATGTTATTAAAGATATAACAAATCACATATATAGTTGGGCGTGTACTGATCGACAGGACTAGATGATCTGAATACCAGGAAATGTGCACTAACACACTTCCTTAATAAGAAGATGATTGAAAATTTCTTTCCCCTATAACACAAAACGCGGTATTTAATTACGTACTTGTCGAACTGTCTACGAATCGAACTTACGTTTTCGCTGTGGTAAGTCCAACTTTTAGGAGTAATGTAGTGTGCCAACACGCTACATGATTGAACATTAGGAACAACTGGATATGTACCGTGGAAGGATGTCAATATTCTAATATTTGTGAAAAGGAAGTAGTTTTCTGATTGTTCCAGTAAGTTTCCAGGTGCTTTGGGGGAACAGAGTGAATATTTATAGGATCGTACCCACCTTACCTTTCACATTGTACACTTTTGAAAGGAACATGTGATTCAAGTGAAAAATGTGACAAAGAATCTTGTTTTGACGACAGAATGACAGATAAACAAAACTGTGTTTGTGAAAGGTAATTTCTCTTGCTTCAAGAAAAAGTACTAAGTGTAACGTTCATTTCTGTTTGCATATATGAATATAATGGGAACATGAGGCCAAAGGGAGCCTGAAATGCACATCCGATCCGATCATTACTTCTGGACAAAGAGATGTAAGTATTTAAAAGAAAGTCGGCGATGCTTGGCTTTTATTTGCGAGACATCTCAGAATTCCCATGCACAAGGAAACTGCATTAATATAAATACTTCATATGAAGAGACAATTACCAACTTCTACAAAATACAGAGTACTAAAGTTGAAAAAGTCAAAACGACTAGAGGTCTGATTGGTAGGAACTTGACTTGAACAATATACAGTACAGTAACCTTGGACTGGGCAGTGATGTCCATGCGTGCGATTACCAGGTAATATAATCAACATCAGCAAAATATTTATTAACTCTTTTGGCGCGACAGGCGACTAAAGTCGAAAGACGGCAGACCGCGGAACGGTACTGTAATAGTCATTTTAGCCAACTGTGTGTGTCCATTTCCAAGTGCTTTTAACCATTTACCCAATGCAGACGATATCAAAATTTATTATTTTAAATATCATTTTTTCAACAAAACCATATCATGTGACCCCTCGTTGGAACGAGCTCGACGAGCTCGTTCCAACGAGGGGTCACATGATATGGTTTTGTTGAAATTTTTTGAAAAATAATATTTTTTCAACTGTTGAAGTTGCATATTACGTGGGGGTGGGGGGGGGGGGGTGCGGCCGATTCGTTGGGTAAAGGGTTGAACAAGCATACGAATTCCTATGTTTCATGCACCATTTATGTCCTATCCATGAACAACGATATCGTCCCTTGAAAGTATAAAGATGCCATTTAAATATATACAGGAAATTATTTGAAAAACTGTCAATGAGATCATTAGAACATCTTTTAAAATAATAACGCTTTAGTCTAACAACCTACACTTTTTGTAAAATTCCTGATGAATATTAGGCGCTAAGAATTCTGTTTCTCAGATTATTCCGCGCCAAAAGAGTTAATGAAGCACCGGGTTATACCCGGAGCTTCATTAAATAAATTTTTGGTGATTATTCCTATATATAGTGTTTGGAATCTAATATTATTGAATCCGTGGAAATATTGCCTACCAGTTAAAAGTGACCATTCCACGGCGGCCGTACTGTAAGATCCCCAAAGGATTCGGAAATAAGAATAACAGAACGTCAATCACACACAGTTTTTGAGCCACTTGCGGGGCCGCGTTCTCTGTTGTCGCTGGATTCTTCTTCTTTGTCGCTGGTGTTTGGACTGTGGTCGCCTTTTCACAAACATACAACTGGAACTCTTTCACTGCCGTCGCTCGGCCACTAACGTATTGTCACTTTACCGGACGCTTTTGCCACCACTGCCGGCGCGCGGCCCCTAATGCACTGTCACTTTACTGAATGACTTTCCTCTAACATGTGACGAAATGTCACTCTCCACTGCAGTCGCACGGCCACTAATATATCTTCACTTGACTGGGCGATTTTCACTCAAGCAGTCGCCACTTATGTGGTTAAATTCTCCCCTCCATTTATCTCAGAATAAGGTTCATACAGGCAAAGCCTACTCAATCTATGTATCGTGTGACTTCTACAACAGGTAATGCCATCTACCTAAAGGACAAACTTCGTGAGCCTCCGGGGCTCGTACTTCCTACTTCTGGTCCTGCACTTATATATGGCCGCCGACTTGGCCGCGACTGTCCCTACTCTAAATATGAGCCCTGTGCCCCCCCCCCTTACATCACAACGTGCCTATATGTTCGCACCGATGCGGTGCCTCCTCTATCCTATAACATGGGACATCCCCAGCTCCTCGCCTACGACCCACAGTCTTACACGCCTTGAGACTGGAATGAAATCTTCGAGAAACCCCGACTCTTATTCGATCACAAGGACATTAATTCTCACTTGAATTGCCTCTCTTGAACTTGGCCGCTTAGATCTATCTTAATTTAAAATTCTCTTTTAAGTTTCTTTGAAAGTCTCGTATTTTCGGTATATGCTGACATTGGGTGACAGACCAGATACTTAATATGGGTATGTGTCCAGAACATGTGCGCTGTGCTGTTTTTACGACAATTACTTATTAACTGGACATAATTACACAGGTAATGCCTGCAGGAGAACACGGGTATTTTACTTCCTTTAGTCTATTACCAGTCTTCTCCTATGGCGTTCAGCACGTGCAGTAATTGCCACCAACCTTCATGCTTAATTAGCAGCGCATGAATTATTGCTGGTCTGTTTAAGTGACAAATCTGTTTTCGGGGTCCGTCAGATTCCTATCTTTACGCTTTATATTTAGCCCGAGTGAGAGAGATTATCAAAAATATATACACCTTTAACAAAACAATCGCAACTTTAACCTGTCACATTGACACATACAATTTGAGCACTTTTCTTTGAAAGAACAAATTTCCCATGTTTTGACTCATCATAGAAACCAAAATTTTAAATTCTAATACAGAAATGACTCTTTTATCACATGAAATAAGTTAAATGTATTTTTAGTAGGCTTGGGGTTGACTATAGGTATAACGGTACTAAATATTTGAAAAGTGGCACTCAGAAATGATGGGGTCTCCGAAATTAAATAACCTTGGAACAAATATATTGATTCAGAAAACGTTTGAAGTATTGCACTGTAATCTCGGTCTGATAGTATATTCTGTGGTTGGAATATTTTCTTTTCCCTGTTGATTTTATGTTAAATACCAGAACAAAGTTTTATTAATATTTAATGGTAAATACCCACCCAGTTATCACCCATTAATAACTTTTAATATTTGCAGGCTTCGTTGGCTAAAAATATATTAAACTGATTATGCTTAACCTTTTATACAAGATATGCATAGATTTTTGCATAATACACATGTAGGAAAGGAGGATCAGTAAGAACTTGATCCTACAGCCTTATAAGGCCTTAAATGGACACTGATTTTAAATACATTTACCTCTTCAACCCCGGATGACATTTCCTTATTCATTACTGTCTATAGCGAAATGGGTGGATCTATCTTGTATTTGTGAAGTGGATCCACTTCACAAATACAAGATAGATCCACCCATTTCGCTATAGACAGTAATGAATAAGGAAATGTCATTCGGGGTTGAAGGGGTAAATGTATTTAAAATCAGTGTCCATTTTCTCCACAATAGTTGGTTTTAAAAATTCTCATATTTGGTCTGTAGGTTCTAATCAGGGATGCAGAAACGGGAGCATGGGGTGCAGGCATAGGGGTATGTGCCCCGCACTCTATTTTCCACGGTCACGCTACGTGATTAAGTTGGAGATTAACAATTTAAGTGCATGCAAATGTATCTTCCCAGCTGAGAGCATACGACAGCAAATATACATCCCGAGCGTGTACTTCCCGCCCAAATGACAAGTTACTCACTCCGTAGACACTGCTTGCTTCATTGCACAAAACGCATGGCTCAAAGTTGAAATTGGCTGAATTTTATTCAGCAGTTTTATATGTGTTAAATCGTGGAATGCAAATATGCATGTTATTCAATATGTTTTGGTTGACACGCTTACCCGTCAATTTCTACCGGACAAGTGTTTTAGTACGCATGCTCTTGCGAGCTTGCGAACTTAAATTATTATCACTCAGCTGAATTGTAAAGCAAACAGATACATGTACTGGCTGTTTAAAATAGAAGTTTACCCTCTTTCAGCAGTAAAAAAAATAAGATACAGTCAAAAGATAAGTGAGTAGTTATGGAGTCACTTTGACGCTCGGGATCCCCGACCCTCTTCTGTAATTTCCTGGCAGTCTCACCCAGTAGAGCTCTGACTTTGTACGGAAGTTTCACAGTAAACTTTTAACCTCACAGACATACCCACATTTAACGATAAAAAGCCTGTTGAGTCAGTTTGTTGAAATAATGAGTTCCTCAATACTTTCAATGTCGAAGCATTCAGTGTTTCAGAAAACTTCGATCACCAAGTTTGTTTCATTAGCTGGGGATACGTCTTTAGTGTGATAATTCTACTATGAAATTTACGTATTGGGCCAGAACGCCCGGGGGATAGAGTACCAACTACCCCATACCTATACTGAAGTGTAATGGATTTGTCGTTCTTATATGATCTCCCAACTTATAATTTCTAGTAGCAGTTTCTGAACAACCGCACAATGATGGCATTCATTGAATGAACGTTCGTTCATTGGTTTAATAGGATCTGGTTACCAATGCCTGCTTTAAGGTGCTCTTGAGTGGGCCAAAAGGTATAAACGGTTGGCAAAACCTAACTGTATAGTTGCGCCGTGATCGTGATATAGTCGCACATAAGTAACCAGGTATCCGGACAAAATACCCTCGGACAAAATACCCTTAGGACATAATACCCTAAAAAAAATACCCTTAGGACATAATACCCTCAATGGGTAGGACAAAATACCCTCAGACCAAATGTATAAAAAAGTTGGATTTAAGGTGTTGGGGGGGGGGGGGGGGTGCGGGTAATTGCATCTAAGGCACTAGCCGGTGTTTTGTTTGAAATAACAAGTACCAATATTTTTAATTTTTTTTATTAACCCTTTACCTAACGTAACAGCCAAAACCGGCCAGCGCTATTCTCAAAAATCGCCAATTAATTTTCACTGCTTTTTCATTTTTTGTCTCAAAAACATAGGTTATGACCCCTCGTTGGAACGAGCTCGTCGAGCTCGTTCCAACGAGGGGTCATAACCTATGTTTTTGAGACAAAAAAATTAGTCATTCAAGAATTATTTTTGCAAGTGTCGTCTGCTTTTCAGGTTAGGTAAAGGGTTAAACTAAATAGATATGAAGCACAATACCAATGGCAGATGGCAATTGATTATATACATTTGGTCTGAGGGTATTTTGTCCGAGGGTATTTGTCCTACCCATTGAGGGTATTATGTCCTAAGGGTATTTTTTTTAGGGTATTATGTCCTAAGGGTATTTTGTCCAAGGGTATTTTATCCTACAATCAAGTAACCATAAACTCAAGAAACCATGAGCCATAAGATCGATAGCAATACTGAGTTCCTGCTAGGAACTATCGCTACCACTCTATAGAAGAACAGATTGCATGAATTAACCCTTTACCTAACATGAAAAGCAGACGACACTTGCAAAAAAAATTCTTGAATAACTAAATTTTTTCATTTTTTGTCTCAAAAACATAGGTTATGACCCCTCGTTGGAACGAGCTCGACGAGCTCGTTCCAACGAGGGGTCATAACCTATGTTTTTGAGACAAAAAATGAAAATATTTTGAAATTTAATTGGCGATTTTTGAGAATAGCGCTGGCCGGTTTTGGCCGTTACGTTGGGTAAAGGGTTAAGGAACTCGCCTTTGTATTCATTTGAATTTTGAAAAGTTCGGTCTATTTAGCAGATAAAGGATTAGGCTGTGCCAAGCCTCTACTTACTCCTTGATCAAACGTAGCGGACTTTTACGACCAACGCTAGTCACAGAAATCGACATTCAGATTTTATTATTTTGTATCCATTATTGCCCCAAATGCATAGCTGATGCCCCCTCGTCGGAACGAGCTCATCGAGCTCGTTCCTATGAGGTGTCATAAGCTATGTTTTTGAAGCAAAAAATGAAAATATTTAGTTATTCAAGAACTTTTGTTTGCTATTCGAGTTGAGCAAAGGGTTAAATACCCCAGATTCTGCACTCTATCTATGGCCTGTTGTCACACGAAAACCAAGTTCTACACAATCGATTGAAAACAGCGAAATAACAAATGCATACACGGCTGTTTGTTTTAGAAAACCTTCAAAGGACTATAATATAACTAGTACCGTTTGTCGGTATACGATAAAGCTAAAACACACGTTTATCAATCCTCCCACCAACCACCTGACAAATAAACAAAATATTCAAGTATTAACTTTAATTATAATTTGTTCTCCAGATGAATGTTTTTTTGGGAGGATACGCGAGCTGATTTGCTTTTGTAACCGCACGTTCTTTTTCTTATTTGGGAGTATCACCTGATTTTAAATATGTTTTCAAAATAGTATTTCATTTTCATCTCAAATTGGATACAACCCATTGCCTGCCACTCAGAGGCAAGGAGAGTTTCTTTTTATTTCAGATTTCGTGACACGGGTTTGTTCCTTTTAATTTGAAGTGATTACCGTTTTACTCGAAGACAAATTTAGAAGTCAACCCACTGGATATCCTTGCAATTTTATAATAGATTCGTCCATTTGTCGTTGGAACTACTGCAAGGTGCGTCCCAATTCGATACAAACTGTGTGAACAGGCCAGCTCCATTGCACAAAACGAACGACGCGAACACCAAACTGATTCGTTTAAGATCAACGGTTTATCTTTTAGTCTGAACTTTGAATAATCTGATCCCCACAGACAATGATGTAAAACAGACAGATGCATGCATTACTCCGAAAACAATGCATGAGCTGCAATATAAAATTGTGAGCGCACTCTAATAAATGACTAATAAATGACGTGAAAGTAACTGATGAACAGGTTCTTATGACTAAATCTGTCCAGCTTTTAATCCACAGATAGGCCTGATTACTATTTTCGCACATTATTCAACATCCATACGAACCACGGCGTGAATAAAGAAATAAATTTGACTAAACTCCGCTGAAGGCCTTCAATTCGACACAGAGCTGAGGGTTGCTAAACCAATGTTCATGCTCTCAGCTAAACTAAGCAATAAGTACTAACAGAAGAAGCATGGTTCATTTCTGTTTTGTGTAATGATAAAATGTACTTTCTGGTAGCTATCTTGGACAGAAAGGGTCAGGGACGATCAGTGCATTTGGAGGATATTGTTAATATTTGAATATAGTCACTGGCATTATTATAAACGTCTCCTCCTTTTTGATGACGTATCCAGTGGTATATAAAGCAAAAAAGACGCAGTGTACGTGTGTCACTTCTGCTCGATTCTCTTAAAAATCATGTTGGGTTTCGTCATTCTATTGGGCGTCTGTGTTTTCGCTGCAGCGGATGTGGAGGTGGGATCGAGACACTACAACAGCTACAGTGATCCCTACAAGGCTTCCTATGGCTCATACAGTTATTATAATCAGTACAACGTGCCATACACAATTTACAAATTCTGTTATCAGAATTTCTATAGCATCTGCAACCCAGCATCATATGGAGACTTTTGCCTTACTTACGGTAAGTTTTCCGAGGAGATGACAAACGTTTCTTATTCCCAGTTCGTTTTTCGACATTCGTTATCAAGCGATAGAATCGGTTGATAATAAATGTTGAAAAAAGTACTGGGAATAAATAACGGTTGTCACGTCGTACGTACGTTTTCCTTATCTATTCTGCAAACAAATACGTTTGCAGTCAGAAGAGGCTGTCTTTTTAAAGAACTTTACAATGTTTTTCTTGATGAAAACCATCCAGTTTATACAGTTGCCTGGGCTTTCTACATCTAAATAAGCGGGTGTTTTTTCTGCACCCTTCGAAGAAGTGTCAAAGAATGTAGATAAAAGGCAACCCCCCCCCCCTGCCCCCCCCCCACACACATACCCCCTCCCAACTGCAAACACACCTGTTGGGCCATAAACATCCCAGATTATCGTCGCATTTCTTATGAGAAACTCGGTGGGGGCACTTTATTTTTTTTTTTTAGTTTTCTGAAACGCAAACGGCGACTAAGAAAACACCCCCATGTATGCATAAATGTGTGCATTAAGTGGTAGGGTGCTAAATTATTCTTGTTCATCAAAGTTACTTCGCATGTCCTTGTTACAATTTATGGGTGCGTGCCTACAGGCACCCTCCTATAAATTGTAACACAGCAAATCTACACAGAGTAAATAACTTCACTTTAAAGACAATATGGAGCACATCCATGGGGTATGAAGTGTTTAAATTGTGTCACCTGCACTCCAGGATAAGGAACAAATATGGGCTTGCAGCTTTCAACCAGATAAACTAACTTCATGTGTTACTGACCTAACGGCATTAATATAACAATAACATGACTTTGGAGAGCGTTACGGTTTATTAACAGCCTAAGAGGAATGAAAAACAACCTGAGAGTTTATTAATGTTACTCCTAAATTACACATCAGATCTGCCACACTCTTTCTTTCCCCGCCTTTCCCAATTTCCCCCTCAACTCCAGTGACATCGATCTCACTTTGAACAACGAAGACCCCCCCCCCCCTCCCCCATATTATCCAACCAGGTACTCCTCAAAAGCTAAAGTGCTATTGGTTCTAATTCCAGCTCGCCGTGTTTCTATTGCAATCCTCGAGTACCCTTCCCCTGGTGAGGCTATTCCTCTACTTCTTCAGTCCCTCTTTTAGATCTTCCCTCTCTATAGAGTAATTCTCCATTATCTCCCTCGCTTGTCTTAACCACTCTGTCTGAAAGTTAGAGTTCCCTACTTGGTTACACCATCTGCTGTTTGGGAGGTTTGCCAGATAATTCAGGTAGCATAATTTTCCAATATCTATTCTATCTTGAACCGGCATCCACCTGAGTACCCTTCTGACCGCTTCCAGTGCGGCTGCATCACTTGATCCGGTTATCCAACGACCCGCACCATTTTGTAAAACCTCCAAGTTCCTCATTTCTGTTTGATTTAGAGGGACCACATCCGTTCCATATTTTATATTCTTCAATACCACCCTCTCCCAAATTGTTTTTCCAGTGAACACCTTGTTAACCCTTTACCCAACGTAACGGCCAAAAACGGCCAGCGCTATTCTAAAAAATCGCCAATTAATTTTCATTATATTTTCATTTTTTTGTCTCAAAAACATAGGTTATGACCCTTCTGTGGAACGAGCTCGTCGTGCTCGTTCCAATGAGGGGTCATAACCAATGTCTTTGAGAAAAAAAATGAAAAAAATTAGTTATTCAAGAATTTTGTTTGCAAGTGTCGTCTGCATTTCATGTTAGGTAAATGTTTAAAGCTATTATTTGTATATTTGTATATATATATTTGTCCCTATATCCCGATAAATTCTGTCTTTTGATTGGTCAGAATGCCCTGGACAAATAGCCATGGCAAAGGGTGCACCCGGCATCCAAGGTATATGAGAGCGAGCTACACCCAGGGTACAAGCGCACGCGAAACATCTGGTATATGCTTTCAATGAAAGCTTTTCGCTTCCGCTCGCCTCGTGATAAAAATCGAACCCAAAAACCCGAAAATAGTCACTAATATATCAGATTTCCGACAGTTCTATCATATTTTGCCGTTATAAATTAAATAGTCGAATAATTAAATGAAACAACTTGAGAAAAATAAAATAAGACCAACTATCGACCCCTGAGTACCAATGTGTTCCATGTGCCGGTAGGCACATAGTACACATTGGGACTCGGGGGACGATATAACGATGTAACTCTATCTGTTGTCTTCTGCGTTTGTAAAAACAAAACAGTTATTCACGAATTTGGTCTAACTTTTTACGGAGTGTGTGAAACGCGTCCACAAATTGTTCAACTCTGTGTTTCTTTTGTGTTTCAAACGGGACAAAAACGTTATCTCCGCCAACATGTATGGTATATGGAGATTTAATACCTGGATGTCTCATTTAAACACCTCGACTGCGGCTCGGTGTTTAAAAGCCGACATCCGGGTATTAAATTTCCATACACCATACATGTTGGCAGAGATAACTTATACTGTACCTGACACTACTCAAGAATAACGACTTGAGACAAAAGTAATTCCTTTCTGATAAAAAGGACGAGCAGGTTAGCAACAAAACTAGCGTGTATTTTGAGTCAATCCCACCTGGTTTTAACAACATTTCCCCATGAGGCGCGGTGGAGTTGTGGTAACCGGTTCTCGTCAGATCACCGAAGTTAAGCAACGCCGAGCCCGGTTAGTCCTTGGATGGGTGACCGTCTGAGCGATCGATCGATTCGGACTCCAGCGTTGTGTCCTTGGACAAGGCTCTTAACCCCGATTGTCTACATGGGGGGCACGATGACGCCGTGCACTAAGGCTTTCGGCACGTCGATGGTGCGCATGTCTTCAACCAATCTAACCCTGCCTGTGCTGCAGTGCGGAGGTACGATGTTGGGGAGCTGGTAGCTGCTCGTTGGTTCTCTTTGGGTGCTCCAGCTTCCCCCACCCGTAAAACTGTCACCGACACGATATAACCTTGTCTGTTAAAGTGCCGTTAAACCTTAATAAATAAATAAATAAATAATAACATTTCCCCACTGGAAACAAAGTTCCGATTGGAAATAAAAGTACGGAAACATAATCGGACAACAGACGGTTAACTGGGTCAAGTTGTCTGCAGGGAATGAAGACAGTAAGTCTGGCAAAGAGAGGTATTTCATTTGTACAGTTGGGGATAGAATACTAGAACTTTCTAGGCAGTCGTAATTCCACACTCATGAATGCATTCTTTTGCATATAGCAAACATTTGGAAAGGGATTTGCAATTATTTTCTATTTTTCACAACATGGTTCTCACAAGGGTATGTGACATTATTTAGCATGTATAAAGTGCACATCATCCAGTAATACTGCATGCCATCTTTTGATCAAATAAACCAATCAGTTCTAAAAATTGAAAACTGTGGTGGGACTGTGAATTAGCCCCTTCCGGAACAAGCCCAAATGCATGCATATGGTACCCCTTAAAACAGCGACTGGGGTTCCTGCAGAGGAGCAGGGAATAATTATATGTTCAAATCAAATACATAGCTCCGGTTAATATATTTCATACAAATATCAATTCAAATCAGCAAACCAGTTCCAAAAATAGAAATTTTGGGTCGTGCCATGAAGGTTTGCCCCACTCAGTACAAATTCAAATATTTTTCGGAAAACATTTTTTTAACCCTTCACCCAACGTAACGACCAATACTAGCCGGCGCTGTTTACAAATATCACCATTCAGTTGTCATTATGTTTTCATTATTTTTTTGGTTTTAAAAACATAGCTTTCTCCAATGAGGGGTCATAAGCTATGTTTATGATGCAAAAATGAAAAAAATAGTTATTTAAAAACTTTGTTTGCAAGTGTCGTCTGACATTCGTTAACAGACCTGATTCTACACCATTAAAGGAGGCTGCATACCAAATATCGAATCATTGCAACCCTCACTTGATTAGGAGGTTGTTCGGTGTTTGTCAAATGACTCAAATCGCCAACAGTGTTTATTGAGGGGTCTCCCGAGGAAGCGCTTGAAGAAATGGATTGCTCTTTCTTTCAGCCCAACTGGTTCTCCTTCTTCTAAGGAAGCTTCATGCTAAATAGCAAAACTCTAACACCTCACAGATGGACTTCTTTCAGCGCAAATCAAGTGTACCGCACCAGAATGGTAGCGCAAACTACATTCGGTTCAAATTGTCCAACTGGTTCTAAAAATAGAAATTCTGAGTGGGGCGGAAATTTGTCTTTGGACTCAAATTGAAGCTCCACCATCAAAGACGGCAGCATACTAATTATCAAATCATTTTATGTAACAATCATACAGATTCTGGCCTGAAAACCACGAGATACGGTACGTATCACATAATGTGTTCCGATTCCGTATCATATTTTGTGAATAGCACTGGCCAGTTTTGGCTGTTACTTTGGGTAAAGGGTTAAAGGCGTTGTGACTGGTGGTTTATGAGAAGATTTTAAAATAATTTTAGGCTTTTCGGGCACTGTCCCAGCCTATAGGCCTTAGCATCTTCTATGATATCCAACAAACATTGATAGGTAATCCCCAAAAGATACTTCTACTAAGTTTTGTTGGGTTTTGGCTAATGATTCTAAAGAGGAAGACTCATGTGCAAAGCTGCCTGGTAAAATAATCCTAAATTCTCAGCCGTATTTAATTTTTTCAAAAACCATTTACAACAATTCTCCAACTTTCACCATTTTTGTACAAATTTCCGTTCTAAATGGACAGTGTGACAAACTGTCCAGTTGTTTGATGCAATTTGGTATACTTTCCCTCACACTTCGTACGGGGCACCATCGGAGCACTCGTGGTCTTGCGTACGTCCACCACAGCATCCGCCATTTTATCTGTCTGTGACATTATTGTTTATGGATTAGATTAAACAGTAATTAACGAATGTTAATAATTTCAGTGCACTGCTTTAATGCAAACAATGTATTGGACAAGTTCAAACAACACACAGTTTATGATCTGGAAAGTTATCAATCGGTTTGTGATAAAATGTCAATGTATTGCTTAATAATTACAAAATCTCTGACAAGTTGAAATGATCAGTTGATTAGCAAGATAACTTTTATGCCATTTACTTGCAGCTTTTTGCTTGAAATATTTAATCTTAATATACTGGGAGGGGCGGGTGGTGGCGATTTTTGCGAATAGCGCTGACCGGTTTTGGCCGTTACGTTGGGTAAAGGGTTAAAGCAGCCATGGCTGAATTGTTAGAAAAACATTCAAGAAGACTCCCGGGAGATTCAGCGTTAGGCATGCTGCATAATATTCAAACTGCTTTTCACAAGAATTTCCCTGTTTTATTCACTTATTGGGGTTTTGTCGACATTTTCAAGAGCTAGGGCCACCTCTTGTCGAACAGTTTACGCTTGGAGAAAGTGGGAGTTCCCACAGGGAACCACCGAACAGCGGCGAGCAACTGTCGGACTCCCAACGTACTAACAACGACAATCATGATGAGCATTTGTTGAAGGCTATTGCACTATCGACTTGCACTAGGCCATACTACACTGCACAGCCGTGTCCCCGTGTGGGCAATCGGGATGAAGTGCCATGCTCTAGAAGGACACAACGCAGTTACCTCTGGACAAGATGGAACCATAGTCCTTTCGGGGTGAAGTCCACTGCTCTAACATAACCACTGAGCCATCGCGCTCCCAATTTCCCTGAAGTTCTCATATATACAAATGCTTCTCGATGAGGCAATGAGTATATACCTGCGCAATAAGCCACGACAGTTTGTAATATCGTGGCAAAAGCCGTGGCAAATTGCGACAACTTTTACCGCGGTATTTGCCAATTGCAATGACTTCGATATGTGATGCTTTTTCTTGCCAATCATATTCTAAATGCGATTATTCCCAATACACAACACTGTGTTTTACATGAACACACAGAGAATTTCTCGCACCGGGAACAGACTTGCATTGTGTACGTTAGATGGTATTCCATATAACCTAAAACCTACTGTAACTGTGTACTGCATATTGTGTCATTATCAGTAGAACTGCATTAGTGGTGAAACAAGTATCCAGCTGACATGAACCGTTCCACGGGGAATAACTCTAAAAGCAATCGAGGAAATCTGTTTGGATCCAGTCAGCGATGAACGAACAACCTGGTGTTATTTATTTATTTATTTATTTATTTATTGTGATTGAACGACACTTTCGACAGCCAAGGTCACCTGGTATCGGGCAGTTTTACAAGTGGAGGGAGCCGGAGTACCCGGAGAGAACCACCGAGCAACGGTGAGCAACTGCTAGACTCCCCAACGTATTATCTCCACAGAAGCCGGGGGGGGGGGGGGGGGAATTTGCAAAACACTGATGCCGGGGTGGGTGGGTGGTCAAGGAGGACAAATTTTTTTTTCCGATGCTTGCAAATTATTTCCTCAGACACTTTTAGGCAAAATTGTATACCATAATCAGTGAAGTATCATTTAAGAACCAATAAAAAGACGCTCAAGTTATCAGGGGGTACCTGCCATGGGTTATATACGATTATAAAACTGTTATCGCGGCTGAGCTATGATTCGGCTTATAGTCATACAATGTATGACATATTGAATAATGCAAGTTAAAATACACCACTAATTGCAATTATCAAACACTGCACTCTAAGAATAAGTTATTTTGAGGGTATTCCGTTTGATTAAATTTCTAATGTGTTCACTCCGGTGAGATCGGCTGGCTTAGATGAGGAGCAAAGACAATTATGTGAAGTCAGGAACAGTTACAGATTTCAGCTGCAGGAACAATTCTGTACAACGATGTACCCAGACCTATTACGAAAACACCAATGACTCTTATTACCATTGTAGGAAGTATGTAACACAAAAACTACTAAACATTGAACCTTATTGAACTGCTAATTTATTTCAAACACATCTGAGAACACAGGTGTCAACAGAATCATGTACCAGACCTTCTAGAGCTGGACTTAAAATAGGTAATAAATCCCCTCCCCCAACCCTTCGTCAAAAAAATAAACAATTTGTATGATATTTTACAAAGCTCTCTGAACTCTGTCGAATACCATATATATTGTTGGTTTTAACAACATGTCTGAACACATGGAGATATAACTATAGGTGAAAAGTTAATGATATGACATTCAAGAGTGTTAATGAATTACAATAGAACATGCCTTAAGAGACCGATGTCTTTGGAGATCATGTTTTATATGGACATACCTGGACATACCAGCTTTACTCTATATTTGATTTGTTATGGGAGACCATCTGCCTTAAGGACCACTTTGGTCTGATAAAACGGATGTTCTTTCAAGACCTGTCCTACAGTACTGTACAAGGTCAATCACTCAATTCTGTATGATAAAATTGGTTATGGCGCAGTATGGTGGGAAGGATGATGCAGAAGCATGTATTTAGTGGGGGTGGGTGGATCAGATAACCCGGGAAAAAAATTGTAAAACTGGAAAAAAATTACATGGGGTGGTGGGTGGGTCCTTCGACCGGTCAAAAACAAAAAATCGGCATCGCTGTCTGCAAATTTTTTCCTAACCCCCCCCCCCCCCCCCCCCATTGGTTGAAGACATATGAAACTTCGACGTGCATTACGCCTTAGTACATAGCGTCACCACGTGGGCAATTGGCATTAAGTGCCTCGCCCAAGGTCACAACGCAGTTACCCCTGTCGGGGATCGAGTCGTGGACCTTTCGGTTTGAAGCCTAATTCCAAACCACTGTGCCACCGCACTCCCACAGACTGGTGTTAAATCGTTCTCGATAAAAGGGTAATGAGAAATAAACTGGGAAGAATTTTCTACCACTATCAACTATTTTCGTAAAAGAAACTACCTTCAAATAAAAAATCGGTCAGTTAAATGGCAGGGGCGTTGTTTGTTAGTGTGGTGAGGGATAGATGGTAGGTGGTTCAGATGTAACGTTCAAATACTGAATTGTCTCTGGGGGACTTGGACGGGGTTATCACGCCGAATGACACAACTGCTTGAAATCGAAAGTATTCACTACCAACGGCCTATTGGTGCCTCCTATCAGAGAGTCAAATTGAACCATGTTGAGCCCTACATAAGCATATCACCACGGACGCCTCTTATCTCAAACTCCTGTTCTGCTCTTAATGGCGGTGGTGCTTGATGAATACCACATGTGTGGTTGTGTTGATTGTTAGCTGGCGCTGGGTTAATAAATACATAGGCGTGAGGTTAGTTGACGTGTCGTCCCGACACCAGTTCGTGCATGGACGTTTTATCTGCAATGTATCGCCCTACAATCCGTTCCGAAGCGTTTCGTCGATAACTTTTCACATAGAAAAATATATAAACAATATATCTTTTTTTGGAGTTTGCATATTTGGTTTCCACTACTTCCAGTGTCAGTTAACATTAATAATCAGTTAAGCACATTGCCATGTGTTGTGTTGTCATCTATCTATAACCCTATTTGTCGGCGATGAAGATATCCACACATGCGAGAGTACAGGGTGAGGTTTTCCTTGGTCACAATAGAAGTGGACAACACCCCTGGTAGAAAGCCTAAATGTCAATAAATAGGTGTAACCTGTTCCATCTATATTACCACCCGCCATGGTTGACAAGGGGGGGGGGGGGGGGGGGGCTGGTGCAAATTTCACGGTGCCTGGTCCTGCCTGGCTCAGGACAAGTAACATAGTTTGTTCATTGAATTCGAATAAAAATCGTTAGTCACTTATAGACGGAATTTTATGACCCACAGAGATGCCCAATCTTTTGTCTAAATTATTTAATTTATTTTGCGGACGTCGAATTCGAGTTTTTCGGGATATGACATCCCGACAAATGTTCTGAAACTGGACTGCAAAAGTTGCGAATCTCCATCATGTCCTCGGACTCCCCTCCATACCCCTCGCTGCTTCGAGGCTCGCGTCATATCGTCGACACCTCGAGCTAGAGACTATACAAAAGCTCTGGACAGATTTCTCCGGGCGTTATTCCAATCAACTCTTTTATTTAAATTAAACTCGAGATCTCTGTCTCCTTCTCAAACCAGCGTACTTCACTTGGCATCATAAAACATAACAAAGGTGATACCATGACAAAATCTAATATAAATAAATAGCAAATCACCCATACCACATCGCCATACAAGCATTTTCAGATACACAGTATGTGACATCAACCCTTTTCCCTATAACACTTTAAAACGCCCGTTCCAAATCCGAAAATCCGTGTGGCGCGCAAAACATGCATGCTTGCAAGAATGCTACCCTGGTAACACATATGACGTACTGTATTATCACATATCGCCAAGAAATATAAAAAAGTTATCACTGAAACACATTTGATTTGATTTCATATTAATTTATGTCACGCCACTCACAAGAGCTTTACAGATTGGACGAGGTTCCACTCGATATCCATTGCTGTAGTTTACTGCGTTAAAAAAATGAAAACCTAATAGCCCAAGAACATTAGGTTTCACTAGGGAAAAAAATCGGAGAAAGCTGATTTTTTCAGGGAATGTCGAGTACATGTCACTGAACGATTAGACAAAAGTCCCCGAAAATCCCAGTTGAGCTTTTTTTCTACAGCCTTTTTTCGAAAACGCGTTTGAAAAAAATCAAAAAAAATCGCACGAACTTTGTAACCTCGAATTGATCCAACTGTATTTTTTGTTTACGCGTATTTCGAGCTACATAATGTCTAATATACATTTACCTAGAGGAAAATGTGCATTCTGTGACAATTTCTGCGAAAAATTATTGAAAATTCACAAAAAAGTATCGGATTTACGCAAAAAATGACGATTTTCCTAACGGATTTGCCCAAAGGGTCGTAGTACAGAACGGGATGTTAGTTGGACAGACGATAAAAAATCCACCACCATTTGAAGACTTTTATCATTGCTTACAAAATAGACATTATGGAAGACCCCCTCTGCTTCTGGCCGAGTTCCCCTTTTGGCATAAAATTCGTCAGCATGAGAACTCAACTATTTTCGGGCTTGGGACCGAACAGACACGTCTGTGTCTGGCAGCATTAGATCCATAAATAATATTTACAGAATGTACAAAAATCAATAAATAATATTTACAGAATGTACAAATCAATCAACATGGATTAAGTTACATTGACTATTATCAACGCTATATACAGAAATGACATGACCTATATACATATTATTCATCGAACTCAGAAATTTCCGACAGGACAGTGTTTCTGTGGTTGTTACAAGAATCCGAACTGCAATTACACAAACCTGAGCAAGAGAGTCCTGCCTTCTTACACCCACACCTTTTTGTACAAGCACTCTTGCAACCACAACTGATCAGATTCAGTAGGTTATCGGGGGCACATGGCTTTGTGGCTGCAGTCGGTACAAGAAGTCCATTGTCTAGCGACCACCCCCAATCCGTCGGAGGAAGCGAAGTGCCCAGCCATTGTTGGACCTGGAGATAACATCTGTAGACATGTTGTTGTGCAGCATCGCTGCTTGGTGGGAGTGAGGCTAGGTCGATGGGTTTATTCAGTTTAGATTTTGCCACATAACGCTTGTAAGTGACATATCTATATTGGTCGAGAGAGGAAACAGTTTTACTCCCGTATAAGATCAGGAGAAGTTGTTCCCCGGCAGCGGCTACTGCACTTGGTGTACTGTCATCCGCCAAAATTGTGTTGACATACTGTTGTGAGTCGCTAGTAACATCGGAGACAATTGTACTGAATAGTTTCTTCTTACCAACTCGAAAGAGTGCAGAAGTAGTGTCACAACCACTTATAGAATGTGCTACAAGGAGGTTGCTTCTATGGTCACCCATTTTGGTTGCTATTTCACTAACTGAAACTAGTAAGTTTGGGGTAATGGAATACATCATGTGAATATTACATCCCGGTTGAACTCGAGAGGTAAGAATGACTAACAAGTCTGTGTCTGTTCCCACAACGACAACATTGTTGTCATCTTGAGCGATGTCAAGTGCAGTTTCGGCTATCAGTACATCAGCATCAGCCTCGGCCTGCTTGGACTGAATATTGATAGCAGATAGCTCCTGCATTAGAAGATCGATCAGTTGGGTTTTGTTCTTGGCATTTGCAAGGAAATCGGATTGGGGTGTGGTGGCTGGTAACTCGGGTGAGATATTGATATCAATGGAATACCTGTCTTTAGATCTACGGGCTTGTTCCATGCCCTTTGTCGACATTGTACAAGCATAACCATCAAAAACAACCACGACGTTCGCCCCAAAATGTCTCACTAGATAATTGGAATATGATGTACATATGTCCTTATATGACGACTGTTTAGGCCATACAACTGCCCTCAATAAAAATCCACCATCTACAACAAACAGAGAATGTTCTGGGATTTTAGTTTGCTCGGAACCGTATGTTTTGAGGATCTTACCGAGCGTGCTTTTCTGTGTCTTCCTCATTCCAGCAGAATCAAACAATGCTGGTGGTTTCAGGGCGAGTTCATATTTGAGATACTCTTCCATCTCTGCTTGTGACTGAATAACACATGTGATGCGGTTGAACAGAATTGTGGGGTCAATCACTACCTTACTTCCACGGACTTTGATGCTATTTGCCATCGATGCGAAAGACTTCACAGTGTCAACACGTCGTAGTTTGATGCTGTTGAACGTTTTGCTTACAACATTCGATACGCAACATTCACCAATTTTGCGAACTTGGTCACAGTTCACAGTTTCGTCGGCCACAAGCCCGGTCGCTATAGAGACTAATTGTAGTGGATCTCTATTCTGAAAGGGGGAATGCACTCTGAGCCAGTTCAATAATTTGGTGATATCATTGGCATCAGTCAATTGTGAACTTTGACGGAGATCCCGATGTTTTTCGCCATGACCAGTGTGAACATGAACAAAATTTTCGAGAGCATTACATATAGGAAGGCAAAGAGGTAGTCCATGTATCCATTTCGCAACAGTGCTATCGGTTATTCCCCTGCCATGTGTGAGACCACCAGGGAGCTTGAACATTCTCATTAAACACTGCTCTATGGTCTGATCAGAATATATCCCGTCCCAGAATTTATCTGAGCGCCTTATGGTAAAGTAACCTTTCTCAGTGAACAACTTCAAATCATCCTGTTGCATTATTTCTGTTAGCTCATTCATCTGCTGCAAATAGAGATGAGAACTTTTTGCGTATGCAAAATGACCACCTGTGTGAAATACTGGAATCATATTGCGAACACAATATGTGTGGAGTTCCCAGTCGCCTGTGCGCTCTGCTCTCAAGAACAACTGGAGAAGACCTATTTGCTCGTAGTATTGTACCCAAAGCTTTCCTGTGCGTCCTACAGACGCATTCTGGAGCAGTTCGTGTAATTTTGACAGTAGATGGTTGACACTTTCTTGATTGACAGCGTCAGCTGTTGTACAGTCACCTCTGGCAAGTCCACAGAATATTTCATTGACTTCTGTGCAGTCTATGTTATCTAGTGTTCGGCTTTCTTCAAACACAAGTTTTGTAATGGCAATTTGTGTTAGCAAATGGGCACGAACTGCTCTTGAATATGCATGACCACTGATCAAATGATGGATTGACCCACCAGCATAAACAGTCCCCCAAAGTTCATCCAAGCCGCTACCAGCCATGATCGAACCAATTGCCCTTAAATATGACATAATCATATGGAAATACAAATTTGTTTATGAGTACACATCAAGGGCGTGCACACATTACATGCCAATGCATCTTGAGTGTAGGCGAACACCACATTATGTGATTTAATCGAACATGGAAATTGAAACAATGATGCTATAATACGGTATTTGAATGAGAAAAGTCGATGCCGTTTGAATTTGAGTTTAGGGGGTATGGTTAATATTTCACACGTTTCACCAGTTCATTATGGAATAAATGACTATTGTAAAATATCATTATAAAGCCACTGCTTTTCTGCAATTTTTGATATATAACTTAACTCCCAAAGTAGTCGTAGATTTGATTTAATGGACGTTGTGTACCGTTGTGTGTATGAAAACAATAATTTTTTTTCGTAATTTTGTACATTTTCGTGAATATTTCACCATTGAGTGTGAGGATTGGTACAAAGTTGGCATTTTCTGTTGGGGATATGTATTCTCAATATAATTCAGCACGATATTTATGATTCTCACCCTACTAAGGCGAATAAGAATGAGAAATATGGAGCTGGGTCGAATTTTTTTTTAAATTTTTTTTTTCATAAAAAAAACGCTATAACTAAAAAAGCTCAACTCGGATTCGCGGGGACTTTTCACACTTTATCCGCAATGTGTGTCCCGGAAACATATAAAAAAATCAGCTTTCTCCGATTTTTTTCCTTACTTTCTCATTTTTATGTCTAATGTGCCTGGACTATTGATTGCATAGTTTTTTCCGGTCGGTGCATGGCATTCTAATTTTTGATATCACAATTTATATTATCCTACAAACAACACACACAAGCTTGGCGACGATTTATTTGGGATCGCCATCACAGGCTCTAGAATACCGAAACATGATCGGCCCGGTGGGAGAATTTTTTGTTTTAATTGGAAAAAGGTTGCAATATCTGTGACTCTAGAGGCTTAGGGATAGTCAAAGCGAAAGGCCACCCACCAACTCCCAACAAATTGTGGCTTGTGGGGGTAGGGTATCAAAAACAGGTGGCATGGCGATTCGCCATGCCACCTGTTTTTGATACCCAAATTCCGCAAGCAACAAATTTAATAAGTATGATATAACTCACATCATTCGCTAGATGTGTGTCGACCAGTGATTGGACAGAAAGTTTCGGGTACGGCAGCTGGGTATGAACTAAAATAGAACTCTCGCATTGTAATTAACTCTGGCTGTGCCACAGAAATTATATGCACATCTGGTTATTCCTATTTTGCACCTGTATCGGGTCTTCGAGTGTATTATCTCCATCTTCGTGGTATTAGCATAATTTTATTTGCCCGGCAAATTTATCAGATTTCTCCGCCCGTGGGGGGGGGGGGGGGGGGGGGGGTATCTGCATCCCCCTTCCGCGGCACCCTTAAACTACTACTTAAAAACAAATTTGGAAGCAAAAATCTCGATAGAACCTGAAACAATATATGACTCAAAATTACAAATACTAGTAAGCGTATAATCAGCAAATTCAGTAACATTGCAATCAGTACAGTACTGTTCATTGAATAGCCACTTTGCTAGTAAAAATTATTCAATTAAAAGAGGAGTATTCAATTGTAGCAGAAATAGTAGTAGTATTGAATTCAGCATTATGGTTACAATGGCGGTCTTATTCTCGATCAGATCGACCACACGTACACCAGTGGATCGCGATTTCATGAACAAAATATTGAGAATGAAAAAAAATGAAAGAATCCAACTCGTGAGATTCAGTGCTCTCGCACTTATTTTTCAGTAAATGAGATTCTGCGGTAGAAAAGATCGGACAGTAAAGTACGAGAGATTGCAAGTGAGTGGCAATCGGAACGAAGTTATCTGTCCGCTTTTTGTCATCAAATTACTGTATATACAGCTGGTTAGAAACTGGACTTCGTAGAAATACAACTTGGTCAAACACTAATTTGTCGCGTTTTTTTCTGGTATGATGAAGCACCCTTTCTTTCAGGAAAGTAAGTGTGGGGTTACTAAATCTGTGCGAAGATAGATGTGGAAATTAGGAGGTGGGATTAGGGGCGTACAGTACAGTCGCCGTGGACTGGTCGCAATCCGCACGTGGGCAGTCAGTCGGATGTCCACGCATGCCTTTACCCGGTAAAAAAACGTGAGCAGTCTGAATAACGTTTTGAAGGCATGTAAGTGCCCAGAAAGTAAAAAAAGTGCAAAATGGCCCAAGAAATATCAAAGTGAGTGTATATGAATCAGTCCGGGAATTTTAGGAATGAATGGATACAATGCTGACATTTTTCGGGAAAAGTATAGGAACGAGTACCCCGCTCCACGCATAGTGACTACGCCATTGGGTGGAACGCACATGCTTTACAATCAAATGTATCTAATAACATACGATACACCATCATGTGTATACAGTACGTGGAGAGTGGATTATAACTAAATCACCCGCGGAGTGGAGTTGTCACCCAAACTATAACTTTCAAATTGTGTACATTTCGACAAAAAACACAAGCAATGTTTCAGCCAATGGACCTCCGGGTTTAACCCGGAGGTCCATTGGCTGAAACTTTGCTTGTGCTGGTTATGCTTTGCAACAAATGTGCAATTATTGATTGGGTGGAATCTCCACTCTGTAGGTGATTTAGTGATAATACACTCTCCACGTACTGTAATTTCAACGAGTAAACAATATACGATCGCTTTCATATGACGACACATATTTTTCCTTAAAACGATCCGATGAATATACTTTTCCTTTGCGGTGAAGTGTTTGTTCCAAACTTTTCCCAGCTGCAGTTGGGATGAGCTAGAACCATTTTAAGACACAATGCGGTGAGATCGGAGCACGGACGATGCAAAGGAGTTTTTTCCTGTGCTTCACGAGCACTGAAATATAGGAACAATTCAACCAAACGTTGTTAACTCCTGTCCCACCCCGCACTCTACCCGAGTTGGTGTTCTGTACTTATACCAAGATTAAACTTGAATTAAATGAATGAAGTTGTAATGTTTAACCCTTTACCTAACCTGAAAAGCAGACGACACTTGCAAAAATAATTCTTGAATAACTAATTTTTTTCATTTTTTGTCTCAAAAACATAGGTTATGACCCCTCGTTGGAACGAGCTCGTTCCAACGAGGGGTCATAACCTATGTTTTTGAGACAAAAAATGAAAAAAATAATGAAAATTAATTGGCGATTTTTGAGAATAGCGCTGGCCGTTTTTAGCCGTTACGTTAGGTAAAGGGTTAAAGTCAAGAAACATATCACCTTCGGCGGACTGATAATTTTCTTGGTTGACACTATTTTGTGCCGAGGCATTTCATTTCACGTTATAACGCTACTTTGGGGTTTAACGTCCAATCATATCAGATGCGTTCTTACAAGATGTTTTTACGCGTAACCTAGATTCCAGACGTGGTGTACCTAGCACATTTCCCAATATCTGCATTGTAATATCATTTAACGTTCAATGCGTACAGCAGTCGCGGTATAAATAAGTGTTAAATGCACATTGCGCCTGCGACTCGTTTTGAGGACGAGTCGCTCTTGCTTGAAGAGTAGCTATACCCCCACCACCCCCACGCCCCCACCCCCCCCCCCCCAAAAAAAAAAAAAAAAACGAGTTGAGGGGCGATAAATATAAAATAAACGTATAGCGTTTTCTATTAAAAAAAATATTCTACGAGTAGGATTAAGAATAAAACCGACGAGCCTCCAGCGAGTCGGTTTCATTCTTAATCCTACCTGCAGAATAAATTTTAATTGAAAATAGGAAACGTTTCTTTTATTTATCCCATAAATCATTTACAGGGCAGTCGCGACGAAATCGTGCTGTTACTCGCTACAAAACACTGCGAAAATTGAGCAGCACATTGGTCCAATTCGATCGACAAGCAAAACTGCCAACAATAAACAAGGCGCAGTGATACATTTCTGTCTAAAAATAATTCCCCTACAAACTTGAGCTAAAGTTGCAAAAATACTTTATTAAATGAGCAATGTTTATCTTTCTTATTTTGGTTGTTTTTTGTTGTTTTTTTTTTCGACGTCGATTCATCGCGAGTTCTATATACAAAGCAGACGATACATGCATTTGTTTATTTACACTTTCCTAGTTTGGAAAATGAAACATCACTCATCATGTCCCCGCCTTTCACAATCGAACTTGTATGCTTTTCATCGCTTGGTTTGGATTGATTTACTTTGTGTTTTCTTTGTTAATTGTTCGTTTTTATTGAGTTGAAATGTGTCATATAGTGTAAAACTAAACATTTCAGCGACGGTCAACGTTTGATAAACGTCGGTTCATTATGTCTTCCATAAACGTAAATCACGTCATGGCAACACGAATGCGGTAGAGGTCAGAGGTCAACAAGTTCGTCTCTACCATAGAAATAAATTCTTTCAGTGTTAAACCTACGGGGAAAATTTATCACCCTACTAGCAGCTGCTACTAGGTGAATAAAGCTAACATTTATCCAAGACTTTTATTGTTCGAGTAAACGTCCATTTATGGGATAAAATGTTGTATACATGCACAATGAGCACATAACACTTTTATCTACCATTCAGTCAACAAAACCCATAATCATTACTTCTCCAAAATATTTATTTATTTATTAACGACACTTGCGACAACAAGGTTCACCACAAACCACAACGAGATTGACGTTACGCTTCAAAATTTTCTCTCTTAATTTCAATCTTTACGATGCGCCTTCATCTTTTCTGTTTTGGAGATTTGCACGTCGATTGTTTATATACTGGCTCGTACAGATCTTTGAAAAATGGAATATATGTTGAGGCAAACGAAATACATAATTCATTGCAGCATTATATGTGTTTGAAGGAAATGACGTTTGAGTACTAGAACCACAGAAATAGACCGTCATCCGCGTGTGCGTCCGGTTCTCGCGACGTCACGTGGCTTTTATTGTTAGTGCAACAGAGATACAAGATCTTTTATAATTGAATTTTTATCAACTCTGATGTTGCCGTTTGTGATTGCGTTTTTTGGTAAATGGTAGATAAAGGCTTTTATTCACAACACGTTACAATCCCCGCAACAAACTATCTCTACATATCAGGTCAGAAACATTTATGATATATTGTTACTATATTTGGGCCCTGCGAAGATTCGAGATTCGATTCGATTTCGAATCTTAAGTTGCAATTCTGTTTGATTCGAAATCGACTGCTGATTCGTTTCCTTCCGAATCTTTTCTTGGTATCAGTCATCTACGTCATCTCACAAAACGCGCATCTACCCATGCTAATTTCAGTCTGATGCACTTGTCACAACCGCTGTTGAAGGACAATTTAAGTTTTCTAAACAGTGTCGACGATGGTCTGCTACAAGCGGCTATTGCTGTGTAGTGCCCAATACCGGTGATTCTCACTGTTCCTGTTTTTGAACTATAATCCTAAACTGGGTAATATTTCACCTACATCATCAAGGCATGCCTTCGACGAAGGCATGCATTGATGATGTAGTTAAAATATTTTATCTACTTTATACGTAAAAACAGTAACGTTTTATCTTTTATCGTTATCGAAAACTCGCCGTCAATAAAAAAAAATCTTTTATCGTTACTGCAGTAAGAATAAAAGTCACGTGATATCGCAAGAATACAACGTTCACGTCCATCTCATTTGCATGACGTACTATTTCATTCAACACTTTGAATAACTAATTATCGCTGCCGCGGATCGAAACAAATAAAACGGGGCGTATTTATCGAAATGTATTGAATAAAAAAGAAGGCCATTAATTAAACTTACTGAATTGTAAAAATAAAATTTGACGGAAAAGAGTAAAAATTAGTAACTTACACTTTTTCAAATGAGATTATTTCACCCTTCGAGACATTAATTATCCTGACGTTCAAACGTCACTGGGAATTCAGTTTCTTCAACATTTTTCAAAATGTGACGTCAAACGTCGGAAAGTACAAATAACCAGATATTTTTCACATTAGTGATTATCTGGTTGAAGGCTAGATTATTTTTAGTGGTCTGCATTTGTTAATCAAAACTTGTTTTATTACGGGAGTGGGGGAGGTGGGGTGTAGATAAAAGGGTTATATACACATGGTGTTTGTAAAAAATCTTTTATCGCGACTCGAGCGTTTTCGGGGGCTACATAGCTACTCGTCGCTGCGCGACTCGTAGCTATATATGCCCCCGAAAACGCTCTCGTCGCGATAAAAGATTTTCTACAAACACCATGTGTATATAACCCATATTTATCAGTCGGGAATTGCGCCATCACAGTCGGAAGAAATAAGGTTTACAGTCCCTCTCCCCAATGGGTAATTTTCAAGATGCCCCTTATTCGATTCGAGGTTCGATTCGATTTCGAATAATCGACCCGATTCGATTTGATATTCGATTCGAATAAAAAATGTGTGATTCGCAGGGCCCTATACCATATCAAATACACTTACGATGCACACTGCTCCCTCCCACATATAATAATCCTCACAGCTCCTTCGAAGAAATAGGCTTAGCTTTTCAATACTTTCCATGCAATAACAAAATAACTTCAAACAGCTGGCCAATAGACAAAAAAGCAGAACAATTTCAATTTATTAATTTTAATTGCGAACCGAATGTTTTGTGGGTGTATGCTTATTTATATTGGATATACGTGCTGTATTCCTTTAGCTACTGCACGTTTTCCATTTTATACAAACAATACAATCAATCCCAAGAACATGGCGAGAAAGAACTTTTTTATACTTGGCGTTGGGAAAACCGAGTACATTTAACTGTTTTTGTTCCGTGGCGTAAAAACTGGGACGTCGGCGCCCTCACATGAGGTATTTTAATATATGAAAAGAGAATATTTTCTCTCTCTGTGCCTTTCTGTCCACGTTTGTTTGTAGGCTATAAACTCCATGCGCGTGCCTTTACCGACCGAGACAACATTTTACACCGAATGGTAGTTTGATCAGAAAAAAGACCATTAGATGGGCCCCGATCGCGTCAGGTGCCAGCTTAACCCCACCACTACAGAAACGCATTATACACTCCCACGTATTCAGAGATATCAAGCGGGAAATTGGCACGCTGGAGTATTCTTTATCAGCACCAGGAATAGGGGAATTCTAAATGCGACGTCGAGTTAACCCTTCAACCTTTAACCTTTCAAATCCAACGAGATCAACGACATGGGGCACTCCTACATTGACATAAGTTCAGTCTGAAATTGGGCACCTAGCGAGAAATTTTTATCAGGACTAGTAACATGGGTAGGGTGAATGTTATGTGCGATGTTGTGTTAACACTTCATCGCGAAAAAAGAACGGGTGCATGCGGTAGCAAACTCTCAAGCCAACTGTCAAAGTACGTAAGCAACTTGATCTTATGGCCTAGAATCAGTCTAAAATTTAAATAGTCCATGGCCTGTTTTGGAATATTCCACTTTGTTGGCAACGCGAACCTTGTTGGGTCATGGAAGACGTCATTTCCAGGCTTAACCCTTTAAACAACGTACCATCAAAAGCGGCCAGCGCTATTCATAAATATTCCATTCAATTTGCATTATTTCTTTTCATTTCATGTCTCAAAAACACAGCTTATGACTCCCGATTGAAACGAGCTCATTAAGCCGGTTCCAATGAGGGGTCATAAGGTAGGTTTTTTATGCCAAAAAATGCAAAAATGTTTTTCAAGAATTTGTTTGCAAGTGGCGTCTGCCTTTTGTGTTTTGTAAAGGTTTAAATTAATTCAGAAGTACTATCGTGACATTTTTTTCTAAACATCGATGTCTTTGATAATCAATGAGAGAGAAACAAAACTTTGCGGCAGCAATTACCAATATGTTGGAAACGCGAACGTTTTGCAACACAACATCTACGTTTTCTCTTAACACCAGTCTATTGAGAAATGCGTGATCTAATGGTGATACCTGGGTAAGACATTTCTCTCTTATCCACCCCACGGGACCGTCGCCATTTGAACATTCAGTGATCACCGCACTATTTCATCATCGTCTGCATTTTGTTAACGCTATTGGTGTTCTGTTTCGCTTCAAATGACAAAACTACCTATCCCACCCCACACCACTCGATGATTATTTTTTTAACACTGAATGCCACATGATGTGATTGGAATCAATAATTTCAAAACTGACGTCACCGGAATGTCAGCTGCTCCAACTCGCTTCGGTATATTAACCCATCGCTGGAGTGAACAACCGCCCGTTTTCGTAGTTTATACCTTTGGTATATGCGGAACGTTCCGAGTTTTTTTTCCAAATATGTAGTTGTTTTCATCAAACAAACAGTATTTTGATTTCTGTGACGTCATGTGAGACTAGATGAGATAACAACTATCCCCGAGTGGTATGAGGTGGGGATGGGAATATCTCACCTTCGGAGAAAGATATTTGACTCAGACATGACGCCAGCCAGAGGCCAGATATCTTCCTCTCGGTGAGATTTCCCCATCTCACCCCACACCATTTGAGGATAAAAATGGTCTTGCTATCCAAGGTTTCTGAAACAACATGAGAGCTGTGCCAGTTACAGTCCAATACCAGTAACGGAACCGGGGTCGAGGCAGGCGGGCTATCACCCCATGTTTGGGCTCATGAAGGAAACAACTGCGCTTATTTTATGCTGCTTATTTTCGGGTGCGACACCATATTTTCTTTTTGGGGCTGGGGCGGAACAGGTTCTTTGTCGGTGCAGGTTTATTAAAATTCGAAACCCTCGCCTAACTCGAACAGATGTCGACATTTTCTTTCTTTAAAAAATCAAAAAGAAATCAATTTTTGTTTCAAAGACATAGTTTATGGCCCTTCATTGGAAGAAGCTCGACAAGCCTGTTCCAATAATGGGAAATCAATTATATTTTGGAGTAAAAAAATAAAAACAAAATTGGCGGATTATAACCGCGCCCCTTTTAATAAGGGTCTGGATCCATCATTGCCCAACATAGAAGAATACAAAGTGGCGACAACTATCTTTCTCTTTGTTCTTAATCAGATTTGTTAATTGAAAATTATCATTTATTCTTGTTAAGCAAGATAACAAGTGGGGGCGCGGTGGCGTTGTGGTAACCGGTTCTCGTCAGATCACCTAAGTTAAGCAACGTCGAGCCCGGTTTGTCCTCGTATGGTTGACCGGCTGAGCGATCGACTCGGACTCCCGCGTTGTGTCCTTTGGCAAGGCACTTAAACCCGGTTGTCCACACGGGGGCACGATGACGCCGTGTACGGAGGCGTATTGCACGTCAATGGTGCGCATGTCTTCAACCAATCTAACCCTGTCTGTGCTGCAGTGCGGAGTTACGATGTTGGGGAGCTAGCAGCTGCTCGTCGTTGCTCGGTGGTTCTCTTCGGGTACTCCGGCTTCCCCCACCCGTAAAACTGCCACGTTCACGATTAGCCATTGTGCATAAGTATGTGACCTTAAAACACCAATAAATAAATAAATAGATAACAAGTAGTCAAGGTGAGAGTCTGCTTCACAGAACACTGAAACAGATAACACCACTTTACTTAATGCCTGTCAGACTTATTAACAATCATCACCATTGAACTTTTGTGACTTTCTACGAAAGCCCAGAAGGCTCATTCAAATTTCAAACTTCAAATTTCAAACTTCAAATTTCAATTTTCAGAATCGTTTTTTTTTCTTCCCTCCTTCAAAAGTACACTGACCAATCAGATATCGCCACCGACGTCTAGGTAACCAATCACGTTCATTCGGAGGAACTCGTCCAATTCCGTAGCTGACGATTCTGTATAATTTCATTGTTATCGTAGTATCAAACAGGTGCGGTCGACTGCCCAGTGGCGCAGGATTCTTGTTTCATTTGGAGGAGGGATAATTAAGGCGTAGTACATATTCACAGTGCACATGTTGTCGGAATTAATTCAAAATTCACAATCAGAAGCTTAATCGAAAGTGTAAAAATTCTGTAACGTGTATGTATGGGTGGGGATGGGTGTTTATGTGAATATAGGGATAAAACCCCACTCAACTCAACGTTTTGTAAGAAGATATCCTCAAAACTGGAAACGTCAGAATGACATTATTTTAGATGGGCGGGGACCTTCATTGTATCACTATAATGATGAGTATAACATGTTGATGACACACATATGTTAGTCAATGCGGTCGATCGCGTGTTTCTCGTTAATTTGAAGTCGGGCAGTCACATGTATACAGCTGGTGGGTATTTCATTCAAAAGGGAAAACCTTCCCCAAATCCTACCCCCCCCCCCCCCCCACACACACACACACCTCCAGTGCATACTGAATTATTTTCAAGTAGACCGCCCGGACAGGGAGGTAATATCATACTAAAATGCCACAAAAATTTCAAAATCGGTGCACACGAGTGCTCAACCAAACAGAATATCAAAAATCCCTACAAACACTCAAAACGGCTACTTCGATAGGCTGAGTATTAAGATGTACCAATATTGCTACCCGTGACAAACTATAAACCTACCTTTATCGGCGAAATGATAATACCTCCTCCAATTGAAAAACAAAATCCTGCGCAACTGGGCATTCGACCGCACCTGTTTGATACTACGACAACAATGAAATTATACAGAATCTTCAGCTACGGAATTGGGCGAGTTCCTCAAAATGAACGTGATTGGCTACCTAGACGTCGGTGGCGATATCTGATTGGTCAGTGTACTTTTGAAGGCGGGAAGAAAAAAAACGGATTCTGAAAATTGAAATTTAAAGTTTAAAATTTGAAATTTGAAATTTGAAGTTTGAAATTTGAAGTTTGAAATTTGAATGAGCCTTCTGGGCTTTTCGTAACTTCCTCCAAATGTTTTCACTAAAAGATTACCCTCATTGGACAAGCTCGCCAGCCTCGTACCGAGGACGAGTCTATACCTTTGTTGTTGGGCGAAAAATGGAAACCTTTGGCTGTCTAAGAAATGTTTTACAAGCGTTGTCCGCGACTCGTGACCAGGAACCAATTCTATTTTCTACCTGATAAAAATGAATCATTAGCATTTTAAAAGATATGGCAATTTGCCATCTGAAAATGCTAATGGTTCATTTACTACTATTCTAGAAAATACAATTGTAAAAGTTTTATAGTATTCGCCCCTGGTTAGACGGAGAGTTAATTGGCGAAAGAGACGCACACCTCTGCTGTTTGGTTGTTAGCATTTCGTTGTCTCAAAATAATTATTTGAAATTCGAGTATGTTGTGTTGAGCACACAGGGGATTGTCACGGTTTTGTCGCGTGTGACCACTTATTCTAGAATGTAATTTCGTGTGAGCTGAAATTTGTTATGTTGGAAGGTGGAATGGGATTACCTGTAAGTGTAGGTAGGTTAGTCAAAGCTGAGAGGGTATTTGAGAATATTCCAATATGTTGGACGATCTGAGATATAAACACTTGCGATTTCAGAAAATACAACCATGAACATCTCATTTAACGAACATAACTACAAAGATCTTATAGAATTAACAATTGTCATAATTTATTTTGGCCTTAAAAGCAAAGCTTCTGGCCAATACTCATGTGGGAACTCCAGGCAGTGCAGTAGTGGTTGTTTACTGTGGTAAACAAGCTATGTTTTACGCGTAAAGTATGACCTAATCACCAATTTTCGGGGTGGAACTCCTTTAACCCCTTGAACACGATCCAGAATCATGGCAGCGTAATTTTCATTGAGTCGGATGGTCTCTCTGTAAATTTGTGGGGGTAGACCAATTAATATATTTGGTAACAACAAATAATGGATGTGAATTCGTCCATTTGTTAGTTGAACAGACATGGAAGATACAATATGGCTATAAACGATTGAATAAACTTGACTTTATCTCCACGTTCAGGTCTTGATTAGCCTTTGTGCAGAAATAAGTGGTTTTAAAAACCTATTAAATAAATAAATAAATAAATAAATAAATAAATAAATAAATAAATAAATAAATAAATAAATAAATAAATATCTGTCGCCAACTGAAACAAGCTTAATATAAGCAAATATTGAAAACTCCTAAACTTGCGTTATGATTTCTCTTTTATGCCGCTGACGAGATCTGGCTGTTGTGTTAAATAAACTTAAAAAATACTCGGTAACTTCCATAGCTTGTGTTGCACGCAAAAAGAAAAGAAAATAAATGCGATGTCAGTTCTTTCACTTCATTGTCTTGCTAGTTTCCATTAGAAATGTTGTGATCTCGACAATGATTCATTTCCCTGGCGAAATTAAACAACATAACAGTGTCACGCGAATCGTTCAGGAAATTGGAAATGACTGTCCACCTGACTTAATTATATGTAAACAATTTGCTAATTACAAATACGCATTAAATTTAAGAAGTAGCAATGCTTCCATTGCGACAGTATTTCGTTTACAAACACGTTTTGTACAAACATCTGAACACAATGACCTTAAAAATAAACTTTAACTGGTTGAGTGCTGGAAGCCCATATTTCGGCTTTATTTTGAAATGTCGGTACTACAACTTAAAGGCTTCATATTCGCTGAACGTTCTACATATCACCTTGGAAGTGAAATTATTTAGTCTGTTAGGATTTACCCTGTTACAATTTATGGGAGAGTGCCAATTGGCACTCTCCCATAAATTGCAACAGGCAAAGGCGTGTGAACAAATTTTGATGACCAAAAATAATTCAGCACTGTACCAGTTAATGATGGCGTTTTAAAACTCATAATGAATTAATGAGGATAAGATTTCCAAAAATGTTTGTTATCAACATTGTCCTTCAGATTTCGTGAAACTTTCACAAACTGCATACGAATGCAACTTCATTCTACATACTCTTTGGACCAGATTCCAAGAGTGCTCCCGAAACCTGTGTATAGTTTAAGTTCTTTCTCGCACAATTTTATAGTGACTGTATTGTGTCTCAATAAGCTGAGACATCCAACTTGAATCAAGTGCATGTCCTTGCCCATATCCATGGTGTGCGAATCTTCAGTATAACATGACGGACGGACGGACGGACGGCCGGCCGGACGGACGGACGGACGGACGGGCGGACGGATCGGGCGGGCGGGCGGGCGGGCGGGCGGGCGGGTGGACGGACGGACGGACGGACGGATGGACAGATATATCTTTATTCTGCAGTATACCCGTACATTAGCAACAATATAGCATTATAAATTACAAGAACCTAAACTAGTATACAACGTGGAAATGGCTTAGCCTGAAAGGCTGTCTTCCTGCCATTCCCATAAAAGATATATGAAGTCTATTTGGCATCATTGTAATGAAAATACTTTTCAAAGACAGGACTATGTGATAGTTCGTGTATGATTTATGGGGCTAGGCGGGATCAAAATATCAAATGTTGGGAGACGGAAGCTGAGAAGGATGAGATACCAGAGGGTTTGGACGGCTGATACAGTCGAGACAAGTTGGGTTGTCGCATTTGGAATTAGGAAGGGAATAGGTGCTGAAGGCTCTATGCATTAGTGATTTTTTTTAAACTTGGGTCTGCTATGTTGCTGAGTTAGCGGGTCTATACTATTCCAAATTCTTGGGAAAGAGTGGAAGGGCATTTCTGCAGAAAATTGGGTTCTTGGTTTGATAAGAAAAAGTGTATCCAAACTGACTATTAATTTACAATTGATGACGGACTGACTTGATCACGATTTGGTACGAATTTAATTCATTACTTAGTGCTTGGACTGCAAAAGAAAGCTCCACGAAGCCATCCGGCATACAGTTTGCGGTTCATTGTTCTGGAAAAGTATGCCTTTTGGGTATTTACTAGGACAGGTGGAATTCTTTCAGTTAGTGGATGGGATCTAAATAGAGAGGTAAAGGACTGGGTGTTGAATATTTATGGTTGCAGTGATGCGTGGAATAACAGAGAAGGAGAGAAACCCCTGTGTTAATGCATTATATCCCTGATTCTAGACAGAAAAATGTAGCAAACTAAGACGTTGGGGAAGAGTTGGTACGCTTGTTGGGGAAATTAGGAGGGCAATAGTAAAAGGCGTAGTCAAACAGTTTGTTTCTAATTGCTGGGAGGTGGGGGGAGGGGCAGAGATGGAATGGAACATCAAGCGTAGATGTGGGTCGCAAACGTAATGCAGACATTCTCTTCTGAGAACTACGACTAAATCAGTTGCAGGCCAATGTGGTATTACACAAGTTCAGAATGATACATAAAACTTGGATGAAATTCGATAACTCTAAATTTCTCAGTTTTTTGTACTGAGACAGGTGGTAAAATAGAGGGCTACAAGAAAACTCCCAGCCGAGGATAGTATAGGCGAGGGAAGCTCGAGAAAGGTGGAAGAGGTTGGGGTGTAAATGTCTGAAAAGGCCCCGACCATCCATGGTTTGACTCAGTAGGCGAAAAATTTAGAAATGGATTCATAGAAATGCTGTCTACTGTGCTAAAAATTGTGCGGTGCTCATGGGAGGAGGGCACCAGTAAATATACTTTATTACTTTCCAAAGTGTGATTTACTAGGATTTCCGGGTTTGGTTATAAACGATAACTTCACAAGTGAATTATGCAATCAACAATTGGGTCATGTATCCGTGCGCACAAACGAAGACGCTATGCCGTGGCTGTAATGGGGACTTCATTGTTTTTTGTTTTTTTTTAACCCTTTACCTAACATGAAAAGCAGATGACATTTGCAAAAAAAAAATCTTGAATAACTATTATTTTCATTTTTTGTCTAAAAACATAGGTTTTGACCCCTCATTGGAACGAGCTCGACGAGCTCGTTCCAATGAGGGGTCATAACCTATGTTTTAGAGACAGAAAATGAAAAAAATAAAGAAAATTAATTGGCGAGTTTTGAGAATAGCGCTGGCCGGTTTTGGCCGTTACGTTGGGTAAAGGGTTAAATAATATAATTATCGTTAATAATGAAAATAAATAAACAGAGTAATCGCTTGACTGGACTGGTTACGTGAAATAATTCATTCGAGGCGAGGGACTCTATTGTAAAACACTACTGCGCCTTCGCGCACTCGTGTTTGTACAACGTCCCTCGCCTCTCATGAATTATTTCACGTAACCAGTCCAGTCAAGTGATTACTCTCTATATACCTTCGGTGCGGTCTACAATATCTTTTCGTGTCATGCTAGTGACGCCAGAGATATTACTCAAAGTACAAATATTCACTAGTCTCTATTTCTGGCATGCATGCAACGGTCTGGCCGTGATTCGGTCTATTCATTCTAATAATAATTTATTCTAAGCAGATTAATAGGCCGAACCGGCTTAAGTTGGAATGCGATGGCCATGGGGTTCTAAATTTCTTTCTATTGGCAGATAATATATTAGAGTAATGTCTGTATATTGGCATATTCGCATACTCTCAAATCTTTTAAACATAATTCTTTAATCATGTATCATATCTGTGGAAAAGGTGGATGAGGGAACGTTTTCCATGTGCTCCATCCTCGGTTTAGCCGCCTCTGACAAAGTGATACATTATTTATTTATTTATTTATTTATTTATTTATTTGGGATTTAACGACACTTTCGACAGAAGCAGGGTTAGCATTGGTTAAAGACAAGAACATCATTGACGTGCAGTGCGCCTTTAGTACACAGCGTCACCGCCCCCCTCCATCCGACGAGTGGGCAAGCGGGATTAAGCGAATAGGGTTGGAATGGCCAGGGGAGAGTAGGAAAAGAACTATTTGCATATGGGATTTGGAATACGTAGACTAGGCAAAAGGTTGCGTTAGGTAGGGATCGATTGTGAACCAGGTATATATGTAGCCACTCTGGGAAAGAAAAGCTGAAATAGTAATGACAGGGCCATTGCCAATTGCTACTATACCTCAGTGCACCCCCGAAGAATGAGTCAGGGCTATTATATTCCCATCTGTAAGACACGGTAGGCTTTGGGCGGAGAGATGTAAAATAACATAGCTAGACAAGGCCTAGAAACACAGAGAATAGGGTTGGAATGGCCAGGGGAGGGTAGGAAAAGGACAGAAATGGGGAACTGCGGAAAATTTGTGCAGACAAAAACACTCTCACCGAATAAAGCACGTTCTTAAAAGAAACTCTATTCTATTCGCTGCTTTTTGCATCCCATGTTCTACAATAGAAAGCAAGTTGCTGGACTCCATCAAACAAAATAAATGATGGAAAAATGTGTTCCTGCAAAAATACGTTCTGTGGGTGTTCACTAACATCACCCATCACGATATTAACGGCGTCACATGCAACTCTCGCGTTCTACCAGGGCAACCAGCATGACCTCATTGATAACTTGATTGAAGACGTCCCAGCAGATCATCCACGAGATCACCTCAGAGGGCATTTAGCAGCATGCTATACTCCTCAAAATCTGTGCATACAGCATTTGCTGTAATTTACATATATTAGAATAGTTCTGGTTTGCAATGGTCTTTTTCCCGTGATTTGTCACCTAACAAGTTGTATAATTGTATACGTATCTGTCAGTAACAGTCAAATTCTTAAACGAAAAGTGGACTGCTAGATGGCTGTTGTACAAATACAATTTTTTTTAAATTATTTGAAATGTCCATCGAGCAACCCTATACTTTTAAATATGTTACTCGATAGAAAACATTTTTAAACTTTCCACGTTACTGCATCTTAACTCTTTACCCAACGAATCGGCCGCAAACGCCCGCGTAATTAAGCAGTTAAAAAAATATTAAATTTCAACAAATTTCAACCAAACAATATCACGTCGAGCTCGTTCCAATGAAGGTTCACATGATATGGTTTTGTAGAAAGGTTTGAAAATGTGTAAAAAATAATATTTAAAACAAACAATTTTGATATCGTTTGCCGTGGGAAAGGTGTTAAATCAGAATAGTTTCAAGTTGTCTGCATAGGAAGGGCCAAACTTAAGTCAACATGCTTAAAATTAGTCAATAATATTAAACACACCAATCCCTCATTAATGATACACACATCCTCCACTGAATGACATTATCAAGTTAGTATATAAGGTCACACAAGGTGTACCTGCATCCCGTTGTGAACAACGTGTTTGTAGGACCATGCTGAGCCTCGTCTTTTTACTAAGCTTCTGCATCTTTGCCGCCGCTGATGTGGAGGTTGGGTCGAGATACTACACCAAATGCAAGGATCCCTACAGAACATCCTATGGCTCATACAGTTACTATAATCAATACAACATTCCGTACACTATTTATTCCTTCTGCAATCAGAATTATTATCTTGCTTGCAATCCAGCGTCTTACGGAGATTTTTGCGTCACTTATGGTAAGTAAAAATCGCTTTCTGATACTTTACTTGTATCTACAATGTTGTCACTAAAAGTGAACCTTGAACGTTTTATGATAAATGAAGTGGGGAACAAAATATATTTCTACTGACAATGACAATATAAAAATATTTCACCTCATGCTGGGATTATTATTATCCCGGTTGGGTGAGGGTGTGAAATGAGGAAGTCTCACCCGAGGGCAAGATGTCTGGACCAAATATAGCGTTCCAATGGTCAGAATTCCCCTTCTCACACCCACCCCCATCAGGATGATTTTTCACCCCCACCAAAACACGCTGACGTCATCAAAAGTCGTCCAGGGCACGTGCAGCTATATCGAACAATTTTGCTGTCCATTTCTGAAAAAAAACTTATTTGCTTATCGGAAAGAACGACCAAAAAGTTCTGTATATACCACAGGTATATACCACGAAATTAAATCCCAACGCCGGCAAGACATGGGTTAAAGAACTGTAGCGGAATGAACATTGACACATTCATAATGGCGCTCATCCAAAAAAATCGTATAAAAGAGTCAAGTGTTCTTTGGTGTTGCGGGTTGTATTTTTATTTTCTTCCGCAAATGTTCATGTGCTAATATTTCCGAAACGTGACGCCATATTGTTTGTTTAGGAAAAAAACGTGCGCTGAATAAATAGTTTGTGCGCTCATTAAATATGCTAATAAGACGGTCATGTGGGTCATGTGAGATAGATATCTATCTTACATGACCTCCTCACATGAGACATGCTTATCTTGCATAAGAAGTGGGGTGGGGAGAGAAAAGAGTCTGTATTTCCCCATAGTTGAATGTCGAGTCCCCCCCCCCAAAAAAAAAAAAAAAAAAAAATTCAAAACAAAACAAAACCTGTTCACACCAACTGGAGCTCTCTCTGTTCTTTTTGAATGCTTAAGTGACCAGAAAGTGAAGGAAAAACTACAGCAAACTGGCTTGACATTGAAGCCGCTTTGCCGACTTCAAAAAATCAAAATCACGCAGCGAGGCAAATATTCCGTAACCCCAAAAGGAACCAAGTAACACATCTGCTGAAAAAATCACCACTGGCTCCCATTTAAGGCTAGGATTGATTTCAAAATCTTCCTTCTAGTATTTAAATAATACTTTAAAGAATCTCTCCCTGTTGATCTCTCTGCACACCTCAATGCATACACACCAACATGCTCGCTATACGCTTTTCTGCTGATAACAGAGCCCTTATCTGTCCAAAAAACGGATTTGAAATGCTGGGGACAACGGACCTTCTGTTTTCAGGTACCCACAATCTTGAACAGTCTACCGTTCCACATTGGACACTGCACATCTGGTCAAGGTTTCATAAAGAGCCTTAATACATTTCTATTTATAGACTCATTCGGCACCTAAAGGAAAATACCCGCAAGCTTTCTTTCTTTTCCAGTCTTTCTTCCAGTTACGAAGATCGTAACTTACTTTGTTAAGCGCTTTGAGCTTACACATTAAGTGAGGACAGAGCGCTATAGAAATGCGATTATTATTATTATTATTATTATTATTATTATTATTATTATTATTAGCAAAATGAAAGAAATGTCAGAGTGAGATTACAGGAGTCTGTTTTAGGTATTACTGGCATGAATGTATATAAGGTTGATATTTTCCAGGAAAAGTACGAGAGGAGGGAGCGCCTCTCCCCACCCCCTCCCCATAGCTATGTCGCTACTTTGATTATCTTTTATAATATACACCATACACTAATGGGCGTTTGTCTTCCCTGTGGTAGCAGATACGAAACACGGGTATCATTTTCTCAATCATTTTCAACGACACAGTCGTAGTTCTAGAGGTCATTACTATATGAATATCTCTTTGAAAAGAACAGCTGTGGAAAGGAATTCATGTTTTTTTTTTATCTCTTCATTATATTTCTTTTTTTTTATTGAAAACCCTACCACCATGGAATGATTCCAATGGGCTTGCTCCAGAGAGGTGGCCACAAACTATGTTTGAGATGAACACAGAATTGTAAGAAATTGTGAAATTTGAGTGGCGATTTTTGTGAACAGTGCTGGACGGATACAATAATTTTACGTTAGATAGTTTTCAATGTCAACAGAAAAACGATATGCTTCAGTTGTGGGGAAAATATAGAATATACCCATAGTAGTTTGGTGTATCAAAAGTTCACCACGAGTGGTGAAGTGGTGTTAACCGCGTGCCTTCGGCGCGCGGTTAACACCACTTCACAACGAGTGGTGAACATTTGGTACACCAAGCTACTTTGCGTATATTTTATTTATACCATGATCGTCAGATTATTAAGAGTCGCTATTATTTTTTCTCGATTTTACTGAGCAGCAGCCGTGTACATACGTGTGAATTTGTTTTTGTTTACATGAGCATCAGTGGGCGGTACTTCCGCTGTCAGTTTTATCACCGAAACGAAATGGAAAAAGAAACAGGGCCTTTTTCATTTTAATAACATAATAACATACTATTTTGAGTTATTTGTGCTTTATTAACATGAGACAATGCATGTTTGTTAATTTGGAGTGTTTTATGGGGTAATCTCATTTAAAAACGTAATAAATAATTGCCACTGTCATTTCACTCTTCGCGAGGCGACGTGCGATAAATTTCGAGTTCGCATTCAGGCCGACGTCATCAAAGGTCAACTTGGATGCAGTTCCACTGTTGGTGTAAATTTTAACTACTGAAATCCCATTGCTGGCGTGTTCACCACGGTTGGTGTATAAAGCTAAAATTTATGTCATAGGCTTTTCATACATAGTAGAATAGGTAATCATGGTATAAAAAGAATTAGTCTTGGCAAACCACAAATTCATTCAACAAATAAAATCGATTAGAAAAGCTAACTTCAACAAGCCGGTTTATTAGTCAGTAAAATTGAACGGGTGACATGAGTTTCAATTTATTGTTGTCAGTGGCATAGGAAAAGGGATGAAGGGACTGGAATGAATTGCAAGAAATATCGATTCGCTCTTGTAAGTGACCATGTTGATCACGCTCCCCGGTCACCAGTCTAATTGGGAGACGCGGTGGCGTTGAGGTAACCGGTTCCCGTCAGATCGCCGAAGTTAAGCAACGTCGAGCCCGGTTAGTCCTCGGATGGGTGACCGTCTGAGCGATCGATTCGGACACCCGCGCTGTGTCCTTGGGCAAGGCGCTTAACCCCCATTTTCCACATGGGGGCACGATGACGCTGTGTACTAAGGCGTACTGCACGTCGATGGTGCGCATGTCTTCAACCAATCTAACCCTGCCTGTGCTGCAGTGCGGAGTTACGATGTTGGGGAGCTGGCAGCTGCTCGTCGTTGCCCGGTGGTTCTCTCCAGGTACTCCGGCTTCCTCCACCCGTCAAACTGTCACGGTCACGATTAGCGACCTTAAACACCAATAAATAAATAAATACACCAGTCTAATTCTGTTCGGAATTCGAGGCTGTTATGGGCTGTTTGTTTCCCCAGTTTTGTTGAAACTTGGCTCACTGACTACCATTGATGTAACGCAATGTCATTTTACTTACAAAGATATCTAAATATTCATTCGTGTTCCAGTTATAGTTATTCCAATCAATAAGTATTTGATTCGCTTAGAAAACACCAAGATATTGACACAGGTAGTGGAATTTCGCAACTTAATCATAATACAACATCTGTGGTGTGTCTTCTTTCCAAGGGTAATGTATATTTTAGATTCAATCGTCTGGAATATATCAATTGGTCGGAAAAGCGAACCTATGTTCGCTTTTCCGATCAACTGATATATTCCAGACGATTGAATCTAAACCTAGGCGATGGGTTTTTTAAGGATTTGTCTGGTTCCATGGCATAGCAACGTAGTGTTCCTTACAGAATTAGACTGGTGTTTTGAGAGCTGGGAGCGCGGTAGCTCAGTGGGTAGAGATGTATACTGCAAACCGAGAGGTCCTCGGTTCGAATCCTATCTGCGGCAACCGCGTTGTGTCTTTGCGCATGACACTTAATCCCAATTGCCCACGGGGGAGGCGGGGGGGGGGGGGGGCACTGTGGCGTTGTGCACTATAAGGCGCACTGCACGTCGATGTTGCACTTGTCTTCAACCCATGCTAACCCTGCTTGTGTGGAGTTAGTACGTTGAAGAGTTTGACAGTTGCGCGCCGTTGCTGAGTGGGTCTCTCCGGTACTCCGGCTTCCCCCAGCCGTAAAACGTCCGATACGAGGGGACCCTAGCTGTCGAAAGTGTCGTTAAAACACAATATATAAATAAATAAATACATTTTGAGAGCTAGCATGTATATTTTCAGGAGATTAGATTGGATCATTGGACTCTTTTTTCATACACAGACTCAGGCAAACAAAATGTAATGGATATTTGCGTCGTCGGATGCGGCCTGCATGGGTGCAAACATCGCAAATTTTATTCAATTTTATTTAAATTCAGCACGTGCTAACTTAAATAAGAAAACGTGAAGCCCTCGCTTCATAGCTACGATATGAATCTCCAAACAAACTGAGCTTTTGAACCCGAATTCCAACTGATCAATACAAATATTCCATTAACCCTTTACATAACGTAACGGCCAAAACCGGCCAGCGCTATTCTCAAAAATCGCCTATTAATTTTCATTATTTTTTTCATTTTTTGTCTCAAAAACATAGGTTATGACCCCTCGTTGGAACGAGCTCGTCGAGCTCGTTCCAACGAGGAGTCATAACCCATGTTTTTGAGACAAAAAATGAAACAAATTAGTTATTCAAGAATTATTTTTGCAAGTGTCTTTTTTTCATGTTAGGTAAAGGGTTAAGGCATCCCTTAGATCAAGGCAAGCTTTGGGGATCACGTCGAAATGATTTAGGAGTCGGGACTTAAGCTTCGACGGGACAAATCGGGTTTACATCCCACCAATCTGGCATCTTCGCGGCGCCCTGGCAGGCGTAACCGTCGCGATGTTTCGTCCTATTACCCACAAGACAAGATAAGAAAAAACCTTTGTAGTGACTTATAGTTCTAGCTATATCATTTTCTTACTTCTGGCCACATAACGTATGGTAACATTTTACCTCAGCTGATCATACAGTTTTCTGAAGTGGCAAAACCTACGAAACTAGCAACTGAAATGATTAATAGATAGATGATAGGATTTATACTTATATAACTTGATGCGGTTATCGTCTTCTGTCATTTTGATATGAATAAACACAGGGAGAGCACTCTGACTGGCTGCAGTGTATAGATTGACGCAAACTGCATATGACATATATGCAGCACTCAAGAGACATCTTAAATGCAATGAGATTCTCAAAGGTTTCAATTAGGCACCATATTCAAGGATATCATTCCAGAGTTGGGGTAGATCTAATTAACATTTACTGAACTTGGTATTTTCATTTCTGAGTATGGCAATTTTAAGGAACCATTTTCTGATCTCGGTACAACTGCATTGCTTGGACGCCCATTGGTCACATATAGAAATGTGCTTCGCCTGCCGCCATCTTGGGGAAGGAGAGAGGAATTATTGCTAGCAAGTTTTTAATCTCGGATCGCTTTTTAAAAAAATATACTTTTGATATCAGTGAAAAATAAATATGTTGAAAATATGCTCAATTTTCGCTGGAATGCAAAACAAATACTAGCAACATATTATTAATTATTATTGACAAAAAAGTACCGAGAGTAGAAAGTTGATACCCTGTTGCTAGTTTTCATGGTAGGCTTTTCTTTGACGTTTATTGATGTGAAAGCTGTTACCCCGTGACTGCAGTTACATCTTAACATCTTCCACGTCATCAATGGTTGGACTTATCGCGTGGATTGACCTGATGTCATGTGGAGGGTGCAAAATGAGTTACGACGTTTTTCCCTGACGTTTCAGCAATCCACTTGTATAAAGATCACTGAACCCATAACATTATCTTCTCAAAATTACCCGACGACTCTCCAAAAGATATCAGGTTGTCAGTTCAAGTTTCCTGTTGAGAAAAACTCTGAATATTGAAATATATTGTGTTTTCATCTGCTTTCTCTCTCTTCTTGTTTTCAGAAACGACGTGCGGTTACACATCTCGACTGACTGTTACACCGAGATCACGTTACTATATTTATTTGACCAACTATTGTCCGACATGGTGCTCATCGTGTAACGCTGATTACAAAACACAGTGCTTGGCAACCACCACTACACAAACCACAACAACTCCAACAACGACAACCACCACCGTTCCCACAACCACAACAGCATCAACTACTACAACAACAACACCGACTACCACAACAACAGTACCAACCACCACAACCACGACGCCAACAACTACCACTACAACGTCAACCACTACAACAACGATGCCAACCACCACCACTACGGCTGCTCCCACAACAAGTAAGTAATGGCAACCGCGTTTTCAGTTGTTATAAAACATATTTAAATAATTTATACCATTTCAGAGAAAAAATGTGGTGAGACGAATTAATTCCCAGGTCTCGCTAAGCGAGACATGGGACTTAATTCGTTTCACCGCATTTTTTTTCTCTGGAGTTCGAGAATATTTTTAGTGCTGTTCCTTCGGACAAGAAACATTCATACTTGGCCCATCACCTTTTATTCATTTCACGGCATATGTTTAGCGATTCTGGAGGAAGTATGATTAGTTGTTCAATCCTGAAATATAATAGGGACGAGGTCGGGGCCACGCCTTATTAACAGTTATGAGGATTTTTTTTTCTTGAAGGCATCTGTTTATCAAACGCTGTAAAGTGTCTATTGTTTCACTATGACTGGCAATAATCAAGAAACTATGCAAGTGGACACAACAGTGCCACATTCTCGAAAATTATTGTCGCGACATGAAAATGAGTGACCTCACACGCACACGCGTAGCTGGGTATCTATTGGGGGGGGGGGGGGGGGGTGGCACGAGGATCTTTTTGAGCGGGGTGCAAGCATTTTTTCATGCCACAGACATGCCAAGAACAATAAAATCTTGCGTTCGAGAGTGGTGTGGAGGTGGTTCTCTCTCTTGCACTGAAGGGGTCGGAAGGCGGTATCCATCAAAAATGTCCTCGGGATAGGCCCAAGATGGACACATTTTTGAAAAATAAGTCCCAAAGGGTACTATTTGGAGAAAATTTGAGGCTCGAAAGAACATCAAGTTTCAGCATACATGGTATGTCATTTGTAAATTTTTTTTAATTTATACCCCAAAACAGACCGTAGAATTCGGGATTTGTTGGGAGGGGGTAGTTATAGTTTTAGACCCCCCCCCCCCCTTCCCCATGTCTTCGCCACCAGTCGCAGGTGGGGAATCCCCGCTCCATTATCAGTTTTTTTTCCTTTGGTTATAAATGAAAACAGATAAATGATTTATCATGACATTTATTACTGGTTGAATATAATGATCTGCATAACGATTTTTTCACACACCTACTAATGCAAAACACGGGATTTCTACTGTTCTGCCTGTATGATAAAAATATTGCGCGACATCACGGCCGTCGATTCATTTTCCACGATGACAATGCAAGAGTACACAGGGCCCATGTCGCTACAAAGTTCCTCCGGGAGCAAAACACCACTGTACTCCCTTGGCCAGCACTAAGCCCAGACCTTTCACCAGTCGAGCACGTCTGGGATATGCAGGCGCCTACGACAACGCCAAAAGCCACCTACCGATGTCCAGCAACTCGCCGCTGCACTGCAGGAAGAATGGAATAACATCAGCTAAGCTGATATTGGACGTTTGGTGAGGAGTATGCCACGTCGGATCCACGCTTGTCTCGCGAACCGAGGAGGATTTACAAGGTAATGAGGTCATGGACTGAATGTGATAAATTCTCTGACCGTCCATGTCTTCTACAGCTCAGTGCGTGGAATATATGCCTGTCAGACACACAACTATTGCTGAAATCATTCACCAGATGTCACAGTGCAATGCCTCAACTGTCTTTTTGATGAAAATATAAATATATTTCTTCATATATCTCACTTTTATCAAATATTCCCTACTTTTTTTGAATATTATATAATGATGGAGTCTGCTAAATTATTAAAACATTTTGTTGTGTTATTTTCCACAGTTTAGTCAATATTTGAAGTTCGATCAACTTGACCGTGACACTGATCGGCGTCAATTGGTTTCAGAAAACTGAATGCCGTAAATCCTAAAAAAGCAAATTATGCTTGGGACGCCGACAAGTAACAGTGATGTCTTGTTGGCAACGAAGGAAACTCGGCAATTATCCAGTTGAAATGTGCTTTTAGTTCAATTTCCATGTAGAGTGTTTGTTACATGGGAGGTGTGTGATAAATACAGAACCGCACGTATACTTTTGAATGGTTTAGGAATTATCGCACTCGTTTGCTTTGACCTAGGATATCACTCGAGCCTTCGGCTCTCGTGATATCCTGGACCAAAGCAATCTCGTACGATAATTCTCAACCCATTCAAACGTATGTGTGGTTTTGTATACATACGATCTGTATATGGTGAAGTCCGACACGAGGCGACCCCAGCTATCGAAAGTGCCGTTAAACTCCAGTAAATAAATCAATAGAGTGAAGTAACAAACGGTGGATCCGAGTTAATAAAAAATAACACAGAATTATAGTCAGTGATGCTTTCACGGGGAAAGGAACACGTTGGAAAGCCATCTCCAAATTTATTATTTTCGTGTTTCGGTGGGAGAGGGTTAACTTACTTAAAACCCAACGCGATACTCGTTATACTAGGCACGCATTCATTCCATTACCCTTACAACTTGAGGTCTTTTTTGTTAATTAAACTCCGCCGTGAGACATCAATATCAGCTTTCCAGTAACTACAGGGTGTTTACCTCACTTCGTCCACTTTCAATGGAAGTTGGTTTGTGTGTTTCGTCTTTTGCAAACAGTACAAAAATACAAGGTTTCAATGAAAATGTACAAGCGGATCATAAGATAATGGCTGTACAATTTTAACAATTTGCAAAATAAGTCTTCGTTTTCAAATCGTCGTTTATCATTTACTACTGGGCCAGTCTTGATGATATTGGTGTCATGGTGAAGGAGATATTTCGAGGACCTCAGAAAGTCATTTTTGTGACCTCGGGGTGAGTTAAAATATAATGATCTTTTGATCTGCGGATTTTATCTTGGGGGTGACGTCACCCTAAAGTTTTAGCACGCTCAATTGAAAGCTCGCATTTCTTTTCTACATAATATTAAAACAAAACTGTGGATATAATGTTTTAAACTAATCTGTAAAGAGTGTCACTATATGGCCTTTCAGAGTCGGCGACATTTTAATGCATGCATTATACCGTTAAAGCATAAAAGTGAACATTCTCGTTTTTACATTTTTCACAAAGTTAGATATTGTCGGATCATCTTTTCGACCAATAATGTAAACTCTGGACGAGGAGGATGTGGGCGAGGCTGGGGTCAATAACTTGTTATGCGGTGAGAGCCTGGCTGCATAATTATAAACTACATACAAAAATAACATCCACAGTTGCTGTCTAATGTTGTGTAGAAAAGAGATAAAGACCTGCTCAAATGCTAAGATCCCATGACCCAAATGGTCAAATGAAAGATCAAAGTTACGACCTAAAAGTCATTAAATTTTAAATCAGTTCGTGATGACAAATAGTAACATTTTTGAAATCCTCGGAATATCTTCTTTGCAATGATGCCAAGACCATCAAAAGTGTCAACATTTGCCCAACCATATCTTAGGAACCGATGATCTGATATCATTAAAACTTGGTAATTTTACTATTTGCAATAGTCCAAACACGCACACACAGTTTTAAAAAAATCGAGGGAAGTGAGGCAAAAAACATTTCTGTTGAGCGATCTGACATGGAATTACTGTATGTGAACAAGGTGGCCTGCGGTGTTATAATTAACATTTGCTTCTGAGTCGCAATTAAAATATCGAAACTGACTCCCATTGTCGCATCCAGGGCAGCAGCTCATCGCCTTTCAGTGAGTGTGCCAACTTCGCTTCTCAACTGGTCAAGTGTCGATTGAAAAAAAATCTTGGCGTTGATTAAAAGAAAATAAATGTTTATGGTATTTTTAGATAGAGTCGAATATTCAACTTGGTCGGAAAAGCGAACCGTTTAATGATGACCGCTCTCCACCGAACGTCTTTGTTGGTTATTCAGAATTTTGCCGGGCACATTTTCACTAACACGATTTCGATTCAAAAATAATAGAAACTTGTCAATCATAGTCAAGTCCTACAATGAAGGTAGAAATGCCCTTTTTGGGCACAGATCACTAATCTCTATTCAACCGGATTGATGGAACGCGCATTTGTCATATATAGAAATTTGTCATATATAGAAAAGTGCCTCAACCGCCAGCGTCTTAGAACAATTTAGAATTGAATCGTGACTATTAGAAATCCACGAGGTGATGAAACAAATTGATCACGTGCAAATTGATCACGTGTAAATTTGTGCGCGATCAATTTGTTTCATCACTTCGTGGATTTTGAACAGTCAGGATTCAATTTTTATGTTTATTCCCTTCATAAAACATAATTATTCTATGTCTGGACTAGGGCTGTCGCGACTATCATTTTTTTGTAATCGACTAATCGTGACCAGTAATCGACGGTTAGTCGATTAATAGTCGCTTCCCATGATTTTTTAGCAAATCATTCTTCTGTTCGTAAAACTCTGAAAATGACAATGGCACCAGTGCGTTCAGACCAAGTGGGGTTGTGGGAACAACAAATCGGTCCCGACTGAAGCTACATGTAGTCCAATCTTGGACCCACAGTCCGTAATATAATTTTTGGGGTTGGTACGTCCTGTAGGACGTACCAACCCCAAAAATAATATTACTGACTGCGGGTCCAAGTTTGAACTAGATTGAAGTCGATGAATTAAAATGAATTTACCAAAGAACGTTCCTGCATATGTTTCCTTTCTGCAATAAGTTTCTCGAAATTTTGAACATTGAGATCCATGCATTCCCTCGTCAGTTGTTAAAATTGGATCTTAGTCTGAAGTTCCGAACTTTGAGAAGTGATCTGACGTTCTTGACTTTCGTCATAATTTTGTCACTTCCGCGCTTTGTGTTTTCCAATGGGTGCATCCGTGTGTACAAGACTGGAGAAATTCAGAAGAATCTATTCTTCTCGAGTAACTGTGAGTGTTCTTTCTTACACACTCAGTGACAGTCGTACAGTCTTCCGGATATGAATGTTAACTATAGTTAGATATTTAAAGTTATTCACCTTCATTGATCATTCACCTCACAAAACAATGCAATTTAGCCCCGACGTGTAGTAGACGTGTACTACCTTGAAAATGAACGACGATCGACTAAAAATAAAAAACGTCGACTACTTCAATAGTCGACGGTTAGTCGACTAATCGAATAATCGCGACAGCCCTAGTCTGGACGGGGTATCGAGTTGGCTTGTTTACAAGGCACCGCCTTGACTAATCATAATTCTGTCAAATTCTATTCATAAAAAAGAAACAAAGCAAAATAGCTTCTGGTACAAAATAGTTTCCATAAACTGTCAATACAGCAGCTAAAATACAACTCACACTCGTGAAGGGGAACCGTCTATTTATAGAACGTAAACAGATTACAGAATGTAAATATAGACTCTAGCAAATAGAATGTAGTGCGTATTATTATGCCTCAAGTTTGTAACATCAGCCGTGATTGGTTAATTTGACACCTTCTAAAAGTCATAGTACTGGAGTTTTTGGGGCAACACACGGGTACTATCGGAACGTTTTTCCCTGGAGACAAGAGAACGAAGAAAATGTAAGTGCCACTTCCATTGATAAGCGTCGATTGGAATTTCTCAACACCAAACGCTGGCTCCGTGTCTGTTTAAGTTTTTTCAACACCAGTAGACACACACTTACCAACAAATATATCATCTTCAGTGGGTATGTTTTCAATTTTAACTGCAAACATTTAACAATGAATTCAAAAGAATCAGAAATATTAAAAAACTCACTCACGTGTTGTTCACCACTTCAGTGAATCCTGAATAGGAGTCTCAGTTATGACTTCAATCAATTATATTTAAGAAATAACTGTTGTTTTCCTTCGTTTTATGCGATATAAACCGAATTTTTTCAGCACAAGCTTCATAACAAGCATTAACAATGAATTATAACATGAACAGCATGATGCAGTTGTAAACATTGGCATTTGTTGATATAGAAACTCCCAAAGCGACGGCACTTGTGACAATTCATTTTTGAAGAGACGTCATTCGTTCGAAATGACGTCATGTTTTTGGATTCGACTAGTCTACATTGTTGTTGCCAGATTGATGGCATGTTGCAGTTAACGCTTAACAATGGAAGTCATATTTTGTTCGGCATAATAAAATAATTAGAACGTTTCTTTTCATGTTTTATCGGTCGATAGTACCTGAGTTTGTGTGATTTCTGAAATAAAACCTTCAGCAAGGTTTTATTTCAGAAATCACACGAACTCAGGTACTATCGACCGATAGAACATGAAAAGGAACGTTCTAATATTATAATATCAATGTGCGATGTTCAAATGTCATGTGATCTATTGGTATTCATGGGATAAATCACATGATCATCTGGTATTCATGGGAAAATAACATCACCTGAGAATCCAATGACCATACAATGTCCATGGAAGATAATGTCAGTTGCGGTGTAAACATTGCCAAATAACAAAAATGTTCTCAAAGGTTTTCAGTTTTCTGGCGCCTCGCAATCGCTGATTGCTTTTCAAAGAGCATATTTTGATGTCTTTAAAACAAAAATATGTTGATGATGTGCACATTTTCGTCGCAATACAAATTCAATATGTTACAGGTATTCTACACTCTAAAATCAGTTGGGTTAATAATTACCAGAAATCAGCTAGGTTCAGAGAATATGAACCCAGTTGGTTTCATATTCCCTCAACCCAGATGATTTGGGCTCATTTTTAAGCCCGACTGATTTTGGAGTGTAGTTTATATCTTATTGATAAACAACCCGGATACGAAAGGTGATACATTTTCACTAGTTAGGCTTTCCCAAACCCACTTTGGGAAAGACTCTTGTTATTCTTCTTTTTCAAAAATTTTTCTTCTCTATTTTTTTTTTTTTTAATTTTTTTATTTTTTTTTATTTGTTTTAAATTTTTTTTCCTCCCTGAATTTTGTCTGTGGAACTGCTCGAAAACAAGCTGTACGATTTTGACCAAATTTGGCACACTTATGTAATGTTATAAAATCTAGTGAAATGCTGTATCGTCATAGCTGTGAAAACGCGTATTTTCAAAATATTCTGCCAAAACCATCAAAATTTCACCATTTTTCGAATGTCTCAAAATTGTTTACAGTTATTTAGCTCACATTTTCCACACATTTAGAGCATAATATGATACACCACAATCACCACTCAAATCTTTCATTAACCCCCACTGGCCAAAAATGACATGAATATAGATTTTTTCTTCAAAATTGACCAACTTCAAGGGCAAATTTTTCTAATAACATGGTTGTTGTAACAATTATTTTGGTTTGGATAGATGCAACAATGATTGCGGAAGAAAGTTACAGTTTACTTTTTAATCTCAGATTTAACCCTCAAGCACAATGAGGGCGAGTTTGAAAATGCCAAAATTAGCCAACTTTGATTGCTTTTTCTATCATTTTGGAAAGGGTTAATTTCAAACATTTTTCATGTACGTATTCACAATTGACTACCGAGCATATTTGCTGCTGTAAGTTTGGTTGTAAAGTTTAACCCTATGCCATTCTGGTTGCATAAAAGTAGGTACCGTCCAAAAAAAACTCCAATTTTTTTCAGAATTTGGTAAGTTTAGGTGTCGATTTACTCCATTTTTAATTGCTTGAGCTCTGAATGTTTTCTGTAGCTGCTTGCAGCAGTTAAAGTATGACAAATTTTGTTCTATATGTTATTATTAAAAGTTTAACTCTTGACAGATTTGAGACTTCCCATAAGGGTACTGTCGGAATAATTGTTATTTTCGCCAACTTCAAGGGCAAATTTCTCTAATTACAAGGTAGTTGTAACAATTATTTTGGTATGGCTAGATGCAACAATGATTGTGGAAGAAAGTTACGGTTTACTTCTTAATCTCAAATTTAACCCTCAAGCACATTGAGGGCGAGAATAAGAGTACCGTTTAAAAATGCCAAAATTAGCCATTTTTGGTTGCTTTTTCTATCATTTTGGAAAGGGTTAAGTTCAAAAACTTTTCATTTACGTATTCACAATTGACTACCGAGCATATTTGCTGTGTAAGTTTGGTTGTAAAGTTTAACCCTATCCCATTCTGCTTGCATAAAATGAGGTACTGTCCAAAAAACCCCCAATTTTTCAGAATTTTGTAAGTTTAGGTGGCGATTTCTCCATTTTTAATTGCTTGAGCTCTGAATGTTTTCTATAGCTGCTTGCAGCAGTCAAAGCATGGCAAATTTTGTCCAATATGTTATTATTAAAAGTTTAACCCTTGGCAGATTTAAGACTTCACATAAGGGTACTGTCGGAATAATTGTTATTTTCGCCAACGTTTACATGCACTTTCTCAGCACTGCAGCTATATTGTCTCAAAACCTCTTCCATGAGAGGATTGGACCTTCATCCAAGAACAATGTTGCTGTTATATATTTTATTCAAAGTTTTAACCTTCACCCTGTTTTCTGGCCTTGAATTTGAGTGCCCTAAAATTCTTCATAAAATTGGCTAATTTGGAGCTCACTTTTCTTTCATTTTCGAAAGGAATATCTAAAAATGATTTACATGTTCGTATTTACAATTGCCCACCGGGCATATTTGCTGTTGTAAGTTTGGTTGTAATGTTTAACCCTATGCTCGTTCTGTTCGCATAAAGATAGTTACAGTCCAAAAAAACTATCGTTTTTCACAATTTGGTAAGTTTAAGTGACGATTTACTCCATTCCTAATTGATTGAGCGCTGCACGTTTTCTATGGCTGAATGCAGCAGTCATAGTATGACAACTTTTGTTTTATATGTCATTATTAAAAGTTTAACCGTTGGCAGTTTTCATAAACTCACTGAATATTGATAAGCCTGCAGTGGTAGTTTGGAATAGAATATTCGAAAATGCTTTCGAATTCGGATTCACAGTTCAATTCCAAGAATATTTTCTGTTATAAGGTTGCTGTAAAGTTTAACGCCATTCCTGTCTCAGATGCATAAAGATCGGTGCTGTCGAAAAACTCTCTCATTTTTTTCACATTTCCGTAGGTTTAAGTGACAATTTACACCATTCCTAATTCATTGAGCGCTGAATGTTTTCTATGCCTGCATGCAGCAAGCACAGCATGACAACTTCTGATTTATACATTATTATCAAAAGTTTAACCCTTGGCATATTTAGGAGTCCCCATGTGGGTATAGTCGGAATAATTGTTATTTTCGTAAAATCAATCCCTGAATATATTTGTAACCTTGCAGTGACCTTTCGGTGGTGCTACATGAAGCCGCAAATAGTTAATGTTGAAAAGTTCATCAAATAGGCAGATATAATGCCTAACTCAGCCGGTGACAGATAAATAATGAATGGAAAAGTCATTGAAATGACAATAAAGTAGGGACGAATCGTGCCCTCGGTTTCCACCTAATCCACGGTATTTCCACGAGGTCTCGGCACTTGACAAAGATACTAAACTATCGGGCAGGGATAGTAGAAAACATTCTGAGAATTTCAAGTTGCTGTCTTGCATGGTCGGGACATAATTGGTTCATATTCAATATTGTATCTGTTCAATTTGAATGTCAAATTAGCCAGATGACAGCTTTTTCTTCACCGGATCGAGTTACAGTTTCTGCCGGGACGGTCTAAAATAAGCAGTTTAACTCAAAACTTTCTGTCCCATATGAATGTGCAACTATTTAAAGCTGAACAGTTCATCAAATAGATAGGAATAATGCCAAACTCGACCGGTGATAGGTAAATACATGTAGTGAATGGAAACGACATTGCATAGGGAATAGAGTAGGGACGAATCGTCCCCTCGGTTTCCACGCGATCCACGTTGTTCCCACGAGGTCACGCCACTCGACAAAGATACTGGCCTGTCGAGCAGGGATAGTAGAACAACTTCTGAAGATTTCGTGTATCTGCCTTCACTGGTCTGGGCGCAGTGGGCGTATGAGCGACACTGCTGTCTGTTCAATTTTAATGTCAAATTAGCCAAATTACCGCCTTTTCGCCATTAACCCATGCGCGATTTCTGTCCACTTTTCATTTTTAGCTTAACTTGGCATAGTCAAGATAAGCTATTGCTATCACGCGTGCGGAAGTCTGTTAGTCTGTGAGTTTGTTAGTCTGTGAATCTGTGAGTCTGTTCACATTTTCCTTTAGCACGGGCTACGCCCCGCAGTTCTTGTTTGATCGTCACGAAATTTCATATGCAGGTTTGGGGTCATGTTTAGATGAGAACGTCCCCTTTTGGTCGCGATCGGGCAACCGGTATGGCTGCCCGAGCCCAAAACCCGAAAACCATTAGCACAGTCTACAGGTCGTATTTATGAAGGGATTTCATTGTAACTTGGTAGGATGCCTCTGTACAATGCCTAGATGCGAATGTCCATTTTTGGGTATGATCCGTCAACCGTGGTGGCTGCCCAAGCTCGAAACACTTTTAGCACAGTCTGCAGGTCATGTTTAATATAGTGGGATTTCATTGTAACTTGGTAGGATGACTCCTTATGATGTCTAGATGAGAATTTCCCCATTTGGACATGATCTGCCAACCGTGACGACTGTCCGAGCCGAAAACCAGAAAACCTTTAACACAGTCTACAGGTCATATTTATTGAGGAATTTCATTGTCACTTGGTGGGTTGACTTCATATATTGTCTGGATGAGAAGGTCCCCTTTTGGACGTGATTGGGCAACTGTGACGGCTACAGGGGCCCGAAGCCCGAAAACCTTTAGAACATTCTACAGGTCATATTTATGAAGGGATTTCATTTTAACTTGGTAAGTTGACTCCAAATAAGGTCTAGATGAGAACGTCCCGTTTTGATCGCGATCATTCAGCCTTGATGGGTGCCCGAGCCCAAAAACCTTTAGCATAGGCAAAAGGTCATATTTATGGAAGGATTTCATTGTAACTTGTTAGGTTGACTCCATATAATGCCTAGATGATGACATCTCCTTTTGGTCGCGATTGGTCATATGTGATGGCTACAGGTGCCCGAAGCCCGAAAACCTTGAGCACAGTCTACAGGTCATATTTATGAAGGGATTTCATTGTAACTTTGTAGGATCACTCCAGATGATGCCCAGATGAGATTGTCCCATTTGGTTGCGATCATTCAACCAGGAGGGCTGCCCGAGCCCGAAGCCCGAAAACCTTTAGCACAGTCTACAGGTCATATTTATGAAGGGATTCATTGTAACTTGGTGGGTTGACTTCATATAATGTCTAGATGAGAACGTCCTCTTTTGAACACGATTGGGCAACTGTGACGGCTACAGGGGCCTGAAGCCCGAAAACCTTTAGAACATTCCACAGGTCATAATTATGAAGGGATTTCATTGTAGCTTGGTAGGATGTCTCCACATAATGTCTAGATGAGAACGTCCCCTTTTGGTCGTGATCATTCAGCCTTTATGGCTGTCCGAGCCCAAAGACCTTTAGCATAGTCTATAGGTCATATTTATGGAAGGATTTCATTGTAACCTGTTAGGTTGACTCCATAGAATGCCTAGATGATGACATCCCTTTTGGTCGTGATTGGCCAACTATGATGGCTACAGGTGCCCGAAGCCCGAAAATTTGAGCACCGTCTACAGGTCATATTTATGAAGGGATTTCATTGTAACTTCGTAGGATCACTCCAGATGATGCCCAGATGAGAATGTCCCCTTTTGGTTGCGATCATTAAACCATTATGGCTGCCCGAGCCCGAAGCCCGAATACCTTTAGCACAGTGTACAGGTCATATTTATGAAAATATTTCATTGTAACTTGGTAGGATGACTTCATATACTGTCTAGATGAGAAAGTCCCCTTTTGGACACGATTGGGCAACTGTGACGGCTACAGGGGCCCGAAGCCCGAAGCCCGAAAACCTTTAGAACAGTCTACTGGTCATAATTATGAAGGGATTTCATTGTAGCTTGGTAGGATGACTCCAAATAATGTCTGGATGAGAACGCCCCCTTTTGGTCGCGATCATTCAGCCTTGATGGCTGCCCGAGCCCAAGACCCCAAAACCTTTAGCATAGTTTGTAGGTCATATTTATGGAAGGATTTCATTGTAACCTGTTAGTTTGACTCCATATAATTCCTAGATGATGACATCCCCTTTTGGTCGTGATTGGTCAACTGTGACGGCTTCAGGGGCCCGAAGCCCTAAAACCTTGAGCGCAGTCTACAAGTCATATTTATGAAGGAATTTCATTGTAACTTCGTAGGATCACTCCAGATGATGCCCAGATGAGAATGTCCCCTTTTGCTTGCGATCATTCAACCATGATGGCTGCCCGAGCCCAAAGCCCAAAAACCTTTAGCACAATCTTCAGGTCATATTTATGAAGGGATTTCATTGTAACTTGGTAGGTTGACTTCATATAATGTCTAGATGAGAACGTCCCCTTTGGACGCAATTGGGAAACTGACGGCTACAGGGGCCTGAAGCCCGAAAACGTTTAGCACAGTCTACAGGCCATATTTATGAAGGGATTTCAATATAACTTGATAGGATGATTCGTTTTGGAATAGTTTCACTGTAACTTGGTAACTTTCGTTAATATACGTTAACTGTGAGGGCCACATACATCAACTGTGAGGTCATATTAACCCACCCCTCAGCTCTTTAGTACAGTGCACACCTCATATTATTTTTATCAAAAGCATAGCATACAGGGACCAAAAATGAACATATTCCCAATTATCACAATTCTTGTCTTATTTCATAATCCTTTCATAAACATTGAACATTATCCTTTTCATCAAATACAACACACAAGTTAAGCTACAGTGTCATTGACTCTTTCATTTGCAATTATCTAACTGTTATCAAAGAACAATTTTGCTATTATATGTTTTATTCCAAGTTTTAACCCTCACCCAGTTGTCAGGTCTTGAATTGGAGTACCCTCAACTTGAACATGTTCATTCAAATAGCAAGATTTAAGATTAGTCCATTTCTCTTTTCAGACACTCAGTCTGTGACTGACGTTCACACATTAAGAGCATCATATTATACACTAAAATCACCACACAAATATTTCAAAATTAACCCCTACTGGCCACAAATGATATGAATATATCATTTTATCTTCAAGATTTTCTAACTTCAAGGGCAAATTTCTTATAATTGCGAGGTTGTTGAAACAATTATTTTTGTATGCATAGATGCAACAATGCTTGCAGAAGAATGTTACTCTTTAGTTTCTAATCTCATCTTTAACCTTCAAGTAAATGAGGGTAAGATTACCATCCGAAAATGCCAAAATTAGCTAACTGTGGTTGCATTTTCCTGTCATTTTGGAAAGGGTTAAGTCTAAACACTTTGTTTTGCTATAGGTAGAGATGCCTAATGAACAAATCCTCTGCTGTAAGTTATGCTCTAGGGTTAAACACAACATAAGCTTTGGCCATGTAAAGAATAGTACTGTCAGAAAAAAATTGATTTTCATTGAATTTTGCAATCATCTGTACTCATGTTCTCTAATTGCAAGGTTGTTGTAGCAATTATTTTGGTATGGATAGATGCAACAATGATTGTAGAAGAAAGTTACTGTTTACTTTTTAATCTCAAGATTTAACCCCCAAGCAAAATGAGGGCGTGGATAAGAGAACCGCGAGAGAATGCCAAAATTAGCCAACTTTGGATGCTTTTTGTCTATCATTTTGGAAATGGTTAATTTCAAACACTTTGCTTTGCTATATGTAGTCTGCATTTTCACATTGGAAAGTTGGGAAAGCCCGTAATTTGTCCAACAAATTACAATTCTCAAGTTTTCATACTGAGTTTTCGTTTGATGTTTGATGATGTGAAAGCTGTTTCGCGGTGACTACAGTCATACCATAACAGCTATCACGTCATCAAATATCATCGATGGGAGAAGTTACCACATCGATTGGCCCTACTCCGTCTTTAGGGTGAGGAGGGGGTAGATTGAGTTGCGACGCATTGCCGTTTCAGCAATTCAGGCGTTTAGAGACCAGTAACTTCGACTTCTGTTTTGAAGAGGAACATAGTCTGTGTTACCATCCTTCAAGGGGGCGCGGTGGCTCAGTAGGTAGAGGTGCAGGCTGCAAGCCGAGAGGTCCTCGGTTCGAATCCCACCTGCGGCAACCGCGTTGTGTCCTTGGGCAAGACACTTCACCCCCATTGTCCACGTGGGGGCACGGTGACGCTGTGTACTAAGGCGTTCTGCACGTCGATGGTGCACCTGTTTTCAACCAATTCTAACCCTGCTTGTGTGGAGTTAGTATGTTGGGGAGCTGACAGTTGCTCGCCGTTGCTCGGTGGTTCTCTCCGGGTACTCCGGCTTCGTCCACCCGTAAAACTGTCGTGGTCATGATTAGCCATTGTACAGAAATATGTGACCTTAAACACCAATAAATAAATAAATAGATAAATACCATCCTTCATATTCTGAAACATGATGTTTTGTTACGTGTATGAATCTGGTTTTTTTTTGGGGGGGGGGGGGGGTAGTGGGGTGGGGGGTGGTATTTTTGTTTTCTACGACCACGAATAACTTTGGAAAAAAATGGAATCTAATTTTTAATTTTTATGAAATATGATACGCACTGTCAACATTTCCACGTGTTTAGTGTGAAATCATCAATCTGCGTAAGTCTCATTCATTCCCATTTATTCAAACAATTGCTCAAAGGGACGTAGAATACTGACGCAGTTCTCAGCATTTTTAAAAAAAAAATAGAAGAAGAAAACAAGAGAGAGAGAACGAGAGAGAGAGAGAGAGAGAGAGAGAGAGAGAGAGAGAGAGAGACGGGGAAAACAGAAAGGCGGACGTGTCAGACAGACAGACAGACAGATGGCAAGATATTGTAAGTTATAGGACGTTTACTTGCCAGGTATGGCGTCGTGTGAGGGGAAGTAAGATTAATATTAGGCGAGGCCGTCATACCACCAAATGAATTAAATAAAAAATTAAAACATCCGAATCGCTTCATTTTAAAATATTTGTCAGGAAACTGTCTTTTATTTGCACGAAAATTGGTGAAAACTGGAGGTGGGAAAACTAATTCGGAAACAAAATGGTAAAATGGAAGAGGGGTGTATGGGCTCATACACGGTCACTGTCAGTGTATGGACTCAATCCGATAGACGGTTCCCCATTGAATAACCTAATATCGCATAGTCCATCGATACCATTAGAGCATGCTGATTGGTCAAATTAAAGAGGTGGCATGATAATAAGTGATCCCCTTTTCGACATTGCTGCATCACCCCTTGATTGCATAAAGTGACAAAGATTTAACCCTTTACTCAAAGCACACGTTATCGAAATGTGCTAATGTTCTTAATTTTTGAGAAATTAAACAAAACCATATCAGGTGACCCCCTATTGGAATACTGCTTATACTGATGTTAATACAGATGTCCAAAATATGCAGGAAATTGCCATTCAGGGAAATTGTAGCCCTACAACATCTGGGCGTCTTAAGAGAATCGCCAGTTTCTTCGCCTGCCTTATTCGTTCTAAATTTGAAAATTTCAAATTTCATAGAAGCAGCACTAGTGTCTGAATACCAAGTCATTCGTTAGGCATGACAAGTCCACCCTCATTGATTCATGTATTCCTATCTCCATAAATTCAAATTGTATGAATGCCATGACAAACTACATCGTAATATTAGCTGCCGATTTATCAACCAGAATAGTTTAAAACATTCCGACCAATGCTTAAATTCGAGACTTTTTAGAAAATAATTAAATGGGCTAGTAGATGGATTGTCACGTTGCATTGAACCCAAGAATTTTGGAAGCGAAAAATGTTTGTTGGCAAAATTTTTTAAATGTTCAACTCAATGTAACGCACCCTCATGGGCATCGGTGTTCAGAAGAATGACAATTCAATGTTGATTATTATATACTTTATAAAAAGCCACATTTCGTTTGGCTGGGTCATAGACACGTGACTGGTACTCGAAAAGCCATGTACACCGGTTTTCCAGTGAATATCAACTTTCTAAATATAGCTTTTGCTAATCCCCTCTCTAGTTCTATTTCAATCGACGTAATCTCTATAACATTGTTTATTTTTATGTTATTCTGCAGATGATAACTATTTTATTGTTAAATAAAATTATTTCTGGTTGATATAATTGAACTTTTAATTGACAAATGGAACATTGTTTTGTTTTTTTTTTAGGATGGTGCATATAATAAAACAGTTACGGACTTTTGTGGTGGTAAATATGATGTGATATAAACCTAAAAAACTTATATTAACCTCGGCTAACGCCTCGGTCAATATACGTTTTTTAGGTTCATGTCACATCATATTCACCACCACAAAGGTCCATAATTGTATATTATTACATAAACTGTCCGCCTTCAAAATACAGCTTATGACATATGTTCATGAGTGTCATAAGCTGTGTCCCAAAAGGTAACAATGGGATATTATCAACTGGTAGAGTGCTGGAAGTCCATGTTTGGGATTTATTCTGGAGTGCATGTGCTGCAACTTAAAAAATTCAGTCTTTAATGATTTACCTTGTTGCAATTTATGGGGGAGTGCCCATAGGCATTCACTCATAAATTGTTACAAGGCAAAAACATGTGAATACATTTTTATGGCCAAAAATAATTTAGCACTCGATCAGTTTGGGTATGTTTTTGCACGTGCCGTCTGCTCGCCGTGTTATGAACAATTTCGCGAATGTCTGGTCTCTCTTTCCAGAATGTGAGTACAGTAACTACAAAAATGTCACAATCGGAAGAGTGTTTGGTGGTAGTGCCGCCTACCAATGTGAGTACCCGTCAATGGTTGCACTAAAACCAGACTTTGGAGACCCAAGTATACAGGTTCCGCCGATCTGTAACGGTGTCATTGTGAATTCCAACACCATCCTTACATCAGCAGAATGTGTGGACAGTCTATCAGCATTGTAAGTAATACGGATAAACATTCGGCTACGAAATCAAGGGCGGAGCCATTTAACTATTGGAAATGATTGGGGTAGCAACGAGATCTTCATTTTCAAATATTTAACCCTTAAAACGCTGACGCCCTGGGTGGTATCGTCTTATTCACTACTGTATAATGAAAAATGGACGAGTCTATCTTATGTTTTGGGGAAGGTTCAGTAATAATTTAATCTTACAGCCCAATAGAGCTGTGTAGAATTAAATTGTCACTTATCCTTTTGTCCAGGTGGATGTTTATTAATGACTTCCAAATTAGGCTTTGTGCAAAAAAAAAAAAAAAAAAAAAATTATGCATACCATTTTATAGGGTTAAAGTCGCAAAAACAATTTGGTTCATCTCTCACTTTGTATCATATTGAACATGTTACAACTAGCAAGCATGCACTAAAAATGCTGACCCACGCAGATGGAGGCTCTATTGAGATGCAGCGGGACTGGGATGGGCGTAGGGGCATGTACACCCTTTCTACTTTTTCATTATCATGCTACTTGAATACTCATTGACTCGTCCATTGATTGTGCCTCTTGTGCCCTTTTGAAAAAAAGGCGAATAATTCTTGGGTGGAAAATGCACCTCATGTGATGTTGTATTAATGCACCCTTGCCTGGTTTTTCAGGCGTAAAAGTCTATTCAATTCAGCATTAGAGAGCATGAACAATCATTTTTATTCTATTTGTATGATGCATTCACAATATTATCACTTAGAATTTTTAAGACATTGAGAAATGATGGAATATTCTCTTTTGTCTAGGCCTTGAACAGAATTTCTTTTCAAAGCATATTCAAGCATAAAGTTTCAAGATATGGTCATAAAGCTAAAGAAAATTAATCGTTTCATTCTCAGGCACCGGTGCATTTGTGTTTTCGGCCCGAGTTCGTCATTTTTATTTCGGAGACAAATTTAAAAAAATGTACAAAACTACCACGTGATTTTAGCGGTGTCACACAACGATTGCGATGCATTATGTCGCATACATTGATACAGTATTGTTATTCTCTTCGTCAATTGCGACACTATTCTCATGATATGAGTACAAAATAAATATTTATTTAACTGGTTGAGGACTAGATTATTTTTGGTGGTCTGAATTTTTTAATAAATATTGTTCTATTACAAATTATTATTCGAACAAATTTGTATCAACAAACTAGGGGGAGGCCACCAAAAATTTGCAAGACGTGACGTGTGGTGGGTGGGTCTATTGAGTGCGCCAAAAATGTGCATTTCCAACTTGTGCAATTTTTTGAATTTTTTAAAAATATATCAATATATCAGCTAATATATACCATCATTTGTGTTCCAAACCTTTAAGACGATGTTTACATCACACTCGTAACATAAATACAACATCAGGAGGCTTTATATGTGAGAATATTGGGCTTAAACTGGGAAAATGTCACACGTTAGTAGGGGGTGGGTGTCTTGTTCGAAATGTAGAAAATGTGCAGACAATATTTTGGGAACAATTCAAATGAAAATTTATTCCCGTATATGTACACCTGCTCTGGCCAAGCCTGATAATGAACAGCTTGTCATTTGTAGATTGGGGCCCACAGCAGCCAACAGAGGTTTAAATTGGTGGTACCAGTTTAACCCTTTACCTAACATGAAAAGCAGACGACACTTGTCAAAAAATGATTGAATAACTCATTTTTTTCATTTTTTGTCTCAAAAACATAGGTTATGACCCCTCATTGGAACGAGCTCGACGAGCTCGTTCCAATGAAGGGCTATAACCAATGTTTTTGAGACAAAAAATGAAAAAATAATAAAAATTAATTGGCAATTTTTGAGAATAGCGCTGGCCCGTTTGGACCGTTACGTTGGGGAAAGGCTTAAGAACATTATGAAAACCCCCTAAAGACAGCTGTGCCTACTAAGTTTATAGGTTTATTTTGGATTTTAATGGGAGAGTGTGGGGGGGTGGTGGGGGTGGGTGGGTGTCTGAGAACAGTAGTAGAAAATTTGCACGTAGTAAGTGGGTGTAAAAAGGAGCCGAATAAAAAATAAGACGTCACGTCTTGCAAATTTTTAGTGCCCCCCCCCCCCCCCCCCTGAACAAACTATTATTTACGTTTAAATGAATACAAAACATGAGTAAGGAAACTGTTACTTTTGCACTGGTACCCTCAATTTTTTGGAAGGCCTGATTATGGCTTCTAGCACTCGAGGAGTTAAAAATTTAATTATTTTTTGATCTCCATTTTGGTTGTTCTATATTCATTTTGTGTTGTGTTACAAAAAAAAAAAAAAAAAAAAAAACTATCAGCAAAATCAACATGGAAGCTCTAGTATTTAATTTTAGACTCTCACAATTAGATTTTAGGCATCGGCGACCATTCTATCAGAAATAAAAAAAAACAAAAATAACAACCGCCCTCCCTCGTTTAAAAAAAAAATTGAGAGAGAATCAATGAATTAATTTTGTTTAGCCTCATTGTTTGTTTGTTTGGGGATGTTCCAATGACAGATATGCAGATGATGCGGGTTAAGATCAAACCACTGAATTATCCAGTGAGCCAGAAATGAGTCCTCACGTTCATGGACTCCTTATGTAACATAAAGTACAAACTATAAGTTCCCTCAACCCGTTAAAAAATAGAGAAATAACATCAACTTCTACAAAATGTATGTTGTTCAAAAGTTTTTTATTTCTGTCGTTTGGCTTTAACAACAGTTTCAACAGCCAAGGTTACATTGTGTCAGACAGTTCAACAGGTGGAGGAAGAGTGAGTACCTGGAGAGAACCTCAAAACAGCGACGAGTAACTGTCAGACATCCCGACGTTTTAACTCTGCACTAGCAGAGTTAGCAGCGGTTAAGGGCAAGGGCACCATCGAAGTGCAGTACGCCTTAGTACACAGCGTCACCGTGCCCACACATGGGAAATCGATATTAAGTGTGTCTTGCCCAAGGACAAAGAATGTTTGTGATATGACCCGCCCATAACAGATAATGATTCATGCAGCAGGATTTTGGAGAAAAAGTAATGAAATATGTTTTTAACTTCAATTTAACTCCCAGCTTCGAAATCAATACTACTGTTTTATAAAGAATCTGTGTTATAAATGATCGCTTCGGTACATAATTCCTTCTAGATGTTAAAAACCGTAACCAAATCTAACTAATTGACATCTTTTCTTACAAACGTACCCAAGGGTTAGAGAGGGGCAACAATTTTAAGGCCGATGATGAAACCTGTGGGGCAAAACTTGGTCAAGTCGTGACTCTTAAGGAAGTTGGAATGATATTAAGAGAGAACACAACGGGGTGGAGTACGGGGGGGGGGGGTGGGAATCAACGATCCGGGTGGAGTGTTTCCTGTATTTCACTAGCGCGAAAAGCGCGCGAAAAGCGCGCGAGAAACTCAGGAAAAACTCTATCTAGGGTCGTTGATACCTGGCCCCCGTACTCCACCCCAGCTGCTCTCTGTATTTATACCACGATAAAACTTAAATCCAGTGAATGAAGCTGTTATTTTTAAAGAAAAATATCACCTTCGGGCGGTCTGAGAACTTTCTTTCTTTAAATACTGCTGCACACCCCTTGCGGGTATTATGAGCAGGAATAACTTTCTTTCTTGACATTGTTTTGTGCAGAAGCATTTCATTCACGTCGTAATGTTACTCAGACGCGTAACGTCCAATCAGATGCGTTCGTATATGATGTACTTAAGCGTAATCCAGCATGGTCAACTTTTCTCGTCATTCACATCGACTTACGAAAAGGTTATCTCCCTTGACTGCTAAGAATTGGCTGGCAAAAATTAACACTAATTGAATGGGGATTTTTTTATATTTCTCAAAATTATATAAAACTTATGAAAGTTATATTCGCTGTGCGCATCATTCCTTTAAGAACAATATGTCTGAGCTAAACCATTCAAAAGATTTCGAAAAAACAAAAACTACGAAAAATGAAGGCAAATTGAGAGTGTTTATTTGCTCAGAGTAAACAAAAGCTTAGTGCAAACAGAAAAAAGAATGAAAGAATGTTAACATCAAAGTGTAATAATTCATGTAATAACCCCATGTCCAAGAGGTCGAACGAGCATGAAATGCGCCATCTACTACCGTAAAAAACATCCATCAAAACAAAACATTCCCCACGTTGATTTAAAATGCTACTGTTATTTCCTGTATAATTCCATGTTAAATGATAGAAAATTTCATTTTCGTCAACTTTTAGCGGTTAATATGTTTTTTTGCTTCATATTAACAATGCTGTGCGCGTACCGGCATATAATATAGATATTGTCCTATCTAACCATACAAAAATATAACTGGTTGAGGTCTTTTTTCCCTTTGATGTGAAAACCAAGAAATATTTTATTGTAAAAACAGTTAAAGCCGCAATCCACAATATCAGATAGGTTACCGCGTGAGTATAAATGAAAAGGTGCGATAACCCCCAAGCGCCTTAATTAATTTCTGGTCAACCAGTAAAAAAAATCCTCATATAACTAAAAATTCATTTTTGGGCTTCCAACACATAGGTCATAACCTATGTTTTGGAAGCAAAAAATTAAAATATAAAAACACTTGAATGCCGATTTTCGTGTATAGCGCCGGCCGGTTGAATCTCAGCTGATTTCTCCGCTTCCGATAACTTTTGCCTGCCGATCAAGATTTCATTCACACTTTCAGAGGTTCAATGTTAATTGGATTACAGCTTGACTCCAGTATTTACAAGGGGAGATAACTTTCCCAAGAGTCAATATCTATGACGATAAAAGTTAAGGATGATTTCCCAATGTCTGTATTGTCCCGCATATCGTCGATTGCGCTCAACAATCGTGGTATAATATACTGGTTGCAATGTTCTATGTGCCATTTAGTCGCTAAACGTACTCTTTAATGGCTCTGTTATTGTGCATTGATCCGCAGCAATCAAGCCAATTGGAAGCTTGAGACAAATTTGAACAACCAAAAATCATAAAGCCAAATTTGAGATCCTGTCTTTTATCACTTCTTCGTTTTTAAAATTAATCATTGCTAAATAATACTAAGTTGCTCTTCGTGGAGGGGAGGGAGGCGGTGGCGGCGTGCTCCCGAGCTTCCCCTTTGAGTACACCCGTTCATTTGCTGGCATCACAGGCAGTCACACTTTGACCTGACACAACTGTCAAGCTATACACAAATTTTACATCACATAATCCATGTATTTATACAGTGGCGTTTTATTTTAATTTCAGCGGAAACAATTACGCAGCAACGGTTGGAGAGTATTTTTGGTTAGCAGATGAACCCGCTGATGAGACTATTGGCGTATCTAGCGTTAATGTTGATACAGGTTGGTGCGAAAAAGCAACTCCGATGACATTTATTGAAAGTCATTTTATTTTTGGCTATGAAATTGAACCGCTAAATATCACTACTGTTTGACGATCTTTTCCTGGTCCCCGGAAAATCCACAGTGTGGAATCCGATTCCTTATCCCTATAGTATGACGGACTATTTACGGGTGCGTTCGAATTTGCACAATTAGCCGTTCGGTCACAAAAAAATACTTTATCCGGAACTGGAATGGGTGCGCTCGAACGGCAGTTCCGAGTTTTTTTTTATCGTATTCATGATATTTTTTATCGTGTTCATGGGCATCGGGGAATTCCCCGAAAGTGTGCATCTGTTACAAAAATAAGTGTAAACAAACATAGTTCTTTTTTACTTCAATCCAATTTACCAAAAGGGTTGGGGGAAGTGTTAATGCTAGCGTTGGCATGCGATGTTGAACTATAAGTCATATAACATACCTTTTATCGCTACAGTGAAGTGATCTGAGTCGTCACATCACGTCTTGTTGAGGAGGTCAGATCGCCGGATGCGGCGATATGACCTCCTCAACTCGACGCGATACTACGACCCAGATCACTTCACTATATGTATATATTCTCTTTTTTTTGTCCCACAAATGCGACTACGGCTCATTGCACTCGCAGCGAATGTTTCCTAGAAATTGGCCAATCAAGTCCATAAATTTATAAAGGATATCCACGCTGTTTTAGTGAATATCGGGAATTATCTCATGAGTGTGGGGCTGAAAGTTGTATTTTTCACAAGCGCGTAATTGATGGTAAATATTCATGCATATATCTCATCTCATATAATCGACGGTTGATGTATCATAACAAAAATGGGTTGTTGTATCAAATATATTGTTTTTATCTGTACTTCTTCTGAATCCTGCAGTGTTACGGGAATATCGTGATTTGTTAAAAGGAACCAACCCAAGCGACACCGCGTTTTCTTCTAAAACCGACATGGTTGGGAAATACTGAAGTTCGTCATATATTCAAAAATGTTTATGCCTCATTATTGTGCTTGCGCAATTTTGAAAAAGTTTATGTAAAAGGAATATAAGAGAGACCTTCCGCACAATGAACGACGACTGATGAGAATTACGAATGGGGTACTACGTCACTAGAATTTGCGTTCTTCCTTTCAGTTGTCGACTTCCCTTATCCGTAGTTACGATTACGATTTCTCATTAGAACATGCAGGTATATCATATTGCAAAAAGGTTTGAGAGTGTTTCTCTGCCACTTAATGTGAGGGCTCACTCTAAGATAATGTCCTTAAAACTGTGATCGCCATGCGGCCTAAATTTCCACCTCTTACTGGCAAAAAAATAATTCGTCGCCGTGCAACACGAGAAAATTGCGAAACACAAATGTACCCGTAGTCGTCAATTCTGCGAAAAGGTTTTTTGACCATCAGATGAATTTACAACTATTAACCAGTAGTAATTTTTATCAGTCGCCGTTCACCCCGCGAAAGGTGTCCACAAGTAACAACGAAAACCAGTTGTAACGAATTCCGCATATTAGTGGATCCAGTATCCAGAGGTTCCATTTTCTTTGCTTTTACAAGTCAATTGAATCGATATGAGAATTTAGTACCGCATGATCTGGGCCAATTATTTACCCAATATACACGCGCACACGCGCATTAATAATAATAATAATACCCAATCTCCATACATCATTATTTAACGCTTTCGCTAACCTTAAAAGGCAAATGCGACATTAAACAAAACAGTTCCTATCACAGCCGAAAATGCAATCGGCCTCCACACAGCATCTTCAAACTCGCAACAATGGTCAGCTTTGCGAACTTTTAGAAGGAATCTGACCGATACATTTTGCAAGAAAAATCATTCTATGCATCGAAGACAGTCTCGAGCAATGAACTATTGTCTATATATTCCATGTAAGTTTAGTGGCTTGAATCGGAAATTAATTGTATCTGGGGGGACCAGTTAATATTTTCCGCGTGGTGTTGTAGCTGCACACGGGGAATATTGATAGGTCTTCCATAACAGATTCACAAAGCTGCGTTTTATTTTTTATGTAATTAGGACAAAAGTCATCAGGTTCTTAGGGCTAAGGTATTTGCAAACTTTAGAATAGAGCCTCTGCCCCTAATATAGGACGTGAATATCCTATAACGTTTGTATGGGCAATTTGTAAACAAGATTACTTATCAAATCTTCGTGGCAGCTAAATGTGTACCTACATTAAATAAATGTTGCCAAAGACCAGCTTTCGAATGCTCGCAGTGGCGATGCCTCATTCCTGCATCAGAGCTTGTTGCAGATTCATGTTGTCGGGTTGCGTCTGTCTGCTAGATATTCCCTGAGCGAAGTATGTCGAATACATGTTCTGTGGAGTTGCAGCCTGGGTTATTGGCAAGGAAGTTTATCCATTTATACCGTGTTGCTGGGTCATGGAGTCTTTCAATTCATTTTATGAACGCTGTGTGCCACAATATGACGTTTGTTGGGAGGACTGTGAAACATGAATTACCAGCAAGCCATACGGTACAGTCGCCGTATACTAGTCGTGGGCAGTGATGTCCACACATGCGTTTATCAGGTAATAAAAATCATCATCAGCAAAATTTTAATTAATGAAGCACCGGGTTGTACCCGGTGCTTCATTGATTAAATTTTTGATGATTATTCCTATAATTAGTGTTTGGAATGTAGTATTATTGCGACGGTGGAAATACGGCCCACCCACGGAAAATAACCAGTCCACGGCGGCCGTTAAGTAATGGAATTCAGCTGTTTATCGGAATACCATAAATATTGGTCTATGTCTATTCTAGCGCGATCTGAGAACGCTGTCAAATACTCTACCGAATTTCATTTCGCCCTGGTACTGACAATTACAAAAGAATCAAGCTTTCGGTGAAAGTAGTTTTAATTCGATCAAGCAGATAACAACTAAGCGTAACAGATTTACTGTTTCTTATCATTGTATATTCCTTTTCAGCATCCGGTTTAGCAACAATGACATTAGACAGTTCACTGACATTCAACAAGTGTGTTGCCCCGGCTTGTCTCGCCTCAAGTGATAGTTCAATAAGTGTCGACAAGAACAACTGTAAACTTACCGGCTGGGGTCAAACACAATCTACAAGTGAGTATTGATTTTGAAGCAGTACTTTTCGCATTTTACAGTTGGAGAAAGGAGGAGGGTATAAATACGTATTTGGATTTTTGTCAAATCAGTTTTTGGTTGGAGTAAAGTGCCCACGAACAAATATTATCAGAATAAAAATGCTGATGGGCCCGGGTCCAATACTATAAACCTTTTATAATTGTATTTTCTAGAATTACATTTTTTGGTTAGGACTTTAAATGGGTTAAAATGAGCCATTAAGATTTTTAAAGATCTGGCAAGTTGCCATTTGGCAAATTGCCATAACTTTTAAAATGCTAATGATTCATTTTAGTCAGTTATATTAATAGTTAGAAAATACTATTCTAGAAAATACAATTTAAAAAGTATTATTGTATTGTCTCAAGGTAAATTGTTTGTGATCACGATGAATGGTAATCGCGGTGGATGGCCACATTGCTCAATTGGTGTTACCACTATCAAGGGAGGTAAGCATGACAGTCTCATGTAAGAGGTAAACCTTTTGTCATCGCGGCAAATGGTAATCACGGTTGATGGCCATGTCGTTCAATTTGTGTTACCACTTGTAAGTATGACAATCAATACACTCCATGTGTCCATAAAACGAAGAAGCTGATGATTGTCGAAATCGCAGTTGTTCGCTTTCAATGGAAATCAACTTATCCCTGTGTAGCATTTTCGGTAATTCCATGTCGCCCATGTCGAAATGCCCGCCCCCAATAAAGCCCCAAGTGCCGGCAGACGGGAGCCCAACTTATAATATTCTAATTTACATTTTGGCAAGAAAAATAAATTTGGTCTATCTATTGACATATTTCACCGTGATCACAAAAAGAGAGGAGTGGCCGAGTGGATAAGTGCGCTTGTCTCTCATTCCAGAGGTTCCGGGATCGATCATCGATCAGAGAAAGTTCTCGTGGTCTCCGAATACTCTCAGTAAGCATCAATTGTGGGGTTAATGCTGTCACAGTGTACCATCCTATCGGGAGAGGACGTAAAATGGCTGCCCTCTGTGCGGAGAGAGACACACTCCGTGCAGACTAAATATCCCTTCGTGGTAACTGAGAAGCGCGAGTCCACGAAGTTGCAGCCACGAAGGTCATGCCACACACCTGCGCCACTGGGCCAAGGAGAGGCGTTAATATAAGTTGCATAACTTGTTCACCTTTCCTTGTAAAACAAATAAAATTAAATAAAACTAGACTTTATGATTCTGGAGAATCATGGCTTTTCCCGATGAGATTCCATGATTTTTCATGACCCCACAGTGTCTGATGAATTGTTTTTAACTGTCTCACTGAAGTCCCTTCATTGATAATATGAGAAAGGTGAAGATAGTAATCTCAAATGAGAGTTTGATAAAAAATTGTTTAGGTAAAAACCATCATTAACGGTGGAGGGTTTAATGTCAATATCGTCGTCCAACAAGTCAATGACCGACAAAAGGAGTTATGTTTGTTTGACACATACCCACTGAGTGCTGTGTCAATTTAAAAATGGTTCATTTTATCTCAAATGTTTCCCAAATATTGATGTCTGGCAGCTTGTAGAGGGTTAACAAGTGCTAACAGGAATATGTATTCATGCAACTTGTAATGTCACTCCAAGAACTGTGAATGGCCATTTTTTCTTTAAAATCTACAAGATGTTTTCAGAGAAATCCAGGGAGAACATGAATTTTAAGCTATTGATGGGTATCATTGTTTATCCAGCCTAAAACGGGTTAAGTGTTGTTTTTTGAATACTCTTATTACTTCCAAAAATAATTCTCAGCGAATTCTACTTCCACTTATTTTGATCTCTCCTCCCAACTTTGGGTGCTGTGGGTACGCAAACACAGCCCATTTTATCAACATTTTGATGTTTGAGAACCTGCATAGGGTTAACAAATGCTTACAGGAATATTTTGTACATGCAAGTTGTAATGTCACACTAAGATCTGAGAATGGCCATTTTTTCTTGAAAATCTACGGGATGGTTTTAAAAGAAATCCTCAGATAACACAAATTTTTAACCTTTTGAGGGGTATCTCTCTGTAACCAGCTCTAAAGGGTTAATGCTTGGTTTTGTTAATACCTTCATTACTTATAAAAATGATCGACTGTGAATTCCATTTCCAATGAAGGAGGTTATGTTTATCTCGTAGGTACACATTTGGTGTTATAGTTGCCCAAGCACAGCCCATTTTCTCCAAATGTCTATGCCTGGCAGCCCCTGGAGGGTTAACAAATGTTTACCGAAACATTTTGTTCATGCTTGTAATGTCACTCGAAGACCTGCGAATGGTCAATTGTTCTTGAATTTTTTTTTTTGAGAGATCTACAGAAAACTGGAATTTTAAGCTTTTAAGGGGTATATCTCCTTAACCAGTCAAAAATGGGTTAAGACCTCGATTTTTTAATACATTCACTACTTACAAAAATGTTTCCCTGTCAGTTTTGCGTCCGGTAAAAGAAGTTACGTTTCTCTGTTGCGTTCCCATTTGATGTTGTTGCTGTTCAAAAACAGACTATTTTTTTCAAAATTTTGACATTTAGCAGCCCATGGAGGGTTAACAAATGCTTACCGGAATAATTTATCCAATCAACTGGTAATGTGACACTATGACCTATCAATGGCCATTTTCTCTTGAAAACGCTACCAGATGTTTGTAAAGAAATCCAGGGAAAACATAAATTTTTAAGCCTTTGATGGGTAGTTAACGATTGGTTTTTTGAATACCCTTATTACTTACAAAAATGGTCCTCGGTGAATTCCACTTCCAACAAAACAGATTATGTGTATTTCTCAGGTACACGTTGGGTTCTGTGCGTGTCTGAAAACAGCCCATTTCAACAAAATTACGATGCTTGGCAGTCTGTAGAGGGTTAATAAACGCTCACCGGAATATTTTGTCCATGCAACTTATAATGTCACACAAAGACCTGCGAGTAGTCAATTTTTCTTGAGAACCTACAGGATGTATTTAGAGAAATCCACAGAAAATTTTAAGATTTTAAGGGGTCTCTCTCTTTAGGCTCCCCAAAATGGGTTAAGACTTCGACTTTTGAATACCCTTACTACTTACAAAAATGTTTCCATATAGATTGTGCGCTCGATAAAAGAAGGCACTTCTCTTTGTGGCGTACCCATTGGGTGCTGTTGGCATCCAAAAACAGCCCATTTTATCACAATTTTGACTTTTAGCAGCCCGTGGAGGGTTAACAAATGCTCACCGCAGTATTTTGTCCACGCAACATCTATTGTCACACCAAGGCCTGGGAGTGACAAATTTTTCTTGAAAATCTACAAGACTCATTTAGAGAAATCCACGGAAAACACGATTTTTTTAGCTTTATGGGGGTATTGCTGTTTAATCAGCTCAAAATGGGTTAACGCTTGGTTTTCTGACCACCCTTATTACTGTCAAAAATGATCTTCGGTGAATTCCACTCCCAACAAAGGAAGTTATGTTTCTCTCTCCTGTATTGTTTGGGTGCAGTGGGGGCCTGAAACCGGCCTATTTCATCCAAATTTTGATGTTTGGCAGCCTGTGGAGGGTTACCATATGCATCGCCTGATATGTCGTGTGTATCAAAGGGTGTGTCACAGACAGGTCTAGCAATGACGAATGTATAAAAAAAATCTACAAGACGTGTTTCGAGAAAGTGCCGATAAACCCCAATTTTGGCATTTTTTTGCCAATTCTGACGAAATAAGGGATAAATCGAAAATTCCGCTTCGGTACATTTTTAGATTTTGTGCCCCTCTATGCGTGTGCAAAATTTCGTGAAAATCGGTTCGAAAATGGCTTCTGAATCGTACGGACAAAATGTGTGGAAAAAAAAAAAAAAAAAAAAAAAAAAACCCAAAAAACTAGACTTTATGATTCTGGAGAATCATGGCTTTTTCCGATGAGATTTCATGATTTGTCATGACCCCACAGTGTATGATGAATTGCTTTTGACTGTCTCACTAAAGTTCCTTCATTGATGTCATGAAAAAGGTGAGGATAGAAGTCTCAAATGACTCAGTTTGATAAAAAAAAATTGTCTAGGTAAAAACCATCATTAACGGTGGAGAGGGGTAATATCAATATCGTCGTCCAACAAGTTAATGATCGACAAAAGGAGTTATGTTTGTTTGACACATACCCACTGAGTGCTGTATCTATTTGAAAATGGTCCGTTTTATCTCAAATGTATCCAAAATATTGATGTCTTGCAACTTGTCAAGGGTTAACAAGTGCTAACAGGAATATTTATTCATGCAACTTGTAATTTCACACCAAAAACTGTGAATGGCCATTTTAACTTAAAAATCTACAAGATGTTTTCAGAGAAATCCAGGGAGAACATGAATTTTAAGCTGTTGATGGGTATAATTGTTTATCCAGCCCAAAACGGGTTAAGAGTTGTTTTTTAATACGCTTATTACTTATAAAAATAATTCTCAGTGAATTCTACTTCCACTTATGTTGATTTCAACTCTTATCTTTGGGTGCAACGGGTATGCAAACACAGCCCACTTTTTCAACATTTTGATGTTTGAGAACCAGCATAGGGTTAACAAATGCTTACTGGAATATTTTGTACATGCAACTTGTAATTCACACTAAGATCTGAGAATGGCCAATTTTTCTTGAAAATCTACATGATGTTTTTTGAGAAATCCTCGGATAACATGAATTTTTAACCTTTTGAGGGGTATCACCCTGTAACCAGCTCTAAACGGGTTAATGCTTGGTTTTATGAATACCTTCATTACTTACAAAAATGATCCTCGGTGAATGAAGGTGGTTATGTTTATCTCGCAGGTACACATTGGGTGTAATGGGTGGCCAAGTACAGCCCATTTTCTCAAAACTTGCTGCCTCTGGGGGGTTAACAAACGCTTAGCGGAATCTTTTGTTCATGCAACTTGTAATGTCACTCCAAGACCTGCAAATGGTCAATTTCTCTTGAATACTTACCAGATTTTTTGGAGAAATCTACAGAAAATGGGAATTTTAAGCTTTTAAGGGGTACATCTCCTTAACCAGGCGAAAATGGGTTAAAATCTCAATTTTTGAATACCCTTACTACTTACTAAAAATTTTCCCTATCAGTTTTGCGTCCGGTAAAAGAAGTTATGTTTCTCTGCAGCATTCCCATTTGATGTTGTTGGTGTCCAAAAACAGACTATTTTTTTCGAAATTTTGACATTTAGCAGCCCATGGAGGGTTAACAAATGCTTATCTGAATATTTTATCCATGCAACTGGAAAAGTGACTCTAAGACCTATCAATGACCATTTTCTCTTGAAACCCTACGAGACGTTCAAAAAGAAATTCAGGGAAAACATGATTTTTTAAGCTTTTGATGGGTATTGCTATTAACCATCCCAAAAGGGGTTAATGCTTGGTTTTTTGAATACCCTTATTACTAACAAATTTGGTCCTCGGTGAATTCCACTTCCAACAAAGTAGATTATGTTTATCTCTCGGGTATGCATTGGGTGTTGTGCGCATCTGAAAACAGTCTATTTCAACAAAATTACGATGCTTAGCAATCTGTAGAGGGTTAATAAATGCTCACCGGAATATTTTGTCCATGCAACTTGTAATGTCACACAAGGTCCTGCGAATAGTCAATTTTTCCTGAAAACCGACAAGTTGCTTTTAGAGAAATCCACAGAAAATGGGGATTTTAAGCTTTTAAGGGGTATCTCTCTTTAACCAGCCCAAAATGGGTTAAGACTTCGACTTTTGAATACCCTTACCACTATCAAAAATGTTTCCTTATCAATTTTGCGTCCGATAAATGAAGGCCCCTTTCTCTCTGGTATACCGTTTGGGTGCTGTTGGCGTCTAAAAACAGCCCATTTTATCACAATTTTTACGTTTAGCAGCTCGGGGAGGGTTAACTAATGCTGACCGGAATATTTTATCCATGCAGCTTGTAATGTCACACCGAGATCTGAGAGTGACCAATTTTTCTTGAAAATCTGCATGACTCGTTTAGAGAAATCCACGGAAAATACGAATGTTTGAACATTATGGGGGTATTGCTGTTTAACCAGCTCAAAATGGGTTAACGCTTGGTTTTCTGAACACCCTTATTACTGACAAAAATGATCCTCGGTAAATTCCACTCCCAATAAAGGAAGTTATGTTTACCTCTCGTGTATTGTTTGGGTGCAGTGTGGGCCTGAAACCGGCCTGTTTCATCAAAATTTCGATGTTTGGCAGCCTGTGGAAGGTTACCATTTGCATCGCCTGATATGTCGTGTGTACCAAAGGGTGTGTCACAGACAGGTCTAGCAATGACGAATGTATAAAAAAAATCTACAAGATATGTTTCGAGAAAGTGCCGATAAACCCCTATTTTGGCAGTTTTTTGCCAATTCTGACGAAATAATGGTTAAATCGAAGATTCCGCTTCGGTACATTTTTAGGTTTTGTACCTCTCTATGCGTGTGCGAAATTTCGTGAAAATCGGTTCGAAAATGGCTTCTGAATCGTACGGACAAAATGTGTGGAACCCCCCCCCCCCCCCCCCCCCCAAAAAAAAAAAAACCCAAAAAATAATAATCCGTAGAAAAACAATAGTCTTTTCCAGAGGGAAAAGCCTAATAAAAAAAAAAAAAAAATAATAATAATAATCCGTAGAAAAACAATAGTCTTTTCCAGAGGGAAAAGCCTAAAAAAAAATAATTTATGGCACACGTATGCTTTTATTTCCATAAAATACATGCTTTTTCTGCAAAAACCGAAGCGTACAATAAATTTTCTTGTATTGTCCTTGAACAATACCGTTTTTTGCGTTTTGGTTATTTTGGGCAATAATTTTTGTTTTTAATATTTTTTAAGTAAACTGTATAGGCGTGCAGAACAGCATACGCGTCCGAACTGTCGTTTTTTACTGCACGAGATCGATTTCCGCGGAGGGATAATATTGAACAAGAAGCCGAAGGCTTCGACTTCAATATTATCCCTCCACCAAAATCGATTAATAATTTTCTTGTAAACTGTAGGCGTGCAATGGATACAGAACAGAACACGCGTTGGAACTATCTGTCAGGGCAAAGCCAGCCTAAATATAGGGGCAAGGGGCCTCATATTTAAAGATATTGTAAGTTCAAAATATATTCCGCATCAAGGCGAAAAACCCACGTGAATTTCACTTCTCTGTAAAGCTGGACATAGAAAAAACACACGTGGTGTATATCCAGCTTTAGCGCAGGGACCCAGGGGAGAAACGGTATGTTAGATAAGGTCTAATCATCTCGTTTAATTTATACAGTAGTCGGAGTCTTACGAGACGTAATCGGTTGATGTCAAGATGTCGTCACGGTAAATTGAGAAACGAGATTCTAAAAGATAGAAATGTCGTGTCATCATAAGTTATAACAATCATGGCAAGAACGAATCGGTTTTCTCGACAAGTGAAGTCACGCGTGAGATGACTTGTATTGATTCTGCCTCGATATACGTCATCTCCCACCGTTTTGACAGGTGGACAGATGAGCGTCGGTCCACCTGACAGTTTAGGGTAAAAAGTATATATACCTGGAAGAGCAGAGCATTAGACACACACTTGGGGTCACACACGCGTTGGTGAAGTCCAGGACAGGCGGACTCTGTTTCCTGGCATAAGGGTACCTTCGATCACAGGACCCTGAAACGGCTGGAATCGCCAGAGAGGGCATTCCATGATTGATTTAGCTTAAAGTTGATAGGCGGCGACGGGGCCGAATTCGTGAGAAAGAACACCCCAGGTGGAACGTTAAAGTTTAGATTGTCGAGTAGCAGGTATCGTCCTGCAATAGTCAGAAGTGTAGGTTAATTGTATTGTGCGTATTAACCCTTTGAAGCGTCAGCCTGATTGCGTTCTGAGTAGTTTATTTTGCTGTCGGAACATCGTAATACCGACTGGAGATCGGTGTGAGTGACAATTTCGCCCTAGCACAAAAAGGGGCATCTGTGAATCGTGAATTCAACCAGGAACGGTGGATATTTCAATAGGACTTTCACGGAGGACTTTCAAAAGGCACATAAGGTATGAGTAGACAATATCTGAGCCAAATCAGAAGTACGGTGGTTTATAGATGACGAATATTGCTGGTCGGAACCCTCCGACAGCCAGAGGTACAGTTACGCGCAGACGTTGACATTTGAGCCTAAGCGGGTGAAGCTCTTATGGCGAGCTCACAGTAATAACATTTCAAATTTGTGAAGCTCTTATGGCGAGCTCACGGTAGTAACATTTCCAGTGTGTAGACTATAGTGCCAGTACAGGGCTATAGAATGACTATATGATTTTTTAGAATTATTTAACCGTAGTGACCCATTTTCTGTGAAAAGAATTGAATTGTTGATTGTTGAAATATTGAAACGGATTTATTTTTATGTGTAAATAAAAGAATCGTTGTTACTTTAAATCATTCTTTCCATTATACAGCCTGAAGTGATTAGGAATCACACCTAACGGAAATCGAACCTATTTCAGGACAATTTGGCAGAGAAGGAATCACGGCGTCGGTCTAACTCAGCTCTCTGCGCCGAGTTCGCGACACTTGGATTCCGACCCTCCACGTTGGTCTAATTTTCCCGCAACTTCATCAGCGGGACTAAATAACCCCACGTCAGCCCAGGCCTTACGGGGCCTTAGGTGTTCCCTGACATTGATTGGCGAGGCTACCAGGATATTTCTAAAAGGTAAAAAATGGCTATATGGAAATTTTGTTTTATTTTAATGGCGGTTCTGTTTAGGTTTTGACGCGTTCGGTCAGTTGATGCCGTTCAAGGGTTTAATATCGCAATACAGTAGTCCCCAAAAGGATACTTAATAGCCACTATAACTGCGGTAGGTTTCAGAATATTTGGTGCGTTTAATTACGTTAAATTACAGAGGTAAATTAAGATTAATTGCCATATTTTTTTTTTCTTTTCCTTCTTCGTTCTTTCTGACGAGTGTTGAAGATAGAAAGAAAAAATCAAAATGGATGTTGTTACACCCCTCGCCCAACTGGTATCATTAGGCAAGGAAATGGGCCTTGAGGGGGCAGAACTTCATAAGTTCGTTAAAGATGAGCAGAAACGTGAGGCCAAGGAGATTGCCTTACGTAATGACGCAAGAGAGAGAGAAGCCCAATTAGAACGAGAGCGTGAGAAAGACGCAAGAGAGGCGAGGGAGAGAGAAGCCCAATTAGAACGAGAGCGTGAGAAAGACGCAAGAGAGGCGAGGGAGAGAGAAGCCCAATTAGAACGAGAGCGTGAGAAAGACGCAAGAGAGGCGAAAGAGAGAGAGATTCAATTAGCAAATGAGGCGAGAGAGAGGGAAGCCCAATTAGCAAGGGAGGCAAGGGAGGCAGAGCGAGAGCTCGAACAACAGAGGCACGAGAGAGAATTAGAGCTCCTCAGAGCAAGGGCCGATGTGGAGAATGAAAGTCGGCGCTCAGGGGATGGGAGTGCAGGGGTAGCAATTCATGCCCCACGCCCCCATCTCGCTCATTTCAATGAAAACACAGATGACTTGGACTCGTACTTGGAGAGGTTCGAGCGTTTTGCCTCCAGTCAAATGTGGCCAGAAGACACATGGGCTATGTGCTTGAGCCCTTTGTTGTCAGGTAAAGCCCTCGAGGCTTATACCAGTATGCCTCCTGCACTTCTTAACGACTACAGTGAGCTGAAGAATGCCATCCTTCGGAGATACCAGCTCACTGAAGAAGGATTCCGGACCAAGTTCCGAGAAATTAAGCAGGAGAAGGGAGAAACAGTACCTCAGTATTTTGCCCGAGCTAGGCGGTACTTTGACCGCTGGACTGATCTCGCAGAAGTGAATGAGTCGTATGGAGCCCTGCGAGATCTATTTCTCCGGGAGCAGTTTTTAACTACATGCTCCAAGGAGTTGGGCCTGTTCATCAAGGAAAGGGGTCCGCCCACCTATGATGAGATGGCAATTGTGGCAGAACGCTACATCGAGGCCCACGGTGGGAGTGTGAACGCACCCAAATCGGCTAGGGGTGGGGCAAACGGGTTGGCAATGGCACCCGTAAGGCAACACCACCCCGACCCTCCTGCGTCGCAGGCCAGCCGGAAGGGGAGCGCTCCCAAGGACACCACTTGTTTTATCTGCAACAAGCGGGGTCATATTGCCAGGGACTGCTGGCAGAAACAGGTAAGGACCACTGGGAACATTAGGCCACCCCAGCAGGGGGCCTGGAACGCAGCACCAAGGGGTTGGAAGCAAGGTGACCGCGTAGATCCAGGGCCCAGTAGACAGACGGCAGCGTTCTGTCAAACCATCGGTCCAGAACACAACCCCCTCCGGGAATGTATACAAGAGGGAGAATTAAGGCTGGAAGGCGGGAAGGTTGTCCCGATAATAAGTGGCATGTGTGAGAGGCTCACAACTTCGCAGGAGAAGGTTGATATGCCAGTGTACCCAGGGTATGTGGGACAAAGGGAGATTCGTCTGCTCCGGGATTCTGGGTGCTCCTCTGCAGCGGTTAGAAAGCAACTGGTTGACGACAAGCAATTGTTGGGGCGCGACCATTTGTGTATTTTGATAGATGGGACCGTTAGAAGGTTCCCCATCGCGAGGATAACTGTGGATACCCCATTTTATCGTGGCGAAGTGGAAGCCATGTGCATTGAATCACCTGTGTATGACCTGGTCATAGGTAATATCCCAGGGGTGAGGGCAAACCCTGATGAGTTATGGTCCAGGAATAGGGGGCCAAGTGAGGGCCCAACGAGTAATGAAGGGAAGGTTCCCAGGGGGAACCAATCCGATGGTCCAGGGGATGGCCCCTACACGACGAAATGTCGGGAAGTTTCAGGAGGGACGACTCCTGTCCTATTAGGGAGAAGGGGCCGCGGGCGGTCCAGGCGAAACGCCAAACAGCGAGGGAACCCAAGGGGATCATTGGGGAAAGACCCTCAAGCAAATTTATGTGGGGGAGTTGAGCGCCCCAAGAAGTCGGTGTCACCCGTGTGGAGAGGGGAGGCCAGACCCACGCAAATGGCTGGGCAAACTTCCCCAGAATTGAGAGGGCACGGGTCAACACAAGTTGAGTATGTTAAAGTGGATGGGACCGCTAAGGTGGGCGCCCAGGGGACCGAGGAAAGGGTCCACAAATCAAAGGAGAAGCATCCTAGGTGGCGGAGACCACGTAGAGAGTGCCGGGGGCGCACAGCGCCCAATGTGCGCAAGAAGTCGTCGCAATGGACCGGGGGGTCGACGGCACAAGGGCCAAGGACGGCCAGTGTCGTTCGAACGACGGTAATCGCCGGGACGAGTGAGCCTGGGGGATATAGCGCCAAGGGAAGCTCTTGGGAATGCGACAACGACAGGGTATGGGGACCCTGGTGGAATACCCGTAGAAATGGCGGGGCGAGAAGTAGGGGTGTGTCAAGGGTTACCCAAGGGGATACTGGGAACCGGGCCCCTACCAATGGTCGGTGGTTATAAAGAAGCAATGGTTGGGTGGCTGTGGGCCTGGTGTCTGGGACGGGGGCTCCAGTCGCAAATATTTTTGTGGGTGAGGCGATGAGTTTCGTAAACCCGGTGTTAAGGCCCGGAAGAATTTTTTTTATTTTTAGTATTATTATTGCTCTGACTGCCGACTAGAGTTGGTTGTGAGTGCGAATGTGAGATACACTGCCCTGTCTGTCGCGTGTGCGTGGACGGGGAGCCTGTGTGTCGAGTTTTGTAAGTGTGGGATACACTAACCCCGTCTGTCGCAAAGGCGCGGTCGGGAAATCTGTGTGTTGAATGTGTGAGTGTGTGAGGCACAATTTTAATCCCCTGGTTGAGCTTTGCGAGGGTGAGGCTCAACATAATGCAGGGGTCGTTTGCCCCTTCACAAGACATAGGGGAACGGGAGGCGAAGTTACACTCCGTTGGAATTAACCCATCTGACGCAAAGGCGCGGACGGTGTTACTCGTCGGAGTGAGTGCCAAGTGAACTGTTTGCAAAATGGGCGAACGTGTATAAAAATGTGTATGTTTGGGTGTAAATATATAGTATTACAGAGAGAGAGAGTGCTGCAAATCTAAGAATAAGGCTACTCTCCATATGTAAACCCGCAAGACGGGAGCATGTGGTAGCGTGTGTGTCGTGGGAATCGGTATGGCCGACGCATGAGCCCGGTCATGAACCCCACGACCACTAGGGCACGGTTTTGTAGTCTTGAACATGATGGGTAGATTGTAAAAAGGTGTGAGAGGCGAACGTGCGTGGCTTTGCCCCTCGTGTTTTAAGAGATACACAGGGTGTTTCTCTCGGGAAGGGAGTTGTCAGGGCAAAGCCAGCCTAAATATAGGGGCAAGGGGCCTCATATTTAAAGATATTGTAAGTTCAAAATATATTCCGCATCAAGGCGAAAAACCCACGTGAATTTCACTTCTCTGTAAAGCTGGACATAGAAAAAACACACGTGGTGTATATCCAGCTTTAGCGCAGGGACCCAGGGGAGAAACGGTATGTTAGATAAGGTCTAATCATCTCGTTTAATTTATACAGTAGTCGGAGTCTTACGAGACGTAATCGGTTGATGTCAAGATGTCGTCACGGTAAATTGAGAAACGAGATTCTAAAAGATAGAAATGTCGTGTCATCATAAGTTATAACAATCATGGCAAGAACGAATCGGTTTTCTCGACAAGTGAAGTCACGCGTGAGATGACTTGTATTGATTCTGCCTCGATATACGTCATCTCCCACCGTTTTGACAGGTGGACAGATGAGCGTCGGTCCACCTGACAGTTTAGGGTAAAAAGTATATATACCTGGAAGAGCAGAGCATTAGACACACACTTGGGGTCACACACGCGTTGGTGAAGTCCAGGACAGGCGGACTCTGTTTCCTGGCATAAGGGTACCTTCGATCACAGGACCCTGAAACGGCTGGAATCGCCAGAGAGGGCATTCCATGATTGATTTAGCTTAAAGTTGATAGGCGGCGACGGGGCCGAATTCGTGAGAAAGAACACCCCAGGTGGAACGTTAAAGTTTAGATTGTCGAGTAGCAGGTATCGTCCTGCAATAGTCAGAAGTGTAGGTTAATTGTATTGTGCGTATTAACCCTTTGAAGCGTCAGCCTGATTGCGTTCTGAGTAGTTTATTTTGCTGTCGGAACATCGTAATACCGACTGGAGATCGGTGTGAGTGACAATTTCGCCCTAGCACAAAAAGGGGCATCTGTGAATCGTGAATTCAACCAGGAACGGTGGATATTTCAATAGGACTTTCACGGAGGACTTTCAAAAGGCACATAAGGTATGAGTAGACAATATCTGAGCCAAATCAGAAGTACGGTGGTTTATAGATGACGAATATTGCTGGTCGGAACCCTCCGACAGCCAGAGGTACAGTTACGCGCAGACGTTGACATTTGAGCCTAAGCGGGTGAAGCTCTTATGGCGAGCTCACAGTAATAACATTTCAAATTTGTGAAGCTCTTATGGCGAGCTCACGGTAGTAACATTTCCAGTGTGTAGACTATAGTGCCAGTACAGGGCTATAGAATGACTATATGATTTTTTAGAATTATTTAACCGTAGTGACCCATTTTCTGTGAAAAGAATTGAATTGTTGATTGTTGAAATATTGAAACGGATTTATTTTTATGTGTAAATAAAAGAATCGTTGTTACTTTAAATCATTCTTTCCATTATACAGCCTGAAGTGATTAGGAATCACACCTAACGGAAATCGAACCTATTTCAGGACAATTTGGCAGAGAAGGAATCACGGCGTCGGTCTAACTCAGCTCTCTGCGCCGAGTTCGCGACACTTGGATTCCGACCCTCCACGTTGGTCTAATTTTCCCGCAACTTCATCAGCGGGACTAAATAACCCCACGTCAGCCCAGGCCTTACGGGGCCTTAGGTGTTCCCTGACACTATCATTTTTACCGCACTCGATCGTTTCCACTTAGTGTAACCTCCGCTCCCTTAATTTGATACAAAAAAATCAATACAATGGCGAAACAAACAAATAGGAGAAATGTAAAAAATATATACAAGAAAATCTAACTTCGAAATAAAAGATAGAGAGAGAGAGAGAGAGAGAGAGAGAGAGAGAGAGAGAGAGAGAGAGAGAGAGAGAGAGAGAGAGGGAGAGAGAGAGAGAGAGAGAGAGAGAGCGAGAGAAGAGAGAGAGAGAGAGAGAGAGAGAGCGAGAGAGAGAGAAGAGAGAGAGAGAGAAGAAATGTGATTGATTGATTGATTGATGTCCCTTTTGCACCTTTAGTCTGTCTCTGTCAATTTGATTTTCCAAGCCGAGGGTCGCCCAGGCGCTGCACTGAGTGGTTGCACTTCCCATAACATTAAACTTCCGTTTCTACTATAGCTACCACTACTATTACTACTACTACCACTACCATCATCACTGCTGCTACTAATGATAATACTTTTTCTATCGCGCTCAAATCTTACCACCGACATAGCACTCCTGCGGCGAATAATAATATTTGAACAAATTTAAAAAGTGAGGTATTAGTTTTTTGTTCTAAAACGGAATCGCCGTGTAGTAAAGTATCAACGGAGTTCAAATTAACAGTTTACCAATGAGAGCGTGGCGAGAGTCTGAATAAAAGGGACACAAGAGGAAATAGTGCTCTCCGTCCTCAACAACAGCCGGACAATGGGGACAGTATGGAGATTCGGAGATGTAATTGTGAAACTTATCACTGTTCAAATCGCTGTGACAAGTTCGAATTGTACTGTGAATAATGCTGTACTTTCTGACACCACAGGAGAAGTATCTTGGAGGTAATATGAGGTTTGTAATTCATTAATTGAAGTGCTGTTTCGTACAGACAAGGGGAAAAATGATCGTTTGAATAGTTCTGTTTGCATGCAATAAGACATAAAATGTGCCGAATTTTTACAACTGTATTTTCTCCCTATTAATATAACTGATTAAAATAAATCATTAGAATTTTAAAAGAAATGGCAATTTGCCAACTGGCAAATTGCCATATCTTTGGAAATGCAAATGGTTCATTTCAACCCACTTAAAGTCATAACTAGAAAATACAATTCTACAAAATACAATTGTAATAGATTTATAGTATTGACGCCTGGTGGAAATTCTCTATCCGCTTTTATAATCTTTTATAAAATTTGCCGAATTTCGAAGGTTATAACCAGATGTGTCACGAAAACTTTTACAACTGTATTTTCTTGAATTGTATTTTCTCCCTATTAATATAACTGATTAAAATAAATCATTAGTATTTTAAAAGAAATGACAATTTGCCAACTGCCAAATTGCCATATCTTTGGAAATGCAAATGGTTCATTTCAACCCACTTAAAGTCATAACTAGAAAATACAATTCTAGAAAATACAATTGTAATAGTTTTATAGTATTGACGCCTGGTGGAAATTCTCTATCCGCTTTTATAATCTATGTACTGTGAATCACTTCCGGTATCTACCGCCGGCTGTAGCCGTTCAGTTTTTGATCACGTGTCCACATCGGAAAAAAGCTGTCTTCGCCACTGTCGCATATTGACATTGTATTTAATTGATTAATGCGGACGTCTATAAATTGTTGCTATAACTGTTCTTGTTGAAATGATGTTGCATAAGAAAAATCGGACGGAAAAGGTACATGCTATCTGGTAGAGGAGTGCAAGTCGGTTTTCGTTTGTAATGTCCTAACTGAAAATCGGCGGACAAATCTCATGCCGAGTTCTCACTTTAACGTTTGGTCCCCGGATTGCTACGATATTGAACTATGGTAAAACCGGCGTGTTTTGGCCACGGCAGACAATTATTTCTAAGGTGGTACTGGGGTGTGGCTACGGCACATACGGAGGTTATAAGAAAGCGCTTAGGATGTACTAAGGATGAGCTAAGGAAGTACAAAGGATTCGCCAAGGATTAGTACGGTTATGTGACGGTTTTCCCACGGTTATGCTACGGCACCACCGGGAGCGCTACGAACATGCCACGGTTGTCCTAGGTTTTTTCCAGGTCACTCACGGTCATGCTACGGCGTTACGGATATGTTACGGTTCTGCAACGGTTCTTCTACGGTCTCTATGGTTATATCACGGTAAAATAACCAAAAACACCGAGACACAAACGTAGTTTATCCGGCATTTTACGAGGTGAACCGGGAGCCCATTTCTGACCACGGTTAATGTCGGATCGGCTGCGGACATGCTACGGTTGTGTCCCAGTGTCTACGGTTTTCTACGGTCACTTACGGTTGGTGACGTAAAAAATGAAATTTTCAAACATTTTGAATATCGCTCTACGGAAAAATAAGTCGACGGAAACGCGAGGGCTTATCTCGGAACACCTCGGTCGTGTCTACGGGCCCGCAACGGATTTACCTCGGATTAAATTCGTGGCTTCCGGCACCCGCAACCGTGAAAGTGAGAACCTAGCTTTATAAGGAATCAGCGATTCCTAGTTGGAACGTGCGAGTGGGTAATATTACAGTCACTGCAGCGATAACGAAACAACAGCGACGATCTCTGTTTTTATCGTCCGAGAAATCAGCATTAGATTTCTCTGACATATAAGTCAACATTGAAAGACTGATCCATGGCTTACTTTATCAGCCACATTTTAAGGATATTTATTACTTTCCAAAGTGTGATTTACTGGGATTTCCGGGTTTGATTATAAACGATAACTTCACAAGTGAATTATGCAATCAGACACTGGGTCATGTACATGTGCGCGCAAACGAAGACGCTTTGCCGTTGGTGTAATGGGGACTTGATTGTTTTTTGTTTTTTTAACCCTTTACCTAACATAAAAAGCAGACGACACTTGAAAAAAAAAAAAATTCTTGAATAACTATTATTTTCATTTTTTGTCTCAAAAACATTGGTTATGAACTCTCATTGGAACGAGCTCGACGAGCTCGTTCCAATAAGGGACCATAACCTATGTTTTTGCGACAAAAAATGAAAAAAATAATGAAAATTATTTAGCGATTTTTGAGAATAGCGCTGGCCGGTTCTGGCCGTCACGTTAGGTAAAGGGTTAAATAATATAATCATCGTTAATAATGAAACGTAATAAACAGAGTAATCGCTTGACTGGACTGGTTACGTTCAATAATTCATACTAGGCGAGGGACTATATTGTAAAGCACTCGTGCGCATTCGCGCACTCGTGTTTGTACAACGTCCCCCACCTCCCATGAATTATTTCACGTAACCAGTCTAGTCAAGCGATTATTCTCTATTTACTCGGTGCCGAGATAGCGCGTAAATAGTTACCACACCCAACAAAACTGAGAAGTCGTGTTGCAACTTGCAAACAAAAAACAATTCAAAATATATGCTACACATTTTATAAGACCCATGCATAGTGGTACTTTCCTGAGAGAACGCGGTGGAGCACCATTCTCCTACCCTTGTCTGAGACAAGACTTGAAATTGCTTCATCGTCACGAATATCCCACACAGAAAACACCCACACTATCACTCACTCATCTTGCTGTTTGAAGCTTACACTGCCCCGCCCAGACAACTTCCACTTCTTTTGAAGAGTGTTGGGTACTAAATTTAAAGATTGCCCTGAGGCGGAACCCCGAACCTCCTACAAAGAAAAGGGGAGACCTTCGTTCGGTCTCTCCCAAACGACGTGTCCCATGTCGGCCATCGTTGCAGTTAAGCTCCCGTTCGGAACAAGCGTTCTGCGCATAGCTATGTTCAACGAACGCGGAGGCTCACCCTCAACCTCTTAATTTCGGAAAACACCACTGCCTGTGCGGTTTGTAGTACACTGTCATTGCTTACATAACCGACCTCACACTGAACTTCAAACCGAAAGGTCCACGTTTCGATCGAGAGGAACGATATATGGGCTTGGCCACGACTCTTCATCCCGATTTTCCTCGTGGGCTTACCGTGACGCGGTGTGGTAAGGAGTACTCCGCGTCGATGGTGCACTTTCCTTCGACGAATGCTCACCCAGCAATAACAGCGTTAGTATGTTAGGGAGTCTTGCAGTTGCTCGCCGCTGCTCGGTGGTTCTCTCTGGATATTCCGGCTTCCTCCACCCGTAAAACCATCCGACACTATGTGACCCTGGATGTCGAAAGTGTGGTTACATCCCAATAAACAACGTAAACATAAGCATATCCGATCTCAAATTGTGAATAACAAAGCACCATCTCTCCAGACTATAAAACCGGTGTAAAAGGAATGGAAGTCCGTAGGAACGTTTGTCCCTCTGGACTATTATTCCGCGGAATTATAGTCCTAGGTCTAACATTTCTAGGAATAGTAGTCCGCCGGACTACTATTCCTAGAAATGTTAGACCTAGGACTATAATTCCGCGGAATAATAGTCCAGAGGGACTAATTTTCCTACGGACTTCCATTCCTGTTACACCGGCGTAATTGAATGAGAACGCGTGATGTACATTTCCATTGTTTCCATATATACAACCAGCAATTGAAACTTTTGCACAATATTGCCTCAACAAATTATGAGAAACACCAACATCTTAAAAAACTAAGGAGATGTTTGTAAAATAAATTATTTTACAAGAACGCATTTTCCCGAATACAAGTAAAAACATTGAGACGAAATACAAAGGGGATATCTGGTGTTTTTGGGTGGATACAGAAAATTATCTCATGAGTGACCGAGAAAAATGTTTATTTTTCGCGTGTACTAGCGCGAGAGAAAATAATCATTTGTCTGGGTCACGAGTGAGATAATACAGAGTGACCCAGACAAATGGTTATTTTCTCTCGCGCAAGCACTCTCGAAAAATAAACATTTTTCTCTGTCACTCATGAGATAATTTTCTGTATCCACTTAAAAACACTAGATTTTCTTTTTATTATAAGCTTTTCATAAGAATCTGATCATTTCTATCGGTAATTCCATTCGTTTCAAGGTGAATGAATACGTGTTGAATTACTGCTGAAAATGATCTGTATCCACTCAAAAGTACTGGACTTTCTTTTCATTATACGTTTTTAGAACAAATTGATCATTTCCAGTTATAATTTGACTCGTATTCACTTTGAAGTGATGCGGTGGAGGCCACAATTTTCATTGATACCGTGAAAGTGAAAATTTCTATATCTCCACAGTGGTGGATACCATTTCTATCTTTCCCGCAATTATTTAGATAATCTATCGTTTAGTGTATAATATAAATCTGTATTGATGGTGGCAATCGCAGATGCGATTACCCGATTCATAATAATAACCTATATATATATCCAAATTGGCTAGAAATCTGTTTCTTAAAATTATTCTTATATTATTTCTTGTAGGTGGTCCGGCCAATATCCTCATGCAGGGCGACGTTACAATTGCAAGTGCCAGTGAATGTTCAAGTATGATTACGACAATCAGTGCACTCCAGCCAGCTCTTGTTCCATTCAATGATACTGGAGCTATAGGATGCACTTCCGTCTCACAGTCAGCTGCAGCAGCATGTGCTGTGAGTACCTTGTTTTAACAATTGTTAAATTTTAATGAGCTCGTTTCGCAAAATATGAAGCTATCGAATACGAATATATCTTCAAACAGGCGATCAGCCAGTAGTCTATAATAACCGTAGCTTGTTTTGATTTCTTAGGAGGGTGGGGGGGGGGGGCGGCAAAGCGGATATTTGAATGGCCGCTGTGTGGGGTGTCGGGGATCCCCTAGTCCTGACTAGGATCCTTCGGTGTCGTTGCTTCCTCGAGGGAGCAACGACCGGTTGGCCCGAGTTAGAAATACCCGCCCACACACCTGAGGTAATTTTGGAACATTTCGTGCTTTATGAGTGAATCTGTAGCGCATGTCAACCCAATATTGGCGATCATTTGTAGACTCTACGTTTTATAAAACTTGCATTGGCCCGAGGGTTTTTTTAGGGGAGGGGGTAGCGAAAATTTTAGGGAGCCAGATCCCAAGCAGGTCCTCCCCTTGGCTATTCCACTGTCCTCAAAGGATTGAGGAGAGAAAACAATCCAGCACACTAGCCTTGAGGGTACCTCTAACTCCTCTAGGATTTCTTGAATATGCGACAACAGATTTCTTCTGAGGTTTTCAGTGGAAAGAAATTTTCAAACGTTATTTTTGATTGATTACATTTACTGTTCTGCTGTTTAAAACAGCTTTCGAATCCAAATTAACCATCAAAATAATTAGGTGCGGTGATGGTTAGAGTATCTAGAATAACGCCTGAAATAGATAAAAAAGAAACTAGGAGGGTGGGCGTAATCCGAGCCAGTAAAAATACTCGTATACAAAGGAACAGTCGAGTATGGCCCAGTAGACAGAAAGAATAGCATATATACATAGACAGAAGCAGAATATTCTGAACTGGTAAAAATAGTTGTCCGGTCTATTTGTGTAATTTGTTTACTCGCATTGAATAAAACACATACCCATCCTATTGGAGGGTTTTGAGTCACATGACAACCACGTGCCACCCTATAAACCAAGATGGCCCTGCAGTATAGAAAATGGAGGAAGAAAACACGTATCACCCTAACACCACGTGTTGCGAATGCCCACTGACACCAGTGGTCACTAAAGTAATGACATCACAACATGGCTACTCACGCGGGCTACCATGAGGGTTAATGGCGTCACTGGGTCATGTGACATGCCGTCACTCCCGGGGTCAACCGCTCAGGTCAATTTGGTGCCCGTCCGGTTTTATGATGTGCAACTTGTGAAGTTTTATCATAATATCTAAAGGGTGTTCTATTATGAATACTAGTCAAATAAATCCCAACGCCTAAAAGGTTGGTGGTGATAACGAACCCGCTATTCATTAATACACATTTTCCTATAACGGATTAGTGGGGTAGGGGAGTGACTAGGGTGATAAGTGGACGGCTGCGTCTCGTAGTCAGCTACGGAATGTACAGAATAAGCTTGAAAGTAGTCGCAAAATAAGATATTTTAACACACATGCTAAATGCTTCGTCAAATCACATCATGAATACAGATACTAACGGACATATGTGAAAACAGAAACGGGTGTCTGACCTTAAAATGGATACGGAAGCTTCTCCGACCGGCTCTATAGCACCTACAGTCGATTACGACAGGTTAAACTGTAGTCCGACTGACTGACAGATAATCGTGCTAAGAACCATTACCGACATATAGTCGGACGATGGGATTACATCGGTGTTATAAATGGGTCAAAGATAAAGTTAAAATGGACGTGGCAAGCAGGAAAACGTTTGAACACCAGAAAAGAAATAAAAACTAAAACATCAGTCTACAAGACAAATGTGATTGGATGGTGAGGTACTGTAGGACAATTCGAAAATATTTTTTTATTTATTTATTTATTGGAATTTAACGGCACTTTCGACAGCCGGGGTAACCTTGTGTCGAACTGTTTTACAGGTAGAAGAAGCCAGAGTATCTGGAGAGAACCACCGAGCAGCGGCGAGCAGCTGTCAGACTCCTCAACGCAATAACTCCACACAAGCAGGGTTAGCATTGGTTGAAGACAAATTCGCCATCGACGTGCAGTTCGCCCTAGTACCCTGTGCCAGCGTGCCCCAACGTGGGCAATTGGGATTAAGTGCCTTGCCCAAGGACACAACGCAGATACCCCTGGCGGGGAAAGAACAGCTCACTTCCGGTTTTAAGACCAATGCCATAACCACTGAGCCACCGCAGTAGTAGTGCTCGCACGTTTCAGGGGTTAGTTGGGGGACCCCGGTGGGGGACCCCGGAAGTGACGTCATGTCACGTGACCCAGTGGCGCCATGTTGTATTGTCATGGTAACCCGCGTGAGCGGCCATGTTGTGACGTCATCTTCATAGTGATACGTGGTGTGAGTGCGCATGCGCAGCGCGTGTTGTTAGGGTGACACGTGTTTCCGTCGTCCATCCTGTATACTGGAGGCCGCCATCTTGGTTTCTATGGTAGCACGTGATTGCTATGTTACCAATGGCTTCTAACAAGACAGGGGTATGTTCGGGGGTGTGTTCCTTTGTAGAAGAGTAAATCTGATTACCACAAACAACCCGACAATCCCTCCAAATCACCAAAATCCACCCAAAATCACCGAAATTTACTTTATTTCCCCAATTTAGCGGCTTAGCACGTAGTGCTATAGTACTAAGGGGGTACCGGGGTGCGTTCGATTGAACAGGAGTAATGTTCTGGCTTAGAATTTTCCCGGAATCCCTTTTTGGATCCCTATCCCATGACGTTTTTCCCATTAAAAGACACGTTCCTTTGGTCATTACCCAGAATTTTCTGCTTCTATCTATATATGCAATAGTTTACGTCTCTCTGGTCATGTTCCTTTGTTCTAGAGTATGCTCCAGTAACGTAGAAGAGCCTATTAGTTGGAACAGCTTTGCTTATTATCACTATATTTAGCTATTCTAGTCTATTCTTGTTAGTTCTGACCCTATTCCGTGTACTCTTGTTGTTTCATTTATCTAGATCATTTATATAATTTATAACTAACCAATCAGATTGCTTGATTTCCCATAACCTGTACGTAATCGTATAGAGTTATCTCCCCTTATCACCGCGCCCCAGACAATTCGAAAAAAATAAAAATACTTGGTCCATAGAAACAGCACTGTGTAAATAGTTTTAATCCTTTGTACAACACACACAATATCAAAATTTGTTATTTTAATATTCTTTTCTTCCAAATTTATAAAAAAAGCCATGTGATGTGGCCCCTCAATGGAATAAGCTAGACGAGTTCATTCCAGTGGGGGGTCACGTCATATGGATTTTTTGGATTTTAATTTTGTTGTATTTAACCCTTTACACAACGCAGACGATTTCAAAATTTATTATTTTAGTTATCATTTTTTAAATTTTTAAAAAAAATTTCAACAAAACCATATCATGTGACCCCTCTTTGGAACGAGCTCGACGAGCTCGTTCCAAAGAGGGGTCACATGATATGGTTTTGTTGAAATTTTTCGAAATATATTTTTTCAGCTGCTGAATTTGCATGATTACGGGGGCGGATGCGGGCGATTCGTTGGGTAAAGGGTTTTAAAAAAAAGAAGTTTTATATATTACATAAGGAGATGCGGTTGGGTCGTTTGGCAAAAAGCTGACAGCTATTCATATGCACAAATGTACACATACATTTTATGTTTTCTTTGTATGTCATTATGCTTTGTTTATATATCTGCTGTACAGTCGCCGTGGACTGGTCGTAATCCAAGAATGCTTTTACCAGGTAAAAAAAATAAGCATCAACGAAATTTTAATTAATGAAGCCAGGGACCGACCTGGTCATGCGCCAGTGCGTATTTGGTTCTGAAACATCAGGACCTGGCTCTAAAATCTCAGAAATAGGCTTCTCAGTTGACGCGTAACTTCTCAGATCATATTTTGATATTCTTTCGATGGATAATCGAGAGAGACACTCTTACATGTATTATATATATGATTACCATTTATCATTGTTGTAGAGTGCTTAAGTTAATACTTCAAGTCTTAATTACCAAGCATTAATCTTCACTGTGGTTTCTGATCAAGTCTTGGCTTCCTAAATAGGCAGCCAAGACTTGATCAGAAACCACAGTGAAGATTAATGTTTGCTATAGTGTACTAAATGAAAATGATGAGAGCTATTACATACTTGCAGTGTGTGTTACAAACAGAAGTGTGACTCCGTAAATTGAAATCTGGCGCATGAATTGAAAAAATAGGCTCCGAGGCTAGAGCGTATTTTAAATAGTCCTGATCGGTCCCTGGAAGCACTGGGTTGAACCCGGTGCTTCAGTAATTTACTTTTTGATGATTATCCCTAGAATTAGTGTTTGGAATCTAATATTATTGCGTCCGTGGAAATATTGTCCCCCACTTGAAAAGATCGCTTTCGCTAACCTTAAAAAGCAAATGCGACATTAAACAAAACAGTTCCTATCACAGCCGAAAATGCAATCGGCTTCCACTGACCAGTCAATGGCGGCCGTACTGTATATCTGAGTAAAAGGAAAAATGAACTTGATTTAAGAAATGTGTTTCATCGACAGTCGAACATCTTCTCAAAAGACGTTCCAAGTGGAATTAATGCATATCAAACAAAGAAGTCGTTAAGTAGTTTATTATTGAGGGATCTTATACAGTACGGCCGGTCATTTTCCACGGGTGGGCTGTATTTCAACGGATGCAATAATATTAGATTCCAAACACATATTATCATCAAAAGTTTAATTAATGAAGTACCGGGTACTTCATAAATAATAAAAATGATTATGGTGATTTTTATTACCTCCTAAAGGCATGCATGGACATCGGAGCTAGTGGCGTAGATAAAGGGGGGGGGGGGGGGGGGGGGCGGAGGCCCCCCGACCAGAAGTTTTGTCGGAAATTTTTGGGGATCATTTTTAGGCGAATTTATGCCTAATAACATTACAATGCTGGCTTTGGGGATAAAAACATGTCATTTTGGGTAAATTTTGGGTAAAAAAGACCAATTTTCAGTACATTTGCAGTGAACAACAGATTCTTTCTGCTTGTTTGGGTTTTTGTTGTTGTTACACTGTCGGAAAATTTTCGGTCTGTCGGAAAATTTAGGGCTTGCCCCTCCTTCAGCGAAAAGCTATCTACGCCACTGATCGCTGCACACGCGTGTAGCGTGTATTACGACCTGTCCACAGCGTTAGAACAGAGTCATTTTGCCGTGGATGTTATTTTCACAAAAAGTGTTCTTGCTCCGTCCTCAAAACACTATAATACTTTACAGATTGTTTTGCTAACTGAACCTTTCAACACTAATACTAAAGATGGGTTGGCATTTTTCATATCAGTTAATTGTAGTCATTATCTGCTCCTTTACAGGATAAATTGAAAGCACCCACAATTTATTTCGACAACTGTCGACTTTTATAACATAATCTTTCCGACCATTTGAGCCTTACCTCTGAAGCCGCAAATCCACTGATCTCTTTGTAACTTGATTGATGTAACGTCAGCGAAACATGTCGCCATTTAATGTTCTCTCTACCTCTAAGGATGTATCTCCTCCATCTGTGTCGTTTGATGCCGTTTGGGCTGTTTCACTGTAAATGCAGTAATGGCGTAACAGCTTTTACATCCCCAAACATCAAACAAAGGCCTAGCATGAAAACGAGTAACAACAGCTTTCAAATCCGGAAATTGTAACTAAAAAATGTTTCATACTGAACTATTTCTATTGCCTGAGTCAGGCATTAAATTTCGAGTTGTCGCCCCTATTTTTTCACACTTCACTGCACGGGTAATAATTAAAAAGCTTCGCACCTCGCTGTGTACCATCGATGAAGTAATTAATTTACAGTCGTCTCGAACGCACAGGCACATTGGAATATGAAAACGAAATGTGATTACCAATAGTCAGCGACCATTCGTTACCTGCACATCGTATTCATATCTCGGTATACTTGTATGTTTGGAATTGAATGCAATTCACAACTTTACAGTTGGCTGTCGGTCGCGTTATCTGCAGAACTGTAAACGTACAAAATGAAAAGCAAAGACTAAAATTTGATGTGAAATGTTTTTATTATTAAAACTTAAACACAACAAATAAGTAAATATTTACAAACAACTATCTTCCAAAAGTACACGCAAATCTTAAATAAGGGGATGTGAGGACTGAGAGTGGGAGGGGTGGGGTGGCGTTCTTCATTTTTGAATTTTTGAATTCTTGGTTTGCAATAGCAGAGTACAATGCATTTGAGAACAATTTTATAGCCCGAAAAAAGGATTTTTTCGGGCAGTTTCATTTTTTTTCGGGCAAGTTTGTGTTGCCTCCCCCCCCCAAATATGAACACCGCCCGAAAAAGTCGATTTTCACAGTGCAACTTTACAACTTTGGCTGCCCTAAAAATTGGCACCCTAGAATCATGTGAGTGTGTGTGGGTGCTGAACTTGCTCAAAAATATATTTGGCCTCAAAAGGGAATGATTTCCTCCGCAAATGCGAGGTAAGAAATGCAACCTTTTTTCGTATTCTCTTCATTTTGTAACAACAAGAACGATAGCTACCTTGCACTGAAATTTATCAATTTATCATTTAGAAAAAAAAAAAACGTACAAGTTGTAGTAAAATGGGAAATAAACAACTTTTTCTCTTTTCACACACTATTTAAAGCACAAATATCTTAGCACAATATCAACAACAAAATTATGTATATATCTTTCTCGTTATAAAGAGCATACATATTTTTACACGTATTTACATAAGAACAAAAGACTGCTGTAGCACGTTTTGGGACACTGATGGAGTGGTACGTGGCGTGGTGGTGGGGCGGGGGTGTTTGAGGGTGCCTGCAACATACAAGGATGCGTAGCCAGGATTCTATAATTGGGAGCCAAATCATTTTTTGTTGGGGGGGGGGGGGCTGTGGCAAACAATGATGTTTGTCCTCCCCTAGTCCTAACTAGGACTCTCTCTTGTCGTTACCCATACTTCCAGTTTTCTCCCGGAAAGTGGAAGGCTAGTATAATGACCCGGGGGTCCTAGTTATGACAAGGCCTCCCTCAAGAACATTTTGTAAAATCCAGTGCTCTAAGGTCGAAAAAATTGTAGCATGTGTAGCACTATTTTGTGAGCTTTACATTATGTGAAACTTGCATTGGATCATGTTTAGGGGGGGGGGGGTATTTTAAGGGGCCTTGGCCCTCCAAGGACCCCATGGCTACGCCTCTGCAATAAACTTGAACGGCGCACTACTATACTGTTGAGTGAGTGAGTTACCCAATACTATATAAGCCACAAAAGTGCGGCTTACTATTTTTGTTGAGAAATCAAAAATACTAATTAACCCGGTGGTCCATCAACAGAAACTTTGCTGAGATTTCTTATGCTTTTAATGGCTGGGGGTAATTAGATCTGAATCTATCTCCTTACCTGGTTTGGATGTCAGAATTGCCTTTTCCAATTCCCTTCTCAATTTAGTTTTTTTTCTTTATCTGCCTGCCGCTTCTGGGCTTGAAGCTCTGACCGCAAACCCTCTATTGTGTCATTCAATCTGGCTATTTCTTTCTGGAAGCCAGACATCATCGGCATCATCGATGCCATGTCAGTGTTAGTGGAATTTCCACTGTTGCTTACACTGCCAGAATTAAAGACAGAACTGTTTACCTCAATTTGACTTTGTTTATCCATTGTTTATATTTGTAAATAATTCTACAATTTATTTTTTAGGTTATTAGAGATTTAAATTTAATTGTATTGACTTAAATAACTTAAATGACTTAAATATTCGTTTTTAGTGGAAAAATGCAGATAGAAATAGCAAGAGAAAAAAGTAAACACTTACAGTGATACAAAAAGATATACAGAAAAAAATCACCTGCGAAGATGTACTGGTTTTATGATAATTAGAAACCTGACATTGAGTTATTGTTAAAAAAACAATACCCACACCAAAGTTTTTCCAATTAGCTGTCAACTGCAGGTTAACCTAACTGTTCTAAACCTGTACACCGTCAGCAAAGTTATTAATTCTAAATTGTTATAATCACATACATTGTGTTCAATGCAAAATTAAACACTTATATTAACGAGTCAATAGAAATGATGGAGCTTTCAAGTCCTTTCATTCACGTCATTGAAGACAATATTAGCCAAGGAGAATCGTCTGTTGAAATCGCATAAATATAAAAATCACTATTTTCAAAGTGAAATGGAAACATTAAAACAAAACCATAATTGAAATATTTTTATAGAATCAAATAATTTAAAGTTTACTTTATTCCGAATGATGTACGCGGAATGCATGCTATTGATGGTTAATATATATTTTTAACTTTAAAGCTACCCTAGTCAGCCTTTTTTCATAAATTCATAAGGAAATGCACACAGATAAAATAAGATATTTAAAACAAAAATGGAAACATGAAGAATTTTGTCTAGCAATAAGTATTAAACATCACTTTAAAGAGGATGCCCTAAACTATTTGACCATATGTACGCGAATTTCATTGAAAAGCAAATATGGATGAAAAATGAAGTTTTATTGCTCTCTCCCATTGACCTCTGTAGTAAATTGGATAATGAAGATAGCTCTGCTTTTCACGCATGCGCAACTAGGGGGATAGAAATAGTTGTACATGTAAATATGCATTGAAAGATGGCGTAAGGTGAGACACCTTTCTGCATGTCACCAATGATCATTCCAGCAACCCAATTGTTCAGAGTTCTCTTGGTAACGCAATCATTCAAAAACATTTCGAAAGTAATACAGATATACGCAGTTGTATTCTTGCGCGAAACGAGAGTCTTGATCTCGGACCGCCCATGCGGAACACCACCAGTGAAAGTATTCTTTGAGGTTTTGTAAATACTTAACCCTTTACCTAACATGAAAAGCAGACGACCCTTGCAAAAATAATTCTTGAATAACTATTTTTTTTCATTTTTTGTCTCAAAACCATAGGTTATGACCACTCATTGGAACGAGCTCGACGAGCTCGTTCCAACGAGGGGTCATAACCTATGTTTTTGAGACAAAAAATGAAAAAAATAGTGAAAATTAATTGGCGATTTTTGGGAATAGCGCTGGCCGGTTTTGGACGTTACGTTAGGTAAAGGGTTAACTGGCTGGGTGCTAGAAGTCACTATCAGGGTTTTCCAAAAACTAGGGTACCAGAGCAAAAGCCAACACAGTTTCCTTGCTTACGTTTCATTTTCAGTCCAACACAAAATGATATATTTCATGTAAATTTGTTTTATTACAACTTATTGGAGAGTGCCTGTGGGCATTCTCCAATAATTTTTAATAACATTTGAATAACAAAATCATCCTACCAAAAATGATCTAGCCCTCAAGGAGTTAATAGAATATCTACATCAGTTAGGATTACTTTGGAAACGGATGCGTTACCAAACAACGATTGTTTTTAATTCTGTAATGTGAGCCTTGTAGAAAGCTCTATTTCTTTCTAAATACTAACAAATTCCATAGTCACTGATCTCTAAACAAATGAACTGCTAGAACGCTCACTTATCACACACAGTAAACTGTTTCACCAGCCTCCATGTTGGGTTGGGGCCATTGCTGCAATAAGTAAACAATGCTCAACAGACAAAAACATGTCGCTTTTCAGTCTCCCAACGCCTAGCAGTCGATGATAGCTTTTTAATGAATATTCTTTGATGTCTGTGAAAAATGAATATGTTGATGATGTACACATATTTCACTGCAATGCAAATTGAATATTTGCAACATTATAAGTTATTGTGATGAATTGATGGTAACATGGTCTGAGGTTTGCGGCTCGGAACGTATGTTCAATCGAGACGCTCCAAGCTGAAAACCTCAGACCATGTTATGGTCAACTCATCACAATAACGTATTTGTTGACGGCAACTTTTAACGATCACAGGTTTAGTAAACAAACCTGTCGTGTACCCCACGACGGCACTGGATAAATAATCAATAAACCAGATAAACTCATTCCATCTTAGTTCAAATCGTAAATCGGTTGGTAATTTAAACGACACTTTATACGGAACACCGTCTGTTGCACTCGTAAAAAATCTAGAAAAATGAAGCGGCTTGCCGGTCATTCCATTGAAGAAATTAAGAAAAGCGCGACGCCATTTCAAATATTTTGCGTGGTGACATCAGACGGTAACATTTGCTACTGGAGTCGTAAACATAAAAGAAACCACTCCAGCTCTCATTGAATCAGAACTCGAGGATTTTACTCATATTGGAACATAATCTAGTTATTATTGACAAAAAAAAAAACAAGTGTCGAGATTGAAAAGTTGATACTGTGTTACAAGTTTTCATGATGAGCTGTTGTTTGATATTTTGTGTCGTGAACGCTGATACGCTGTGACTACTACAATCACAGCTAACAGATTCCACTTCATGAAATGCCATCGATGAGAGGAGTTAGCACGTTGATTGCCTCGACGCTTTTTTGAAGCGAGTAGAATGAGTTGTGACGTTTTTTGGCTGACGTTCCAACAATCCAGCTGTATAGAGATCAGTGTGCGAGCTCTGTGCGGTGCGCTGTTTGTTTCTCGACACTCTGCGTGGGCTTTTACCGGAGTTTGAATCAAGGCATAGTAGAATGTTTAGTTTGTAGTTACAATTTCGACTACTTGTCCAATCTCATGAACCAGGAAACCAGCTCACATAAGCCACGCGCTTGATGCCGAATCCTTTTCCGTGATTTTGTAAATTAATGTCCGCATTGTAATACCGTACATCCGTAATCTGAAAAAATATTGTTTATACTAAAGTCTTATGAACGGCATAAAAGGAATTTAAATATAAGATTGGGGTACAAATAGAAACTTCCCGAGAAGAATGCCTTCGAGCACCTTTGTTATTGGTGATAAAGGGAGGGGAGATCCAAGCGAAGTGTTTCAGTGGCATGTTCTCTCCACGACCGACACTAATTTACTTTTAGAAATGGTTGAGAGACTGGACTGATGTAATGGCATCAAAATTATCCTTCCCCAGTGATGATAGTTAGAACATGTTGACTGTCGGAAAGACTGTTTCGCCACTGCAATCACTCTTTAATCGCATATGGTAACTCTGTTTTTCTCACCAATAAATATTCAACCTGATGTCCTGGAAGAATAGCTAAACATCTATAAGATTTCAACATTTTACCCCACAAATATGTCCAATTATTTCTTATTTTTCATAAGCCACTTCCCTGCTGTATGATTTGTATTTCAAGTGCAGTTCACATTTAAAGAATGGGAATAAAACTGATTCAGTCTTCTGGCTTTAAGGAGCGGAACGTAAATTATTAAAGCTTTGACATTTCTTACAGGGAGACGAAGGAGGAGCCCTCACGTGCGCAGAGTCTACAACTGGTGAACAGATATTGGTTGGAATTATCAGATCGGGCGGATGTGATGCACTGAAAGAGACATTCTTCACTGATTTGGCAACCACGGATGCTTCCAGCTTCGTGTCTTCCATATAATGTTGCCTAGTTTATGTGTTCTTACAGTTAGTCGCATGATGGTTTAATAATAAATTATTGAAAATGTTTGTTTTTACTTGTTATAAGACCAGTTGGAGCTTATTGTATCGAGTAGTATGTGCGATAAGAGACTGTGAAACACACTGACATGCCTAACCTTCTCGATCAAATCCAGTGCAAAACAAACCATCATAAATCCTCTCACCCATTTGTTTCAAATGGGCATAGTTCGTACAATACTATCCCAGTGGCGTAGCGACGATCACGCCTCCAAATGGGACAAAAATCCCGATTTCTTCTATCTGCATGGGGTGCCAACTAATGAAATTATAGATGACATTATCACGCTTCGTGAAAATTGAATTTCATTCGAGCATTAAAATGTTTACTAACCTTGCCATTTCGGGTTTATTTTTCAGAGAACGTTTTTGAAAATATAATATTCCTCCCGGCCACACCAACTCGAGAAGGACACCACCTCTATTCATCCTCCCAGCTCAAGATTTCGATATCCGGGATATGCCTGCAGTATAAAAATACCCCCAACAGATCCATGTGCCCCCTCTCTTATACACACTCTAAAATCAGATGGGGTAAAAATCAACCCAAATGAACTGGGTTGAGTGGATATTGATTCGGAGTAATTTTTTAACCCAACTGATTTTATTATGCCCCACATTTGTAACATCAGCCGTGATTGGTTAATATGACACCTTCTAAAAGTCATAGTACTGGAGTTTTGGGGCAAAACACGGGTACTATCGGAACGTTTTTCCCAGGAGACAATAGAACGAAGAAAATGTAAGCGCCACTTCCATTGATCAGCGTCGAATTTCTCAACACCAAACGCTGGCTCCGTGTCCGTTTAGCTTTTTCAACACCGGTAGACACAAACTTACCAACAAATATATCACCTTCAGTGGGTGTGTTTTCAATTTTAACTGCAAACAATGCATTCAAAAGAATCAGAAATATTAAAAAAGTCACTCACGTGTTGTTCACCACTTCAGTGAATCCTGAATATGAGTCTCAGTTATGACTTGTGTTTCACTCCGCTTAATTCAGTCAACTGTTGTCCGAGAAACATGAATTTATATTCCATTAATTTAAATCACTTTTCACACAAGCATTAACAATGAATTATAACACGAACAGCATGATGCAGTTGTTAACATTGGCATTTGTTGATAAAGAAACTCCCAAAGCGACGGCACTTGTGACAAGTCATTTTCGAAGAGACGTCATTCGTTCGAAATGACGTCATGTTTTTGGATTCGACTACATTGTTGTTACAAAATCGATGTCTTGTTGCAGTTAACGCTTAACAATGAAAGTCATATTTGTTCGGCATAATAAAATAATTAGAACGTTTCTTTTCATGTTCTATCGGTCGATAGTACCTGAGTTTGTGTGATTTCTGAAATAAAACCTTCAGCAGCTTCGCTGAACGTTCTAATATTATATTAGAGTGGGATGCCAGGCCATGCACCTGTATTATCCACAAGAACGTATATATATTTTATTTAGCTGAAGAATCAGTAATAATTAAATCCAAAAGCTTTTTTCATTAACGCACTTTGATTACATGTTCCAGCTTTTTCTCGGTCAAATCGCCACAGCCTTGCACCGGGTGGTAGAGATTTCGTACATAAAATATCTTAAATTAAGTCCGAATGAATAAAGATAAAGGAAATTAGCATCTGAGGTTCTATGTTATCAAATTTCCTTTCCTTTTCGGCCAGTAGGATTCCACGGTGTTGTGAACAGGAAAGTGGACAGAGAATTCCGACCGGGGCCAATGCTATTAAACTTTTACAGTTGCACTTTCTATAATTGTATTTTCTAGTTATGACTTTAAATGGGTTAAAATAAATCATTAGCATTTTGAAAAGATCTGGCAAAATGCTAATGATTCATTTTAGTCAGTTTTATTAACAGGTAGAAAACACAAATGTAAAAGTTGGAAGGTAATTGACTCCTGCTGATCCACACTCAGGTGCGATTTGGTCGATATACACATATCGTGTGACCATAGTCACTGCACTAAAAAATACATTGCTGTTTGCAACTTCCAGCGTTTGCAAGCGATACCTAATGCATACCTGCTTGAATAGGTGGATTTGTTCTGCTCTGTCATTCTTACGGAGGCACACAAGAAGTACTAGAGGATCATTCGTTTTTGCCGGATGGCTATCGACAGCGATGTCACATCGTCGCCCTTCTAACTGATGCTGCAGTGTTGACGATGGTCAAAAAATGTCTGGTGCCAAATGTAGCCAATTTTGATACTGAAGTGCCAAGCAAAGTGGTTTGGTTCGACAAAAAGCTGGAACAGAGAACATGGGAAGGGAAGGGGCGTCACGCAAAACATCGTCTATTATCGAGGTTTTATGACTTACTCCGGAATGTATCTTTCACTTACAATTCTTGTGTCATACTGCTTATGGTTTAGACAATTCTTACGGATCTATAATCCATGTATGTAGAAATCCACAATATTCGGAAAAACATCAAGCTGTGTAAAACAATGATTAACCCATTTTCGTAACTGACTCAACAAGGGATAAATGTCCAATTATTTATTTGATATTATTTTCTTTCCCACGATAGCCCATTATCAAGCTCGGAAAATATGACCTCAAACTCGGCTGACATATCGACCGATATGAAGCAAACTAGAGTTGCCCCCCCCCCCCCCTGACGCGGTACTAGGCGGCCCAACAAATTTGTTGACATCGAAGTCGTTCATAGTTTTTCATCAGGAAAATTAATGTTACCAAGCATGGTGTGGTTTCGCCCCGAGTTTTTGCATGGTGGTGAATTAATGGTGACAGTAAGCAAGGATTAGGTGGGTGAGGAGAAGAAAGAAGAGAGTTATACAGAAAGGTCATCGCTAACTAAGATTCAGAGTCGTAAGTAGAGATTCGTCGATGTGGGAGAAGAGATAGTTCAGCTATCCGAACCTAGCGACATTCCCAGTGGGGAAGCCGAAATATTAGGATAGATGAGCTGGGAGAAGAGGAACCTTGGGACTCTGTGAAAAGAATGAGAAACAATAACACTGTCAGAAAATTGTAACAGATCGGAGAACATTTTATACTTACTTGTTTTGTTTTAATAAATAGAGAGGTTATTGCTTGGTTCGTTTCATATCGGTTGAAATGTCAGCCCGTGGTAACTTCACATCAGCCTTCGACGTCCGCGGCCACTCTTGAATTGACTGAGATCGAAACAGTCGGGGATTACTGTCGGTATTCGCAGAAATTATTCCATTGCGCATAACAAACGGATGCTGTCGATTACTACTACTATTGTAAACGCACTACGGAATAGCATGTAAAACATTACCGTTAAAATACGGTAAAAATACTGGAAATCCAGTTTTCGTTACTTCTACCGTAAATATTACGGTGAAAATACCGTTTGTATGGGCAGAAACGGAGACAATGCTGTTATTTCGATTCACTTCATTACGTGAGAAGGCTGTTGGTTTATCGTACAGCTTAGACTTATTAATATCTTTAACCTGCAGTCGTACAGCTGGAGGTTAAAGGTATTCATTAGTCTACTTTACAAATTGAGTCTTCGTAAACAAGGCACATTTTGCCATGAACGATGCTATTTTGCACAAGTGTGAATTAAAGAGTCGAAGAGCTGAATGTGCCATCCGACAAAGACTTCACTCAACTATAATCGAACACTCCTCTATTAGTTTTCATGTGATAGAATAGTTCCCTCGAATCCCGCTACGTCTCTTACGAGACATTGACAGAAAATTAACAAATATAACAAAATAATGGTTTATTTTGGTATGAGCACTTGGGACAGTCAACAGAGGTTCGCAGAACATGCGACTACAAACTACAAAACTTGTATATTCTTTCAGAGGCCCTTTCCTTTCTGAAGGAGGGCAGTTATGAACAATGTGGAGAACATAAAAGAATTAGCGTGGTCGACAGTCACTGTCCCAGAGCTGAATGACCCTATTTACAACTCACTGACCACTCGTTAACTTCGTGCACGACTTTCCCCGACTGATTAAGGAGACACCGCTCAATCCGATGGAAATCAATTTTCTTCTAATTCGTTCTTCAAGCGAAGAAAATTACATTAACAGTTAAGCGAAGAAAATTACATCTAACACGACCAGATATAATCTCAAATATTTCACACTATCCAATGAAGACATACTCATCCAACCAGAAGGGCACAGAGAAGGCTGCTGCTGACTGGATGAGTATTCTTCAATCTAAAGTAACATTGGATGGAAGTATAAAAAGCTACAATGACCTTATGATGACGAGGTAATTAATACTCACCACTGTAGTTAGTGATAGCTTGTATTGGTTTCTTTTAGTGCGTTTACTTCTGTCAAAAGTTTCCTTTCGCAGGGTAAAGATGTCCTTCGCCTCCGGTGTCCGTCAGCAAAGTGCCAAGAACTGTTGCAGCTTCTCGCCGAATTTGACTCCGTTTTCGTCCGGTAAACTCCGTTACCACTTCGGCCTGCTCCAGAATACCCATTCCAATCTGGAGCGCGGCAACGCGGACGTTTTCACTTACCCTATTTCACAACACTCTTCCCCGTTTTAATTAAATTTCTCTTTACATTTTACTTATAAAAAATACGGGGAAAGAGTGATTTACTGGATTTTGGAACTTTATATAAAATATATTTGTCTGGCCAATCGTTAATTTAATTTCATTCTAAAGTTATTTAATTTACATGACCATTTTCTGTATTTAAGCATTTAGTTCCAAATCCTAAAAAATTACTGATTTACTTAAAATCATTTTTAAAAACTCATTTAAAAAAAAAAAAATCAATTAATGGGCTGTCGAACATTCGAACAGCCCAAATTCATTTAAAGGGCCGAGCTGTGACACACGCGAACAGCTCATTTCCAAAAGCCTTTTTCTAGGTCCCATTTTTTCTTGTTTCCCTATCAGTCTTCCTCAAGAGAAACTTGACCCGGTTTTATAACTGGAAATCCCCTTTAAATTTCTCAGGTGGCTGCTTCGCCTTCCCTAATGGTATCTCCACTGAAATCCGTACTTAAAGTGTCTTTCCAGACTGTGTCTGTACCGAGATCCGACAGATCAAGACCCATCTTTTTCTCCACACAGTAGTTTTCAAGTTAACCCATGGCGTATACCAAGTATGCATATTTCATAAGATATACCAAGTCAGAAGTTTACCAAGTGTGTTTACCAAATATGAGGGTTTGCACCTAAGTGTACTAAATATATATGAGTTTAAAAGCAGAATGACATTATCCTGGAGGCGACTTGGAGGCTTTAAACTGGGTGAGTGAAGCGCGCCTGGCTTTGCCTTGACGCACCTTTGGCCAACTACCCAAAAAACCCACCTCAATCTAGGAAAAATTCTACTAACCGTTGAGGCATCCTTGAGGCTCTACTTGGGCGAATGACTACCCGTACACAGCCCAGTCCTCAATCTCAACCACCTAACCAATTTTCACCATGCAGTGAGGCACTCTGGAGGCTCCTACTGGACAATCTCTCTTCCCATCAGGCTTCCTCAGGAAAGAGTATTTGTCCAAGCTCCCCTCCTCACTCATGCAACTTTCCCTTGAGGCACCCGTGAGACTTATCCTGGGTAGTGTTTCAGCGTCTCGGGCATCCCTCAGCACCACACAACTGCCCAAGCCTCCCACCTCAATATGGGACAAACTGGCATAACTGCAGTTAAACTTTAGTGGATCCATAATTAAATTATTCACTTGAGGCAATCCTGGGTCTCCTCAAGTCTGGACAACCGCCCAAACACCCTACCTCAAATACTGGAAAAATTTAAATAATGACCCCGCCCAATTTACTATAAAATAATACTTAGGTGAATTAATACTCAATAAACATTTCCTTGAGGCACCCAAGTGACTTATACTGGGGAGCGTCGTGCACCTCCGAGATCCGTCAGCACACTCCTGACAACTACCCAAGTCACCCACCTCAATCTGAAATAGTTTATTTCTTCCCCCAGGGTAATTTTGAAACTTATTCTGGGCTAACCACCCAAGCCTCTACCCCAGTCATAAAAAGAAATATAGGGATAAACACAGAATCTTTTCACTTTTACTTGAAGACTACATCCACCTGGGGATTTTGACACATACACAAACGGATTCATGGAATACCATAAACTGTCTTGGCATTGGCCACAGTGACCTCCAGCAGTTCATGAAGGCTTTCACCTCTGATTGCAGGCACCGCCTGGGCAACCTCTCCTATAAGAGCAGGAGTTGACCAGCGCCTTCTGGTCCCCATGGGAAAATATGGGGCGTCTGTTTCCAGTAACAGACGATTTGAGGGGATTGCAGCCACTGTTTTCTTCATTTCCGGGGGAAAACTCCTGCAGAGACCAGTTAAACCAAAAAATGTATTGGGCCTATGATGAAGCCAGGCCTTAACGTCCACCTCCAGGCTCATGAAACAATGAAGGTGGATAACCTGACTTACACGTGTCGTCTGCAAGATTTGGATTAGTGCCGTGTTTAACACATCATGGGACATCAGAGATCCCTCAGCCCACGAACATGCAGCACAAGTGGCTTATCTTTTGGCGCCATTTCCAACAGTTCCCCGAAAATTCGGTCCTGTTCCTCAATTTCAGCTGGACCCTTTACATAGGTTCGGTCCAAACCGATTTCCCCAAAGGCGGCTACTTGGGGGGGGGGGGGGGGGGGGGGAATTCACCAATCCCTTGAGCTGCTGCTTCACCTCCTCAGTTAACAAATTGTACTTTGAGGGGTGGCAACCTACTGCTACAATTCCACTCAACGCCTGTGGATCCTTCGGGAATTCCTCGGGGTCACACAAGACGTCGACAGCAGCTTCTAATTGAACAGGAACCTGGGGGTTCATCTGATCCCGAGTCCTTGCCAGCACCTGATCAAGTGTCAATCCTGGCAAGCGGAAGCTTTTCCGAACTCTGTTCAGATGAAAGTGAGAGTCTATGGCTATGGGGTCTCTCACTTTACCAGTGGCAGTCACCTTCAGAGTCACTGGGTCCATTTTCCTTTTAAATTCCACGGGACCCGAGGAATCCACCACAGAAGAGCTTCCCGAATCGGCGGGCCGCTTCTGCTTCAATTGTGGAGCCCCCCCCCCCTGTTTCTCTGCAGTAATTTTTAAGGAAACCGGGTCCATTTTTCTTTGTATTATGGGACCTTGGGGTTCCAAAACAGAAGAGCGTCCCGTATCGGTCAGCCGCTTCTGTTTTGACGGTGGACCCCCTTCTTTTTTTGCGCCCCTCTCCTCAGGTGACTTAAACTTGGAAGTTTCAGGTTTGGACACTGTTGCAGCTTCACCTGGGGTTCCCCTTGATGCAACTTCTGTGACGAGGTCCGACCAGGCTTTATGAGCAGGGGGTATTGCGCTTCCGGTTTCCGTCAGCGCCACCTCCTCAGCAGCGACTGCCGAGATTATCCAGGCTGCAGCAACCAGTCCATCCTCAGTTTCATGAGGATAATCCAGCTGTGCCGCCCTAACCTGAGCAGTCAACCACTCTTCTGGCCCAAACTCACCCTTACGAGCCTTGCTCACCAGCATCTTCACCTGCCAAGTGGACACCTTTGTCTTCATGAAGGTGCTCTGAACCCTAAGTCTGACCTGGTTCAGAACAAGGCATACCACCTTCCAATGGAACAAGCAAGAAACTGTATTCAACTGTTCCATTTGGATACCTTCAGGAGGGAGGGCGGCACCTAGGTCCTTAGAAATGGCCTTCATGGTTAGCTCATAACCACTACTAGGGACCAGGTCTGTTAAAATCTCTGACTTTGTAGATGATTCTATAGCCCTGAAATTTTTTAATAAGTTTGTTAGAATCACCAAGTCAGATGATTTCTCTTCTAGCCCTAACACTGTTCTAGCCAGCTGAACCATGTCATGCACCATTTTAACCCTAAGAGGCTTTGGAGTGGTGATTCCAAATTCAATCCAGGACGTCGGTGGGAAGTGAGTCTCTGAAAAGTGCCTCTGTATATCCGTTTTGAATTCCATGGCGCACGTTTCCAGGGGACAAACTCTCACCACCTTAGGTTTGGGACCCTTTTGGGCCTCCCTCAAGGGCTCCGCACCTTTTTGTGCCTCTTTGGTTATCTGGCCCTTTGCTAACTTTTGGGCCTTCCTCATTTTAATGGGAGATTGTTTCTGGCTTCCGGTTTTTGAACCCTCTAGGCCAGTCCTCGAGGTGTCCTTCGACTTAATCTTACCCTGAGACAGCTGAGCAGACATCAGCTCGGTCTGTTCCCCTCCGGTATTCGTCAGAGAACCTTTGACCACATACATCTGTTTGCCGAGGTGGGTCTTCGCTTTGGGTGCAAAACACCCCTTTCCTCAAGAACCCTGTCTACTGACTCCACCCTAGCCTCTGCCTCAGCAGCACTAGCTACGGTACTTGACTTCTCCAAGAACCGAATGTCCTTGGTGAAGGGAGTAGCAGACACTGTTCTTGTCCTAACTTTTGGTGTTTTAATTTTAGGAAATGGTCCCAAATTTTCTTTGACCCAAAAACGACATGGCAGCTGCTCCAGAGCAAGAGCCGATACATCTTTTTGCCAGATTTTATTTTTCTGTGCTTTGGCTAGGAGATATTGACTTTTGAGCACGTTTAGCCTCTTCATCAGGGACCAATTTGTTCCTAATAATAGGGCCATGAACCTAGATGCAGGTTTTATTAAAATATTTTCTTTCACGTGCCTATTTAATTTCTGACAGAGCTCACTCAGTTCCTGCTGCTGCGTTTTAGCTCCAATTGCCGATAGAGCAATACGTTCTACCATACCTGTTAATTTTCTTTCTCGGACAGACGTATCTTTCTCTATTCTTTCAATTGATCCCTGTTCCACTGGGTCGGGTGTGGGAATGGCTTCGTATTGAATCTCCATTTTTTCCACACCACCGGATTCTAGCACAGTTCGGTCTTCCTCTTGTGCCTTCTCTACCCTGAACCCAGTAAGTGGAAGCACACTTCGGTATTCGTCATGTGTTTCCTTTGTCTCCCTTTTAGGAGAACTATCTTCCCCTACCAACTCCATCAGGTATTCCTCAGGAGTAGCATCAAGTAAAGGTGTGGTCTTTACCATCTCAGGAATTTCCAACGGCTGTGTTGCCGTCAGGTTCTCCTCGGGTTCCACCGTTGGTAAACTCTCTCTCCGATTTGACCCTATGAGGAGTTCCGCAAGGGTATCTGTCACAAATATGGAACTTACTGACCCGGTTCGGTTTCCGTCACGTGCCAGCATCATTTCTGAATGCACATCCAGACCCAGATCCAGCTCTTTGTCAGAGTTGTTTTCAGACATTTTCTGAAATGAAACGAATTAACAATTAGGACATTTGTATTCATTGATCTCCTCTCCTTCCTCTTGGGTGATGTTAACGCAATTTCCGTGGAACCATTCTAGACAGTGATCACACTGTATCATGAACTGTCCACTATATGGTTTACGACAGATGCAAAAAACTGTAGATGCTCTAAGTACAGTAACTTCCCCTGTTTTTTTCACATTTCTTAAGGCATTTTGCTAACGATGGTGGCAGAACCTTATCATGACAACTTTTTAACCTATCATGGTTCGCCACACAAATAGAATTTTTGAAAATAACCTTGAATAAGTATGGGGTATAAACTTCACCAATAATGGCTGGTCCTTTCCAAAAAGGAGCCAATTTTCTACATCTACCCTTTTTCGTAGCATCGTATAACATGTAAACCACGTCACCCAATTTATAAGTTTTCTTATTCAGAGTGAGATGATCATAATTTCGTTTCATTTTCTTACATTCGGATTTTAACTGCTTACGTGCAACTTCATAAGCCCTTTTTATTTCAGAATTCAAATCACGAACATACTCTGGAATTTCCTTTGATAGAACGTCTTTTTTGAAGTTAAAAACCAAATCTGTTGGGTGATTTACTTCTCTGTCCAACATTAGTTTATTTGGGGTAAATCCAGTTAACCGGTGCACTTAAAGTAAACACTTACAGTGATACAAAAAGATATACAGAAAAAAATCACCTGCGAAGATGTACTGGTTTTATGATAATTAGAAACCTGACATTGAGTTATTGTTAAAAAAACAATACCCACACCAAAGTTTTTCCAATTAGCTGTCAACTGCAGGTTAACCTAACTGTTCTAAACCTGTACACCGTCAGCAAAGTTATTAATTCTAAATTGTTATAATCACATACATTGTGTTCAATGCAAAATTAAACACTTATATTAACGAGTCAATAGAAATGATGGAGCTTTCAAGTCCTTTCATTCACGTCATTGAAGACAATATTAGCCAAGGAGAATCGTCTGTTGAAATCGCATAAATATAAAAATCACTATTTTCAAAGTGAAATGGAAACATTAAAACAAAACCATAATTGAAATATTTTTATAGAATCAAATAATTTAAAGTTTACTTTATTCCGAATGATGTACGCGGAATGCATGCTATTGATGGTTAATATATATTTTTAACTTTAAAGCTACCCTAGTCAGCCTTTTTTCATAAATTCATAAGGAAATGCACACAGATAAAATAAGATATTTAAAACAAAAATGGAAACATGAAGAATTTTGTCTAGCAATAAGTATTAAACATCACTTTAAAGAGGATGCCCTAAACTATTTGACCATATGTACGCGAATTTCATTGAAAAGCAAATATGGATGAAAAATGAAGTTTTATTGCTCTCTCCCATTGACCTCTGTAGTAAATTGGATAATGAAGATAGCTCTGTTTTTCACGCATGCGCAACTAGGGGGATAGAAATAGTTGTACATGTAAATATGCATTGAAAGATGGCGTAAGGTGAGACACCTTTCTGCATGTCACCAATGATCATTCCAGCAACCCAATTGTTCAGAGTTCTCTTGGTAACGCAATCATTCAAAAACATTTCGAAAGTAATACAGATATACGCAGTTGTATTCTTGCGCGAAACGAGAGTCTTGATCTCGGACCGCCCATGCGGAACACCACCAGTGAAAGTATTCTTTGAGGTTTTGTAAATACTTAACCCTTTACCTAACATGAAAAGCAGACGACCCTTGCAAAAATAATTCTTGAATAACTATTTTTTTTCATTTTTTGTCTCAAAACAATAGGTTATGACCACTCATTGGAACGAGCTCGACGAGCTCGTTCCAACGAGGGGTCATAACCTATGTTTTTGAGACAAAAAATGAAAAAAATAGTGAAAATTAATTGGCGATTTTTGGGAATAGCGCTGGCCGGTTTTGGACGTTACGTTAGGTAAAGGGTTAACTGGCTGGGTGCTAGAAGTCACTATCAGGGTTTTCCAAAAACTAGGGTACCAGAGCAAAAGCCAACACAGTTTCCTTGCTTACGTTTCATTTTCAGTCCAACACAAAATGATATATTTCATGTAAATTTGTTTTATTACAACTTATTGGAGAGTGCCTGTGGGCATTCTCCAATAATTTTTAATAACATTTGAATAACAAAATCATCCTACCAAAAGTGATCTAGCCCTCAAGGAGTTAATAGAATATCTACATCAGTTAGGATTACTTTGGAAACGGATGCGTTACCAAACAACGATTGTTTTTAATTCTGTAATGTGAGCCTTGTAGAAAGCTCTATTTCTTTCTAAATACTAACAAATTCCATAGTCACTGATCTCTAAACAAATGAACTGCTAGAACGCTCACTTATCACACACAGTAAACTGTTTCACCAGCCTCCATGTTGGGTTGGGGCCATTGCTGCAATAAGTAAACAATGCTCAACAGACAAAAACATGTCGCTTTTCAGTCTCCCAACGCCTAGCAGTCGATGATAGCTTTTTAATGAATATTCTTTGATGTCTGTGAAAAATGAATATGTTGATGATGTACACATATTTCGCTGCAATGCAAATTGAATATTTGCAACATTATAAGTTATTGTGATGAATTGATGGTAACATGGTCTGAGGTTTGCGGCTCGGAACGTATGTTCAATCGAGACGCTCCAAGCTGAAAACCTCAGACCATGTTATGGTCAACTCATCACAATAACGTATTTGTTGACGGCAACTTTTAACGATCACAGGTTTAGTAAACAAACCTGTCGTGTACCCCACGACGGCACTGGATAAATAATCAATAAACCAGATAAACTCATTCCATCTTAGTTCAAATCGTAAATCGGTTGGTAATTTAAACGACACTTTATACGGAACACCGTCTGTTGCACTCGTAAAAAATCTAGAAAAATGAAGCGGCTTGCCGGTCATTCCATTGAAGAAATTAAGAAAAGCGCGACGCCATTTCAAATATTTTGCGTGGTGACATCAGACGGTAACATTTGCTACTGGAGTCGTAAACATAAAAGAAACCACTCCAGCTCTCATTGAATCAGAACTCGAGGATTTTACTCATATTGGAACATAATCTAGTTATTATTGACAAAAAAAAAAACAAGTGTCGAGATTGAAAAGTTGATACTGTGTTACAAGTTTTCATGATGAGCTGTTGTTTGATATTTTGTGTCGTGAACGCTGATACGCTGTGACTACTACAATCACAGCTAACAGATTCCACTTCATGAAATGCCATCGATGAGAGGAGTTAGCACGTTGATTGCCTCGACGCTTTTTTGAAGCGAGTAGAATGAGTTGTGACGTTTTTTGGCTGACGTTCCAACAATCCAGCTGTATAGAGATCAGTGTGCGAGCTCTGTGCGGTGCGCTGTTTGTTTCTCGACACTCTGCGTGGGCTTTTACCGGAGTTTGAATCAAGGCATAGTAGAATGTTTAGTTTGTAGTTACAATTTCGACTACTTGTCCAGTCTCATGAACCAGGAAACCAGCTCACATAAGCCACGCGCTTGATGCCGAATCCTTTTCCGTGATTTTGTAAATTAATGTCCGCATTGTAATACGGTACATCCGTAATCTGAAAAAATATTGTTTATACTAAAGTCTTATGAACGGCATAAAAGGAATTTAAATATAAGATTGGGGTACAAATAGAAACTTCCCGAGAAGAATGCCTTCGAGCACCTTTGTTATTGGTGATAAAGGGAGGGGAGATCCAAGCGAAGTGTTTCAGTGGCATGTTCTCTCCACGACCGACACTAATTTACTTTTAGAAATGGTTGAGAGACTGGGCTGATGTAATGGCATCAAAATTATCCTTCCCCAGTGATGATAGTTAGAACATGTTGACTGTCGGAAAGACTGTTTCGCCACTGCAATCACTCTTTAATCGCATATGGTAACTCTGTTTTTCTCACCAATAAATATTCAACCTGATGTCCTGGAAGAATAGCTAAACATCTATAAGATTTCAACATTTTACCCCACAAATATGTCCAATTATTTCTTATTTTTCATAAGCCACTTCCCTGCTGTATGATTTGTATTTCAAGTGCAGTTCACATTTAAAGAATGGGAATAAAACTGATTCAGTCTTCTGGCTTTAAGGAGCGGAACGTAAATTATTAAAGCTTTGACATTTCTTACAGGGAGACGAAGGAGGAGCCCTCACGTGCGCAGAGTCTACAACTGGTGAACAGATATTGGTTGGAATTATCAGATCGGGCGGATGTGATGCACTGAAAGAGACATTCTTCACTGATTTGGCAACCACGGATGCTTCCAGCTTCGTGTCTTCCATATAATGTTGCCTAGTTTATGTGTTCTTACAGTTAGTCGCATGATGGTTTAATAATAAATTATTGAAAATGTTTGTTTTTACTTGTTATAAGACCAGTTGGAGCTTATTGTATCGAGTAGTATGTGCGATAAGAGACTGTGAAACACAATGACATGCTTAACCTTCTCGATCAAATCCAGTGCAAAACAAACCATCATAAATCCTCTCACCCATTTGTTTCAAATGGGCATAGTTCGTACAATACTATCCCAGTGGCGTAGCGACGATCACGCCTCCAAATGGGACAAAAATCCCGATTTCTTCTATCTGCATGGGGTGCCAACTAATGAAATTATAGATGACATTATCACGCTTCGTGAAAATTGAATTTCATTCGAGCATTAAAATGTTTACTAACCTTGCCATTTCGGGTTTATTTTTCAGAGAACGTTTTTGAAAATATAATATTCCTCCCGGCCACACCAACTCGAGAAGGACACCACCTCTATTCATCCTCCCAGCTCAAGATTTCGATATCCGGGATATGCCTGCAGTATAAAAATACCCCCAACAGATCCATGTGCCCCCTCTCTTATACACACTCTAAAATCAGATGGGGTAAAAATCAACCCAAATGAACTGGGTTGAGTGGATATTGATTCGGAGTAATTTTTTAACCCAACTGATTTTATTATGCCCCACATTTGTAACATCAGCCGTGATTGGTTAATATGACACCTTCTAAAAGTCATAGTACTGGAGTTTTGGGGCAAAACACGGGTACTATCGGAACGTTTTTCCCAGGAGACAATAGAACGAAGAAAATGTAAGCGCCACTTCCATTGATCAGCGTCGAATTTCTCAACACCAAACGCTGGCTCCGTGTCCGTTTAGCTTTTTCAACACCGGTAGACACAAACTTACCAACAAATATATCACCTTCAGTGGGTGTGTTTTCAATTTTAACTGCAAACAATGCATTCAAAAGAATCAGAAATATTAAAAAAGTCACTCACGTGTTGTTCACCACTTCAGTGAATCCTGAATATGAGTCTCAGTTATGACTTGTGTTTCACTCCGCTTAATTCAGTCAACTGTTGTCCGAGAAACATGAATTTATATTCCATTAATTTAAATCACTTTTCACACAAGCATTAACAATGAATTATAACACGAACAGCATGATGCAGTTGTTAACATTGGCATTTGTTGATAAAGAAACTCCCAAAGCGACGGCACTTGTGACAAGTCATTTTCGAAGAGACGTCATTCGTTCGAAATGACGTCATGTTTTTGGATTCGACTACATTGTTGTTACAAAATCGATGTCTTGTTGCAGTTAACGCTTAACAATGAAAGTCATATTTGTTCGGCATAATAAAATAATTAGAACGTTTCTTTTCATGTTCTATCGGTCGATAGTACCTGAGTTTGTGTGATTTCTGAAATAAAACCTTCAGCAGCTTCGCTGAACGTTCTAATATTATATTAGAGTGGGATGCCAGGCCATGCACCTGTATTATCCACAAGAACGTATATATATTTTATTTAGCTGAAGAATCAGTAATAATTAAATCCAAAAGCGTTTTTCATTAACGCACTTTGATTACATGTTCCAGCTTTTTCTCGGTCAAATCGCCACAGCCTTGCACCGGGTGGTAGAGATTTCGTACATAAAATATCTTAAATTAAGTCCGAATGAATAAAGATAAAGGAAATTAGCATCTGAGGTTCTATGTTATCAAATTTCCTTTCCTTTTCGGCCAGTAGGATTCCACGGTGTTGTGAACAGGAAAGTGGACAGAGAATTCCGACCGGGGCCAATGCGATTTGGTCGATATACACATATCGTGTGACCATAGTCACTGCACTAAAAAATACATTGCTGTTTGCAACTTCCAGCGTTTGCAAGCGATACCTAATGCATACCTGCTTGAATAGGTGGATTTGTTCTGCTCTGTCATTCTTACGGATGCACACAAGAAGTACTAGAGGATCATTCGTTTTTGCCGGATGGCTATCGACAGCGATGTCACATCGTCGCCCTTCTAACTGATGCTGCAGTGTTGACGATGGTCAAAAAATGTCTGGTGCCAAATGTAGCCAATTTTGATACTGAAGTGCCAAGCAAAGTGGTTTGGTTCGACAAAAAGCTGGAACAGAGAACATGGGAAGGGAAGGGGCGTCACGCAAAACATCGTCTATTATCGAGGTTTTATGACTTACTCCGGAATGTATCTTTCACTTACAATTCTTGTGTCATACTGCTTATGGTTTAGACAATTCTTACGGATCTATAATCCATGTATGTAGAAATCCACAATATTCGGAAAAACATCAAGCTGTGTAAAACAATGATTAACCCATTTTCGTAACTGACTCAACAAGGGATAAATGTCCAATTATTTATTTGATATTATTTTCTTTCCCACGATAGCCCATTATCAAGCTCGGAAAATATGACCTCAAACTCGGCTGACATATCGACCGATATGAAGCAAACTAGAGTTGCCCCCCCCCCCCCCCCCTGACGCGTTACTAGGCGGCCCAACAAATTTGTTGACATCGAAGTCGTTCATAGTTTTTCATCAGGAAAATTAATGTTACCAAGCATGGTGTGGTTTCGCCCCGAGTTTTTGCATGGTGGTGAATTAATGGTGACAGTAAGCAAGGATTAGGTGGGTGAGGAGAAGAAAGAAGAGAGTTATACAGAAAGGTCATCGCTAACTAAGATTCAGAGTCGTAAGTAGAGATTCGTCGATGTGGGAGAAGAGATAGTTCAGCTATCCGAACCTAGCGACATTCCCAGTGGGGAAGCCGAAATATTAGGATAGATGAGCTGGGAGAAGAGGAACCTTGGGACTCTGTGAAAAGAATGAGAAACAATAACACTGTCAGAAAATTGTAACAGATCGGAGAACATTTTATACTTACTTGTTTTGTTTTAATAAATAGAGAGGTTATTGCTTGGTTCGTTTCATATCGGTTGAAATGTCAGCCCGTGGTAACTTCACATCAGCCTTCGACGTCCGCGGCCACTCTTGAATTGACTGAGATCGAAACAGTCGGGGATTACTGTCGGTATTCGCAGAAATTATTCCATTGCGCATAACAAACGGATGCTGTCGATTACTACTACTATTGTAAACGCACTACGGAATAGCATGTAAAACATTACCGTTAAAATACGGTAAAAATACTGGAAATCCAGTTTTCGTTACTTCTACCGTAAATATTACGGTGAAAATACCGTTTGTATGGGCAGAAACGGAGACAATGCTGTTATTTCGATTCACTTCATTACGTGAGAAGGCTGTTGGTTTATCGTACAGCTTAGACTTATTAATATCTTTAACCTGCAGTCGTACAGCTGGAGGTTAAAGGTATTCATTAGTCTACTTTACAAATTGAGTCTTCGTAAACAAGGCACATTTTGCCATGAACGATGCTATTTTGCACAAGTGTGAATTAAAGAGTCGAAGAGCTGAATGTGCCATCCGACAAAGACTTCACTCAACTATAATCGAACACTCCTCTATTAGTTTTCATGTGATAGAATAGTTCCCTCGAATCCCGCTACGTCTCTTACGAGACATTGACAGAAAATTAACAAATTTAACAAAATAATGGTTTATTTTGGTATGAGCACTTGGGACAGTCAACAGAGGTTCGCAGAACATGCGACTACAAACTACAAAACTTGTATATTCTTTCAGAGGCCCTTTCCTTTCTGAAGGAGGGCAGTTATGAACAATGTGGAGAACATAAAAGAATTAGCGTGGTCGACAGTCACTGTCCCAGAGCTGAATGACCCTATTTACAACTCACTGACCACTCGTTAACTTCGTGCACGACTTTCCCCGACTGATTAAGGAGACACCGCTCAATCCGATGGAAATCAATTTTCTTCTAATTCGTTCTTCAAGCGAAGAAAATTACATTAACAGTTAAGCGAAGAAAATTACATCTAACACGACCAGATATAATCTCAAATATTTCACACTATCCAATGAAGACATACTCATCCAACCAGAAGGGCACAGAGAAGGCTGCTGCTGACTGGATGAGTATTCTTCAATCTAAAGTAACATTGGATGGAAGTATAAAAAGCTACAATGACCTTATGATGACGAGGTAATTAATACTCACCACTGTAGTTAGTGATAGCTTGTATTGGTTTCTTTTAGTGCGTTTACTTCTGTCAAAAGTTTCCTTTCGCAGGGTAAAGATGTCCTTCGCCTCCGGTGTCCGTCAGCAAAGTGCCAAGAACTGTTGCAGCTTCTCGCCGAATTTGACTCCGTTTTCGTCCGGTAAACTCCGTTACCACTTCGGCCTGCTCCAGAATACCCATTCCAATCTGGAGCGCGGCAACGCGGACGTTTTCACTTACCCTATTTCACAACACTCTTCCCCGTTTTAATTAAATTTCTCTTTACATTTTACTTATAAAAAATACGGGGAAAGAGTGATTTACTGGATTTTGGAACTTTATATAAAATATATTTGTCTGGCCAATCGTTAATTTAATTTCATTCTAAAGTTATTTAATTTACATGACCATTTTCTGTATTTAAGCATTTAGTTCCAAATCCTAAAAAATTACTGATTTACTTAAAATCATTTTTAAAAACTCATTTAAAAAAAAAAAAATCAATTAATGGGCTGTCGAACATTCGAACAGCCCAAATTCATTTAAAGGGCCGAGCTGTGACACACGCGAACAGCTCATTTCCAACAGCCTTTTTCTAGGTCCCATTTTTTCTTGTTTCCCTATCAGTCTTCCTCAAGAGAAACTTGACCCGGTTTTATAACTGGAAATCCCCTTTAAATTTCTCAGGTGGCTGCTTCGCCTTCCCTAATGGTATCTCCACTGAAATCCGTACTTAAAGTGTCTTTCCAGACTGTGTCTGTACCGAGATCCGACAGATCAAGACCCATCTTTTTCTCCACACAGTAGTTTTCAAGTTAACCCATGGCGTATACCAAGTATGCATATTTCATAAGATATACCAAGTCAGAAGTTTACCAAGTGTGTTTACCAAATATGAGGGTTTGCACCTAAGTGTACTAAATATATATGAGTTTAAAAGCAGAATGACATTATCCTGGAGGCGACTTGGAGGCTTTAAACTGGGTGAGTGAAGCGCGCCTGGCTTTGCCTTGACGCACCTTTGGCCAACTACCCAAAAAACCCACCTCAATCTAGGAAAAATTCTACTAACCGTTGAGGCATCCTTGAGGCTCTACTTGGGCGAATGACTACCCGTACACAGCCCAGTCCTCAATCTCAACCACCTAACCAATTTTCACCATGCAGTGAGGCACTCTGGAGGCTCCTACTGGACAATCTCTCTTCCCATCAGGCTTCCTCAGGAAAGAGTATTTGTCCAAGCTCCCCTCCTCACTCATGCAACTTTCCCTTGAGGCACCCGTGAGACTTATCCTGGGTAGTGTTTCAGCGTCTCGGGCATCCCTCAGCACCACACAACTGCCCAAGCATCCCACCTCAATATGGGACAAACTGGCATAACTGCAGTTAAACTTTAGTGGATCCATAATTAAATTATTCACTTGAGGCAATCCTGGGTCTCCTCAAGTCTGGACAACCGCCCAAACACCCTACCTCAAATACTGGAAAAATTTAAATAATGACCCCGCCCAATTTACTATAAAATAATACTTAGGTGAATTAATACTCAATAAACATTTCCTTGAGGCACCCAAGTGACTTATACTGGGGAGCGTCGTGCACCTCCGAGATCCGTCAGCACACTCCTGACAACTACCCAAGTCACCCACCTCAATCTGAAATAGTTTATTTCTTCCCCCAGGGTAATTTTGAAACTTATTCTGGGCTAACCACCCAAGCCTCTACCCCAGTCATAAAAAGAAATATAGGGATAAACACAGAATCTTTTCACTTTTACTTGAAGACTACATCCACCTGGGGATTTTGACACATACACAAACGGATTCATGGAATACCATAAACTGTCTTGGCATTGGCCACAGTGACCTCCAGCAGTTCATGAAGGCTTTCACCTCTGATTGCAGGCACCGCCTGGGCAACCTCTCCTATAAGAGCAGGAGTTGACCAGCGCCTTCTGGTCCCCATGGGAAAATATGGGGCGTCTGTTTCCAGTAACAGACGATTTGAGGGGATTGCAGCCACTGTTTTCTTCATTTCCGGGGGAAAACTCCTGCAGAGACCAGTTAAACCAAAAAATGTATTGGGCCTATGATGAAGCCAGGCCTTAACGTCCACCTCCAGGCTCATGAAACAATGAAGGTGGATAACCTGACTTACACGTGTCGTCTGCAAGATTTGGATTAGTGCCGTGTTTAACACATCATGGGACATCAGAGATCCCTCAGCCCACGAACATGCAGCACAAGTGGCTTATCTTTTGGCGCCATTTCCAACAGTTCCCCGAAAATTCGGTCCTGTTCCTCAATTTCAGCTGGACCCTTTACATAGGTTCGGTCCAAACCGATTTCCCCAAAGGCGGCTACTTGGGGGGGGGGGGGGGGGAATTCACCAATCCCTTGAGCTGCTGCTTCACCTCCTCAGTTAACAAATTGTACTTTGAGGGGTGGCAACCTACTGCTACAATTCCACTCAACGCCTGTGGATCCTTCGGGAATTCCTCGGGGTCACACAAGACGTCGACAGCAGCTTCTAATTGAACAGGAACCTGGGGGTTCATCTGATCCCGAGTCCTTGCCAGCACCTGATCAAGTGTCAATCCTGGCAAGCGGAAGCTTTTCCGAACTCTGTTCAGATGAAAGTGAGAGTCTATGGCTATGGGGTCTCTCACTTTACCAGTGGCAGTCACCTTCAGAGTCACTGGGTCCATTTTCCTTTTAAATTCCACGGGACCCGAGGAACCCACCACAGAAGAGCTTCCCGAATCGGCGGGCCGCTTCTGCTTCAATTGTGGAGCCCCCCCCCCTGTTTCTCTGCAGTAATTTTTAAGGAAACCGGGTCCATTTTTCTTTGTATTATGGGACCTTGGGGTTCCAAAACAGAAGAGCGTCCCGTATCGGTCAGCCGCTTCTGTTTTGACGGTGGACCCCCTTCTTTTTTTGCGCCCCTCTCCTCAGGTGACTTAAACTTGGAAGTTTCAGGTTTGGACACTGTTGCAGCTTCACCTGGGGTTCCCCTTGATGCAACTTCTGTGACGAGGTCCGACCAGGCTTTATGAGCAGGGGGTATTGCGCTTCCGGTTTCCGTCAGCGCCACCTCCTCAGCAGCGACTGCCGAGATTATCCAGGCTGCAGCAACCAGTCCATCCTCAGTTTCATGAGGATAATCCAGCTGTGCCGCCCTAACCTGAGCAGTCAACCACTCTTCTGGCCCAAACTCACCCTTACGAGCCTTACTCACCAGCATCTTCACCTGCCAAGTGGACACCTTTGTCTTCATGAAGGTGCTCTGAACCCTAAGTCTGACCTGGTTCAGAACAAGGCATACCACCTTCCAATGGAACAAGCAAGAAACTGTATTCAACTGTTCCATTTGGATACCTTCAGGAGGGAGGGCGGCACCTAGGTCCTTAGAAATGGCCTTCATGGTTAGCTCATAACCACTACTAGGGACCAGGTCTGTTAAAATCTCTGACTTTGTAGATGATTCTATAGCCCTGAAATTTTTTAATAAGTTTGTTAGAATCACCAAGTCAGATGATTTCTCTTCTAGCCCTAACACTGTTCTAGCCAGCTGAACCATGTCATGCACCATTTTAACCCTAAGAGGCTTTGGAGTGGTGATTCCAAATTCAATCCAGGACGTCGGTGGGAAGTGAGTCTCTGAAAAGTGCCTCTGTATATCCGTTTTGAATTCCATGGCGCACGTTTCCAGGGGACAAACTCTCACCACCTTAGGTTTGGGACCCTTTTGGGCCTCCCTCAAGGGCTCCGCACCTTTTTGTGCCTCTTTGGTTATCTGGCCCTTTGCTAACTTTTGGGCCTTCCTCATTTTAATGGGAGATTGTTTCTGGCTTCCGGTTTTTGAACCCTCTAGGCCAGTCCTCGAGGTGTCCTTCGACTTAATCTTACCCTGAGACAGCTGAGCAGACATCAGCTCGGTCTGTTCCCCTCCGGTATTCGTCAGAGAACCTTTGACCACATACATCTGTTTGCCGAGGTGGGTCTTCGCTTTGGGTGCAAAACACCCCTTTCCTCAAGAACCCTGTCTACTGACTCCACCCTAGCCTCTGCCTCAGCAGCACTAGCTACGGTACTTGACTTCTCCAAGAACCGAATGTCCTTGGTGAAGGGAGTAGCAGACACTGTTCTTGTCCTAACTTTTGGTGTTTTAATTTTAGGAAATGGTCCCAAATTTTCTTTGACCCAAAAACGACATGGCAGCTGCTCCAGAGCAAGAGCCGATACATCTTTTTGCCAGATTTTATTTTTCTGTGCTTTGGCTAGGAGATATTGACTTTTGAGCACGTTTAGCCTCTTCATCAGGGACCAATTTGTTCCTAATAATAGGGCCATGAACCTAGATGCAGGTTTTATTAAAATATTTTCTTTCACGTGCCTATTTAATTTCTGACAGAGCTCACTCAGTTCCTGCTGCTGCGTTTTAGCTCCAATTGCCGATAGAGCAATACGTTCTACCATACCTGTTAATTTTCTTTCTCGGACAGACGTATCTTTCTCTATTCTTTCAATTGATCCCTGTTCCACTGGGTCGGGTGTGGGAATGGCTTCGTATTGAATCTCCATTTTTTCCACACCACCGGATTCTAGCACAGTTCGGTCTTCCTCTTGTGCCTTCTCTACCCTGAACCCAGTAAGTGGAAGCACACTTCGGTATTCGTCATGTGTTTCCTTTGTCTCCCTTTTAGGAGAACTATCTTCCCCTACCAACTCCATCAGGTATTCCTCAGGAGTAGCATCAAGTAAAGGTGTGGTCCTTACCATCTCAGGAATTTCCAACGGCTGTGTTGCCGTCAGGTTCTCCTCGGGTTCCACCGTTGGTAAACTCTCTCTCCGATTTGACCCTATGAGGAGTTCCGCAAGGGTATCTGTCACAAATATGGAACTTACTGACCCGGTCCGGTTTCCGTCACGTGCCAGCATCATTTTTGAATGCACATCCAGACCCAGATCCAGCTCTTTGTCAGAGTTGTTTTCAGACATTTTCTGAAATGAAACGAATTAACAATTAGGACATTTGTATTCATTGATCTCCTCTCCTTCCTCTTGGGTGATGTTAACGCAATTTCCGTGGAACCATTCTAGACAGTGATCACACTGTATCATGAACTGTCCACTATATGGTTTACGACAGATGCAAAAAACTGTAGATGCTCTAAGTACAGTAACTTCCCCTGTTTTTTTCACATTTCTTAAGGCATTTTGCTAACGATGGTGGCAGAACCTTATCATGACAACTTTTTAACCTATCATGGTTCGCCACACAAATAGAATTTTTGAAAATAACCTTGAATAAGTATGGGGTATAAACTTCACCAATAATGGCTGGTCCTTTCCAAAAAGGAGCCAATTTTCTACATCTACCCTTTTTCGTAGCATCGTATAACATGTAAACCACGTCACCCAATTTATAAGTTTTCTTATTCAGAGTGAGATGATCATAATTTCGTTTCATTTTCTTACATTCGGATTTTAACTGCTTACGTGCAACTTCATAAGCCCTTTTTATTTCAGAATTCAAATCACGAACATACTCTGGAATTTCCTTTGATAGAACGTCTTTTTTGAAGTTAAAAACCAAATCTGTTGGGTGATTTACTTCTCTGTCCAACATTAGTTTATTTGGGGTAAATCCAGTTAACCGGTGCACTGATGACCGCAAAGCTCCAGCTAATTGCGGAATAAATTTATCCCAGTTTTTCTGACTTTTGTCTACAAAACACCGATTCGCGTTCATTAAGGTGCGGTTTTGGCGTTCCACTTGACCATTAGCCGAAGGTAGGTAAGGTGATGTTCGTGCTTTGTGAATTTGCAATAATTCGCAGATAGCTGTAAACAATTTACATTCAAAACAAAGACCTTGGTCCGTGAAAATTTGAAATGGACAGCCAAATCGTGAAAAAACTCATCAACCGCTGCAAATGGGGCAGTTTCCGCAGTCTGATCTGGTAAAGGGATTCAGTCGACCCACTTTGTAAATTGGTCGATTATCATTAGTATATATTTATTCCCTTTTCAGTAAGTGGTAATGGACCCAGGAAATCCTAATGAACTCTCTCCACTGGATAACCTGAATGGAATATTGTCATATCCCATTTTGACTTTTTAATTGGCGTTTTGCCAACTGAACATTGGGGACAGGCTTCCACAAAAGTTCTGATATCCTCACTCATTCCATACCAATAAAAGTGTTCAGTTGCCCTATATCTGGTATGTACTTCCCCTTGGTGCCCTGAAGCAGGAATATTATAGGCTAACGACAAAATTTCTGCCGAAAATTTACTGGGAACTACCAAAACTTGATCTAAACTATTTTTCCTAACCTTATATAAAAGCCCCTCTTTCAAGAGAAACCTTTTTTCTGTTAATCCACATATATTTTGTAGCATCGCTGCAAATGAAGAGTTCACCCTCAGTGGGTTGCTCTCCCGTTTCCAGCCATGTCACAATAGGTGAAATATCAGGGTCTTTTCTTTGCACTTCTTGCATTTCTGTTGAAGAACAGACCGCAGCAAGAGTAACGACATCATTATTAGCCGTGACTGCCCTAATTTGAGGACCATTATATGTAGATTCAATTTCAAAGTAGGAATGGATCCAACCAGAATCTAGACAAATTGAACCAATATTGGGTATTGTGTCTGTCCAACCATCACTGAAGCCCCACAGAATTCCAGGAACCTCTGATTGGAATTCACAAGTTAAATTTTCCATTCTGTCACCTGCCATTGTGTCATCTGGGGTAATTTCTGATATTGTAATTTCAGTTGTATCATCAAAAGTACATGATCCCTGGGCTAGAGGCACTACATAATCAACCTCTTCTTCAAACTAAGCCCAATTTTTCTGTAAGCGAGCACAATAATTGCACCCGCGGCAAGGTAATTTTGAAAGTTTACAACCCGAAAAATACTCTGGACACCCCTGACCTGTGGGCATTCTAGAAAGGGCATCTGCATTACTATGCAATTTCCCTGGCCTATGCTGGACTACCATATTATATTGGCTGAGTTCCTCCACGCAACTAGCCACCTGGCCGTGTGGATTCTTGAAGTTCATTAGCCACCTAAGGCTATTGTGGTCAGTTCTAACAATAAATGGTCGTCCCAGCAAATAATGCCTAAACTGCCTAGTAAACCTTACCACTGCAAGCAACTCCTTCCCAGTTGTGCAGTAACGTATTTTCTGGGGGGTTAACACAAAACTCCCAAATGCAATCACTCTCTCCACCCCGTTCTGAATCAGGGATAGCTCAGCCCCTATCGCCCACCCACTGGCGTCTGTATCGAGAATGAAAGGGTCACTATTGTTTGGAAGAGTGAGAACTGGTGGAGACACCAAACAAGTCTTAATAGCTCTAGAGCATCATGTTGGTCTTGTCCCCATTTAAATGTTTTTTTTTTGCCAGTTAAGTCATAAAGAGGTTTAGCCATTTTGGCAAAATCTTTAATAAAGGTCCGGTGATAATTCACCAAACCACAAAATTGTGTCCATATCCAAACAAACAGAGAGTATTTTGATTCAGTTGTCAAAAGTTAGCTCAAGTATCAATATTTTTCTTCCAGGTGTTCAGTAGATATATATATATATATATATATATATATTGTTTTAGGGCTGTATATAGATGTGATTTTTAATAAAAGATAGTTATATTAGTGTTTTGTTTAGTTTCTTTATCGGATATCAGTGGCGTGTTCCCTATCTTCGCGCGGGTCATTTTCGGTGTTTTGTTTTTTGTTTTGTTTACGAGTTCGACCGCAGTAGGTAATAAAGGCCGATATACTATCACTTGTACATGTACGTGTACAAGATACGTTCACGATGCGTTCTCCAACGTGGAATTCAGTGTTAAATCACACGCTTGTTCACAAAAACTGTACATGATCTTGAATCGCATCATGTACAGTCGCGACTCCTAGATCGCGCTTTTAACGTTCAAATACTCGTGGTGAACGCGCGTTTTAAAAAAAGGGGTGAAATTGTACAGTTCATTTTCATCTTGTACGTAATTTTGTCAACGTTCCCATCGCAAGATCAGACCATCGATCCATCGTCGGCGAACGCGAGCAAAACGATTCTGAATCATGTGTAAAAACGCAAAAAAAACAGTTTTGGAGGTTCTAAATCAGCGATTCAGAATCGGCAATTGCTTTGGTACAGATGATTTAGAACCGCAATTGTTTTTTTTGAGGCGGTGGGTTTTTCCCATTTTATGACATTATTAGGGGAATTCCCCACTATGAGAAAAATTCCCAAACTCAGCTGATCGAGCGATCGGATCGCTCGATTCTCGTAATAAATCTCGATCTGAATGAAGAGTGTCGTTGTCGTCGGTGTGGTTGGAAATTCGCGAGCCCGCTGTCACGTTTTTGATTGATATATATATAGAGGAGAAAAAAAATATATAAATAAATAGTTATTTAGAAAAATAAATATATCAAATCGAATAGATAATAATAAAAAAAAAAATACGTAAATCATGAGCGATTCTCAGACTATTAGATCGAGGTTTCTTTTAAACAAGCTGATGAGAGCATACGCAATATGCGTGAATGAAGAACTACGTCCCATCTTGTTAGAACGATGCGTCAGATGTCGGGATCATCTAGACTTCGATCATGAGAATCATTCGTGTCTGACGATGGAAAGGGAAGATATGGTCGCCATGTATTTCGAACCGCCGTTCGAACGCGTTAAATTCAACGATGTGATCACGTTTTGGAAGAGATTAGTCTTCTGTAAGAATCGAGACAGGCCCACAGATTCGGAAGAACTGAAATTGGCGCATAGAAGTTTGACTTTAGAAGACAAGGGATGCATCAAGAAATTATTGCTGAACGAAGCATACGTCTAAGTTTTTTTCGTTGATATAAAATAAGGGAGAGTAGAAAATAAAAAAAAATAAATACACACATAATTTTTTTTTTTATCTAATATTAGAAAGAAAGAAAAAAAAAAACCACAAAATGAGAACCAGAAATAAATTGTGTCCGGCGTTAGTGGACGACGAGGACGAGAAGCCGAACGGCGTTTTGCCAACGGCACCGTCGCTAGAAGAAAAAGAAAGAGGAGAGAGGTATCGCATCGATCAAATCAGTAGAATCCAAGAGTATCTAACTCGAGAGAGAGATTCTCGTCGTTCCCTCAAGAAGAAGTATTCGCATTTCATGAAATTCGTCAACGCGATCGACACGACACTCATCACGATTTCCATGGGTTTACACGCGGCCGGCATCGGATTGTTGTCGACCGTGGTCGGCATTCCGATCGTGTTGACCGTAGAAGGAGTGGCCCTTGCCGCCGGATTGTTTAGCACGGTCGGAAACTTTTTGAGCAGGAAATTATATCTGAAGGCGAGGAAACACGACAAGATTCGTGTCTTGGCCGACTCCAAGATCGACACGATATCCGAAATGATCTCTATGGCGTTGAAAGACGGTAGGATATCGGACGGAGAATACTTCGTGATATTGAGTGAGAAAACGAAATACGATGCCATGAAAGAAGCCGTGAGAATCAAGACTCGTACGATCATCAAGGAACAGATGAAGGATTCTCTCATGGAAAAGGGGAGGAAAGAGGCCAGGGAGGAATTCAGTAAGATGATAGAACTCAAGAGTAGCGATTGAAAAAAAAATATGTATATATATAATAAGAACAGAATTTAAAAAAAAAAAAATATTAAATTTATATATAAAATAAAAAAAACGAAATTAATTTAAATAACTCTTAAAAAAAAAATGTATTGCGTAAAGTGTAAGAAAGTTACCGAGACGAGTAATTCTAGAGAAGTGCGAACTAAAAATGACAGACGGATGCTTCGCGGAATTTGCGACGTGTGTGGTTCTATCAAGACTCGATTCGTCCAAAAAAAGAATGCGAGCAAAGGTAAAGGCATCGTGAATAAAATGATCAACAATCTACCTTTCGAAATGCATCTGCCCGGTCACAGTTTCATGGGACCCGGAACGAAATTGAACAAGAGACTCAACGCCGATCTGACTCCCAAATCTTGGAGCAAACCCGTGAATAGGGTGGATGCGGCCGCGTACGATCACGATCTGTGCTATGCCGGACATCCTGACACCAAGACTCGCAACGACGTCTGCGACAAAAACATGTTGGGGAGATTGAGAGGCATATCGAATCCGACCAGGAGAGAGAAGATGGAACGTTTGCTGGTCGGCAATCTGATCGGTGCGAAACGTCGATTCGGATGGGGCATTCAAAAAAAAAAAGCGCATCTGAAAAGAAGAAGAAGAAATGATTATTGACGAGCGAATTGGCCGAGGAGTTACACAAACCCATGGTGCGTAAATTTCGAAAGAGAAGGGTGTTCGTGAAGGGTCTGGATGACATTTGGTCTGCCGACTTGGTCGACATGAGATCGTTTTCGAGGTGGAACGAGGGCGTCAAATATCTATTGACGGTCATCGACGTGTTTCCAAATATGGTTGGATCAGAGCTTTGAAGAATAAATCGGGACCTTGCGTCGCCGAGGCTCTCTCTGAAGAGCGTGTTCGACTTGTCTTCTCGAAAACCGAGTAAACTGTGGGTGGACAAGGGAAAGGAATTCTACAACAAGGACGTTCGTCGATTGGTAGACCTCTACTCGATCGAAAACAAAGAGAAAGCCAGCGTGGTGGAACGTTGGAATCAAATGATGAAGGAGAAGATGTACAGATACTTCGCGGCGAATTTGACCAAGAAATACATATACGCTCTGAACTGTCTGGTCAAAGATTACAACAACACCCGACACAGATCGATCAAGATGACTCCCGCGGAAGCTAGCGATCCTCGAAACGAAAAACGGGTCTACGCGAATCTATATCCCGAGAGATCTAAGATCAGGAAGAAGTCTAGAACGCCGAAATTTGCGGTCGGCGATCGAGTGAGAATCTATGCTTATAAGAAGCACTTCAAAAAGGGTTATACTCCTCGATGGACCTCGGAAATTTTCGTGATCATCAAAATATTTCACACCGATCCGGTGACTTACAAAATCGAAGCTTTGGATGGAGAAGAGATCATCGGAAAGTTTTACGAACAACAATTACAGAAGACGAAGTTTTGATGAAGAACACCAATTTTTTTTTTATTTACTCTCTTTAACATTTTCTTGTTCACACACATATATATATAAGAGAGAAAAAAATAATAATAAAAAAAATAATTAAAAACTATTTTTTAGTTTAGAAAGCAAGTTAATTAATAAACAAAAAAAACCCTAAAAATCCTTTAAAATGACAAATATACTAGATATAACACAAAGTATAGTGAAAGATGAAAGTATTCAAGAATATGAGGTTCACGAATATGAACCGGTAACCGGAACGAGTTTGAACAATGCGGGAGAGATAAGAATCAACGTCGAAACTCAAGATCTATTCGTACATCCCAGCGAGAGTTACATAGTGGTGCAGGGACGTCTCACCAAGGAAGATGGGAGCGACTACGCCGACGACGACACGGTTACTCTTGCCAATAATGGCATCATGCATCTATTCAGTAACATAAAATACATGCTATCCAGACAAGAGATAGAATCTGTGTTTCATCCCGGTCAGGCCACCACGATGTTCGGACTCTTGACGTATCCTGATGATTTTTCGAAATCCAGAGGACTTAATCAGTTGTGGGTGAAAGACACCATAGGCCCTGCTAGGCGCCGCCACGATATTCGACTATGTCGTCAAGACGTCCAGACCTAAAGGAACGTTTTCATTCAGGATACCTTTGAAACACATCTTCGGATTCGTGGACGATTACAACAAGATCATGTATGGATTCAAACACAATCTAACGTTGATTCAAAAAGGAAACGATGACGCGATAGTGAAACTCACCGCGACCGATGTGGGTAAGATAACTCTACACAAGATATCGTGGTTCGTTCCGCACATGGAGCCTTCGATCGTGGAAAAAAGGACATCTCTACAAGATCATAGAATCCAAGAGTAAATTACCCGTGGGATTTAGAATGAGACAGTGCGACACGGCTAGCATTCCTCCCTCCACGAATCACTTCGATTGGAGATTGACGGTGAAATCCATTTCCGAGAGACCGCATTTCATCGTGGTTGCGTTTCAGACCAATAGGGACGGGTCTCAGGAAAAGAATGCGTCGCTGTTCGATCACTGCCATTTGAGAAACATGCAAGTGTTTCTGAACGCCACGAGATATCTGGCAATCGATTACAACACGTCGTTCGACAAGAACGATTTCTCCAGACTGTATGACGACACCGCTGATTTTAGAAAGAAGTATCACGGTCTTGACGAATTGATGAGCAATCCCAACATATCTCCCAGCGAATACAAGTCGATGTATCCCATGTTCGTGTTCGACGTCAGTAAACAGAGTGAACGACTCAAGAGTAGCATGTTAGACATTCAGATCAAGATGCAATTCGATAGGAATGTGCCGAGAAAAACTGAAGCCTTCACCCTGGTCCTGTCGGACAGAGAATTACAATTCGAATCGGATGGAAATAAGATGTCGATCATTCGATGAGAGACGAGTGTGTGAAAAAAAATTAATAAACGTTAAAAATGTGGATGTAAGATTAATTAAAAACTAAAATCTCGAAAACAAAATGGATGTTTTTGACACGAAAACAACAAATCATCTGTTCACTTCAGATTACTACGACGTTAAAATAAAATACTTGGAAAAATGGATTCAAATTGAATATGAAGAACGTAACACAAAAAAAGGATGGAATAGTTGTGATTTTAACGAATATCATTTAAAAGAAAAAGAAGAGTTTGATCTCATAAGATCTAACGAAGAAATTATAAAAAAATACAATTTTAAAATGTTGCAAATGTAAGAAACATCAAATAAAAATCGAATCTCAACAACCTAGATCTGGTGATGAACCAACAACCGTATTCGCAAAGTGTATAAATTGTAATCATAAATGGATAGAAAATTAAAAAAAAAAAAAAAAAAAAGTAATGAGATATAGAGAACATCTCTTTATATCTCATTACTTTTTTTTTTGTTGTTTTTTTTGTTTTTAATAATCACACATTATTTTTTTTTTTAATTCATTATTTTCCACGCGTTCACTGTTTGTTCAAAGGATCCAGTTCGATCAGTAGACTCACCACGGAAGTGGCGGCTTCAGGATTATTGGTTTTCGTGACGAAATTAATCCTGTCTCCGGCGTTCACTTTGAGAGGTGTGCCGAACGTGCTAACATTCGTGTGTTGATTCTCAGTCTTTTCGACGCTGTATCTCTTATCGCTCTCCACATCATTCACCATGAGATTGACAACTGCTCTGTTATTCAAATCCGAGGAAGCCAGACTCATTCGAAGGATTTCACCTCCCAACGGCATGGGATATCCCACCTGACCGTGTTTCGATCCGCTACCTCCATTTCCGAAAGACCACTCGGCTTTTCCCTCATCTAAGGCGCCAGCCTCTTCGGCCCACACGGTGATCAATTGTCTAGCATATTTGACTTTCTCCACCACCGAAATCAGGGTGCAGGCATCCGTCATGTTCACGGGATCCGGTAGATTCGTGAGCGCGTGTCCACCCATGTCTAGTTTACCTTCCATGATGTCGCCCTTTCTCCAGACCGAGTTGTCGTCCACGTACTTCCTGCTTACCGCGCTGGAATCGAATTCGGGATGCCACCCTCCATGGTTCTGCCAGATTCTTTGTTCAGGTAGAGATCGTCCACTTGCGATTCTAGGTATTCTTGCGATTGTATCACGGCAGAATCTACGTAGCCCTTGTTGACCGCGGTTGAGTCCGCATCCGTGTCATCGATTTTCAACAGATTCAATATCTTGTGGAATCCCGCATTCAGATCCGATTTCATTTCTTGTCTGTCAGACTTTCTCTGTTCTAGATCTACGTAGTGTTTGGTTGCCACGTCCTTGGGATTCGTGGGAGTGGCCACGTTCGTTATCTTGTTAGAATTGGCGTTCAATTCCGAGTGCATCGTTTTCTGAACGTATCTATTTCTCAGGTGTTCACTGAATCTCGCGTGAGTGTCGTTCGCATATCTCTTGGTCACGGCATCAGTGGGATCTATGGGATTCGCGACGTTCACCAAACGTTTGGATTTCAGATTGAGATCGTCGGTCATGGTTTTATCCACGTAATTATCCAGCAGGATTCATTCGAAATCAGCGTTCCCCCTGTCAACGTATTTTTTAGTCGCAGCATCTGCGAGATCTATCGGCTCGGGAAGATTGTAGAGCTTCTTTTCGTTCATGTTCAAAGGTTCTTCTCGAGGTTCGTATCTCCGAACGTAATGCTCGTCCAAGTTGGCAACGTCATAACCATCGTCGACTTTGAACGTCTTCCTCTTCTTTCTCGGGTTGACTTTTTCGTTGTCACTTCTACCAAATTTATCGACTGGCATGTTGTTGTGGGATTTTTTTTTTTTTGTTGTTTAGAAAAAATGTGTTCAAAACGCAGTTTATTTAAAAATGAACTATGTTATTTTATTTTTCGTTTTTATTCAATTAAAATTTTTTTAAAATAATTTTTTATCTTTATATATACTATAAAAAAAAAAAATCTCTCTCTAATGTAAGTCATTGAGAATGTCTTGAAATTGTTCTCCTTCAGACCATCTCTTGAGAACGTAGAGACACAGGTGACCGCAAAACACTTGATCTGGCGATTGCACTCATTCTGTGTTGTAAAGAACCATCGATTTGTTGAAATAGTTCTTTATTTCTTTCGGCGGCGAGATTCCGTAGCTGTCGAAATAATAATTCTTCTTCTTCACGTTCTTGAACCACGCCACCCAGTGAGTGCCTTCACCCGATAAATCGTCTAGATTTAAAATTCCGCATTCCGATTGTCGAGGTCTTCTCTTCGGCAAGGCATCTCAGGAAAACACTCCTAGAAAATCTTTGATTTTCAAATCTTTTGCTGCATTCAACAGATCGATGTTGGATAGGGGTTCGTTAGGTAAAATGACACCTTCTACGGATATCTCTATTTTCTTATTCATAAATGCGTACATATTTTTTTTATTTATTTTATTATAATTTACTAAAAATGACGTTATTTTTTTTCTATTTTTTTTCTTTTTCTTTTTAAACTAACTTTCTCGATGTCACTATCGGTTTCCATAATTTTGTGTTCATCTAATTCTTCTTGATTTTCTGGAATCCTATCATCTACAATCATATCTGGAATCCAAGCATCCACATTCATATCATCTCTAATTAGATCCACAGTCCAATGTCCGAGTGCCAAAGTGCTTATTTTATCGTCTAACACGAATCTCTTATCGTCATCGGCCGTCAGCGAAATCTGGTTGACTATTTCGGTATACAGGTCGTGATTTTCGCTTCGAATCGATTTCATAGTCTTATACACTGGACCACTTCCTAACAGACAATCTTTATACTCTTGGAAAGAGATGTTTTTCTTAACCACGTACGCTTTAACTCCTTTGCACTTCTTGATCTCTTCATCATCTTCTAGACGATAAGCATACAGTTTGGGTCTCAAGCCCACAAATTCGACGATCTGTTTACCGCCGCTCTCGTCCTTAAATTTACCCAGCACCTTCTTGTTGTCGTTCGATTGAATGCTGGACGGGTGATCGATGGGATAATTGCTCGTGTTGAACCACTTGGCCACATCCGGAGATATATCTCGGTAGACGTCTTTTGTCTCTATCTCGTAAACTAAACTAACCGTGTCGGTGAACAGTAGTTTGGCTTTGTCACCAAATTTTCGTTTGATGTAATCGTAGTGAAACTCGTACATCAATCGCTTGCTGACATCTAAGATGATCGGTCCCGGGGGGCATTTGGTGGTCATTCAATCAGTCATTTCTTTTTCTCACACATCACATAATTGCCAATGTGTACTGTTTTAAACGTTCTATTTTGTGAAATACTTAGTTTTGCTGCGCTGTCTGTTTAATTTATACATGGCAACTGTAATTATAGTGTTTCGTGTAGTGATTGATTGGATGATCGCCATCTGAAGACCTGGCACTTCCACGCACGGGCCAATCAGTCAGTGGTATGCCTTGGCATCAACACTGACTGAGTATACTGCCCCATACCAGGTATGTGGGAATACCGGCAACCCGGTGGGTTCACTGCAAAGCAGTAACCCTACCCCTTGTTGGACTCCGCGGTGGGTGGGAGCCGGGGCACTGAACTTTTAAAAAAATAAACATGGCTAAAATACCACAAAAAAAACAAAAACGAGGGTACGAATTTCTATTTTCAGACAATGACTCCGACTCAGATCAAGACAAAGAACAAACCATTTTGAAAAGCTGGCCAAAATTTATCATTATATATGCTAACGATGAGAATAAAAAAGCATCTGATATTAATCCATTTGCTTTAGAAAAAGCCATAACAGGAATAGCTGGTGATGTTAAAAATGTTAGAAAGTTAAGATCAGGGGCAATTCTAATTGAATGTAAACGAGAAATGCAGGCTTTGAATTTACTTAAGATAGATAAACTCGTTGATATGGAGGTCAATACCTTTGCTCATAAAACATTAAACAGCTGCAAAGGTGTTGTACGTACTAAGGAACTGTCAGGCATTGATGTATTGGAAATTCAAAAAGAACTAGAATCACAGGGGGTTACTAACGTTAAAAGGATTGAAATTAAAAAAGAAGGAAAGCCTATACAAACAAATACATACATACTGACGTTTAACTCTTCTCAGCCACCAAAATCATTAAAAGTAGGATACATGAACATCGGAGTGGATTTATTCATTCCAAATCCACTTCGATGTTTCAAATGTCAGAAATATGGTCACGGACAAAATAATTGTAGAGGAAGAAATATCTGTTTTAAATGTGGCGAAGAACATCCGGACCCTTGCACAAATACCATCAAGTGTTGTAACTGCCAGGGCAATCATGTGGCTGCATCAAAGGATTGCCCTGTATGGAAAAGAGAAAAAGAAATTCAAAAAGTTAAATGCGAAAGACAAATCAGTTTTAAGGAGGCGAGAACAATAGTGACATCAATGCCTGGCATGAACCTATCATCACCAACTTATGCAAAAAAATTAACACAAAAATTACCAACAACTTCAGTGGAATGTCAAACGCAATACACGTGGCTTAAAGGGACGATTCCCTCTTTAGTACAGGGTTTCACAATAGAACAAACAGAGATACAGTCAACACAAACAAATTCCACAACACAAACAACAGAAAAATTAAAAGCAGGACAAACACATGGGAGAACCAAAGATTTAACAAAATCAGACCAGAAAAAAAGAACAAAATCCCAAACCAACAGATGATAAAACAGAACGAAAAGTAGGAAAGGATACGCCCAAACCTGTACAAACTAAGGAACATAACACTTATTCAGAAAAGAAAAATGAACAAAACCAAACAAAGTCTAAACCAGAACAAAGATCACAACAGCACAATCTGAGTCAGAGTCAAATTAAAAAACTAGAAAAAGAGGAAAAGAAAAAAGAAAAAATGAAACAAAAACAATTATCGGACAGATTACCTAAGGTTCTTCAAAATCCTGTTGTTCGCAACAGGTTTGAAGGTCTTGAGGATATGGATGTGGGTGATTGTATCGATGAAACATTCGAACAATTACGCCCGATTTCTTCACAGAATAGATCCCCGAGGAAAAATTCACCGAAGAAAACTACAGGGGCCATTTCGCCCATACGTCCACCCTCTAAATCTCCATTGAAATATGGCTAATACAAACAAAAATAACATAATACAGTGGAATTGTCGAGGTTTTAGAGCAAATTTTAATGAACTGGGTCTTCTCAGCCAACAATATAAACCTGTTGCTTTTTGCCTGCAGGAAACTCTTTTAAAGAAACCTGAGGCTCACGATCATTCAGATTTTAAGCATTATACTTCGTATAATGCCTGGGCAGATGATACTGACCTTCACATTCGTGGAACATCTGTTTTGGTTAGAGACGATATCATTCACAGATCTGTACCTTTGAATACAAATTTACAGGCTGTGGCGGTACGCCTAACTTTAGACAAAACAGTCACGCTTTGTTCGATTTACGTGTCACCAAATAAAGCACTACATCTGAATGATCTTGAGCTTCTGGTCCAACAGCTTCCAGCCCCATACATTTTGTTGGGTGATTTTAACGCTCATAACCCTCTTTGGGGTAATTCCTGCAGTCAAGAAGATGTAAAAGGTAAAACTGTAGAAGAGTTCATTACTAAATATGACCTGTGTTTGTTTAATGATGGTTCAGACACTTATTTGCACCCCGCATCTGGTTCGTATACATCAATTGATCTTTCAATTGCATGCCCTTCTATCTTCCTTGATTTTTCTTGGAAGGTAGAAGATGACTTGTGCGGGAGTGACCACTTTCCAATTGTGTTGGAGAGTGTAGTTCCGGCGGATGATGAGAGGGTACCCCAGTGGAACTTGAAAAAGGCTGTCTGGGAGACTTTCTCGTCGCTCTGTTCTGAATGCCTAACACGGGAGAAATTTGGCGAAAGTGCTGACCAAATAGAACATTTCACCACAGAGTTGCTTAACATTGCAAGCAAGGTCATTCCTAAAACCTCGGCAAATCCTAAACGTTTCACCAAACCATGGTTTGATGCTGATTGCAAACAGGCTATTAAAGATCGCAAAAAGACTGAACGGGAATTTTATAAGTCACCAACCACACGTAACTTGGACAAACTTCGTATAAATCGGGCAAAAACAAGACGACTGATTCAACAAAAAAAGAAAAGTTCTTGGAAAACATATGTGTCTAAACTAAATCAAAACACCCTCATCAATAAAATTTGGAAAATGATAAGGAAAATTAATGGAAAAGACACAAAATCAACGGTTCAACATCTGAAAGATAACAACAACACACTAATCACATCAAAAAAAGAAATTTCACATACATTGGCCTCCACATTTTCGAAACATTCGTCGTCTGAAAATTGTAATCCTGAATTTCTCAAAATTAAAAAACAACAAGAAAAACAAAAGCTCAAATTTGCCTCCAATAATTTAGAGGATTACAATGAACCTTTCTCTATGGAAGAGTTAAATAACTCTTTACATAGAGCGAAGGATACCGCCACTGGACCCGACGAAATACATTATCAAATTTTAAAACATCTGCCACAATCATCTCTTGAACTTTTACTCTCTATTTTTAATGACATTTGGGTGACTGGCCAGTTTCCATCGTCTTGGCGCAAAGCAATAGTAATTCCCATTCCTAAGCCTGATAAGGATCACAGCAACCCTAGTAATTATAGGCCTATTGCCTTAACAAGTTGTCTGTGCAAAACCATGGAGAGGATGATCAATGATCGACTTGTCTGGTTTCTGGAATCGAACAATCTGCTTGCGGATGTTCAGTGTGGTTTCAGAAACCAGAGAAGTACTGTGGATCATTTGGTCAGACTTGAAACGTTTATAAGAAATGCCTTTGCTAGAAAAGAACATGTGGTCGCCATCTTCTTTGATCTAGAGAAGGCATATGATACAACGTGGACGTATGGGATTTTAAAAGATCTTTTTAACATGGGGTTGAGAGGGCGTATGCCTCTTTTTATTGAAAACTTTTTAAAGGACCGCCAGTTCCAGGTTCGTGTTGGGTCAACGTTATCTGATCCTCACGAGCAGGAATTGGGGGTCCCTCAGGGTAGTATTTTATCTGTTACCCTATTTTCAATTAAAATTAATAGTATCATCGACGCAATTGAGAATATGGTAGATTCGTCATTGTATGTCGATGACTTTTTGATCTGCTATAGTAGCAAAAAGATGAATGCTATAGAGCGCAAACTTCAGCTGTGTTTAAATAGGATTCAAAAGTGGGCTATCGAAAATGGTTTTAAATTTTCAAAGACAAAAACGAATTGTATTCATTTTTGCAAACTTCGGAAACATCACCTCGATCCGGAGTTGACAATTGATGGTAGTCCTATTAAGGTTGTTAAGGAAGTGAGATTCTTAGGTTTGTTGTTTGACAACAAACTGAATTTCACTTCCCACATAAAACAACTAAAAGTTAAATGTAAGAGAGCACTGAACCTACTGAAGGTTATTGGTAGCACTGATTGGGGTGCTGACCAAAACACTTTGCTCCATCTGTATAGATCACTTGTTCGATCAAAATTAGATTACGGTTGTATAGTTTATGGTTCTGCAAGGAAATCATATCTCAAACCACTTGATGCAATTCATAATAGTGGCATTAGAATTAGTCTAGGGGCCTTTCGAACATCCCCAATAGACTCGATGCTTGTTGAAGCAGAGGAGCCTTCTCTCGAGAAGCGTAGAATTAAATTGTCTCTTCAATATGTGTCTAAACTTTTGGCCAATCCTTCAAATCCTGCTTTTAATTGTATTTCAGAACCACAAAATGTTGACTTTTTTAACCGACATCCGAAACATATTCCTCCATTGGGAATTAGAGTTAAACCCCACATGGAGTCTGCAAAAATTGATTCTGAATCTATAAAAGAAAACCGTAAATTACACATTCCTCCTTGGCATCTTAAGAAACCTACTGTTATTTTGGACCTTGCTTCTACCAAAAAATCTGATACCAATTCCTTGCCATTCAAACAAAAATATGCCGAAATAAAGTCCAAGTATAGTGCATATACAAGGATCTATACAGATGGATCTAAAGATGGTGACAAAGTATCATCAGCTGCTGTTACTGGTGATGGTATCACCTCAATCAGAATACCGAATCAGAGTTCTATTTTCACAGCTGAAGTTAAAGCCATACAACTTGCACTTGAACATATCGAAAATGTACAGGAAAAGAAGACGATTATTTTTTCTGACTCTCTTTCCTCTTTGCTTGCTTTGCTCAACCCCAGGTTGAAGAACCCTCTCATTTTGGAACTTCGTGAAAAGTTAACAACTCTCATGTCTGACCAATATGATATCGTGTTTTGCTGGTTACCTGGACATGTAGGTATCGCTGGTAACACCAGAGCAGACAGTGCGGCAAAACAGGCTTTAACAAAGCCTCTCACTGATTTTAAGATCCCTTTCAGTGATTTTAAGCCTCATATTAGTTGTTACATCAAATCTATGTGGCAGGCGGAATGGGATGGGGCGACAAATAACAAGCTCCATCGCTTCCGACCAAACATATTTGATCACTACCCATCCAGTAACCTCTGTAGAAAAGATCACGTTATTCTGACACGATGTCATGTTGGTCACACACGACTTACACATTCCTTTCTGTTGGAGGATAATATGCGACCAGAATGTGTTCCATGTCAGCAGGTGTTGTCAGTGGAGCACATTCTCTTAAATTGTACTGATTTTAATCTTGTTAGAGGGCAGTACTTCACAGTTGGATCCCTTAGAGATCTATTTTACAATACGAGCCCACACAAAATTGTATCATTTTTGAAAGTAATCAACCTTTTTAACAAATTTTAAAATTGTTTTTATTCTTTTAATCTAGACTCATCAAGTCTCAATTCATCAGGTTGATTTAGAAGTAGACATTTTTCACTTATCTCATTACTCATTGTTCTTTAAATTTTTCTTGTCTTTGACATGTCTATTGTGATTATCCTTTGTTTTTATTCAATCTTTTACTTCATAATATTGACGTTTTACTTTTCTCTGATTTCTCGCCACGATATAGCCTTAGCTGCTGATGTGGCGTTAAGCACCAATAAATAAATAAATAGATGATCGGTCCGAGATAATACGGTTTGTCGAACTTCAGATGCGTCTTTTGCATGTCACTAGATTTTCGCCGAATATGGATCGGTGTTTGTAATTGGGTTTCGCCACTAATTTTTTAGCTCTTTTCTCAGACGTGACGAGTCGAACGTCGGTTCTCTTCCTGATGTTTTTCATCGATTTGCTGTACATGCAGTTGTTCATGAGTTTGAAGAAATCTTTTTCGAAATCGTTCTCGGCTCGAGTTCTGAGATTCGTGTTGGGATCGATGTATTTTTTCATCCAAGGCTCTTCGTCGAATCGAATGATGCGATGTATGTCGACTAATTTCATCCAATAATCGACGTACTGTTTCAAATTCTCGCTGTAGACGATGTAGTTACGTTTGTTAAATAAATTGGGAATGAGTTTTTCCTCATCTCCTTCGTTCGGTTCCATTCGTTCGGGAGCCAGTGGATAATCATTGTGTGGATCGTGTAATTCTTCCGGATAGTTCAAATCGACTTCTAAAATGCAAGGATAGTCTCTCCATTTTTGCATCTCTTCCGGTTCCTTCACCCATTCGAAATTTCCAATCGGTAAAGGATGACTCATAGCCCAACCGTACAGATTATTAGCATCCCAATACTGTATGTATTTAGTCGACCGTTTCGAATCGAAACCTTCTTTCATGTAGGGATTGTTAGCTTCAGAATGTCTGTGGGAGATCATCGAGACGCCACCTCTCGCAGCCCTTTCGAACATGAGCAACATGTCCACGTTGGATAATAATTCCAATTGGACTTCGGTGGTCTTCAACAGAGCGTCCCACGCCAGACCGTGTGCGGTGAAATACCAAGCGGGATCCAGATCGTAATTTCTACGACAGACGTCTCGAAAATTTTCGAACACGTCTGCCAAGAGCAGAACATCGGTCTTCAGATAGAGATCGTGATAATCTCTCATGGTTTTCATATCAAATGATTTCCACACGTTTTTGGCGTGTTCGTAATTCTCGTCGGAAATGTCGGATTCGTATAATTTCGAATAAAAATCATCTTTCGAAGGTAGTGCGGTGTCTTCGAATCTCTTTAGATTGTTCATGTAATCGTAAGGATAGACTCCTTTCCTCAACATGACGTCTACTCGTTCTCCGAAATGTTTGCTCGTGATTTTAAATTTATCCTTGCTTATGTTATCGACTAATTTTTCCAGAGCGGTCGACATGAATTTAAAAGTGTCGATGAAACGTATGCATCTACGAATGGATTTCGTTTTTTCTTTCAACGTATTTCCGTCGATTACTCTTTTCCTCTCCATGAACTTCCATTTCGTGAAGGAAATGTATCTATCTTCGCTGTTCGCGATGCAATTTAATTCTTCGTGTGAGGTGCCGAGATTTTTCACGAACAGATGACTGTCGTAACCCGAGAGATTGTGAAACATCACCGGATAGAAAGTGGCGTCTCGATATTTTAAATTACACTTGCTGTGAGCCGGACCGCGATACAGACCTGTGTAATGATCGTGGTCTCTGACCTTCTTATTTTCCTCCGAATTCTCGTCGAACGATTGTCTGCATATGTGACATTCGGTGGCTCTGTTATTTTCGTCCTGCTGCTCTCGCGTGATGATCATTTTCGCCGGAGTTTTGAATTTGTTGTATAACATTTTGAATTTTCGATTCTAACTCTTCCACGAACCTTTGAGCCACGTCGTCGTCTTCGCGCTGTTTCATGTAGGTGAAGGGACACATGTCGTGTTGCGAGTCGAAAGCGCATTTCACGTAAATGCAATAGCCCGAAGGTATGTGTTTTTGATATCTTTCGACGTAACTTTGAAGAGCGTTGGGTTGACAGGAACTCATTTTCGTGGTGAAACATTCGAAATCGGCGTACACGGTGAATGGTACTTTTAACCTTCTATTGTGATTTTCAAACTTCACGATGGTGTTGGGTTTGGGCATTTCGACGGCGACACCTTGATTTTCGTTGCAATATTCCTGATGTTTAGCTAACGATTTTTCGCTCTTAAACATGTTCATGCAGTTGCAACATAAACATATCTTATGTCCATGTTTATTATTTTGTCTCAACAGTAATCGGGTCGGATGTTTAACCCAACAATAATGACGATTGTCACCATTCGAAATCGATAATAAAATAATCGTCTTTTCTCTTCCGCGATACGAAGTCTGTCTGAGAGGATAGATCTTTTGATTTTCGTCGTCGTATCCTAGGACGTTCACCGCTATGGTGGGATTTTGAACCTCGAAATGTTCGATGTGTTTTAACTCTGTTGGAAAAGTCACTCCGGTCCAATCAAGATTTTTAGAAATTTCCTCATAACGAGAAACTCTATCAGAGTTTATTTCGACAGGGTATAAAGCGGAGGTGACTGCCCATTTAAAACACTGATCATCTTTATTTCTCACGTTGACCATGGCGTGTTTCTTAGTCAAGAAATACGGTAATTCCAAGTAGGAAGATCCTTTCAACGGTTCGTTTTTAGTCATGTGAATTTCGAGTTTCAACACCTCACCGAACGTCCAATTACTACCTTCATTTTGATAATTCGTGAGAGATGTCAACATCTTGTCTTTCATCTTTTCAAAAACGTCCGATAGATCTGAACCTCAAAATACGGGTTCGACGTTAGATCTGAAATATGCATTTTTCACGATGCTCTCGCCGGACTTCACGTCGATTTTATTCATTATGCAATGGAGTATCATCTTAATTTCTAATCCCAAGTTCATGTATTCGCGAAACAAATCCAATACTTCTTTCTTCACCCGTTCCATGAACAATTTCGGATCGACTTTCTTCAACGAGGGAATCACGTTGAAAGTTTTAAAAATGCCTTTGATCGCACTCTCCCGTTCTACGGGTTTCGATTGGAATAGTTCCGCAACGAGTCGTGTTACATATTCTTCTCCTTTCCCTTCGTCGATTGCTCGTTGAATTTCGCTCGACATATCTCGTTTGTCTTGAATCTGAAGTGCATCACTCGTTTTCATTTTAGTTTTTCTTTTCTTTTCTTTGGAAACTTGATGTTTTTCAATGGCTTTTTGTTTAGTCGTCTTCTTATTTTTCACAACCGGTGCATCTTTTGACGTCGTTGCTATCGACATTTCGTTTGCCTTTCTAGCGTTTCGCAAATATTCTTGTATGACTTCAATTTTTTTTGATTTAGTTCTATGCTTTCTGAAATCTGAAATTTGTAATAGTTTACAAATCTCGTTTAACTGAGGTATGGTTTTCTCATTTAAATTTACCATTGTTTTATCTGTTTGCTTCATTTGTAAGAATTTTTTTTTTTTTTTTGAATTTTGTATTAAATAATTTGTTAAAAAAGTTTTGCTTTTTTACTCTTTATATATATATAATAGAAAAAAAAAAGTTAAATTTTAAATTCAATTTTTTTAATACAAAATTAAAATATACATTATTTGTAAGAATTCATAAAAACCAAATAATCGATCATGACAACAACATCTAAAAGATGCGAATTGAAATTGAAACGAGACGAAAGGTATGAGAAATCCAGTTTTAATATCTATACATTACAACCACACGATCCCATCGAATTGAATGAGGTCGAGATGGTGGACTTAGAGCGCTACTACCACAAATATCGAATGTGTTTGAAAGTGGATGAAGCCGCGCTCGATTTGTTTTACGAGTACCAAAGCGAACTGTTGATTAATATCATCGTTGCCGAAAGGGGTGATTTATTGTTGTCCTATGGAGGTTACATATATCCAATAATCTCACCCGAACTCGTGAAGAAATCGGGTGGTGAGAGCGCATTCGCCTATGAAAAAAAACTCAAAAGAGTAAAGATGAACATTCACACCATTTTCATATGTGGAAAAATGACGAATGTCAACTTGCTAATAACGGACTTGGAAATATAAACAATAGAGAGATTGAAATTAAAAATTTTACTTTTTATATATATATATAAAGGGAAAAAAAAACTTTTACTAAAAAAAATTTTACATTAAAGAAAATTAAAAAAACAACTTTTTTATATATATATAAAGAGCAAAAAAAAAATAACAAACTTTTTTAACAAATTATTATTTAAATACAAAATTTAAAATATACATTATTTGCAAGAATTCGTAAAAACAAAAAAAAAACAAATAATCGATCATGAAGACAACAACACCTAAAAGATGCGAATTGAAATTGAAACGAGTCGAAACGTATAAGAAATTCGGTCATAAAATCTATAGATTACAACGACACGATCCCATTGAATTGAACGACGTCGAGACGAAGGGCTTAGAGCACAAATACGAGAAATATAAGATGCCTCTGAAATTGGATGAAGCCGCGCTCGATTTGATTTACGAGTACCAAAGCGATCTGCAGAACATCGTCATCACCGAAGATAGAGAATTCGACAAGGACGATTTGTCGTTGCCCTATGGAAATTACATATTTCCAAACATCTCATTCGAACTCGTGAAGAAATTGGGTGGTGAGAGCGAGTTGACCGATGTAAAAAAACTCAAAAGAGTAAAGATAAACATTCAACACGTTTTCAAAAAAGGAGAAGACACGAGCGTCAACATGCTAATAATGGACTTGGAAATATAAACAATAGAGTGATTGATTTTTAGCGAAGAAAAAATGAAAAAAAAAGTAATGAGATCATCTTTAGATCTCATTTACTTTTTTTTTTTTTTTGTTTTCCTTCTTCTTCACTATCATCATAATATATTATAATAACATTTCCTTTTCTCTCAAATTTCAGCGTTGATTCTTCTTCTTCTTTTTTTTTTCTTTTTCTTTGTGATGTGATACGTTCATGACAACATTTTTGTTTATCCGAATCATAATTATGAACGAATGTTGTGCATCTCTTGGTAACACTCGCATCATTACCATTCTCTTCAGAAGGTAGTGGTGACCGTGGAAAGCATCATCTCATTCTCAACCGTATATCCCGCGCTTTATCTATCTCTTGCCTTAGATATCCATCATTAGCGTCTAACCATTTTTTTATTTCTTCGCTCTCTGTCTCGCGATGTTTGTCATTATCGTCAAATTCATCCAGGTGATAAATTCTCCACCTTGTCATCCTGATGATAAAATTATTTCTCCACCTTTTTACTAATTTTAAATATATTATTTTATACTTTCTATGATTTATATATTTTATATAATTTTATATTTATAATAACATATTCAAAATCGGTATGTTCTTAAACGGCGAATTCTCACCGAGAAACAAACCCTTGCCGAGTCGCTCGACGTTCCGTCCACTCTTCAGATAGAGACCGTTTCCTCTCAGAGAGTTGCCACCTCTAACAGGTTCTAGATACAATCCTTTACCGCTGTCGTCTACGTGAACACGACACACGGCTCCTCCCTTCTTCAAAAACAGTCCGCTGCCACCCATTAATTTCTCAACTGCCGAACTAGCGAGGTCCGTGAGAGCTCCCACGCCGAGAGTCTTTCCGAGAAAGGGTAGTGCCTTTGCGGCGAAGGGTAATGCTTTTGCGGCGATTCCTGTCAATAGCGGTAGGAAACCGCCTTTCATTCTCAAATTGTATCTCAATTGAGCGGGACTCAATCTCACCGCCAACCCTCTTCCATCGCAAATCGCTTTCTCCACCCTTTTGATTTGACTTCTGGTCCAGGCGATCGAATCCTGTCCGCCTCTCGTCAGATCTTCGTGAGTGAATTTGAATCTCACCGCCTCACCTCGAGTTGTTAATGCTCTCTTAAGTTTCTTCCTCTGTCCTGCGGATATGTTCACGTTTTTAACCACGTATTGTGTCATAATTCTGTTTGTTTTTTTAAATATATTTACTTCAATTGTTTCTTGTTTAATAATTATATTAAAATAATTTTGTAAAAATTAATATTACCGTTTATTTTATTTTTGTTATCTATATATATAATATTTTTTTTTTTGGTTTTATATTTCTCTTATGTGAAATCGTATCGTCACTCTCTCTCCCCGAAGATCTAACAGTTCACCATTTTGATCCGTCAACGTGGTTTTGAGACTATACAACGTGTCTAAAATCACTGGTAGATAAACTAAATTTCGAGGTCGCTCCACGATCTTATAACCCGGCTACACGTTTGGAAAGAAGGAATAGATCGTCGGTTGAGCGCTACCATTCACGTAGCTTCCAGCAATCACGTCCACGTTCACCAGAATGCTATTGACAGCGAGAATGTCGACCGTATTTTCAGATGCTGCGTGGCCTCGATACATCTTTCGATCGAATCCCAACATCTTGCCTATAGAATCGTCCGTGTTGAAATCCACACGAAAATCATCTTCCAAATCCAACATCGTCTGTAAGGTATTAGGATTGGGAGCGAGTCTGATCTTGTTGCTTCCCTTTCCATCCGTCTTCATTCGCGTCTGAATGTAATGGTTCAAATCGTCTATGTCGTAACTCCCTTTGGGAATTCGAATCTCCAACCAATCCACTCCGTCGGAATACTTGAACGAGTTATTCTTTTCGGTGACGTTGGGAAAGGAATAATAAGTCTCCAGATTCACCAACGCCATCTCGTAACTTTTCTCTCTATTCAATTCGGTGGAAGGTTCGAATTTCGTAGCGAATCGAGTCGAATCGCCACTCACCACGATTTGAATGGATTGTTTCGCAGCCGTATTCTCGGCTATCCGTTCTAACAATTCTCCATGTTCGAACATTATATTTTAATTTTATTTTTTTTATTCAAAACTAATTATTTGAAGATTTATTATTTTTCTAATTTTTATTTTCACGCTCTATCTTATTATTATTACCATCGGAAACATAAAACTCGTCGAATCCGCACCGATATTTTCCGCGATTAAATTCGCTCGTCAAATCGATCACGACGAAATTGTAAAGTCCACCATCCCAAACCCTCTTGCAGAATCTCCTGAATTCCGCAGCGCTCATGTCGTTTGCGACGTGATCGCCGTAGATGTGATTGAGATTCTTGAGATGTTGGCGAAAGAGACATAGAAAATTAGCGTTCTCCCTTATCGTCTGTCTGGGCAATCGAAAGTAATTCTGCGACAGGTAGAAACAGTCCACGTTGCTGTGTCGACCCCCTAACGTAATACGATTCGCATCGGTTCTGTCTCTCCAAAAGCAGATCGTCGAAAATCATGAGATTCTTATCTTCCGATTTCAGTTCTCTAGGATCCGGAACGTCGCTAGCGTTCTCATAAAATCGACACTCGACGTTCGAAGATGCATTTCTCTTCATCAGCTCCGTCGCCGCGCCGTCCAAAATGGTCAAGAGCGAAGCTCTACACTTGTCGAATTCCTCCCTACTGTCAAAGATTCTGGCTATGACGTCCTTGGGCAATCTGCGATCCATGCACTCTCGAAGCAATCTGTATTCGGGTTGAAACAAGCTCTTGCCAAACACGAACAATCTGTCGTAATCCAACCAGTCGGGTCGGGACAACAGATTCATCAACAGATTGGTCTTTCCACAATTCGATTTTCCCACTATCAAACCTCTTATGCTCTTGAGAAAGAACTCGTTATTCGACCTCTTGGTCGCGGCGTCGTTCCAAGACATATCTTTAATGTTCATCTTTGTTTTATTTTTTGTTTGTTTGTTATTTTAGATTCTTTTCAAACACAAATTTTTTTTATGTTTTTCAAACTCTGTTTTAATGTTATTATTATTATTTATTTATATCGCACCGTCGCGAGTTCTCTTCAATCCGGATCCACTCGTCATTTTGACTAAATCTTGTATGGGCACCACGGCATCCTTTAAATCTTTCCAATTTTTCGGCGTTCGCTCTAACGCAGCTCGCTTCGCCGGCGGAATGATCAACTTGTCGATCAACGCATCGGCTGCCCTCTTGCCAGCCACAGAAACTATCCTACCACTGGCTTCGGAAGCGGCTTTCTTACCAGCATCCAAAGCCGTCTTCGTACCGACCTCAAACGCGGTCGATGCGAGTTTTCTACCCGCATTGCTCGTGAACGCTCGCATTATAGAATCGACGATGCCAGAACCGCCTTGAACGTAAGTTCTGACGTATCCCCTGTTCTTTATCACCAACATATTTTATTTTTATGATATATTTATTGTTTTTTTTCACTGGCAAATCGTTTTTGCCTTTTAAATACTTTTATTATTCTAGTGTAAGAATTTACTGTTTAATTTTTTGTTTGTTTGTTTGTTTGTTTGTTTCTCTCTCTCTACTTATTATATACACATCAATCCTTCAATTCGTTCATCAGCCTTTTATACTGATTTTTATTCAAAACCTTCTGTCTCAACAATTCGTCAGATACGGCAACTATCTGATTATCTAATCCCGTGTTACCAGCCCGTCTGCTCCCCATCAACAAACTCAATCTCTGAGACAGAGCGTCGGGATCGCTCGGAAGAAAAATAGCGGTTTTCACCCCTTTGCCGGTCACCGATTCGAGGAACTTCTTATGCGCATTCCATATGGGCTTCACTATTTTCGTCCACTTGTAACCTCTGTTGGCTTTGGGTCTCGTCTCTCTGGCATCGTTATTTCTATTCATGGCGTGGGTCTGAACTAGAATGTCGCCGTAATTGTCGAAATCCTGTTCCGTGAAATCTCCGGTTACTTTATATTTATTCGAACCCACTATCAATTCGTCATCGTCCATTTCCACCAACGTATCACCTACAAAAGTTCTACCCTCAGAATCCTTATAAATTCCATACGACTGATCTCTCTTACCGCCATCATCATCGGACGACGCGACGCTACTAGTTGTGATAGTCGAAGCCGTATCATCAGACTTGCTCATATCTGTTTGAATTCCCGTGGGAACGTAATCCGGTGTAGATTGAACGGAATACCGATTTCCAAAACTAGGAGGCAACGAACCCATTCTCAAAGAACTCTCCTTTATGGGTCTCAATTCTTCGACTATCTCCTTCCTGCTTCGCTCTTGACCCTCCGTCACGGGTTTAAATATTTTGTGGCTTCGCGTCTGAGTTCCATCTCACCGAGACGTCTGCTCCTATCAGCTGACTGAATCGCCTTCTTAGCACGTGAATACTCGCCTAAAATTCGATCTCGGCGTCTAGGATCCATCTGGAAAAACATCTTTCGTTTTAATTGTTTTTATTTATTTTTCAAAATTAAATGTTTAATTATATTTTTATGTTTTTGTGTTTTAAGTAAATAAAAAAATCTTCCGTCTTTAATATAATAGCTAAAAACAGTTGAGAAAAAAAAAACATTTACAAAATGACACCTCGATAAATAGTTAAAAAATATTAAAATAGCATCCGTTTCAAACGTGTTAAAAAATCATAAAGAAATAGTTTTTTCCGATAAACCATTTAACTTGACAAGTAATCTCATTTGAATAAAAACCTGTAATACATCTCAGGCGTGACAAAATAGCTTTCTCAGTAAGTGTTTATACAGTAAATGTCACTTTGACATGCAACCTGCTTGTCAGTTTTGATAAAAACACAGACTGACGATTGTAGACTAACACCCGAATGGAATGGTTTAATGCGTCGAAGGCGCGCAGGGACGGTATGGGGAACAAGCCCCTTTCAACCCTCAGTGACTGGACAATAAAATCCACAGCGCTTCCTTCATGAATAATTATATTCACGTGTCAGAACGAGCTTCATCGCAGAGTAACTCGGTGTAATGATACACATTATTTTGATAAAATTTATTATTATTTTACATTTGGATTCACGTACATTTCTTCTCACCTTTTTTTTTTTCGTGTGGCGGATCCTGGAGGATCTGCGCCAATGATGATTGTAGCGCGCAGGAGCTCTATTTATACTGTACAAGTGGAGATACCCATCGTGGGATTTTCAAAAAAAAACTTAGTTTTTTTCTGTTGAGTTTTTTGGAAAAAATCCGGGTATTCCCCCCACTCACGTCAGAAAGGGAAGCGTCCAATAGTAGTCTGTTAAGTTTTTTTTTGGAAAAAAATCCGGGTATTCCCCCACTCACGTCAGAAAGGGAAGCGTCCAATAGTAGTCTGTTAAGTTTTTTTGGAAAAAATCCGGGTATTCCCCACACTCACGTCAGAAAGGGAAGCGTCCAATAGTAGTCTGTTAAGTTTTTTGGGAAAAACCCACCGCCTCAAAAAAAACAATTGCGGTTCTAAATCATCTGTACCAAAGCAATTGCCGATTCTGAATCGCTGATTTAGAACCTCCAAAACTGTTTTTTGCGTTTTTACAGATGATTCAGAATCGTTTTGCTTCTGCTCGCGTTCGCCGACGATGGATCGATGGTCTGATCTTGTGATGGGAACGTTGACAAAATTACGTACAAGATGAAAGTGAACTGCACAATTTCACCCCTTTTTTAAAACGCGCGTTCACCACGAGTATTTGAACGTTAAAAGCGCGATCTAGGAGTCGCGACTGTACATGATGCGATTCAAGATCATGTACAGTTTTTGTGAACAAGCGTGTGATTTAACACTGAATTCCACGTTGGTGAACGCATCGTGAACGTATCTTGTACACGTACATGTACAAGTGATAGTATATCGGCCTTTATTACCTACTGACCGCTTTTTAAAATTCAAGCTTCTCATTCTAATTTTGGCTATGGATGGTAAGTGTTTCGTGACGCGAGAGGTTCAGACCAGCAGGGCAGAGACGGTTAATTTAAACAATATTTATTCATGAAAAAGTATGATGCATACATATTATAAACTACAACATGATTGTCATACGGTGGTTATTTTCGGATCGGAGATTGTGGCTTTGGGTAATTGATGAAATAATTGGTGGCACCTTATTGGAGATATATGGAGGTGTTAATTTATGATACATCTTAAAAAATTGGATGAGCTTGTGCTTTCGGCGTCTTTCTTCCAGTGGATCTCATTGGGTTTCTGTGTAGAGAAGGTCTTTACTGCAGCTCACAGTGGCGCCAGTAACTATTCTTGCTGCAGCTACTTGTATTTTCTCCAGGTCCGCAGCTTGAGTTGCTGAGCAGTTGTCCCAGACAGAGTCAGCGTATTCTAAAAGAGGTCGGACAAATGCGAAGTATATCTTTTCAAGGACTTTCCTGTCAAGTGTAAACTTGTGGCCCCTGAGCATGTCAATACGTGTCCAGGCTTTAGCGCACACATGATCGATATGGTCGTTCCATGTACAACCTTTATTCAAAATTACACCCAGATGCTTATGGCTGCTCACCTCAGAGATTTGAGTTCCACTTAAATATATTGGTGGGTGCACCGGGACATTACTTTTACGTGATATGATCATGGTTTCCGTTTTAAGGGGGTTGAACTCAACGAGCCAAGTTTTAGCCCAGTGTTCAATTGTGGCTAAATCACGGTTGAGTATGATGGCACCTTGGTCAGGATTCTCAATTATAAGATAAAGGGATGTATCATCTGCAAACAGACGTATACTGCTAAGTAGGTTTTCAGTAATATCGTTGATGTAAATCAGGAATAACAGGGGACCAAGGATCGAGCCCTGCGGGACACCAGACGTTATTGGTTTCCAAGGGGATGCCTCAGAGGCTACAAGGACACGCTGGTACCGATCAGAAAGGTAAGATTTTAGGAAACAAAGCAAGTCACCAGATATTCCTATTCTCTCGAGCTTGTGGATAAGACCAACATGCCAAACTTTATCAAATGCCTTGCTAACATCACAAAAGACAACTCTTACTTCTTTTCCTTCGTCAAGAGCATGACAGAATTCATCATAGAGGTCTGTCAGTTGTAGGACCGTAGAGTCACCTGGGGTAAAACCAGACTGGAACTGGCTCAGTATATTGTTATCACATAAAAAATGCCATAATCGTTTGAAGACACATTTTTCAAGTACTTTACCAGTACAGCTAAGCAAAGATATTGGGCGATAGTTAGTAACTACATTAGACGGGTTCTTTTTCAACACCGGTGTCACATTGGCTTTTTTCCATAAAATTGGAAAATAACAGTTATCTAATAACCTATTGAAGAGGGCCGTAAGTGGGTCACACAAAGAGTGACTACATTCTTTTAAAAGCCTGGGACTTATGAGATCGGGACCAGATGCCTTCGATACCTTAATACTCTTGAATACTTCGTACACTTCCTTGCTTTCAAGTGTTATCTTGTCAAGCGTTTGAAGGGGAGGCAGGGGCGGATCTGGCAAGGATGCATTAGTGTCATCCAATGTCGAAATGGAACAGAAGTATTCATTGAACACTTCCGCCTTTTCGAGATTGGTTGAATAGAGTTTGTTAAGGTGACTTATAGTAGGGATTCCGGGGACATTTTTACAGATAAATGTTTTTAATGTTTTCCACCATACTGATGAGGGTGTTTCCGGACAACTTAGTTCTGATTAGACTTTCGATATGTATGTAGATTTGGCTTTCCTAACAGCTGATACGACTTCATTTCGTTTGTGCTTATACCTCACCCAGTCGTGCTGTTGACCAGTGCGCTTTGCTCTACGATATAATCGTGTTCTTTGCCTTATCAATAACCGAATTTGGTTATGCATCCATTTGGGCTGGTTAGCCCTGGAAGTTATCAGTTTGTTGGGAATAAATTTAGATGCTGTTTCAAGTAATTGATCGGTGAAGGTGGATACTATAGTGTCCGGGCACGATTGATCAAGCAATCTTTCCCAGTCTACGTTATTGTATGCAGTGTTTAGACCGTCAACGTTTCCCTCTGCATACAACCATATGCGTCTCTTAAAGTTTTTAGGCTTTTCTTTCTTGAATTCAATAGCAATACAAATTGGACAATGATAACGAGTCATGTCAGGTACAAGTGGTTCTAGGACTTCACATTCCAGTACATATACAGTATTACTAACAGCAAATAGGTCAATTAGAGATGCAGATGATTCGGTAAAGCATGTTGGCTCTTCCACAAGCTGTCTAAGATTGAAATAATTACTTAGTTCCTGGAAGCGACCCTTGGGAGAACCATATTGGTTGTCGTTGAAGTCACCAGTAATAATTATGTCTGAAATTAAGGTATCTTTGGCTTTGTCAATAGACGCCGTAATTTTATCCCAAACATCTGAGGGACTATTGGGTGGGCGGTAAAATATTCCTAGCAGCAGCGACTTACCATGGGTCATGAACACTTCAGCCCAGATACACTCAATGTCATTCACCTCAAGATCAGTTCTATGCCGAAAGCACAAGCCGTCTTTCGCGTAGAGGGCAACCCCCCCTCCCCTCGACAAACGGTTAAACCGTATGGGTTCTTGGAAACCATGGATCATAATATCTGATGTTAGGTCCGAGCATTGAAGCCAGGTCTCAGTGAATGCTAAGATATCACGGGAAAATGATTCATACTCTAATATGTCTACTTTAGGCTTCAGGCTTTGGATGTTCAGATGAAAGATTTTTAATGCATCGGGGGTATTTTCTGTGTTCACAGAGCCTGGTCCAGGATTTGATTCAATGTCTCCAGACAATAACAAAACCACAGCCGATACCAATATAAAATAACAGATGGTTGAAGTAGATGGCGTTGCAGCTGGTATATATGATGTCGGTCGGAGTTTGGGTCTTTCAACATTCGTACAAAGATCATTACTGCATTGGCAGCGTAGGATAAATTTGTTGAATAAAAGATGAAACAGGGCTGATGTCACAATAAGGCTGACCTGAACCTCAACACGCATACACCACATGTAAAGATGCGCAAGAGCACACAGGGACTGATGTTTTGTTAGTCTTCTTTTCAGGCCGCGAGCATAAACTACAGTATTGAATGTACCAACCCGGGCGCGATAAAACTCAAGACTATACATTATGTAATCTGTGGGTGGTAATATACAGGTATCCATGATGCCCAGCGGTTGGTAACTTTCAATAACAAGATCATTCTACAGTGGTACGAATTAAATTCAGGTCGTTTTGTACGAGAGTTTGGAAGAAAGTGGATAGAGTAACCTCGAAGAGAAATATAACAGAAAATGGTAAAGAGAAATGGAGAAGAGATATTGGAAAAGTAATTCATGTGATGATATGAACTGCTTACTCAAAGTCAAACTACATAAATCTCTAAGTGGATATTACAAGTAGAATAAATCAGGACTGGTTGGATTTCTTATTGGACAAAGAGAGCAAAGCAAAGGGGAAGACGAAATAAATTAAAAGGAAATAATATTTGTGGAGATAATAATTGTGGTATTTCTGCTTGGTGCAGGATCTATATAAACACATGTACACATACACACATGCATACACAGAGACGGTTAGTATAGGTGTCAAGATGGGGGAAGTGGTTGAGGCCAGCACAGGCGGTGCTACTGCTTGTGAGTTACCAACGGACGGCCAGCGGTCGGATGTGTGTAGGCACTGCCATATGGTGTATGTGGATGGGTGTGAGCTGGGGGAGTTGGGGATGTGTGCCATCTGCGTAGAGCTAATGCAGCTGCTAGAGGCATATGTAAAGTTGGAGGAAGAGGTGCAGGTGGTGAAGGGGAAACTGGGAAGGGCAGGAAAGTCTGGTATTACCCCAGTTAGGGTGGCATTCGATGGGGGATGGAAGGTTGTGGGTAGTAGGAAGCGGACTTTTGACGTGGATAGTGGGTCTTTTGGAAATAGGAAGGTGCGTCGGGTTGAGGGTAGAGGAGAAGTAGGGGCTAGAGTGTCTCATTCCCAGGCTAGTAGTGTGAGTCGGGGGGCGAAAAGGCGTATTCTTTTAGAATCGGATAGTGAGGGAGATAGCGATGACCATGTGGAGTCTGTCAGGGCAGGAGTCAGAGGGAAGGTTAGGAAGGTAGTAAACGAGGACAAGGTGGCTTGTAGTGGGAGTGGGCAGAAGGTGGAGTGCAGTGTCCAAAATAGATTCAGTGTGTTAGGTAATTTCGAGAATTCTGAGGAGCAGGTTGGGTCTGAAGAGGTGGAGGTGGAGGTAGGCATGGGGGTTAGTGTGGCGAAGTGCAAGATTGCGAGCCGGCCCAGTGGGGACAGAGGTGGTAACAGGGGTAGTAGGGGTAGTAGGACGGGAAAGAGGACAGGAAAGGACAGGAAGAGGCAGTTGGTGGTTGCAGGGAGTAGTATAGTGAGGGGGTTGGATAGGGTGGTGTGTGGGCCCGACAGTGTCAACAGGACCAATTTGTGCTTTCCGAGGGCTAGGGTGGAGGACCTAAGGGACAGACTGGATGGATTAGTAAAGGGGTCAGGCCCAGACCCAGTGGTTGTTGTACACGTGGGGACCAACAACATCAGGGAGAGAAAATCAGTTCAGCTTATTGAGACTTACAAGGACTTAATAACTCAACTGGATGCCAAGAATGCACAGGTAGTGGTTTCGGGGCTTCTCCCAGTACTAGGTGGGGGGGGGGGGGGGGGGGGGGGGGCGAGCGTAATTCGCGGATCATTGGGCCCAACGAGGAATTAGGGGAGTACTGTAAGGAACTTGGGATACCCTTTGTAGACAATTGGGGATCGTTTTGGGGCAGAAATGACCTATATGGAAGGGATGGTCTCCATCTTAGCCCAAGGGGTACAGAGGTTTTAGGAAGAAATATGTTGCAGGTGGTGGAACCTTTTTTGGTATAGGGAGGGGAGGGGGGGGGGCAGTGAAGGGGGAAATAATCACAGGAAATGTGTCACGAACCATAGGTGTAAAAAATGGGACAAGGGGGATAAGGAAAAGGGACCAAAAATCCAAATCAATAGGAAAAGCTTCCCAAGGAAAGCACAGGTACACAAAGTAGGATATACAAACATACAGGGACTAGATAATAATGGGACCAGTAGGCGGAAGCCAATGAACCTTGACACCCTGAAAGTGGGTTATAGCAACATCCAGGGTCTCCACCGGAAAGTAAGTGAAATTGCTACATTGATTGAGGCAGAGGCGGTTGACGTCATGGGCTTAAGCGAAACGTGGATAAGACACGAGGAACAGGTAGACCAAGTAAGGGGGTACGTATGGATAGGTGTAGGGCGAACGGAAGGCCATAAAAAAGGGGGAGGGGTAGGCATGTACATTAAAGAGGATTTAAAACCATCGCTGATCACAGACCTGGAAAACATCAGCACCCCGGCTGAGGTATCGAAAGAAATTGGATGGGTAAGGATCAGTCTGAAAAACAAAAGTATTGCCCTTGGGATTGTGTATTGTGCGGTGGAGGGATGCAAACCCGAATGGAATGATTCGATATACTCAACACTAAGGTCCAATATCACCGAACTACAAAACAAGGGGCTCGGTATAATTTTGATGGGTGACTTTAATGGCCACATAGGTAATGATGAAGAAGGCATAGAGGGTGGGGGCAATAAAGTCAACAGGAATGGAAGGAAGCTGTTGAACTTCACAAACGAGCTCGGTCTGAAGATTCTGAGCAGGGACGCGAGGTGTAAGGGGAAATGGACCTGGGAGAGGAACGACAGAAAATCAATAATCGACTACATCCTCACAGATATTAATTTATGGAGGGAGGTGATAGGGGTAGAATTGGATGATGAGGGTAAAATGGAGGTGGATAGTGATCACAACTTGATTACAGTGACGATCAGGGCCAAAACTCTAGTAAAAAGCAAAGGAAGCTCTAAGGAGATTTGGGAACTCAAAAAAGATGCTGACTGGGCGAAGTTCAATGAAAAACTGAAACCAAAGCTTGCAACCGTACCCAAGAGGGGCAGTGTCCAGAAGATGGCCGACGTCATAGTTGCGAGCCTGGTGGAGGCAGGAAAGGAAAGTGTAGGAAAGGTCAGGGTGCCAAGACGGGAACTTGGGTACAGAGTGAACGAAGAACTGAAAAAGGGCCATAAAGGGAAGAAAAGCTAAATGTGCTGCATACAGGAGAAGTAGAAAACTTAAGGGGCGGAAAGCAACGAGGCCACAGTTGCTAAGGAAGAATACCACCAAGCACGAAATAAAGTAAATAAGATTAAAGACGATAATCGGAGAGTACGAAATATCAGTCTTATTAGGACGATAAGAACGACAGGGGGGTCGAGTTCGAACGTATTTTGGAAATGGGTGAATAAACGTAACAAAGGAAGTAACCCACAGAGTATTAAAGTAGATGGCAGAGTTACAGACGAGCAAGATCAAGTCGCATCAGAACTAGTCAAGCACTGGGAAAAGGTAAACGATAAGCGATGGGGCATGGGGATTCCACCAGAGTGTCCGAATCAGGTCGAGGAAAACCTATCGAGCTTCGTGTGCAGCGAAATTAAAACGGAGGAGGTGCGAAAGGTGATATCAAAATTAAGGGATGGAAAAGCGGGAGGAGTGGAGGAAATTCCTAACGAGTTTATCAAAAAAGGGGGAGAGGAACTCGTGGAAAGCCTAACTGCCCTATTCAATCTAGCCATAGAAAATCAAGAGGTCCCAAAGGAGTGGAGAGAAAGTAAAGTGACATTTATTCATAAAAAGGGAGAAAAAGACGTTTTGGATAACTATCGAGGGATCTCTGTCAGTTGCAACATTGGAAAGGTTTTCTGTAAAGTCCTGTATGGGAGACTAGAGGAGGTGATTGAGGAGAAGGTTTTTTTGGGAGAAATCCAGAATGGCTTCAGGAAGGGAAGGAGAGTTACTGACCATCTTTTCACACTATCCCAAATGATAGAATCCGCGAAAGCAAAAAAGAAAAAGATGTTTATGGCTTTTTTGGATATCAAGAAGGCATAAGATAGAGTATGGAGGGAAGGTATGTGGCGCAAACTGGAGGCTATGGGCTTAGGAGGCGAGTTTGTTGGAAGTATGAAAGCATTATATAAAGATGTACAGAGTGAACTTAGCCTGGGAAACATTACAACGAAACGTGTGCCTATGGAGATAGGCCTAAAACAGGGGTGTATCCTTTCGCCAATCCTGTTTGCATTGTACATCAAAGGTTTAGGAGATGAACTGCTGTGTAGCGAGGAAGGGGTAGCAGTTGGGGACTTGAAGATCCCAGGGCTATTTTTTGCAGACGATATGGTTCTAGTGTCAGAAAGCGAAAGGGGCTAACGAAAATGCTGGGAATTGTTGGGAAATATGGGAACAAATGGAGACTCGAACTTAATGAAAGCAAGAGCAAAGTTATACCTGTGGGCCGCAAAGTGGACCCCACTCGAAGGTGGAGAGTGGGTGAGTTCTGCATTCCGGAAGGGAGCAGCAAACTTCTCAGTGTGGGAGAGACAGGTGATTACGAGTATTTGGGGGTAAATATAAACATTACAGGAAGAGGCATCTATCGGAACCACACAAATAAATTGATTCTGAAGGGGAGGCGAATCCTTAACCAAATGAAACTTATAGGGAGAAACAGTTTCAATAAGGTTTTCGTGGGGAAAACCATTTGGGAGATGGTGGGGCTGCCAAGTATAACATACGGCACGGAAGTGGTACCCCTAAACTAGACGGCCGTAATGAGCTTGGAAATCCTGCAGAAGGATGCAGGCCGATGGATAACGGGGTCGAGTAATGCCGCAGCGCTAGAAGCAATCAGGGGTGAGCTTGGGTGGATGAGGATCAAGGACAGGATAGACCTGTCGAAGCTCGGTTATCTTAATTATTTGGTAAATCTCCCCGACAGCCGATGGTGTAAAGTAATGTTCCTGAGAATTTTCAACTCAAATATCAAAACGGGGTGGATGGTCCAAGTGAGGGAGCTAGTAGAGAACTACTCATTGGAGATCTCGGACCTGGACGTTGGGGCAAACCAGGGTAAAAAAATCGTCAGAGAAAGGTTCATGGAGGATTGTAACCGTAATTGGCGAGAGGGGGTCAAATCAAAGAGGTCTTTTTGGTTGGCCTGTGTGATAAAGAGAAGCCAGGTTTTGAAAAGTACCTTGATGGCACCTTTGGGGGTCGCTGTTGTTCAAGCTGAGGTCGCGATCCCTGGAGCTGAGGGGAAAAATTGGGAAAGACGGTGAAAGGGAGTGCCAGATGTGTAACTTGGACATGGTGGAGACCCTGGACACTTTCTTCTAGAATGCCCAAAGTATCAGTCTAAAAGAATGAGATTCACTGGGAGTATAATGGGGAAGTGGGATGGGAGAATGAAGGACATGTGGTTAGGGGGAGACTCAAAGGAGAGGGTTAATATGCTAATCGGAGAGATTGGGAAGAATGGGACAAGGGATATCATCAAGCAGTTCGTCTCCGAGTGTTGGGAGGAGAGGAGAAGCGTTGGAATAGGGGGGCAGTTGGGAGTACAGGGGTAACCATGGCCTTCTCGTCCGAGAACTGCGACAAATCAGCGGCTGGCCAAAGTGTTATTATTATATTATTACAAAAGCTTTCAACCTCTTTTGTAGTTTTTGGAATTTGCCAATTTTTAATAATTTCCTTGGATTCATCATTTAATTCAACACCGTCTTTATTGACGATTCCTTTCCAAAGTTATTCTAGCAATTCGTGTGGACTAATTTTGTTTTTTTTGACACAGTGGGAATTTCAACATTTCCGATTTTAAAAGAGTCATTTTTAATATCAATTACTGCCTTATGTTTCTTCAAAAAATCAATTCCCAATAAAACTTCGTCTTCAATTGGCGCAACGTAAACACGTTCATGAAATATCAAATTTCCAATTTGAATAGAGACAGGACCTACAAAACTGCCTGTCATCCGCCCGTCTCTGGCAGCAGTGTTAAAACGAACAGATTTTATTACTGGTGGTGTTGGAATTATGCGTCTAAACAGTTTATCCGATAAAACAGTTACATCAGCAGCCGTATCGACAACTGCTTCATTTTTTTGATTGCCAATAGCTAATTCCACATGAATCGCCGATGGTGATTTAACACGTCGAACAGTCATTTCTTTCTCAATAATTAGTGTTTCTTTATTGACGTCATTTCCTGAGGTTGGTGGGGTCGAGATCAGACCTCGCGATTCGTCCCCCTCTCTTTTGGCTGATCCTTGAAAGTGACTTTCTTTTTTGTCCCTTAGCTTTATTTATTGGGCTTTTTGATGGACATTGCGACTTGTAATGACCATAGCCCTGACACCCAAAACATTGAACATTTTTAGTAGGAGAGCCTTTTAACTTTTTCTTATCCATCATAGACTTTCCGGATTCCGTCAAGCCATCAGAGGATTTTGAATCGAGCAGAGCTTTTAATTTATCAAACATCTGTTCAAATTTCCTTTCCAAAGTCTCTGTTTTACTCTCCAAAGCAAATGTTTTGGATTTCAAATACTCTATATCAGTTTCTGATTTGTTTTTGTTTGGGGACTTGCCATTCTGTGGGGATGACTTTCGGTAGTTTCTTTGATTTCTATTTTTTCTATAATTTTTTTTGTCCCCCGACCCTTCGGGGACTATTGTAATCAGCAGTGTCCGTCCGTCCGTCTGTCTGTGCGTGCGTCCGTGCGTCCGTGCGTCCATCCGTCCGTCACACCCTTGTCCGGATGATAACTTTAGTTTGGATGATTTTACTGAAACTAAATTTGGTATGTGTCTTACTTGGGTGGAAATGCAGGTCAAGTTCGAAAATGGGCACGCTCCACTGATTTCTACTGGATTTATTCCCTTTTTTCGACTTAAAAAATACAGTTTTTGTGTTGTCCGGATGATAACTTTAGTTAGGATCATTTGATTGAAACGAAATTTAGTATGCCGCTTAGTTGGGTGGAAATGCAGGTCAAGTTCGAAAATGGGCACGCTCCACTGATTTTTACTGGATTTATTCCCCTTTTTCGACTTAGCAAATACGGTTTTTGTGTTGTCCGGATGATAACTTTACTTTGGATCATTTGATTGAAACGAAACTAAGTATGTGGTTTAATTGGTTGGAAATACAGGTCAAGTTAAAAAATGGCCATGCTCTGCGAACAAAGTGCATCCTAACAGCTCCCTTGAATTTGCCATCTTGGTCGGGGGACCGGGGGCGTTGCCCTTGTTTTTGTATGAAACTTCCCGAATATTTCCACTACTGTCATCGCTCTCAGAATGACTTGCTTTACCCCCGAACATGGCCAATTGGTTATATTGATGCCATTTGACCATTTGAACGGCTTCTTCCATATCTTTCGGTCGATTGTTTATCACATGTTCGGCTGCCTTGGTATTGGTGCACCCATGGCAGAACTTGAACACGGCTTGTTGAGAAACAAAATGCTGTGGACAGTTTTGAAATACGTGAGTTGCCAAGGACAAGACATATTCAACCCAGTCTTCAATAGACTGACCTGATTTCTGTCTTGCACTCTGAAACTCAAGCTGTGTCGTTTCGGGCGAACTGTGAGCTACGAAACGCGCTTCTAATTGTTTTAGCTGTTCTTGAATCGACATATCAGGGTTTTGTTCACACCACAATGAATAAACCGTACTAGGCTTACCACTTAAACTCAAACACAAAATACATTTTTGTTCTTCGGGCGACCATTGTTCAATTGATGCATATTTTTTTTTAAATTTAGTTTCAAAAGCTTTCCATGATTCAGTGCCATCAAACTTTAAACATTTAGGCACATACAAATGTCTTCGGTTTTCGGTGTGGTAAGCATTTCGAAAACTAAATTGGGGTGAATCTCCTTTGAGTCGCACTTGTGGTGAATAAAACTTACCCTGATTACCAAATTGAGGAAATTCCGAACTTTGATAATTCATTTTGGGCTGATTGTCTGCAAGGTACTCGCCGTCCCGGATCGGTCGGGCTTCTCCTTGACAGAATGCTTGGTTACCCAAAGTATAGCCAGGATGAGAATGAAATTCTAAATTTTGATTCTGGACATGCAATGGACCAGAGCCCCTTGCATGCTGCAAATTTGAATCTTGGCGTAATTGAGAAGGTGATCGGCTTTCCTGAATTTGGCAATTAGTGCCCCTGATTCCCTCAGGCCGTCTTCGGGAATCTACATAAGGTGATTCAACCAGAACTGCTTTTCTATTATCGTGGAACTGAATTCCTTCAGGTATTCTTCGGGAATTTATCAGTTCATGGTCTAAGTGCACTGCATTTTGACATACTTGAGTAGACGTCCTTCCGTCAGAGATCCCTCGAGAATTTGACCACTCAGTTTTAACATCAACCAAAGGATATGTGTTACCAATCAATCCGCTCCTGTCAGAGATCCCTCGAGTAGCATTTGATTGGTTATATTGTAAATGTTGATAACTCACACCTTGAGTTGCCCTTTGAACATTTGTAGCATAACTCTCACGATAGTGGTCACGTGTCTGATCTATATAAAAAGTGCGATGTGGTAAATGGTTTTGTGTTCCACTGCTGCATACAATTGGATCAAATTGCATCAAGTCATCAATCTGTGTGTTTAAACCATTACCCTGTTGCTGTGACGCACTAATGTGTATCGGGGATGTGGCCGTTATGATTTGTGACCCACGACTATACACAGGCTGGGTGATCCCTGGCCCATGACTGTAGGCACAAACATTCGGGCTACTTGTCATCTGGTGCAAACTTCCGGTATTCATAATATTTCCCCTAATAGCCGAAGAAGTGTACGTTACGGTCGGACTATTACATGCCAAAGAACCATGCCCTGCTAGTGTATAACTGGGCAAGCATGCTATTGTCGGTACAACCTTTTGACTATTACTGGCAGAAAAACCTGCCAAATTCTGAGAATCTAAAATGTTTTCATTCGTCACGAAGTTTGCATCAAACGTTTTTCCCGGAGTTGTGTGCGAGTGGTTGTCATACCCCGAGTGTGTGGTAACCCCACCATGACCTAATCCTACCCTGGATTGTCCATTTTCTGCACGACTGTACATGGTGTCATGTGAGCTATCCACTTTTTGGCGCACATCGGGATTTGTTTTGAGAGTGGCCGTCTGGAGTTGCAACTGCCTCTCCACCTCCCTCATTTCTAAAAGCAATTCGACACTCATTTTTTCATACTTTCTCAATTTATTCTCCCAGTACTCCCTGTTTGGAGAACCAGACGCCTGGGGTGAAAATCTACTCATACTCTCTACCCCTTTTACATTACTTGAGTGTATGCGTGACGTGTCTGCAGGTACCCCCTGCTGTGCTTCCATAATCATGGCAGATTGGTTTCGCTCAGGAGAATTGAGGCATTCCTCGTCCCCCATCACTTTTGAACCATCACTTACATTTACCCTGTCTGTTATGCTTGCTGATTGTGTACCCTGTACTTGCCCCTGACGTAGGCTGTGTACACGTGGTGACGCAGTATGTGAGCTTATGGTGCTCGATCCTGTTGATACAGGTGATAATGGAGTATATTTATTGTCACCGCCCCCCCCCCCCCCCATGTATACTGCTGACTTGCCCTACTGTCTGGGCCAACATAGGTTGAGGCAATAAATGATGGTGGTGGGGTAACCCCCCGACCTGGGCTTTGGCTAAGCCTAATCCTGTTGTCAATAGACACTGGATGCAGTGGCTGACTCAAGTCAATAACTTGCCACTGTGCTTTTGAGCCCCTGGAATATGGGATTTGAGTTAAATCATCCCAATTCAGCACTCTATACTTTTTTTCTGCTCTCAATTATTGCAGCAGCAATTGTTTCCCCTACATAAGAAATCAGTAACAGTTCATGAAAAGAAGCTGTATTGACATTAATTTTGTTCATGCTTATTGTCGTAAATCACTGATAAAAAAAAACAGTTTTTTTAAAAAATTTTCGCACAAAAAATTCAATGTTTATACAAATTGTTTACTCTCGCGTAACACTCAAGCAAACTCAGTGATTCACATCAACTTGCAAGGAAAATTTGAAGCAATAATTCTATTGAGAAACCTGCAACATTTTCAAAATCACGTAACGCTCAAATGAAAATATTGCTTTGACACTCCAAACTGTTTATAAATTTCCGATTGAGCAACTGTTCAATCAATTTACAAACAACAACTGAATTTTTTCGACCACAACTGCATCGAAGACAAAACCTTTTGTTTTCAATTTGTGAAAATCTATTTCGATAGGCACCAACCTATCGAAAAAAGAATTCACAAGGTGAAAAAAATTCATTATCTTCTCCCTAAACAAAATGAAAACGTAATTTCATCTTAAATTCAGGAAAAAGAAGATCCAAAAGAGACAACTGTCTCAAGTGTCAAATTTACAAATTCAAAATGGCGGCGACCACGCTAAACACGCCATTTTTATTTGTATCAATGTACCGAGGAAGGTCACGCTAGTTCTAACAAATCGCCGCCAAATAAAGTAACATTGGTTGGACGTATAAAAAGCTACAATGACCTTATGGTGACGAGGTAATTAATACTCACCACTGTAATTAGTGATAGCTTGTAATGGTTTCTTTAAGTGCGTTTACTTCTGTCAAAAGTTTCCTTTCGCAGGGTAAAGAAGTCCTTCGCCTCCGGTATCCGTCAGCAAAGTGCCAAGGGCTGTTGCAGCTTCGCGCCGAAGTTGACTCCGTTTTCTTCTGGTAAACTTTGTTACCACTTCGGCCTGCTCCGGAATACCCATTCCAATCTGGAGCGCTGCAACGCGGACGTTTTCACTTACCCTATTTCACAACAAATCTATCCATAACTTTGCTTCTCGACGAGTCCAATTGACTAGCCAGAAAACACCCCCCGAAAAGAAATGGTTTGATCACAGATGCAAAGACTTGAAACGTACAATGGAAAGCATTAGATATGAAGCTTAATCCCAGTGACAGATCACTTATTGCTCAATTCTTCACTGCGAAGAAGGCTTATAAGACAGAAGTGAAATACAAATCAAAAATGTTTTATAAAAACTTTGTGACCAACTGGTCGACTTACAATGTAAGGAGCCAGCTAGTTACTTGAAAATTATAAAACAATTTCGATCTGCTAGGAGTGACGTAAATAGTCTTGATCCCGACACTGCTGTTCATTTCTCTGAAAAACTGTTTTCCCCTGCACACAGCGATGAAACGGTAAGCATGCCGACCGATTCATCTCGAACCTTGACCCAAATATTAAACTGTGACATAATATCCCCGGAGGAAATCAGGAAAGCACTCCGACAAATAAAAAATAAAAAGTCGCCAGGCCCCGACAATATATCCAACGAACCCCTAAAAACTGTAATTCCCTACATGCTAGACGAAACAGTCAAGTTGTTTAACCAAGTCCTCGAATCTGGTCATTATCTAACTGAATGGAGCAAGTCCACCCTAACCCTACTGTACAAAAAGGGTAACCGGCACGACCCTAATAACTACAGAGCCATTGCTGTTAGCTCTGCCGTCGGGAAATTATTAAACAAGGTTATAAATAACCGGATAAATGATTTCCTCGAAGATAACCGGCTTAGAAGTGACAACAAGTTTGGATTCGTGAACACCGTAGCACGGTCGACAGTGCATTTGTTCTCAAAAATATTTTCATTCAGTGCAAATGAGAAAAAAAGTCTCTACATGCAGCTTTTGTTGATTTCAGGAAATCCTTTGACACAGTCTACCGACCATTGCTGTTTAACAAATTACATATATGCGGTGTAACTGGTAAGATACTTGGAATTTTATAGACCTTGTACTCCTCAAGCTACTATCTTACTAAAAGTGCCAAGGGCCTAGGTCCGCTTTTACTACCCACAATCGGGGTTAGGCAAGGCTGTGCGATCTCCCCAACCCTATTTAAAATATTTATAGATGACATACGTAAAATCTTTTTCTAGAGAATGCGACCCTATAGTTGTGAATAATAAGTACATAAGTCATCTTTTGTTTGCAGACGACTTAATTATGTTTTCAAGTACGCCTAACGGGTTACAAACATGTTTAGAAAATTTAGAAATATACGCGAAGAATAACCATCTGAGGGTAATCACAGAGAAAACTAAGTGCTTAGTGTTTTCCACAAAAAGGTACAAGGCTCCCCAGTTTTTACATTGGCTGACAAAACGTTGGAGATTGTACCAAGCTATTCTTATCTGGGTATAACGTTTTCCGCTAATGGGAAATTTGGAGAGGCACAAAATGCTATAAAACTAAAAGTGATGAAAGCCCTTTACAGTCTTTTCAACTCTTTTAAGAGTAAACATCTCCCGTCCACTGCTGTGATATCCAAATTATTTGATCAATTAATAAAACCCATATTGCTGTATGGTAGTGAACTATGGGATACAGAGTATCAACTTGCAAAGTGGGATAGACTGCCTGCTGAGGCTGTACACATCAAGTTCTGTAAAATGATACTCGGTGTTAATAAAAATTCTTCCAACCATGCCGTTCGAGCTGAACTCAGCAGATTCTCACTATTCCTCAAATGCATCGTCAAAAAGTTCAAATTCATGGCCAAGCTTCACTGCGCAACTCCAGGTACATTGCTCCGTGATTTACTGGAAGAGCATAAATTAACGACGGAATATAGCGGATTCCGTCAAATATTCGAAGGTTACAATATACCATCGTCTGCAATGCACGATAATAAATCCAGTAAATTACTTGAAAAATTCACAAATGATTACACACTCTATTTTAATGAATGCCTTAACAATGACAACAAAAAGAACGGTGAAAATAAATTGCGCACTTATCGCGCCTTCAAAAATGACATTAAATTCGAGCCCTATTTAGCTTACTCAAAAACAAGAGAAGCGCAAAGTATGTTTACAAGATTACGGATTAGTAATCATAATTTGGCAATTGAAAAGGGGAGACATGCACAGCCGCCAATACCTTTAGAAGATAGGATTTGCAATGCTTCTGGTGTTTGTAAGGACGCCGACGATGTGGGATCCGAGATGCATTTTGTCATGGACTGCCCGGCCTATACAAACACCAGGAGACAGTTGTTTGCAATAATTAACAGGAATAATGCAGACTTCTCAAATGCAATCAAACAAGATCTCGGTTTGAATTTATTATGAAAACTAATTCGGCCTCATTGTGTCACACCATCTGCAACACAATCCTGCTGTTCTTCAGGAAAAGAGAAACAATAATTGCAAAATAGTAAGTAGGTCATTAAACTGACCTAGGGTTTTGACATTACATACTTATATGTATGATACATTAGCTTTATTTACTATACAAAAATAGCTGTTTCGTTTATTATTTGTTTCGAATAATCATACCATATCTCTGTTAACTCTTTATGCAATCTGCCTCTCTGTAGGTGTTATTTTGCTTGAATAAACTATTACTATTACTGCAAAATTCACGGTAGAAATATAAACCGTAATTGGTTGCCAGCACATCTGTCGTAATTGTGACGGCATTAACACAGTGCAGTGTTTGGGAGAAATCAGTATTCTTGGTGGACACCGCACGGAACGTTAAAGATATAAAAGACGTTAAAACTCTTTTATGCTAAGCCGTCAAAGGAATCGTGTAGGATGCGACTGTGAACTGGGTTTGTAGATTTCCGATTTTATTGCGTACAACCTGTAAGCCAGCATAATTTGCACATAGTTGTGAACCGGTTATCTGCAAAAACCGTTTCAGCACCAACTGTCAGGCATTTTCATTTAATAATCGGTTACAAGTGAAGCCTTAATACCTGGCCAAATTGGTTGAAGATAGAATGAACCAATGCCCTCAGACCAGGAGAGTATATGTCAAGTCCGACGAACGACTGCGTGGCCTTCTGCCATTATGAATGTGAACATTCCAGGTTTTAAACATGACGAATAGGAGTAAACGAAGTGCAAGCAGATCTTACAAATATTCCAAGCATCATGCGGTTATGCTTTACATCTTGAATTTCTACAGCAAATTTATGGTGTTGAGCCCCACGTTAGAATCTCCACTTACCTTGGGAAGTTTTCGAAAAATGGATACCAAAATTAATCGTGTACAGACGGTAGTTCAAGGTAAAACAGTAGAACTGAGAATTTCTGACAAAATATTTGGTATAGATTGACTGCCGCCAACATTATCTCTATGTAACCGACTCAATTGGTGATCAAGTTAAAATAAAGGATCAACCTTCGTGAGGATGATTTTTGAAATCAGATAATCAAAGATCAATTAATTAATAAATCGTTGATATACAGGATTATATTGTAAATTATTTACCGATTTTATTTACTGTTATCCTTTTGTAACGCTGATGTACGGTTACCGTTCTATGGTCAGACTAACCAATGGAGCGAATAAAAATTAGGTCACACGCCAAAGTAGCGAGCATGAGATTGGATTCATTAGAGAACCCTTAGTGTAGCCGTCATGGCATATAGTTTATTTATTTGTTGGTGTTTAAGGTCACATATTTCTGCACAATGGCTAATCATGACCACTGCAGTTTTACGGGTGGCGGAAGCCGGAGTACCCAGAGAGAACCACCGGGCAACGGCGAGCAACTATCTGCTCCCCAACACGCTAACTCCCCACAAGCAGGGTTAGCACTGGTTGAAGACAGGTGCACCATCTACGTGCAGTACGCCATAGTACACAGCGCCAGTGTGTCCCCACGTGGGCAATGGGGGCGAAGTGTCTTGCCCAATGACACAACGCGGTTGCCTCGAACCGAGGACATCTCGGCTTGAAGCCTGCACCTCTACCTACTGAGCCACTGTGCTCCCTGGCATCTAATTACTAGCTAATGAGAAGTAAGATTACTCAGAAGAATCTTAGTTATATGTTATTTAGTATCTATAATATCTATCTGTTAGCCCCACTACATCGGTTTTTAACCCTTAAATTGCATTATTTTTACGATAATAACTAACATATATACTTGCATACACCAACAGAGACTTAGCAGTGTTCAACATCATTGTAAAGGCAGCCAACAACGAAGAAAAAAAAAACAATGTCAAGATAAATGCAGCCTACTAGTTGCCGAGGTGATCGCTTGGATTTTCGATTTTGTGGTTTAAAAGCGTAAATATTTTCTATAATCTTTCTCATTCGGGCTAAATGTAAAACATAAAGATAGGTATATGACGGACCCCGAAAACCAATTTGTCATTTAAACAGACCGGCAATAATTCAAGCGCTGCAAATTAAGCATGGAATTTTTTGTCCATTACCGCGTTTCTGTTTAACGCTATAATGGGATATGCGGTAAGAGATTAACGTAGTGCAAGCCAGTGCTCCCCTGCAGTCACTATCTATGTAATTATGGCCAGTTAATAGGTAATTGTTGGAAAAACAGTACATCGCACATGTTCTGTACACACACCCATATTACGCATCTAGCCTGTCACCGAATTCCAGGAGGTACCAAAATTCGAGTCTTTCAAAGGAACTTTAAAGCGAATATTAAATTAAGATAGATCTAAACGGCCAAGTTCAAGAGAAGCAATTAAACTGAGAATTAATGTTCTGGCTATCGAAATAAAAATTGGAGGATTTCTCGAAAATTTCATTCCAGTCTGATGGTGTGTAACACTGTGGGTCGCTGCGAGTAGATGGGGGTGTCCCATGCTATAAGATAGAGGAGGTGCCGTATCGCGTATCGTAAATTATAGGCACGTTGTGATGCGGGGGGGGGGGGGGGGGGGGGCACAGAGCTCATACTTAGAATAGGAGCAGTCGCGAGCCAAGTCGGTGGCCATATATGAGAATTGGATCAAAAACACGAAGTACGAGTTCAGGGAGCTATTTGCATTTAGGTAAACGGCATTACATGTTTTAGAAGGCAAGCCATATGTAGGCAGAGTAGGCTTTGCCTGTATGAGCATTATTCTGAGATAAACTCGGGGGAGCGTTTAACCCAATTGGTGGCGACTGCTTGTGAGAAAAACGTCAAGTCAAGTGACAATAAGCTAGTGGCCGTACGACGGCAGTGTTAGAGTAACATTCCGCCACTTGCTGGAGGGGATGCGATATAGTGAAGTGACAATAAGTTAGTGGCCGTGCGACGGCAGTGGTAGAGCGACTTTCCGTCACTTGTTAGAGCAAAGGCATCCGGTGAAGTGACAATACGTTAGTGGTCGTGCGACGGCAGTGAAGGAGTGAAGTGAAGAGACGACCATAGAACAAACACCAGCGAGAAGGAGGAAAAACCAGCGACAACAGAGAATGCGGGCCCGCAAGTAACTCAAAAACTGTGTGGGTAGGGGGTGATTGACGTTTTGTTTTCTGATTCATTGGATTTAATGTAAGTCACAAATTACCATATCCATTTTATATATACGTATGTATCAAAATTGTTGTTTCAAATGAACCCGTGTTGATTTATGCTTTTCGAGGAGACACTCCTTGAGTTTTGGCTGAATAGGCGGCGTGAATCTACTTCTTCCAGCAGCGACGAACCCTGGTTTCCAACACTAGTAGGGAGACTTTTTCAAAGCAATATGAAATGGCTGACTGGGGACCAAAATGATAATAAAAATGAGATTTATATAAATACCCAAATTTTTCTTTTATTCTACGGGGATAAAAGAAAATTAAAACAAAAAGTAATCAATTATCAACCAGTGTAAAATTCTCTTTCATAATGTTTTGTAAACTTGGACAAATAATAATAATAAAATGACCTGACCCAAGATACCTAAGTTTGGTTTCCATAGAGATAGGCGGTATTCGACTTTTTGAGCTCCGTATCGTTTTCGGTATTTTTCAGGGGGGTATACTTCGGTATCAGTTCGGTATTCGGTATCTGACTTCACCGAGATTTGCCAATATAAGAATAAGTTGATCTTGTATCATTCTACCACAGCTCCAAAAATGCCATTGCCAATGAGCTCAACAATGAACACAAATCATATCTATAGTAATTTTGTAATTTCTTCTAAACACCCAATAACCTTTAAAGGCCTATTTGAGACGTTTGCCGTGATCATGCCATCTTCAGGCGGTCCTGCTGACAATAAACAAATCACCTGGGCGGTGATTTCTAGTTAAGTCATAGCTTCCTGCTAAGGCAGCCAAGACATTGCTAGAAATCACTCTTAAGCTGCTGGACATATACATGTTGTAGTCTGTTTAGAAATCAGGACAATTGCCCAGGCCACTGAGGGTTAGCACAACTGAAAATAAAATCATCAATTTCTTTCATAAATATGAATCCTTCAACTGCTATCAAGCCTCAACAAGGCCTTATAAATAGTGAATGTAGGAACATTTTAAAAAACCAGACGGTTTCGGTATTCAATGATTGGTTCGGTTTTTCGGTATCCTCATGATATCGGTATCGGTACGGTTTTTATATATATTACTCATCTCTTGTTTTTCAAACTTCTCCTGAGAAGAAACGTCACAGTACAGTCCCAAGTTTGATCATTAATGAATCTAAGATTACAGCAATTCTGAACAGTAAACAATACCCCGAGTCGGGTCCTATCACTTTATATCCATTTATGATCGAACTCGTTTCTGTTCTACAATGTTCAGGCTATCGGGCGCCAATGGTGCCAACTGCACTAAAATATTTCGTTTGGCACCAAAAATTCAGCATTTGGCACCAAAATGTAGCATAAAAATATACATTTGGTAGGTCTCAAGCGCCTTGTGGTTCGTTATTTCAGTACATCGTTTTCGATAAAATCACTGCTTGACCCCACTGCAGAGGCAGGTTTCACACCTCTAACGTAATCTATAGGTAACAGCTAGGTATAACTATTTTTCTTTGATAATAGTTTGGTAATTCAATCTGATTCTTATCAAACATTTCTTTGTTACTTAATATTTTTATCTTGCTGAATCTTTTTATAATGCTTCTGAAAGATTATAAATTATTTGCTACTAGTTTATTTGGAGTGAATAAACAGTGAGTAAATAATAATCATGAAATTATTTTGTAAACATTAATTTTATTATTTATTATCTATATTTTTTATCATTTATGGGTTTTTGGCAACTAAAATGTTCAAAAGAATCAGGTAACACTAAATAAAAATATCGTACGCTGAGTGACACAAGGCGCCACCTGCAATACTTTAGCATTGCAGATGACATTTTGCAGCATTCAAGTTAAAGGTTTAATCTAGGGACAATTCAGTGTATCTGTCAAGGTATTGATTTCGATAGTGATTTGTATGAACACTACTCATGAGTTGTCATTGGTGCACCCTTCATGTATTGTAGTGGAGAATGAGGTCTCTGTAAGCGGGCAGTTGACTTGTAATGGAAAAAAATGGGAAGGATGTAAATAAAAGGATAGAGAGAACTACACTGTATTAATGTTATGTATCATCTCGAAACTTTACATCAGCCCAGTTGATTTGGGTTGATTTTTAACCCAACCTGATTTTAGAGTGAGTACAATGTTCAACTTCAAGCCTGTACCCACAGAACAGTAGCCGTGGCCTTGTCGTATCTATGCGTGGACAGTGATGTTCATACATGGGTTTACCAAGTAATAAAAATCATCTTCAGCAAAATTTTAATTACTGATGCACCGGACTGTACCCGGTGCTTTATTAATTAATTTTTTATGATTATTCCTATAATTAATGTTTGGAATGTAATATTATTGCGTCCGTGGAAATGTGGCCCACCCGTGGAAAGTCATCAGTCCACGGCCGCTGTACCGTGCAGGTTACAACATTATTTATTTCCTGCAACTTTTATAATGTTGTTTCTATAATATTATTTCAGTCAAATTCTCGGAGTGACTGTGCTTATTACCAAGTGGTTGCTCATCAATGATAAATATAGCGGGAGATTTGAAAATAAGCCCAAATTGAACTAAATTTTGTCAGGCGTTTTGTCGTAGTTTAAGCTGCGGCGATGGCCACCAATTTGTTCCGCAGTTTCCTACGTTGTACCTTGTGCATTGTTCAGTTGTGTCTGATGAGATTTCTCTTCTTTCCTCTCTCCGCCAAATAGCATTTATTACATAATTTGCACCTGGCATTACTATCTTCCAGAATTTCACGGGTAAGGTAATTCCACACAGCTTTTTTTCTGTGTCTGCCATGATTGTTTTGAGCAATTACGCGCGTGGAAATTCAAAACCCGAAAATGCTGTTCTGTATAGCCAGCAGCGGTTGTGGTTTTCATTTTTTTTTCACAACCGACACCAACCTAGGTATATAAGTTTAGGGGTCGATCATTGGTGGGGAAATTGTCCCATCACTTTTGGGTAGCATCACATGTGAGGGTGATTATGTTATAGGTTGCCGTCCTGTTGGTGGTGGCGTAAATGCCTGCCCCGGGGGTAGAAAGAGACACATTTCCTGCAACACAAGGACCCCTTCGAAAAGTTGGGCCACAAAACTGCTGCTTCCGATAACACTCCACATACACATTTCACGGCGAAGGTAACAGTGTGCGTGCGCCGTAGGCGTGAAGGGGGCTTAGACCATTTCGACCTTTGTGTTTGGAAATAAAGAATTGACAAAAGTTAGCAGAATTTCTTACCGCAGTACTGATGAAAGGAAGCGGTTCTGGCTGGGATCTGATGTGCTGGATATTCTGGGAGTATAGTCTGCGACTTCATTGGTTTAGAGTATTTGGTTATTTGAAATCCAGGCACGCAGATTCTGTGTCGGGCTAGTGTGTTCTTCGGGCAAGCAAAGTATGCCGGTGTTTCTTGGTTCTTGTAGAACAACAAACAATGTCCTCAGGCGGTATTATTGAACCAAACCGAACTTCGCAGGTTCGGGTACCATCCTGCATATTTCCATTATTGTTAAGGGTCGGGATCTTTACATGTCGGTTACAAAAAGGCCTAATGGGTGGGTTCAGCTGGACCAGCGCTCTCAACCTGAAGGGTTGATGAAGGGTGGTACCACCATCGTGGTCGGACTGAAGGATGATAAAGGAGAATATCCGTAGCTGTTATTGGAAAAAGCGTTTGTGTTGTGTTTTTTTTTTGCCTGCTTGGGTTGTTCTGTGCAGTTTTGTTGGTAGAGTGGGGCAGGGCGAGTTTATGTCCTCGGGCAGCTTGTCGCCAAACGTGCCTATCACTCGGCATCTTCTGAGACACGGGAATACAGGCTAAACCTATCCGAAGTTTAGCGCCCCCAATGTCGCTGAGTTTATGGGTTTTTTTTTCACTTTCACCCACTATATTCATTCAGTTCCGCGTGTAGTTGACTGCCTTGTTGAGTCGGTGAGAGAGTTTAGGCTGATTTAGATGGTTTCCACATTCATCATCTCATGAAGTACGGTTATTGTTGTGTCGTCGCGCAACACAGAGCGCTTAGATTTAGACAATTTGAAGTTTGTTGATGTGGTTCTTGGCGATATTAGAGGTCACTATCGCCCCGTATTCCATTACCGGTCTCATATAACCTTTGTTGAGTCTAATCAGGACTTCTGAGGCACTCTTCCCATCCCCATATTTTACCGTTGATCATTTTGCGGAGATGAATTTGTTTTCTGACTTTGTGGACTGTGCAAGCATATTGTTTAGCTATTGCGAGGCGGCGGTCCGGGGTGATGCAGTTTAGTTTGGTTTCTTTTGTTTCTGACATTTCTTCACCAAAAGAGTCAGTTTGATTTTAGGGAATGTTTTCCTTTCGGTTATCAGGAGTTTTTGCGTTTTAGAAACATTGATACTGATACGCCATTTGGCGAACAATCTCTCGAGTTTGTCGAAGGCGGCTTGGAGTTGTCCTTGGAGGAAATTAAGAGGGAAGCACCAGAGATATTTATCAACAGCGTAACAGAAGATATTAACCTGGTCACGTCTATTTCACTGATGTCATTGGCATAGATCGTAAACTGGCGTGGGATGAGAACGGACCCATTAGTGTCCTTGCCGCGAGCTCCACCACGTTCGATACTGCATGATTAACTTTAACTTCGATGAGGCGTTCAAGAAGAAAAGAGGATAGCAAGACACTGGGTCAATGCGAAGCGTTAATATAGGTTCCTGAACTTGCTCTCCAATTCTTGTAAATATATATGCCTAAACAACACTTGTCTTTGACACACCCTATTTATGTCAACCATATTAATCAACAATTAAACCCTACTTAATTGACACTATCACTGGGCTTGAGTGCTTTCGTGAAAATGGGCCGTTATCTCTGCCCGAAAAGCCAGCTGATTATTTCGTTCTACGCTTAGTTATAATAATATGGTTCTTTGATGGTGTTTTTGTCACCATTCGTGCTCTTTACGCTCACTTTAAAAATTAATCCAAATCAAATGGGTTGAGGGACTATGAGCTCAGTTGGGTTCATATTCACTCAGCCCAGTTGTTTTGAGTTGATTTTTAACCCAACTAATGGCTTTTACTTTCATACATGCAAACGGAAATTATTTCATTTTTTTACCAATCGGAGGCATGTAGTACCAAATCAAAAGATCCGTACAACTGATAAGGGGAACACCGATGTTGCATATGTTGTCTTTGTGGCCAGCATGATTGGCTGTTTTTGACAACTTTAACGTCGAGAAATGTGGTGTGGGTGACTGTGGGCGACGCAACATGTTTGGGAATTACCACTCGTCCACGTGGAGGACACTGTGTAAGATTCCTGTAGTTGGTTGTCGTCTGTAGCGGTTCAACTCATCTCTAAAAAAGAATGAATGTGTTCGCGGAGTGCGTTCTATTTTCCTTGAGTACTTCTGTAGATTCGACTTAGTCATTAAGGATTAGAAAGAGTGATTTGAGCTACTTTAGACTTTTTCTCGATTAGGTCGTGCCTCATGCACATATTGAATATGGTAGGTTACTCGCCATAGCGATGTGTTCAATTGACTAGGAGTACTTAGAGAGTTTTTCATCTTATTCCCATTTTCCTATGTATATTGGGCTAAAATGATTTCGGTGTTTTCCCGTCTTTATTACGCGATACTTTGTATTTGGCTGTAGTGTTTTCGAGTCCCTTTGCCTATCTCCGACCCAGTTTCTTCTTCCAAAAATAGTCTAACATTTTCATTTTCGACCTCTTGTCAACCTCATACTATGCATTACAATTACTTGCTACAATTTCGCCTTGGCCACTGATGTTTATTTATTACCTGAACAGCACGTCTGCGGAAGAAAAATGGTCTGCTGTATCATTTGTTTATTTATTGGGGGTTTAACTTGACTGTTTGCTGTATCAATAACTGAGTCAGTCACTGATCTACGGAACAGCAGCCGTGTCAACCGGAACGACAGGGTTACTTGGTAGAACCAGGGGCCGACCCGGGAATATAAAATAAAAGCAGCCTCGTCCTCGATTCGATCAGATCGCAATCAAGTCGATACCCACTTACACCAGTCGGTCGAGCTTTCCAAAACACAATTTCGCGATTTCAAGACCGAATGAACCAAAAACAAAATAGCGTATATGAGTTGTTGTTGTTGTTTATCATATTGTATCACTTGTGACATAGGGCAACGCATTTCACTGCAAATAACTGTCAGCGAGTTCATGACCTTGACACCTTCAGCTCGCATTAAGTGACGATATATCCCCTTCCATCCTGAAAAATTTAATACTGTACTGTGGTCACAAAACCGGTCTAATTCATGATCATGTCGTGATCCTATCGCGTCACATCAACTCCTGTGGGTAGAGATGTTCGTAATTAAAAAAACGTCGAAATCAAGACCACACCGAGAAAAACAAAAAAAAAAAAAATAAAATAGCATCTCATATTCATGTACTTTTATTTCTCTGGCGACGAATGAGATTCTGCAGTGTTGGGGCAACTTGGGGTGGACAGCTGACAGATTCTTTAGGTCGGATCGCGATTCAGTCGCGATCCGGCCGGAATTCTCTGTCCGCTCATGTTTTCACAGTGCCGTAAAATGGATGTCTAAAAAACACAATCCCGATTTGTTTTTACTGGCAACTAGCAATGATCTCTGTCCGTTTCAATTTTATAAACATTTACCAAGCCCAACGGTCGAAAATAATTTTCGACAACCCGGCAAAAGTTCCGATGAAACGTTTAGTAAGGGCCTGCCCTCCCCTCTCCTCTAGCCCTGCCGGTTAGCATAATAAACGGCAGAGATAGGATGCATGCTGGTGTTTATGTATTATTTCCCATGACCTTGATTCTCGGCTCTGAAACTTAGTTACTGTAAAAAAAATAATTATTTTGCCGATGAAAGTGAAACGTTTGATAACACTTGGTTAAGAGGACGACGGAATATTAGCAGTTGTTTATTTTCATCTTTCTCCTTATTTTCATGAAGAAAACATGCGATACATTTAGCATTGATTACTGCAGCACATGCTTCAGTGAACAGCTGATTGTGCTTAACATTGTAACAGGCTAATTCCATTAATCTTATGGTCATCAAGAATCTACATCCATATTTATTTGATAAACTGCCCAAATAGTTCTATGACCTGTTTTAAAAAGTACTCTTTGAATCCAAATAACATAATAGTTGAAAAAGATCAAAACAGAGAGATAATTAAGCCAGTTTTATTTTCATCTCGTTACAGAATCAAAATAGAGACGTAATGTTTGCGAAAAATGTTCCATTGAAGGTGCTGCAACCACCGGTTTTAATTAAACCAACCAATATCTGGTCACCAGTAGTTTCTTCTGCGCATGTAACAGCTCCGCCTTCATCACCCTGCAAGGAAAAGTTAAGATTTGAAAGATGTCTTTGTCCTTCAGGTAAAGGAACATTTGTTGTTTAAAAGTGAAATCTTTCTTTCTCTTACAGCCACTAGACTTGCTGAGTGTCAAATTATCTTGAAATTATTAGAAAAATGAAATGTAGAATTGCCAGTAGCGTCCGTTTTATGGCTCTTTTTGCACTCTGGCTCTTTCCCCATCCGTGAAAGGTGCCAGACACGAAACAACTTTTCATACAACTCCAACAAAGAAATAAATTCCAATAAAATAAAGAGAGGCTATAACACAACAGCACACTCGACACATACGAATTCGCGAAGAGTATATATATGTTACAGGGAATCTTTCAAAATCAGGGAAAGTATAGATTTTCGAGAATGCAGATTCCCCGAAAGATCGGTACAAATGAGAGAGATTCCCTGGAAAGGTTTTTGGCATTTCCAGTTGGGTGACTGTGAGGAAACTAAACCCTATGAATATATTTGTGAATGTTTTTTTCGCTACTGGTCGGCGGTGCTATTGCATGTAGTACAGTCTAAACTCAGTTGGGTTACAATGAACCGAAATCAACTGGGTTGAGTGAATATGAACCCATATGGGTTCATATTCACCCAACCTTGTTGATTTGGGTTCATTTTAACCCAACTGATTTTAGCGTATAAATACATCAAAGTCAGGAGGGAAGTAATTTTACTCAGTTATAAGTTGAGTATAAAATTCAATACATTTCATATTATATGCGGCATAATCACATGACTGGTTTGGCAAATACAGTTTCAAGAGTCTTACTGTTGATTAAAGTTGCCGGATGGAGGTGCAGGGCTTATCCATAGTTGAATACCCATTCACGATTTTCCTTTGTTCTTTTCTATACCCACCTTACAACTGATTAAAATTACTCCTTCCGGACATTGATGTATTACCCACCCACAATAACAATTGAAGATAAACCCCAATTCCTACCCCATTGACTTATATTTTACGCCCCCATGCTGCCCCATCCTTGTGATTTCATCTCAGCCTGGGGTCGGTCATTGCTATCTTTTTACATTCACACATATGATTAAGAACATGCATTATCCATGAATGGAAATTTTCAAGCAGACTATAATATTGTCTTTGTGTTTTTGTGTTGTATGGACCTGCTTCAGTTATATCATTGATGAATTTTCTATATTCATCTTTTGGAATTAGTCAATATTTTGTTGGATCAACAATACAGCTTAAGCAATTTAGAAAATTATCAATATTCGTCAATTCGAAAATGCTTGGTCAAGATGGACCCCACGAGGAATATTCCAAAAACGAAATCACCCCCTCCCCATCATTACTGCCCACGTTGGGGCGTGAAGAATTATTTAGACCGGTGGTCAAAAAGTAAACATCTTCAGTCAGTCGAGAAAGCAAGGCTACTTTTCGAGATATTGAAGGATACCATATGATCTTGGGCACTGGAGATGTCTTAAACGATATCTTCTTCGACTGAAGGCGATAGTGGTGAATCTACACTCTTTATTTTATTTAATGCTAGGAAAGAATACTGCCACTGTTGTATCATGAACACGTAGGGTTCTAAGTTAGGTTAGTTGTTGCAGTAGAACGTGTCCATCTATAATTGTCTTTGTTGCAAGTTTCTGGAGATTGTCCATATTTCCAAAAAATTGTAACAAAACAAATCAATTTGTTCGCTAAAAGTGTGAAAGCAAATACGAGGTTCTAGCAATTAATCGGTTATCCGATTGATGAACCGGGCGGTTAATCGTATCTTGTTACAGGGGTCGTTTGAGATGCTGTTTGACTTTGATTGGTTGTTTAATTACAGATCAGAAACAAACAGTATCACAGAGTAAAGCAACACACTTAACAAATATCATGGTAACTGACAAGGTTTGTCGCAATAACGTACAGGAAGTAGATATTAATCGATGGACAGCAGCGACTGGAATGGAATCCAGCCCCGGACCAACCCGTATTTTCACATTTACGATGTTTAGGTAGACTTTATGTGTATAAGGGTGATTCTGTCTCTGCGTGAAGTTGTGTGTGAGATATTCGAAATGACTAAGGCCTGAAATTTTGAAATTCTATTTTTCAATACCATTGTGTTTTAAAACCAGAACGCATGCTGTTTTTAGCCATACCATTTATAAACTATGATAGTGCGCTAAAATATGCAATATGAAGTGGCCATCATTTTGGTTTCTTCGATATAAATTCGTTGTGATTGTAAACGAGTTCAATACTATATTAACATCCCAAATAACGCTGTATACTTGAGTTTGAATGGGAGATATCAATGTGCCTTATTACAGATTTCTTGGAAATTTAATTACAGATGAAATACCATGGTGTTGAAGTTCTACTTAGAACTCACGTCTCAGGTTCTGTCAAATAAAAGGGCGTGACACTTCGAAATATCCGATTATTCGATTCGAGTCGGACTGATTGGGAAATGTTTCGAATCGTCGACATGTTATCCAAAACTCCTACAAAGCGTCTCCTCTTGAACTATTCATCTGTTATCAGGTCTCCTGTACAGGAGACCTGATAACAGAAGAAGAGTTCACGGAGGTTCCGCTTCCAAAATCACTTTGATTTCGTTTCTTGTATATTCCGCAATTTAATGACTTATCCAAACTTGAACGGGAACTGATAATTTGCTAAATTCAACGGTTGTGCAAAACCTACAACTTAAAAATTTAAATTCCAGATCCGATTCGTTTCTAAATCCTCTGCCTGATGCGAGTTTCAATTTGACTCTAAATTTGAGTCTACAGGACTCTACCTTTAAAAGCATAAGTGCAGAGTTCCAGCTCACTGATTGGCACATGTTGAAGACAGATGTCCCTTAGAAAAACTTCATACTGTATCGGCGTTTTGTAGGATAAACCGTCGGGTGGGTGGATGGTAGAAGTTAAACAAATATACCAAACCACGACGAGACAATTACGCAACACATCACACAGAAAGTGGTTAGTGGGTATATACCACAATTGATGTGTGTATTCAACGTTACTCGACACAATGCAGACACTGACAAATGTGCTACAGTACGACCGCCGTGGACTGGCCACTTTCCACGGGTGAGCATTATTTCCGCGGATTCAATAACATTAGATTCCAAACACTAATTAGCCCTTTGAGACTTTAATTATCTTGACGTTCAAACATCTCTGGGAATTCAGTTTCTTCAACCTTTTTCAAAATGTGACGTCAAATGACGGGAAGTACAAATTACAAGGTATTTTTCGCATTAGTGATTAACTGGTTGAGGTCTAGATTATTTTGAGGGGTCTGAATTTGTTATTGAAAAACTTGTTTTATTACAAATTATTGGAGAGTGCCCACGGGCACTCTCCAATAATTTATAATAAAACAAATTTATATAAACAAACTACTATTTCTGTTTGACTGAATATGAAATATAAAGAAGGAAAGTGTTGGCTTTTTCCCTGGTATCCTCATTTTTTGAAAGCTCTGATAGTGGCTTCTATCTCTCAACCAGTTATGAAGTCTTGACAACAAGATTATATTAGTATTTTAAGCTGCGATAACATTTGGTTCAACGGTTGTCACTGAGCACTATTCAGGAGAAATAGGAATTGAGGTAAAAACTTTAAAAAATCGAAAAATAATAACAAAACAAATGACCGCAATGTATCAACGCGCTGTTTGATTTCGTACGTCATAAGACGTACACAAGTATCAACGCGCTGTTTGATTTCGTACGTCAAAAGACGTACAAAAGTATCAACGCGCTGTTTGATTTCGTACGTCATAAGACGTACAAAAGTGTCAAAGGGTTAAAGGAATTATCCTCCGGTGCTTTATTAATTAAAATTTTGCTGATGATATTTGTATTACCTGAGAAACGCATGCGTAGACATAACTGCCCTCGAGTGGATTACTACCAGTCCACGGCGACTGTACTGTAGATTCACATTAGAATGTACCCAACATTTCTGTTTCTTTTTTCTCAAAAAGTTATATAGGCACGCAATTGTTTGTATTTTCGCTTGTTTTGTTCAATTATAAAATCCTGTTTCGAAATAATTCGAAAGTATCAAGCTGTTGAATTGAATTGTTTGTTCGAAATCTATAGGCTGATGAAATCGTAGATTCATTTCATTCGCAGGTTGAAAATACAATTCCACAAAATACAATTGTGAACGTTTTAAAGGTATTGATCCTATCCTAATCCAGTGAATCAAGAAGAACTATACTCAGAGGCAGCAGTAACCCAATAGCACAAGATTGAACATTCACGACAAATAATTCCGTACCTGGAAACACGGACACAGATAAACTTAGTGAAAAGTTGACAAAAATGTGTCACTTGATCGTTGATAATACAACAACCGCTCAAACAGCCAAATAATCTGTTCCACTTAATTCTCATTACCCACTGTTTATACTGGGAGTAGAGATGGGCAATATACCACAAAAGCGAACCGATGTCGCGGGAATACCGAAAAACCGACCCGAACAAATTGTTGAATACCGAAAAAGTCTAAATTTTCAAATTTTTCAACATTCGCTATTTATAAATCCCTGTTGAGGCTTGACAACAGTTGAAAGGTTCATTTTCATGAAAGAAGTGACTGATTTTCTTTTCAGTTTTGCTAACCCTCAATGGACTGGGCAACTGTCCTGAATTCTAGACTACATACAACCTGTACACGTCCTATTGTTTAGCAGTGATTTCTAATCAAGTCTTGGCTGCCTCAACAGTCAGCCAATACCTGACTAGAAATCACTGTCCAGGTATTTTGTTTATTGTTAACAGGACCTCCTAAAGATACCATGATCATGGCACATGCTCTGATATCTCAAACCTCCGAAATAGGTCCTTTACCCAACGAATCGCCCGCATCCGCCCCCGTAATATGCAAATTCAGCAGTTGAAAAAATATTATTTTTCAAAAATTTCAACAAAACCATATCATGTGACCCCTCCTTGGAACGAGCTCGTCGAGCTCGTTCCAACGAGGGGTCACATGATATGGTTTTGTTGAATTTGTTTGAAAAATTTAAAAAAAAATGATATTTAAAATAATAAATTTTAATATCGTCTGCGTTGGGTAAAGGGTTAAATGTTTAGGTGTGTTTAGAACAAGTCACAAAATTTCTATGGATATGACTTATGAACGTAAAAGAATACCACTGTTGAGCTCATTGGCAGTGTCACGGCAGTGCCATTTATATCATCGTGGTAGAATGATACTACAACAACTTATTCTGTTTTTCCTGATGCGAATTCCTCTTTGGTATTTTCAGCAAATCTCAGTCAAGTCCAGATACCGATTACCGAACCGATACCGAGGTTTCACCCCCCCACCCTAAAAATACCGAAACCGATTCCGAACTCAAAATTGCAATACCGCCCATCTCTAACTGGTAGAGAGGAGAATTTAGAGAGACAAGTGATCGTAAAACTCTAATATTTGGAAGTACGGTACTGTGGTCTCACACGCGGTCTCTTTCTCGATCAATTCGCCTTCTGACCGCTACACACCAATACCAGTGGGTAGAGAGTTCATATTTCTTTTATTGATGTTTAACGACACTTCGACAGCTAGGGTCACCTCATGTAGTTTTACGTGTGGTGGAAGCCGGAATAAAGTGCCGCCGATTTGCGACGAGTAATTGTCCGATTCCCCAAACGAACTAACTCCACACAAGCAGGGTTAGCATTAGTTGAAAAACAGTTCACCATCAATGCGCATTAGGCCTTAGTACACAGCGCCGCATGAATGAAATACTGTTAAATCAAGAAAAACAAAAGAAAGTAACTTCCAAAATTCAATGTTCAAGCATTTCCGGTTTCTACAGTTTTGTGGGTAGGAGAAATAGCAGATAATTTCGAACAGATAGCGACCAAGTGGCGATCCGACCAGAATTCTCTGTATAGTTTTGAAATCACAATACTGTAAACTGTTTGCATATAGTGAAATGTTTTGTTGAATAATTATATAATTATATAATTATGCTGGTCTCGTCTGGCAGGCAAAACATGATGATGATGACTTGATTCAGTAGTATACGATACAATGACTGAAGAAAACAGGACAATAAATACACACTGAACGAACAAGAAAATACATATGTACGATACATTCAGATGGGCTGGCTGCATACTGCTAGGAGAAGTCTTAGCGAAATTGGCTGTCTTCCCAACTTCCGCTTTGAAATAAAATTATGAATGAGTATAAAAGGTTTTGCATGTTGATTGACAAACACGAACTGTAAGAGTGCCATAGGCTATTGAGTTCAGTGCTAATTTGGGGAGCATGAAACATTAAATAAGAAATACACACGGAATCATAAAGTCAATACAACGTATTAAACTTTTAAGATTAAGAAATCGAACAAGCAGAGATTGTATGGGGTTTTGTTATAAGACATTTTCGTAGTGGAGTCCTCTTCCTCGCGCAATAAATTAAATTCTAGGAAAATGCAAAAATGCAGAAGCAATGTATCGGCAAATGGACTTCTGTATTCACCCAAACGTCCACTAGGTGTAACTTGTCTCTCTCTTCTTATTCTTCATTTTACCACATCTGCTCTATCATCTCGAAGGAAAGCTACTTTTTAACACGCCCATTCTATGAAATCCTCATCAACAGCAACACTAAACCATGCGGAAAATAAAAATCTGTTCCGCACATTAGCGCGAAACGGAAATCGTTGACGGACTATTTTTAAATAGAAGCGAAATTTCACTGAAATTTTCTACAAATCGTGCACCACAATTGCAATTTGATCCCTAGCAACAGCCCAAAATCGTCTCCTGAGTTCCAATGTGTTCTATGTGCCAGTAGGCACATTGAACACATTGGAACTCAGGGGAGGGAATAATAACACGCGTTCCCTTCGCAAATTTGGTAGGCGATAAAATGTGTTCTTGGTGTTGACAGTTCTCAAATGAATTGCAGCGTGGCCTTCTAATAATTGTTTTTTATGGTCTTGGTGCTTGTAATAAATACAAAACGACACAGGTATGTAAATGGGTTAATCGATATAGCACTTGTGCCATCGTGGAAGGATAAAACTCGGTGCCTGCGACCTCTTCAATCTTTTCGCGCTGGCACTCGTGTCATATCGATTAAACCATTCACATACGCGTGTCGTTCTGCGTATAAACTGGTGGTTTTGTTATAGTCCCCCTCCACGCGTCGTAAACTGTCTGATAACGACGTTACTGGTGGATTTGAAGTGAGGATTGTGTTAGCAATTGACTTTAACTGGTAGAGTGCTGGAAGCCCATTTTTGGGCTTTATTCTGAAGTGCAGGTACCCCAACTTAAGGGCTTCATATTCTGTGGATGTGCTTCATATTATCTTTGAAGTATAATTATTTAATCCACATGTCTTTGCCTTGTTACAATTTGTGGAATCTCCCATAAATTGTAACAACGCAACGACATGTAAACAAATTTTAACAGCCAAAAATAATTTAGCACTGTACCAGTTAAGAGGAGATGAAGGAATATTGATCTGCACTTTCGATATATTAGTTACCTGTTTTTGATGTGCCAGTAATAAAATAGCCAAACAATTTACGTTATTGCCTTGTCATATGAACACAACCAAAATTACTATCTCCGCACATCGACCATTCTATTCATTCCTGAATTTGGTTGAGACTGTTTTTATATTCTTTCCATATTTCATGTTTTGTTAATTACATGTAAGTTGCAATGACGCGGTAGGTAGTGGTACTTACCACACAAGAGGAAGACTGCGACTGAGGTGCCGATGTACAACCCACGAATTTCTCATCGATGTAATTTAAATTTAGTCCACTTGGTTTGTAGGTCTGTAAGAAGGATAAAATGCCAGAGCACTCCGCTTCTGTGGAAACGACCACTTTTCCAGTTCTCAGAATCGGTGCTGGTCCCAAATTGTTGTCTGAAATAAATATCACACCTGACATGGCTGCTAAAGAAAGATATATTCACAAATGACACTGGCAATGAAAGGATTGTTTTAAAATCTCGCCTGTTTTTTTTTTGTTTTTTTTTTATGTGGGGGGGTGGGGGGGTTGATCTTTTTTTGTTCGTCGAAAAGTATAGAAAACTACAAGACTTAGGTTCATTCGAATTGGGAAATTTGAAAGGCGATTACGCCCACAAAATGCGAGCCGATTGCGCCCGCACGTTTTTCGCCAGCAAAGTCTCCAGATCGGTTGTGTCCGCAAACCGATTACGACTGCAAAAAGCAAGCCGATTGTATCAACACGCGAGACTATCGTATCCACTTGTAGATCTCTGTCGATTACGTCGTCACGAAAAAAGTAGATTGTACGTACAACCTGATTTCTTCCGCAAAACGTAAGCAGAGTGTGTCCGCATGTCTGTCTGGTCGATTTTTGAGTACGTGCATGTCATGTGATTTCGGACACAATAGATTCAGTAAACAAATTCGCCTGTAGAAGTGTCTTTTATCGTGATAAGGAAAGTTTGCGGAAACGTAAATGGTTCAATCCGTCCTGCAAACAATTAAAACAACAAATGGAAAATGTATTAAAAATATGAAACAAAACCCATTCAACAGATCTTTGGTGATAAAATATTTTGCTATTAAAAAGCTTATAGATGAGAAACTAAACGAAAATCTAAATTATATTTTAAAAACACAAGTAAAAGTTTTGGAAAATATGAATCAGCTGATCCCAAATAATATTATTGACAGTTAATCAATCAAATATGATCGCAGCTCTAATGATCCGGATCTTGATAAAACAGTAGATTTCCTCAGTAGATTATATTTTTGTAAACCTGCCCGCGGGGGTCATGTTTGTGCCTATACCAATACTTTGCTACAAATAGATCAGCCCATTAACTGGCTGAGGGCTAGATTATTTTGGGTGGTCTGAATTTCTTATTCAGAATCTGTTTTATTACAAATTATTGGAGAGTGCCTATAGGCACTCTCCAATAATTTGTAATAAAACAGATTTATATAAACAAAATATTTTTTGCATTTCACTGAATTTGAAACATGAGCAAGGAAAACATAGGCTTTTGCTCTGGTACCCTTACTTTTTTGAAAGCCCTTATAGTGGCTTCTAGCACTTAACGAATTAACTACTGAAGTATAACAGACGATGAAATAGTATCTGTGGTAAAAAAACCAAAGAAAAGAAGACAAAAAAACCCCAAAAAGACAAAAACAACAAAAAACAAACCCCCCCCCTCCAAAAAACAAAACAAAACAAAACAAAACAAAACAAAAAACAACCCGTCCAGATCATATTTCGAAAGATATCTGTTGAAAGTCATTTTCCCAGTTATTATTGACGAGATAGGACCTTTATTTAATCAAATATTTGAATATAGATGTAACCCAGCTTGCTCGAGACAGAAAACGAGATAGGCGACAGGTAAAGATTTCAATGTTGTTGACTCTAAAACCTACAGTCATGCTCGATAGTCTGTGCAAAAGTATTGAATTCGTCAACATAATTCATGCCCAACATACTCAGACAACGGTATAGTAGATTGTTCTATCTGCACCATCAGTTCCCAAAAGCGACGTTCCAACGAGGGGATGTAAGCTATACTTTGGAAGCAAAAATGAAGATGCATGTACTAACAATCTGATAGAATGAATAACTGACGTTTTTCTGTGAATTGTACAGAACGAAGGTGGCCTCGACGTCAGGTAAACAAAGATCTCATATTATACCACAACCTTCACCAGTACCTGTCTGCGACATCAAATATTCAGATTTAGGATCGAATCAAATACCGAATTGAATCAAGCAGAATGTTTCCGATCGATGCGAATCCGGAAAAGAATCTTACTAATTTTCAAGTTACAAATATTGCACTTTTTTACAGCCGTGCATACTGCCAGACTTCATTCAAGGATTGTATTCAACAGTGACTCGTCCATGTTGGCATGTCAAGCACAAAAAGCAGAATGTTTCAGATCGGAATCAAAGCAGTTTTGGAAGCGGATCATGCTTGAAGTCTTCCTGTGTCATCAGGTTGGTCATCAGGTTGCTTGTACCGGAGACTTGACGATAGAAGACGAGTTCAAGTGAAGAGACTTGGTAGTATTTTGAAAACATATCGATGATCAGAAAATTTCCCGGGCTCGAATCGAATCATCGGGACGAATGCGAATCGAAATATGTTTCGAAGCTTCGCAGGGCCATAATATACTACCCTATTATAATGTTAGAACGTTTCTTTTCATGTTCTATCGGTCGAAAATACCTGAGTTTGTGTGATTTCTGAAATAAAACCTGAAGCAGCTCTTCGCTGCTTCAGGTTTTATTTCAGAAATCACACAAACTCAGGTACTATCGACCGATAGAACATGAAAAGAAACGTTCTAATTATTTTATTATGCCGAACAAAAAATAACTTCCATTGTTAAGCGTTAACTGCAACATGCCATCAATCTTGTAACAACAATGTAGTCGAATCCAAAAACATGACGTCATTTCGAACGAATGACGTCTCTTCGAAAATGACATGTCACAAGTGCCGTCGCTTTTGGAGTTTCTACATCACCAAATGCCAGTGTTTACAACTGCATCATGCTGTTCATGTTGTAATTCATTCTTAATGCTTGTGTGGTATACATTAATGGAATATAAATTCATGTTTCTCGGACGACGACAGTTGATAGAATTAAGCGGAGTGGAACAATTTATTTTGAACTTGAGCCGGAGGCTCAGTGAGGTCGAGGAGTACTAATCTTGTGGAAATATAATTGATTGAAGTCATAACTCATATTCAGGATTCACTGAAGTGGTGAACAACACGTGAGTTTATAATATTTCTGATTCTTTTGAATTCATTGTGTGCAGTTAAAATTGAAAACACACCCACTGAAGATGATATATTTGTTGGTAAGTTTGTGTCTACCGGTGTTGAAAAAAGTTAAACGGACACGGAGCCAGCGTTTGGTGTTGAGAAATTCCAATCGACTCTGATCAATGGAAGTGGCGCTTACATTTTCTTCGTTCTCTTGTCTCCAGGGAAGAACGTTCCGATAGTACCCGTGTTTTGCCCCAAAACTCCAGTACTATGACTTGTAGAAGGTGTCAATTTAACCAATCAAGGCTGGTGTTACAAACGTGAGGCATAATAAAGATTGATAGGACCGTCCGTGTTGGAGTGACAGGCGGACGTCACTACTTGTCGTCACAATAGCACAGTGTCGTGCTAGTGCAATAATAGCTGAAAAGAGGTTGATCGCGTCCCGGAAATAAGGTAAAAAATTAGAGTTAGGAAAATAATATTCTGAACCGCGAGAATGGTTTTCGAAACCTCCAGCACAAGCATGCCTGTGAAAATAAGCATACCACTTTGAGGATGATCTATAGAAAGAGAAAGTTAAAAAAGATATCACAATTACACACAACTTTTATTTGGCTGGATAATTTCACTGGCAGAATGTGTCCTCATCACTTCCAAGTTAAAAAAGCCAAACAGATTAATAGAGAAATGTATTACATCATCTAAACTTTTCCGACCATTACACAAATAATTTAATGACGGTAATCCACGACCATTCAGTAGGATTCCAGAAGTAATTCCAGGCTCTCGCAGTTCAATTTTCACGCGGAAGTTGAATCCCAACCTCTCGTCAGAAAAGCAGAAAGAAACAAAACCACCCACAGTGAATGATACAGTAGTTTCGAACCGTTGTTTCAATAAAATTTGATTATTGAATAATTCAAAACATCTTCTATTTTGAGCGGACGGTCTACCAAATGGAGTATTAATCTTAACAACGTAATTCGAGGCCTTATTGGAAACATTTTTTTTTGTATCGCGTAATTTATAGGATTTTAAATCAAGGAATATATAGAATCAACTCCTCTCCAGTTTACAGTGAAATTTCCGACAGTAAATTAAGTCTGGACCTGACCGAAGGCGAGGTCCATTCCAAATTTACTGTACTTGTTTCGAAATGTTCCCTGTAAACTGTGAAGTCGTTCTCGATACATAATGCTGTTATTTTGTGAGGTAGATTCAACAAACGCCCAAGGAAAACATTGATAAAGAATAAAATTAACGCATGTACACTTCATACAGAAGAAGCATGTTGCAAACAAATGTTAGTTAAATGTATTTGACTCTTCCTATAATTATTTCTTCTGAATTTCCTGAAAACGTTTTGTGTTAAACTGCCTTTCACGCGGAAAGTCAAAGATACAACTACACGAGCCATCACATGTTATCCTCTAACCCTTTACCTAACGTAACGGCCAAAACCGGCCAGCGCTATTCTCAAAAATCGCCAATTAATTTTCATTATTTTTTTCATTTTGTGTCTCAAAAACATAGGTTATGACCCCTCGTTGGAACGAGCTCGTCGAGCTCGTTCCAACGAGGGGTCATAACCTATTTTTTTGAGACAAAAAATGAAAAAAATAGTTATTCAAGAATTATTTTTGCAAGTGTCGTCTGCTTTTCAGGTTAGGTAAAGGGTTAAAGGTATAGTATAATGTATTACTTACTGGAAGTAGATCCCCATCCTGTGATTCGGCAGTTGGTACGATCAATTCTTGCGGCAGGGTTCCTGGATTTCAAACATGCAGGTGCAATACATTTGCTGTAACGCTGAATGGGTTTATCCAGTAACACTTTCATTACACCAGTGCTGCCTGGTGAGAAAACGAGAAATGGTTTGAACAAGTGTTACTTATTAGATATTCTTTTCCAGAATTATCCATTGTCGACCTCAGCTGATATGAATTCAAACTAGGCTGATATGACGCCAATCTCGGTCGATATGATTAGAGTTAGCCCCCTTGATTCGTTACTATGCGTACTATTTTGTTTACAGCGAAATTGTTCACCGTTATTCGTCGAAAGCAACCAATCAGTAAAATTGGCGTTACCACACTCTAAAATCAGCTGGGTGAAAAATCAACCCAAAATCAACTGGCTTGAGTGAATATGAACCCCATTGGGTTTATTTTTAACCCAAACGATTTTAGCGCGTCGGCAAATGGAGAAGCTTTTGTATGGCGAGGAATTGATGATGGCAATATATAAGGGGCAGGTGGAAGAAGCGAAAATGAATGAAGAGAGTTCTACACGAAATTCAACGCAAACCAGCCATTCAGGGTAGCTGAACTAGAAGAAAGGGGACCTAAGGTCTTCATAAAAAAGAATGAGAAACAAAAAAACGTCAGAAAACTGTAACAGATGTGAAAACAGTTTGTAATTATTTGTTTTGGTTTAATAAAAAAAGAGGTTATTACTTGGTTAATATCACATTGGCCTAGATATCAGCCCTCGGTTACCTTCGGTCTCAGGCTGATATCTCGTTCGATATGAAAGTAACCAAGTAATATCCTCCATATCAACAAATAGCTCCACCTTGAAAAATAAAAGAAAATAATCATTCTTAGTGTTCCTCGCCCACGCGAAAAAAGAATCTTTTTGAAAAAAACATTCAGATATGGACACACAAAGTAGATCTTCTGTTTCTCAGGCCATTATTTGTGAAATTGCATGCGGGCGAGCGGTTTTTTATTTTATTTTGTATTTCAGTAATTACTTCTTTGCCATCAAAAATTCGTGTTCTTGATTCAAGTTTTAGGCCTCATAATCTACAGAATAGCATGGGTGGTGGTGTATTTCACCCCTTGAGAGCAAGAAGGCTTTGCAATGCTAAAGCATTGCAAAGCCTTCTTGCACTCAAGGGACAAATTCATCAATTTTTTTAACTTGGGTAAAATATCAGACATAAACCATTTAATTTTAATTTTTTTAAGTTAAATTGGTTATAAAAAGAGAGCATGCGGCAGCCAAAAGGACCATGCGGGGTGGCCTGAGAAACAGATTTTTTATTTTTTTAGGCCTATTGTATTATTTTTGCAGTTGACCAGTCAACTTCAAGTGAATGGAAATAACCTACATACACAGAACTACACACGCATGTGAATAGGTAAATGGATATGGCATGAGTGCCAGCGCTTATGGATAAAACTTGTGGCCGCAGGCATAAGTGTCATATCGATTAACCTATTCACGCGCGTGTGCCGTTCTGTGTTTATTACACGCCTTCACGTCTATAAAAAACAATTATCAGAAGGTCACTCAGCAATTCATTTGTCAACGAAAAGCACTCATTTTCAGCCAACCAAATTTTCGAGAGTGTTACTCTCTCGTCCCCTGGGTTGCAATGTGTTCTACGTGCCTACCGATTCCATATTTTTCTGTGCCACCTGCATTGTATTCCTGGGCCGGTAATTCAGATTGCCCAAGAACATCGGAGAGCGTTGGCGCTATGCACTAAAGCGTACGACACACCGATGATACTCTTAGCTTCAACCACTGATGACCTCACTCTCCCGGCATCATATGACTCTGACTGTTGGGAGTGTCATTAAACCACAAAACAAACACCCAAACAACATGGATAATACACAACTCCATGTTGCGCAATTGTTCTGCAAGTATTCATTACGATGCCGTGTAGGATTCATGTTACAACTTGTCGACCTGAAACTTGGTGGTCAGGAATCCACACACAGACGAAGTTTTATGGAAATACGTTTTGTATTTTATTGGAAAATGTACAGATTGTGTTTGGCGTGTACATTCACCTGATCAAAACGGTGCATAGTTGAATGACTATATAACTGATTTGGTGTAAAATACTGTAATCATAACAACAGTCTCCTTGATCAGATCTGCAGGGGGCTAATACTATAAAACTTTTTCAGTTGTACTTTTCAGAATTGCATTTTCTATCTATCTATTGAAATAACTAATTGACATGAACCATTAGCATTTTCAAAGTTGTGGCAATTTGCCGGCTGGCAAATTGCCACATCTTTTGAAATGCTAATGACTCATTTCCGTCATTTATTTCACTTGTTCGAAACACAAATCCTGAAAATAAAATTGTAAATTTTTATAGTATTGCCCCACTGCAGATCGATACCCAGTCACTATAACGTCGAAATTCTCTATCCTTGTTTATTATAACAGAAGGGTATATCCAAACTCTATCTGCCAGCAAATATTGTTTAAAAACATTTAACAAAACAACATCATGTGACACCTCGTTGGAACGAGCTCTATTAGCTCGTTCCAATGGGTGGCGGAGTTGGGGGGGGGGGGGTGGGGGGAGCATACGTGATATGATATTGTTGAAAGTTTTTCGAAAATTATATTTTCAGCTGCTCAATTTGTAAATTACGCGGACGGATAGAAGTAGGTAAGTAGTAAAGGGCTAAATACAGTTACATAAGTATACATGTAATAACGTTTTCAAGACAACATGTACACATTTTTGCGCGAATGTAAGCTTGGTTATTAGAGTTTAACGACACATTCAACAACCAGGGTCATATCGTGTCGGGCAGTTTTTACTGATGTAGAAAGTCCGAGTACCCGAAGAAAACTACCGAGTACCGGTGAAAACTGTCAGACTCTCCAACATACTAAATACTAACCCCATGGTGTGGCACAAGCGTGGTTAGTATCGGTTGAAGGTCAGTATACCGTCGCCGTGCCCTATACCTCAGCGCAAAGCCTCACCGGGCAATCTGGATGAAGTTTCTTGCTCAGGGACACAACACAGATGCCGCGGGTCAGATTGAATCGTGGACCTTTCGATGCTAAGTCCAATGCTCCATTCAATAATCCAAAGCGTTCCCTTTTAGCGTGAATAAACATTTGACAGCGGTCATACAGACAACTCAATGAACAATACATGAGCAGTGTTGATCTGTAATAATTTAATCATGCAGCTCAACAGAACTGTTGAATTAAACTTTTGCTGTTCTTCTCAACAAAATTTAATGTAGAATGGATTCCTCTATTCCACCGTAAACAATATTGTATACGACGATAATAACCATGGTACCAGGGTTGAAAGGGGTGAAATAAATATTCAGCTGAACATATCGCATTTACTGTAGAATGTAGTCGCCTATACCGCCACAGACAATACTTCATACGTCGATATTAACAAGGGTACAGTGGCGGATACAGGAATTCTCAAAGGGGGGGGGGGGGGGATCGTGCGGATGCCGAAGGCATCTGCCGCGAGTGCCGAAGGCACGAGCTTTTGTAAGGGGGTCTGGAATTTTTTGGAAATGAGCGACCAAATGGGGCATTCTGGTGGTTTCTGGGGTGGAAATCCTCTTGAATTTTTGAACGGCTAATTAATACTTTTTAAACAGCATGTTTCAGAATTTCAAATTCTGTCATACGTTCAAGACAGAATTAGAAAATTTGAAATATGCTCTTCAGATCCGTTTACCATAATACTGTATTTTGGACACATTGTTTTCAGTCATAACCGACTTAACCTCAGGAGAACATTGCGATCTGCCAGCGTTTGAAAGTTTTCAGCAGTCAGCCCTCTAGGCTTAGGTACGCCATGACTATGCCAATTAAGATCCTGAGCCATAATTGGCATAGCCATGGGGTACCTGAGGCTAGGGGCATGTAACACCACAAAATCATGCTGTGTCGGTGACGCTATAAATGGAAGTGACCAGTAGATATATTTTGCATAATTTCAATGGTATATTTGTTTTCCATAGCGAATGGTGATGGAGGAAATAAATGTCGCTGTATGTTTTTACTTCAATTGATGTATTGTCCTTAAATGAAAATCCTGGCTACGCCCTACATGGGAGACAAACACGAGCTAAAGGGGGGGGGGGGGCGACCGCCCCACCGCCCCCCCCCCCCCCCCCCTCTGTATCCGCCATTGCAAGGGTACCAGGGTTGAAAGGAGTAAATACACAGAACGACACGCGAGTGTGAATGGGTTAATCGATATGTCACGAGTGACAGCCAGGAAGCATAGAACGAGGGGCCACACGCCACGAGTTTTACCCTTCCGCGATGGCACAAATGCCATGTCGATTAATCCATTCACACATGCGTGTCGTTCTGTGTTTATTACACGCCTTCGCGTCTATAAAAAATCATTAGACGGACAGTCAGCAATTCATTCGACAACTATCAACAGAAATAACACATTTTATTTCATTTTTACTATTTCGTCCCCTGAGTTCTTGGCACATAGAACACACTGGAACTAAGGGGATGATTTTCATATATCGCTAGCGATTCAAATTGGAATTGCGTTGCACGATTTGTGGAAAATTCCAATGAAATTTCGCTTCTATTTAAAAATAGTCCGTCAACGATTTCCGTTCCGCACATATTTAGTGTTGCTGTAGATGAAGATTTCATAGAACAGGCGTGAAATAAAAACAGATATTCAACTGAACATGTCGTATGTATTGCTGCTATCACCAGCACCGTCATTTCATTTTTCGTTTTCACTTCTTTTATTATTGGTGATACTTAGCGAAACCTCCGAGACAATGCGCAGATTATGTATCGATAAATTGGCTCCACCCATCCCGATCACATCCATCAAACTGTTCGGTGCCATTCCAGAGAGTGGACATTCACACTTGTTGTTTTCCAAATCTTGGCCCAGGAAACAGTTCACACATAACCCCATCCGAACTAGAGTTGTAGGTTAACCGAAACCGAACCGAGGTTTTTATTTTTTTTAAAACCGAAACCGAAACCGTCGACATCCCGTAATCTAAGGTTTTTCGTTTTTTATTAAATACTCTCTTGCTGCAGAAATTCACAGAATGTAGCCATCTCAGAGTAGCGAGCGTGCCCAGACACTGCCAATGGCAGTGTCTGGGTACTCTCACTACTCTGGGAAGGCTACATTCTGTGAATTTCCGACATTTCAGTTGAGTTGTGTTTGCAGCTTTCCTCAAGTTGCGTGTAGGTGTCAGACCTCGAAAAATGGCCAAGCACAATAAAGGTTCTGTATATTTAGGTAATTATTATATTGGCCTTCCTGATTCTTCATGCTTTATAGCTTATTGCGGGCATTCATTGAGTTTCACTCAATTTCACTGCCATTCAGTTATGACTCCGGACATAAGAATGAGTTTTATTGAATTTTATTTGGCCTCATGAACAAACCGAAAACCGAACCGAACCGAAGTTTTATTCCACCTGAAAAATCAAAACCGAAACCGAACAAGAAATTTAAAAACCTACAGCTCTAATCCGAACATGCTTACCTCAACTCAAGGCACAAAAAGACTACACCGGGAGACAAAAATAAAGAAATATATATTTCCAAAAACACTGAAAACACAGTCAGAGAACGAATAGGCACATTGTAGTTTGGCGCCGTTTGCAAGAGGATGACAAATTGAAACTGGGCCTCCAGGCTAACAGAGCTCAACCGGCGCGTTGTCACAAGGAATTGGACTCACCACCTTCCCCCCACCCCTCCGCCTCCTAAAAATGTCAACCATACATATATTCAAGACTGAAATCTCTCAAAATTATTTCATGTACTCTCACCCCGTAATGTTTAGTGTTATTTTGGTATGGTTATTCTTTCACGTTCTGGATACAAAAGCCTTCTAAAATACCCAGTTTGCTAAAATAGGCATGAAAAGTTAATGTTTTGTACGCGGGGAGGACTGTGGGCCCTCCCTTATGGAATATGCTTCTCTCGGTGTAGAGGGTTGTTTTGCACCGATAATTCTTCTGTTTTGTTCACTTGTTCGTTCCCATACTTTACAACCCACAGTTCCCTCACGTTCCACCTCTCCTCTGATCGTTTGGTTCATTTGTCATTTTGTCCATATATCTATCTGTTCATTTGTTGGTTTGTTTCTTGGTGATCAGTACGTGTAATGTTATTTTACTCAGAAACCCGTTGGCGCATTTCACTACTAATAAACGAGCTCGACGAGCTCGTCTCAAAAAGCTTATAAGGTACGTTTTCGGGGCAAAAATCGAAAAATATTTTAAAATTTGTCAGTAATTTCCGTGAGTAATGCTGTTCAATTTTGTCGTTAAAGGTTACATATATATAATGAGATGAACTGAATATCAAATGAGTTAGGTAGGATTCGATATGAAATTCACAAAAGTTCACAAAAATAAATAGGAGTCTCGCTAAACTTAGGCTCAGATAGATTTTAGTGAACATGGTTCATATTTCTGAAACTGCCTGGAAGTTTTATACAACCCGCATATGACATACATATATACGAGCTTACTTACTTACCTGGGTTAAAAGTAAGGTCCAGAGTAGCTGTGACAGTTTCATCTTGTTGTTCATCATACCTCCAAACGAATTCACCAAGACTGACGTTGTAATGAAAAGCATTTGTTGCACTGTAAGAGAAAAAAAACAGATCATTACATATAGAATAAACGTATAGTGTTTTCAAGTACAAAATTTATTCTACGAGTAGGATTAAGAATGAAACCGACGAGCCTCTGGCGAGTCGGTTTCATTCTTAATCCTACGAGTAGAATAAATCTTTTACTTGAAAATACTATACTTCATTTTGTTTATCCCATAAATCATTTACAGGACAGTTGCGGCGAAATCGTGCTGTTACTCGCTACAAAACACTGTGAGAAGTGAGTAGCACATTGATCCAATTCGATCGACAAGCAAAACTGCCAAAAATAAACAAGGCGCAGTGATACATTTCTATTTAAAAATAATTCCCCTACGAACTTGAGCTAAACTTGCAAAATACTTTATTCAATGAACAATGTTTATCTTTCTTATTTTCGTTGTTTATTGTTTTTTCAACTTGAGTTTTATAAACAAAGCAGACGACAGGTGCATTTGTTTATTTACACTTTCCTAATTTGGAAAATGAAACATAACTCATCATGTCCCCGCCTTTCACAATCGACCTTGTATGCTTTTCAACGCTTGGTTTCGATTGATTTACTTTGTGCTTTCTTTGTTAACTGTTGTTCGTTTTGTTGTTAGACAGAGTTGAAATGTGTCATATATTGTAAAACTAAACATTTCAGTGACGGCCAAAGTTTGATAAACGTCGGTGCATTATGTCTCCCACAAACGTAAAACAGGTTATTTACTTATCCACTCAAAAACACTAGATTTTCTTTTTATTATACGCGTTTGGGAGGAAGTAGGTAGTTTCCAGCGATAGATCGTCGGTATTCACCTTGCGTAGGTCCCACATCGAAGCACGAATGCCCACACCTAATTATTGACATTTTCCGCTTCAATAGTCCGCCGTGATAAAATATAGTTCCCATATACTAACATTGGTAAACCCCATAAAAACTTTTAATATATAGTGTATTAATATAACTATGATAATAATGGTTAACATATTCCATAATTTCTACACATCGATAGTAATGACACAAGAAAGTGATTCTGTTATTTTCCCGATACACTGAAAGTGAAAAAGTCTATATCTTCACTGCGGTGTATATGCTTACTTTTAACTATCGTTGAGCATATAACAAACAATCTTACACTCGCTCCAGCAGACTAATACATTCGACCGTTGTAACCACTGTTCTGTCATCAATAAGTGCGCCTTGGCAAATCGGAGGATAGGATACTGATGGATTGACAACAATGTTAGGCATCAGTGCAACTGACCAGGGATTTTGGCACTGGAACGCTGTTTGTCCATTGAAAAGTTTTGAAGTAAAACTTGTGTACTTGGTGTACTCGCAATCTACAAAATAGAAAAAAATATAGAATAAATAGGTACTCGGGCCGGCAATCAGATTTAAACTTCGAGTAGGATAAGAGTTTTAACCACGAGGCTCTGCCGAGTGGTTAAAACCCGTATTCTACGAGTGGTTTAAATCTGATTACCGGCCCTAGTACCTATTAGTTTTATTTATACCAGACTCTTAATAAATAATCGACTTTGTCACTTAAAATGGAGAAACAACGATATTTTCTACACATCATGTCTGTAATATGAACATATAGAATAAAAATGCACTAGGACGGTAATCAGATTTAAACCGCGCGTATGATAAGGGGTTTAGCCACTCGGCTGGCGAGTGGTTAAAACCCTTATTCTATGAGTGGTTTAAATCTGATTACCGGCCCTAGTGCCTGATTGCTTTCTTTATACCATGCTCATAATAAATAATCGACTTTGTCTCTTAAAATGGAGAAAAAAAGATACTTTCTATCCCAAACGCATGGGTTTGTTTAGTTTACCTCAGCGCCTATGGGCAGTACTTCCGGCTGCCCGTGGACGCTTGGTTGATAGCTGGACACATCGTCAAAGTTGATTGAATTTACCTTGCCAGTTCAGTCAAATTATTATTAGCAGTTCTTAAATTTTATTTTATGTATTTAATTGTAGGTATTTTAAACTTAATAAGTCATTGCACGTAGCAGATAGTACCGCCAAACGTCGTATATTGGAATAAAACATCGCGAAGTGTGAATGAGTTTTTTGTAATGAGATTCCTTTTAAAAACGCTTTAACCACAGCTTTACGCCAGTAATGAGATTAAAAACTAAAATTTAACATGCGGGCTTTTCACACCCAGTAACATAGGTGTGCATGATATAAAATGGAATCACTTATAAGCTAACGATTTGTAATACTGTGATCACAAAGGTTGTTTTGTCGTTTTCGAATCGAACCGAATACGAACTTAAGATTCGAAATCGAATCTCGTAGCTTCGCAGGGCCCCGTTCCGATACTTTGTTGTGCTTAAGTGAAATCCAAATATGGCGGTCAAAAGTGGGTTAAAGAAAAACAGATAAAAGCTCATGTGAAGTGCTTAAGTCGTCTCTGCAACAACAAAAAAAACATTGGACATGATGTTCCACTGTGCGGAAGAAACCTGTTAAACCTACAGTCACTTTGTCAGTGAAAATATTCACTTAACATAAGTATTTTATTAACTTAATTTTTATCACCCTTGTATCCTAGGAATAAACTTAATATTCCATACTATTATATCGTTGCTTCACCGATTTCATGTTGCTCTGTCAAACAAGATATAATAGATTGAATGTCTATAAACAGATTCATAAAAATGGGGAATTCACTGACTGTCTCGGGAATTTTTTCTTCCAAAGATTACAAGATTTTGTTTCTGTTACTTTGAATTCACTTACAACTTACATACAATGAAAAGGCCGAAGTTGTATGGAAGATATGGTAGTGGATTGGCATTGGTCTCGAAATTAACAGGGTAATGCAACAAAGATAAGTTAAAACTAGAAGTCCTGTCACGAACAGTGCGCTTACCTAGGCTTATCTAGGCTTAATTGCGCGTAGGAATTGTGCGTAATTGTCATATCGAATCGCATCTAAAGCACGGCTGGTTCTCCTGGTTACTCATAGCAAACACAGGCATTGTTACTGCCAATGGACCTCCGGGTTGTCCGGAGGTCCATTGGCTGAAACATTGCTTGTGCACAGGCTATATATACAGAATTTCATAGCCTTACTATGATCATAACGCGTAGATTAAAGCGCAGATCGACGTGCTATTTGTGCGCATTTCATGACAGGACCTCTAGTTTTAACTGTATATCCAATCAAGTGTGCCCCACTGTATCTGTGATAATAAACTTGAAACCCCAGTATGTATACAGATGGCATCATGAGTTTTGGATGAATAATGACGTTTAAAACATTATTGAGCGCGAGAAATGTATATGCTATCGTTTCTGTTAATGAGATACTTACGAAAACGTATTTGAGACACGGTCTGAAAAATAAACAACTTTTAACTAAAAAAGTTTAAGACTAAAAGTCAAAAGTGTCACTTTTAAAGTCACAATGCCGCTTTGAAAGTCAAAGTTGTGACTTTTTTTTTACTTTTAAAAGTCAAAATTTTGACTTTAATGTTGTCCTCTGTGAATCCTAATTTTCCGCTCGAATCGAATCCCGAATCGTATCTTAAGGAAGATTTGAATCCGAATCAAATCCAACGTTGTGTTAAATCCATAGTAACGTCAGCGAACTGCACGATTTTTCTTGACGGTAACGAAAAACGAATATAATATTGCCAGTGTGAATATATCATTATAAGATGGTTGATACGTCTACAAACATGTGAGTATTATGCAATCAATGATTATGATCAATCCAACTTGAAGACATCGCAAAAAAATGATAAGTACTTTAACTGCACATCCCCCCCCCCCAACCCCCCATTATATTGATGCAGCAAACAGAACACGATCGCGCCGAACATTCTTTACATATGTATTTTTGTCAACCTCTCGTGTATCGAAAAGAGAACAAATTTCGGCCATTTTAACTTTTGTATTTTGGATTAGTCACATTCTATGGATCTTTCAATTAACAGCCACGGCGTGTGAGCACATGATCATGCCATGACTTAATATTAATGTAAATAAATGAGTAACGCATAAAGGCGTGTGAGTTCCAACAGAAGGAATTGTGAGTCACATTTGCTTTTATTATTATATTGTAATTCTGTGTCGATTTAAAATTAACAGTCGTCGACTCGACGAGTACAGATTGCAATTCTACCAAGTCGAACAAAAATGTTCTTGTGAATCTTGTCCCTGGTTATTATTATACTACAATCGTACATTAGTTTTTGACAACTGTATTGGAGGGAATTCTTCAATAAAACATCGTAGTAATAATTATAACAAAACTGCGCCATGGATTCGAAATTTCGAATACCCAATGATGGATTCGAATCGAATCGAATCTCAAGGAAGATTCGATCCGAATCGAATCTCGAAGCGTCGCAGGAGGCTATGTTAAAAGAAAAAGAATTTGAGATTAAAAGTCAACGGTTTGACTTTTAAAGTCAAAATTTTGAGTTTAAAGGTCAAAATTTTGAAACTGTTTCCCCAAGTGTCGTCATATCTGGCAGTGATAGACAAATAGTTGGGAGCTCTTATTTCTTGATCCTGCTGAAAAACTCGATTAAATGCAACATATACAATCAAATTTAACATCAATACACCTGAAGCCGGTCAACTCGCAAGTGATGTAATAAATCAGGTGCTCGTGTTTCGACGGCGGTAAGAGTTGCGGAATCTGAGCATTTGTTTCTGGTCAAGTGTCGTCTGCCTGAAAGGCAGACGACCCTTGACTAGAAATAATTCCTAGGCCACAATTCTTGAGGAATAGGCGATTTTAAATAAACTCTTTCTTTTGCCACAAGCTGGTTTGTGGTAAACTTACTTTGTTCAGGAGCGGCTGTTGTAGTTGGAGGGCACACAGAGTTGAATGTTGCGCTGCACCTGCTGCACCATGCTGGGCAGTATATATTGGCAAGTTGTTCATAATAGTTGGAGTATCCGCTTGTAGTATGAAGGTTGCAGGTGGTCTCTGAAAAAAATATATAGATCTCTTCAAATACATTACTGCTCGTTTTAGTGTGTGCTTGAGGCATACACATTGATGTGATTCTGGTTGTGGGGAAGGGAAGCATAGATGATCTGTGCCGCGCTATATTACCCGCTTGTTGATGTGTGTTTTTTAGCAGCCAAACAACAGTGCGAGTAAAAGTGGTCTTTTCTTAACGCGCTTCGTTGATCATTGGTGCTGTGGATATATTGCAATTCTACATTCGACAATATTAACATTTCCTCTTGGAAACTGGCCACAAATCGGGAATTAGCGGTAAGGGTGGTGTCCCAGATTCTTTACTGTTAACCCTTCCTAACGAATCGGGCTCATCCGCCCGAGTAATTTACAAATTAAGCAGTTGAAAAATTTATTTCAAAAAATTCAACAAACCATATCTCATGACCCCTCATTGGAACGAGTACATCGACCTCGTTCCAATGAGGGGGGGGGGGGGGGGGGGTCATGTGTTATGGTTTTATTGAATTTTTTTTTAAATTTGAAAAGAAACCCAGAAATTAAATTATTAAATTTTAATATCATCTCCTTTGGGTAAAGAGTTAAGAAATGAGTGAAGATACCTTCGTACTTTCTGTATCCTCCATACCGTTTAAAGTCCAGAAACGTGCCCCAATTTTGGTCCATTTTCAACAAGTTTGTCAAATACGGAGCCAAAAATTACACTTTTCTCACATTTAGAGGTTATTAAAAACTTTTACTGACGTCATCCATTGTCATTCAGTGTTATCTAGTTTGACTATCCCACGCTTAATAGCTGGATAATAGGGGGTGCGGTGGCTTAGTTGGTGGAGGTGCAGGCTGCAAGCCGAGAGGTCCTTGGTTCGAATCCCACCTGCGGCAACCGCGTTGTGTCCTTGGGCAAGACACTTCACCCCCATTGCCCAAGTGGGGGCACAGTGACGTTGTGTACTAAGGCGTACTGTACGTCGATGGTGCGCCTGTCTTCAACCAATGCTAACCCTGCTTGTGTGGAGTTGGTACGTTGGGGAGCTGACAGTTGCTCGCCGTTGCTCGGTGGTTCTCTCCGGGTACTCCGGCTTCCTCCACCCGTAAAACTGTCACGGTCTTGGTTAGCCATTGTGCAGAAATATGTGACCTTAAAAACCAATAAATAAATATTAACTAAATAAATAGCTGGACAATAGTATATCCAACAGCTAACTGTAGGATGCTTTACATCTATTGAACTATCCAACAACAAAAAGTTTACCCTTTACCTAACATGAAAAGCAGACGACACTTGCAAAAAAAATTCTTGAATAACTAAATTTTTTCATTTTTTTGTCTCAAAAACATAGGTTATGACCCCTCGTTGGAACGAGCCCGACGAGCTCGTTCCAACGAGGGGTCATAACCTATGTTTTTGAGACAAAAAATGAAAATATTTTGAAAATTAATTGGCGATTTTTGAGAATAGCGCTGGCCGGTTTTGGCCGTTACGTTGGGTAAAGGGTTAAGTAGGATAAATAACTCGTTGATGTTGGATAGGCGTGAGAGAGCACTCCGTCTCGGGCCTAACGGCTCTCGACTAGGGAGATTTCTCTCGCCTATCCAACACCAATGAGTCATTTGTCATCTACTTATATACCCACCACCCCACCACGACACTTAGACTATCACTGGAATCAGTATGCGGGTTCCCGTTTCAGACGTCCCCGTGAATAGAACCTGGATATTCTACCCGATGGCCCACGACATGAATTGTTCTTTTTGAAGTCTAAAAAATCTATCAGAATTGGGATTAGGAGTTTGACTAAAAATTTGCGAGACGTGACGTCCTATTTTTATTCGGCTCCTTTTCACACCCACTCACTCTCTACGTGCAAATTTTCTACTACCATTCTCAGACACCCACCCCCCCCCCCCCCCACTCTCCCATTAAAATCCAAAATAAACTTACCCCAATTGCCCACGTGGGGGCCACGATGATGCTGTGTGCTGAGACGTACTGCACGCCGAGGTGCACATGTCTTCTGCCAATTTAACCCTGTCTGTGCTGTGTAGTACGCAGTACCGCTGTGCAGTGTGTAGTACAGTCGTGGGTTATGATGTTGAAGAGCTGACAGCTGCTCGTCGTTGCTCGGTGGTTCTCTCCGGGTACTATGGCTTCCTCCACCCGTAAACCTGTCACCGACACGATATGACGCTGGTTGTTAAAGTGTCGTTAAACACCAATTAATAAATAAATAAATAAATAAATAAATAACTTGGGTTGAATTTAGTGCATCAGAGAGAATTTTCCCAAAATATTGTCTGCACATTTTCTTCATTTCGAACAAGACACCCACCCCCTACTAACGTGTGACATTTTCCCAGATTAAGCCCAATATTCTCACATATAAAGCCTCCTGATGTTGTATTTATGTTAAGAGTGTGATGTACAACATCATCTTTAAGGTTTGAAACACAAATGATGGTATATATTAGCTGATACATTGATATATTTTTAAACAATTCAGAAAATGGCACAAGTTGGAAATGCACATTTTTGGCGGACTCAAGAGACCCCACCCACCAACACGTCACACACATCTTGCAAATGTTTGGTGCCCCCCCCCCCCCCTGCTTTATGCACTGAATTTCGCTTTTAACCCTTTTCCCAACGAATCGGCCGCATCCGCCCGCGTAATATGCAAATTCAGTAGTTGAAAAAATATTATTTTTCAAAACATTTCAACAAAACCATATCATGTACCCCTCGTTGGAACGAGCTCATCGAGCTCGTTCCAACCAGGGTTCACATGATATGGTTTTGTTGAAATTTTTTGAAAAATTTGAAAAAAATTATATTTAAAATAATCATTTTTGATATCGTCTGCGTTGGGTAAAGGGTTAATGCAGATGGTTGTTTTCGACAACATATTACTTCTCCACGCCGCAGAACCAACGCCACGATCACGATATCTGGGAAAATATAACTGCGAAATAGTTACAGAACGCACTAAAGCGAGCTTACAAGCGGACCCCGAGCTCCGTTTGTGCAACCCTAAACTCCCGTTTTACATGCGCTTCAATATGTCAACTGGGGACCAATACTATAAAGCTTTTACAAATCTATTTTACAAAATTCTATTTTCTGTTTATGGAAATAACTGACTGAAATGGACCAATTAACGTTTCAAAACACGTGGCAATTTACCAGTTGGTAAATTGTCACGTCTTTTGAAACGCAAATGATTTATTTCACGGATTAATATTAACAAGTAGAACATACGATTATAAAAAATACAATTGAAAAGTTTTACGGTATTGGCCCCTGGTCAGATGGCATGAAACAACAAATACAAGTTACAAATACAAATAATTACATTGTTAATGCAGTAAAACGTTTTGGGTCCAAATACTCAATTCCCATTGGTCAGCTGGATGAAAACGTCATTACCAAATGTAATTCATTTTCCAATGAATACATTTGGTCGAACTTTGACCTGCATTTACGGTAGAGCGCAGTTGACAGAATGTAATTTGGGCGGTGTTTGGGCGGGTTTATAACTTTTAGCGCCTCTCGCAGTGATCAGTGATTATAGTTTACTGATATGTTAAATAAATTGTTTTGAACATTCCAAGTTTCGTTGCGAAAGACAGCAATTTGATAAATTTGAGTCAATGCCGAAAACCGGCGCTCAGCTCAGAGTTGTGCGCTTTATCTTTTGTGTGAGGGTGGGTTTCGCCTCGTTCGTTCGTATATGTTTTATTTCGTCTTTCTGCTTTGCTGTTTGGTAAAAAGTAGTTTAAAAAGGTACGGAATGTAATTATAAGAATTGAATGCAATTTTATAATCTTTATTGGAGTATGAACGTGTGGGAATGGGTACAAATTATGTATGGATCTCCTTTGGGATTCATATATAATTTGTACCCATTCCCACACGTTCATACTCCAATAAACATTATAAAAATTGCATTCAATACTTAAGTAACGAAAACAAGTACATATATGTTATGTTCACATTGTGACTGTACAGAATCTCTTATCGCGATGAGGCTGGTTTTGTCGTGATAAAAGATTGCATACAAGCACAATGAGCGCATAACACATTTATCTACCCTTCAGTCGAAACAAACAATATCCATGACTTCTCAAATATAATTGTTCACAAAGAAAAAGCCACGCGCAACTGATCAAAATAATAGATCTCCATTTTTAATTCTCTCAACCAGACGACACATGAAGAAATTCCTTCAGCATGAATGAAATTGTACATTGTGAAAAAAATAATCAAACTCACCCCATGTGTGCTTTTTCCATCGATAAATGATATTTCGAACCAAATTCAATTCATTTGATGAGGTCACTCGAGGCACAGATGGCTGCTTTGCGAAAAGAACTAGGGACTTATTTTCTGTAGTGCGCAAGAATTGCTTTAAGTTTTAATGACGTCAATTCATTCATAATTTTCAGAAGCGACCAAACTGCAATGAGATTGACATTACCTTTCAGAATTTTCTCGCTGTAACCTTCAATTTTTGTACTTCACCTCCATTCTTTTTGTTTTGGTGTTTACATGGTGGATTGTTTATGTAAGGGATCGTGCAGTTTTCCACAACGTGGAAAGTATGTTGAGGCAAACTTGATGCATCGTTCATTGCAGCATTATACTTTTTTGAAGGAAATGACCCGTGATTGTCAGTACCACTGAAATAGTGCATCAGGCGCGCGTGCATTCTTTTCTCGCGATGTCATGTGACTTTTATCGCGACTGCACTAGCGATATAAAATATTTATCGCCGAAGTTTCATCGCTACTGATGTTGCTATTTGCGATTGCGTTTTTTGGTAAATGGTAGATACAAATTTTTATTATACTCTAAACAATAGATTATCCAAGAAATTGCGGAAACATAGAAATCGTATCCCCCACTGAGAAGATATAGAAATTTTCACTTTCACGGTATCAATCAAAATGACGGCTTTCAAAGCATCACTTCAAAGTGAATACGAGTCAGTTTATCACTGGAAAATATCAATTTGTCCTAAAAACGTATAATGAAAAAAAGCTAGTTTCTGAGTGGATACCGATCATTTCCAGCAATACTGCAACACGTATTCACCTTGAATTGATGCATGAACCCCCTAGTCCAAATATGACCGGAAAGTCCGTAATATAAGTTTTTGGTTTGGTACGTCCTTTCAAGGGACGTACCAAACCAAAAACTTATATTACGGACTTTCAGGCCATGTTTGGACAAAAAAAAACCGCCAGCTGAGTCAGATTGCAATACGCGGTCTGTTCCGATTATCGATCAAATCACTTCCGCGCATCAATGATTCAATGTACTGTTTACTTCCATGCATCAATTTAAGGTTGAAACGAATAGAATTATCAGATTCTTATAAAAAGCACATAATAAAAAGAAAATAGAGTGTTTTTGAGTGGATACCGAAAATTATCTCCCTTGTGACCAAGACAAAAGGTTATTTTTGCTCGTGCAAGCGCTCGCGAAAAATTAACGTTTGTCTCGGTCACTCATGAGATAATTTTCGTTGTCCACTCAAAAACACAAGATATCCTCTATATATTATTCAAACTATAAAGCGTCTTGACTAACATAAGGTGTTAACACCGTAAGACTTGCATGTAGTAGAAATACAAAAAGATGTCATGTTGTATATGGAAGCGACACGCCAAGGTTATAACTTACGATGTTTCTCTCCAATTTGCGTTTTTTTACACATCGTGTCTATAATTTGAACATTTAGTTCGAACGGATACAAAAAGTATTTAGCAGTCTTCACGCTGGGCCAAAACTGTCTGGTGACAATTTTCTAGTCATTTTGGATATTTTAGTGCCAAACGAAATGCTTTGGTCCTAAACGCTAATGAGGTGGGGTGTGTTTATTCGCTGTCTGATCCAATTAATTTGATCGATTTTTGAAACAAATGAACTCATAATTACTTCAAAGTGTGAACGGACATTTCGCCCCTTGAGTTCCAATGTGTTCTATGTGCCAGTAGGCACATAGCACACATTGGAACTCAGGGGACGATTTGGCGGCCGACAGATCAGACAAAAGTAGAAAGTTACATCTATACCACTGATTCAGTTAGTGGTCAGACACACACAGCGGTTGGTGCAGTTAGATAATAAATGATTAATTGACTAATTACTGGCAAAGCACTGGGCGTAGTGGACAGCGAGTTTCTGCAAAAGGCAATATTAAATTAGATAAAGATAAAATATACCATCGAGGGTTATATGTTTGACGCAATGAATGGTTGCGTAAAAAGTATAAGCAATGATTCATGTTTCGTAAAACATGCTGTATCTTTGATGCAACGAATCGTTATGCGTAAGTTATAACTAAATGTTTTATATGTCAGATTACAAAGCTTACAGCAGACTTAAATTATAGGCATTACAACGTATCGAAACTAGAAACTGAGAAGACAAGTTGTTAGTTTGTGATTTTCAATACAACCAAATGCTACACATTTTAAACATTCTTTTTACTCTTCTATAAAATTGTTTTTAAATCACCATCAACCTGTTCATAGAATGTTTCGAATGGATTACTCCCCAAATAAGCCCAGATTAAGACCAAACAGGAGCGTATCCAGACTGAATGAAATAGCGGAATAATATTTTTCTGCTGCCAATAGCACTAAAATTATTATTCCCTGACTTAATGTTGCTGGCGTAGAGGTGGGAGGGTTTATCCTCCTACTTGGAGGCTGGATGTCCGGCTTCTCATTGGTGTTTAATTTAAAATTTTCATGTCAGCTGACAACACTGAGCAATTGAGGCTTAAGTATATAGAATATAATGGCTCACATAAAAACAAAAAGTGACAGAAGAACCATCACGACGGGCTACATAAATATGTGTCATTTATTTGTGACATAAATGCGATATAAAGTTAACACTTGTCAGGAAACACCTAATTTCCTAACGGCCAAAAAACAGCTTTTGCTATTCTCAAAAGTTGCTGTTAAAAATTTGATTGATTTTTCGCCTTAAAAAGATAGCGTATGAATCCCATTGGAACGAGCTCGTTGAGCTCGTCCACATGAGGGGTTACACTGTCTCTTTTTGAGGCAAGCAATGAAAATTGTTAGTTATTCCAAAAATATTTTACAAGCACCTTCTTCTTTTCACGTAATTAAAGAGTAAATGTTGAACAATCTGACTTACCGTAAGTGCTGCAATAGTTTCTGTAAGATGTTGGCTGACATTTGTTCTGGTTGGATACACAAAAATAATACTTCGTAAACGGTATGTTCGTTAGGCTGAAGTAAGGGAATTCTCCGTATGCCAGCTGATAAACGCTGTTGTTAACAGAGGGTACCTGCTGGGCCTCAGCGCATGCTGACAACGAAATCAGAAGCACGACGAAAGTTGTAACCGCCATCATATCTGCTGAGTCGTCAAATATCATATGGAATATTGTTGCAATTGCCGTTTTATATGCGCCCAGACGCCGCGCAGACGACAATTATTACAAAAGGTAAATATTATTTTAATAACAAAGACTAACAATAACAAAGAAACGAGAAGTTTAATAAGACGAATTCAAAAAATACTGTTCTCTCTCTTAATTGGATCACCAACACACCCCGGTATTGGTTCGAAGTGCAAACAAAAATTCTGTGAAGATTAAGTCAAATGGTCTATGGGTGTGACAGAAATTCTGTTTTTATTTTAGTGACGCTCGTAACATAACTTAACACTTAAAACTTGTTGTCGCGGTGCTTATTTTCTGAACCAAATTTGTGCATTTTTCTGTATATTGAAACTCTCGATAGATAAGGTAAATGGTGGATGGTGTGTGTGTGTGGGGTAGGTAAGGGTGGGGGGGGGGGGGGGCAAAGATTTTCTGAAAAATTGTGAATCCTTTTTGTATGCACGATGGTCTTGTTACGCAAAAACAGCAGCCATCTGCCATTGGGTCCGGAAGCGTTTAACTGCTTGCATCCTGCTGGCGGATGGATATTCCTGCCCAGGACAGGATTTCTCTTGACAATGAATTAAGTATAACTTGGGCACATTTAATCAAATTTTACCTCTGTAAATTGTATGAAGTTTTTCACCATTGATTCCTGGAGATAAATTTTGCATCAAATCTCGTCATAGCTGCTTTATAGCAGCCATGATTAGATTTGATGAAAAATATTTAGAAAATACTCTGCGGGTTAAGAGATAAGATCCGAGTAGGTTTTGAATCATTTATTTGATTCGATTCAACTCAAAGTCCTCTCCGCTCCAAAAAAACCCAAACTAATCACTTCACTTCCATGCACGTTCTTCCCTCCATAACTGGAAATGGCACCTTGTCTTGTTACCAAATCTAGCCAACCAATCAACGAGGCCGAGAAATTGTGAGCATACCACTATTCAATCTCAGAGCCAAAAATAGTCCCAATCCCAAACCTTCTGGGTGTTTGGTAGTCTACGTCTAGCGATATCTAGTCTATCTCTTCGATGCATACCACCATGAGTTTTGATTTTGGTCATACATTTCTTTATTTTCGACTATCTGCAGATGACGGCTCCTCATGCAGTTTTCCGAGAAACGGAATTTATCATATCAATCTAACATGATGACACAAATTTAGCTTGAAATATCCTAAAACTGCCATTTCAAGCAACAGCGGAGATCGCGTTGTTGCTTCTTCTTTGCACAATATACATGTCAGTTTCTTCAACCACATTGTAGGAAGGCCTGAAGGTTGGAAAGGCAGGAGGCATGCCGAACTGGGAGATCACATGGACTGGGCATTGGATACATGTAGTACCGAGACTCACATATCATGTTCGAAAGGTTCAGTTGAACGAATCCTGGTCTGACCAAATTTCTCTTCATCGATTTTATATAAAAAAGTCAGAATATTAGACACATGAAGTAAATACTTTCAGGATTGGATTTAAAACAAGCACTGTTTTGAACGTCCCATAACCCTGCCATTAACAATAGTTATGTCTTATTTATAACATATCTTATTATCGAATGAGAGGGAACGGATGTCCCCCTTTCCCACCCGCTCAGTTACCCAGTCACATTTGTGATATCTGGCCATTTTTTGTAAGAATACAGTACCCTTGCTGAGGAACTCCATCCTATACGTTCCTGATATCAATTTGCAGTACACTATACATTGAGTCCATGCACGAAATACTATCGGTGGTCACATAAATAAATTGCCCAGTCTTCCAGAAACAAGTGTACACATGCACGTGGGGTTTGCTTACAAAATAGCCCGCTACGCCTGTAAATACTGGGTTCACATTAGAGATGGACAACACTTACTGACCACTACTAGGACTACCCACGGCCGTACAGTATGGTACCAATCGGGGAGCGGATTCGATTCGAGATTCGCATAGGTTTTGAACATTTTGTCTGAATCGATTCGAGAAACAGGTCATGTTCGCCGGACCTTAATCTGTCAATTAGATTAATTCGATTTTCTCTTTCATTTGGCATGTTAATGTTCAACATACAATTCGGAATCGCTATCGGGTTACCAATCCGATTGGACTTTGAATGAGGGATGTCTTCTTCAAATCGTTCCCGGCGACCGAAGAACTTGTTTTCTGTTGGACAGCGTCGTCGCACTGCCATAATTGGTTTCCACGGAAATGATCACCCAACGACCTACGCTGTTGGGTGTCTACAACAATTGGCACGCGAATCCAAATGTCGGATCGAATTTAATCCCGAATCGAATCATGAAGAAAATTGCGAATTGAATCTCGTCGCTCTTCGCGTTGTAGATGTTGCACCTTCTTACAACCGTATACAGTATACATTGTCAGTCTCCAGTGTATTGTTTGTTTATTGTGGTAACAAACTCTCTTCTACTGGTAAAAATAGCATACAGTCACCAATGCATGAAGTAGCAGTCCCCTAAAATGGGCATCACGTGTGTTAATGATTGAGTAAACTTGACATTATCTCCGTGTTGCGTTCATGATTAACCATTGTGCAGATATATGTGACATTTGAAAACTGGTACAGTACAGTCGCCGTGGACTGGTCACTTTCCACGCGTGGGAAATATTTCCACGGACGCAATAATATTAGATTCCAAACTCTAATTACAGGAATAATCATAAAAAATTTAATTAATGAAGCACCGGGTACAACCCGGTGCTTCATTAATTAAAATTTTGCTGATGACGATTTTTACAACCTGGTAAACACATGCGTGGACATAACTGCCCACGTGTGGATTACGACCAATCCACGGCGACTGTACTGTAAATAAATTATATTTAACGATTATTCATCTGTTTAGGTAAATCAATAAAAAAGCGGAGTATTCCAGAAATGGAATCAAAATAGATTTGGAAGCGGAATATCCTTGAACTCTTCTTCTCTCACCAGGTCCCCTGCACAGGAGACCTGATGCAAGATGCAGTGTACAGGAGGAGACACTTGGTAGGATTTTTAGAAATTCTCGACGATTTGAAAATTTCCGAATCTGAGCACGATTCCAATTGAATTTCAAAGCTTCGCAGAGTCCTGAGCGACAGTTGGAATTTCTGTTTTACTGATGATTCAGTCCACGAATACAAATTCACGCTGCACCAGATTCGATACGAATCCACTCTTCATGAAGGAGGAAAAGTTCGTAGGAAAATAAATATGGTATTTCGTTTCATCGGTTCAACACTAAGTCAAGATACCTCTCTTTAATAACGTGAGAGAGTTGACTCGTTCTATCCTTTGAGGCGTAGCAATAATCTGAGCTATCGAGAAATAGGTCTTGAGCCGCTTGTGAAGTAATAACCTTCCATACTTTGTGCGATATCAAGCATTAATAAAATACAAAATAGACGCTTCTGTAAAAATCAACCAGTAATGTTATGAAAATCAACCAAGAGTGCTGTTGTGTAATACACTTCCACAAATACGGATTTTTTTCACAAGTCTTTGACAAAGTTGTCTGGACATTGGGGAGTCGCATATCTGCTTCCGACCTTCTACTCTCGAATCAAAAGTGGGTCAGAGGTCCAAAATATTTGACTAAGTCAAAACGGTGACAAAGCAAAGACGGTTATTAATAAAGTCCTAGCCCTCAAAAATTAAAATCGGGCTTTTTATCGTGCATTGGAGTTTATGATACTTATTATAGAAAGCTGGATTTGAATGCATTGCACATCCGCCATATGATAGACAATTCGTCCAATCTATCTTGACTATTCCAAAACAGTCATCAATCAATTTTCTTTATTTTTTAAGTTTTTTTGTCTCAAATTCACAACTTACAACCCTCATGAGAACGAGCTCGTTGAGGTCGTTCCAGTGAGGCGTCATAAGCTATGTTTGGACGCAAAAAATGAAACAAAATTAGTAATCGTGTTTTGAAAGAGTCGTCTGCCTTTCGTGTTAGATGAAGGGTTAAACCTCTGACTATCCTCTGAAGATTAGATCTAAAAGTTTTTGTGCGGAATTGTGCAGGGTTGATCTTTTTGATCGAGCCAAACGTTATCGATTCAAATTCATATTGGTCATCAGCAAACATTTAACACTTTTCCTAACCTAACGGCCAACACTAAAAAAAAGACCAGTGTTATTCACAAAACTCGTCATTCGAATTTTATTACCTTTTAATTTTTTACCTTAAACACATGGCTTGTGACTGAATCATTGCAACGAGCTCTTCCCAGTAAATAAGGGGTCATATGGTATAATTTGTAGGCAATTTTTTTTAAAAAATCGTTACTGAAGAAATATTTTTTCAAGTATCGTTTATATGTACAATTCGAGGTAGGTAAAGAGCTAACAGGCGTCAATTTTATACTAAAACTATCACAGTGAACATCTAAACTGAAAACTTTCCACAACACCTAAAAAGATGCCATCCGGGAAACTTATTGCACTTTTCGTAATTTTCATACATCTCAGGTTAACTCTTAAAAGCCGGGAGTCGAGTTTTCTTGCCTGTGATGTAATACAAAACATTTCACTTGGATATATTTCCAATTGCCGAAAGCCATATGTAATACCCTTTACCTAACGTAACGGCCAAAACCGGCCGGCGCTATTCTTAAAAATCGCCAATTAATTTTCATTATTTGTCTCAAAAACATAGGTTATGACCCCTCGTTGGAACGAGCTCGTCGAGCTCGTTCCAACGAGGGGTCATAACCTATGTTTTTGAGACAAAAAATGAAAAAAATTAGTTATTCAAGAATTATTTTTGCAAGTGTCGTCTGCTTTTCATGTTAGGTAAAGGGTTAAATGGCAGATACCGACAAAATGGTAATCGAATCAGTAGAGGATCTCCAACGAGTCCCCAATTTATATCGTAATTTACAAAACGAGTTCAGTAAATTGGGTCCAGACCGATCTTTAGCGAGGACGAGTTTTGTAAATTCCGATATAAACCGGGAACGAGTTGAAGATTCTATTTATTATATTATCCCCCCCCCCACACCCGAAAAGACACTTAGATGAAACGAGATACAAATGGTGACTTCTATAAGGCCTGTAGTTACTTTAAACGTAACCCTTTGAACCCGAGTGGCCCTTTTTCCAGTCCAGAAACAAGATATGTTATACTCTCATTTAGTAGGATAACTACTGAGTTAAAGTGTGGTGTAGAACAACCATTATTTTCAACGTGCAGCCCCAAGGCCTCACGTTGAAAATATTGATGAGTCTATCCCTAAATAATAAGTATGGATTCTTTCGATTGCTTCCATTATTTATTTATTTATTTATTTATTTATTTATTTATTTATTTATTTATTTATTTATTTATTTATTTATTTATTGGTGTTTAAGGTCACATATTTATGCACAATGGTTAATCGTGACCGTGACAGTTTTACGGGTGGAGGAAGCCGGAGTACCGGTGTAAAAGGAATGGAAGTCCGTAGGAACGTTAGTCCCTCTGGACTATTATTCCGCGGAATTATAGTCCTAGGTCTAACATTTCTAGGAATAGTAGTCCGCCGGACTACTAGTCCAGAGGGACTAATTTTCCTACGGACTTCCATTCCTGTTACACCGGGAGAAAACCACCGAACATCGACGAGCAACTGTCAGCTCCTCAACATTCTAACACGGCTCAAGCAGGTTACAGCGGTTGAAGACATGTGCACCATCGACGTGCAGTACGCCGTAGTACACGGCGTCATCGTGCCCCCATGTAGGCAACCGGGATAAAGTGCCTTGCCCAAGGACACAACGCGGGTCATCCCGGATGGGGATCGAACTCGGGACCTCTAGCATAGAAGTCCAAAAGTCTACCACACAGCCACCGCTCTCCCTGCTTCCATTGAACTGACATGAAATATACTATTAGGGTTCAAAGGGCTAAGATGCGTTGTTTGTTGGCAGTGTCCCTCTCGGGAAATAGTTGCCGATAAAGAATAGATTGTGATTTATTTAATGATACAAATTGTATGAAATGATTTTCAAATAAACATCAACTGCTGTCACAGACGACAAATGTTTATCATTCCTCGTCTCCCGAGTCTGAATCTACGATTCTTCTCCGGCGCTTGATTGGCCGTGCTTTATAATTTTAACGAATGACCTTAATAACCGGAAGAAAGTTCGGATCATAAAATAAAAAAAGGTAATCACTGTTTAAACATTTTCGCTCACAAAAGAGTGGCGATTCCGAACGAATCGAATTAAAGATTCCAGGACGAGGTTTCAAGTATCAGACACATCAAAACTAATGCATCTTTGCGTGAAATCAATCGAGAGCTAGAGTGGTCTGGCGTTAACGTTGCTACCCAAACTCTACAGTGTGATTTTCTACTCGTCCAACATTCGAAATTTCTGAGAAAAAAACAAAAAACAGACGCATATTAACGAACCATAGGCCGACCCAGAAAAGTGTATTGGAAGCATGCTCCCTTGGGGAAATTTTTCAAACTTGGTATCACAAATGGAGCTCCCTGGTGACCCAGATATCCAGCATTATAAAAAAGCTGCGTGGCAGCTTGTCTTGTTAATTAATGTTCAATGATCCCCCTCCGCTCCGCGCAGGCATACTACAAAATCACAAGTGGTTTCAGTAGTAGATTTAGACAACTATTTACTCATATCGATTGTGGTGCGAAAAAAATCTACACTGAGGTCTGCAACTGAGATATGGCGCCCTGAAATATACTGACTAGAATCAGGAGTCTGACAAGACAAACTGTCACGTAATTCAATATGTTGAAGGTATATTTCGATATTTCTTGGCCAAGGGGGTCGAGGATTTTTTTACTGTCGCCCGGGTGGCTAGAACGACAGTCTAAATCCGCCACTGCATGCTTTCTGCTACTTTTCCACTTGCACTTGTTGGTGGTCCGTGAGCCGAAATAGTGCATGTTCTTCTTGTGCATTTTAACAAGAGTTGGAAGTGATTATCAGGCGGATAGTCCACCAACCAATGAGATTCGAGCCATCAAGTCTTCCCGTATTGTAGCCACGTCGTTACTGGGAATTAAGGGTGCTCAAACAAACTGTCTCGGTTTTAATATGCTAAATGTGACAGGTTTATTTGATTATTAGAAAAGAATGCCGCAAATTCCCGACACTATTTTCTGTATCACGTAGGTTATACAAGGCGGTGCTGCCAAAGGCTGTTTTAAAAGAGAGTAAAACATCATACGATCTGGGTTTTTTTATTTTGTGGAAGATCCGGGATTTGATAAATCTGAAAAGCAAACACTTGTATGTGTTTGATACAAAGGTGTAAAGTTATTATTTTAAAATTAATATGCAATGTAGAATAGTATAAATACGAATATACAAAAAAGAAAAACAACGGAATGACAAAACAGGGATTCTCGCCGTGTGAAGTCGCGAGAGCAAATGCAGACACGGGACTTGAGGACATAGTACCGTTGCCAGGCTAAGAACGGAGAGACTCGCCCCCTAATCTCTTTTCCTAAAACAATTGCAACCATATTTGCATTAGTGCCTGACATCCCTAACTAGATGAATGCTAGAATCCACTTTCATGGCTCTGTTGAAGTGTTGAAAAACCACCTTAGTGGCTTTAGACTATGAATTGCTTGATGTTTGCTCAGCAGTAGAAGAAATGTTTTATATAAATATGTTTGGTTGCAATTTATTGGAGAGTGCCCATTAGAACTCTCCAGTATATTGTAACAAAACAGTTATTTATTAACAGAATCTTGCTAATCTGGGGCTACTTTCGCTGGTATATATACCATGTTTCAAATCACCTTTGAGAAAAAATTTAGCTCTCAACCGGTTAAAGATGGTTCCTGTATTCTCGATATTTCGCGGTCCATTTTCCTATAGTTAAACCTCCACTTTCTGAGAAATTAAAAACTACAAAGCACTCAGTGTGCTCAGATTGGCATGAAACGCTAATTTGTTTTCCTTGGGAGGAGCCTGGGCCTGCACTTATGGTGGATACACACTCTTTACCCAGAATGAGATGAAATGAAGTACGCTCATGTATAGTGGTAAGGGTAGTCTAAGCAACAAATAAATACAGATTATCATGATAATGTGCGTGTCCTTTGATTTGTATAGATTCGAGGTGGTGTCCCACCGAGCCGGCTTTGCCGGTGAGGTGTGATCCAATTTTTGGACACCTCCGAGAGGAGGGGTGTCATTGGCTTTTAATAGTTCTGTCGCTAACTTTAGGAAATTTTGTTTTGTTTTGTGAGAGCTCAGCTGAATCGATCACTGAATGCACCTAGAATGTATCCATGCGCCTGTTATGATAGCCCGCCGCGTTACCGGAAACGAGTCGTCTTTTTGATACTGAATCAGAATGAGTCGTCTGTATGATACGGAATCGGAACACATTATGTGATATGTACCATTTCTCGTGGTTTTCAGGTCAAAATCTATATGATTGTTAGGAATAGAACCTTAGAAAAACCCTAAATGCAGATCACTTCAAGAAAGCTCTGAAAACCCATCTCTTCCAAGCTGCCTTCGGCCGCTGATTATACCATTGTTACCGTCACCTATGTTTTAGTGCAAAAAAGAATGTGTGCGTATGCTGTCATGAATTAAACGTTCATCTACTCATATTGCAAATCCAACGTCAAGTTGATCTTACTAGGAGCGTGATCTTACTGGGAGCGCGGTGACTCAGTGGTTGCGTTACTGGAATTCAGATCAAAAGGTCCACGGTTCATTCCACACCAGGGGTAACTGCGTTGTGTCCTTGGGCAAGGCACTTAATCCCGATTGTCTACGTGGGGGCACGGTGGCGCTGTGTACTAAGGCGTATTGCACTTGTCTTCAAGCAATGCTACCCTGCTTGTGCAGAGTGAGTACATTTGATTTGGGAGTGTGGAGGTTCTGACAGTTGCTCGCCGCTGATCGGTGGTTAGCTTTCAAAGTTAAAAGTTAAAATTTTGGAGGACTCATTTTTTCACCCATGCCAGGGGGCGCGGTAGCTCAGTTGGTAGAGGTGCAGGCTGCAAGCCGAGAGGTCCTCGGTTCGAATCCCACCTGCGGCAACCGCGTTGTGTCCTTGGGCAAGACACTTCACCCCGATTGCCTACATGGGGGCACGATGACGCTGTGTACTGAGGCGTACTGCACGTCGATGGTGCGCATGTCTTCAACCAATCTAACCCTGCTTGTGCTGCGGTGCAGAGTTCAGAGTTACGATGTTGGAGAGCTGTCAGCTGCTCGTCGTTGCTCGGTGGTTCTCTCCGGGTACTCCGGCTTCCTCCACCCGTAAAACTGTCACGGTAACGATTAGCCATTGTGCATAAGTATGTGACCTTAAACACCAATAAATAAATAAATTCACCCATGCCCCTTATACGCTTCCGTACAAATGCAATTTTTGTTTGTTTTTTCTCTCTTTATTTCATTCTTGCTTTCGTAATGTTTTATTTTTGAAATCTCGACTCACTGATTTAAATGTATCGCGACCTGATCGCGATTTAACTGACAAAGAGGCCATTTTTGGGATCACAGCAGAAGTGAAATCAGTGTTTTAAAAATATTCATCGATAAAATGTCTGAGATTTTAAAAGGTATGAAAGAGGAGAGAATTGAGGTTTCAGTTTGTTAACTACAGTACTGTCGCCGTGGACTGTCGTAACCCACGCGTGGGCAGTGATGTCTACTCTACGCGTTTACTTGGTAATAACAATTTTCATCAGCAAAACTTTAATTAATGAAGCACCGGGTACAAATGTTTGGTGATTATTGATTGTTTCTATAGTTAGTGTTTGGAATCTTATATACTACTCAAAGTTTGCTGGGCACCAAGTATATCCAACTACCTGTTTTACATTTTAGTTGAAATATTGTTATGAAAAGTGTATAGATTTTTTATTTAATTATATCTTTAATGATTTGAGCACAGAAATTAAGATTTTGTTTGTGTTTGACATTATTTTTTTAGCTTTTGAATATGATAACCATGGAAAATGTTTATTATTGGTAAAAGAGGAAATTTTTCAAATTTGCCAAAAAGTTGACGGAGCGAACTGATATAGATTCAATATTGAGTATGAGACCTATTACTGTTAATTACAGCTTGACAACGCCTTCGCATGCTCCCAATCAGGTTCCAGGTGGTCCTTTGTGGGATGTTGTTCCTTTCTTGGACCAGCATGGCACCAAGCTCCTGGACACTTCTTGGTTTGAGTGCACGGACTGAAATTGCAAGCTGCAACTCATCCAGATATGTTCGATTGGATTGAGGTCAGGGGATGTTGCTGGCCAGCCCATACGCTCAATCCCCTCCCTCTGTCGGTACTCCCGGACAGCATGGGCAACATTAGGATGGGCATTATCGTCCATCACCCACTGCACCTGCATACAATCTGATGTGGGCATCCAGGATCTCATCAATATACCGCTGTGCAGTCAATGTACCACGGTCAAGGACACAGAGCTCTGTACGTCCATCCCAGCTGATGCCGCCCCAGACCATTATTGACCCTCCTCCATAGCGGTCATATCCATCAATGTTGGCTGCATGGAATCACTCTCCTGGACTTCTCCATACCCTAGAACGCTCATCTGTGTAGTCTAGCCTGACTCTTCTGTAAAAACAACAAGTCTCCAATCTTCTCTGGTGCAGCCAACATGGCGCATGGCCCATTCATATCGTGTCTGGGGTGGTTTCTGGGACAGCGGAATGCGAATACATGGTCTTCTCGATCGGAGACCACCTTCGTGCAACCTTGCCCAGATAGTCTGCGTCGAAACATTTACCCCAGAGGCATTCTGAAGGTCACTGCGAAGCTGGGTTGTTGTTGCAAAGCGGTTCCTATGGGCCTGAATGATCAAAAACCGGTCTTCAGCTGCAGATGTTGCCCTGTCTCTTCCACCACCGTGCCGTCTTACTGGTGTGCCATACTGCTGAAATCTTGCTCAGGCTCTGGTGATCCGCGTATGGTGCACACAAAGGGCTTCACCAACCGGACGGTGCGTAGCCCCTTGCTCCACCATCCCAACAGCCCTCCACATTTCTGCTTCAGAGAGATGTCTTCTTACATTTGCATTCGCCATATTCAATCATTAAATCACAAGGCTTTGTGTTTAAATGAAGATTGAATACCCTACACATGTCATGAAAATCAAGGGGTACATGCTTTCCATGAGAGTAGGTAATAAATGAGAGTTCCCGACCACTTTTCCAAAAAACTGTACAAGTACACGTACATGTACGTGTACGTGTACCGCCATAGGGATTCAGTGTTAAATCGTGTACAGAGTGTAAAAAATGTCGTTTTTTTCATGGTGGTCTAGAACTCTCGGTGTTTTTTTGACCGTTCGGATCGCACTTTTAACTGTCAAACAACCGTTGGCGAACGTGTGAATTTCGACACATCGCTCGGAAGTGAAAAAAACGTATGAAATTTGAAGAAAATGTAAATTTTAGAATTTTTGTCGACGTTCCCATCGCGGATCAGACCTTCGATCTATTGTTGGTGAACGCAAGCAAAAACGCTTTGAGAGTTCTAGACCAGCATCAAAAATGCGTTTTGAGAGTTCTGGACCACCTACGGTTGCGATCGCGTTTCGGATGTTCGAGGGTGCGATCCGATCGGCGAAAAATGATTGAGAGTTCTAGACCAGGAAAATCGATCTCAAAACCTTTTCTCGACGTTCACCAACGGTGAAAGGTGAGTGTAAAGTGTAGTTACTCATCGAGGATTTTTTAAAAACCGATTTCGACCTCCGGTACATCGAAAAAATGCGGTTTGAGAGTTCTGGACCACCACCACGTTCGCGATCGCGTTTGGGACGGTCTAGGGTGCGATCCGATCGGTGAGAAAACGATTTGTCGATTCACCTCGCGAGTTTTGTGAGGTGAATCGTGATAGAATCGATTTTGAGGAGTTTTTCAATTTTGTACTCAGTGTAAATAAAATAGCTTTTTCATTCAATAGAGTCGACTATAAAATTGAGTCCGACTTTAGATGGGTTTTAAGCGAGAAAAATTTGTGTTTAACTAATATTATGAAATCTTTACAAAAAATCCTTTCATTTTTTGTTCTTGTACAAATGACAGGTTTTCGTTCAATGCATGACATTGAAAACTCGAGTTTGGGGAAAATTAGAACCGGTGGAAAATCGTCCGTTCACGTTTTGTCATAGCTAGTTTTGTGAGATAAAATCTTAATAAACAGTTTGTAGAATTGTTTTCATTCAAAATAAAATTCCACTATAAAGCGTTTTCACTTAGATGAATTTTAAGAAATAAATTGTATTGTAAATTGACACTCATGTTTTGTTCCGGTGTGAATGAAAGGTTTTCTTTCAATGGATGACATTGAAAACTCGAGTTTTGGAATATTGGAACCAATGGAAATCGTCCGATCACGTTTTGTCATAGCTAGTGTTGTGAGATAAATCTTAATAAAACAGTTTGTAGAATTGTTTCATTCAAGTAAAAAAAATTCCACTATAGAGCATTTTACTTAGATGAGTTTAAGAGATAAAATTGCATTATTAAATTGACACTATGAAAATCTTTGCAAAAAATCCTTTCATGTTTTGTTCCGGTGTGAATGAAAGGTATTCGTTTTAATAATGGACAATAAAGCGCGTTTTCCACTCAGTCAGGTACATCGAAAAAATGCGGTTTGAGAGTTCTGGACCACCACCACGTTCGCGATCGCGTTTGGGACGGTCTAGGGTGCGATCCGATCGGTGAGAAAACGATTTGTCGATTCACCTCGCGAGTTTTGTGAGGTGAATCGTGATAGAATCGATTTTGAGGAGTTTTTCAATTTTGTACTCAGTGTAAATAAAATAGCTTTTTCATTCAATAGAGTCGACTATAAAATTGAGTCCGACTTTAGATGGGTTTTAAGCGAGAAAAATTTGTGTTTAACTAATATTATGAAATCTTTACAAAAAATCCTTTCATTTTTTGTTCTTGTACAAATGACAGGTTTTCGTTCAATGCATGACATTGAAAACTCGAGTTTGGGGAAAATTAGAACCGGTGGAAAATCGTCCGTTCACGTTTTGTCATAGCTAGTTTTGTGAGATAAAATCTTAATAAACAGTTTGTAGAATTGTTTTCATTCAAAATAAAATTCCACTATAAAGCGTTTTCACTTAGATGAATTTTAAGAAATAAATTGTATTGTAAATTGACACTCATGTTTTGTTCCGGTGTGAATGAAAGGTTTTCTTTCAATGGATGACATTGAAAACTCGAGTTTTGGAATATTAGAACCAATGGAAATCGTCCGTTCACGTTTTGTCATAGCTAGTGTTGTGAGATAAATCTTAATAAAACAGTTTGTAGAATTGTTTCATTCAAGTAAAAAAAATTCCACTATAGAGCATTTTACTTAGATGAGTTTAAGAGATAAAATTGCATTATTAAATTGACACTATGAAAATCTTTGCAAAAAATCCTTTCATGTTTTGTTCCGGTGTGAATGAAAGGTATTCGTTTTAATAATGGACAATAAAGCGCGTTTTCCACTCAGTCAGGTTTTAAGGGGTAATAGAATTTTAATCTACTTGTGATAATGTTCGGAGATATGAATGAACCCTTTTAACGGATATAATTATTCTCAAATGCGTTAAATCAGAAACCGGTTTCTTATGCGCTAAAACTTTCAAACTTTTTCAAAGTTCTCCTGTTCGTCACGAAGTGAATAATCGGTGATGTGATCTTTAACACATCGAAGGCAAAACGCATTTATCATGTAAAATGTTTTTCCTCAACTGGTTTTAGTTATTATATATTAAAGACAGAAGATTTTTATTTACTTAAAACATAAAACATAAAAATAATTATACATTTAATTTGAGAATAATAAATAACTCACGTTAGCATATTCTAAAGGAAAATATTAATAATTTTAAAAACGAAAAAATGTTTTTACACATCACAGATTCCAAGCGTGGAGATCAACTTCTAAACGAACATCAACGTGCTAAGAAGAGTATTCAATCAGCTAACAGGAGCAGGCGGTTGGGAGAAATGGAATTGAAATGTGAAACCACAAAATTATTTAAACCCGTGACGGAGGTTCAGGAACGAAGTAAAAAGGAGATCGTTGATGAATTGAGGCCCTTAAAAGAAAGTTCTTTGAGAATGGGTTCGTTGCCCGGCAGTTTTACGAGGGGGTTTTCCTTTCAAAGATCGCCGGATTACGTTCCCGTGAGGATGTAAACCGAATTGAGCGAAAGCGACGATGCGGCTTCGACTATCACCACTGATAGCGTCGCGTCGTCCGAGGATGGTGGTAAGAGAGATCTGTTGTATGGAATTTATAAGGATTCTGACGGTAGGACTTTTATAGGCAACACTGAAGTGCAAGAGGATGATGATAATTTAATCGTCGGTTCGAATAGGTACGAATTAACTCCCGGACCGCGCAAATTGCTCCTTTTCGACAAGCCTGGAGATTACACGGATCAGGATTTTGACAATTACGGTGACATTCTGGTTCAGACCCACGCCATGAAGAGAAATAACGATGTTAGAGAAACGAGACCCAAAGCCAATAGAGGTTACAAGTGGACGAAGGTGGTGAAACCCATATGGGATATGAATAAGAAGTTCGTCGAGTCGGTGAAAACCACTTTTCTTCCGGGTGATTCTAGCGCTCTGTCTCAGAGATTAAGATTGTTGATGGCAAGGAGACGCGCTGGTAACACTGGATTAGATAATGAGATAGTGAGCATATGCCATGAATTGTTGAGGCAGGAGGTTTTGAATAAACACGATTATAAAAGGCTGATGAACGAATTGAAGGATTGATATATATATAATAAGTAGAGAGAAACAAACAAACAAACAAAAATATATAAAATAAAAACAGTAAATTTTACACTACAAAATAATAAAAGTAATTTAAACAACAAACGATTTACCAGTGAGAAACAAAATATATATTATAAAATAAAAATATGTTGGTGATAAAGGACAGGGGATACGTTAGAACTTACGTTCAAGGCGGTTCTGGCATCGTCGATTCTATAATGCGAGTGTTCACGAGCGATGCAGGTCGAAAACTCGCATCGACCGCGTTTGAGGTCGGTAAGAAGACGGCTTTGGATGCTGGTAAGAAAGCCGCTTCCGAAGCTAGTGGTAGGATAGCTTCTGTGGCTGGCAAGAGGGCAGCCGACGCGTTGATTGACAAGTTGATCAGTCCGCCGGCAAAGCGAGCTACGTTAGAGCGATCGCCGAAAAGTTGGAAAGATTTTAAGGATGCTGTGGTACCCATACAAGATTTAACCAAAATGACGAGTGGATCTGGATTGAAGAAAACTCGCGACGGTGTAATATAAATAAATAATAATATTTATAAAACTGAGTTTGAAAAAACATAAAAAATTGTGTTTGAAAAAATCTAAAATAACAAAAAAAATGAACAAAGATGAACATTAAAGATATGTCTTGGAACGACGCCGCGACCAAGAGGTCGAATAACGAGTTCTTTCTCAAAAGCATAAGAGGCTTGATAGTGGGAAAATCGAATTGTGGAAAGACCAATCTGTTGATGAATCTGTTGTCGCAACCCGACTGGTTGGATTACGACAGATTATTCGTGTTTGGCAAGAGCTTGTTTCAACCCGAATACACATTGCTTAGAGAGTGCATGGATCGTAGATTGCCCAAGGACGTTATAGCCAGAACCTTTGACAGTAGGGAGGAATTCGACAAAAGTGAAGCTTCTCTTTCAACCATTTTGGATGGTGCGGCAATGGAATTGATGAAGAGAAATGCGTCTTCGAACATCGAGTGTTGATTTTATGAGAACGCTACCAACGTTCCGGATCCTAGAGATTTGAAATCGGAACATAAGAATCTCATGATGTTCGACGATCTGCTTTTGGAGAGACAGAACCGATGCGAATCGTTTTACGTTAGGGGTCGTCACAGCAACGTGGACTGTTTCTACGTGTCACAGAATTATTTTCGATTGCCCAGACAGACGATAAGGGAGAACGCTAATTTACTGTGTCTCTTTCACCAGGATCTCAAGAATTTCAATCACATCTACGGTGATCACGTCGCAAACAACATGAGCGTGGCGGAATTCAGGAGATTCTGCAAGAGGGTTTGGGATGGAGGACTTTACATTTTTATCGTGATCGATTTGACTAGCGAATTTAATCGCGGAAAATATTGCTGAGGATTCGACAAGTTTTATGTTCCTGATGATAATAAGATAGAGAGCGAAAATAAAATTAGAAAATAATAAATCATCAAATAATTTAGTTTTGAAAAACAAAAATAAAAAAAAATAAATATAATGTTCGAACAAGGAGAATTGTTAGAACGGATAATACGGCTGCAAAACAATCCATTCAAATCGTGGTGAGTGGTGATTCGACTCGATTCGCGACGAAATTCGAACCTTCCATCGAATTGAATAGAGAGAAAAGATACGAGATGGCGTTGGTGAATCTGGAGACTTATTATTCCTTTCCCAACATCACCGAAAAGAATAACTTGTTCAAGTATTCTGACGGAGTGGATTGGTTGGAGATTCGAATTCCCAAAGGAAGTTACAACATAGACGATTTGAACAATTACATTCAGACGCGAATGAAGACGGATGGAAAGGGAAGCAACAAGATCAGACTCGCTCCCAACCCTAATACCCTACAGACGATGTTGGATTTGGAAGATAATTTTCGAGTGGATTTCAACACGGACGATTCTATAGGCAAGATGCTGGGATTCGATCAAAAGATGTATCGAGGCCACACTGCGTCCGAAAATACGGTCGACATTCTCGCAGTCAATAGCATTCTGATGAACGTGGACGTGATTGCTGGAAGCTACGTGAATGGCAGCGCTCAACCGACGATCTATTCCTTCTTTCCAAACGTGTCGCCGGGTTATAAGATCGTGGAACGACCTCAAAATTTAGTTTATCTGCCAGTGATTTTAGACACTTTGTATAGTCTCAAAACCACGGTGACGGATCAAAATGGTGAACTGTTAGATCTTCGTGGAGAGAGGGTGATGATACTATTTCACATAAGAGAAATATAAAAAGCAAAAAAAAAAAAAATTGTGTATATATATATAAATAAGAAAAGAAAATAAACGCAATATTAATTTTACAAAAAATTATTTAATATATATAACTATCATTAAACAAAAACAATTGAACAAATATATTTTTGAAAGAAAAAAGAATTATGACTCAATACGTGGTTAAAAACGTGATCATATCTGCAGGACAGAGGAAGAAACTTAAGAGAGCGTTAACACCTCGAGGCGAGGCGGTGAAATTAAAATTCTCTCACGAAGATCTGGCGAGTGGTGGTCAGGATTCGATCGCCTGGACCAGAAGTCAAAACAAAAGGATGGAGAAAGCAATTCGTGATGGAAGAGGGTTGACGGTAAGATTGAGTCCCGCTCAATTGAAATACATTTTGAGAATGAAAGGCGGTTTCCTACCACTATTGGCAGGAATCGCCGCAAAAGCATTACCCTTTGTCGCAAAAGCATTACCCTTTCTCGGAAAGACTCTCAGTGTGGGAGCTCTCTCGGGACTGGCGAGTTCGGCAGTTGAGAAATTAATGGGTGGCAGCTGACTGTTTTTGAAGAAGGGAGGAGCCGTGTGTCGCATCCACGTAGACAACAATGGTGAAGGATTGTATCTAGAACCCATTAGAGGTGGCGACTCTTTGAGTGGAAATGGTCTCTATCTGAAGAGTGGACGGAATGTTGAGCGACTCGGTAAGGGTTTGTTGTTTGGTGAGAATTCGCCATTTAAGAATATACCGATTTTGAGTATGTTATTCTAATGTAAAAATTATATAAAATATAAAAATATAAATTATAGAAAGTATAAAATAATATAAAATGGATAAAAATGTGGAAAAACAATTAGACGATAATGATGAATATTGCGAGATAGAGAGAAAAAAGATGTGGAAAAATGATTAGATGCTAATGATGAATATTGTGGGATAGTGTGGGAAAAAGATGTCGAAAAACAATTAGATGCTAATGATGGATATCTTAGGAAAGAACTGAAAAAAGAGCAGGATAGATGGATAGATGGTTGAAATTTAAAAGAATTAGACGTGTTTCACCATCACCACTACCTTCTTAAGAGAATGGTAATGATGTGAGTGTTACCAAGAGATGCACCACATTCGTTCATAATTATGATTCGGATAAACAAATGTGTTCTCATAAAAACGTAATATATCACAAAAAAAAGAAAAGAAGAATTGACACCGATAATTGAGAAAAAAGGAAACGTTATTATAATATATGAGCGATAGTGAAGAAGAAGAAGAAGAAGAAGGAAAACAAAAAAAAAAAACAACAAAAAGTAATGAGATCTGGAGAGGTTGATCATCTCTTGATCTCATTACTTTCTTTTCCTACTTCTTTGCTAAAATCTGTCTTTCTATTGTTTATATTTCCAAGTCCGTTATTAGCATGCTGATGGTCGTTTCTTCTCCTTTTTCGAAAATGTGTTCAATGTTTATCTTTACTTTTTTTAGTTTTTTTACATCAGCGAACACGCTCTCACCACCTGATTTGTTCACGAGTTCAACAGAGATTTTTTGATATATGTAACTTCCGTAGGGCAACGACAAAGTGTCCTTGTCGAATTGTCTATCTTTGGTGATGACGATTTTCTGTAGATCGCTTTGGTACTCATAAAACAAATCGAGCGTGGCTTCATCCAATTTCAAAGGCATGCTATATTTATCATGTTTGTGCTCCAAGCCCTTCGCCTCGACCTCGTTCAATTCGATGGCATCGTGTCGTTGTAATCTATAGATTTTATAACCAAATTTCTTACACGTTTCGACTCGTTTCAATTTCAATTCGCATCTTTTAGGTGTTGTTGTCATGATCGATTATTTGTTTTTTTTTTGTTTTATGAATTATTGCAAATAATATAGTTTTTTGAATTTGTATTTAAAATAATAATTTGTTAAAAAAAAGTTTGTTTTTTTACTCTCTATAATTTATATAAAAAGTTTTTTTAATTTTAATTTTCTTTAATATAAAAATTTTTTTTGTAAAAGTTTTTTTCTTTTTATATATAAATAAAAAGTTTAAATTTAACATCCTTTTTTTCTTGTATTAATTCAATTTTTTTTCACGTTAAGGAACATAAAAAATTGTTTTTTAATTTTCTTTAATGTAAAATTTTTTTTCGAATTTTGTATTCAAATAATAATTTCTTAAAAGTTTTAAAATTGTTTTCATATATATATATATGTTTAATTCCTTCAAAAAAAAAATAATGAAATTAATCATTTTTTTTCACGTTAAGGAACATAAAAAAAATTGAAGGAATTAAAACATATATATATAAAACAATTTTAAAACTTTTAACAAATTATTATTTAAATGCAAAATTTGAAAAAAAAAAAAATTCTTACAAATAAAGCAAACAAATAAAAAAATGGAAAATTTAAATGAGAAAACCATACCTCAGTTAAACGAGATTTGTAAAAAATTAAAAATTCCACATTTCAGAAATCATAGAACCTAATCAAAAAAAATTGAAGTCATACAGGAATATCGTTTGCGGAATTATAGAAAGAAAAAAATCGAAAGATCAAAAGTTGATAAACTTAAACAGACTCAAATTGTGGAAAAAATAAGCCACTGACAGTAACGCCTGATGATAGAAAACGAAAAATGGAGCGTGATGAAATTAGAAAGATCATGCACGAGGAGATACGTAGTTTGCTCAATGAAAAGGCAAATGAAATGCTGATAGCAATGATGTCAAAAAATGCTTCGGTTGTGAAAAATGAGAAGAAAAAAAAGATAGTAAAAGGAATCAAAATGCCGACTTCGAAAAAAAAAAAGTTTTTGTTGTGAAAAATAAGAAGACGACTAAATGAAAAGCCGTTGAAGAACTTCAAGTTTCAAAAGAAAAAAAAAACTAAAATGAAAACGAGTGGTGCGATTCAGAATCTAGGCAAATGAAATATACTGAATGAAATTCGATGAGCAATCGACGAAGGGAAAGGAGAATAATATGTAGCACGACTCATCATGGAAGCATTCCAATCAAATCCCATAGAATGGGAGAGTGCGATCAATGGTGTTTTCAAAACTTTCGACACATGGTTCCCTCGTTCAAGAAAGTCGATCCGAAATTGTTCATGGAACGGGTGAAGAAAAAAGTATTGGATTTGTTTCACGAACACATGAACGTGGGACAAAAAATTAAGATGATACTCTATTGCCTGATGAATAAAATCACCGTGAATTCCGGCGAGAGCATCGTGAAAAATGCATATTTCAGATCTAACATTGAACCTATATTTCGAGGTTCAGATTTATCAGACGTTTTTGAAACGATGAAAGACAAGATGTTGACGTCTCTCGCGAATTATCAGCATGAAGGTAGTAATTGGACGTTCGATGAGGTGTTGAAACTCGAAATTCATATAACTAAAAACGATTCATTGAAAGGATCTTCCTATGTGGAATTACCATATTTCTTAGCTAAAAAAAAAGCTGTGATCAACGTGAGAAATAAAGATGATCAGTGTTTTAAACGGGCAGTCACCTCCGCTTTATACCCTGTCAAACTGCACTCCGATAAAGTTTCTCATTACGAAGAGACTTCTAAAAATCTCGATTGGACTGGAGTGACTTTTCCAATGCAGTTAAAATACATCGAACGTTTCGAGGCTCAAAATCCCACCATAGAAGTGAACGTCTTGAAATATGACGATGAAAAACAAACGATCTATCCTCTCAGACAGACTTCGTATCTCAAAAGAGAAAAGATGATTATTTTATTATTGATTTCAAATGGTGACAATCATCATTATTGTTAGGTTAAACATCCGAGCCGATTACTGTCAAGCCAGAGAAGTAAACATAATGGTGAGATATATTTATGTTGCAACTGCATGAATGCATTTCACAGCAAAAAATCATTAGTGAAACATCAGGAATATTGCAACAAAAATCAAGGTGTCGCCGTTGAAATGCCTAAACCCAACACCATCGTGAACTTTGAAAATCACAATAGAAGGTTAAAAGTACCATTCGTCATGTACGCCGATTTGGAATGCTTCACCATGAAAATGAGTTCCTGCCAACCCGATGCTCTTCGAAGTTACATCGAAAAATATAAAAAAACACATGCCTTCAGGCTATTGCATTTACGTGAAATGCGCTTTCGACTTGCAACATGACATGGGTCCCTTCACCTACATGAAACAGTGCGAAGATGACGACGTGGCTCAAAAGTGTTCATGGAAGAGTTAGAATCGAAAATTCAAATTTTATATGACAAATTCAAAACTCCGGCAAAAATGATCATCATGCGAGAGCAACAGGACAACAATAACAGAGCCACCAAATGTTACATATGCAGATAATCATTCGATGAGAATTCGGAGGAAAATAAGAAGGTCAGAGACCACGATCATTACACAGGTCTGTATCATGGTCTGGTTCACAGCAAGTGTAATTTAAAATATCGAGATGCCATTTTCTATCCAGTGATATTTCACAATCTCTCGGGTTACGACAGTCATCTGTTCATGAAAAATCTCGGCACCTCAGACGGAGAATTAAATTGCATCACGAACAGCGAAGAAAGATACATTTCCATCACGAAATGAAAGCCCATGGAGAAGAAAAGAGTAATCGATGGAGAGACATTGGAAGAAAAAATGAAATCCATTCATAGAGGCATACGTTTCATTGACAGTTTTAAATTCATGCCGACCGCTCTGGAAAAATTAGTCAATAACATGAGCAAGGATGAATTTAAAATCACGAGTGGACATTTCAGAGAACGAGTAGACGTCATGTTGAGGAAAAGAGTCTATCCTTACAATTACATGAACGATCTAAAGAGATTCGACACCACCGCACTACCTTCGAAAGAAGATTTTTATTCGAAATTATACGAATCCAACATTTCCAACGAGAATTACGAACACGCTAAAAACATGTGGAAATCATTCGATATGAAAACCATGAGAGATTATCATGATCTCTATCTGAAGACCGACGTTCTGATCTTGGCAGACGTGTTCGAAAATTTTCGAGACGTCTGTCATCGAAATTACGATCTAGATCCGGCTTGGTATTTCACCGCACCCGGTCTGGCATGGGACACTCTGTTGACGACCACCGAAGTCCAATTGGAATTATTATCCAACGTGGACATGTTGCTCATGTTCGAAAGGGCTGTGAGAGGTGGCGTCTCGATGATCTCCCACAGATATTATGAAGCTGACAATCCCTGCATGAAAGAAGGTTTTGATTTGAAATGATCAAATAAATACATACAGTATTGGGACGCTAATAATCTGTATGGTTGGGCTATGAGTCATCCTTTACCGATTGGAAATTTCGAATGGGTGATGGAACCGGAAGAGATGCAAAAATGGAGAGACTATCCTTGCATTTTAGAAGTCGATTTGAACTATCCGGAAGAATTACACGATCTACACAATGATTATCCACTGGCTCCTGAACGAATGGAACCGATCGAAGGAGATGAGAAAAAACTCATTCCCAATTTATTTAACAAACATAAGTACGTCATCTGCAGTGAGAATTTGAAACAATACGTCGACTTCGGTATGAAATTAGTCGACATACATCGTGTCATTCGATTTGATGAAGAGCCTTGGGTGAAAAAATACATTGATCTCAACACGAATCTCAGAATTCGAGATGAGAACGATTTCGAAAAAGATTTCTTCAATCTCATGAACAACTGCGTGTAGGTAAATCGATGGAAAACATCAGGAAGAGAACCGACGTTCGACTCGTCACGTCTGAGAAAAAAGCTAAAAAAATTAGTGGCGAAACCCAATTACAAACATTGAACCATATTCAACGAAAATCTAGTGGCCGTTCACATGCAAAAGACGCACCTGAAGTTTGACAAACCCTATTATCTCAGACCGATCATCTTAGATATCAGCAACCGATTGATGTACGAGTTTCATTATGATTACGTCAAACGAAAATTTGGTGAGAAAGCCAAACTACTGTTCACTGACATGGACAGTTTAGTTTATGAGATAGAGACGAAAGACGTCTACTGAGAGATATCTCCAGATGTGGCCGCGTGGTTAGACACGAGCAATTATCTCATCGATCACCCATCCAACATTCAATCGAACAACAACAAGAAGGTGTTTTAATTTAAGGACGAGAGCGGCGGTAAACAAATCGTCGAATTCGTAGGCTTGAGACCCAAACTGTATGCTTATCGTCTAGAAGATGAAGAGATCAAGAAGTGTAAAGGGGTTAAAGCATGCGTGGTGAAGAAAAACATCTCTTTGCGAGAGTATAAAGATTGTCTGTTAGGAAGTGGTCCAGTGTATAAGACTATGAAATCAATTCAAAGCGAAAATCTCGACTTGTATAACAAAATAATCAACAAGATTTCGCTGATGGCCGACGACGATAAGAGATTCGTGTTAGACGATAAAATAAGCACTTTGGCACTCAGACATTGCACTTTGGATAGGATTATGGATGATAGGATTCCAGATATGATTAAGGATGATAGGATTCCAGAAAATCAAAAGGAATTAGACGGAATCAAGATTATGGAAGTCGAGAAGTGGAGATATCGAGAGAGTTAGTTTAAAAAGAAAAATAAAAAAATAACGTCATTTTAGTGAATTATAATAAATAAATAAATTTTAAAAAAATATACACATTTATGAATAAGAAAATAGAGATATCCATAGAAGGTGTCGTCTTACCTAACAAACCCCTATCCAACATCGATCTGTCGAATGTGGCGAAGGATTTTAAAATCAAAGATTTTCTAGGTGTGTTTTCCAGAGATGCCTTGCCAAAGAGAAGACCTCGACAATCGGAATGCAGAATTTTAAATCTAGATGATTTATCGGGTGAAGGCACTCACTGGGTGGTGTGGTTCAAGAACGGGAAGAAGAAGAATTATTATTTCGACAGCTATGGAATCTTGCCGCTGAAAGAAATAAAGAACTATTTCAACAAATCGATGGTTTGTTACAACACGGAACGAGTGCAATCGCCAGATCAAGTGTTTTGCGGTCACCTGTGTCTCTACATTATCAAGAGATGGTCTGAAGGAGATCAGTTTCAGGACATTCTCAATGATTTACATTAGAGAGAGATTTTTTTATAGTATATATAAAGGTAAAAAAATTATTTAAAAAAATTTTAATCAAATAAAAACGAAAATAAAAAATAAGTGAAATAATTCATTTTTAATAAACTGCGTTTGAAATATTTTTTAAAACAAAAACCTCAAAACAACATGCCAGTCGATAAATTTGGTAGAAGTGACGATGAAAGTCGACCCAAAAAGAAGAGAAAGATGCTCGAAGTCAGTGATGGTTATGACGTTGCCAACTTGGACGAATGTTACGTTCGGAGATACGAACCTCGAGAGGAACCTTTGAACATGAACGATAAGAAGCTCTACAATCTTCCCAAGCCGATAGATCTCATAGATGCTGCGACTAAAAAATATGTCGATAGGGGGAATGCGGATTTCGAATGAATCATGCTAGATAATTATGTGGATAAAGACATGACCGACGATCTCGATCTGAAATATAAATGTTTGGTGAATGTCGCGAATCCCAGAGATTCCACCGATGCCGCAACCAAGAAATACGTGGATGACTCTCATGCGCGATTCAGCGAACATTTGAGAAGTAGATACGTTCAGAAAATGATGCACTCGGAATTGAACACCAATTCTAACAAGATAACGAACGTGGCCAATCCCACGAATCCCAAAGATGTGACGACCAAACACTACGTAGATCTGGAACAGAGAAAGTCTGACAGACGAGAAATCTGAATGCAGGATTCAACAAGATATTGAATCTGTCGAAGGTCAATGATGCAGATAGATATTTGACGCCCTCGTTCCACCTCGAAAATGATCTCATGTCGACCAAGTCGGCAGACCAAATGTCATCCAAACCCTTCATGAACACCTTTCTCTTTCGAAATTTATGCACGATGGGTTTGTGTAACTCCTCGGCCAATTCGCTCGTCAATAATCGTTTCTTCTTCTTTTCTGATGTGATTTTTTTTTTTGAATGCCCCATCCGAATTGACGTTTCGCACCGATCACATTGCCGACCACCAAACGTTCTATCTTCTCTCTCCTGGTCGGATTCGATATACCTCTCCATTTCGCCAACATGTTTTTATTGCAGACGTCATTGCGAGTCTTGGTGTCGGGATGTCCGGCCTAGCACAGATCGTGATCATACGCGGCCGTGTCCACCCTATTCACGGGTTTGCTCCAAGATTTAGGAGTCAGATCGGCATTGAGTCTCTTGTTCAATTTCGTTCCAGGTCCCGTGAAATTGTGACCCAGCAGATGCATTTCGAAAGGTAGATTATTGATCATTTTATTCACGATGCCTTTACCTTTGCTCGTGTTCTTTTTTTTTACGAATTGAGTCTTGATCGAACCACACACATCGCAAATTCTGCGAAGCATCTGTCTGTCGTTTTTAGTTCGTACTTTCCGAGAATTACCCGTCTCGGTAACTCTCTTACACTTTACGCAATTCATTTTTGAGAGTTATTTAAATTAATTTCGTTTTTATTTTTATTTTATATATAAATTTAATATTTTTTTTTAAAATTCTGTTCTTATTATATATTTTTTTTTCAATCACTGCTCTTGAGTTCTATCAACTTACCGAATTCCTTCCTGGCCTCTTTCCTCCCCTTTTCCACGAGAGAATCCTTCATCTCTTCCTTGATAATCTGACGAGTCTTGATTCTCACAGCTTCTTTCATAGCATCGTATTTCGTTTTCTCACCCAATTTCATGAAGATTCTACTTATTTGATCGATGTGATACCTCTCTCCTCTTTCATTTTCTTCTGGCCATGGCGCCGTTGGCAAAATGCCGTTCGGCTTCTCATCCTCGTCGTCATCTAACGTCGGATACAATTTATTTCTGGTTCTCATTTTATGTTTTTTCTTTCTAATATTAGATAAAAATTTCTCCCCTTATGTATATCAACGAGAAAACTTAGACGTATGCTTCCTCCAGCAATAATTTCATGACGCTTCCCTTGTCTTCTAATGTCAGACTTCTATGCGCCAATTTCAGTTCTTCCGAAACTGTGGGCTTGTCTCGCTCGCTAAATAAGACTAATCTCTTCCAAAACTTGATCACGTCATCGATTCGAACGCATTCGAACGCTGGTTCGAAATACTTGACGACCATATCTTCCCTTCCCATCGTCAGACACGAATGATCCTCGTGATTGAAGTCTAGATGATCCCAACACCCGATGCATCGTTCTAACAAGAGGCGACCTAGTTGTTCGTTCACGCAGAATGCGTAGGCTCTCATCAGCATTTTTAAAAGAAACCTTGCTCTCCAAATCTGGGAACTGTTCATAATTTACATATATTTTATTATCTATTTCGATTCGATATTTATTTTTCTTTTAAATAACTATTTATTTATATATTTTTTCTCTCCTATATATATATCAATCACTTTTTTATTTCCTCTCGACAAAACCGATTCTATCACGATTCACCTCACAAAACTCGCGAGGTGAATCGACAAATCGTTTTCTCACCGATCGGATCGCACCCTAGACCGTCCCAAACGCGATCGCGAACGTGGTGGTGGTCCAGAACTTTCAAACCGCATTTTTTCGATGTACCGGAGGTCGAAATCGGTTTTTAAAAAAATCTTCGATGAGCAACTACACTTTACACTCACTTTTCACCGTTGGTGAACGTCGAGAAAAAGTTTTGAGATCGATTTTCCTGGTCTAGAACTCTCAATCGTTTTTCGCCGATCGGATCGCACCCTCGAACGTCCAAAACGCGATCGCACACGTAGGTGGTCCAGAACTCTCAAAACGCATTTTTGATGCTGGTCTAGAACTCTCAAAGCGTTTTTGCTTGCGTTCACCAACGATAGATCGAAGGTCTGATCCACGATGGGAACGTCGACAAAAAATTTAAAATTTACATTTTCTTCAAATTTCATACATTTTTTCCCTTCCGAGCGATGTGTCGAATTTCATACGTTCGCCAACGGTTGTCTGACAGTTAAAAGTGCGATCCGAACGGTCAAAAAACACCGAGAGTTCTAGACCACCATGAAAAAACGACATTTTTACACACTGTACACGATTTAACACTGAGTACCTATGGCGGTACACGTACATGTACGTGTACTTGTACAGTTTTTTGGAAAAGTGGTCGGAAACTCTCATTTATTACCTACTCATGAGTATCACGAAACATGTGCCTGTCAAGCGAGCTAATGTAAATACTGTGAACCATCTCAATACATTCCTCAATCATATCCACCAAATATATCGCAAATATGTCACAAGCAAATTTCACAATGATGTGTCAAATATGTGGTGCTTAGCAAACTTTGAGTAGTATATAATACGCTTGTGGAAAAACCGGTTGTAAAACGTGCACCATGATGCCTACATGCGATTCATTCAACAGCACCATTACTGGGAATTCTTTTAGATGTTTTTCCCGCGGCAACTGCACTAGTTCAAATGTGATCAATCTACTGCAATGTGGTTTCTGTCAAATCCAGTATACCCCGTTTCACATAAGTGTGAATAACCGCCGGTCATTCAAAAAATGCAGCGTGACTGTGCTATTACATGGCACTGCATGTCAGGGGTCATCCTTTTAATTCTTTTCAGGCTTTCAACATTGATTCCAAGTATGACTGGACAAAAGCTGAGCGCGTCGCCCGGGAATCATTCTGTGTCGAACAGCTGTGCACGTACAGGTCTCGGTCTCAACAGAACTTCAAACTATTCTTAAGCAGGGACGAATCGTCTTCTCGGTTTCTACGCGATCCATGGTGTTTCCACGCGGTTTAGTCACTCGACAAAGATACGCACACTTTCAAACAAGGATCGCAGTACTAATTCTAATTTCACGCAGATGCACTCAGCGGTTTGGATACATTTCGTTTTTGTCTGACGCTGCTATTTCCATCATCTTTAATGTCTTTTTGCCTATTTTTCGCCTCGTTACCCTCCTTGAAATGATGCAATCGCTAACAATAAGCAGCCTTGAGAAAATATATTGTTTCAATAAACGTTTGAAACATTCTATTAACATCCTGTATTATTGTTGAATATTCCAGATAAATAAAGAGGGCGATTTGATGACTTTTGGACCTAAAATATACAATTGACATTTGGTGTGTTTTTGTTGGGAATTCCCTGAAACATATGTGCACGTGACTGGTACTTCTCTTCATGTCAGTTGTTCTCTCTTATTAGTTGCATGACCCCCTGTTTTCTGGTCTGAAAAAGTTGTCTGAAGGTCAATACTTGACAAAGATAATTGAATCCCAAATTTAAAGTGATGCGATCACATTTTGTTTTTCGCCAGAACGTTATAATGGTCGATTATGGGAAAATATTTAGTTCCCTGATACCATTAATCTTGCCGCGAAATCTGTTCCCTTTTAACTTCTGGCGATCATCTAAGTGTTTTAGGCAGCGTCGGGGCCAATTGGCAACTGTCTTGCAGATGCCTATGTTATCTTGTCGTTTCCCTGCGCCCGTAACAGTGAATAGCAAGCATTTACAGCACTATCCTATAGAAGGGGCAGTCTGAGAAAAGCCCGCACAGTTTCGCCCCAGCTGGGTAAAGACCAAATTCGAAAATTTTCTCCTAACGGGTAACTGGGTGCGTTTTTAGGCGACGGACTGCAATTTCCAGATCATCTAGTTATCACACTTCCATTTGAAACATGGAAGCATCTTGACATTGCTCTGCAATTTCAAAATTTCAGTTCCTTTTAATTTTCGAAGGATATGTTGTTATGAGGTTTTACCGGGAGTTGGGAGTTACTAGAATACTTTTCAAAGCTTGTCTAACAGTACTTTTTACCTTTCGCTTTCCACGTTTACCACAATTTTTTCATTTCGTGTTGTATTGCATACCCGTTTAGTCAGAACTTGGCCTACGAGAGCTTTTATCGCAACATTTCATTTCTTTCATAGTCTGTGTGTATGTTTTCTTGCTGTGTCCGTACTCTGAAGAAGGTCTTCGTAAGACCGAAAGGTAGATGAAAATTGTTTTTCCCTGTGCTGTTTGAGCTTTGTGTAGACCAAATATATATTTGAGAAAGTTGACATGGACAGGGCACACCCCGAGAAAGCCACGGGTCAACATCACAAGGCAAGCTCTCACTTGGAACCCACAAAGGAAACGCAAACGAAGAAAGCCCAAGAACACCTGGCGGTAAGACATGGAAACAGAGATGAAGGAGAGGCTGACATGGCAAAAATTGGAGAAGATAGCCTAGGACAAGATCAAATTGAGGGAATTTGTTCTTGGCCTATGTTCCGTCAGGGAATAAAAAGGCATTAGTCAAGTCATATTTTTGAGACAACATTTTTTTAAAAATGGTGATTTTTTGTGAAAAACGCTGATCGTGTTAAACCATCTTATTGATGTTTTCTTTTTCACGTGTAACTGGGAGGCAATGGAAATCACAAACATCTTTTTGTTATTCTTCTCTGTGTCTATTGCCATCAAACCCTTGGCATTTTAGGTTCAACTACTTTTAACATAACCATTTCTATCTTAGCTATTTTCAGCCATTTCTCCATAGATTATTTTAGCTCGGCTCTTTGAAGCATGGCATTTACGGCAGCGTAGAACCGCCACATCATAGTATATTTCCAGGGATTCCTAATCTGTTTAAACAGATTACTAATCTGTTTTTACAGATTACTAATCTGTTTTTACAGATTACTAATCTGTTTAAACAGATTACCAATCTGTTTTTACAGATTACTAATCTGTTTAAACAGATTACTAATCTGTTTTTACAGATTAACTAATCTGTTTTTACAGATTACTAATCTGTTTTTACAGATTACTAATCTGTTTAAACAGATTACTAATCTGTTTTTACAGATTAAGTAATCTGTATTTACAGATTACTAATCTGTTTAAACAGATTACTAATCTGTTTTTACAGTTTACTTAATCTGTATTTACAGATTACTAATCTGTTTAAACAGATTAACTAATCTGTATTTACAGATTACTAATCTGTTTAAACAGATTACTAATCTGTTTTTACAGATTAACTAATCTGTTTTTACAGATTACTAATCTGTTTAAACAGATTACTAATCTGTTTTTACAGATTAACTAATCTGTATTTACAGATTACTAATCTGTTTAAGATCTCAATGAGTAAGATCTCAATGAGTAGCGAGGCAATCCCCACTGACTCCACGCAGTTTAATTCTATTGAGTAATTTTAATTTACTGTGGCTTATCTTGTTTTTCTGTTAAGGGTTCGGTGTTCGTTCAGCTTCACCGTTGATTCACTATCCTGGAGTATGTAGAGGGTTTTGTTATATAGGTCTTATTAAACGCATTTCAGTCGCGCTTCGGCAGAGTTGCGAGGCAGTCCTCACAGACTCTATCTTAAAGTTCTCAATGAGTAGCGAGGCAATCCTTACTGACTACACGCAATTTAGTTATATTATATAATTTTTTTTTAATTTATTTTCTGGAAACTTATTTTGTTTTTCTGTTAAGGGATCGGTGTTCGTTCAGCTCAACCATTAATTCACTAACTTGGAGTCTGTTGAAGGTTTTGATTTGTAGGTCTTTTAATCGCGTATCAATAGTTTCTATTTTTGCTAGCTCGTGAAGACCCTTTATCGGTGTCCATTTGGGTTTGCATAGTGCCACACGCAGGGCATAATTTTGAACCCGTTGTAGTTTTTCAATGTTGGTTTTATTCAGGTCACTCGTCATTATGACCCCATACTCTAGTACTGGGCGTATATATGATTTGTAAAGCTTGATGAGAACTTCTTTATTGGCTCCCCAATTTTTACCTCTAATCATTTTCAGGAAATTTATGCGTTTAGTGTCTTTGGCAGTGACTGAGTTTACGTGATTGTTTAGATTGAGACTGCTATCCAAGGTGAATCCCAGAAACTTTGCCTCATTGCTAGCTTCAAGCTTGTGGTTGTAAAGCTTAAGCTCAATATTAGGGACAGCTTTTTTCCTTTGCTTTTTATAGAATATGATTCTTTGTGTTTTCGTGGCATTTAGCTTGATGCGCCACAGAGCGCACCAGTCTTGCAGGTCACGGATGGTATCCTGCAGGCGGTTTTGTATTATGTTTCGAGACTTACTGGCCGTCCACATTCCTTTGTCGTCAGAGAATTGAGATAGTTCAGCATGGTTCTTCCCTACTTTGTCAATGTCATTCACATATATTATAAATAGAAGCGGGCTGAGGACCGAACCCGGCGGAGTGCCCGCTTCGAGTTTTATCTCGTCTCACACTTCGCGGTTGACCCTCACTTTGATTTTTCGATCAGATAAAAATGATGATATGATCCTTAGAATTTTGGTAGTTAGCCCCATTTTAGCTAGTTTGATCTCATGCCATTGTGCCAGACAGAGTCGAACGCTTTTTCTACGTCGAGTAATAGCGCGGTTCCTATTTCATTTTGACTGAACGCCGTTTTTATATAATCTACCAGTCTTTAAACATGCTCGATTCCCTCCCTTTGGCTTCTGTATGCCCTTTGCCACTTATTGAAAAAGCTGATTGATTCGAGATGGCTGCGGAGTCTAGTCGTGAGAATCCGTAATTAGCAGATTAGTAAATACAGATTAGTAATCTGTAAATACAGATTAATTAATCTGTTTTTACAGATTAATAATCTGTTTAAACAGATTAGTAATCTGTAAATACAGATTAGTTAATCTGTAAAAACAGATTACTAATCTGTAAAAACAGATTAGTTAATCTGTAAAAACAGATTAGTAATCTGTTTAAACAGATTAGTAATCTGTAAATACAGATTAGATAATCTGTTTAAACAGATTAGTAATCTGTAAATACAGATTAAGTAAACTGTAAAAACAGATTAGTAATCTGTTTAAACAGATTAGTAATCTGTAAATACAGATTACTTAATCTGTAAAAACAGGTTAGTAATCTGTTTAAACAGATTAGTAATCTGTAAAAACAGATTAGTAATCTGTTCAAACAGATTAGTAATCTGTAAAAACAGATTAGTAATCTGTAAAAACAGATTAGTTAATCTGTAAAAACAGATTAGTAATCTGTTTAAACAGATTAGTAATCTGTAAAAACAGATTAGTAATCTATTTAAACAGATTAGTAACCCGTAAAAACAGATTAGTAATCTGTTTAAACAGATTAGGAATCCCTGGAAATATACTATGATGTGGCGGTTCTACGCTGCCGTACATTTCTCCAATTCTTGGTGTATCCCTACATCGATACCTTATTTTTCAAACCGCCATGGGAACGCCGGCTAGTGGAGCAGTGCTTCATAACGGAGTTAAACAAGGTCTGTATTACAGAAAATGCTGTCGAAAGTGTCTTTAAACTCCAGTAAATAAATAAGTTACTGATAATATGACCATATAAGCAACGACGTGGGCGAGAGTCCTTTAACCCTTTACCGAACGCAGACGATTTCAAAATTTATTATTTTAAATACCATTTTTTAAATTTTTTCAAAAAATGTCAACAAAACCATATCATGTGACCCCTGTTTGGAACGAGTGCGATTAGTTAATCTGTAAAAACAGATTACTAATCTGTAAAAACAGATTAGTTAATCTGTAAAAACAGATTAGTAATCTGTTTAAACAGATTAGTAATCTGTAAATACAGATTAGATAATCTGTTTAAACAGATTAGTAATCTGTAAATACAGATTAAGTAAACTGTAAAAACAGATTAGTAATCTGTTTAAACAGATTAGTAATCTGTAAATACAGATTACTTAATCTGTAAAAACAGGTTAGTAATCTGTTTAAACAGATTAGTAATCTGTAAAAACAGATTAGTAATCTGTTCAAACAGATTAGTAATCTGTAAAAACAGATTAGTAATCTGTAAAAACAGATTAGTTAATCTGTAAAAACAGATTAGTAATCTGTTTAAACAGATTAGTAATCTGTAAAAACAGATTAGTAATCTATTTAAACAGATTAGTAACCCGTAAAAACAGATTAGTAATCTGTTTAAACAGATTAGGAATCCCTGGAAATATACTATGATGTGGCGGTTCTACGCTGCCGTACATTTCTCCAATTCTTGGTGTATCCCTACATCGATACCTTATTTTTCAAACCGCCATGGGAACGCCGGCTAGTGGAGCAGTGCTTCATAACGGAGTTAAACAAGGTCTGTATTACAGAAAATGCTGTCGAAAGTGTCTTTAAACTCCAGTAAATAAATAAGTTACTGATAATATGACCATATAAGCAACGACGTGGGCGAGAGTCCTTTAACCCTTTACCGAACGCAGACGATTTCAAAATTTATTATTTTAAATACCATTTTTTAAATTTTTTCAAAAAATGTCAACAAAACCATATCATGTGACCCCTGTTTGGAACGAGTGCGACGCGCTCGTTCCAAATAGGGGTCACATGATATGGTTTTGTTGGAATTTTTCGAAAAATAATATTTTTTCAGCTGCTGAATTTGCATATTACGCAGGCGGATGCGGGCGATTGGTTGGGTAAAGGGCTAACTGCGCGGTACAGGTATAAATGATCGGCTAAACTTGACTTTATATTTATGCTGTGTGGAGGATATAGCTATAGATGCTGAACAGTGCTTTAAACGCCAATCAGAATGATCACGAAAAAACACCATACACAAATAATTTGTTATCTTGTGTGTGTTCTGCGTTAAAAGCTACTTCTTTTCCAGTTGATGGGGTAATTATTGTTATCAAGACCTGTACCGGATTTGGACAGTCAGTACAAAACACTGTTTTCATACCTAATTTGGAGTTATTTAATGAGAGAATCGTGTCTCGCAGAGCCCTGCAAAATTACAAAATCAGATCGAACCAGAAAGTGAATTTCGATTGGAATCGACTTTCGAACCAAATTCCAGCGCTCTCCAAGTTCCATATTTTGCATATTCTTTTTTACTATCACACATACTGTCCATCTCGATTTAGTCCAATCAATCTGATACTTAACCCACAAGGAATTGCTATACAGAAGATTTTGCTTTTGAACAAAGCATGCCAATATGATTTGTAAATCTGCGTTCTTCCGTCTTAGAAATATCGGCAGGGTGCGTCCAGTGATCGACGAGGGGACGGCTAAACAACTAGTCCATGCTTTTATAACCAGTCGTTTGGATTATTGCAACTCCCTACTTTTCGGATGTAAACGATCACTATTGCGGCGTCTGCAACTTATTCAGAATTGCGCAGCAAGGATAGTCACACGACGAAAAAATTCTGCCACATAACCCCCGTGCTGCTTGAATTGCACTGGCTCCCTGTAGAAGAGAGGGTGGAATTCAAAATCCTTCTCGTCACATATAAAGCTCTTAACGGCATGGTACCGTTATGTGACAACTCTTATCACGAGATACACACCTGCAAGATCTTTAAGGTCATGTGCGTCCAACAACTTGACTCACACTTTTCGAAATGCCACAGCAGTAGGCAAACGGGCCTTCTCGGTTGCGGCACCATTTTTATGGAACCGTCCCCCTGATCACCTGAAGGTACCTCAATCTCTTACGAAATTTAAATCGTCACTAAAGACCCACCTCTTTACGCGATCTCCTGTATATAACTAATCGGCAGCTTCCACAACACATTTGTTTATTTATCAGTGTAAAGCCTGAGAGCACCTAGGTGGATTCACGGCTATAAACTATATATTATTATTATTATTATATGTCTAAATAACAACATATTAAAATCTTCCCAAATCCCACAACGGGAAATATTGTTTTTGATGACTTATTTCTTTGTGAGAAAATAAAAATAGTCAAATTATGCTCCAACCTCCAAGAAATTGCTTTACATATGTTTGTATTGTTTTGGGGGCAGGAATTGGTTTGCAAAAAGCACATAAAAATCCCCATTAATCCCACCACGGGAAAATGGTTATTTGGGGGTGAAAACATTGAAAAATTCAATAAAGTCAGCGAAACTTACAATTTGCTCAATACTCATTAAAAAAGTTCAAACAAAATTAATTTCCATGGTACTTAGATCAAAATAACCCTGTACAATATTATACTTGAAATCCCAATTACTGAACACAAGACAATTTGTAATTTTGGGGTGAAAATTGTGAAAAAGTAAATAAAATGTACACCAAAATTGGAATTTCATCACTACTCATTCAATTAGTTTCAAGTACAAACACTGTCATCGTATTATACACTGAATCGGTAAATAACCTCTCTTAAACTCCAAATAAATGGTAGCAAGATAAAAGTGTCAATGACATCGCAGCTCAACTTATCCAAGACGGGACTAAACTATATAGAAAGCTTCAGTAATGCCAACTCATTTAATCAGGTTTCTACAGAAAAAACTAACATCAAAGCTACATATTGAATCTGAAAAAGGTCAGGTGAGGGATGTGACATGTAGAGTGTACTCATGGAAGTGTAGACAATTTATGTGCCAAATGCAAGATGGCTGCTGGCGGCCATGTTTTTCAACGAAATTCGGAAAAATGGCGATATCTCCCATATATCTTGATACTGTTTGTCAAAAAACTCTGCTAGAGACAATGAATTCTGATTTTTGACTTAATGGTGTTGCTGCTAGCTGGCTATCATCATACCTGAAGAATAGACATCAGCGTGTATCAATAAACGGTAATCTGTCAAATGACTTCCATCTTGAATGTGGAGTCCCAGAGAACAGTTGCCTTGGTCCTGTTCTGTTTCTATTCTATATTGCAAAAATGTTCACCATCATTGAATCTCACCTGACTGATGTCCATGGTTATGCTGATGACACACAGGTCAATTTCTCTTTTCGACCATCAATCAAGGATCAAACTAAAGCTCTAGAAACTATTGAATCATGCATTTCGGACATTCGCACATGGGTGGTTTCAAACAAATTAATAATAAATGACGACAAGACTGAATTCCTAATAATTGGTCCACGACAACAACTCACTAAAGTTGACATCAATTCAGTGAAGGTAGGAGATTCCGCCATCAGTGCAAGTAACAATGTACGTAATCTTGGTGCCTTCTTCGACTCTACCATGTATATGGACAGATATGTTACAAATATGTGCAATAAGGCTTTCAGAGGTCTATACAAAGTTAAACAGATAAGGCAGTTCCTCACCAAAGACTCAACAAAAACCCTAGTCCCTAGTTCATGCCTTTGTAACTCACATTTGAATTATTGTAATGCCTTACTGTTCAGCCTTCCACAATATCAGTACTCTCGCCTGCAGAAGGTACTAAATGCATCAGCCCGAGTGGTATGTAGGATATCACGGATCTCAACACATTACTCCTGTTCTGAGGGGTATGCACTGGCTGCCAGTCAAGTACAGAATAATTTTCAAAACTTTATTATTAGTTTTTAAGACACAAAACAACATGTCACCAGCCTACTTAGAAGAACTCCTTACTACCAAGAATGTTTGTCAATACAACCTGAGGTCCGATGGTAAAATGCTGCTACATGTTCCAAAACATAGGTGTAAGACATTTGGAAATAGGTCCTCTCATTTGCTGGCCCTCACTTGTGGAATAATTTACCAGAACACCTAAAAAGACTGTCAAATGTCAACCTTTTCAAGAAAGATTTCAAAACATACCTGTTTCAAAAAGCCTATAAGTGATGTTCTGGACTGTAAGATACTGTATATATTCTGTTTGTATATTTGCATGAGCTCAGTAACATGTACAGCGCCTTAGAATACGGTTCTATATCTTCTGAACTATAATTTTGGCGCTATATAAATGTGTATATTATTATTATTATTATATAGACATCACACCAAAGCAACATATGCAATTTGAGAAAGATCGGATGAGAGATGTGTCCTGTTGGCTGAGCCTATGGAATTGTAGACAGTTCATATGCCAAATCTAAGATGGCAGCTGGCGGCCATGTTTTTCAACGAAATTCGGAAAAAAGTCAATAGCTCCCATCTTGGCGCTGTCCGAAAGCCACATATGAACTTTGGAACTGATCAGGTGAGAGATACGGCTGTAGGGTGCGCCATGGAATATTTGACAATTTATGTGCCGAATCCAATATGCCCGCTGGCAGCCATGTTTTCAAACGAATTTCAAACAAGTTTGAGAGCTCCCATCTAGACATCACACCAAAGCTACATAAGAAACTTGAAAAATATCGAGTGAGAGATGTGGCCTGTAGAGCGTGCCAATAGAATTGTTGACAATTTATATGCCAAATCTAAGATGTCTGCTGTCAGCCATGTTTTTTTTAACAAAATTCGGAAACATTTGATGCTCTCATCTAGACATTGCCCTAAGGCCACATATGACATTTGAAACTGACCAGATGAGATATGTGCCCTGTAAGATGTGCTAAAGGAATTGTGGACGGACAAAGAAACGGACAGATATACGAACGGACGACGGATCGCATCCCTTCCCAATAGCTCATCCTTGACGCTGTCAATTTGAGCTAAAAAAATGATTTTGGGGTAAAAATGTTTTAAAAATTACCGTTATATATCATTTTCATATATAAATAATAAATGTAAAATAATAACTACTGCAATGTCAATGCAGATAATCTGGAGATCTGATAGATGGTTCTGCCACAATACGAAATCAGATTTCCTGATTATCTGCATTGACATTGCTGCAGTTATTAATTTCCTGGCATTTCCCACAAGCATTTGAACAGGAGGGGTCAAAAAACATGCGTCGTACTGGTCGATACGGATTCAAGGTGGCATAATATACGAAAGCGTACTACAGGTCGACGGTGCACTTGCCTTCAACCGTTGCAACCTCTGTTTTGGTCAGATTGGTACTTAAGGAAGCCCGATTTTGGCTTGACGTTGCTCGGTGGTTCTCTCCCGGTACTCTGACTTCCGCTTCTGCCACCTGTAAAACCATAACGATGGCACTCTGGTTGATGCAAGTCTCCACAAACCCCAATAAACAAACAAACAAACGAATTCTAATTGATAGCCACGGTTTCGCGTGAGCCAATGGGATGCTTCGACACAAAACAAGTGTCATGCAAGAAAGTAAAAAAAACCGAAGATGGTGAAATATGTCTTCAAACATCTATGCTTCATTCAATTATTCAAATTTAATCGTAGTATAAACGCTGACAACAACTCAAGTAAACTAGTGGGGTGCATGATCCTTGTTGGACTTTTCCCATTATTACATTCGCGTCTGATTCCCCATACTCCATATTCTTTGTGTTCTATCTAAGTAATAGACACCTTTCTCAAAATGAACGACGTCTGATACAAATTACGAATGGTTAACCCTTTGAACCAGAGAGGCCGGTTTTCCGGCCCAGAGACATGATACGCCATACTTTCATTAAGGATGACTGCTAACTGAATGTGCAGGGTAAACCAATTAATATTTTCAACGTGCCGCCCCCAAGGCAGCACGTTGAAAATATTAATTAACCAATCCAAAATAATGAATATGAAATCTTCCAGCTGCTGTTATTGAACTGGTATGGAAGACACCATCAGGGTTCTAAGGGTTAAGAGTTATCGTAACTTCGTCGGGCGGTTAAAAAAATATTTCGCAGAATTGGCGACTATGAGTCCGTTTGTTTTTCGCAATTTTCTCCCGTTTTTTGGCGACGAATAATTTCATTGCCAGTAAGAGGTGGAAATTTAGGCAACATGGCGACTACAGTTTAAGGACATAATCTTAGAGTGAACCCACACATTAAGTGCTTTTCAACATGATATACCTGTATGTTTTATTGAGAAATCGTAGTCGAAACAATGGATAAGGGAAAACGACAACTGATAAGAAGAACACTAATTAAGTGACGCAGTGCCCCATTTGTATTTCTCATCAATCATCGTTCATCGTGCGAAAGGTCTCCGTTCAACGGCAATTCGTCTGTTTAGGCAAAGCAAAAGAAAATGTCATGATTAACCCTTTACCCAACAAATCGCCCGTATCCGCCCGCGTAATATGCAAATTCAGCAGCTAAAAAAATATTATTTTTCGAAACATTTCAACAAAACCATATCATGTGACCCCCCTCTTTGGAACGAGCTCGTCGAGCTCGTTCCAAAGAGAGGTCACATGATATGGTTGAGTTGAATTTTTTTTTAAAAATTCAAAAAATAATATTTAAAATAATAAATTTTGAAATCGTCTGCGTTGGGTAAAGAGTTAAGCGCGACTAGACTCTATTCGAATCAGTGGAACAATTTCGATTCGAATAAAATTTCGTAACTTTGAGGGGCTCTTGAGTCTCTACCCTCAGGAACTTTGATTCATGAACTCACCAAACGAATAGAGAATTGTCTTGCATATTGTAAATGTGTTATGCGACAACGTAAAAACTGTCCATTACTAAACTGAAGTTTCTACTTATAAACTGAAATGCCATTTTACAACTACTCTGTAAATTTATTAAGCTTAACTTTCTATTTAATAAACTGAAATTTTAATTAAAAAGTGACTTTTCAATTCCTGACCCACTTCATCTGCGTCGCGTCCTTGGGCACGACAGTCCAACCCGATAGCCTGTATGGAAGCACGGCGATGTTGTACACTAAGGCGTAGGGCACGACGACGGTATACTTCCCTTCAGCCGATGCTAACCCTGATTGTGCCGAGTAAGTAAGTCGGAGAGTTTGACAGTTACTCGACGTTGTTAGGTGTTTTAGCTGCTTTGTGTCCTTGGGCAAGACATTTAATCCAAACTGCCAAGGCTGGGAACGGTGGTGCTGTGTACAAAGGCGTACTACACGTCGATGGTGCACTTGCCTTCAGCCTCAGCTAACTCTGTGTCGGGTTAGTAAGTTGTGGAGCTTGACAGTTACTCGCCACTGCTCGGAAGTTCTCACCGTGCACAACGACTTTACGACTTTCTCCATCCATAAAACTGTCAGACACTATTGCACCCTGGCTGTTTAAAGTGTCGTTAAACCACGACAAACAAACAAACGAGCACTGAAGAAAAGAAAAAAAACAGAACAAAACTAGAAATGATTAAATCCTTTTAATACCACTTTAATTATCAATTGGTTTCATGATCAAAGTAAAGTCGTAATGTTTTCGAAAAATGTAACTTTCCAGTTATTGCATCCACCGGTTTTGATCAAACCAACCAATATCTGGTCACCTGTAGTTTCTTCTGCGCAGGTAACAGCCCCACCATCATCGCCCTGCAAGAAAAAAATAACGTGAGAACTCTTCCAATGTTTCAAGTTTGGGGCCAAATATATTTTGCGTTGTCCGCTCTGAGTACTCCGCCTTTCTCCATTAACAAAACTGTCAGAGTCGATGTGATGCAAGCTGTTGAAAATATTAAAATCCTGATAACATGGAGAAACCCCGATTAACCCTTTCTCCAAAGTAACTGAAAAAAACCGGCCAGCGCTATTAACAAAAAGTATTATTTAATTTTCATTATTTGTTTCATTTTGTGCCTCAAAAACATGGCTTATGACACCTTATTGGAACGAGCGCGTTGAGCTCGTTTCAATGAGGTGTCACAAGCTATATTTTTGACGCAAAAAATGAAAGACTTTAGCAATTCAATAATTTTGTTTGCAAGTGCAGTCTGCTTTTCACGTAAGGTAAAGGATTAAACAAACAAACAAACTTTGAAGAATTGTTTATTGCTGGGTTAATTATACATGTTATATAATCATTATGTTGTGCCTTCACAATTTATGGTAAGTGGTTGACTGTGTCTCCTAACACTCATTTTATTATATGCAGTACGGCCAACGTGGACTGGACAGTTTCCACGGGTGGGCAGTATTGCCACGGCTGCAATAATATTATAGTATAGGAATGACAACAACCTGGTGCTGCATTAATTAAAATTTTGCTGCTGATGATTACCTGGTACAGGCATGCGTGGACACCACTGCCCACGAGTGGAATACAACCAGTCCACGGCGACTGCACTGTAAGGTGTCAATGAACTTTGCCTCGATCTGGTTGAAGTTCACTGTCCGCCTACTCCACACAACGCTGTGGGGTAGCATCAGTCAAAAAAGAATTGCGAGAACATTGACTGTCCGATCCTAGTTTCGTTTGGGTTTGCTGATTCGGGCTAGATTTCGCAATATGATTTATTTATTATTTATTTATTGGCGTTTAAGGTCATATACTTCTGCACAATGGCTAATCATGACCGTGGCAGTTTTACGGGTGGAAGAAGCCTGAGTACCCGGAGAGAACCACAGAGCAACAACGAGCAACTGCCAGCTCCCCAACATCGTAACTCCGCACTGCAGCACAAACATGGTTAGATTGGTTGAAGACATGCGTAGCATCGACGTGCAGTACGCCTTAGTACACGGTGTCATCGTACCCTCATGTGGACAATCGGGGTCAAGTGCCTTGCCCAATGACACAACGCGGGAGTCCGAATCGATCGCTCAGACGGTCACCAATCCAAGGACTAACCGGGCTCGACGTTGCTTAACCTCGGTGATCTGACGAGAACCGGTTACCGCAACGCCACCGCGCCCCCTGCAATATGCTTTCGATGTAATTTCATCCGAATGGTGTTAGGTTGTTCTAACCAGAACGCAACCACATCCAGAAGGAGACCACTTTCCTGGCTACAATCCACTGATACAATGGGGGGGGGGGGGGGGGGGGGGCAGGGATTGCTATAAATAAACAACACTCAACCAAAAATTTTTCTCGGAAGATTTTCAGTTTCCCGACGCCTCGCAATCTCCGATCGCTTTCTTTTTAATGAATATGCTTTGATGTCTGCGAGAAATGAATACATTGATAAAGCACACATTTTTCATGGTAATGCAAACTGAATATTTAAAACTTGTTTTTGTTATTATTGACAAATAACAAGTGCCGCAGCCGAAAGTTGGACACAGTGTTATTGGTTTTCGTGCACGTTTGATGAAGTGAATGCTGTTTTGCTTTGACAAGTTTTACATCATCAAACGACATTGATTGGGAGGAATTAGCTTTACTTGACGCTATTTTAAGGCCGCGGAGGGGGCAGCTTCAGGTGCAACAGTTTTCGACGACGTTCCAGCAATCCAGTTGTTTAGAAATGAGTGCCACAGGTCTGTAATTGTGTGTTAGATGAAGCCAGTCGTGATTGACTAAATGATTGTTTGTTCACCGGATTGAGGTCTCATTTCCGATAGGTATATTATTTATCATGTCATCATTAAGGATGTATGTTGGAGTTTGGTATCAACTTCCACATAAAGTATTTTTTGCGACCCCAGCCAGTCATAGCGTCGAATTGTATGAAAACTGGTTTTCGAAATAATTCTATGTAGGGTGCAAACTTTTCGGGAAGAAAACTACACATTTAATTTTATTATCAGCGCCTTCTATCTGCGTAGGTTGCAGAAGCTCAATGAAAGTGGAGGGACACAGATTTGGAGCACGCATCACACTTTCTGTGGTTCGACCCAGTTAGAGACGAATTGAAAAAGGAATCCACAAAACATTACTTCATTGATTCGTGGGCATTGGTGAGTTGTTTGGGAGGTGTTAAAACGAGTGTGTATGTGTGTGTGAGGGTGTGTGTGTATGTGGGTGTTTGAGGTTAAAAATTCGCACTGGCACAGACATTTCCTACTGAAACGTTTTTTTTCTTTTAATATGCCGCCGAAAAATTGTTTTCATTTACTGAACCCTGATGGGTTTCAAACATGACAAAAATTACATATAATTGATTTAAACTAAGTGATGGGCTTAGGAACTGGTTAAACTGACTGGCAACAATTGATGTTAATCATTGATGGGCTCTAATTTAGTCCTTACAAGGATGTTTCGCAAGCTTTTGTTTTTCTTATAGGCAATGATAGGTCGAAGATTCAAAGGTTCATTTAATTTAGCATTGGTTAAATTGAATTCATCTTTTAACACTTTTCCTATTTCGGTATTCATTCTGTTGTATGTTAAAGTAAAAGGAATGATGGATCTCCTTTCGCATTCTCCCTCTGATATGTTCATACCAAATGGCCAGAGGGTTTGAAGCGTATTGTTCCTAAAAGCTTCACGTTTTTGTTTTCTACATTCATCCGTTTCTTCTAATGTTATTTTAATTGGTGCTTGTTCAATAGGATGGATTTCGAATTCGTCCAAACGATGGCGTGGTAGGTTAAAATGTTGTGCTGCTGGGGCATCAGCAGTGTGTTTTATATCCTGTTTGTGTCTAGTAGCACGTTCTCAGAAATGATTTTGACTTTGACCAACATACTGCTTCCGACAGCGTTTACAAGTGATAAGGTAAATAATATTCGGTGAATCACAATGGAGGGAGTTACGGATCTGAAAATGAATTTTCGTTTGTTCGGAGGAAAATTCCTTTTTCTGATCAGACAAAAAAGTATGCAATCTACAACAATACAGCGCCACTACAATTCTGCAACAGTTTGTTGTCTTCAATTTTCAGTGGATCGAAATCAGAAATTTCTGCTGCAACTCGGGCTTTTTCAGAACTTGAGATTTCAGGTTACGCAAAAAACGCAGTGAATTCAAATAGAGTAGCACAAGCCTCGTTGAAATTTTTCTTGTTTAACATATACTTTATAATCTAAATGACCGGATGGCTGGAATTGCTTGCCTTTATACACGGTCACATCGAGAAAAGCAATAGAAGTGTCACTGAAAGTCCCTTCTAATTTAATGTTTGGATCACGATTGTTTAAAATTTCCAAAAATTCGTCAAAATCATCTTTTGAATGTTCCCAAATAATACAAATATCATCTACATATCTGAGATACTCGAGAGGATGCTTTGCACATTTGCTAACGGCATTTTCCTCCCACTCCACTACATGAATGCTTGCAAAGTTAGGACTGAATCTTTTGCCCAAAGGACAACCCACTATTTGTAAAAAAATATTCACCATTGAATCTTTTAAACTCAGCTCTGAAAGATCCAAAATTTTCGGTTATTTTTCAAATGCATTTTTAACCGATCTAACACCTTTATCAATATCAATGTTCGTATACATACTGTCGATATCCAATGTTGCCAGGATTGCATTTTTCGATATTTTGAATTTCGAAATTTTGGGCAGGAAGTCATGTTTATTTTTGAGATAGCCCCGATGTCTATTTGCTATAGGTTTCAGATGATAATCAATTAGATCCGAGATCGCATAAAATTCCGAGTTACAATCTGAGACGATCGGTCTCCCGGGTGGAGTTAAATCATCCGTCCATGAAGAATTTTCCTCGTGGATCGTTGGTAGGATGTAAAATTGTCTTGTTTGAGCATTCAGCTTAGCTGTTAAATGTTTCAATTGTTTCTTTGGTTATATGACCTTCGTTCTGGAGAAATTTTAGGATGTTATTGAATTTTTCGACATTTTTAGGCCAAATGAGTGAATCTATTTTTTTATAATGTTTAGGATTGCAGAGTTGTCACATGGCTTCCTTTATATAATTATCCCGAGATTGAACGACTACCGACCCACCTTTGTCGGCTGGTTTAATAACTAATGTCTTATATTTTCGAAGTTTCGTGAGGGCTCTCCATTCACCAGCTGTTAAATTGTATCTATCAGAGAGTATGTTCATGCTGAACACCTTGTGGAGGATTTGTTTGCTAGCCTCAATAATTTCGGGTTCTAATTCACTATCTGGAGGTGACAGCCAGATGATTCTGTAAAAGGAAGTTTCCGAACTCTGGAGTTTCTGAAGCGGTCTGCTAGTTTCATTTGCCTAACAAAATTACAGTTATACTAGGGAGTATTTGTCTGATTACCAGTTTTAGTTCTGGTACAGAAGTTAAACCGCGATCTAAAAGAGACTTCTCCTGAGCTGTTAGGTCATTGTGCCCGACAGATTAACCACATTAGTTCCTAACCCCACATCTGTAAGGCGGTTGTTACCTTTGCCTTTTCTCAGTTTATATTTAAACGGTTCAACCTGTGACACAATCATGTTTTAGAGGAATGTAGATTAGTTTCTGATCACCTGCCGGGACTCGAACCCTCAGTAACCCCGTCTGGCAATCAGGAGTCTAAAACCTAAAACGGTTGCTGGAATCTGGCTTTTTAGATTCAGTTTTCATGATTACTTGGTTCAGCTTCCTTTCGGCAGCAGCATGGAGGTGTGGAAAGCGCTGGCTGCAGTACGAAGAAAGTGTTGTGGTTGGCCTCAAACGAAGACTGACACGGACCTGTGTATATTTTTTGAAGGACACGGGCATGTTTTAGAGGAATGTTGGTGTTTCTGATCCCCTGTCGGGAGTCGATCCTTCGGCAACACCGCCTGGCAATCAGGAGTGCAACACCTAAAGCACTCGACCACTGCATACCCTCAAAAACAAAGGCTGGAATAGATCTTTTTAGATAACGTTCTCATGATTACACGGTTCACCTTTCTTCCTTCCCCTGGCGCAAACTACAATAGCTACTATCTTGGGCCTGAAATGACCAAATAACAGGAAAGAAAGAAATGGGGTATGATACATGCCCTGCAATATCTCAGTGTCCAACAGCCAGGTATTAAATATAAAAATGTCCCATATCCGGATCAACTGATGTTTATATTGACATATTTCCCTGCTCTTATTTTTAAATCACTGTACGCGTGACAAGTGTATCATTCATCTGAAAAAAGTGGTGTGGTAATCTATTTGTCTAGCACCCAGTTTGGGTTCATTTTCACTCAACCCAGTTGATTGGGTTGATTTTTAGCCCAGCCGATTTGAGAGTGTGGTTCCGCCACCTCTATTCACCTTCACATGCACAGGCTCTATAAAGCTTAGGCACACTGTTTACTGCAAGATAAAGTCTCGAAACCAAGTATAAACGATTATCTTATAGATTGTTCACAAATTTTCCTGTTCCAAGAATCGTAAAAAGTTGTGGAAAAATTCCACAGATCTGCAATATTACCGCCGTTTTAAATGAATACTGTTTTAATGTAAACGTCGGTATACCGCAACGTATAAAACATCGCCTTTCAAAGATGGCAGTATTGTAATTACGGCCATTTTGGAGGATTTACAGTATTTTTACATTATTTTGTTGTATATTTGTGAAGCGTGCATGATACAATGACTCAATGGGTAAGTGTACTTGCCAAGCAAGCGGAAGCCCCCGATTCAGATGACGACGTGCAGCCCACGCGTTTCGCGTCAGTGTACTCTACACTTATTCCTCCTATAGATGTGTTATTCATCTGTGACATGAGAGCAAAACACTCCGCATCGCTGGTAATTACTACTTCTCCTGTCTTCAAAAGCGGTGCCGGCTCTAGAATCATGCCTGAAAAAGAGAATATATCAGGAAAGATCCGTTCTGTCGAATGTACAATTTTCTATAAAAATATCCTCAAATGAATGAAGATAACTTGACAACCTAATGAACATTGTCCTCTCCCAATCGACAACAACAACCTGTGGTATACTTTACTGGTGTTTAACGACACTTTCCTCAGCCAGAGATATATCGTATCGGGATGATATCCCCTTTGAAAGTTTGCCTGACATATCCATTCAGCCCAATTCTCAAATAGGAAAAAAATATTTGTTTCAGTTTTTACCCCAAAACATGGTTTATGAACACCGATTGCAACGAGTTTGTCCACCTTGTTCCATTGAGGGTCATAAACTTTGCTTTGAAGCAAACAATAAACATTTTTGATAGACTGTGTTGGGAACACAAATGTTTCCCACGGATTAGAACCAGATACAAATCGTACTGAATTTTTAGAGAGTGTACGCTTCCACAGTGGAATAAATCTGTTACTTTTGCGGGAATCTAACAGTTCTGTTTCACTAAGGAAGGTTGGCGAAGCACCCAATCCTCTTAGCCCAGGTGAAAACACGGTGGTGCTGTGCAAATCTACAGAACCGGTTAACGATTAATGGACGAGAGAGAGAGTGGCACATGGATACCACGAGAGCCGATAGCTCGAGTGCTATCCCACCGTCACTCGCTCGAGTCCAGTTATCGTTAACCCATTCAAAAACATAAGTGAGGTTCTGTATTTATTACACAACCAACCTGAAAAGAACTCATTGTAATTAATCGCTAAATGAATTAAATAGTCGACGATTTGAACGGTTCAAATGATTTTACTGGGAGACAGGTAATTTTGTCAGAGAACCAGTCTTGAGTCTTTGACCCTGCCACCTGTAGAATCGATATTGATTCATTTGTTCACGAAAAATTATCCGAACAGCCCAAACCCCAAAACTTACACTTAGACATTGGAAAGTATAAGCTCTGAAATTTGTTTTGAAAAGTGTGTGCGTGCAGGCATCATTATATCTGGAGGATGGAAAATATTCAAGGATTTTAATTTAAACACGATGCGAATTGATCGCAATATTTAAATTTCGTGTTTTCTGAACTGAAACTGAAGCGGAGTTGAACTCGGATTGGCAGTGCTGCGTGTGCATTAGGCTATTGCTTGAAGACATCGCTCATTTCTGTCCTGCCATTTCTGTGTAACAAAAGTACACACTGCACAACAAAAGACATTTTTGTGCAATAATTAACCTTCCAGGACATTCATTCGATCGTTTATTTTAACTATGACTGTTTATAATTCCAATTTTCATTCTTGGTGAATTCTTGGTAAGATTTATTTCTCATTATATATTAAAGTTTCTGGTCTGCACTAACAATATAGACTTTAGTTTAGGTAGGCCACATTTACTACATACAAAGCGAGAAACAAATTTCAGGATAACTGCAAGAAAATGACAGATATTTTGTTCTCTCCACCAGTTTTACAAAATTACCCCCCTCTCCCCTCTTCCCACATTACTTGCCAAACACAGTTTTCACAAAAGTTCTCGAAATGAGTACCACCGAAGCCTGAAAGAGAAATAAAGGGAGTGGTGTTGTTCTCACAAGTTACCTCCATCTTATTTCTATTGATATTATTTAAAAATTTGTGTATATTTTCATTATTTGGTACATCTATACTTGACCAACTCACCAACTTGTTACCTGAATTTCTGAATCAATATTATTTTTCTTGGTATCGGGTTCAAAACAAAAATAATTTTTTAGGTGTCTGGTCTAGGGCTGTCGCGACTATCACTTTTTGTAATCGACTAATCGTGACCAGTAATCGACGGTTAGTCGATTAATAGTCGCTTCCCATGATTTTTTAGCAAATCATTCTTCTGTTCGTAAAACTCTGAAAATTACAATGGCACCAGTGTGTTTAGACGAAGTGGGGTTGTGGGAACAACAAATCGGTCCCGACTGAAGCTACATGTAGTCCAATCTTGGACCCACAGTCCGTAATATAATTTTTGGGGTTGGTACGTCCTGTAGGACGTACCAACCCCAAAAATAATATTACTGACTGCGGGTCCAAGTTTGAACTAGATTGAAGCCGATGAATTAAAATGAATTTACCAAAGAACGTTCCTGCATATGTTTCCTTTCTGCAATAAGTTTCTCGAAATTTTGAACATTGAGATCTATGCATTCCCTCGTCAGTTGTTAAAATTGGATCTTAGTCTGAAGTTCCGAACTTTGAGAAGTGATCTGACGTTCTGACTTTCGTCATAATTTTGTCACTTCCGCGCTTTGGGTTTTCCAATGGGTGCATTCGTGTGTACAAGACTGGAGAAATTCAGAAGAATCTATTCTTCTCGTTTAACTGTGAGTGTTCTTTCTTACACAGTCAGTGACAGTCGTACAGTCTTCCGGATATGAATGTTAACTATGGTTAGATATTTAAAGTTATTCACCTTCATTGATCATTCACCTCACAAAACAATGCAATTTAGCCCCGTCGTGTAGTAGACGTGTACCACCTTGAAAATGAACGACTAAAAATAAAAAACGTCGACTACTTCAATAGTCGACGGTTAGTCGACTAATCGAATAATCGCGACAGCTCTAGTCTGGTCCTGTATCTTCTCAATTTTAAACTTGGAATTATTTTGAATTTGCATTTAGTAAGTACTCTAGTGTTCCAAATAATCATACCCATACTATTAATATTTTTTCAAAATTTGAATAGCTTTTGGAGGTCATTTTGTTGGGTGTGGGGCTGGCCAATTAAACTGTGCCTACCTTGGATTTGCCATGTAGCCGTGAAAATTATCTGCCCATTGTCCTGAAAATTGCCAAAATTAAAAAAAAAAAGAATACACGTTTCTCTGTACAATTCGTAATTAAAATACCAAGCTCTTGCCATGAAAACTGGTAAATTAGCTGGCCGTTGGGAATGGGAGTGAAACTACAGGGTGCCTACAATGTCCCCATCTCACACTCCTTTGTAGCTGTTACACGAAGATGACATTCGATTTAAGTTTTGATGCTGGGAGTTTAATCAAAATAATAATGTTCAGAATTATATTCTTTTACCAAATAGAAGTATCAGGAAAACTTCTAGTCATTTAAAAATACACATCAATCTATGTTTGGAAAATATTGCAATACTGTCTATGTTTTAAACATCCTAATAATTGTTTTTTATCGGAGATGTCTCATACAATTGACACTGTGATGCATCAGGCCACTTGTACAGACCATCCCTCCCCTCTTCATGGTCTCACTCCCACCTTACCCAAGACTTTCAGCAATGGGTGGGTGGTAATTAAATTTTTATTTCCCCAGTACAGACTACAGAAATGTATTTCAGCATAACTGCATTGGCACCAATAACCCCCAACCTCACCCCAAACAAAAAAAAAATATTGGTCCTATAAACTACTGAGCAGAATTCTGGTGGGTTTTTCTTAAACACGTCTTATCATTCCTTCACATTATTTTCTTTCTTCAACTAATGGCGTGTGGGGGAGGGGGGGGGGGCACCTCGAAAGTGTGGAATCGGTGATACCGATAGTTAATCAGTACCCACTAGCTGTCAATCATGATCTGCAAGCACTATCGCCTGTGTCATCGTTTGTCGTTCAGCTTTGCGATTACCAGTTTTCACTTTTAATTTAATGCATGCTTCAGGGAACATCTGCTGCCACATTGCCGACGTGTGAATCGAATAGGACTACACAGAAGACCAAGTGTCAGACCTGTCGGCAGCACACAGCACCGAGGGTAACACTGTTACAAAATTCCAATTTTCACTGGAACAGTACCAGTGTCAGGCTCCATTATTGAAACCAATTGAGAATATTTTGCTAAAAATAATTACAAAGGTGGGGTTTTACTGTTCGTTTTCCTGGCAGAGATCATGTATCTGTGATTACTATCGATACTAGTTTTTAGCATTGTTGTGCATCAAACATTTTGTGATGAGAAACGGTAACTCCGACAGACTAATATAGCTGAAGGTTATCATTGGTTATTTTCCACTGAACGTTGCAAACTGAAAGAACCAGTCTAACAAGAGAACTCGAGCACGCGAATGGTACTTTTTATCGGATCGTACAAGCGCTTTCTGGTTAAAATTACTGCATGCCCCTAAAACCTATGTAATCGTGCGAAATACAGTTACGGGTGTGTAATAAAAAGGCTTACAGCACGTGGATCGTACACTTGTCTTCAACCGCTGCTATCGCTGCTTGTGCAGAGTCAGTACCTTCAGGAGTCTGACAGTTTCTTGGCGGTGTTCGATAGTTCTCTTTAAAAAAACAACAAAACCTTATTGACAGAAGAAACAGTGCATTAAAGGAAGAGCAGTCACCAGGTGTGCAACATAAAAAAACATGTTTTCAAAAGTTAATTGCTCTATAATGTTGGCCTGAATTGCGGCAAAACTGTCACTACCAACGAACACCCATCGTTAAAACCACCACGGAGCATTTCATCACGTTTTGACCATCCAGTCCAGCGATATAGAGACAATCCAGTTTCTTAGACTACTATGGTAAACACGTGGTAATACGAAAAAGGCCATGTAAGCTAATGTGGTTAAACTGAACCTCTGATCTCTCTACACAACTGGTTTACCGGAGCACTCACAAATATGCTTAGATCTAAAACAGTTGGGTTAAAAATAAACCCAAGTCAACTGGGTTGAGTTCATATTCACTCAACCCAGTTGATTTGGGTGATTTTTATCCCAATTGAGTTCAGAGTAGACAGAAATGTAACCCAACCGCCGCCATCTCAGGGTGGGTGCCGCTGTTGCTATAAAGAAACAAAACTTAACAAAACACAATTTGCCGAAGGTTTTCAATTTCCCAACGCCTCGAAATCCTCGATCCCATTTCAAAGACTATACTAAAACTTGTTGAGCCCATTTTTCGCATTTCTACAAATTGAATATTTACAAGATATTTTAGTTATTCTTAACAAAAAACAAGTGTCGAGATTGAAAGGTTGATAACTAGGGTTTAATCCTGGAACGGGAATTTTCTGGTTCTCGTTTTTGAAGGTCAGTCACGATAGCGGGAATTATCCGATTGTGGTTTCTTAATATCAGTCCCAACCCTCTGGAAATTCACATGACAGAACCGAGAATCAAAGCTTGCGTTCCGTAACCTTTGATTCCCGATTCTAGTCTATGAAAGTCCCAAGCATTAGCACTCACTTTCAGAACCGGTAACCGGGAAATTCCCGTTCGCGAGATTAAACCATAGCTCCAACGGCGAGGCTGTTCTCTGAAGAAACTGATTCTCCGTAACCTCATAAACTATATTACGCAACCATTGATACCATGGTCTATGAATTTCCCTGTTATTGTGTTCAGAACCTGAAGCCACCTGGCTGTGAAATTCCCGTTCTCGGTATTAAACCTTATTGATAACGTGAAACTATTTTCCGTGCTAGGTAAATACGATGACGTTTGACGAAGTGAAAGCTCGCCCATGATAAAACGTCATAGATGAAAGGAGTTGTTGTGTTGATTGACCCCCCACGTGATCTTGGGGCGCTGGGGGTTGCGACGTTCCAGCAAATCCAGTTGTATAAAGATCATTGTAAGGATATTGTATTGTCAGGAAGCGATCCTTTGAAGGACTTTCACAGCAAGTTTCGATGAATTCCAACCTTTCGGGGTCCTATTTTGGAAAATTGTTTATTACGCAGAATACAGTCGTAAAAATCGAAAGCAGTAATAAATTGTGCAAGGCATGGGGCAGAAAAGCTAATGAAATGGGTGTGATCTCTGGAGGAAAACGAGACGGTATGGTATGGGTTGGCCACTCAACTCTTATTAAACCGTTAAAAACATTGTGCCACCAGGGTGGGGAAAGTACTTCCAAGAAAAGATCAAGTAAAAAGCGCACCCGTCACAGTTGTGTTTTTGATAACTCGTTTGTGTTTTTTTCTCTCGTAGAAAGTACGATGTGTTCATTAACATTTCGTTCTCGAGTTGCCGAATGGGTTCGGTCTAAGCAATGCTGTTGACATAAAACAGGAGAATCTATCTCGTGTTTACAGAGAAAAATAGTAATAATTCAATCCTGCAGCCAAACAGTCCTCTAAGATTGGATTTGTTGCCTGAGTGCAGACGTCATATACAATGCTCAAGCACTGAGGGTAGAATTATTCCTGAACCCACCTATAGATTTTCCTTTCATAGAACCATTTTCTCATGGGTGTCTCCTCACTCTGAAACTGATGGTTTCCGTACGTTTATAATAGTTAAGGGTTAACGCCTCAAACAACAGACTCAGGTGGAAGACGAATATTATTTTGTCGAGTGTAAATTTTCCCTTGAAGAGCCACGCTCGTTCCCCACATTAATTAAGATACGTCTATAGCCGACCGTGATGTGAATATAACAATAACATGATTTTGAAGGGCTTTACAGTGTATTAACGGCTCAACGGAAATGGTTTACAGCCCAAAAGTTTATTAGCGGCCCGCGACGAAGTCGAGGGCCGCTAATAAGCTCAAGGGCTGTTAACCATTTCTGTTAAGCCGTTGATACACCGTAATGCCCGACTATGTCATGTTATTTCTATTATTGCCACTTTCGTACATCGGGTACATTACGATTAAATTATAAGGGAAATAAGATAAATAAATGAAGTTTGACGTTTTAGAATTAAAAAAACAGCGACACTATCGTCTGATTTGTTGACAAACAAACCGGGTAACATGACTATCGTCTGGTCAGTCTACGTCGAAATTTGGAAAGTTAGATGATGAAATATATCTTCGAAATGCGAACTTTAGGCAAGGAGTTTATTCATCAAAGATGTCATTATCTGTCCGTGACACAAAGGGAAACACTTGAAAAAAATGTGTTAATTGTGTTTACAAATTAAAAAAATCCGAATTGAATTTTGATCCAAATGGAAATCTGGAAAAAATATTGTTGACCAGCTGAGAGATGTGACGTCATTGTCTATATTTAGAAGTGTCGGGCTGTTATTGACGTGTTATGCTGTTATAGACAATAACGGCCCAACACATCACATGACTTGTACTTGTTTAGCATTACGAGATTTCAACGCCCGGTAAAACATCGTTAATGTGCTAGGAACGCCCGCAAAAGTGGTAATAATTAAGAATTAAAAGAGGTACCCCACCTATTCCGACGTGCAAGTGCATTAGATCATAACAAAAAAAGTACTAAAGGCGGTTTATAATTACTTTCAAGAATAATTATTTCCAGCATGCATGGAAAGGTCTTCAGCGGCTCAAATGTCCCAATGCGACTTTTATCGTAAAAAGTCAAAATAAGGAACTCACGACTCAGTTCATATTTTTGTTCAACAGTTAAATACGCTACTTACTTGAAGGGGATCCCCATCCTGTTATCTTGCAGTCGGTTCGATTAAATCGCGTGCTTCCGTCCCTGGCTGTCAAGCACGCTGGAGCTACACAGCTGCTGTAGCGTTTTATCGGGTCATCCAGAACCAGTTTTACTACACCAGTGCCTGATAAAACAAATGGTTAAGAAACCTGGTTATTACTTAGATAAATATGTTTTTTACTGACCCGTCAGTAAATATAACCGTTGTGTTACTCAGAACTCAAGCCAAGCCATTCTTTCTGAGGGAAAGTAGACCGAACATTCAATTCTAAAGCCAAATGTGTAAGCCCATCTCTATAAAGAACAGAACAACTGAGAAAGACAAGTACATTCGTTTTTTTCTGAAGTATACACACCTTTATCTGTAGAGTGATATAAACGCACCGTGGAGTAAACTGTCGGCTCGGACAACCTCGCAATGTTTTTCGAAACAAACATTAGATGTACAACTGAGATTTTATGTGTTTGGTGTGTCCTTGGAGACAAAGTTGTCTTTAAAATTGATGTCTTTTCTCTCCCTGGCGATTACCTTAGTTTCATTGCACGAATATTTTGTTTTCTGAAATTACCACGTTACTTCAACGACCAAAATGAGCCTTTGTTATGGTGTAGCGATAGTCGTCCATACCAAACTCAGAGGCCACCAGTCAAATTATATAGAAATTCGACGCTGTTATGGGCCGTTTGTTTACACACTTTTAGTGAAGTTTGCGTACAGGCTACCTTTGATATGGCCCGATCTCTCTTTAACACAAAGATATCCAGACATTCTGTCGAGCTCCAGCTATAAATACTCCAACCAACAGATATTTAACCTGCCTCGTAAATAACAAGATAGTAACATAATTGGGGGAAATTCACGGCGTACTAATATTTCTATATGTTCAGCTGTGGCAGTCTTCATTCATGATTTTTTTAGTAAATCATGATTTTTTTAGTAAAGAAACTTATCTAATTGATTGGTAATGTAATTAAAGATTCAGTCACATCAAGTCTCGAATGAGAAATATTTCTTGCGTTGCTTCACTGTAAATGAATTCAGTTGGATGGAATATTTCAGCTGATTGAAAATGCCAACCGTAGGTTCGCTTTTCCGACCAAAAACAATCTTCCAACCTATTGAATCTAAAAATAGGCGATGGGCTATCTAAACGCCAGACTGGTACAGGCCATAATAACATAAGATTCGTATCAGAATTTGGCTGCTGGCTTGAGAATATATGTATAATACATGCGAAGTATAACCACGATTCACAGACCTGGCATTCACTAGTAGCGCAGGAGTGTTTCACACCTAGAAAAAAATGAGGAGGGCAATTTGTACCCTTTGATTTTCTGCAATGCCAGACCTGTTTGGGGCTGCCTTTAAACTCAATTATCATTTCGTCCCCTGAGTTCCAATGTGTTCTGTGTGCCTACTTGACGATTTGTCAATGTTGCATTGATTCGCAAATAATTCCTGACCCATTCTGTGTCGCATTTCGATACATTTTGAGTGTAGAAGACAGTCACATAAGATTCGAATGCAACATTTTGAATAATGAGATGTGTGTGCCAATTGTTCCACTATGTAGCTGAATGTAGAGCCATTTTGCAGTCACGATATTAATACCTTGAAGTGAATATAACCAAAATAGCATACAAGTTGTTGCATTGAACATTTCTGGTGCAATTGCACTGCCAAGCAGTCTGAGGAGGGCAATTGTTTTGCACTCCTTGATTTTCTAGATTGCCAGGCCTGGATGCAAAGCCGCCGGCTATCACTGCCATAAGACAAACTGGAAAGAATTCAAACACATGCAGCATCGAATACATCGGGTACGACCTCATGTACAGTGGCATAATAGAGTTTCGTTGGAGATCGCCTCCGTACGACATCGGCAGTGAAGTTCTGAACATCATTTTAAAAAGAAATGGCGAGTTAAATGAACATTTTTTGTCCCCATTTGTTAGAGGTCTTCCTTGTGTACGATGATATAAGTTATACTGTTAGTAGTATACGTATGCCAACTGTATATATATTTCCAGCACCAAAAGTTCTTCGCTACAACACCAGAGCACATTTTTCCAGCCACCTACATATTGCCCATTGAGGATATTCCTTCAATTTAAAGCAAACCACCACTTTATCGTGGAGCAAAATCTATGTCTGTCAAGGATATTCGATAACCGGCATCCCATTAGAATCCCTCGTTAAAGTCTACTAAAATCAGGAATTATCATTTACAACAGTTAAATAGTAATGAAGAAATAAGTTATCTGACACAAGGTTCAAACAAAGTCGCCTGAAGCCATAAACCCAACTATTCATTCAGACTTTGTTATTTTTATAGTTTTACTGGGAAATAGCTATAACTCCCCCACGCCCATTGGCATTTATTGGTTGAACCAATTCCATTAAAGGCAATAGTTTAGGGGACAAAAGCTTCCGTTTACAATGACTATTTGGAAAACATATCGGAAAGGGAGTCTTCAATTTGTGTTAAAGGATACAATGTTACAATGCTGTATCAAGTTCTGTTTTAACCTTAACCCTTTACCCAGCTTAACGACCAAGACCGGTCAGCGCTATTCTCAAGAATCAACAATTAATTTTCATTATTTTTTTATTTTTTGTCTCAAAAACATAGGTTATGACCCCTCATTGGAACGAGCTCGTCGAGCTCGTTCCAATGAGGGGTCATAACCTATGTTTTTGAGACAAAAAATTAAAAAAAGGAGTTATTCAAGAATTTTTTTTTGCAAGTGTCGTCTGCTTTTCGTGTTAGGTAAAGGGTTAAAATAAGACACTATAAGTTACTGGGTTGAATTGACGAAGCGTCTCAGTTGAATATACGCCCATAGTTGCAAACCCCAGACCTTGTTACCATCAATTCATCACAATGACGTATATATTCCAAGGCCCTGCCCACAGTCCAAAACCCATATCTGAAAATGAACACGGCAATTTTAACAATAACAAGTTTAGTAAGTAAAACGCTCATGTATACCCACGACTTTACAACACAATCAATAAGTCACATGAAGGTCGAGGCAACGCCATCTCAATTCAAATCATAACACCTCGTTCGGAATGTCGTCTTCTGCACGTGTGAAAAATCTAGAAAAATGAAGGGTTTGCTGTTTGATGAAATAATTTCGAAACGGGCAACATCATTTCAACTATTTCGCTTGCTGACGCCAAATGGTAACGTATGCTACTAAAGTCGTAAACATTGATAAAACTACGCGAGCTCTCGTCCAATCAGAGGCAATAATTTTAGTCTTTCTGGAATATATTATTATATTTTAGTCCTAAGGAATGATTTTTTTTTACTTCATGTCCGAAACAAAAGGCACGCTGGATGGCTTTTGCAACTGGTACGAATGTCGTCACGGGCAACACCGTGACGAGACGTTTAGCATCAAGACGGAATGGGGAAGATCTACTGCTCTACCAGATGAATGATTTGTATACAACCACTTGTGAGAATCTGATTGTCACTAGCTATAAACGACCAGGCGAGTTCATTTCATCAGCCATGGACTCTGCACATCATGAGTCAAGCCAAGTAATGAAATAGTTATTTAATAAATTTATTAAATAATGATGGCTTTTAACGTTTTGTGTGGCGCTCAATGTTATTCAGATGTAAATAGGGCAATGTGCAATATTTCTGGGCAACACGTTACGTATAACGCACACGAAATAAAAAAGTTGATATTTCAACGTGTGAATTAGTTATTTAGACAGGGGGTGATGGATTGGGAATGAAATATTATATTCTCTTAACTGCATGTACCAAGCACCCAATTTAGATCAAATTCAGTGCAAAGGGTCTTAGTTGGAACCTCCCCAGAGTCTTGACCCCGTCTCATATCCTGCAAATTAGATAGTTGATACATTATGCGACATTCATTCCTCCTAAGTAGTTGTATTTACATCAAACGCAAGCAAGCGGAATCCATGGGAGTAGACAAGAAATTACAAAATTACAAAAAAGGAAAGAAAATGTACCAGCATTCTGGCTTTGTCAGTTTATTATAGGGATTACCTGTACAAGTTAATTTCTTAAGTTCGGCTTCAATACTACTCAGCGCGTCAAATGACGTCACGCTGAACACGTGGTGCTCATCTGTGGCGATATGCTCCAACTCAGTCTGATCGATCCCGTTGCCTACTCCAATAGCAAGGCTTGTAATATTGAGCCGATGAAGCTTTTCTGCCTCTTCTACCGTTGCAGTTTTGTCAGAAGACTGCCCATCAGTCATTACAATAAGTATATGGCCAACGCTGTCTCTCATTCCAGCAGCCTTCGTGAAACTTTGGGTTCTTACATAACGTAGGCCCTCATCTGTACTTGTTCCCCCCGATGTAAAAGAAATCAGACTAATTCTATTTAGAAGTGATGTCTTGTCTTTGAATTGGTTTAGATTGAATTCATTTCGGGGTGCACTAGAGAAGGTAACAACTCCAATCTGTACGGCATTTGGTCCTATAGTAAATGCATTAGCAAAATGCTTCACAAAATCTAGTTGTTTTGAGAAGTTGGTTGCGCCGATGCTTCCGCTTGCGTCCAGTAAAAACACAATATCTGCTGGCGTTTGTCCACATTCTGAAAAAGATAAAAAAAAACTGCGATTAGATTATAAAGATAATACCCATTCTTCTTGAATAGATACCAGACAAGTTATAATTGAAAATTGGATTTCGTAGAATCGTGGGTGGCGTCATTCTATTTTTAAACATTCATTTGCGTTGTTTCTCCGATTCCGCAAAATAAATAGTCCCTATTTAACTTATAGGCAATAGTTGTGGAATAAATGTAACATCACCACAGTGTGTGTATCAACAGGAATTAGGATCAAGTCTCCATGAAATCAATGAATAGAATTTCTGCCGCTCTAAGGTGCTTCCCAAAATATTATTCTGTCCCAACAATTCGACTACTATTCCTAGAAATGTTAGACCTTGGACTATAATTCCGCGGAATAATAGTCCAGAGGGACTAATTTTCCCACGGACTTCCATTCCTGTTACACCGGCGATATTCACAAATATCGGAATTAAAACTGTAGTATTGTTTTCATTTTTGCCTCAAAACATAGCTTATGACGCCCTTTGGAACTTGTTCGCGGAACCAGTTCCAACAAGGGTTCGTAAGCTATGTTTTCAAGGTAAAAACTGACAATATTTAGTTATTCAGGAAATGTTTTCTGCAAATGTCGTCTGTTATTTGTGTTTGGTAGAAGATTAATTCAATTCCACTTCCGAAATCAACTCACTCACAACTTTTCACAACAAACATTCAACAAACAGTTTTTATATATCAAAAAGTGAAAGTCAAGTGTCCGGCCCCTATCAGCACATGCATACTTTTGTAATTCAGCTAGACTCCTATCAGCACAAGCATACTTTTTTATTACTTTCCAAAATGTGATTTATTAGAATTTCCGGGTTTGATCATAAACGATAACTTCACAAATGAATTATGCAATCAACAATTGTGTCATGTATCCATTCGCGCAAACGAAGACGCTTTGCCGTGTCTATAATGGGACATCATTGTTTTTGTTTTCTTAAGCCTTTACCTAACATGAAAAGCAGACGACACTTGCAAAACAAATTCTTGAATAACAATTATTTTAATTTAATTTTGTGTCTCAAAAATATAGGTTATGACCCCTCATTGGAACGAGATCGACGAGCTCGTTCCAATGAAGGGTCACAACCTATGTTTTAGAGACAAAAAATAAAAAAAATTATGAAAAGTAATTGTCGAGTTTTGAGAATAGCGCTGGCCGTTTTTGACCGTTACGTTAGCTAAAGGGTTAAATAATATAATTATCGTTAATAATGTAAAGTAATATACGGAGTAATAGCTTGACTGAACTGGTTACGTGAAATTATTCATTCGAGGCGAGGGATTATATTGTAAAACGTTCGTGCGCATTCGCGTACACGTGTTTGTACAACGTCCCTCGCCACTCATGAATTATTTCACGCAACCAGTCCAGTCAAGCGATCACTCTCTATATAATTCACCAAAAAGGAAGCCGGTGTGTTTTCAACACACGAGGTGGATTTCAAAAAGTCTGATTTGTTTGAAAGTTTCATGGAACCCCATTCTCAAACTGCGCATTAACCACAGGCTCGAAACTCCCAAATTTGCCCGAGTGCTAGTAGGGAATGCGTTTGCAGCACACACTTTACAAGCAAATATGAGACCCGGCGGGTGTAATTAACGTCTGCTATTCGCAAATGTAAACAATTCCCATGGACATTCCATCTAAGAATGAGTGACACCCCGATTTCTCGTATGTTCTTGTGTGCAGAGCGTTGATTACCTGAAACGCGTAGTCGGGATATTTGAGATGCAGGGTTTTGAGGAAAAAAAAACACGGTGATTATGTTTGCAAAATCTCGACTTCCTGGGTTGCTATGTTGGGTTGAGTGTTAAACTCCGCGTGGACTATTATTTATATTATGTATTATCTATTTAACCCTTTGCCCAACGCCGACGATATCAAAATGTATCATTTTAAATATCATTTTCATTTTTGTTTTCAACATTTCAATAAAACTATATCATGTGACCCCCCCCCCCCCCCCCCCCCCCTCATTTATATGTGGTTTTGTTGAAATGTTTTGAAAAATAATATTTTTTCAACTGCTGAATCTGCAAATTACGCGGGTAGATGCAGCCGATTCGTTAGGTAAAGGGTAAAACTATTACCTTTTCTTCTCTACTGACTGTTGTATGATTGCCTTTGTGAATAACTTATAACAAAATAAAATACTTCACACAGCATATGTTTACAGAGTGGAGAAAGAAATTGAAAAATTGAATTGCATTAACAACAAGAGCGTCCTCCTCCTCGTTCACATCGCAATAGTATTGCGACCTGAAGCCAATACTATAAACCTTTTAGAATTGTATATGCCAACGGGCAAATTGTCAGGTCTTTGGTTCATTTTAACCCATTTAAAGTCATAACTAGAAAATACAATTCTGGAAAATACATTCGTGTACGTTTTATAGTATAGGACGGTGGTTGTGACCCATTTACACCGTCGACGGAGATCTCTAAGCTCTCAAGCCACCAGTCAAATTCTTTAAGAAATTCGACGCTGTTATGGCATGTAATCAGTCTAGCCATATGTTTGGATTCATTCGTCAGGAGTATTTGTGTTGCTCGGAAAAGTGAACCCCTGGTGTTCTTCTACGACCAACAGATATATTCAGACGACTGAATCTAGAAAATACCATAAACACCCATAAACGATCGCCTGAGTGCTAGAATGTCCCATGTCCCCTATGGGACATGGGACATTCTAGCACTCGGGCGACGAAACGCTAGATGTTTTGATTTGACCGACATCTTGGTGACATTGTCATTTCGAATGATGACTCACCACATGATTACGTCGCATAATTCCACCTATTGTGTTAAGATTTTGATGTTCGCAAGGCGAATTCCATACTTTTTGATTGTAAAAAACCCATAACTAGGGTGCGAAAGAATATCTGTATATCTCTGTGAGTAAAGGGACATTGCATTTCATTGTCGCGCGCAAACTCCACGAAAACTGGATAAACAAACAGCCAAAAACAACGTAGGATTTCTTACAAAATTAGTCAGGTGGCCTGAGTGCTTGTGAGATCTCATGAATAAAATGGTATTATGCCCCAAAGTTAGTTTGTCCAATCAGAACGCTGGAATACCATCCAAGGGTTCCGCCGTATCATTTATTCACCTGATATTATAACAATAACATGAATATGGAGGACGTTACGGTTTACTAATGTCCCGAGAGGAATGAATAGCAGCCCGCGGGGTTTATTAAAGGCCCGAGACGAAGTCGAGAGCCGTTAATAAGTCAGAGTGCTGTTATTCAGTCCTCAAAGGCCGTTAACAAACTAGGACGCCCGACAAAATTATGCTATGACTATTAATTACCATGACCGGAAGGGAGCGGCGGGTAGTTTGATGTTTGCGGCAAACGAATATTTTATGATGTACCCATCTATCGCGGCAATGCAAATTGAATATTCAAATAATATTTTAGTTACAGTGCAGCCGTCTTGGACTAACCACTTTCCACAGGTCGGCAATATTTCCACAGTCGCACTAATTTTAGATTCCAAACACTAATTGTGGGAATAATCATCAAAAATTTAGTTCTCTTTTCAATTAAGGCCCGATGAAGTTTCGAGATTCGAGTTGATTTCGAATCGTAAGTTGCTATTCAGTTCGATTCGAATCGGCTACATGATTCGTTTCAATTCGAATCTTTTCACTGGAATAAAGCTTGGCGTCTTCATCGTCTCACAATACGCATGGTTCTGGTGGAAATTGTACTGAAAATAAAGACTGAGTGTAGTTTCCGCTAAACAGAAACAACATCTGTACCCAATGCCACCAGCCATGCTAATTCTAGTCTCATTACACACTACCACTGTTGAAAAAAAAATTGAATTTCCCAAGCTATATCAACGATGAGCTATTGCTAGCTGCTTGCCCCATGCAGTGCCTGGTACCGATGATTCTCGCACACGTTTTGGGTACTATTCAGACTATTATTGGGTAATATTCCATCTACTTCGACGAAGGCATGCCTTTGATGATGCGATTGGAATATTTTGTCAGTCGTGAAATGAGCCATCTCTGTCGGAACAAATCATCTTTACAGCACAATCGGCCGATCGTCTTCAACAGACACCATTTGATTCAAAATTCGATTCGAAGCGCAAATGAATGATTCACAGCGCCCTATTTTCAATGCAGCGCGAAGCAACTGATTTCCGGTGCGATTGACCTTGCTATGCATATTAAATTACATCGTTTATTGATAGAATTTATCTTACCAAAAACCTTATTATGCACAGAAATTGAAATATTCTATTTTACTTTTGTGATCAAGTGCAGCTTAGATACCTCCCTCTTCCGCGCGGAGAGGTGAAAATTACCATTATGGGTCAAACTTTTTGTGAAATAGCATCGAAGTATTTTATTTCCATTCGCTTTTCTTCCCTCAGAACATATCGTATTTCCTTATCCACTCGCTGAAAATGGTATTCTACTCCCAGTATCGTATTCCACGTTCAGCGATGACGGACTATTTTTGCAGTGAAATATTGTCTATTTATATTTCAATCAAAATGTTTTTAACCCTTTACCCAACGTAACGTCCAAATTCGACCAGCACTATTCTCAAAAAGGCCCAATTAATTTACATTATTTTTTCATTTTTTTTGTCTCAAAAACTTAGGTTATGACCCCTCATTGGAACGAGCTCGACGAGCTCGTTTCAATGAGGGGTCATAACCTCTGTTTTTGAGACAAAAAATGAAAAAAATTAGTTATTCAAGAATTTTGTTTGCAAGTGTCGTCTGCTTTTCAGGTTAGGTAAAGGATTAATCACGTATAGTGGTTCTCTAATGAGTCGCGATTTGATATAAAATTTCTGAACCGAGTTCACTAAGATAGGTCTGAGTCAAGATTTACAGAGGCTTGGGCCGATTTTAGTGAACATGGTTCAGACACTTCGTATCAATTTATGACGAATTTGAGATTATTTGTATATGTAACTTAACCAGTTACCTAACGCAGTCATTAAAACCAACAGCAATATTCCCCAAAATCGCGAAACAAAGTTTATTTTTCCTATTTATTCCTCTTAAACATTGTTTATGACTCATCATTGGAACGAGCTCACCATAAGCTGTGTTTTTGAGGTAACCGTTAAAAAATACTTCGCAGAGAACATTTTTCAAATATTGTCTGACAGTTGTATCAGGTAAATAGATAATGAAATATGAGAGACATTTAATGCAATTCTTCTCCTGACATAGAATTACTCACAGAGTTCGTTCCAATGATTGGTCATAACTTATAAGCTTTGTTTTTGAGGCAAAAAATGAAAAAGAAATTTAGTAATTTAGTTATTCAAGAACTTTATTCTTTACGTGACGTCTTCCGTTCGCGCGAGATAAAGGATTAAATACTTCGGTTGCTTCATGTTTGGTGGACAAATATTATTATAAGTTATCTCCGTCAACATGTATGGTATATGGAGATTTAATACCTGGATGTCGGTTTTTAAACACCGAGCCGCAGGCGAGGTGTTTAAATGAGACATCTAGGTATTAAATCTCCATATACCATACATGTTGGCAGAGATAACGTTTTTAACCCGTTTGAAACACAATACAAACATAGTGGAAATAAATTTGTGGACACATTTCTCAGCTCCACAATCATTGGGACCAAATTCGAGATAATTATTTTGTTTTTATAATTGCAAAAGACAACAGATAAAGTTACATCCCTTGGGTCGTTAAAGAAATGAGTAAACAGTATTTTGTTGACATATCGTCCCTTGAGTTCCAATGTATTCTAAGTGCCTACTGGCACATAGAACACATTGGTACTCAGGGGACGAATTATTTGATCTTATTTTATTTTTATGATTGTATTGTGGGATGATATTTCGGGTTTTTGGGTTCGAGTTTTAAAATGAGGCGAGCGGAAGCGAAAAGCTTTCATTGAAACCATATACCCCCGATGTTTCGCGTGCGGTTATACTCGGGATGTCGCACGCTCTCATATACCTTGGATGTTGGGCGCACCCTTTGCCATGGCTATATGCCCAAGGCATTCTGACTAAGCAAAAGACAGAATTTATCGGGATATAGGGACAAGTTTTATGAATTTTTCGAGAGTGTCAATTCTAACTGCTTCACTTGGTTAGGTCACGCTAGAAACGCAGATTGGGAAACGACGATTTGATCAGTTCATTGCGTGTAAACTTAAACTTTTAAGAACCTACCGGGATTAAAACCAGGCTCCACTGTAGCTGTGACAATTTCATCTCCAGGTTCATCAAAAAGCCACACATACTCTCCCAGGGTGACATTGTAATGAGGGTGCGTTCCACTGCAAATGAATAAAAGCAACAGAACTAAATAAAAGTGTTCGTAATGTTGGGGCCACAACAAAAGGATCATGATATTGATGGAAATCGTTTTGAATTTTATTGGGGTTGTGATTTAATTTAAGGTTGACCTGAACATGGGAGACAGATGCCCGTTACTTCGTTAATATACTTGGTAATCCTAGCTTTTAGTGATAATACAGTTTAATAGTACACATATATTTTACAACAAATCAGTTCATAAGAAGAAGGCATCTATGAACTGAAGGTTATTATTTCAAAAGTGATACATCTCACTACTAGAAAGCTACTGGTACCTGCAGTACTCTTACGATGCCGCTATTGCTATCGTTCCTGACCTGGAGAGTTTTCTGGATGGCACATTAGCAGCTTTCATACAAGTCTTTTCAGCTGCTGTCTACTATCTCGTGCATATCAGCTGATAACATGATACGAGGTGTATGGACACACGGACGGCAGAACAACTCGCCCATGTTTTCGTCTTTAGTTGGATGGATTACTGTTGCTTATGACGTCTCCCTGGAACAATCTTCTAAACAGGTATCTGCCAGGTACGAACATTAACCAACAGTTACTTAACCTCTGATCATTAAAAGTTGCCTATCTGTGAGACTATCAGTGCAAGGGAAATAACCCTACTGTGTTTTTAATCACATTCAAAACCAACTGAAACAACTCTCTTTGTTTAATCTTCGCTCCGAAAGAATAAACGCCATGGAAAATAAGTGTTAATTATTTTTAAGAATTATTAGACATTCCTAAAGAATGACTGGACGTTCTTAAAATAATACGCAGTTATTGTTCTGATAAAAACATTCACTGAACGAGTTTTCTTTACGAATTTCTATTGAAACAACAGTCACAGCGTGCGGTTGTTTTTGCCAAAATGAGCTACTGAAGTGGTAACGCACCAATCAAAAATTGTTCTAATTTTCAACTTGTATTCTGCACAATGTGATAAAATTATTTCATTTTTTCGTATTAAAAAATAATTTAGTGTAAAATGGGCTTTAAACATTACCGTATCCACCCACGTAATTTCAAATTAAGCAGTTGAAAAAGATCAAACAATTTCAGCAAAACCATATCATCTGGCTCCCTCATTGGGAGGAGCTCGTTCCAATGAAGGGTTACATGATATTGCTTTGATGAATGTTTTAAAAGCAAAATAAAAAAAACAAGAATTAAAATAATAAATTTTGATATCCAGTGCGTTGGGTAAAGGATTAACCCTTTACCCAACGAATCGGCTGCATTCGCCCGCGTAATTTGCAACTTGAATTCAGCAGTTGAAAAAATATTATTTTTCAAAAGATTTCAACAAAGGCATATCATGTGACCCCTCGTTGGAACGAGCTCGTCGAGCTCGTTCCAACGGGGGTGGGGGGGTGTGGGGGGGGGGGGCACATGATATTTGTTTTGTTCAAGGCAACTTTTAATGATCAGAGGTTTAGTAAATAAACCTCTCGTGTACCCCGCGACGGCACTAAAATAAATACAACACTTTATCCGAATCACCGTCTGCTGCAGGTGTGAAACATCGCTCCGTTGATGAAGCAATTACGAAAACGGGTGACGCCAGTTCAAATATTTCGCGGGTGACGTCAGACGGTAACATTTGCTTCTGGAGCCGTAAACATAAAAGAAACTACGCCAGCTCTCATCCAGTCAGAGGGCGAGGATTTTACTTATATTGGACATAAATAAACGCGGGTGTTCAACGATGCAATCTAACAGCGACTGCTGCAGGTAGTCTATTAGTACTCATGTGGATTCACTTTTCTCTTGAGTATTCGTGACCCCGTGTATTGACCATTGTTGAAAGTCATAAAACTGTGGAGAGGACAATAAAGTTGATATGACTCCAATGAATAAATGGCCGAAACTTCGTCGCATAAAGGTGCATTATAATACAAGCAGCCACTCTGAATGAAATCATAACTCAAAACTACGCACTTAACCCTTTACCCAACGTAACGGTCAAAACCGGCCAGCGCTTCTCAAAAATCGTCAATTAATTTTCAAAATATTTTCATTTTTTGTCTCAAAAACATAGGTTATGACCCCTCGTTGGAACGAGCTCGTCGAGCTCGTTCCAACGAGGGGTCATAACCTATGTTTTTGAGACAAAAAATGAAAAAAATTAGTTATTCAAGAATTTTTTTTGCAAGTGTCGTCTGCTTTTCATGTTAGGTAAAGGGTTAATGCAACTTAACATGCCCGTAGAGTAAAACGAACGCGCGATACTATTTTTAAATACAGGAATATATTATAATCGCAGCCCTCTACCCCACACCTAACCCCTCAAAAAAGAAAAACAACAAAAACAAAACAAAACAAGCGAAACAAAAAAAAAACAAAAAAAATCTCTTACACCTCTTACATACTTTATATCACCATCCGCGCCCTCGTTAATAGTTGAAAATAAAGAAAATGTCTTTTCTGTGGATACATAATTTCAATGGACATGATTACAATCGTTGAATGTCGAATAAGGAAATGGAAATAAGTAACGCTTGTCGCGGCCCCCATATTTCAACATCCCCCCCCCCCCCACACACACACACACACTCAGAGGACCAAACCATAGTATGTGCAGTATGTAAATGACGCTAGAGCTGTAGGTTTTTAAATTTCTTGTTCGGTTTCGGTTTTGATTTTTCAGGTGGAATAGAACCTCGGTTCGGTTTTCGGTTTGTTCATGAGGCCAAATAAAATTCAATAAAACTCATTCTTATGTCCGGAGTCATAACTGAATGGCAGTGAAATTGAGTGAAACTCAATGAATGCCCGAAATAAGCTATAATACATGAAGAATCAGGGAGGCCAATATAATAATTACCTAAATATACAGAACTTTTATTGTGCTTGGCCATTTTTTGAGGTCTGACACCTACACGCAACTTGAGGAAAGCTGCAAACACAACTCAACTGAAATGTCGGAAATTCACAGAATGTAGCCTTCCCAGAGTAGTGAGACTACCCAGACACTGCCATTGACAGTGTCTGGGTACTCTCACTACTCTGGGATGGCTACATTCTGTGAATTTCTGCAGCAAGAGAGTATTTAATAAAAAACGAAAAACCTTATATTACGGGATGTCGACGGTTTCGGTTTCGGTTTTTAAAAAAAACCTAAAAACCTCGGTTCGGTTTCGGTTAACCTACAGCTCTAAATGACTCCTTCTCTCACCCCCCCCCCCCCCACGCCCCCTCTCCGTTTTCATTTACTTCCCGCGCCATCTCTGGATGGCTCCTCGTCCAGTGAAAACATCCAATATGAACGTGTTCATGTCAGCAGATGATTATGCTTTCCCATATTTACGATATAACAATATATCGGTTATCAATTATCAATTATCAATATATATCGATTCTATATAATCTTACCGGTTTACGACAAGAAAAGAAGGATGTTACTGACGCTGTTTTTAAAACAACCAAACTATGGATAATAGAAGCTGCCGCTCAGCGTGACCCTAAATAATTCCAGAATTGCGTTGTTAAATAAAGAATAACTTACAGGACCTTCAGTCGGGAAATGCATTCTGTCGTAGTAACTACTGTTGCGTTATCGATGAGTACGCCTTGACAAAATGGTGGAATAACTACTCGCTGGTCCACGACTATATTGGGTTTCAGTGTCACCGCCCACGGGTTTTGACACTGGTACGTGATATCTCCATTGTAGATTTTGGGAAGGATACCCTTATACTTAGTGTACTCACATTCTGTAAAATAATATAAATGATACAATTATTTATCACATACCTATTACTAAAAAAAACACGAAACTTCCACTGTTCTGCCTGTTCGATAAAAATAAAGTTGTATCGCACATGTGGTGATACAAATTACGTTCGATTTCGTTTTCATCGTAAACAGACAAGGAACCCGTCTAAATAAATTACGTCAATCATTTGTTGAATGCACCGGAGTCGAGATGGCTTGGAAATTCTAAGTTCCTCATTTAGATTTGTTTACCTGGGATATTTAAACAGATTCGAGTCAAAATAAAAGTAACATTCTGACTGCTAGTTCCTCAACAAATATTTTCCACAACTGGTCATATGATGATGGGGTGAGCTAAACGTATTAGCTATTTAAACACTTTTTGTTGTGTTATTCCCCGCAGTTTAGTCAATATTTGAAATACGATCATCGTGACCGTGACATTAATCGATGTCAAATGGTTTCGACAAATTGAATGCCGTAAAATTTAAAAAGCAAATTAAGATTGGTACTAACAGTGATGTTATGTTGGCAAGGAAGGAAACGCAGCAATTATCAAGCTGAGAAGTGCTTTTAGTTCAATTTTCGTGTAGATGGCTTGTTACATGGGAGGTGTGTGATAAATACAGAACCGCACGCACATTCGTTTGAATGGGTTAAGAATTATCGCACTCGATTGCTTTGGCCCAGGACATCCTGGGCCAAAGCAATCTCGTACGATAATTATTAACCCACTGAAACGTATGTGTGTGCGGTTCTGTATATTGATTTATCTGTGTCACCGATCTCTACACAACTGGATTGATGGAGCGTTCACCTGTTACAGACAACGAACTGTCTCAACTGATGCCATCGGAGGGAAGGAAGGGGGGGGGGGGGGGGGGGGGGCAATTGTTGCTATAAGTGAAAAAAAAAAAAAAACACTGAGATTTTCAGTTTTCCGACGCCGCGCAAACGCTGATTGTTTTTAAGGAATATGCTTTGATGTCTGCGAAAATCACGTTAATATTTAAAACATATTTGGGTTATTATTGACAAAAACAAGTGCAGAGCTTGGAACGTTGATACCGTGCTACTATTGTTCGTGCTAGGTTTTTATTACACATCCATTAAACTTTAAACCCTTGTATTTAACGAAAAGGCCGCTGTGACATAAATGTTTCTGTATTCAGATGGTGATGTAAAAGCCGGAGCCTTTTTCTCAGCATCGTTTATACACTCTAAATCGGTTGGGTTAAAAATCAACCCAAATCGACTGGGTTGAGTGAATATGAACCCAATTTGGGTTCATATTCACTCAACCCAGTCGATTTGGATTGATTTTTAACCCAACCGATTTTAGAGTGTACTAGTTCATTTCCCGTCGAGTCATTAGTTATGCTTCGAAAAGTTTCCAAATTTCGTTACACAATTATCGATCGTCTGTCGCGTAGGTGGAAATGAAAACGTTCAAAGCAAAATAAAGTCGGTTCACAAAAAAATTATTTAATCAAGAATGAGATAATATTTAAAAGACACTCATTTCCAACAACAACATTAACCCAGTCCCGTGGCTGTCTCGTTTGCGGATCCCGTTATGTCTAAATTGGTCAACTTTATTTCGGTAAATCTTCGGACATCCTGATATGCTTCGAACTTCTTTTGTTTCTCCCAGCTGTTTTTGCAAATTTGCCCAAATTTGTACTTATATTTTTTTACTAGCAGTTATACCAACCAAATGGTTAGGCGTGAATAGACGCCATCCGAAGTGAAACAGCGATATGAATTTCAACAAACACGCCCAGTAGAAAAGATAACGAATGTAATTTATCCTGGTTCCCAAAAGGTTGTTTTGATTTTTTATCGATCCTTTTGATCAGTACAGATTCACTGTTCATAAGACATTTACTGATACACGGTTGTAACTTGTCTATCACTTGGCCAAACTATGATAGCCCTGAAAAGTTGTGCCCCTCCACTTTATCGAGCTTCCGCCGCCTCTGTCCTCTTTCGTTGCCGTCATTAATTTTTCGCCATTCCAAAAAAAAATCCGCTTCAAACCACGAAATTATAATTAAAATAACACCAATTCTCACGATTGCGTTCAACGAGTAACGGCTTCAATATAAACAAATTCGTTGCGCATAGTAATGGCGCATGAAGGGGATCAACTCTAGCTTGGATCATATCGGCCAAGATCAGCGTCATATCAGCCGAGATTGAAGTCATATCAGCCAGGTTTGATAAAGGACAATTCTGGGAAATGAAATCATATCAAATAAATTACCTCACAGATACACACTGAGCCTCCGTGATGCGATGTCACAAGTTAGTGGTACGGTAAATGATGACTTACCACCTTTTGAATTTTTCAAATCATGAGGTAAGATTTGGAAAGTTGGCTGAGTTAAACTTGGTGTAGAAGAAAACAAGTTGTGTTAATACTGAATTATGATATAGTCTGTTTCAATATTATACAACATAAACATGTCAAAAAACTAAACACAATTAGAAATGATTTATTTATTTATTTAAAAGGTTAACAATCTGTTTGTCAGGTCCGTGGTGCTTTTGGCTGCCACAATATGCTCTCTTTGACAACCAATTCAAACTTTAAAAAAAAATTTAATGGTTTATGTCTGATATTTTACCCAAGTTAATAAAAATGATAAATTTGTCCCTTAGGTGCAACGAGGCACTCATGAGACGAAATACACCACCACTCATGCTATTCCGTAGATTATGAGGCCTGAAACATAAAACAAGCCACGAAAACGAACTTTTGGATGACAAAGCAATAATTACAAAAATAAAAAATGAAACAAAAAACGGTATGCAATTTTACAAAAACAAAATGGCACGAGAAACGCAAGATCTACTTTGTGAGGACTTATATATGCATTTTTCAATAACTTTTTCCACAGATACCAGGGGGAGGCCACCAAAAATTTGCAAGACGTGACGTGGGGGTGGTGGTGGGGGGGGGGGGGGGGGGGGTCTTTTGAGTGCGCCAAAAATGTGCATTTCCAACTTGTGCAATTTTTTGAATCTTTTAAAAATATATCAATATATCAGCTAATATATACCATCATGTGTGTTTGAAACCTTAAAGATGATGTTGTACATCACACTCTTAACATAACTACAACATCAGGAGGCTTTATATGTGAGAACATTGAGTTTAAACTGGGAAAATGTCACACGTTAGTAGGGGGTGGGTGTCTTGTTCGAAATGTAGAAAATGTGCAGACAATATTTTGGGAACAATTCAAATGAAAATTTGTTCCCGTATATGTACACCTGCTCTGGCCAAGCCTAATAATGAACAGCTTGTCATTTGTAGATTGGGACCCACAGCAGCCCACAGAGGTTTAAATTGGTGGTACCAGTTTAACCCTTTACCTAACATGAAAATCAGACGACACTTGCCAAAAAATGATTGAATAACTAATTTTTTTCATTTTTTGTCTCAAAAACATAGGTTGTGACCCCTCATTGGAACGAGCTCGACGAGCTCGTTCCAATGAGGGGCCATAACCTATGTTTTTGAGACAAAAAATGAAAAAATAATAAAAATTAATTGGCGATTTTTGAGAATAGCGCTGGCCGGTTTTGGTCGTTACGTTGGGTAAAGGGTTAAGAACATTATGAAAACCCCCTAAAGACAGCTGTGCCTACTAAGTTTATAAGCTTATTTTGGATTTTAATGGGAGAGTGGGGGTTGGGGGGTCTGAGAAAAGTAGTAGAAAATTTGCACGTAGTGGGTGGGTGGGTATAAAAAGGAGCCGAATAAAAAATAGGACGTCACGTCTTGCAAATTTTTAGTGCCCCCCTCCCCACCCTGCTAATACAAGAAATTACTGATAGAGAAATTAAAAGTAAACTACTTTAGTAGGCCATTCCAGAACAACAAACGTGCTTCTCGGGCATTTACCCCGTCAATTAAATTCTGCAAAAGGCCTTTCCCAAGTAAGGAAAACTTTCTTGAGAAACAAGTATTTAACCAGTTGGTTAACCCCTTACCCAACGTAACGGCCAAAACCGGCCAGCGCTATTCTCAAAAATCGCCAATTAATTATCATTATATTTTCATTTTTTGTCTCAAAAACATAGGTTATGACCCCTCTTTGGAACGAGCTCGTCGAGCTTGTGTTCCAATGAGGGGTCATAATCTATGTTTTGAGACAAAAAATGAAAAAAATAGTTATTCAAGAATTTTGTTTGCAAGGGTCGTTTGCTTTTCATGTTAGGGTAAAGGGTTAAAGTTTTAGAATTCGTTAAAGTTCTAGTTTCATTATGAGGAAAACTTGGCGCTTGAAATTGTGAATAGTGAAGGTGATAAACAAAGTTTTTCAACATAGCGAAAAACTTGCGATACGTATTTTCAATTTTCCGTTAAGTTTTGTTTGGCAATAAGCCGAAAACCAACGGAAATACTAATTCAAGAATAGTATTAGCATTTTGTGAAATAGTATTAGCATTTCACTCCAACCATATTCCAGCCCTCGAGTTGAAAAATGAAGCAACGTAAATGGACGAGATTAAGCAACCCAAAGACAGAATGCAATGGCCGAAGTTAACATTTGTTCACATTTGCAGATAATATTTTACAGGAATGGCTTCATATTGATGCATCTGTACACTCCCAATTGTCCAAACGCACTGTGTAATCATGCAGCATGTCTGAGGAAAAAGCTGTGCGGTCGTGGGTAGTGCCCTCTATGTCCCCCTCCCCAACTCCACGGCACTACGGTACCACAACCTTTGCAGGAGCGAGTGTTGAATAATTGAAGTAGAAAAATTCGGTCTAGAAACCGAAGAACATGCTACATTTCCGTAACAGATAAAATGATAAACTTACCTCTTGGGGGAGCAGGTGCTGCTGTAGTGAGTTGACAAGTTGATTTGTAAGTTCCGCTACATTTCTTACACCATTCTGAGCAGTATATATTGGCGAGTAGCTCAAAATAGTTTGAAGAGCTCACTCCATTTGTGTTTTGGAGGTTGTTACATGTGGTGTCTGTAAAAAATATAAACCCTTATTTAACTAGATTATGCCGTGTATGACAATGCCAGATACAAGAGGGAGGGGTTGAGAATAATGCGTTTTTATCCCACCTTGATAATCCGCATTTTGTTGAAACTATTTCTGTATTCAAGTAACTACGTTGCTCCATTGAAAAAGTTTTACGCACGCTAATGACATGCATTCTCTCTTCACATGTTTATATAGAGGATCTCCAACGAGTCTCCCGTTCAAATCGAAATTTACAAAACGAATTCTGTAAATTAGGTCTGGACGGAGGTTTAGCGAGGTACAGACCTAATTTACTGGACGAGTTTTGACAATTTCGATATAAACTTTGGACGAGTTGAAGATTTTGTTTATTATCTGATCCTAAACGCCCACAAAATACACTGAAATGGAACGAGAAACAGGCAGCAGCTTCTATTAGGCCTGCGATTACGTTATAACTCAAGATGCGTTGTGTGTCCGAAGTATCCACGTCAGGAAATAGTCTCCAATAAAGAATAGTATGCGAATTATTTAATAACACAAACGTAATCAAATGTTGGCATGGCGGGGGTTCGAACCCACGCCGAGAGAGTTTCCTTCGGCACCAACCGCCTAGCGAAACTATACTGAACCAGTGGTGTGCGTGGTTCAGTATAATTTCGCTAGGCGGTTGGTGCCGAAGGAAACTCTCTCGGCGTGGGTTCGAACCCCCGCCATGCCAATGTAAACAAAACCAGCGTCCTTTCTTAATTCTATGGCATCCGAGAAATTTGAAAAAGACAAGTACTGTCGCTGATTTCTTCTGAGGTGCAGTTCGTAGAATTAAGTGCTTAGATGCAACTATCTGATGAGTAATCAAATTTGTTTGAAACAAACATCAACTACTCTCGCAGACAATAAATGTTTATCATTCCTTGCCCCCCCCCCCCCCTCCCCCCCAAGTCTGAATCTACGATTATTCTCCCGTGCTTGATGCGCAGCGCATTACCACTTCACTGAGTGGGCTTACTAATCGGAAGAAGGGTTAGATCATATTACATACAGACCATTATAACAGTCAATTGATTTATGTTGTTGTATTTCGTCGAGTTGACGAGATGAGATCGACCAAATGAAACAAGACGCCACAGGCAACGAGTTTGTTCTAGCCGATTTCATCTCGTCAATGAGACGGAATACAACAACACAAATCAAATGACTGTTGTAGTAATTTGTTTATTATATGACAATTAGTATTTTAAAATGATCACAACACCTGAAAAATCATATACAACAAGAATTATATTAGCCAAATAACCATAACAATTTATGAAATTGAGGAATTCTAAACGCGTAGTAATATCGGACGTTCGTGTCGAATAGGAAACTTGAAAATCAAAACAATGGAGGCAAGACTTGAATTTCAATCGGAATCGCATTCGATAACACAGATTTTTCAACGTTTCGTTGGAATCGCATCTTGAAAATAGTTGTTAATTGTTATTTTGCAATTGTTCAGCATGATATTTTCAAATAGATCACGACTGGAATGTTTGTCAACATTAATGAGGAGACACTCGTGTTTATGTTCTGTGCTTGCGAATGTACATTTGTCACTTGGCAACGGGCAGACGCATTATCAACAAAAAATCGAGTACGCTCGATTCGCTATAATATTGTAACTGATTCTCATTTCTCTTTCAATCGCATGTCATGAAACGCGCAAACTGCGCAATTGTTTTCATTGAGTTCCGTATTCTATAACTGGTCATAGAAAAGCAGTTTGTTCTCATACTCTATTAATAAACGACTCAAGATCGCTCGCACGCGCGCATTACGGATTTCCCTGATGCAATTGTGGAATTTACCGATTTATTTATAGGTCACTGGTAGAAATAGTCCGTTCACGTGCGCCTGGTTTGAGACAGGCATAATAACGATCCAGAAAACTCGACACTCTTGTTTTCCAAAGAGCTGGATTTGATTAGCAAACTACAATGGTACTGAGGGGCTATTTGTGGTAGTCATAAAATAAAAAAAATATATATCCTAACCCCAGGGGTGGACTGGGCGAAGAAAAGTTGTCGGGAAATGCACCAAAGGGATCCAGAACCGGAGAAAAGTTTGATTTTTCGAACTGAACGAATGCGGCTTCCTTGCATCTGAGCGATCAATGGCAGTCCACATAGAGAACATTTCAATAGTATTTTTGTGTCATTTTCATCGATCATTCGGAAAAAATGGCTCAACCGTGACGGGCCCATCGGGAAGACCATAGTTCCGCCCAGTCGGAGAAAATTTTGATTTTTCAAATTGAAGGAACGCTGGTTCCTCTCATCTATGTGATCAATGGCAGACTAGACCGCTGGTGTATCGAAATGTGTTCTATGTGGACTGCAAATGGCATTCCACATAGAGAACATTTCAGTATACCGCAGTCTTTGCAATCTGATCCATTTCGCCTTTTGGTCATTTTTACGAAATTTCAGGAACCAACATATGTTGGGCTCCATCAATTTCGGGGCAACAAGAGGAACACATGAGGGGGGCCCACCGGGAATTTTCCCGGGGGACCATACGGCCAGTCCGCCTCTGCCCAACCCGGCACTCCACAATGTTACCACATTTCCTTGGAAACTGGTCAACTGCTGAAAAGAATATTCGAATAGAAGGCAGTATTCGAAAATTAAAAGTACATTTGGATATTTCTAACCCACCCCCCCCCCCCCTCCGGTTTCTTGAAGAAGCAGAGGTTATAATACAAAGGTGAATTTATAAAACGTAAACTGGGCAATTTTTCAACACCACCTAGCTTGCGTCGAACTCATCGACCTATTCGTGGTCTTCTTGATTGAAACCACAATTTTTTTTGTGAATTAATGTTCGCCCCGGAAGATTCAACATAAATGAGTCCGGCATATGACTGCAAGGCTACAAGTAACTTGCTAGTGTGGTATATTCTGTCAAAACGACTCCCACCCACTAATAATTTAACTTGCGTCTGAGCCCCAGATTTTGTACTAAACATATAAATATAAGAATTAAAATGAATTATCTGTCGCGTAATCGGAGTATGAATAAGGAATGGGCGTGCTAAGGTAACTTAACACGTCAATCCCGCTTTCATACTCCGATAAATAGAGGATATCCAGTATTTTTGAGTGGATACCGAAAATTATCTCAAGAGTAACCGAGACAAATGTTTATTTTTCGCGAGCGCTTGCACGAGCGAAAATAACCGTTTGTCTCAGTTACAAGTGAGATAATTTCCGGTATCCACTCAAAAACACTAAATTTTCTTTTTGTTATACGCTTTTTATAAGAATCTGATAATTCCACTCGTTTCAACTTTGAATTGATGCATGAAAGTAAAGAGTACATTGACTCATTGGAACGCGGAAGTGATTTGATTGATACTCGGAACGGATAGCGTCTTCCAATCTGATTTAGCTGGCGAGTTTCTAGCCCAAACATGGCCTGGAAGTCCGTAATATAAGTGTTTTGGTTTGGTATGTCCTCCGAGAGGACGTACCAAACCAAAAAACTTATATTACGGACTTTCAGGCCATGTTTGGACTAGCTTGTTTCATGCATCAATTCAAGGTGAATACGTGTTGAATTATTGCTGGAAATGATCGGTATCCACTCAAAAACACTAGATGTACTTTTCATTATACGTTTTTAGAACAAAGTGATCATTTTCAGTGATAATTTGACTCGAATTCACCTTGAAATGATGCTTTGAAAGCCGTCATTTTGATTGATACCGTGAAAGTGAAAATTTCTATATCTTCACAGTGGGGGATACGGTTTCTATCTTTCCGAAACTTCGTCGATAGTCTATCGTTTAGCGTATAATCAAGTGACGTATAATTGACTTCGACTGTTATGACTCAATTCAGAGTATTTGCATGTTTTATAATGCTTGTTTTGTAATTACCAGGCCGAAGTCTCCGTCATTTATAAATATCACTGCAATCGTGTCTACTTTCGTGCACACGATAGTTTTATTATTTTCAACAAGATAAAAAACTAGTGTGAACAACCCACGTGAATACTAGGTAATACCCACCCCACAGCAATTTAAGCTGAATTGTATTTCTCAAGTGGGATAAACAAAGAAAAAAATTCATACAAAGTTACGAAAAACACACCTCGACCAACCACATGCAAACATATGGGATATCTTTAAAGAAAAAATTAAATTATATATTGTTGTCATACTGCAGAAAATGTCGATTCTGATTGGTTACATTGCATGGCTACCTACAGCTGTGTTTGGTTTTTTTTTTGCAGGGGTACAAACAATCAACCGAGGTTCTACGTAGTCGATAGAGATACATTCCGCTTAAAAATTGAACCGAGAAGATGACTACTTCCACTCGTGTGGTTTGAAATGTGCAGAATCAATACGGGTTGGAGGTGGGGGTGGTATACTTTGAAGGTTAAAATCTCCATTCGAAAAACAAATTGGAAAACTACCACCACCCTTCCACACAAAATAAACAAAGCAGAATACTTAAATGTAGGCTACAGTAACATACATATCGTGAATTGGTGAGAAATATTCTCGCAGACATCTCATCTAATATAATCGAAGGTGGATGTACATGTATCATAACAAAAATGGTTTTAAAATGTACCTCTAAGTTTGGAGGTGCCACAACACAACACGAATTTTAATAATACGGTGAATCCTAGTTAAATAACAAATTCCGCATATTAGTGGATCCAGTAAATATAGGGTTCCATTTTTCATTGTTTTCCAAGTCAATTGAATCGACCTGAGAATTTAGTACCGCGTGATCTGGAGTAATATTTATCCAAATATACACGCGCGCACGCGCTCTAAATTATAATTAGGCAGCTGAAACGTTTCGTGAATATTTGAGTGACAAAAACCAGATACCATCTTTGAACGTTGTTCAACAGAACGACGGGACAAGTGGCTCACTATATTATTTTCGCTAGGATGGATAATCACAGCATTCGACCATATTACGACAGCTTTCCAGTTTGGAAAATTCGCTATACATGTGCTTGGCTGGGTACACAGTCCCCATGTACCCTGTCAGAATTTTATGTTACCCGAGCCGCAGACTCAGGGTACATAAACTACTGACAGGGTACACGGTACTGTGTACCCTTCCTAAGACCCGTACAACTAATAATACAACGATGTCGACACACAAAACAAAATGGCAACGAATATTCGAAAACTTTAAACGTATGTCCCAACTCTAAAATGTACTATTTGTTTCAGCAGACGTCAACTTCATGTTTAGGTTACATATTTTTTTTAACCAGTGAACGAATGGCTCAGCTTCGAAAGTTTGAAAATTCTGGATCTGTTTAAAAAGATACGAACGTTTTATTACACGTTTTAGTCTTTTTTGCTCTTCAATTAACATGGGTCTTACAATAGAAAAGCATTTTCCTAGTGGTTGCGCAAAATTAACCTTGCGGCAATTTGTGTTGCTAACCAGGGTCTTTTTGTGCCAATGAAAATGTTATCTTGCTTGAAGTCTTGGGGTAAAAGATATCTATCGTCATCTTCATGCCTTCCACCCTGACATTTGCAACTCCAGCAAGGCATTTTACTCACAAGAGAAGCGGTTGGGTCGGAGATGTGCGGTTTGCTTGCGGATCACGACAGGAAGACAGAGGACGAATTATCGATATCCCAATATTCCGATCAAACACCTTCCTCCCCACCAGGGCCCTAATGTAGAATCAACTGACTCCTCTCTTATAGTGTTGATAAATGTACACAGGGATCTTAAGCTGTTCTTTTTCTTTCTTGTTTTGAAATGGATTGTATGAAATTGACAAATAAATTTTGGGTTTTTGTAAGCCTGCCGTAAATAGTACATATCGCGCATAATACAAAATCGATTTCGGCAAAATGATACAGTCTGCTGATCATAAAAACCGAGGAGAATATTTCGACAGGACGCAAATTTAGACGCTACTCGATCGAAATTCTCTCACATTCAAATGATATTTTTATACGGTCCAGTAGAATAAGCAGTATATATTTTCTGCATGAAATACATTCCCACTGGCACATATCTTATTGAATCACAGGCGAACGGACGTGTTTTCTCTTGCTCCTCCAATTAATGAAATTTGAGTAGCTTCAGAGATGGCCACCAAGGATAACCGACGCGAGAACTGTTAAACTATACTGTTTGAGGAAAAAACAGCAATATAATGAATTGAGATATATAAGAGATTTTAATTATATAATAAAAAGTCCATTTAGAAGAGAACCAATATGGATAACGAAGAAACTGGGGATTTCATAGTAATTGGAAACGAAACTGCCATTACCCAAGACAGTGATAACGGAGTTAACGGTGAAGAGATACATGCGGTTCGTAATTATGAACTTAATGTTCAAAGGACAGCACATCTGAAGAAAACGGGACTTCTTGCTGATATACATGAAGTGGCGTTAAAGAATTCGGGAAAATGTGTTACGCTAAAACTGGACACGAACAAATTCGAAAGTTATCGGACCGGATTCACTAAACAGTACTGGGACAGTGCAAAATCCACCGAAAGGAAATGTGTTATTTGGGATCTTATATCAGATCAGCAAGGTCTCGTGGTTGAGGATCAGCTAAGTTTCCCGAAAAATAACACAAACAAAGTGAAAATACATATCTATAGAACTAGAAATAGTCTTATGATTCAAGGAACGAAACGTAACATTCGATGGTGGGTTGAAAATGAGCTACCGTGTGTATATAACTTCGCTTTTGACTCACCGTTCGAGGGAGACGCTAAAATAATAGCAGATAAACTATTCTCGGGGACGGATAATGTTACACTTATAAATCCAGACAAACAATCTGCAATCAAGGACGTGAATACACCACACATCCCTAAACAGAAATCAACCATTAGATTCAAAACAAATAAGTTAATGTTTAGAACGCCTAGGGATGTATCTAACACCTCGGCTATAAGCAACTCATGCTGTGTAAATTTCAATGATTTCAATAATCTAAAGAAGGCAGTGGATGGATTTCAAAGTGTTGTAGATAATATTAAGTTGTACCAAAAACAACAGGAGGATATCCTACATACAAAATTAACGGAGGTGAAAAAGGAATTCGAAAATAAAATGCTTTCTTGTGTCAGCGAAAATGAGACTAAAGTGAAATCACTCGTTAAAAAAGTGAATCACCTTCAAAGTGAGAATGACAGACTGAAAAATGAACTGAAACTCTTAAAGAATAGACAACCTGAGTACATACCGGCAACGGAAAAGACACAGACTATTAGTGAAGTGAACCGGATTTCACAGCATAAACAGCAGAAAAACTTAAATCCAACGGCAAGTACTTTTTCACCAAACTCACCCTTTTTAACGCCTGAATTGGACGGTAATTCACTCGATAAATCCGTCCTCAATACTACTACACTACACGTTAATTCCGCCCCACGTGTAAGCGTGAGCAACCGATTCAGTGCTTTGAACAACACCCCAGACACGATTGCTGATGTTCCCACTCAAGTAAATACTGGAAATAGGAGTACACGAACCCAAGGGGATAAGTCACAGGGCACCGACATGGCAATTTCAAGGACACACAAAACTTCAACAACAATAAGCCCGAGAAAGCCTCTCCCTGTGCATTTAATAGTGGGAGATTCTGTAATTCGTGGCATTGACGCGAAGAAGATTGCCAAAAAAGGCGAATGGGTCACAACTGTTGTTTTGCCAGGTTTCAGAGTTGAGGGATTGCACGAATGGTTTGAGGACGACTCCAATTACTGTAAAAATGTGAAAAAAAATCACAATACACGTGGGCATCAACTCTTGTAAGTACGGAATTGTAATTGACCACAGTGCAGTTGACAACCTGTTGACTTCAGTGATGTCCAAATACCCCGAGGCGGACACAAGAATATCATCTGTTCTACCAGCTGTGGCTCCTGAACTCATCAATGATGTAATTGATGAAACCAATAGAACGTTTCAAGCATCCTGTGAGAAATTAGGTTGTTCTTACATTGATCACAAACCAACATTTGTCGGACACGACGGGACCCCACGTCGACATCTGTACAGGGATAGTTGGCATATAAACTATATTGGCATCAAATTACTTGCAGTGAAAATCAAATACTTAGATGTGTCAGCAGATAAGGAGTTTTCCAGGACGGAACAATCTGTTGGCTATAAATCAAATGGAACGATCACTGACCACTCCCGCTCGAACAGGCAAATTAAACCTACAGGTTACTTTAATAACTCCCACGCTTACTCTCAGCCTAACAGACCGCAACATCATCGACATCAAACTCCATATCGTGAAGACAAAATTACAATACTCTGTGACAAGTTAACTCAACTCATTGGGTTTTGTGAAAATGGTGTGTTCAAATAGACTATACCCGTTATAGGACGTCGGGAGTAGGAATGTACTCATTAGTCGTAGAAAATATATATTTAAAATAAATATATATAATAAAAAAGTACACAAATAATAATAAATAGATCTCCATGGAAAAAGATTAGACTGTTCATATCTATGTGAACCTACTGAAGTATAATACATGGAGTTAAGTTAATTAGCTGATTTCAGCTAAGTTATTATCAAAAAGCTGATTTTTTGTGCTACAGATTTGCATGGAAATGGTCTTGAAGACAATTTTGATGTAAATTTGTGGCGGTAAAATGTCCGCCAAGTGATAACTTAACCATTTGTCCTTTTATTTTCAGAAAATTTATATTCATCAATTATCCTGTGAAAACATGGAGCTTTAGCTAATTTCGTCTCATTTTATTGCCTTCTACTATCATCCGGATAATAACAACTGGAATGTTGGATGAAGCGTAAAAGTTTATAAAGTTTTATATATATATACAAGTTTCTTTTTTTCCCCATACATAATATATTGTTTTAAATTGCTGGAAAATACATTCAGGCATTCTCCAGTAAATTGAAACAATAGTTGTATATCTTAGATTAGCAACAATCTGCGAATACGAGATCAGTTGCTCACAAGGATTGCAATGATTTTACTATTAGCATATTTAAAAGATTTCCTCAAACAAATGAGAGAGAGAGAGAGAGAGAGAGAGAGAGGGGGGGGGGGGGTAAGTGCGTCTATTTATTCCTTGGTGGCTTGCCACTTTTCTCTGATTATATCATGTCAAACCATATTCTCCATCCCAATGATGGGAGGATATGTTACACGGTACTAAATGCGCAAGGGCTTGTTAATAAAATCCGATCCGCTGATTTTTTGGAAATGCTGACTCCATATGATTTTATAATAATCACGGAAACCTGGCACCAACAGAAAAGTGACATTGAAATACCTGGCTTTACATGCATTAACTTGTGTCGTAGTGAGTCCAAATACGAAAAGGGGGGTATCGGGTTTTATTATAAGTCAAAATATAATTGTTTTAAAAGGACTGTACGAAATATTGATGATTTGGTATTGTTTGTAGAATTTGACGGCAAAATATTCAACCTCATTACTCCGGTAATTTTTATGTCGGCTTATATACCGCCTACCAACTCAAGCTACTGGCGTTCAAATCAGCTGATAAAATTCTATCTATGATAGAATTGAGGCAGAAGTATTGCAGTACGGAACAGAAAATCTTTTCCTGCTGGGGGGAGACTTTAACGCACGCACTGGAGTAAAACCGGTTTATGTTACAGAAGGCGGGGAGGAACATATGTCACTCCCGGAGGATTGCACAACCGAGACAGCCAGTGAAAGAGGAAATCTTGACAAAACTGTCAATAGCTTTGGAAGGCATCTTATTTCACTTTGCAAGGTGGCACGACTCAAAATTGTTAATGGCCGCACACCAGGTGATTATATTGGTAATTTTACAAGTTATCAATATAATGGCACAAGTGTTGTAGACTACGTAATAATATCTGATAAATTCCTTACGGATGTGGATTATTTCTGTGTAAAGCCGCCAAATGAATTCTCTGACCATTGCCAACTATCGATGCACTTAAAGTACAAAATAAACACTTCCGTTGGAAAGAACTCAAAATATTGTTACACCAAATATCCGGTCAAACTTAAATGGACGGACCAAAGTGCAGAAAAAGCATTACTATGCTTAAAAAAGCCGGGCATAATCCGACAACTTGAATAGTTTAGAATGAAACCATTCAAAGAAGAAAGCAAGGGCACGGAATGCGCTGTCAATGATCTTATGTCAATTATAGAATGCGTAAATCGATCCGCGACAAAACGCATCCCGTGTCCACGTAATAATAATCGGAAACTCAAACGTAAATGCTTCGACGTAGAGTGTAAACAACTCAAACGTAACATGGAGAATATAATACTTGCAGTACGGAAAGATCCATATAACAAGTCGCTCATAGAAAAATATTTCACAGCTAAAAAATCTTATAAAAAGTCCATTGAATGTAAACGTAAATTGTTTTATAAAAATATATGCGATCAACTTGCTAGAGTGGAATCAATTGATCCTAAGGTATATTGGAGACTAATTAACTCTTTGAAGACAAATGAAATCTCTGAAAATCACCTTGATTCAGATGGCACTGTAGATTTTTTCAATGATCTCCTGTGTAAACCTCGAGGAGAACAATTCGATTACTGCGATCACATCGAAACTCCTAATGTAGATATCCCATTGAACAATAACCCTATAATAGCTGACGAAGTATACAGCTCGCTCCGTCAGTTAAAAAATAAAAAATCTACGGGTCCTGACAATGTGTCCAATGAACTCCTAAAATTTATTGTTCCGCATATTATCGACGAGGTTGTGAAAGTATTTAATCAAATACTAACATCAAAACATTATCCTCTTAGTTGGAGCAAATCAATTCTTACAACTATTTATAAAAAAAGGAGATAGACATGATCCAAATAATTATCGTGCCATAGCCCAGAGCAATACTATCGGCAAACTATTTAACAGAATCATCAACAATAGAATTACTAATTACTAAGAAGATAATAACCTAATAAGTGAGAACCAATTCGGATTTCGCAAAGGCTGTAGCACTGTTGATAGTATGTTTGTCTTGAATTCTGCTATTAATAAATATAAAAAGACGAAAAGACCACTGTATGCAGTATTTGTAGATTTCAGAAAAGCTTTCGATACCGTTGAAAGATCAAAACTTTTCCAGAAATTACGTAATATAGGCATCGGCGGTCCGATCTTAGAGTCAATAATGTCAATATATAAATCCTGTTACTACAGTACGAAAACAAACAAAGGAGTAGGCCCCCCTCAGCTATCCACCATTGGGGTCCGGCAGGGGTGTAATCTCTCCCCGACACTTTTTAAAATATTTATAGATGATATAGCAAATATATTTAATGATAAATGTACGCCAGTTTCATTAGGTGACTACTCATTAAATCATCTTTTATTTGCAGATGACCTCGTGCTGCTATCCGAGTCCCCAGATGGTATTCAACAATGCTTAAATAAATTAGATATCTATGCTCTGAAAAACAGTCTGAGTATAAATATAGATAAAACAAAATTTGTTGTATTTAGGGCACGTCAATCGACCGTAGTTCCCAATTTATACCTCGGATCTTCCAAGCTCCAGAAAACTAGCAACTATAATTACTTAGGATTGAATTTCTCACAAAATTGTAAACTACAGGATGCACAAAAAGATTTGAGCATGAAAGCACTTCGAGCACTTTATTCCATAAACGCTTCATTTAAACAGAAATACCGCCCAACGATACCCATATTTTCTAGTCTATTTGACAAATTAATTAAACCAATACTACTGTATGGTAGTGAGATATGGGTATCAGAACTAGATTATAAAAAAGAAAACAGCACCGCGTGTGAAAACGCTCACGTAAAATTTTGTAAATTATTACTTGGGGTAAATAAGAGTGCCTCCAACTTTGCTGTGCGCTCTGAACTAGGAAGATATCCTTTGTTCCTAGATGCCATAGTACAGCAGACGAGATACCACTCCAAGTTGCTGTCTCAGGAAACTGATTCTCTACCTGCAGCGGCGTATAAGGAAGCAGATAAGCATGCTTTAAAGAAATTCAAAACTATATTACACGAATTCCTAGATGTCCAAGAGGTCAATAGCTTTGGTCGCCAAAAAAACACAAAGAAATACGTTCTTGAGAAAGGAAAGCAAAAGTATGAGGAATATTAGTATGAACATATATATGACGATAACAAAAAAACAAGGTAAAAACAAGCTGAGAACATATCGTACAATTAAAAATGAGTATATTCTAGAACCATATCTAGTACACACGACATCCTGGGAGGCACAAAAAATATTTACTCGCCTTCGAATTAGTAATCACAATCTGATGATAGGAAAGGGAAGACATGTACAGCCCCCGATTCCGGTTAATGAACGAAAATGCCCAAAGTGTGGTTCGGGGGCAACTGAGGATGAATATCATTTCATCATGGAGTGTGATCACTATAGTCAATTACGGGAGGGACTCTTCGACTTGGTAACAAATGAAATTGGTCACTTGAAAAATGACGATGAGTCAATAATGTTCAAATTCATCATGCAAAACAACATCCCCAGGTAATGCAATCCTATCTGCAACATGATCCGACGATTCTTCGTGCTACGGGAAGGCGACGACCTGGGAAATTGAACTCCAACGAAGAAACGCATTAGAATGTGATAAGGATGCACACAGTGAATAATTCATGTATATATATAATCATAAGCGTATATACACGCTAACGCACACGCAGGCATGCACACGCACGCACGCACGCGCGCACACACGCACACACATTTACCATTGCACTCACATGTATGTGAGTGAGTGTGTGCGTGTGTGTGTGTGTGTGTGTGTGTGTGTGTGTGTGTGTGTGTGTGTTTGAGGTTAAAAAATCGCACTGGCACAGACATTTCCTACTGAAACGTTTTTTTCTTTTAATATGCCGCCGAAAAATTGTTTTCATTTACTGAACCCTGATGGGTTTCAAACATGACAAAAAATTACATAAAATTGATTTAAACTAAGTGATGAGTTTAGGAACTGGTTAAACTGACTGGCAAAAATTGATGTTATTCACTGATGGGCTCTAATTTAGTTCTTACAAGGATGTTACGCAAGCTTTTGTTTTTCTTATAGGCGATGACAGGTCGAAGATTCAAAGGTTCATTTAATTTAGCATTGGTAAAATTGAATTCATCTTTTAACATTTTTGCTATTTCGATATTCATTCTGTTGTACGTTAAAGTGAAAGGAATGATGGACCTCCTTTCGCATTCGCCCTCTGATATGTTCATACCAAATGGCCAGAGGGTTTGAAGCGTATTGATCCAAAAAGCTTCACGTTTTTTTCTAAATTCATCCGTTTCTTCTAATGTGTCTTTAATTGGTGGTTGTTCAATAGGATGGATTTCGAAATCGTCCAAAGAATGGCCAGAAAGGTTAAAATGTTGTGCTACTGGGGCATCAGCATTATGTTTTATATCCTGTTTGTGTCTAGTAGCACGTTCTCGAAAAGGATTTTGACTTTGACCAACATACTGTTTCCGACATCGCTTACAAGTGATAGGGTAAATAATGTTTGGTGAATCACAATGGAGGGGGTTACGGATCTGATAATGATTTTTCGTTTGTTCGGAGGAAAATTCCTCTTTCTGGTCAGGCATAAAAGTATGCAGTCTACAACGAGGCTTTTTGCAATTAAATACCGCGCCACTACCATTCTGCAACGGTCTGTTGTGTTCAATCTTCAGTGGTTCGAAATCGGTAGTTTCAGCTGGACTTTCGAGCTTTTTCAGGGTTTGGGATTTCAGGCTACGCAAGAGGCGCAGCGAGTACCCTCTCGATCTGAGGGCGCCAAATAGAGTAGAACAAGCCTCATTGAAATTTACCTTATCACTTGAATTGCGGTGGAAACGAATGAGTTGTGATTTGATGATACCTTTAAATGTATGTTGAGGATGAAATGATTTTGTGTGCAACAATTGATGTGAATCAGTTGGTTTAAAATACACTTTATAATCTAAATGACCGGTCGCCTGAAATTGCTTGCCTTTATACACGGTCACATCGAGAAAATCAACAGAATTTTCACTGATAGTAGCTTTCAATTTAATATTTGGATCGTGATTGTTCAAAATTTCTAAAAATTCATCAAAATCTTCTTTTGAATGTTCCCAAATAATAAAAATGTCATCTAAATACCTGAGATATACGAGAGGATGCTTTGCACATTTGCTTAAGGCATTTTCCTCCCATTCCGCTACATAAATGCTTGCAAAATTAGGACTGAATCTTTTGCCCATAGGACAACCCATTATTTGTAGAAAATATTCTCCATTGAATTGAAAGTCATTACCTTTTAAGCTCAGCTCTAAAAGATCCAAAATTTGTTCATCCGGGCGTTTCGCATCCGGATATTTTTCAAATGCATTTTTAACTGATTTAACACCTTTATCAATATCAATTTTCGTATACATACTGTCGATATCCAAAGTAGCCAGAATTGCATTTTTCGATATTTTCAATTTCGAAATTTTTGACAGGAAATCCTGTGTGTTTTTTAGATAGCTCGGATGTCTATTTGCTATAGGTTTCAGATGATAATCAATTAATTCCGAGATCGCATAAGATTCCGAATTACAATCTGATACAATTGGCCTCCCGGGTGGAGTTAAGTCATCCGTCCATGAAGAACGGTCCTTGTGGATCTTTGGTAGGATATAAAATTGTCTTGTTTGAGCACTGAGCTTAGCTGTTAAATATTTCAATTGTTTTTTGGTAATGTGACCTTCGTCGAGGAGAAATTTTAAGATCTTATTGAATTTTTCGATATTACTAGGCCAAATAAGTGAATCTATTTTCTTATAATGTTTAGTATTGCTGAGTTGTCTCATGGCTTCCTTTATATAATTATCCCGAGATAGAACAACTACCGACCCCCCTTTGTCGGCTGGTTTAATTACTAATTTCTTATTTTTTCGAAGTTTCGTGAGGGCTCTCCGTTCACCAGCTGTTAAATTGTCTTTATCGGAGAGTATGTTCATGCTGAACACCTTTTGGATGATTCGTTTGCTAGCCTCAATAATTTCGGGATCTACTTCACTATCTGGAGGTGACCAACCAGATGATTCTGTAAAAGGAAGTTTCCGACCGCTGGAAATTCTAAAGCGGTCTGCTAATTTCATTTGCCTAAGAAAATTACAGTTGTATGATGGTAAATTTGTTTGGTTATCAGTTTTAGGCTTTGGTGCTGGTACAAAAGTTAAACCGCGATCTAAAAGAGATTTCTCTTGGGTTGTTAGGTCATTGGTGCCAGACAGGTTAACCACATTAGTTCCTAATCCCACATCTGTTAGGCGGCTGTTACCTTTGCCTTTACTTAGTTTAAATTTAGGTGGTTCAACCAGTGATCGTACATGATATTGGCGGTTCTCGTGGTCCAATGGATTAAATCCTGAGCAACATCAAACTTCGCGTCATCAATTTTTGGTATCACGTTAACGTCCTTCACTTTCCGAATGGTTTCGTTGATGATGCTCAGGGTTCTCCTCTCAGCCTGAGGGAGTTTTTGCGAAAAGTTTAGTTCAGCGAAATAAATTTTTGCGGATCTAAACTTGACCCTGATATCGCTAAGCATATTCCGCAACTGCTTAACTACGAGATCAGAATTATCGTTTCGAGAATTCACGCCAATATTTAATAATATTTTTTGGGGACTGGACTGGCCCCTGTGCCCTTTAAACATAGAGCGCAGATGATTGAATTTGGCGCCGGGGTAACACTCCACCTGGATGTCCGGATGGGGATTTTGATCAATGCGTCCTAAATTTGAACTTCCAATCATAAGGATGTTTTTACAAACATCGGGGAGGCGCCAATTCCTTTTGTCAAAATTAACTCCGCTTTTATGCCGAAACTGGGAGAATTTAGAATCAAATGAGCGGCCCGAGTTGCGGCTCGGTGATTTGACTTTCTCTGAGTACGATATACCTGGTTGAACCACACTAGAGGCAGGGGAAGGGGGAGAGGAAACAGAAGCAGGAGAGGAAACAGAAGCAGGAGAAGAAACAGAAGCCGGGGAAGAAACAGAAGGAGGAGTTCTAGTAAGAGCACTAGGAGAACCAGAGAAGAAAGGCTGAGGAGGAGTAGGAGGTAGAGGAGCAAGACGAGGCGAGACAGTGTTACTCAATTTGCGAGCATCTTCAGTCACAATATGGACTGGAGATGTTTGCAAATTGAGGCGCTTCCTCTGAGAGAAAGAAGAAGTAGAAGGAAAAGAAGAGGGAGAAGTGCTTTGCCTTGATCTTTTCTTATTTTGCTTTTCGCGTTGGGGTAGAGGGACAACACGGGCCGGAGTTTGCTTGCTCCCTCCCGTATTGTTCCTTACTCCAGACGCTGGGCGAAGTTCCGAAATGTAAGACTCATAGGCCGAAATCGTCTTATCTGTCAACTTATTTTTAAAGTTTTTTTGAGCCCAGATCAAGGCACGCGCCGAAGCGCTGTTGAAGTCTATTTTTTCGAGTCCAGGAGGTGGTCGCATAGCCAAAGTTATCTTAGACTTCAGCTGGTTTAAATTTATCTTGTAATGCTCAACTAAAGCATTTAACGTTTGGTTGGCCCATCCCACACTAATCTGTCGAAAAACAGAGAAAATGTGTGGGGTGGGAAGAGCCGGCTTTAGAAAGCCACCTAACTCATCTACTTTCTTCTCCAACTGTTTCGGGAAATCCCGGTTGGCCAAATGCTGCTCTAAGAGCCCAATATGGTGCATACACTGAATCACCTGGAAAAGGGCCTTGACCAATCTAGAATAGGCCTGGAACGATTGTTCCTGGCCTCTTCCAGACTGGGCAACTCTCTTTCCCTGATGCTTCTGTCTTTTTTGAGCCATTTGAAGAATAGGTAGATGAATTTAAAATGAAGAAATGAAATAATGAAATGAAATAAATTAAAATGAAATCTAGATATTACCTATTAGAGAAGATACCTGGATTGGTTGAACTCTTCAGCAAAGGTAGAAAATAATCCGTCTGTCTCGACGCGTTTCGCTTGGTTTGGCTTTTTCAAAGAGACTTTGAGGAAAATGATTCCAACTTTGGGAGGGCATGCATGGTATATATCCATATGTGGGCTGGGGGTGTTTTTCACAGCTCAGTACATAATTAAACTCGGTAACAAGCTGACAAATGTCACTCTTCTAATTAATTCTTTTCAATCTGAGATGTCCCAAGTTTGTTTTTCACAACTCAGTTTGTGTCGTCCAAACAAATTAGATGAAGCCCTATTGATTGGCTTCCATTGAATTTTAATCAGTCAGTGAGTGGTTTGCTTTACTGACCCCATGAAGTCGTATTGGTTGGCTTTGATTTAAGTAAAACCAATCGGGAGCGGTTTGCTTTACTGGCTTCATAAGTATGTGAAAATAATATGAAAAAATGGTTTGATAAAATATATTGAGACTAAAGAAATAAATGAAAAAATAACGCCAAAGATCATGATGCCTCACGAATGTTATCAGTTGGAATGAATATCCCCCGACGGAGGTTTATGACGGAAAATATTTTACACCACGTAGAAATTGTGTGTTTTACCTTCTGAACCTCTACATTGTGTGAAAGGTAAGAAAAATTAAAAATAAAAATAAAAATAATAATTTAAATAAATGAATCAACCAAATAAATAAATAAATAAATAAATAAATAAATAAATAAATAAATAAAAATTAATAAAAAATTAAAAATAAAAATAATCAATAAATAAATATATAAATAAATAAATAATAATTTTATTTAGGAATTACATACACATGATTGAAATTGGAACCTATTTTGTTTTGGGGCATATATGAACTCTGGCACTCGCCTGTGTGTGTTTGAGGTTAAAAAATCGCACTGGCACAGACATTTCCTACTGAAACGTTTTTTTCTTTTAATATGCCGCCGAAAAATTGTTTTCATTTACTGAACCCTGATGGGTTTCAAACATGACAAAAAATTACATAAAATTGATTTAAACTAAGTGATGAGTTTAGGAACTGGTTAAACTGACTGGCAAAAATTGATGTTATTCACTGATGGGCTCTAATTTAGTTCTTACAAGGATGTTACGCAAGCTTTTGTTTTTCTTATAGGCGATGACAGGTCGAAGATTCAAAGGTTCATTTAATTTAGCATTGGTAAAATTGAATTCATCTTTTAACATTTTTGCTATTTCGATATTCATTCTGTTGTACGTTAAAGTGAAAGGAATGATGGACCTCCTTTCGCATTCGCCCTCTGATATGTTCATACCAAATGGCCAGAGGGTTTGAAGCGTATTGATCCAAAAAGCTTCACGTTTTTTTCTAAATTCATCCGTTTCTTCCAATGTGTCTTTAATTGGTGGTTGTTCAATAGGATGGATTTCGAAATTGCCATAGTACAGCAGACGAGATACCACTCCAAGTTGCTGTCTCAGGAAACTGATTCTCTACTTGCAGCGGCGTATAAGGAAGCAGATAAGCATGCTTTAAAGAAATTCAAAACTATATTACACGAATTCCTAGATGTCCAAGAGGTCAATAGCTTTGGTCGCCAAAAAAACACAAAGAAATACGTTCTTGAGAAAGGAAAGCAAAAGTATGAGGAATATTAGTATGAACATATATATGACGATAACAAAAAAACAAGGTAAAAACAAGCTGAGAACATATCGTACAATTAAAAATGAGTATATTCTAGAACCATATCTAGTACACACGACATCCTGGGAGGCACAAAAAATATTTACTCGCCTTCGAATTAGTAATCACAATCTGATGATAGAAAAGGGAAGACATGTACAGCCCCCGATTCCGGTTAATGAACGAAAATGCCCAAAGTGTGGTTCGGGGGCAACTGAGGATGAATATCATTTCATCATGGAGTGTGATCACTATAGTCAATTACGGGAGGGACTCTTCGACTTGGTAACAAATGAAATTGGTCACTTGAAAAATGACGATGAGTCAATAATGTTCAAATTCATCATGCAAAACAACATCCCCAGGTAATGCAATCCTATCTGCAACATGATCCGACGATTCTTCGTGCTACGGGAAGGCGACGACCTGGGAAATTGAACTCCAACGAAGAAACGCATGTGTGTGTGTGTGTGTGTGTGTGTGTGTGTGTGTGTGTGTGTGTGTGTGTGTGTGTGAGGGGTGTGTCTGGGTGTAGGAGTGTGCGTGTATAGATGTGTGTGTATGCAGATGTGAGCATGGGTATATACATGTGTTCAAAATATCATTATATATTTCGCATTATATATTAAAAAAGGACTGTATTGAGACATGACATGATATTCTGTTGCTGATGATGCTGTATCAAATGGTCTTAATTATACTAATATTGTACTATTATACATGCAATCTGCCCCAGTGCGGGTGATTTATTGCAATAAAGTTCTATTCTATTCTATTCTATTCTATTCTATGTGTCGAAACCAGACCGCGATCTGGTCAGGGAAGAAACCGCTTTTGTGATGACACAACTGTACATGGAGCATAAGTATATTGTTTGTTTGAGTATATTTGACTTCAGTCAGCCGAGTAACAAACGTTTCTGAAATTTGCTTCACTTTGGTCGTATAAACCAATTTTGTCTTGTAACTGGGTAGACCCATGCAGCGCATGCTTTTCGATAGGTGATATTTTGAGTTACCTCTCTTAAACCATGGAACGCCCCGAATCAGAAAATGCTTTACCTGCACCCTTCTTGTGACACAATAACGTAAAATATTGTCAACAAACATGTCGATCTAGTTATATCAGATAGAAATACACACACCCGTCGAAGTCGATCGGCCCGTAGAGGCCGACGAGATAGTGCACGTCATGAGAAAGAGAAACGACATATAGAATAACTCAAATTGGAGTAAGATTTTTAACCCTTTCAATAAGTGTGTATAAATGTTTGGGTGAAGAAAAATTTGGTAGTGACGAGCAGACGATATAAAGAGCAAACAATCTAAAATGAGGCTCTGTAATAATTTAATCCAACAGCTCAACAGAGCTGTTGGATTAAATTATTACTGAACCTCCCAACAAACCAGGATGGTTTCGCCCATTTCGCCTTTGACAATATTGACTGAAATGATATCTTCCAGGGCGCTAGTGTTGAAAATGTTAAGATATAGCTCAAAGCGTTATTATTCTCCTGCACTCTGGTGTCAAATAAAAGGATGTGCCGCTGCAAATATTTTCTATAATAAAGCTAAATAATTTAGCCGATTATATCTTGTTTGGTGGAGCTCAAATATGGATTAGGTTAAATATTTGATCCTAAAATAGAGAATGAATGATTCTTCGTGTTGAAGGTAATGTGTTTTTATTGTCATCTTGATGTCAAACGTGTCGTCGTACGACAAACAGAGTGTTCTGAATACCATTTATAATTTCCGTTTTGAGAGAACAGGGGTAACAGAATGGGCTATATTCTTTAACACGAAACACAGGCGTTTTCCCTGCTGTCATACATAGTCGTGGGCTGGTTTACTCTACAAAATATCGAAAACAAGTGCAGATTTGAAAGCTATACATGGCCCATAACTTTACAGACACTTTGTAACTGTCTGTAGTTTTTCATGCTGTATTTAATAAACAGCAAGCACAGTAAAGTTGTATTCCCATCACAACTCAAAATGAAATTGAGTCTTTAATATGTTCTCTTTATCCTCTTAAGTACATTTAAAAACACAACAAAACAAAGTTTACATTGCCCCTCGAGTGAAACAAGGCGCCATCTGCAAGGCGCCATCTGCAATGCCTTTGATTTGATTTTAAACATTTTGTATTTAAGAAAAATGCCATATTTTAATAAGTTTAAACAACTTTTCCCATTTGTCACACCGGACATAGAACACTCATTCTTTGGAGATAAAGGAAAGAGTTATCGGTTATAAACTAAAGTTGACCTGAAAACGTAGGGGCACGCCACTCTTTATAAAAGCATGCTATGGTAATGCGGGATATTGTCAAAAAACACCACTGTTCACCATTGTTGTTTTGGTACAATGCCTTGGTATTCCATGTTGTATAATGTTACCTTTTCGTGGGATGCCTATCGATTAGAGTTCCTGACAAACCTTTAGAGTAAAATGGACATAGAACACTATTTTTTCGGGCGCCGATTTCTTTTTCCTTGTATGAGAATAAAACGTCTGTCCGGCGTTGAATAATCTTACTTACCATAAGTGCTACAATAATTAGCGAATGATGACGCCTTACAGTTTTTCAGGTTGGTTACACAGAAGAAGTACTTTGTATACGGTATGTTATCTTTTTTGTAGAATGGATACTTTCCATACGCCTGATCATAAAAGTCAACGGTCGGAGGTGACGTTTGAGCTTCAGCACCTGCTGTTAACGATACCAGAAGCACCACGAATGCTGTAACCGCTATCATATCTGCAGCTTGAGCATATGCAAAATGAAATATTACGTGCTCTTTTTATACATGCTCAAACGGCGCACAGACGATTATGAAAAATGTCAATATTATGTCAGTAACAAAACCTAACAATAGTAAGGGAGTCGGATGTTTAATACAGTACAAAAGATGAATGAATATCTTCTGGCGACTACCAACACACCCAGGTATTGAGTCTCAGTGCAAACAGAAGGTTCTGAAAATTACGTCAGTGGTCTCTTATGTGTGACAATTTATCATTTTCTTTAATGACCTCCCCATCACAACTTAACGCTTTCAAGTAGTTATGTCAGTACATATTTTCAAACATCAAGTTTGTATTTGAGGCATACAGAAAACCTAACGGCGGTGTAGATACGAGGAGGCCACTTCCCCAACAAAGATGTTCTCAGAAATTTGCCCTTCTTTCGGGTTGCTCAACTTAACGTTAAAATAACTGTAATGTAGTAAGTAATATTACGCTTATAAAATGTGTGTGTGTGTGTGTGGGTTTGTCTTACCAACTTGACGAGGTAACTAGACAAAAGAGTCTGCGTGTTTAGCCTTACCGAGGTACAAAAGACAAAAGAAACCCTTTACCTCGTCTGTTTTTCCAGAACTGTACCGGCAAAACGAGGTAGAAACCGTTAGTCCACACAAAGGACAAACAATGGGGTACCTCGGCATGTGGGGTAGACAAAGATGTGTGTGTGTGTGTGCGTTTGTCTTACCAACTTGACGAGGTAACTAGACAAAAGAGTTTGCGTGTTTCGCCTTACCGAGGTACAAAAGACAAAAGAAACCCTTTACCTCGGTTGTTTTCCCAGAACTGTACCGGCAAAACGAGGTTGAAACCGTTAGTCCACACAAAGGACAAACAATGGGGTACCTCGGTATGTAGGGAAAACAAGACTGTGTGTGTGTGTGTGTGTGTGTGTGTGTGTGTGTGTGTGGGTTTGTCTTACTAACTTGACGAGGTAACTAGACAAAAGAGTTTGCGTGTTTCGCCTTACCGAGGTACAAAAGACAAAAGAAACCCTTTACCTCGGTTGTTTTCCCAGAACTGTACCGGCAAAACGAGGTTGAAACCGTTAGTTCACACAAAGGACAAACAATGGGGTACCTCGGTATGTAAGGTAGACAAGACTCTGTGTGTGTGTGTGTGTGTGTTTGAGGTTAAAAAATCGCACTGGCACAGACATTTCCTACTGAAACGTTTTTTTCTTTTAATATGCCGCTGAAAAATTGTTTTCATTTACTGAACCCTGATGGGTTTCAAACGTAACAAAAAAGTACATAAAATTGATTTAAACTAAGTAATGAGCTTAGGAACTGGTTAAACTGACTGGCAATAATTGATGTTATTCATTGATGGGCTCTAATTTAGTCCTTACAAGGATGTTACGCAAGCTTTTGTTTTTCTTATAGGCGATGACAGGTCGAAGATTCAAAGGTTCATTTAATTTAGCATTGGTAAAATTGAATTCATCTTTTAACATTTTTCCTATTTCGATATTCATTCTGTTGTACGTTAAAGTGAAAGGAATGATGGACCTCCTTTCGCATTCGCCCTCTGATATGTTCATACGAAATGGCCAGAGGGTTTGAAGCGTATTGATCCAAAAAGCTTCACGTTTTTTTCTAAATTCATCCGTTTCTTCTAATGTGTCTTTAATTGGTGGTTGTTCAATAGGATGGATTTCGAAATCGTCCAAAGAATGGCCAGGAAGGTTAAAATGTTGTGCTACTGGGGCATCAGCATTATGTTTTATATCCTGTTTGTGTCTAGTAGCACGTTCTCGGAAAGGATTTTGACTTTGACCAACATACTGTTTCCGACATCGCTTACAAGTGATAAGGTAAATAATGTTTGGTGAATCACAATGGAGGGGGTTACGGATCTGATAATGATTTTTCGTTTGTTCGGAGGAAAATTCCTCTTTATGATCAGGCATAAAAGTATGCAGTCTACAACGAGGCTTTTTGCAATTAAATACCGCGCCACTACTATTTTGCAACGGTCTGTTGTGTTCAATCTTCAGTGGTTCGAAATCGGTAGTTTCAGCTGGACTTTCGAGCTTTTTCAGGGTTTGGGATTTCAGGCTACGCAGAAGGCGCAGCGAGTACCCTCTCGATCTGAGGGCGCCAAATAGAGTAGAACAAGCCTCATTGAAATTTACCTTATCACTTGAATTGCGGTGGAAACGAATGAGCTGTGATTTGATGATACCTTTAAATGTATGTTGAGGATGAAATGATTTTGTGTGCAACAATTGATGTGAATCAGTTGGTTTAAAATACACTTTATAATCTAAATGACCGGACGCCTGAAATTGCTTGCCTTTATACACGGTCACATCGAGAAAATCAACAGAATTTTCACTGATAGTAGCTTTCAATTTAATATTTGGATCGTGATTGTTCAAAATTTCTAAAAATTCATCAAAATCTTCTTTTGAATGTTCCCAAATAATAAAAATGTCATCTAAATACCTGAGATATACGAGAGGATGCTTTGCACATTTGCTTAAGGCATTTTCCTCCCATTCCGCTACATAAATGCTTGCAAAATTAGGACTGAATCTTTTGCCCATAGGACAACCCATTATTTGTAGAAAATATTCTCCATTGAATTGAAAGTCATTACCTTTTAAGCTCAGCTCTAAAAGATCCAAAATTTGTTCATCCGGGAGTTTCGCATCCGGATATTTTTCAAATGCATTTTTAACTGATTTAACACCTTTATCAATATCAATGTTCGTATACATACTGTCGATATCCAAAGTGGCCAGAATTGCATTTTTCGATATTTTCAATTTCGAAATTTTTGACAGGAAATCCTGTGTATTTTTTAGATAGCTCGGATGTCTATTTGCTATAGGTTTCAGATGATAATCAATTAATTCCGAGATCGCATAAGATTCCGAATTACAATCTGATACAATTGGCCTCCCGGGTGGAGTTAAGTCATCCGTCCATGAAGAACGGTCCTTGTGGATCTTTGGTAGGATATAAAATTGTCTTGTTTGAGCACTGAGCTTAGCTGTTAAATATTTCAATTGTTTTTTGGTAATGTGACCTTCGTCGAGGAGAAATTTTAAGATCTTATTGAATTTTTCGATATTACTAGGCCAAATAAGTGAATCTATTTTCTTATAATGTTTAGTATTGCTGAGTTGTCTCATGGCTTCCTTTATATAATTATCCCGAGATAGAACAACTACCGACCCACCTTTGTCGGCTGGTTTAATCACTAATTTCTTATTTTTTCGAAGTTTCGTGAGGGCTCTCCGTTCACCAGCTGTTAAATTGTCTTTATCGGAGAGTATGTTCATGCTGAACACCTTTTTGATGATTCGTTTGCTAGCCTCAATAATTTCGGGATCTACTTCACTATCTGGAGGTGACCAACCAGATGATTCTGTAAAAGGAAGTTTCCGACCGCTGGAGTTTCTAAAGCGGTCGGCTAATTTCATTTGCCTAAGAAAATTACAGTTGTATGATGGTAAATTTGTTTGGTTATCAGTTTTAGGCTTTGGTGCTGGTACAAAAGTTACACCGCGATCTAAAAGAGATTTCTCTTGGGTTGTTAGGTCATTGGTGCCAGACAGGTTAACCACATTAGTTCCTAATCCCACATCTGTTAGGCGGCTGTTACCTTTGCCTTTACTTAGTTTAAATTTAGGTGGTTCAACCAGTGATCGTACATAATATTGGCGGTTCTCGTGGTCCAATGGATTAAATCCTGAGCAACATCAAACTTCGCGTCATCAATTTTTGGTATCACGTTAACGTCCTTCACTTTCCGAATGGTTTCGTTGATGATGCTCAGGGTTCTCCTCTCAGCCTGAGGGAGTTTTTGCGAAAAGTTTAGTTCAGCGAAATAAATTTTTGCTGATCTAAACTTGACCCTGATATCGCTAAGCATATTCCGCAACTGCTTAACTACGAGATCAGAATTATCGTTTCGAGAATTCACGCCAATATTTAATAATATTTTTTGGGGACTGGACTGGCCCCTGTGCCCTTTAAACATAGAGCGCAGATGATTGAATTTGGCGCCGGGGTAACACTCCACCTGGATGTCCGGATGGGGATTTCGATCAATGCGTCCTAAATTTGAACTTCCAATCATAAGGATGTTTTTACAAACATCGGGGAGGCGCCAATTCCTTTTGTCAAAATTAACTCCGCTTTTATGCCGAAACTGGGAGAATTTAGAATCAAATGAGCGGCCCGAGTTGCGGCTCGGTGATTTGACTTTCTCTGAGTACGATATACCTGGTTGAACCACACTAGAGGCAGGAGAAGGGGCAGAAGAAACAGAAGCAGGAGAGGAAACAGAAGCAGGAGAAGAAACAGAAGGAGGAGGAGGAGTTCTAGTGAGAGCACTAGGAGAACCAGAGAAAAAAGGCTGAGGAGGAGTAGGAGGCAGAGGAGCAAGACGAGGCGAGACAGCGTTACTCAATTTGCGAGCATCTTCAGTCACAATATGGACCGGAGATGTTTGCAAATTGAGGCGCTTACTCTGAGAGAAAGAAGAAGTAGACGGAAAAGAAGAGGGAGAAGTGCTTTGCCTTGATCTTTTCTTATTTTGCTTTTCGCGTTGGGGTAGAGGGACAACACGGGCCGGAGTTTGCTTGCTCCCTCCCGTATTGTTCCTTACTCCAGACGCTGGGCGAAGTTCCGAAATGTAAGACTGATAGGCCGAAATCGTCTTATCTGTCAACTTATTTTTAAAGTTTTTTTGAGCCCAGATCAAGGCACGCGCCGAAGCGCTGTTGAAGTCTATTTTTTCGAGTCCAGGAGGTGGTCGCATAGCCAAAGTTATCTTAGACTTCAACTGATTTAAATTTATCTTGTAATGCTCAACTAAAGCATTTAACGTTTGGTTGGCCCATCCCACACTAATCTGTCGAAAAACAGAAAAAATGTGTGGGGTGGGAAGAGCCGGCTTTAGAAAGCCACCTAACTCATCTACTTTCTTCTCCAACTGCTTCGGGAAATCCCGTTTGGCCAAATGTTGCTCTAGGAGCCCAATATGGTGCATACACTGAATCACCTGGAAAAGGGCCTTGACCAATCTAGAATAGGCCTGGAACGATTGTTCCTGGCCTCTTCCAGACTGGGCAAATCTCTTTCCCTGATGATTCTGTCTTTTTTGAGCCATTTGAAGAATAGGTAGATGAATAAAATGAAATTAAAATGAAGAAATGAAATAAATTAAAATGAAATCTAGATATTACCTATTAGAGAAGATACCTGGATTGGTTGTAGTCTTCAGCAAAGGTAGAAAATAATCCGCCTGTCTCGACGCGTTTCGCTTGGTTTGGCTTTTTCAAAGAGACTGTGTGTGTGTGTGTGTGTGTGTGTGTGTGTGTGTGTGTGTGTGTGTGTGTGTGTGTGTGTGTATGTGTGCGTTTGTCTTACCAACTTGACGAGGTAACTAGACAAAAGAGTTTGCGTGTTTCGCCTTACCGAGGTACAAAAGACAAAAGAAACCCTTTACCTCGGTTGTTTTCCCAGAACTGTACCGGCAAAACGAGGTTGAAACCGTTAGTCCACACAAAGGACAAACAATGGGGTACCTCGGTATGTAGGGAAGACAAGACTGTGTGTGTGTGTGTGTGTGTGTGTGTGTGTGTGTGTGTGTGCGTGTGGGTTTGTCTTACCAACTTGACGAGGTAACTAGACAAAAGAGCTTGCGTGTTTCGCCTTACTGAGGTACAAAAGACAAAAGAAACCCTTTACCTCGGTTGTTTTCCCAAAACTGTACCGGCAAAACGAGGTAGAAACCGTTAATACACACAAAGGACAAACAATGGGGTACCTCGGTATGTAGGGAAGACAAGACTCTGTGTGTGTGTGTGTGTGTGTGTGTGTGGGTTTGTCTTACCAACTTGACGAGGTAACTAGACAAAAGAGTTTGCGTGTTTTGCCTTACCGAGGTACAAAAGACAAAATAAACCCTTTAGCTCGGTTGTTTTCCCAGAACTGTACCGGCAAAACGAGGTAGAAACCGTTAGGCCACACAAAGGACAAACAATGGGGTACCTCGGTATGTAGGGTAAACAAGACTCTGTGTGTGTGTGTGTGTGTGTGTGTGTGTGTGTGTGTTTGAGGTTAAAAAATCGCACTGGCACAAACATTTCCTACTGAAACGTTTTTTTCTTTTAATATGCCGCCGAAAAATTGTTTTCATTTACTGAACCCTGATTGGTTTCAAACATGACAAAAAGTTACACAAAATTGATTTAAACTAAGTGATGAGCTTAGGAACTGGTTAAACTGACTGGCAATAATTGGTGTTATTCATTGATGGGCTCTAATTTAGTCCTTACAAGGATGTTACGCAAGCTTTTGTTTTTCTTATAGGCGATGACAGGTCGAAGATTCAAAGGTTCATTTAATTTAGCATTGGTAAAATTGAATTCATCTTTTAACATTTTTGCTATTTCGATATTCATTCTGTTGTACGTTAAAGTGAAAGGAATGATGGACCTCCTTTCGCATTCGCCCTCTGATATGTTCATACCAAATGGCCAGAGGGTTTGAAGCGTATTGATCCAAAAAGCTTCACGTTTTTTTCTAAATTCATCCGTTTCTTCTAATGTGTCTTTAATTGGTGGTTGTTCAATTGGGTGGATTTCGAAATCGTCCAAAGAATGGACAGGAAGGTTAAAATGTTGTGCTACTGGGGCATCAGCATTATGTTTTATATCCTGTTTGTGTCTAGTAGCACGTTCTCGGAAAGGATTTTGACTTTGACCAACATACTGTTTCCGACATCGCTTACAGGTGATAAGGTAAATAATGTTTGGTGAATCACAATGGAAGGGGTTAAGGATCTGATAATGATTTTTCGTTTGTCCGGAGGAAAATTCCTCTTTCTGATCAGGCATAAAAGTATGCAATCTACATCAAGGCTTTTTGCAATTAAATACCGCGCCACTACCATTCTGCAACGGTCTGCTGTGTTCAATCTTCAGTGGTTCGAAATCAGTAGTTTCAGCTGGACTTTCGAGCTTTTTCAGAGTTTGAGATTTTAAGGTACGCAAAAAGCGCAGTGAGTATCCTCTCGATCTGAGGGCGCCACATAGAGTGGAACAAGCCTCATTGGAATTTACCTTATCACTTGAATTGCGGTGGAAACGAATGAGTTGTGATTTGATGATACCTTTAAATGTATGTTGAGGATGAAATGATTTTGTTTGCAACAATTGATGTGAATCAGTTGGTTTAAAATACACTTTATAATCTAAATGACCGGACGCCTGAAATTGCTTGCCTTTATATACACGGTCACATCGAGAAAATCAACAGAATTTTCACTGATAGTAGCTTTCAATTTTATTTGGATCCTGATTGTTCAAAATTTCTAAAAATTCATCAAAATCTTCTTTTGAATGTTCCCAAATAATAAAAACCGCGCGCAAATGATAATAAACTTCGAGATGTGGGTATATTGATATCGTTTTATATATAACAGAAATATAAACGGACCTAGCAATGGTCTCTGTGGAACTCTATATGTTATTTCATGTTGGTTAGAAATATATTTTTGAAGCACAACGCACCCGGCCATATGCTTTCAATAGCTGCAAACTACTTGTTGCATGTGCCCCTAATATTATGTCAGGTTTATTTTGTAAAATGCTTTCCAGAAATCTACAAATAATTTTTGTGTTGTGCCTCGTGTTGGTTTATTATTCTGTTCAGCAATTTCCGTCAGTTGTCGTACGGCGGCGGGATGTATGGCGAGGTGTTTCCCCATGAAATCTCCATTGACCGTGATAGCAATTTTCAAATTTGTCTGGAAATGTAATTAGTCATTTTCTCCAGCACTTTGGAAAGGTATGGTATATAAAATGGTAATTAGTCATGTAGTTCGTAAAATTGTGTTAGTCTTCTGCGTCGAAAATTGATACAACGTTAGCATTCCAGGGCCTAAATATTATACCTGTTCGTGAGAATCGGTTTTGATTTTACTAACTGTTTCGAGATTCAGTTTTCAATTCTTAAATAATTTAGAATTTGAGAGTACTGGGACCAATACTATACAACTTTTACAATTGTATTTTCTAGAATTATATATTCTAGTTATGTCTTTAACCCTTTACCCAACGAATCGCCCGCATCCGCCCGCGTAATATGCAAATTCAGCAGCTGAAAAAATATTATTTTTCGAAACATTTCAACAAAACCATATCATGTGACCCCTCTTTAGAACGAGCTCGACGAGCTCGTTCCAAAGAGGGGTCACATGATATGGTTTTGTTGAAATTTTTTGAAAAATTTAAAAAATGATTTTTAAAATAATAAATTTTGATATCGTCTGCGTTGGGTAAAGGGTTAAATCGGTTAATTTGAACCATTAGCATTTTCAAAGATCTGGCAATTTGCCAACTTGCCATATCTATTAAAATGCTATTGATTTATTTTAGTCAGTTATATTAATAGGTAGAAAATACAATTATGGAAAATACAATTGCAAAAGTATTAGATTATTGGCTTCTGGTGTACCTTTGTGAATGCAACAAGTGCATCCATAGTAAAAACCAAACCTCTTTTTTATATATCCACTAAAATTGACCTCTTAAGGTACTAATAACAATTTTGGGGAGTGCCTTGTCAAACATGTACATGGAGAACATAATTATGTTCCTACATACAGGTTTTTTTTGCCCTTATTGATGGGAGTTAGTGTACCTTGGTAATGGTTTCTGGCAAAGGATTGGTGCCGATATAGACTGCCAAAACTTCACTAGGCACACTGCCAAGTAAAAGAGTTATCTTATTATGAGGGAGCAAAAATAATGAGAACAATCAAGGCCTTTAAGGGCACTTTCAGTGACCATTTTCTGCAATTCAGAAATGATTCATTTTCATGGTTTTCCTTGCGAGAATCGTTTGCTAAAATGAATTCTGATTCTCGCATGCATTTCAAGTCCTGCATTCTATCTGGAAAGACACCCCGGTTAAATTACTTGTTTATGATAATGATAGACGCGGCTCTGCTATATTAACAGAGAGTTCAAGATTGTTCCTAGCAGTACATATTGTTCGAATCGCTTGTTGGTTTTTCTGATCCGTCTCAGCAGTTTCCGTGGTTAGTGCTAAATAACAAATGTGGATGTGAGCTTACTTTTCTACGGCATTTGTCAGTTGGTAACCATATCTTGATAAGCGTTATTTGCTTGTTAGTAACCATATCAATATCAGCAAAAAAGTGTATTACTACCTAAACGCTCTGATGTTAATTTGAAATCTACATATATATATCTAAGCTTTCTGGGAGCCAAAATACAATGTATATAAGCAAAAGTCCAGCTGCTGGGCACCACACTTGCCTACTCCATGGGCCTTTTTTAAAAAAAATAATGTGAATAACCATCAGATGGAAAATGCACCTATTAGTATTTGGCCCCTGACAATGATGCCCACGCATACATTTACCATGTAATAAAAATCATCATCAGCAAAATTTTAATTAATGAAGCACCGGGGATAACCATTAATTAAATTGTTGATGATTAGTTCAATAACTAGTGTTTGGAATCTAATATCATTGCGTCCGTGGAAAGTGGAATGTGGCCAGTCCACAGCGGCCGTACTGTACCAAAGATCTGATAAGCCTGTGCATACAAGCGTGTTTCTTCCTTCCTTGTGAAAGGTCCGGGATCCGACATCTCGTAAATCTATAAAGCAAACATTCGTATGTGTTTAACATAAAGGTGTAAGTTATTGGTTCTCAATCAACACGGAAATAAAATGCTTCAAGAAAGAAATCAAAAGAGCAAACCTTTGAATATCATAATAGCAACGTCAGCAAGGCGATGTCGTGAGGAAAATTACAAGCAAGGTACAACATGCCTTGTCGTGATGAAAACTGGTCACCACGCATTTTATTACTTGGTACGAAGAAAATGTAATCTGATCAGAAAAAAACAAGAGCTGACATAATGTAACACTTACTGAACGAAAGTCACTTCTTACACACAAAGTCTGATAAATGACGTAGGTTGATATAGTTCGAGCAGCCGGTGTAGATGCACCTGTTGAATGGCCAGTTTAAGCGTTAATCCAATGAGCGTCGAGGAAAACACTTGTTTCTACAAGGTAAACGTGTCCATCCAAACACTTTTCAGTGAACACAATGAAAGCAAAACAGAAAACGGACCAAGCTTCCGATGTCGGAAACATTGAGAGATAGGCAAAAGGAATTCCGTGTCCGGGCCACGTTGTTGCTCATGCCAGAAAACTTCCATATATTTTGGCCAATTACGAACACAGCGCAGACTAGGACTGTCGCGATTATTCGATTAGTCGACTAACCGTCGACTATTGAAGTAGTCGACGTTTTTTTATTTTTAGTCGATCGTCGTTCATTTTCAAGGTGGTACACGTCTACTACACGACGGGGCTAAATTGCATTGTTTTGTGAGGTGAATGATCAATGAAGGTGAATAACTTTAAATATCTAACCATAGTTAACATTCATATCCGGAAGACTGTACGACTGTCACTGACTGTGTAAGAAAGAACATTCACAGTTACTCGAGAAGAATAGATTCTTCTGAATTTCTCCAGTCTTGTACACACGAATGCACCCATTGGAAAACCCAAAGCGCGGAAGTGACAAAATTATGACGAAAGTCAGAACGTCAGATCACTTCTCAAAGTTGGGAACTTCAGACTAAGATCCAATTTTAACAACTGACGAGGGAATGCATAGATCTCAATGTTCAAAATTTCGAGAAACTTATTGCAGAAAGGAAACATATGCAGGAACGTTCTTTGGTAAATTCATTTTAATTAATCGGCTTCAATCTAGTTCAAACTTGGACCCGCAGTCAGTAATATTATTTTTGGGGTTGGTACGTCCTACAGGACGTACCAACCCCAAAAATTATATTACGGACTGTGGGTCCAAGATTGGACTACATGTAGCTTCAGTCGGGACCGATTTGTTGTTCCCACAACCCCACTTCGTCTGAACACACTGGTGCCATTGTCATTTTCAGAGTTTTACGAACAGAAGAATGATTTGCTAAAAAATCATGGGAAGCGACTATTAATCGACTAACCGTCGATTACTGGTCACGATTAGTCGATTACAAAAAGTGATAGTCGCGACAGCCCTAGCGCAGACCTGGTGTGATTTATGGTTAAAACCTTTTAACCAACGCGCCCGATGTAAACAATTGTCATTTTTATTATTTGTTTCGTAATTTTCACAAAATTTCGACAAAACCAAATCATGCAACCTCCCATTATTGGAACGAGATCACTGCAAAATGGGTTAAGAAAATTTTCAAATTTGCAGCTCAGTTTCAGTCATAGAACAAAGCTTGGAGGAATAATTGCTAGATAAAGATGATACGAAATTAAATTAAAGCGAGTCCGTCCTCGCGGATCGACCATTAATTGTGATATCTTTGTTAAACGATTGTTTGTACAAAAGTTACTAGACGTATAATTATTTGTGACATTTGGTGGAAGTGGTGGTGATTGTTATCTTACAATAGGTATGTGTCTGGTCCGTAATTACCCGGATGTAGCCCCTGATACACTATCTGTATCTTACAGCTGCATAATACGACTGCGTGCTTGGTAACAATTAGTTTACGTTACTATTTATAGAACATTACAGGATTTCAAAGCGTGTTTGCGAGAGACCTTGTAAGTTTCTATGTATGAAAACATAGAAAAATAAGTATAAAATTATGGAACGAAGTTGCTTTTATGCTTTTGCATCTGACGCACGGGAAGCATTCTTGTTGGAACAACGCGCTTTTGTACTGCTAATCGCAGAGTCTGCTCAAAAGTATATCTTTTGGATGATGACGCACATAAGCTTTCAGCTTTTTGTCAAATCCCTCTATTATTCTGTTACTCTACATTGTTGAACAAATGTTATATAAGATATCTCATCCTACTTCTTTACTGTTTGTAAACATTTTGTTATATATGACATTTTTAAAGAATAAAATATTGTTTAAACCAAAAGTATATCTGAGGATCGCAAAAGTTCAAGGCAGCCGCCTATAGTTTCAACCGAAACAACACAGATTTTTTAAGAGTATGAAAATGAAATCTGATTTTATAATGCTAATTTACAATTTACTTAACTCATACAATATCACAATGTAGCATTTTTTGCTCAAAGTATTTTCCAAAAATATCAACGAAACCATATCATGTGACTTCTCATTCGAACGAGCTCCTTGAGCTCGTTCCTATGAGGCGTTACATCATATGGTTTTATTCCATCCGTCCGTCTGTCCGGGCCACCGCAGATGGCCTTGCTGTCCGTCTGTCTGTCCGTCCGCCCGAACTTACGTGCGCAACTCCTCTTACGTTATTGAACCGATTTTGATGAAACTTCTCAAACATTATGACTAGCAAGTTAACATGCGCATATTCCAAATTGCTTCATCTGCGACAATTTTAACCAGGTTATCTCCACTGAACTTAGATTTATTATGGATTTTCAAATGAAATTCTTGTGTGCGCACCTCCTCCTACATTATTGAGCCGACTTCGATGAAATTTCTAAAACATGGTGACTAAAGGGTGATCATGCGCATATTTCGAAATTTTACACCTGTGATGATTTTTACTAGGTTATCTCCTCTTCAACTTGGAATATTTAATATTGATTTGTGTACGAGATTTTTGTGCATGCAACTACTTCTACAGTTTTCACCAATTTTTATCAAATGTCTCAAACATTATGATTATTAAGTGAACATGCGCATATTCTAAATTTTTTCATCTGCGACAATGTTAACTAGGTTATCTCCCATGAACATAGTTTTATTATTTATCTGCAAACGAGATTCTTATGTGCGCAACTCCTCCTACATTATTGTACCGAGTTCAATGAAACTTCTTAAACATAGTCACCAATGAGTGAGCATGCACATATTTCCAAATGTCCTGTCTGTGCTGATTTTTACAAGGTTATCTCCCCTTAAACTGGATAGATTTAATATAGATTTGTGCATAAATATTTTTTTTGTGTGTGGAATAGGGCTGTCGCGATTATTCAATTTGTCGACTAACCGTCGACTATTGAAGTAGTCGACGTTTTTTATTTTTAGTCGATCGTCGTTCATTTTCAATGTGGTACACGTCTACTACACGTCGGGGCTAAATTGCATTGTTTTGTGAGGTGAATGATCAATGAAAGTGAATAACTTTAAATATCTAACCATAGTTAACATTCATATCCGGAAGACTGTACGACTGTCACTGACTGTGTAAGAAAAAACACTCACAGTTACTCGAGAAGAATAAATTCTTCTGAATTTCACCAGTCTTGTACACACGAATGCACCCATTGGAAAACCCAAAGCGCGGAAGTGACAAAATTATGACGAAAGTCAGAACGTCAGATCACTTCTCAAAGTTGGGAACTTCAGACTAAGATCCAATGTTAACAACTGACGAGGGAATGCATAGATCTCAATGTTCAAAATTTCGAGAAACTTATTGCAGAAAGGAACCATATGCAGGAACGTTCTTTGGTAAATTCATTTTAATTCATCGGCTTCAATCTAGTTCAAACTTGGACCCGCAGTCAGTAATATTATTTTTGGGGTTGGTACGTCCTACAGGACGTACCAACCCCAAAAATTATATTACGGACTTTGGGTCCAAGATTGGACTACATGTAGCTTTGTAGCTTCAGTCGGGACTGATTTGTTGTTCCCACAACCCCACTTCGTCTGAACACACTGGTGCCATTGTCATTTTCAGAGTTTTACGAACAGAAGAATGATTTGCTAAAAAATCATGGGAAGTGACTATTAATCGACTAACCGTCGATTACTGGTCACGATTACTCGATTACAAAAATGATAGTCGCGACAGCCCAAGTGTGGAACACCTCTGTCATCAATGAACCAATTTTGATCGAACTTCTCAAACATCATGACTAACAAGTGGGCATACGCATATTCCAAAACTTTTTATCTGCAACAATTTTAACCAAGTTATCTCCTATGAACATGGATTTATTATTGTTTTTTCAAGTTCAACATTCAGAGATGCATTCTAGAAAGCCGGAAGTTGGGGTATTAATTAGGGCTGTCGCGACTATAATTTTTTGTAATTGACTAATCGTGACCAGTAATCGACGGTTAGTCGATTAATAGTCGGTTCCCATGATTTTTTAGCAAATCATTCTTCTGTTCGTAAAACTCTGAAAATGACAATGGCACCAGTGTGTTCAGACGAAGTGGGGTTGTGGGAACAACAAATCGGTCCCGACTGAAGCTACATGTAGTCCAATCTTGGACCCACAGTCCGTAATATAATTTTTGGGGTTGTTACGTCCGGTAGGACGTACCAACCCCAAAAACAATATTACTGACTGCGGGTCCAAGTTTGAACTCGATTGAAGCCGATGAATTAAAATGAATTTACCAAAGAACGTTCCTGCATATGTTTCCTTTCTGCAATAAGTTTCTCGAAATTTTGAACATTGAGATCTATGCATTCCCTCGTCAGCTGTTAAAATTGGATCTTAGTCTGAAGTTCCCAACTTTGAGAAGTGATCTGACGTTCTGACTTTCGTCATAATTTTGTCACTTCCGCGCTTTGGGTTTTCCAATGGGTGCATTCGTGTGTACAAGACTGGAGAAATTCAGAAGAATCTATTCTTCTCGAGTAACTGTGAGTGTTCTTTCTTACACAGTCAGTGACAGTCGTACAGTCTTCCGGATATGAATGTTAACTATGGTTAGATATTTAAAGTTATTCACCTTCATTGATCATTCACCTCACAAAACAATGCAATTTAGCCCCGACGTGTAGTAGACGTGTACCACCTTGAAAATGAACGACGATCGACTAAAAATAAAAAACCTCGACTACTTCAATAGTCGACGGTTAGTCGACTAATCGAATAATCGCGACAGCCCTAGTTTTAATCTCCTTCAGTGATAGTTCTAGCTGAAGTTTTTTTGAAAAATAATACATGGGAGGATACATTCGTTTCGTTACGTGTCAATCAAGTTATTACATTTGAGAAATGTAAGATAAATCTATCAGCACCATTATGTTAAAAAACGAGTATGTTTATATACGATATATTTATCGCCCCTTCCCACTCCACATGCCACATAGATTTGGTGTATGAACTGATCGCATCATTTTAATTTGGATATTCAAATATCCTCTTCAAGTATAGCCATTCCAATAACCTTTTGCTTTCCCCTAAAACTGGGCGTCATACTAATTAGCGAGAAAAATGACAGGAAGGGCACATATTGCTCGTGAAATTCCCATCAAAGACACGCCAATAGCCAATTGCAATTTTAGCTCTCCCCCCCCCCCCCCCCCCTCAAATTAACCAAATCGCCCTGCTTTTTTCTATGGAATATTCAGCAATGAATGTTATCGGGAATTGTCTCCCCTATATACCAGGCGGTATTTTGTATGGGATATGTCTGCTAGGCTATTTCGTACCGACACAAGTCCATATCAAGCCAACGCGTTTAGAATTCTGTAATTCCTAGCTTCCGAATATCCAAACGATGTCGTATCGAATCGAATCAGCAAAACAATTTCGAATCGAATCGAAATCGCGAAACATTAGAAGCGATTTGCTGGAAGATGGAACACATACCTATTTTAAGATAACACGCCTGTTCTATGTAATCCCCATCTACAGCAACACTAAACCATGCGGAAAATGAAAATCTGTTCCGCACATATATTCTGTCAGAAATCGTTAACGGACTATTTTATACAGAAGTGAAATTTCACTGGAATTTTCCTACAAATCGTGCAACGCAATTACAGTTTGAATCGATAGTGATAGCTGAAAATCGTCTCCTGAGTTTCAATGTGCTCTATGTGCCAATAGGCACATAGAACACGTTGGAATTCAGGGGACGAAATAGTAACACGGTTTCCCCTCGCAAATTTGGTTGGCGATAAATGTGTTGTTTTTGTTGACAGTTGTCAAATGAATTGCCGAGAGTCCTTCTAATAATTGTTTTGTTTTTATAGACGTGAAGGCGTGTAATAAAAACAAAACGACACGCGTGTGAAGGGGTTAATCGATATGGCACTTATGCCATCGCGGAAGGATAAAACTCGAGGCATGTGGCCTATCGTCTTATCCTTCGGCGCATGCACTCTTGCCATATCGATTAACCCATTCACACGCGTGTGTCGTTCTGTGTATTTGTCACCCAGGAAAGAACAAATATTCGGCAAAACGCTTGCAGAGGACAAGCGTAGTTTTAGCAAACAAAAACCACAGTGATTGAATCCGAAGTCCACTGGCTGAAACAGTGATCCATGATCCTGCATGTTTTAGTCTTAGTCCACAATACACAAGATAAATACACGAAGCAATACAAATTGAAGCCTGATGCTCATTGAAACTTGTTGGTCTCAAAAAATGACCCTATTCACATTATAAGCGTACGTGTTTAGCTAAGTGTTCAACTTATATGATTTTAGGTAATTGTATAGTTTTTAGATACAGATGATAATCGTTAATATGTTTAGACAATTAACACATGATCGCGTTACTTCAGGTTGTAAAAAGGAATCCGAAGAATACGTTTGAGTGCTTCACATGTTTAAAAGTTGCAATAAAACAGGCCACGATCTTTTGGTGTTTGTTCTGTTGAACGTGAATACAACGAAAGTTGGAAGATGTTTTCCGCTGATTCCTTTCTCTTTTTGTTTGTTACATTTTGTATAACTGGGAATTTCTTGTCTATTCTATACCTACTTGGTAGTGCGTGTTACCTCCGTTCTCCAACTATGATGCGGAGTTCTTTTTTATTTGTCTCGGACATTTGTGAATACTTCTGCTTATCCTAATACTATTTTATCTAACAGCAGAAGTCTGGTTAATGCAAGCCTAGTACCCCAATATTAAAGTGAATTATCTGAGTAGCATCGCAGGTGAGTGTTTCAAAAAGATGTTACTGTCCTGCGGGAATCTTGAGCGCCGTAACTAATTAAACAGACATCAGATATATACAGTGTCAGACCAGTACTAATGGCATTCAGCTGCAACAAGTCAACATCCGCACCTTGACCTACAGCTTGAAAGAAATTGACCGACTCCTTAGTCAACCCCTGACAGATGAGATTTAAACCTATAAAAGATCCATTGTAGCGCACGTACTACTAAAGAATTGTCCATACGAGGCTGAATCGTCACACTACCACGTCACTTAAAAATAATATCGTTCTTTGTATTTACTACTTTTTCTGTTAAAATGACCCACATATATTATTTGGGTGAAAAACAGTAACACTTTTCCCAATACCGTACATCCGCTCTTACCGAAAGGTCAATGATAGTTAAATTTCCACCCTCCCCTGAAAGAATACCCCCCCCCCCCCCCATTCCGCACGCACGTACGCACGCACACACGAACGAACGAACGCACGCACGCACGCACGCACGCACGCACGCACGCACGCACGCACGCACGCGCGCACGCATCAGTGGCGTGATGAAAGCTCGAATTTGGGCTCCATGCTGAAACTGAGGCCCTGCAACATAAATTATTCGTATTCTGCAGATCTGCATCGCATTTGTCTTTGCAGTGAAATATTTTGGTCTGTAGGGATTTGCCTTATTGCAATTCATAGGAGAATGCCTGTAGGCACCCTACCATTAAGTGTAAGGTATGTAAAGAATTGTTTATGACCAAAAATACTTTATCCCTCCACCAGTTAACCATTTGAACTGAAAATGCCGCTTTTCGGCCCAGGATCTTGAAACGACCTGAATTCATAAAATAAATAGCTGCTCACTGAATTCGTGTGGTAGACCAATTAAGATTTTGAACGCTGCACGTTGGAAATTATTAATTTGTTTTTCCGTAAGTAACGAATATAGTCTCTACCAGTTGATGGGCCTGAACTGGTATGGAATATACCATCAGCGCCCGAAGGGTTAAGAGAGAAGAATACTCTTAGTGCATAATCGGTCACTTGATAAATTTTGAAACACCGCTGGAAAACAGATCGAGACTTCTTGGTCCATACAGAATGATTCAAATTGAGCGAAAGATCGTTAGGTTCGACTGTCGGTCGCACAAATCAAACAAGGCGACTGATTTTTCGTTCGCCTATATTACTAAACCTAGGACAAATGACAAGAGATGTATACAAGAAATACTCTTCTTAATCATTTGCTCAGCTTTCCAGAACCATGAGCAACTTTATAATGATGATTAAATTACACAAATATAGGATAAGTCACAGCAGTGTGTTCTTTTATCATTTTAATTGCGACACACGTTCTTCTTACCGATACTCTTTCATCGTTCAAATATTCTGCAGTGGCCAATAGTATAACACGTTTACAATTGTATTTTCTTTTCGAGAATTGTATTTTGTACCTATTAATATAACTGATTAAAATGAATCATTAGCATTTTAAAATATATGGCAATTTGCCAACTGACAAATTACCAGATGTTTGAAAATGCTGATAGTTTATTTTAACCCATTTAAGGTCATAACTAGAAAATACAATTCTAGAAAACGCAGTAGTAAAAGTTTTATAGTATTTGCCACAGTCTGTTTGTGAAAAGCACAGAACACAATAAAACACGGAGCTCAAAACGCCTCAATTCCCACCTGCGAATATGTCATATCATGCATCTGAGAAGTTAACCATTCTAAAATGGTCCATATCAATTTAGAAAACATCTGTAATAGTCCAAATGCTATAACAAATGAAATACGCTAATCGTTTTAACCCCTGTGAAGGTTTCTATGTCAACTTAATGGTTTGGACTATTACAGAGGTTTTCTAAAATGTTTTTTTTTTTTTTTTTGGGGGGGGGGGGGGTGGGCAGCGCGGTGGCTCAAAGCGTAGAGCACAAGACTTTAAATCGAAAGGTCCTTGGTTTCATCATAGCCAAGGGTAACTGCGTTGCGTTCTTGTGCAAGTCACGTAATCCCGAGTGCCACTACTGAGAAACGGTGACTGTGTACTAAGGGGTACTGCTCGTCGACAATGCACGTGTCTTAAACCACTGTTAACTCTGCTTGTGCCGAGTAAGTAAGTTCGTGAGTCTGACAGTTGCTCGCCGCTAATAGATGATTCTCTTCGGGTATTCCGGTTTCCTCCACCCGTAAAAATGTCCTACACGATTTGACCCTGGCTGTTGAAGGTGTCGTTAAAGCCCAATAAACAAACCAACAAACCACATTTTAATTCGGGGTAGATCAATTAACATCTTCAGCGAGCAGCCTCGAAATATCAATAGGTCTCCCTATATAACGTCCGCGCTCAGCACTTTACATCTGTGGCATCATGGCGTTTCATAATACTTGAGCAATGTTTGAAGGGTTAATCAAAAGAGCTACAAGTCACCTACAAAACAAAACAAAGAAATTTAATTATCGGCTTTTTACATAATCAAAGTACATTCGTAACATCTGCAAAGAATGTTCCTTTGTAATCTTTGCATCCACCGGCTTTGATTAAACCGACTAATATCTGATCACCAGTAGTCGCATCGGCGCATGTTACGGCCCCTCCTTCGTCACCCTGAAATTGAAAAGTAACATTTAAAATCACCTTTTGTTTTCACGTGACAGACAATAGCTATTTCTTGTAAATGTACTACTAAATGATTTTAACAAGGAACGAAGAGTTGTGTACTTGACACAGTTTTGTCTTGTCCTTTTTCTTATGAATGTTTCATGCATATCTGACACAGGCGAAACTACCTGAACACATCTCGGGAAATAACTCGAGGCCTGTTATTCTGCACAAATTCACAAATTGGAGAGAAGTACGCACAGAGTGGATGTTTCCACCCAATCACTACATCTCAAACCCCTTCTGGTTATTATAACCAATTATCCGATTTCCATCTGTGGCTGGAGTTTCCGAGAGAAGAGGACACATGTTACATAGTAAGGGGGCTTAGCACCAATAAATGGCCGAATCCTGAGACGGTGGGCAAAAATGCCAAATTTGATGGAGATATAGGGCATGCCACGAGAATTAAAAAACTTATGCTCCAAAAATTGAGTGACCGAAAATGGCTTTGTCGGCCTTTTTTCAATATGGCTGTTAAAACGGACTAAAATCAATGATGTTTTGCAAAAATCACGAATAGAATGTCTTTCTTTTGGAATTTGATAGTTAAGTTTTCGTATTGAATTTTTCATTTTTATTATATATAATGCAAAATATACATTGGTGGCCAAAAATATACGATTTGAAACATAAATCGAAACTACATTTTCTTTTTTTCGAAAATTGATAGTTTTTATTTCTGAAAATGATTTTTTTTGTTCTGTTCTAATTGTATTTAAATGAAACAAAATTTAATTTTAACTATAAACGAATGACTGTAGGTAGCTTCAGCTGTCATTTTTGTTTAAAATTTCGTAACAAATTTGCTTGCAATATTTTCTAATCATGATATTCTGTAAACGCGTATTGTATTTAATCGGGAACAAAAAGATTCTTTCCTTTCCTGGCTGTCGAAAGTGTCGTTAAACCCTAATAAAGAAACAAACAGAAACAAGGGCCGATCTTCCAGCAGCATATGAAAAAAGTGAGAAACTGGCAACTGATATCCGGTTATTAGACGAAAGACATGGTAATAGCCACAATCTGCAAATAACCACATATGGCAAATCAAATAATGGGAGTACTCAGAAGATCGTTTTTAACCTTGAGGAAAAAAAATTAGATTACTATAACAAGCTTTAGTCATACCTAACTTGGAATATGCGGAATGTATATCAAGTTCATATATATCACATTGATCGAAAAGGTCCAAAAGCGAGCAACATAACAAATTCCAACATTAAACAACGAATTGTAATTTGTTGGACAAATTACGGGCTTTCCCAACTTTTTAGTGTAAAAAGGCAGACTGCATTGTGCACGAAGCTATCAATCAGTTAGATTATCTTTACACCTCATGTTTTTTGAGGCAGGTATGAGAAATCTTTTTGTTTTAAGTTTGACGGGTGAGAAAAAAATGCCTACATTTTTTATAAAAGCGTGTCGTGACAAAACCTGGATGCTTTGTTAATTGAAACCTCTTTATCTGACAGAAAACTATATTAGTACTTTATGGTACAATAATCCCTATCAAGAAGAACTGAAAGTACATGGCGTACAACATTTCGTCTACACTCCTTGCGCATGAAAATCGTTCATTCATCATTACGATACTTCACCGGCGGTAGAATCGGGGGAGAGCGGTATGTCCTCAGTGCCTGGTGAAGTGGTAGATGACAGCGTGTTCGGACCTTCCGATCCAACTTCTTATTCATCGGAACAAGAGATTTGTAATGAGGTAGCACCCGCAAAGTCCGACAGGGAGGATCTTGACGAGTTAAAGGCTACAGGCGGACAATAGAAAAAGAGATCCAGCAAATAATTTGAGAGAGCCGAGAAGCGAGAGATCCACTGGAAGCCAACTTCAAAAACAATACGATACTGAATTTATTCTTCTTTATCATACTGTGGTAAATTAGGACTCACCAACCAACGCCTGGGGAGGAAGTCGTATAAAGTATGCAGCTCAGGTGTGAACGATAAGTTAAACTTGAATAAACATCGATGTTATGGTCATGAATAGCCAAAGATGCTGAAAGTGGCCTTAAATACCAATAATTAATTTATTCTCTATCATTCTGTCTGTTTCTGAATGTGGGGAACATGCCAACAAAAGAGGATAATCTTCCATCTCCACGATTTCACAATTTTTCCAACTTATCTCTTTCAGATAAGGCCAGGGCTCAAAATAAGCGGTGTCGCGTCGATTTTTGCTATGCAAAACTTGCAAAAAGCTACACAATGTTCAATTATGTATAGCATTTTGCGATACAAGATAATCAACTGCAGCCTAATAGGCTGCAGTTGATTATCTTGTATCTCAAAATGTAAATGAAAATTTGCAAACAAATTTGAAAACTAGTTCACCGATGCTTTACTTCTGATTGTGGAACATCTCAGATGAACTCTCCATCAAGCATCATTAGCAACTTCATATGTAAGACGAATTCTATTGGTTTAAATTCTTCCTGTTTTTACAACATTGTGCATAAAATGTACAATAAAAATAACTTCAAGCCCATCAAATTAAAAATTCCAACATCCATTTTGAGAACTCTATTGATCAACCAAGACGCTATTTGAAAATATCCAAGTCCATGCAACCCTTAAAGGCAGTTCAGTTAAAAAAAACATACTAAATGTTTCATGTGTTGCAGATCATTTGGAAATGCCCAGAAATGGATGGAATCTATTCTATCTACTTAGAAGAATTCAATACAAAACAGCATAACATAACTCTGGTATACAAAAATAGCTATGTAATTTTTACAAAATGCTATTCATTTTTTGGAAATTTGTAGCATTTTGCTACGCAAAGAAAAAAAGTTATTTTGAGCACTGGATAAGGCGAGAAAACGTTTTGTGCAAGCACAAGCGTGCGAAAAGATGCCCATGAAACACTCTTATTTTGTGCATGTATCATGCAATCTCTTCGCATTGGAACATAAGAAAGAAACATTCTATGAACAAACTTGAACCACTCTCACTAAAAGAAGGTGAATACCTCATCTCAAAGCATTGTGACCGGTGATTCACAAGACATTAGTTTTAAATAATTTCAAGTTCATTGGGCAGGGTTCCAGACTATGGGTGAGAGGGGGTGTTCATATCTTCCTTCGAAAATACATGAAAGGTCCACCTCCCACTCACAAAGATGACTCATCTCGTACGAAACTAGACTTAGGACAAAACGCCCGTGCCGAGGTGATTTTGAGAGGAACTACCCCTGCACCATTGATTTCTGAATGCAGTTGTTGAAAGCACATTTAGTTCTTTCATTTTTGTTTTTTGACAGATGAGTACAGAATTTGCAAAATTCACTAAATATCAATTTTTTTCGGACAAAACTATTCTTTACATGTTGGATTAAGCACCAGCGTAAAACTTGCAATAGCGGATTTGTTCATTAACCCTTTACCTAACGTAACGGCCAAAACCCGCCAGCGCTATTCTCAAAAATCGCCAATTAATTTTCATTATTTTTTTCATTTTTTGTCTCAAAAACATAGGTTACGACCCCACGTTGGAACGAGCTCGTCGAGCTCGTTCCAACGAGGAGTCATAACCTATGCTTTTGAGACAAAAAAATGAAAAAAAATTAGTTATTCATGAATTATTTTTGCAAGTGTCGTCTGCTTTTCAGGTTAGGTAAAGGGTTAAGCATCTCTGCATATAGCAAACCAGAGTATATGAAATTAACTCTTTCCAAAGTGATAGAAAAAAGCAACAAAAGTTGACTAATTTGGGAATTTTTGAACGGTACTTTTATGTGAGAAAATGGATCTCTAAGAGATCCGACAGTGAAATGCTGCCCTCTGATATGATTAAATTCAGTGCAATGTGAAAGAATGCACTCCACTGTCAACATCTGGTGACAAGTAACACATTCCGGTCGCATACTACCCGCTAACAAAAAGGAATATGTGTAAAAGGTTACGTGTAGGATTTTTGTCACTTGACTGTTAGTCGGAAGTGATGGAGGTAGTTATTGTCTCTGACCATTTTAGAATCTAAACATATCAGGAAATTAACAAGGCGTTTATTTGCTGTATAATTTTCAACATTTTTGCTCCGATTCGGAGTGTGTACTCTACCATCTTCGAAACACATACTTGTGTGTTTATATACAAATATGTTCAAGTTTTAAAACTTTAAGTGGGAAAAAATGTGAAAAAATTGAGGTTTAGAATCTAAATATCACCTGTTATATTACAACAAGCTAAATGTCAGTAATTTATTTCCTAACGTTAATGTTAATTCCAATTGCAGTCTTTTTCGATATGGCTAGTGTTGGGTGTGTTTTGCCTTTTCTTCTTTCGTGTTTGGTTAATTATTCGACTGTTTCAGAAAGTAGGCAGAACCGTAACTATCATTAGATGTTGGGAATGTGAGTTGGGGGCGACCCATGCTTGGTCGATCACGGCGTGAATTATCCGGACACGCGGTGGAAATGCTCGGTGGCAAGAACATTGTACTTCGAACCGAAAGGTCCACGACTCGATTCTAATCAGCCTTAACTGCGTTGTGAACTTGGGCAAGGCACTTAATCCCGATTCCCTACGTAGCGGTACTGTGGCTCAGTGTACTGGGGCGTACTGCATGTCGCTGGTGCGTTTGCCTCCGACCAATACTAACCCTACTTGTGCGGAGTAGCTCTCCGTTGGTCTGTGGTTCTATCCGGATACTCCGGGTTCCTTCCTCGTACAGTTACAACTAGAAGTCCTGTCATGAACTGTGCGCTTATCTGGGCTTAATTGCGCGTAGGAATTGCGCACAATTGCCATATCGAATGGCATCCAAAGCACGGCAGATTCTCCTGGCTGCTCATAGCAAACATCGGCAATGTTTCTGCCAGTGAACCTCCGGGTTACTCGGAGATCCACTGGCTGAAACTTGGCTTGTGAACAGGCCATATGTACAGAATTTGATAGCCATACTATGGTCAGAGCGCGTAGATTAACGCGCAGATCAAAGTGCTGTGTGTTCGCATGTCATGACAGGACTTCTAGTTTTAACTGTACAACTGTCCGAAACAAGTTAAACCTGGCTGTCGAAACCCCAATAAATAAATAAATAAATAAATAAATAAATAAATAAATAAATAAATCCTACGGACACAGACCCATCCTTTTTGCGAACTATTCAGACAATACTACAATCACCGAACGATTCACGACAATCAGAGTTATTGTCGTCACTAATTGCTAGTTTATACCTGTGCGAATACCTGTCACAAAGCCAGCTGCTGGCAATAGTACGCTATTGTATTGAAGTTGTAGAGAGATGGAGGTGTCGGGGAAGTGGCGGACCTATAAGTAGATAAACTTACCAGACAGGCTGAAGCGAACGATTGTGATGCCAACGTGCAGCCAACAGATGTCATATTGACATAATCTAGTGTCATTCCTTGGATAGGAAAATTCTTCAACAGCGATAATAGGGCTGCGCACGTGTCCTTTTCGCTAACGACTACATTACCTGTTCGCAAAATTTCCGCTAGACTTGGAGGAGTATCGTCTGAAAATAAGTATATTCCATCAGGTGTTGCTAATGATGACTTAGACAATGTGTTAGAGAAGCCAATGAATTTTTCCTCTCTCCCTTGATTCACTAAGGATTTAAAAAAAAATATATATATATAAAGTAAGACAAGAGAGGTGAATATTTAAATTCCCTTATCGTGACAAGTTTACTGCAAGAATGTTATGAACAATTATTACCACTTTTGCGGGCGTTCCTTGCACATTAGCGACGTTTTACCGGGCGTTGAAACCTCGTAATGCCCAACAAGTACAAGTCATGTGACGTATTGGGCCTTTATTGACTATAACAGTCCAACACGTCAATAACAGCCCGACACGTCTAAATATAGACAATGACGTCACATCTCTCAGCCGATCTACAATATTTTTCCCAGATTTCCATTTGGATCGAAATTCAATTCGGATTTTTTAATTTGTAAACACAATTAACATATTTGTTTCAAGTGTTTCCCTGTGTGTCACGGATAGATAATGTATCAAATATAGGAAGCGATACACACAAAGTAAGTGATGACATCTTTGATAAATAAACTCCTTGCCTTATGTTCGCATTTCGAAAATATATTTCATCATCTAACTTTCCAAATTTCGCCGTAGACTGATCGGACGATGGTCATGTTACCCGGTTTGTTTGTCAACAAATCGAACGACAGTGTTGCATTTTTTTTTAATTCTAAAACATCAAACTTCATTTTTTTATCTTATTTCCCATATAATTTAATCGTAATGTACCCGATGTACGAAAGTGGCAATAATAGAAATAACATTACTTTGTCGGGCATTACAGTGTATCAACGGCTCAACAGAAATGGTTAACAGCCCTTGAGCTTATTAGCGGCACTCGACTTCGTCGCTGGCCGCTAATAAACTCTTGGGCTGTTAACCATTTCTGTTGAGCCGTTAATAAACTGTAGAGCCCTTCAAAATCATGTTATTGTTATATTAATTGCATATTTGATGAGACATTTTAACTTCCTGCGAATGGAACATCCCCCGTACACAAAATCTTACCAAATCTCCTGACACAACTGTAGGTTTATTTTGAAAGAGTGTGTTTTTACAATGGAAAATAGTAAATATTTGTTTTTTTTCAACATGTTTTTTTCTGTAAACAACTTCTGATCCATGTAATGCGTTGCTCAACGTAAACAACACAGTTGTATATTAGCAAGCGTGAACATCTAGATTTCATTTGGGAAAGATAAAAATTGAGAAGTTCTGACATAAAATGGACCTATTATGTAATCCGGGTACTTGTAAATTCCAATGATTTGTCTGTGAAGCAGTTACTATCTGTGGCCGAATGTTTCTTCCACCCGGATCCCTAACCCATGGATAGTCTCCAGCTGTAAAGCCTCACACATGGTTTCGAAGCGGCGAAAAGGACAACAGAAGAAGGATAACCGGGGGTACGACGGGATCCCACGACTTTCGCAGTCCACATTCTGCCAAATTTGGAAAATTTCCTCGGAAGTGACTGAACAGAAATATTGCTAATTTCGACAGCAAAGATCACCATTTCCTCAAATCAAAGCGCGAAATTTACAAAATTATGAATAGATACTAAACGTTGTCCTGGGGCTCTCACACTTCGTCTCGTAGATGCTTTTATTTCAGTTTAAAGGCCATGTGTTTATGGCCCTGCATCTGGCTTGGTTCCTCAAATCTGACTCTCGGGGTTAGTTCACGTTCGTTTCCCCACCCCTCACCCCACACACCCCAACCCCGAGTAGAGTAGTTGTAACTCATTTGAATAATCTAGTTGTCGTTCGAGTGTCTGCGAGCTTGCCAGTGCCACTTGCCCTTTCATAGTTGAATACAGTATGGAGGTTGGGCGAAAAGTTCTCAAACAATTTCACGTAGGACGCTTACAAGCAAAGGGAGGAAACTCAACGCCGATCCAAGACACAGCTCAAGTCCACCGCAGTACATGTCATACACGTTATTATGTGGAAAGGAACACTTAATGTTGCCCACAGTCAATGCTAACTCTTCTTGTGTCGGGCTAGAGTTCATTTATTCATTATTTATTCAAGTTTAACGACACGTTAGACAACCAGGATCGCCTCCTGTCGGACATGTTAACGTCGGAGGAAGACACCCGGACACCAGGAAAGAACCGCCAAGCAGCAGCGAACAACTGCCCGACTCTCACACGTACAAGGTCCTCACATGCAAGGTAAGCATTGATTGAAGGCAAGTGTACCATCGACGTGCAGTACGCCAGTGTAGACAGTGCTACCGTGCCCCCACGTGGGCAATCTGGATTAAGTGCTTTGACCAAGGACACAACTTTGTTACCGATGGTCAGGAACAAACCGTAGACCTTTCAATTAGAACATAACCATTAAGCCACAGCGTCTCCATGCAAGGCTGATAAGCTCGACATGCACATGCTGCTAGTCCATGGTTCTCTCTCAATGTTCTCCGTGTACTTGTTCCACCCGTAAAATTGTCCGCCGCGATTTTGACCTTAGCTATTATGAGTATCATTAAACCTCAGTACAACATACACATAAATCTTATGAGATCTTATGAAGCGTAAAGTGATATATACATAAAATACTAGCACTCAAATAGAAAAGTTCCGTGAAGAGGATACGGAGCATATTAGTATAAGGGGCATGAGTAAAGTTTAACCTTTTACCCCAACATCAGGATAATGTCACCAGTTGTACTTTGTTTAGCCAATCAAATTGTGCAGTTTTGAAATTGACCGGCGAAAACTCCCAACTTTAATTATGCAAATTATGAAAATGTGGCCTAGTTTTATTTTGTTCAGCCAATCAAATTGTCTAGTTTTGAAATTGACCAATGAAATTGACGGGAGGCTTTATTTATCACTGATTAATATGAAAACAAAATATCAAATGTTTTAAAGTGAGTCATATGATAAAAATGTATATCAGGTCCAACCGATTAGCTGAGGGTGGGTTCGTTTGAATTCGAAAATCGTGAGCTTGCAAGAATAGACTCGCGATTCACGATTTCATCGAGGCTTAAAAACATCAGTCAAGATTTTTGTTTTACAAAATGGGGTTGGTCTAATAAAAATACCTCTGAGTCTATGTCTTGATCCCCAGTAGGGAATCAAAGTAGAATTAACGCAATACGTTTATATCGGGTTTTGGTACTTATAATTGTCATATTTCAGATGTAAGACTTATAAAAATGTATATGACCTATTATCTAACATGACCGGTAGATAGAGGTCGTTTGAGGATACATTCATGAATAACTAAAATTCTTCATATTTCGTCTCAAAATGGGAATGAGCTCAGCAAGCGCGATCCAATGAGAGTTCATGGGTTACATTTTTGATGTAACATTTAAAACAATAATACAATTTCAATGACGTCTTTTGTAAATAGCGCTGGCCGGTTATGAATCCCTGACTAATATCGTAATGAAAATCGATTTTCGATAAAGTTATCTGTCTTCAAATTATTGGACGCGCAAGGAAAGTCCAATTGAGAAGCAAGTAATTGTAGCGAAAACACCGGTGCCTCCAGTAGAAAATAAAGCCACTTTTCCTTTAATTACTTTTATAACGAAAACAAAGGACTGCAAAAGTTTCATAAACAAATTTGACTTCTATTTCAAGCCAGTTAGAAGCAACTACTTCACAGATATTAATGGAAAGGAAAGCATCTGGATTATATGTCACGATACGCACACTGTAGTCTGTTGATACGATGAACAAAAAAGAAATACAGTTCGTCAAAAGATGGTGAAAACACCAGTTTTCTTATTTTTAAATCGGGTTCAACAGAGCATAGGAGTCAAAAGTTCAAACTGATTGGGAAACAAATTGTAAAACGCCAGCCTCTGTAATCTTATACTGCTCAACAGGACAATGGCCGAAGTTTGCGAAATAATGCGCACATCGATGATACAAATTCGCTAGCATTTCGAAATTTTTCATATAAAACTCCCATACTCCTGGTGTTAAATGTACTGACAGCTTTTGGAAATTAATGGGAGATAACCTTCTTGTAAATTAGAGCTGAAGGTTTTTTAATTTCTTCGGTTTCGGTTTTGATTTTTCAGGTGGAATAAAACCTCGGCTCGGTTCGGTTTTCGGTTTGTTCATGAGGCCAAATAAAATTCAATAAAACTCATTCTTATGTCCGGAGTCATAACTGAATGGCAGTGAAATTGAGTGGAACTCAATGAATGCCCGAAATAAGCTATAATACATGAAGAATCAGGAAGGCCAATATAATAATTACCTAAATATACAGAACTTTTATTGTGCTTGGCCATTTTTCGAGGTCTGACACCTACACGCAACTTGAGGAAAGCTGCAAACACAACTCAACTGAAATGTCGGAAATTCACAGAATGTAGCCTTCCCAGAGTAGTGAGAGTACCCAGACACTGCCATTGGCAGTGTCTGGGTACTCTCACTACTCTGGGATGGCTACATTCTGTAAATTTCTGCAGCAAGAGAGTATTTAATAAAAAACGAAAAACCTTAGATTACGGGATGTCGACGGTTTCGGTTTTTAAAAAAAACTAAAAACCTCGGTTCGGTTTCGGTTAACCTACAGCTCTATTGTAAATCTCTTCCAATGACCAAAATGTCAAACATGGCCATTACGTTTTGTGAAGGATTAATTTTGATTGGGTTATAAAGAGTTTTATGCCCGAAACCAGAACAACATTGACACCATTCTTCGTGTCGAGTCATATGGAACAAACGTTGGTGTTGGGAATGTTACGTAACTTTGGCCATATTGTAAGTTCTTTCCACAGCCTTAGATTTTTATTTTATGCTTTGTAAGACTCAGGTTCACAGTTTGCAATCTGCAGTATTTGTTCTCGGAGAAGGCAATGTGGGCCAACGTCGGGTCGAGTCTCGCAGACAGTTATCATCTACTTTTACGCTCGTGGTACAAGTGCGGGTCTGGGATTCTGGGTTTGTGTTGGGGATGGGAGTGGCACATTGTAATTATGGGTCACTGGATGCGAAATGTCATCCGGCGCGCGTAGCGATGAGTTGGGAGCAAGCACGAAAGTGGGTGCCCCACTCTCGTCGCCGGTTCTGGGGCAGCAGGGTGAGAATTTAGGGAAATTGAGCAATAGCTGTCTGTGTGCGATAAGACATGGACATGAGTTATCCCCGGTAGTAGATGTACACGTGTATCGCGCTTAACACCGTGTCCAATGGTCTTCGTACATGTGATGTGAACAAAATGTGAGTTACAAAAAATAGATGATGGTGGGGGTGATGGGCCGAAGGCGTCCCTTTGTCTTCCATATGCCCGTACGATATCATTCAGCAATGTTGTATTCCGTATTGACAAATACCGATGTCTGAAAATCCAACGAATTCGCTAACGGTAATGTCACCAGTTATGGTCGGTATAATCCATTGCTGTGTCTCAAGTTCACTGTTATGAACGGATTCAAGGCGAGTCGATGCCAATATCATAAGACGCCGAGCCTCGCGGTGTATATGTCTACTTGTACCAATCTGCAAAATCAGCTAACAATCTGTGATATATTTAGTACGTCGGGAACAATTTTCTTCTTCTTTCCTTTGAAGGCGAGGAGATTGTTAAACTATTTTCTCCACCAAGGCATGAAACAATTAAAACGAAGACTGAGAAATGCTCAAATTGCATCGATATCTCCACTGGAGATGTATAGCATGTTGAAATGAGGACTGTTTTGGGAGATCTCGTCGGGAGATCTGAGATATGACGTCATACCAAGTGAGTGGGTGCATATCGGGACGGCATTTCCATGGTTATGGGTGGTGTTTGTGCGCAAGCGCGTCGCGAGATGGCAGAGTACAACGTGTTTCCGTCGTTTATTTTGCATGCTGAAGATCGCAGCCTTGGTTTCTATGGTTCATGTGTTTGCCATGAGGTTGAATGATACCAAGCAGAATGAGATGTGTTCTTGGCAGGGTTCGAATTATTGATGTTTAAAATTATCGAAACAGCCCTGACAACTACCACAACATACCAACAAGGACTTATCCCGACCGCCTTTGCAGATGGTGCTCTGTTGGTATGAGTAGCCCGTACTGCCATAGAGCCGAGATGCCTCGAAGCGATGGGCTTCGTTGTATAGGGATATCCAGAATTATTGAAAACGGCTCAAGCGTTACCATCACCACCCACCTGACAATCAATGTATATAGTTCAAGTGACGTTTCGCGATTCGTTTGTTGAGAATACTAATTATTGTCGTAGGAATAAAACTTACCGGCATTAATCCCCCACCCTGCGATCCTGCATTTGTTACGATCCACTCTTGTATCACTAGCCTTCAGGCAAGCAGGGGCTACACATCTGCTGTAATTTGCTATTGGGTCGGCCAGTCGCAACTTCACTATACCGCTACCTGATAGAAAAACAAGTTTTGTCATAACGTATAAATATAGAGAGAGAAATATGATGTTTTCACAATACGAAGCAATGGCATTATGTGACAGTGTGCGTTGTTGTACTTCCATCTGAACAAAGATCCATCGAATGATTCAGAAAGTTTTAACTGGTAGAGTGCTGAAAGCCCATATTTGGGCTTTATTCTGAAATGCAGGTGCCACAACTTAATGGCTTCATATTCTGTGGATGCTCTTCATATTATTTTTGAATTGAAATTATTTAGTCTGTGAGGATTTGCCTTGTTATAATTTATGGGAGAGTGCCACTGGGCACTCTCCCATAAATTGTAACAAAGCAAAGAGATACAGACAAATTTGGATGACTATAAATAATTTAGCACTCTTCCAGTTAAACCTTGTACCCCTAGAGTCCCAAAATGTATTGAATATGAAGTGTAATAATACGCGACACTTGTGGTGTTTCTATCATTATCAAACCGCCCTGTGCCAAATAGCCTTTATATGTGACTAAATAGTTTTCTCTCTGTGACTGAGTCTCCAGTGGTTTTGTATCCGATTTTTATTCAAATTGGCTGTTTTTTAAAAAAGAAACAACGTCTACTTGGGGTATGTCGACAGGCGATCCCCTTCACGCTGCGAAGAGATGCTTTAGAATTGGTGCGCATAAACAAACACTTTATCTACATACCAGGTTTGAAATTCGGTACGGTTGTAGCTAATATAGTCGTTTCTGTAGGTTCATCCAGTGTCGAGACATACTCCCCAACAGTAACATTGTAGTTGGGATCCGACCCACTACAAAAAGATAAAAAGAAAAACATAAAGAGAATGTATAGCAATTCATCAGGACGTACTCTGGCCAAACTTGAACGCATTTCCTAACCACTTATCTAACAAGAATAGTTGTGCTCTGTGAAGCTTCGAAATTCAGTTGGAAAAATTAGCAAACCTATATTCTCATTATTCAAAATGTTAAATTCCATTCTTATGTGACTGTCTTCTACACTCAAAATGTATTGAAATGTGACACAGAATGGATCATGAGAATACTAATTATTGTCGTAGGAATGAAATTTACCGGCATTAATTTGACAAATGATAAGAGATTTTAAAGGCAGTCCCAAACCCTTCTGGCATTCCAGAAGATCTGGGGGTGCAAAAATTGCCCTCCTCATTTTTTCTATGCACGGAGTAGGCGTGCAGCATCCCTGCACTCATACAGAATGCCAGGCATGCCTAAGTCTGTATTGTTTCGGACAGAGAATTATGCGATTTTGTAAAATACCACTTTCGACGGCGAACACCAAGCTCTCAGGCCACGGGACAAATTCTGAAACGAATCTGCCTGACGTTGTTGTGCCCAGGAAAGAGTCTAGCGTTTAAATAGTCCATAATCAATTTCGGATTTAAACAGCTGGAACATTTCAGTTGGTCGGGAAAGCCAACCTTTTCTTTGCTTTTCCGATCAACTGAAATATTCCATCCAACTGAAACTAAAACAGTACCAATAAATATACATTTTCGTTGTATCAACGCAAGAAATATTTCTCAATGGAGATTTGATTTGATCGAATCTTCAACGGCACTACCAATGCTACTATATACAGTATAGCAGCCGTGGACTGGTCACTTTCCGTGTTTGGTTAATATTTCCACGGACGCAATAATATTAGATATCAAATACTTATGCCGGAGATAATCGTCAAAAATTTAATTTTTGAAGCACCGGGTACAACCTGGTGTAACAGGAATGGAAGTCCGTAGGAAAATTAGTCCCTCTGGACTATTATTCCGCGGAATTATAGTCCTAGGTCTAACATTTCTAGGAATAGTAGTCCGGCGGACTACTATTCCTAGAAATGTTAGACCTAGACTATAATTCCGCGGAATAATAGTCCAGAGGGACTAACGTTCCTACGGACTTCCATTCCTTTTACACCGGTGCTTCATTAATTAAAATGTTGCTGGTGATAATTTTTATTACCTAGTAAACGCATACGTGGACAGCAATGCCCACGCGGGGATTACGACCAGTCCACGATAATTATACTGTATGTTTGTTATGTAAACAAATAATTACGAATGAAGACACACCACAGCTGTGGTTTAATAATTACGCCACGTTGTTCACCATTTGTGTTAATATTTTAATTAAATCATTACTGATTAAAGTACCTATAACATGAGCTGGAGATTATATCTGTATATCTTTTTGAGTAAAGTCACATGACATTGAACTAACGATAGTCTACGTACAAACTCCACGAAAACTGAGGAAACAAATAGCCCATAGAAGTGTTGGAATTTTTACAGAATTTTGGCGGCCAGCTTGAGCGAACTTATACAGAAAATGAACAATTACTTTTAACCATTATCAAACTCGGGATGCATATGATTTTTTAAGATTTTTAGTCATGTCGTCATCGACTTTCGATGAAGTTATCTCCCTTGAAATTACAAGAAGAGCTAGAAAGGTCCAATTAAGAAGCAAGTAATTGTTGAAAAAAAACCTCTGAAATCATTAGTAAATAAAGCAAACTTTTCCTTTGTTACTATCAACTGGACTTTTTTTCTCAAACATGATCACAGAAGAATATTAAACAGCCATAATGAAGAGAAAATATACACTTTTCGATAAGATGTCGAAATATCTCCGTATCCAGCCAAGGCACATTGTATCCCTCCATTCATATGACCATCTTACCATTCCTTGTATAAATGGGGAATTACGATTTAATTCCATAAAGGGTGGAACTGGGAGGAACCCCCCACCCACACACACACACACATTTACAAAAAAAAACGTCTCAAGGTTACTCGATGTGCTCTACAAATTGAAATGATGTGAGTTTGTCAATATGCCGGTAGTTTTTCGACAAAAATAGTTTTTGATCGATCGGATTCTCACACCATGAATTTAATCACCGTGTAAGGTCAAGTATCTTTTCAGAAATAGACTGATGTTTAACCCTTTTGAACACTGGTGGTATCGAATCTTAGAAGAGTCTATATTTATTATTTGGGGTAGACCAATTAATATTTTCAACGTTCAGCCTCGGGGCTACACTTTGAAAATATTGATTGGTCTACCCCATATATTTATCGAACAGCCATCCTATTTAATGTCGTTATGACGTATCATGTTCCTGGTCGGAAAAGCGGCCGCTCGTGTTTAGAGGGTTAAGCAACACAAATAACAACGAAAAGATACCCCTAGCCCGCGTTTAAATGACGAAGAAAAGGAAAGCACACTTACAAAACCGCCATTCGATCTATACATTCTGTTGTAGTTATCACTGTTGTTTCATCAATAAGTACGCCTTGGCAAATTGGAGGTGAATTCGTTGATGAAGTGCTGACAGGGTAGGGCCTCAGGGCAACTGCCCAGGGATTTTGACACTGGAACGTTGGTTGTCCTCCATAAACTCTTGAAGGAAACTCGGTGTAATCAGTGTACACGCATTCTACAAAATACAAAATGAAACTACGCTTTCATGATTTTATGCACCCGATTCTGTTGCTATAAATGTTCATGTGTGTGATTGCATAATCTTCCAACCCAGTATGCATGCATTTTTACGTATTGCAAAGGCTGGCGGCAGTCCATGAAGAGACAACACTTTGTGTTGTTTATTTATTTACTTATTTTAATAAGGCTTAACGACACTTTAGCAGCCAAGGACATATCGTGTCGGTGACAGTTTTACGGGAGGAGGAAGCCGGAGTACCCGTAGAGAACCACCGAGCAACGACGAGTAGCTTCCAGCTCCCCAACATCGTAACTCCGTACTGCAGCACAGGCAGGGTTAGATTGGTTGAAGACATGCGCAACATCGACGTGCAGTACGCCGTAGTACGCGGTGTCATCGTGTCCCATGTGGACAATCGTGGTTAAGTGTTTTGCCCAAGGACACAACGCGGGAGTCCGAATCGATCGATCGCTCAGATGGTCACCCATCCAAGTACTCATCGGGCCCGACGTTGCTTACCTTCGATGATCTGACAAGAAACGGTTACCGTAACGCCACCGTGACCCAGTCCGTGAGTAAACAACACAAGGAGCGCGGTGGCGTTGCAATGGTGCACTTGTCTTCAGCCAATGCTAAACCTGCTTGTGTGGAGTTAGTACGTTGGGGAGTCTGACAGTTGTTCGCCGTTGCTCGGTGGTTCACTCCGGGTACTCCGGCTTCCTCCACCCGTAAAGCTGTACGACACGAGGTGACTCTGGCTGCCGAAAGTGTCGTTGAATTCGCAATAAATAAATAAATAAAAAAAATAAAATAAAAAAATAAATAAATAAATAAATAAATAAATAATGTATGTATGTATTTTAAGTGAATATTTTTGTGTGTGTGATTCAGTACCAGTGTGTTGTTTATAGCTGGGTCCAAGCACGAGGGAAGACACAGCGCCTAAAATAAAATAATACGAAAATTACAAAATACCATTACATATTTATTATTATACTATGAAAGGACATTATATAGTGGCATGACAGGATACTTTATTGCTGATGATGTTTGTACCAAACGTTCTTAATTATTGTTCATTATTTCTGTATTATTATCCATACAATCTGCCCAAATGCGGGTAATTTATTGCAATGAAATTTTGTGGCGGTATCAGTTTTCCCCTCGTAATCAGTCCAAAGTTTAACTTCAGACAAATGGAAACGACTCCTTCAAACGTATTGTAACGTGATCTTTGTTCAATTTCTGATAAATTTTTACATATTAAATAAGGGCCAGAAACATGTAAAGGTGGCCATAATCTGTTGAAGTACAGGCAACACCGCATTCTCCTCAAAGACAATCAACTTGTCACTTTTTAAAACCCCATCATATTGTGTAGCGTAATGGATAGCAACAGAAATTTAATCACAGCCTGGGCATATCTCACAGCAAGTATTTTTAAAATCACGGTAAATTAATTTCTCGCTGAAAACCTAACAGCGATTCAAAGGGTATAGATGCTGTGACATTCGGTGCTCTGAGACAAATGAAAAACATTCCCGGTGTGACAGGAATGATAGTCCGTAGGAACGTTAGTCCCTCTGGACTATTATTCCGCGGAATTATAGTCCTAGGTCTAACATTTCTAGGAATAGTAGTCCGGCGGACTACTAGTCCTAGAAATGTTAGACCTAGGACTATAATTCCGCGGAATAATAGTCCAGAGGGACTAATTTTCCTACGGACTATCATTCCTGTCACACCGGCTTCAATAAAAATTGATCCACTTCACACAATTAAAATGTTAACAAGACTGTTAGTAATTAGTAGAAGCAATTAGCCACAATAAGATTACGACTTTTCGTTCGAACTTCATACTTCAAAAGCTGTTTACGAACTGTACATGAGTCACAAAGGAATGCTGCGCGGTTAGTTTTCAAAGCCACAACATTCATTACATGTGTAGTCTTGGACTCCAATCGAACATCCATGCATGCTAATTAATTTTCGAAAGATTCTCCTCCCTCAATGAAGATTATTTGGGTCTGCATGTTTATTACAAATGGCATTAGCAGAAGTGTACATGAAAGCATCGTGTTGTGGCAAATTGGTGTATCGAAGCGACAATAATTTTAGGGCTGCAACAACTAATTGTGACACGCTTCAACCACGATACATTGCTCACGATTCAATACGTATCGTTGTTCACTCTGTATCGCGATGCGATAAATATAAATAATATCAGGCAAAACAGTTTCTTAGATTTTAAAAATTGGTTCAGTGAAACCCCGCTTTCTTTGAATACAGATGTTGACAGTGATAAATATGCCATTAACACATGGTTATTCAGTTAACCGAAAGTCGTCGAATACCCTCCAATTTGTTAAATATTTATTTAATTAATCCATTATATCTTGTTTGACAGAGCTCACAGAGCTCTGTCAAACAGGATATAAGAAATTAAATTGTTTGAACACATTTTCTGAGATGACAAAACACCGGAAAACGGGTGATAAAATCAAAACCCGAAATTAATGAATTTCAATGGTTATCACTTTGAGAAGATACATATTGTTTGAAGAGTGCATTCAAAAATTGTAATAAAAGAAAGCTAATGGAAATGAATACACGTAGTTCAAAGAATTTGATAGTTGTAGTTACATATTATGAGAGATCACGGGTATCATGACCTATATCGTATCGTGCAATTTGAACTGTGATACATATCGTGCCGCTAGGGAAACATATCGCTGCAGTTCTAAATAGTTTCCATTCGGTCAACATCTAATGTCTTCCACTATTCTGCGCAGATTCCTGTAGCCATATATAATATGCCTTATGAGTAGTTTGCTGGTGAATTTTAAGCGAGATTTTAGGGATAAGAAACTCGAATACATAGAACATTTACCCTTCCACACATAAACTTACTTGTTACATGTGATGCTGCTGCAGTGGACTTGCATACAGAGTCGTACTCTCGTCTACAGCTGTTGCACCATTCTGGGCAATAGAGATTAGCCATCAGCTCAAAATAACTTCCTGAAGACATTGCATTCGGAACTTGGTACTTACAGGTAGCTTCTGTAAAAATATATAAAAAATCATTTCAAGCACATAGTCCCATGATTAGTAGTGTCAGTAATACATCGGCCATCCGCTGATTTGCAGCGCTTTCTTAGTAAAGAATATTGGAGACGTTGTTTTACAATGGCCCCATTTTCAGCATATGCTGTGCAATTCCGAGAATTTATTGTTGGCGCTCTTAACGGCGTAATTTCATTGTGCATCGATGCAACAACGATTATATCGGTACAAGCATAATAAATCCTCCAGCTGGAAAATTCACCCTCATTGGGAGGAAACTTCGAATTTTAAACGCTTTCGAAAAAGTATTTTTTTTTCTATTTCTTTCCTGACTACCGATGAGAATTTCCTAATATCGAAAGGCTAAATTCTTACTTTTGCCGATGTTGACACGCCCAGAAAAAGTGTTGCTGTGCGGTATAATGGGAAAGCCTTTTAGACAGAGATAAAATTACCCTAGTAGTGAACCCAAGTGAAGTCTTAGCCGAGACTTGACTAGAAGTCATTGCCAGACTCTCTATCTGCAAAAAATATAGGTTGTCTTTAGAACCAAAACTGGTTCTAATCTTGTCCCTGAGATGGAACCAGTTCTGTTTAAACAGTATTTATTTCAAATCAAATAACTTTATAAAGATTAACATTAAATATTACCAGAATTAAACATAAATTGAGGGGGTTTCAGCCGTAAGTTTAGAGCTTATACGAGGTTGTCTCAAATCATTATTAAGCAAAGGAGATATGAACAGTTGGCATATCGAACCAGTTTTGGTTCTGTACAGAACCAAAACTGGTTCGATATGCCAACTGTTCATATTGAACAGTTGGCATATCGAACCAGTTTTGGTTCTGTACAGAACCAAAACTGGTTCGATATGCCAACTGTTCATATCTCCTTTGTTTCAAAATGTATGGCGACTGCGTTGAATAAACTCCAAGTTTACTGCTGAATCTACTTCAGTTCATGTAATATTCTGTTAAAATTGAATGCTAATCTTGGTAAATTTATTTGATTTGAAATAAATACTGTTTAAACAGAACTGGTTCCATCTCAGGGACAAGATTAGAACCAGTTTTGGTTCTAAAGAGAACCTATATTTTTTGCAGTGTATCTGCACGTTGTGGTATACCAACATTTCTGGAATGAGAATTGAAATAACATTTCCGGTGACATTATTTAAAGGTACAAGAAGCCGTGAATTTGAAGAAAAAGATTAACGAAACCGCAGTTTTCCTTATGAAAAAAGTAGTCTTAATGTTTCATATATCATTCGTAAGAAAGTATTCTTGTCGATTAAATAAATTAACTTGAGGGTGAGAATTTATTGTTTTTCCCTAAAAGGCAGGCAGCATTTCTTCATCTCGATCTTGTCAGCCGATCTTTTACCGAAAATTCTGTGCAGTATCATTTTCCATATTCATCGAAACTAGCTTTCTTAGAAGAACATATGAAGTACAGTCGCCGTAAACTGGTCGTAATCAACGCGTGTGCAGTGGTGTTCACGCATGCGTTTCCCAGGTATAAAAATCATCATCAAAAAATATTAAAATAATGAAACCGGACTGTACCCGTTCATTAATTAATTTTTTTTATGATTATTCCTATTACTGGAGTTTGGGGTCTAATATTATAGGGTCCGTGGAAATATTGCGCAGTGACCAGCCCACGGCGGCTGTACTGTAGTCAATTTCGGACTACCGTTGTCGATACACGTTCTGGGGGCTTAAAAGAAGAATAACTGAGCTTTATTTAAAATAATACGAAAGTTTGTGATCTAATAATGTCCAAATCTTGCAAAAGTAATGCACAGTTGTTCCTGTCGGACATTCAATCGGACAACACCGATCTTAAAATTAGAAACTTCCGAACACATTCAGGCTATTTCCTTAATGAGGCGTCTTGAAAATACGTCTGTATTAAAGTTTCTTAATTACAGGTTTAAGTGATTTCACGTAGCTTCTGATGTCTTACATTTTACTTTCAGTGTTCATGTTACGTACTCTTTCATGTACAAGTAAAATCAGAGAGTCGCCCATGTCAGTTCAATGGAAACAATTGGAAAAGTCCATATTTATTATTTGGGTATTGACCAATTAATATTTTCAACGTGCAGCCATGGGGCTGCACGTTGCAAATATTGATTGGTCTACCCCACAGTTTAACTTAGCAGCCACTCAGCTTAATAAAAGTATGACGTTGCATGTTCCTGGGCCGAAAAACGGTCTTTCGAATTCTAAGGGTTAATGAGTTCAAACAGTTGTTTCAAAAACATATTTTAATTGATTCAGAATATTTTTGATATGGGGGGTATGGTTGGGACAGACAACTCATTGTTTAGAACCCCTTTAAAGTGTGCTTTAGTTCTATCCATGTTGGCTATTGGCATATCACTGTAAGTCTCTTTGCAGTATGCTCCTCCTTTATTTCGCTGGAGTAAGTGAGTTGGTTTTGATTTCTACACCAAAAGAATAAATGGAGTCACAGAAAAAACGCGACAGGCATGAATTTGTATATGATCATTATTCCGTGTTTATTCCAAGGTGTATAAACAGTTGGACCATTTTTAAAAAAATGACACATTCTAAAACCCAACAGACATTGTGTCAACAGAGGAATGTAGTGTAAATGTCTATGCGATTCCCGGATGAAGAATTCGTATCCTACATATTGCCTTCCATGTGGAAGTATCTTTACTTAATCATCCGTTGCCTGCTTGACTTCGGGAATGTCACAGGATGTGATAGTAGCTCATTGGAAGTGTTTGGGTGTGGGGTGCACAAACTTTAAAGACGCACCGGCCCTGCTGCGGTCCGGCCCTGTGAAAGAAGTTTTTTTTTAAAAAAAACGATTCAAAGAAATTTAATTTCCAGGATTCTCAGGTCTTCACTCATTCGATTCCGAAGGTGTTAGAATGTGGGGAGTGACATCAATACTTATAACACATCTTACAAATGACATTGTTCTTTTGTGTCACACTATATAATATAAGAGTATGCTAAGGCTGCAGGATATTCAAAACTGAACACCGGTATCGGTATTCCAAAAAATTCCGCGGTATACCAGTATATCGAAAACTGTTCAGATATCTGAACATAAGTACGACATCGATACTTGAGGCATCACATCGGAACGAATCAGCATGCCTTGATGATGCAGTTCGAAACACCTTTACATAACGCAGACGATATCAAAATTTACTATTTTAAATAATAGTTTATCAGATTTTTCCAAAATTTCAACAAAATATCATTTGACCCCTCATTGGAAAATTATTTTTTTCAACTGCAATTTGTATATTACGCGGACACATACGGTTAAAGGGATAATATTATTCATTCGGAGCTATAGTTAAAACCCAAGACATCCTAAAATTAAATTGTGGGTAAATAAATAATGACGCTATTTTTGTAATTACACCGGTATTCAATCGATATTGGTTTGGATACCGGTATATATCGGTTTATCGAAATACCGTGCAGCCCCAGAGTATGCCAGCGAATGTATAAATACCTAATTGCCTTTCATTTTAAGAGTGCATGTAACGGTCTGGTAGTAGGTCCGTCAATATTTTCTACTTCAGACATATTCCAATCCGAAGGCCATCCCTCGGGTTTGAAATAAAAGAAACAGATCTTTCCGGTGGAATTCAGCTGCCAAATACAAGTAAATTTGTTTACGCTCGTAGATACAATAAAACAAGTAGAAGTGCATTTTAACATATTTGTATAGTCTCAATTTGGAAAATTTATCTTGTAATCATGAACGATGCCTCTGGAAATGAATTGTTTGGGGAGGGAGCACGTACCTCTGGGCCCACAGTCCTTCCGCCTCTGAATATAACCCATGGCATCGTATTACACAGATATATATGAGATCGACAAAAGAACTATTTGAAAAATATTAACCGTTTTTGATGGGATGCCAGAGTTTTGTCATCAGTATTTACTGGGATAGAGAATGTTATGGGCCCATTACAGCAGGGCCGCCGTGATCTAGTCACTTTCCACTGGTGGGCAATATTTACATGGACGCAGTAATATGAGACCCCAAACACTAATTAAGGGAATAATCATCAAAACTTTAATTAATGAGGCACCTTGTTGTAAGGCGAAATCTGAGAACAGAAACAAGGCCCAAAATGTTACGCAAATCCACAAGGAAATATAAGTCGTATACATTGAATCTACATTTCGCATCATCCCATAAGGAAGAATATAATAAAAACGCGAATTACATAAGTTATTTTTGAAGAGGAACTGTATGACAATGATTTTCTTTTGTATTTCCAGCTTCAAAGCGTTGTGAGTGTTTTAACAAGAGACAATCCGTCGCACACAAAATATAAATGTTCTTCATTCGACCAAAGTATAGTGAAAACGTTCCCGTATATTTCATATTCCTAACTATTATGCTCAGCTCATTCATACGAATTGAATAATTAAAAACCACGGAGTGTGTATTGAAATTTTCAGCAGCCGGCTGTAAAACTGTAATCCCTATCACTTTCCAGTTCAATTCTAAACCCTTTACCCAAAGTAGTTAGTGCTTTTATCCGACCAGCGCAGTCCACCAAAATTGCCATTCGAATTTTAGTATGTTTTTATAATTTTCCCCCGGAACATAGCTCACGACATCTCATCGGGACGAGCTCACAGTCATAGAGCAGAGCTCGTTCCAGAGAGAAGTCATGTCATGTTTTGATGGTAAGAACTGAAGCTCATTCAGTTTTAGTTATTCAAGAAAATGTGTTGCAAATTCCGTTCTAGTTGTATTAGCCAAAGTGTTAAATCGGAAAGTACGATTTTGACGAGCCATTATATGGAACGTTATAGTAACATAGATGCAGAATTTACGTGGTCACTTGAAAAACACACCTTTGTTAAAATTGTCGTACCGCGTCCATTACATCGAGTGATAATCAAGCCATCTATCATTTTCAGATTAAAAGTGATCTGAAGAAGTGAGACGATTTCTCACTCGAAACCTTATTAACTTTTACCTAACATGAAAAGCAGACGAGACTTGCAAAAAAAAAAAAAAATACTAAATAGCTAATTTTTTATATTTTTTGTCTCAAAACATAGGTTATGATCCCTCGTTGGAACGAGCTCGTCGAGCTCGTTCCAACGAGGGGTCATAACCTATGTTTTTGAGACAAAAAATGAAAAAAAACAATGAAAATTAATTGGTGATTTTTTAGAATAGCGCTGGCCGCTTTTGCCCGTTACGTTGGGTAAAGGGTTAAAATGGAAGTGCAACAGATTTTAAACTGGAGCGTAAAGTGGGAGCTAGGTGTGTCCCCATCCTCGTTTTCATCGAAGGTGCAGGAAAGACCACTCTTGTGATACTGATCTAACTCACTTACCATAACTTCGGCAGTAGTCGTTGAATGATTTTGCCTGACAGGTGTTTCGGTTGTACACACAGAAATAGTACTTGGTAAACGGTATGTCATTTCGATTGTAGAAAAAGTATTGGTTATATGCCAGTTTATAATAGTCGTCATCTAATGTAGTAGAGTTCTGCTGGCCTCCAACGCCGACTGACAACGAAAGCAGAAGTAGGATGAATTGTGCACTCACCATCATGTTCTTGCGTTAACAGATAGAAAATCGACTGTTGCGATAGTTACTTTTATACATATTTAGACTCCGCTCTCTTTGTTGTATACGACCAATATTATTTGTTGCAAAACTAAAACTAATAAAGAAGTAGAAAGTTTCATGTAAACGAAAAGTTAATGTGTAAACAATGTTTTAGTTTTCACAGATAGTCAGCAAAACATTCTGATACCTCTTTTAACTCTTTTGGCGCCGCAGTTGACTAAAGTTTTCAGCACAGCAGACCGCGGTAGTCGACTATAGTCGACATTTAGCCAACTGTATGTGTCCGTCTCCAAGTGCTATTAATCAAACGCCAACATGTTCCTTTGTTCCGTGCACGTTTTCTATTCTATCCAAGAAATGTATCGTCTCTTGAAAGCACAAAGGCGTCAACTGCAATGATAACGCATTGTAGTTGGCACTTTATTGCTTTCAAGGGACGATATCACATTGTTTCGAATAATTTAGGTCACACTCTGTTTAGTGTGACTGTAGAGAAACAGAAATCACAAAACAGCGGGCCCCAAAATCCTACTAAATATACGACAATACACGGAGCATTATCGGTCATAAACGATGAATCGGAGTCCAATTCGGAGCATGATAATGACAGTGAATTACACTAGAAACCACACAGTCAAACTAAGTCGTACAGTGAAGATGATAGCGATAGGAATGCAACACTGGTTACGATTCCAAAAGCTGTCGATTACCACGTCCCTCTCTAATCACATAAATGGAAAAAGTGGTACCAAACTCTTGTCCATCAGGTTCTTGAATATGGTCTTGTGAATGTCGATGTAGTATCTAAAAAAAATGCACTAACCCATGTTAAAAAAAACAAACTTTTAATGGAATCGCTAGAACGGTTTGAAAGTTATAATCCTTTAGTCCAATAACCCATATTATGGTAAAACTGCCGAAAAACTATTACGGAGTGAGAATTCTGTTTCTCAGAATATTTCGCGCCAACTGAGTTAAAAAAAACCCAGTATTCCCTGCACATTGCGTGAGAATTTTTTTTGGGTGTGATAGTGTTTCTTTTCCTACCGGGATAAACATAAATAAACTTAACACTTTAAATTTCCTTTCTCGGTAAATATTCTCCACACATGATGAATACATTACATGTACTTTTAACTCCTCTTCCTTCATAGCGTGCGTGCTGCCCGATGACGGAGAGAGGCCAAACAGCCGCTCCACCTTCTTGGATCGTCCAAACATCCTCTCGAATTGTTTTTCTCCATTACATTCACGAAAGCAGAAAGTATCCATTACATATTGTAATTCATCAGTTAAATTTGATCTCATTGTACTTTCTGAACCCGTAATTTGATTGGCTGAGAGCCTATCGGGTCCGTGCTCTAATCTCAGGTAAATTCACTCTTACCGTGCTCGAATTGCCGGAAGCGGGTCAATTAAAACATGTCTCTATCCACGCTACGCGCGATCGACGGCGCTAAACCGCTGCTATCACAGATCGAACACACCAAGTAAATTCGATCATGGCAAAGAGACCGAGATCGAAAATGACATTTTTGTTATTGTTTTTCTTCAAATAAAACGGGTTTTGGGAATTTATTTCTTCACTTGTAATGATGAAAGGAATTACAATGGAGATAAACGTCTCTTGTTTCGTTAGACATTCGGGAATTTGACTACGGACGACCGTTTGTTAACTTGCCCCTTCGGGGCTTGTTTAGGGGACGTCCAACCTAACTTTGGTCAAATTTCAGGTAATGTTCTCCCAAGTGAAGAAAAAAATCAGAAAAAAATAACCCCAATGAATTATATTACATTTATTTGGAATGAAACATAGATTTTGTGGAAACTAATATTTGTCATGGAACTCTTGCAATGTGACAGAAAGCACTGCCTGAAAGTCTACTATGCATAAGTCAGAAACCAGATTTTATGCAATAAAATACCTTAAATTTACTGAATAGTTAAATTCTTCAATCCTTCTAGTACAGACTTGGAGAAATCTTTTTCTCATTCTAGCAGGGAACGAACAACAAGACTAATTGTAATTTAGGATGTCTACATTTCACAAGGGTTGACATTTTTCTTACGTTTGTTTACCTTTTGTGAAGTTCACCAAGTGTCAAATTCACACAGTTCACATCAATAAGTATGGAGTCATGAGAGAGTGCATCAATGTAAAATGAAGAATGTCCAGTGTGGCGTTTGTCAGTCTGCTGTATCATACTCCCCGCCCCCACCACAACTCTGTGCCACTTTGCATGAGATCTGTGTCAAATTGGTAAAAAACAAGATTGATACACCAACAAAGAAAAAACTACCACACTTCCTGATTTCGTATTATCTGTGACCAAGAGTTCCATGTGAATGCTCAAGTATGGCCCGAACAACAAAAATGACCTGCCATACATGTAGAATACCTAGATCAATCGGCTTTGTAAAGCTAGCAAGCATGGATTCTAATTCATTTGTGAACAGGGTTTGGTATGCTTTATTTGTTTTGAAACTATCGCCCTTCTGTAGTTGCTGTTTGGGGAGGCTTGACTGTTGTGGAATTTGAGAACATGAATAACTGATCTGCTTACCGATATTAATTTTATAGGCAGTAAATTACCGACTTGAACAATATCGCAATTATGATGGTTATGAAATTCATTTATCTAAACACTTATGAGACGTTGTAGTTTCATTTCGGTAACTCGTGTCATGTTTGTCCGCCAGGAGGCATCATGCTATTTCTGTCAACAGATTGTCAATACGCTCAGATCTTTGCACCCTTTTCGTGCCAATAGCGATCTAAATCGACTTTGATCCATCTTAAACACAATACGGTTGTGCGAGGAAGAAATGAAAATTGACTATGATACTAAATTTAACTATATTTGGTGAACAGTGAAAAAACTTTCCAAAAATGTATCTTGACATTGATCTTCTTTTTCGATTAGCCGACTTCAGCAAGCCTTCTTTACGTCACAAATATAGTTCAGTTACAGTCAACGTATTTTTTCGTAAATACACAATTGTGGGGGCTGCAATGTACGTTGATGTGAATATATTTTTGTTTTCAAATATAATTTTCCAGTTTTATGTTTTGATCATCGGCAACAACCAAATACTAGAAGTTCGAATCAGTTGCGTATTAATCCATTGCTGAAACTTGCATAACTTTCTACGGTATCCGGACTCAACATTGTTTCTAAGGACTGTATCTCGCCTTTATAACATTGTCAGTTGAATATTCTCCTATTAGTGTTGTGTTATACATTATATCGCCTCTCAGATTTGCGAACAGCAGAGAAATGTTTGTGGATTTCAGATCTTAGGAAAGTCGTTTCTCCAACTTGGCCCAAAAATCACGTGATCATAACAACAAGCATGTCGTCGAACACAATCTATAGTTTGTGGTCATCCATTTTCCTCTGAGCACGTTTTTACGTCGGTTGTGATATGATAAATATGCTTTCTCCGAGTATGAAGTGTGGAGTCTTTTATTTACAACTCATACATTCGAATTACAGATCTATTCCTTGTTATTCTTGCATATTCTTCAGTATACTAGGAACTTTTATTTCCCTAAATGCCTATTTTGTCAATAAGCTTGGTAATTTGGATACGAGGCATCATGTCATACAGGGGCAACGGAGGCAGATTTGAGAGGCTGGAAGAAGTTGATAACAGTGCCGTGGACCGTACCTGGAGGACCGAAAGCATGCCACCCTCTTGTCCCGAACATTTTAAAACTGAGACTTAAAACGGAGCAACAGCTGTTAACTGTATGAAGTTATTTGCCATAGGTCGCTCTCGGCGATTCATCCTTTTAAATTAAAATAGAGCTATATCTGTTAATTGTTTTTTATTTAATTTGCTATTGGTCTTTCTTGGCGATTCACTTTTTTAACTTAAAAGGAGCTATATCTGTTACATGTTGCAATTAATTTGCCATTGGTTTCTCTGTGAGATTTAACCCTTTATCCAATTATAATAAATTGCATCAATTGTTGTGAAAGAAGAAACTTGTTGTTGATGAACAAATGATTCAATAAACAACAATTATTATGACTCACGTTTGTAACATCAGCCGTGATTGGTTAATTTGACACCTTCTAAAAGTCGTAGTACTGGAGTTTTGGGGAAAAATACGGGTACTATCGGAACGTTCTTACCTGGAGACATGAGAACAAACAAACTGTAAGCTTAACTTCCATTGATCAGCGTCGATTACGCACACTCTGGTTGGAATTTCTCAACACCAATTCTGGCGCTGTGTCTGATTAACTTTTTTTCGTCACCGAAAGACACAAACTTACCAACAAATATATCATCTTCAGTGGATGCGTTTTTAATTTTTACTGCAAACAATGAATTCAAAACATTCAGAAATATTAAAAACTCACGTGTTGTTCACCACTTTAGTGAATCCTGAAATGAGTTATGACTTCAATCAGTTATATTTCCACAAGTTTAGTACTCCTCGACCTCACTGAGCCTCCGCCTCAAGTTCAAAATAAATTGTTTCCCTCCGCTTAATTCTAACAACTGTCGTCGTTCAAGAAGAATTTACATTCCATTATACCACTTATCACACAAGCATTAATAATGAATTATAACATGAACAGCATGATACAGTTGTAAACACTGGCATTTGGTGATATAGAAACACCCAAAGCGACGGCATTTGTGACAAGTCATTTTCGAATTTGGTGATCTAGAAACTCCTAAAGAGACATCATTTGCTCGAAATGACGTCATGTTTTTGGATTCGACTACACTGTTATTACAAGATTGACGGCTTGTTGCAGTTAACGCTTAACAATGAAAGCTATTTTTTGTTCGGCATAATAAAATAATTAGAACGTTTCTTTTCATGTTCTATCGGTCGATAGTACCTGGGTTTGTGTGATTTCTGAAATAAAACCTTCAGCAGCTTCGCTGCTTCAGGTTTTATTTCAGAAATCACACAAACTCAGGTACTATCGACCCATAAAACATGACAAGAAACGTTCAAATATTATAATAGTCATTGGGGAGTACAGCCCTCTCTGTCTTTTACTGCACTTCTCTAAAGAGGCAAAGCGTACTGTGCCAATCATTGTCACTGTTCTACATCCGACAAACTTATTCATGTACTCAGGGATGAAATATTTATCGCGGGGTAATATTTATATATCCGTGATATATCGTGTTTAGTAGTCATTGTTGTCATCTGACGGTGAAATTAGCTTTTCACGTTTGTCAAATGGACTATCTGCCTCTGCCCGCTTCCGAGAACGGAAAACGCGGGTAATTATGCCCCTTTTTGGAATAAGATTTCAGCACCCCTGTCTACAAACACACACATTCATTCACAAGATTTAGCACAAAACAGGCAGTTTCAAGACTCTCCCCACCCATTAAGACCTTAAATTATCTCTTCGCTTTTTAGATTGATACCTGTAGAAAAAAATATGCAATAACACTGAATCTGAGATGCTAATTTCACTTGCATTTTTTGGTGCGGTCTTCATTTCGAGGCATTTAATTTAGACCATCTAGACCCAAACAATTCCTGTTTATTCGTTAGTATTTTGTTAACAAGAGCCAATTTTATACACATCGAAGTATATACTACAACTCATCGGAGTCTACAAAATAGTACTGAATTCTGGGCCGGCGGTCTACTGGACTTTCTGAGTATTGGGCCAGCAGACTATTGGACCATAGGAGTATAAGACCTTTGGAGACTCGGACCCTAATAGTATTGAACCTTTGGAGTAATGGGCCTTCGGCATATTAGCCCTTACTTCTATCGGTACCTGTGAGTAATGGACCTTCGGAATATCGAACATTAGGAGTATAGGGTCTTTGGAATATCAATACCTCGGAATGTAGGTACATAGTCATATAAAATCTCTATCTCTGAGTTGTTTCTAATCAAATGTCGACTTCCTTTCCAGGCAGCAGACACCTGACGGGAAACTGCTGCTCCTGTTATACATAGCTTTTTCTGTGTTCTCCATTATCTGACCTGTCAGCCACGAAACAGGCGTTATATACCAGGGGCGCGAGGAAACTCTAATGTTGGCTCCAAGGTGCTGATGAAGAATATATAAAACTTGATCTCAGTGAAGAATGTATAAAGCTCTTGAACCCACTCCGTTTTCGTGGTATGCAGCATTTGTAGGGTTATGTTGATTATTGCATGGGAAAACTGCACGAAGTTCTACCATTATTTTCTGTATCACGCAAGATGCACAATTAATTGACAGAACGTGTCGTTATCATCTTGGAAAAGTCGTATACCTTTGTGTTTTTGAAATTTAATTTGATAGCCATGAGTTTGTTCGTATTTGTCTGTTATAACAGGATGCTGACAAAAAAATCTATACCATTGATCTGAAGAACCAAGACACCAAATCGTTCACATATCAAATCCGGGATCTAGAGACTCAGCATAAACAAACAATAGCAATGTTTTTGGTGCTTGATATAATAGGTATTGTTTCTGAATCAACATGCAATTGATAAAGTATGCACATGTAAGAAGCATTTCACTTATTGAGACAGGGGCATACAAGTACACTCATACAATGGCATAGCTCTGATGGCCCACGTGCTTTAATGGGGTGGTTATGATGCAATAAGTAGTGTTTAGGACTCATGCACCGTTTTACATTGAGAAAAATGCAGATTTTTTGACACCATATTTAATAAATTTGTTTCACATGACGTCAGAAATGTGCATTTTTCTCGACTTTATAGTCTGCAGTAGAGACATATCAAACGATGGAATCTTTGGTCACATCTTAAAAGAAAAGGGTTTGTGCATGTGTCTTTTAACAAGTTGAGAAGCCCGTGCGCCCTGTACCCAAACCGGGTCCCTACGTTCCTGTAATTGATACTGGTTTGCGGAAGGCAATCATTTATAATCAAATTCATTTATTTATTGCATTTTAACGACACTTTCGACAGTCGTGCCGGACCGTTTTACGGGTGGAGGAAGCCAGAGTGCCCGAAGAGAATCACCGAGCACCTGCGAGCATCTGTCAGACTCCCCAGCATACTAACTCCACACTGGCAGGGTTAGCATTGGTTGAAGACAAGTGCACTATCGACGCATAGACCCCCTCTGTGCCTCTGTACCTCTGCACACAGCGTCGTCGTGCCCACACTTGGGCATTCGGGATGAAGTGTCTTGCCGAAGGACACATCGCAGTTGTCCCCGGTGAGGATCGAACCGTGGACTTTTCGGTTTACAGTTTATTGCCGTAAACACCGAGCCACCACCATCCCATTTAATATCAAAACAGAGACTTCAGATATCAAAATAAACTTTCTCCGATCGTTATAGGCTTTGCGGATCTTGAAATAAATTAGCAAAATCGTAAACGTAACGGTTATGTCATTAGTACAGAGTTGACGTCTTAAGAACAGTGAACATTCAAGATTTAAATGAAATGGTTAAGCCTCAGAAGAGAATAATTGTTTCAAGATTTGAGACTTTCTCGATCTTTGTTTTAAACTTAAAACAATATAATTTTACGAAGTGCGTCGTCTTTGGAAATTGAATGCCTTATGAACTGATCAAGGGGACGTCGCAACCTATTTATTATTGCCAGTTCCTTATTCAACATTCGTTATAAGCCGATAAAATCGGCTGATGACGAATGTCGAACTCGGAACTGGAAATAAGTAACGGTTATTACGTCCGTACTGATATGTTGAGTTCACACTCTAAGTTGTCTTATCTCAGAGCAATTACACGTTGCTTTTGTGAACGCAGAGACATTGTACACAAAAAAATAAACTTCATTCATATAAAATTTAATTTTCTTCCAGAATGCTCGATTTCCAGCAAATGGTTGGTTGACAAGAGTGTTTTATTATCCGACGAATGCCAGACTTACAGCAAAAATGATTTTTTTTCTCGCAAAACCCACATGCAGATAAAATTAAAGGCGTGCCTGGAAGAGTTGGGAGGTTCTGATTTTTCAGATTCGGTTTTGGTTCGGTTTCAGGAAAAAGCCTCGGTTTCAGTCCGGTTTTTGTATGAATTAACCTTTTGAAACTTTAATTATCCTGGCGTTCAAACGCCACTGGGTATTCAGTTTCTTCAACGTTTTTCAAAATGTGGCGTCAAACGTCGGAAAGTGCAAATAACAAGATATTTTTCACATTAGTAATTAACTGGTTGAGGGCTAGATTATTTTGGGTGGTCTGAGTTTGTTATTCAAAACTTGTTTTATTACGAATTATCCACAAGCACTCTCCAATAATGAGTAATCAAACAAATTTATATAAACAAAAGTTTATTTGTGTTTTACTGAATATGACATATCAGCCAGGAAAGTGTTGTCTTTTGCTCTGTTATCCTCATTTTTTGAAAGCCCTGATAGTGGCTTCTAGCACTCAACCAGTTAAGAAGGCTTGGGACCAGGGTTATATTAGTATTTTAAGCTGCGATAACATTTGACTCAACGTTTGTCACTGAGAACTATTCGAGAGAAAATAGGAATTAATGTTAAAACTTTAAAAAATCGAAAGATAATAAATAAACAAATGACCACAAAGTGTTAACGCGCTGTTTGATTTCGCAAGTTATCAGACGAACAAAAGTATCAATGGGTTAAAACAGGATAGTAAATAACACTTCAGTCACCTTAACCCCTAGCACTCTGGGAATGCCACAACTGTTTTTACCATCACTCTATTTTTCTCTTCTTTAACTTTGAATTTAACCAAATATATCTTGTTTGACAGAGCTTACTGAGCTCTGTCAAACAAGGTATATTTGGTTAAATAGCAAACTGTATTATGGGAAATATTTCCTGCTGAAAACTTTGCCATTTTAACATCAGAGTACAGAGTTAACTTGGAAAAAGTCCATAATAGTTTGTACGCCACCACTCACTACAAAAGCTGTATTAGATTCAGCCTAACTTCCTTTCGATCATTTTTTGGGGGTTCTAGGGGATTAATTGCTGAGTCCATTCAATCAGAAAAAATAAAAAAATCAGAATAAGAAATGAATACAGTTCATCTGCTCTATGTTGTGTTCTCATTGTCATATTATTTTTCTTCCTTATTGACTCGTCCGGTGCATGAGTCAACAAGGGAAAAATGTGACATTGAAAACACAACGTATTCGTCCATTTGCCGGATAGACGAACTGACTAGAGTCCATAGTGGTCTTTAGACCAGTTCTCTACAGTACGATTGTTCGATCAGTTTATAGACAAAACATTAAAACCGTTCGGCCGTTTTGCTGGGTCTTGCGGTTTGCCGCAAAACCGGAACCGAACCAGAAAACCGAAAAACCACGCAGCCCTATTGTCTAGCGGTACACTCGAACTGTAATTGCGACAGCGGAAAGAAAAGTCACTGTGAACCACATTCATCAGATCCATAAAACAAAAACTCATACTTTACCACTGAATGGACCAAATTAAACACTAAACAAGGCCACGTCCATTAAAATTTATTTATTTGTTTGTTGGGGTTTAACGACAATTTCGACAGCCATGGTCACCTCGTGTCGGACTGTTTTACGAGTGGAGGAAGCTTGGGTACCCAGAAAGAACCACCGAGAAACGGCGACCAGCTGTCATACTCCCCAATGTACTAACTCCACACAAAAGACAAGTGCTCCATCGACGTGCATTAAGCTTAGTACATAGCGCCACCGTGCTCCCACGTGTGCAGTCGAGATTAAGTGCCTTGCCCAAGGATACAACGCAGTTACTGAACCACTGTGCTCGCTCGTTCATTAAAAACGGACACCTAACAACAATCGTGATTGGGTGGTCGGAATGATCACTTCAATCCAAGTGGGTGCAGAACCTAGGTGTTACCCCCCCCCCCTCACCACCACCACCACCACCACCACCACCACCTCCACCAAATAGCTGAAGAAAATATTATAATGAGTAAAGAACCTCGCAACCACATGGCGTGCCTTAATACTTCAGGAGCAGACACCTATGGTTGGGCAATACATGTGAGGACATGGTATCTCTGCGCGTGGTTTCGGATTGAAAGGTCATTGGGTAATGACAGTTCGCGAACTGAAAGTTGGTGCATGAAGATAGGATTGCGTGTCTTCGGAGGGGGGGGTGGGTGCTACTCCTGCTGGGGGAGTCCATTGCGGTGTGTACAAGATAAAGCCCTACGCGTGGACGCAAGTTGTGAGAGGATGTTTGTGAGGTAGGTACGTAATTTTCAAGAAATCTGTTGTGTTCGTGACGATAATGCTACAAATTCGGAGTGTTGCCGATGCAGTGATGGACACAAGTAGCAGTTGGTGCGGTGTTATGTCTCCAGTTGTCGGGGAGGGTTGTCGGTCACTGTCTGGAAGCTTTTTAGAATGTAGTTATGTTAGAGATGTTGTTGTTTCGGAAATTTTACAGATAGGAGAATTTATTCCATACAAATACAAGAAGAGCTCTACACCATTCCATCACTATCGCTGAGAATACACAGAAATGTCACCATGGAGATGATGTGCCCTACAACGCAGAGCAGACTCCAACTTTTGCTTAACAACCCGGCTTCTCTTGCTTCGGGCTTCGGGAAGCAGATGCACATGCGCACCACTGATATCGCATTTACCAACAATGTACTTCACAGAATGTCGTTAGTGTGTTACCTCTCCCCAACCATAAATTCAGTTACCACGAATAATTTGTGCCTGGTAAATCAGAAATGTCCGTCTCCAATTAAGATGTCAAATTACTTAAATAAGACATGCAGATCAACATCATCGCCCTATTAACACAATATTTTCTACCAAGGACCAAATTACAGACAGCACAGCTATTCGATAACAGGGTCAGCTAACCTGCTTTTCCTCCCCAACATGCTGACCAACAACGTCGCCATATTACCCTAATCTTACCTGGAGCATTATGCCTGCAATGCCATAACGGACAACACAGCTCATCCTCACCAGGAACGGCCAGCTTGTTGAGTCACCGTAAGATGCTAACCAACAGCATAGCTCAGCAACCTCTTTCCTTCCTGAAGAAAACTGCCTGATAGTCTGCCAAAGGCAACATTTCTCTGTCCTTATAACAGCATCGCATGATTACCTCTTTCCTTCTATAGTAACGTGACCGATAGGCCATTACAGCTCTTTCCTGCTAGGAACAACCAGCTTGCTAGGCAATCGCAACATGTTGACCAACAGCACCGTTCAATTATCTCTTTCCTACCTGGAGGAATATTCTTGGTATGCCACTAAAGGCTACATGGCTCTCTCCTGTCAACAGCACCAGTCGATTACTTTTCTCCTACTTGGAGCAACATACCTGCGATGCACAGCTGTTTCCTACCAGGGGAAGCTTACTTGTTGTGCCACTGCAATATGTTACCCAACAGCGCCATCCTTTACCTGCAGCTAGCTAGCTGGGCTACCGCAACATACTGATCAACATCGTCGCTCGCTCCATTACGTTTTCTTTGCCTGGAGAAACATGCACGCTATGCCACCAAAAAAGCATGACTCCCTCCTGTGTGGGAGCACGTGATCCCTGGGGCAACGAATCCAACAATTACAAACCAGACCCTTTGATGGATGGAAGTGAATGGTTGGGTACAACTGTTGTCCACATTGTGTCTTTCCATCTAACTAAGTTAGTATTTTATCATCAATTCGCCGTGTATAGACCTCTTATAATAAAAAATGGAACGAAATTATGCCTAAGACCGAAAAATCAGTTTTGCGAGTTCAAAAGGTTACCCGCTGAGTGTAAAGCCTTTTATTGACAAACATATTGGTCCTGTCTCCCTCCACCCGTTGTGTAAAGCCTCCACCCAGAAAGAAGCAGTACGAATCTACATCCTAAAACAATACTCCTGCGTTCATGCGATATGCTCTACCCTGTCCACCACGTATTCCACTCCCCGAGCAGAGACGAAGAAGCGATCATACGTCCCCATGGGGACACGCACTTATGTTTTCACGCACCCGCTCAAAGTACATGGACCATTAATACACGGACTGGTATTACTTAATGGCGCATCAGTTCCACCACTATTATCACGTGCAGAGCCACCAATGCCTTGCTTGGGTCACACAATAAAAGACCTCCATACCAGACGCATGATGGCGAACCTTGCTACTGATGTTCCCCTAACTTACAGTAGTTTTGTTGCATATTGCTAAATACCAGAAAGAGAAGGTCGGGGTTGTGATTCGATGCCTCCTCCGATTTAGATTCGCCATCCGTATCCCCGAATGGATTTCTGTCGATTTGGATAACAAATTCAGTGGTGTGGCAATGGTTATGGAAATGGCCATTTGGAATCCAGGTTACGATCTTCCAAATTAGAAAACATGGATTTTTCTTCTCGGTTGTGTCTCGGTGTCGAAAGTCATCTCCTGATTCAGAAAAAGTTTCGAAAACAAGCGTTTTGTGAACATCATTTGATTGCAAACCTTGCCATATCCCTTTCTCAGTTCATTTGTCTTTAGTCCGGCACTTTTAGAAGTTTTCTGTCGGTTTATGTGCAGAATCTTCCTTGGCCGATCATTGCTTTCTTTCCCCGAAATGCGGATCTGAAGTTGTTTGAACGCCTGATAAACTTGGCATCTAAGCAAATCGAGAACACAATCAGACGCGGCAAACTGTACAATGATGGTCTGCATGTAGAGGTACAATCGCAGCTAGATTTAAATGTCAATTTAGTCTTGTTGCGTCATAAATATTGTGTAGAGAAATATGTTCACCCGAAAGGTGTCAGACAAGTTACATCGAGCAGAGATATTCCTACCGAGGCAGATAAACCACCAGAGAAAACTATAAGCGATGTCAGGCACAAGATGTGTTTAATTTCAAACGGCACTGCCTATTCTTTGGTTGCAATTGTGATGTGACAAAAGACCCTAAAATTCCAGCAAGGTTGATAGAGGCTGATATTTTCCGTCAAGTAGTGAAGCCTGGAACCAGCAGTTATTAATCGCAAAGTGGTGAGATACTCCGTGTCTGTGAGTAGTGAAAAGATATATGGGGAAGAGGTTAGGGTAAGAGTTCTTCTGGGTGATTTGCATGCGGTAGACGTTCGTAATCACTCGCTACAGTCCAAGAGCCCAAGATCTGTAGCATACGCGGCAAAAGGAGTTCATTGAAACAACCTCAACAGATTCAAATCCCGTTGCCGACGATTTGAACTCGGTGGTTGCTTTCATGCGAGATGATCAATCCTTTACTTGGAATTCGGTCGACTTGTTCAAATTGTAAGGCGAGTGTCGGGGTACTTGTATTTTCCGTCAAGTTTTTGTTGCTAAGCTTGCCAAGAAATCGGCAACGACATTGTAGTTATTTCCTCGTCAGAGATAGCCACGATTTTAGCGGATTGATTGAGAGCTGGATCGTCTTTAAGTATTACACGGGATGCAGATGATTGTGATGCCGAAAGGACAATGACAGTTTTGAAGAAAAGTGTATGCGCCAAAATAAAGGATAGGGATATCGATCGAAATACTTATGATCTCGAGCTCAACTTTGACAAAATAGAGTTTTCAAGCGGGGCGTTGTTGGCTTTTCTCAGTAGCTTGTCACCGAAATTAGACCACTCCTTACACGGGGTGCTGATTAGCAACATTGTATCATCACTGGTACGTGGGATACTAACAGCAGTGCAAACTGATCTTGCTGCTATGATGCGGAATTCTAAAGATCTCACAAAAACAGTGCATTACTTCGAAGTAACATGCTCCTGATGATGAATTGTTGAGCTTCAAGAATCGGCAGCAAAAAACGGCAGCTCGCAACTTCACACCAATATCAAGTTATGACGGTGGGCTAATACAGGTAGTGGTAGATAATTTCGATGCTAACATTGCATCTCAGAATGGAAAACGTAGTACTCATTTTCTGGCTGTTTTGTTAACTCAAGCAATTAACACGGCCCGGTCGCATCACATTCGGCTCCCGCGACTTAAAAAGTCTGAAATGTCAGACTCTATTGACTATCAGTTGGGTATTGTCCGTTATCACGGATCGAAACTCCCGGATATACCTATTTTTCTCACAAAAAGATGCATCTTGTCGCTCAAAGTCTTTGTCATTCAGCACTGTCAACTCGAAGGGCCACAGAGACCAATTTTGCATTCTTCAGTTATGTTATACAAAAGAAACATTGTCCAGAATAGAATGGGTATAATACTCGTATATCTCGTCGTGAGTCTGGAATGTTCCCTGAATGTCGTACTGTAGTCGAATATCTCCCATAGATCGACATGGCACTGACTGATACCGAGACTATTGCCACTGATATGGGAAAGGCCCAACTGGTGGCGTTGAATGCAGGACAGAGCTTTGCAGTGTTCTCAGCTCACCAACAGCTTTACAAAGTCGCCGCGCATGTGTTGTGGACGTCCTCGGACAACATTCCATCTTCTGTTAGCCGCAGTCAAACATTGCAGTCCGCGAAATGACGATGTCACCTTAAATGTGGATATGTCATATTGCCCAAGGCTGCCGGACGTCCAGTAAACTTTTTCGTAGTCAGGAGATGTTACTCCTATACATGCCACTTTGAGGTTCAGTGCCCCGGCGGCCGGAATATTGAGGGGGAATTTCAGTATGCCATTCAGGACCACAAACTTATTTAATTCTGATAAAAATCGGCTTTAGCGCATTCATTTCCTCATGCTGCCCTAATATTCCTGGATTAGAGGTTTGAACTTGGTTGATACAAGTTACCCGGGCAATTATCATGTCTAATTCCTCGTTTGCCAGGTGCTGCCACTAACGCGTGCGCAATACTTTGGCAACAAAATTGTTTACACTTCGTTCTGTATTTCTTTGTGTTTTGAAGGGATAGATTTAACTTCAAGTTAAATGATGTTCCAATAAAATTAAAATCCTCACCCTCTGATTGGACTGGAGGTCGCTTAGTTTCTTTGTATGTTTACGGCTCCAGTGGAATATGTTACCGTGTGATGTCACCAAAGGAAATATTTGAAAATACGATAACAATGGGAGGAGTTTCAAACTGCATGCTGCCTATAAAATCGTATTTTTCGATAATGATATCAGTCTTCGACCTTCGGTAAAGTAATGACCTATTGATATGGGTGGGGAAAATGTGTGTCTAGAATTTGCCGGACCATGCCACGAACTTGCCCGATGGTTGTTGTGTACACGTACCTGTGTGTGTCGGGAGCGTTTCAATCAGTCTACATTCATCGAGACCAGTCACGACAATAGGCGATGTCGTGGTAAAGAGCCGGGGCAAACTGCCAAGCCTCCTACAGCACCAATTGCCGATTGCCTTGGCTAATTTCTAACGGGAGTTCGACTCACATATCAACAGACTGGTAAACACCTATGACAGATTTATTTAAGAATTAACTGTTGTTTCTGTTCGGGTTATACGATGTAAAGCGAAAAGTCTTAGCACAAACTTAATCATAACTCGCGTAGCGAGTACGCGACTTATGAAGCTTGTGTTGAACATTTGCAGTTAATTCTTATAATTTAAAAGAGAGATATCGAGAAAGACAAATAAAGAGGAAAATCAGCGTTTATTTAAACGAAAATAATTTATTTTTTCGTCAATAGTCAAAGCAGCCCGTAATAAATATGGGTCACGTCAATCAAATCACAGAACGTTCTTTCATTGGTCAGCGTCAACACTGTATTTTAGATTATAACGTGACGTGCCCAAAGTTACTTTCCAACGCTACCGTTGAAATTACATGTGCACTCTTTAAATGTTGAATTGGAAATAAACCCAGAAGACAGTACATTGCTTGTTCTCTGGGAAAAGCGACTGGTGTTGGGTTTCCCGGCATGTTTGGAAATATAAATAGCTGGTTGTTTATTTCCGAGTAATTTGGCTGAGCAGCTGCGAGCATTTGTAATGAAACGGGAAGCTGTTTTTTTTTCAAAGCGCTGTGGCTAGTAATGGCTGCAAGTGTGTCTCCGATTTTCTGTTTTGGGGCAACTGAGCAGTCACTGTTGTAACTGTACACTGAACTTTCGTTATGGTGGCCACTCATGTGCATTATGTGCCTCAGATCAAGACGTGCGTCATTCATAGATATTTGTTGCTCGAATGCAGTGCGCCGTGTAAAAAAACATCAACGGAGGGCACACGGAGACGCTGAGATAGACGGGTCCCATAAAAAACTTAAATAGTTATATTATAAGTTATTGTGACGAATTGATGGTAACATGGTCTGAGGTTTGTGGCTCGGAGCTTATGTTCAACGCGAAGCGTCTCGGTTGAATATAAGCTCCGAGCCGCAAACCTCAGACCATGTTGGCGTCAATTCGTCACAATAACGTATATGTTCCTATAAGACACTACCCATAGCCCAAAACCAACATTGTGAAACACGAGAGGTTTATTTACAAAACCTGTGATCGTTAAAAGGTGCCTTCTGCAAGGCAATTTTTAACGATTTAGTAAATAAACCTCTCGTGTATCCACCGGCGGCACTGGATAAATAATCAATAAACCAGATAAACTCCTTCCATCTCAGTTCAAATCGTAAACTGGTTGTAATTTAGACAACATTTCACCCGGAACATCGTCTGCTGCACGAGGTAAAAATCCAGAAAAATGAAGCGGCTTGCTAGTCACTCAGTTGGTGAAGCTATTACGAAGCGGCGACGTAATTTCAAAGAATATCTTCGATTGCTCGGAACGATGATTCTGATAAACGAGTCTTTTGGGTCCTATCGGTTTACGAATCCATCTGTGACCCAGAAGCACGACAAAGAAGCACGACCCACCAACCATTTGACACAGTGGCCCAACACCCGTTCTTTCCGATGTATTGATAACTAGTGATCGGTGCTGATAAACCTAGATGCACCACCTAGACAAGGCCCACGGCGCCCCACTCCACCAGGCCGTGTATCTTCATTTGGGTATTGATGATCACTAGTGATCACTAGTGACCAATCAAGGCGCCCAACACCAAGGCTCTATGTGCCGCATTATTATCCACCACGTCTGTCTACACCACCCTCTAGCCTTTTCCAACCATTTCAAAACTTCGGGATTTGTGTTTGTGGAGAGAGAGAGAGAGAGAGAGAGAGAGAGAGAGAGAGAGAGAGAGAGAGAGAGAGAGAGAGAGAGAGAGGGGGAGAGGGAGTGGAGTAGAAATGGTGAGATTTGGGGCCTTACGGGGCATCTGGACACGACTGAAAAACGACTGATAAATAGTGATGATCCTTAACCATAAAATGACGAGCGACCCAAGAGTCCATGACCAAATTCAAAGACCCCTTATCGTCATTAGGGAATGATGGGGTACCGGGTCTGGCCAGGTGGAGTTCTAGGCTGATCACTAGTGGTTATCAATTCGTCGGAAGAAAGAGTTGTGAGTCACCGAGTAACACCTGGAATGAATGGTGGTGAGTGTTACGGTATAAATCGAATGGGGGTCTAGCATCTTGGTCAGATCTCTGGGTCGAATGACTGTGCCATCCATAGAATTGTTGCTGGGATCACTGGGTAGGAAGAAACGGTTGTGGAGCGATTGGTTGGACTGGGTGGATGGGGTAGGGTTTAGTTTCTGAGACGGAGTGGGTTCTGTGCTCTGGGTCAAGTGGGTGGAGAGGTAGAACAGGATCTTCCGGACGTAGGACATGTTGTTGGGCTTCAGGGTCCAGTGGGAGGATGGTCGGTGGGTGGATGGCTGGGACACTGGAACTAGGGGAGCTGAGAGTAAAATTGGATAGAACCAACGCTGAATATCAGTCGATCGAAGTACTGGCCCATCGGAATATCGGATCTTTGGAGTATTGAGCCTTCAGAGTCTCGAATTGTCAGAGTATTTGACCCTCGGAATATCGGTCTCTCGGAGTATTGGATCTTCCGAATATTGGCCTATCCGAGTAACGGACCTTCTGAATAACCGCCACTCAGGGTAATGTCAGTTAGTGGTCAGTGCTATAGAGATTTCGCCTTTCAGATATCCATGTTTCCGTTCTTTGGAAGTAAAGAGCTGGGATATGGCTTCTCTTAGTTTGGAGACTCGAAACTCCACTACCTAACGACACAAGTTTTTGATCAAATTATTATCACGTGCCACATGAGGCTGGCGATCAGACTTTGTTTTGCTAATTTCAGTCACGTGCCTCCTTCAGAACTGCCTCTTCCATCGCGTGCAGGAAAATCTTTCTACGCCACCACCTATAGGCCTATCTAATTTCCACTTTCCTGTACACATCGTGATCACGTTTGTACTTCAATATTCAAATTAACCCTTTACTTAACATGGAAAGCAGACGACACTTGCCAAATAAATTCTTGAATTACCATTTTTTTTCATTTTTTGTCTCAAAAACATAGGTTATGACCCCTCGTTGGAACGAGCTCGACGAGCTCGTTCCAACGAGGGGTCATAACCTATGTTTTTGAAACAAAAAATGAAAACATAATGAAAATTAATTGGCGATTTTTTAGAATAGCGCTGGCCGGTTTTGGCCGTTACGTCGGGTAAGGGGTTAATGCGAATATTAAACGAATTGCGACCCTATGTAAACGAAGAGGTGGGGTGGGGGTATAAAAAAGCGGGGGTGCCTGGATTCAGTTTCCAGGTATGGTGGCTGGACCTCCTCGACATGCAGATTGTATACCCCGCTGCCCTCCTTTGGCGCCACTCCTGGGTACGAACGAAACAAATGATAATGTGTAGAACGCAGAGAATAAATGTAACAATATAAAATGCACCCACTAACCCCAGCCATTTTGGATTCATTGGAGAAAAATCGCTTCTCGTTTGATATTCAGATTAATTGCAGGAGGCAGTGTCTCAGTGTTGTGCAATTTCAAGATTCTTTGGGTATAGTTTTGTGATGTCTCTGCCGATACGGTATGAGCAACATAACGTGGACAACAGCGTCCTTATCGTTTCGATAGCCATCGACCACAATGTAAACCCACACACAAACATAATAATAAACTCCAAACAGAAATATATGCGCACTTAGATCTCCCAAATGTAAATTTCTCCCATGTACAAACGATCGTGTCGGAAAAAAAGTTTCACACAGATCCCAGACGCGCAATTACTCGTAAATTTATCCACAACAAAATGCACAGAACTGTGCGTGGACTACAAAAAGAAAGCACAATAACTATTGCACGCACGTGTCCAAAGAAGAATTCGTATGCATACGTAAATTCAAACAAGTTCGAAAACAAACAAAACAAAACGAAGCACATCTACTAACCCTTTACCCAACGTAACGTCAAAAAACGACCAGCACTATTTACACAAATCACCATTCAATTTTTTGCATTTTTGTCTCAAAAACATAGCTTAAGAAACCTCATTGGAACGGGGTCGTTGAGCTCGTTCCAATGAGTGGTCATAAGCTATGTTTTGACGCAAAAAAAAAAATGATTCATTGGAGAAAAATCGCTTCTCGTTTGATATTCAGATTAATTGCAGGAGGCAGTGTTTCAGTGTTGTGCAATTTCACGATTCTGTAGGTATAGTTTTGTTATGTCTCTACCGATACGGTATGAGCAACATAACATGGACAACAGCGTCCTTATCCTTTCGATAGCCATCGCCCACAATGTAAACCAACACACAAACATAATAATAAACTCCAAACAGAAATATATGCGCACTTAGATCTCCCAAATGTAAATTTCTTCCATGTACAGACGATCGTGTCGGAAAAAAAGTTTCACACAGATCCCAGACGCGCAATTACTCGTAAATTTATCCACAACAAAATGCACAGAACTGTGCGTGGACTACAAAAAAAGAAAGCACAATAACTATTGCACGCACGTGTCCAAAGAAGAATTCGTATGCATTCGTAAATTCAAACAAGTTCGAAAACAAACAAAACAAAACGAAACACATCTACTAACCCTTTACCCAACGTAATGGCAAAAAAAACGACCAGCACTATTTACACAAATCACCATTCAATTTTTTGCATTTTTGTCTCAAAAACATAGCTTAAGAAACCTCATTGGAACGGGGTCGTTGAGCTCGTTCCAATGAGTGGTCATAAGCTATGTTTTGACGCAAAAAAATGATTTATAAGTGTCGTCTGCCTTTCGTGTTTGTAAAGGGTTTTAAACGATTGTGGTGTCACGTTTTTAAAGTTAGCTTTGAAGCGTCTGTTATTGGCGTATTTACTTTAAAAGTAGATTGAGATTGTTGAGCCTACATTAACATCTTCCCTTTACAAAAACAATTTACAAAAATAATTTAAAAAAAAAAATTTAGAAAGTAATTTCAATGCACTGTTCAATGTTGAAATAATTCCCGATTTTACTTCAGCTTCACTACTTGTTTGAAATTCCAAATTTTAACTCACGACCTCTTATTGCTAATGGCTGGTGGTCGGGTACACTTCAATATACCAATAACATGAGTTTGGAGGGCATTACGGTTTATTAACTGGTAGAGTGCTGGAAGCCCATATTTGGGCTTTATTCTGAAGTGCAGGTACCACAACTTGAAAACTGATATTCAGAGCGTGTGCTTTGTATTATCTTTGAAATGATAGTATTTAGACTGTAAGGGTTTGCCTTGTTAAAATTTATGGGAGAGCGCCCATAGGCACTCTCCCATAAATTGTAACAAGGCAAAGACATGTGTACATGATTTGATGGTCAAAAATAATTTAGCACTCTACCAGTTAACGGCCCGAGAGGAATGAATAACAGCCAGAGAGTTTATTAGCGACCCGAGTCTTAGTCGGGGGCCGTTAATAAGACAGGGCTGTCATTTAGTCCTCAAGGACCATTAATAAACCGGGACGCCCGACAAAATCATATTAGGTTCCGCTCTACAGTTTCACACTACTGCACAGGGGTAAGATTCTAAATATAGGGCATTATGTTCAAACTAATGCCATGTAAATTGGAGATTTTAGTACCAGATATATAGAGGATATGGAATGAGTGTTTTTCTCAAATAATATTTATAAAACAGGAGTCTGAGAATTTTTAACCCATCACCCAACTTTCGTTGCAGACGGCCCTTGGAAAAAACATCCTCAAATAACTAAACATTTTCATTTTTTGCCTCCAAAACATAGGTTATGACCCTCATTGGAACGAGCGCGACACGCTAGTTCCAATGAGGGGCCATAACTTATGTTTTGGAAGCAAAAAGTGAAAATATAAAAAAAATTGAATGGCATTTTTCTTGTATTGCGCGAGACGGCTTTTGCCGTTACATTAGGCAAAAGATTAATACAATATAACCCACCCTAAATAGGACAGATAACGTAAATTCTCCCAACTGAGATTATGCAAATGTTATTCAGTTGTATTTTGTTTAGCCAATCAAATTGTCCAGATTTGAAATTGACCAATGAAAGCTCCCAACTCTAATTATGCAAATTATGAAAATGTAGTCCATTTGTATTTTGTTCAGCCAATCAAAATGTCTAGTTTTGAAATTGACCAATGAACTTGACGGAAGGCTTTATTTATCACTGATTAATATGAAAACAAAATATCAAATATTTCAAAGTGAACAAAACGGACGAGTCATATGATAAATGATTTTATCATATGCTAGCCTGTGAATTATCGCAAATTGGGGGCGCGGTGTCTTTGCGGTAACCAGTTCTCGTCAGATCACCGAAGTTAAGCAACGTCGAGCCCGGTTAGTCCTCGGATGGGTGACCGTCTGAGCGATCGATTCGGACTCCCGCGCTGTGTCCTTGGGCAAGGCACTTAACCCCCATTGTCCACCTGGGGGCAGGATGACGCCGTGTACTAAGGCGTACTGCACGCCGATGTTACACATGTCTTCAACCAATCTAACCCTGCCTGTGCTGCAGTACGGAGTTACGATGATGGGGAGCTGGCAGCTGCTCGTCGTTGATCGGTGGTTCTCTCCTGGTACTCCGACTTCCTCCACCCGTAAAACTATCACGGTCATGATTAGCCATTGTGCATAAGTATGTGACCTTAAACACCAATAAACATAAACATAAACATTATCGCAAATTATCTAAAAGATATTTCTCCATATCCATCGACTCAATAGATATTAAAAAATATTCCTCAACAGCTTCGTAGATGACGTCACGCTTCGGCGCATGACATCGCGTTGAAGGAACGATCAGCAGATCTTTGTTATTGTTTTGAAACTGTTTGCAGTCAAATTGGGCTGCATATTGCGCAGTAAAATGTCACGTAGCATATAATAAAAAGAAAATCTACGCTCGTGAAAAATAAAACTTTCAGGTCCACACTCATGAGATAATTCCTGATATTCACTAAAACAGTGTAGATATCCTCTGTATATCAGCCTTTTTGTTGGACAAGAGTATTTGATTTTGATGTTCTGGAAGAAAGTACGTGAACTTCTGAGAAATTTGTTGTTATAGCCTAATTTCGCAACTTTTTGAATGGACATCAGATTGCGAAAACGTCTTAAGATAGTGCATTGCATTTCCTAAACACCGACCTCTGTATTCATGATAGATATATTCAATTATGAACAGCCTGATTGTTATTATTCACCACAGAGTTGCACTCATGGTGTCTACTTTGACATTTTGGTCATTGGTGCCATGTCCGTATGTCTTCCGTCCATTAAGCTGTTTGCCATTTTACATTTAGAGAGCAACACCCCCCCCCCCCCCACCACAACCCAAATCAATAGTTGCTGCTGCTTATTGGTTTACATTTTGATTGTATACTATCCAAAAAAAGGTCCCCCCCCCCCCACACACACACTCATAATACCATTGGGTACACTGTGAATGGGTATATTCTCATTGGAGAAAATCAGCTGTTTGTAGTGGGGGAATATGCCTTATTAGCGAAACAAGGGTTTCTGGAACATTTTTTTATTGAATTAACATTAGGCACCGTGGACGTCATCGTAACGTCAAAACACGTCACGTTCTTTTTAGTATCTGGTGGTACCGCCAAGAACACATCTTAATCGGTGTGGCAAGCTGTCGATGACCTTCTGAATTTTTCTCAATGTGATGTTATTCCATTCCTCTATAAGCGCACGGCGCAGACTGTCGATGTCATGAGATGGAGGCCGTCTGTTAACCACTCTCCAGCCGAGCATGTTCCACACATGTTCTATATATTTGCAGTCCGGGCTCTTTGCAGGAAAATCCAGGTCACGTCCTGTTGCAGATCTTTGACTTCTCGTACTATTCTCTCTTGGTGGGGCCTGACATTATCGACCAGATAATGAAACTGGTTTCCAAGGAAACTGCGACCACATGGGTGGCAATCGGCACCAACATGTTGTCCCTGTACATCTGTGCGTTCATGTTTCCGTCGACGCTGTGAAGTGAAGTTTTGCCTCGAGAGCAGACACCGGCCCAAACTATGATGATTCCACCACCAAAAACGGCCAATGGACTGAACATTCATGAGAAGCGCAACAGAGAGTGACCTAAACAGTCTCGTCAAAATCGGAATTAACATGGTACAGCATATGTCAGAGATGCAGGGCAGTGAAGTGGTCAATAGCCAGCAAATGTTTACTAGTTTTGAGGATTTTTGCCCGCCCCGATAGAGAAATGGGGAACGTTACAATATTCGTATACCCACAGGTATTATGGGGAGTGGGGGGCTTAACGTTCTTTGAACAGTATATTTAACAGTGCTATTGGAAGGAACTGGGCAGTCAATGAAGCTGGTGGTAATAATAAAAATGCTATCTCCATTGGCTCAGAGCAATGTGAGGAGGTGTGGTGTGGTACCGATAATTAGGCGAACACTTCCCACAAAAGCCATTCGGCAGTCACAAAGACCATGATGTATCTCTTTACTGGTTGAAAATAGAGACTTGTGGTTTTTGTTCATTCAACTCAGGATAGACTCAAGATTCTTTTGCCTGAGTGAAATCCAAGGAGGGGTCACCCTTGCTTTCCTTTAAGGTTCCACTCGATAGTTTCGCCCCATTGCACAGGGGTAACATTCTAAAATAGGCCATATGTTGAAACTAATGTAAACTGGAAATACATTTTTAATATCAGATATATAATGACATTAGGCTATTTATGAGGCAAGAGAATTTGAAGCGTTGGTCACAGAGTTGGAGACTGATGCATAGGGGTAAATTGCCAGAGGAATTATGGGAAACAGTGGCTTCGAAAAATTGACTATTTTTTAACACGTCATTTTTACACGGAGTTATTACCAGGCATGCAACTGAACAATGCGACGAAAACATATATTTTTTCACATTTTGGAAATGGGGAGATATGCTCCAGTGTAAGGTAAGTAGGGAAGTGAGAAAATTCCGGTTTTGAGGCTGATGGGTGAACGAAAATGACTGGTATCGGCATATATTCATGCAATTTTCCAGGTTGAAGCCTTGCATTTGACAATGAATTATTTCACTCACATTCCTATTTTTTATTTGTACTAAGTCAGATTGTGTTATATGTTTTAAGCGGATTTGGAAAATGAAATACATGTTATGGGCTAGATAACTAATTTAAAGAATATTCGTTCGCCTTTGAAAAGATTGTATGGCATGTCATTTTTGGAAGTGCCTGGGAAACTGTGCAGCGGAGGCTATTAAGTTATTACCATGACTGGAAGCAGACGGTGGGCTGTTAACGAATTTTGTTTTCATTAACGCCTGCCGCTCACTTCCGATTGCATGACGTCATGAATTACCGGGTTTTACTGCCCTATTAAACTCCGCTAATGAGTCAGAAAACACCCGCTAAAGTGGTAAAATGGAGGGTAATCAACTTTGGTGGGCAAAAACAATGGATTTTAGTTGTTTAATAAACAATGATGTGTCCATTTTAATCGGCGTACAATATACTATCTATAAGGAAGATAAAATAATAAATCGACTTTAATTTTATCACTACACCTCGCGTGATTGTACTCAATTCGTGTGTTGGGGAGAGTGTCGATTGCTAAAATTAATGTGAATGTTTTTTCTGACAAAATAAACAGATTATGGAGGGATATTCTCTCACCAATTCTATGATTAGGTTTCATTACAAAAACAGGGCGACGGAAGCGGGTCCCCATGGCCTCACCACATTTTGCCTAAATCCGATTGTTAAGAAATCAAAGGGCAGCATCACTTCACAGGATCTCGTAGGTAGTGCCGTCGACCAAAGCAAAGAGATGCAATTAAATATATAAATAATAATACTTTTCCCAGGCGCTGATTTGTCACGGTTCTCAACTGCTAAGAACCCCCTTACCATTCATTCTGCACCTTCTTTCCACCGTGAGCCACGTCAACTGCTTATGTCCTTGGGCCAAAAACACCTCCATCCCGATTGCTTATATGTGGGAACACGTTGACGGTGTGTACTAACTAAATCGTACGACACGGCGGCGGTAAACATGCCTTCTTCCGATGCCAGTCTTACTCAAGGCAATAAGTTGGTACGGCAGGTACTCGCCCTTGCTATGGTTCTTACTGGGTACCCCGACCTTGACTGTTATAAGTGTCGCTAAACCCCAATAAACAAACAAATTCCTCTCCAAGTAATCAGAGACGAACTATTTGATATTATTCGGTTTTATTTTCCAATTACAGTCCAGTCGCCGTGAATTGGTCGTAATCAACACGTGGACAGTGATGTCCACGCATGCGTTTAACAGGTGATACAAATCATCAGCAAAATTTTAATTCATGAAGCTTCGGGTCGTATCCGGTGCTTCATTAATTAAATTGTGGATGATTATTCCAGTGTTTATAGTGTTTGGAATATATAGACAAAACTACATGTATGTTTCAATGAGTCGTTTTGTTTTCAATGAGTCAGATGTGCGTAGGAAGAAAACGTCGAGACCGAAGGTCGAGACGTTTTCTTTCTTCGCACATCTGACGAATTGAATACAAAACGACTCATTGAAACATACATGTGGTTTTGTATTTATTACATGACCCAAGCACCTACTGACCTAATTTTCTTTTCTATCAACGGTGGTAAACACCATGCACTTTATGCAGTCGCATTGCATAACAAAAGTCCCGGTTGGAACAGGTTGGTGTGCAATACGGAATTCCGTATTGCACAGCCGTATTGCACGCCGTATTGCATAAGAGAGACTGCATGGGCATGTAATAAAATATTATATTGTAAATATTGTCCATCGTAGACAGTGACCAGTCTACAGCGGCAGTACTGTACATCTCCTTCTCAAGTAGCACACCAACCGTCAGCATTGTATCAAGAAATTTCACATGTTCTTCATTCTCCCATACGATTTATCTTCCCTGTCTTTCCCATTTTCTCATGTTAACTCAAATGACCTCGACTCGCACATTTGAACAGTAATGAATCCCAAATGTTGCGTTAGGTTCTCGTATATCCCCAGTGATCGGAATGATATCCACATTATGCTTATCACAAATCAGAGTCACATTCTGTAAGGAGTGACATGGAAGTAGTCTTGTCCTCAAAAGTTCCACCGTCTGTGTTTATTTAGATTCAGTCGTCTGGAATATTTCAATTGATCAGAAAAGCGATTGATCTAAAAATATCACAAACATTCTTTTTCTTAGAATCAACGCATGAATCTTCATTCAAAATATTTAAAATAATGTACATATGTCTAATGGCAGAGCCATTAAACATTCAGTCAATACACAGAACGACACACGTGTGCGAATGGGTTAATCGATTAACCCATTCACACACGTGTGTCGTTCTGTGTTTATTACACGCCCTCTCGTCTATAAGAAAAACAATTATTAGAAGGACACTCAGCAATTCATTTGACAATTATCAACAAAAAGAACACATTTTATCGCCAACCAAATTTGCGAGGGGAACCCGTGTTACTATTCCGTCCCCTGAATTTCAATGTGTTCTATGTGCCTACTGACACATAGAACACATTGGAACTCAGGGGACGATTTTAAGCTATTTCTAGCGATTCACATTGCAATTGCGTTGTACGATTTTAGAAAATTTCCAGTGAAATTTCGCTTCTATTTAAAAATAGTCCGTCAACGATTTCCGTTCCGCACACATGTGCGGAAAAGATTTTCGTTTTCCGCATGGTTTAGTGTTGCTGTAGATGGGGATTACATAGAACAGGCGTGTAATAAAACCCAGTCTCGATTTCCGATTGAGGCGCATTTCTTGTGTTTTCTCCTTATATGCCGCTGGCGGATATTCCCGCCGAAGATACGAATTCCCTTGCCACTACATAAAGAATACCCTGGGAACATTTAATTAAACTTCCCCTTTGTAAACTGAATAGAATTGTTCAACAAAGATTTCTTTTTTCACCAAATGTAGTCATGGCTGCTGTGAGGCAGCCATGACAAGATTTGATAAAAAATATCTTAAAAATACCCAGCAGGTTAAGAGTTAAATATAAGGAATGCGCATAGTATTTTTAGATTCAGGCGGATGGAATATTTCAGTTGGTTGGAAAAGCGAACCCTTCAAGTTAACTTTTCTGTCACACTGAAATATTTCATGTAATGGACTATTTAAGGGCTAGACTGGCTCCAGACCATAAAAGCGTCGAATGTCTTACATAATTTGACTGGTTGCTTATGCGCTTGGAAGTTTGTCTGTTAGTTAAGAGTTTGCCAAGAACCTTGCCGCAATATGACATAGATGTTAAAATAATGCAATACAAAGACATGTGTGTTGTGTTTCTGAATGCATTAGTTGTCACTGCCAAATGACAACTCGTCTTTGTAGGAAGTTGAAAATGCTATGCAGGAGGATGTAAAACTTTGATATCGTACCTTGGATGCAACAAGACGCCATCTGCAATGCTTTAGCACTGTCGCACTTAAAGGGCTATATGATCCTCTCACGCATTTTAATTATATAACAATTCTGAGAGTAATGGTTTCATGATTTTTAGTACCAAATGACAAGGTGCATAGCTATTTTGAGCACTCACAGGATCTCCATTCTGTGTTGTGGATCCTCTTGACATAGCCAGTCAAATCGACAAGGCGCATGAATGCGTCTCGAAAATCACCTTTTAATTTAATTACCCTATTTCGTTTTGGTTTTAAAAACATAGCTTATGACCTCTCATTGGAATGAGCTCCTTACAATGAGGGTCATAAGCTATGATTTTGAGATGGAAATGAAGGCGTTTAGTTATTCGAGTAATGTTGTTGTGTCGCCTTCTACTTGTGTTAGGTAATGGTTAAAGAAAAACAAAGTTTCAGCCTCAAAATTTCCGCTTTCCTGCAATTATTATGTGAATGGAAATCCAGTCTGTATATTACTTTTATCGCCCAGGGGTTACGTAATCCATCAGCCTCCAGTATTACAAGAGCCAAGATTATCCATAGCATTTAGAATTAATATTGGGAAACGAACGTGGTGTTTGTGATATATTTTTGAGGTCTAGTCATACTGATACCCAGCCTTCTTAATAAAATATGTACTTCAGAGAGGTAGGACGTTTTTTGAACTTGTGGAGGTGTGGTGGTGAGGTGAGGGTGGTGTTGCGGCACGGTCAAACAAGAACACCTACACACTGGTATATATCAATGGTGGTCATTGTTTCTTAGTAAAACCATACACAGCGGTATGTTTGGGACTCACGTGCTTCTATGTTAAGTAAAATGCGAAATCTGTTAAATATGGAGCCAAAAACGTGTATTTTCCTCGACTGTACAGTACGCACATGAGACAAATGGAACAAATCATATCGTAAGATTAAAAAAGCCGTGCACCCCTTTCTTATCTTGTTAATTCCCAATATACGTTTGTAATGACGCGCTGATGAAGAAAATGTTGGCTTATACTCCTGCTCTCCCGCTCTCTCTCTCATTCTCTCTTTCTTCTTCTCCCCTGTCTCTCTGTGATAAATCTGAAAGATGTTTGGAGAAACGTGCCCCGCCCCAGATTCCTGTGGCATTTTGGTGAAATAGACTGCTAGAAGAAAATATACCCATTATCCAACCAAACATTACTTATCTATAAATCTTATCGAAATAAAAGCGGAATTAATACATTTACACTGTAAAATCAGATGGATTAAAAAACAACCCAAATCAACTGGGTTGATTTGGGTTGATTTTTAACCCAACTGATTTTACAGTGTAACGTAGATTATTATACAGCCCACCTCCTAACGTTTTGGAGAACTTCGTTTTAAACTATTTGTGGTTATCCGAGATATGCAGACGGCTAACAGCTAGAATAATCTCCCTTTTTTCATTTATATTTCAAAATGTCGACAGACAATATGCGCTTCATGCTAAACAAGTAAAACTCCTGTCAGTCCTTATTGACCAAGAGCGACCGTCGGGCCCAGTATGAAATAAAGTGGCACCGAAAGAAACATTAGCTCACCAACAAACTATGGAACTAATAGCATAGTATTTACAGGTCAGCATTAGAGTTACTGGCCAGAAAACGTACAGGTATTCAAGTGGTCCAGGTATAAAGCCCTTGTTAAATGTATCGTTGTAACGATGAAGTTTGTGTTAATTCGATGCATTGTATATTTCTTCCAAATGGGTGTTTTGTTACAATTCATTGGTGTGTGTGTGTCCCAAAAGTATGTGTGAAAACGAATATTGAATGTAACATTGTAAAATGTATCGGTGTAACGATGAAGTTTGTATTAATTCGATGCATTATATATTTCTTCTAAATGGGTGTTTTGTTACAATTCATTGGTGTGTTTGTGTCTTTCCCAAAAGCATGTGTGAAAACGAATATTGAATAAACAAAATCTGAATAAAAAGAAATAATACAGCACGCAAAAAGTTTAGGGGTTTCGAGTTTCAAGAAAGCGAATCACAAAATTTCGTTGCTTGAGTGTAAGAAATCGCAATTTTTTGGTGATGAAATAAACCCGGGAGAGATAATTTCACTTGTCAAATCACTAGCCGCCTACTATAAAGGATTGCTGGGTGTAGGGCCTGGGGGGGGGGGGGAGGGGGGTCAAGGAAACACGGGCCCCCAACTACAATATTTTTCCCAAAAATAGTTGGGAGAGAGTAAGAGAGAGAAAAAGAGAAAGGTAGAGTTTTGGCCAACATCTTCTTTACCAGCAGTCTTATTGGGAATCTTATTGGGAATTAGCAGGAACAGTGTGCATGGACTCTTTACTATTAACCCTTTGGATCATGTGGTATATCCCATGCCAGTTCAAAGGCACCAACTGGTAGAGCCTATATTCGTCATTTGGGGGAAGACCAATCAATATTTTCAACGCGCAGCCTTGAGGCTGCACGTTGAAAATCTTGATTGATCTTCCACCCAAATTCACTGATCAACAATCTACTTTATGAATTCAGGTCGTATCAAAAACCTGAATCGGAAAAGCGTCCTTCGGATTCAAAGGGTTAAGTTATGACCGAAGATTCCCTCGCCTGACTTGCCTCTACTACGGGCTTTAAAGTCGAGACTTATGCCCATTTCTGGCAGCAAATTAAATAAATTTCTTCGCCGTAAAATAATTGTTTAATATGGAGCCAAAAATGAATATTTTTTCGATGAAGAGGTGCGAGTCCCAAATACAGATTTTTTATTATACTCTAAAATATAGATAGTGGAAAAAAATGCGGAAAGATAGAAATCGGACCCCCCAATGTGAAGGTATAGAAATTTTCACTTTCACGGTGTCAGTCAAAATGACGGCTTTCAAAGCAACATTTCAAGGTGAATACGAGTCAAATTATCACTGGAAATGATCAATTGGTTCTAAAAACGTATAATGTGAAACTAAATCTAGTGTTTTTGAGTGGATACCGATCATTTCCAGCAACAATTCAACACGCATTCACCTTGAATTGATGTATGAAATCCGCCATCGGAATCAGATCGCAAGACGCTACCTGTTCAGGGTATCGATCAAATCATTTCCGCGTATCAATGCGCATCAGCTGTTTATTTTCATGCATCAATTCACGGTTGAAACGAGTGGAATTATCGATAGGAATGGTCAGATTCTTATAAAAAGCGTATAATAAAAAGAAAATCTAGTGTTTTTGAGTGGATACTAAAAATTATCTCACTCGCGACCGAGCGCTCGAGAAAAATAAACATTTTTTTGTTTCGGTCACTTATGAGATAATTTTCGATATCCACTCAAAAACACGAGATATCCTTTATGTATTGTAACCAGATCAAGCCACTAAGAAACATGGGCCGCCTCTGACATATATCAGTGTGTAGATGTCCATGTATGACCGTAACACACCCCCTTCCCTCCCCAACCATCACCATCACCGTCAGGTTCGAAATACTCCTTTGTTCCTGAAGGACTGTGCGGGTTTTTTTATGGTCTATTAGCGACGTGAAGCAACATAAAGAAAAAAAAACAAACTTCATCAGTGATTTATTGATACAATTAATTCACTCCATCAGCTATTCAAGTAGAGTTGTGACATTTGTGAAAAATGTCGTGAACAGTTGATCGCATCCTCCGAAATTGATCAAGCCGACTAATATCTGTTCTCCTGTATCTTCGTCTTCGCAAGTAACAGCTCCTCCTTCATCACCCTAAAAGAAAACAAGAAAACGGGTTGAACATGAAACTGATAAACAACATTCAACTAGAGAAGTGTCATTTTGAAATGTGAAAAATAGCATTTCTCTTCTTCACGCCCAGTTGTACAGTACGGCTGCCGTGGACTGGTCACTTTCCACGGGTGGGCAATATTTCCACGAGCGCAATAATATTAGATTTCAAACATTGGTTACAGGAATAATCATCAAAAAAATTAATTAATGAAGCACCGGGTAGAACCCGGTGCTTCATTAATTAAACTTTTTCTGATGATGACTTTTATTACCTGTTTAACCCGTGCGTGGACTTCAATTCCCACGCGTGGATTCCGACCAGTGGACATGAATTCCCACGCGTGGGTTACGACCAGGCCACGGCGACTGCACGGTAAGATACTAATTAGGCCTATTCCAAGCACAAAAATCTTCAGCCTTGTGTCAGGACGTGAAGAGAGCAAAATATGCACGGTTTAACTCAATCTCTTGTAACACTACTTTTTCAACACAACACTCAGACTAGATACAGAATATTTATGCCAACAGTTTAGCGTATATCATTTAGGATAAAAAGAGACATGTCATTCCAAATGGGTGTGCCATGTGAGTCGGTTTTCCTAAGCGCTAGCTAATAATGATCACTGATCTCCATATAATTGGATTGCTGGAACGTCAGCGAAAGATATCACAACTTAATCAGTTCAACCCCACCCTTTCAAGATGAACAAAATAACTCCTTCCATCTATGACGTTTGATGATGTGAAACTTATCACGCCTTGATGGTAGTCAAAGTGTAACAGCTTTCACACCATCTAACATCAAAGAAACGCCTAGTACGAAGATTAGGAACATGGTATAAACTGTCCAATCGCGGCACTTGTTTTTTGTCAATAATAAATAAAATATGTCGTATACTCGGATCAGAGGCAGAATGACCGTATGTCCACCGGGCAATTCCCAATGGGCCGTCTATTTGGGTTACTCCGCGGGCCCACAACATTGATGCAGCCCAACAGCTGTTGGTACGTGAAGTTTCGCGAAAATGACCCAAAAAATCGAAATGAATCCGATTGCATGGACTGCCGGTGTATCGAAATGTTTTCTATGTGCACTGTCATTTGCAGTTCACGTAGAGAACATCTCGATATTACAGCGGTCTAGTCTGCCAATGATCACTAAGATGAAAGGAAACCGTGGTCCATCAATTTCAAAATCAAAATTTTATTTTCTCCAGTTGGGCCAAACTATGGTCTTCTCGATGCCCCGCACCCCGGCAGAATCATTTGTGTTGAATAAACGATGAAGGTGATGCAAAAATGCCATCGAAATGTCCTCTATGTGGACTGCCATTGATCGCCCAGGTGCAAGGAAGCCTCGTTCGTTCAGTTCCCAAAACCAAAATTTTCTCCTTGTCTAGGGCCCCTTTGATGCATTCCCCGGTAACATTTCTTGGCCCAGTCCGCTATTGTTTCGGTTTGTATTATCGCGAAAAACTTATACGTCTGAATATTCAATTTTCGTAGGCATTTATGCATATGCTTTAGAAAGCGATCGACGATTGTGAGGTGTCGACAAAATGAAAACCTTTGAGAAATTTTGTTAATGGGCATTGTTTGTTTTTAGCAAAAACTGTTCCCATCCTCGGCCCCAAGATGGCGACCGATGTGACACGTTTCTATATGTGACCAGTGCGCGTTCCGGCAATCTGTAGTTTAGGGATAGATGACAGTGACACTAAATATACATAACATTTCTTAATTTCACCACAGTTTGCGGAGCACATCGTTTCATACCAGACAAACCAACCGTTGCTGATAAAGGTCAGAGCAATCGGAATAGTACACCAAATTTTAGTATCATATACACAATATTACACACTACTAAAGTGTATTGGCCATGTACTATTTTGATGTTTAGTAGCCCATGACAATATCCATAGTTTATATACAATGCACACAAGGTGATTTTGTTCGTGGTGGGATCTATTTATACTACTGATGCTGGACCGATAAAGCATAAATGAATTAAAAACAAATTAAGGACCTTAACTCTGTTGCAAAAATATGGACAACATTTTTATAACATGTGCAGAGGCGTCATAAGGATCCCTCATACCATATTTCATCGAAATCCACGCACTCACTGATAAAATATCGCTGCGGACGGACAAATTCTTTTTTATAACATGTGCAGAGGCGTCATAAGAATCCCTCATACCAAATTTCATCGAAATCCACGCACTCACTGATAAAATATCGCTGCGGACGGACGGACGAATGGACGAACGGACGGACGGAACGAATAAACGGACGGACGTTCTTAAAAATGGGAGTTGTGGGCTTAATTTTTTTCGGAAAAGTTTAATAATTTTAATTCGTTCGGACAACGGTTAAAACCTCGTTTTTCGGTATTTTTTTTTTTTTTGGGGGGGGGGGGGGTGGGTGGTTATTGACATGGTTACACCCCCCAACGTAATGCTTGATAGTAACTAACGTTAACCCCAACCCTGAACTGACCCTAACGCTTAATATAAACCCCGAAAAATCACTACTTGCCGCATAAGTCTCATATTTTAGACATTAACCTCATAATATTTTTTCAATTAAGCTCATAATATGTCGGTAAGCTCATAATGTCTGAACGGACAAAAAAAACTAACTCGGACGCACGGATGGACTCACAAACGAACGAACGAACGAACGAACGGACAGACGGACGAACGGACACATGTAATCCAGTACACGCCTATTCTCTTCGAGAGTGGGGGTATAAAAAAGATGATGAGGACCCATCCGGCAAATTTGCACATTTGTTATGGACAACCGGGTAGTCTGTCTCATCCCTGGCTGATATCGTGACGAAAAATATCTTTCGATAAGGTTATCTCCCTTGACATCATTAGACGCGCAGGGAATGTCCCATTAAGAAGCGAGTAATTGTTGAGAAATACGTCCTATGCCATCTTTAGAAAATAAAGCCAAGGTTCCCTTTGTAACTTTCAATAAACGAAATAACAGACAGCTACCATGTCTGTCTGTTGTTTTCGCTTATTAAATGTAACACAAGGAAACCTGGCTTTTTAAGGCAAGCTAATAAGAAGCAACTAGAGCTGTAGGTTTTTAAATTTCTTGTTCAGTTTCGGTTTTGATTTTTTAGGTGGAATAAAACCTCGGTTCGGTTCAGTTTTCGGTTTGTTCATGAGGCCAAATAAAATTCAATAAAACTCATTCTTATGTCCGGAGTCATAACTGAATGGCAGTGAAATTGAGTGAAACTCAATGAATGCCCGAAATAAGCTATAATACATGAAGAATCAGGAAGGCCAATATAATAATTACCTAAATATACAGAACTTTTATTGTGCTTGGCCATTTTTTGAGGTCTGACACCTACACGCAACTTGAGGAAAGCTGCAAACACAACTCAACTGAAATGTCGGAAATTCACAGAATGTAGCCTTCCTAGAGTAGTGAGAGTACCCAGACACTGCCATTGGCTCTCACTACTCTGGGATGGCTACATTCTGTGAATTTCTGCAGCAAGAGAGTATTTAATAAAAAACTAAAAACCTTAGATTACGGGATGTCGACGGTTTCGGTTTTTTAAAAAAAAAAACTAAACACCTCGGTTCGGTTTCGGTTAACCTACAGCTCTAGAAGCAACTAGTTCACAGGTAATCCGTCATTAAGAATATCTATCAGTTATTTATTTTTATTATTAAGGTCACATATTTATGCACAATAGCTAATCATGACCGTGACAGTTTTACGGGTGGAGGAAGCCGGAGTACCCGGAGAGAACCACCGAGTAACGACCAGCAGCTGCCAGCTCCCCAACATCGTAACTCCGCTCTGCAGCACAGGCAGGGTTAGATTGGTTGAAGACATGCGTACCATCGACGTGCAGTACGCCTTAGTACACGGCATCATCGTGCCCCCACATGTGCAATGGGGGTGAAGTGTCTTGCCCAAGGACACAACGCGGTTGCCGCAGGTGGGACTTGAACCGAGGACCTCTCGGCTTGCAGCCTGCACCTCGGCCTACTGAGCCTCCGCGCCCCATCTATCTGTTTCACAACCCCCAGCACTAAGTATCCACTTTGGCTCCTTGGTTAGTGGATGTGTTTCACAGTAATTTGTTTTTATTCTTCCCAGGAAAGAAAATAGAAAATCTCACCTCCCATACTGTTATAGTAATGGTAAGGACATTGTCTGTATTATCTGTCACGATGAGCACACTGTTGATATAATGAACAGAAAAAACGGCACAGAACATCAAAAGATGGCGAAAACGCCTTTTTCCTTATTTTTAAATGGGCTTCAACGGAAAGAGTTAACAGTTTACCTAACCTGAAAAGCAGACGACACTTGCAAAAATAATTCTTGAATAACTATTTTTTTTTCATTTTTTGTCTCAAAAACATAGGTTATGACCCCTCGGCGAAAACCGGCCAGCGCTATTCTCAAAAATCGCCAATTAATTTTCATCATATTTTTCATTTTTTGTCTCAAAAACATAGGTTATGACCCCTCGTTGGAACGAGCTCGTTCCAACGAGGGGTCATAACCTATGTTTTTGAGACAAAAAATGAAAAAAATAATGAAAATTAATTGGCGATTTTTGAGAATAGCGCTGGTCGGTTTTGGCCGTTACGTTAGGTAAAGGGTTAAACATTCAAACTGAACTGTGGGAAATAGCAAAAAGCCTGCTTCTGTGTTTTTATACTACTCTACAGGAAAATGCCTGAAGCTAACATTTCTAAATTTCAATCTTTATAAGAAATCCCCACACTTTTAGTGTTAAATGTAGTGACAGCTTTGGGAAATTAAGGGTCCGTAAGTCTCTTCCAATGACGAAAATTGTCAGCCATGAGGTGATCAGTGCACTGCTCATTTGTTTGCTGGGATCTTATGTTGCAGTATATAAATGTGTATGTCTAGTCTAACTCAGTGTACCGTTGACGTTAACAACTTGTATTAGTATAAATACATGTTTAAATTCCACGTTTAACCGATAAATTTAATGTTTAACCGATTAGAAACCACGGAGGAACACAAATATCGGCGCGTGTGATAAAATGATGCCTCAGCAGATCTGTTCTGTGATCTGCGCGTTTCCCCATCATGGTAATTTGGTACCCCGCAATTCCTTTCAGAGCAGCAACCAAAAATTGTGACAACGGTATCAAGAAAGTTGTCACCAGATGCGAAGGAAGCCCAAATATAGCACACATTTGGAGGGGCACACATTTGCAAGATGCACCGCACCTAGCATAGTTTGACCGAATGAAATAAACGTTAAAAATGAACCCCCAGAAAAGCCATTTAATTAATTGCCAGGTTTTGGCGTGTTCGTTGTGAGGCGTTAAGGAGTGTGTGTGGCGCGAGAGGTGCATTGAAAAATATACCATACCTTTTCAATACCTGGCGACGTAATTTCGCTCGTGTTACATCGCGAATTTGGATTCGTTTCGTGTATCAGCAAATGCCTCTTCTCTCTTTTTAGATGTGCATGCCGCGGTGTTGGCGTGATTTTGTCTATTTCGACAGGATCAACCATCTTCCAATCCGAAGGCTAGCCTTCGGTCTTGAAGATGATTGAAGTAGAAGTAGCAAAACGAACAGACAGAAAGTAGATGTCTTTGGCCGAATGCAGCTAAATTCAGCAGAGTTTGCATGTAATTGGTTAAAGGAAGGTCTGGTTAATGTTACGTTTGCCCGCTCTCAATTTCTTTAACTAATTATGTAAAAATTTAGCAGGTCTTCACCACCTTTGGTTATACAGCAACTAGACTGAAAATAATGTCTCACAAATTTATGCCCTGATGAACATCTAGTTTGGGAGGGGAGGAAAGAAGAGGACATCGGGAACATTAAAATTGTCATGTATGAAAAAAAATGTCTACAGACTGTTCTGAATAATGTAAAATTGACGAAGGTAGAACATGGTTTAATATGCACAATGTTTGAAAGTTTTGTAAGACATAGACATAAACACACATATTAGCCACCCCCTTCCCCTCCTCTCCCGAACGCAACTCACGCGCTACGTAAAACTTACCACCGACGTAAGGCATGGTATATAAAGGCCCAATACAATAATTATCAGCTTGTTCCAGATATCAACAACATCCAATTGGAGGCAAACAATATTATATTCTAATTTTTCCGTTTGGGTGTAATTTACGTAAGAGTGCCCAGATGCTGTATAGTGGCATTAATGGATTTTACAGAACTTCCTCCTCCTTTTAATTTTACGTTATTTTCATATTATTAAGTTTTATTTTTGAGGTTATCGAGTTGACGACACTGCCTTCGGCAGGTAAAACGATTTCGTACATTCCATGTACATTTAATAAAAGAGCTTGCGTATACTTACCAGACAAGCATTGGGGTTGATGGAAGGGTTGGTGAGGGTGATGGAATTTCTAGCTGTCGTGCATCCAATCCACCGACTGTCCAAAATATGTGCAGATGTGCCCTGTGCGACTAGCGACTGGAGAGCGGATATAACCCCTTTGCACATACTGTCATCAGTAACCATGACGTCGGCTGTCCTCAAAGTTGGAGGTCGAGTGAGCCCATCTGAAAATAGAATTCATGTCAAAGAGCTAAGCTACAAACATTTTGTACGGTTTGACGTGGAGAGATCATGGTTGTATCTTTGTTCAAACTGGGATAAATCTTTTAAAAAATACTTTAAATGACCTCAATGATTTTATAAATTTTTTATTTCATTTCTGACACGGAACCAACTATCGTCCTGCTCTTAACATAGAGACTTATTCTTCAAATTCACGACTGTTCAATGCTATATTCTTGGGGAGTCTGACTGTTGCTCGCCGTTGCTTGGTGGTTCTCTCCGGGTACCCCGGCATCCTCCACCCGTAAAATTGTCCGACGAGGTGACTCTGGCTGTCGAAAGTGTCGTTAAACTCCAATAAATAAATATGTTCACCCTTCATTTAGTCTGGAAATGATTCATATCCGATATAAAAATGGCGCAGTCATCATTCCTCGCGCGTTTATCTTTTTGCAACGCACGTTGAAATAATAACATTGTTGGAAAACGTCTGCCAAACTGTAGCAACAATTTAAACCGTAACAAGATAAATTATTCAATAGAGGTTTCTTCAAGACGCTGTCCCACCGAGACGCACCTGGCCTCAGCTCAGGTACGCTTTGATTGGTCAAAATCTTACAAAGACTGCTCTTGTTTACCTTCATCCTTTTGATATAGGTTAGTGATGACAAATAACTTACTGACGGTATAAAGCTTTTCGATTTTAAAAATCGAACGCTATCGGTAACAATACTGATTTGAAACAGGTATGTCGTAAACCATCCGACATGGGTAGAGGAGAAACTATATTTAACTAAAAACAGGCCAACGGTGTGAAACGAGACAGTACAGTGTCGAGTTATACTGACGCGGAGCGGGACATATCGTTCATTTTCCACCAACAACTGGACAGATCTCACTTCCCGCTAAATTTATTTGACGCTTGCATGAATATTGTCTGCTTTTTAAAGAGAAGCATGACCTTTTAGGAAATGAGGTGAGAATAGCACTTCAACTTCGCTCGTCACGTCCGTGACGTCATGACACATGTTTATATAATTGCTTTATCGTGATAGAGTCAGCCTGTCCTTCTGTCGGTGCCTGTCTCCTAGTCTTTTGCAAACAAAGATAACAAAAATAGGTAGATTGTCCTGGGTGAGACATACTGTCCTCGATATAACTGAGCCATATTTGTTGTTAAACAGCTATTGCAACAACACTACTATAAAACAACAATTGTTTAACCCTTTACCTAACATGAAAAGCAGACGACACTTGCAAAAAAAATTCTTGAATAACTAATTTTTTTCATTTTTTGTCTCAAAAACATAGGTTATGACCCCTCGTTGGAACGAGCTCGACGAGCTCGTTCCAACGAGGGGTCATAACCTATGTTTTTGAGACAAAATATGAAAATATTTTGAAAATTAATTGGCGATTTTTGAGAATAGCGCTGGCCTGTTTTGGCCGTTACGTTGGGTAAAGGGTTAAACCATTAAATGTGTGTGTTCTAATCCCTTCTATATCTATTTTCTTCCAGCGAAGAAGTTATATCTGAAATTCTCTGTGACCACTTCATTCATTCGACTTACCCTTGTTTTCTACCCATAATTATTTTATGATTTTAACAGCTGTTTTTCTTCATGGAAGACAATAATAATTTCAGCTTCAAGTTTCGATTTATTGCTACGATATAGCTATTTGATACTGATTTGGCGTTAAATACAAATAAATAAATTAAATAAAATTTATTTATTTACTGAGGTTTAACGACACTTTCGTCATCCAGGACCACAGTTTTACGGGTGGAGGAAGTCGGAGTACCCGGAGAGAACCTTCGAGCAACTGTCAGACTCCGGAAGTAGCGGAACCAAAACCGGGAGCAGGGGTGTGTCTTCAATCTTATTCAGTAAACATACAACAGTGTGAGCAAAACTTCGGTGAAATCAAGCCTGAGTTGAGAATCTTTCTGACGTTGATTCAAATGAAATGAATATTTTTGGTATTTCAATCAGATGTACAATTTCAATAGGTCGGAGAAGCAAACCTCGTAGAAACTGTTTCCAAATCATAACAGCATCAGATTCGTTTAGAATTTGTCTGTTGTTTGGCGAGCTAAATAATATATCGCTCCAATACTGATCGATTTAGACTTGTTGTTTAGACGCTCGGGTGTCACGGTAGATAAAATAGCTGTATATAAGTATGACGAAGCAGCAACCATATTTCAACGATCAGCTATGGGTTAACCCTTTGAGTTCGAAAAACCGATTTTTCGTTCCAAGGCAGATTGCGGCCCATTTTTGTCTTATTATAAGAGGTCTATGCACGAGATATTGATGATAAAATAATAACTGCAGTCTGCAGCCGCCCGGCTGCAGACTGAGGTTATTATTAGTTACCCCGTGTCTGATCACGTGGTACAGGTTTTTACCTACCCAAAGCTAGCCGTATCCCATTCGGCCGAAGGCCTCATGGGATACGGCTGGCTTCGGGTAGGTAAAAACCCGTACCACGTGATCAGACACGGGGTAACGAATTTATCTATTGACTTTCCGTTTTAGAAGTACAATCTATTTCATGTGTGAACACACACAGCATGAGATCTTTTATCTTCCATTGCTGAGCCATACAGGTTTCTGTTGATTTTTTGTGCAAAAGAGTTTTCGTGAAAATACGCCGATATGACTAGTATAAAAAAATTATACGGGGTATGGACAATTTGTAGATTTCGGAACGAGGCTTCCACTGGGTATGGGAAATTTGTCAGTGGCTGGGCGGACGTATCGTGGGTTTCAATGAATATGGTCTCATACCACGTATCTATCAACCAATCAAATCAAAAAATTCACTTTAGTCAATAGATAATATTTTATCCTTCCTGTATATTGATATTAGACTGACCCATCTTACTGTAAGTGCACACACAGGCGATCTAATTCCAGGAAACGAGGGTTCAAAAGATTAAATGAAATGGTAATCTTGTCCAGAAAAACATTTATTTTGATCACTTATGAAACGCCGTGAAAGTCCATTATTTTACAATATAAACTTACTTGGTGTTGTTGCTCCCCATCCAACAATTTTGCATTTGCTGCGTTTAACGGTAATTGTTCTATCACTTAAAGGTAAACAGGCAGGTGCAACGCAGTAGTTGTATACCACCGGTGTATTCAACGTCAGCTTCACGATGCCACTACCTGAAAAAAATATAAGATTTTTCCAAAAACACATATCTAAATAGAACATTTACTCCCTGTCTGCTGGCGTTCTTCTTTTTAATTCTTGAAAAGTGGGGTAGAGCCAAACCGGATTCTTAAAACCACTACTTTCATTGAGAAAAAAGGTCATGGGAACAAGACAAACTAAAGGTTAATCTATAAAAGATGCGACAAACCGCCGTTCCTCTGTGAGTATTAGCAGAACGACTTATCAATTGTCAATCCGTGTTTCCGATTTCGCAACTACTAAAAAGAGCAAAATAATATTCTTTTACTTTTTACCCAACGCGCACAATGTCAAAATTTGTTATTTTATTTATTTTCTTTTGGCATTGTTTTCCAAAAAAAATCAGCTAAACCATATCATGTGACCACTCCCCTTATGCGAATGAGCTCGGAGAGCTCGTTCTAATGAGGGAATCACATGATATGGTTTGTTGAACCTTTTTAACAGTTTTTTTTCAACTGCTCATTTGTGTAAATTGTGTGGGCAGATACGACACATTTCTTATTCATTTATTTATTTATTGGGGTTTAACGACACTTTCGATAGCCATGGTACCGTCGTGTCGGACAGTTTTACGGGTGGAGGAAGGCGGAGTACCAGTAGAGAAACACCGAGCAACTGCGAGCAACTGTCAGACTCTCCAACGTACTAATTCCACACAAGCAGGGTTAGCATTGGCTGAAGACAAGAGCACCATCAACGAGCATTTGACTTTGTACACAACGTCGCCGTGCCCCCTCGTGAGCAACTGGGATTAAGTGTGTTGCCCAAGGACACAACGCGGTTGCCGCAGATGAGATTCGAACCGAAAACCTCTCGGCTTGCAGACCGCATCTCTACCAAGCCATCACGCTCCAGACCCATTCCTTAGGTAAAGGGTTAATTTTCAAGGTCTTATCTATGCATGACTGTTGGTGCAAAATAAAACAATGTTCTTAACCATTCACCAGGGCCGCTGAAACCCCATTCATTAGAGCTGGGAGGTACTGATTTTTCAGATTCGGTTCGGTTTTAGTTCGATTTCAGGAAATAGCCTCGGTTTCCGTTCGGTCTTTCTATGTGTTAGGAATAGACAGTAAATAACACTTCAGGCTCCTTAACTTGGAAAAACTCCGCAATAGTTTATACGACATCATTCACCACAAAACCCTGTCTGTATTGGGTTCAGTCTAAATACCCTTTGATCACCCTGAAGGGTTCTATGGGATCAATTGCTTATCCTATTCAGTCAGAAAAAAGTCATAAATCAGGGTAACAAACGAATAAAGTTAACAAATGAATAAAGTTCATCTTACCAACGTTGTGTTCTCGTTGTCACATTTTCCCCTTTATTGACTCGTCCGGCGGAATTGTCATTTTAATAACAGAAAAGGAACGCCGGACACATCAATGCTAGGAGAAAACAAATCGAATACTGTGTACTTTGTAGGGTGTTTTCATACATGAATAACCCGTAGAAAGCGGCACGGTATATACGCAACGCTTTCTGCCCGAAACGAGACATCTCGGGACGATATTGTGGAATGCAGGGACCGATCAGGGCTATTTAAAATACGCTCTAGCCTCGGAGCCTATTTTTTAAATTCATGCGCCAGATTTCAATTTACGGAGTCACACTGCTGTTTGTAACACACACTGCAAGTATGTAATAGCTCTCATCATTTTCATTTAGTACACTATAGCAAACATTAATCTTCACTGTGGTTTCTGATCAAGTCTTGGCTGCCTATTTAGGCAGCCAAGACTTGATCAGAAACCACAGTGAAGATTAATGCTTGGTAATTAAGACTTGAAGTATTAACTTAAACACACTACAACAATGATAAATGATAATCATATATATAATACATGTAAGAGTGTCTCTCTCGATTATCCATCGAAAGAATATCAAAATATGATCTGAGAAGTTACGCGCCAACTGAGAAGCCTATTTCTGAGATTTAAGAGCCAGGTCCTGATGTTTCAGAACCAAATACGCACTGGCGCATGCCCAGGTCGGTCCCTGGGAATGGTAGCATCACTTGGGTGGAACCTTGAAGTAGTTAGTCCGATCCCAGAAAAAAAATGCAATGCGGCTGTGGGACCTAAATTTTCAATTCTTGTGTATCCCTTGTAGCCAATTTCTGCCCCTACTCTGTTGATGGCTGGATTCAATACAAAGTATACATCTAAACTGTACCTGTAAAAATACATTCGTTCTCACAGACTGGGGTTCCAGCTAGGGCTGTCGCGACTATCATTTTTTGTAATCGACTAATCGTGACCAGTAATCGACGGTTAGTCGATTAATAGTCGCTTCCCATGATTTTTTAGGAAATCATTCTTCTGTTCGTAAAACTCTGAAAATGACAATGGCACCAGTGTGTTCAGACGAAGTGGGGTTGTGGGAACAACAAATCGGTCCCGACTGAAGCTACATGTAGTCCAATCTTGGACCCACAGTCCGTAATATAATTTTTGGGGTTGGTACGTCCTGTAGGACGTACCAACCCCAAAAATAATATTACTGACTGCGGGTCCAAGTTTGAACTAGATTGAAGCCGATGAATTAAAATGAATTTACCAAAGAACGTTCCTGCATATGTTTCCTTTCTGCAATAAGTTTCTCGAAATTTTGAACATTGAGATCTATGCATTCCCTCGTCAGTTCTTAAAATTGGATCTTAGTCTGAAGTTCCGAACTTTGAGAAGTGATCTGACGTTCTGACTTTCGTCATAATTTTGTCACTTCCGCGCTTTGGGTTTTCCAATGGGTGCATTCGTGTGTACAAGACTGGAGAAATTCAGAAGAATCTATTCTTCTCGAGTAACTGTGAGTGTTCTTTCTTACACAGTCAGTGACAGTCATACAGTCTTCCGGATATGAATGTTAACTATGGTTAGATATTTAAAGTTATTCACCTTCATTGATCATTCACCTCACAAAACAATGCAATTTAGCCCCGACGTGTAGCAGACGTGTACCACCTTGAAAATGAACGACGATCGACTAAAAATAAAAAACGTCGACTACTTCAATAGTCGACGGTTAGTCGACTAATCGAATAATCGCGACAGCCCTAGAATAGACACATACCACCACCCTGTGAACTATACTGCAAAATGAAAAGAAAATAAATGTTGGTGTTATCAGTTCCAACTTACTGTAATCCACAGTGGAAATTGTGGCTGCACGTTTCTCGTCGGCAGGTTCTTCAACACTCGGAAGGTACTCTCCAACTGTGGCAAAAATGTTGGCATTTACCGTATTACTACAAATGAAAGAAAAGGCGTTTTATATCTATTTGTGATATGAGTGAAATGTTCCGCAGTAGTTATATAGAGAGTAATCGCTTAACTGGACTGGTTACGTGAAATAATTCATGAGAGGTGGGGGACGCTGTACAGACACGAGTGCGCGAATGGTGCACGAGTGTTTTACAATATAGTCCCTCGCCTCGAGTGAATTATTTCCCGTAACCAGTCCAGTCAAGCGATTACTCCGTTTATTACTTTTCATTATTAACGATAATTATATTATTTAACCCTTTACCTAACGTAACGGCCAGCTCTATTCTCAAAAATCGCCAATTTTAATTTTCATTAATTTTTTCATTTTTTGTCTCTAAAACAAAGGTTATGACCCCTGTCGATCTCATTTCAATGAGGGGTCATAACCTATGTTTTTGAGACAAAAAATGAAAACAATAGCTATTCAAGATTTTTTTTGCAAGTGTCGTCTGCTTTTCATTTTAGGTAAAGGGTTAAAAGGCACGGATAGATGACACAATTGTGGAATGCATAATTCACTTGTGAAGTTATCGTTTATAATCAAACACGGAAATCCCAGTAAATCACACTTTGGAAAGTAATAGAAAGGTATGAACAGTGATCTAGATATACATTTATAGGAAAAACACGTTGAGATCAATTCATTTTCGACGTTGCATAACCAAACGTTCTATCGGTATTTGGATGAAGGCAAACAACCTTTTGCTTAAATTTCAAATCAATATAGACAATACGGCCGCCGCGGACTGGTCACTTTCCTCGGGTAGGCAATATTTTCACGGACGCAAAAATAATAAATTTCAAACACTAATTATAGGAATAATCATAAACAATTAATTAATAAAGCACCGGGTACAACCCGGTGCTTCATTAACCCCCTGCACTCTGATGTCGAGAATACTCGACACCTCCCCCACTCTAAGCCCCACCACACCTCCCTGTCATCCATGGTTATCCCCCCTGTGTTGTCAGAAATTCAGCAATTTAGATTTTGGTTGACAGAGCTCAATTGGAGCTCTGTCAAACAAAATCTAAATTGCTGAATTTCTGACAACACAGGGGGGATAAGCATGGATGACAAATCAGACGTTACGTCATCAGAGTGCAGGGGGTTAATTAAAATTTTGCTGATAATTTCTATTACCTAGTAAAGGCATGAGTAGACATCACTGCCCACGCGTGGATTACGACCAGTAAAAATGTTTGAAGCTGTATCTCTTTACCTAACCAGGCGCGTAGACAATGTATCCATATTAAGGAGTGTGTGGGGGGGGGGGGGGGGGGGCATTTGGGTCCAATCATTATTATTCGTATGCATATCACGAAGATTAAAGTTTTGTGTTGGAGCTACCCCAAATGGCGCTATTTTGAGGCTTGAAGCAACGTCAAGCGTTGTATGTCATCTGTAATATCATTATTTGCCGCCCCGTGTAGATCGTAGAATCCGGGATTTTTAGGTCAAAGCTTGCCTGCCGAAGTGGCTACGCCACTGACCTAAGTAGGTGGGTAAATATAAACATTACAGGAAGAGGCATCTACCGAAACCACACAAATAAAATGATTCTGAAGGGGAAGCGAATCCTTAACCAAATGAAACTTATAGGGAGAAACAGTTTCAATAAGGTTTTCGTGGGGAAAACCATTTGGGAAATGGTGGGTCTGCCAAGTATCACATACGATACGGAAGTGGTACCCCTAAACCAGACGGCCGTAAAGAGCTTGGAAATCATGCAGAACGATGCAAGCCGATGGATAACGGGGTCGAGTAATGCCGCAGCGCTAGAAGCAATCAGGGGTGAGCTTGGGCTCAAGGACAGGATAGACCTGTTGAAACTCGGTTATCTTAATTATTTGGTAAATCTCCCAGACAGCCGATGGTGTAAAGTAATGTTCCTGAGAATTTTCAACTCAAATATAAAGACGGGGTAGATGGTCCAAGTGAGGGAGCTAGTAGAGAACTACTCATTGGAGATCTCGGACCTGGACGTTGGGGCAAACCAGGGTAAAAAAATCGTCAGAGAAAAGGTCATGGAGGATTGTAACCGTAATTGCCGAGAGGGGTCAAATCAAAGAGGTTTTTGGGTGGCCTGTGTGATAAAGAGAAGCCAGGCTTTGAAGAGTACCTTGATGACACCTTTGGGGTCACTGTTGTTCAAGATGAGGTCGCGATCCCTGGAGCTGAGGGGAAAAATTGGGAAGGACAGTGAAAGGGAGTGCCAGATGTGTAATTTGGGAATGGTGGAGACCCTGGAACACTTTCTTCTAGAATGCCCAAAGTACCCGTCTAAAAGAATAAGATTCACTGGGAGTATAATGGGGAAGTGGGATGGGAGAATGAAGGACATGTGGTTAGGGGGAGACTCAAAGGAGAACGTTAATATGCTAATCGTAGAGATTGGGAAGAATGGGGCAAGGGATGTCATCAAGCAGTTCGTCTACGAGTGTTGGGAGGAGAGGAGAAACATGGGAATAGGGAGGCAGTTGGGAGTACAGGGGTTACCAAGGCCTTCTCGTCCGAGAACCGCGACAAATCAGCGGCTGGCCAAAGTGTTATTATTATTATTATTACTCACACGAAAATAAAGACACTTGAAAAACCAAATCTTTTCAGTTTTACCGCACGAACATACGTTATGACCTATCGTTGGAACAAACTCGACGTGTAGTCATAATCTGTGCGTTCGGTGCAAAATGGAAAATATCTGGAGGCAAATAATTGGAAAAATAATAGTAAACTTGAAAACTGAAAAATAAGTCAACCGACCAAGACATTATTAAATGAACTGGTTTTTTTTCACAATATGATTTGTAACACTGAACATGTCCAGTGCAGTGTCAATAAATTCTGACTATACAGCTGATTCAAAAAGATATGTAATTAAAGTTCATAAGATGTTTGTTTTACATTCTTTCTCTTTCCAAAAAGCTGTCCCAATTTATAATTATGTGACAGTGGGGGGGGGGGGGGGGGGGGGGGGGGGGGGGGCACTGGGGTCCATTCAATATTATTCGTAGGCATATCACGAAGATCAGAGTTTTGTGTTGGAGCTACCCCAAATGGCGCTATTTTGAGGCTTGAAGCAACGTCAAGCGTTGTATGTCATCTGTAATATCATTAGTTGACGCCCCGTGTAGAACGTAGAATCCAGGATTTTTAGGTCAAAGCTCGCCTGCCAAAGCGGCTACGTCACTGTACCTAAGTAGGCGACACTTACACGAAAATAAAGACTCTTGAAAAAGCAAATATTTTTAGTTTTACCGCACGAACATACGTTATGACCTATCGTTGGAACAAACTCGACGAGTAGTCATAATCTGTGCGTTCGGTGCAAAATAGAAAATATCTGGAGGCAAATAATTGGGAAAATAATAGTAAACTTGAAGACTGAAAAATAAGTCAACCGACCAAGACATTATTAAATTAATTGTTTTTTTTCACAATATGATTTGTAACACTGAACATGTCCAGTGCAGTGTCAATAAATTCTGACTATACAGCTGATTAAAAAAGATATGTAATTAAATTTCATAAGATGTTTGTTTTCCAATCTTTCTCTTTCCAAAAAGCTGTCCCAATTTATAATTATATGACAGATGATTCATCTTTGATTTAGTTATCGTCTCAGATCTGTATCAAGTAAATGAAAGTAGTGCCAAGAATTTTGTCTGCGTAATATTTCTTTTGGTTTGTTCAGTACTCTCCTTCAATGGATTCAGGTGGGCCTGCTCCATATATTTTACAATAAGGCAAAAATGTATACATTAGGATTCCATTTTTTAAAACTATTTATTAATATCAAAAAGTATTTTTAAATCCAACTTGCACTTGATCGATAAGCAAACTTAATTTTGGTTGACTTATGTTTCAGTTTCCAAGATTCATCTTTTCGTTTGACGTTTAATAAAATTCAAAAATTAAAAATCGAATTTTTTGTGAAAATCATTTTTTTTCAACACTACTACATAAGCATGATAATTTTTATAATATTTTTGCCTCTGACACCGAGCCACGAGTTATTTATTTTATTATTATTTATTTATTGATGTTTAAGGTCACATATTAATGCACAATGGCTAATCATGACCGTGGCAGTTTAACGGGTGGATGAAGCCGGAGTACCCGGAGAGAACCACCGAGCAACGACGAGCAGCTGCCAGCTCCCCAACATCGTAACTCCGCACTGCAGCACAGGCAGGGCTAGATTGGTTGAAGACATGTGTACCATCGACGTGCAGTACGCCTTAGTACACGGCGTCATCGTGCCTCCACGGCGAGCCACGAGTGACTCAAATGAGAAAGTAGTTGGTTTTGACGTATATTTATTTTGTTGCTTTGGGAAGAATTCTCTAGTTACTATAATTCTTACAGTGTGGCCGCTGTGGACTGGTCACTTTCCACGAGTGAGCAATATTTCCACGGATGCAATAATATTAGATTACAAACACTAATTAAGGAATAATCATTTAAAATAATTAATGGAGCAAAGGGTGGAACCCGGAGCTTCATTAAGTTAACTGTTGCTGCTGATGATTTTTTACCTGCCTTGTGGATTACGACAGGTCAACGACGATTGTACTATAACAGCCAGCTGATGATTTTATGTCATGACAAGGAATAAAATGACTACTTGATTTCTTTTATCATCACTACTGCTATGGCGACATTTCCGCATTATAAGAGCAAATATTTATTGGTGTCAAGTTTTAGCCAAACGAAGATGTTTTACTGCCAAATCTAAATTTTTAGTGCAATTGCTTAAATTGGAACCCACCAGCGTGAACATTGATGGCGTGTAAACATAGAATATACCAATAGTAGCGTGGTGTACCAAATATTCAGCACGAGTGGTGAAGTGGTGTTAACCGCGAGCCATTGGCGCGCGGTTAACACCACTTCAGCACGAGTGGTGAACATTTGGTACACCAGGCTACTTTGGGTATGTTTTATTTATACCATGTTCGTCAGATTAATAAGAGTTTAAATGTTAAATAAATCAATATTCACACGTGCGAATATGTTTTTGTATACACAGGCACCGGTGGGCGGTACTTCCGCTGGCAATTTTATCGCTGAAACGAACTAGAAAACGAAATGCGCAAATTACGGGGTCTTTTTCATTTTAATAACACAATAACATATTCTTTCGAGCTATGGATTCTATATTAACATGAGACAACGTATGTTTGTCAGTTTTTGGTATCTAATGAGGTAAACTTATTTAAGAACATAACAAATAAATAATTGCCAGTTTCATTTCACTCTACACGAGGCGACGAGTGATAAATTTAGACAAGCTTGCATTCAAGGCGAGGTCACCAAATGTCAACTTTGATGTTGTTCCACTGTAGGTGTAAATTTTAACTATTGAAATCCCATTGCTGGCGTGTTCACCACGGTTGGTGTATAAAGCTCAAATTTAAGTAATAGGCTTTTTTATATTGTAGAATATGTAATCATGGTATAAATGCTGCTATTAATAGAATTGTGAGTGCTTGGTGGCAATTCACTACAATCATTAAACACAACGGTATAGTTCAGAGTCAGAAAAAGTTGTAAACACACATACGTGCCACTCTGTGATGTCAATGTAATCAAACATTCCATTGTTGTAACCACTGTACTTTTATCCAATAGAACTCCTTGACAAAATGGTGTTTGGTTTCCTGGAACCCCGAATCCAGATGTCAAAGCAACCGTCCAGGGATTCTCGCACTGTGCCGCTGGGTTCCCATTGAATATTTTTGGACGAACACCTGCGAAGCTGCTGTATTCGCATTCTGCAAAAAAGGAAACAAAATGTTTCTCGCTTAAAAAACACGAAAGCAGTGATGAACGTTCAAAATGCAGCTGATAGAAAAAGCTCCCTCGCAGACAAGGTTCTTGAACCAAGGTTTATGAATCAATACGACAAAACATTATATTTTATTTTCTAACTTACTGATCATTCAAAAGTTATGATGTAATTCCGGTATATATAATGCTTTTTGGTGTATGTCAGTGTGATCTGTATTGAGATATTTGCCACATATGTGTTTCCATTGGGAAATTCTGGAATACCTGGACTGGCGTGACACGCGTAATATTAGTTAGAGGGTGTTTCAGCAGTGTGTGCGGAATTCGAATTTCCTGAGGCTGAAAGCCGAAAGAAATACGAATCTCAGAAGGTTACTACAGTCCCATACACACTGTTGAAACACCGTGTGACGAATTCGTTACACTGTCCCTTAAGTGTGTCAGTTTTTTTTTTGTTACATAATCCACAAACGGCATTCCAGTGATGAAAACCTTGATAAAAACAATTGAGAAATTGAAAGAAACACGTTTCTTTAATAGTTGAAACCTAAAACAACTTGAAAATGTCAACCGGTAATCTGGAAATGAATAGTTCAAGCCTGAAACAACTTGAACATGTCAACCTGTAAACTGCAACAGTCTATTTCTGCTGAAAAATGATTTGGACAAGCAGACGAAAACTTTTGATTGGATTTGGAGTTATTTCCCTTCGAATGAATTCAAACATTTGGGAGTCTTCTATTCAAAGACATTGGGAAATGACGCGTCGTTATTTTTGTGGGGCACAAGCTGATTATTAGTGTTTTATCCGATACATACAGTGGTGCATTTTATGCGTCTTGGAGAACTGAGGACACTATACTCAAACTAATACAAGTCAGTGCTCAAAATAACTTTTTTTTGCGTAGCAAAATGCTATAAATTTCCAAAAAATGAATAGCATTTTGTAAAAATTACATAGCTATTTTTGTATACCAGAGTTATGTTATGCTGCTTTGTGTTGAATTCTTCTAAGTAGATAGGATAGTTTCCCTCCATTTCTGGCCATTTCCAAATGATCTGCAACACATGAAACATTTACTATGTTTTTTTAACTGAACTGCCTTTAAGGGATGCATGGACTTGGACATTTTCAAATAGCGTCTTGGTTGATCAATAGAGTTCTCAAAATGGAAGTTAGGATTTTTAATTTGATGGGCTTGAAGTTATTTTTAATGTACATTTTATGTAAAATGTTGTAAACACAGGAAGAATTTAAACCAATAGAATTCATCTTACATATGAAGTTGCTGATGATGCTTGGTGGAGAGTTAATCTGAGTTATGCCTGGAATGTTCCACAATGAGAAGTAGAGCATCAGTGAACTTGTTTTCAAATTTGTTTGCAAATTTTCATTTACATTTTGCGATACAAGATAATCAACTGCAGCCTAATAGGCTGCAGTTGATTATCTTGTATCGCAAAATGCTACACATAATTGAACATTGTGTAGCTTTTTGCAAGTTTTGCATAGCAAAAAGCAATGCGACACCGCTTATTTTGAGCCCTGATACAAGTGCTTTAATACGTTTCACGGAAGAGACAATTCATATAACGAGTTTTTAGAATCCGCAACGATCTGTAGTGCAGACACACCACAACAGAATCCTATGTTTAATTTCAAGTTTTTGGAATATGCTCATGAAACAATATTGTTCTCATTTTGTTTGTGAGTCTGAATGTTTATTATTACTGACGAAAAAGTTTGAGGCGATGGGTGAAAGGGAAATCGGCGGATTCCACAATGGAATGTCCGTACACCCGGTTTAGATGTCACGTGATATTCCCAAACAGCCCGTTGAACTTCATACATCCCGTTCGAATTAAATATGCCGTACTGGATGCATTGGTTTGGACCAATCAGGAAAGTTGAATAATTTTAAAAGTGTAATGATATATATACTGAGTCAAAAAAGAAAGTATAATAGAAACAAGTGTGAAAAGATAGCATAAAGGATGAAATATAATAGTTCTAATGTTGCATGTTTGTGGACAAGAAGTCGTGCAAAGAGTTTAAAGTCATGTTGTTGTTGTCCACCCAACCGTATAAATTTTGCTACGGATTTCAAAGTAGCACGTGCTACCCGAGAATGTCAAATTGAATGGGTGACCGACGATTTTCTTTGTGTTATGTTGTGCTAAAGAGGCTGGGTTATTGGGAAGACACGCTAGTTTTTGTCTTTCGTCATTTTAAAAAAAATGCCAAGGTTAACCGAAAATCAGAGGTTGTGTGCCATTGGTATGCACCAGGCTTGGATACCTCCAGATGAGCTAGCTGATGAGTCCGGAGTCACTGTCCCCACTATTTACCGTCTCACTGGAAGGTTTCGAACCACTGGATCTACTGCCGGCTGACCGCGTTCAGGTCGACCAAGAGTTACGACCCCTGCTCGAGACCGACATACCAGGACGTCTCACTTGTGGGATCGCTTCCTCCCGGCGACGAGGACAGCAATTACTCCTGTAGAACTAACAATAGAATCGCTGAACACGGCATCCGAAGTAGGCGTCCATACCACGGACCAATCCTTACCCAACGTCATCGTACCGTCAGAATGGAATGGGTACGTCAGCTTGTTCGCTGGAGTCAGCAGCGTTAGAGCACAGTTCTTTTCAGTGATGAATCACGATTTTGTCTACGGCGCGCTGATGGTAGGGCAAAAGTGTATCACCGACGAGGAGAACGGTTTTCTGATTCTTGCGTGCGGGAATGCGACCGTTTCGGCGGGGGTAGTGTAATGGTTTGGGCAGGAATTTCCTTGCACCATCGAACGCAGTTGATCTTCGTCGATGGTATTCCGAATGGACAGCAATATAGGGGCGAAATTCTTAACGCTGTTATTGTCGTGTGGTTCAACGCTAACGTCGGATTGCAGTTATTCCAGCAAGATAATGTCCGATGTCACGTATCTGTCGTGACTTTCTCGAGGAGCAGAGCATCGAACTTCTTCCCTGGTCACCACTGTCGCCAAATTTGTCGATAATCGAGCATCTTTGGGATCAATTGGACCGTCGGTTACGACTTCGTGATCTCCAGACGTTAGGCGATTTACGTAATGTTCTAAGACAGGATGAGAAAAAGGCTGCTGTATGAAAGTTTGGATTAAACGAAACCCAAGTTACCAACCTTTAAACTCTTAAACGTTCACATTTCGCAACTTCTGTTGTTCATTATGCAATATATTCTATGCCAAATTAACAAAACCATTTCAAAACAGTCACTGGTGATTTCGACGGGATATGTGCTACGTACGTTGTAATCTTTACTTTCCGACTTCCTGTTGTATCGTTACTGGAAAGTCTTTAACCCTTTACCCAACGCAGACGATATCAAAATTTATTATTTTAAATATCATTTTTTTCAAATTTTTCAAAAAGTTTCAACGAAACCATATCACGTGACACCTCGTTGGAACGAGCTCGACGAGCTCGTTCCAACGAGGTGTCACATGATATGGTTTTGTTGAAAGTTTTTGAAAAATAATATTTTTTAACTGCTGAATTTTCTTATTAGGCGGGCGGATGCGGCCGATTCGTTGGGTAAAGGGTTAAATCTAATTCTACATAACAATAGTTCAACAAATTTTCGAAGCGGTGTATTGGATGTATCGAGCGAAGGGAAACAACACTGCTTGGAGTTTGAGCTGAAGTACAGAGCAGTACAGTCAACGTGGACTTGTCGTAATCAACGCGTGAGCAGTAATGGACACGCATGCGTTTACCAGGTAATAAAATCGTCATCAGCAAAATTTTAATTAATGAAGCACCGGGATGTACCCGGTGCTTCATTAGTTAAATTTTTGATGATTATTCCTGTAACTAATGTTTCGAATCTAATATTATTGAATCCGTGGAAATATTGCCCACCCACGGAATGCGACCAGTCCATGGCGGCCGTACTGTGCACGTAAGAGAAGAGGGAAATTCCGACTTTGTGAAAAGAATGAGAAACAAGAACAGTGTCACAAAACTGCAACAGATCTGAGATTGTTTTGTAATTATTTGTTTTGGTTTATCAAATAAAGATGATATTGCTTGGTTAGTTTCATATCGGCGGAGATACCATCCCGAGGTAACGTCACATAAGCCCTCGGCCTTCGGAATGATATGATATTGGGGCTGATAGGCCTGTCTCGGCTGATATGATACTGGCCAAGTAATAACCTCCAATTAACGTTTCTGAATTAAATTATTAGAGGTTATTTGTCCTATTATGACTTCGTTATAAACTTACTTTTTGTTTTTATTGGTGGTGTTTGTGTTGTCGCACCACATGTGCTGGCGTGGCTGCTACTGCATCTGTTGCACCATGCTGGACAGTATGCTTGGATGAGTATGTAGTAATAATTCCCGGCAGTGATTTGATGCTGCTTTTGGTAATCGCAAGTGGTGTCTGAAATGAAAGATGATAATTTTACACTAAAGCAATTTAAATGGTAGAGTGCTGAAGTATTTTTGGTCATCAAAATTTGTTCACATATCTTTGCCTTGTTACAATTTATGGGAGAGTGCCAATAGGCACTCTCCTATGAATTGTAACAAAGCAAATCCTAACAGACTGAATAATTTGAAATCGAAGGTGATATGAACAACATCCACAAAATATGAAGCCCTTAAGTTGTGGTACCGATACTTCAGAGTAAAGCCCAAATATGGGTTTCCAGCACTCTACCAGTTAACAGACATTTCTTCATGTCTACAATCAACACGATAATTGACAATGCCATGATGGAACCAGAGGAAGTCTACAATGACCTTTACCGGCACATTGCCGATTGCCATGGTTAATTTGTAGCGCTAGTACTCATATATTACCAAATTAGCAACAAGCTATGAGAGTTTCATTCCTGTGTGGGGAGTTCTTTGAATTTGCAAATTATCGCGTGGGAGTACTCCTACCACTGCACGGCGAGAAAAGGCCTTTTTAGAGGGCCAACTACCGTATTTCGGCCCATGGTACCGAGTAGGGCCATGCAAATCTCAAGTTCCTGATCGAATCGAATCCGCCTGGGAATTTCGAATCGAATATCAAATCGAACCTTACGTCACTTCAAGTTGTATAAATAGACAGAGCGCGGTGTGTGTTTGAATAGGTGGGTGTTTTACATAACTCGCTGGAATGGCGTAGTCAAATTTCGCTCGAGCTTACTACGCTATTCCACCGAGTTATGTAAAACACCCACCGATTCAAACACACATCACGTTCTATGTTTTTTCCACATGCCCTTGTATTAAAATTCATTTAAATAAACACATTTTAATTCCGATGTTTAAACCCAAAGGTGATGAGTCAGTTAATGTTGATTCAAGCGGTACTAATCAAATGGATCGATAAAAAAAATCAAGACAACCTTTAGGGAACCAGTCTAAATTACATTCGTTATCTTTTCTATTGGGCGTGTTTGTTAAAATTCGTATAGCTTTTTCTCTTCAGCTCGTGTCAATTCACGCCTAACCATTTGGTGGCTCTTGCTGATATTAAAAATATAAGTACAAATTTGGGCGGATTTGCAAAACAGCTGGGTGAAACTTTTTACGCGACAGACGATTGGTAGTTGTATAACGAAATTTGTAACTTTTCGAACCGTAACTATTGACTCGACTGGAAAGGATCTAGTCTAAACGGTGCAGGGAAAAAAGTTCCGGCCTGTACACCACCAGTTAAATACAGAAACTTTTATGTCATAGCAGCGACTCCGTCAAATACAAGGGTTTCATGTTTAATGAATGCATAGATTGCTCTTCGAGCACCCGCCAAGATTGCTTGTCTCCGCCAAAGTATTGTATGTAACGCACATTCGTTTGTCTTGACAAGTTAATAAAAAGCAGATCGTCCCAGAAGGGAATCCGTGTAATTTCGGAAGCGGAATCTCCTTAACTCTTCTTCCATTATCAGGTCTTCCGAATCGGAGAGCTTATGACAGAAGAAGAGTTCAAGAGGAGACACTTCGAGAACATATCGGCAATCTAAACATAGTCGAATTAGCGCGACTGGAATCTAATCCAATTATCCGGACGATATCAAATTGAGTTGACTTTTGAAGTTTCGCAGGACCAAAGTCTCTAGGTGGTACTTTTTGTGTGCCCCATCGATGTGCACGTCAAACAGTTCGGAAAAAGAAGTCACAAAATACCCTAGGTATTATCGGCATTGCGAAATGCAATTTCTTTATTTTCTTCTTTATTTTCCTGCTTATTTTTTCGGGTATAGATGCGCCGCATATCCGATGTTGGTGTTATATTTTTTACGCTCGATTACGCGTTGCCTTTCCTTCGACGACAACAATGGCCTTCAGTGCAAGCACGATTAGGGAATCTATCATGCTCCTAAAACTACTAGCGAAGTTTGTACCCACCACCCTCGATTTACCCAAGTTTTACAAAGTGGCGCGTTCAGATTCGGATTCAGCGCATAAAGTTAACCTAGAAGCGACCAAAAACCCCCTTTTCCCGCCATTGCAAGGTTACCCACTCTGGTTACCGAATTATCAGTATTCACGTTCGATAATAGCTTCTGTGACTGTCGCCGTGGACTACAGTATTTGTGTGACTTGAGAGCAGTTATGTGTTGCTCAATGAAACGGTCATATCAGACCTGCGCTGTTCACAAAACTCGCTCTTCAAATTTTAGTGTATTTTTAATTATTGTCTCTAGAATATAGGTTATATCCCCAAATTGTAACGACCCTCGTCATGCTTGTCTACGTGGTAGTGTCCATGGGCGCAGGAAGCATTTCGAACTGGGCGTGGAAACATAATCAAAGGAAGGCGCCCATTGAGTGATATATATCAGTAATGGTCTATGTGCCTCGAGTGGCATGGCAGGAATACACATTCTAAAATCAGTTGGGTTAAACGTTAACCCAAATCAACTGGATTGAGTGAATATGAACCCAATTGGGTTCACATTCACTCATCCCAGTCGATATGGGTTGATTTGTATCCAAACTGATCTAGGAGTACAATACAGAACGTTACATTTTGGGACGAACGCACATTCGCTTTGAGAAAAGTGCACATTTTTGTTCCATAATTAACATTTCTCCGATGGGCCGAGACAATATATGTTAGAATATGGAGCCAAAAATGTGAAACATGTTTCTCGATATTAAAGCCCGTAGAAGAGAACACTAATACGAAGGAATCGTAGGTCAAATCTTTAGAGTAAAGAGCCTGCGCACCCCTTCTTGCGGGTTCCCAATATGAGGGAACCATCGGTCAAATCTTTAGAGCAAAGGGCCCGTGCACCTCTTCCTGCGAATTCCCAACATGATTACTATGACGCTAACTCGAAAAGAAATGCAATTGTAGATGAATATACGAGAGATGAGCACACACACACACACAGCACCACCCCCACCCCCCCCCCCCCCCATACACACACTGATCCTTTTGAGGGTATTATGGCGCGAAGCTCTCTCCCTCTATCCATGCCTTCTTTCTGGAAAAAGTTGAACTCCCTTTGACTCCGTTCCCTACGCTCCTGAGACAAAAATGAATATATTTTTCAGTTATTCTTGAAAAAAGTTTTGTTGTCCACTGGCCGTTTGAGCTCATCTATTTCCACAAAGGAGAAAAATAAGATATTTACTTACCATACGTTGAACAGAAGTCTCTATAAGATGTAGGTTGGCAGTTAAAGAGATTTTTTAAGCAGAAATTAAATACCGTATATGGTATATTGTTTGAACTGTAGTAGTAAAGGTTTCCATACGCAAGTTGGTAAGGGTCGACTACTTGAGCCCTAGCGCAAGCAGACCAGGAGAGCAAGACAAGAACTAAACTGCTAATATGTGCCATGTCTGTGTTGCAGTAGGGAAATAAATGATTTCGGTAAAGTTGTCCCTTTTAAACCATTTTAGACCAGCTGCACGTGGTAATGCAACAACGGCGTGATATCAAAAATAGATTTTTATACAAATAGGAAGTGATTTATTGAATATAAAATTTTGGTTCGCTTTTTGTCTACTGGTCAGCAGGATATTGTGTAATAATGAAAACGCCTATGTTCAAATATTCACCACGATTGCCGTTTGATTTATCATTTAACACATAGAATGCTGAAGTCTTATCTACGCTCTAAATTGGGTTGGGTAAAATATCTATCCAAATCAACTGGGTTGAGTGAGTTGATTTTTAACCCAAATGATTTTAGAGTGTAGTTTAATCGCCTCCGATGTTATGCGGCAGATGCTCGGACATTGGGTTTTCATATACTAATGAACAGGAAAAGCGTAAAACCTAAGACTATTTTTCAAGTGTCGTCTGTCTGAATCGGCAGACGACACTTTACTGGAGACGACTCGAGAGTTATAAGTGTCGATAAATAATGACACTTCATGGAAGTGACTGCTATTTCGTTTTTTGAAGATGCTACGAGTTAATACTCCCTATCCTTCCAGATCTTTGTCTGACCCAATATGCGATTATAATCTTCGTAGTGATAGGTTACCACAATGCATTTCCCACCAAATGCCAATATTTTAGTGTTTTCGTCATCACATGACCGTTATATACTACATGTGACGCGAAAGATGCGAATTACATATTGGAGATCTGATCAAAGTTTTGTTCCATCCCATAACTAGAACATTGTCATTTCTGAAATTGGTTAAATTTTCAACAGTGGTGTCGAGAGAGTTTCTTCTATGTGAATGATAGAGTTGACGAAACGGGTGAGGGGTTGTGGGCACGTACACACACGCGTTGTCGACAGAGATGCTACATTAATACAGAACGCCTTTGAAAAACATGCAATTGTAAACAAACTTTGTTGCGTTTGACTCCTAAATACTGCCTTCGGTCGGCCCAGTCTACATCTGCTTCAACCATATTCAACCTTCGAACTGGAATATGGCTGTAGTCGTGGGGACACGCTGACGCTGTGTACTAAGGAGTACTGCACGTCGCTGGTGCAATTCTCTTCAACCAATGCTAAACCTGCTTGCGACGGGTTAGTATGCTGGGGAGTCTGACAGTTACTCGCCGTTGCTCAGTGGTTCTTACCGGCGACTCCGGCTTCCCCCACTAGTAAAACTGTCCGACACGAGGTGACCCTGGCTGTCGAAAGTGTCGTTAAAACCCCAATAAATAAATAAATAAATAAATAAATAAATAAATAAATAAATAAATAAATAAATAAATAAGGCTGAAGTGGAAGAAATAAAATATACAGTTATCTGACCGTGGCACATCAAGGAGAGACCTTCAGGTATTTGTACAAATGACTATAATACGATGCGTAATACGGGAGGAGGTTTTCAGCTGTTTTAACCCTTTACCTAACATGAAAAGCAGACGACACTTGCAAAAAAAAATTCTTGAATAACTATTATTTTCATTTTTTGTCCCAAAAACATAGGTTATGACCCCTCATTGGAACGAGCTCGACGAGCTCGTTCCAATGAGGGGTCATAACCTATGTTTTAGAGACAATAAATGAAAACATAATGAAAATTGATTGGCGATTTTTGAGAATGGCGCTGGCCGGTTTTGTCCGTTACGTTAGGTAAAGGGTTACAAGTATTTGTTTTGCATCTCTAATTGCTGGAGAAGTTCTATAGTCTCGAGTCATAACAGCAGGTATCCATCTCCTAACTCATTTTTTTTTTTAGAAAAAAAAATGTCTAAAAGACTTATTTTCGTGGAGTCGCGTGGATTGTAATTTCGAAATGGAAACTGTTCAAAGCGCGTAAGAAGACCATTGTGTTAATGGAAACAAAATCCGACAAAAATCCAAATTTCGACAAAAATACCCCAAGATGCCCGAACACTTTCTCGGGGTGGGGGGACATCGTCCCCTTCCCCAGCCGTTAATCTGCGGGGAATAGCGCCTTTGAATTAAAAAAAAAATCGCCAAAATCTCTGCTTTAGGGATGACCAAACAACCAAGTTGAAATGAGGAAGACGAACAACAACTTAATAACGAAAATCGAGAAGCCTTTGATCGAATCGGGCATTAACCATTCAACTTTGGGTTGTTGAATGAGATCGAGGTTTAGTAATAATTAATTCTGTAGTCTACGGGCCCATCTTGATTTTCTTTGTTACCACCCCGTGAATCTGAAATTTCGGTTCGAATCAAATCAAGCAGCGGATTACGAATCACATCTCGAACAGAATCTACCGACACATCAGTTTTCGGATAGAAGCAAATCGGGCAGAAGCTTTTGGATCGAATCATTAATCGAATCTTACGATTCTTCAAGTTATAAATATTGCACCTTCAAGAAAGTGGAATATTCCAGAACAGAATCAGAGTAGCTTCTGAAGCAAAGCTCCTTGAACTCCCCTTCTATTAACAGATCCCTTGTACAGGATACCTTCAATTTTAGAATATAGTCCCTCGCCTCGAATGAATTATTTCACGTAACCAGTCCACTCAAGCGATTACTCTGTTCTTACTTTTCATTAGTAACAATAATTATATTATTTAACCCTTTACCTAACGTAACGGCCCAAAACGGCCAGCGCTATTCTCAAAACCCGCCAATTAATTTTCATTATTTTTTCATTTTTTGTCTCTAATAAAAAATCGGTTAACTGAAGTAGATCGTAATCTTACAGACATGCAAGTACCAAATCTTCTGTTAAAATCAGAATAAATTACTGAAGTAATTAAAAGTGCGGTAAAATGATATTGTAATGAACTACTTTTTGCCAAAACAAGAGAGTTCCAGACAAATTGAAAATTATTAATTTTATTAACGAGAGCGCTGTGGCTCAGAGGTTTGGGTGGAGGATGTCAAACTGGAAGGTCCACAGTTTGATACCGACAGTAGTAATTTTGTTGGGCAAGCCACTTAATCCCGATTGTCCACGCCGTGCACGTTTGCGTAGTGTACAAAGGCTCACACGTCGATGGTACACTTGCCTTCAGCCAGTTCTAACACTGCTTGTTTGGAGAATATGACATTTGCTCGCTGTTGTTTGGTGGCTTCATTATTAATGTTTGATGATTATTTCTATAATTAATGCTCGGAATCTAATATTAATGCGTCCGTGGAAATACTGCCCATCTGTGGGAAGTGACGGCGACCGTACTGTGGTGTAAAAATGTGTGTGCGACTTAGAGCTGCACGGTATATCGATAAACCGATATATACCGGAATTCAAACCAATATCCATTGAATACTGGTGTACTTACAAAATTATCGGTTTGTCGTCATTAGTTATTTACCCACGATGTCTTGCGTTTTAACTGTAGCCCCGAAAGAATAATATTATCCCTTTCCCCAAAGAATCGCCCGCATGTGCCGCGTAATATACAAATTCAGCTGTTGGAAAAATAATTTTCAAAAATTTCGACAAAACTATATCATGTGACCCCTCATTGGAACGAGCTCGTTGAGCTCGTTCCAATGAGGGGTCACATCATATTGTTTTGTAGACATTTTTGGAAAAATCTGATAAACTATTATTTAAAATAATAAATTTTGATATCGTCTGCGTTGGGAAAAGGTGTTTCGAACCGCATCATCAAGGCATGCTGATTCGTTCCGACTTTCGTCTCGATTGTGGTACTTATGTTCAGATATCTGAAGTTTTCGATATACCGGTATACCGCGGTATTTTTTTGAATACCGATACCGGTATTCAGTTTTGAATATGGTGCAGCCCTGGTGCGACTAAAGTTTTTTTTTATTTTTAGTGGTAGGGAGTTACCTAGAGATGCCACGGTCGCAAGAACTACTGGGTAACCCATGCCTCGTTTTGGGGATGCAGCACGTCCATTTTAATTTCCGATATTTCTATTAAAATAGCGTAATGTCTGAATATTGATTCACATAGTCATAGAGCCCTAGAGCATATCAAAATCAACATTCAGGGATTAAGCCGCTCGAAATCGAAAGTCCGAAAGACTTGAATGATAAAAAATATGTCTCAAGTTTCAACTGAAACGTTAGACATTGCAGTTTTTTAATTATATTGCTACTCCAAATAGGTTCACCACCATCGATCCTGTTTGCTCATCAAATCTGGTTCGCCGGAACACGATTGTCTCAACTTTTCTCAATCCATATCATGCATATTTCTAATGATCCCCAATTAACGTCACCGTTCATAATTTTTGTTTGATAAAAATCAAATTTTCCATATTTTAGCTGCCTTTTAACCACTTGTCTGCTGTTGCTAATATTGAGCATGAGGTCTCGAGATTTTATTCAATTTAAGGTTTAAGGTTTGGAGAAAAACCAAGCGTTCACTTCAGAACTTGAGTTAGACTTAATTTGTTTCGAAATATTGCGCACAGTTTAATCTGTGGACCAGACAGTGTCAGCCCTTTACCTAACGAATCGGTCGCATCCGCCCTCTTGATCTGAAAACTGATGAGGTGTTAACCCTTCACCCAACGAATCGCCCGCATCCGCTCGCGTAATATGCAAATTCAGCAGTTGAAAAATATTGTTAAAAAAAATCAACAAAACCATATCATGTGACCCCCTCTTTGGAACGAGCTCGTCGAGCTCGTTCCAACGAGGGGTCACATGATATGGTTTTGTTGAAATTGTTTGAAAACAATTAAAAAATATTTCAAATAATAAATTTTGATATCGTCTGCATTGGGTAATGGGTTAAAGAATTATGTTTTCAAAAATTTTCGACACAAATATATGATGTGCACTAATGGAACGAGCTCGTTCCAATGAGGGACACCTGATATGTTTTTCTTGAATTTGTTTAAAAAATTGGAAAATAAATGTTTTTAAATATCCATTTTTGGTATCGTTTCCGATGGGTAAAGGGTTAACTTATTCCACATAAAGACATTGCAGACCACCTGTTAACAGGATATGGAAAAGATTAAAAGGTAGCACTTGTTTGCGACTTTCGTTCATTGTGTGCGGATTTTGATTGTTTGATATTTCTGTTTTCATCTTGGATTTAAACTAGTCTTAAATATCATTCGACCGTAATTCACACGTATTTTCAAGTGTAAACAATGACAAGCATTGCTCGCAAGCAAACATGGACTATCAGACAGCATGGCACGCACTGATCGGAATGGGTCTGCATTATAAACACGTCTTTGCTGAGTATTTGTGAGATGGCGCATCCTATTCCTAGATGTTCACCTTATCCTCGGAGAACACATTGCGATTTGCGTCTGGTGTGTCAATCGCGTGGTTGTATGTCTGTAGATCCATTTGGAGTCTTGGGGCACTATTATACAAGAGTACCCAAATATGGATACAGAGCAGTCATCGTGGACTGGTTGTAACTCACCCGTGGGCAGTGATGTCCGCGCATGACTTTACAAGATAATAAAAATCTCCATCAGCAAAATTTTAGTTAATGAAGCACCGAGTTGTACCCGGTGCTTCATTAATTAAATTTTTGATGATTTTTCCTATAATTATTGTTTGAAATCTAATATTATTGCGTCCGTGGAGATACTGCCCCCAACCCCCCCCCCCCCCCCACCCCCCGTCGAAAGTGATCAGCCCACGACAGCCATACTGGTTTTATCAGCGTACATTAATGGCATGGTAGGAATATAAAACACACAGCCAAATTGCACATTTTTGGCTCCATAAAAATTTAACAAATTTCAATGTTTCTGCACAATGGGGCGGGGGGGGGGGAAGGGGGGTTAAGTATGGAGCAAAAATGTGCATTCTTCACTACCTGAAAGGCCGCAGTAGAGACTAATCAAACAAGGGGGTGTTTAGCACACCTTAAGAGTACAGAAAACTTGCCCCCCGTTACCTCTCATTCCCAATAACATTGCAATGACGCGGTTCTAAACATGATGTTGGACTAAAATCTTACTCCCTTTCTCTCTCTGACGCGCCCTCCGTCTCTCTTCCTCCCAACTATATTTGGAGAAAGTTTGGCGGCACGTGTCCTCTGTGCCTCCTCCCCGGTTCCCACGCACGTGCACGTGGCAACTTACGTTTTGTGTGTCATTCGCGTTGCTATATTTGTGTAGTTCCCTCAATAGTTGTGTTTTTTTAAGAGCCCGAATGCTCGCATGGGCAGAAGGAACTGCATTGGACAAGGGGAAAGAGTCATGTCGTCACAATACTCTTTCCAGATCACATATCCCTTCACGTCCCCCAACTCGACAGCAGACACACTGTTTGCAAATAACGTCAGCATTTAATACTCATTGCCTAGCACAGACTGAAGACGATACTTCCCAAACTAATAAATGAGTGGTACCAACTTTCATTTTAGTTCTGGCGCCACCGCTTATTTTTCCACTTGTAACACTTGCTTTGTCTCGTGGCCGGATGAATTTTTGCCAAGTCGGTGTCAGTTTTATCGCTGCAAAGTTGATATCTTTAGCCATACTGGTGCAGGTAACCAAACGTATGTAGGCACGGAGAGGTTTAAGTTGATTGTGTATAATTAATTTTGTGTGTTTCCTTTTAAGATGTTCTCTTATATTATACGAGTCTCTACATGGAACAGTGATGAAATATAAATACGTATTCAGCTGAATTTCACCATAATGGGATACGTAAAACTAAGCAGGAACGGATGAACAAACGTTTCCCCGAAAGAAAGCTGCGAGAGGAAAAAAAAAAAACAAGAGAAAGATAGAGAGTATGGGCCCACATGTTCTTTACCAACCCGCCATTGCAATCGTATTGGGTATTAGGAAGGATGCATTCCTGTCTCTTCTCTTTAGATACGACTAATACTTCCATCCTTTGTTTAGCCTCTACAACGGACTTTGTTAAATATGGAGCCCAAATGTGCATCTTTCTCAGTTCAGATGTGAGGGAGGCCAAGATGTGCATTTGTCTCAATTCAGAGGTGCGTGTGTCCCAAACAAAGTTGTGTGTATTGCATTCCTATCATTCCACTGAGGCACACACCCATATGTAACAATGTATATCAGTTTGTCGGTGCCTTTCCATCCCACCCCCTACCCCCACTCCGCGTCTCAAGTTCGAAATGCTTCCTCCGCCCCTGAATCTAGTACAAGACATGACAAAATTCGTTATGCACAGGTCGAGGTGTATTGTTTTAGAGTGATAAACTGAGATGTGCGTGGCCAGGGCAGCGGCGCAGTACTGTTCCGAGATACCCACTACTATTTTAACACCATTATTCTGCCCAGTTCTGGAATCGCATCTCGGTGTATACACGCTGAGGTAACGGGGAGTTACCTCGGTGTATTGTGGCACCTATGTACTTTGAAGTGTTTTTCTACAACCTACCTCATAAGGATAGCTGCTCCAAGATGAAACGTTTGCCGGGTAATTTGTAGATTGACGGAATTGTTGTAAGAATCTGGCCTTAGTACATGGAAATGGAAATCAACAGTTTCACACTACAATCGAGATTTGATTTTAGACATTATTTTCAGACAGTTTTCATATTTGAGGATCTGACACGAGGTGAACGAGGTGAACCAGGCTGCCGAAAGTGTCGTTAAACACCAATAAAGAGGAGAGTATTACAGCTCACACGTTTCGACACTGATCACCTGGACGCGGACCGGACCTCGGACATGACGTCATGTCACGTGACCCAGTGGCACCATATTGGGTTGTCATGATAGTCCACATAAGCGGACATGTTATGACGTCATTATCATAGTGATACGTTGTCTCCGAGCGCATGCGCGGCGCGTGCTGGTAGGGTGACACGTGCTTCTATCGTCCATTTTGATTACTGGAGCCCTCCCCCCCCATCTTAGTTCCTATGGTCGAAAGTAGTTGCTATGTGACCCAAAGTCCTCTAATCGGAAGTGGGTATGCTCGGGGGGGGGGGGGGGGGGGTGTTCGTTTCAACGGGAGTGTATCTAATTTTCCAAATAGACCAGACAATCGCCAAAACCACCCCAAATCATTTTATTTCGTAAGGATTCTGTTTTTCTCCAAAACAGCGCGTTCCTTTGTATAAGGGTTAAAGTAGCAGAACACAGTCTTGCTCGAACAACTTTTTCAACTGAAAAGTCATTGCACGAAGTACTCGAATCCCATTGAGCAAATGAGCTATCGAGTAATTGCTCGAACAAGTGACTCCACATACGACTCTTATGCTCATCTCGGAAAAAGGGGTTCCATTAGTCGGATTATGTAAGTAGGATACCAAGCTTCTATACAGCCATTGGTAGTCTTACCATCGGCTTTCACCTTGTCCTGAGCTATCTGTCCTTTGACGGGACTCTATTGTAGTCACCCAATACTATAGGCTTCTACCGCACCTATAGCTGTGTGCCATTACCGCCTTGTACCATTAGTATTGGCTGCTACTATTCTATCATATGCTAGAGAGTCCAGCCATTAGTTGTGGTACTACTACGGTTGTTAGTACCCACCATTACACATCTACCGCTACATCACCATCGAAGTTGCCTTCCACTGCCAGAAGCAGTCGAATGCAATCTGCTTGCTCTAACGACTTGTTCATATCTATTCCAGTTCCCCAAATAGGCCACCTAGCAGTTACTGAACAAGTCGTTGTTCGTACGACTCGAAAGCTATCGAGCAAAAGAGCCATAGACCAATTGCTCCTAATTACTCAATGGGAAATGATCTATAGAGTAATTGTCATAATTGCTCATTGAATAAATGCTTTTGCGACTCTTCGACTCATTTCGAAAAAAAATGGAATCTATGGACTGATAGGGATTCTGTAAGTGGGGTGCCGAGATATGCGATCAATGAGTAAATGGGATATGATGCAATTGCTTGAAAATGCTCATTGTGCAAATGCTCTAACGACTCTTCGACTCATATTGGTAAAAAGGGGTTCTATGTCCTAAGAGAGATTCTGAAGGTGGGGTGCCAAGAAACATGGATCATGATTTCATCAAATAATCCATCGAAAATACACAGAACGACACACGCGTGTTAATGGTTTAATCGATATAGCACGAGTGCCAGCGCGGAAGGATAGGACGAGAGGCCATATCGATTACCCATTAACACGCGTGTCGTTCTGTGTTCATTGCACGCCTTCACGTCTACAAAAACATGATTAGAAGGATACACAGCAATTCATTTGACAACTATCAACAAAAAGAATACATTTTATCGCCAACCAAATTTGCGGGGGGAACCCGTGTTTTTATTTCGTCCCCTGAGTTCCAATGTGTTCTATGTGCCTACAGGCACATAGAACACATTGTATCTCAAGGGACGATTCTCAGCTTTCGCTCGAGAGTCAAACTGATTGTAATTACGTTACATGATTTGTAGAAAATTCCAATGAAATTTCGCTTCTATTTAAAAATTGTCCGTCAACGATTTCCGTTCCGCACATTTTCATTTTCCGCATGGTTTAGTGTTGCTGTAGATGAGGATTCCATAGAACAGGCGTGTAATAAAAGGCATTGCTCGAACGACTTGAATCTTATGGAACAAATGAGCTATGGAACAAATGCTCGAACGAGTGAAGAAACTAACGACGGAATGATACGGGAGTAATAACATCCAATGAACATCAGAGTAATTAAACAATGGAACTACGTAAATAACAAACATAAATTTGAAGTGAACAGACAAAACTTAAACATACAGGATAACATACTTTCGTACACCCAGCCACAACAGAACAACACAGCTCCACAACCAGAACGACAATGGAGTGCACGAAGTGAACGAAGACTGTGGAGAATGGAGTTGAACGAAGACAAACTGTTTGGACAGAATCGGAAGAGACAAACGAATAATTAACAGATCAAAGTCGAACACAACGAAAGTTAAAGAGAAGGAGCAAAACCGAGATCGAATTGAACAGAACAAACATAAAGTGAAATGAACAGAACAAAGACTGGGCTCTATACCAAACTTTTGAACTGAATGAACTCTTAAAAGGAAAATTTGAACTACTTTGAACTGAATGAATTCTATGTAAGAAACTCGGAGCTATTTTGAACCGACTGAACTCTATATTAGAAAATTTGAACTATATTGAGCTGAATGAACTCTATATAACATATATACTATTAACTGTAACATCCATTGAACTCAGTGAATTTTTGAACTGAAATCCTTTTTCGTTCAATTGGAAAGGGGAAAACCCAGAATAGGTATCCTCTTACAGAATCCCTATCTGTCCACAGAATCTCCTTTTCCGGAATCAGTAGAAGAGTCACAAAAGTATTTGCTCATTGGGCAATTGTAAGCAATTGCTGTATCGCTCATTTGCTCATTGGGCAACTATGAGCAATTGGTCTATAACTCATTAGCTCGATGGGACTGGAGTCGTTCTAGCAATGCCATTTTCAGTAACTGTTCGATAGCTCATTTGGGGAAATTGGAATAGGAATGAATAAGTCGTTAGAGAAAGCAGACAGTATTCAGTTGCTTCCAGTGGTGTTCTATTTGTTTCGGCTACAACACTACAACCCTGCCTTATACAACTGGATTGCTGTAACGTTAGTGAAAAACGTCCCAACTCAATATGACACCCACAGGATGGAATCAGGCCAATCGATGTCCCAACTCATCCAATCGATGACGTTTGACGACGTGAAATCTGTTAGAATGTGGCCGTAGCCTGAGTCAGAGCTTACACGTCACGAAATGAAAGAGCAGCACGACAACCGGTAACGCGGTATCAAGGTCCCGATCTCAGCACTCAATAATAAAATATACAGAGGATATCTATGCTATATTTTCAGATATACACGAATGAGATAGTTCTCGATAAAATAGCGTAGATTTTCTTTTTATTATATGCTCCGTGACATTTCAGTAAGCACTATTCAGTCCAATTCGACTGCAAACAGTTTCAAGACAATAACAAAGCTCGTTCCTTCAAGGCGACGTCATGAACCGAAGCGTGACGGCATTTAGGAAGCTATTGAGGGATATTCCTCGATATCAATCGAGTGGATGGATATCGTGAAATATCTTTTAGGTTATTTGCGATAATTCACAGGCTAGCGTATAATAAATGTTGGATATTCAATTTATGTTGGAGAGAAAAATGTGCACACCGCCAACATATTCAATTGTCAAAAGCCTCAAAATATATTCTTTAATAAGGGATCGGCGATTGCGAGGAATCTGGAAATAGAAAACCTTCGAGAATCTTTTAGCTGTTGCTGGGCGTTGTTTATTTAGAACAGCAATTGCCCCCACCGCCTGCCAAGATCGGGAAAGGTGATACGCTTTCTTATATGTGACTAGCGAGCGTTCCAACAATCCAGTTGTACAGAGATCAGTGCTAAAGAGTTCAAGTACACAGGGAGATTCATTAGTTTTTGCAATAATTAATCACAACATCTCTCTCTCTCTGATATCAACCTCTTGTTTGTCAGTAACATGCCTGAAATTGTAATAAAATATCCCACTTTTCATGTTATGTATTGTTGATTTCTGGAAAGAGTAAATCTGGATAGACAGCACTTGGACTGAAATCTTTGGCAGCGTAGAACCGGCAAACTCACTTTAGTTAATATCTTGTTTAAACAAGATAGTATCTTGTTTAAACAAGATAACTATTTTGTTTAAACAAGATAGTTATCCTGTTTAAACAAGATAGTTGTCTTGTTTAAACAAGATAGTATCTTGTTTAAACAAGATGCTAACTAAAGTGATTTTAGCGGTACTACGCTGCCGTAAGAACCAATAAAGCAGCTTCTTAAGGCCCCAATGCTGTTATGCGACGACGAATTGGTGCTGGAGACAAAGTTGAACTAGACAAGGTGGTTCGAAAGTGGGACTGCTGAAGGAGGTGTTCAGTACTCAAATGAATGAATAAGAACTATAACAAATGTCCCAGTAATCAGACAGAACACAACGAGGGTAGAGTACGGAGGACTGTAATCAACCACCCGGGGACGAGTTTTCGCCTCATTTCACGGGCGCCGAAATGAGGAAATCCCCACAGAGGGTCACTGATTGCTATCTCCCGTACTCTACCCGAGTTCTGTTCTGTGTTTATGCCACAATTAAATTTGAATTAAGTGAATGGGGTTGATATTTTTAACCATTTACCTAACATGAAAAGCAGACGACACTTGCAAAAACAATTCTTGAATAACTATTTTTTTCATCTCAAAAACATAGGTTATGACCCCTCGTTGGAACGAGCTCGACGAGCTTGTTCCAACGAGGGGTCATAACCTATGTTTTTGAGACAAAAAATGAAAAAAAATAATGAGAATTAATTGGCGATTTTTGAGAATAGCGCTGGCCGGTTTTGGCCGTTACGTTTGGTAAAGGGTCAAAGAAAAATATCATCTTCGGCAGTTTAACTTTTTTGACTGACACTGTTTTGTGTCCAGGCATTTCATTCACGGCATAACGTCACTCTGATGCGTAACGCCCAATTAAATGCGTTCTTGCATGACGTTCTTATGCGTCATCCAAATTCCACACGTGGCGTATCTAGAACATTTCCCAGTGTTTGTATTGTACCGTATAACGTTGAATACGCACAGCGGTCGTGGAATAAAATGTTTTATTACACACCCGTGACTGAATTTGTCACGATCACATGGAATTTAGGGGCATGCGGTAATTTTAACCAGAAGGCTCTAATGCGATCCGATAAAAAGTACCCTTCGCGTGCACAAGTTCTCTCGTTAGACTGGTTCTTATAGTTTGCAGCGTTTAGTGGAACATAACCAATGAGAACCATCGGCTATATTTATCTGTCGGAATTCCGATTCTCATTACAAAATGACTGATGCACAAATATGCTAAAAACATGATAGACACATGATCTCTTCCAAGAAATTGAACAGTGAAACTCAACCTTTGCTTTCGTTATTGAAAACCGAGGAAAACTTAATTAATTTTAGGGCAAAAGATTCCAATTGGCTTCGATATTGCAGCCAGCCACTAGTACAGTTCTTATAAAATTTTGTTACAATGCTGCCCTCACTGCCGCGTGCTACCGAGGAGTCGATATGAGGTCTACTGTGCAATTCTATTCGATTCACACTTCGACAATGAAGCAGTACGTCTGCCAACGCAAACGTACTTTGAAGAGCATGTTAAGTTGAAGTAGTCCCCAGGAAGCAAGACTAAATCAATCTTGAAAACTGGTTACCATGAAGCGGAAAAACTGACGGCGATACGCCGACAGCGCCTGCAGATGTTTGACAGCTAGTACATGCAGTTACTGGTTAACTATCACTGAGAATCAGTATCACCAATTCCTCCCTTACTAGATGACCCCCCCCCCCCCCCGCCCCACACTAGCTGAATAAAGAAAATAAATTCGGAAGAAAGAAAAGCCTGGTTTTATAAGAAAAACTCAGTAGCTTACATTTGTGGAACCAATGTTTTCGTTTTTTAATGTGCTAGTGGGTGTTGGGGCAACAGGTTTAGTTTATTATTTTTGTGGGCGGCGGGTTTCTTTAGGGGGATGTAGTATTGCTAAAATATGACTTTCTGGAGTTTGTACTGGGGAAATTAAAATATGTTACAAGCTACCCATACTGAAATTCTGAAAAGTCTTGAGTAGGGTGGGAATGAGAGCACGAAGTGGGGAGGGGTGGTAAATACATGTGGTCTGATGAATGCAATTATATTGTCAATTTTATGAGATGACTTCCATGAAATTCAAAAATAATTATTGGAATATTTAAAACATAGACAATATGACAATATTTTCCAGACACAGATTCATGTGTATTTTTAAATCATTAATTAAGGATTTTTGCTGGTATTTCTGTTTTATACAAGGATATTATTTTGCTTTAATTTTCAGCAACAAAACTTAAATCGAATGTCACCTATATGAACTATCAACATGGGTGCATGAGATGGGGTGGGGATTGCGGCACTCTCATCTCCCTCCACCAACAACCAGCTAATTTTGCAGTTTTCATTGAAAGGGACTGGTATTTTTAGAACACATTGTTCAGAGGGAGGGGGTATTTTTATGATTTTGATAAATATCAGGGCAGTGGGCAGATCATTTACATAGGCAAATCCGAGGCAAGGGCTTGCATTTTGATTTTGAAACAATAGTTCAGGGCTGTTTGATTGGTCAGCCCCCATCCCCAAGAAAATGTCTTTCAAAAGCCTATCATTAGCCACATTCTGTAAAACTACTTACTAAGTGCAAATTCAGAACACAAAATTCCAAATTTAAGATTGACAAAATATTGGAGCAGACACATAAACAAATATTTTTGAACCAGATGCCAAGAAAAAAATATTTACAGAACCGTTCAGATAACAAACTGGTGAAGTATAGTGCTAGTACAAAATAATGTAAACATTAAGCAATCTTTAATCTTTGAAAATATTATCAACCAAAATAAGTTGGAGCTTACTGGCGAGAACAACCCCTCCCCCTCCACGCCCCTTATTTCTCTTTCAACCTCTGACTAAGACTGTTGGATACTCATTTCGCGAGCTTTCGAGAAAATGCTGTCAGGTTATAGATGGAGGGTGTGGGGGGGGGGGGGGGTTGTAAAACTAGGGCGCACTGTCGCAGTGCCGAAGCTGCGAGGATTCGTGCAACACCAATGATGTTTGAAAACTCGTTGGTGACAAAAAAAAACTCGTTGGTGACAAAAAAACTCGTTGGTGACAAGTCCATAAATGTGACAGAAATTATCATGACATGCACTATTGAGAGGGTGTAGACATCATGAAGATACACTTGCGTACCAAGTATGGTGCCATTCCATCAAGTATTTTAGGAGTTATGGTGTTTTTTAAACTCGTTGATGACCGTCCGACCGACCGACCGACCGACCGACAGACAGACCGACATTGCCACATATAGAGCTGCTCGTCGCAGCTAAAAAGGTGTACAAACTAAATTATTTGTGGAGACAAGACATGACATTTTCTTGCAGTTATCGTGCAATAATATATTTCTCCCTTTGTATATCTGTAGTAAATGTGGACAACCTAAAGCCTTTATTTGCAAGTGCAGCCCATTTCAAACAAAGGTTATCAAGACTTGAGGTCAAATAAAAAGAAGGATAAATTTCAAGTCAGAAACTTTATAATGATTAATGTTGCAAAATAAAGTGCTAACTTACCAAGGCCTCAGTGCAGAGTTCACTCAGAAAGGAATCTCAAACTGCCTCAGTTACTCTAAACGATCGAATGAATGCCCCGGAAGGTTAATTATTGCACGAAATGTCTGTTCTCGTCCAATGTGTACGTTTGTTACAGTTCAGAACAGAAATGACCAATGTCCACATGCGATAGCCTAGTGGCAGTAGTTCATGTATAGTCAAGCCGAGTTCAAACTTCTATTTTAGTTTCAGTTTAAAAAGCACGAAATTTAAACAGAGCGTCCAGTTCGCAGCCACAGGTACTCGGCACAAGCTGAGAACTCGAAAAAATGACATTTAATTAGGATTTTTGGATCGACTCTCTTCACCCCCCTTAATAGACTAATATATAGAACAAGGTAAACAACATTGAAATCCTCGACAAACCAACCGACCTTCGTTTCATTCGTCTCAAATCTTAACTACGTGGTGTTTTACCAAATACCCGGTGTCATTTGAAAGGTGAGACAATAAGCTTTACGCTGATGTATAACTTGGCCGTTGGGTGTTCTGGGCTTATTCATAATTACTTGGAATTTCGGGATAAAACACGAAAATCATCAGGTCGACATCGATTGCGTTCAAGTGAATAAGTAGGACATCACCTGAACTGCCTGATTCACGAACAAACCTGAAGGTTTCATGTTCCGATTGAAGCATATTCTTAAATGGCATGTTTCGTGGTGCTCAGTTTTGATCGTGAATTGAATTTAATTCACACACCATGGCCGCAAGTCTCAGATTTACATTATTCTCCGAATAACATTGACAGAGATTTTCCCAGTCCAGCCATGAATAAAGCCTAGAACGCACTCATACATCAACGCTCTCCCATTGGCTACTATTTTAGGCAACACAAAAGCGTTGATAAACTAAGTATAAATACAAGTTAATTTTTACCCTGGGCGAATAGTAGCCAATGGGAGAGCGTTGATGTATGAGTGCGTTCTAGGCTTTATTCATGGCTGGACTGGAAAAATTTCTGTCAATGTTATTCGGAGAATAATGTAAATCTGAGACTTGCGGCCATGGTGTGTGAATTAAATTCAATTCACGATCAAAACTGAGCACCACGAAACATGCCATTTAAGAATATGCTTCAATCGGAACATGAAACCTTCAGGTTTGATCGTAAATCAGGCAGTTCAGGTGATGTCCTACTTATTCACTTGAACGCAATCGATGTCGACCTGATGATTTTCGTGTTTTATCCCGAAATTCCAAGTAATTATGAATAAGCCCAGAACACCCAACGGCCAAGTTATACATCAGCGTAAAGCTTATTGTCTCACCTTTCAAATGACACCGGGTATTTGGTAAAACACCACGTAGTTAAGATTTGAGACGAATGAAACGAAGGTCGGTTGGTTTGTCGAGGATTTCAATGTTGTTTACCTTGTTCTATATATTGGTCTATTAAGGGGGGTGAAGAGAGTCGATCCAAAAATCCTTATTAAATGTCATTTTTTCGAGTTCTCAGCTTGTGCCGAGTACCTGTGTTCGCAGCGTATTTAAATTAAAATCCTTGTACATTTTCCATCCTCCAGATATAATGATGCCTGCACACACACTTTTGAAAACACATTTCAGACCTCATAATTTGTGACGCCTGATTATTGTTGAAAGTTATCTTTTGAGTTTTGAGTGTTCAGACCGACATTTTTGCGAATAAAATGAATCAACAGCGATTCTACAGGTGGCAAGGTCAAAGACTTAAGACTGGTTCTCTGACAAAATTGCCCGTTTCTCTCTAAAATTCTTTCAACCGTTCAAATCGTCGACTATTTAATTAAATTAGCGATTAATACAGTGAGATCATTTTCAGAATTGGGTGTGTAATAAATACAGAACCACACTTATGTTTGAATGGGTTAACGATTACTGGACTGTCGTGGTATCCCTGCGCGCTCGCTTTCGTCCAGTAATCGTTAACCCATTCAAACATAAGTGTGGTTCTGTATATTTCTCATACGATGCCAAAAGAATACTAAAGGAAAAGTTAGGCCATAAAATAATTTACCGAAAGAAGAGGCCGCTAAAAAAAACAGACAAGAATATAAAAAATTGCTTCAAGGCTAAAAACTAGCTTGGTTCAGGTTACTTGCAATAGAAAAATAGAGTCGTGCATACAATTTATACGGAAACATTTTTGTAACCCATTTTGGGCAGGCTAAAGAGACATACCCTTTAAAAGCTTAACATTCCCATTTTCTGTGGATTTCTCTAAAAGCATCCTGTAGGTTTTCAAGAAAGATTGACTATTCGCAGTTCTTTGTGTGGCATTACAAGTTGCATGGACAAAATATTCCGGCGAGAGTTTATTAACCCTCCACAGGCTGCCAAGCATCGTAATTTTGTTGAAATGGAAGGTTTTCGAACACGCACATCACCCAATGTATACCCGAGAGATAAACATAATCTCCTTTGTTTGAAGTGGAATTCACCGAGGACCATTTTTGTAAGTAATAAGGGTATTCAAAAAACCAAAAGTTAACCCCTTTTGGGGTGGTTAATAGCGATACCATCAAAACTTAAACAAATCATGTTTTCCTTGGATTTCTTTACAAACATCTTGTAGGTTTTCAGAGAAAATGACCATTGATAGGTTTTGGTGTTACATTACCAGTTTCATGAATAAAATATTCCGTTAAGCATTTGTTAACCATCCATGGGCTGCTAAATGTCAAAATTTTGAAAAAAATAGTCTGTTTTTGGACACCAACAACATCAAATATGAATGCCACAGAGAAACGTAACTTCTTTTACCGGACGCAGAACTGATAAGGAACATGTTTTGCAAGTAGTAAGGGTATTCAAAAATCGAGGTCTTAACCCATTTTCGATTGGTTAAGGAGATATACCCCTTAAACGCTTAGAACTCCCGTTTTCTGTGGATTTCTCCAGAATATCTAGTAAGTTTTCAAGAAAAAATGACCCTTCGCAGGTCTTGGTGTGATATTACAAGTTGCATGGACAAATTATTCCATTAAGCATTTGTTAACCCTCCAGAGGCTGCCAAGCATAGATATTTTGAGAAAATGGGCTGTTCTTGGGCACCCATAACACCCAATGTGTCCTGCGAGATAAATATAACCTCCTTCAATAGATACCCCTCAAAAGGTTAAACATTCATGTTATCTCGTTGAGTTTCAAGAAAATTGGCCATTATCAGATCTTAGAGTGACATTACAAGTTGCATGACCAAACTATTCTAGTAAGCATTTGTTAACCCTATGCAGGTTCTCAAACATCAAAATTTTGAAAAATGGGCTGTGTTTGCGTACCCACTGCATCCAAAGTTAAGAGGAGAGATCAAGATAAGTGGAAGTAGAATTCACTGAGAATTATTTTTGTAAGTAATAAGAGTAATCAAAAAACAGCCCTTAACCCGTGGCTGGATAAACAATGATACCCATCAAAAGCTTAAAATTCATGTTCTCCTTGGATTTCTCTGAAAACATCTTGTAGATTTTAACGAAAGATGGTCATTCGCAGTTCTTGGTGTGACATTACAAGTTGCATGGAAAAATATTCCTGTTAGCACCTGTTAACCCTCTACAAACTGCCAGGTATCAATACTTTGGATACATTTGAGATAAAATGGACCATTTTCAAATAGCCACAGCACTCAGTGGGTATGTGTCAAACAAACATAACTCCTTTTGTCGGTCGCTAACTGTCGGACGACGATATTGATATTAACCCTCTCCACCATTAATGAGGATTTTCACCTAAACATTTTTTTTATCAAACTGAGTCATTTGAGACTACTATACCCACCTTTCTCATAACATCAAAAAAGGAACTGCAGTGAGACTGTTAAAAACAATTCATTAGACACTCTGGGGTCCTGAAAAATCATGGAATCTCATCTGGAAAAGCCATCATTCTCCAGAATCATAAAGTCTAGTTATGTTTTTGGAGGGTTTTCACTCATTTTGTCCGTACGATTCAGAAGCCATTCTCGAACCGATTTTCACACAATTTTGCACACGCATAGAAGGGTACAAAATCTAAAAATGTACCAAAGCGGAATTTTCGAGTTGACCCTTATTTCGCCAAAATTGGCAAACAACTGTCAAAATTAGAGTTTATCGGCACTTTTCCAAACGCGTCTCGTAGATTTTTCTTTAAACATTCATCATTGTTAGACCTGATTGTCAACCGACTATTGATATACAAGAGATTTAGGCAATGCATTTGTGAACCCTCCACAGAGTGCCAAACATCGAAATTTTGATGAAATGGGCTGTTTTCGGGCCACTCAGCACCCACAGGATTCACGAGAGATAAACATAACTTCATTTATGGGAAGTGGGATTCACCTAGGATCATTTTTGTAAGTAATAAGGATATTAAAAAAAACAAGCGTTAACCCGTTTTGGCTGGTTAAACCGCAATAACCCTCAAAAGCTCAAAAATTCATGTTTTCTGTGGATTTCTCTAAACGAATCTTGTAGATTTTCGAGAAAAATTGGTCACTCGCAGGTGTTGGTATGATTTTACAAGTTGCATGGACCCAAAATTCCGGTAAGCATTTGTTAACCCTCCAAGGGCTGCTAAATGTCAAAATTTTGATAAAATGGGCTGTTTTTGGACATCAACAGCACTCAAAGTGTGTGTCATAGAGAAAGGTATCTTCTTTTATCGGAAAAAATCGGTAAAATGTATGTATTTTTGTAAGTAGTAAGGTATTCAAAAGTCGAAGTCCGAACCCATTTTGGGCTGGTTAAGCAGAGATACCCCTTAAAAGTTAAAAATTCCCGTTTTCTGCTGATTGCTCTAAAATCACCTCGTAGGTTTTCAAGAAAAAGTGACTATTCGCAGGTCTTGGTGTGACATTACAAGCTGCATGGACAAAATATTCCGGTGAGTGTTTATTAACCCTCTACAGGCTGAGAAGGATCATAATTTTGAGAAAATACGCTGTTTTTGAGCACCCACAGTACCCAATGTGTATCCGAGAGGTAAACATAATCTTCTTTGTTGGAAGTGGAATTCACCTAGAACCAATTTTGTTAGTAATAAAGTTTCTAAAAAAAAAACAAGCGTTAACCCGTTTTAGACTGGTTAAAGAGCAACACCCCTGAAATGCTTGAAAACTCATGTTTTACGTGGATTTCTCTAAAAATGTCGAGTAGATTTTAAAAAAACTGGTCCTTCGCAGGCCTTGCTTTGACATTACAAGTTGCAAGAACAAAATATCCTGATAAGTGTTTGTTATCCCCACAGGCTCTCAAACATCACAACTTTGATAAAATAGCATGTTTTCAGCCACCCACAGAACCAAACGTGTAGCTGAGAAATAAATATAACTGACTGTATTGGAAGTGTAATTCACTGATGATTATTTTTGTAAGTAATAAGGGTATTCAAAAACCAACCTTAACCCGTTTTGTGCTGGTTAAACAATGATATCCATCAAAAGCTTAAAATTTATGTTTTCCCTGGATTTCTCTGAAAACATCTTATAGATTTGCAAGACAAAATGGCCATACACAGGTCTTGGTGTGACCTTACAAGTTGCATGGAATAATTATTCCCATTAGCGTTTGTTAACCCTCTACAAATTGCCAAACATCAAAATTTTAGATACATTTGAGATAAAATAGTGAATTTTCAAATAGCCACAGAACACAGTGGGTATGTGTCAAACAAAAATAACTCCTTTTGTCGGACTTAGAGTTGTCCGACGACGATATTGATATTAACTTTCTCCACCAATAATGATGATTTTAACCTAAATTTTATGTTAGAAAACTGAGTCATTTAAGACTACTATACCCACCTTTCTCCGGACATCAATAAGGGTTCATCAGTGATACAGTTACAACAATTCTTCAGACACTCTGGGATCATGGAAAATCATGGAATCTCATCAGGAAAAGCCATGATTCTCCAGATTCATTGAGTCCAGTTATTTTTTTCCCACACATTTTGTCCGTATGATTCGGAAGTCATTTTCGAACCGATTTTCACGCAGGTTTGCACACGCATACATGGGCACAAAATCTAAAAATTTACCAAAGCGGAATTTTCGATTTAACCCTTAATTGCCAGAATTGACAAAAACTGCTAAAATTAGGGTTTATCTGCACTTTCTCCAAGTACGTCTTGTAGATTTCTTTTAAACATTCATCATTGCTAGAACTGACTGTCACGCGGCTATTGATATACAAGATATGTTAGGCAAAGCATTTGTTAACACTACACAGACTACCAAACATCGAGATTTTGATGAAATGGGCTGTTTTCAGGCCCCCGCAACATCGAAAGGATACCCGAGAGATAAACAGCACTTCCATTATAGGAACAGGAATTCAGCGTGGATCATTTTTAAAAGTAATAAGGGTATTCAAAAAAACCAAGCATTAACCCGTTTTGGGCTAGCTAAACCGCAATACCCCTCAAAAGCTAAAAAACAGCAGGTTTTCTGTGGATTTCTCTAAACGAGTCTTGTAGATTTTCAAGAAAAATTGGCCACTCGCAGGTCTTGGTGACATTACAAGTTGCATGGACAAAATATTCCGGAAAGCATTTGTTATCCATCCACGGATTGCTAAATGTTAAAAGTGTGATAAAATCGGCTGATTTTGGACACGAACAGCATCCAATGGGTATGCCACAGCGAAGGGTACCTTCTTTTATCGGGCTCAAAATTTATAGGGAAACAGTAGTAAGGGTATTAACCCATTTTGAGCTGGTTAAAGAGAGATACCCCTTAAAAGCTACAAATCCCCATTTTCTGTGGATTTCTCTGAAAACCACTTGTAGGTTTTCAAGAAAAAAATTGTCCATTCGCAGATCTTGGTGTGGCATCACAAGTTGCATGGACAAACTATTCCGGTGAACGTTTATCAACCTTCTACAGGCTGCCAAGCATCCTAATTTTGAGAAAATGAACTGTTTGGGGGGCACTCACAGCACCCTATGTCTACCTGAGAGATAAACATAATCTCCTTTGTTGGAAGTAGAATTTACCTAGGACAATTTTTGTAAGTAATAAGGTTATTAAGAAAACCAAGCGTTAACCCATTTTGGGCTCGTTAAATAGCGATACCCCTGAAAAGCTTAAAAAATGATGTTTTGCGTTGATTTCTCGTAAAATGTCGTGTAGATTTTCAAGAGAAAACTGGTCATATGCAGGTCTTGGTGTGACATTCCAAGTTGCAAGAACAAAATATTCGTATAAGCGTTTGTTAACCCTCCACAGGCTCTCAAACATCAAAACATTGATTAAAGTTTTCTTCACCCACAGCATACAACGTGTAGCTGAAAAATAAACATAATTACCATTAGCAGGCCTTTGTCTGACCTTACATTTTGCATAGACAAATATTCCGTTAAGCGTTTGTTAACACTCCACAGGCTACTAAACATCAACATTTTGATAAATGGACTGTTTTCAGGCACCAACAGCACCCAATGGGTATGTAAAAGTTAAACAAAACTTCTTTTACCGTGCATAGAATTCACGGTGGATCATTTTTGTAAGTAGTAAGATTATTTAAAAAAAATAAAAAATAAAGCTTAACCCAATGTGGACTGATTATGGAAAGATGCCCCTTAAGAGCTTAACATTCACATTTTCCGTGGATTTCGCTTACGGCCTGTTGGAGATTTTCAAGAACAATTGGACATTGGCAGGTCTTGGTGTGGTGTTACAAGTTGCATGGATAGAATAGTCCGCTAAACGTCTGTTAACCCCCCTACAGACTGTTAAAATTCCAAATTTTGATAAAATTCGTTGTTTTCGTACACCAACAGCACCAAATGGGTATGTAACAGATAAACATAACCTCTTTTGGCGAACACAGAAATCACAGGGGATAATGTTTGAAAATATTAAGGGTATTAAAAAAAAACACGCATTAACGCCGTTTTACCGGACTAAAGACAGACAACCCTTAAGAACTTAAAGTTCACATTTCCTGTGGATTTCTTCAAGTGGTTCTTACAGATTTCCAAGAACAAATAGACTCTTGAGAAGAATTATTCTCACAAGCCTTCATTAACTCTCCACAAAGAGACAAGCATCAAAATTTTACATAAATTTGAGATACAATGGTCTTTTTGCAAATAGCTCTTAATGAGTCTATGGCAGACAAACATAACTACTTTTGTCGGGTACAGACTCCTCGGGCGATAATATTGATATTAACCCTCTCCAGTAATAATGATGATTAACCTAAACGTTCTTTTATCGAACTGGGTCATTTGAGTCTATTAAACCCATGTTTCTCAAGGCATCAATAAAGATACTTTAGTGATAACGGTTAAAAACAATTCCTCAGACAACCTGGGGTTATAAAAAAATCACGGAATCTCGTCTGTAAAAGCCACGATTCTCCAGAATCATAAAGTCTAAATCTGAGACCAATGAAGAGACGTAATACCTCGGTGAAACATTGATGTCACACGATTTATCACGACAGCGTGTGTGGGCAGACGTGTTATTATTAATCATCACAATGACGATAGATCGTGTCTGTGCACATGCGCAGCACCTGTTGTCGGACGTCGAATGTGTTTGTCGTCCAATTTGTTCGAAGGGGGCCGTCATCTTGGACGTTCATGCGGTACATGGTTACTAATGGGACCTACAGTGTTATAAAGCAAGAGTCTGATTTGTGTGTTCGATTCAATAGGAGTAATTTGGCAGTATAGTAGTGACTGTGTGGACCGATTGTGCTAATTGCTTATTCGGAAAAATACATGTCAGTTCTATTCAAAAATCGGAATGTTATTGTTTGACAGCACTTTATGTTGGCAGTACCATACCATTGAATTGGGCTTTCTAATGCACGGGTGGGGGCTTGGGGTTAAAAAGAAATACTCATTAACTCCACATGGAAATGCCTCTGTAAAGTTTTACCTTCTACAACTCATGTGTTCTTTAGTGTAGTGGAATGCAACGTTTTCTGGTATTAAGTTCTAGCACTGCTTTCTGAAATATGCCTTTGCCGTTTCCATCGAATGATGCACCGAAAGGCGTTGGTTAGGCATTTTCATATGGTTTACAAATTTGTATTCTGGTTTTGAACGCCGACGTTCCAGGCACCCAGTTCGAAACACTTTTTCTTTCATCTGATGAAACCTACAGCAACCCTTCGTTTGTTGTATGGTGTCATAATGCTATAATGTACTTCCACACTGAAGAACGGCCAGGTTCTGCGCTGCTCTAATAGATCCGATGAGCAGGTAGACTCTATTTGTTGTCGATTGTGATGAAGCCCAGTAGTTGTGGAAGTAGTAGAAGCCATCCATAGGACAGACAGTGGGAACTAGAGTTTGGACTAGTAGAAACATGGGTGAAGGCAGGGCCTCCCTTGAGAGCATCAAGGCATCATTTACAATGCTTTAGCGTTGCGGGTGATGCATAGGTGCACTGTGGAGACGAGATAGCCACCAGCAGTAGTGTTTCAAGCAAGAACCAGTGGTGGTGGACGAAGGGATCTACCGGTCGTTGTCGAAGGCTGAGGTGGTAAAAGCAGTGATATATAAGCATGTATTTCTGCTGGAAGCTAGCAGCAATGATAGTAGTAAGAGGAGCCAAAAGCAATGGGCCATTCAAAGATAATAGCTTTGGTCCATTTGGAAGTTTCATTATGGTAGTGCAATCCATATGACAACGAAAACAAGGGCATGACATTACTTAATGTTTCCGTAAAATCCTCATCTTCTTGTGCACTTAAAATCCGTTACATTTGCGGAAACGAAACTACTATGCTAACAAAATCATCGTGTCTGCAGCGATTTTGGTTCAATGGGTTCATTGTTACCTCAAAACCCATCACATCTATGTCTGCAGAATTTTAGTGGATTTCCACCACATCCATTGGTTATCGGGTCATATTTTACCAATAAAAAAGAGCTTGTTTACCACAGTAAACAAGCACTGCTTCACTTCCCGGGGTTCCCATGAGGAGTAAAATTCATTGCGTCCGAAAAACAAATAATGAACCACGATGTCTGCGTAACCATTATTTCCGCTGTGGTTCGACCCGCTGTGTCCTGAAACTCCATTTCGGACATAAAATACAAAACATCAATTATATCTGCAAAAACTAAAGCATTTTGTCAGTAAAATATATTAGGTCTGGCGAAAATCAACTATTATGCACCCCAAAAACCCACTGCGTTCACATAAAATGAACCGCGATGTCTATATATCCATAGCGACCGCAGACATTGAACCAAAATGTCAACCGAAAACGGCAGCCATAACAGTTGCCCACTGTGTTCGTAACGCAAATGCGTCTCTCAAAAACATGACAAAATACACTCTAAAATCGGTTGGGTTAAAAATCCACCCAAATCAACTGGGTTGCTTGAATCTGAACCCAACTGGGTTCATATTCACCCAAACCAGTTGATTTCTTTTGATGTTTAACCCAACCGAATTTAGAGTGTAATATCCGCGAAATCTACTCACTCTGCATCCACAAAATGTGGTCCTAACTGCTAGTAATGGTGGTTTACTTAGATGTGGTATCAACAGAGGGTTGCAAATAAAATAGAACGCACAACCATTAAAACAACCATTGGGTAGACCTTTCCACCCTGTCAGTAACTCACCTCCTGTCAGAAAGATTACGATGCAGGCAAAGTCGCAGTCGTTTGGCCTTAAGTCTCAACCCGGAGACGCAATCACTAAAACATTGGATACTTTCTGTACTTTCTGTTATACTTTCTCGCAAGATTTGAGTTACATTAATTTGTTTTAGCAATCTTCTTTCCATGTTCTATATGTGTCAAGTTTTAAAAAATTTGTTTCTGTTTGTGTATATAAATAGTGCTGGATTCCTGCTTTCCATAAACATGTATTGAAATAGATTGATATGTTTATACACTCGTAGTTTTGACCCCCAAAACATTTTGTTTGGTGCCATTGCATTTTGTTTAGCACCAAAGTATTTTGGGGGCACCAAACAATTTCAAAACAATTGGCACCAAAAATATTTGGGTCAGTGTGAACACTGCAAACGCCACTGAATACAAGTATAATTGAGCGGAGACTGGCAATGGTTACGGCTATAAGAAGGTGTAATATTTACAACCCGAAGAGACGTGAGATCGATCCGCTCCAACACGGACGATATCAAAATTTATTATTTTAAAAATATTTTTTTAAAATTTTTCAAAAACTTTCAACAAAACCATATCATGTGACCCCTCGTTGGAACGAGCTCGACGAGCTCGTTCCAACGAGGGGTCACATGATATGGTTTTGTTGAAATGTTTTTAAAAATAATATTTTTTCAACTGCTAAATTTGCATACTACGCGGGGGAGATGCGGGCGATTCGTTGGGTAAAGGGTTAAAATACACAGTTTGATTTCATTCGGGATTCGAAACGACTTGAATAATTGGAGAATACTGCTTTTATAGAGTAAAATCAAACAAACTGTTGTTCTTTCGTAATGTCCATATTGCAAGGTGACTTACCCCTCCCACAACGAGTTATATAGGCGCTCGCCTCGACAGCTCTTGGTATTGGAAAGTTGGCATTGTCACACCCAGGATACGCTCTGAAGGAAGTGAACAAGTTTTATCCTTTACCTTTTACAAGCCATTGGCAGTCAACGCTATTCACAACATTCAAGAAGCATAGGAGAGGTCAAGAGGTATCCTCCAGGAACTTATATGGCCATAAAGTCATAACGAAACAGGTAATCGTCACATGATAAAATATAGTATATGGGCTCGTGACTGCTCTACGGAGGTGCCGCCCATGTAGCGTTAATAAAGCTGACTGTACACGTAATGCGTAATGAATCTAGTAGGAGGTTGTCTGGTATTTGCATAAATCCACACCTCTCCTCGCATCCACTGCTCCATACACGCTCTGCATGTTGTATTTGTATGCATAACCGCAAAATTGATCAAGTACGGCTCTTTTTGATACAGCGAATCAGAATAAACGAGAAAGAGAGCGAGCATTCACAAAAGCGCATCACCATACTTATTAAAGAAGCTGAAAAACACTGCTGCTCCATACAGACACTGCATGTTGCATTTGAATGCATAACACCAATATTGATCAAGTACAGCTCTTTTTGATATGGCGAATCAGAATAAACGAGAAAGAGAGCGAGCATTCGCAAATGCGCATCACCATTCCTATATTTATTTATTTATTTATTGGTGTTTAAGGTCACATACTTATGCACAATGGCTAATCGTGACCGTGACAGTTTTACGGGTGGAGGAAGCTGGAGTACCCGGAGAGAACCAGCGAGCAACGACGGGCAGCTGTCAGCTCTCCAACATCGTAACTCTGAACTCTGCACCGCAGCACAGGCAGGGTTAGATTGGTTGAAGACATGCGCACCATCGACGTACAGTACGCCTCAGTACACAGCGTCATCGTGCCCCCATGTAGGCAATCGGGGTGAAGTGTCTTGCCCAAGGACACAACGCGGTTGCCGCAGGTGGGATTCGAACCGAGGACCTCTCGGCTTGCAACCTGCACCTCTACCAACTGAGCCACCGCGCCCCCATCACCATTCCTATTAACGAGGCTGAAAAACGATTTACGACTATATTGCGTTTGTGTTCGCCCTGGCAGAGAACTGAGTTTTATATATCAGGAATTTGGAAACAATTTTGAAACTAGAAGGTATAACTTTAACTGAAGTTGTGTGTATGTGTGTGTGTGGGGGAGGGGGTGGGGAGTGTGTGTGTGTGTGTATGTGTTGGGGGGGGGGGGGGTAATCGCGTATATTTTTTAAAAAGATCTCAAATAAATCAACACGTACAGATACACTCAAGTGAAGAAAGAGGTTATATTTGTATCACCACTCTCAAGACAATCAAGATGGATTTCAATTTCCTGATCTCGTCCTCTTATTAAAAGGATAAACAAATATTCAGGACAAGAAAGTGAGGAACGAATCGTCAGCTTCAAATAACGTGTACGTGAAATGAGCAAAACAACTGTGTACCACCGTTGCAACTTTAGGCCATTCCGGCTCCTCCTACCTGTTATTTGTGAAAGTTCCGTACCACTTTTACTGCATTATTAAAAAAAACAAAAAACTGAAACCTCTTGAAAAATTAGTACATGAGCTAAAATCCCCCAACCTCCGCAGCTCCTTGGTTCCTGTAAACATGCGAGTATTTTCAATGAGCTGATTTCTTCACTTCACAAAAAATATTTATGCATGAATACGGCATCTCCAGGGACATTACCTGTCATGGGATAACATTAAATCTGACCAAAGCTTACCCCCAAAGCGCCCAACAAACTACTAAGCCCGATAGTCCACTTTCACGACGCGGGAACGAAATAGTCGGAATTCCTCTCTCAGTCATACAACAATTAACTGGTCACAAAGTGTGCAGTTAAAGCATCAGCATTTTCCTAAAAATACACTAAAACATGAGTAGTAGTTTTATAATTAGTCCATCGAATCGGCAAAAAACAGTTGGCGCACAAGATGAACTAAAACTTGCGCAGGCAATCGAGACACGCTGTGAAACATGAATCAAAAATAAAACAGTGCCTGAAATCCAGTTTCTTCTTGAATATCGTCCATTGAAAACCTAAAGGTGCCAACGGCAATTCTGAAGCATTGCCGTTGTCACATTTATGCTTTCAAGGGACGCTGTTCTGCTACACGCAAAAGCTTACACATTTTAAGCATTTATCTAACCTAACGATCAAAGTCTGCTTGCGCTATTCTCAAAAATCGCCATTAAAATTTGATGGTTTAAAAAAAAAAATCTACCAATTCCCAAATATTGAGAACGCAAGTACCTGGTTGGGACAGATCTTTTTTTAAGAATCAAAGCCCATGAAAATGTCACGCGTCCTCTGAAAGGGACAAGATTCTAAACAGATAGGAGATTCTATATGAAAGGACACTATCTTTGTCGCTTTCAGCCCAACTTAATAGGGTGCAGTAAATCCCAAATTTCGAATCGAATCGAAAGACAAATCGAATCAGGCAGAGGATTTCGAATCGAAGGAAATCTCGAATCGAATGTCACAGCTACTACAGTTGTAGATATTGGATCTTCTTACAACAGTCAGTCTCCACTCAAGTATTGTGTTCAATGGTAACTCGACTATAGTCAAAGGATACCTATGACATGGTGATGCTCCACTGGAGGATACCTATTGGAAGGTACTTATCGGAGGATATATATCTGAAGATAGTTATAACTCCTAACGTCTGTTCAGTTACTGGCAGCTAAACAGCCCGTGCCCTTCACAGGTCTAAGGCTATTACGGCTGACTTACCCATAGTCACCGTCATCTATCCTATGATTAGTTTCTACTGTAGTCACCCAATATTATAGTCTTCTACCTCGCTTACAGCTGTGTACAAACACCACTGACTTGTAACACTTCTATAGGCTTGCTAACTATTCCAGATCACGATCTCAACCATCAGCAGCGGTTTGGAATGACCTCAAAATAACTTATACTCTACTATGATACTATAAACTAAGCACACACACTACAATCTCATGATCTAGCACTCCAAACTACCCATAGTTGAGATCAAAGCATTAGGTGGTGTTGTAGTTCTAAGGGCTAATAGTAGACCACCCAGGGTAAATATCGTACTGTGTATACTACCGTACTAGCTAACTAAACATACCCCCATCACCTCGCAAGATTAATAGAACATCGGGTACGAAGAGTTCGCCCTATATTACCGTACTTGACTACCATACACACCCCACAACGCTGCCTGACCTAGCATTATCTGCTGCCTATACCAACTGTGGATCAGCACAACGCCTTAGATGCATAGTGGTATCAAGGCTAATAGTAGACCTAAGGGGGTGCAGATACATCGTCCTATTCTACTGTATCACACAATCAATCCTACTCCTGCATGGCCTAGCATTACACACCACCCATACCAAAAATAGGACCATATAACGCCTTATGTGGGTTTATAATATCAAGTGCTAACAATGGACCAACAAGGATACAGACCGTACATCCAATACTACCTTTCTAAATTACCAAGGACTACCACGCAATACTGCGTGGCTTTACGTTATACATTACCTATCCCAAACCCCGATGGTGAAATACATTCAATGGATTAGTAGTAGCAAAGACAAACAGTGGACCAACAGGGGTAAAGACCGTAGCATGTACTGCCACATTAGCCAACCATGCAATACCCCTACCCCCATGTCACAACACCGCTTGACCTAGCATTGCACACTACATATACCAGTCAGAGGGTGATACAAATCACTCAACCAGAAGGGTTATGGTCTGATAGTAGACCTACGGGTATATACCGCCCATAATATACTACCGTGCCAGGAAATACCCCACCACACCACAAGGCAAGTAGATCAGCAGGATACATACAACACACCCTATACTACTGCTAGCTAACTAAACATATTCCCACCGCCCCGCAAGATTAGTAGAACATCGGGGTACAAACAGTACGCCCTATATTACCGTACTTGCCTACCATGCACACCCCACAACATTGCAAGACCTAGGATAACGTCATTCCTATTCCAGTAATAAGATAATATAAAGCCTCAGTTGGATTAGTAATTCCAAGGGCTAAGATGGGACCAATAGAGGTATAGACAGTTCAAGCTATACTACCGCACTAGACAACCATGCATTACTCCCACTCACCCCACAATACCGCCTGGTATAGCATTGCGTACCGCCTATACCGTCTATGGGATAATATAAAGCAATGGGTGGTTTAGTAGTATCAAGGGCTAGCACGGGACATATAGGGGCATATAACGCCCATACTACACCACCATATCAGTCCAGTACGAAAACACATTGACCCGAACAACGTATTATTATGCCAGCTAATGAAATTCGCCAATCACAGCCCCCCAATAGTAGGACGGTACTGAGCCGTATTATGCCAGCTAATGAAATTCGCCAATCACAGCCCCCGAATAGTGGGACGGTACTGAGCCGTATTGGGTCACCTGCAGCCCGAGGTGACCTAATACGAAACTCGTATTAGGTCAGTACCGCTATTTTGTTTCGACGTGGAAATTCCTCACCTCGCGGTGCTTTTATATCCATATTGAAGAAATTGCAGTACAATCAAACGTCCCTCCGTGTCTATATGTCTCATTTTCTCTCGTTTTATAATAAATTTATTGTGAAATTTATTTTCTAAATGTAAATTTAATTATTTGAAGTGAGAAATACTACTGTATTCGATCTACCGATAACGGATAAGTCGGTCTGGCCCTAACTTGACATAGGGTCTAAGCTTATTGAGGCTAACACACAACAGTTTGGGTACGGTGTTCGCCTCGATATTTTAAAAGCTTTAGAAAAAATATATAACCCATAAATGCGTTGTTAGAAAGTTTCTGTAGTCTCTGTTGTGGTAAATGGATAACGTCGCTTCGAAAATGGATTTAATTTCATTGAATAAGATTGCACAATGATGAAATTGTAGGAAAATGAATGAAAATGGGAAAAAAATGTGAGATACATTTATTTTGATCGAATTGTATAAAATCGGATGTTTCGGACATTTTCTGCACACTCAAGACAAAGTGACAGTGCGAAGAAAAGCGTCTATCGCTGTTGTCAAGGAAATTATACACAAACAGGGAGACAACTGTGCACGTTTGTTACAACTTACATAGCGTTTTGCACCAGTTTTGAAAATGTGCCGGCGTTCAAATTTGATTGTTATTTTGTTTTCGCTGGCATAATAAATACGTTACAGGACGTTCAGGTGGCGGATACGGTGTCATATGAGGCGAGGTGAAAACAATATTGGACGAGGCGGTACGCCGAGTCCAATATTGTTTTTGCCGAGCCTCATATGATATCGTACTGTCACTTTGTCTTGAGTGTGCAGAAAATGTCCGAAACGTCCGATTTTATAGAATTCGAACAAAAATAAATGTATCTCGCATCTTTTCCCATTGACTTTCATTCATTTTCCTTCAATTTCATCATTGTGCAATCTTCTAATTATTCAATGAAATTAAATCCATTTTCGGATTGTGCAGTGGACAACGATATTGTGACGTCACTACGTCATTGGGAACCTCAACCGTTTCGCGGGAAAATTCTTTCAAGAAACCCATTAACTTTCCATCACATACCCATACTATATATATATATATATATATACTCCAAACCACATCCATGCATATATCACTATACACACCATAGCATACTACATGTGCAGTAAGTGCACCATTTGATAGAGCCAATTGAATGGAGCTAAGTTTTGCACAGCAAAAAGTTGGTACCCCAAAAGTCCAGTTCAACTGGGAATTTAATCACTAGCTACGCACCCAAAAATCCGGGAAACAGGGGCCCAGTCGTCCCTCCTATGCTATTTGCGATGAAAATAGCAATGTCTGTGAGATATGTGTTAAAGGTGCAAACGTGTACTTGGGAACAATGTATGTTACTGTTAGCTGTTTTATATTTTGTATACACCTTGTACAATTTTGTACAACTCAATAAATTATTTCATTCATTCAGTCATTCATTCATTTATTCATTCATTCCGTGCTTGTACTAACAATTTCTCATGAGTGGATATTGATCAGCAGCGTGTACATAAAACGTGTCCATTTTTTTATAGGCATTACCAACATCAAATTCTGTACTTATAGGGAGCTTTCCAAAAAACTGATAACAAGTTATGATTATTCTCAGATATCGCCATATCAAGCCACAAGTGAATTTAGTCGAACCTGGGAAATAGAGGAGTACACGGCCGCTCTTCTATGACATTTTGGTATTAAATATATACCATTGACATACACATGCATTTTATAAACTTAGCGTGCTATAGAATTCGATCTATACATTTATAGGCTTGAATAAATGAACCAAACCCTTCATGTACCGAATACCGCTTGAACTGGCCAATAAAATAATGCTGCTTCATACATCTGTATGTACAAATAAATATATAATGTCGTCACAGGAATTGAACAAAGCATTATTCGGTTAATTTGGGTGACAAACTGGGGTTTTAATCCCTGTGACTGCTACCGAGTTTGGGATGACAGTAACAAAACTATTGGTACCTATCACAACGACAGGTACCAAACGAAATGTGTTTGATTTGTGTCTAACCCAAATATCAGAGGAAACTTGCAAGGCGTTTTCTGATATAACTAAAACATATCATTTTATGGCCTCCAAAACAATGTACGACACAGTGTTTTTGCTTTTTTACTGAATAATGAGAACTTTCTTTATTTTTCTTTTGAAACTCGGGCTGTGACACTTTATTGGACCGAGCTCCAATGACAAATCCAGAGGGAAGGGTGGCGGAGGGAGCGATCGTACTCATTTGGGGCCCTAACGAAAACAACTTAATCTACTTTCATGACATTGAATTGTTATAATTTATTCCAACCCTTCCCCAAACTCGACAATATTTGGAATTTGTCTTAAAAAGAAAGTATCATTCTTTATTTCAAAACCATAGGGTATAACTCATCATTGGAACATGCTCGATGACCGAGTTTGTTCCATTGAGGAGTTACAAACTATGTTTGGAGGCAAAAATTGAACAGTTGCATTAGCTCCTTAGCAGGGGTGTGGATCGACCACCGAGAAACTCATACCAAGTCCAACAGGTGGTCGCAAGCTATATTTTGAAAGCACAACAGGGGCAGAATTGGCCGGTGCAGTATAATGGGTTCATCCCTGGAAAGGAAACAATCATTCGCTAACCCTCTCCAAAACAAGAATTTGGGTAGGAGTTCATCTAAATTACTACGAGTTCCAATTCCTACTTCTTCATCCGTTTTTGTGTTGCTCGACATCTCATACACACCACTCTATGAATGTCTCTTTGTTGAAGAGCTCACACTACCATAACTGGAGGAAGCTGAAGAGGCACTACCTAAGTTGGATAACTCTTGTAAGTCAAAGATTGGATGCCTCTAATATTTCATATGCTCTATATACAGTACGGCCGCCGTGGACTGGTAACTTTGCACGGGTAGGCAAAATTTCCACGGACGCAATAATATTAGATTACAACCACTAATTATAGAAACAAATTATCAAAAGTTTAATTAATGAAGCACCGTGTACAACCCGGTGGTTCATTAATTAAAATTTTGCTTATGGTGATTTTTATTACCTGGTAAACTCAGGCGTTGACATCACTGCTCACGCGTGGATTACTTTTTTCAGTATTGTTGAGGACCATTTCCTAGCGTTTCTGGGCATTACTTATGTGACCCCGAGATTTTACAGAGCTATTTTGACACAGGGAATGTCATGCGATTGGTTCTATGGAAACCATTTTTGACACATGAACCTGCGTTGGCCCTTTACGTTGTGACTATTTTATCCAAATGGGACATGAGAGCTTTGTTTTAATTTTTCGTCAATTTTATTTTTTATTTTAACACTGGTTGGCGCAATTGTTAAATGAACCATTTGCTCTACTCTTAGTTGTATCTTGGGGAGCGCGGTTGCTTATTAGGTAGAGATGCAGGCTGCAAGCCGAGAGGTCCTAGGTTCGAATCCCACCTGCGACAACGGTGTTGTGTCCTTGGGCAAGACACTTAATCCAAATTGCCCACATGGGGTCACCGTGGCGTTGTGTATTAAGGCATACTGCACGTCGATGGTGCCCTTGTCTTCAACCAGTGCTAACCCTGCGTGTGTGGAGTTAGTATGTTTGGGGAGACTGACAGTTGCTCGCCGTTGGTCGGTGATCCTCTCCGGGTGCTCCGGCTTCCTCCACTCATAAAACTGTCCGAAAGTGTCATTAAACCTCAAAAAATATATAAATACGTTGTATCATGATTCTTGATGTTAAAAATAATTTACATATACTTAACCCTTTACCCAACGAATCGGCCGCATCCGCCCGCGTAATATGCAAATTTAGCAGTTGAAAAAATTATTATATTTCAAAGAATTTCTACAAAACCATAACATGTGACCCCTCGATGGAACGAGCTCGTCGAGCTCGTTCCAACGAGGGGTCACATGATATGGTTTTGTTGAAATGTTTTGAAAAATTTGAAAAAAATGATATTTAAAATAATAAATTTTGATATCGTATGCGTTGGGTAAAGGGGTAAAGTCTTTATTTCATAAGAGTCATGCGGAACCTAAAAGACTTTTGATTATCTGTGATTATAAGAAACGCCTAAATCTATTTAAATACGCAAATATGATATGCCATTATAGAAATCGAGACACTCAAGGCCGAACAGACAGCTGGTTCAAAACATCAAGGGCCTAGCACTGGGCCCAGATGGGATAGACAGCTCAACATACCCATCCAAACAACCCCCTAATAGTGGTATTGTGTGTGTGTGTTTGTCTAAATCCTTTTAAAGTGTTTAATTTGTCATCAAATAGCACTATGAAAAAATTTGCAAGGGGTTGGAAAAAATGTGTTTTTGAGCCGTTTGATCAACCACCCCGACATCGTGTATTGCACAATTTTTCTGACCCCCGCCCCCTGGAAGAACTGCGCAATATGTTCTAAGATTGTCAGTAGTAAAAGACCTTAAAGTACTGCTCTGTAGTTAATTTTGCGCAGCTGTAATGCTTGGCCCTAATGTTAACGACAGTAAGTGTGCTCCGAAATATCCGCATTGGCCACATTTGTTTTCAAATGGTTTAATTGCGGTGGATTTGCTTGATCTCATTCTATTTTCAGTGTGTTCTCCTCTTTATTCGAACCTGACCTTTTTCTGTACATAGAAATATTTTCCGCCACTTCCGGCACTTTTGAAAATAATTTGATCGGGACAGTTGACCATCTAGTTTCCTTTTTGAAGTGACTTTTAGTCTCCTTGAGTAAATATCTCATCTTTGAATTATCTTGCCAGCATATATAATGTTAGAATTTTGAATTTGAAAAATTGTATTCGGTTGCTACAGACGCTTACCAGGATTGTTGTTATGGCGGACTCCGTCTAAAATTCCAGCAGTGATAGATCACGTTGTGCATTGAAACACATTGGCTCTAAAGCTGTGAATGAGGGAAAACTTCCTCTCTGTCCTAACCCTGCTGATATGAACTCTGAAAATGTTTATTTGCGTTATGTTTCTTACGACACTGACAGGCAGTGTGTTGATTGTACCCCTCCAAGTTTTTCCAACGAAAATATTGACATTCAAATCAGTGAAGCTGAGAATGTCGACGACATGGGACTTACCTGTGAATCAATTCAAACAGACCAAAACTAAAACTGAATTTATTCCGCTGAAGAATGAAATTTTTGTTTCCGAAAAATTAACGAATGAAATTGACTTGAACGCTCTCCGAAAAATGGGCAATTTGAATCGTGCAGCAAATCGAAAACTGACCCGTTTAGGTTTAACTTCTTCATGTTCAGATTCAGAACGTGACTCTGTTGCATCAGTCTCTCAAAGAAATTTTCTTCTAATTCAAAAACAAGATCAAAGAAACATTCATAGTTTGTGTTCTCAGCTTCAAGTTCAGATGAAGACTCTATGTTAGACACTGCTTGTAATAACATAACATAGAGAGTAATCGCTAGACTGGACTGGTTACGTGAAATAATTCATGAGAGGTGAGGGACGTTGTACAGACACGAGTGCGAGAACGCGCGGGTGTTTTACAATATAGTCCCTCTCCTGGAATGAATTATTTCACGTAACCAGTCCAGTCAAGCGATTACTCTGTTTATTACTTTTCATTATTAACAATAATTATATTATTTAACCCTTTACCTAACGTAACGGCCAAAACCGGACAGCGCTGTTCTCAAAACTCGCCAATTATTTTTCATTATTTTTTTCATTTTTTTGTCTCTAAAACATAGGTTATGACCCCTCATTGGAACGAGCTCGTCGAGCTCGTTCCAATGAGGGGTCTTAACCTATGTTTTTGAGACAAACAATGAAAATAATAGTTATTCAAGAATTTTATTTGCAAGTGTCGTCCGCTTTTCATGTTAAGTGAAGGGTTAAAAAAAACCCCAAAAACAACGAAGTCCCCATTACACCCACGACAAGGCGTCTTCTTTTGCGCGCACGTATACATGACACAACTGTTGATTGCATGATTCACTTGTGAAGTTATCGTTTACAATCAAACCCGAAAATCCCAGTAAATCACACTTTGGAAAGTAATAATAATCTTTAATCTAAATCCAATTTAAAACTCAAGTCGGGAATTCAAGCCAAAGCCAGTGGTAGAGTATTTTTAAAATATTTTTACTCAGCTTTTTCCACACGCTGCATTGCAGTTTGAGTACTCTGATTCCGATATGAAGTTTGGGGAATTGAGCTTTCGGCAGTTCGTAGCAGGGCAGCTTGAAATCCTGACTCGTGAAGGAATTGGAAGGTCTGAAAAACTGGCAGGCTTAAGATTCTTAAAATGTCTTACTTCTATGCGATTTATGATTGGAAAGCCCTGTTAAAATTTTCCAGAGATTGGCTCCGACGTATAGAGTTAGGAATTAACATGAGGGAAGATGACCGGACTCAGATCGAAATCTCGATTTTAGCCAAGCATGTCAGGACTTTTAAACCTCAATCTTTTGGTTCGGATCGTGGCTCAAAGTGTGATGAGAAGACAGACAGGTTTTGGTTCTGCTGAGCTTATCAAAGACATACATGTTTGCTTTCCGCCCCACACAAGGCTTCCGTTCGTGAGCAGACTCATTTGATAGAGCATATTTGTGCCACCTGCTGGCAAAAGAAAAGTGGCATCATCCTGAATCGTGTCTAGGTAAGGGAATACCTTAAAGTAGTCACAATTTGGACCCTCTAGCAGACAAATTTTATCCTAACTATTTGAAGCCTGAAATATTCTAAAAATACAAGTAATCACCATGATTCTGACAAGATTCATACCCCGACTGGATTACAAACTGAATGCTTACACAATTACAATCAGTCTAGAAGCAACTTGTGTTCCCTCAAAGACAATATTTTCTTAAGTAGTGTGTGTAATAATAGAGATCCCAGTTTTTATTGATAGCGCTTTTCACTCAAAATATTGATGTTACCGATATGAGTTTGTAGAGGCTGTTAACTTGACCTCAGGTATCGATCCATCAATTTGTTCATACCTTTCGGAGGATGATCCTTCCAGTTTTACATATACTGATCTCAAACAGCAACCATCAAATATACCAGTAGAGGAAATACCTTCTAGGCTCGCTGTTGTTGATCAAAACATTTATTTAGATCCTTTTTCTAAAAATATGATCAAGCTTCATGAAACTGTATGCAATTCTGGACTTTTTGATTATCATCTTCGCCTATTTCCAGCTCCTTCCAATTTAAACATTACATTTTTTTCAGAATTGTTTAGCCAGTTATTCGGACAAGGATATTTGTCAGTTTCTGGAGTATGGTTTTCCTAATGGATATGAAAAAATACAACGCTATTTGGTCTTTTGACAAATTGAAGGCAGTCTTGGATGGTTGTGGCCTTGCTGAGTCTGAACGTAAAGCCTGTCTTCCATCTTCTCGAACGTTTTTTCTTGGAATTTTATTTGACACCGTTTCTTTGACTTTGCACATTACTTCAGATCGAGTTCTTGAGATTTTGGAATGGGTGGAGAATTGATTATTGAAATATAAAGCCTCTTTAAGAGAAGTGCAGTCATTACTGGGTAAACTTCAATTCGTTGATTCTTGTGTACGCCCTGGTAGAATGTTTGTTTCTCTTATTCTACGTTGGCTCAGATCTTTCTGTGAAAATGTAAACTTTGTACTGAATATACCTCCTTATGTTCACAAGGATTTATCATGGTGGTGGCATTATCTACCCTTATACAACGGAGTATCAATGATGATTTTTATTGATTTGTCTTCTCCAGATTCCATTAGTGCCTCAGATGCTTCTCTTTCTGGGTGTGGCTGGGTGTGGAGGAATTTGTGGAAATGATTTTTTTCATTCATCATTCCCTGATTTTATCAAGCTGAAGAAATTACATATTACTGAGTTAGAGCTTCTTACCATTATGGTGTCTTTGAAAGTGCGGGCCAGTCAGCTAGTTGGACAGAGTCATTCTCAAATGTGATAATGTTACCTCTGTTTCAGTTATTAACAGGGGTGCTACTGGGAATTAATTTCTAAATTCTACAAGATTGTTTGAGAGAGATTAGTTTTATTGCTGCCCTACAACAGTTTGAGATTTGAGCTTGTCATATTAAGGGTTGTGATAATAGATTGCCAGATTATCTTTCTCGATGGGAAGAAAGTTCTGTCAATTCTCCAAACCCCCCGCAGCGAGTTGGGGGAGGGGGGGGGGGGTGTACTAGAATCACTTTGTCCGTAGATATTATTTTGCCTGGTGATTTTCTCAGACGTTTATGGAGAAATCTGCTAGAAACTTGGTATGAATATTCACTACCATGGGAACCTGTGCGCCTGCGATTATAGTTCCGGTCGGATTATTTTTACCACAATTATGCCCCTTTTCGACTTGAAAAAGCAGGCCTAGAATATTTTGTCCGGAGATCATCTCAGATGTTTATGGGTGGATTCCTTTGAAACTTGATATGGATGTTTACAAACATGGAAAACTGTGCACCTTCGATTATTGGTTTTGATTGAATATTTTTTGCCAGGGTTATGGCCATTATTGTCTTAGAATGTCTGAATTTTGTCCTGAGATTTTCTCAAACGTTTATGGGTCGATTCCTTTGAAACTTGGTATGGATGTTCACCGCCATGGGATCCAGTGCACCTGCGATTATACTTTCGATCATACTTTTTTTGCCAGAGTATGCCCCTTTTCATCTTAAGAGTGCCTGAATTGCCTAGAATTTTGTCCGGAGATTTTCTGAGATGTTTATGGCTTGATTTCTTTGAAACTTGGTATTGATGTCCACTATCACGAGAACCTGTGCACCTCCTGCGATTATAGTTTTGATCAGACTTTTTTAGCTAGAGTTGTGCACCTTTTCATCGTAGAATAATCATGGCTGCTGGGAGGGCCGGGGTATGGACAGAGCCACCTGGGAGAATCACCCCTCTAGTTTAAATTTTTTCAATAAGTTGGTGGTGTTAATATGACAGAAGTAACAGTGCTTGATAAATTGTTTTTATTTGATCATGATTGGTGAATTTCTTGTATATTTTTCAGGTTTGGAACTTGAAGAGTTGAAGATGTTAAAAGTCAATGTCTTCTGAAGGAACTGATAACAATTTGAAATTGCAGTGGAAAGCGTATTTTTATTCTGCACATTTTATTCTGTTACTATATTGATTACTGTACGGTTATTTGCACAATTTCTATGCCGTTCTGTTAGTTCTGTAGATGCCATCAACAATGACATAAGTGGCATTCAAATGCTACATGTTCTGTTTGATTTAGACGTTGATTGTTTCAGTTCATAAGAGCTTTAGCGCACTCTTCGAGGTCTAAGACGAATAAATGCTCACTGTATCCGTGAAGCTCTGCCTATAACTCCAAGTATTTTATTGGAAATCACGTCAATTTTAGACGAACAAAACGCGCTTCATTGTTCGTTTTGTTATTTATTTCTTCTTGTCTTTTTCTTAACCCTCTGAACCCTGGTGGTATCTTCCATATCAGTTTAATGACAGCAGTAGGAAGTGTCCACATTCAATATTTAGGGGCAGACCAATTAATATTTTCAACGGGCAGCCTTGGGGCTGCACGTTGAATATATTGATTGGTCAACACCACATATTTACTTTATGACCTAGCTTGTGACCCGGCCGGAAAAGCGGCCTCTGGTGTTCCAAGGGTTAATGATAAAAAATCAAATTGTGTACCCGATACCGCCTCGTTTTTCAATCTAAATAATTAGTTAATTAGAGATAATATTATTTATAGTGATGAACTTGGTTGTTATTAAATGGTCTGAAACCATTTAGTTTGGTCAAATAATTCTCAGAATGCCTGTTTTGGCTATCCTTAATTCACCTTTATGTCCTGTCAAACCTTATAAACATATGATAGGGTTAGTTCCAGGTAACTCTTTTGATCAAGTTTTTTTTCACAAATCTACTTCACGACCTTTTACATACCAGCAGTTCAAAATTTTATTAAATTTGCCATTAATGCCACTGGTCGATATGGCTTTCTGCATTCTCCACACAACTTTCGGAAAGGTACTGCTTCTTGGGCATTTAAAGCAAAAGTTCCGGGAGAGCTTATTCAACTTTTGGGTGACTTGTCCAGAGATACATACAAAACATATCTGTATTATACTTTAAATGATAATTTTTTGTTGCTAAGAAAATGAGGGACTTAATTGAAAGTACAATTCTTTGATTCTCTCCTTAAATTATTGTTTTTTTTTCATTTATTTCAGCTGAAGTTTCAAGAAATGTGGCTATCATTTCAGATTCCATTTGTAAATATGTTACCGACATTTACGACACTCAATTGATACCCATCCAGGTTTTTCTGTATCTGGTATTACATATCTAATTAGTTCAGGGAAGCTCAGGACTGACTCATTTTCTCACATTATTTATTATGTGGGTACAGATGCTATTGGAAAGAAATCAACAAAGACAACTGCAGCCCCTTATAATAAAGAAGTAACTGTTTCCAAACGTCATTCTTCGACGAAAAATATTTATTTTTCTGTTTTACCTCCTACTAGGGATTTTTCCTCTCTCGGAAATAAAGAAAGATTGTCAATACCAAATTGGGTGAGCTCTTTCTGGAAAGTCATGTTGATTTTTAAAAAAAACTCTCTGACCCTTTTGGAAATTTGGCAAACTCAGAAGGGAACTATTCCCTGAGAAAGATGCTCTTCATTTGAATTTCGAAGGAACTAGATAGACTGTTACGTTCTTATTTTATACAATTTATTAACACGTTATCTTAACATGATTTTCAATGCAATCCTTCTTCTTTTTCAGACTTCATCACTGTCCTGCATGGTTACTATGGCTTCTAGAGGCCTTTTGTGGAGAAAGAGGGGCTTCAGTCGTGAGCTACCAAACTCCTATTTTTACATGTTTTTTTCTCTTGATGAACATGTTTCAGAAGAAGGGTATGTACGAAAATGGTTCTGAAGAAGGGTATGTCCAAATTACTTATTATTTATCTCTAGTTTGGATGTAGTGCAGTTTATTATTCAAATTTCCCTTTCATTTTTTCGGTTGGTTCTTCTCCATACACCTTTCTTAGGGTATTGTGTTATTTGTTTGGATAATTTCTCAATGTTACAATTACAACATGTTATATGTATTATATGTTTTCTTCTTGTTGAGGTCAGTGTGCTTATAATACGCTTTTTGCAAAATATATTCTTATTGGTCTCTTTCCTTTATTTTTGGTGGCCTCTGGCTTGGTGAGTTTTTATTTTAGATTAAGTTAACTCTTAGAAGCCGGGGAATCAGAATTAATTTATTGAACATGACATACGGCGAAAAACCTTACAGAAAAGCAGGTGCTTCTATTCAGGCAGACGACACATAACTAGAAGTACCTGCTCAGTGTTTAATTCTCCCCCAGCCCAAAGACTGTGGTACAGTCACAGCCATATTACCTGCCGTATTACATCACAGGCACGAAAACTGGACTCCCGTATTCTAAGAGTTAAATTGACATTCTTAGCTCTCATTCGTTGAGCTGTATTTACTACGCTCCATTGGGTGATCGCTATTTTAGTCTCTTATCTTCCCATCGTCCCCTGAGTTCCAATGTGTTCTATGTGCCTACTGGCACATAGAACACATTGGAACTCAGGGGACGCCATATCTACTTCAGAAGCTTATCCTTAGCCTATTTAGTTTAGTTTTATTTTTCCCTATTTGGGTTTTGAGCATGTTTTGTGCAGGTGTGTGTGCTTGTTCTTGGTATGTATATGTATGTACATTTGTTTTGATTAATTGTATTGCATGTTTTGAATGCTATTGCTTATTACTATCAATGGTCTGTCTTACTACTGTATTGTGTCCTGATTAATTATTTTCTCGGCAAAATAAACAAAGGAAAATTCATTTATTTCATTTTACCTGTTCAACACCAACTGTAATTTATTTATTTATTTAAGACGGTGACCTCAGGTGATAACATCGGCGACGAAAACACACGTCACCCCACAACAGCGTATGTTCACTTACACAACTGACACTTTAAGAAATTTTTGTGAATGAAACTGTACATTTATTAACCTTTCTAACAAATCACTCGAACGCATCCCGCGTAATCTACAAGTTTAGCATTTGAAAACATTTTTTTAAAAAAAAAATCGACAAAACCATATTTGTTTTATTGAAATTGTCTGAAAAATTTGAAATAAATTAATTAAAATAACAAATTTTGATATCGGTACATTGGGTTACAAAGGATTATCATACTGGAATTAGAGCGGCGCAAAAGTACCATAATATAGAACTACAGCCGAATATCAACGCGAGAGTGAATTCTGTACTTTTCCCAAGGTAGTTATCTACGTCAGTGTCCCTGATACCCAACCACCTTCAGATGAAAATAAAACCCACAGTGGACTTACCAAAATTGAACACATCAGATCTCATATGAAAACATTCAAAAATTTTGTTTGAAGTTAATCCTTCTAATATGACCTGACGCACCCCCTTCGCTTTAACGTATCAAAGCTGGAGCTCAGTGCCTCATTGGTAGCGCCGTGAACGTCTCCGGCTTCCTCCTCCCGTAAAACTGTCGGGCACGATGTGGCTCTGGCTGTTGAGAGTGTTGTTTACCCACATAAATAAACAATAAACAAAGAGTTTGCGTTTTGCACTGGGTCATTCTGCCCAATACCAAAATACTCTGCCATGTAGAAGAGGTATATTCCGGGCTCCTTCTTACAAAATATAATACATAAAATATGGGAGTAGTCCCAGGTAAATTCGTTCCGGGACCGCAGACATGACCATGGTGTTCCGTGATAAACCCTCGCGCTTCCGCCACCTTGTTTTATCCGTGGCGGATTTTCAAAATGTTTGAAAATTTAATTTTGTCTCTCACCAACCGTAAGTGACCGCAGAAAACGGTAGACACCGGGACACAACCGTAGCATATACATAGCCGATCCGGCGTTAACCATGGTCAGAAATGGGGTCCCGGTTGACCACGGAAAGCGCCGGATAGACTACGGATATGCTACGGTTGTGTCCCGGTGAGAGAAGTTGGTCTGGTGGGTCAAATATATAGTTTTGACCGACCAAACCGTGGGAGGCCGTGCAATGACAGTGACATTACCGTAGAGGCCGTAGAAGAACCGTTGCAGAACCGTAGCGTATCCGTAACACGACCGCGACTAACCGTGACAAACCGTGGGACAACCATGGCTTGTCCGTAGCGCTTCCGGTGGTGCCATAGCATAACCGTGGGAAAACCGTCACATAACAGTAATAATCCTTAGTGCTTCCTTTGATCTTCCGTAGGCGCCGTAGCCACACCCTAGTGCCACCGTAGAAATTGCCTACCGCGGCCAAAACACGCCGGGTTTACCATGGCTCAAAGCCGTTGCAATCCGGGGCCCAAACCGTGAGAGCGAGAACCCCGCATTATATACTATTAAAAAAGGGTAGAGGATAAAAGTGAGATATATGAAGAATTATATTTATATTTTCATCAAAAAGACAGTTGAGGCATTGCACTGTGACATCTGGTGAATGATTTCGGCGATAGCTGGGTGTCGGGCAAGCACACATTCCACGCACTGAGCTGTAGAAGACATGGGCGGTCAGTCAGAGAATTTACCACATTCAGTCCAAGACCCCAATACCTTGTAAATCCTCCACGGTTCGCGCGACAAGGGCGGATCCGACATAGCATACTCATCACCAAACGTCCAATATCAGCTTGACTGATGTTATTCCATTCTTCCTGCAGTGCAGCGGCGAGTTCCTGGACACTAGTAGGGGGCTGTTGGCGTTGTCGTAGGCGCCTGCCAAGCATATCCCAGACGTGCTCGATTGGTAAAAGGTCTTGACTTAGTGCTGGCCAAGGAAGTTTAGTGGTGTTCTGCTCCTGGAGGAACTCTGTAGCTACACGGGTCTCGTGTGCTCTTGCATTGTCATCTTGGAAAATGAATCGATGGCCGTGACATCGCGCAAATGGCACCATATGAGCTGCTACCATATTGTCACGGCAGTACTGCCCTGTGACACGCCCTTGGATGACATGTAATGCTGTTCTGCTTGTCATGGTTATGCCTCCCGACACCATAATCGATCCACCACCAAAACGATCGTGCTGCCTAATGGTTACGTCATGGTATCGTTCGTTCCACCGCCGCGACACCACGTTTCGCCTGTCGTGGAAGTCGAGAGTGAACCTCGATTCATTGAAAAACATGACGTTCCTCCACCGACGATTGTCCCAGCGCTGTCGTGCTCCACACCAATTACGCCTTGCTGCGATGTGACATTCAGTCAAACATGTAATTACTCGAGGCCGTCGAGCATAAAATTCTAGCTATGTTGGCGATTTCGGATAGTCTGCGAACTGACTCGCACATGTGTCGCTCGGTTCAGGTACAGTCCAATTTCTGTGGCACTTTGATGGCGGTTACGTAATGCTGTGGTTCGGATGAAACGATCCTGGATAGCAGTTGTCGACCCTTGGACGACCTGATCGACGTCTGTCATCAACGTTGCCTGTCTGACAGTAGCGTGACCATAACCTACCATAACCTGCTAATCACCGATTGAGTAACGTTGTGAATTCGAGAAACTGCAGTCTCTCTGTTGCTAGCTTCCAACATGCCAACGGCACGTAAACGTTCGTCACCTGTCAGTCTTCGCATACCTCAAAAGTTACGTTTCGACCAGAAACTATTCGTCAAATGAGTGCTAGAATGTTCTATGTCCAATACGGGACATAGAACATTCTAGCATCTCAGGCGACGTATTTTTAAACGATTTTATACCAAGAAAAGAACGATGAGTCCTCCGAAAAAGCCCGTCTAGTACAAATGAAAATTTCAAAACGTACCCCACAGACAATAACGCGGCGCTCGTGCGAAAAACCTGCACGAAGTTTTCGTGGGCCGGTGACATTCATGATCCACACTAAACTTGGTAACATATTGATGTGTCCAATCACGCGTTTCCAATGCCATTTTCCGAAAATATCAACATCAGTTTGGATATCCCCTACTTGTTTTAAATAGTACATGATGATAATATTCAGTTTCTTATCCTGTAAAGCTTCGTGCACCAGGAACCACCAACCGCCTCTCGCATGAACGTTAGGGTTCCATTTCAATAGTACAGTCTCTGCAAGTTCCTTGCATAAAACAGACCGGTGTTCGTTGCAGTTAAATTTCTCAAAGAAAATAACAAGAGGCATTTCTCTTCTCTACATTGCGTTTGGTTTTCACTGCCGAGTGTTGAACTAAAGAAGTTGATTCAACCATGATAAAGTTTGTCGCTTTAAAAGCAAAACTGTTTCCAGTGATTCGATGGCCTACAATCAGGGCCGGTGAGGGGTAATTCGGGTATCAAGGTTAATTCTGTGACGGGCCCTCTTTCGTAAGTGTCGGGATACTGATGCAGATGCCGAAGTTCTAAAAGTGAAGAATGATAACATCGAGTTGGTACTTATGTATACAGATAACAGTCTATTAGCCATTTCCCCAACGACACGGCCCAAACCGACCAGACCCTCAAAAACAGTGCATATGACCCCTCATTGGAACGAACTCGTTCCAATGAGGGGTCATAAGCTATTTTTTGACGCAAAAAATGAAAAAAAATATATTCAATAATTTTCTTTGCAAGTGTCTTCTGCTTTCCATGTTAAATAAAGGGTTAACAGATTAACCATCTCCACGGGGCACTCCCATTCCTTCTTTACATGAGTGGAAACTAGTACTCCAATACGACGGGCAACTTCTCTTGCTGATTCTCGCTCGGGGCTTGGCACATGAGTTAGAACCTTGGGGGACCCCGGGACCCAAGCTTCCGGGCCCCGGTGATACTAACCCGGACCCCCACCCTCTCCCTGGTCCTGCTTACAATCTATCTTACAAGGATGTAGTTCCTCCAACACCAAAACAAGACACCCAACGTTTGTTTGCTTATTGGGGGTTAACGACACTTTCAACAGCCAGTGTAACGTCGTATCTAACAGTTTTACAGGTGGAGGAAGCTGGAGTACCAGGAGAAAACGACCGAGCTTCGGCAGGCAAGTGTCAAACTCTCCAAACTACTAATGATTGAAAACGGGTGCACCATCGACGTGCTGTGCGTCTTAGTATACAGAGCCACCGAATCCCCCACATTGGCAATCGGAATTAAGTGTATTTCACAAGGACACAACGTAGTTATCGCTGGTCAGGATTTAACCGTCGACATTTTGGTTTCAAGTCCAGTGCTCTAACCACTTTTGTATTGAAGGAAGGTAGTATGGCGGGTAGCAACAATCCAAGCATATGCTGTCTAAGGAGGGAGATGTTCGAAGGGACGATCAACCACAAAAGATAACTGAATCCGACACCATGTACATAAGTTAAGGTCATTACTTTTGGTAATATTGATTTAATCAGTTACGCTAACAGATTTAGTATGCATCACAATGTCAATCACTCGAACGACCTTTCTCACAAGGAAATGCAACTGAGAAGAATTAGGAATGGGTTATTATGCAGGGACGTAGCTATGGGGTTTCCAATGGGTGGGGTGCGATCAGGTAGATTTCTAACTGGGGTTGTGGTCTCATAAATACTACATGCCGTGATTCTTGGGGCTAGGCGGGATCAAAATATCAAATGATGGGAGACGGAGGATGAGAAAGATGAGATACGAGAGGGTTTGGACGGTTGATACAGTTGGGATAAGTTGGGTTGTCACATTTAGAATTAGGACAGGAATAAGTGCTTAAGACTCTACACATTAGTGATTTTTTAAACTTGAGGCTACTATGTTGCTGAGTTAGCGGGTCTAAACTAATCCAAATTCTTTGGAAAGAGTGGAAGTGCATTCTGTAGAAAATTGGGTTCTTGGTTTATGCGTTTCTAATTTGCCGGTCTGCCTTGTATTCATCCCCGAACGGTTTCTGTAAACCTTCAGTAAGGGCTAATTTGACTCTCTGTGGCGTGCTGAGAGATATATCTGACGATATTTCCACGTAGTGTTGGGCAGAATTCAATTGACGTGTGCCTTCTGCAATATAAGATTCGCGTGTAAGGAGGGTTATACATTTGCCTTTATCCGCAGGTTTGATAAGGGTATTTGGATTCGTTTTCAATGCGGCTATTGCTCTGCGTTCACCTGGACACGTATTGTTGCGGCAGAGGAGAAGGTTTTTCTTTTCAAATTCGATCCTGGTTTTAGATAAGTAAATTTCTACCAGTACGTTATTGTAAGTCGCTGGGGACGTGTTTGTTTTATTATGAAATGAGTTAATAAATTTAGTCTTCCTATCTTGGTGGATGACCTTTAATCGCATTCGATTGTAGAGAAGTTGAATATCGTTGTTAAAATGATTTGGTGGTGTTTTTTTTTTTTTTTGGCGTGAGTATGAATTTCAGACCCTTTCCGAGTGCTATTTTCTCAAATTCACTCAGTTGGTGATTGGAGAGGTTATTAATGAAACGTTGTGCAACCGACGCTAAGTTGGCTATATGTAGTTTGTTTTCTTTGTCATTCCGTGCATGGCGTTCGAACGTTATTAATTTTCTATATTTCGTTTCGTTTTGTTTTCTTCGTGAATTTTTATATTTGTTGCATTTTAATGGCTGACCCGTTAATGTGGTTGGTTCCACTGGTTTGCGGTCAGCTGTGGTTATATGTCATGTGTTCTGTTCGAGTCGCTTAATCCATGACTCAATTATGGACCTTTGAGTAAGGCTAAAGTTGGAATTAGAAGCCGAAGAATTAGTTGGTGGCAGTGACTCACCATGTTGTAGATGGGGGTGTTAGTTCGTTCCTTATAATTCGAAGGTTGAATGGTATTTGTGACGGAACAAACTCCGTCCTCCTTTCTCTTTTAGGAGGCCTTTGAGGTTGAAGGATGGGGATGATTTCCTGTGCTAGTTGGATGTGATAAATTGCCCCTTGTCCAGGTATGTTGACGGGTGAACCGCTAGTAGAGCATATATTCGGGTTATCGCACTCAGATACTGTCTCATTATTTTGAAACTATATCTACATCAGCCCTGCACGTAGTGTAAACGGAACCTACGGCTTATACCAACTTCTCTACACGCTGATAACAGCTTTGTGGACGATGCTGATCTAATTATTCGTTATATACGTACTGTATGTAACCTCAAGGTCTACGTCAAACACCGTTATTAACACACTGATACCAATCGTGTACCCAATCTTTTTAGAGATTGGAATGATTAGTAGAGAGCAAGAGCACAAGGCTATACCCTTGTATAAACATGATTGAGTAAGCCTAATCCACGCTCTATAGTACCACTCATCCTCTGCAGTGTAAAATCCGCACTTCAGTACAGCTACACGCTGTTTATCACTACATACAACATAACAGTCGAAATATGTCTCAAGCGCACACACGCTGTAATAACTGACCACAACATAACTCCAAATGGTCATATTATAAACAACCTGAACACGAAATCTTTTGTATTTGTTTCTTTGATAAGACCCTACGGTCGAAACTATAGTAATACCAGAGGCTCTGCGCGAGTTATCCGCGATTTACTCGTGCAATGGTCAGCGTAACTCTGCCACCATCTGCTAAGTTTGCAAGCTTGCCAATTATCAGTTCGGTCCGACCGTGTTCGTCAGTGGACAATTTAAGCAGGGTACGTTTCGCCCTGTCGTCACCGGAAGTGTCTTCGGGATTTCTCTCTTCGACAATCACAAGCGTTGCGGATATAGTCTCGGACGTGCACACAAGCAGTGCAATAGTTGCCCCCCTTTCTTCAACCGATACGTGGACCTCTAATCCGAACCCACGGAATTGGATTGTTGCACAAATTCAAGCAGAACTCATTACTCGTGGCATTACCCAGCCATCTAAAGTTCGCAAATCTGCACCCATAAGCCTCTTGGAGGACAATGTCAAAGTTACTACCGCAGCTGCAAGCGACATCCAGCCGGTTCAACTGTCGTCTTCACTTTCATCATTCATACTGCGTCGACGTCATCATTTCTGGACGCTACCACACCCGTATCTCAGGAATCGCAAGTGTTTTCCGTCGGATTGTCGTCTATGCTGCAGGCCACTGCCGGGCGTGCACAGGGCCACCACGTGTTTCCAGTACGGAGTTATCAGTTGCATCTGAACAATGACAGTGACAGTGCGCGCCAATCAAATTTGTCTTCAGTTCCTCCTGGCACCGCTTCGCCTTCTCAGGATCACTCGTGGTTGTCTTTTGCTAATCCATGTGCATCCTCTCGGGATAGGACCGTGCCTGTTAGTTCACACAGCGACACTCTTCAGCATGCTCCTACAGTCTCGGGGCATTCAGTGCCTCTGGTTAAACTCCGTTAAGGGCTGCACGTTTGGTAAAAATTGTCGCTACCGTCATTCTTGCCTGAACTGCAAGGATTCTCACCCCAGTACAGTCTGTCCTATGCGGTCGTCTCGATCAAGCCGCTCTCCACAGTTGCTCCAGTCAAACCTAAATGACTCGTGTCACAGCTTGATCCTGCATACTGCGTTCCCCAGTCTATTTCCACCCCCATCAATCTCTCTGCCCTCCAGTTTGCTTTAGCCGGGCATCTCAACATAAGTTTCATCTCCTTTTAGGATTACGGAAAGGCTTTGATACTGGTATACAGAATCCTCCTACTACTTCCTTCATTCTAAAAAACATTGTAATCTGCTGTGGACAACCCCGAGGCTGTTGTTACTCTTCTCGGGTCCGAATTGAGGAATGGTGTCCTCTTTGGCCCGTTTGAACTCCCACCCTTTACGGTTTATCGTATTAACTCTATCGGCATTGCGTCAAGGAAGTTTTCTGGCAAGCAGCAGTTCATCATTGACCTCACAGCGCCGCATTCCTCTTCCACTTCAGATTCTATCAATTCCTTGTTCGATAAAGATGTCTTTTCCTTGTATTATGTGACAATCGATCATGCGGTCCAAATGATCCAAACACTAGACTCAAACTCTTGGTTGTGTAAGACAGACATCAAATCCGCTTTGAAGCTATTACCCACCCATCCTGATATCTGGCATTTGTTTGGCATTCAGTGGAACGATGAATATTACTTTTATTCGCGATTAGCTTGCGGCTGTCGTTCCTCTCCCTGTTTATTTGACACACTTGCTCAGGTTGTGTGCTGGATTGCACGGGGACATTTTAATCTACCTAATCTTTTGCATTTTTGGATGATGTTTTGTCCGTCTCCCCGACCCCAGTGACCCACAAGCCGCTATGCGTTTCCTTGCTTAATCGTATTGAATACCTTGACATCCCACTCTTACCTGACAAAACAGAAGGCCCATCACATTGTTTGGAATATTTAGGTATCGTTTTGGATACTGAAAAGATGGAAAGTCGCCTCCCAGCCGATAAACTGGCCCGCACAACCAGCTGGTCCGTTCCTTTCTTCTCAAACGGACATGTACTAAGCGGGAGCTCTTGAGCCTCATAGGTCATCTGAACTTTGCCTCACGGGTTGTCCTACCTGGCAGGTCCTTTATTTCCTATCTCATTTTCTTGGCTTCTTCGGTCTCTCAGCTGTGGCATCATATCAATATTTTCGCCCCTTGCCGCCAAGAACTGCAGATGTGGGAAAGTTTTCTGTCTAAGTGGAACGTAGTCTCCTTTTTTCTTAATTCAAAGTCCATTTCTTCTGATGACCTTTCATTGTTCACCGACGCTACCCCGACTATTGTGTTCGGGGGTTATTTCGACCCTCATTGGTTCCAGTCTGAGTGGCCGGCAACGCTGGATTCTCTGACCGCTTCCGGATTTTTGACGGTGTAACTTTTGACGGTGCAAAATGTCGGCACCATACAACTAGATCCGTTAAATGGTGTACGTGTTGCAAAGTTTGCTAAGCACCACATATTTGACACATCATTGTGAAATTTTTTTGTGATACATTTGCGACATGTTTGGTGGATATGATTGAGCAATGTATTGAGATGGTCACCAGTGTTTACATTAGCTCTCTTGACAGGCAGACTTTTCGTGACAGACATTTACAGCATGTGCCCCTTGATTTCCATGATGTTTTCGTGTACTGTCTACATGTACATGAGATGTGTAGGGTATTCAGTCGTCTCCATTTCAACACAAACCCTTGTGATTTAATGATTGAATATGGCGAATGCAAATGTAAGAAGGCATTTGTCTGAAGCAGAAATGTGGTGGGCTGTAGGGATGGTGGAACAAGGGGCTACCCATCGTCAGGTTGGTGAAGCCCTTGGTGCACCATACGGTGATCACCAGAGCCTGGGCAAGATTTCAGCAGCATGGCACATTAGTCAGACGACATGGTGGTGGCAGAGACATGGAAACATCTGCAGCTAAAGACCGGTTTTGGATCATTCAGGACCGTAGGAACCGCTTTGACACAGCAACCCAGCTTCGCAGTGACCTTCAGAGTGCATCTGGGGAAAATGTTTCGACGTAGACTATCCGAGCAAGGTTGCACGAAGGTGGTCTCCGATCGAGAGGATCATGTATTCGCATTCAGCTGTCCCAGAACCACCGCCAGGCACGATATGAATGGGCCATGCATTACGTTGGATGGACCAGAGAAGATTGACGACCTGTCCTTTTTACAGATGAGTCAAGGTACTGCCTAGACAACACACAGGCTTTCTAGGGTATGGAGAAGACCGGGAGAGCGATTCCATGCAGCCAGCATTGCAGAGCATAACCGCTATGGTGGAGGGTCAATAATGGTCTGTGGCGGCATCAGCGGGGATGGACGTACATAGCTCTGTGTCTTTGGCCGTGGTACATTGCCCGCACAGCGGTATATTGATGAGATCATGGATCATCAGATTGTATGCAGGTGCAATGGGTAATAGATTCATTATGATGGGCGATAATGCCCGTCCTCATTTTGCCCATGCTATCCGGGAGTGCCGACAGAGGGAGGGGATTGACAGTATGGACTGGCCAGCAAGACCCCCTGACCTAGTCCAATCGAATATGTCTGGAATGAGTTGCAGCTTTCAATCTTAGTCCGTCCAGTCCAACCAAGAAGTGTCCAGGAGCTTGGTGCCATGCTGGTCCAAGAATGGAACATCATCCCACAAAGGACCATCTGGAACCTGATTGGGAGCATGTGAAGGCGTTGTCAAGCTGTAATTAAAAATAATGGATTTCATACTCGATATTGAACCCATACCAGTTCGCTCCGTCAACTTTTTGACAAATTTGGAAAATTTCCTCTTTTACCAATAACATCCACTTTCCATGGTTATCGTATTCAAAAGCTGAAAAATAATGTCAAACACAAACAGAATCTTAATTTCTGTGCGTAAATCATTAAAGATATAATTAAATATAATATATATATACTTTTCATAACAATTTTTCAACTAAAACGTAAAACAGGTAGTTGGATATACTTGGTGCTTAGAAAACTTTGAGTTGTATAGTATGCTATGGTATGTATAGTGATATATACAAACACAGGACTCTGTTTATATAGTATGGGTGTGTGACGGAAAATTAATGGGAAAGTCAAGTTTTCTTGAAGGTTTTTTTTCCGCGAAACGATTGACGTTGCTATTGATGTTGCGACGTCATGATGCGCACGCGACGTCATAGAGACGTTCACCACTGTTGTGCACTTTTCAATCTGACATAACGTTGTTTGGGTCAGAGGTGTCGGGCTTCACGTTGGGGGGAGGGAGTGATATGATAGTAGTGGTATATATCCATGTAGGTCCCCTGTTAGCCCTTGGTACTACAAATCGACCTTTGTATTATTCCATTACTGGTATAGGTAGTATGAAATTCCAGACCAGCCGGTATTATACTAGGTTGTTTAGAACAAGAGTAAAAGATTAATGACCTGTTGGTCTATTATCCCTTAAGTTCTACTATCCTATTACCTGGGTCCCGGGACGGGGGTGGGGTGGTATTGGTAGTGCGAAAAACGGACTATTATAAAAATGAAGTTTGCCTTTGTGGTGGTTTGGCAATTGAGGTCTGATACGGGGGGGGGGGGGGGGGGGGTGGCTGGTGAGTTGGGGGCTAGTGGGGATTTTCGGAAATTAAACGTAGAGCTTGTTTGGGCACTATTGTGGGTGGGGAACGTGTTTGCTCAAGTTGAACTGGTGTGGTTTGGCTCCCGAATTCCCGAAAAAGCCTTTAGGTATCTTACTTCCAACAGTGCATCACGACGTCATGGCTCCTATATGGCTCATACATGGCTCATATTCCTATAGGCGTAATCTATCATAGATAACAAAAGGCCTTTCAACATTCAATACATTTTATTCTGTACAACATATAACAATATTATTGCAATATACACAACTAAGTAATGACGTGTAACACATATATGTGAATTTTTCACATCAAGAGTGCAGAGACAAAACAGCTGATGTCAGAGGGCATCAATGTCTATATAACCAGTGGTTTGGTTGAGGTTCCATCATCTTGAACTTCTCTTTTCGGGGAAAAATATGGCAGTCCATCTGGATCTGGCTATAAGTGTACATGTGATTATAGTTCACCACAAATCCACGGTTAACTCCTGTTCCACTCTGTTGCGTTTTCAACACTTGCAGATATTTGTTCTTCGTCAGATCGTTTTGACGTCTATTTATTCCTTTGGAACTAAACTTGTTACTCGGGCAGAAACAGTAGTAGGTTTTGCTACAGAAACCCACGATTCCATCTCCGCTCCATTCAACCTTGAAAAAGCCAGGTGTTCTTTTATCGAATGCTTTCCGGTCGATGCAGCACGGCCCCATAGCTGACCATATATCGCCTCTAAGTTTGGTTTTAACAAAGTCTTCTCTGTGCTCATTGCATGATTTTGACGGCAGCCATTGATGATAATGTCTATAAACCTGTTCTTTCTTTTCCAGTTTTATTACTTCTTCCAGAGATGATTTGGAGAATGATATGTATCCCGAATCTGTATCCATGAGGCAGTACTGAAAATCACGTCTATCCACAAATGTATCAATGAAATCATAATAAAACTGCAACTTCTTCATCTTTGCATATTCGTACACGAAGACACAACTCGTATAGTGTTTCGTTCAAAGGGTTCATTTGTCGGAAGTGTACACTGTTTATTAAGAGGGAAGCTTCGTCGTCATTGCAGTAAATGATGGTTCTGTGTTTTTTTTTTAGGTTACTGTCTTTCCGTATCCACTATTCCCAATGAGTTTCATTGGGTCAGCAACTATTGCCTTATCTGGATTCCGATCACCGTTTCTTCGGGACTGTGATATCTCTTCTCCAAATTTCTTGATGCACGCTTTTGGTTCATACTGTATGACTTGGTAAATTTGTGTAACTTCGAGGCCGTGATCGAGGTACCATTTCAGGAGTGGCGTTGCAAGCAATATCTTCTTCGCATGATAACCCCCGATTAAACTTCTTGTCGGCTTACTCATGACGTTGTTTTTCACAGCAAACTTTCTCATGTGATCTCCGATGTCTTTTGTACTAATGGTGGTATTTTTAAAGATGGGTGTCATTTCTTCAAAGTGGTGTCTGAGATGGTCTGGAACATGAATGTCACGCTGAACTAATCCGAACAGATTGCCCGAAATCACATGCGGCGTTACTTCACTCTCGCCCATTGTCCCTGTTAACGTGTGGTCTTTTCTCATTTTCAACCACTGACATTCCCAAATTTGAACAAGTTTGTATCCTTGATCGGTAATGTATTTGTAGTTCTTGGTAGTCTCTTTGTTAAGTTCTTCCATTTATTTTTCTCGAACATTGTTGAAAAGAATTTCTTCGCCATTTCATTTTGTTTTTCGTCGACAATTGTGGCCATGCCAGAAACAGCCCTGACATTGGTAGGCAGTCTGCGTTTCTTTACACCAGCCGTCTACGGACAGATGTCTCCTTCCAATCTTTTCCTCTTCTCCATTGAAATGATGACGGATTTCAAGACTGTCTCTTGTGGAGATATAGTTTAACCACTGTAGCGCCATTCTGCCATACCTGTGAGAATACTCCGGTTTAAAACCATTCTCTTTACGTCTGCTGATGTGCATTCCAGTTGGCATCTCTTGCATTAAACACCACAAGTAAAGTGCGTTGGCGTCATAACCAACTACACCTCCACATGTTTTAGCTTCCTCTGCATACTGAATAGCTCTAATTTTTGTTAATCCTTTTTCAAGATGTCGGTCGAAAATTATTGAAGGACCTCCTACGATGTTGTCTTTTACCCGGTGATGTATATCTTTGTTCATCTCGTTAATAATGGTAAAACGGGTGTCAGTGTCGATCGTGTTGAACAAATACTTCAATGTCAGTCCGGGTATACTTATTCCGTCTTTCATCATATCAATCCCATGCTCTTTGTAATAGGCAACTTGTATCTCTAGTCCTTCTAGGAATGGCTGGACATTACGATTGTTGTACCAGATGAGAAAATCGCGAAAGGGGTTCATCTTGTGGTCTTTCCATACTTGCCGGCAGTAGATGTATTCTTCTTTAGATACATTTTCCCTTTTGAGTGAACTGTAAAATGTGCCGTAGTCCGGTAAGTTGTCTTGTTCCAGTTTCTTCAGATCATCAATCCACTCGTATGGCAGATAACCTTTCGTCACTGAACATCCGAAGGCTCTGAGGAATTTATCAAAAACCGGGTACCAGATAATTCACAGTCTCTCGGAATTTGAACTGTCCTGTTTTAATGCACAAGAAATTGTTGTTTCTCGTCACGGTGAATCCAATATCCCGCTTTCTTTTCAACAAAGTGAGTAGCTCGCACTTCACAACATTGAAATCAAACTTTCCGGAGGTGAATCCCACAGCCGGCATTTCTTTCAGATACGCATCAAACCGGTTATGTAGTTCCTCCAAGTGATGTGATCTGGAATGTCCTTCTTCATTTAACAATGGGTCGCACTTCGGTGTTCCTGTGATCTTTGTATTCTGGACATCAAAGTAAGGTTGATATTCTGACTTTAACAGAGTATAGGCCCGGTTTGAAATGTGTTCCAAGTAATTCATCATACGGCTCACCAGTTCTTGTACATTTCCATCCGTAATAAAGCAAACTGGTTCTTTGAATCCTGGTACATTGCTGCACACACTTACGCTCAATGGAACGTGTCGGGCTTCCCAGGTCAGTTTGTCACTTTTTAAAGGTATATTAGTTGTGTCGAAATAGCATTCGAAGTCAAAGGTTGCTCGGTATGGGTAATATCTATTTTCATCTGGAATTGAGATGCCTTCATCTTCACAGAGTTCAAAAATTGTTTTCAGAAGATACTTCATTTGTACATGTTCTCTCGTGGCGTTGCTTGGACCACGCAGACTTCCACAATTTGCCACAGGTAAATGACTTCAGTAATGATTGGTGTCTCTGGTGTAACTGAAATGTGCTTCATGAATGTTGACATACATTGTCTCATTAAAACGGCAGAGTGATCGTCGAACTAGACAAGCATTTGTTTCTCTATCTTCATTGAGCTGCAACTGACAAATGTTGATGTTCAGTTTGAATAAATTCTCTATTTCAGACAACTGGCTGAGATTCACTCCTTTAAAGGTTTCTGAGTCTTCATCAGGATATTGTCAGAGCAGGTGTTTAGTTTCAGTGTTTAAGGTGTGACGGGTGGTCCCTCTCGAAAGGGCTAAGCTTCTGAATAAACAAAGGTTATCGACGTACTTGAAGTTATGGTGTTCGTCCTTCACTAAAGCAATTATGGCCGGATTATCCATGATGTACGCAGGTAAATCCCCTGCGCCCCCAATTGGATGATCTCTGATTTTATTGATATAGAATGTTATGTTGGTCACTTTATATACAATCCACTTAGAATCTCGTCGCTGTTGTCTCGCCCACTCCAGAACATCTTCTTGCGAAACATCTCGCATAAACCTTTCAAAATCTTCATGGTTCGAAACAAGACGTGGTGTATTCAAGAATCTGGCATTTCCATGGGATGCGTGGTAGTATCGGAGGACAAAAGTTTCATTATTTCGTAAGATGAATCCGTAGCTCAGGTTGATTTTGAACTTCCATTCTTGTTGTTGAAAAATTGTTCTGTAATTTCACTGGCCATAATGTTATGTCGACTATCTTGATGCGAAAATTGTATGTGTCGTGAAGTTTTCTATTTGTAATATGTTGGGTCCGAATAATATTCCAGTTCACTTTGTAAAGAGCATTCACCTCATTACATTCCTCTTCGTCAAGTAGTTCAGATGAAAACACTACTGGATCGCACTCCATGATTGATGTTCTGGATTTCTTCTTCTTTCCACTTGATTGCTGTTGGTCGCCATTCGATTTTCGTTTTTAGTCTGCTCTCTTGTCGGATTGGTGAGCTGCTTACATATGTACACTGGTTTGAGGCAGTTCACTGAATTTCCTTCGGCGGTTTTCGCATTTCACCAAGTGGTGCTTAAGATCTTCATTCCTGGAATACTTCATGTTGCAGTTGTGGCATCCATATATCTTCTTCTTCATATGTACACTTCTCACATGTCGCTCCAAGTTGCTTCTGTGTAAAAATATTTGTTTACACTGTTCGCATTCTAATGAAGTCAGTGTCTTTTCAGAATCTCTTTTATTAAACTTTCTCTGTAGATTTATTGGTGCACATTCCGTCTTCTTGTCTTCTTTTCCCTTAGTATGGTACTAGTGCTCTGTTTTCAGATGCAGCCGATAGAGTATGAGATTGCTGAAGTTTCGCTGGCAGTCTTCGCAATTCCATTGACTTCTACATTTCTCTAAGTGGTGCTTCAGGTCTTCTTTCCGAGCGACTTTCTTGTGGCACCTCTGGCATTCGTGTCTTATTTCTTCTAGGTGTACAGTCCTTACATGTCTCTCCATGCTGCTTTTTCTGGTGAACGATTTTTCACACTGGTGGTACAGGAATGAGGCTGGGGGCATCTTACCTGCGCTGTCGATATCTCTTGTCTGAAATTATAGAAGAAAATTTCAAATTTGCAGAGCTTCTCACTGACGCTGTGCTCACTTCGGCGGCTGGATGGCGAATTACTGAGTACGCGGTGTGCATAGTCTTTTATACCTTCTAGAAGCCACGCTACCCACGTTAACAACGACAATGGTGTTGAAACACCACCCCTCCCCGACTTGTCCTATACTTAAAAATACAGTCAGTCAGTACAATTGATGCATCATGTAAAATATCAGGCCACGCCTTTTTATTAGTCCAGTGAGATGTCCTTGAATTTTACTTCAGGATATAATAAGATCATTCCGATGAAGTACACTGGGGTTTCAATCAAGGTGAAAGTGTTGGAGTTCAAACAGAATGCCCGTGGAATGCTGACTTTGATCACTGGCTTTTTAATATAAGACTTCAAATAAACAATAAAATGTCTATTACACGTAACTTACCCTGTATATGTTATCCAAATACCCTTGTAGCATCTCGATTGGGCCAATAACTGATATCTCTTGATAGTGTCGTAAGGTTTCTTTCAACTGAAAGTAATGAAGGAAATTACTTAAAATTTTCAGGGCGACTTTTAGACGATACGTCTACTTCGACAGCACGATGTGTCATTCATTCTAATTTTCGTGAATAACATTCACCACCCCCTACCCCCCCCCCCCCCCCAAAAAAAAGTTGTCTTGTATATAAAAATGAAGTCAGTCGGTACAATTGTTGCGTCATGTGAAATACCAAGGCACGGCTTTTTATCAGGCCAGTGAGATGTCCTTGAAATTTACTTCAGGGTACAATCAGCTCATTTCCCTAAAACACACTAGGGTTCCAGTCAAAGTGGAAGTGCCTGAACTTCAAAGAGAGTGCCTGTGGAATGCTGACTTCGATAACGTAATATAAAACTTCAATTAAACAACTTGCCAACTATATGTAACTTACCTTGGATATGTTATCAAAATCTCATGGTAGCAGTTCGATCGCACTCAACAACTGATATCTCTTGGTCGTGTTGGAAGGTTTCTTTTAACTGAAAGTAATGAAAAAAATTACTAATTTTCAGGGTGACTGTTAGACGATAGGTACACTTCGACAGCTCGATACGCTATTCATTTTAATTTCGGTCAATAGCATTCAAGACCCCCACCCTACCCCCACCGACTTGTCTTATACATAAAATGCAGTCAATCTGCACAATTGATGCATCATTTGAAATACCAAACCAGGGCTTTTTTTATCCGTCCTGTGACATGTCCTTGAATTTTACTGAAGGGTATAATCAGCTCATTCCGCTGAAATTCACAAGGGTTCCAATCAAAGCGGAAGTGCCTGGAATTCAAATGGAATACCCGTGGAAAGCTGATCTTGCTCACTGGGCGGGACAGAAAGGTGTGCAATCTGTTATAAGTTGAAAAGACAGAGCTTAGCTTGTTTTTTCAAGTTTATGGACTGTCGAATTTTTATATTTCTTCTGAATATTCCCAATATTCACTCAAAACCGTTTCTGCGACGACTTAATATAGGAATCTGTAAATATACCCCAAAGGTATGCTGTTGTGTTCTCGAAACATTACGCATGAAGAAAATTCGGAAATTGAGAAGTATCGAAATTTGTACATTGTTTTCGCAAATAATCGTACTTGTGTAGATATTGGTTGCAAACAGCTTGTGATATAATGAAAAAGCACGAGGGAGCACACCGAAACTCTAAAATATAATGGTTGGATCTCATCTACACAATAACGTTAGCTTCCGTTATCTTGCTTTTCCTTCAGACTTTCCGAAATAATAATTCGCGGGTCGGTGGCTGAGAGCAGCTGTAACGTCGCATGTTGGCTACAAAGTCTATATACTAAGCTTCTAATATTTTCCCTAAACTAGGTTGTCAATTTTTGTCCTAGTGGAATGTCCATCGCGTTGATATTTCGAGAGAAACAGACATTCTTTCACGTGTTGCCGACGAATTGTACTCCGTCTGTACTGCAGCATATTGTTACGGTCCTATTCAAGTTACGCAGTCTTTTAGGACATATCTATAATGTACAAGAACTGGTGAGCCGTAAGATGAATTACTTGGAACAAATTTCAAACTGGGCCTATACTTTGTTAAAGTCAGAATATCAACCTTACTTTGATGTTCTCAATACAAAGATCCTAGAAATACTGAAGAGCGACACATTGTTAAATGAAGAAGGCCATTCCAGATCACATCCTTTGGAGGAACTACATAACCGGTTTGATGCGTATCTGAAAGAAATGCTGGTTGTGGGATTCAGCTCCGGAAAGTATGATTTCAACGTTGTGAGGTGCGAGCTACTCATTTTCTTGAAAACAAAACAGGATATTGGATTCACCGTGAAGAGAAACAATTTTTTGTGCATTAAAACAGGACAGATCAAATTCCTAGACATTGTGAATTATCCTGCACCTGGTTTTTCATATGATAAATTTCTCAGAGCCTTCGGATGTTCAGTGACAAAAGGTTATCTGGCATACGAGTGGATTGATGATTTGAAGAAACTGGAAAAAGACAACTTACCAGACTATGGCACATTATACAGTTCACTCAAAAGGGAAAATATATCTTAAGAAGAATAAATCTACTGTCAGCAAGTAGGGAAATACCACAACATGAACATCTTTGACGATTTTCTTATCTGGTACAACAATCGTGATGTCCAGCCATTCCTAAAAGCACCAGAGAAACAAATTGCCTTCTACAAAGAGCACGGGATTGATATGATGAAAGATGAAATAAGTGTACCCGGACTGACTTTGAAGTATTTGTTCAACACGATCGACAATGACACCCATTTTACCATTTTCAACGAGAAGAACAAAGATATACATCATCTGGTAAAAGACAACATCGCTGGAGGTCCTTCAATAAATTTCGACCGACATCAAGAAAAAAGATTAACAAAAATCAGAGCTATTCAGTATGGAGAGGAAGCTAAAACGTGTGGAGGTGTAGTTGGTTATGACGCCAACGCACTTTACTTATGATGTTTAATGCAAGAGATGCTAACTGGAATGCACATAAGAAGACGTAAAGAGCATGGTTTTAAACCGGAGAAGAGAAAAAGATTGGAAGGAGACATCTGTCCATAGTCGGCTGGTGTAAAGAAACGCAGACTGTCTACCAATGTCAGGGCTGTTTCTGGCATGGCCACAATTGTCGACTAAACACAAAAAGAAATGGCGAAGCAATTCTTTTCAACAATGTTCGAGAAAAACAAATGGAAGAACTTAACAAAGAGACTACCAAGAACTCCAAATACATTACCGATCAAGGATACAAACTTGTTCAAATTTGGAAATGTCAGTGGTTGAAAATGAGAAAACACCCTGTGGTAAAACGTTGCCTGGAGAAACCTGAGAGCCACACGTTAACAGGGACAATGAACGAGAGTGAAGTAACGCCGCATGTGATTTCGGGCAATCTGTTCGGGTTAGTTGAGCGTGACATTCATGTTCCAGACCATCTCAGACACCACTTTGAAGAAATGACACCCATCTTTAAAAATACCAAATTTGGGAATGTCAGTGGTTGAAAATGAGAAAACACCCTGTGGTAAAACGTTGCCTGGAGAAACCTGAGAGCCACACGTTAACAGGGACAATGAACGAGAGTGAAGTAACGCCGCATGTGATTTCGGGCAATCTGTTCGGGTTAGTTGAGCGTGACATTCATGTTCCAGACCATCTCAGACACCACTTTGAAGAAATGACACCCATCTTTAAAAATACCACCATCAATACAGAAGATATCGGAGATCACATGAGAAAGTTTGCTGTGAAAAATAACGCCATGAGCAAGCCGACAAGAAGTTTAATCGGGAGTTACGAAGAAGATATTGCTCGCAATGCCACTCCTGAAATGGTACCTTGATCACGGCCTCGAAGTTACGCAAATTTACCAAGTCATACAGTGTAAACCGAAGGCGTGCTTCAAGACATTTGGAGAAGAAGTATCACAGTCCCGAAGAGACGGTGATCGGAATCCAGATAAGGCAATGGTTGCTGACACAATGAAACTCATTGGGAATAGTGGATACAGGAAAGACAGTAACCAACAAAGAAAAATACAGAACTATCATTTACTGAAATGACGACGAAGCTTCTCGCTTAATAAACAGTGTGCACTTCCGACAAATGAACCCCTTGAGCGAAACACAATACAAGTTGGAAATGAATAAAAACCGGATAAAGATGAACTGACCACTTCATATCGGCTTCTTCGTGTACTAATATGCAAAGATGAAGATGTTGCAGTTTTACTATGATTTCATTGATACATTTGTGGATGGACGTGATTTTCAGTACTGCCTCATGAATACAGATTCTGGATATATCTCATTCTACAAATCATCTCTGGAAGAAGTAATAGAACTGGAAAAAAGAACCGTTTTATAGAGATTATCATCAATGGCTGCCGTCAAAATCATGCAATGAGCACAGAGAAGACTTTATTCAAACCAAACTTAGAGGCGATATATGGTCAACTAAGGGGGCCGGGCTGCAGCGATCGGAAAACATCCGATAAAAGAACACCTGGCCTTTTCAAGGTTGAATGGAGCGGAGATGAAATCGTTGGTCCCTGTAGCCAAAACCCACTACTGTTTCGGTCCGAGTAACAAGTTTAGTTGCATAGGAATAAATAAACGTTAAAACGATATGACGAAGAACAAATATCTGCAAGTGTTGAAAATGCAACAGACTGGAACAGGAGTTAACCGTGGATTTGTGGTGAACAATAATCACATATACCCTTATAGCCAGATCAAAGATGGACTGCCATATTTTTCCTCGAAAAGAAAAGTTCAAGAAGGTGGAACCTCAACCAAACCACTGGATATATAGACATTGATGTACTCTGACATCATCTGTTTTGTCTCTGCACTCTTGATGTGAAAAAATCATATATATGTGTTTCACATCATTAATTGGCTGTGTTTATTGTAATATTATTGTTATATGTTGTACAGAATAAAATGTATTGAATGTTGATAGGCCTTCCGATGTCTATTATATAGGACGCCAATAGAAATAGGAGCCATGTAGGAGCCATATAGGAGCCATAAAGTCGTGATGTAGTGTTGGAAGTAAGAGGCCTAAAGGCTTTCGGGAGCCAAACCACACCAGTTCAACTTGAGTAAACACGCCCTCACCCCCAATAGTTCCAAAACAAGCTCTACGTTTAATTTCCGAAAATCCCCACTAGCCCCCAATCCATCAGCCCCCCACCCCCCAAATCAGGCCTTAATTGCCAAACCACCACAAAGGCTAACCTCATTTCCATAGTAGTCCGTTATCACACTACCAATACCACCCCACCCACTCCGTACCGAGACGCAGCTAATAGGATAGTAGAACGTGAGGGATAATAGACCAACAGGTCGTTAATCCTTTAGTATTGTTCTAAACAACCTAGTATAGTACCGCCTGGTCTGGAATTCCATACTACTTATACCAGTAATGGAATAATACAAAGGTCGATTAGTAGTACCAAGGTCTAACAGGGGACCTACTTGGATATATACCACTACTACTATATCACCCCCTCCCCCGAACGAGAAGACCGACACCCCTGACCCGGACAACCTTATGTCAGATTGTCCCTCCCCCGAACGAGAAGACCGACACCCCTGACCCGGACAACCTTATATCAGATTGTATAGTGCACAACGACAGCGGTCAACATCTCTATGACGTCGCGTGCGTATCATGACGTCACGACGTCAATAGCAACGTCAACCGTTTCGCGGAAAAAACACCTTCAAGAAAACTCGACTTTTCCATTAATTTTCCATCACACACCCATACTATATACACAAAGCCCTGCATTTACATATATCACTATACATACCATAGCATACTATATATGCAGTGCGTACACTATTTATCGGATCTAGATGTATGGTGCCGACATTTTGCACCGGCAAAAAGCCGGTTCCTATGGGAATTTATCACTTGCTGCACCGGAAAATCCGGGTAATGGGGGGGGGGGGGGGGGCGAAAACTTCCAGCTATACTACTGGCGGCGGCTATGCTGTGGGGCCATCTCTGGACCAAAAAAAACGAATTGTTTTCATTTGCGACAATGCGGCCTCAGTCCAGATTCTGCGCAAGGGCCGATAACGGGTTCCCATCATCATGACATTAATGCGTTGTTTAATTTGGTGCGCTTTGCACCATACATTCATGTTTTATTCCTTACATATCATCACAACAAAATAGCTGACAACTTTTCTCGTTCTGATTTACAGGAGTTCCGTCGATGGGCCCAAGAAGCCGGTCCTGAGCCACGGACGTGCCCTCCACGGGACGAAGTTATGGCCGTCTGTAGGATATTCTACATTCTCTATGGAATGGTTCCCTTTCCACCCAGACACGCCCGTCATTATGCCACAGGATCAGATTGGTTGCTTCGGTTTACCTCCAAGTATCATCTTCCCAGATATGGCTCTTCACATTTTTCTGTACTCTCTGAACTATCATTGCTACATTTTGTAGTGTTTTGCCATGCTGAGCATCACTTGGCCTATTCTACTATTAAGTCGTACCTGGCGGGCATCCGCTTCTGTAAACTTTCTCCTGGTTTTCCGAACAACCTAGTGGGACTCCTTTGCCATGATTGCAAATTATTCTCACTTCTCTTTGAAAATTGACCCACCCATGTCTTCGTACTCGGCTCCCCATCACATTTCCGGTTTTAAAACTACTCATGTAACACTTGCAGCCTCCACGTTTTTTGGCGCTTATTCCTGCTCTTTATTCCAAGCCGCCTTCTCGGTGGGCCTTTTCGGTTTCCTTCGATGCGGAGAATTTACCACCCCTCGCTCACATTTGATCCGTCTGTTCATCTTTGTTTAGATGTTTTCCTTCATCCGTCCGGCCACATGGCAATATTACATCTCAAACATTCCAAACCCGACCCGTTCCGACGTGGTGTCCACATTAAATTCTTTGTCCTGCCAGAACTACGCCCCGTTTCCTTTTTGTGTCGCTGGGTCAGGGTTCGGTTGCAGGCTGGGGCTCATATCCGTGACCCGCTGTTTTGACTGAACATTTCCACCCAATAAGAAGGGCCTGTTTCAGTCAACATTTGCGACTCTTGCTCCAGCTTTCAGGCTTCAACCCTGCTAATGTCTCCGGGCATAGCTTTCGTATAGGCACCGCGTCTTCTGCTTGCAAGGCTCGTTTAGAAGATTATCTCATTAAAACTCTTAAGGGTTGGTCCCCCGACTGTTACACAACCTATATCCGTACACCCGATGACGTCTTGCGCCAGGCTCAATTTGCCCTCACCACCCGAACAATCTCTTTGCGCCGTAATCATCTTTATTCCTCCCTCTGGGTTAGTTTGGCTCATGTGGTGGTGGAGGTGGTGGTAGGAGGGGGGGGGGGGTGGTGTAGAGTGTCCGTGTCACTCTTCCGAGCACTGTCCGCCATTGAGTTGCTTTCGAAGTGTCTGCACCACGGGCTCCTCTCTAGTTTGTTCTTTCCCCATTGCTTTCATTCCCCCATATCACTGCCTCCCCGTATTTCATAATTCTATGTTCTTTCTGATGTGACCGCCGATGGTGGATACGTCCCCTTCTTGGGGGCTGTCCGCTGGTACCAGCACCGTTTGGGCCGTTCGTTTCACTTGAGCCCCATTCAGTATCCGTTTTCTAGGTTATTTAACAGGGCAATTAGACATTGTACATTTTAGTGACCCACTTGCGGACGCATAAATGTCATTGCCTAAAGCCATAAACAGTAGTAAGGATGCAGTGTTTCTCCGTGTAATCTGGGTCAAGCGCTTCAGCCGGACTGCTATCAACTAAACTTACTTGACACAACAAATGATCCTCATTTCGCGGTGCACATTCATCCAGATAATGGTACCAGCTGCTGAGACCCATTTAAGCCATATCAGGCAATTATAGTTTTTGCATTGGAAATACATGAAGAATTAAGAGATCGACAATGACAATTGCGGTTTCATTACTCACGCTAACAAAAGTTTTTGCATGTAAGCGAGGTTTGAGAAATAATGAAATCGAAATTTCCTGTAGCGTGGCTTTATGGTGATTAAATAAATTGTAGGGAAATGGTACCATTTCCTGTAGTTTATGTACTCAGAATATTGGCGCAGGTAAATGATTTTAGGAGCATAAATTAAATGGTTAATCGCCGAGCTGGTTGTTATCCGCACAGTCTTTAGATCACCACATGACACAATTCACCTTAGAAGGGGAATATTACGATCTATACCGTGAAACAGTTCAGATTGAAAGCAAAATAAAACTGAAATACCTTACTTTTCCGTAACCCTAGATAGCTGCTATGTACAGAGTCCCACCGTCCCAGCTGAAAAACAACTGGTGAAATTCGGTACATAACAGTGTTAACTGGTTGATGGTTATTTTATTTTTAATGGTATGAATTTGTTCATCAAAATAAGTTTATTACAAATTACTGGCCCTGAGGTCATTCTTCAATAATTTGAAATGAAACACCTTTATGTAAACCAAATATTATTTGCATTTGACTATATATGAAACATGGGCAGGTGGGGGGGGGGGGGGGGTGGGTCGGTGGCTCATTTGGTAGATAGAGGTGTAGGTTCCAAGTCGATGATAGGTCTTCAGTTCGAATCCCTCCTGCGGCAACCGTGGGGGTACGGTGGCGTTGTGTGCAGAGGCGTACTGCACGTCGATGATACACTTGTCTTCAACCAATGCTAACCTTGCTTGTGTGGAGTTAATATGTTGTGGAGCCTGACAGTTGCTCGCCGTTGCTTGGTGGTTCTCTTCGGGTACTCCCGCTTCCTCCACCCGTAAAACTTTCCGAGACGAGGTGACCCTGGCTGTCGAAAGTGTCGTTAAACATAATAAATAAATAAATAAATAAATAAATAAATAAATAAATAAATAAATAAATAAATATCAGCAAGAAAGATGTTGGCTTACACTCAACCGGTTAATAATACTGCGTGTTACAAATAAATGGTATTATTTGAATTCATTCGAATTCAAATGATGTAATTGTCAACTGTGATACCAGAATTGCAGGCGCTCAATGCATGTAGTCATCTTATGTTTCACTACGCTGCATTTCATTGGAGATCGAATCCTTAGTTACAATACACCAGTTAGCGCCATCTGGCTGAGTTTATTCACTTCTTGAAACGTGTTGATTGGGACTGGTTGTCTCAGTTTGAATTGAACTTTTTCTAAATACATTACATTTCCTCAACAATAAACAAGACATGATATGTAATAGATATACCACACTTTTTGTGATGTATGGCGAGATAATTGTACAGTTTGCAGGTGTCCTGTGGTATTGGACGAGGCCGTAGGCCGAGTCCAATAGCACATGACTCCTGCAAACTGTACAATTATCTCGCCATACATCACAAAAAGTGGGAGCGCGGTGGCTCAGTTGGTAGAGGTGCAGGCTGCAAGCCGAGAGGTCCTCGGTTCGAATCCCACCTGCGGCAACCGCGTTGTGTCCTTGGGCAAGACACTTCATCTCCATTGCCCGCGTGGGGGCACGATGACGCCGTGTACTAAGGCGTACTGCACGTCGATGGTGCGCATGTCTTCAACCAATCTAACCCTACCTGTGCTGCAGTGCGGAGTTACGATGTTGGGGAGCTGGCAGCTGCTCGTCGTTGCTCGGTGGTTCTCTCCGGGTACTCCGGCTTCCTCCACCCATAAAACTGTCACGGTCATGATTAGCCATTGTGCATAAATATGTGACCTTAAAAACACCAATAAATAAATAATCACAAAAAGTGTAGTATATCTATTTTAATCCACAGCCCTTTCCTATTTAGGAATGTCAACAAAAAAAATTGGCTTAATTTATTTTAAGTGAAAATATGGTCAAAATGCATTTTACAATTACTTATCGCCCCCCAAAATTAAATGGATATATCTCATTGTTACTTATGTGAAACGTCCACTGAATATATAATAGATATGTAAAGTGTAAGTGTGACAGTACGATTGATATAAACTGAACACGCATCACATCGTCATCCGTGCGAGTGATTGTGTGAGCAATGTGATATCCCAATTGCAAATTTAATAATATTCGCGAGTTAACAACTGTGTACACACAAATTTTAAAGTATCTATTTCTAAACCCATATTTTTAACAAATATTCGATATCTGAAGAGTGGAATCATGTGGAATGGCGATGACGGGGAAGATTTTTTATTGAGTCAGGCAGTAGAAGATGCTGAAAACAAAACAATTTGGCATACCGGTGAAATAGACGATTTAACACTTTCGCAAATACAAGTTCAACAATTGCCAAACGACAAAACGATCGACAAAAGAGAGAGAGACACACACAGAGACAGAGGGAACGAGATATATATATATATATATATATATATATATATATATATATATATATATATATATATATATATATATATATATATATACCATGCCAAAATAATATTTAAGGGTTGTGAGTGGAAGGGGTGGGAGGGGGCGGGCTTACAATGCTCTTGGGTCGTGGAAGAAATGGGGTACACATGCTGTTTACTCCTAAAGTATGATCAAAGATACCTCGTATGATTTATCTAAAACGTGCAAACAATTCACAAAATAATTAACCCTTTACACAACGCGGTTAGAAGATGTTTAAACTAATTCTCAAATTTTGTCTTAAAAACATAACTTATTGCCCCTCATTGGAACGAGTTCAATAAGGTCGTTCTAATGATGGACCATAATCTATATTTCTAAGACAACAATTCAAAAAATAATAACAGTTTAATGAAGATGTAATGGATATAGCGCTGTGTGGTGTTTGGCGTTAAGTTGGGTAAAGAGTTAACATGTTTCTTCACCAGGACGAAACAATCTTCACCTGTTTGGTGAATTGGTCAGAAAAGTAGCAAACAATGCATTTTCTTTCTCAGAGTAGAATGTTTTAGTTCCAAAAATAGCTTTGGGCACCATGTCAGACGCGGAGGTTCGTAGGCTACCAATAACAAATATCAGTGTGCTAGTTCCCTTCTATGGCCGTTCCTCCGAGTGCACAATCTTCTTACACACCTGTTGTAAACAATCACTCTCCCCCCCCCCCCCCCACCCCCACCACACGCACACTCCCATAACCGAGCGCATCAAATATTTTCTGAATGTGTGAAAATTAACGATAAAGCGATATAAACAGGACTGGAAGATTTTCCTCTCTTCAATGTTTGCAACACTCGCGACAATGTCTTTCTGTGTTTATCAATCTCACTTAACTCAACAAACAATGGTCTTTTGTCTAGCTATTTGTACCGTCCAAATATCTGAAACGATACAAATATCTGGGCTTATCACCTTTTACAGTACATTATGCCGATATATTTGTACGATAAAACATCAACAGAACAAAGGAAAAGTGACGTAGCTGTGGATTAACCCTTTACCCAACGTAACGGCCAAAAACGGCCAGCGCTATTCTCAAAAATCGCCAGTTAATTTTCATTATTTTTTTCATTTTTTGTCTCAAAAACATAGGTTATGACCCCTCGTTGGAACGAGCTCATCGAGCTCGTTCCAACGAGGGGTCATAACCTATGTTTTTGCGACAAAAAATGAAAAAAATTAGTTATTCAAGAATTATTTTTGCAAGTGTCGTCTGCTTTTCAGTTTAGGTAAAGGGTTAATTGAAAATATTTCCACAAGTACGGAAGAATTGTTGCATTTAACGCCTGTATCAAAGAATTATAGCTCACCTTCAAGATAACCTCCTTCGAAAAGACTATTTGCTCTAGCATGATGGTTCAAAAGTAGAAAATGATGAACACATGAGTCCAACTGTTGAGCGACTCGCAGTTTTCAAGTGGATGGAGTGGATTCACCCAAATTTACATACTTTGGTTTAACGCACTTTTGCTTATGACTTGCAGCGAATGAGTCTGAAAGATATTCAAGCACAAATTATAGATGCATTAGACGGATTGCTTGAGAAGCTTCGCTCTGATTCTGTAAAAAGTGCCCGTGTCAACTCTGATCGCGACAGTACACGTTCTGTTGCATATCAACCTGCTCACAATACACAACACTTCTTTGCAGAAAAGAATGCAGAATCTGTAAAGCAGAGGGAAGGGCATACATGGGTTATACCATTCGGGATTGTGATTATCTATCACGTGCAGAGAAGCGCGAACTTGTCAAAGCATTTCGGATTTACTTTGATGATGAGCCCGATCATCTTGATTCTGAGGAAGATGAGTCTTTATTCCCCACTGCATGTAATCTTCTTGACTTTCCTGATAATTGAGGGTAACCTTCAAATAGCTGCACAATAACCCAAAGTGAAGTGATAATGACGGTGGTAACCAATCTGACTCAACTTCACATTCTTCAGTGGGGAGAGTTAAAACTGAACATTCACCAACCTTTTACTGCTTACTATAATCATAACTCTGTTACCACAATTTGTGATTCTGGTGCCACTTCCTCACTGATCAGACATTCTTATGCTGTGCGAATTAACGCACCTATCAAATCAACACATCACCCCGCTTGCCAGGCAGATGGCAAAACTAACTTGAGTGCTTGTGGTGAAGTTCATTTAACCCTGTTTCGAGGAGACAATACATTTATTAAGTTAGAGGTTGTTGTGATGGAAGATTTAGATTGCGACGTTCATGAAAGACAATCAAATTGTTCTTGATATCCCAAATGACAGCATTATTAGCGCAGGTCAACGCGTTCTAATATATGCTAACAAGTCACACACAAATTCTTCTGCCATTGAACGCCGTTGTTCTACTTATCTCTTGGGAGCTCCCCAAAAGTGTGTTATTTGAACCTGCTAGGTGTACCTGATGACCCATACATTGCCATTAAGCCTCGTTGCGATACCAACACCCACACTACGCCTCCTCCGTCCACCACTACACCCGTCACTGGTACAATTCGTATCGAAAACACATTCGCTACTCCTGTTTCTATTTATAAACACCAACGCGTCACACAGATTCGGCTTACAGGTGACACTTCATTTTACCAGTCTACACAATGAACACATGACCCCTCTCACTTCATTGTCATTGAAATCCGTTATGCAATCAACATTGACCCTGATAACCAACTGTCTCCTTGTAAACGTCAGTTGTTTTCACATCTCCACCACTAGTATACTGATGTTTTGCATCCCTCGGGAAATACAACGATGCCTCAGGGAAGATTCGTGCTTACATTAACACGGATCCGGTTCCTCCTCCTACAAAAAGGCCGTCTACTTCTATACAGAAATAAAGATATGGTTATTTTGCGGGACAAAATGGATGATTTAGAAACTCTGGGTGTCCTAGCTGAACCCGAGGACGTCGGTATCAAAATTGAACATATATCACCAAGCTTTTTTATCAAGAAACAGGGTGTTGACTACCGCCTTGTTACAGCTTTTAATACTATTGCAAGTTATACGAAGCCCACCCCCAGTAGGGTTACTCATACAGATGATGTCATACGATTTCTTGCCAAAAACAAATACCTTATCAAGGCTGACATGACGAAGCAATTTTTTCAACTGCCTGTTGAAACGTCTTCTATGAAATATCTTGGAGTTATTACACCTGTCTATACCAGGGTTGCCGTGGGTATGTCTGAACCTACAGAACAATGAGACGAGTTGATGTATAGAGTGCTCGGTGACCTCATTTATACTGGTAAAATTGTAAAGCTAGCAGGTGACCTTTTTGTGGGTGGTCCTGACTTCCCATCTCTTTTGGATTATTGGGAAAAAGTGCTCCAGAAATTCCAACAAAACAATCTCCGTCTGTCTTCTTCTAAAACATGTATTTGTCCAATTAGTAGTGTTGTTTTAGGGTGGAATTGGTCTGCTGGTGAAATTTCAGTCTCACCCCACAACAATAACCCTCTGACTTCATGTGACTCACCCAAAAATGTGAGATCTTTACGTTCTTGGTGTGGAGCTTTTAAATACCTAAATCCCTGTATCCCACAGTGTTCCATGCTTTTGTCTCTTTTCGACTCAATGACTGCCGGAAAAAAAATTCTCTGAAACTTTAGAATGGTCTCCTGAATCCCAGGAGTCTTTCTACACTGCTCAAGCAGCTTTACGAGATCCTAAATCAATCACTATCCCCAGGCCTTCGGATCAATTAATTTTCACCACGAATGGTTCCGTTCTAAATAAGGGTGTTTTCTCAGTTATGTTCGTGTTAGGTGACGGAAAAATGCACTTGGGTGGATATTTTTTTCTGCAAACTCAGACCTCACCATCTCAGATGGCTTCCCCCTGTGAAATTGAAACTCTTACTATCGGCTCAGCTACGAATCTTTGGGCCCCGCACATTCTTGAGTCCAACTACACAACCTTGATATTAACAGATTCCAAACCCTATATCCATGCTTTTCAAAAGCTTTCAAGGGGTGAATTTTCTACTAGTGCCCGCATTTCACCCTTCCTTTCTACCTTAGGTAGATAACATGTTAGCTTCCAGCACATAAGGGGATTCTCAAATTCACCATCTGATGTTTTGAGTCGTCACGCAACGGAGTATCCTGGTAGTTGTGAAATTTGCAACTTTGTTTCTGATAGTGAGTTTTCGGCAGTTCGCACGGTGACTGTTCAATCCATCTTAGATGGCAAATTTCTCAATTCTGTTTCTTGGAAGGGCTGTCAGCAGGACTGTTCAACCCTTCGCCGGGCTTTTTCGCATCTTTTACGGGGCACCAGACCTTCCCGTAAAACCCATGGCATCCTTGGGGGTTTACTCATTGTGAAGAGTTCCTATCCTTTCAGTGCCGCCACTAACTTGACCATTATATCTCAACTTGTTCTGTCTGGCTTTCTTACTGCTGTACCCTTGCGTCTACAGAACACCACCAAGTCTCAGCTGAAACGTGCGTTTCATCACTATTTTATGCCCTTCTAGCTGACAAACTTATTGACACTATCACCCATACCTACTCACAATGTGCTGCTCTTCTCCAACTTCCCACTGAGTTACCAGAGTTCTCAACTTCTACCCCATGTTCATGTCCTGGTCTCGAGTTTGCATGTGATTTTATGTGTCGTGCCAAGCTGAAGATTTTTGTTATCAAGGATATTTTTTCTTCTTTTACTGTTGCTCGCCTTATTCCCGATGAACGCTCTGTTACACTCATGGAGACTCTACTGGAAACCACTGCTGACTTGAAATCTCCAAATGGTTGTACTATTCGCATTGACGGTTCTACATCTTTTGCACCTTTATCTTATGACCCAATTTTGCACAGGCATGGCTTGCATTTGAACATTGGTCGCCTCAAAAATTGTAACAAGAACGCTGTTGCAGAAAAGGCTATTCAAGAATTGGAAGTTGAGCTTAAAAAAACAAATGCCTTCCGAGGGCCCCATCAAATCTTCATTTCGTGGCATTGTGGTTAGTTTTCTCAATTCGCATGTTCGCAATAGAGGCCTCAGCGCAAAGGAAATTCTTTTTCAAAGAGATCTGTTTACTGGCATTCAGTTAAATTTTTCTGGCATCTCAGCAACATTCAATCAGATTGCAAAACCACCCTTATAGTGCACATTCTAAAGCACCACATGCTAAAGGGTCTTCAGTAGCTACATTCTTTCTCGGGGTCTTAATCTTTGTGAAAAGCGACGGGAATAAACACCATGCACGTAAGAAGTATATTGTTTCATCATCCGATAAAGATTTTCTCTTCATCAAAAAACTTCTTGGTCAAAAGTTTCGTCCGAAAGTTTAACCGTGAAAAGATCTGAAATTTACAAGTTACACTCTGTGCCTCCCCAAGGTACATGCATGCATCCAGAGCCCAACTCTGATCTATACGCCCCAGCCTCCTCCGATTCAGATATTGGTGATACAGACTACACAAACACCCCGCACGTTACTACAAGTTCTGGGTTGCATACTTCTCAGCCTTCCAGTGTAACAAATACTCCTGGGCAAGATAATACCCCTTTACCCAGGCGTTCCAAGCGTTCTACTCAGCCTCCGACATGGCTCTTATCAGGTGAATGTGAATTACATACCTAGTGACTGTTGTTTGCAGCAAATTGCCTCATTTCTAAAATTCTTAGTGTGCTATGTATCAACAAAGCATTTTCATTGTTTTTTTTTTTTTAAAAAAAACATTCACCCTAATGTCATTTTTCTTTTTCTGCAAAAGGAGAAAAGAGACTGCGCCACTATGTTATTGTAGAGTTATTTCCCTTACACTGGGAATCCGTTTTGTGTTCCGCTTTGTTTGTGCCTATTCCGTATTATTAATATATCACAGTTTCCTTCTCGAAGTGTGCTTAGAATTTTGGTTCGCATATCAAATGTAATAATGATTGGAGAAACCCCCAATAATATGACGCTATACCTACATTGAATGCGGGCAGGAGTTTAACCAACTACTCCATGTTGACCGGCACCAGACCGTCGCCCACTGACCAATTCCAGTATCAACTAAATTGAAGACTCATGAACAGAGGAGAGGACCAACCAAGCAACCACGGACCACGACGACCACCCCTTATGATGTTGATCCGATTGATTTTGATTGGAAAATGATGTCCGAAGAAGAGACCGATGAGATGTTGACCATATACGAAGATAACTGGAGTTCCAGGACCAGTATAACTACCGAATAAACAATGTAAATCTGAAGATGATGAATGATGAATTGATGACTACCGTATTTCTGCCACAACAGCTAAAATTTAAAAATTAATCTTAGTTTTGGTTTTATCCTGAGACATACTGAAACGAATGGACTGAAGTATTACCAGCATCACAAAACAACGCCCGGGTACTTGATGCCCCACAGTTCGTATGCTGCCAAGAAGACTTTGAAGAATTCCTAGATGATGTCATGGAAGAAGATATCCTGAAAAAAAACTACCAAAAACTAAATGGCTAGTGGAGAGAGGTACTGACTTCATCGTTGATGTGAATAAGCTAAACTACCACCCGATTGGAATGGTAGATCCTCCATATTATATTCTCCAGAACAAAGCAGTAAATGCTTTGGTGAAAGATCAAAACTGCCATTTTGCCTACGAAGACTACATGTGTATCTTCTGATGTTTAGCTTTATGGAGCGTTTCGACAGCATACAATTTGAATAATACAACATTTGCTGTGTACATGAAGTATACAGAAAAGCCAAAGAATGACCTCCGTGGAGCAACCTTAGACGTATTACCTGACTTGGAGAAATATTTTGAAGTGAATATCCAAGTATATGAGCTTGTCAAGAATGATGATGACCGAATTGCTGCAAGACTATTTCAGAGATACCATGGAAGATATAGCGATAGCGATGCAATGTATATGAACGTGTACGAGAACCATTTTAGCTACATATAGAGCAGGACTGTAAATCATTTGAATGCCGCAAATGCAGCAAATTATGAAAATCTGCCCGATTTCTACGGCGTCACAAGGACATGTATAGATGAAGTGAATTACCAGTATGTTTAGGGCTGTCGCGATTATTCGATTAGTCGACTAACCGGCGACTATTGAAGTAGTCGACGTTTTTTATTTTTAGTCGATCGTCGTTCATTTTCAAGGTGGTACACGTCTACTACACGTCGGGGCTAAATTGCATTGTTTTGTGAGGTGAACGATCAATGAAGGTGAATAACTTTAAATATCTAACCATAGTTAACATTCATATCCGGAAGACTGTACGACTGTCACTGACTGTGTAAGACAGAACACTCACAGTTACTCGAGAAGAATAGATTCTTCTGAATTTCTCCAGTCTTGTACACACGAATGCACCCATTGGAAAACCCAAAACGCGGAAGTGACAAAATTATGACGAAAGTCAGAACGTCAGATCACTTCTCAAAGTTCGGAACTTCAGACTAAGATCCAATTTTAATACCTGACAAGGGAATGCATAGATCTCAATGTTCAAAATTTCGAGAAACTTATTGCAGAAAGGAAACATATGCAGGAACGTTCTTTGGTAAATTCATTTTAATTCATCGGCTTCAATCTAGTTCAAACTTGGACCCGCAGTCAGTAATATTATTTTTGGGGTTGGTACGTTCTACAGGACGTACCAACCCCAAAAATTATATTACGGACTGTGGGTCCAAGATTGGACGACATGTAGCTTCAATCGGGACCGATTTGTTGTTCCCACAACCCCACTTCGTCTGAACACACTGGTGCCATTGTCATTTTCAGAATTTTACGAACATGAGAATGATTTGCTAAAAAATCATGGGAAGCGACTATTAATCGACTAACCGTCGATTACTGGTCACGATTAGTCGATAAATGATAGTCGCGACAGCCCTAAGTATGTTGGCGGTATATACCATCCATCTCAGTCAGTATTTGATCTGTTGGACGATGAAGGTATGGAAGTGCCTGAAAAGAAGAAGTTCTACCCATACCGTGCAACCTTTGAATTTGAAAATTAATTTGACAAGTCCAGCCTACCTGCCAGGAGTGATAAACTGATATGGGAAGCAGAACACCGACCATTGAATGTAACCGTATGTAGCAATATTCCAGAATACCAAGAACAGAAGTGTTTTATTACTAACGGAAACTCTCAAGAACTTGTTGAAGAAATGATGACTTACCTCACAGATATTTCGTCCCATTGCCACCTATTAATGCAGACCTATCATGCGTGGACCTTACTTCACTTGTAGTGAAGCGTGAACAGATGTCATTCCCGAAGAGACAGAACCCACCTAAGTTTGCAGTCAAGAAATCGAATAACTACATGTGCATCTCCATAGAATCTTTCAAGTTTGTTGACATATACAACTACCTCGCTTCAGGATTCAGCTACGAAAAACTTTTGAAGGCCTTTGGATGTTCGGTGACAAAGGGATTTTTAACATACGAATGGATGAACAGCTTGGAAAAATTGGATCAAGACTTCTTACCAGACTATGAAGCCCTCTGCAGTTCTCTCAAGAAAGAAAATATATCTAAAGAAGAATACCACTACTGTCAGTAGGTATGGAAGGACCTGGAGATGACATCTTTTCGTGATTTTCTGATCTGGTACAATAACCGAGATGTAAAACCATTCCTTGCAGCAGTTGACAAGCTGTTTGTTTTCTACCAAGGACGCCAAATCGGCATGTTTAAAGCTGGTATTAGTGTTCCGGGCCTAACGTTGAAATACCTGTTTCAGACCATAAATGATGACACCTACTTCACGTTATATAACCAGAAAAACAAAGACCTGCATCATTTAGTGAAAGACAATATCGTTGGTGGACCTTTGGTTTTCTTCAACCGGTGCCACGAGAAAGATATCCCCCGAATCAGAGAAACGAAATACTGTGAAAAAGCAACACCATATGAAAGTATTACAGGCTTTGATGGGAACGCATTATATCTATGGTGCTTGATGTAAGAGACGCCAATGGGTTGAAGCATAAGGCGACGTGCAGAAGACCAGTTTAAACTAGAACATCCTATGAAGTATGGTAAAATGACTGAATGATGGCTAGAGTTTCTATCGATGATAGAGGACATCCACATAAGAAATCAGTATAACGAAGCTACAACAATGATTGGTCGACGGCAGTTGCCTGTTGATGGTTGGTACAAAGAGACACAGACTGTATACAAATTCCATGGCTGCTTCTGAGACGAACATACCTGCATGAAAGATAAGAATGGCCTTCCTATCATCCATAATGAAGACAGAGATAAACCCATGAAAGAACTGCCCCAAAACACCCTTACCAATGCAAAACACATCACCGACTTGGGCTGCAGACTCGTTGAAATCTGGGAGTGTGAGTGGAGGGAGATGACGAAAACCGATGCCACACTCCACGCCTTCCTGAAACAGAAATTTTCAGACAAAATTGATGATGCAGTGACAGAAGTGTTGAAGAAAGTGAAGACTGTTTGGTTTGATTGAATGTGATATACACGTACCAGATCACCCGAAAGTGTATTTTGAAGAGAAGACACCTATCTTCAGGAATACAGATATCTCCTAAGATGACATTGGTGAACGCATGGAGACATTGGCTGAGAAGAATGGAATGTTAAAGTAACCCCGTAGAAGTTTGATCCGAAGCTATGTAGCAGACAAAATGTTGTTTGCAACCCCTTTGCTGCAGTGATACCTCCAACATGGTATTGAAGTTGACCACGTCTACCAGGTTATCCAATACAAACCAATAAGATATTTTGAGAAATTTGGAAATGAAGTATCGGAGGCTAGACGAGAAGGAGATGTTGACCCCGAGCAGTCGATCGTTGCCGACACGATGAAGCTTTTGTGAAATTCTGGATATGTCAAAACCGTTACCAACAAAGAGAAACGTCGGTGTGTATGCTATTGCAACGATAAAGAAGTAACCAGAGCTGTAGATGAAATGTCCTTCAGAGCATTGAATCCATTAGATGAAACTTTATACGAAGTCAAACTCAATAAGACGACCATCAAGTTGGATCTGCCACTCCACATAGGATTTTTTGTATACCAGTATGCGAAACTCCGGATGCTTCGGTTCAACTATGATGTCATCGATACTTTTGTCACCCGCCAAGATTTCGAATATGCTGAAATGGACACAGATTTTGCATATCTATGTACCTCGTCACCATCCATAGATGAAATAGTGAAACCAGAGTAGAGAGTAGAGTTTTACAAAGAGAATCACAAGTGGTTTCCATCTGAGTGTTGTGATTTCCACAGAGATAATTATTTGGAGACCAAATTAGAAGGCAAAGAATAGCTGTCTCCCTCGTGTGCCAAGAAAGAAAGCGTTTTGACAGGAGGACACCAGGCTTGGCAGTGATAGAATGGCAAGGGACCGGCGTTGTTGGACTGTGTTGTAAAACGCCCTACTGTTTCGGTGCCACCAATGAATATAGTTGTAACGGAATCAGGAAACACCACAATGATGTGGCAAACGAGAAATATTTGCAAGTTTTGAAGACTCAACAAAGTGGATCTGGCATCAACTGAGGATTTTATATAAATGACATCATGTATACTTACCAGCGGAGCAGAGGTGGACTATCGTGTTTCTACCCAAAACGAAGACTTTTAGAAGATGGAATTAGTACCAAACAGCTAGAGATTTAACCAACAAAGAAGACTATAGTCAAGAACAATGAAGAAGAAACTATTCAGTGAGTGTCATGTTTTCTACAACCAGAAAAAGTCTAGCTTTTGCCTAAAAAAGTCCTGTTAGGTTGACCGAAGATTCCTAAAAGCCGTAATGGATTTTAAGTGGTCTACTCAATCATCTGTGGTTGACCAAACAATTTCTGAAGCCATAATGGATTTTAGATGGTCTACTCAATCATGTTAGGTTCACCAAAAATATATCTAAAGCTGTGATGCCACTTTTTATTTGAAGTCCTATATGGCAGTCTGTTTCTCTTATTAAAAAGTCCTGTATGGCAATTCCTAAATAAGTCCTTTATGGCAGTCTATAAAGTAATATATGGAAGTCTCTAAAGGCCTTTAAGGCAAGTCCTAAAAAAGTCCTCAATGACAAGTCCTCATTTTTATTTAAAAAAGTTGATTCATGGTATACTTTAGGTTACCACTATTGGAATCAGATGATACACATCTTTATTTTCGTTCCAAACTTTTTAGTTTCATTCACAATTTTTAGTAGCAAGTTGATTCATGGTATCTTTTAGGCTACCCCTATTGGAACCGGATGACATAATTTTTGTAGGTCAACCCTCTAGTAACTCCTCTAGCTTGCCCCACAACAAACGAAAGTGGGCAAGAATGAGAAAAGGGAACCTAGATACATACCAATCGCGTGACTCACAAGCGTTAAACTGTTATGTTACGGTTGGAAGGTTGGAGGGAAGTTTCAATTCATTTGCAGGTTCTATCCAAATTTATTACACAATCGACAGACAGACAGACAGACAGGTAGGCAAACAGACACCGCATACACACTAGCTAACCCTACTTCCCCCACCCAACCACCCACACGCCTCTACAGTCGTATCTAGTCTACCGGGGCAACACAATGAGAAAGAAAAATGCTACTTGTTATATTCTGCTGAAGTATTTAATGATTTTTTTCTCTCTCTCTCTCACTCTTTTTCTCCCTTCCCCCCCCCCCCCCCCACACACACACACGCACACACATGGCTCTACAGAGTTGTATCTGGTCTACCGGAGCATTACCCTGATAAAAAGAAATGCCATTCCTAAAATTCAGCTCGAATACATGATGACTCTCTCTCTCTCTCGTCTCTCTCTCTCGTCTGTCTCTCCCTCTCTCCCTTTCTTTTCACAAGTCGATACAGATAAAGCTCCGCTTGTTTGCATTTACCTTCACGGTATTCCAAATGTAATTTATAAGGTCACATAAAACAAATTATTTGATTCTCAGGCAATCTTTGTTTTCAAATCAGAAGGGTTTTATTTTCAATTTTTTTTATCTTGCTTATAATTAGCGTGGATTGGAAGGTTGTCTGGTGTCTTTTCACACACAGCATATATACAAAGTGCATAATTATACAACACATTCACTCATTTAAATTAACCCCCAAATTGATCACTTCTACTGCAGCAACACTGACGCCCCATGCTGTTTATAGGGAAACTCGCAAGTTACATTCTATGTGCGCCGGCAGTCATTTCTTGGCAAGTTCCAGCTGCCCGCACAAGCATCTAAGAGTTGCCTAGAAGAAATTGCAATGCCACAGGATGTAGGCTGTTTTTAGTTACCACTATTGGAACCGGGTGATGCATCTTTATTTTTGTTCAAACCTTTTTGTTGATTCCTGGTGTCCTTTAGATTACCCCTATTTAATAAGAAAAGAAATAAATCATCACTAAGAAATTCTCTGTTGAGAATATTTAAAAATATGAGAAATGAACGAAATCGCTGAATTGCTGAGTTGGACATGTTTTTTAATAAAACAAAAATCCCCAAGAGGTTTATAGCTTGACCTGTTCCAAGCCAGTATAAAATGCAGAGGGCCATATCATACAGTTTAAGGATCAATATTGCAGTTTAATCGCCAAACTGACCAATCAGTTCGAAGTAAATCAACCAATCACATTTGTGTACTCCCATTGTGTGTTCTGTTCCATAGACTTCTATAGTAATTTTCTAAATTTACCAAATTTAACCTATAATCCTATTGGAGACAAACACAAACCCTAACCAAGAATAAAAAGGTCGATCATTTTTTTTTAACATGCGGTAATGTTTTCAAACACGACCGCCAGAGATATATAAAATTAGGCGAGGAATGGACTTGACATCATTCGTGATCGAACCATTGAACAGTAAAGATGTTCACGATCGAACCACTGAACATTAAAGATGTTCCGACTTGACACCAAACAGACTTATGCTAACGTCACCCAGTACCAGAGTGAACTGAAGATACATCTCCAAAGATACGTTGAGGGTAAAGACCAAAAACTTTAGCCTACCAATACTGGGATTGCAAAATCACTAGAAGAATGGAAGTAGATGAAGCCATCAACACCCAACAAGCAGCTTTACCTGAAGGCACTAAATCTACTGCTCCTGCTAAACCTGCTAAACCTGAATATGCTAAACATGAAGACTGACTTTAAGAAACCAATTCAAGAACCACATTTGAATAGAAAGAAGACCAAAGTGAGAATAACCAAACCACTAAGTGCTAAGTACCTCCGCTCCCCTGCATTTACTATTCCAGCTTTCATTCAGTTCCTGCAAATTCCCTGATAGTTGGAAGAAAGCAACTGTTATACCTGTGTATAAAAAGGATGACCCAGCAGATAACATCAAGATAAGGCTTGGTGATGACTTGCGATGGCCGGCCGCATCCGTACGATAAGGACACAACACCCAACTCTCCTCTGTTTTCTTTTGCTTTATACCATCTAATCCTATACCTGCATGTCGTGCCTTTCACTTCTCTCCAGTTACTATGAATTGGTTTCCTGTTACCTTATTTGAAACATGTTTATTGTATTGTAGATATAAATTGTTTTTTTTTTTTGTTTTTCGTTTTGGTTTGTTTTTGTATATTTTTGCTAGCTGCCATTGAATGTTTTAGGAGAGGAACTTACTAAGTTTAATAATTTGTGTTCCAATCATTTTGTCAGTATTCAATCTAATGACAATACAAAATGATTAAACTAAACTAACCAAACCACGACCATTGATCGTTGATGAAATTGATAGTGAACTCAGGCAAGTTTTTTTTTTTTTTTTTTTTTTTTTGGGGGGGGGGGGGAGGGGGTTAATAATTTTTAATTTCAGCAGATATGTACAAAAAAGTCGTTTTTACAAGGTTTGCGTTATCGACTAACAATATAATATATATGTAAATAAATGTACATAAAATAATACACACTTTCTGGTTTCTCTGGGGAGTTCTGGGTATTTTGAGGAGATTATACTAGTGTCTGAAAAGCGGGAGATGATCAGTGCGTACTGTCGTTACCATAGGGTCTCAGAATGAAGGGGAAGAATTGGGCCTAAGAGGGAATACTAATGGGAACTGTGGATTCGACTAGACTTTTCTCTCTCGTCTTATTTAGAGGAAGCTGTATAACAAGCAGGTTTTGTAGTTGGTCACATCTATCTTGAATGGACTTTGCTTTTTTGACGAATATTTATGAACGGACATTAATTCTAATGTATGGTTTACTTTTATCTGTTGTAGGAAGCTTTTGAAGACAGGTGTACACCCCCTCACCTTGCAAGAATAAATAAATGTTTTGAAAAGTAGTACACACAGATTAGCAGCTGCTGACAGTATTTCCTGGTTTGCAAAACATTGAAGCACATACTGTCGAGTAAGAGGGGAGGACGGGACACAATTAATTCGCAATTTACCTTGACGATTCACGAGTATTGTCTTAGAATGATAGCGTTCGAAAAATAGGTGCAACATAGTTCCGTTTGTATTGCTGCAGAAGTTATATAGTTCCGTTTCAAACAACTTACTTTTAAATATACTCTCCCAAAAAAGAAAGTGTGCATGCTAAAAAATAACACTAAAAAAAGATATATATCAATTTCATTCATGGAAATTTTAGTCAATCACAGATGAATAATTTGTGATCAACACGAGAAATTTCATTACGCTACGAAGAATACTCTTGGTGCCATGGAGAGTCAAAGACACTAACGGTCAAACACAAAAGTCACACACTCAATATCTGGTATGACCTCCGTCTGCATCGACTACTGCTGTGCATCTACGGCTCATGGAAGCGAACAAGTTAGCATGGAAGTGTTGTGGGATGTTGTTCCATATTCTGATAAGCTGTCTTTGGAGTTCCACAAGCGTTGATGGTGCATGGGGAAGCCGGCGTAGCTGACGTTTCATTTCGTCCCATACGTGCTCAGTGGGTGAGATATCGGGCGAATTTGCGTGCCAGGGAAGAAGATCCACTTGTTGTTGCTGCAGATACCGTTAAACAACACGAGCTGCGTGGAGTCGGGCGTTGTCCTGCTGTAGAATGACGCCGGGGCCGTGACGTTGTAGAAATGGGACAACAACAGGTGTAAGCACTTCATCACGACATCTGGCTGCATTGAGATTGCCATCAATAATGACCAGCTCAGTTCTGTTACGGGCAGTGATGCCACCCCACACCATGAGAGACCCTCCCCCATAACGGTTTCGCTCCACGACACATGGATCTGCGTAGCGTTCGTTTCGACGTCTGTACACTCTCTGGTGGACATCTGATGATGAAAGATGGAAACGACATTCATCTGTGAATAAAACACGTCGCTACCAGTGTAAGGGATGCCTGAGATGTTGTCTACACCACTGCAGTCGAGCACGACGATGACGTAACGTCAAAATCGGTCGAATTGCAGGTCTTCAAGGACGTAAGTCGTATTCTCTCAGCCGGTTGATTACTGTTTGAGGATGTATCCGTCTCAGGTTAGGGATGTTCCTGGCTGTCGTCGTTGCCGTTTGTTGCCGGTTCCGGAGATGGACGACACGGATATACCGATCTTGTGCAGGTGTGGTAACTGTGGTCTCCCGGAGCGAGGTCGGTCTCGAACGTCATCATGTTGTGCATGTCGATGGACTAGCCTGTCTACAGTGTTACGGTGGCAGTTCAAATGCTGGGCAACCTCCCTGTGTGTTCTGCCAGCTCTAATCATACCCAGGGCAAGGAGACGTTGATTCAATGCCAATCTTGGCATGCTAATGTGGAGTCGTTTTAACAGCAGCGCAAGTTTGAATGTGAACGAAAGGAAGGCCTTACTTTAGTGTTTAAATACCCAAGGATTCACACTGCTGCATGAATTTTCAGACTCTCCACGTGCAAAACATGCCTTTTTACAAACGTGCAGCACGTCATTTAACGTTTATGCAATTTTAACGGGGAAAGCTGTTTTTGTGATCAATATAACTTATTCATGAACAGGTTAACACTCTTTACACCTACGAAATTATTTTTTGGGGGTTTGATCAATTTCTGCAATGCACACTTTCTTTTTCGGGCGAGTAGTTTGGAAATGGTATAAATCGATCTGTGCAATATTTTGTATTGGAGGCTTTGAAGGTAGGGGTCATCACTAATAGTAAAAGAGCTCTTGTATATCGACTCCCAGTCTGTCGGTTGGAGGTCGATACCTAAAGACCCTTCCCACTTTTTCTGGAATTCGTAAGGTCTCGCGTAGCTAACTTTAAAAAGATGGGGTAGAACGTTTGGCACGTTTTCTTCGGAAAATTCAAGTTTTCAGTGTATTCCTTTCTTATGGTTGGAATTCTAGAGGTCTTTTTATTGCTTCTTTCCACGGCTTTGGTATTGCATTGATCACTTCTTGGTAAACTGTGAAGGGCGTCTCGAGGTTATACTTCCTAGAAAAAGTGGGAAGCTTAAAAAGCCCTCTTCTTCACTTAAGAGTTCGTTGATAAAAAATATATCCTTTCTACACATTTTTTATGGAAATAGGGTCGATTATTGATTTACCTTTTTTATTACAAAATGAGGGTTCACACAGAATATCTTCAGGGATTGAGGTAACATTTGTATCTAGCAGGTCCCATATATGTACTACACTCTTCCAGAAGGTATTTAATTTTTCTCCAACCTTTAGAAGTCCTTCCTTGTGTAAATATCAAATTTTGTAGTCGCCTTGATGTTCAAAATCGTCTAAAACTCAAACTTTTCCAGTGTTCCAGTGTGCCTGGGTTTAAAGCCTTTTTATCCAGCTAACTTTTAGAGAGTAGCTGTCCGTTTTAGATCCGGGAATGTAAGTCATCCATATTCTATCAAATTGATTAATGTAAGGCGTTTCACTTTTTCGTTTTTACCCGACCAAAGGAACTTGTAAAAGAGAGTATGTAGTCTGCATATTATATATTCAGGTGGATCCGGGAGAACTGTCAAGCAGTGCATTAGCATTGGGAGAGCAAGTGTTTTAATAACTACCGTTTTCCCAATAAGTGTCAGATTTCTGAATGACCAGACACTAAGAAGTTTTTCAATTTTTCCCATCTGATTAAGGTAGTTGTTAACAATGTAATTCTCGCTCAACAAATTATATTCGATTCATAAAATTTTAAAGGCGTTATTGTGATTCCATTTAACATTTTGTTATGTAGGAGTTTCGTCACCACAACCCCGTTTTGCCCCAATCCATATCATCTCGGTTTTATCAAAGATTTTCCTTTAATCCAGAGATTTTTGAAAACGAGTTCACTATTTTAAGAGCTATATCTAACGAGTGCCCGTCGTCGCTCAGAAAGAGTGTGGAATCGTCAGCGTATTGGCTAATCAAATATTCGGAGTTGCTTATTTTAAAACCATTTATGTCTGTGTTATATTTTAGTGCTGCGCTCAGGATTTCTGCACAGAGTATAAACATGTAGGGAGAAAGTGGATGTCCCTGTCTCACACCTCGCCGTAACTTTATTTTTTCCGAACAATGTCCGTTATTTAAATATAACTGTAAATATTGTTATAGAAAGTTTGAAACCATCTCATGATCGATGGACCAAAGTTTAAAAAACGTAAGGTTTTCAAAATAAAGGACCACTCCAAGGAATCAAAGGCTCTCTGAAGTCCAGTAAAGTTAAAATGCCGGGAATATTTTGATTTTGCTCCTCACATTATTTAATTATGTCAAAGATTAAGCAAATTTATTATCCAATGTAACCCCCCCCCCCCCCCCCTTTACAAAGCAAATGTCATTCCAGAAGAGTTTGTAAAATTCGGCACTAAAGCCATTTGAGCCTGGATATTTGTTATTTGTCATTTGTTTTAGGGCGCTTGAGCATTCTGCCTTAGTGAGTGGACATTCAAGGGGATTTTTTTCATCTTCTAAGAAATTTAGAAATGGGTTGTCAGCATTAAAGAATGTGTTTTCGACTTGGTTAGGTTTGTCACCAGATGTATTTTCTGAGGCATACAGGTTTCGGTAAAGGGTTTTCTGTTCAGATATTATAACCTGTAAGTCGCTTGTTTTTGTACCATCGGATTTTATTATGTTGGGGATAATTTTTTCAGTATAATGTCTTTTGTCCAGATTATAGAAGTATTTCGTAGCTTTCTCCCCCTCCACTTTTCATTTAGCTTTGGATCGAAGAATTATCCCCCATATCTTCTTATCTCTGACTGACAGTAGTTCTGTTTCCAGGGATTCGATCTCCTCGGTAACAGATAAGTCACCCTTTTCTAGATTCTCGTTCAAGATGCTTAGTGTCTGTTCGATCTCCGATTTAGGTTTGTTGGACAGTCGTTTTAAGTTTGCGGAATAAGAGATAGCTTTCCCTCTTATGAGTTTCAAAGTCTCCCAGAACAGCAGATCGTCGATTGTAAGTCGTCTATTATTATTATTATTATTATTATTATTATTATCATTATTATTATTATTATTATTATTATTATTATTTCTGGCCGTGTCAGTAGCATTACTTTTTGTGACAGCTGTTGTGCTGTACTGGCCAATTGTTTCTGCTGTAGTCCGCTTTACTACATTTATGTATTCTTGATCATTAAGAAGGTTGTTATTGAACTTCCAAAAGCCTCTTCCCAAGGCTAGTTAAAGAAGAATAGGCCGATTCCTATAGGGTTATGGTCTGATTCATATCGAATTTGGATGTTTACCGTTCGGAAAAAATAAGTGCAAATCACTTGACATGAAAAAGTAATCCAATCTAGCCATTTTGTATCCAGAGCTCTTCCAGGTAGAGCGTCTACATCCTCCCTGCATCATGTAAATCTAATTGCTGCATATACTGTAAACTTTTCTCATTTGCTTTGACATTATTTCTGTGCTTATAGTTGGTTGTGTCCATGTCATAGTTCTGGGGTACATTCCAGTCACCTCCTATTAGAACTGAGGAGTTACCCATTTCTTCTATTTTAGAAAAGACGTTTTCATAGAAGCACGGGTTGTCGTCATTTGGTCCGTACACAGCCGATATTGTTAATCTTTGTTCCTGTATGGTTAATTTGAGTACAATATAATTACCTCTGGGGCCTACAATTGACTTGTTTGTTGAATCTGCAAACGAATTTTTGAACAAAGTTGCTGTTCCTCTACTTGAGCTTGAGTAAGAGCAAAATACCGCTTCGTATCCCCACTCGTTTTTCCATATCTGTTCAACCTTGAGACGAGAGTGAGTGTCAACCAGGAGAGTGATATCAAATTTATTTCTACAACGCTGGAAGATGTCCCGCCGTTTGATAGGATCAGAAGAGAGACCTCGACAGTTCACGCTGCCAACTGTGATTTTAAAAATGCTGAACTTTCAGAAGACTAGTCTTGCCATAACACCCATCGGCACATATTGTACTTAAACAAACATTTAATTATAAACAATAGCAGAATACATGTACATATCTGAGAAGGTTTGCGATTTTTGGTAACAAGAACAAATTTTCTAACAATAACATTCTTTCCGGGTATCGGATTCACCATGTATAGTGAGTGAAAAGAAGGATTGAGTGAACTGACAGTACGAGTGAACGAACGAACAAATGAATGAAGCGGCAAATAAGAGAACGAATGGGTGAATGGACGAATGAGCGAACGGACGAACAACGAATGAATGAAATCAAATCGACCATAAAATCACCCAAGCACTCTCTCGATCAGTTCATCGAGCAGTCGATTCAAACCTGCAGTGCATAGATTATTCGATTATTTTAGTCTTATTAGGGTTTTTATCTCACAATCGGGGCGTTTTTTCACTGTTACGCAACTAAAGTTTAATGTATATCTGGGCCCTTGTTCCGAACCCGTATCAAGGGCCCCTGATACAAGCGCGTGATTCTGCTGTTGCCAAAACAACGGCTTCGCGTTTTTCCCTTCAGAGAAAACAATATTAGGTGATGCGAAGCCGAAGCTGATATTGTTTTCTCCGAGCCGTATATGACACTGTATCTGCCATTTAAATGCCTTGTAACGAATTTATTATGCACGGCATGCTAAAATGTCACTGGGGAAATAAACTCAACGAATAGTTAAATTATGCGCACTTTTCGGCATCTTGGGCTGGTTTATAGCGTATTATTGGGATTTAGCTGAACACTCGAGTCGAGGCTTCTTTCTTGAAGTTAAAGGATTAGCTTTCGCTATGAAATGTGGAAAACTCCACCTCAATAAACGATGAACGGCATATTTTAAAATATAATAAACCTTTACACCAAGAGGGATATTTAATTCACCAGTAATTATTACAAAAGTAACAACCAAATTCACGTTGACGAAACACACAGTTGCTGCACTTCACAAGACAGTATTCAGTAAAGTGAATCCCAGTGACGTAATTTTCTCTGAAGTGCAACGTCATCACTGACCTCAATATGGAGATCAATGAACGCTATTCTATTTTTTTTTTTCAATTTGCGTCTTTCCATCGATAAGGCAAATGAAAAAGTTCCTCTTAAAATAGTTTTATAACACATTTTGTGGTCAATATTATGAGATAAATTTATATCACCACAGTGTGTGTCTCCGGAAATTCTGATCAAGTCTCGTTGTAGGCACAGAATGGGCTCCTCGAAACGGGCTCGTCGAAATACTATTCTGTTCCTACAACTCGACTTGATCTGAATTCCCGGAGACACACACTGTGGTAATAATCTGTATGGAACATGAAAACGCATATAAAAGGATGTACTCTGCAAAATCCCTATGAGAAAACAGAGGTCAATACACGTATGCATGTATGCGAATAAATAAATGATATTATCTTATCCCTTTGAACACGGGGGGGGGGGGGGGGGGGGGGGGGGGAAGGGGTATCTTCCATATCAGCGCTACGGCAGCAATTAGAATCTGTATTCATTGTTTGGGGTAGACCAGTCAATATTTCAATATTTTCAACGTGCAACCTTGTGACTGCACGTTGAAAATACTGACTGGTAACGTTCCTGGGCCGGGAGGAAACCTCTTGGGTTAGGGGTTAAACCCCCTCACGGGTATGTGGTTGAGAGAAACAATGTTACATAGCAGCAAATGAGTGCTTGGTGAAATCATAGGCCTGATAATACATCGTCCTCATGTACTTTGATATTCTAGGATCAAAGAACTCCTCCCAGTTGTAGCCACGCCACATATTCAATTTGCCAGGGCGTCGTCATTTTTTCGAGAACAAGAAAGTATGAAAGAAAACATAAATGAATCCAATCGACCATAAAATCTCTCAAGCTTTCCATCAGTCAGTTCGTCGATTAGTCAGTTCAAGCCATCAATACATGGATTCCTCAATTATTTTTAATCTTATCGGGATTTGGAACTTAAAAACGCATACAGAAGGATGTATTCTGCGAAAGCCTGGTGAGAGAACAACGATCGTATATGTATGTATGTGAATAAGTAAATGAGGCTATCTTATCCCTCGGAACACTGTTGGTATCTTCCATCTTAGTCCAATGGCAGCAATTAGTAGAGTCCATATTCATTTTTGGGGGGTAGACCAACCAATATGTTACTCCGGCAAGTTCACACTTGCAACATGAACTTTGTTTGGCCTGTGCTCATTATGTGGAAGTGAAAACTGATGCAGTGATGGAAGACAAATGCTGTGGATGTACAGTTGATCACCCAAGCCTATTCGGCATATAATATATGTCATATGATGTCTCCAGAAGAGAAGGTTATAATATGTTTTAGTGATGCACTTAAAAGAGTTAGCAAGAATGACGACCATCTACTGTTCCACCATAATACTTCTAGAGTGAATCCACCGCCAGGACAGAAAGAGTATGAAGATATGTTCTATAAACCTCTCACAAATGAACAGAGACATTGCATTATGGATTTAGTGATTGAATTCATGACCCTCAAGAAACCACTCAGTCTGAAGATGTAGATAATAAATGTTGCAAACAGATGTATTTCATAAAAAAAGGAAAAAAGAAGAAAAAAGTATAAAAAGAAGAAAACAAAAAAAAAAAAAAATGGTAAGTTATTTGATGTTTATCTTCTGGACAAATATCAAATAAACTTGAACTGTCTCCAGCCAGTAAGTCAGAGGGCCACCTATGCTGGTTATATTTCTGGAAGGCGGGCAAAAAGACCACCTCCCCAAAAGATATAAAGGGGGAGCAGCACCCACATTCAGTGGCTATTATGGCCACCTTCCCAAAAGGTAAAATAAGGGTGCAGCACCCACATAAAACTACAAAGATGGATCATCGTTGGAAGCCTCCACTCACTTGTTTATTGTGTGATCCCACGGGTAGTGGTAAATCATCCTTTGTAAATCGGGTTATTCAAAACATTCAAGATATTATCTCATCTGTTCCAAGTCACATCATTTGGTGTTATAGTGAATGACAACCATTATACAATACTTTACCCCAAGTAGAATTCGTAGAAGGTCTCCCCCCAGGAATTGAAATCTGATAGTTTAGTCATATTGGATGATCTGATGCTCGATGGAGATGTTCGAGTGTCTAGATTATTTACTAAAGGTAGTCATCACCGTAAGATTACTGTGATGTACATTGTTCAAAATGTATTCGACAAAAATAAAGAAGACAGGACTGTAGCTGTCCCAATAATTTCTAAGCTGGATTCAAAACAGAGTGTAAAACATGTTTTTATGTTTTTATATCATTGTAACCCAACAACGTATTCATAAAGCTTTCCGAACGGTAAAATATTAGACTCATGCTAATAAAGCTTTCGACAGAGTCTGCCGCAAGGGCCCATTATATAGCTAGTCGAAAACGATGTAGGTGGAAATTTCTATCCCCCGGTTAACGAAATGTTCGCCTTTAATACGTTAAAGGTGAAGGGTGGCAAAATATTATCACCGAGATTTTCCAACGTTGTAATGGAATGGAATAATTAGAGCCCTCTACATTTTAATGTATTCACAGATGACATCCCCAACTAACCGGGAGCTTATAAGACCACATTTCCGAAATACAAGGCATTGCTTTTCCTTGCTTACAATATGCAGACGATCTCGTTCTTTTTTCTACTACCAGGGGGCTTTCAAACTTCACTTAACTCATTACACTATTTCTGTCGAAAGTGTTGAAACACTGCCAATAAGCACAAACAGTGCCATCCTACACGTATATGGCAGTTGTATTCATTGCATCGGGTGTTTTCACCAACGCGCAGCTGATCCTTAGTGCAAGAGTACCGTAGGCTTACCTTAAACTAAATAAACTGCTTTTGTCCGTATCAAAGGATAATATCCGCGTGATTCGATGTTTTGGAAAGATACATCTGTGTGGTTCAGAAGCCTAGAGAGATCAGACAGTTCGAGATAATTTCCAAACACTTCATCTATGACATGCGTTTCTACCGGCAACCCATCTTTAAAATAAACACGCCGACACACACTTTCTCTTCCCTCCTCCCTTCCATACCCCCCCCCCCGACATTTTGTCTGAGTTGACGAATAATCGACACATTCTAGGAGCAAATGTAAAGTGTTTAATTGCGTCCAAGGTAACCATTTTTATTTATTTAACTTGTAAAAATGTATTAGTTTAAATTATTAAATATTTATTTGAACCCAATTACATGTATGCTTAGTCGAGATATACAAGGATATAAACATGGGAATTTTATGTATTTATGACTTTGACAAGGCTCGGTGCTGATAAAATGCACCAAGCACTTTGAAAGTGAGATATATATTATTATAAGTTGATACTAACGTGGACACCATACCTGATGATTGGTTGACCGGTCTGACCGGCACCGGGACTTTGCTAATGAGTCTCACATAGTCGGTGTCCATTTTTTTCAAATTCCCAATTCCCCCACCCCCTCCCCGTCACAATTCTGGCTAACACCCCATAATTTCTACTCCCTAATTTTCGATAAGTAGGAATTACATTAGCCCCCCCCCCCCCCCCCCCCCCCCGCACCATCAGTAAAAATGTTCCAACTGAGGTTGTGGGATGTAGAATTCGAAGTCGAATTAGATTTCTACACACCATCACCCGCTTGACCGTAAACTATCCAAATGAGGATGCTGGTATTCACACATTTCAACTACAAATCTATATTAGATGGGATGTTTCATTAGTTTTCAATCAATATTTGGAGGACTTTCGATACTCTTCAGCCTAAAAACTACATATTTATGGCAAATACTGAAACTGTTTGGAAAAAAGTCCCCTAGCGGCCTCTCTGAATTTTCCAACTTTTTTTCCAATTTAGGGTTTCGAATTTCCAACTATAGCGAATTTAACAAATGATGATGCAGTGATATACCCCCCTGTCAGCAGCTTTCCAGTGACCTCATCCATGGACCGGCACCACTACCTTTGCGCCTAGGAGCTGAACTTTTTGTTTTACCTTTGCCGAAGATTGAGGAGCGTTGTGCATTGACAACATTGGGTTGATCTAAATTTAAATCGTTTCCTCGGGAGTCTGTCAGTTACCTGCCTTTACCAGAGGTTCGTTCCAAATCACCCACACTGTCAAATTTTACGAAATTACTGGAGCAAACTTTCCCGGTGGGCTTGAACATCGGGAGAGCCATACACATTATGCCATGCGCAGAGTTCTGAAGGAATGAACACTTATCAACAGAGTATAATCAATGTAGCTCCTAATATCTTCGAACGGATTTTGAGAAGTGAGAGTGGCTGTCATATTGAAGGATTTCATAGCAGTTCGTCGAAAAGCTTGACAGACGACAATACAATACATTAGAGGGAGCGCGAATAAGACTCCTGTAAGATGCTAATGAAACCTTGTGGGAATTTGGAGCTGATTGCTGGCCGTCTCAAATACACATCTCCCATATCTCCCGAAAATATGTACGAAAAAATCTGGAAATGGAAGTTACCCATTTCTTTCGAAATTGTCGAACTTAATGTGTTAACGATGGTGTTACGTTGTGTGACACATACTGCTGAATCCAGGCCATTAAATTTCTAGAATTTGCGACGGGAAATGCTGTGCACAAAAACCGCCCAAATTATGAGAGGGTTTAAAACTATTTGTAAAGTTTCTCCGATGCATGTAAGTTAGTTTAGGATCAAACTCAGGATTCTGACAATGTAATAGGAAAATAAGTTTAAAATCACAGAAGTCATCGGTGAAAAGTAATATGCGTCGACAGTGTCGACTTGTCGCTGTTGATGTATGTATGAGCATGTGTTCGAAGGTTGAGATCTATTATATTAATATTTATGATGTTTTCTGTTAAACGTCATGCGTAATTTAGTTTAATTAGGATTTTCGTTTGACAACGCAAACCTAAAAGAAACCTTCCAGACAACTTGAACTAAAACTTGAATAACAGTCAATACATGTAACAGGAGGTTACAACTATGGTTTTAATGGGCACAAACTGAAAAGTATATGACACACAGAAACAAATATACTGGCGCTTTTCTCTCCAACCAGACCGATTCCTTATTTGCTGTGGTGCCCAAATTAGACTGATCCAAAGGTATGGATATGATAAGTTATCTCCGACAACATGTATGGTATATGGAGATTTAATACCTGGATGTCGTTTTTTAATCACCGAGGCGCAGGCGAGGTGTTTAATGAGACATACAGGTATTAAATCCACATATACCATACATGTTGGCGGAGATAACGTTTTTGTCCCGTTTGAAACATAATACAAACATAGTGGAAATAAATTTGTGGTCACATTTCTCAGCTCCACGATCACTTGGACCAAATTCGTGATAATTATTTTGTTTTTATAACTGACAGAAGACAACAGATAGAGTTACATCCCTTGGGTCGTTAAGGAAACGGGTAAACAGTATTTTGTTGACATATCGTCCGCTGAGTTCCAATGTGTTCTATGTGCCTACTGGCACATATAACACATTGGTATTCAGGGGACAAATTATTTGCTCTTATTTTACTTTTATGATTGAATTGTCGGAAATCTGATGATATTTGTGACTATTTTCGGGTTTTTTGGTTCGATTTTTCCAAAGATATGGATATTGGTTTATAGTTTTATGGAAACGGTAAACTAATCACGCTCAGGAGAATTGCTAAGGACTGGAACAGTTCATTTACTAAACAAACCTACATTATTGAATGATTGTAAAATATAGTGGTCAGGATGAATCTCCGCTAGGGAGAAAGTCCAACTCCAATTTTGTGCCAGTGTGCTAGGTTTTAACTGCAAAGCTTCATATCATGCAACTCTTACAGAACGTGTACAATTTACTGTATATATTGTTGGTATTATATCTTCTCCCAGGTGCATGTACCAACTGAAATTACGGCCTTCGTCTCAAAAATATTTTTGAACAAAATCTCTCTCTGGAGTCAGCGAATTATAATTTACCAGATTCAGTCAACAGGGTTAATACTTGCTGCGCAAACAACTGTAATGCCGATAACCGATCGCTCATTGCAAAGGCATTTAAATGTGCTAATAGCATTGTTCAAAGAAAATATAACAACATGATTATTGTATGTTGTTTATTAGATATGATTTCCTATCCCCGGATTATCCAATATCACACTCGGCTGATGATATGACTTGAACTCGACTGATATGACGCCGTCCTCGTCCGATATGAATCAACCTAGAGATGCCCTTATGTTATGCGTAAGACGCATTATTAGGCGCAAATGATAATTTATTTACATCCAAATGTTCACAGTTATTCGTCAAACCCGATCAGGAAATTAGCGTTACCTGGCATGGTGGGGAAGTTTGAAGCAGACTTCTGTATGAGGAATTAATAATAGCCACAAGTAATGATCAGGTGAATGAAGAGATCAGAGAAGACAGTTGTGGAGAAAATTCATCGCAAACTAAAATTCAGGGTCCTGATCGGAGATTCGTTGAAGTGATAGAAGAGGGGATTTAGCTATCCGAACATCATGGCTTACCCACTGAACTTGGAGGAGGGGAAGAGCAAACTTGAGACTTTGTGAAAAATATGAGAAACACCAAGTCTGTCAGAAAACTGTAACAAATTTGAGAATTTTTTACAATTATTTGTTTGGTTTTGGTTTAACCCCTGACCAATGGTGGAATCTTCCGTATTACTTCAACGACAGCAATTGAGATTCCATACTATTTATCTGGGAGTAAACCAATTACTATTTTTAACGTGCAGCCTTGGGTCTGCATGCCGATAATATTGATTGATCAACCTCATTCATTGACATCGCAGCTATCCTACTAAATGAAACTATGATGTATCATATCGTTTGGAGGGAAAGTTGGCCCCTCGATTTTAACCCTTTACCCAACGCAGACGATATCAAAATTTATTATTTTAAATATAATGTTTTAAAATTTTTCAAAAAATTTTAACAAAACCATATCATGTGACCCCTCATTGGAACGAGCTCAATGAGCTCGTCCCAATGAGGGGTCACATGATATGGTTTTGTTGAAATATTTTGAAAAATTTAATTTTTTCAACTGCTCAATTTGCATATTACGCGGGCGGTTTCGGGCGATTTGTTGGGTAAAGGGTTAAAGAGTTAATAAATAGAGAGGTTGTTACTTGGTAGGTTTCAAGATATCAGCCTAAGTATCAGTCTGATATATACAGATTATCATGATTATGTGCATTTCCTGTGATTTGTATCAGATTCGAGGTGGTGTCCAGAATGGGATCTCAACGAGCCGCTTTGCCGGCGAGTTGTGATCCCATTTTTGGACACCACCGAGAATCTGATGCAAATCACAGGACCAGCACATTATCGTGATAATTCATTTACCTAACAATTCTGTCACATAAACAGATTAAACCTTAACCCTTTACCCAACGTAACGGCCAAAACCGGCGAACGCTATTCTCAAAAATCGCCAGTTAATTTTCATTATTTTTCATTTTTTATCCCCAAAACATAGGTTATGGCCCCTCGTTGGAACGAGCTGGTCGAGCTCGTTCCAATGGGTGGTCATTACCTATGTTTTTGAGACAAAAAATGAAAAACTTAGTTATTCAAGAATTTTTTGGACAAGTGTCGTCTGCTTTTCATGTTAGGTAAAGGGTTAAATTATTTTTAAACATTTTTGGGACATAATGTTCAGTCGATCACTGAAACGCACAAAGAATGTATCCATGCGCCTGTTATGATAGCCCGTGGCGCTATCGGAAACGAGGCGTCTATATGATACGGAATCAGAATGAGTCGTCTATATGATTCGGAATCGGAACACATTATGTGATACGTACCGTTCCTCGTGGTTTTCAGGCCAAAATCAATATGATTGTTAGATAAACTTCATATCAGCTTGAGCCCTTCGGTAAATTACCTCTGGCTGAAACGCCGAGATGTTAGCCCTGGATATCAGTTCTCGTTAACTTCACATCAGCCTTCGACCTTCGGTATCAGGTTGGAATGAAGTTACCTCAAACTGATATATTGGCAGATATATGAAACTAACCATGTAATAACCCCAAAATACAGAAGAAAATTTTGTTTTGTCAAACTGTGTTAGCTTTTAGGTCATAATATAGGACGCACTTTTGTGGGATATTATTCCAAAGCATGTTTTGTCCCCTGTACGATTAAGTAAGCCGGTATATTAAATGCTATCAAAACTGTATTGTTGCATAAGATATATCCACATTTCTCGCGTAGACTGCTCGTTGCAATTGTTTGGTCGTGGTTCTTTAAATCATAATCCAAATTATCCAAGATATATTTTATAAAACGGTAAGTGTTAAAAGTAATGATGGTGTTCTTTTCAAACAGCATCTGATAGGTACCATTCGGTTTTACTGTTGGCGTCCGTGAAATCAGATTGACGTAAACTGATAATCCAAAGTTCGTTTGTTTATAACATTCGACTCACCATCTATGGAATACTATCACACTGGACAAATATATTTTTTTAATTCATTTATGTTTTTATTTTACAAGTTTAGTTTTGTTTTAAAATGTCGAGTTCTGAGTCATACAAATCTAGGAAAAAATCAATAGAAAAAATAATAATATACTTGTGTAAACATATTTAAATACTTATAAAAATCTTGAAGCTGTCGTTGGTTTTAATGTGTTCGATGGTTGCAATAACTTATGACTTGCATAAACCTTGTGTGTACTTGTTTAATAATATCGAAAGTTTTGGCGTCGTTTGTCTTGAGAATTAATAAAAAAGGATATGGAATAAGTGTTTTTCTCATATAATATTTATGAAACGAGTCTAAGAATTTTCCGTTTTGGCGAGCCTCTGGCGGACGATATTAAATATTATATGAGAAAACACTCATTTCACATTCTGTTTATCATATGGCACACACACGCAAAAATTAGTCCCTTAGTATGACTTTTTAACCCATCACCTATCTTGAGTTGCAGACGGCACTTGGAAAAAAACATCCTCGTATACCTAAAAAATTTCATTTTTTGCTTCCAAAACATAGGTTATGCCCCCTCATTGGAACGAGCTAAAAATAACAAAAAGTATATATTTTCTCTGGCAAGCTAATTGGAAGCAATTAGTTCACAGATATCCGTCACTAAGAATATCTATCAACATCACGCCCCCCAACACTAACCGTCCACTTTGGTTCTTTGTTCAGTGGATGTGCAAGTTTCTATTCTTCGAGGGAGTGTGTGTGTGGGGTGTAGCAAATCTCACCTCTTAGATTTTTATTTTAATGAAAAAGACAATGTCTGTATTATATATTACGATGCGCACACTGCTAAAAAGTATACAGGAAAAATATACAGCACATCAAAAGATGGTGAAAACCCCATTTTCTTATTTCTATAGGGGGTTAGAACTGAAATTAATATTCAAGCGTTCAAACTGATTTGAAAAAAAAAATGTAAAAAGGCTAGCCTGATTAGGAAAAAAATGTATATAGCTAGTTTCTGTATTTTTATCCTATTCTTCAGGAAAATGCCTTAAGTTTGTCCAATGATGCGCACATCGACGATACAAATTCGCTAACATTTCGAATTTGTTTTTAAGTTTTTATCTGACGTTCCAATACCGTTACTGTGAAATTTACTCACACTTATAAGAAATTTAGGGGAGCTAACTTTTCCATAAATCGTTTCCAGTGTCAAAAATTGTCAACCATGCTGGTCGTAAGATAGTTTTCGACGTTGTACGTCCTTCACTAATAGACAATAGGCATCGTGACAGTCCATATGGGCAACAATGTTGTTTATTCATTGTTATTGTGGTATTTTGTGTCAGATCGCATTCGCAGCGCATGTGGGAAGTGTAAAACCTCTTTCTGTTGACCATTTTGTTTGTCGGAGGTAACAATGTTTTGTTCGAAGGTGGCACGTTAGTTTCTCGAGTAGCACTTTGTCCTGTAGACCTTAGTAATGGATTACAGGGATATGTTCCATTGTATGGAATATTCTGGTTGCTTGTCAGGTTTTAACCCTTTACCCAACGTAACGGCCAAAACCGGCCAGCGCTATTCTCAAAAATCGCCAATTAATTTTCAAAATATTTTCATTTTTTTGTCTCAAAAACATAGGTTATGACCCCTCGTTGGAACGAGCTCGTTCCAACGAGGGGTCATAACCTATGTTTTTGAGACAAAAAATGAACAAATTTAGTTATTCAAGAATTTTTTTTGCAAGTGTCGTCTGCTTTTCATGTTAGGTAAAGGGTTAATCGAAGGCTAATAAAATCGAAAAACCCGTGATTAGGGTAACCGTTGGTTGTGTTTATCATCAGAACTTGGGTCATGTAAGGGTATGCAATGGGTAGCATGTTGTGCTGTAGACCTGATCAACATGGATGGGGTACATTCCATCAAGCAGTATTCTTTTGAAGTTTATTGTTCGATGTCCGAATTATTGTTTCTACTTCTCGCAAATTCCTATTGTCTATTTCTACAGTTGGGTAGTATTGTTCTATTCAATAGAATATATAGTTTTTTATAGTAAACATTTACTATTTTAAACGTTTTTTTTCCTATTCACCCTACCCATCCACTTTGATCATGATAATCCGGCGATAAAATTAACAATGTCATAAAACACATTCCAACAATTTATGTGTGACAGTAATTTGTATTGCATGTATTTCAACTTATCTGAAACAGATATGTTGGGAAAATTGTGAAATCGTTGGAGTGGGAAACTTACTCTCTTTTATTGGCTTGTCCCACACATTCACACACAGACAGAATGGTAGATAATAAAATAATTATTGGTATTTAAGGTCACTTTCAGCAACTATTGCTATAATATGACCATAACATAGGTATTTGTACAAGTTTAGCTACTCGTTGACAATTGAAGAACACCCTGTTTTGTTGGCATGTTCACACATTCACAAACCGACAAAATGGTAGCGAATGAATTAATTATTGGTGCTTAAGGTCACGTTCATCATATGTGGCTATGTGCATAATATAGGTATTTATTCATGTTCAGCTAATCGTTGACTCCTGGACTGCATACTTTAGACGACTTCCTTCCCAGGTTTTGGTTGGCTGGTCCTATTCTACCACAATATTATGAAGATGAATAAATTCAGTATCGCCTTTTTTTCAAATTGGCTTTCAATTCATCCCTCGCTTCTCTGTTCTCTCTAATTATTTGCGGGATCTCTGTTTCTATTTTCTGCTTTTAGCTTTTAACTCAAGATTCTGCCGGTCAGGATCCGAGGGCGCTGTCTCCTTAACAAAGCTCTTGTTATCAGCTGTAAAGATAATCAAAACGATAGACAGTTTCGTGTACAATACAGTCTGCCAATTCACATGAAAAAGTTGGGAAAGCCCGTAATTTGTCCAACAAATTACAATTCTCCAGTTTATATTTTTATATTTGTCATGAAAAAACCTCCATTTTCTAAAACACCCAACTCCGGATAAATAGTTTCAAAGTTCAACCATTATCCAAAACAACGTCAAGTTTACGTCTCTTAATCAATGAACGTGTGATATCAGCCAACTTATTGATCGCACGATAGCATTTCCGCGTCCATATGCGAGTTTAGTCTCCATAAGAACTATGGTTATATTTTGTCATTACAAAAACCTGTTTTCTCCTTGTCGACGTTATTTACATTGTAACTTCCAGAACCTTACCTTGATCGCAAATAAACTTACGAGCATTCCGAACTGTGCCAGCCTTGTCGACATGCGAAGTTTGGTCTGTGTGCTATGGCTATGGCTGTGGGCGTGCTACAAGCTGTTACAAGGCCTTAACGATCCTTTAGGTTTGGTCTCTAATAACGTTTTCTAAGGTTGACTCCTTTGTTTTACAGCAAGGGTAGAAATTTTGTGTTTCTGGCAAACAGTTTCCATTCTGAAATGGCAGCCACTGTTGAACAATTAGGAAGTCAACAAACACAATGAAACTCTTGGACTCAGTTTCGTCCGTCGTTTATTAAGTAAAGTTCAAGTAAGCTATCAGAGCTTAAAATGCAACGATATCATTTACTATCACACCACACCAGTCGGACGTCAGCTTCTATACCAGTACACCAGGACTTCTTGGGTTTCAATAGTTTCAACACAAAAATCTAACAGCGACGCGACTTAACAATTTAACAAGGGTTTATCGGAGGGGCTTTTTCACTCAAAGCCCATGTCAACGCTCCGTTCCTTCCTTTCTGCCCCTTGGAAAATCAAAATGCGACTAATTTTACCGTCCGACCGGTGGATTATATCTTCCACTCGTCAGCGTGACGAAGACTGCGTGTCTCAGAAAGGAACAGAGCAATGTTGAATTATCTGAAGCCAGCAGTGGGTTTACCATACCGATTCAAAGGGTAATCAACCTCCCCATTATCTCTAGCAGTTAGGGATTATAAACTATTCAGATGTCAGGCTATCTCCAGTGTTATGGAGAATGCATGACATTCCGATGAACAGTTTCATAGAATTATGGCTGTTTATCTCTAGACAATCGTCTACCACTCTGTCCGGTTTTATTAATTTCTCATTAATTACAATATAAATTTAGATTAGCCTCTTAATCGCCAGACAATCGTCTACTACCCACTCCTGTCTCATATATTTCCCATCAATTATAATATACTACTCAAAGTTTGCTTAGCACCAAATATTTGACACATCATTGTGAAATTTGCTTGTGACATATATGCGATGTTTATGGTGGATATGATTGAGGAATGTATTGAGATGGTCCCCAGTGTTTACATTAGCTCTCTTGATGGGCAGACTTTCCGTGACAGTCATGGAAAGCATGATGTTTTCGTGTACTGTCTACATGTACATGACATGTGTAGGGTATTCAATCTTCATTTCAACACAAACCCTTGTGATTTAATGATTAAATATGGCAAATGCAAATGTAAGAAGACATTTGTCTTAAGCAGAAATGGGGCGGGCTGTAGGGATGGTGGAGCAAGGGGCTACCCATCGTCAGGTTTGTGAAGCCCTTGGTGTGCACTATACGGTGATCACCAGAGCCTGGACAAGATTTCAACAGTATGGCACACCAGTAAGACGACACGGTAGTGGCAGACGCGGGGCAACATCTGCAGCTGAAGACCGGTTTTTGATCATTCAGGCCCGTAGGAACTGCTTTGCCACAGCAACCCAGCTTCGCAGTGACTTTCAGAATGCATCCGGGGTAAATGTTTCGACGCAGACTATCTGGGCAAGGTTTCGCGAAGGTGCTCTCCGATCGAGAAGACCATGTAGTCGCATTTCGCTGGCCCAGAACCACCACCAGGCACGATATGAATGGGCCATGGTCCACGTTGGATGGACCAGAGAAGATTGGCGACCTGTCCTTTTTACAGATGAGTCAACGTACTGCCTAGACAACACAGATAGGCGTTCTAGGGTATGGAAAAAATCAGGAGAGCGATTCCATTCAGCCAACATTGCTGAGCATGGCCGCTATGGTGGAGGGTCAATCATGGTCTGGGATGGCATCAGCTGGGATGGACGTACAGAGCTCTGTTTCCTTGAACGTGGTACATTGACTACACAACGGTATATTGATGAGATCCTGGATGTCCACGTCAGATTGTATGCAGGTGCAGTGGGTGATAGATTCATTCTGATGGACGATAATTCCCGTCCTCATGTTGCCCATGCTGCCGGGGAATACCGACAGAGGGAGGGGGTTGAGCGTATGGACTGGCCTGCAAGATCCCCTGACCTCAATTCAATCGAACATTTCTAGAATGAGTTACATCTTGCAATTTCAGCCCGTCCAGTCCAGGCAAGAAGTGTTCAGGAGCTTACTGCCATGCTGGTCCAAGAATGGAACAACATCCCACAAATGACCATCAGGAACCTGATTGGGGGCACGAGAAGGCGTTGTCAAGCTGTAATTAACAGTAATGGGTCTCATTCTCGATTTTGAAGCCATTCCAGTTCGCTCCATCAACGTTTTGGCATATTGAAAAATTTCCTCTTTTACCAAAAATATCCATTTTCCATGGTTATCGTATTCAAAAGCAAAAATAATGTCAAACAGAAATAAAATCTTAATTTCTGTAATAAAATCATTAAAGATATAATTAAATAAAACATATATACACTTTTCATTACAATATTTCAACTAAACGCAAAACAGGGAGTTGGATGTACTTGGTGCTTAGCAAACTTTGAGTAATATATTTATTCTAGTTTAAGCATTGATGGAATTATTAGGGAACTTACTGCCCGCCTTGTCTTCATCATTGCTCAACCTAATATTGTTTTTCAGACATTTAGTTGTTAGACTTCATAAATAATCCTATATCACCAATATTTGACTTAACAAAACCCCCCCCCCCCCCCCACCCCCTTCTGAAATTAAATTGTCGACCTTTTCTTGACCTTTTAGTTTCAACCTTCATTTTGAGCCTCCACAAAGAAACGATATCTATAAATGTTTTGCCGTCCTAGGAAATTCCCAGACGTTATGGTGGAACACGGATATGGCGTCATAGGGTCAAAAATAAAATGCTTCTGAATTTGATTAGGTCTCGTTACAATTATGCAGCTATGCAGTTATGAATATGTCAGTTTTTCAAGAAATGTACAACTTCGCATTAACCCTTTGAACTGTAGAGGTATCTTCCATGCCAATTCAATGGCAGCAATTTGAAGAGTCCGTATTCATTATTTGGGGTAGACCAAGCAAAATTTTCAACGTGCAACCTCGGGGCTGGACGTTCAAAATATTGACTGGTCTACCCCACATATTTAGTGAACAGCTATCCTATTTAATGACGTTATGACGTATCATGTTGCTGGCCGGAAAAACGGTCGCTAGGGTTCAAATGGTTAACACGGCCGATGCTATTTCGCTTTTACATTACCTCTCATATTCAAAGTCCTTATAATGAAAATATTTTCTTGAAGCTTTCCGTGTTGTCTTTCCCGGATAAAACAAAACACAATCAAATTTTACTACGTCATTCAAATACTCTCAGCTGAATGATACAAGTTGCTCACAAAATGGATCAAAATGGTCGAAACTTACTCATTTCGGGGAAAAATTTCCACTTATCGCGCATCGGTAGCGATAAAGATATGCTATAGGTATTCTCTATTCTCCCACCGATAAATTTGCATGTCTTTTTTTTTGTTTTTTGAATAGGTTAACAAACGTTTTCTGTGGTTCCGAAGGGTATTACCATGTTTGGCAGAGAGCCGAGAAAAACACTTGAAATTTGGAATAGCGGCTCCAAACCTTTGCCATACTTTACTCTCAGCTGACAGTACCGTAATTCTGGTGTCAGGCATGCACTAGTCTCAAGCGTTATCCAGCGACGTTCAAAGCCAGCAAACACCTTCTCCTAGTTGTTGGGAACACTCGGTGATGGCTTTGCTTCCTTCGTTGAAGGACTTACGGAAATTCGCTTTGCGATTTCAAAATAATCAATTTATTATTTGTTTTTTTCCGCAATGTGATGCAATAGTTGTATTCGTTTGGTGTGGATTGTAATCTTGCTTTGTGTTTTGAAAACTGATATTTAAATGTCATCAACAGAGTTGAAAATAGAAATGCTGCTGAAGTGCCCAGACTATCAGGCCTACTGCTTCTTATGGTGGGGGAGCAGCAATGATCTGGAGATGTACTCTCATGGTTGTAAACTTGATATGGTGACTGTACGTGGTAATCTCAGTGGTCATCAGTACACCCGAGACATTCTAAATCCGGTTGTCGTGCCTCACAACCACCCGTTGGCTACTCGCCCTGTATTCATGGACGGCAATGTAAGGCCACATCGTTCCCATGCTGTGAGAGCATTCCATCAGAACAACACTATTACAACACTACCTTGGCCTGCAATGAGCCCAGATTTAAATCCCATAGAACACATCTAGGACTTTCTTGGACGTCGGGCCCAAGCAAGGGATCTCAGCCTGCACAGAATTTGGCCGATTTGGAAGCTGCATTGCACGATGAGTGGCAGCAGTTGTCTTGGGACCGTATCAGAAGGCCCACTGTTAGCATTAGGAGGAGGGTTTAGGCTGTCATCCCGACACGAGATGCATACACTCGCTACTGGCGCCAGGCAGTGCTATTGTGTTCAGGACATCACAAGTTACATTTTTGTTGTCAGTAATTATCGGCATTGTTTCATTATGGACAATTCCAGCACCATACTTGTGTAGCGATGTTTGCATATAGATCTACAATCGCAGGCTTGTACTAGTCGTTGTATAACTGGTAGAACCGCAAAGTTCCACCAGCCCGTGGCGTTTTGGCTTTCTCTTCCAGACGAACCTTGAAAACAAGGTTCCAGACAGGGTTCAGTTTTCCGTAACTTCACAAATCTTGTCGTGCATCAAATGATTTAACGCAACGAACTGTTCTATCTATTATCTATAATTTTAATATATAAACTTTCGACTAACCGTCGTTATCTCCTGGTAGCTTTACATTAAAATGAGCAATAAAACAACAGAGGTCATACCTCAATATGGCGGCATCCATCTTTCTTTCAGCAAGGTTTTGTGATTTTCAGCAAGTTTTTTTGTAACTATAAATCTCCCCTATTTAAAAGAACAAGTATTAAATGGCGATTTAATCGGTATCCCTACTTCACATCCATGCGACATTCTGGATATGTTTATCCAGGGCCACGCCCACCCACGTCTGACCACAGACGAAGTGAACTTTCTTTTTGCACTGAGGACTTTCAAAACACTATATCCTTCTTCACGAATGCCCTCAAAACAGATACAACAACGTTCGTAATTTCCAACTGTACATTTTTAGTAACGTTCTGTGTCAACACGAATTTTGTGGGTCTCGAGAGCTGTTTTTAGTAAAATATACTGGGGTTGAACTCTTTCGCGCTCAAATGTCTCTTGGATATTCCAATCGTTGGAGTCCAACTCCACGAATTCTAATGGTGGTGTAGTAGAATATTCGACTGTGTTGTGCAGTTCGCTACTACGATATGGCCGGAGATGAGAAATTATGTCGGTATAATACCGGCCTTGCCAGTACTGATCGTTCCAGAACCTGACCACGTGGGCTGGGAGAGCGGTAGTCGTATCGTGATAAACTTTACCGCAAGCCCACAGACTATCGCAATCGGTCGCTTCTCGTCCTAAACCATAGCTTTCAGTACAGGATAGATGTGAAAAAATATATGCACCATTGCTGGTGATCACACTTTGGAGGTATACTTCAAACCTCTGTATTTCGGGAACATTAAGAGCTTCCTTGAAGTATACTACCTCCCAATACCGAATTAATCGTTGTTGCATATGTCTCTTCCGTGAAGACTCAGTTACATTAATTTTTCCTTTTGGCACAAATGGCAGATGGCCAAAACCATGATCTTGTTCCTCATCAAAACTCTTCAATTCAGGGATTCATACCGATGACATAATATGTTAAAATTAGAATAATTCCAAATATCCAATAATAATTATCCAATAATTCAAATCACAAAACCGTTAAATTTAATCGAAAATATATGTGGAATGGAAAACTACATTTACCCTTCCTCTCTCTCTCTCCCGTGGGTTTGTGTGCTTCTAGTACCTTCTTTGACAGTCAAGCCACACACATACTAGTTCTGAGGTTGTCTTATGTAGGGTCTCCGGTGAGTACTTTTGTAAACCCTGCCGGACCCCTACCTTTAGATTCACTATTTACTTTTACTGTTAATCGTCCTTCTCAGTAGGAATGATATCGATTGTAGCATAGATTTGTGTAAATTTCAGTGTGCTAACCTGGATGGTCTGGCAAAATCATACAACAACACATTTTCTTTTCTACTGGATGAGCATGCCCCTCTGAAAACAAAAACATTAATTATTCGCCCAAGTATACCATAGTTTACCAATGAACTGAGAACTCTGAAAGCTAATCGTCGAAAGCAAGAGCGGCAAAGATCTAAATCTTACAATGAGGAAGCAGCATATCTAAATCTTACAATGAGGAAGCAGCATATAAGACTCCAACAAACTAAAAGATGCCAGAAAATCTTAATACACAACATGTGTTGAAGCTTGTAATGGTGACAGCAAAAAACTGTTTAATGTTGTTAAAAATCTGTGTACAGAAAAACAAAGTATGTCATTTTCACCACACGATGATTCATCAAAGCTAGCTGATCAATTTGGCGAATTCTTCATCAAAAAAAAAAATTACATCAGGAAAGAATTAAGAACATAAATGTAGACAAAATTGACATCAAACAGAAACCATCAGAAAAAGAGCTTTCAACTTTTCGACCTTTAGAAAACCACGAGGTAACCAAATTAATAAAAGAATCCTGAAATGCCTCATGTCAACTCGACCCAATGCCAACATCTATTGTCAAATCATGTGTAGATTCTTTGGCTCCTGTAATCACAAAAATAATCAACATGTCTCTGCTGGAAGGATATATGCCTGATGCGTGGAAAATAGCAATTGTTAATCCTCTTCTGAAGAAACAAGGTGCAGAACTTGTGTTTAAAAACTTCCGACCAGTGAGTAACTTACCGTTCGTCTCTAAGCTGTGTGAAAAAGCCACAATTGACCAACTAATGTTACATAGTGATATGCATGCTCCGTTACTGGCCAACACGTCTGGATTCAGAAAATTTCACTCGACTGAAACGGCATTAGTCAAGGTTCAGAATGACATCCTCCTTAATATGGAGTCTGGAAGGGTAACATTGCTTGTTCTTTTAGACCTTGGTGCTGCTTTTGACACTGTTTGTCATAAAACACTGCTAGAGACAATAAATTCTGATTTTGGACTTAATGGTGTTGCTGCTAGCTGGCTATCATCATACCCCAAGAACAGACAGCAGCGTGTATCAATAAATGGTAATCTGTCAAAAGACTTCCATCTTGCATGTAGAGTCCCACAGGGCAGTTGCCTAGGTCCTTTTCTGTTTCTATTCTATATTTCAAAAATGTTCACCATCATTGAATCTCCCCTACCTGATGTCCATGGTGATGCTGATGACACACAGGTCTATTTCTCTTTTCGACCATCAATCAAGGATCAAAGGAAAGCTCTAGAAACTATTGAATCATGTATTTCGGACATTCGCACATGGATGCTTTCAAACAAATTAATTATAAATGATGATAAGACTGAATTCCTAATAATTGGTTCACGACAACAACTCACTAAAGTTGACATCAATTCAGTGAAGGTAGGAGACTCTGCCATCAGTGCAAGTAACAGTGTACGTAATCTTGATGCCTTCTTTGACTCTACCATGTCTATGGACAGACATGTTACAAATATGTGCAATAAGGCTTTAAGAGGCCTATACAACGTTAAACAGATAAGACTCAACAAAAACCCTAGTTCATGCCTTTGTAACTTCACATTTGGATTATTGTAATGCCTTACTGTTCAACCTTCCACAATATCAGTACTCTCGCCTGCAGATGGTACTAAATGCATCAGCCCGAGTGATATGTAGGATATCACGATCTCAACACATCACTCCTGTTCTGAGGGATATTCACTGGCTGCCAGTCAAGTACAGAATAATTTTCAAAACTTTTTTATTAGTTTTTAAAACACAAAACAACATGTCACCAGCCTTAGAGGAACTCCTTAATACCAAGAATGTGTGTCAATACAACCTTGGTAAAATGCTGCTACATGTTCCAAAACACAGGTTTAAGACATTTGGAGATAGGTCATTCTCATTTCCTGGCCCTCACTTGTGGAATAATTTACCAGAACAACTACAAAGACTGTCAAATGTCAACCTTTTCAAGAAAGATCTGAAAACATACCTGTTTCAAAAAGCCTATAAGAGATGTTCTGGACTGTAAGATACTGTATATATTCCATTTGTATATTTGCATGAGCTCAGTAACATGTACAGCGTCTTAGAATATGGTTCTATATCTTCTGAACTATAATTTTGGCACTATATAAATGTGTATATTATTATTATTATTATTATTATTATTATTATTATATATGATAGCCAAAAAGACAACCACATATGACCCTGATTTCTATCAGTCTTTCTCCACGGTCTACCGGTGAGAACTGAATAGACTGCGAAAGAATACCGACAGAAATGTATACTAATGGCTAGATGTATCACAATTATGAAGTTTAATCATTTTCTTCATCTAGAGCGCTCCCCACTTAACGAAAGTGTCTCCTAATCCAGCAATTGTCAACTCCAAGGTATAAGTGGAGGCATAAACGAGGGTTAATATAGGCCCAGCCTGTCCAATGTGGATGTCGCCATTGGTATAACAATGCGAACGTCGGCATGCCCCAGGAAGAAGGCGTTTCTTCCCATCGATGTGCTATCGACGTTCGCACAGTAGGCAAGAAAAATATTTCGCTATAAGCTTCATGATAGTGCAACTCTAAAAATGTAATTCCTTCATAAATAAACACTTTGTTTCTCAAGGGAAAATGTAATCTATGAACCCTATGTCCCATTGGCAATTGTACTTGGAAAGGAATAGGTTCTCCATGTATAAGACGTCGACACCCAAAGACCAATTGTTCAGAATATTTTCTAGCATCACAAAATTCGTGACCTAACATACCTACAACCTCTTGTTTGGTCTGACTACCTGAAAGATCGCAAGCCATTATTCCTCAGAGATTAAATTGTTGATTTTCATTCATTGCTCTTGCAAAACGTGGGGCACCCTTAGTTAGATCATCATTTCCTCCCTCTGTCATATTATTATAGTATGAAATACACAATAAGAAAATAATTATATATCAATCAATATCAAATTACTTTAATTCAAGCGCCATTAGATGGTCAATTCATCATCAAACTTCACATTATGGTCTCAGGAAATGATAGGGTTCTGTCTTTTATCTAATTCAGTCAGTATATCAGTAGTTCCAACTCCCTTTCCTGAGATGGCATCTGGTAAGTATGATAGGTGGTATTGGGCCCCATCCTAAAATTAAAAGTACAACCATCATAGTCAAGATGAGCAACTCTATATACAACATATAACTGGTTATGTCTGGGAGTTCCATCTGTTCTAAAACGGGCCCTTTGTCGAGCTCTCCAGTCAAGGAACATTTCCCATGTATTGATTCTTTCAATGTGTCTTCTCATAGACCACATGTTTCTAGTTAACCAAATTAATACTTCTTGGTAGCTATAATAATGTCTCGCCATGTCAAGTCCCACTTCTGCACCTCCCATGTCAGGACAATTTAAAATAAGTAAAATTCGAGATTGACATTTAAAGAAAATGTGATATGGACAAGCAGAATCATACCAATAAACTATATCTCTTTAAAGTTCAACAGTGGCGGAAATATTTTGAAAATCATAATACACACATCCGAACCTTTCTGTGGATGTTGAAGTACGATGAGTCTTGAAATATCTCAGCTCATAGGTATTTGGTTGAACAACACTATTTATAACTGAGGGTGTTCTGCCAGTTTGTGGACAAACTGCAGGCGGATATGCACCATGGTGCGTGTATTGATAAGTAGCATATTCCCAAGGTAATGGGTACAAAAAGGAAGTTCGAGAAATTTCTTCCTGATAACTCCACAGATGTTCCTCCTCCTCATCAGTTTGTCCCCTACAATGATGTTCGGTTCCAAGTACTTCATTTTCATCACTATCTACTGTTTCACTACTACTTGAGTCACTCATTGTACAACAACTGAAAACACAAATAATATTGTTCAATGCTGTGTTGTTATTATTGTAAGTCAATATGTGTTAAAGAATTTGATTCTCAAGCTATGCTATTAAGCTTGCATGCACTTCTCCAGTATTTGCATCATAGTTCACTGATGGATACAGCTGAGACAGAGATGAGGATGTTGTAGGTTTGTCCTGCCTCTCTTTTGTTGTTTGGTCTTTGGTTAATTGTTGCATAATTGTTACTATTTCATCAGAAGGTGGTGCTGTTGGCAATGAAATGTTTGTAGGTTGTCAGATAGTAGTACAAAAAGGATCGTTCTCATAAGCGTTAAGTGCAACATTAGACATTCCATATACATCAGCAGAAAAAATAGGTTTTCCATTCCATTTATTCTTATATAAAATATGCCCATTTCGGTACCTGAAACAGTTCTTCCAGAGCCAACTGGGTGTTGCAATGGTTTGGGAATTGCTAAATTGGTTATGTTTACCTTGTCAAACACAGGTTGCCATATTTGACATTGAGTCAATGAGAAATTGGTCAAAACCGTCTTAGACACTAAACAATATGTAATGTTATCTTGGTGATGAAAATAACTATTTAGTAATAGTTGGCCACTAGTTGCAATACACAAAGGGTTCAATTCCAGAATACCATTTGATGGCACTATTCAGCATGGTTCTTACGTCTTGGACACATGATTGAAAATAGCAATGGTACATCAGTAGTGATATACCAAAGTCCATTATCCACAATTAATTTACTGGCTTCTAATCAATATATAGCTACTAATTTGTTTGCAGTTTTTGATGCTTTGTGGCTAACATTCATGAATGGGACAGGCAGCGCTTGTACCTTAAAAATCTCAAATTAAAAATTTGTATTAATCAATGGGATATTTACTAGAATAACTAACATATCATCAACAAACATGGTCACAGTTGTCAACAAATGATAGTATTGCCATAACTCCTTTTGAATTTGTCATGGAAGTTGGGTGTAGTTATCAAGCCTGTCTTGAATACTCATTAATACAGAAGTTAACAAAGAAGGACTGAGGACCATTGGTTATAATTTCACATCTGTGAGCACATCTATCTGCTCATGCAGATCATCCATATACATTTCTGCTGTTAACAACATTAATTCAACTTAACTTACCATTGTTTCAAGTTGATGGAATGAATGTATAAAATGCTGTAAAAGAGTTAACCAATTTTCATGCTCTTGTAATAATGATCTACTTGTTCATGCAAAAGCTCATGATAAATTTACCATAAATTCTTGATACTCTTGTATGACATGATATGTTAATTTTATTAAACTCAAACTTTGTTTTTGCACATGTTGCATCATTGCTTGATTCGAAGACAATCATCTTAAAGTTTCTTTCATCCTCTTTAAATTAGATTCAGTGGCTGTTCCAAATAAGAAACTCAACCCTTCACCTATAAAATTTGCTAAACTTCACTTATTTCGAGATGAGGGTGTATGCACTTTTAACTTACGGTAATCGTCCAGGTCCCATTTTACTCATTTGAAACAATTATTTATAAACCTGACCTCAAGATCGAATGTAAAGCAAGATTAAAAGTACGGTTTCCAGTATTGTTTCGTTCAGATATTTTCAAGAAATTTTCAATTTCGTGGTAAAAGTGAATCACAAATCGTACATTATTGTCAACCCTTTGCATGTAATGAATGAATGGCGCCATTTCCACTACATACATGGTTGTCCAGTCACTGTTAACCATATACATTTCATTTACTTTTGTAAAGATGACATTGTTTCGGATTATTGTACTACCACTAACTGTTATTATCAACAGACTTCCAAATAAGTACCAATTTAACATCTTGCTCCTACAACGAGAAGGAATTAGTGTCACAAGTCATTCTCAATATTGTGAGTTCCAAATATACTCTTTTATTTCACGACCGGTCAATAACACTTTTGAAAATCTTTTCTAACACAGAAGAATTGCCAAGCTGCTTGTGCAGGCCAGAAAACAAATCCTCCATCTTACATTTCTTGTCATACTATAAGTCAATATAATTTTGTACCTCACGACGCACATCCTATCCTCCTCCATAGTCTTATAGCATATGAAATCATTTCATCTTTATGTGTACTCCTGGGAACCTCAGGGTTCATAGGCTATTCTTTGAACTTCATGCCATCCATCCTTTCAAACGGTGTCCCTAATCTTATCTACAAGATTTCCTATTTTTCCTCCATTTGTATGTTGTACAGCAGACTGTACATCAGTTGTTTGTGTTTTATGTTTGTTTCTTTGATTAATACTACAGTCAGAGAAACAATCTGAGTCAGAATTTGATTCTTCTGACTTTGCCTCTACTCCTAACACATCTACTTTAATTGGCTCCCCTGCTGATGTAACAGCTTGAGCAGTTTTTTATTGTCACGGAAGCATCATAACCTGTGCCCTAACTCTTCCATAGGAATTCACTCATTTTTGGGTGAAGAGCTTTGTCTAATTTGTCTTTTGTTTCTGATAAGAGAAGGAAAGGGTGAAAGCTCATCATCTTCAGTTTCACTGCTGCTTTCACTTTTTCTATCTACTTGGGATCCTACATACCTTTGTAGTCATTTTGCTCTAACTGGGTCAGGCATCTCCCACTCCTGGGGAGCTAAACTTAAGTTTTCCCCATGACATTTTATAATTCTACCTGTCAATTGATCTCTGTTTCTATAGCTCACAGGTCTAGTTTTCTCAATAACTTTGAATGGGTATTCCCATTTTTGTTCCAATTTACCTTTACTCTTCCCATCTCTGTACATGGCTGGATCTCCAATATGAAATTGAATTGGTTTGGCTTTGACATCTGCTAGGTGCTTTTGTTTATCTACTCTTTTTTTCTGATTAGCTTGTTGTTGCACACATGCTTTTTGTTGTTCCTGTAAAGCTATCTTGTGGGCTTCCTCCCCCACATATTTTGCTCAACATTGGAAGACTGAATCTAATGGTAAAATCACATCCCTGGCATACAAAGGGTAATAGGGTGAGAACTCTGAGGACTTGCTTCCATTAAACATAATAGCTGCCAGTGACTGACTTAGAAACAAACCCCATGTCTCCAGTTCTTTATGAGACATCTTGGCCAAAACATCATTCAAAGTTCTGTGAAATCTTTTGACCTTGCCATTTGACTGAGGGTGATAGTAAGAAGTTGCTACATTATGTATTTTCAAATGACCAGTCAAATATTTCATGATCTCATTACAATTCGCAGAACCATTGTCAGTAAAAGTGGACACCCAAATCTCAGAAAAATTTGATCAATTAACAAATTTGCAACTGTTTCTGCCTTTTTATCTGGTATTGGGAATGCCTCAGGCCAGCCAAAATATAAATATAGAAAAGTAACTATGTACTTATTCCCAGGTAGAGTTGTGGAAAAGGGCCACTCATATCAAAGCAATCTTTGCAAATGGATATGGTGGTCTCTCTGCTTCTTGTATAGGTAAAGTAACATTTTTGGTATTTTTTGCCCCACAGGTGAGACATTTTTCTACATATCGGTAGATGTTTTTACATAAGTCAGGCCAATAATACTTTCTTCTGATGTCCCAGTACACTTTATCTATTCCCAAATGTCCTAAGTCATCATGGTATTATCTAAGTACTTCCCTCTGTAAATGTTCATGTATATATAACCTCACCCCTGGAGTATCATCTGTGGCCCCTAATCGTCAAGTACCTACTACTTATTATTGACTGGAGTATTGCCACTCAAGTATTTCTTCTGAATTTCCATTAATTTGCTATCTTTTTCTTGCTCCTTTTTCATATCTAAGTCTTTATAATTTATCTCCTGAGGTTCCATAGGTGGACCTTGTTGCAGAACATTGACATGTGTATACCGTTTAGGGTTTATTCTATCTCTATTTGTTACCAACTCATAATGTTTTATCAGTCTCCACATTATCCATCTGATAATCTGGATCAGCATTTGCAATACCTTCAGGAAATCCGGAAAGCAAGTCAGCACAGGTATTTTATTTTCCGGGTAAATATTGAATCTTACAATTATAACTGGCTATTTTCAATGCCCATCTTTGAACCTTTGTATTGTTTTGTGGTCACTTCAACAAATATTGTAATGGAGCATGGTCTGTTTTAATAACAAACTCGGCCCCATGTAAATAATTGTCAAACTTATCCAAAGCATAATATATGGCAAGAGCTTCCTTTTCAAAAGCTGACATTTCTGTTGAATGTCACCTAATTTATGTGACAGAAATACAATTGGTTTTTCATCAGGTATACCTGGAATTTGCCCTGTCTCATCATCACAATGTTGAGTTAACACTGCTCCCATACATGTATGAGAAGCATCTGTGTATAAGACGTATGATTTTCATGGGTTAGGTTGTGATAGATGTGGTACTTGAGTGAGTCAAACTTTCCTTCAGGTATTCAAATGATTTTTGACGAGCCTCTTTCCAGTGAAATCTAGCATGCTTTTTGTAAGTCCTATCAATGGCTGTGCTATTTCACTAAAGTTTGGTATGAATCTCCTATAATATCACACCATTCCCATGAAACTTCTAACTTCGATCACTGTTTTTGGAGGTACTAATTTTCTTATGACCTCGACCTTTGTGGGTTTTGGTTTGATACCAGCTTGACTAATTACAACACCAAGATAAGCTGTTTCACTTTTAAAGCATGTCATATTTAGCTTTCAGTTTTAACTTGTGTTGCCTCAGTTGTTTAAATACTTGCCGAATATGTTCAATATGCGACTTTACTTCTTTACTAAAAATCAAAACATCATCTAAATATGCTAGTGAAAAGTCCTCTAGTCCTTGCAGGACTATGGTCATCAGTTGTTGATGTTCTGAGGGTGAACTGACAAGGCCAATGGCCATGACATTGAACTCATATAGCCCTTTATGACACGTGAATGCTGTCTTAGGTCTATCAACTTCATCCATTTTGACTTGCCAATAACCTGACTTCATATCAAGAGTTGTAAAGTATTTACATCCGTTAAGTAGGGTAAAAATATCAGTAATCAGTTGAAAGCTCCAACTGGTCCACTTTCGTTATCTGATTAAGCTTTTGGAAATACATGTAAAAATTCTTAGAGCCATCTTTCTTTCCTGCTATTTGAGTGGTGAATAGTTCCTGCTTCAAACATTTCTTGAACTGCATCATCCATAATTTTCCGTTTTATAAGTGGAACCCTATAAGGTCGACTCTTGATTGGCTTTGCATCACCTGTATCAATCTTCATGGTGACTGTTTCTGTTTGGGTTAACTCCATGTCAGTCTGTGCAAACAAGTCTCTATTTTCATTAATTAATTTCATAGTTATGTACCTTTCATGAGCTGGTACATGAATATCTCTTTCAAAATTTGTTTCACATCAACTAAGTTTTCACCCTGTGCTACAGGTTCTAATTTTGTAACAATACAGCCTCTCTTTAATGTATAATGTTTGTTAGTTTGTTAGTGATATTCACTAACATCACAGGAATATGTCCATCATTGTTACTCACTACACTATTACTAACAAGTAAACCTGTTTGCTCTGCTATATGCCCTTGCTTTAAACCATGATGTTCTAAAAAGTCAGAGTCAGAATTTGATTGCACCTCTATGGCCTTGACTGTACAAACACAAGTGGTTTGAGGTTTAAGTTCAATTTAATTCATCAGTCTAGTCAAATAACTAACATGTAAGTCGTTCACAATAGGTATAAGCTGTCCCTGTAATTTTAATTTTCTAAGTTCAAAGTAAATGTTTACTCTATTATCATTGATCCACTCTAAACCAAGTAATACACTTCAATTAAATTCATCTATGACTAAGAACTTATGCACCTGAGAAATTCCTTTAATTGAAAAGTAAAGTCTCACTAGACTCCTGGGTCTAACATCATTTCCTGCTACCCCCTCAATTCAAGGTAAAATATTTTAATCCCCTAATAACCTTGGCCTATGCCTCAAATTTTTCCAAACTTTTGTACTAATGCAAGAAGTTTGAGCTCCTAAATCTAACAAAGCTCTCACCCATTGCTTCCCTACATTAATCATAACACTATTCAATGAAGCAGGACCATAATTAACAGTAACTGTTTTTGAAAAAGGCTGATTTGGGTGTTTCTTTTGATTCCCTGTTGCTGTAGGAAGTTGTTTTGGGTGTTTATTCTGATTTTCTGTCATCACAGGACGTTGTTTAGATTGACTTCCTGTTCCTACAGGAAGTTGTTTTGGTTCCACTTCCTCTTTCCTGTTAGTTTTCCCAGTTACTTTCTGTTTCAGGTTCTGGGATACTTTCTTTTCAAATTATTTTGATCAGTTACTTCCTGTTTTGGTTTCTGATTTTCTGGGTTATTACCCTGGGATTTTGATTGTTTCACTAATTTCTGTTTTTCTACATTCTTCTTATTTTGAATTTCAATTGTACTGTTTATGGGAACTTCCCTATTTAGTGGATGATTTCTTGGGTATCTTTCATATACCCAACCATTTTTCTCCATACTTTCAAGTTCCAGTTTAGTAAATTTTCTCTCTGGTAAAATTCGGGTGCAATCTTTTGTAAAATGTCCCCTCTCTGGGCATCTGTCACACTTCTTAATACCCTCACAATATTGAGTATAATAGTCCATACTTCTACATCTTTCACACACTTACTTAGGATTAAATGGGTTAATTTCTTTTTGTTCATCAACCTGGTTATCTCAATTTTTCCTTGCTCTACCATTCAACTCAGGAAGTGGTTTTGATTTCATGTTACAGCTAGTTTTATGTTTACTAATTGATTCAGAGTTTGAGACTATGTTTGTTTTACTGTCCGGCTTTGGTTTATTTCTCACCTTATTAACTTGTTGTCTATTAGTTAAAGGTATAGTTCTCCAATTTACTTTACAATTCCTAGTGTCATGTCCCCCTGTAATACATTTCTTACAGTACTGCACTGCTTGTTCTTGGTTTACAAAAGGGATAATTTGTTGAAAGTTAAGTCCATGTTTTATAGACTGCCTACACTTAGAATTTTGTTGCAGTCTGGGTCCCTGTTTCCCAGTATACCTATTTGCATAGATGACAATGGGGTAATCATTTTTAACCTCTCTCTTGCAATTGTAGACTGGGGTTGAGATATGTATTTCTTACACTTCTGACATTTCTCGAGGGTGACTGTATTGAATGAGACACGACCCTTTACCCTACAAGGATCGACGTTTGGTTGTTTCAATGGTTCAAGTTAACCCTGCATGAGTGCCCAAACTGATCACAGCCAAAACAAACACCTGGACCGAATCCGGTCTGTCCTATGCCATTTGAACATGTTTTCTGTTGTTGGTGTGGGGGGCTGCACCTCTACTGTCCTCACTTGTCTCACGATTTTAACCATGCAATCGCGTTTGTATTGCCCTGGTCTACCACAGAGAAGGCAAATGGGCCTGGGGTATTGATTAACTCTTTGCTGTACAACCCTTTTATTCTGATTTGGATACTGCGGTTGACCCTGTCTGAACTGTTGACCCTGCCTGAAGGCCTTTAATATTGTGAATTTTGCCTTCCTGTTGTCACTAAATGTACTTTATTTCGACGACGCATCGTCAATTTCAATGAGAACTTCTCCTGAATCCCCTGGTCTATCATCCCTCCTTGGATATTCATAATATTGCATTTTACCTGTTTCTCCACAGGCCTTGTGTTTGCATTTTACCCCTGCCTCGAAGAGTGCAATTGATAGGGCTTTTTCCAGCGTTGACGGCTCTTTCCAGATTAGTTTTAATCTCGTCTGACTCATATAACCCATCACAAAAATAATCTGCCAACATCTTTTGTAACAAAGCTCCATCTATTTGATTACCATATGCGTCCTTGACGAGGTCGAGCAGTCATTCACAATAGTAAACAATTGTTTCATTTTCCTCTTGGTTCATGTGCCTTATATAGGTTCCCACCATGGAGTATACATAATTGCCGAATAGGTAATTTAAGGTCTTTTCGCAGGTTCACCAACTTAATTTTGGGGTTATTTTGAATTTGACCCAAGATAAAATCATTAACCTTGTTTGAGCAGCGATCAGGTTTCGTTTCTTTTCGGGAATTTCATTTGTAGTGCAATATAACTCAAGTGACTTGATTCACGCCTGGTAGTTCTTTGGGTTCCAGTCAAATCTTTCGATGTGGGAGTGAAGCACTTGGGTTTGTGTCGTGTGAGCTGTTGTAGCCAATCCCACCCCCCCCCTTAAACTTGACCTGTGTAATTTTGTAATAGCTTTAGCGGCTGTATCAGATTCTTCTACCCTGCCGACCTCACTTCCACCGTTATCACCCACATTCAATTGCTGTAGTTGCAATTATTGCTGTTCTTGGGGTGCGATCCTCTTGTGAAAGGCAGCTCGTTCAGCCTCCAACAGCTGCTGGTGATGAGTAGTCACGTCATCCAACTGCTCTCGCATGTCTAGAAGTTGCTGACTTGAGATGCCATCAGCTTGTTGTTCGGCTTTTTGTTGAATTGTGGCTTCTACCTGGGCTTGAGTTAATTGGGTAGTCATTTTTCTCCTGATATATTATGAAATAATCAAACGTTACACTTACAGTTTTTGTTGATTTTTTGCTGAATTTGTCCACCAATTCACTGAATGTTTCCAACAATTCACATATTAGCCCTACCACTGCGCACTTTGTACGTTTTTGCTTCCTGGAATATGGGTTTTATTGAAATTTTTCTACCACAACCCATTTTTTGCTCCACCACTGTGCACCTCCTGTTTGCTTTGCACTGTTTTACCACACTGGAATGGACTTTTGGATAGCCCTTGGATTTGGTAACTCTTGGTGTTTATTGGAGAGAGCTCAGATCTTGGAGTTGGTAGCTATTTGTTGCTATTGGAGAGAGCTGAAATCTGTCATTCGTCACTGATTCTTTGGTACAGGTGTTGAGTTTTACACAATCTGCATGCACGGCACCATTAAAAGTACGTCTGTAGCAAAGTTTGCCTATAGATCTACAATCATAGGCCAGGACTAGTCACTGTGTAACTGATAGAACCGCGAAGTTCCACCATCCCGTGACGTTTTGGCTTTCTCTTCCAGATGAACCTTGAACACAGGTTCCAGACAGTGTTCAGTTTTCCATAACTTCACAAATATTGTCATGCATCAAATGATTTAAAGCAACAAACTGTTCAATCTATTATCTATAATTTTAATATCTAAACTTTCGACTAACTGTCGTTATCTCCTTAAAATGAGCAATAAGACGACAACGTTCATACCTCAGTATCTATGGCAGCATCCATCTAAAATCTTTCAGCAAGGTTTTGTGCACGTGATGAGCCACGAGACAACATGGCTCAAACACCCAGAAAACTGTGCTTACATTCACCAATTTTCAGATGCAACACCTAATCACGCAATTACCACTCAGCGGAAAAAATAGGGAAAGTACTCTGACATGGCAGTCGCCATTGTTGGACTCTTATACTGCCATGCAGACTGCCAGGTACCTATTAACTGACAGAATGTCCCATTGGAATGGACAATTTGCAACTCGGCATCGCCTGATGTTCCACCAGGTGCATGTTATGATTTGCTAACAGTTCGAACAATACCATCCCAGAAACTACAGTAGAATGTTATTATACTATCTATCAACAAATTCTACAATATTACTGTTTGTTGCCTAATATTGTCAACAGAACATCTGACGTCCAGTCCTGTGTGGGAACTCAAAGTACTTCTGCACTCTGATCGCCAGTTAATACAATTCCATGTAATTTAGTTTTAACCCTTTACCCAACCTGAAAAGCAGACGACACTTGCAAAAATAATTCTTGAATAACTATTTTTTTTCATTTTTTGTCCCCAAAACATAGGTTATGACCCCTCATTGGAACGAGCTCGTTCCAACGAGGGGTCATAACCTATGTTTTTGAGACAAAAAATGAAAAAAATAATGAAAATTAATTGACGATTTTTGAGAATAGCGCTGGCCGGTTTTGGCCGTTACGTTAGGTAAAGGGTTAATTGAAACTGGTAATAAATTCGAGTCCAATTCTCTGAACGGAAATTGCGTATGTATTCCAACATGACCCTATCGCATCACTGAAAAGCGCTTAGAAGAGCTGTAGCTCCTCTCTGGAGCGAGATCAACCACTGTGGGCGTACTTCGCAACACTTGCCGAGAGAACATTTTTCAATCAAAAACATTAGTGACAGATATGTGTAATTTGCGCCATTAAAAACATGCATATTTTTATCACTGTGCTGTCTTTAATTTGTCAATAGCCCATTCCTTGCGCAATCACTTTTGGCCATCTCAAAGATAGCATGAACACCAGTGCGAAAAAAACAAGGGGTGCTTAATTAAGTTCCAGATATATAGTTAATGCACAATTCGAGTTCAGAGTATAAGGGCTCTTTTTGTCTTCCACAGCTCATATATTTATTTCTGGTTTCGGTTTCCGACTCCACACGGTTTTGGTCCTAGTGTTACGATGAGGTTTATGCACGTTTTCACCTATACTTCTTCCATAGAGTCAAACCCAAAGTCACTTGTATTTCGCCTAAAGTTCTGTTTATGGGACGCCCTCGTCGATGCCTCTGCACACTTGCTAATTCTAAAGCCACAGTTCAGTTATAAAGCCACAAGTCTTACCTTCGTTGGGTAACTTGGCCAATACCTACCAAGTAATTACTAAATTGTTATCAATAAAGTTTTCACAATATATTATCGCCGATGCTAGCTCTCTTCTGCCAAACAGTTCCAAAACAGATATCTCTGCCTCACGAGATTAACCAGCTCTCCACAGTTTTTTACTTTTACTTGCGCCTAGCGCACATGAACCCTCTGTCGTTTATGGCTGTCCAAACACACGACTGTGTGAAAATCATTACGGTTTCCCCTGAGAGACTACTTCCCCTGGGTCTGTTTTACAAATATATACAGTTTGGAAGAAGTTTAGAATCGAAGGATTGTAGCTCTAAATGCTCTATTTGAAATTTAACATTTCGGCCAAGAAAATATGTTTATAATGAAGTTTACTTTTTGGAAGTATCTTTGAGGGAAACGGCAGGAAAAATGTGCTCTCGTTAATTTTGCAATTATATGTATTATTGAGAATTTGGTTGAGATGTGATGTCCATAAACATGTTTAATAATTAGACATGAGATTTCAATGTGTACCCAAACAGGATTTCCAAGCGATCGAAACACTTGAACGAATGAAAATACTGTACATTCACCTCTATTATTTTTTTCACCGCGGACACTACAAGCGAAACGAGACGGTCTACTACAATGCGCAGTGACGATGACAGAGTTACAGGACTGCTGTATCAGCAAGCATTCAGAGATGAGATCAGGAAGATCTGTTTTAAGGTATGCGGATGAGGTCTAACCAAATCAAACACAGGAAATAAAAACCTACGGAAATTGAGGTACCCTTTACTCCCTTTCAAAATGTTAAAGTGGAAAGTTGTTTGAGAAACCTTGCGATATCGAGTTTGTTGTCGCGGCGGATAAATTGAGCAACTATATATCCGCGATTCAACAGATATATGGTGTTTAATATGAAATAGAGCAGCGCAAACTAGAAAACAAATATTCAAATTTCCTCTTTCACACACAACAGACATTTATGATAAACAAAACATGTTTTTATCAGGGATAAGGTACTTGTTCAAGAAATGTCAGAGGGCATCCGGTGGCGGTCTTTGTGTCTATTTAAAACAGAGTTGAGTTGGTGGAATTAAATAGTCTGTGACAGAGCTTCGTTCCCATGTGAAGGACAAGTAGTCTACTGCGAAACATTTTATTTCAGACAGTATAAAGGATTACTCAGGAAACATGTGTATCAAAAGCAGATTTTGAGGATTTACGTAACAGTGTTCAGGTACTTATTTCTCGTAGTTCAACTTACAAATATAATCAGGAATAGATTTAATGCCTATTCCTTGTGCCACATACGTAAAAACCCCAGGAATACATAAAGCGGCATCGGGTTCGTCTCCAGAAAACAAAAAGTTCAGCAGTGCCACGGATATCAAATTCACATGATCGTCAGAAGACAAATATATAATTTTTTTTTATTTTGTTTTATTCAGATATGTCAAGGAATACAAATTTTCTACTAGACACAACAGAAGTAAAAATCATTGAAACACAGTTTCTATAAATATACAGAAGGTAGAACAATAAACAATCCACTTACTTATGAAATTACAGGCTATTGCACACCAGGCGCGACGCCACTAAAACAAATGCAGCGACAGTTTCCTCCTATCTGTAGTTATGGCCAACCGCGTTTTATGCAGACCATCAAGGAAGAACCCCAACCCAAGGGCATCACATATTACGAGAAACGCACGCACACACTAAACCCACATAACGAACAGAGAGACACAGAGAGAGAGAGAGAGAATGTTCCTATTCTTGCATCCACGAAGATATCGCCCGAGTCGATATTGTACAAGTATGTGCAACAATCTTTAAGACGAAACAAAATTAGTCAGAAGTGGTGTTAATTATAAATTCCGGTTGATAACGGTTTCCCGTCTGACAGCTGTAGTGTGAACTGCCGTTGTTGAAACTAAGCTTATTTTTATTTTGACTTTTCAAGCGAGGAGAGCCGATATGTTTCGTTTCACAATAAACGTTTCATGGTCTCGATATTCTACGTCACTCCTGATGAAACTAAACACTTTGAATCCCCCATCCCTCTCGCCATCTGGACGTTTCTACCTGAGGACATGTTGAATGACGTTATATCGAAACCAAGAGCTATGCAAATGACCTGTATGCCAGTGTGCATCGATTAACTTTGCAGGAGTAAATAAATTTCTTGTACAGAAGTATACAGAATTGCATGCTACCTGACTTTTCCTCAGAGTATTGATACCCTAAAAGAATAAATTGTGATGAAAGAGTAAGGGTTAGATTGCATTTTTCCTTCAAATCTCACGAGAATTGTTTTGGAATGAGAACACTCGAAAAACAGGTGTATTAGTGTTCCTTTGGTATTGTTGCAAAAAGGACATAGCTCCGTTTTCGGAGATTTTGCTTTTTAATAATTTAGATTCTGTGCAAATCGTTCGATGGGGGAGTTTATATTGTAGATACTAGTCATCGCAAATTGTGAAAGAACCTTTATATATTGATTCCCAGTCTACTACCTGTAAATCAATACCTAGACGTTCTTCCCACTTTTTCTGAATCTGGTCGGGTTTTATTTTATTGCCACTGACTGTAAAAAAAATTGGTTAAAAGTTTTTACAACACTTTTGCCAGAATCTCACTTTTTCAACATATTTGTTAATTATTTGTGAAACTTTTTGGAGAAGACAAATATTATCCTAACGAACTCAGTTGCTAAACGACCCTTGGGAAGCCGTCTTAATACAAAAATAATACTTGGGTCCATTTAAAGTGAATGGTATCAAGGTGCTGGCTGATTTAATAAAGATTTCGAACTGGTACAATTCATGTAAATTACTTGTCATATTTACTAGTACAAGTATGATCAGCAGCTCTAAGCCGATAGAAAATAGCGCCACAGGTCAGAGTTCATTGGTGAAAGACTGTAGAGATAAATTCCCAGAGGCAACTGTTACTTTTGGTAGTGTTCTACCTCGAGTAGATTCAGGCACCGATGAGCAGGCAGTGAAAGTGAATAATAAGATGTAGACAAAATGTGTACATCAGATGATAAATTGTGTTCCACTGATATATCTAGTACTGTCATAGGAAAAGCTGGCATACCTCAGAAATCGTTGCTCTTTGATATCCTCACCTCAACAACAAAGGAATAGGTAGATTGGCAACTGAACGTAAATAATCTAGGACCGGTTACCACGACGCCACTGCAACCCCGTCTGACATGATCTGACTCTGCGTCTTGAAAGTGCCATTAAAACCAAAGTAAACAAAGATGCACACATTTCCAGAAGTCAAATATCATCAGTTGTTAAAAACACAATTATAAAGTACATCATAGTTCTGAAAGAGATACCAAATAAGCACCAAGTATAATTCAAACAAAGGTTCTTGTTATTTGTCTAATATTGAGGTATATAGGCTGACTAAAAACTGACCGTCTTGTGTTTTTAATGGGCACAGAAGACGAACTAAATTAGTCTTTGTACAATCTGTACATGCTGGCAAATATCTTCCATGTTCAGAACGGGTCTCAAAGAAATTCTTTGCTTCAAATGAGAACATGTGTTAAATTAGTCAAATACTGATCACGGTGCACACGATCCGATTAAATTATAATATACATTTTTTTCCTTTCCAATTTAAAATTATGAAACAGCGCTATACACGTTAAATTTGTCGTGAAACAAAGTAAATTACGGACTAATCTGAGATAAATTTACAAATAAAAACATAAAAGCACTGTTATAATTTTCTCAGGATGAATGGTGCTATGAATAAAGGATCTCCGATGTGTCGCGATTTGATAAGAACTTGTTTAATCGAATTTGATAAAATCGACCTAAGATCGATTTTAATGAATGAGGTTGACAAAGGTCATATCAAATCGTGACGAATTATAACATAACGTGTAATTTAACCATCACATTATGAAACGACTAAAACCCGCCAGCCGTGTTCACAAAAATCGCAAACCAAATTTCATTATTTTTCAATTTTGGCCGCGAAAACATTGTTATTACCGACCACTGGAACGAACTCGTCAAGCTCGTTCCAATGAGTTATGTTTTAGAGGCAAACATGAAATGGTTTAGTTATTCAGAAAACGTTTTACGCAAATGTCATTTGCTTTTCAGACAAGGTAAGAACTTCATGAAAAGAAGATTATTTTATTTATATTTCCGAAACCAACTCACTCCTAACCTTACTTTGTCGATATTGACTTCGGACTTTGCTTATTAGAATTGTTACGAACGATATTTCCGTATTGTGCTATTTGATTGTGATTATATGATAACATTATATCGAATGATTGCATGTGCTACTTGGGTCTCTGGACTCAGTTTAAATTGTAACTCACTTCACCCCATTGCTCATCTGGGGGCACAGTGGCGTCGTGTACTAAGGCGTACTGCACGCCGATGGTGCACTTGTCTTCAACCACTGCTAACCTTGCTTGTGTGGAGTTAGTATGTTGGGGAGCTGACAATTGCTCGGCGTTGCTCGGTGGTTCTCTCCGGGTACTCCGGCTTCCTCCACCCGTAAAACTGTCATGGTCATGATTAGCCATTGTGCAGAAATATGTGACCTTAATCCCCAGTAAATAAATAAATAAATAAATTGTAACTGTCTTTGATCGCCTACATGGCGATTTTCATTTTTTGCATAACATCCACTCAAAATCGTAAAAGAACAACAATTGGTGCTGATTACTTCATTGCTTCTTTCGCAATGTTCGCATCTGCCCATTGTTTCAGGGTCGTCATACGTTATGTGCAAGAACCAGTCCGTGGGTGTTTAGTCGATATACTTGATTAATAAATTGGGATTGGATACGTGACTGTTTTGTATTTTTTTATTTTTAGGCAACGTGGTCCACAATGACAGACGCTTCGGTTGACAGATCAAACCCGATGCCACTTGCCATCACAGACAAACTCCTTCGAGAAGCAATACGATCCAAAGAAGGCAGAGATGATGTCGTTATAATACAAAAGCAGATATCATCAGGTTCCGATGAAATAAATAATTATGGTAGTGTTGTAAATTTTGCGAAAGTGACCGCTGAAGTCGGACTCGACCAGGCTGAATATAATTTATTTATCAAAACAGCTCATGAAGACAAGGCGAGAAAAGAACGGTTATTGGAGAAAACACACATTTTCTTGGCAGAAGCTAAGATGTATTCCGAATTAATACCGGCCATGATGAAGATGCAAAAGGAAAAGTGTGGATATACTTTTGGTCCGTCCGTTCCAGAATATTACCATAGTGTTGTCAGCAGTGATATAGGTGTTGTTATACTGAAAAACCTCCAACCTGATGGATACAGTGTCAGGCCTGTGCAAGAAGGCCTCGATTATGAGCATTGCAAACTGGTCATGAGAGAGATAGCTGTCTTCCATGCGTTGTCGTGGGCAATGAAAAACGATGGGTTTGATTACCTGAAAAAATATCCGTTTCTTTCAACTTATTTTTTTAATGAAAGTCCTGTTAATACAAATGTTGAGATGAATATAAAATCAGTTATTGAATTAATGAATAAGAGCATGCCTGACCAAAAAGTCAAAGAAGCCACATTAAAGTTATCATCCATGGATTTGAACCTAACTATGAGACGTCTCTGCCGACCCATTGAACCCTATGCAGTTATTTGCCACGGCGATTTTCATTGTAATAACATACTTTTTAAAAATGATGGCAATGGCGGAAACAGTAGTCCTGTAAATGTAAAGTTAATAGACATGCAAGCCGCTAATTATGCTCTACCAACTACAGACCTGGCCGTATTCTTCTACAGTAGTACTACTCGTGCTACCAGAAAGCGACATCTTAAGGATCTACTCCGTATTTATCACACCGAGTTCATTGGCTGTTTGGAAAAATTGAAAATCGAGTTTGAGGAATTCACATTAAATACATTAGAAGATCTCTTTGTTAAGAGCACCCTCTTTGGTGTTTTTATGTCATGTTTGTTTGTACCCCATTTACTGTGCCATCACGATGAGTCCAGAAAGTACGCACATGATAACATAGAGGATTTACAGAAGGCAGCCGCAGAATTCTCCAACCATCTTCCATTATTGTTCGATAGCATCCCTGCTATACAGGAAAGACTTTTTGACAATTTTACTGACCTTGCTGAAATTGGTTCTGTATAAATAAGTTGCTGTACACATATATACAATGCTTCCTGTTTAACTGCATACATTTGTGGAACCGTAGGCTAGCGTAGGAAACAAATGAGTAGAATTAACCATTAAAATACGGTAAATTCCACAAGATGAACAACATATATTAATAGCGGATCGTATTGCCCAGCCTCACTTTATGTGAAAAATGAATTCGGCCAGTTTGTATAGCATTCATTGTATCTATGATCTTATTCAAGGGCACAGTGACGAAGGGGTTAATCGGTTAATCATCTTCAGCATCAATTACTGTATAAATATTTATCTTAAAGCAAGAACATATTTCCTCCAATACAAGTAGAAAGGTGTAGACAAAATACAAAACTGTATTGAAGGAAGCAACCGCCCGTGCGATCATTTAATTGAAAAAATGGGTCGTTTTTTATCTACAGGCATTAGGTATTAGTTATTACACATTATAGAGACTACCGTTTTTATCACAGTTATTAAATGATAAATAAATCACCAGTTCAACGAAATAAGTTAAACTTCAGTATTTTTTGCCACGATAATATTTTAAAATAGGCCTACCACGCGTAAAACACGAGCAATAAAACAAAGAAAGACACACCTGAAAAACTACAATAAACTTCAAAGGTTATTACTCAAGTTGCACAATGAATGGGAATTACGCCATTCACGGATTAACAACGCAATGCCATGATTGCATGATCTTCATTAAAAAAATCAATTCACAAGCGCTGAATGATCATCAAAATAGACGCCGTTAAAACCTGTATCCAATCTCCTAATTTTGCGAACAAGCCACGAAAGGGTGGGATATTGTCAGATAAATTGGTTATTATCCTCATGTGGGTTTCTGAGATGGTGTATTGGTGTCTCGACTTAACATACGCGACTACAGTATACTACCCTTCGAAAACCAAATGGTGGTAATTATCTATATATAGCGTTAAAATAACTGTCAATTTTTTGTCCTTCATCCCACGAATCGGATCAGTTATTTATCCCAAGAGCCTGGGCGCGCGAGTTAAAACATTCATGGTCCGAATAAGGTGCAAAATTGCATTTGAAACATTATCAGCCAGATTTACGAAGCCAGTTTAAAATTTGCACGCGTGTAAAACGACTTTATACGCGTGCAATCAAAATTGATATTTACGAAACTCGGTAAAAGGTGACGCGGTTTCACACTGATCGTCCATGCAAACCAGAACAATAGAGTTCACTAAACAGCCTTGGGGTATGTTTGACAATCATTTAAAGCGACATTACATTTAATAACAGCCAGATTTACGACGCACGTTTACATTATGTACGCGTACATCACTAATACCGTGCTAAAACCGCGTTGTACGCGTACCGCTGATCACAGTTTGCACAGCTGATAAATCCTATTTACAACGGGTGTGCAAAATGCGATTATCAGTACGCGTACAACAGACGGACAACTTGAGCAAAGCGTGCAAATTGTACTCCACATAGCTGATGTAGTTGTGTGTGATTTTCGCTTTCACGTTCTCGGAACTAAGTTTAAACCTCAACTGTGGTTGATATCTTGAATCATGTCGAAAAAGGCAAACAGAAGTGTCAATTTCAGTTCCGATGAGCGTTTAACCCTTATTCAGCTCATTAAAGAGGCCGCTAACATCGTAGAAAATAAGAAAAGTGATGCGAATAGCCAAAGTAAGAAGAAAGATGAGTGGATGAAAATTTCGACTAAAATGACTCAAATGTTCCCTGATAAAACACAGCGGCAGCCTGCAGACTATCGGGAACTTTGGCGCCGCATGAAGCAAAAAGCTAAAAAAACATATACCGCCAAAAAGAATGACTCACAACAAACAGGTGGAGGTCCGTCAGAACAGCCAGACTTGGACGAGGAAACCTTAAAAATACTGGACTGCATTCCTGGTGAATTTTCGCAAATGCACTCCGTTTATGACGACGATTCACAAGACAATCTGGGAAGTACGCCATTAAGAGAAACGCCGTCAATAGTATCAAATGCCACGCCATCGGAGGCGCCCGGTACATCAGCACCAACAGACGCATCAACTACTGCTGAGACGTCGGCAAACCATGCTGAACCCAGAACCGATGCTGTGGTCGATGTTCAGAATGCTTCAGGTGAAGATGAAATAAGGTAAATAAATGTATATTAACATGCATGTACTAACACGCAACATCGTCCATACAGCCCCAAACAATACCACACCACCTCTCCATCGAAACAAATGAAATGTAGATATTGCAGATATATACCACCCACCAATCAATAATTAGCGGCGTGCATAGCTTTTAGCTGGCGGAGGGGCAAGCCCAAAATTTCCGACATACCGTAAATTTTCCGACAGTTTAAGAACGACAAACAAACCCAAACAAACAGAAAGAAACTGTTGTTTACTGCAAATGTACTGAACAGTGGTCGTTTACGTAAACTTTACCCAAAATGGTATGTCTTTAACTACAAAGCAAGCATTTTAATGTTATGAGGCATAACTTCGCATAAGAATGACACCAGATTGTCAATAGGTTTACACCTGAAACTTGAACCAAACCTGCTGGCACCGCCCTGCCCCTACTACGCAACTGCCAATACCTCACCCCATCATCACACCTCCATCATGATGGTCATCATCATGTGCACCATTAAATTTTACTTTGCTACTTGGCAATGGAATTGAAATATTTGTTTGCTATTTCAGCAACCAGCCACCACCAGAACCTGAAGATATTCACCCGGAGAGAATGGGAGCTCGGGGGAAGAAGTGCGCGTCGGTGTTGGAAAAAACAACAAAGGCGTTGTCTCTGATGGAAGAGGAGCACAAAGTAAAAATGGAACTTTTCAACATCCAAAAAGCTGTGGAAAAGCAAAGACTTAAGGCATATGAAAGGAAAATGAAGGCATCTGAAGCTAAAATGCAATACTACAAGGAAAAGCGACAAAAGCTCTCAAAAGAATAGATCAAGTTCTTCACTAATGAAATTATCAAATAAATACATAAAATAAGTATATTTATTTTGTACGTTTCTGTCTTGTCAGTTCTGGTGTGTTCCACATGCCAGTGTAGAAAAGTTAATTTTGAAAAAATCTTCTGATATACCGCTGCCGAAACAGTGCAGCTCTAACATTGACCTCGGGAACAAAATGCCGACCATCGTCATTGTCATCCTCTTCACTTTGCTCGACAATATCGTCTTCTTCGGGTGATGGATCGTTGTGACTCAAAGCCAGGTTATGGAGGCAGCAGGTGGCAACTATCGTATTCATGTTCCGGTCGAGCTGTAATATTAGGAAACACAATTGTATTGTATTTGACAGCACGAAAACACTTCTAAAATACTTCAAACAGTCACATACCGTAATGCAGTTACGTGAAACCGGGGACTGGTGGCTGATGCGGGTGGTGGTGCGGGTTAATGTGTTGGGTTGGGCAAGGGGATAATAACCTACCAGAACATCGATGTTGCTGATTACACTTCTCTCGATGTTTACAACCAAGCCTTGTGACGATAGGAGGCAGCAAATCAAAATTAATGTGTCCAGTAACCCTCATCTGTGGACCCGGTCACTTCATCCCCAGAATCACTGAGAACATGTGTTTTGGAGTCTATTTTTCTTCAAAATTTTCACTATGAAGACTCCTTGTCTTTCATTGTTTTTCAAAAAAGAAATGCCGGAGAAGACCCCTCATCCCCCACCCCAACACACACACCAGCCACCCCACCCCGCATGCTGAAAAGGGATACTTTCTGTTGTGATACCCACAATTCGTTTCTGCGAAGCCCGCGTGATGCTAAGCATAATGCTATCACCATAATTGGAACCTCCTTTGGATACCTCCCTGATACCCCTATATATATTTGTCTGCACTCCCCGACATCGGGAAAATAACGCGGGAACGGATGCCCATTTTACACCGCTCAAAACGCATGAAGTTGGCATTCGAAAAACCTCCCCTGATTTCGTACAAAAGACTGAAAAATTTGGGAGATATCATAGTCCACAGCAAGCATAATAAAATGTTCAACAATCAAGGGACGGGATCTGATAGATGCGAGAGAAAATGTGCAATCTGTGGGTTTATGCTCCAAACAAAACAATTCGCAGACAAGAACGGGACGGCCTACCACATAGGCAAAAAAATCACCTGCATGTCCAGGAATGTGATATATGGGATTTTCTGCGACAAGTGCAATGAAGTCGTGTACGTGGGAGAGACGGGGACAAAATTGTATGAGAGAATGCAAAACCACCTGAGTAGAATAAAACTTGAGGTTATGGATGAACCGATACCACATCATTTTCTGACCAAAAACCATAGTATAAACGATTTTAAGATTATTGGGATTGAATAAATTAATAAACAAAATACAGCTTACAGGAGGGGTCGTGAAGCATTTTGGATTAACAAACTTCAAACACTAGAACCCAATGGGCTCAATAGACAAGAATAATTCCAAATATTCTCATTTATAAACTTGCTGAACGGGGGGGACAAAAATTAGTGTACAGAGCAATTACACCTAAACACGCACGCATTGGTGTTGGACATAGCGTGTATATGTTGCGAGATTATGATCATTTGGTACATGTCAGTGCGTACATCATGTGTGTGTGTGTGTGTGTGGGGGGGGGGGGGGGTATGGAACCCTAGCCTACGATTGTCAGTGTAGACATTATAGGAGGGACTGCACTTAGATCAGTGGTGAAGGGCATATATATGCTGCAATAGTGGGTTGGGACAAGACATTTACCACCCTGGAAGGATCGGGCGGGGTGGGGGGGATTACTACGCAAGGAGGGTATAAAAAAATATATTTTCCATCAGCGGTATTGATGTCTGATTGACGCGGTTTGGGTACTGGGGCGGAGATATGGAGGCGCGCGGAGTGGTTGGATGTGTGAATACGGTATACGAAGTTACTTGCCTCTGCCTCTGTTACCAGGGCGAGGTTTTAGAAATAGTGTCTAATTCATATTTGCTTTTTACGTAATAACGCGGAACATATCTTTACTTGTTGCCACCCAAGGAAGATATGATACGGTTATTTTGCGCATAATAGACTCGGATACGAGGAACAACATGAAACGGGGAACATATCTTTACCACCCAACGGAGATATGATACAGTGGTTTTGTAAGCAATACACTTGAATATGGAGAACAACGCGTGTAAACAATTCGGGTCAAGGAATGGCTGAATGTGTGAATACTGCATGCGAACTCGCTTCTGCCTCTGTTACCAGGGCGAGGTTGAGATAAATGATTGAATGTTTCTAATTCTAAGGCTGAGAACAAAAAAATGCGCGAGATAACGCGGAATATATCTCCACTCGTTACCACCTTAGGAAGATATGATACGGTCTTGTTTGTCCATAATTTACAATTAAAGAAGGTGAACAACGTGTAATGCGGAACATATCTTTACTTGTTGCCACCCAAGGAAGACATGCATCGGCGATTTTATAGACGGGTTCGTGATTAGGAGCTAGGCAGCCACTTGCCAAATAATAAATCGATCTGTAAGACGTACGCGTATCACGATCAATTTTATAATTCCCATTCAACAATTAGGATCAGCGTGACGCTAAATTTTACGTTCCCATGACGCGATACACATTGGTACGGCACTTAACGTAACGGAATAAGTATTAGTCAAAAATGAAAGCCGCTTAGAAGGAAGTAAACTTCCGGCCATGACGGCAATTTGACGAAGTTATATATATATATCTTTGTGTGGGGGTGGGTGAATATGAGGGTTATTATTCATTCAGGTGTGTGGGTGCGGATGTGTCTTTTGGTGTAAATGGGGGAGGAGTGTTTCTGCGTGTATTGGTGCGTGAATCAAGAGATATTATACGTAACACACATACCCGCAAACGAAGTCTGTTACCAAAAGCTATGCATGGGAATCTTCGCTTGTACACACCAAAAGCACGTTCAATGACATTCCTAGTTTTCTTGTGGGCTCTATTATAACGACGTTCCTCGTCGTTACCAGGCTGGCGCACAGGTGTTAACATATACCAAGTTCCCTCATATGCTGCGTCGCCGATTAGAATACCTCGATACTGACCATTCTCGAATTTGTTTTTAATTTGCGAGGAATCGAATATTCGTGCATCATGTGCAGAACCATACCATCTGGAGACAACATTCAGGAATTTCAGTTTATGGTCACACACAATCTGGGCATTGAGGCTATACCATCCCTTCCGGTTAACAAAACGCTGAGCATGTGGCCCTCCTGGGTTAAAAATCGGGATATGTGTCCCATCAATGCATCCCACTATGCCGCTCATGCCAGCTATGTCGTAAAAGCCATCTTTGATATCATTGACTTCATTCTCATTATTGGGCATTTTCAAAAAGCTTGGTTTTCTCCTGCAAATTGCCTGGGTAACAGCATCGGTTAGGCAACTGATTGCCGGCTGTGATATTCCTTGTAAATCGCCGATGACGGCCTGGAATGATCCCGTTGCGTAAAATCGTAGCGCTGCGCACAACTGCAAAATGGGTGGCAATGATTGACTTCTTCTCGTCCGCCGCTCTATGTCTTCTATGATAACATCTAAACGATCCCTCGCAGACTCTTTGGAAATCCTGAAACGCCTCAGAAAACTTATATTATCAAACTGTTCTATAGGATTCCTGCGATCCCTAAATAATCTCATGGATCGTCGCCGACTGATTTCATCCCGCTCTTCCTGCCCCAATTCCATTACCTGTATGATATCCATGTTCGCAGGCAATATTTTGTTCCACAACACACTCACAGATTCAAACTTAGACACGACGATGTCAGTTAACACCACGCAAAACATACCCCCGACACCGTTTATAAATTCTTTTGTTATACTTTGCACGGGCGTTCAGTGTAAATCGATGAAATGGAAAAACACCTTTCGAAAATACCATTTCAAATTTGTACGCGCACATCTACGAGTTAATACCGGCTTAAGCCTAATCATATTTTAGCAGTGCGTCGTAAATCTGGCTGAAAGTGTTTGAATTCTCGTTTTGAGATGAATGTGATTCAAAAATAAGAAACAAAAATATAAAAATAAAATGGAGAATTAAATCTTTTTAACAGAAATCTTTTGGCACACTATTTTTTCTTCTTTGAGTCTTATGTCGTTGTAGAAATAACTTTTTGACTTCTTTTTAGTGACAACTCAGTCAACTTTTGTACCACGCAAACAACCTCTGTTATATCTGTATGTATCAAATCTATAAAGTTGAAGTACACAAAAGCGTCATATCCGAGGAAGAGATAGCACTATTAGACAATTTATATGTGGAAATAATCTCCGAGAACTCATCCTTGTTTTAAATTTATAGAAAATGGATCAGTCGCATAGCATTTAAGCCTCTTCTCCTTTTGGCAAGTCTCATTGGGGAGTCGTATCTGGCGTCATCAATCATTTGGCAGAGAGAGACGTTCTAGTGATTGTAATGGTAGCACGCGTGACTGGTTACTTTGTGACGTCATAACCATGACGACGGGTCGTGTCACTGTGCATGCGCGCCTTGTGTTTCTAGGATGGCGCAAGCTTCCGCATATCATACAACTTAACACGAATAATGAGTCCTGATAGATATTGAAGATTTTGGACAATAACGAGGTAAAGGTAGTTGCACTCCGGATGCGACACTAAAACAACGAGCGATGTGATTTTCATAAAATCATCGACTTTCTGCTCAGTTTGAGTATAACTGGATGTTTGTTAACTTACCAGGGTGAAAATCAAAGACTACACTAGCTCGTCCAAGTACTATTTGCTTTCTTCAATGGAGCGGGCTTAAAAAGACCAAACTGTGCCCGAACTGTAAACAATACAGCAAATCGATTTTGAACAATCAACATCGCATCGCTCGAGTCACCTTCAACGTGAAACTTCTTTTAAAGTGTTTGGTACGGACAGATTTGTACAGGACAGCTAGTTTTGTGGCATTCAATCAGTCATAACCCTTTCCAGGTTTCGTAGGATATAATGTCGGTGTGGGTCTTTGTTTAAGATGGATATACAATGCACATGCTGAAAACCATCTATACAGACATGTGAGCCCGTGGGTGTGGGTTGGCGAGTGCGCGGTTGTCATGTCTGTGTATTTATTAGGATTTAACGGCACTTTCTACAGCAGGGTTATCTCGTGTAGGGCAATGTTACTGGTGCAGGAAGCCAAAGTACCCGTCAAGAACCACCAATCGGCGTTGTGTAACTGTCAGACTCTCCACTTTCTCATGCGGAACAACTGTCGGTAGCAGTCGAAGAAGGCGTGAGTACTATCAACGAGCTATACGCCTTCGCACACTGTGCAACCGTGAACTCGCACGACAAAGGAGGTGAAGTCTCTTGCTCAAAGACATAATATATCCTTCCGAGATGAGATATATATATGTATATATGAAAATATTCCTTGTAGGAGGATGTACATTTAATATTCGGAAGAAATATTTAACCCGATGAACGATTCATATACTTTGCACCTTTTGGGGTTCCCTGTCCACTATAATAGATTATTTTTTTAATCGCAATATTCCCAGTGGAGCAGAGATTGTTTACAGCGATTATATTGATGTACATTGTGTGTGTGGGTAATCGTGTCTGTCTGCCAAAGATACCAATCAGCATCCAGAAATAGTCAAATAACTCGCCTCACTACTACTAGGTTCGGTTTTATCATCTGGCTGGCCCTCTACTTCATCATTTGTTTCACTTGTTCCTCTGATTTTTTTATGGCAAGGTGTTATACCAGTCCAATGTTAACTTGGTTCTGTAACTTCGCTGTCGTCATCAAATCTATTTATTATCTGATTGAATACACCAGACAAAAGATCCAAAATTATCTGCCCTTTATTGTCCAAATTTGTCGTCTGCGCCGGATCTCCATCAGTTGCTCGGATGTCCTGCCCTCGCACCATAGGTTTTTTGCCTTTTGTGTCTTACGCCGCCATAATTCTCGATAATCGATTGGTTTTCTGGCTTCTTTTTTCTAGGAACTGATCTTTCATTTCATAAGCTACCTTATTCCAGTCATTATTAGGCGATTGAGATATTCTGTCGCTTTTTTTTATTTTCTATCACCTCTGTTCTTTCTTTTATAAATTAAATCAGGATCAGCCGTTCCCCAAGTGTGAATTTACTTCCTCTTGCGTTTTTGTCTCCGTATGTGCTGTTCAGTTTTGGAAAATTATGACGGAGATCATTTGATTATCGAACGCGGGAACAACTCTTGTCAACAAGTTCCCTGAATATAAACCATAAACGCCAGCTAAATCATCATAAGCTTAAGTTTTGTACGCGTGCCGGTAATAATGGTTTGCACGCTTTTCCTGAATACCGTTCTCTTTTCGGACAAACACTGATTAGTAACACGCGTGCGAAGGGAGTTTAACAGTCGGTTTGGCTTGAACGCATACATTTTTAAACGTGCTTCGTAAATCTAGCCCGAAAATGCTTTATTTTATTCATCACAGAACATTTTTCTTTTTACATCAGAGACGCGCTAAAGGGTCTCCGATGGAGGAAGGTAGGGCAGCTGGTAACCTCTGGATTGCAATTTCAAACACCCCCATCCATGAAAGGCAAAATTACGACTACAACAACATAATTTCCGACAGAACTTTCCAATTAGGGGCTTTAATAATTAAAATACAGAATTCCATTTGTTCACCCCTTTGACTCTGAATTACCCAACTGAGGCTCTCGATAGTCATAAAATCCAACTTCAAAACAATAGTGGGGGGTTTTTGTTACTTTTCGATCAATATTTGGATGTCTTTCACTACTTTTTCAGTCTAAAACTACATATGTTGACCAAATTTTAGAGATGTTTGGAATAAAATCCTCTTGAGGCATGTCTGAAATTTCCAATATTTTCCAAATTAGAGCCACGAATTACCAACTATTGTAAATTTGACGAATTATGGGATGGGTGGGGAGTGGAGAATGTAACGACCTTACCAGTGGGATACAAAATTTAGGTTGGAATGTTATATGTTTCTGAGTGCGGTGGGTCAGTGGTTAAAGCATTGAACTTCAAACAGAAATTTTACGGTTCAGTTGTAACCAGCTGTACCTGCATTGTGCCCTTGGGCAAGACATTTAATCCCGATTACCCACACGGGCGGACGGTTGCGCAGTGTACTAATAAGTACAGAACGTTGATGGTACACTTGCCTATGAATAATGCTTATCCTGCTTGCGCGGAGTTCGTATGTTGGGTACTCTGAGAACAGCCCACCGCTGCTGGGTGATTCTCTCTGGGTATTCCGGAGGTATTGTCCTTGATAGGATAAAGATAGCAACAAGAGTTATTCCGATTTTCAAAAGTGGAGACGAGCACATTTTCAACAATTATGGACCGATAAGTATTTTACCAGTCTTTTCTACACAATTAGAAAATCTCATGTGCAACAGAACCATGAAATACCTCGAAACGTCGTATATCTTATATCACCATCAATACGGATTTAGGAAAAAGCATTCTACCATACATTTAGTAATGCAACTACTGAAAATAACAAGGAAAGTAAAAGCAACACACTAGCTGCAGTTCCGGACCTCCCCAAGGCATTCGACACGATAAACCACAACATATTGATAACAAAAATGGAAAAATATGGATTCAGAGGCATCACTAACATTTGGTTTAAAAGCTATCCTTCGAATAGATCGCAATAGGCTCAGTATGGCGAACAAAAGTCTGAACTCACTGAATTAGCATGTGGGGTCCCACAGGGTTCAGTTCTTGGCTCAGTCTTATTCCTATTATATATAAATGACATCAGTTGTTCTACAACTCTTAATCTCTTATCATTTGCCGATGACACAACTGCTCATGACTCAGTCCCTAATACCAAGTCCATAGATACCCATTTTAACCATGAACTCAATAATCTACATGGGTGGTGCGCGGCAAATCAACTCGCCCTGACCGCCAACAGAACAAAATACCTTATTATTAATCCAAACCATAAAGCTAATAGTTGCGTTCACCCTGACATTTTCATGAATAGTAAAACATTAAAAGGGATGGGTTCAAATGAAGAAGATAAATCTCTAATTTTTTAGGTATTAATATTGATGAACACTTATCTTATCAAACTCATATATCAAACATTTGTTCTAAGATTGGATGGGTTAATTTACATTGAACAGAGCAAACAAACTACTACCACAAAATGTCATGAAGATGCTCTATTACCCTTTGGTCCACTGTCACTTGGTATACTGCATTCAAATATGGAGAAACTCAAGAGGAATTAATAAATTACTAAAAATACAGAAACGTTCACTTCGAATATTAAACAACAAAATGTATTATTCCCACACAGACCCATTATTCATAAAAAATAAAAAACTGAAGGTCACCGACATGTACAGACTACATGCCTGTCTATTTATGTTTTATTGGAAAAATGGAAAACCTCCAGAATCTTTCGAACATTATTTTACTTCACCAATCTCTCAATCACTCGTGAGTACAAGGCAATCGGGACTGGCACGTATCAACAAAACCCGAACAAAGGCTTTAGAAAGGCTGCCCTCATATGCCTGTCAGAAATTCGGGAACGAACTGGACCCTGAAGTGCGAAACACAGAAAACAGAAAATAATTTAAAGAGAAGTTAGGAACAAAACTTCTGTCCTCATATCAAGAAAGCTATCAGTGTGACAACCCATACTGTCTTGACTGTTACACTCCACAGTAGGGGTTGCCACACCGATAACCTAAATAACTTAAGTGTCCAAAACTGTCGACACATCGAGGACTTATTATGTATAATGATGTGTCCATTATGTATTTCTTGACTGGTGAACACTACTTGAACCGTGCCATATTTGTGTTCTAAATTTAACCTCCGCCCAGTTTGGTAACCATAATAATATAAAATATAAGCATTGTAATCATATCTTGATAATAGGTATTTTTGGATCAAAGTGTTTACTTTGATGAATTCATTGTGCTGTTCCGCCTATGTGCAATTGCAACGACCAAATCTAGGTACCATTTTTAGTGTTAAACCTACAGAGAAAACTCATAAATTTACCCCATCCTCGTTATACATATATTAGGCGACTATGCATGCGATGAAACATTTCTGTTGCACTACCTTAGCGCATGAATTTTATAGACAATTTCATCGGTCGGAGAACAGGTTGGGAGTGTTGGGTGGTGACTCAAGTCAAAATAAACTAAACACAAAAAGTTTCGAACCATTCCAGTATTCCAAACTCTTTCGAAAAGTGATTTGGCCGATTTGTTTCTATTTTAAATGTTAAACATGAATCTCAAATGGTTCACATGAAAATATTAATTTTGAGGTAGATCTACATGCACCCATGACAACCCCGCAGTCACTAAGTAGGAAAGTGGTAGTGTCTCGAAGATCACAAATTGGCTAGCAATGTGTATTTCATCAGATCTCTGGGCATTTTATGGTTAGAGGAGTTTGTCTATAACTTTCATAATTTTAAACACGACTGTACAATATAATTGCGCAGGAGAGAAGCAGTGGTTTCGATCAGTCGTAAATTGGTATCTGTGCTGGTACGTGCGCCAGTCGGTGGCTATAAATTTTGGTGTAACATACTTGTTCAGGAATGGTATCAAATTGTTCAGGATCAAACTCCTACCTTTATTATCAAAATGAGATAGATGTGCCTAGCGTGTAAGTCAGATGTGGACACCCCCGATACTGATATCGAAAGCTTTTTAGATGTTGAAAGGACACATAGAGTGGTGATACATTGAAAGTGTGAGGAAAGACAAGAATAAAACTGCTAAAGAAAGCGTCCACAAACGACGATATTAGATCAAATATTGGACATGTAAATTAATTCACGTGCTCATTTTATAACGCTATGAACCTCGTTTTTCTGTTCTTGCGTTCGGCCATAACCGACCAGAAATATTCAGAAAAAAAGAAAAAGAAAATAAAAATCAGGATTTAAATTGTATTATTGTTTCAGTTGTTGCTCCAAATATACCCTTGACTTCCTCACTGGAACGAGCTCGTTCCAATTAGATGCCATAAAATATATGTTGCTGTGGCGAATTTAGCTATTTAAGAACTTTATTTGGCATGGCTCGTCTATCATTTGGTAAAATTGTCAAACGGAAATAAGGAGATTATCGTCTTGAAGTCAATAAATATGGAGCCATCACAAGCTGGATGTGATGAGAAGTCCCATTTTTTCACGCGGTGCAATGACTGATCGGCTGATCAGGTTAGTCCATGTAATATTCCGGTAGAGATATCTAGCATGTATAAGATTGTAAGGAGATATTTTATTGAGGCAGAGATGTTGGGTATGCACCATACAAATATTCGTTGTAACACAATTAGCACATACATGTTTCGGGAGAAATGCCATTCTTGTTATGTTCCCAGGGCCCTTTCTACCAATAACTGTCCACAGGAACCGATAATGTTAACGTTTTTTTGCACGGTGTGTAATCACGATGGAGATACTGGTAAAACCGGGTGGAACTAAGGTTTTCAAAAGGCCAACTTACATTTGACCCCCACATTGGGAAGAGCCTGCGATCTTCGTATTTAGTGTTGCGAATTTGATGAGCTGTAGCTTCCAGACAGATTATTTTTGGAGATTATTCTTGAGGGTTCCCCCACATTTCAGGCACACATACTGCATGTAATGGGGAGGCGGTGGGTGAGGCAAAAAGTAATCGCGTCCAGTTCGCGAAACCACTTTAAATCAAATGAATGCACTTCCGACGACCCACGTGAGCATCTTTAAGAGTGCGTCACTGCCTCTTGATTAATTCAGTACCGGACGTGGCGATCAAGCGTGAACCATAAATTAATATAACTATCGACAACAGGTTATAAGACATCACTTTAGAGGTGTTTTTCGATTTTATTAAGTAATTTAAAAAAAAACAAAAAAACAATTTCTTTCAGTTTATTGTCCATTATTGACCAATAAATTAGTCAAATCCATTGCCCTATGCTCTGTAAACATATGTCTAAAGGCTAACACTACAGTAGTGAGAATACTGAGCATACTAAGAGTGGGGAAGGGCTTATCGTTTACAAATTAATCCGAAGCGTAAATCACTAAGATAGGTGATGAATGAAAGCTAACCTGGTGACTTTAGGGAGGCATTCCTATGCCCTAAGTGAAAATCTAGTTTCAGGTAGTTTCGTTATGAGAAATTTTGATTCCAGGCTGATTATGCTGCGGGGTGAATTACGACGATCATGTACCCATATGAAAGCGGTGCCCGATGTGATGTTTCCATTTTGATATCGTTTAGTTTTATCCACGACGTTTGAGATTCGATTCTTTATCGCCATGAACATTGGATCTTATTTCATTCAAATATACCTGGCTTCTTTCGAATAGTATGGGGTGGATGAGGTAGCGTAATCTTGGGTTTCCTATCTATATATTTTTCACAGTCTATTTAACACCAAGAAGCCTGAAGTCGGATTTACTCGCCTTCGGTGTTGAGCAACAAGTGCCACGCCATTGTCTTTTTGAATAATAGAGAACAGGGCAGGTAGTATAACCTATCCAGTTGTTTCTATCGTCAAATGTCGTTTGCTTCCACGGGCAGACGACACCTGTCCAGAAACACCTGCTAGATCGCAGGGTTTCATAAGATTAACCCTTTGAACTCCAGCGGCCGCTTTTTCGGCCAGGAACATGATACGTCATAACGTCATTATATAGGATAGCTGTTCGGTAAATATTATGGGTAGACTGATTGGTCTACCCCAAATAATGAATATGGACTCTTCTAATTGCTGCCATTGAACTGACATGGAAGGTACCTCTAGAGTTCATAGGGTTAATATGTTCAATAAATCCACTCTTATTTCCCAAACTTTGCGATTTGTGAACATTTGATCCCACGGAAACAAGCTAACAACAACAGTGTACTGAAGCATACAGCTTCACGATGCTACACCTGTCTTTAACTAATCATATTCTTTGTGAGAGGAGTGGTGTACAATCATTTTAATTACTAGTTGTTTCCATTTCACAAATTAGAGCAATGTCAAAATGTCAAAAGTCAAAATTGAAAGAACAAATCGTTAACGTTCACTTAATTGCCCCGTGCGCATCGTGCTCATGACCCTGTTGTTAAGACCCTCCAATACAGCCCCAGAGTTCCAAGGACGTCGACGGGGTGTTTTTGGGATGTGTATTTTTTACAGTCGGGCCGCTATCGATAGAATTGGAGTCTAAGATATCGATACTTGCTAGTAGTTATGTAATTCCTTACTAGACTAAATCTGAAACTTGGATTTTGTCACACATACGGTCAATCACACAAATGAAACATTTCATTCTAGAATGCCTCAAATATTTGCCTAATAGAACAGGACTCCTTAGAAAACTAATAGAAAAACGGGATGAAAACACTAAAGATAAGTGGATGGGATGACGTAGGGGAAGAGTCAATTTCATAGTTAGGGAGATCAAGAAAGCGCCAATAGGAGGAATTATGAAACACTTTTGACCGAAAGGGGGATTAGGAAGGATAATGGGGAGAAGTAGACCAGCGGGGACTGGGTTAATGCAGGCCTCCTCTTTGGAGACCGCGACAAATCAGCTGAAGGCAAAATAATTATTTTTAAATGGAGGTCCACAGTACCCGATTCAGGCTGTTATGGGACCAGCATGGCCAATTTGGAGTACCTTATCGGTAATTAAATAAGAAGTTGCATCAAGACTACCACTTGTATATTTTATTTATTCACTATTAAATTTCCAGGAAGTCTTGAGTTTTTGACTATACACCCGGTTGACTAATATTCCAACTACATAAAGGCATGGCTTGGTGATATAGTAGGAATATTAGTCAATCGGGATTTGAGCCATCACAGTGGGGACAAATCGGGTTTCCCCACCCCCTCCAATCCGTCAATCATATTCGCGACACCGGTGCTAAGAAGGCAGGGAAGAAACTATGGGTTGAAGAATTTCATGATGGGATGACATGCACGGAGTAATTGGGTCTCGGTCCAATAAGTGTTCGTGAACCTTGGCATTTAGTCTTCGAATTTGCCATAGCATTTCCTTCAACAGTTATTAATATTTTTCGACCAAACGTTCTACATGTATGTTAACCGAAGTTAACCGACGTGACAGGTTGATGTGTACTTTGTCAGGACCCTTATCCCAAAATCTTGTTAAGGTATATTCTCCTATAGTTCAAATTTTTTTCTTAAACCACAGTAGTGGTATGATGCACGAATTAACCAGGTCGCGGTCCGACAACGCACATGCCACTTTAACACCTTAGAGAAAGAATATCAGCAGGTAGTAAAGGCGGATTCAGTATCACTTGCACACGATTTGTACATGTACACGTACATGTACGTGTACCGCCATAGAGATTCAGTGTTAAATCGTGTACAAGTGTACAAAATGTCGTTTTTTCATGGTGATACAGAATCCGCCATTGGTTTTGAGGCTCACAGATCGCACTTTTAACGTTCAAATACCCGTTGGCGAACGCGTACATTCGACACGTCGCTCAAAAGTGAAAAAATGTACGAAATTTTAAGAAAATATAATTTAAATTTTTTTTCTCTACGTTCCCATCGCGGATTAGACCATCGATCCATCGTTGGTGAACGCGAGCAAAAAACGTTTTGCGGATTCTGTATCAGCATCAAAAAGCGGTTTGCGGATTCTGTATCAGCTACGTTCGCCAACAGGTGTTCGAACGTCAAAAGCGTGATCCGATCGGGGAAACCCATTTGCGGATTCTAGATCAGAAAAATCGACCTCAAAAACGTTTTTCGACGTTCGCCAACGGTGGAAAGTGGTGTAAAGTGTAGTTACTCATCGAGGATTTTTTTTTTAAAATCGATTTGGGCCTACGGTACAAGGAAAAAAAGTGATTCAGAACCCGCAAACCACCACCACGTTCCCGATCGCGTTTCAGACGGTATAGGGTGCGATTTGATCGGTGAAAACGATTTGCCGATTCATCTCTTGAGTTTTGTGAGACGAATCGTGATAGAATCGGTTTTGAGGAATTTTTTCAATTTTGTACTCAGTGTAAATAAATAGCTTGTTTCATTTAATAGAGTCGACTATACGATTGAATTCGATAAATTATATCATAATAGACACTCACGTTTTTGTTTCGGTGTGAATGAAAGGTTTTCGTTCAAAAGAGTCGACTATAAAATTGAATCTGTTATAATAGACATTCATGTTTTGTTTCGGTGTGAATGAAAGGTTTTCGTTCAACGGATGACATTGAAAAATTTGACTTTTAGAAAATTAGAAATTGATGGGAAAATCGTTTGTTTACGTTTTGTCACTGCGAATTTTGTGAAATAAATCTTAATAAAACACTTTGTAGAATTTGTTTCATTCAAATAAAAATAGTTCGTAGAATTGTTTCATTCAAATAAAAATTCTATTATAAAAACATTTTCACTTAGATGAATTTTTAAGAGATAAAACTGACACTCATGTTTTGTTCTGGTGTGAATGAAAGGTTTTCGTTCAATGGACCGTTTTAATAATAGACAATAAAAGCGCGTTTCCACTCAATCAGGTTTAAATTTAATTTTTAATATATTCGTGATAATGTTCGGAGATATGAATGAAACCTTTTAACGGATGTAATTATTTTCAAATGCGTTAAATCAGAAACCGGTTTCTTATGCGCTAAAACTTTCAAACTTTTTAAAGTTCTCCAGTTCGTCACTGAGTGAATAATCTGTGATGCGATTTTTAACGCGTTCAGAGGCAAAACGCATTTATAGAGGTTTCATCATGTAAAATGTTTTTCCTCAACTGGTTTTTAGTTATTATATTAAAGAAAGAAGATTTTTTATTTACTTAAAACATAAAACATAAAAATAATTATACATTTAATTTGGAAAATAATAAATAACTCACATTAGCATACTCAAACGAAATATTAATAATTTAAAAATGAAAAAAAATGTTTTTACAGATGGATGCTAAACGTAGAGATCAGCTTTTAAACGAATATGAACGTGCCAAGAAGATCATTCAATCGGCTGACAGAAGCAGACGTCTTGGAGAGATGGAACTGAGACGCGAAGCCACAAAAATATTTAAACCCATGACGGATGTTCAGGAACGAAGCAGGAAGGAGATAGTTGAAGAATTGAGACCCATAAAAGAGAGTTCTTTGAGAATGGTTTCGTTGCCCGGTAGTTTTACAAAACAGTGTTCCTTTCAATCTACACTGGATTACGTTCCCATGAGAATCGAAACCGAGGTGAGCGAGAGCGACGATACAGCTTCGACTTTCACCACTGATAGCGTCGCGTCGTCCGAGGATGGTGGTAAGAGAGATCTGTTGTATGAAATTTATAAGGATTCGGACGGTAGAACTTTTGTGGACGACACAGAAGTGGAAATGGATGATGGTAATTTAATCGTCGGTTCGAATAAGTATAAAATAACTGATGGACTGCGCAAATTGCTCCTTTTCGACAAGCCTAGTGATTACATGGAACAGGATTTCGACAATTACGGCGACATTCTGGTTCAGACCCACGCCATGAAGAGAAATAACGATGCCAGAGAGACGAGACCCAAAGCCAACAGAGGTTACAAGTGGACGAAAGTGGTGAAACCCATATGGGATATGAATAAGAAGTTCGTCGAATCGGTGACTGGCAAAGGGGTGAAAACCACTTTTCTTCCGAGCGATTCTGACGCTCTGTCTCAGGGAATGAGATTGTTGATGGCAAGTAGACGTGCTGGTAACACATGATTAGATAATGAGATAGTTAGTATATGCGACGAATTGTTAAGACAGAAGGTTTTGAATAAAAACCATTATAAAAGGCTGATGAACGAATTGAAGTATTGATGTATATAATAAGTAAAGAGAAACAAACAAACAAAATATATAAAATAAAAACAGTAAATTTTACATTAGATTAATAAAAGTATTTAAACAACAAACGATTTAGCAGTGAAAACAAAATATATATTATAAAATAAAAATATGTTGGTGATAAAGAACAGGGGATACGTTAGAACTTACATTCAAGGCGGTTCTGGCATCGTCGATTCTATAATGCGAGCGTTCACGAGTAATGCAGGTAGAAAACTCGCATCGACCGCGTTTGAGGTTGGTAAAAAGACGGCTTTGGATGCTGGTAAGAAAGCTGCTTCCCAAGCCAGTGGTAGGATAGAGTTGAAATCGGAAGATAAGAATCTCATGATTTTCGACGATCTGCTTTTGGAGAGACAGAACCGGTGTGAATCGTATTACGTTAGGGGTCGCCACAGCAACGTGGACTGTTTCTACCTGTCGCAGAATTATTTTCGATTGCCCAGACAGACGATAAGGGAGAACGCTAATTTTCTATGCCTCTTTCGCCAAGATCTCAAGAATCTCAATCACATCTACAGCGATCACGTCGCAAACGACATGAGCGCAGCGGAATTCAGGAGATTCTGCAAGAGGGTTTGGGATGGAGGACTTTACAATTTCATTGTGATCGATTTGACTTGCGAATTTAATCGCAGAAAATATCGGTGCGGATTCAACAAGTTTTATGTTTCTGATGATAATAAGACAGAGAGTGAAAATAAAATTAGAAAATAATAAATCATCAAATAATTTAGTTTTGAAAAAATAAAATAAAAAATTAAAATATAATGTTTCGAACAAGGAGAATTGTTAGAACGGATAGCCGAGAATACGGCTGCAAAACAATCCATTCAAATCATGGTGAGTGGCGATTCGACTCGATGTGCGACGAAATTCGAACCTTCCATCGAATTGAATAGAGAGAAAAGATGCAAGATGGCGTTGGTGAATCTGGAGACTTATTATTCCTTTCCCAACGTCACCGAAAAGAATAACTGGTTTAAAGTACTCCGACGGAGTGGAATGGTTGGAGATTCGAATTCCCAAAGGAAGTTACGACATAGATGATTTGAACAATTACATTCAGACGCGAATGAAGACGGATGGAAATGGAAGCAACAAGATCAGACTCGCTCCCAACCCTAATACCTTACAGACGATGTTGGATTTGGAAGATAATTTTCGAGAGGATTTCAACATGGACGATTCTATAGGCAAGATGCTGGGATTCGATCGAAAGATGTATCGAGGCCATGCGGCATCTGAAAATACGGTCGACATTCTCGCAGTCAATAGCATTCTGGTGAACGTGGATGTGATTGCTGGAAGCTACGTGAATGGTAGCGCTCAACCGACGATCTATTCCTTCTTTCCAAATGTGTCGCCGGGTTATAAGATCGTGGAACGACCTCGAAATTTAGTTTATTTACCAGTGATTTTAGACACATTGTATAGTCTCAAAACCACGTTGACGGATCAAAATGGTGAACTGTTAGATCTTCACGGAGAGAGGGTGACGATACGATTTCACATAAGAGAAATATAAAAACAAAAAAAAAAATATTGTGTGTATATATAAATAACAAAATAAAATAAACACAATATTAATTTACAAAAATTATTTAATATATATAATTATCATTAAAACAAAAAAAAACAATTGAACAACATATATTTAAAAAAAAAGAATTATGACACAATACGTGGTTAAAAACGTGAACATATCCGCAGGACAGAGGAAGAAACTTAAGAGAGCGTTAACAACTCGAGGCGAGCCGGTGAGATTCAAATTCACTCACGAAGATCTGACGAGTGGCGGTCAGGATTCGATTGCCTGGACCAGAAGTCAAATCAAAAGGATGGAGAAAGCGATTCGTGATGGAAGAGGGTTGACGGTGAGATTGAGTCCCGCCCAATTGAGATACAATTTGAGAATGAAAGGCGGTTTCCTACCGCTATTGGCAGGAATCGCAACAAAAGCATTACCCCTTTGCCGCAAAAGCATTACCCTTTCTCGGAAAGACTCTCAGCGTGGGAGCTCTCTCGGGACTCGCGAGTTCGGCAGTTGAGAAATTAATGGGTGGCAGCGGACTGTTTTTGATTCTATCTAGAACCTGTTAGAGGTGACAACTCTTTGAGTGGAAACGGTCTCTATCTAAAGAGTGGAAGGAACATTGAGCGACTTGGCAAGGGTTTGTTGTTTGGTGAGAATTCGCCATTTAAGAATATACCGATTTTGAGTATGTTATTATAATGTAAAAATTATATAATTATATAAAATATAAATCATAGAGAGTATAAAATAATATAAAATGGATAAAAAGGTGGAAAAACAATTAGACGATAATGATGGATATCTTAGGAAAGAACTGATAAAAGAGTTAAATAAAGATCGGGATAGATGGTTGAAATTTAAAAGAATGAGACGTTTTCCACCATCACCACTACCTTCTGAAGAGAATGGTAATGATGCGAGTGTTACCGAGAGATGCGCAACATTCGTTCATAATTATGATTCAGATAAACAAATGTGTTCTTATAAAAAAAACGTAACATATCACAAATAAAAAAGAAAAGAAGAATCGACGCTGAAATTTGAGAAAAAAGGAAATGTTATTATAATATATGGGCGATAGTGAAAAAGGAAAACAAAAACAAAAAAACACAACAAAATGAGATCTAGAGATGATCAACCTCTCTAGATCTCATTACTTTTTTCTTCGCTAAAAATCAATCTCTCTATTGTTTATATTTCCAAGTCTGTTATTAGCATGTTGACACTCGTGTCTTCTCCTTTTTTGAATATGTGTTGAATGTTTATCTTTACTTTTTTGAGTTTTTTTACATACATTTTACACCCGATTTGTCTACGAGTTCGAGTGAGATTTTTGGATATATGTAACTTCCATAGGACAATGACGAATCGTCCTTGTCGAATTCTCTATCTTTGGCGATGATGATTTTCTGTAGATTGCTTTGGTACTCATAAAACAAATCGAGCATTGCTTCGTCCAATTTCAAAGGCATGTTATATTTGTCGTATTTGCGCTCTAAGCCCTTCATCTCGACCTCGTTCAATTCGATGGAATTGTGTCATTGTAATCTAGAGATTTTAAAACTGAATTTCTTACACGTTTCGACTCGTTTCAATTTCAATTCGCATCTTTTAGGTGTTGTTGTCATGATCGATTATTTGTTTTTTTTGTTTTATGGATTATTGCAAATAATATATATTTTTAAATTTTGTATTTGAATAATAATTTGTTAAAAAAGTTTGTTTTTTTTTTTTACTCTTTATATATATAAAAAGTTTTTTTTAATTTTTAATTTTCTTTAATGTAAAAAAAATTTTTTGTAAAAGTTTTTTTTCTCTTTATATATAAATAAAAAGTTTAAATTTAACGTCCTTTTTTTCTTGTATTAATTCAATTTTTTTCACGTTAAGGAACCTAAAAATTGATTAATTTCATCAAAAAAAAAAATTTTTTTGAAGGAATTAAAACATATATATAAAAACAATTTTAAAACTTTTTAACAAATTATTATTTAAATACAAATTCGAAAAAAAATATTCTTACAAAAGAAGCAAACAAATAAAAAAATGGAAAATTTAAATGAGAAAACCGTACCTCAGTTAAACGAGATTTTTAAAAAATTAAAAAATCCACATTTCAGAAATCATAGAACCAAATCAAAAAAAATTGAAGTCATACTAGAATATCGTTTGCAAAATGATGGAAAGGCAAACGAAATGTCGATAGCAATGACGTCAAAAAATGCATCGGTTGTGAAAAATGAGAAGAAGAAAAAGATAGTAAAAGGAATCGAAATGCCGACGTCAAAAAAAACCAAAAACGTTTCGGTTGTGAAAAGTAAGAAGACAACTAAACGAAAAGCCGTTGAAGAACTTCAAGTTTCAAAGGAAAAGAAAAAAAAACTAAAACGAAAACGAGTGATGTACTTCAGATTCTAGACAAACGAGATATAGCGAGTGAAATTCAACGAGCAATCAACGAAGGGAAAGGAGAAGAATATATAGCACGACTCGTCGCTGAAATATTCCAATCGAAGCCTGTAGAACTGGAGAGTGCGATCAAAGGCATTTTTAAAACTTTCGATGTGGTTCCCTCGTTCAAGAAAATCGATCCGAAATTATTCATGGAATGGGTGAAGAAAAAAGTATTGGATTGTTTCATGAACACATGAACGTGGGACGGAAAATTAAGATGATACTCCATTGCATAATGAATAAAATCGACGTGAAGTCCGGCGAGAGCATCGTGAAAAATGCATTTTTCAGATCTAACGTCGAACCCGTATTTCGAGGTTCAGATTTATCGGACGTTTTCAAAAAGATGAAAGACAAGATGTTGATGTCTCTCGCGAATTATCAACATGAAGGTAGTAATTGGACGTTCGATGAGGTGTTGAAACTCGAAATTCATATAACTGAAAACGATTCATTGAAAGGGTCTTCCTACATGGAATTACCGTATTTCTTAGCTAAAAAACACTCCATGGTCAATGTGAGAAATAAAGATGATCAGTGTTTTAAATGGGCAGTCACCTCCACTTTATACCCTGTCAAAATGAACTCCAATAGAGTTTCTCGTTAAGAGGAGACTTCTAAAAATCTCGATTGGACCGGAGTGACTTTTCCAACAGAGTTAAAACACATCGAACGTTTCGAGGCTCAAAATCCCACCGTAGCGGTGAATGTCTTGGGATACGGCAATGAAAAACGAATGATCTATCCTCTCAGACAGACTTCGTATTTCGAAAGAGAAAAGACGATTATTTCATTATTGATTTTGAATGGTGACAGTCATCATTATTGTTGGGTTAAACATCCGAGCTGATTACTGTTGAGACAAAATAATAAACATAAAGGAAAGATATGTTTATGTTGCAACTGCATGAACATGCTTCAGAGCGAAAAATCGTTAGCGAAACATCAGGAATATTGCAACGAAAATCAAGGTGTTGCCATTGAAATGCCCAAACCCAACACCATCATGAAGTTTGAAAATCGCAATAGAAGGTTAAAAGTACCATTCGTCGTGTACGCCGATTTCGAATGCTTCACCATGAAAATGAGTTCCTGCCAACGCGACGCTCTTTGAAGTTACGTCAAAAGATATCAAAAACACACGCCTTCAGGTTATTGCATTTACGTGAAATGCGCTTTCGACTCGCAAAACAACATGGGTCCCTTCACCTACACGAAACAGTGTGAAGACGACGACGTGGCTCAAAGGTTTGTGGAAGAGTTAGAATCGAAAATTCAAATGTTATACGATAAATTCAAAACTCCGGCAAAAATGATCATCACGCGAGAGCAGCACGACGAAAATAACAGAGCCACCAAATGTCACATATGCAGACAATCGTTCGACAAGAATTCGGAGGAAAATAAGAAGTTCAGAGACCACGATCATTACATGGGTCTGTATCGTGGTCTGGCTCACAGCAAGTGTAATTTAAAATATCGAGACGCCGTTTTCTATCCAGTGATATTTCACAATCTCTCGGGTTATGACAGTCATCTGTTCGTAAAAAATCTCAGCACTTCCCACGAAGAATTAAATTGCATCGCGAACAGCGAAGATAGATACATTTCCTTCACAAAATGGATGCTCATGGAGAAGAAAAGTGTAATCGACGGAGAGACGTTGGAAGAAAAAACGAAATTCATTCATAGAGGCATACATTTCAACAACAGTTTTAAATTCATGTCGACCGTTCTAGAAAAATTAGTCGATAACATGAACAAGGATAAATTTAAAATCATGAGCGAACATTTCGGAGAACGAGTAGACGTTATGTTGAGGAAAGGAGTCTATCCTTATGATTACATGAACGATCTAAAGAGATTCGACGATACCACACTACCTTCGAAAGAAGATTTTTATTCAAAATTATACAAATCTGACATTTCTGACGAGAATTACGAACACGCCAAAAACGTGTGGAAATCATTTGATATGAAAACCATGAGAGATTATCATGATCTCTATCTAAAGACTGATGTTCTGCTCTTGGCAGACGCGTTCGAAAATTTTCGAGATGTTTGTCATCGAAATTACGATCTGGATCCGGCTTGGTATTTCACTGCACCCGGTCTGGCGTGGGACGCTCTGTTGAAGACCACCGAAGTCCAATTGGAATTATTATCCAACGTGGACATGTTGCTCATGTTCGAAAGGGCTATGAGAGGTGGCGTCTCGATGATCTCCCATAGATATTCTGAAGCTAACAATCTCTGCATGAAAGAAGGTTTCGATTCGAAACGGTCGAATAAATACATACAGTATTGGGACACTAATAATCTGTATGGTTGGGCTATGAGTCATCCTTTACTGATTGGAAATTTCGAATGGGTGACGGAACCGGAAGAGATGCAAAAATGGAGAGACTATCCTTGCATTTTAGAAGTCAATTTGAACTATCTGGAAGAATTACACGATCTACACAACGATTATCGGCTGGCTCCCGAACGAATGGAACAGAACGAAGGAGACGAGGAAAAACTCATTCCCAATTTATTTAACAAACATAACTACGTCGTCTACAGTGAGAATTTGAAACAATACATCAATTACGGGATGAAATTAGGCGACATACATCGCATCATTCGATTCGACAAAGAGCCTTGGATGAAAAAATACATCAATCTCAACACGAATCTCAGAATTCGAGCTGAGAACGATTTTGAAAAAGATTTCTTCAACCTCATGAACAACTGCGTGTATGGTAAATCGATGGAAAACATCAGGAAGAGAACTGACTTTCGACTCGTCACATCTGAGAAAAGAGCTAAAAAATTAGTGGCGAAATCCAATTACAAACACCGAACCATATTCGATTAAAATCTAGTGGCCATTCACATGCAAAAGACGCACCTGAAGTTCGACAAACTGTATTATCTCGGACCGATAATCTTAGATATCAGCAAGCGATTGATGTACAAGTTTCACTACGATTATGTCAAACGAAAATTTGGTGATAAAGCCAAACTACTGTTCACCGACATGGACAGTTTAGTTTACGAGATAGAGATGAAAGATGTCTACCAAGATATATCTCCAGACGTGGCCGCGTGGTTCAACACGAGCAATTATCCCGTCGATCACCCGTCCAACATTCAATCGAACGACAACAAGAAGGTGTTAGGTAAATTTAAGGACGAGAGCGGCGGTAAACAAATCCTCGAGTTCGTGGGCTTGAGACCTAAACTGTATGCTTATCATCTATAAGATGAAGAGATCAAGAAGTGCAACGGGGTTAAAGCATGCGTGGTGAAGAAAAACATCTATTTCCAAGAGTATAAAGATTGTCTGTTAGGAAGTGGTCCAGTGTATAAGACTATGAAATCGACTCGAAGTGAAAATCACAACTTGCATACCGAAATAGTCAACAGGATTTCGCTGACGGCTGATGACGATAAGAGATTCGTGTTAGACGATAAAGTAAGCACTTTAGCACTCGGACATTGGACTTTGGATCTAATTTTAGACGATGGGATTTCAGATATGATTGAGGATGATAGGATTCCAGATATGATTAAGGATGATAGGATTCCAGAAATTCAAGAGGAATTAGACGGATTCAAGATTATGGAAGTCGAGGAATTAGACGGATTCAAGATTATGGAAGTCGATAGAGTTAGTTTAAAACGAAAAATAAAAAAAATAACGTCCTTTTAGTGAATTATAATAAAATAAATAAATTTAAAAAAAAAAATATACACATTTATGAATAAGAAAATAGAGATATCCGTAGAAGGTGTCGGCTTACCTTAAGAACCCCTATCCAACATCGATCTGTCGAATGCGATGAAGGATTTGAAAATAAAAGATTTTCTAGGCGTGTTTTCCAGAGATGCCTTGCCAAAGAGAAGACCTCGACAGTCGGAATGTGGAATTTTAAATCTAGATGATTTATCGGGTGAAGGCACTCACTGGGTGGCGTGGTACAAGAACGGGAAGGAGAAGAATTATTATTTCGACAGCTATGGAATCTCACTGCCGAAAGAAATAAAGAACTATTTCAACAAATCGATGGTTCGTTACAACACGGAACGAGTGCAATCGCCAGAGAAAGTGTTTTGTGGTCATCTGTGTCTCTACGTTCTCAAGAGTTGGTCTGAAGGAGATCGGTTTCAAGACATTCTCAATGATTTACATTAGAGAGAGATTTTTTTTTTATAATATATATAAAGGTAAAAAAATTATATAAAAAATTTTAATCGAATAAAAACGAAAAATAAAAAATAAGTGAAATAATTCATTTTTAATAAACTGCATTTGAAATATAGTTTTAAAACAAAAACCTCAAAACAACATGCCAGTCGATAAATTTGGTAGAAGTGACGACGAAAGTCAACCCAAAAAGAAGAGGAAGACGCTCGAAGTCGGCGATGGTTACGACATTGCCAACTTGGACAAACGTTACGTTCGGATATATGAACCTGGAGAAGAGGAACCTTTGAACATGAACGATAAGAAGCTCTACAATCTTCTCGAGCTGATAGATCTCACAGATGCTGCACCTAAAAAATACGTCGACAGGGAGAAAGCGGATTTCGAACGAATCATGCTAGATAATTACATGGATAAAGCCATGACCGACGATCTCGATCTGAAATCTAAACATTTGGTGAACGTCGTGAATCCCATAGATCCCACCGATGCCGCAACCAAGAAATACGCTGACGACTCTCATGCACGATTCAGTGAACATCTGAGAAATGGATACGTTCAGAAAATGATGCACTCGGAATTGAACGCCAATTCTAACAAGATAACGAACGTGGCCACTCCCACGTATCAACATGAACGGTGAGAATTTATTCGGTCTCGATCACGATTCCGAATTCGATTCCAGCGCAGTCAGCAGGAAGTACGTGGATGACAACTCAGTCTGGAGAAAGGGCGACATCATAGAAGGTAAACTAGACATGGGTGGACACGCGCTCACGAATCTACCGGATCCCGTGAACATGATGGATGCCTGCACCCTGATTTCGGTGGAGGAAAGAGTCAAATACGCTAGACAATTGATCACCGTGTGGGCCGAGGAGGCCGGCACGTTAGAGGAGGGAAAAACCGAGTGGTCTTTCGGAAACGGAGGTAGCGGATCGAAACATGGTCAGGTGGGATATCCCATGCCGTTAGGAGGTGAAATCATTCGAATGAGTCTGGCTTCCTCGGATTTGAATAACAATCAATCTCGTGGTGAATGGAGTAGAGAGCGATAAGAAATACAGCGTTGAAAAGACTGAGAATCAACACGCGAATGTTAGCACGTTCGGCATGCCTCTCAAAGTGAATGCTGGAGACAGGATTAATTTTGTTACGAAAACCAATAATCCCGAAGCCGCCACTTCCGTGGTGAGTCTACTGATCGAACTAGATCCTTTGAACAAACAGTGAACGCGTGGAAATAATTAATTAAAAAAAATAATGTGTGATTATTAAAAGCAAAAAAAAAAAAAAATAATGAGATTTAGAAAGATGTTCAATCTCTCTAGATCTCATTACTTTTATTTTTTTTTTGTTTTTTTTTTTGTTTTTTTAATAATTACTCATTACTTTTTTATTTTTTTAAATTTTTTTCACACACGTCTCTCATCGAATGATCGACATCTTATTTCCATCCGATTCGAATTGTAATTCTCTGTCCGACTGGACCAGGGCGAAGGGCTTCGCTTTTTCTCGGCACGTTCCTATCGAATTGCACCTTGATCTGAATGTCTAAGACGCTACTCTTGAGTCGTTCACTCTGTTTACTGACGTCGAATACGAACAAGGGATACATCGACTTGTATTCGCTGGGAGATATATTAGGGTTGCTCATCAATTCGTCTAGAACATGATACTTCTTTCTAAATCAGCGGCGTCGCTGTACAGTCTGCAGAAATCGTTCTTGTCGAACGACGCATTGTAATCGATTGCTGGATATCTCGTGGCGTTCAGAAACACTTGCATGTTTCTCAAATGGCAGTGATCGAACAGCGACGCATTCTTTTCCTGAAACCCGTCCCTATCGGTCTGAAACGCAACCATGATGAAACGCGGTCTCTCAGAAGTGGATTTCACAGTCAATCTCCAATCGAAGTGATTCGTGGAGAGTGGAATGCTAATCGTGTCGCACTGTCTCATTCTAAATCCCACAGGTAATTTACTCTTGGATTCTATGATCTTGTAGAGTCGCGCTTTTTCCACGATCGATGGCTCCACATTCGGAACGAACCACGATATCTTGTGTAGAGTTAACTTACCCGCATCGGTCGCAGGGAGTCTCACATCGTCGTTTCCTTTTCGAATCAACGTCAGATTGTGTTTGAATCCGTACATGATCTTGTTGTAATCGTCCGCGAATCCGAAGATGTGTTTCAAAGGTATCCTGAACGAAAACGTCCCTTTAGGTCTGGACGTCTTGACGACGTAGTCGAATATCGCGGCGGCGCCGGCGTTAGCAGGGCCGACGGTGTCTTTCACCCACAACTGATTAAGTCCTCTGGATTTCGAAAAATCATCCGGATATGTCAAGAGTCCGAACATCGTGGTGGCCTGACCGGGATGAAACACAGATTCTATCTCTTGTCCGGATAGCATGTATTTTATATTACTGAATAGATGCATGATGCCATTATTGGCTAGAGTAACTGTGTTGTTACCGGCGTAGTCGCTCCCGCCTTCCTTGATGAGACGTCCCTGCACCACTATGTAACTCTCGCTAGGATGGACGAATAGATCTTGAGTTTCAACGTTGATTCTTATCTCTCCCGCATTGTTCAAACTCGTTCCAGTTACCGGTTCGTATTCGTGAACTTCGTATTCTTGAATACTTTCATCTTTCACTATGCTTTGTGCTATATCTAGTATATTTGCCATTTTTGAAGGGTTTTTGTTTTTTGTTTATTAATTAGCTTGCTTTTTTTTTATCTAAAAATAGTTTTAATTATTTTTTATTATTATTTTTCTCTCCTATATATATATATATGTGTGTAAACAAGAAAATGTTAAAGAGAGTAAATAAAAAAAAAATTGTTTTCTTTATCAAAACTTTGTCTTCTGCAATTGTTGTTTGTAAAACTTTCCAATGATCTCTTCTCCATCCAAAGCTTCGATTTCGTAAGTCACCGAATCGGTGTGAAATATTTTGATTATCACGAAGATTTCCGAGGTCCACCGAGGAGTATAACCCTTTTCGAAGTGCTTCTTATAAGCGTAGATTCTCACTCGATCACCGATCGCAAATTTCGGCGTTCTAGACTTCTTCCTGATCTTAAATCTCTCAGGATATAGATTCGCGTAGACCCGTTTTTCGGTTCGAGGATCGCTAGCTTCCACGGGAGTCATCTTGATCGATCTGTGTCGCGTGTTGTTGTAATCTTTGACCAGACCGTTCAGAGCGTATATGTTTTTCTTGGTTGAATTCGCCGTGAAGTATCTATGCATCTTTTCCTTCATCGTTCGATTCCAACGTTCCACCACGCTGGCTTTCTCTTCGTTTTCGATCGAGTAGAGGTCGACTAATCGATGAACGTGCTTGTTGTAGAATTCCATTCCCTTATCCACCCACAATTTATTCGGTTTTCAAGAAAACGAGTCGAACACGCTCTTCAGAGCTCTTCAGAGCCTTGGCGACGCAAGGTCCCGATTTATTCTTCAAAGCTCTGATCCAACCATATTTGGAAAACACGTCGATGACCGTCAATACATATTTGACACCCTCGTTCCACCTCGAAAACGATCTGATGTCGACCAACTCGGCAGACCAAATATCATCCAAACCCTTCACGAACACCCTTCTCTCTTGTGTAACTCCTTAGCCAATTTGCTCATCAATAATCGTTTCTTCTTCTTTTCAGATGCGCTTTTTCTTTGAATGCCCCATCCGAATCGACGTTTCGCACCGATCAAATTGCCGACCAGTGAACGTTTTATCTTCTCTCTCCTGGTCGGATTCGAAATACCTCTCAGTTTCACTAACATGTTTTTATCGCAGACATCGTTGCGAGTCTTGGTGTCAGGATGTCCGGCGTAGCATAGATCGTGATCATATGCGGCCGCGTCGTCCACCCTATTCACAGGTTTGCTCCAAGATTTAGGAGTCAGATCGGCGTTGAGTCTCTTGTTCAATTTCGTTCCAGGTCCCGTGAAACAGTGACCAGGCAGATGCATTTCGAAAGGCAGATTATTGATCATTTTATTCACGATGCCTTTACCTTTGCTCGCGTTCTTTTTTTTTTTTTTGATGAATCGAGTCTTGATAGAACCACACACGTCGCAAATTCCGCCATACATCTGTCTGTCGTTTTTAGGTCGTACTTCTTGAGAATTACTCGTCTCGGTAACTCTCTTACACTTTATGCAATACATTTTTTGAGAGTTATTTAAATTAATTTCGTTTTTATTTTATATATAAATTTAATATTTCTTTTCTAAAAATTCTGTTCTTATTATATATATATTTTTTTTCAATCGCTGCTCTTGAGTTCTATAATCTTACTGAATTCCTCCCTAGCCTCATTCCTCCCCTTTTCCACGAGAGAATCCTTCATCTCTTCCTTGATGATCTGATGAGTCTTGATTCTCACGGCTTCTTTCATGGCTTCGTATTTCGTTTTCTCGCTCAGTATCGTGAAGTATTCTCCGTCCGATATCCTACCATCTTTCAACGCCATCGAGATCATTTTGGATATCGTATCGATCTTGGAGTCGGTCAAGACGTGAATCTTGTCGTGTTTCCTTGCCTTCAGATATAATTTCCTACTCAAAAAGTTTCCAAGCATGCTAAACAATCCAGCGGCGAGAGTCACTCCTTCTACGGTTAACACGATCGGAATACCGACCGCGGTCGACAACAATCCGATGCCGGCCGCGTGTAAACCCATGGAAATCGTGATGAGTGTCGTGTCGATCGTGTTGACGAATTTCACGAAACGCGAATACTTCTTCTTGAGAGAATGGCAAGAATCTCTCTCTTAAGTTAGATACGATTGGATTCTACTGATTTGATCGATGCGATACCTCTCTCCTCTTTCTTTTTCTTCTAGCGACGGTGCCGTCGGCAAAACGCCGTTCGGCTTCTCATCCTCGTCGTCATCTAACGTCAGATACAATTTATTTCTGGTTCTCATTTTTGTGTTTTTTCTTTCTTTCTAATATTAGATAAAAAATTTATGTGTGTATTTATTTTTATTTTCTATTCTCCCTTATTTATACCAACGAGAAAACTTAGACGTATGCTTCATTGAACAATAATTTCATGATGCATCCCTTGTCTTCTAAAGTCAGACTTCTACGCGCCAATTTCAGTTCTTCCGAAACTGTGGGCTTGTCTCGAACCTTACAGAAGAGTAATCTCTTCCAAAACGTGATCACTTCGTCGATTTGAACGCGTTCGAACGCCGGTTCGAAATACTTGACGACCATATCTTCCCTTTCCATCGTCAGACACGAATGATTCTCATAATCGAAGTCTAGGTGATCACGACATCCGACGCATCGTTCTAACAAGAGGCGACCTAGTTGTTCATTAACACAGAATGAGTAGGCTCTCATCAGCATTTTTAAAAGAAACCTTGCTTTAATAGTCTGAGAAGCATTCATGATTTACGTATTTTTTATTATCTATTCGATTTGATATTTATTTTTTTAAATAACTATTTATTTTTTTTCCCTCCTATATATATCAATCACTTTTTTATTTCCTCTCCTCAAACCGATTCTATCACGATTCGTCTCACAAAACTCAAGAGATGAAACGGCAAATCGTTTTCACCAATCAAATCGCACCCTATACCGTCTGAAACGCGATCGGGAATATGGCGGTGGTTTGCGGGTTCTGAATCATCTTTTTTCCATGTACCGTAGGCCCAAATCGATTTTTAAAAAAATCCTCGATGAGTAACTACACTTTACACCACTTTTCACAGTTGAAGAACGTCGAAAAAACGTTTTGGAGGTCGATTTTCCTGATCTAGAATCTGCAAATGGGTTTCCCCGATCGGATCACGCTTTTGTCGTTCAAACACCTGTTGGCGAACGTAGGTGATACAGAATCCGCAAACCGCTTTTTGATGCTGATACAGAATCCGCAAAGCGTTTTTTGCTCGCGTTCACCAACGATGGATCGATGGTCTAATCCGTGATGGGAATGTAGAGAAAAAAATTTTAAATTATATTTTCTTAAAATTTCGTACATGTTTTCACTTTTGAGCAACGTGTCGAATGTACGCGTTCGTCAACGGGTATTTGAACGTTAAAAGTGCGATCTGTGAGCCTCAAAACCAATGGCGGATTCTTGTACACGATTTAACACTGAATCCCTATGGCGGTACACGTACATGTACGTGTACATGTACAAATCGTGTACAAGTGATACTGAATCCGCCTATACTACCTACAAATATCTGATGCCAAAATAGATCCCAACATATTTGCTAAGGTCGATCAAAATTATCTATGCCCAGAACTCACCTCACCTGTATCCAAGGTGTGTGTCCGAACAATAGATGCAATGCATTTAACGGGAAATCAGGTTTCCACCACCGATAGTTCCCAAGGGTACTATCTGAAGTCTTAAGTTTCAAAATGAGCTCCACTTTCCGTTCTGTTATATTGTGTTTGGGTTCATACATGGGACATCATAATATCTCTGCTTTGTCGCCCGACCACAAATTGAATGCATATCCTGCCTGCAGAGTACTCAGGGAGAAGTATCTATAGTTAGGCTCGCACCTCTAGTTAGATATTGAAAGAGTCACCCATGTTTGCCAGATCGTGAGTTGATTTTGCCCATCGAATCTTCAAAACACCTCAGGTCACCACCCAAATTATGTAAGGAAGTCCTTGCATTGTTATGACCTGGAACTAGTCTAGCCCTTGAATATCCCGCCGCGTATGTTTGGATTCACTCGTCTGGATATTTCAGTTTGTCGAACAAGCTTTTTTTGACTAATATCCCAAATGATTCAGTCTAAAAATGCAATATACATTAATCTGCTGTGAATCAACGCAACAGATGTTGCTCGATCCAGACTTGATTTCACCGCATTCTTGATACCACTACCATTAGGAATGAAGACTTACCATAGCCGTTGTTTTATGATCAGGTGACGTAGTTCTCCTTATTGTGTTGATATCTTTCTGTTTCCAAAGCGAAGTCAATACTTATTAATTGGAATATCTATAACTAGGCTACAAAATAATTCATGTATACAGTACAGTCGCCGTAGATTGGTCATTTGCACGCGTGGAATGTGATATCTACGCATGCGTTTACCAGGTAATAACAGTCATCGTCCATAAAATTTTAATTAATAAAGCACCGGGTGCACATTAATTAAATTTTTAATGATTATTCATATAATTAGTGTTTAGAATCTAATAGTGTTGCGTCCATGGAAATACAGCCCGCCAGTGAAAAGTGACCTGCCCACGGCAGACGTACTGTATCGATGTGGTTAAGGGACGTCACATCACGCCAATGTTACTCTGAGAGACGTGGTAAACAAACAAACCATAACATCGTCGGATTCCTCACAGAATTAGACTTCTGGCCCGGGAGTTTGTTTTTTTTAATATTTCTCTGTGCTTCGGGACGAGCTATTCAGACAATGATTCTACAGTCATTGTAATTAGCCACAACAGCGGCAATATCGTAATAAAAGCTTCGACATGGTGCTATGGTATTGCTGATTATCGTATTTAATTTCTGGAGCTGCTGATGCCCACAAAGTACTAAACTAGCAGTTTTAAGTATACAAACAGTCGGACAGTGGTACTCTACCCTTCCACTACTTGACGAGAGGAAGACGTTTTTCGGAAGTGGGAAGTATGACAGCCAACTGGAATATTTTCGCCCCTTTTTATAGTGTTACTGCCATTTCCCCTTGAGAATTTACATTTCATTTATCTTTGCGTCACATATTAATCAATGAATTAGATCTTATGTTATATTTGTCACTTAGGTTTGCACTTGGCGCCAACGGGAGGTCAATATGACCATTTTAAGCTGTCGCAAAAGTGATTAGTTTGCACGTGCGAAACTAATCATATTTACGACAACTTAAAAACATTAATTGCACTGTTGGAATGGAACCAAACTGAGAAACAAAATTCTATAATAAAGAGTAACGATTTTCAAATACTTAATTGAACCCTGCTGTACGTTGAGATTATTGATTTGCCAAGCTAACATTTTCACCGAGCAAAAGGGCGCATTATGATCCTGGGTATCGATTTTATTAGTATGCCAGGTGAATGTGCATAAAAAAGCCAATGTAATGGCGGGTTGATTGTGTTGGTTTACCTTGACGGAGGATAAACAGTGTAAAACTGAGCCATAGATCAGCAAGTGTGGTCGTAAAATGAGATTCAGATATGTCTCTGTTTTTGTTGTAGGACACATGGGAAATAGCTTAAAAATAGCTTAAATAGTATTCGAGTGGACATTAATGTTTCCAAATTGCGATTATTTATGATATTCGTGCCATAGCATTTTCTGGTAGTTACAACTCAAATGCCTGATAAACCAACAAGGGCATCACCAACAACGATAAAAAGAGCTTCAACAATGAGTTCAACATCCAGTGCCAGTGGAGATGATAGTATGAAGGTCATTGACTCTGGGGGTTCTAAGAAAAATGTGGTCCATGTGCCTCATAACAAGAAACCAAAAAAAAGAATCTGGTACTCAGCAAACAATTAACTTTGGACCAGACAATCAAAATCAAAGTCAGAAGCCTTCTCACTGGAACCATAAAATGAGAGAGTCAAGTTTGGAACAAATAAACGCCAAATTATATAATTTAGTGAAAAAACGGATCTGGAGAAAAGCCATGAACCAGTGGTGACGAACGAGAGCCTTTGCAAGATTGTAACGGATCTCAAGAGAGAATTTGACAAAAAGGTTGAAGCCGTCAAAGATGAGTGCGTTGGGAGAGTGTATGAGACCAACATGAGAATAGATAATCTTGACCTAGGAGAGTTTGACCATCCCCTACTAGGCGAGTCCTCAGATGGCGGATAGAGGACGGCTTTATCAATTGGGCAGGTTTGCTGGTTTTAAATTAGCCGGTTTGCTCAATTGAGCTGGTTTGCTGCGGAATATATAAATACGCAGCCCCAGACCAAAATGATCAATCCTGCTAATACCATCTTGGATGCATCTTGTTCTCCCGTGGGGCGCGTTCCGAAGGCCCTGGAGGTAGAAATCACGGCAGTTGAGAACAGACTGGGCCCTGATTAGGGCAAATCTCCAGGATGGAGATCAGGTCGTAAACACTGCTTTGGCCCCGATCTCTATCATAGAGGTACCTGTTCAATACACTGCTTTGGCACAAAATGATGGAGTAACGGATGGTCGGACAGCCCGTTCTGGCCAATCGGGAGCCCCGGACCCCAAAAATTCAGGGTGTCACGTCGGGGGGTATTATGTGGTCATTCAGTCAATTATTTATTTTAGTTCATTTTCAATGTTGCTACCCTATACTGACTTTTAATGATTTTAATATTTTTTAACATCTTACGTTTTATAGCACTCTCTACGTCTATTGTCAGTAGTGGCTTTTGTTACACTTTTTTAGGGAAATGGTTGGTTGAATGACTGCCACGACCTGACATTTCCTACAAACTCTATGGGTCAATCAGGTAGCGGCTATGCAACTGCTTCAACGCTGGTCGAGTATACTGTCATATGTACTCTTGGTGTCAATCGCAGGTTATCCGTGACATTAACCCCCAAGGTTGGGCTCAGAGTAAGAGTGGGAGGCATACGCAGAGGAATTCTTTATCTAAACACTATGGCTACAACACACAAAAAACAAAAACAGGGTTACGAATTTGGAACATCTTCGAATACTGATACAGACAACAAACTTTTACCACAAGATAACAGTTGACCAAAATTTTTAATGATATGTGAAGCTAATGAAGGGAAGCCAGTAACAAGCTAAAATCCCTTTGCATTAGAAAAAATATATCAAAGGCATAGCAGAGGTAGTTAAGAATGTTAAAAAACTCAGATCAGGTGCTTTGTTAGTAGAATGCCAATGGGGAAATCCGGCAAAAAATTATAGAGGTGAACGTTTTTCCTCACAAAGCACTTAACAACAGCAAAGGAGTTGTACAGACAAGATAACTAGCTGGAATAGAGGAGTCAGGAATAGTCAATGAATTAAGATCACAGGGTTTTACTGGTGTAAAGAGAATAGAAATCAAGAAAGATGGAACTGCAGTACCAACAAATACATATGTATTCACTTTTGACAGTTCACAGCCACCGAAATCTATCAATGTCGGGTATATGAATATCAAAGTGGAATTATATATTCCAAACCTACTTAGATGTTTTAAATGTCAAAAGTATGGTCATTGTCAAAATAATTGTAGAGGTCAGTCAATATGTTTTAGGTGTGGTCAACATCATCAGAATTAAGAACCATGTACCAATGCTGTTAAATGTTGCCACTGCCAGGGTAATCATATAACATCTTCAAAGGATTGCCCTGTCTGGAAAAGAGAGAAGCTCATACCAAAAATAAAATGTGAAAAATAGATCAGTTTTACAGAGGCCAGAACACTTGTAACAGCCATGCCTGGTGTGAATACATCAACACCATCGTATGCTACCATAACTAAACACAAGGTATCCACAACATCAGTCGCCTGTCAGACACAATATGCATGGCTCAACACCAACAGCTCAATTCCGTCTTTATTACAATCCTTTACTGTAGAAGTTACCACATATTCCAAACCAAAGTCAACTCAAACACAGTCAAATGAACAAATTACAATAGAGACATTACCAAACATGAAGCAAAATCTAGATCAAGCAAATCGTCCACCAAATTCTGAACAGAATAAAGAACAATGTACCCCTGAGCTGAAAAAGGACACAACCAAAGCAAATCAGAATTATAGACCACAACAACAAACTCTCAATCAAAAGCAGAAAAAGAAACTAGAAAAAGAGCAGAAAAATAAAACAAAGAACAACAGAAGCTACATTCGGATAGAACACCTAAATATCTCAAACATGTAGTTACGAACAACATGTTTGACGGGATAGAGGAAATCTCATTCGATGAGTGCATCGACGACACGTTCTCTACTAAACTACGCCTGAATCCTTCTCGGGGTAGGTCCCCCCACAGAACGTCACCAAAGAAAAAACACGGGGGCAATATCTCCCATTCGTCCACTTTCCAAATCACCAACTAAACATGTATAATACATCAAACAAACCATTATACAGTGGAATTGTTGAGGGTTTAGAGCTGATTTTAATGAATTAGGCCTTTTAGAGCTGATTTTAATGAATTAGGCCTTTTAAGACAAAAGTATAAACCTGCTGCTTTTTGCCTGCAGGATACTCTTTTAAAGAAACCCGAAGCTCAAGATCATTCAGCTTTTAAACATTACACTTCGTATAATGCCTGGGCAGATGATAATGATCTCCATATTCATGGAGCATCTGTCTTAGTTAGAAACGATATTATTCACAGTTTTGTACCATTACAAACAAATTTACAGGCTGTGACAATACGCCTAACTTTAGACAGAACAGTTACACTTTGTTCGATTTACGTTTCACCAAGTAAAGCCCTAAAACTGAATGATCTTGAGCTACTGGTCCAACAGCTCTCAACCCCATACATCTTGTTGTGTGGTTTTAACGCACATACCCCCCTTTGGGTAATTCCTACAGTCAAGAAGATGTAAAAGGTAAAACTGTAAAAGAATTCATTACAAAATATGATCTGTGTTTGTTTAATGATGGATCAGACACTTATCTGCACCCTGCATCTGGTTCGTACACATCAGTTGATCTTACAATTGCATGCCTTCTGTCTTCCTTGATTTTTATTGGAAGGTAGAAGATGACTTGTGCGGGAGTGACCACTTTATAATTGTGTTGGAGAGTGTAGTTCCGGCGGATGATGAGAGGGTGCCCCAGTGGAACTTTAAAAAGGCTGACCGGGGCACTTTCTCATCGCTTTGTTCTGCACGCCTCACACTGGAGAAATTTCAAGATAGTACTGACCAAATAGAACATTTTACAAACGAGCTGATTGACATTGCAAACACAGTCATCCCTAAGACCTCGCCAAATCCAAAACGTTTTACCAAACCATGGTTTTATAATGAATGTAAAAAGGCTATAAAGGATCGCAAGAAAGCTGAAGGGGAATTTAAGTGACCAACCACACATTATTTAGACAAACTACATAAAAATCAGGCAAAAACAAGACGTCTTATAAAACAAAAAAAAAGAAAAGTTATTTGGAAACTTATGTTTCAAAGATTAGCCAAAACAACCCCATCACTAAAATTTGGAAAATGGTTTTAAAAGATTAAAGGAAAGGAAACAAAATCAACTGTACAAACCTGAAGGAAAACAACATCCTAATTACATAAAAAATGACATTTCACAGACATTGGCCTCCACATTTTCGAAACATTAGTCATCTGAAAATTGTAATTCAGAATTTATCAAAATTAAAAAAACAGCAAATAAAACAAAAGATCAAATTTACCTCTAACAATTTAGAGCATTACAATGAACCTTTCTCTTTGGAAGAGTTAAATAACTATTTGCATAGAGCAAGGGATTCTGCCACTGGTCCCGATGAAATACACTACAGAATTCTAAAACATATGCCTCGAACTTCACTTAAACTTTTATTATCAATTTTTAATGGCATTTGGGTGACTGGCCAGTTTCCACCATCCTGGTGTAAAGCAACAATAATACCTATTACCAAGTCTGATAACGATCACAGCAACCCAAGTAATTACAAGCCTATTGCCTTAACCAACTGTCTGTGCAAAACCATGGAGAGGATGATCAATGACCGACTTGTCTGGTTTCTGAAATCGAACAATCTACTTGCGAATGTTCATTGTGGTTTCAGAGGCCAGAGAAGTACTTTGGATCATTTGGTCAGACTTGAAACGTTTATTAGAAATGCCTTCGCCAGAAAAGATCATGTGGTCGCCATCTTCTTTGATCTGGAAAGGCATATGATACAACGTGGACATATGGGATTTTAAAAGATCTTTTTAACATGAGGGTAAGAGGGCGTATGCCTCCTTTTATTGACAACTTTTTAAAGGACCGCCACTTTCAGGTTCCTGTTGGGTCAACGTTATCTGATCCTCACGAACAGGAATTGGGGGTTCCTCAGGGTAGTTTTTGTCCGTTATTCTGTTTGCAGTAAAAATTAATATTATCATCAATGCAGTTGAGAATATGGTAGATTCTTCATTGTATTGATGGTATTTTAATCTGCAATAGCAGCAAAAACATGAATGCTATAGAGCACAAACTTCAGCTGTGTTTAAAAAGGATTCACAAATGGGCCACAGAAAATGGGTTTAAATTCAAAACCGAATTGTGTTCACTTTTGTAAGCTTCGGAAACATCACCTCGATCCGGAGTTAAAAATCGATGGGAGTCCTGGTAAAGTTCTTAAGGAAGTGAAATTCTTAGGTTTGTTGTTTGACAACAAACTGAATTTCATATCCCACATAAAACAACTAAAAGTTACATGTAAGAGAGCACTGATCCTACTGAAGGTTGTTGGTAGCACTGACTAAAAAACATTACTCCATTAGTATAGATCACTTGTTTGATCAAAATTGGATTACGGTTGAATAGTTTACGATTCTGCAAGGAAGTCATATCTCAGACCACTTGATGCAATTCACAATAGAGGTATTAGAATTAGTCTAGGGGCTTTTCGAACATCCCCAATAGATTCGATGCTTGTTGAAGCAGAGGAGCCTTCCTTTGAGAAGCGCAGAATTAACTTGTGTCTCCAGTATGTATCTAAACTTTTGGCCATCCTTCAAATCCTGTTATAACTGTGTTTCAGACTCTCAAAATATTGAATTTTTCAACCGACACCAAAACATATTCCTCCATTGGGAATTAGAATTAAACCCCACATGTTGTCTGCAAAAATTGACTTCGATTCTATAAAAGAAAACAGTAAAACACATATTCCTCCTGGGCATCGTAAAAAAACTACAGTTATTTTGGACCTTGCTTCTACCAAAAAATCTGATACCAATTCCTTGCAGTTTAAACAGAAATATGCCGAAATAAAGTCCAAGTATAGTACATAAACAATGATCTGTACGGATGGATCTAAAGATGGTGACAAAGTATCATCAGCTGTTGTTACTGGTGATCACATCACCTCAATCAGAATTCTATTTTCACAACTGAAGTTAAAGCTATACAACTCGCATTTGAACACATCGAGAATGTACAGGAAAAGAAGTCGATTACTTTTTTACAACTCTTTTCATCTTCTTTACTCAACCCCAAGTTGAAGAACCCTCTTATTTTGGAGCTTCATGAGAAGTTAACAACTCTCATGTCTGACCAATATGATGTCATGCTTTGCTGGCTACCCGGACACGTAGGTATCGCTGGTCACACCAGAGCAGAAAGTGCAGCAAAACAGGCTTTAACCAAGCCTCTCACTGATTTTAAGATTCCGTTCAGTGATTTCAAGCCTCATATCAGTAGTTACATCAAATCTATGTGGCAGGCGGATTGGGATGTAGTGACAGATAACAATCTTCAGCGCTTCCGACCAAATATTTTCGATCACTACCCATCTAGTAACCTTTGTAGAAAAGATCACTTAGTTTTGGCACGGTGTCATATTGGTCACACAAGACTAACTCAAGCCTTTTTGTTAGAGGGTAATATGCGGACAGAGTGTGATCCTTGCCAGCAAGTGCTGTCAGTGGAGCATATTAGTTTACATTGTACTGATTTTAATCATGGCAGAGGGCAGTATTTTACTGTAGGATCTCTAAGAGATCTATTTTATCATACAAGCCCGCACAAAATTCTATCATTTCTGAAAGTAATCAACCTTTTTACTAAATTTTAAAATGTTTTTTATACTTTTAATCTAGAATCATCACGTTTCAATTCATAAGGTTGATTTATAAGTTATTCTCATTACTCATTGTTGTCCAAATGTCTCCTTTCTTTGACATGTTCACTGTAATTGATTTTGTTTTTTTGTTTTTTTCATTTTTATTCATTTGTTTTTACTTTGTACTTGACAATAACATATTTTATATCCCTCTATCTTCTCGCCGCGATAGAGCCTTTTCTGCTGATGTGGCGTTAAGCACAAATAAATAAATAAATAAATAAATAGATAGTCTTGAACTGAACATAAAGTCAAAAGAAATGAATGAAAAAACTGTGATATTGTAAGCCTCAGGGGGGAAATTCATTGTCTTCGAGTACAGCAGAACAATCTGGAGCAACTCACACGAAGGGAGAGTGTAAGAATGTTTGGTATTGGGTGCGACAGTGGGGATGAAACAGTTGAGCAGTGTGAGGGAAAAGTTATCGAAGTCATCAACAATAAACTTAACATCCCCTTCAAGAAAGAGAATTTAAGTATCGAACATAGATTGGGAAGATTAGCAAATAGCCACTCTAACCTTCGGACTGTAATTGTAAAGTTTACGTCAAGGCAAATAAAAAACTGTGTAATAAGTGAAAGAACAAAACTAAAAGGCCTGAATATTGTCATTAAAGATGATTCGACTCAATTTAACAGCCAGGTGAAAAAGAAGGCAAACGAGCTTGAAGGGATTGCAGATGCTTGGTCTTTCGATGGAAAGGTATATGTCAAGCACCCCGACACAAGTAGAAAGAAAAAACCCCAGATCAACAGACTCACAGATATTGCAGCATGAGTACTGAACTCACTTGGCTTGTAATTGTTTTTTCCAGTTCATTAGGGCTATTTCCAAGCCAATATTCGAGTGAACACAACCAGTTCATGTAAAAAATACAAACTAAAGTAATTGCATACTAGACTCTATAGCCCCTCTCACAATTCAATTTTGTATGTCCCAAGCAGTCACTAAACTCATACACCCCACCTCAAGCCCCTTGTACTCATTACAAAGTGCTGATTGTGGTGTATATATGTGGGTTTGTGAAGGTAATGTTGGTGCTTCTGTGCCTCAGTGATCCTAAGTATAACTGATAACCCCAACTGTCATCTCAAGCAAAACTTAACCCTTTACCCAACGAATCGGCCATATTCGCCCGCATAATATGCAAATTTAGCATCTGAAAAAATATTTTTTCCAAAAAATTCAATAAAACCTTATCATGTTACCCCTCTTTAGAAAGAGCTCATTCCAATGAGGGGTCACATGATATTGTTTTGTTGAATTGTTTTGAAAATTTTCAAAAAAATGTTTTTATCAAATAATAAATTTTGATATCGTATGCGTTGGGTAAAGGGTTAAATTCAATCAAAACTACCTCTACCTATCTTACCCAGCCCATATCAGCCACATACATAAGAAATACAAACTGAAGTAATTGCATATTAGACTCCATAGCCCGTCCCACAATCAAATTTTTATTATGCACCACCCAGCCATTAATCTCATACCTCCTATCTCTTGCCCAGTGCTATTTGATATTAGCTTCATATGCCCACGACCCCCTCCCCCTTACACGTACACTTCACAAAGACACCTCTTAGTCATCACTATGTGCTCAGTGTGGTCTAAATGTGTGGGGTTGTGAATGTAATGCTGGTGCCTCTGTCACTCAGAAATCTCAAGTATAATTGATAACCCCCAGCTATCAAGTCTTGCCTATGCCAAGAAATCTCAAGCAAAACATAAATTTAATCAATGCTACCTACCTCTATCCATCTTACCCAACCCAACCCCTATCAGCCACATGAGTAAGAAATATGATCTAAAGGAATCACATATTAGACTCCACATCCCCTCCCACAATCCAATTTTTATTATGCACCACCCAGTCATTAAACTCATACTTCCTACCTCATGCCCAATGCCATTTCCTATTAGCTGCATATGCTCACCCCCCCCCCCCCACCCACACACACACACTCACACAATGTGCTGAGTGTGGTGTATATATGTGGGGTTGTGAAGGTAATATTGTGCCTCTGTCTCTCAGAGATCCCAAGTATGACTGATAAACCCAGCTGTCAAGTCTTGCTTATGAAAAGTGATCTCAACAAAAACCTAAATTTAATAAATGCTTCCTCTATCCATCTCACCCAACCCCTATCACCCCCTGCATGGGGTGTTTTGTCCCCAATAGACCTCAAGCAATGAATTCAGTTATGAGGGATTCATAACTTAACCTTAACTACTGAGACCACTTCAAGTGAATTTATAATTGGCTACACCCTCCAGTTTGTCAATGCCACCTTCCGGTGCTGTGCCTCTGGCACTTTGAGAATTTAAGTACATTTAATTTTGAGGACAGGAATAGTCATTTGCTGAAAACCTTGGCTGCTAAGCACACTGTAAGTAAATTTGTCGATGCCCATAGCCTGTGTTTTGTCAGCGTCACCTCCTAGCAGGGTACCATCGGCATATCAGACACCTTAACTACATATAACCATGTACATCTCTCCACACACTGATATATCACTGGAATATGAACAAAGTAAATACATGTAATTAATTATTGCTTACTTATCCGTGGGAAGCCCAGGAAGTGGAGGAGTGTTTGGTCACTGCAGTAAACAGGTTTTATTCCAGTCTAAAATAAACCACCGACAACTGGAGTAAGTGTCCCCCAAGTGGGCAGTACAAGTATATAAATGATTGACTCAACCTCACTCAATTTTGCGTTGTGGTCGAGATATAATCATGGATGCTGAAATTTGCTCTAAACAATTATTGACTTCTACTGCCTGCCACAGAGCAATATATTATATATGATTACATCACATACAGCTGTACCAGTGGCATATCTAGCCAACTACTACTTTGGATACAATAAGCAATAATGAGTGCGCTCTGCCAAAGTCCGAAATGGGTCAAAGCATAATTATTTGCAAAGCAACATTAATACCCACCATTCACAGATCTGATGAAGCTACAGACTAAGGTGTCTATATTTTATCCCTTCTAGGTATGTACTAATATTTACCATATACCAGAAAATTACTGCTCTAAGTTGGTATTGGAGAGTTGGCTTCCTGGTGAGTGAGGAGGTTGTTTTCGAGGTTGTCAAGAGTCCGAACTGACTAATAATTTGAAGTTTTATCTGTTGTCCATCTGTATTTATGAACAATTCTTCGAAATGTTTAACACCAAAAATGATAAATTATAACTTTTTTTATGGCCTCGAGAATAGCATGTCGCCTATTTTCAACCTGAATTTTCTATGACTTATGTAGCACCATAAGGGACCCTCTGTATGAACACATACTAATTCTCGTACAATGGTTGTGTTCTTTTGTCCATACTAAAGCTCTATGATGTGAGTGCAGTACTAAAAAATTATAAATATATAAAATGGTTCACTGCATCAATAGTTTTCGATGAAGTTGCACATAACCAAAACAATTTCACCTTACTAATATGGGTCAACGGTAACAATTGTGATCCTGATCCATTGATATTTTCCTCTTGATACACATCTTGTGTATCACGTAAAATATACTATTCACAAAAAGTAGGTGATATCCAAACTGATGTTGATATTTTCGGAAAATGGTATTGGATACGCATGATTGGACACATCAATATGTTACCAAGTTTAGTGTGGATCATGAATGTCACCAGCCCATGAAAACTTTGTGCAGGTTATACACACGAGTGCCATGTTAATGTCTGTGGGGTATGTTTTGAACTATTCATTTGTATTGGACAAGCTTTTTCAGGGGTCGCATCATTCTTTTCTTGGTATAAACCTGTTCATCAATAATTTCTGGTCAAAACGTAACTTTTGAGGTATGCAAAGACTGACACGTGACAAACGTTTACATGCCATTTGCATGTTGGGGGCTGGCAACAGCTCAAATTCTCGACGTTACTGAATCGGTGATTAGCAGGTTGTGGTCACGCTACCGTCAGACAGGTAATGTTGATGACAGACGTCGGTCAGTCATCCAAACGTGACAACTGCTAACCAGGATCGTTTCATCTGAACCACAGCATTGTGTAAGCACCATCAAAGTGTGTCAGAAATTGGCCAGCAGCTGCACCGAACGACAAATGTGCGAGGCAGTGGTCAGACTATCTGAAGTCGCCTACACAGCTGGAATTTGTATGCTCGACAACCTTGAATAATTTCATGTTTGACTGAACGTCACGTTGCAGCAAGACGTAATTGGTGTGGAGCATGACAGCGCTGGGACAATCGTCGGTGAAGCAACATCACATTTTCCGATGAATCGAGGTTCACTCAAAACAGGGTGTGGCAGTGGCAGAAACAAATGATACAAAGACGTAACCGTTAGTCAGAACGATTGGTTTGGTGGTGGATCTGATATGATGTGGGGAGGCATAACCATGGCAAGCAGCACAGCATTACATGTTATCTAGGGGCGTGTCACAGGGCAGTACTACCGTGACAACATGTTAGCAGCTCACGTGGTGCCATTTGCTCGATGTCACGGCCGTCGATTAATTTTCCAAGATGACAATGCAAGAACACAAGGGCCCGTGTTGCTACATAGTTTCTCCAGGAGGAGAACATCACTACACTGCATTGGCCAGCAATTAGTCCAGACCTTTCACCAATTGAGCTCGTCTGGGATATGCTTGGCAGGCGCCTACGACAAAGTCAACAGTCCCCTACCAATGTCCAGGAACTCACCACTGCACTGCAGGAAGAATGGAATAACATCAGTCAAGCTGATATTAGACGTTTGGTGAGGAGTATGCCATATCGGATCTGTGCTTGTCTCGCGAACCAAGGAGGATTTACAGTGTATTGACTTCTTGGACTGAATGTGGAAAATTCTCAGACTGACTGTCCATGTTTTCTACAGCTCAGTGCGCAGTATGTGTGCTTGTCAGACACCCAACTATCACTGAAATCATTCATCAGATATTACATGTGACGAAATGCACCCCATTGCCCTGTGAGAACCCATTTGCTTAATGAGCTTGTAGCTCTTATAAAATGCTCACACTGTGGGTAGAGTCACAGAGTGTTAGCAGCCATAAGCACTTACTTTACACCAGAATCCCTTTAAGCAGTAGATAGTTATTCCCACAGTTAGGTTGGTAAAATAATACTATCATTATCTCAAAGGCCAGATGTGGACGTAATAGTTGTTTCCAATGAAGCTGAAAGATTAGAGAGGTTAAAAACATATCCAAAAGCCATTAATTAAGAATAGGTATAACTAATTATCTCATTACCCTAGAGAAGTATTGGACATTAGGAGTCATAAAACAATTTCAATCTGACTGTTTCATATAGGCTTGTGACTTTAATGAAATTAAAGATATATCTAAAACCAATTATAATAATAAATCACGTGATTAAATAGTATATACCCACCAACCAGCCATTTTGTCAGCTGTCTCCTCTGAAACTCAAACTGTTCACATCTAGAAACCTGCAGTGGGCTATTATTTCCAGGACGGACATATCAAAAATGTTTTCTTACATAGAATTTAATCCGTTGATTCTTGAGTTGATGTCATCTTTCAGAGGGACTCCAGTGTAGGACACTGTGTTTATATTGAGGGTAGATGTAATAAAAGAGTGTAAGATTAGCTTATGCATTCCACTGTATGGAAGTCTTGTGGAAGTTTTACCCATGCACCACAGAATCAGACTCTGAGGAACTTGGACAATTTTCCAGTTTTTATCCAGATACAGTAGAAAGTGAAGTGTGGTGAAGTCTTGATGATCTAGGCTGATCAAGGTCAAATATCAAGAACAATGTGAAGGGCTTTGCCACATTAACCCTTTCTCTTTGGTGCCATGACCACGGGATCTTGGACTTTGATAAAATTTGTGTGTGTAAATGGGAAAAACACCAGAATCTTTGATTCAGAGGAAGTATACCTGCCAGTTTGGGACACTGTGTCAATTTATGAACTGTCAGACAAGAAAGCTAAATGTATACTGGTTGCATGGGAGCTACGCCAAAATTTATGTGTGAAATTTGACATTTCCATACAACTTTTCTATGACCAAGTGAAGAAAAGCTCAATCGAAACTATTAAAAGTGACTATCAGCAGTTAGCTCAACAAATATAAACTGTATTTTCTAAGGAAGTAACAGAAAGTATTCCCTTTATGATTCTGTAAGATGGAGTGAATGTCGGAAGTGTCAGCAACACCAGTGGTTAAAGAACAAACTTTTCATTTACAAGTGAAATTAGACAGAGCACACAGAGCTTTGTTATTGGCATTTCTAAAATGTTTAGAGACACATCAACAGAGAACCATGATTCGAGGACAGAAACAGAATGATATTGACTTTGAATGCCTACTGGAAAGAACTCGTCAAGCACGGTGACTCAGCAGAATCTGCATTTGTTCATGAAAAGAGTGCCCACAAACAAACTGATCAAGCATTACAGGTGCTAATAGCAAAGGAAAGGGAAGACTGTATAGTAGAATTAAAAAAACAAAAAACTATTTTGGACATCCCAAACTAACTGTACATTGATACAGTGACCAGTAGGTTGAGGAATGAGTCCAAAATGGGAAATTTTGGACCCCAGACTCCCAATGTAACTGCTGGGGGAAACAATGCTGCAGCTCAAACCATCATAGATTTGCATGATTCTCTAAAGGAAGGCAATGAACATAATGCGACAACAGCTGCCACAACTCGATCTCAAAATCTTGCCTCCCAAATTAAATGCTTTGACGGCAATCCTTGTAACTTCTGCGAGTGGATAAAATCAATAGAGCTTTATTGTGATACAAACAAAATCCTGATAGACAATCGCAAAATGATCACTGCACATACCAGCCACCATGTGGTGTCTGATTTTGTGCTGCGATCTATGCGAAAAGATCCAAAGTTGAAATGTGCTGACTTATACAAGGAACTATGCTTGCATTATTCTGAAGTGATGGATACCGCGATCAATGGGAAGTTTCTCCACTAGATGAAACAGGAGAAAAATGAAACTGTAGTAGGCTATGGGAATGATTATTAGACATTACAAAAGAGGCCTGTGGTGATGAATCAATAATCCAAAAATTATTCGCTGACTACTTCTGTGATGGATTGTATGACAGGGATATGAAATACTGACCAGGCTTTAAGTAAGGCTATGTTTGAGTTCACAGTATGAATTAAATTCCGAGCCTGTTCAGACTGTCATGGTCAGAGAGTATGAATGCCCACATGGTGTAAAAAAATTACAAGGCAAATGTGGGAACCAAACATATGTGATCATATTGACACAGAAGATGGAGATGATAGGAACATCAAATCAATGGAAGTGGACACAAATAGGTGACACCACAGCGTAAATATGTTGACCGAAAGTACACATAACCGACTGCATACAGGTAATTTACATCAAAATGTTCCACGTCAAAATACTAGGGTTATGCCCACCATAAATATGGTTAATAATTGGTATTCAACAAATAATACAAATAATAGGTTCCAGGGATCAATGAGGGTTAATCGGCCTATCTGCCACCGTTGTGGCCAGCTGGGTCATTTAAAGAAGGACTGTAGGGTAAACATAATAAGCAGGTATGACTATTAGACGTATAGTAACCCAATGAGGGGCCAGGGGGATCTGGTTTCACCTGTTTTAGATGAGGAAAATTAGGACAGTATGCCCAAAACTGCAGGGTTAACAATTTAAACTAGCAGAACTCTGTCTTGATGGGGTAGTAGGCAGGGTTAAGTTACAATAATCACAACCTCCCAAAAACTGAGAAACTGAAAATAGGAAAAATAGTATTAAACGGATGGGAGAAGTGAGGAATTTAAGGGTTAATGAGAATAGGAATAATTTTGTGTATAACCCAACTAAGAAATATGGGACTCAGGATCACCAGAACCAAATAATTACAAGAATCAAAAATAATTAACTAAAAAGCACAACGTGAAGGGCTTTGCCACACACAGTGCAATGCCTGAACTGTCGTTTTGATGAAAATATAAATATATGTCTTCATATATCTCATTTTTATGAAATATTTCCTACTTTTTTGAATAGTATGTATCAACTGATCAGCAAAGTACAGATTTCATCAATGCATCACATTGTCAAATATAAACTTATGGTTGACTACAAAAAGTATAGAATTTTAAAGCATCAACTTTTGGTACATATAGTTACATGCTCACCGCATATATGCATGCGTGTGATCAAATGTTGTTGTATGTGTGTATGTTTGAGTGTGTGGAGGGCGGTGAGGGAATGCATTAGTGGTGCTGCTGTAAACGTGTTAGTATATGTGTGGGTTTGTTTGTTTGGGGAGGTGGTTAAAGGAAAGGGTTGGCAGAACTGTTGTAAATACATTATTATTCTTGTTTTCATCTACATTCATGTTGTCCTGCATTTCGTTGTGTGGTATAACAACTGAATATATGTGCAGCCTAAAAACTGCCTCTGGCATTGAAGGGAAGTGCCGTTAACACCTACAGGTAGACTGGTAGGGCGTGAGATTTGAAGTATGGGAAGCCGTAAGCCAACATATCAATGCATTTAATAGAACTGGAGTGCAAAGAAACGGTGACTGGCATTAAAAAGAAATGGACAACAATAGCAAGTGGGAGAAAAAATAGGCTAGCTGCCACCAGGACAGAAATGTTAACAACTAGTGGTTTACCAACAACTGCTTCCCAATTGACAGACTTTGCTGAACGGATTTTGGCAGTCCTGGGTGAGAATCGGATTGAAGGGAATTGCAGGTGTGATAGATACTGAAGCAGAATAACAAGACGACATTGCCGGTAAGCGTACACTAACATGCAAAGCACATACTAACAATGATTTTAAATATGAAGGCAGTGTTTAGGAGGATTTTGGTTCTTCATAATTGTCACAAAAATTTAACTCAAAAATCAATGAGATGTGAAGGGAGATCTGCTATATATGTTATACAGACCCTGATGCCGCAGCCATGAGCCACCACCACAAGCTGCGAAGCCTTGAGCCATAGCCAGCCATTTCATTTTCCCCACCATCCGTCTTTAAATTTACAAGCAGCATAGCATTTGGTTTGTACCACACGTATGTGGCCATGTTGTGACATCATTGTCACGATAATCACTTGGGTGTTAGTGAGAAAGTACCTATTGGCGTATCCATATGTCAATTTTACCTTTTCCATATAAATGTATGCGCTAACACGATGTGATCTCCACAAGAATGGCGTCACAACATTGCCTTCCAAGTGCGACACCAGGGTGCTCAACGTCACCCCAGGACTACCCACGTGACATGGCTTTGTATTTTCTGTTTTAGAATTTTGCTACTCGACTCGGAGTAAATATAAGTGGGATCCACTTAGTTTATTTCACAAGGTATAAAGGAAATTATATTTGGAGGTTTTTTCTGTAAATATACATAGTAATATATTTTTCATTCACAGTGACAGTACAAGAGACTCCAATACAGGTTTCCCGATCAACCAACAGCCTGGACCATCTTGCATCAAAAAGATGCGAGGCATAGTGAGGGACATGGGCTCTGATGCTATCGAAATGGAGAAGAAGAGTATTGTCCTGGAAGAGAAGAAATTAATTATCGCCATAAAGCAACTTGCAGCCAAAGAGAGGATTTCCACTGCTCTGGAGAAGCTTGTTACAATTTATGAAGGGCTTCTGCAGCTGAAACAGTGTGGGAACGAGGAGTTTTATTACATATAACTAAATAATTCAAATCTCAGCTTTAACTTCTCCACCTAAATTAACATTATTTCATAAAATATTTAAATTTAGGGACATTGTAGTATGTATATATATATATATATATATATATATATATATATATATATATATATAGTAGCAGCAGCAGCACCTGTAGTAGTACCCTGGGAGTTTGTCAATAAAATCATTCAAATATGGATGTCATTGGAACCGGCTTAATGAGCAATGACATACATATTTGTATGATTTTATTGATAAATATAGTTTATTTTTCAAATAATTATCTTGAACATTGATGGATTGGTACCTTTTCCTATTTATGAACGCCACCTCATCAATTGGTAGGGCTTTTATACTGATAATACTGAGATGGGTAAAGTCAATTGCTCCAACGTTATTAGGAAATCCCGCCATAATACACTGCAGAGTAGCCTCATCTCGCGACATGCTGATAAACTGTTGGTGACGCTTCACAAGTGCCAATGACACGTGGCGTATGGCCCTCAACACTGTCGGTACTTATATTATGGATGTATGCGTACACATTCTGAAAACTGCCGGATACAAAAAAACCCTAATGCTACAAAAACTTGCAATGATATGCAATGATACAAGAAAAGGTTGTGATCACATCGTTGCATGCCTCAAGTCATTCTCTAAACGGTTACAGACCTCTGTAATTGCAGGTCTGATAAGCCGATATTTCTGCACAATATCTGCATCATCCGTGTAGTCGATTGTTCCTGTCATGAAACACTCTTTGATGGTGCAAATTTCTCCGTGCCTGTAAAAGGAAATATATCGCACCTATTTCCTCACGATTCAAAATTGGGAGTCACTTGTTTTTTTTATATTTAAGATTATTGTAAGGTACCTCATGTGAATCCTAAGTTTTTAACAATATTTTGGACATTCACAAATTTACGATCATTTCGAGAAAACCACTTTTGTAACTACTTGATACATAGAACCGGCCTATGAAAAAGTTGTGTTCTAAGCATGTTTCATGAATGTGGCCACAGGGCTAGAAAAGCACTTTATTGGAAACTCCTGCTAAAAGTTGCATGTATCTGCTTGCTTTCTGAAAGAGGTTGCATCTTCCTCAAATAGCTGAGGATTTATGTTGTGTTTGGAGTTGTGTGGAGAAGCATGAATGACTGACTGAAAGTTGTGGAACTCGTGGAAATATTCTTTCGAAATAGTTGGCGAATTGGCGTCGAGGAAACTGCTTTGAACAATAACCTGGTACTTGTCTTAACAAGCAAAGTGAACATCAGGCCGGTGTCTGTTTTGTCAACAGTAATACTTGAGGGACGGAAATAACCAAAAACACGGCAGTTCTCGGAGTTATTTCTGTGCACATCCGGCATAACTGGCTATCCATGAATGGTACAAGACGTTCTGGAACAGTAAAGACTAATTCCCAATGTTGCGGTCTGTTTTTATCATAGTGAGGAGAACAACATTTGTATTCACAGTCTTTTCAGGTGAAACGCCGCTTCGTTTCGGCTACTGATTTCGAGACGTGTTTTCAGTCAGGTAACGACAATGACCCACACACGTCGTGTACACAGATTGCCGATCAGGTCTGCCATAATATTAAATAACATAAGCGGCTTCCCATACCAAGGTCAAGATGCAATGCAGAAAAAGTAAAACGTTGCTGCCAAAGTGATGATTTGATAGAACTCAATTTGTTTGAAAGACTAAGGTTTTTGTTTGTTGTTTGTATCTTATAAACGTATAAACTGAAAAAAAGTTATAAAGTGTATGAAACTGTTCAATGAACGAGGTAAGAAAAGAATGCATTCTCTGGAAATCCGTACTCTGATATGAAATGCTTGCCATTTGAAAAAACTGAGGACAATCTTTTATACTGAACATTATAAAAGAAATATCGTTTCTAAAGCAGTTTTCATGGTTGTGAAAGTCCAAAACTACCCCTAAAGACCAACACAACCCGTCCCCTTTATCCAGACATGTACACATTAGCAATTACAACAACCAAAGGGGAGCGGTGGCTCGGTGGGTAGCGGTGCAGCCTGTGGGCCGAGAGGTCCTCGGTTCGGCTGCCACCTGCGGCGACCGCGTTGTGTCCTTGGGAAAGACACCTCACTTCACATCACCCCATATTGCACGTCGATGGTGCAACTGCCTTCAACCAATGCTAACCCTGCTTGTGTGGAGTTAGTATGCTGGGGAGGTGACAGTTCGTCGTCGTTGCTCGGTGGTTCTCTCCGGGTACTCCGGCTTCCTTCACCCGTAAGACTGCCATGGTCATGATTAACAATTGTGCCGAAATATGTGACTTAAACACATATTGATAAATAACATCAACCCGAAAGTGCCTTATTCTATATTTGTCTGACAAAACTTTTTTCCTGGAGCCCTTTTTCCTACACTCTAAAATCTGTTTGGTTAACTGGTTGAGGGCTATATTATTTTTTGGTGATCTGAATATTACCATCGAAATTTGTTTTATTACAAATTATTGGGAATTTCTGTGGGCACTCTCCGATAATTTGTAATAAAATAAATTAATACAATCAAAATATTATTTGCGGTTGACTGAGAAAATGTTGGGTTTTGATCTTGTACTCTCATTTCTGTAATGCAATGATAGTTGCTTCTAGCACCCAACCAGTTAAAAATCAACCGAAATCAACTGGGTTGAGTGAACATGAGCCCCAGTTTAACCCAACTGATTTTAGAGTGTACTCCTTAAGCAAGAAACAAACTACGAACTAATATTGATATGTTTACGAGTGGTACAATAAACTGTGAGGCGTGTATATTATAATACTGTATCTTAGTTCGTGGACATTGCCAACTGTCAGTTGTATATATTATCAGTTATTGTGATGAATTGATGGTAACATGGTCTGAGGTTTGCGGCTTGGACCTTATGTTCAACTGACACGCGAGAACGTATATGTTCCAATCGACACTACCCATAGCACACAATCTACACCGTGAAACACGAGAGGGTTATTTACTAAACTTGTGATCGTTAAAAGTTGCCTTGTTCAAGGCATCTTTTAACGATCACATGTTTAGTAAATAAACCTCTCGTGTATCCACGACGGCACTGGATAGATAATCAATAGACCAGATAAACTCATTTCATCTTAGTTCAAATCGTAATCGATTTGTAATTTGAACAACACTACGTCCGAAACACGTGCTGCACACGTGAAACATTCAGAAAAATGAAGCGGCTTGCTAATATCACTCCGTTGATGAAGCAGTTACGAAACAGACGACGTCATTGCAAATATTTCGTGTTGTGATCTCAGACGGTAACATTTGCCACTTGAGCCATAGACATAGAATATTCTAAGCGAGCTCTCGTCCAATCAGAGGAGGAGGATTTTAGTCTCATTGGAACATTATATATATATTGTTATACTAAGCGCATAATAAAAGTTGGACACTCGGCTGAGCTCTCTGGGCAAGTCTTTAACAGTTACAACCAGATTGTCCCATTCATCTGATCCTTATCGGTATATACAATGCCTAGTCCTAGTGCATGCTAGGGTACCTTGAATTGATAATCGAGTGGAGGGAGGAGTGAGTGGCTTAAATGTTTGTGTACCCTGGTGTACCACTTATAATTTAATCAGTGAATTATTTATAATCGCTTGACCCTAAACTCGCCGGATGGATGGGTGGGGTGGGGTGGGGTGGAGTAGGGGTGGGGCGACTGTTTTTGCGTATCTCCGACATTTCTAGTCAGGCTATAATAATTTTATTGTTAAATACGTTTTGTTTTTCTTTTTGAGTAAACATGTATACACATTCATTCATTGATTCATTCATCACAATGAATGTGGGTGGTTGACTGAATAAATTAGCGTAGGTGCATATTTGTAGGCATTTTTTCTTTCATTTATTCGTCCATCCATTATTTCATCCATCAATTTATTCGTTCATTCTTCACCAAAAGTCCACAGATTATATGTACATTTGAGCTTAGCAGTGTTCCGAGAAATCGCATTGTAGTTGTCTTTATGAACTTAAATGACTTGTATGCATGATCTGATGCTATTTTTTCTCTTTTCTTTATTCAGTTCGGTTTGGTGTTTACTGTTTTAAAGGTCTAGAACCGATTCCTGTTTATCTGCGCCAAGGTCTTCCATTCTCTGTGTGCATCGGCGTCATCTGTATATTTAGACAGAGAAACTATTTTTAGTTAGACAGTCATGGGAATTGACATAGCTTCTTATCGTCGTGCGATGGACATTTTTCAATGTAGGCAAATTACGAAGGCGAATCGCTCCAATAGCCACAATTCGATGAATCTCCACAAATCTAAGTGGAATACTTCTCTGATATGTCTTGTTTTGTTCATAACACTGCTGATCACACTCAGTGGCAATATGGAATCCAACCCCGGCCCACTAAATGGTGTTAACGAAACGAAGTCAAGTTCCTGTATATCAACTGTGAACTACAATATTCGAAGCTTACGAAACAAAATTACACCCGTCATCGATGAAGTAAATGATTATGATATGTTTTACTGAAACACATCTCGATGAACATTTTGATACTAATGACAAACTAATACCCAATTTTTCTCCACCATCTGTCCACAATAGAAATCCATTTGGAGGTGGCATCGTAGTGTATTTTTCTGACAACATACATTACAAACAAATAGAGGATCTGTCATTTGAGGACGACATCCTTTGATGTGAAGTAGGTAGCCATATTAAATTCATCCTTTGTGTAACTTATAGATCGAAAATGGAATGCTATCAAGATTACTGGTCCACCTTGGAAGAAAAAGTAGACTGAGCTGCATCAAAAAATTCTTCGGCTATCCTCCTAGGTGACCTCAACTGCGACCTGTTGAAATCTAAAGGCAAACTACAAACTCTCATGAGTAGTTTGAATGTGATAAATGTTATCACTGAAGCAACTCGAACAACCCTCACTTGTAGTTCGCTGATAGACCCTATAATTGTAAGTGATACAATTAGAGTACTGAACTCGGGAACATCTGATCTTGGACTGTCTGACCATCGAGCCTCGTATGCCTATATCTCAAACAACAGATTTACCCCCCCCCCCCCCCCCCACTCCCCCACCAACAAAAATAACGATATGGAATTTGAAAAAATGCTGATTTTATAACAATGAACCGAATTCTGAGTGAAACAGACTGGGAGACTTTTATATGTTCTCCGCATGATATTAATAAATCTGTTCATAATTTTACTACGCGATTTCTTGAAATCGCCAAATTTTTGGTGAACGTTTCTGTTTGTTTCCCTTCGGATTACTACTTAAAGGCTGAAATTTAGAAAATTAGCATAGAAGTTTATGGAAAAGAAATACAGTGTACTTTTCTATTGTAAATTTACAGAGGGAAAAAGTTGATTGGTCCATAATTCAGGTATTTGATTGGTTCTTCCAGAAACATTTTGACCCTCATTAAATTAAGAAGGTTTATTATTTAAAATCATGTACTCAGGGGCCATTTAAAGAAGTTACTAAAATAGCTCGATGCGCGTAAGAACTTATAAAAATATATCACCGCTCTAAAATATTAGTTAGTGTGTCAGTTGAGGCATTACTAAAAATAGGAATTTATAAAAATATAGTACCTTCGGCAAATTGATCAGTCCGAGCACATCCTCGGCCTATTATAGAGTTTAGGGTCACATAGCAACCACGTGCCACCAGAAAAACCAAGAGCGGCCTCCGGTATACAAATTGGACCATGAAAACGAGTCACCCTAAGAACACGCGCTACGCATGCGCACTGAGAACACATATCACTATGGTAGCGACCAAATGGCCACTTACGCGGACTACCATGATAACCTAACATGGCGCCTCTGGGTCACGTGGCATGACGTAACTTTGGGCCCTGTTACGGGTGCTGACAGTGGGGAGGGGGGGGGGGGTGAAACATACGATACATACTACTCTGGAGGGTTTTCATCTGTGGAAGAGTGTGCCAAATTTCTTGGGTGTAGTTTCATGTACGGCGAAGATAATCCATTTTCTGATGAAAAAAGAAAGAGAACAAAAAGGCTAAGAACCACGATAAGTCACCAACTTCATTGGATGACTTAAACACAATGTTTTCACAGCTGTGTTAGTAAAATATTAAGTTTTTCATTGAAAGTCGCATTTTTTTTCTCGGACGGATACTGTCTGACCTTTCCCTCGCCCATGAACCCTTGAGATTAAATACAGCTTGTCAAATTATTAGCGGCATACGAGTGCATAGCATATGAACCTGACAAGAAATACCTCTCACAAGCTTAGATGCGGCGCATGAAACAATAACCATAGCATTGGGAGTTTTGGATTGACGGCCTAAAGAAATATAATAAAGTCCCCAACGTGTAGGTTCTGCGAGCACCACATAGAAACGTGCCATTGGACTCAATTGCAGTGTCCCAAAATGTTCTTGCGTACCAGGCTATTCGCCTGGTAGACCAGATATTTTTTGTCTGATATACCTCGGTGATATTTATACATGGAACCCACTGTGTGCACGGCTACTCCCTTCCATGAAAATGGAACGGAACAAGACTAAAATGTTGTTCAATTGAATGCCAAGGATGTAATATGAGTATGCATCTGACTAAAAACAATACGGAAATACCCAAACGTGCCCTCAAGCATGATCTGCAGAGAGAGAGAGTACACCGGTTCCGCCCTCTCGTGAATCTGTCAGTGCAAAAAAAATTGCAACAAAATCAAGTTTATTGGCTGTTAGTGTCCTACCGAGTCGAAAAACGAATTTGAAAACGAACTGAAATCGAGTTCTGGTTCGTTGCACAGATGGATTTCGGAGGCAACACCACACGAACGAATAGCACATCTCGGTAACCGTATAATAAAATATTGTCTCCTGCAAACTCATGAACACGACATCTGAAAATGGAAATTGAAAAGCACTTCATTTATTTTTTAATACTTACTGGTGACTGAGTGACTCGGTGTACATGGAGAGCTACCGTCTAACAATGTACTCAGCACAGTGTTAGTAAGTATATAGGAAAGAAATTTCGAACAGGAATACAAACATTAACATATAAATGCTTTTTCTGACCTCATTCAAAAAATATTTAGAATTCGCACGAGTGGCCATTACCTATTTGTTCGAGTCGATTCGCAAAAAGAAAAAAAATATTGTAATAACTTGTTAACTATTTATTCTTTCTCTCCCTCACTTATGCATAAATGCAACGCACGCCTTCAGTCTTGTTTCAAGCGCTATTCTTTCTTTTGTTCTCGGTGACAAATAACTCCCCCTTTATATCATACTCGCCTACGTTACTACCTGTGGAGTTATTTATTTATTAATGTTTAAGGTCACATATTTATGCACAATGGCTAATCATGACCGTGACAGTTTTACGGGTGGAGGAAGCCGGAGTACCCGGAGAGAACCACCGAGCAACGACGAGCAGCTGCCAGCTCCCCAACATCGTAACTCCGCACTGCAGCACAGGCAGGGTTAGATTGGTTGAAGACATGCGTACCATCGACGTGCAGTACGCCTTAGTACACGGCGTCATCGTGCCCCCACATGGGCAATGGGGGTGAAGTGTCTTGCCCAAGGACACAACGCGGTTGCCGCAGGTGGGATTCGAACCGAGGACCTCTCGGCTTGCAGCCTGCACCTCTACCTACTGAGCCACCACGCCCCTACTACCTGTGGAAAGCTTGTATGTAAAGTGTTAGCTTTTAACCTCACTATCGATGTAAAGCTTCTACTGCGTTTTAAAAATTCGCACCCATAGTCGGAAGTTCATCCAACTTGACCTTTGGCAAACCGAGTGGCTAAAACCCCTATCCTGCTCGTGGTTTAAATCTGATTACCGGCCCAAGACATATTCATTCTATATAAAATTGGGAAGACAAAAACTTGAACCCATTGTTGTCTTTGGGAGGGGGAGGGCTGAGATAAAAACAAATGAAATCTTCTGGATAACCCAAACACTATCGTCTTCTTTTTCAGAACATCGTAAAGATTCTCTCTCTTCCACACACAACGACCAGACATCTAAAAAAACTCACTTACACACACGCGGAGACACGTTCTTCGTCTCTCCACACAAACGTACGCACACGTATACACACATACATACAAACTCTGGTTGATAAGGAAGTAGGCGATTCTTTTGTCACTTATGCAATCAAGAGAAAAACGGTTTTACCGGCAGTCTGGTATGTAATTACGATACTATTGCTTTCTTGCGAACCTCAGTTAACCCTCGGACAGGTGCGCGGGGGTTAATTGGTTAGAGCATTGCAGTGTAAACCGAAAAAGTTAACGGTTCGAATTTGACCCGCGCTATATCTACGCTGTATCCTTGAGCACGGCACTTAATCCCGATTGCTCAGATAGGAGCACGGGGAGACTGTGTACGAAGGCGTACTGCACATGGTGCACATGCATCCAATTGATGATAACTCTGCTTGTTCGTGATTAGTAAGTAGGAGCGTCTGACAGTAGGTTGTCGTTGGTGTTGAAAGTGCCATTGACTGGTTGAGTACGAGAAGCCACTATCAGGGCTTTCAAAGAAATGAGGATGCGTGTACCACAGCTAAAGCCAACATTTCACTTGCTCGTGTTAAAAATTCAGTTAAACGCAAATAATATTTTGTTTTTGTATATTTGTTGAATTACAAATTATTGAAGAGTGTCGCTGGGTTGAAAGTGTCATTAACTGGTTGAGTGCGAGGAGCCACTATCAGGGCTTTCAAAGAAATGAGGATGAGTGTACTACAGCTAAAGCCAACATTTTACTTGCTCGTGTTAAAAATTCAGTCAAACGCAAATAATATTTTGTTTTTGTACATTTGTTGAATTACAAATTATTGAAGAGTGCCAGTGGGCGCTCTTCAATAACTTGTTATAAAACAAATTTTGATGAACAAGTTCAGACCACCAAAATAATGTATCACTCAACCAGTTAACCCTTTACCCAACGAATCGCCCGCATTCGCCCGCATCCGCCCGCGTAATATGCAAATTCAGCAGTTGAAAAAATATTATTTTTCGAAAAATTTCAACAAAACCATATCATGTGACCCCTCGTTGGAACGAGCTCGTTGAGCTCGTTCCAACGAGGGGTCACATGATATGGTTTTGTTGAAGTTTTTTGAAAAATTTGAAAAAAATGATTTTTAAAATAATAAATTTTCATATCGTCTGCGTTGGGTAAAGGGTTAAACCACAAATGAACGAACAAACAAACCCATTAACAACTCTGATAAGAAAACGGCTATAAGCTTTATTAATCGCATGACGTAGATACAGTGTGGGGTCGCGGTAGATCAACGGTGTCACCAATAAAATGTATATCGGATAATTTGGGGTTGATCGGAAGTATTTTGATATTTGGGCTGAAAACATACGTTTTTAGACCGATTTATGAAAACACAAACACGGACCACAACTTTTAATTTATCTGTATTACCCGGTTTTTACACAAAGGGCTCCGCATTTTGAATACGAACTTGAAATACGAGGCATTCACATTTTGTTTAAAAGTATCAAATGTATTAGTATACAAATGTTCTGACATAGTGTAGGATCACTGCCAGCATTAAATCATAAACATGGAAACATCGTAAAACGTCCCCGTTCGCCTTAGGCGCGGCAAAATCATTCTTCAGCCGCCACTTGTTCCTTCGCAGCAACACTATTTGACCCTCCTTTGTGGTGATTTCCTCGTACTTGTTCTACGAATGTGTCAAAATAGAGGACATTATGTCAATAATACGAATGACAACTCGTGCATAAAATGGCAAAGAAGTCTTGGCAAAAACACGATCAGCCATTCGACGTGTAGTAATTGAGCGTTCATGTCTCAGGCAGTATTCTGATACAAGTGTTTGCATGTGATAAGCGAATTACAACACTACCGTGACTTTTGCTAGCACGATAAATATCCATTGTAACATACAATACGGTAAAATATGCAGAGGAGACGTGTTTTGTTACAACTAATCATTAAATAGAATGAATATCTGTCCTATATGTTGACTCCTCATGGAGTGTACTTTTTCACATGGGAATTTCGACCTCATTTGCCAAATTCCAACATCTTTTTACATTAAAGTAGTCGTAGTTTAGACTTTGTCGCCTTCCTTTACTTCGCAACAATACCTTTTGGCCAACCAAGGAAATGATTTTTATTCTGTTTGCTCCAAGAAAATTTATGTATTGGTGTTTAAGGTCAAATATTTTTGCACAATGGCTAATCATGGCCACTGCTCCAAGAATAGGTCATAACGGATCGTTTGGAAAAGTGAATGTGTTCGTGGTTTTTGTTCTTATTATTATTACTATTATTATTATTTTTTTTTAGCTTTGTGGTTTGAAGTTGTGAGAAAAAATGTCAATATTAACTGCGAACTATGTTGATAGTAATAGGGTAGCAGTTCCGTTTCAGGTATAAAATCGTACGGCCATTATTTGAATATTATTTTAGGCAAAGAAAAAGAGACATTCATTTGGTAGGCGATGCGATGAATATCAAATCAGTAAGACGGATTAGTAATATAACATTTTACTTAACAAATCGCCCACATCCGCCCACGTAATTTCCAAACTGAGCAGTTGAATAAACAAATTCAACATATTTCAACCACACCACATCATGTATCCTCTCATTGGAACGACCTCATTCCAATGAGGGGGTAACATGATTTAGTTTTGCTGAATAGTTTTTAAAACTGTTCAAATAACAATAGAAAAAATAACCAATGTTGATATTTTGTGCGTTGGGTAATAGGTTGACCCTTTAAACACGGATTGTATCTCCCAAATCAACTAAAATATATTATACCCACCGCCACCACGGATATATTTTGCAGGTCATATTGGTGAGACAGTCGGCCAATTTGGTCTTCGGAGGCCACAATGTGGCGCTTGCCCAATACTGGTTGTCGAAGTAATGTACTAATACCATATTTAAGGAACAAAACGTTCTGCCACATAAATAAAGCAACTTATTATATGCTCACCAGAAAAAGTATCGAAAATGTCAGAGAAAATAAGTGGTAAGCGTATATTGTTCTTGTGCAGGGTCTTTGTCCGCAGCGAGGCTTGTAGCTAATCTACAGCGAAAACGACTCGAGTCGCGATAAAAACTTGTATGCAACCATAACAAGCAAATAACACTTCTATCACCATTCAGTCAACAAAATCATGACTTCTCGAAAATAGTCTTTCACAAACAAAAAGCCATCCTCAACTGATCAAAATAATGGTACTTCGTTGGAATTCTCCCAACCCAATAGCACTTGAGGAAATCCCTCCCTCCAGTCAGGATGAAATTGTATTGGGTGATACAAAAATATTCAAATTCAGCCCAAATATGATTTTTCCATCGGGAAATGTTATTTAGAACCAAATTCGATTCCATTCAAAAGGCCATCCAACACATAAGTTAGTGATTTGCGAAAACAACTAGGGAATTATTTTTCTGTAGTGCACAAGGATCTTTTTAGAAATATGCGACATGGAATGTTTCTTTAGGGAAACAATAAGCACCATTCGTGGCAGCAATATCCATTGTTAAGGGGATGACTTGTGATTACCTGCACCACTGGCATAGTCCATCATGTATTCGTGACGTCATGCGACTATTATTGTTACTGTCATTACGATATAATACTTTTTACTGCAGAAATGTAATTGCAACTGATATTGCTGTTTGCGTTTGAGGTTTGAGGTAAATGGTTGATAATAATCGATATCGCCCAGGTGGACGATATAGAGAATCGGTTTCACGACGGCGTGACGTTGACGTTTGACTTCACAATGCAACGTTAAATAATATAAAAATGAATACCTGGTCCGAGGTGGACATTCTGGATTGTCCACTTCGAGCCAATTCATCATTTGTTTTTACAAAATGAGTTGTTTTTATAATGGAGGCACTAATTTATTTTTTTAAACCGGATATGAGACAAAATTTAATATATTCATTTGGATTTTGAAGCAATGTTAATCAGCATGACATCATTGTTCTAGCTTTGGCTTTGGCAGAGTTGCACAGTTTACATTTAAAGTGACTTGATTGTCGAAGAAACGTATTTCAACTGAAGTTCACCGTTCTCTGTAATTCTATTCACCTCGAATGTTCCCCTGATGAGTCTTCAAGGCGTCTCGGCCTGAGCTGTAAACATCGCTTAACATGTTGATCAGTAATGTACTACAGCCAGAAAAAACATTGCGAAATAACTAACAAAACCGTGTGAAAGATTGACATAATGTCTTAGGAGGTATAATAAAATTTGATGACCGCGATGTTATATAGTACAGAGTGGCAACAGTTGCTTCTAACAGTAAAGGATGTTACGCGAATATAGTGATCAGTTTCAGCTGTCCTGGTGTTCTAAATCCGCTATTCCTCAAAATACACACATTCCTTGGAAAGAGGTGGCTTTACATATTAAAAGTGTCACCAGGAAATGGAACGCCGCAAACTGAAGTTACTGTGATAAGAGACTTAATTCATTGTACTTTGCACAAAACGTTGACAATTCTATTGTATAAGAGTGCCTTTTAACAATCCAAGATGTGACATAAAACATAACGGTTACACTCTAAAATCAGTTGGGTGAAAATCAACACAAATCAACTGGGTTGAGTGAATAAGAACCCACCTGATGGGGGTTGGTTTTTAACTCAACTGATTTTAGAGTGTATTCTTTGGTAATGTTGAGGGTTTTCCTCTCTTGAAGATTCAGTTTTACTGGATATCTTCCTCTGGCATTTCCGAGAGATTGGCTGTGAAGATACGCTAGAGGATCTTCGTCAATTTCCATGATATTATCTTCCAAAGCACCATACTCAAGGGCAATGGAACCAATGTGATGAGTCAATATACATACATCCCTGTATTTTATTTTCTGGAATGTACACAAATATAGTTTTATTTTGCTAACGCAGTCCATCTTCGTTTGGATCTGTTGACTTCATCTTCTTCATTCAAGCATCTTCGAACGTGTCAGCTGTTTCCAAAGTATAATATATTTATCGATATTCTCACTCGACACACATAACGCCCAAATTCTTTTTAGCACCATCCAGTGTTCTTGATGGGACATTAGAATCAAGGAAATTACATTTTTTAAAGATATTTTTTGTAAATATTTTCTGACCTGCCTAAATCATAGTAGGTCCAGTGCGTCCTACACATCTTAAGTATTGAATGCGAAGCTTCTCAATTAGATTCGATTCGATTCGAACCCGTCACAATGATTCCATTCGATTCGATTTGGGAAGCACGGATTTGGAACTCCTCGAATCTCGAGTGGTTCTATAAATCGATTTAAGAAGACTCCTCATTGGAAACTACTTTGATTTCGTTCTGGAATACTCTGCCTTTCCGTTGACTACATTGCTTGAGTTGAGACGGCCATTCTTTAAGATTGTAAGAAGATGCAATATTTACTTCTTGAATTCATGGGATCCGATTCGCGATTCGACACGATTGGAAATCCTTCACCTAGTTCGATTGAGGATTTCGCGTTGATCCTAAAGTTGCAATCCGCAGGACCAAAATTCCAACTCAATGCAGTGAAAAGCAGGCGATATTGCGGAGTTCAATTTCACCAGTAAAAGCAAGGTATTCATCGCCGTCGCTCTTTTAACTAGAAAATATTTTGTCATTAAATCTTACCAGACACGAAAAGAAGACGACACTAACAAACATCATTTTTGAATAACTATTTTTTTCCCCTTTTATATCAAAATCATAGCTTATGTACCTCATTGGAACAAGCTGAAAATTGAAAATAGTGACTTTTGCGGTTACGCTGGCCGGCCAGATTTGTCCCTTAAGTTGGGTAGAGGATTGAAACAGATTAATGAATACCTGATGTTACAGGTCTTATTTTTCATAACATCATAAGGGCTATATAGTCTTTCACCATTTGTCTACCATGACTTGAATCCGGCAGTTGCAAGGGCATTTCGCAAATAAATACCATTTTTTAAAATGTCTTTGCCCCCAAAACATAGCCGTTGGCGCCCCTTAGTAACAAAATAGCTTCTTTTTGCATCATGTCAATAAATTTAATTTGAGTTCCGCTTATCTTATTTTCGGGTTAATTTCGAGATATTCTGGGAGTTTCTTGATTAATTGACTCTCTTGGAGTCTAGTGTGAGTTTTCTTCACTAGATTATTCAGACCGCGTTTCGGGTGTTTCGATATTCAATGTCTCGTGGAGGTGGGCTATGGGGGTTCCGATAGGTATGCGGAAGACGACATGGAGCGCGTAGTTTTGAACGCGTTGTAAGTTTTGGATGTTTGTTTTCAAGAGGTTGCTGGTGATTATAGCCCATACTCTAGTACGGGACGTATCAGTGTTTTGTAGCGTTTGTGGGGAATGTTTTTTTAGACCCTAAAGTTTTAACCATAATCATCTTTAAAAAGGTGTGTGGCTTTAGTGACTGGTTGATTGACGTGGTTAGTTTGTCTTTGGCCTTTATTGAGGGTGATGACCAGAGACATACCTTCAGTTGTTATTTTAATGTCCTCGTTATTGAGTGTTTTAACTTCTGGAATTTTCTTACTATTGGCTGCTGACAAAGTCTGAATTATACCTTTTATATATAAAGTTTGAACCATTTGCAAATGGTGCACAAATTCACAAAATTAAAAAAAAGATCTTTACTTGATGAATCAGAATACAGGACAGATATTTAATCTCATATTTATCTGTGACAATACATATATTTTGTCTGCATATTTTACCATTTTTATGTTACAACGAATATTTATCGTGCTGGAAACCATCAAAGCTCTATTGTATTTCCAATATCAGATGCAAACACTGGTATCTAAAAATGTCGGATACTTGCAGGCGCAAATTCCTGAGCATCGAATGACTGATCTAGTTACTTGTTTTTGTCAAAGCTTCGTTTAGATTTGACCCTGTGTTTTCATTCTTGTCAGTGACACGCTGTCCTCTAGCAGAAACGTTGTCTCAGCTTCCCTCCAATCGTTCACCATTCATCTAATTAACATGAAAATTCGAAACCCTTAATTGGAAAAAGGTGGACATTTCAGACAGAGGAATTTTTCTAAACTTGTCTAGAGTGCGGCCAAAATATGGAGTTTTTAGACTTAAAAGTAGTAAAATGTTCCAAATATTGATGGAACAGTAGTGAAAATCCCGCAAATATTGATATTTATTATGCCTCACGTTTGTAACATCAGCCGTGATTAGTTAATTCGACACCTTCTAAAAGTCATAGTACTGGAGTTTTGGAGCAAAACACGGGTACTATCGGAACGTTTTTTCCCTGGAGACAAGAGAATGAAGTAAATGTAAGCTCCACTTCCATTGATTAGCGTCGATTGGAATTTCTCAACACTAAACGCTGGCTCCGTGTTTGTTTAACTTTTTTCGTCACCGGTAGACACAAACTTACCAACAAATGGGCATATTCTGTGGGTGTGTTTTCAATTTTAACTGCAAACAGTGAATTCAAAAGAATTAGAAATATTAAAAACTCACGTGTTGCTCACCACCTCAGTGAATCCTGAATATGAGCTATGACCTCAATCAATTATATCAAGTTTAGTAATCCCCGTCCTCACTGAACCGCCTCAAGTTCAAAATAAATTGTTTCACTCAGGTTAATTCTATCAACTGCCGTCGTCCGAGAAACATGAATTTATATTCCATTAATTTATACCACTTATCACACAAGCATTACCAATACAATGAATTATAACATGAACAGCTGTAAACACTGGCATTTGTTGATATAGAAACTCCCAAAGTGACGGCACTTGTGACAAGTCATTTTCGAAGAGACGTCATTCGTTCGAAATGACGTCATGTTTTTGGATTCGACTACATTGTTGTTACACGACTGATGGCATGCTGCAGTTAACGCTTAACATTATAACAATGAACGTACTTTTGTTAGGCATAATAAAATAATTAGAACGTTTCTTTTCATGTTCTATCGGTCGATAGTACCTGAGTTTGTGTGATTTCTGAAATAAAACCTTCGCTGCTTCATGTTTTATTTCAGAAATCACACAAACTCAGGTACTATCGACCGATAGAACATGAAAAGAAACGTTCTAATATTATATTATTATACCTCACATTTGTTACATCTGCCGTGATTGGTTAATTTGACACCTTCTAAAAGTCATAGTACTGGAGTTTTGGGGCAAAACACGGGTACTATCGGAACGTTTTTCCCTGGAGACAAGAGAACGAAGAAAATGTAAGCGCCACTTCCATTGATCAGCGTCGATTGGAATTTCTCAACACCAAACGCTGGCTCCGTGTCCGTTTAACTTTTTTCAACACCGGTAGACACAAACTTACCAACAAATATATCATCTTCAGTGGGTGTGTTTTCAATTTTAACTGCAAACAATGAATTCAAAAGAATCAAAAATATTAAAAAAAAACTCACTCTCGTGTTGTTCACCGCTTCAGTGAATCCTGAATATGAGTCTCAGTTATGACTTCAATCAATTATATTTCCACAAGTTTAGTACTCCTCGACCTTACTGAGCCTCCGCCTCAAGTTCAAAATAAATTGTTTCACTCCGCTTAATTCTCTCAGCTGTTGTCGTCCGAGAAACATGAATTTATATTCCATTATTTTAAATCACTTTTCACACAAGCATTAACAATCAATTATAACATGAACAGCATGATGCAGTTGTAAACATTGGCATTTGCTGATATAGAAACTCCCAAAGCGACGGCACTTGCGACAAGTCATTTTCGAAGAGACGTCATTCGTTCGAAATGACGTCATGTTTTTGGATTCGACTACATTGTTGTTACAAGATTAATGGCATGTTGCAGTTAACGCTTAACAATGAAAGTCATTTTTTGTTCGGCATAATAAAATAATCAGAACGTTTCTTTTCATGTTCTATCGGTCGATAGTACCAGAGTTTGTGTGATTTCTGAAATAAAACCTTCAGCAGTTTCAGCAGCTTCGCTGCTTCAGGTTTTATTTCAGAAATCACACAAACTCAGGTACTATCGACCGATAGAACAAAAAAAGGAACGTTCTAATATTATAATAGCTCGAGTTTGTTACTACCGAGAGCCTCATTTTAATCATTTATAGTCTTTCAGGGTGTACACATAGAATTCCCTTCCCCATCTTATATAGCTTGTACAATCGCGGAAGGATGTGCTATATCAATTAAACCATTCACACACGCGTGTCGTCTGTGCTTATTACACGCCTGAATATCTATAAAAAAAAAAACATTATTAAAGCTCAGAAACTTATTTGACAACTACCAATAAAAAACACATTTATCGCCAACCAAATTTGCGTTGGGAACCCGTGTTACTATTTCGTCCCCTGAGTTCTAATGTGTTCTATGTGCCTACTGTCACATAGAACACATTGGAACACAGGGGACGATTTTCAGCTATCGCTTGCGATTCAAACTGTAATTGCGTTGTAGAAAATTCCTGTGACCTTTCGCTTCTATTTAAAAATATTCGTTAATGATTTCTGTTGCGCAAAGGATTTTCATTTTCCGCATGGTTTAGTATTGCTGTAGACAGGGGGTGTGGGGTGGGGGGCTTCATCTACGAGGCGTGTAATAAAAACATATACCTAACGAAACGGCGTATTTTGTCTGCTGCACGTGAAAAAAAAATTCAAAATCTTCGACAGAACCGTTTCATATGACCCGTCATTGTGGCGCCAGTGAGGGATTACATAATATGGTTTTATTGAATTTTTTTTGAAAATTAAAAAAAAGAACAATAATTAAAAAAGTAAAATGTGATATCGCACGTGTTGGATCTTTAAAAGATAACAATAATTAAAAACGTAAAATGTGATATCGCATGTGTTGGTTAAAGGGTTAAAATCTGTGACTGGATTTTTTTTTTAATCGGGTGATGGAGGAGAGTTTGCTAGTGGAATTTCCCACTTGTTAGAAATTATGTAGTGGTTGTCAAAATTTTGCCTACAGCGTTGGGGAGCAACTGGAAATTTACAGATGGACACTCCCAGTCCAAGACCCTTCAGTAACGCCCGTGTCCTCTAGAATCTGCATATTTCTTTATTTATTTGGGAAGAGGTGTACATTGAAGTTCTTGTAATCGTTTCTATGAGCATCACGGTTCACTCTTAACCCCAAATTACCTGATACACCCCCTGCGAAAATGTCATTTAATGACTAAATGGTTGTTATAGTGTTTTCCAGGAAAACATGGCTTATGCCAGTGTATTGTGGATGTAACCTTTAGTTTGGAGGTAACAATTTAAACACTGATACATACGCAAATGGCCTAGGTTTGTAAGATATATTCGCTAAATAGCAAAGGGTTACGATGGTGCACAAACAGGTTAGCAACCAGGTACAAGTTATGCCATCATAATAAAACCTTACAGTAAAAACTCCCCATTTTCATAGCAATGGAGATTTTTTGTTTCGACATTAGTGGCAGATTCATGATTCTATGTTTCGAGGGGAAGGGGAGGGGGTATTTTAAACCATGGGTCATAATGCGAGGCACAATCGGACGAATGTAGTGGCTGGTTGGGGGCGATAACAAGGAGAGGGAATCCCATTCTCTTCAGCGGGGTTCGGATGCCTCGCCTAGAAAAGAACTTGAAAATGGAAGGTCGGCGTGCCTTCCGACTGCTTCTTTTACACTTGGACACAAAATATTCCAGCCAAACTATTCCTGCAGTTTCATATTGACTCCTTCAGGTTTGAAAAAAAGCCAATTTATAATTTCAGACACACGAGAGCCGCACAGAAGCTATAGTTGTATGCATGTGGTAATGTAGTTCGGGGATGCCCATGTTTTATTACGGATAATACCTGCCCACTGGTCTCTGTGGTTTGAACAACAATGACTGACCATAAATATTCTCCAAGTCGTGTAGTAAATTTTTTAAATTTTGAAGAAAGGAAGCCAATATTTAACTCTTCCAGGGGAACCACTCAGGAGACTTAGCTGTATGCACGGGTGCGGGGTTAACCGCGCTGGGACGTGACTATTCACTGTCGCCGAAGTTGGGTGCCCATGTGCTATCACGGATAAAACCGTGCAACTGAACATGGTTCTTTGAAAAATAATTAAAAAATACAGGGAATGAGCGTCCCCCTCCCCTTCCTGGATGTACACAGTCATGTACAGAAGGAGTAGACCAGTGGCCATAGTGGTAGTGGTAGTAGTAGCTGTAGTTGTGGGAGCGGTAGTAGCAATAATCGTAATAGTTGTAGTAGTAGTAGTTAGAGGAGCTTAAAACACAATATCAAGCTATAGAAAAATGGCCAACACCTTTGGGGAACACAATAACATATTCGTCCAGCTCAAGTCGCAAAAAGGAACGCAATACAGATTTTGTTTTATTTGAAAAATTGTGTACGCCTTTTAAGTGGTGGGGATGAAACAGTGAACTTAAAAATATACACTTTAAATAGCCAGCTATATATTGTAAGGGAAAAATCGGGGAATGTTTCTGTGATCAAAATCAAAATGAGGGTGTAGGGAGAAACAATGACCAAATATGTCTGACCGTTAGAAAAACGTTAATATACGAAAAAAACATCCAAACGTTGATCTATAAGGACGGTTCTGAATGTAACTATATTAGAGAAATAATCAGTGAATAAAAACAATTTACAAACGACTAAACGAGTGATCTCGTAGAATGACAGGCTTTTCGTGGCGTACAGTAACATGCAGCTCTTTAAAGGAATCACGGGAATAATAGTCCACCGCTTTGAAACTCCCCATCGTTAACCCTCTACCTAACCTGAAAAGCAGACGACACTTGCAAAAATAATTCTTGAATAACTAATTTTTTTCATATTTTGTCTCAAAAACATAGGTTATGACCCCTCGTTGGAACGAGCTCGGCGAGCTCGTTCCAACGAGGAGTCATAACCTATGTTTTTGAGACAAAAAATGAAAAAAATTATGAAAATTAATTGGCGATTTTTGAAAATACCGCTGGCCGGTTTTGACGTTACGTTAGGTAAAGGGTTAAATTTGCCTGTTTGTGTACGAAAGAGTGGTGATAGGTCGCTTTTTATGTTCTTTCTAATACTTTCAGAGAGATGTTTGTGACAAGGCTCAGAGTAACTCGGTTAGTCAGGAGAATTCCTCAGCAATGGACTCGCGTAACTGTTTTCCAATTGTTGGAAACTACCATGGATGCAATAGGGCGAGAATGTTTGTTTGGAAGAATCACTGCGAGCTGGTGTGTGTTTTCTTGTACCTCTGATTGAGGTCTCCTTTGTAGTAGCCATACAGCAGCAAAGGGATAGCAAAACAAACTCATTATTTGGAGGTTGTCTATCAGTTGGCTATAATCCAATTACAGCTGTATTCAAACTAAAGTCGATTTTCTTGAGAAGCTGGTGTGAAGATCCCCAAGAAATGCAAACAAAACTTATGACAAAATCAAACTTATTTACAACTTCCGGAATCACCGTACTGTTCACTATTATTCCACTAGCTTTTCGGACCCCAAGAATTTCTGTGGTTGGCGGTTTTACCATTAAGGCAAAATCAAACGCAATCGTCCGCATGTCCCTTTTCTCGTGAAAATTATCTCACGTGACAAATTTCTCCTCGATATCTGTAAATGTAGCTTTCCGTTGTATGATAGGTTGGTTAAATGTAGGGTTAAAAGAACTATGTACCTAAAACTCCCCCGTCATGTTAGTCCTAATAAAAAAAATACCGCCCAATTACCAAATTTCAGCTCCACATCTCTGAACATGTAGGTGTGCATACCAGTGTTGTTTGGGTCCAAGTGTTAACACAGCGTTGAATGTAATCCACTAGAAACCCTTCAAAACTCATTTTAAGGCAGACAAACGTCACTCAAATGGAATTTTAACCGGGGTCATAAATCTCAAATGGGGATTTTCTTCTTTTTCCATAAAATACTTCTAAATCCTTCAGAACTTATTTCAAGTAGAAAACATCACAAAAGTAGACCATTGTCTCAATCAGTGGTCAAAGGTTCATATGGGTATTGTGGGGACTTGCAAATACCATTTATCTGTAATGCTTGTATCACACCTAGCATGCAATAGCCTTTGACTTCACAGGCATTATTAATAACTGGGTAGAAAAATGTGTCACTTTATTAACTCAAATCTACTTGGTGTTTCCAAGCTGTCATGGTTTCCAACAAAAACAAAACAATTTAATGCATGCCGTATTTCGGGTGATTGAGTGCAAACCAATATTACTGAAATCAGAAATTCTTGTTGTTTCCTGAAACGACCTTATCCCCAAGTACAGGCTATACCCATGAAAATGATACCAGACTCCTTAGCAATAGCCATCTAGCATCAAGGGTTAACAAAACAAACATACAACATGCAGCTTGTCGATAAATTGTCAAAATACAATTACCGATGCATTCAAATGAAAGGCGGTTTTTAGAGAAATTGGTGTACTCATGTCCCCATACAATTCGACAGATACAAAACACACCATAATCAACAAAATTTTGATAAACCCACACCTATTTTTAATCAGATCTCCGGGCTCCCAGAGTTGCTGTGGTTGAAGATTTTACCTGTGCGGCAACATCATTTGCAATCGGGACTTATCCCATATCCCTTTTCTGGTAAAGTTACCTCAGGTGACACATTTCACCTTGATATTTATAAATGTATGAGTGCAGGACGGCGTTAAACGAAGGGTTGATTAATGAAGAGTTAACCAACGTTGTACCTTACACTCTCCTGTGATGTTAGTCCTAATAAAAAATGCCCCTTGGATACAAAATTTCAGCCCCTTATCTCTGAATATTGCCAAATTTCGGCAATATATCGATATCTATATATATGCGACACGGTATTGCTATGCGTGAATATTTCATAGGTAAGGGTAAATGGTTCGTCATTTTAATGCAGAAAAAACACCCAAAGTGATCCTCACTCTAACTTGGATAAAAAGGGTCATAATGTAAATTCTAAAATTTCTTTTTAACATAAAATCACTTGAACTGCTCTGAAAATCATTCTAGAGCAGAAATCTTCATTCAAAGACCACCCCAACCCGGGAGACAAGGGGTCTTACAGGTCATATTGTGATATTCTTCTTTGAAAAAAAAACCACTCACAATCCTTCAATAGTGGGTGTGGTGGCTCAGTTGGTAGAGGTGCAAGCTGCAAGACGAGAAGTTCTCGGTTCGAATCCCAGCTGCAGCTACCGTGTTGTGTCCTTGGGCAAGACACGTCACCCCCATTGCTCACGTGGGGGCACGGTGATGTTGAGTACTAAGGCACACTGCACGTCGATGGTGCACCTGTCTTCAACCAATGCTAACCCCGCTTGTGTGGAGTTAATATGTTGAGGGGCCATTGCTCGATGGTTCTCTCTGGATACGCCGCCTTCCTCCACCCGTAAAACTGCCGAAATATGTGACCTTAAAACACCAACAAATAAATAAATAAAAACCCTTCAATAGTCAACTTAAATCCGAAAAAAATATTTTCAAATGTACCTTTCTTCTGATTCGGGATCAAGGGCTCCTATGGTGACTTTCTTCTTTCTTTTGCATGAAATCACTCAAAATCCTTCAAAACTCATGTTAAACCAGAAAAACAACACTCCAAAACACCCCCACCATAACCGGGTGAAGGGGTCATAAGACTCATATGGAATATTTTGTTCCCCATAAAATTCTTCAAAATGATTCAAAACTCATTTTAAAGCAGAACAACATCACAAAAATACACAATCGCCTTAATCCGTGGTCAAGGAGTAATATGTTTGTTTTGTTTTTTTTATGGTGGGGAGTGGTGCGAATACCCATTCTAGTCAATGCTTCCTTCGCACCCACGTGTAACAGCCATTAAATTGACAGGCATCATTAATCACGCGGTAGCGAAATGTTTCTATGTTAACAAAACTCTTGGCACTTCTCCAAAGCAGTTTAAAACACACCGTATTCGGGTAATCGAGAACAAACCAATTTTCTGATCTTGAAAATTCTTGTTGTTTCATGTTTTCCCCAACTCACATCTATGCCCCTCAAAATCCTAAAGGGGATAGTCCAGTATCTGTAGATATATATCATTCTACTATGATCACGGAGTACAGTGGTGTAACATATGTTAACCTATCTTTTGTCAGTTATGAGAGCTAGGATTTAAAAACTTATCGCACTTCGCGGTCATTTTGGACTCACTGTGGATAAAATCGAGTTTTTTTTGCATTTATGATAATGATACATTGTATTCTTACTATCCAGTCCACTACTGGCGTTCTGCTGATTCATAGTCTCGAGATTGTAGTCCAAAATGTTCGAATTTAGGCCCATTTTTGATGTTTTGGATATTTTGATAAACAAATGGTAAACTTTTGTTTCCAGATGGTTATGGAAAAGTGTATTTGTGACAAATCGGTGACAATGTCCGGTCATCCGTTAGGACCATCATATATTGGTCAATGTAAATTTGGGCGTTTGTGGGCGGGGTCTGGTAGAAGAAAGTTAATGCCAGAAGTGAAAAGCTTATTGCCAAGATACAGTACAGCCGTCTATGACCTTGCGAGGTTTTAACGAAATCTACAAGAGCGTTTTCGAGAAATCCGTTCTTGGAAAGTGTTGGAAAGAAGAAATAAAGAATTAAAGAAAGAGAGAAAGAAAGAAAGTAAAAGAAAAGAATTTCAGCACAATAACAAATGTCTTTTCCTTTTAGAAAAAGCCAAATAATAATGTTTTTCCCGTTCAATAACAAATGTCTTTTCCTTTCAGGAAAAGGCCAAATTAAACTTATGAAAAGTCCAAAATGCTGAACTTCAGTTGGGTGAATTATTTTTTATATAAGTCTAAAACATATGCTCAGTGGTGATAATTATTATTGAAAACAGGTTAAATCGATCTTATTGTTCAGGGAATTCCCTACAAAAACACACCAAATGTAAATTGTATTTTTTAGGTCCAAAAGTCATCAAAGCACCCTCTTTTTATCTGGAATATTCATCAATAATGCAAGATGTCAATAGAATGCTTCAAACGTTTATTGAAACAATTTATTTTCCCATTTCTAATTCAAATATTTAGTTCAGTGATACCTGTATTGAATTAGTAATACCCGCCTTGAAATGTTGCACTCGGAAGTGATGCAATCTCTAAAAATAAACAGCCTTGGGAAAATAAATTGTTTCAATAAACGTTTAAATGTTCATTGTTCACCACACACCATAGAGAACTGTATTATTGTTTTGAAAGGTTTTTGTCACAGTCAGGAACAAAGGCTATACATTACCAAAACTAAGGCCGTTAATGCAAGCAAATTCACATCTTGAGCAAGTGTATTCCCCAGGAGTACACTATAACCTCTGGCAGCTGCTAATTAACAGCCTACCATACCCTATTAACACATTTATTTAAACTTCATAGTACTAGGAGCAGAGTGCTTCCAACATTCACCCCCCCCCCCTTCCCAAAGCACCATTCAAACGTACAGCCAAACAACCTATATTGCACTTCTATTCATTGATATTCAGACGTTTTTCCCTTCTGTATTATGCTCTTTAAAATGACAGAAAGCAAGTCCTTCACTGAAAGAGTATTTTAGAACACAAAGTTGGGGAGAGTATGGGGCTACAGTGGAAGAATAACATAATAAAATAACAAATGTGAATGAATGATATTTGTGCATAGCTACCAATGTAGTAGGCTGTCATAGTTCCCATGATACAGCACATATTTGCAGTGACAGTTGTGAAATATTGCTCACTCCTCGAACCAAGTCCCTCTCTCATTCACACCACTCAACCTTTCTGCAGGTGGTAAACATTTGGAAAGACTGTACAACATAGTTTTAGAGGCTGAAGTTGATATCTTAACTTTCAGTTCCTTATAATTTATTTTGAGACTGCAGCACTCATGGTCCACTGAGTTATTTTTCTATTTGACTATCTTGTCCTGGCTTCTCCACTATATCTTTCATTGTATGTCATTCACTACTCTAATGTAGACTTCCTAAATGTGTGACTGAAATTCTATCTGCCTGTCTGTCTCCTGTCTGTCTATCCATCTTTCTGTCTCTTCATCAGAAAAGTTGTTTCTTTGCTATTCATTTACCTGTGTCTGCATTTTCAATAATTGGCAGCTGACTATCTTTCACCCCCTCCCCCACCCTACTCACACACCCAAATATATTGAACATCAAAGACCACTATATTCTTGGTGCAAATCTCAGAGTCAACCTCTTTGGGAACATATTTTCTACACTTTTTTTGTCAGAATTGGTGTCTGTGGGAATTGAAACAAAAGTTGTTAAGGTGCACTGATGGGTACTTGCTGCACAAGCATAGCACTATACAATCAATATTTGATGGTTTTAGGCATTTGACATTGTTATGAGTTACCACAGTAGCAGGTACTGGTGTTTCTTTTGAAAAAACACTGTTTTGTCAGTGCCATACCAATGACTCTAGGTGCCTTAACTGAGAAAACTGATGCTTTCTTTCACAAACATTATAAAATATTCATCAAACACAAGGATGAAATGTCTTCAGAAGCCAGAATGTGATTTAAAATCTATCACAAATGGGAATTTAAAATCACAGGGGGTTTGATTTGGGTCAATATAAATTAATTCTGAATTATTTTGGGATCAGGGTAGTTTGTAAAGAAAGCTATAAATTCTCATCCCTCTCAGAAAATTTATTAGGTAACGGGCTAGGAAAATCCTTTGGAGGCAATACCAGTTTTTAAGCTCATTTGACACAGTTTGGACACTTTTCCTTAAAAGAGGAAATTTCCCATGTTTTTCACTTAGTAGAAGCCAAAAGTTGGATTCTAATGCAGAAATGATTCTTTTGTCTCATGAAAGTGGTGAAATGTCTCTCTGATAGGGTTGGGGGTGATTACAGAAGCCATTAATGATGGTTGTGATCGTATTCGGAGATGGATGTAATAATAGTTTGTGGTTATAATGGGCTAATAGTACAAGCTAGAACCGGGTGTTATACTCCAATGCCAGATCCGGAACTTTGGTACATATGGAAGTTTCATTATGGTAGTGCAAACGATATGGTAACGCCCGCGAATAATGACGTCCGCAAATAAGGGCGACATATTTCTTAATGTTTCCATAAAATCCTCACCTTCTTGTGTACTTAAAATCCAAAACATTTGAGGAAACAAAATTATGCTAACTGAATCACCGTGTCTGCGGCGATTTTAGTTCAATGGGTCCATTGTTACCTCAAAACCCATTACATCTATGTCTGCAAAATTCATTATTTATTTATTTTTCTATTTATTTATTTGTTGGTATCTAAGGTCAGATGTGTCTGCACAGTGGCCAATCTTAACCGCAACATCGATATAAAGTCGAGTCTAGCCAATCGTTTATACCTATGTTGCCTATTTTAGTGGACTTCCACCACAGACATTGGTTATCGTGTCATATTTTACCACTAAAACAGAGCATGTTTACCACAGTAAGCACGCACTGCTTCACTTCCCGGGGTTTCCATGAGGAGTAACATTAATTTCGTCCGAAAAACAAATAATGAACCACGAATTCTTCGTAACTTGTTATGTCCACTGTGGTTCGACCCGCTGTGTCCTGAAAACCCATTTCGGCCATAAAATATAAAAAATCAATTATAACTGCAAGAAATAAAGCATTTTGTAAGTAAAATCCATTAGGTCGGGCGACAATCAACTATTCTGCACCCCAAAACGCACTGCGTTCACATAAAAAGAACCGCAATCTCTATAAATCCATAGCGAACGCAGACATTGAACCAATATGTCAACCGAAAGCGGCATCCACAACAGTTGCCCACTGCGTTTGTAACGCAAATGCGACTAGATGTGATAATATATTAACGGATATTGAATTCACGGAAATAGATAGAGTGAATAGCATAAAGACACTACCTGTCAAAAAACGCAGTGGACATGACGTAAGCCATAGACTCTTGGGAGAAACCCGAAATACAATCTGTTTGCACCTGTTTTTACTGTTTAGAAAATCCTTGTCATGTGGCACTTATCCATGTGAATGGAAATTAGCAGATGTAATTCCAATATTTAAGAAAGGTTATCGACTCGATGCCAACAATTACAGACCAATATCCCTCCTGTCATGTGTTGGTAAAGTTATGGAAAGAGTAGTTTCAAATACGTACGTACTGTTGAGAATGACTCAAGTTTTATAAGTACCAATCTGGTTTCCTTCCTCAAAATAGTACAGTTTTCCAACTCGTCGAAGTGTAGCACAATCTTTGTAGCGCCGTTGATTCAAGGCAGTTTACCTTCAAATTTTGTACCCACTAGAGCACGAACTGAACTTTTGAAGCGATCCTTTATCCCGTCTTGTGCTGATATCTGGAACATTCTACCCGAGTCAGTAAAGAATTCTACTTCAGTGCTCGAATTCAGAAAGAAGTTAGGACCTCCAATTTATAAGCCTCCCACACATTTTAATGTGGGTAGAAGAAAACTTAACATTTTTCACTGCATGATTCGAAATGAATGTAGTCATCTCAATGCACACAAGTTCAAGAATCATATATCGGAAACATCCTCGTGCTCATGCGGGGAAACCGTATATATATAATATATATAAGGCGATTAGAAATGAATTATTTGAGAGCATTCAACCGTGCCACATTACAGATACGTCCGAACTGTTGTATGGCGTTGCCAGCCTGAGTGAGTATTGATGAAAACACATGTTTGTTCAAAATGTCCAAAGATTTATTCGCGATTCAAGCCGTTTGTAAATTATCGTATACGTATATAATTTTCGGTACTTCTCTATGTGGTTAAGGAACACTAAGCTTATTCCAGCTCACGAAGCTCGACAGGCTTAGGTGGGTGTGGTCCTGTTTCTGCAGTCATGAACGTTATCCAAACTTCGTCACGGATAACTTGTGTTCTACTAATTGCGCTCCTTCCTGATATAAAAGGTGTCTAACCAGCCTCGATTTGTGCTGTTGCACATTGCTCTTTGTCCGCTAACCTGTCTGAGCCGCAGTCGGAATAGAAGAAGATCTGGATGTATGTGAGTGTGCAAGTGTGTGGATCTGCGTGTGTGTGAGAGTGATTTTTTGCGTGGGTGCACGTGTGAGTCTGTGAGTGTGTGTATGCGCCCCTGAGCCAGCCCAACCCTTACAAAATTGACCTAGCTGAGTGGAAAGTTTTATACACCAATTATTTAATCATTGTATCTAAATTAACTAGAGCCCTTTCCCCTTCTCTTTTGCATTATCTTTCTGCTACACATGTTCGTTAATGCCCTTGTTCTTTTCCTTTACTCTTTATAATCTGCAAAAAACATTATTATTTTTGTACATTGTCAACTGCTATCATAACATTCTGGGTTGTTAATGTAATGGAGAGGAGGCTTAGCTAAGTGTTGAGTACTTGTACTCCAATCCCTTTGCTTTCTTGTTTGCAAATAAAATATGTTTTATCTAACTCAAATGCGTCCTCACTGGGGTGTGTGTGGGGGGGGGGGGGGGGGGGGGGGGGGTGATGAGTTCGTTTCTTGTTTTTACGCTGATTCGTTTCGACAGTGTGTAGATTCGTTCCCGATTTTCAAAAAGTGTGGAAGCGCTTTATTTTTTAAAAAGATGCCAGAAATGTGAGTATACAGTTAAAACTAGAAGTCCTGTCATGAAATGCGCACAAGTAGCACGTTGATATGCGCGTTAATGTGCGCGTTATGGCCAAAGTAAAGCTATCAAATTCTGTACATATGGCCTGTACACAAGCAATGTTCCAGCCAATGGACCTCCGGGTAACCCGGAGGTCCATTGTCAGAAACGTTGCATGTGTTTGCTATGAGTAACCAAGAGCCAAACGTGCTTTGGATGCCATTCGATATGGCAATTGCGCGCAATTCCAACGCGCAATTAAGCTTACATAAGCGCACTATTCGTGACAGGACTTCTAGTTTTAACCGTAACATGGGTATCTTGTCATATATTGTCTACGGACGCCATTCGTCTGAATAAAATTACGGTAATAACTTTATTTTAGCGACTAAAATAGTTTAGTGGCATATAATACAGCCATGCGCACAAGCCCACATTATCTATGTACATATTCCAAGCTCTGTCAAAAGCAAATAATAGTTTGCTTATTTAAATTTAGACTAATGTTAATTCTGTCCTATCACTAAGGACTGGAGAGTGCCCCTATGGACTCTCAATTAATTTGTGATAAACCAAACAAAGATACATTGAAACAACATAATAGTATCCTAGTTTCACCTTACAACGTGGAATATAAAATAGAGCACACGAGCACCTCACAACAAGGAGACAAGCACGCATGGACCTCACCAGAATCGGTTGAGAGAGCCGGTTCTAATGATATCCGTGCCCGTTTCTCTGCTTGAGAATGTCTGGATGTCCCAACCAATACATCTATAACTATTAGCTGACAGAGTCCCAGAAGCCATCACAATGGCCTCAAAATGAGGGCACCAGAGCAAAAGCCAATACTCTCCCTGTTCACGCCCCACAACCAGTCAAGTGTGCACAAGCATTTTGCTTTTTTAATTTTGTCCCATTATAGGTCACCGGAGAGTGCCCATAGGCACTCCCCAATAACCTGCAACAGAGCAAATTTTGAATAACAAATTCAGACCACACAAAATAACCCAGCCTCCAACCTTGATTGTACTGGTCTTAACTCTATTAATCACCAGTCTTTTCATGCAAGTCCTGTGATTCTTATTTACCTTAGTACAATGTGAAATATTATTTATTGGTGCTTAACGCCACATCAGCAGCTAAGGCTCTATCGTGACGAGACAATGTGAAATATAACATAGAGCACAGGACCAACCAACATGAGACTACAAGGAGAAAAACACATGGATGTTGCAGGGATCGGTTAAACGCTCAGACCTATATTTTTCATCTAAGTTCTGCGGTTCTTATTTACCTACGTACTTACATTGTGAAACGTAAAAATAGGGCATACGAACAACCAACATCCAACAAGAAGACAAACAAACATGGACTTCCCCAGAAGCGATTTTTGAAGACATCCATGTCTGCCCCTCTACTAGAAAATGTATAGATACTCCAACTAGTGCATCTCTAACTATCAGCTGGCCGAGTGCCGGAAGCCACGTCCAGGGTTCGAAAAAAGGTACCAGAGCAGAAGCCAACATCCTCTTTGCCCATGCTTCCCATTTAGTCAAACCTTAATAATATTTTACTTTTTGAAATTGTCTTACTACAAATCACCGGAGAGTGCCTCTAGGCACGCTTAAATAAATTGCAATAAAACTAATTATGAAATAACAAATTCAGACCACCCAAAATTAAGCCTTCAACCAGACTGAACAAATTAAAATTCTTCTTCCTTATACTGGTCTTAACACTAAATCACCAAGACCTATCGTTTACATCTAATTTCTACGGTTTTTAGTTACCACATACTTTACGTTGTGAAATGTAAAAAATAGAGCATTCGAACGACAAACATCCAACAACAAGGAAACAAACAAATATGGACATCATCAGAATCGGATGGGAAGCCGACTCAGAAGACATCCATGCTCACTTCTCTACAAGAGAGTGTATAGATTCTCCAACTAGTACATCTATAACTATCAGCTGCCAGAAGCAGGGCTCAAAATAAGCGGTGTCGCGTCGCTTTTTGCTATGCAAAACTTGCAAAAAGCTACAGAATGTTTAATTATGTATAGCATTTTGCGATACATGAAAAGCAACTGCAGCCTATAAGGCTGCAGTTGATTATCTTGCATCGCAAAATGTAAATGAAAATTTGCAAACAAATTTGAAAACTTGTTCACTGATGCTTTACTTCTGATTGTGGAACATTCCAGGCATAACTCAGATTAACTCTCCATCAAGCATCATTAGCAACTCCATATGTAAGATGAATTCTATTGGTTTAAATTCTTCCTATTGTTACAACGTTTTGCGCAAAATGTCCATTAAAAATAACTTCAAGCCCATCAAATTAAAAATCCCAACTTCCATTTTGAGAGCCAACACGCTCTTTGAATATATCCAAGTCTGTGCAACCCTTAAAGGCAGTTCACTTAAAAAAAAACATAGAAAATGTTTCATGTGTTGCAGATCATTTGGAAATGCCCAGAAATGGATGGAAACTATTCTATCTACTTAGAAGGATTCAATACAAAACGGCATAACATAACTCTGGTATACAAAATAGCTATGTAATTTTTACAAAATGCTATTCATTTTTTGGAAATGTGTAGCATTTTGCTACGCAAAGAAAAAAAGTTATTTTGAGCACTGACTAGTACATATATAACTATCAGCTGCCAGAAGCCACCACAGAGCTCTCCAAAAAATTAAAGGAGGACACTCTGTTCACGCGTAACATTAAGCCAGACGCAGACCATATTTTGCGTTTTTGAATTAGTAATACTGCTGTTGCGGCAAAGCAATATTTGAATAACAAATCCAGGCCAAGCAAACCAACCCGGCCTCCGAACAGTTACGATTTCCCTTGCTTGTACTGGTCCTACAGCTAAAACTAGATGTCCTGTCACTGAATTGTGCACCACTTTGAAGCAACAGCGCGCCGAGTGAGTACACTTTTTGGCCCAATCAGACTCTGACTGTGCCGTTAGCGTAACTCAATTCCCTTAGAAAAACAGCATGTCCAACAGTTCAATGCTAGCAAAACAGAGGCCACCAACACCATTCCTAACCGCTGCTGGGATACATGGAAATAGGCATTAAAATTCGACTAAATACACAGAATAAAACAGTTGATTAGTGCCCAATCACAGCGCCACATATTCTCCACTCGAAACATATTTACAATTGTTCCTGAGTGCTTCTTGTGTCCTGCCCTCAGAACTTTTAGGGTACCAATGAAACCCAAATAATATTTTACTTTTTTAAATTTATCTTACTACTAATACATCTATAATTATTAAGGAATAAATGCCAGAAGCCACCATCGCCCCCTCCCCTAAAAAACGAAAAAACATTTTTTTAGGGTACCAGTCAAACCCAAATAATATTTTGCTTTTTTAAATTTGTCCAACTACAAACCACCAGAGAGTGCCCCTAGGCACTCTCCAATAATTTGCGATAAAACCAATTGCGAAATAACAAATTAAGACCACCCCAAAATAATCTAGCCTTCAATCAATTAAGATTTTCCTTGCTTATACTGGTCTTAACACTATTAATCACTCAGACCTATCGTTTTCATCTAAGTTTTTATTTACCTAAGTACTTACATATTTGAAATATAAGGTAGAGCATACGGACAACCAACATCCAACAACAAGGAGACAAGTAAACATGGATATCACCAGAACCGGTTGAATGAGCCAGTTCTAAGGACACCCATGCCCATCTCTCTAGTACAGAATATATGGACACTTCAGCTAAAGTATCTTTGTTAAACTAACTTACGAAAACCAACATCCAACAATGTGCTTCTTGACACTCTCCAATAAAATGCGGAAAAAAAATTGAATTTCACCCCCCGCCCCCCACCCCCCCCCCCCCTACCAATTGTTTTTCTTTTCCTTTTTCCCTTCCCCTTCCCCTCTTTTCCTTTCAATTTCAGATCACCCAAAAATAATCTAGCCTTCAAATTCAGCTAGCTAGCTTTTACTTGCCTGTGCTGGTCTTAACTGTAGTAATCACTCGGGCCTATCGTTTTCATCTAAGTTCTACAGCTGTTATTTATCTAAGTACTTAGAATGTGGAATCTAAAATAGAGCATACGAGCAACAAACATCCAACAAAAGGAGACAAACTAACATGGATATCACCAGAATCGGTTTACTGAACCGGTTCTAGAGATATCCATGTCCGTTTCTCTGCTAGAGAATGTCCAGATACTCCAAGTAATGCATATATGAGTATAAGCTGGCTGAGTGACAGCAGCCACCACCAGGGCTTTCAAAAATGAGGGCACCAGCGCAGCAGCCACCCCCTACTTGAATTACATTTTGCTTTCTCTTTGTTTTGGGTTTTTTTTTTATTGTTTCTGTGAATTTGTCTCTTTACAAGTCACAAGAGAGTGCCTCTTGGCACTCTCCAAAACACTGCAACAAAACAAATTTTGAATAACAAATTCAGACCACCCAAAACATTTTAGCCCCATACCATTTAAGATTTCCATTGCTTGTTCTAATGTGAAATGTAGAACAAATGAACAAACGGCAACCAACAACAAGGAGACAAAACAGTAGACACACATGGATATCAGCAAAATGGGTTCAATGAGTCGGATTCCATGGAACCTAAGATGGGGGTACTGGAGCAAACTCCAACACTCCTCTTACCCACGCCTCATATTCACTCAAACATAAATAATTTGTTTATTTAAATTTAAACATGTTAAATCGATCCCACCACAAACCACCGGATATTTCCCAAGACAATCTCCAATAATTTGTGATAAGACAAATTTTGATTAACAAACCTAGAACACCTAAAATAATCCAACCCTCAGCCAGTTACGATTTACCTGATGTGTACTGGTCTCGAGTCTATTAACTCCTGCCAAGGACAGGATTTCTCTTGCCACTGAAATAAGTATCATTTGGACATTTTAAATCAGATTTCCTCCTTATAGATTGAATAGATTTTTTCACCAAAGATTTCTGAAGTTAAATTCAGATGAATTTTTCATCAAATCTGGTCATGGCTGCTTCAGAGCAGCAATGACTACACTCGATGAAAAATATCTTGAAAAATACTCAGCGGGTTAAGAGTTAACCATTATCAGCATTATCGTTTCATATAAACTCGGCGGTTCTTATTTACATGAACATGAAGTAGGGGTACCGGAGCAAAGCCAACACTTTACATACATGTACCCACGCCCCATATTCAGTAAAACAGAAATAATATTTGTTTATTTAAATTTGAATTTATGTTAAATAAATTTATCTTACATGTATAACAATCCCACTGGAAAGAGCCTCTAGGCAATCCCCAGTAATTTGCGCTAAAAAAAAAAAGAAAGTGTGTAACAAATTCAGACCACCCAAGATAATCTAACCCTCAACCAGTTAGGATTTCCCTTTCTTGTACTGGTCCCACAGTACAGTTCCACAGTGCAGGACAGCAGCCGCGGGCAGGCACTATCCACGGGCGGGAACTAATTCCATGGACGTAATCGTACCAGATGCCAAACTTTTGTTGATGATGGTTTTTATTACCTGGCAAAACGTACGCGGACATCACCGCCCATACGTGCTTTATTAATTAATTTTTTTTCTGATAATGGTTTTGTTACAGTGGAGCATTCTTAATTGGATATTTCTTAACTGAATAAACATGCATATATTAATTGGAGATGATTTCCCAGCAAAAACACCCACCACACCCCCAGCACAACTCGATTAATCATTATTATTATCATCATTATATACTACTCAAAGTTTGATAAGCACCACATATTTGACACATAATTGTGAAATTTGCTTGTGACATATTTGAGATATTTTTGTTTGATATGACTGAGGAATTTATTGAGATGGTCCCCAGTGTTTACATCAGCTCTCTTGACAGGCAGACTTTTCGTGACAGTCATGGAAAGCTTCGCAGTGACCTTCAGAATGCATCCGGGGTAAATGTTTCGACGCAGACAATCCGGGAAAGGTTGCACGATCTCCGATCGAGAAGACCATGTATTCGCATTCCGCTGACCCAGAACCACCGCCAGACACGATATGAATGGGCCATGGACCATGTTGGATGTACCAGAGAAGATTGGAGACCTGTCCTTTTTACAGATGAGACGTGGTACTGCCTCGACTACACAGATAGGCGTTCTAGGGTATGGAGAAGTCCAGGAGAGCGATTCCATGCAGCCAACATTGCAGGACATGGCCGCTATGGTGGAGGGTCAATAATGGTCTGGGGCAACATCAGCTAGGGTGGACGTACAGAGCTCTGTGTCCTTGGCCGTGGTACATTGACTGCTCAGCGGTATATTGATGAGATCCTGGATGCCCACGTCAGATTGTATGCAGGTGCAGTGGGTGATAGATTCCTTCCGATGGACGATAATGCCCGTCGTGATGTTGCCTATGTTGTCCGGGAGTACCGACAGAGGGAGGGGATTGAGCGTTTGGACTGGCCAGCAAGATCCCCTGACCTCAATCCAATCGAACAGGTCTGGAATGAGTTGCAGCTTGCAATTTCAGGCTGTCCAGTCAAGCCAAGAAGTGTCCAGGAGCTTGGTGCCATGATGGTCCAAGATTGGAACAACATCCCACAAAGGACCACCAGGAACCTGACTGGGTGCATGAGAAGGCGTTGTCAAGCTGTAATTAACAGTAATGGGGCTCATACTCGATATTGAACCCATACCAGTTCACTCCGTCAACTTTTTTGCAAATTTGGAAAATTTCCTCTTTTACCAATAATATCCATTTTCCATGGTTATCGTATTCAAAAGCTAAAAAATAATGTCAAACACAAATAAAATCTTAATTTCTGTACTTAAATCATTAAAGATATAATTAAATAAAAATATATATACACTTTTCATAACAATATTTCAACTAAAACGTAAAACAGGTAGTTGGATATACTTGGTGCTTAGCAAACTTTGAGTAGTATAGTTTCCATCTATGTTCTTCCTCATCTAAGTACTTAGGTACGTTGTGACTTAAGACGTTCAATGTCAATTTTACTGTTGATCATCGCAGGCGTATATTTCTTGTAATTGGTAACAAAGATGCGGCCATCGTTTGTGCAAAAAGAATGAATCATGTTGTCCTTTCGTAGTTTACCCAACTTGTTTACCATACCAGCCTTCCGGGATGTACGCGATTATGTAATTAAGATACTGTTCTGACCTTTGGAGTGTTTCTTTTTGGAAAAAATTTGGTAGCGGAGTCTGTACGACATGAATTTACAAATGACATTACTGACCTTTTTACCATTCCACTGTGAGCCTGGCATTAAAGTTGATGCAACCTGGGACCTCACTTTCTCGATTATGTGCGCCCTGCTGATATCATTCACCATCACTGGAACCTCCAATTTCTCATTGCAAATGCTCACACAGATGTCATCAGCCTTTTTGTTCCAATCGTTTGTATTATCCGTTTCCACATTTCAAAATATTAAACTTTCTCTGCGACTGAATTGCGATTACTCATCGAATCTAATATCAATGTCACTTTTTGTCGCCGCGTTCTTTTCTGTTAGCAAGTTTACCCGGGTTATAGCGAAAACGTCACCGTGCGAAAACGGCACCTAGCGAGAACGGCACCAAGTGAGCGTTTATGGCACCAATGGTGGCAAAAACGGCACCAATTGCGCTGGCGAAAACGGCACCATAGGTTGGCTAAAACGGCACCAGTTCGATTAGCGAAAACGGCACCACTATTTAATTCATTTCGTTCTGCCATTTCCAGTGCCTCGTTTTGAAACTGAGTATTTAAGCTTGCGGGTGCATTTTAGATTCTTTAAATAATTAGCCAGGGATTTCCTGCCGAAGAAAAGTAAGGATATCCTGATGATGTTGGACGCCAGTTCACTTCTTAATTGGGATGATGTCCATCTTGAGGGTGGCTGCGTTCAGCTCACAGTCAAGTATCGGATGACACCCACCCCTAGGAGTGGTAGCACCTATCGTGGGCCCACCCACACTGGTCCTCGCCAGGGGAAGGGAAAGAAAGCATCAACCACCACCAGCACTGAAATCACAAGGGACAGCGGAACAGAAATAGAGAAAGAAATCTGCGTCGACCAAACGCCGGGATGCCGACTTCCTCAAGAAAACTCACCGCCCACACGAAGGCTCTGGGTATGACGACAAAGTCACACACGCTATAGATAGCTTCATCAATGAACACCCCGAGGTCTACCGAGACCCTAAATTCAACTATTCAAATTATAACCGATATGGACATTTCATACCGCTATGGACTCCTTCACTCCACCCCCATGGCCATGGTCATCCACCACTGAAGAGGCGAGTATTTGTCCCGAGTCCCGAGTCTTGCCCTTTGTGTAAACGCCCCTGCATTCACGATACAGCCCCATTCTTTACTGCTGAAGTCAAAACCTGGGGGGGGGGGGGGGGGTAGACCAAACATTGCCTAGAAGACCGTGTTTTAATTTGATGGTTTGGTACGCATCAAAGCAAAAACAGGGTCTTTTAGTTTTAGGCCATGTTTGGACTTGGGGCAATCCTGGCCCAAACCCATGCCCCACCAAGCTCCGGGCCCCAGATTCACGATACAACCCCCGTGTTTATTATTGACACAGAAGGCAGATTTGGGGGATCAGTCCAAACATGTCCTGAAAGCCCATATTTTATTTTTTTGGTTTGGCCATGCCCAATCCAAACCCGAAAGTCCCGAGCCCCGGGGTTACTCTTACTCAGTTGCAAGGACATACCCTTGTTCCCCCCCCCCCCCAAAAAAAAAAAACACCAAAAACTCCAAATTATTTTGGAAACAAAAATTAATAAAAATATATATGTGGATTTTAAAGATCGTGTGTACCGCATTCAATTAATTATTGTCGGTCGAGTTAGTTATTATAATATAATTTCATTGATAACGCTACTTAATCCAGCTGCCCCAGAGGGATAAAGTTACACTTACACTTATGTATGCTTGTTGTTGATAGAGTATATGTTTTTACTGCAGTTAATTAAGGTCACTGGTAACGAATTTAATCCAGCTGATAGAGATAAGTTACAAGACAAAGACAGCCACTTAACGCAAACACACTTCTTTTCCGTTTTGTGTTTTTTTTTTTTTTTGTTTCTTTTTTTTTCTCTCTTTTCCCCAATAACCGTTAAGGAATTATTATAACCGCTATGGATACGTAGTAACTGTTATGGATTCTGATCATCCTTCACTCCACCCGTAGAGGTTGTCACCCACCTCCGGGAAAGCGAGCGTTTGTCCTTCGTCCCTCTTCTTGCCCTTTTTTTATAAACGTTACTAGAGCGCATTCAGGCCCCGACCAAATAGGTCAGCATGCAGTTCGGATCTTTCTTTCAGTGGACCCCGAAAAGGGTCGCTGGTTTTGTACGTGTCTCGGTTTACTCCTGTGAGAGAAGCCCTTCCGCAGAAGCTAAATCAACCTCTCCGACAATTGCCAGAGACAAACTATACTTGCCAATGAATGCCTCAGAGATAATATTTAACAAGTGACAGACTATACTCGCATGAAAACGACATCACGTCACCCTCGAGGAGAAGTAGCACCTTTGTCGAGAGGGGCCCCCTCTCACACTGGTCCTCGCCCGAGGGAGGTTAACACCTCAACCAGATCATAAATAAGAGCACCAAAGGCTCCTCCCTTGGCCTTTCCTCCCCTGCCGCTTCCTGTCATTGCCGGCATTTGTGAAAAAGCTTCAGCTAATTACTTCAAAAAATGGTCGAAAGGGGCTTACCTCAAACCGTCCCAGCGTGCCATCGGCGCGCGGAACCATTTGATCTCACATTGTATTCATGTCGTAAACGAGGAATTTCTCCAATTTCATAGGGCAGACAAACTAAACGCCGAAGCTCTTACCCAACAAATTGTGAGAGAAATACAAACACTTGTATTAGGGAGCGTTAATTTTGTTGCATAGTGTTATGACGGCGCAAGTGTTATGTCAGAACACATATCTGGTGTTCTGACCCGTTTGAGGGAGCAGTTTCCCAATGCTTTCTATGTTTATTGTTATGCACATCGATTAAACCTAGTTCTCGCTGATGTGTGTAGAAGTGTTAAATCAGCAGGTGCATTTTTTGCCCTGGTTGAAAGTTTATATGTGTTTAGGTCTCGTCCACAAATTGTGCATAAATCGTGCATAAATTGTTTGTGGAAATTCAGGAGGGGGATAACGTGCGTGTTAAAGAACTCGTTCGTCTAAGTGACACGCGCATCATGTCGCTACCATTCGCAAACTGCCCATACACACAGTTAATACTGACTTGAATGCTTTCAAAAAAGAATGTCTGGTACTTGAAAAGACACGTATTCCCTACTCAGCACTGCCAAATTTACAAAAAGCAGTTAAGCTAGCATTCACCCTACCAGTGTCTTCTGTGTAATGGAATGCAGTTTTTCGGCTCTCCAATATATTAAAATATTATCTGAGAAACAAAGTGGCTAACCAAAGATTTGTCATCTGAAAGGAGTAATTTATTACTCAAAATTCCATATGATGTGGTTGATATATTTGTAAAACGAAATGGTAATACTAGAATATCTTTACATTGACCACTGACGACAGTATTGGTGTACCATGATTGACTGTCAATAAAACTCTATTAAAATGTGAAGGTTACGTGCCTGCTCAATTGCCCCTCCACACGTATTTTCATCAGGCTTATGCCGTCTCTGTATGTATGTGTAAATGAAGTAGTTGTATATTGTATTGACGAGAATAAATCGTGACCAAATGTGTAATATATTGTGTTCATTTTCGATACTATTGTATATATGTGAGAAAAGCTAAAAAAAATCAAAACAACGATCTGAGGAAAATTAAATATTTGATAGCGTATCATAGTGTTGTTCTTCTTTTGGTTTCGTCCCGTTTTCGCCTGCCGCACTTGGTGCCGTTTTCGCCAATTTGGGGCCGTTTTTGCCAGTCACACTTGGAGCCGTTTTCGCCAGTTGGTGCCGTTTTCGCCAACGAGAGTTGGCTTGCACCCATTTACCCGTTCCTTGAGACCATTATTTTCACTCTTTAGGCTTTCAATTTCCCTTTCAAGGGGCACACCGCGCATCTCTAAGACCGAGTCTCATGTTTTCTCCACAATGTTTGGAATAACGGTTTCTGCTTGATTCAAGAACTTCTGCTGGAGCTCATTCCGAAAGAGCTCGAATTGTTTATCCAAACGATCATCTAGATGGTCATCTTCAGGGCTTTCAAAGTATGGCCGATAGTCCATTTGCACGAAGCGGAAACGAAATAGCCTGAATTCTTCTCTCAGCCATACAACAATCAACTGGTCACAAAATGTGCAGTTAAAGCATTTGCCTAAAAAATACATTAAAACGCGAGTGGTAGTTTTATAATTAGTCCATCGAATCTGCAAAAATCAGTTGGCGCGCATGATGAACTAAAACATGTGCAGGCAATCGAGCCACGATGTGAAACAGAAAACAAAACAAAAAACAGTGCTTTAAATCCAGTTTCTTCTTGAGCATCAACCATTAAAAGCATAAAGGTGCCAACGGCAGTTCTGAAGCATTGCCTTTGCCACATTTATGCTTTCAAGGGGCGCTGTTCTGCTACATGCAAAAGATTACAAAGTATTTATCTAACCTAACGATCAAAGTCTGCCAGTGTTATTCTCAAAACTCGCCAATAAAATTTGATAGTTTTTTTTTAAAAATCTCTACCAATACCCGACTATTGAGAAACGCGAGTCCCGAGAGAGGTAGCTGGTTGGGACAGATCTTTTTTTAAGAATTAAAGCCCATGAAAATGACACGCCTACTCTGAAAGGGACAATATTCTAAACAGATGAGAGATTCTATATAAAAGGACATTATCTTTGTCGCTTTCGGCCCCCCAACTTAATAGGGTGCAGTAAATCCCAAATTTCGTATCGAATCGAAAGACAAATCGAATCAGGCAGAGGATTTCGAATCGAATGAAATCTCGAATCGAATGTCACAGCTACTATAATTGTAGATATTGGATCTTCTTACAACAGTCAGTCTCCACTCAAGTATTGTGTTCAATGGTAACTCGACTGAAGTCAAAGGATACCTATGACATGGTGATGCTCCACTGGAGGATACCTTTTGGAAGATACTTATCGGAGGATATCATCTATCTGAAGATAGTTATAGCTCCTAACGCCTGTTCAATTACTGGTATCTACACAGACCCCAGTCCTTCACAGGTCTAAGGCTATTACGGCTGACTTACCCATAGTCTCCGTCATCTATCCTAAGATTAGTTTCTACTATTATCACCCAATACTAGCACTTCTATATGCTTGCTAACTATCCCAGATCACGATCTCTACCATAGGCCAAGTTTTGGAATGACCTTAAAATAACTTATACTCTACTATGATACTATAAACTAAGCACACACACAGCAATCTCATGATCTAGCACTCCAGACTGCCCATGGGAGAGTTCAAAGTATTAGGTGGTTTTGTAGTGCTAAGGACTAATAGTAGACCACCCGGGATAAATATTGTACACTGTTTTCTAGCGTACTAGCCGACTAAACATACCCCCACCACCCCGCAAGATTAGTAGAACATCCACATCTCTATGTGAACTACTTGGCATTTGTAGTTAAAATGCTAAATTCCTTCAAGAAATTACAGAAAACACCTGACAAGTAGCTGAATACCTAATGACAAATACTCAAAAAAGTCTACAAAAGAGATGAATTTACCTTAATCTCTGCTTCAGACTCGGAATCATAGTTTGCGTTGAATGTTGTGTACAATTCAATATTATCTTCACCTAATCCTCACTTAATTCATCATCATACAAAAAACTCGTCTCCAAACCACTCAACCATGCCCAGTAACGCCAATTTTCCTGATTGCGTCAGACGATTAACAGTGTGAACGATTTCGATGTCAACAAATTGGTTACGCCGCGTAACGCACCAGGGGACAACTCTAGCCGTTACATATCGCCCGACTTCTGCGTCATATCAGCCGATGTTGAAATCTTATCTGCCGAATTTGATAATGGGCAGTTCTGAAAAGAAAAGCACACCTGATAAATACTATATAGCAATTCTTACTGTCTTTTCTACTTCACGAGAATATATTTTTTCCTTTTATTTTGGCGGGTGTATTTGGACGATGCCCTGTCTTGGACATACATCTCACACATTGTCCAAGCCTGAAGAACCAAGGGAGGGGTGGAGAGGTTCAGAAAAAATTGCAGTACACGATGCCGTTTTTTTTTTTTGGATTCGACTTTCCCTGGCACCCACCCCTAGACTGCAAGATTTTTCTCATTTTCTTCATATTTTGTCCGGTCATTTTGAATACCCACTTCATTTACTGCAAAAAAATGTTTTCACATATTTTGGACACCCACCCTTCTCAGCATCATATATCATTTTTTTAGCACTTTTCCAGTGTAGTTGAGGACCATTTTGTAGCTTTTCTGGGCATTACTTATGTGACCTCGAGGTATTTTGACACAGGTAATGTCACGCGATTGTTTTTTATAGAAACCATTTTTGACACATGAACCTGCGTTGGCCCCTTAAGTTGTAACTAATTTATCCAAATGGGACATGAGAGCTTTCTCTTTTTTCGTTAATTTTATTTTTTATTTTGGCAGTGGTTGATGCAATTGCTATATGAACCATTTGTTCTACTGTTAGTTGTATCTTGGGAGCGTGGTTAATCAGTAGGTAGAGACGCATGCCGCATGCTGCAAGCCGAGAGGTCCTCGGTTCGAATCCCACCTGCGCTGTGTCCGTGGGCAAGACACTTAATCCCAATTGCCCACGTGGGGGCGTTGTGTACTAAGACATACTGCACGTCGATGGTGCACTTGTCTTCAACCAATGCTAACCCTACGTGTGTGAAGTTTGTGTGTTTGGGTAGTGTGACAGTAGCTGGGTAGTTTTCTCCGGGTACTCCGCTTCCTCCACCCATAAAACTGTCCGACGTGAGATGACCCTGCCTATCGAAAGTGTCACTAACCTCAATAAATAAATAAGTTGTATCTTGATTCTTGATGTATGTTATAAATAATTTACATTGTACTTAAAGTCTTTATTTCTTAAGAGCCATGAGGAACCTAAAAAAACATTGATTATCTGTGATTATAAGAAATGTTTAAATCTGTTTAAATACGCAAATAGGATATGCAGTAACAGAAGTCGAGACACTCAAGGCCGAACAGACTGCTGATTCAAAAAATCATGGGCGCAGCGCTGGGACAGACAACTCAACATACCCATCCATACAAGCCCCTAATCCCTAATAGGGATATATTTTGTGTGTATTGGTCTAAATCATTTTAAAGTGTTCAGTTTGGCGTAAAATAAATAGCACCATGAAAACATTTGCAAGGGGTTGGAAAAAATGTGTTTTGAGCCGTTTGATCACCCACCCCGGCATCGTGTACTGCAAATATTTTTCTTTTTTCCGACCTCCCCCCTCCCCTCCCCCCGTCCTGGAAAAACTGCTCAATATGTTCTAAGATTGTCAATAGCTTTTTACCTTAAATCTGTTGATCAATAGAGATTATTACCATTATGTGGATGTACAAAATATGTATCCGAGTCGAGCTCCGGGTTCTAAGGGCAGATCACGACTGGTCCAAGATCTACCCTTAGAACCCGGAGCGAGACTCGGATACATATTTTGTACATCCACATAATGGTAATAATCATTTTTTATTATATTTCTACAGCTTTTTCCTTTGTAAATAAAAACCATATTCTACTCCCACGACCTCGAAAGTGTTATTCAACTCCCACGGCGATATCCTACTCCCAGTCATGATGGACTATTTTACTATCAATGACGTCAGCATGTTGGATTATTCCTCTTACGGCAAGTTACGCTGTTGCGAGTTTACGTCTGCTTTGTTTTCATACCGAGTGGTTCAGAAATGGCTGCATTTGAATCGAATGTGAAACTTCTAGATACGATAGATGACGAGTTTCTTTTGGAATTATTTCAACCTTATTCCACTGGGGAAGATGATGTTATTGGAGCAACCGGTAGTGACATTATTTCTTCAACCGAGGGCACGTCAGTGGAATTTGGTCGATTCGAAATGAAGGACGATAGCGAACTGACTGATTTAATTGTTCAAAATCAAAACAAAAATACGATGAAGAAAACTCTTTTGGATATCCGATTGTTCCAGCAATTTCTTAAAGCAAAGTACAGTTACACCGGAGAAATAGCAGACATTGACTCCAGTGATTTGTGCGATTACATTTCTCACTTTCTCGTATCAGTACGGCGCAAGGATGAACCTTCCACACTTAGAGCTTTGTATTCAAGTATCAGTCGTCACTTGAAAAATGCCAATTACAGCAAATGTATTATTTCAGACTCAAAATTTGCAAAGGCCAGAGAAGCCCTTAAAATAAAGCAGAAGCAGTTGAAATCGTTGGGCAAGGGCAATAAACCAAATGCTGTCGAAGAAATAACTGATACTGAAATTGATATGCTTTATGAGAAGAAAGTTTTGGGGCCGTACTCACCGAAATCTATATTGAACTCATTGTGGCTAACATTTACTATGCATTGTGGTATACGTGGAGGGAAGGAGCAGCATGATCTGGTATGGGGAGACGTTAGCGTTGGTCAAGACGAAACAGGGCGAAAATATCTAGTAGTGGACGAGAGACACACAAAAACCCGCAACGGCGAAAATCCTCAAAATACGCGTACGATAAAACCAACAGCATATGAAACTTCAGTGCCGGAAAGAAATCCAGTACATATTTATGAATTGTACAGGGAGAAACGTCCATCGGGAATGCGAGAGCCAGGCTCTCCATTTTACATTTCAATTATGGCTGAAACGCAGAAACAAATCGATGAAAATTCTTATTTTGAGAAGGGACAAAAATGGTTCAAAAACCAACGCCTGGGCATAAACCAAATCTACAAGTTCATGTCTAATATGAAAACTGACAGTGGGTTGCCTTCTGAAAAGCGATTGACAAATCATAGTTCTCGTAAGCATCTTATTCAGAAATTGGGTGACGCAGATGTACCTCCAAACCACATTGTCCAAATATCGGGACATAAAAATATCAACAGTATAAACAACTACTCAAGAATAAATACTCACCAGGAAAGAAACATCTCATCTATTCTCACATAAGAGTCAACTTCGCGCGAATCGAATTTACAGATTCAGCCACAAATTCCGATAACAACTGTATCGAGTTTGTCAACGACGTCAACTTCAAGCCGTTCCCAAAGTACAACTGCACAATCTTCTATGAATGCCATAACTTCCAACCAACTATCGAGCACCTCAAATTCTATGATCCAACAACATCTTGGGAATATATTCGGAACGAGCACAATAAACAATCCGACCATAAACATTGTGATCAACCATTGCAGTTGTTGCGCCTCAAAATCCTGCGATAACACTCAATCCACCTCGACAAATATTGTGCTTGATATTCCAACTGACAGCGAACAATAACTATGTACAGATCCACACAAAGTTATAAGAAGTTGAATATGACTACTCGTTCATGGTAATTGATTGAATTATTTCTTTAAAATGTGTTGATTTCCTTCATAAGTTCATATCTCACGTCATTTGAACTTCCATTTGAAAACGAGCGTCATTGCATTCCTTTCTGATGACGTCATATTATCAGTTCATTCATTCATGTTTTTGTGTTCATGCGCCGATTTTTCTAACCGTCAAAACAAATTGAGCGACCTTGGGAAACTGCTCTTGGATGACGCAAGAGGGGTATTTGTGTTGCAGATATTATCAGGGAAATATAATAAACACAATAGTTCACTGCTTGGAGTAATGTGCGGTGTTTATTCTCTCGTGGGATGCGGGGATTATTTTCACTTGGCTAGCGCCTCGTGAAAATAACTTTCCGCATCCCACTCGAGAATAAACACCGTACGTTACTCCAAGCAGTGAACTATTGTCTATATCTTACAATATATTGGGGATAAGTCAAGAATGTAGACGAATATATAACCAACTATTTATTCGTACGGATGAACAAAAAGAACAAAAATGGAACTCACGCGAAAGGAACGTGCTTGTATCCGACCCCCTGATACAAACATCTGTATCGTGGGGTCGGATACACAACAGTTGCGGAGTTAATACAGACAAACTACATGTTGATTGTAAGATCAAAATGTTTATTTAGATCCTTTTTCTAAAAATGTGATCACGCTTCATGAAACTGTACGCAATTCTGAACTTTTTAAATTACCAGCTTCACCTATTTCCAGCTCCTTCCAATTTAAATATTACATTTTTCAGAATTGCTTAGCCAATTATTCGGACAAGGATATTTGTCAGTTTCTGAATGGCTTTCCAAATGGATATGAAATGTTGACAGAAATGAAAGAGATTATCAAACCAATTCAGTATCTAATCATAATGATTCGACAATTTTTTCGGCACCGATAGATAGTTACATTGATTCCGAACTTAGGAAACATGCTATAGTTGGGCCCTTTTAACCATAATCCTTTTTTCAGTTCATGCGCATGTAAGTCCTTTGAATTCTGTTCCAAAAAAGAATTCTAATGACCGAAGAATTATTTTAGATTTGATTTTGTGTTACCCGAAAGGTAGTTCAGTTAATGATGGCACATCCAAAACTTTGTATCCTGGAAACAAAATTTCCATAACGTATCCCTCAGTTGATGATTTGGTGAATTTGATTGGTGGCAAAGCTCAAAATTGTCTTCTCTTTAAGAGGGATTTGAGTAGAGCCTACAAACAAATCAGCATTGATCCAGGTGATTTACATTCAGTGAGATTTTCCTGGAAAGTAGAGCTGTAGGTTTTTAAATTTCTTGTTCGGTTTCGGTTTTGATTTTTCAGGTGGAATAAAACCTCGGTTCGGTTCGGTTTTCGGTTTGTTCATGAGGCCAAATAAAATTCAATAAAACTCATTCTCATGTCCGGAGTCATAACTGAATGGCAGTGAAATTGAGTGAAACTCAATGAATGCCCGAAATAAGCTATAATACATGAAGAATCAGGAAGGCCAATATAATAATTACCTAAATATACAGAACTGTTTTGTGCTTGGCCATTTTTCGAGGTCTGACACCTACACGCAACTTGAGGAAAGCTGCAAACACAACTCAACTGAAATGTCGGAAATTCACAGAATGTAGCCTTCCAAGAGTAGTGAGAGTACCCAGACACTGCCATTGGCAGTGTCTGGGTGCTCTCACTACTCTGGGATGGCTACATTCTGTGAATTTCTGCAGCAAGAGAGTATTTAATAAAAAACGAAAAACCTTAGATTACGGGATGTCGACGGTTTCGGTTTCGGTTTAAAAAAAAAACACTAAAAACCTCGGTTCGGTTTCGGTTAACCTACAGCTCTACTGGAAAGGATTATTATAATTCGACTGTTTTATCTATGGGTCTCAGGTTAGCCGCATAGTTCTGTAGATGTCATCAACAATGACATAGGTGGTATTAAAACGTTACATATTCTGTTTGATTTAGACTTTGATTGTTTCAGTTCATACGAGCTTACGCTCACTCTTCGGGGTCTCAGACGAATAAATGCTCACTGTATCCGTCAAGCTGTGCCTATACCTCCAAGTATTTTAGGGAAATCAAGTCAATTTTAGAGGAATAAAACATAATTCATTGTTCGTTTTGTTATTTATTTCTTCTTGTCTTTTTCTTCACCCTTTGAACCCTGGTGGTATATTCCATGTCAGTTCAATGACAGCAGTAGGAAGAGTCCATATTCATTATTTGGGGATAGAGCAATTAAAATGTTCAACGTGAAGCCTTGGGGCTACACGTTGAAAATATTGATTGGTCTACACGGCACATTTACCTTGTAGCCATCCCACTTAATGACATTATGACGTAGCTTGTGACCCGGCCGGAAAAACGGCCTCTGGTGTTCAAAGGGTTAATGATTAGAAAATCAAATTTAGTACCCGATACCGCCTCGTTTTTCAATCTAAATAATTAGTTAACTAGAGGTAATATTATTTATAGTGATGAACTTGGTTGTTATTAAATGGTCTGAAACCATTCAGTTTGGTCAAATAATTCTCAGCATGCCTGTTTTGGCTATCCTTAATTCACCTTTATGTCCTGTCAAGGCTTATAAACATATGATAGAGTTAGTTTCAGGTAACTCTTTTGATCAAGTTGTTTTCACAAATCTACTCCACGACCTATTACATACCAGCAGTTGCAAAATTTTATTAAATTTGCCATTAACCCTCTGCACTCTAATGTCAAAGTACTAAAATTTCATGCATCAAATTCTTCCCACAATGCAACTAGGAGTTCTACCAATTTAAGCTTGTTTGACAGAGCTCATTGAGCTCTGTCAAACAAGATTAAATTAGTTAAATTCTTAGTTGCATTATGGGAAAAATCTGCAGGTTGAAATTTAGATATTTAGACATCAATCTGCAGAGGGTTAATGCCACTGGTCGATGTCGCTCTCTGCATTCTCCACATAGCTTTCGGAGAGGTACTGCTTCTTGGTCATTTCAAACAAAAGTTCCGGGAGAGCTTATCCAACTTTTGGATGACTGGTCCAGTGCTACATACAAAAGATATTTGTATTATACTTTAAATGATAATTTTTTGTTGCTAAGAAAATGAGGGACTTAGTTGCAAGTACAATTCTTTGATTCTCTCTTTAAATTATTGTTTTTTTTATATATATTTCAGCTAAAGTTTCCAGAAATGTGGCTATCATTCAGGACGGGGGGGGGGAGGTTGGAAAAAAATTGCAAATCACTGATGCCGGGGTGGGTGGGTGGTCAAGGAGGACAAAAATGTTTTTTTCCGATGCTTGCAAATTTTTTTCTCAGACACTTTTGGGCAAAATTGTATACCATAATCACTAAAGTATCATTCAAGAACCAATAAAAAGACACTAAAGTTATCAGGGGGTACCTACCATGGGTTATATACGATTATAAAACTGTTATTTCGGCTGAGCTATGATTCGGTTTATAGTGATACAATGTATGACATACTGAACAATGCAAGTTAAAATGCATCACTAATTGCAATTATCAAACACTGCACTCTAAGGATAAGTTATCTTGAGGGTGTTCCGTTTGATTAAATTTCTAATATGTTCACCCTGGTTAGATCGGCTGGCTTAGATGAGGAGCAAAGACAATTATGTGAAGTCAGGAACAGTTACAGATTTCAGCTGCAGGAACAATTCTGTACAACGATGTATCCAGACCCATTACGAAAACACCAATGACTCTTATTGCCATTGTAGGAAGTATGTGACACAAAAACTACTAAACATTGAACCTGATTGAACTGCTAATTTATTTCAAACACATTTGAGAACACAGGTGTCAACAAAATCATGTACCAGACCTTCTAGGGCTGACTTACAATAAGTAATAAATCCCCTCCCCCAACCCAGCCATGCTCCACCCAAACCTTCGTCAAAAAAATAAACAAATACATAAATGATCACTAAACTCGTTGCTTTTTGCATACACATACCGTGGAACCTCTCTTGAGAGACCAACATTTTTGCCAGACAAAAGGGGTCTTTCACTTTTGTCTGGCCAAAATGGTATATTGTCCTGTGTTGTCCACATAAAACACGCTCTAGCACAAAAGAGGTGGTTCCTCAAAAAGGTAGTCTCTCAAGAGAAGTTCCACTGTATATATGAATGGAGAACGCAATGGGTTCTGATGGGTTGAGTAATTTATGATATTTAACCCTTTACCTAACATTCTTTTCTAAAATACAAAAAAAATAAAAATTCTCATATAACCCTTACTGTTCAATAAGGTTACTTGAAATAAACACATGTATGGCTAACATTAGAACTGGCTCGAAGAGTCAGTTCTAATGTTATCCATATTTGTGTGGCTTTATTGTGGGATATATTTGGATATATGATCCACTTTGAATGTTGTTGGTTTATTAGCCTTAAGAGACCACTTTGGTCTGATAACACGTATGTTCTTTCAAGATCTGTCCCACTGTACAAGGTCAATCACTCAATACTGTATGATGAAATTGGTTATGGCGCAGTATGGTGGGAAGGATGACGCAGAAGCGTGTATTTAGTAGGGGTGGGTGGTTCAGATAACTCCGGAAAAAAACTGTAAAACTGGAAAAAAAATTATATGGGGTGGGTGGGTGGGTGGGTCCTCCAACCGGTCAAAAACAAAAAATCGGCATCGGTGTCTGCAAATTTTTTCCTAACACCCCCCCCCCCCCCCCTGTATCATTTCAGATTCCATTTGTAAATATGTTGCCGACATTTACGACACTCAATTGATACCCCATCCAGGTTTTTCTGTATCTGGTTTTACATATCTAATTTGCTCAGGATTGACTCATTTTCTCACATTATTTAGTTCAAACAATATTTATTTCCAATTATCAGAGAAAAAGACATACAACAGTGAAATGTGTGTGGATTCGACAGTGAGCTGGAAGCTTATAAACGTCGTTTCCACTAAAATTGGACAAAACCATATTTCTTTTATTGGAATTGTCTGTAAAATTTGAAAAATAAATATTAAAATAACAAATTTTTATATCGTTGCATTGGGTTACAAAGGTTTATCATACTGGAATTATAGCGGGGCAAAACGTACCATAATATAGAACTACAGCCGAATATCAACGCGATAGTGAATTCTGTACTTTTCCAAAAGCAGCTAGTTTCATCAGTGTCCCTGGTACCCACTAAACCACCTCCAGATGAAAATAAAACCCGCAGTGGGCTTACCAAAATTAAACACACCAGCTCTCATATTAAAACATTCAAACATTTTGTTTGAAATTAATCCTTCGAATATGAACTGACGCACCCATTTGCTTTAACGGATGAAAACGGGAGCCCAGTGCCTCATTGGTTAGAGCTGTGGGCGTTTCCGGTTTCCCCCACCCTTAACACTGCCCGACACGGTGTGGCCCTGGCTGTTAAGAGTGTTGCTTAACCCTTTACCTAATGTAACGGCCAAAACCGACCAGCGCTATTCTCAAAAATCGCCAATTAATTTTCATTATTTTTTTCATTTTTTGTCTCAAAAACATAGGTTATGACCCCTCGTTGGAACGAGCTCGTCGAGCTCGTTCCAGCGAGGGGACATAGCCTATGTTTTTGAGACAAGAAATGAAAAAAATTAGTTATTCAAGAATTATTTTTGCAAGTGTCGTCTGCTTTTCAAGTTAGGTAAAGGGTTAATAAAATAAATATACAATAAACAAAGATTTTGCGTTTCGCACCGGGTTATTCTGCCCAATACAAAAATACTCTGTCACGAAGCAGAGGTATATTCCGGGATCCTTCTAACAAAACATAATACCTAAAATATGGGAGTAGTCCTCTTGTTCACCCTTTACAAAACGTACAATATATCAAAATTTATTATTTAATTATTGTTTTCCAACTTTATCAAACAATGTCAACAAAACCATATCATTTGACCCCTCATTGGAACGGGCAAAACGAGCACGTTCCAACGAGGGTTCACATGATGTGATTTTGTTTTTTTTAAATATATACTTTTTTCAACTGCTCAATCGGAAAATTACGCTGGCGGATGTGGCCTATTTGTTTGGTAAAGGGTTAACTGAACTTACTTTTATTCATTAAACAATACTCGTTTTCAACGCTGGCTATAGTTGCCAAACAGGCGAAAATGGTGCCCCCGTTCCCATTTGCACATTAAAATGTGCTTTGGCTCAATGTATACAATTTGAGAGAATCAGGCCGCAAACATTTGAGTGCTTACGGCCTGAACCGAATTTTTTCAATAACTTTTCGCGAACAGCTCTACTGTCCCGATTAGAGGGGGTGACATGCTATGCTTTTGTTGACATTTGTTTTCAAAAATAGATGTTTTTTCAACTGCTCAACGTGTAAGTTCCGCGGATGGATGCGGCCGATTTTTAGGTAAATGGTTAATACATTCTTGATGCCAGACTCCTTTGAGTAGCTTTTAACAAATTAAGTATTGGGTGATTTTATGGGAAATGCAAGAAAATGCTAAGCTGGTTAAGAGTTAATTTTACCAAGTAGCATATAGCAACTTGTTGTCCCACCGCGAAGTGCAACATCTCACTTTGCAAACATTATTTTAGAGTTACTCCCCTTGTCATGTAATCGGCTTTGTCGACATCTTTTGGGGCTGTTTGAAATTGAAAATGGATAAAATGTCGGCGGATTATCATCGATTCGCTGACGGAAACGATAAAAAAAACTTTGCTGGCTTGTTTGGAGAGGTTATACCTAGTGCTAATAAGTTGATGATACCAGATTTTGAAATGTTCACCTGTCCACATGTCACTTTTAATACTGTATTATTAATTATTGGAGTTTTACCACAACGCATTCAACAATCTTGTCGCACAGTTTTACGGGTGGTGGGAGTCGGAGAGTACGCAGGGAACCACCGAGAAACGGCGAGCAACTGTCAGACTCTCCAACTTACCAACTCTGCGCCTGCAAATTGCCATATGTTTCAACCTGAAATGGAAATGATTCCATTCAACCAATTTATATCCACTCGTAGGAAATATAATTCTGGAAAAATACTACTCTAGAAGCTTAACAGCAATGGTACCGAGGAAGGAAACTTTGTACTTCAGTGAACACTGGGAACGAGTATCGATCAATGTCAGATGGTCGTCCAACCATACACGTGTATCTTAAAAAGAACACATCTTAACCCTTTACCCAACAAATCGCCCACATCCGCTCGCGTAATATGCAAATTCAGCAGCTGAAAAAAACATGATATGGTTTTGTTGAACTTTTTTGAAAAAATTTAAAAAATGGTATTTAAAATAATAAATTTAGAAATCGTCTGCATTGGGTAAAGGGTTAAACACTTTGAATCCGAAAGGCCGTTTTCTGGTCTAAGATCGTGATACGACCTGAATTCATACAGTAGATTGTTGCTCAGTGAATTTGTGTTATCCCTTTACCTAACCTGAAAAGCAGACGACACTTGCAAAAATAATTCTTGAATAACTAATTTTTTTTAATTTTTGTCTCAAAAACATAGGTTATGACCCCTCATTGGAACGAGCTCGACGAGCTCGTTCCAACGAGGGGTCATAACCTATGTTTTTGAGACAAATTTAAAAAAATAATGAAAATTAATTGGCGATTTTTGAGAATAGCGCTGGCCGGTTTTGGCCGTTACGTTAGGTAAAGGGTTAAAGGCCAATAAATATTTCCAAAGAGCATCCCCAAGGCTGCACTTTGGACATATTGATTGTTCTTGCTCCCGGTTTCGAATACAGACTCTACCAGTTGATGTCTATGAACTTGCCTGGAATATACCATCAGGGTCTAAAGTGTGAAGAATGTAACGTTCATTTGGGGTAGGCGGTGGCTGACTCACCCCCCCCCCCCCTCTCAATACTTTTTCCAGTCAGAACATTTTCGACATGCTTGGTGTTTTAGAAATTGTTTTGCGCTTGCTGGTAATACCAGGCTTGTTAGTTGGACTGACGTCGCACAGACAGATAGATATGTAAATAGAGGTCTTTGGCATCTGATTCGGGATAATGGGCATGGCTGACAATTTTAGTCATTAGAAGAGATTTACAAGAATGTTAGCTCCATTTAATTTTCTAAAGTTGTCTGTATAGTATAAAAATACGGAAGTTGGCTTTTCACATTTTTTTCCCTATCAGTTTGAACGTTTGACAATTATTGTTTGTTTAAAACCATTTAAAAATAAGAAAACGTCGCTTTCACCATGTTTAGATGTTCTGTTACCTTTTTTTCTGTTCATTATATGAACAATGTGCGCATCGTGACATATAATACGGACATTATCCTTTCCATTAATATAAAAGTTGGGGAGGTAAGATAATAATAATAAATAATAATAATCAATTTTATATAGTGTAAAACCACGAAAGGTGCTCTAAAGCGCTTTACAACAAAAAAAAAAAAAATCAATTCAATTTCAATTTATGTATTCCGGAAAGAAAAAAAAGCTTTGTTGAATAAATGAGCTTTTAAGTGTTTTTTGAAATTTTCTACAGTTCTGATATGCAGTGGCAATGTATTCCACAGTCCGGGCCCAGCAATTGCAAAGACCCGTGTCCTGGCTAGCTCAGATTTTGTGAATGGTACAACCAGACTCAGATTCAGATTATCTGCAGACCGTAGGGGACGTGTGGGAGAGTAGCGAATGACAAGCGTTCTCAAGTACTCTGGGGACAGGCCGTGAATGCATTTATAAACTAGTACGAGAATTTTGAATTCAATTCTATATTGAACCGGCAGCCAATGAAGATCTTTCAGAATAGGAGTGATATAGTTATAGCTTTTAGAACCACTGAGAATTCGAGTTGCAGTGTTCTGAATTCTTTGCAGCCGTTGTAACAGTGTGTTTGGCAGACCAATGAAAAGCGAATTGCAGTAGTCCAAATGTGAAGAGATAAAAGAATGAACCAGCTGCTCAAGAGCTTGAGTGCTTAGGAATGGGCGAAGTCGGCTAAGTTTCCTAAGTTGCCAATAACATGGTCTACAGACTTTTTTGATATGGGACTCAAGATTTAAACTGGAGTCAAATATCACTCCAATGTTTCTGGCACTATCATTAACCGTAACATCGGAGTCACCTACACTGACTGAGGAAATCTTTTCGGAGAAAGAAATCCTTTGTCTGGAAATGACTAAAACTTCTGTCTTGGAGTCATTCATTTTAAGCCTATGGCTGGTCATCCAGTATCTGACAGCGTCGATGCATCGCTCCATTTCAGACACTGTTCCTATAACACCAGAAGTGTCACGCGGGTTAAAAGCCAAGTAGAGTTGTGTATCGTCAGCGTACAGATGGTAAGGGATACCAAGCTCTCTCAGCATCTGCCCCAGTGATGCTGTGTAGATTGTAAAAAGAACAGGGCCCAGAACTGAGCCTTGGGTGACTCCACACGTCAATAGTTTCCTTTCAGACCTGGAACCACTGATTGCTATCTGCTGGGCTCGAAGTTCCAAGTAACTCTCAAACCACCTATGAACAGTCCCATGGACCCCATGTTGTTTCAGAATATCAAGTAGTAACAAATGATCAACGGTATCAAAGGCAGCCGAAAGGTCGAGCAATACAAGCAGGGTAGTTTTTTCCCTCACCTAAAGCACAGACAATGTCATTATGGACCCTCAGCAAAGATGTCTCTGTGCTATGGTTAGGTTTGTAAGCTGACTGAAAAGGTTCTAGTAGATTGTTCATTGCGAGGTGACAGTTTAATTGGCTGACAACTACCTTTTCGAGTATTTTTATGAGACAAAAGATAGGTCGAGACGGGTCGATAGTTTTTTAGGTTGTTGGGATCAAGAGTCGATTTCTGAATGAGCGGGGATACAAGTGCTAATTTCATATCCTCTGGAACATGTCCTTCCAAGAGAGAGGACTGTATAATTTTTGTTATGATTGGCACGAGACAGGTTAGAACAGATTTCAGCAGTGATGTTGGTATAGGATCCAGGTCGTTTGATTTGTTAGGGGATGAAATAATGCACTTCTTCGCCTCAGCCTAGGTTACCGGAATGAATTCTGAGAAAAGCGAGTGTAACATGAGTTTGGGGAGATCTGAGTATCCTATGCCTTCTTGAATTAATTCAATTTTTGAGATAAAATAGTCATTGAATTCAGCCAAAAGATCGTTTACAGCTGAATGCTCCGGAAGAAGGATGGTTTTTGTATCACCTAATAATTGATTTGTGATAGTAAATAATGTTTTGCTATGATGTGTACTGTTTATTAGGTCGTTGTAGTATATGGTTTTAGCCTTTTTTATGTTGGTGTTAGTTATGGTCCTTTGGTGGCATAGCATTTGGTGGTGCACTTCAAGTTTTGACTTGTTGTACAGACGTTCTAATCTACGTCGTTTCTGCTTTTCTGCACGGATATCTTCCGTGTACCAAGGTGACGGTTGATGTTGCACAATTTTTCTAGATTTCACAGGGGCGTGTTTATCCAGGATGGAGGAAAGAGAGCTATTGTTTATAGCAAGCCATGAACTGGAATTGGTGGGGGCCAAGATTTGTCGCAAACAATGCCGATCGTATATCTGTTTGTAGTGACGCGAGGTCTACTGATTTGACTTTGCGAAAAGTAATGGTCTTTACTGGATCACTCGGTTTACTTAATGGCATAAGTGCCGAGACCATACAATGATCCGATATAAGATTCGATAATTGTTTTCGTGGGAATAATAAAAACTTCAAATTGCTGTAAAAAGCATTCACTCCACAAAGAGCCAAAGTCGAAAGTTACTTAGTTGCTTCTAATTAGCTTGCCGCGATAAGCCAAATTTCCTTTTCTAACTTTTAATAAACGAAAACATCAGAGCTGTCTGTTGTTTCCCTTAGTTCAAAATAACAAAAGAGAAAACTTCGCATATCGTCAACTGATGTGATAAGTGTTTTCTCAACAATTACTTGCTTCTTAAAGAGGTCTTCATCGCCAGGCTAATACTTTGGGGGGGGGGGGGGGGGAAGTCGATTTTCATGACGAGATTTATCAGGGGTGACACAACAGAATGCCAATTTTTGGTAACGATATGGTACGTGTTATTGCAATAATAAGTTGCGTCACGATTGCTATACATATATTTTGTATATTTTATTTACCCACAATTCAATTTCGATATGCAGTTGGAATATTGTATCAGGTTGGACTTGAACCATCACAGTTGGACAAACTCTCCACTCTGTCATCTCGCGACACCCCTCAATGTAGATAATACAATATAACAGAAGTAATCCTACGGAAACGTCCTAGCGCCAACGAGAAAAAAAAAATTAAATCGTAATTACGATTTACTAAACCGCAATTACGATTTACTAAATCGTAATTACGATTTACTAAACCGTAATTACGATTTAATAAACCGTAGTTACGATTTAGATAAACCAAACCGTAATTACGATTTAGATAAACCGTAATTACGATTTAATAAACCGTAATTATGATTTAATAAACTGTAATTACGATTTAATAAACCGTAATTACGATTTAGATAACCGTAATTTCGATTTAATAAACCGTAATTACGATTTAGATAAACCGTAATTACGATTTAGCTAAACCGTAATTACGGTTTAGTAAATCGTAATTACGATTTAATTTTTTTTAACAAAAGCCACACTACAGTTTGGATGGCGTGTTACAAATTTTTAACATGGTACCCCCCCCCTCCCCAAATTTTTTTAGCACGATAACCGACACCCCTGCCGCCCGTAAACAATGCGAGTTTGGGGGGGGGGGGGGCTACACACTAGGATAGACGCCAGTGTTTAACAATTTATAACAGAACATCAGTTTGGATGGCGCCTTTACAAATTTTTAACGTGGTAACTGCGCCCTCACCTCCCACAAACCCACCCACTTACACAACGCGAGTTAGGAGGGTTATGCACAGATACTACGGATAGACACCAGTGTTTAATCATTTGTAACAAAACCACGCTAACCTGGATGTCTGGACACATCAGCCTGGATAACACTGCAAAACAGTTGTAAACACCGTCACGCCCCCCCCCCCCTCCCCGTCCGATAGGCCTAACGCGTCAACTATTTTTCTGTCCAATCTCAGTTTTTCACATCTCCGAGTCCAGTCATTTGGGCTATGTTATGTAGAAACTTATCGATCGGTATACACTTTTTAGTGAGTTGCGCATCGGTTTTCTTAATCCAAAACATACAAAATATTTATTTCTTGATAGTTATTTGGTTTCAATCTTGAAAATACCAAATTAGGCCTACAACTACTTAGTAGGCCTACATCCCAGACCTCCCGTTTACTCGTAAAACAATAAAATAGTTTTGGTAGACCCAAGTGTCTGTGTCGATATACACTTTTTAGTGCCCCCTTCCAATGATATGCACATGCATCTGCCTGTGCTGTGATTCACTTATCAAAAGTCACCTGAGAGATATTAACTCTCCATGTTTGTTACGAAAGGGGGTGGGGGAATGGACGCACACTCCTTTCAGTGGAAAAGGCCTTCTTATTACCCGTTTCAGCCGTTTGGATGGCTGATGACTTCCGGTCGGTTGGTCGCCCGTTTCGGTAGCTTGATCACATGTTTTGGTCCGTTTCAGTCGTGTTTCGGTCCGTTTAGGTAATTCGACGCACCGAACCAGGGCAGGCGAGATTATCAAAGTGCGAGTTAATTTTCTATGAAGTAAGACGGATGGTGTAGCAACAGATGGCTTTTGGTTCGACTACTGAAGACAGGAGGCATAAAGGGGTCCGGGGATTCTCTCAGCACCCTCGCAACGATTGTCAGCACTGAAATGATGTATTCTTGTAGCTTTTAGTCTAACTGGCAGCTCCTTCTTTGTTCTATGATTACGGGTTAACCGATGATCAGCTCTTTCGCCCCCCCCCCCCTTACTCACCCTCGTTGGCAAGGACAAGGAGGCGATAGCTCTGTCACCACACAGTGTGGAATACGGACAGGGTTTGCTATTCCGAAGGTTCGCTATTCCGAAAGTTCGGTAGGTACCGTATTGCGAAAGTTCGCTGTTCCAAAAGTTCACCTATATTGCAATAACGACGGCTATGACTCCAAAGTCTTTTTTCGATTGATTATGCTCTACAATGATTTACTGAACTATCATTCAATAAATATCATTCTAATTTTAAATGGTTAATAAAATTTAGTTTAAAGAAAAATATGTAGGGGAAAGTGGTCAAAAACGGTTCCCCGAGATAAAACGAGCAACCGAGCAAACTGCCGTACAGACAACGCGGGTGGGTGGGGGTGGGTGTGGGGGGTTAACTCTTATTGTTTTGAAAGAAAAACACCCATGCGTATCACCATGAAGTTTTGGAGCGCAGTTTTTTAAAAATTTAGAAACATTTAATTCTTATAGCATTTTTCTTATTTGTTCCACCAACAACTCAAAGCTCATTTTGTAATCTAATGTTCTAGAAATTGTGTCACTACAAAATCAAATTAAGCTGCTTACTTTCGAAATAAAATAATGGGTGTATTGAAAGTTTTAAATCTGGTGGTTCACTGGAAGTGGTGTGTTCCAAGTAAAACGGGCCCCAAAAAAAAATATTTCCGTAAAACCAACACAGGGATGTGACAGATGTGTGAGAGCAATTGCTTCTGTGTGTAGTGGTGATGTGGGACTGAATAGAGTCCCAACATGTATAAAGTACCACATACGGGTGAGAACCCCCCCCCCCCCCCCACACACACACCGATGGGATGCCCCCCCCCCCCCCCGGATATATTTTTATTTACATGCCGCGAGTGCGTTTTTATGTGCAATAAGATGACTGAAATAAAATGTGTGCAATCCTGAAAGTGACTGCAACAAAAAGACCCACGTGACTTGCTAACCCAATGGCCCGTTTTATCCATGCCCGTGGGGTAAAACGGACCCGGGCGGAGGGGGGGGGGGATTCAGTTAGAGTCACGTATCAGAATTTATAGCGAGTTCTACTATAACTGGTATGTTACATATTGGAAATGAACCAGTGGTGAATTGTATTACACTTAAATTCCAATATTTTTCAGTCTTTTTTTTCTTCTATTTTTTAAAGACTTCCTTAAGGGGCCCGTTTTAGTCCACTTTCCCCTACATTCAATTTGTATGCTATATACATTCCCACCATTCCCATTGTCATGTCCGTTATGAAGTAGTGGAATCAGTGTCCGAGGATATAGAATTCTTCATAGGCCAATTCTTCATAGGCTCCAGCATGACCGACTCTAATTATCATAATTTTAATATGTGTGAAAGATATTTTATATGGGAGTAAAACGGTACTAAAACCAAAAAAATAATGACCTTAACTTGGCCATTCTAGTCTGAGATATGGGTGTTTACAGGGGATGTGGGTCCTTATTAAAACTACTATTCGTAGTTATCTATGTCGTAATAATGTTCATATGAAATCGCAATCATATTGGTAAATCGTTATTACGGTTTACGTAAACCGTAATTAAGATTTATTAAATCGTAATTACGGTTTAGCTAAATCGTAATTACGGTTTATTAAATCGTAATTACGGTTTATTAAATCGTAATTACGGTTTATTAAATCGTAATTACGGTTTATCTAAATCGTAATTACGGTTTATTAAATAGTAATTACGGTTTAGTAAATCGTAATTACGGCTTAGTAAATCGTAATTACGATTTAATTTTTTTTTTCTCGTTGGCGCTAACGTTTCCGTATAATCCAGACATGCCAGCACGGATTTTATTACGCGCCTGTTCTATGAAATCCCCATCTACAGCAACACTAAACCATACGGAAAATGAAAATCCGTTCCGCACACATGTTTGGAACAGAAATCGTTGACAAGACTATTTTTAAATAGAAGCGAAAGTTCACTGGAATTTTCTACAAATCTTGCACTGCAATTACAATTTGAATTGCTAGCGATAGCTATAAATAGTAACACGTGTTCCCCTCGAAAATGTGGTTGGCAATACAAAGTGTTCTTTTTGTTGATTGTAGTCTTGTCAAATGAATTGCCGGGTGTCTTTCTAATAATTGTTTTTTATAGATGAAAAGGCGTGTTATACACACAGGACACCCACATGTGAATAGATTACTCGATATGGCATTTGTGCCATCGCGGAAGGATAAAGCGAGAGGCCTCTTATGTATACAGATAACAGTCTATTAACCATTTACCCAACGTAACGCCCAAACCGACCAGACCCTCAAAAACATTGCATATGACCGCTAATTGGAACGAGCTCGATGAGCTAAATGAAAAAAGATGGATATTCAATAATTTTGTTTACAAGTTTCGTCTGTTTTTCATGTTAAGTAACGAGTTAACAGATTAAGCATCTCCTCGGGGCACTCCCATTCTTTCTTTACATGAGTAGAAACCAGTACTCCAATACGACGGGCAACTTATCTTGTTGATTCTCGCTTGGGGATCGGGGGACTCAGGCTTGGCATAGGAGTCAGACACCCAACGTTTGCTTGCTTATTGAAGGTTAAAGACACATTCAACAGCCAGTGGCGCGTCGTATCGAACAGTTTTGCAGGTGAGGGAAGCCGGAGTACCCGTAGAGGACGACCGAGCTTCGGCAGGAAACTGTCAAACACTCCAAACTACTAACGATTGAAAGCAGGTGCACAATCGACGAGTTGTGCATCGTAGTACCTAGCACCACAGAATCCCCCACATTGGCAATCGGAATTAACCCTTTACCCAACGCAGACGATATCAAAATTTAGTATTTTATTTACCATTTTTTAAAAATTATCCAAAAATTTCAACAAAACCATATCATGTGACCCCTCATTGGAACGAGCTCGATGAGCTCGTTCCAGTGAGGGGTCACATGATATGGTTTTGTTGAAATTTTTGAAACATTTATTTCTTTCAACTGCTGAATTTGCAAATTACGCGGGCGGATGCGGGCGATTCGTTAGATAAAGGGTTAAGCGTATTACCCAGGACACAACGTAGTTACCGCTGGTCAGGATTTAACCGAAGATCTTTCGTTTCAAGTGCAATGCTCTAACCAATGTGCCACCGCACTCCCACCCAGCTGAAATACAATTTTGTACTGAAGGAAGGTCGTATTGCGGGCAGCAACAATCCGCGCATGTCTTAGGAGGGAGATTTTCGAAACGACGATCAACTACAAAAAGTAATTGAATTCGACAAAAGTAACTCGATTCGCCTGGACGTAGCTATAGGGTTTTAGTTAGTTCAAATAATATTTATTCAATAAGTATGCTGGATGTTACAAGATTGAGCACCAAAAAAGTTACAGTTTATATAGTGGACATCAAGAATATAACACACATTAACAATTACCAGGGAGCGCGGTGGCTCAGTAGGTAGAGGTGCAGGATGCAAGTCGAGAGGTCCTCGGTTCGAACCCACCTGCGGCAACCGCGTTGTATCCTTGGGCAAGACACTTCATCTCCATTGCCCACGTGGGGGGCACGATGACGCCGTGTACTAAGGCGTACTGCACGTCGATGGTACGCATGTCTTCAACCAAAATAACCCTGCCTGTGCTGCAGTGCGGAGTTACGAAGTTGGGGAGCTGGCAGCTGCTCGTCGTTGCTCGGTGGTTCTCTCCGGGTACTCCGGCTTCCTCCACCCGTAAAGCTGTCACGGTCATGATTAGCCATTGTGCATAAATATGTGACCTTAAAACATCAATAAATAAATAACAAAATACCATATTGGTATGTAAATGCGTGGGGGGGGGGGGGGTCTGATAGAAAGCTAGGAGCTTAACTTCGTCATCTCTCAGGGTCATTCATACATTTATAAAAAAAGGTGGTATAACTTAATAGATGAACTCATATATCACCGACTGGAACCCATGGCCTGTGGTCAATCTTACCAGCCACGTGCCAAGGCGTAGCACCGCATCCATGCACAAAATGAGGGCTGCCGAGAGGCCTTAAGAATGTAGACCTGGGAGCAAATACCCGAGATATCATTAACATTTGATTTGACAGCATCGTACTCGACACAAGCACAGGCAACCGCGAGTGCTAGGACACGACACCCCGGCCAGTGGTAATTCTAGTCGTAGAAAGATAAGCATATGGAATCAAACTACCAGGCGGCGATACATGATATTGTTTAAAGCTTGCATGTGAATTGAGGAAAAGGTGAAAAGATAGTACAAAGAAGAGGAGCAATGGAAAACAGGGGATGCCAGCTTAAAAGCACAATACATTGCCTTCACATTCACGACACTGATAAGAAATCAGCAGAAGTACCGTTAGTTAGAAGTGAGAAGGAAGCAGCCTTGGTGATGATCCATGTCAGGAAAACGGAAACGAGAGTAGGATTATAGGTATGGAGGTAAATTCGCCAAATAGTAGTAATCGTACCTGGTAATGTTATCATCCGCTGTCAATGGAAACGCCCACTTGAGAAAATGAAGTCATGCACCACTTCAAAAATAAGACGGTTTTCCTGACAATTCAAGAATTCAGATCAAAAAAAGAAGTATCGATACGTTTATAGTAAATGGGAGAAGGCTGATAGTAATATTACAGACATTTGAGAACATTGGACAATGTAGGAAAAATGCGCTGGTGTCTCGCACATCCCGCACTGACAGGAGGGGGTAGGTGACAGCTGATTGTTGTATAAATGAGAATAAAGGTTACTACAACGCAACCTATAGGGTTTTCAATGGGGTGCGATCAGTTAGATTTTTAAATGAAGTTGTGGTCCCATAACTAGATGCCGTAGGCATGTCCCGAGGGCCATAGCCACGTGTTTGAGGAGAGTTCGAGTGGGGGTGAGTAGTATGTCATGTACCCGGACTGGCCATGAAGCTAAGTTCCACCATATACTCATATGAGGATCTACCCAACAGATGTGTCGTACGAGGTCTAATTTACTATCCCTCATTTTGATTTTTCTTTGTACTTCGATGCAAAGTTAAAAAAATAACAACACTAAATATATATTTAAATTTCTTTTATTCAACAACAAAAATACATCTTTTTATGGTATGTAGATTGTTAGATATTCATAAACAGTCTTTCTGCAGATTGGACATCTTCTCAGTGGTTTACAGCAGTCTTTGCACAGGCACAAATGGTTACATGGTCGCGGAGCGACATTGGCTTCAGCTAATAAACACACACTACATTTTGTCCTCCGTGAATCCTCTTCTTCTTGAAATGATGTGTCCATTTCTTCTTCTTCTTTGATGGCCATTTCTTCTTCTTTTTCAACGTCCATGAATTCAGGTGGTAAATTATGAATGTAATAACAGTCTGGAGAATATTTTCTGTGTTCTTCTATAACATCATCTTCTGTTTCCCAGAAACGAACAATAATACCACAATGAAAACATTGAGTTCTGTCTCCTGTCCCCAAATAAAAGAATCCAGCTTTTGTCAGTTCATTCGGGGTTTTCACACTTTCACTTTGTAACATGAATTGAAATGTCTTGAGACGATTTTCCTCCAATGCATACTTGATGCGTTTTGGTGGTCTTTGTTCTGTTGTCTTTCTTATTTTTTCTTCTCCACGTAATAACTGCTCCAGTACTGGTGGCGGAACATCACGAAAAGACGTTTTGAATGAAACGCTCATTCTCTGTTACAAAGTCTCTTGGATTTCTTGTTTCTTGGTTTCTTGATTGATAATCATTCAGTGCCATCCTGATCAAACATGGAATAGTGAACATTCTTCAATCCTTTTTATCTTCATTCTTCTTTGGTTTCTTTCTCTTTTTGGTTTGGGTTCTCCTATTTCAAGACTTCTCTTCTTTGCAATATCCACTGCTTTGGTCACTTGTTCCCAATCTCTGGTGGTAAACTGGAACCCAACGTCGTTCTTGAACAGTTGAATCTGTAAATCGTTGTTAAGTTTGAAGACGGTCACATTAGTAGACATCCTTCTTCTTTGGCTGTCGAAACACAAATGAGCTGAACACCAAGTGCACCAGTTTTTTTTATAGTTTTCCTTCAATGCAGCGACATCTAGTGGCTGGTTTCCTCTATGACGTCATTCACCAACACATCATTATCCATTAGATCAGTGGTAAACATGTTGGATATGGTTTCCATCGGTACAGCGCGACAGCGATGTTTCAAGTAAAACAGACAGTATTGTCCACACACTGGTAATGGTCCTTGAAGGCGTTTTGTATTATACTTCCAATATCTGGAATTCTTCTTCAGGAAATTCTCGAATGGTCTGTGTTGTGGTGGTAATCCATAGGAATCAAAGTATTCTGCGTTGTGGTGACTCACAAGGAGAGCCACCCAATGTTCTCCTTTTCTGTGGTCTGGATCCGTGTTGGCTATCAAAGCCACTGGTCTGTGATCTGGTAATTTTCTTGGTAATTTGTTTCTTGAAAATACACCCAAACATATTCTCTTCAAACAACTATCTGATCGAAGTGCACTCTCTAACTGCAACGTGTTCATGTTGAGTAATCGAAGATTACTTGTCTATTCTTATCCACTTCTATGATGTTCTGGAATTCTGCATACACCAGTACGTTGATTGTGGTTGGTAATGGGTTTTCGAAATGGACTTCTAGTCTCAAGTTTCCTCTCTTCACCAGATCGAAGTGTTGTCCATGTGATAGATCTGGAGTCAGGTCGAATACGAATAGGGTGTATCCATTTATGTACTCTTCTCGGCTGATGTGGTTTCCTTCATTCTCATACATTTGTCCAGTTCCTTGGAACAGAGTTGCATAACATCTCGCCACTTCTTGTTATTCGAATCTAGGTTGTAATGGTTTGGCTGGAATCTGCTGCCCATCCACGTACAATGTCAAGTAATTGATTTTGTAGTTCTTGAAATTATATGGATTCTTTGAAAAGTTTCCATTGAAAGCATCGTTGTCTACACATCCCACTACGATGCGTTTAGGTAGTTGGCCTAAAAATAAGTTTTCTTGTGTAATGCTCAGATTTCCTTTCGGCACTGAAAACACCTTGGTTTCCACACGGTCGATAGGATATTTTGCAGTTGCTTTTGTTAGTGCTTTCTCGTGAGCCATTCTCACGAATGATTGGAGTCTCTCTTTGCGTACAAACATGGATACATCTAGAATTTTGATCTTGTATGTATCGGTATCGGCCATCAATGCGAAAGCATCTTTGGCTCTATTCATTTTAACATGAACATTAACTCCATTCAGCAAGTAACGAGTTTGGAAAAACATGTCCAAATGTAATCTTCCAGTCATGTCCACGATTTTACTTTTCTCTATAAATTTCTTTCGAAGAAGAAATCCCTTGTTATCATCTGTCAAATCTTCTATGTGTCCGGCCGTATCCTTGTACCATAATGCATTAGTCAGTTGTGACTTTTTGGCAGCTGATCCATAACTCAACAAAGTTTCTATGAAAGCTCTGTTGTGATAAGTGTTGTTGGAAGGAGATACCAGTTTTTCATTCAAGCTGATATCGATTTGATTAAATAAGGAATGCATCCATAAATTGACTGGGCCCACTTTGGCATCGGGTGCAATTCATGCCCCATTGGAATCTACAACCGTTGCTTTAACAACCAAGTATGTCTGTGCCAAATTCACATAATCATCTCCTAATCCTGCAATGTGGAATTCTATTGGACCACTTTTTCCTATAGTCGCCAAAGGCCTGTGTTCTACCCATTGCCCATGTTCCACACTAGCCTGTGTTGGTGGTATGGAAAACAAGTCGAGTTCACTGTTGACACACTCACAAGATTTTTCATTAATGAGAAACATCATGCACCGAGATGGTCTTGGGTCTGAAGAGTTCTCCTTCTTTTTGTCGATTTGCTAGTTTTGCGTGGTGCGGGCCTTTTTATACTTTTCCTGCCGGGTGGTTTTGAACCACCAACCACTTCATTCAAAGCTCCTGCACCAGCCTCTTTGACTCTTTTGATTGCTGCCTTTTTTACATTTTTCCCTTCAATGACATCTTCGGCAAAGGCTGCTCCTTTTCTCACGAGTTGTTTCCCCACGGTCCTGGCTGTAGTTTTCAATAATAAGGTAGCACCATATTCTTCAGTCCTCCCAATATACTTCCCAAACCATATCCTCTCTGTATTTGAGCTCCAGAAAAAGCCGGTAGACCGTTCCCAGCTTGTTTCGTGTAATATTCTTCGTATAATTTAGACTTACAACAATAAGTCATGTTTATGTGAAATGAAGAGATCTACGATTTCTGAAATGAAGTGTCACTGTCACTTTCCCGAACTCGAATGGTACTATGGCTCCTGTGTCACCCCTTATATGCACCTGGACGGTACTGAATTTTTTTCGTTCTACTGGTACATAATACACATTCTCAAATGTTTTAGAGATGATATCCCCATATTTCCCACGCACGGGTACGATACGAAGAAGTGGTATTCTTGTATCTCCTACGACTTGGTCACGAACCAAGTCACAGTATGCATAGAGTGAATAAAATCCTTGGTTGACATCGGCAACTCTGGAAGAATTGTAAGTTCCTGATTTAAAAACACACTCATTCAATCCCAAAATATTTTGAAGAGTAGGGCTCAATGTGACCACGACTCCATCACGTACCGTGATACGAACTTTACCAGTCACTTCATCCAGTTCAAAAGCTACCTTATCGTGACGAGGCAAGAGTAATTCTTTAACACCATTGATAGCTCGTATCACATCAATGGGATCCGAATAACGACCTTCCTTGAGAGTAAGTCGGTAATTCTTTTTCGAAGACCAGAACACTGTAACGAAAGCTTCTTCTCCACGAATATTGAACCAAGTATTTGGATACTGAATCTCTGCCAGACCTACTTCCCATTCTCCCGTGAGATTCACTGGTTGTGATAACTGAGTGGTGTACGTAGTCAACGTGTTTTCTGGAAACACGTTCATAGAACTATTACTTGGTGGAGTCAAATAAAACATTACTTTTTCTTAATGGTTGGATTTGGTAACAAATATCCTATGCTACTACTCAAGAGAGCAGTCCACAACTTGCTGTCTGTGTTTTCGAGAGTGAGATTAACGACACTGGTAATGATGATGATATACAAAATGATTATTTGTGAAAAATAAGTGATCTCGCTCCTTGGAATTCTTTTACCAAACAGAGGCCAAGAACCGTTCGATCCTTCTTCCATTTTGAAGAAACTTCAGAGGTTCACTTCCTTTTATAGGTGAGCTAACTCTGTTTGATCCACGAATTGAACGAAGTTGGGTATCCCAACCACTTTAGGAACAATTCCCTTTTCTTACCTCGACCACGTTTCTTGAGTACGTGTTCGATTTTGTAAATAGTTTTATGTGAAACTCGCTGAAGCTCTTCAGTGTAGAATGACCCTTTCAATATTTCTCCATTATCATCTTGTAAGATGTATGTGACTGGATGTCCTTTCTTGATGGCTACTACTGTGAATAACTCTTCGGTCCAGTTGGGCAAATAACCTTTCTCAAAAGTTTTCTTAACTTTATTGATTCGCACTCTGTCTCCTACTTTGTACTTTGGTGTCTTGTGTTTTATGGGTTGCCCATACAACCTTTGCCAAACCTCTTCTTGATTTTCAATGTTCACGGCAATGGCCATACCTATACTGCGATGATGAGAATGATTATATGATTTCAAGTTTTGAAGTGGAAAAGTTAGTGTATTGTTCTTGGTAAAATATTTCCACATTTTTGTTTTCAAAGTTCTATTGAATCTTTCTACTATGGAACATTTTGTTTCCACATTTTGTGTAGTGAAAAAGTCGACTTTGTGATCTTTGAGAAAATTCTGAAATTTTCTGTTTAGAAATTCTTTGCCTTGATCAGTTTGTAATTTTTCTGGTTTACGACCTTGTTTGACAATTTTACTAAAAGCTTTCACGATGGAATCACCAAGTTTGTTTTGTAATGGCATCACCCAAGCATATTTACTAAATACATCTATACATGTCAACAAACATTTTATGTTTTTGTTGAATTTACTTATGTTTGAAACATCTACCAAGTCAGCTTGCCATTGTGCATCTATACCACTAACTATTACTTTTCTTCTAGGAAATGTACGACGAACAGGTTTGTGAAGAGTGTATGTGTCTTGAGTCTCTAACCATTTTACAACTTGTTTAGTTTTTTTCTTGGACGCTCTACGAAGAGCGTCTACACCACCAAAACTACCAGGCACTTCACAATCATAGTACAATGCTTCCATGATTGCCTTGTTCAAGTGTCAACTCTATTTATACCTTTTTTCGGTCCACTTTGGCGTTTCTGTTTTCTTTGGTTGTTTTGGTTCCGACTTTATCGGTGCCTGTTTCATAACATCCCAACGTTCTTTATGACTAATTAATTCTTGGGGTATGTTACTATCTCTCAAAGCTTCGGCCAACATTTCACATCCCTTTGGTTGGAAAGATTTTCGTCTTCTAAGTAAATCGTTTAGAAGATCTGTTACATTCGACCCTACCACTGTTTGATCTTTGTAGACTAATTCACCCTTCTCATTCCAAGATGTATCTGGGTCACTTCTAATACGATTCAACAAAAACTTTCCCTTTCTCTTCAGTGTCATAGGTACAGAATCGAGAATGTCTTCGTCTTTATTATCTTTCTCGAATTCGACTTTAATTGGTCGAGGAGCCGTTACCTTTTGTTGAAATGTCAAGTATCTTTGTAAAATTTGATTATATTGAGTCATCTTTTCATCAGCCGAAAGAAAAGGGGCATCGAGAATATCTCTCATTTCTCTATCCAGTGATGAAACAGTCAGTTCATTCGGTTGTCTTGGAGTCTCTTGTAGACGTTCCAATAACCTTCGTTCTACCAAAGCCATCTTCTTTGCATATTCCATCATCCAAATATACCTTTAACAGCACCCATTGGTACAGGAGGTAGCAATGTCCCCAAGAATCCACCTTTCTGCAAGATTTGTCTCCTCTTTGTGTCAGAGGTACCTTTGTTTGCCACTGCCCTCACTAGTTGTTTCTGACGAACGAGTTTGGTTCTCTGAGCTTTGGTCAGAGGTACTGCTCCCTTCAGTATATTCGAGGCACAGTCACACAAACAAGTTATCAATTCTTTGTCTGCATGTTTTAGTATGGATTTGACGAGTGCGGGTTTCGATTTAATAAGAACCCTGAGAAGAGCGATGTTGCGCTTGAGACGGTCAGACATGCTTCTGACTCGAGTCAGACTTGTTGCTCCCCTTTTATACTTTTCGGAGGTCCACATATTGGGTTTCCCCAGGAAAAATTTGACTTCTTAATCTCATGTGTTCAGGAGTATCTTGTTTGAGATCTATTAAAAGGTAACCATATGGTGTCGAAGTGGCATCTTCAAAAACTTCTCTCAGAAACTTGGAATGACCAGGATACATCTATGCTGCCAAGTGTGAGATATGAGAACGATCCCTAGGATTTTTAAACAAGATCATGTAATGACTATTGAGAGCTACAGTCCTATGGACTTTATTTTTATCGAATAAATTTTGAACAATGTAGATCACACTAATGTTACGGTGATGACTACCTTTAGTAAATAATCTAGACACTTGAACATCTGCATCGAGCATCAGATCATCCAATATGACTAAACTATCAGATTTTAATTCCTGAGGGAGACCCTCTACGAATTCTACTTGGGGTAAAGTATTGTATAATGGTAGCCATTCACTACAACACCAAATGATGTGACTTGGGACAGGTGATATAATATTTTGAATGTTTTGAATAACCCGATTTACAAAGGATGATTTACCACTACCCGTGGGACCACACAATAAACAAGTGAATGGATGCTTCCAACGAGGATCCATCTTTGTTGTTCTATGTGGGTACTACTTCCCTTTTATACCTTTTAGGGAGGTGGCCCCCACTGAACGTGGTGACTACTCCCCCTTTTATACCTTTTGGAGAGGTGGTCAATATGACCCGTCATCCAAAAAATATTTAAAATTGGTGGCCCTCTGACTTACTGGCTGGGGACAGTTTAAGTTTGTTTGATATTTGTCAAGAAGATAAACAGCAAATAACTTAAGCGTCATTACCACCTTTTTTTCTTGTTTCTTGATTTTATACTTTTTTTCTTCTTTTTTTTCTTTTTTTTTATAAAAATCATCTATTTACAACATCTATTTACATCTTCAATTAGAATCCAATTGTAACAGGTTTCTTGATGGTCATAAATTCAATCACCAAATCCATAATACAACGTCTCTGTTCATTTGTGAGAGGTTTCTCGAACATATCTTCATATTCTTTCTGTACTGGTGGTGGATTCATTCCAGAAGTATTATGGTGCCACAGTAGATGAACATCATTCTTGTTAACTCTTTCAAGTGCGTCACTAAAACATGTTATAATCTTCTCTTCTTCAGACATCATTAGGCATACATTATGCTGAATCTGACTTGGGTGATCGACTGTTCATCCATAGCATTTTTCTTTCACTACAGCGTCAATGTTCTCTTCGACATAATGAGCATATGCCAAGCAAAGTTCATGGTGCAAGCGAACTTACCTGAGTTCACTATCAATTTCATCAACGATCAATGGTCGTGGTTGGGTTATTCTCACTGTGATCTTCTTCTTCTTCTTCAAAGGTGGTTCTTGATTTGTTTTTTTTTTAAGTCTTCATAGTTAGTAGGTTTAGTGTCTTCAGTTAAAGTTGTTTGTTGGGTTTTGATGGCTGCATCTACTTCTTCTATTTGGGATTGCAAGGCATTCCATTCATCTAAAGATAGAGCAATACCAGTCTTCGTAGGATCAGGTTTCTGGTCTTTTCCCTCAAAGTATCTTCTGAGATGAATCTTCAGTTCACCCTGGTACTGGGTGACGTTAGCATAAGTCTGCTTGGTGCCAATTCGGGACATCTTCTCTGGTCAATGGTTCGATCGTGAATGATGCCAAGTCCATGCTTTGCCTAATCTTATATATCTTTGACGGACGTGATTGAAAACATCACACCAGTTCAACAAATTTTGATTGAGTTTTTGATTCTTGGTTGGGGTTTGTGTTTGTTTCCTATAGGATTATAGGTTAAAGTTGGAAAATTTAGAAAATTAGTATAGAAAGTAATGGGAAAGAAACACAATGAGAATACAGAAATTTGATTGGTTGATTAACTTCGATCTGATTAGTCAGTTTGGCGATCAAACTGCAATCTTGATCCTTAAACTGTAGGATATGGCCCTCTGCATTTTATACTGGCTTGGGACAGGTCAAGCTACAAACCTCTGTCCAATGGAGATAAGTCAAATAGCTCGAGTGCATTCCCACCCCGTACAGTTCGTATCCTCTTTGAGGGAATTTTATTTTTGTTCATCAAAAAAGAAAACGAAAACAACATGTCCAACTTAGCAATTTAGTTTTTCTATCATAAAAATTCTCATTTCTTTTAAATATTCACAACAGAGAATGTCTTAGTAATGATGATGATGATGATTTATTCCTTTGGTTATACAATAGGGGTAGCCTAAAAGACACCAGGAATCAACTTTAAAAAAATGAAATGAAACTAAAAAGTAAAGAAGTATCATCTGGTTCCAATAGGTGTAACCTAAAAGATACCATGAATCAACATGTTTTTAAAAATAAATGGAACTAAAAAGTTTTGAATGAAACTAAGTTTTGAATGAAACTAAAAAGTAAAGAAGTATCATCTGGTTCCAATAGGTGTAACCTAAAAGATACCATGAATCAACATTTTTAAAAAAAAACGGAACTAAAATGTTTTGAATGAAACTAAATTTTGAATAAAGAAGTATCATCTGGTTCCAATAGGTGTAACCTAAAAGATACCATGAATCAACATTTTTAAAAAATAAATGGAACTAAAAAGTTTTGAATGAAACTAAGTTTTGAATGAAACTAAAAAGTAAAGAAGTATCCTCCACTTCCAATAGGGTTAGCCTAAAGTATACCAGGAACATGATGATGATGATGATGATGATGAAAAAACTCTCTGTATTGGAATAAATAAAAAAAATTGAAGAATCTTTACACCAGAAAAATGTATTGCCTTGTAGGACTTGCCATTTAGAATTTTTTTTTGAAGACTGCCATATAGGACTTTTTACTTAGAGAGAAAAAACTTGCCATATAGGACTTTATGAGGACTGCCATAAAGGACTTTAGAGAATGCCATAAAGGACTTTTTACTTAAAGAAAAAATTGCCATATAGGACTTTATGAGGACTGCCATAAAGGACTTTAGAGAATGTCATAAGGACTTTTTACTTTGAGAAAAACTTGCCATGTAGGACTTTATGAGGACTGCCAAAAGGACTTTAGAGAATGCCATGTAGGACTTTTTACTTTGAGAGAAAACTTGCCATATAGGACTTTATGAGGACTGCCATAAAGGACTTTAGAGAATGCCATAAAGGACTTTTTACTTTGAGAAAAAATTGTCATATAGGACTTTATGAGGACTGCCATAAAGGACTTTAGAGAATGCCATTTAGGACTTTTTACTTAGAGAAAAACTTGCCATAAAGGACTTTAGAGAATGCCATAAAGGACTTTAGAGAATGCCATGTACGACTTTATGAGGACTGCCATAAAGGACTTTAGAGAATGCCATAACGGACTTTGGATAATGCCATGTAGGAGTTTATGAGGACTGCCATAAAGGACTTTAGAGAATGCCATAAATTTGATAAGCCTAATATGATTGAGTAGACCACCTAAAAACATCATAATAGAATTGAAGCATCCGGAGTTTCGCACACTGGTAAACAAAGAATCCGATGTGAAGTGGCAGATCCAACTTGATGGTCTTCTTGTTGAGTTCGACTTCATATGTTTCATCTAATGGATTCAAGGCTCTGAAGGACATGTCATTTACAGCTTTGGTGACTTCTTCGTCGTCGCAATAGCACACACGTCGATGCTTCTCTTTGTTGGTGACGGTTTTGCCATATCCAGAATTTCCCAACAGCTTCATGGTGTCGGCAACTATTGACTTGTCAGGATCAACATCTCCTTGTCTTCTTGCTTCAGATACTTCATCTCCAAATGTTTCAAAACATCTTCTTGGTTTATATTGGATAACTTGATAGACGTGATCAACTTCAATACCATGCCGGAGGTACCACTGCAGTAAAGGGGTTGCAAACAACATTTTTTTCCGCTCCATAGCTTCCGATCAAACTTCTACGGGGTTTCTTCATGATTCCATTCTTCTCGGCAAAGGACTTCATGTGTTCACCAATATCATCTATGGAAATATCTGTATTCTTGAAGATAGGTGTCATCTCTTCAAAGTACTCTTTCAGGTGATCTGGTACATGTATATCACATTCGACCAAACCAAACAGTTCACCGGACTTCACTTTGTTCAGTATTTCTTCATCTGTCATAGCACCATCTATTTTGTCTGAAAAGTTCTCTTTCAGGAAGGCTTTGAGTGTGGCATCAGTCTTCCTCATCTCTCTCCACTCACACTCCCAGATTTCAATAAGTTTATAGCCCAAATTGGTGATGTACTTTGCATTGGTACGGGTGTCTTGTAGCAGTTCTTTCATCGGTTTATCTCTGACTTCATTATGGATGATAGGAAGGCCATTCTTATCTTTCATGCAGGTATGTCCGTGCCAGAAGCAGCCATGGAATTGGTATACAGTCTGTGTCTCTTTGCACCAACCATCAACAGGCAACTGTCGTCGACCAATCATTTTTTCAGCTCCGTTAAACTGATGTCTGATGTGGATGTCATCTCTCATTGATAAAAACTCTAACCATGGTTCAGCCATTTTACCATACTGCATTGGATATTCTGGTTTAAACTGGTTTTCTTCACGACGTCTAATACTCCAACCCGTTGGCATCTCTTGCATTAGGCACCAAAGATATAATGCATTCGCATCAAAGCCTATAATACTTCCACATGGTTTTGCTTCTTTGCCATATTTTGTTTCTCTGATTCTGGTAACATCTTTCTCGTGGTATCGGCTGAAGATAATTGAAGGTCCACCAACGATATTATCTTTCACCAAGTGATGCAGGTCTTTGTTTGTCTGGTTAAATAATGTGAAGTAAGTGTCATCATTCATGGTCTGGAACAGGTATTTCAACGTGAGGCCCGGAACACTGATACCATCTTTAAACATGTCGATGTGGCGTTCTTGGTAGAAAGCAAACTGCTTGTCAACTGCTTCAAGGAATGGTTTTACATCTCGGTTATTATACCAGATCAGAAAATCACGGAAAGTTGTCATCTCCAGGTCGTTCCATACATGCTGGCAGTACTGGTATTCTTCTTTGGATATATTTTCTTTCTTGAGAGAACTGTAGAAGGCGTCATGGTCTGGTAGGTGGTCTTGATCCAATTTGTTCAAGCTGTCGATCCATTCATATGGTAAAAATTCCTTCGTCACGAAGCAGCCAAATGCTTTCAAAAACTTGTCATAGCTGAATCCTGGAGCGAGGTAGTTGCAAATATCAACAAACTTTAAAGATTCTGTCGAGACGCACATGTAGTTATTCGATTTCTTCACTGCAAACTTGAGTGGATTCTGTCTCTTCAGGTATGTCATCAGTTCACGCTTGACTACATTCATATCATATTTTCCAGAGTTGAATCCGATGACGGGCATCTCTTGCAGGTAGTCTTGAAATTTCTTCTCCAATTTTTGTAAAGGGTGCATCTTGGATGTATCTTCTCCAGTAGCTCCGGCTTCCGCTTCCAGCGTTTCATCAATTTTCTGTCTGAGTTTAAACAAGGTCCAAGCATGATAGGTCTGCATCAGTTGGTGGCAATGAGATGAAATAGCTGTGAGGTATGTCATCATTTCTTCAACAAGTTCTTGAGAATTTCCATTTGTAATAAAACATTTCGGTTCTTGGTATTCTGGAACATTACTACATATGCTAACACTCAATGGTCGGTGTTCTGCTTCCCATATCAGTTTATCACTGTCAGCAGGTAGACTGGATTTGACAAAGTAACTTTCAAAATCAAACGTTGCACGGTATGGATAAAACTTCTCTACAGATACTTCTATACCTTCATCTTCTAACAGATCAAATATGGACTGGGATGGATGGTATACACCGCCAACATACTGGTAATTTACTTCATCTGTACAGGTTTTCTCGTGACGATTTAATTTCTTGACAGTGTGCCATAATTTGCCGCATTTGCGGCATTCAAAGGATTTGCAGTATTGGTCTATATCGATGATGTAGCTAAAATGATTCTTGTAAACGTTCACATACATGGTATCTTCATACTTTCTGTGAGATCTCTGTACTAATTTGGCAACAATTTGGTCATCATCATTCTTGACAAGTTCATATACTTGGATATTTACTTCAAAACATTTCTCCAAGTCAGGTAATTCAGCTAAAGTTACTCCACGGAATTCATTCTTTGGCTTCTCTGTATACTTGTTGTACATGGCATCTGTTGTATTGTTGAAGTTGTGTGCTGTGGAACCACTCCATAAAGCTAAACAGCGGAACAGGTTGTCTTCGTAGGTAAAATGGCGATTTCTATCTTTCACCAAAGCATTTACTGCTTTGTTCTGGAGAATGTAGTCAGGAAGATCTTCTGCCATTCCAATTGTGTGGTCTTTCAGCTTATTCACATAAAATGTGACGTTCGTAACTCTCTCCACAAACCATTTGGTGTTGGGTCGTTTTAATTTGGCCCATTCCAGGATATCTTCTTCCATGACATCATCAAGGAATTCTTGAAAGTCTTCTTGGCAGCATACAAGTTGTGGAACATCAAGTACCCGGGCGTTGTTTTGTGATGGATGGTAATACTTCAGTTCATTCGTTTCATTGTGTCGCAGGATAAAACCAAAACTCAGATTAATTTTAAATCTTAGCTGTTGTTTTAGAAATATGGTAGTCATCAATTCATCAGTCATCATCTTCAGGTTCACATCGTTGATCCGGTAGTTATATTGGTCCTGGACTCTTCTGTTCATCATGTGGCGAGTTCTAATAGAACTCCAGTTATCTTCGTACACGGTCAACATCTCATCGGTCTCTTCTTCGGACATCATATTCTTTTCAAACTCAACTGGGTCACCATCATAATGGGTGGTCGTCGTGGTCCGTGGTTGTTTAGGTGGTCCTCTCTTCGGTTCATCAGTCTTCCTTTTAGATGGTACAGGAACTGGTCGGTGGGCAACGCTCTTGTGTCGATTAAAATGGAGTAGTTGGTTAAACTCCTGGCCGCATTCCATACATGTATATGTCTCCAAACATTTCTTCAGATGGTCAAGGAGATACTCTTTCCTCGTAAAGGTCTTGTTGCAGTTGGTACAATCGTGGGTCTTCTTCTCTTCGGCGGCGTGCTGGGTGCGCACATGGCGATTCCGGTTCCGACGGTCCGTAAAGGCCTTTCCACACTCTTCACAGGCGTAGACATCAGTTCTGGTAACGGCAGTAGCAGCTTCAGACTCCATCTTCACAATTTTTTTGCAAAGGCAAAATTACTATAGAAAACTCTCTAGCGATGTGTTCAGTTCGAAGGATCGAAACAGAATGACGCGACGTTATTCTTCTCCGGAATTTATTTCTACGTGACGGACGTTTTTGAAAACGTCACGACGTCACAACGTTTTTTCATCGATATTTTCATTCTCGGTGGGCGTTTGTGTTTGTTTCCTATAGGATTATAGGTTAAAGTTGGGAAATTTAGAAAATTAGTATAGAAAGTAATGGGAAAGAAACACAATGGGAATCCAGAAATCTGATTGGTGGATTAACTTCGTTCTGATTGGTTAGTGTAAAAACATCTTGATCCTCATTAATTTTATTATTTAAAATCATGTAGTTAGGGGGGTCATTTAAAGAAATTGCTAAATATAGACCCTAACAATTAGTTAGGGGGTCAGTTGAGGATGTTACTAAAAATAGAGCGTAGGAATTTATAAAAATATAGTTCCAAGTAGAAGCAGAGGATTCTGAAAGAATTCGAAATAATACAACTTGACTGGTTTATTTGGGTAATTAAATGAGGATTCTGGGAAAATCCGAACCAGAAAATTACTCCACTTCAGTCGAATGCACCCCTTGTACCCCTTAGTACTATAGCACTACGTGCTAAACCGATAAAATGGGGAAATAAAGTCAATTTCGGCGATTTCGGGTGGATTTTGGTGATTTGGAGGGATTGTCAGGTTGTTTGTGGTAATTAGATTTGCTCTTCTACAATCGAACATACCCCCTGAACATACCCCGTCCCATTGCAGAAACATTGTGTAACATAGCAATCACGTGCTACCATAGAAACCAAGATGGCGGCCTCTAGTATACAAAATGGACGAAGGAAACACGTATCACCCTAAGAACACGCGCTGCGCATGCGCACTCACATCACGTATCACTATGGAGATGACGTCACAACATGGCCGCTCACACGGGTTACCATGACAACACAACATGGCGCCACAACGTCACGTGACATGACGTCACTTCCGGGGTCCTGCACCGGGGTCCTGCAACCTAGGCCCCTCCGGGTACATGACATACTACTGGGGTGTCTCCCTCTCGATGGCAGGTGGATCGGGGACCTCCCCCAGGGATAACTTTTAATTTTCGAACCTCTGAGATTGATTCCGATGCATCCCTCTGGCTCATATCTAGTCATTTTATCCACAAGAAAAATAGATTTCCGCAGGTCGGTCCATGTGTTTTCCCTTACACTGATCAGGCTGCAGTCAATTGGAAGGTGCAGCTATTGGCTGAATAGCTGTTAGTCTATCTATAGTTCTTGTTCAGCGTGGTCATTGTAAGGGAAACGGAACGATGATTCGGAAAACCGGCCCGGTCACAGATTCGAATCGGAATTTTGGAAAATTTTGTCATCTGAATCGAAAAGTCGGAGAATTTGACGGAAAACTGGAAAATCACTTTGGCTCTGACCGGGAAATAGCAAATTGAATTGATATTTTTGAGTTTCCAACTTTTGGAATCTCCACCACCGAATTTCCAACTTTCGAAATGTTAGACCTTACTTGGGGTGGGGGGGGGGGGACCCCTCCTCTAGCAACGTCCCAGGTACTACGTCAATGGAATGTGTGTTATTTCTATCGCTTGTCGTTTTTCATCATCCGCAGTTACGATTACGATTATGGGTTTCCATAGAAACTCGCAGATATGTCATATAGCAAACGGTTTGAAAACGTTTCACAGTTTCAGCGATGGGGATTAATTGTCTTTGTAAAGGACAAAGTCCAGTTATCACTAGTCAGGGTTGAACTGTTGACCTTACAGCTTGAAATTAAATGCTAACCTGCTGAGCCAATCTGTCATATCCGTGACTACTGCGAACGAAATGTTTTTTTTGCGCCTAAGGCTCGCAGGGGCGGTTTGGGGCAATCCCCTTTCGATCCTCGTGACTATTGGAATGTGAACCCAATTTATAATGTCACATGATAATACCAGAAAGTCGTGTAATTGGGTTTCATTAAATTACTCATACATTATCGGACGGTCGCATCTGAGATAGCTGGGGGAAAACTGAAGAAGTTCCGGCATGCATACATATGTTAGGTATGTTAGGGAAATTATCGCTCTGAATGTTTTTCGCTTTTCTCAAACCTGTAGCTCGTGTAACTTGTTCGTGATATTCATTTATATTTTTAAATAAAAGAAGGTTACATATATATACAATAGAAAATTGTTTTGTCTTGGGGTGCGTTTTTAGACGGGCATTCACACAATCTTTTATACCCCCCCCCCCCCTCCACCCACCCATTGACGCTTTCTCAATCTTCCCAACCATAATAGACCCCCTCCCCCCCACGTAATCCCTCACCAACTTATCTCTCATGTTGTCCCATTCTTGCATTAGTTTCTCAAGGAGTCGTATTCTGCTTGGAAAGAATTTGGCGCATTCTAAAATGAAGTACTCCGGGGACTCGGTTGATCCTAAATGATTCATCTGCTTTTACTTTTACAGTTTTAGCCGGTATGTCTACACAACGTGAATGGGGTAGACATTTGCAACATGCACACTGATTCATCTACAGTCTTAAATCAGTTGGGATAAAAATCAGCCCAAATCGACTCGGTTGAGTTAATATAAACCCAATAGGGTTCATATTCACTCAACCCAGTCCATTTGGGTTGATTTTTAACCCAAATGATTTTAGAATATACTATTGGTGGAAGCTGGTCTCATGTTTCTAGGTTTTTTTGTATCGTGGATTGGGAAAATATTTACATGAACTGACAGAAAAGTGTTTCCGACCGTTCGGGTCCCACCCCCACCCAATGCCTTGTATTATGCAGTTTTCCGCATCCCATCACCCGGGTGATGAAGAAAATTTCCGAAGCTAATAAACGCTCATCACGTTGAAAGGATTCCAATAATCGGTCAGCTTATACATCAGTCAGTGCGGTCTGCATTTTACTCGTCAGGAAGGTTATTAGGTCGTTTTGGTCTAATTCAGGCGTTACGGAATCCGAATATTTGACTCCCGCGTGTGTGGAAGCCATTAGACATCAAGGAGGCCGGAGGCATCCGAAGGCAAGCCGGCAAGGGGGAAGGTGAATCAAAAGAGGAACTCGACTCTGGGTATAAGTCAAGACCGGGAATTTACAACGTATCATAAATCTCAATCAATGGTATTGACATTATATATCGCCGCTTGAGTGGAACAATGTGTCATCTGCAATGCTAAAGCACTTACTATATTGGTGGAAAGACCTATCTGAACACAGGGGTTTTCCAAAGTCATAAATTCGATCACCTAATAATTTATCCTTCACACAATACGCCTGTTGACGACATTTGGACAAACATGTTTCGGGTACCTAATTATATTCTTGTTTTGTTTTTAATGAGCTCGTCCTAGTGAGAGTTCGTAAGCTCAATTTTGAGGCAAATATTTTTAAAATGTCAAATTTTGAACGTTGTGCTTTTTGAACAGGGAATTTTGCTAAGGCCGCTTAATCGTGTTTTGCAAGGTTAGGTTACTGAGAGTATTAAAGGAATGCCGAGAGGAATTTGCGTAAACGTTCCTGTTAACCTTTTACCCAACGCACACGAAATTAATATTTGGGTTTTTTTTGAGTATTTAAAAGAAATTGAAAAAAACACTATATCATGTGATTTCTCATTGGAACGAGCCCGAAGAGCTCATTCCAATGAATGATCACATGACATAGTTTTGTTGAATATTTTGAAAACTACTTTTGTTCAGTTGCTCAATTTGTACATTTCGCTGGCGAATGTGCGATTCGCTTGTAAAAGCGTTAAATGTCGATGGTCTAATAACGCAGACGATCGAAATTTAGTTCGCCTATTTTTTTGGAGATGAACTTCAGTCGAGTGTAATGATGGTTCCCCCATCTTGTACATGCCTGCTTAACCCTTTACCCAACGAATCGGCCGCATCCGCCCGCGTATTATTTATTTATTATTTATTGGTGTTTAAGGTCACATATTTCTGCACAATAGGCTAATCATGACCTCGACAGTTTTACGGGTGGAGGAAGCCGGAGTACCCAGAGATAACCACCGAGCAACGGCGAACAACTGTCAGCTCCCCAACATACTAACTCCACACAAGCAGGGTTAGCATTGGTTGAAGACAGTGCACCACCGACGTGCACTGCGCCTTAGTACACAACGTCACCGTGCCCCCACGTGGGCAGTGGGGGTGAAGTGTCTTGCCCAAGGACACAACGCGGTTGCCGCAGGTGGGATTCGAACCGAGGACCTCTCGGTTTGCAGCCTGCACCTCTACCTACTGAGCCACCGCGCCCCCATCCGCCCGCGTAATATGCAAATTCAGTAGTTGAAAAAATATCATTTATCAAACAATTTCAACAAAACCATATCATGTGACCCCTCGTTGGAACGAGCTCGACGAGCTCGTTCCAACGAGGGGTCACATGATATGGTTTTGTTGAAATGTTTTGAAAAATTTGAAAAAATTATATTTAAAATAATAAATTTTGATATCGTCTGCGTTGGGTAAAGGATTAACCACAACAAGTAGAGACATACCACTGACCCGAATTGCACATGATACGCCACACGAATGAGTCGGCATGGAGAAAACTTTCGTCGCATATGTCTGGTAAATAGTATACAAATATGCCTACATCTAATTTGTTGTCGAACGAAATAGGTCAATGTACAGGGCAGACTTAGTTTTCTATTCTCACTCACATATTTTAATCTGAAGTTCACTGTGATTCGCTGTTATTGGATATGGTATATGTGCAGTATGTCATGTTGGTAATAATATTATCATATGCAAACAGTTTCTTACAATAAGAAGAGCAGTATTTGACTTTCTGAACTGAGAGATTTTACGAACACAGTAGGTATAAAGTTTTATTAGTTAGAAAAAGTTTTTTCGAATTTTGTTAATAATAAAGTTATTAGCCTACCCCACTTATCATATCTATATTGTCGTCTTGGCGGCGTCTAAGGACCTAACATAGTTACAGGAGTTTTGTATGTGTCATTACCACTCGGTGATCACTTGATTCTCATTTTATTTTGCGCGTTTACAATGTTAGCCATCGGCAACCTATTGAAAACACAAATCCCCTGATCGATGAAATATTTTCCCATAGGCGACCATTATAACGTTCAGGCAAAAACAAAATATGATCGCATCACTTTAATTTTGGCATTCAAATATCTTTGTCAAGTATAACCTTTCAGACAACTTTTTCTGACCCCAAAACAGGAGGTCATGCAACTAATAAGAGAGAAAATTTGACAGCATTTTCTGGGAATTCCCTACAAAACATACCTAATGTAAATTGTATGTTTAGGTCCAAAAGTCATCAAATCACCCTCTTTTTCATCTGGAATATTCATCAATAATGCAAGATGTCAATAGAATACTTCAAACGTTTATTGAAACAATTTATTTTCCCAAGGCTGTTTATTTTTAGAGATTGCATCACTTCCGTGCAACATTTCAAGGCGGGTATTTCCAATTCAAACATTTAGTTCAGTGGTACCATGAGAGGATCCGAATTGTGGTTCTCAGGTAATTCCCCCATTAAAATTAAACCCCACCTTGCCCGCCTCAGCTCGCAGTGTCTTGCAAAATTAGTATGAAATAGGCAGACCTTAAAAGCTTCTCTTTTGGGATTGATTGCACAATAATTATTTAAATACAGCGTTTGTTCATTACAATTGTTGCAGCAAGTAATTCAAATATCATGCGGGCGGTATTTATATTTTTTGGAAAAAGGTGCATGAATATAACTGAACAAAAGTTTATTTGATATTTCTTTTTGTCCCTGTATCCCGATAAATTCTGTTTTTTGATTGGTCAGAATGCCTTGGACAAATAGCCATGGCAAAGGGTGCACCCAACATCCAAGGTATATGAAAGCGTGTAACATCCAGGGTATAAGCGCACATCGGGGGTATATGGTTTAAATCAAAGCTTTCCGCTTTTGCTCGCCTCGATATAAAAATCGAACCCAAAAACATGAAAATAGTCACAAATATCATCTGATTCACGACAATTCGATCATATTGTGATATTATAAATTAACTAGTCGATTAATTAAATCAAACAACTCGAGAAAAATGAAATAAGAGCAAATCTAATAACAAAACAGCCGATATGTTTACGAGTTTCCAAGGGAAAGGGATGTAACTCTCTCTGTTGTCTTTTGTGTTTGTAAAAACATAACAAATCTACACGCATTTGGTCCAACTGATTGCGGAGCTTGAGAAACGCGTCCTCAAATTTGTTTCCAATATGTTTCTGGTGTGTTTCAAACTGGACAAAAAAGTTATCTCCGCCATCCGTTAAACCGACATCCAGGTATTAAATCTCCATATTCCAAACATGTAGGCGGAGATAACTTATAATGACTTGGCTTTTTGCTAAATGTTTGCCAGGATTTGTTCACATATATTAGTCTTGTTACAATTTATGGGAGAGTGCTTATAGGCACTCTCCCATAAATGGTAACAGGGCTAATTTATACAGAAGGAATATATTCATTTCAAAGATAATATGAACCACATATGCATAATGAGAAACGTTTAAGTTGTGGTACCTATACTTGAGAATGGAGTCCAAACATGTGCTTTTATCAGTCAACTAATTAACGAACAGACAAAAATACAAATAAAAGCCTCCATTCCTCATTGATGTGAAATAAAAATAAATGCTTGAGAACGAAATGTATTTTTTATTTCGCCCTACAGTTTTGATATGTCTGCTTTCCAAAAGAAAACGAACGTATTATGTTGTGGGGCCGTCTACCCGTCAATCGGGTCATCAGTTGATTGTTTTGTATTCCGTCCATTATTGATATATTTGTTGTAGATTGGCGACACTTTCAACAGCTGGGTATATCAGGTTGCACAATTTTACGAGCGGGGGAAGTCGGAGTACCAGAAGCGAACCAATCCTTCCGTCGCCTTTAGTGTGCAACACAAGCTACTCGAGTTTTTAACAATATTGTCGCAAAATCATTTATTAATTATGATTATTCGTTGAAAACATCCCGTTGTTATAATGTAAGTGGATCTGTTGACTGCTCACTCTCCGGGAAATGTACAGGTTGTTCGACGGAGTCCGTATATGGCGAAACGTACAACTACGGATGCTTTTGCTGCACTCGGGAGATGTTCGAACTTTTCAGTTGAACAGGAATAGGAGCAAGCGCTACTGACTGATTGTCGAGGTATCCTTAGATCCAGAGAAACAACAATTTTGTCATGAAATTACGTTTGTAATGAGACACCACTCTTTCCTTGCTGCCGCGTGTGGCTCCCATAATTTTATGTCAGTTCGAAGGTTCGTCCCCTGGCCAGAATAGGGTCCTGCGAATCGGAAATGTGAATTCGAATCGATTCTCGAATCGAATAAAAGAACAGAGTCGCGAACCGATTCTGTCGAACTGAATCTTCCGAAAGATAACGTTTGTGACTTCTCCTTTTTATTGCTTTGCAGTGGATGGGTCGCACGTGTCGTTCAATGTTTACGAATGGACCGGATTGTAGCGGTTTCTTCAAAGAAAATTCACTCCCCCCCTACCTCTTCTCCCTCTCTCTCTCTCTTGTTCTGGGTATTGTCGGAAAATTTACATGTCGTCATTTGAGTGCAACAAGACGACACATGTAATCCTTTTGCATTTCAAATGCCGCCATTGTAGCACTCAAGAGGCGGTGTATTCCATTAGAAGGCGCTATGCGAGTCGCCGAGAAACTGTAAATTAATGGTCTGTTTCACAGACAAGCTTGCATCATGGACGCGAAGACTCTCCTTCAGGGATATTCCGTGTTTCCAACTTTATGTAATGCTAAATATCCTGCTAATATAGTTTGATCGTAGTTACGTTTGTATTGCTGCTCACCCCTTAAAAAACTATTGGGCCATTATCATCTTAATAGTTATAATTTTAGTAGTAAATTTTGTTTAAAAATCAACAAAGCCATGTCATTTTTCCACTCATTGGAACGAGCTCGTTCCATTGAGGGTTCATATGATATGTTTTTTAAAAAAAGATTTCGAAAAAATATATTATTTTACTGCTTAATTTGTACATTTCGTGGGTGGATGCGGCCGATTCGTTAGGTAAAGTCTTAGGAAGTGTTGTGATATCAAAAACTGACAGAAAATGTCCACCATATCACGACCCATTCGCGATCCGATCGACAGTCTCTGTCCACTTTTATAATCACAGCACTGTACCTTTAACTTCGATAGTTCTAGAGACGTTCTGGTATAAAACCACACCAAACGTTGCTTACAGTAATACCGTGACATTGTTACATGTTCCTCTTCGCGAGAGATGGACCAGTTTTGCTCTGAAAGGCGATACAAATCGTTGATGTTTCAGACAAACCAACAGAAAGACTTTGTGCTTGTACAATAAGATAAACAAATTACTGGTGCACTTATTGCAAGCCAAAAAAATCCCCACATAATGCTACTCTTGTTCAAACGTTTTATCGCATTTTGGCATATTTATATTACATTTATTTATATTTTTATTTGCTTCTCCCGATTCTAAAAATCTTATAGGTCCCTTACGTAACAATTTGCGTGCACATAATAAATCACAACATGGAATCACGTCTGGGGAGTGAGAATCTTTCAAGTTTGGCGTTTTGTTTGACAAATCTACAGCATAATTCTAAAAAATAATTTAGACGAATGCACTATTGTATTAACGTACAGGGGATTGTTAATTCCTTGATTGCTGCTGGTGGATATTCCTGCCTAGGACAGGATTTCTCTTGTCACTGACAAAAGTATAATATGGGCACATTTTATCAAATTATCTCACTATAAATTATTCCTTGTGTTAATTTCACAGCAGCGATGACTATATTTGATGAAAATTATCTTGAACATATTCAGTTAAATTTCGAGGTTTCGTCTGTTTAGTGGTTTGGTAATATCCCAATACCGATTAATTGAAACTCATCTTATTTCATTGTACCGGGATGAATGAGCACTAGTTAAAGAATAGTGCAGGGCTTGGAGTTGACTACGCCCATATAGTGCCCAGTGAGGTGGTGTAGTTCCCGCCGTGAAACGGAGGGAACTACACCACCTCACTGGGCACTATATGGGCGTAGTCAACGACAAGACATGCACTAATCCTTATATTATATCGAACACCCATCAAGAAAAACATCTGTCCAATTTGTTAATCTATTACCAAGGTAGCAGCCCTACCAACCAGCGTTATATAGAAAAAAATACCATGTAGTTTTCAAAAAACATTTTCTTCTTCCAAAACACGGCTTATTGATATGAGCAGAAGACAAATTTTGAATCGGTCGGCAAGGGTAAACAAAACATTTCCACCAAACGGAACTGTGTATTCTAGAATCGCGCAACTCGCGAATGAAAGCTAACATTTTCGAAATTTGACAACGCAGTTTGATAATTTCCACACATTTGTCACACATATACATTAGCGTACTGGGTCAGTACGGGATACAAAACTCCGAAGATTCAAATGAATTCCATTATTTATTCATTTACTGCCCAAAACATACAATTATTGTATAGCGAAATAATATGAGCAGCGAAACAAACGATTTTTCATATCCGGACGCGTTCTCATGAACCAGGTATGGATCATTCTCTTCGAAATGAGATATGGATAGTCTTCTCAAAGAGTAAAATGAACGCCTCGGAAAATGTGACTTCAACAATGGAAACGCGATACATTTTTCCACAATGATTTCTTTCCGGGTCGTTTTGTGGATGTTGTGCCTCAGTGAATCGATATTTAAATTTAGCCTGATTTGTTTCATTCGCTCAGTATGAAAAGAAAGCTGAAACAATAGTGTGCTAAAAATAGAAAACGTGTAGTGCCTGGTTGTACTGTCCGGTCAGTTCTGTGGATGCAAACTACACGAAATAGGGGTGCAGCATTCGTCCAACCAGGAGCCTAGAAGGTCACGTGAGATATAATATTACATGCTAGTCGTCTTTCTGGACTCCGCCGACCACTCAGAATCTAGTTCCATGATGAATCTTCCAGTAAAAAGACGAATTTGACACAACCGGTACGTTAAAGCTCCTTGCTGAGAACTGGGTCGAAATCTACTTACGAACTTAATCCCGATCGCCGCCTGAGGGTACAGGTGCTCTATACACTTAGCGTACTGAAAATCGATGGTGCACATGTATTCACGCAATACTAACCCTGCCTAAGCGAAGTTGTTACGTTGAGGAGTCTGACAGTTACTCGTCGCTGCTCAGTGGTTCTCTCCGGGTATTCAGGCTTCTTCCACTCGTAAAACAAGAGCCGACCTGGCTGTCTAAAATGTTCTAAATCCCAATAAAAAATTTAAAATCTACTTGCAAATGACAGAATGTGATATTTTTGGTGGTAATACGGGCCACGTATGTGGAAGTGTTCAGCGGGAAGCATGGTAACGTTTCGGGGACGGGGGTACTATGATTTAAGACGATTCTTTAGAAGTCTTTCACACAATCATGTGAGAAGCAAGTTGAAGTTGAATGATTTACCTGTGGGCATAATTCACCAATTGAAAACGTAACGCGATTGAAGTGGGATACATCACGTGGGAGTTACATAAAACTTTAGCTCTCAAAGTGGGGTGCGGTGGCTCAGTTGGTGCAGGCTTCAAGCCGAGAGGTCCTCGGTTCGAATCCCACCTGCGGCAACCGCGTTGTGTCCTTGGGCACGACACTTCACCCCGATTGCCTACATGGGGGCACGATGACGCTGTGTACTGAGGCGTACTGCACGTCGATGGTGCGCATGTCTTCAACCAATCTAACCCTGTCTGTGCTGCGGTGCAGAGTTCAGAGTTACGATGTTGGAGAGCTGACAGCTGCTCGTCGTTGCTCGGTGGTTCTCTCCGGGTACTCCGGCTTCCTCCACCCGTAAAACTGTCACGGTCACGGTTAGCCATTGTGCATAAGTATGTGACCTTAAACACCAGTAAATAAATAAAGTAAATAGCTCTCAAAGTGACGCGAGAATGTTTGAAATAAGAAAGGAATGTTAGATACAAATTCACCAACCGTTTGTTTTATCCTGCTAAATATTTTAGAAGTGGAAAATGTTGAAATGTATTCAATCCTGGATTTTCTTTTAGCTCATCTTGACAAAGTCAAGCTGAGCTAATCTCATCGCTCTCCGTCCGTCGTCCGTACGTACGTACGCCCGTCCGTCCGTCCATCCGTCCGTTAACACCATGTTTTGGTCTTCTCCTCCAAAATCACTGGGCCAATTCAAGTGAAAGTTTGTGGGAGTGATGGTCATTGCAATTTTGTTCAACTCAACATGCCCAGCCCCATAGGGCGGGAGTGGGGGAAAATGCTCCAAAGTATTTTTAAAATCTTCTTCTCATGAAGCAGTGAGTACAATGACTTGATATTTGTTATGGTGCCTCCTTTTGAGGTGTCGAATCAAATTTGTTCAAAGGAAGATCGTGAAGCAATATTTGGTTTTGTAATGGCAGAGATAAGATTTTTGGCCCCGCCCAAAATTTCCATTTTCTGAACCAATGGTCTGGTTTAAACCAAATTTCGTATGTGGTATTATTGGGTCATAAGTACTTCACTCTTACAAAAAAAAAATCCCGCATCCCTATGGGAACCCTGGGAGCTAAAAATAGAAATATTTTCAAACGCCCAAATTTCCCAAACCACATGGAACAGAGAGCTGTTAATTGGTATGAAGCATCCTTAGGACCAGTAGAAATGTATGGTAAAAAAATTGCCATCGGTATGCTAGGGTGTTCTGTAATAGGCATCGAATAAATGCTGAGTCAGCATATTTGTAAAAATATAAAAAAAATCTTTTCTCCCTAACCAATCATCAGAATCGTTTGATATTCGGTATACAGCATTCATAGAGGGGTCAGATACAAGTTTGTTAAAATAAAGCCCATTGGTTCATATTTGGGCTCAATACAGGAGCCCAAATTTTTAACTAAGGGTAATATGGGGAATATTCTTTAAAAATCTTCTTCTTCAGAACCACCAGTCAGAATCTTTTAATGTTTGGTATACATCATTGCTATGAGGGTCAGAATCAAGATTGTTCAAACCAAGTCCCTAGGTTAATATTTGGGCTTCCTACGGAAGCCCAAATTTTAACTTTATTCGATGTGGGGGCTAATTTTTAAAAATCTTCTTCAGATCCACCGGTCAAAATGCTTTCATATTTGGTATGCAACATCTCTAGGGGGTCATATTCAAGTTTGTTCAAATAGGATCCCTAGGTATATATTTGGGCTCGGTATGGTAGCCCAAATTTTTACTTAGTGCGATATGAGGAAATTTCTTTAAAAATCTTCTTCTTCAGATCCACCAGACGGAATGCTTTCATATTTGGTATACAACATCTCGGAGTTTGGGGGCGGGTGCAGATTCAAGTTTGTTCAATTCGAGTGCCCGAGTTAATATTTTAGCTCCATATGGAAACCTGAAATTTAACTTAATACAATATGAGGGAATTTCTTCAAAAATATTCTTCAGATCCACTAGTCAGACTGTCAGAATGCTTTCATATTTGGTATACAACATCTCTAGGGGGTCAGATTCAACTTTGTTCAAATCGAGAGCCTGTGTTAATATTTGGACTCCCTTTGGGAGCCAAACTTGGTCATGTTGCTGAAGAATTAAAAAAAATTGTATTCAGTACCCTCTAGAGGTGTGTAACTAAGATTAATCGACATAGGTTGTATCAAGGGGCTTTATTGGGGAGCTCCACATTTTACATTATGATCAACTGAAGAAAAAGCATGATGCCCGGATTATTTTTGTCACTGCTGAGGGACTCAAGGATTGACAATGTATCCTATGGATTGCTTTAGATAGGCTCATTCTTGGACGCTGTTTATATTGTGTTCTGTTCAAGATGTGCGCTTCAAGCCCCGTGGGACCTCTTGTTTTTTGTATCTGATCACAAGGTAGAGAACTGAGTCTGCACTTACTCTGGCAGCAGAGTGCTGAGTTTACTGTTCCTGTACAGAAGGGGGGGGGGGGGGGGGGCACAAATCGCGACCACGGTTCTGTTTGGTTGGAACTTATTAAAGGCTCCTTCTTTTCCGAAATGCCATTCTCCCTAAAGATGCCTGAAGATGAAAAACAGCAATATAATTTATAAAATCGAATTGGCTCCACCTCCTCCCGCCAATAATTTTCCAGTCGTGTCATTTTCGTCAGGATTGGCGTCTATGATATCAAGTCTCTCTTGCTAGTAATCATGTAGTTGGGGGCGCGATATTGTCGCGGTAACCGGTTCTCGTCAGATCACCGAAGTTAAGCAGCGTCGAGCGCGGACAGTCGTTAGATGGGTCACCATTTCAGCGACTGATTCGTGCAACCGCATTGTGTCCTTGGGCAAGGCACTTAACACCGAGTGCCTACATGGGAGCACGATGACGTTGTGTACTAAGGCGTACTGCAAGTCTAACCCCTCCTCTGCCGCGGTGCAGAGTTCAGAAATACGATGTTGGAGAGCTGACAGCTTCTCGTCGTTGCTCGGTGGTTTTCTCCGGGTACTCCGGCTTCCTCAACCTGTAAAACTATCACCGACATGATATGACCCTGGCTGTTAATGTGTCGTTAAACCCTAATAAAAAAATTTAAAAAAAAGATCATGTAGTTTCTTAAAAGACTTGATGATTTAATACATGATGTTGTGTCAACCACACATCCGGTCTTACAAATGGAGGCCTATAGTTCCCGCCTCGGGCTGTTGGGGGGGGGGGGGGAGGGGGGTCCATAATGTCTGAATGAGGATTAACGTAGGGACAGAGGCAGTCTGGCCATATAGTTCCACGGAAAATTTCCCACCTACTGGGGTCTCCCCGGGGTCACAATATTGATGCAGCCCAACGCGTGTTGGTGCATGGAAGTTTGTGAAAATGACCAAAGGGCGAAGTGGATTTGTTCACATAGACGGCCGGTATATCGAGTTGCTCTCTACGTGGACTGCCATTGAAAGTCCACATAGAGACATTTCGATATACCAGCAGTCTAGTCTGCATTTGTCGCTCAGATGCAAGGAAACAGCGCCCTGACAGTTTCAAAAATCAAAATTCCTCCCTTTGGGCCGTACTATGGTTGTTCGATCGGTCAGTGGTAGGAGAGCGACGGAACGGGCCTCATTGCCTGGACCTAACCCCGAACCTAGGAACTGACGTCATAGTCACGTGACCCAGTGGCGCCATGTTGTGTTGTCGTGGTAAATCGTGCGAGCGGCCATCTTGTGACGGCATTCCCATAGTGATACGTAGTCCTAGTGCCCATGCGCAGCGCGTGTTGTTAGGGTGATACATGTTTCCGTCTTCCATTTTGTATACTGGGGGCCGCCATCTTGGTTTCTATGGTAGCACGTGGTTGCTATGTGACCGAAAACCTTCTTATAGGACAAGGGTATGTACGGATGGTGTGTTCGTTTGTACAGGAGTAATTTCCCGATTCGCAGAATTACCCAAATAAACCCGACAAGTTTACTATTTCGAATTCTTTCAGAATTCTCTGCCTCTGTCTATGCATACAATAGTTATCGTCTACCCAACCATGTTTCTTTGTCCTGGAGTATAATCCAGTAGAGTAGAAGAGTCTATCAACTGGAACAGTTTTGCTTATTGCTACTATATTTAGCTTATCTGGTCTGTTCTGGTTAGTTCTGACCCTATTCCGAGGACTCTTGCAGTTTCATTTTTCTAGGTCACTCAACCAGTTCACTTTATTGCAGGTAACTAACCAAGCAGATTGCTTCATCTCCAGTAATCTTTATGTAGAGTTATCTCCCCTTATTGCAACGAAGTCCTATACGATTCTCATCACCTCTATATCCAATGGCCACGTCCCATGGAATCCTTTTTTGTGAAACGTCTCTGGTTATGGAATCCCTTTTTAGTCGTATGAAGCCATGAGGTCTATGTGAAAAGCCCTCAATGAGGCCTAATTTACTCTCCCTCTTAACCTCATTTCGATTGAGGCCATGAGGGCCATGAAAAAATCCCTCAATGGGGTAGAATTTACTATCCTTTAGCCTCATTTCGGTATTTAAAAGCCATACCCCATGGAATCCCATTTTCGGAAAACACCTGTGGCCATGGAATGATTTTTTGTCGTATGGGGCCATTAGGGCCATGAGAAAGCCCTCAATGAGGCCTCATTTACTATCCCCCTTAGCCTCATTTCTTTTGAGGTCATGAGGGCCATGACAAATCTCTCAATGAGGTATAATTTACTATCCCTCTTAGCCTCATCTCGGTATTTAACAGCCATTTCCCCAGGCACCCCAATTTCGGCACCACTTTTTGGAAAACGTCTGACCTTCGGCACCCCCTTTTTAGTCGTATGAGGTCATGAGGGCCATGAGAAATTCCTCAATGAGGTCTATTCTGCTATCTCTCTTAACCTCATTTCTATTGAGGCCATGAGGGCCATGAAAAAAATCCCTCAATGAGGTATAATTTACTGTCTCTTTTAGCCTCATCTCGGTATTTAACAGCCATATCCCCAGGCACCCCAATTTCGGCACCCCTTTTTTGAAAACGTCTGGCCTTCGGCACCCCTTTTTAGTCGTATGAGGCCATGAGGGCCATGAAAAAATCCCCCAATGAGGTCTAATTTACCAGCCCTCTTAGCCTCATTTCGGTATTTAGGGATACCTATGATCCAGCTCCTATACAGATAGTCTTACCAACGGCTTCCATCTTATTTCCGAAGCTCCAAGACCACTACTTGTCTATGGTCTATCTCTCCTATCGGGGGCATGATGACGCTGTGTACTAAGGCGTACTGCACGTCGATGGTGCACCTGTCTTCAACCAATGCTAACCCTGCTTGTGTAGAGTTGGTATGTTGGGGAGTTGACAGTTGCTCGCCGTTGCTCGGTGATTCTCTCCTGGTACTCCGGCTTCCTGCACCCGTAAAACTGTCACGGTCATGGTTAGCCATTGTGCAGAAATGTGTGACCTTAAACACCAATAAATAAATAAATAAATAAATAAATAAATAAATAAATAAATAAATAAATAAATAAATAACTCTCCTATCGTTAGCTTCTACAGCAGTCTTGTGCCATTGCGGCCTTGTACCAGTACTATTGACTAAACTATTATAAATTAATATTGACGGGATCACTATTTGCTAGCAATACCTATCTCTGTGTCGACTATACCCTCGGTCAGATTGCTTCATTTCCCCTGTATACATATAAACGGGCTATATAAGGTATTCCGTAATTGAGATTCCCAGCCGATTCCACAAAGTTGGATTCCGTGTTTTTACATTTTAACACTCGAGGGAATTCCAATTATTATTGGAAGAACACGATAACAACCATCCACTAAACGACGAATGTACAAAAGTGAACGAAGGTCCAACACAACCAAGATCGATGTAAACAGAACATAACGAAGTAAAAACGATCGAACTGACCAAGCTCGAAGTGAACAGAACATGACAAAGTGAACAAAGTTTTGAACTATAACCCCTAAATATAACCCAATGTTAACCCTCTTGAACTGAACAAAAGTTTAAGTGATTGAACCCAACAAAGTTGTTTTGAACTAAATGTAATGCAGTGTTAACACATTTGGACTGTTTGAATGAATTATATCTAATATATAAATGCGAATGTCTGTATCTATATCTCTCTATCTATCTTTGTTGCATAAATATGTGACCTTAAACACCAATAAATAAATGAATAATCTATCTTTGTTCCGGGTGAACTCCTCCGTTTCTAGACCGATCGATCTCAAATTTTGTTCACGGGGGTAATTCGTCCCTGCGAGTAACATGGGATGGGGGCCGTGCCCGTGCGGGGTGACCTTGACCTTGAAATTGATGACATTGACCTTTTATTTCGAAAACGGCTGGGCCGATCGGGCTAAAATTCATATGTGCGGGTATGTTGACCCATCGATCATTTTGACTTTATCAGGGTGGTCGTGCGGGGTGACCTTGACCTTGAAATCGGTGACATGGACCTTTTATTTCGAAAACGGCTGGGCCGATCGGGCTAAAATTTCATATGTGCGGGTATATTGACCCATTGATCATTTTGACTTTATCGGGGTGCCCGTGCGGGGTGACCGTGACCTTGAAATTGGTGACCTTTACCATTTATTTCGAAAACGGCTGGGCCGATCAGGCTAAAATTTCATATCTGCGTGTATATTGACCCATCGATCATTTTGACTTTATCATGGTGCCCGTGCGGGGTGACCTTGGCCTTGAAATTGGTGACCTTTACCCTTTAGTTCGAAAACGGCTGGGCCGATCGGGCTAAAATTTCATATGTGCGGGTATATTGACCCATCGATCATTTTGACTTTATCGGGGTGCCCGTGCGAGGTGACCTTGACCTTGAAATTGCTGACCTTGACCTTTTAATTCGAAAACGGCTGGGCCGATTGGGCTGAAATTCCATATGTGCGGGTATATTGACCCATCGATCATTTTGACTTTATCGGGGTGCCCTTGTGGGGTGACCTTGACCTTGAAATTGGTGACCTTGACCGTCCATTTCGAAAACGGCTGATATAACCATCTTTTCCCGTGCAACGCCGGGTAACACCCGCTAGTCTAATATATAAATGCGAATGTATGTATCTATATCTCTCTCTATCTCTCTATCTATCTGTGTTCTGGGTGAAATCTCCAATGTTGTACACGGGGGTAATTCGTCCCTACGAGTAACATGGGATGGGTGCCGTGCCCGTGCGGGGTGACCTTGACCTTGAAATTGGTGACCTTGACCCTTTAGTTCAAAAACGGCTGGGCCGCTCGGGCTAAAATTTCATATGTGCGGGTATATTGACCATCGATCATTTTGACTTTATCGGGGTGCCCGTGCAGGGTGACCTTGACCTTGAAATTGTGACCTTGATCTTTTAATTCGAAAACGGCTGGGCCGATCGAAGTGAAATTTCATATGTACGGGTATATTGACCCATCGATCTTTTTGACTTTATCGGGATGGCCGTGCGGGGTGACTTTGACCTTGGTGACCTTGACCTTCTATTTCGAAAACGGCTGATATAACCATCTTCTCCCGTGCAATAATATAAATAGTATAATATACATAAATATTAACACCCTTGAACTGAACAACATTTAACTGTATACATTTTTAAACTACAGCCTTAATGATAATATAACGAAGGTGATCTGAATTAAAGTTTTGAACAACAACCCATTGAACTGAATTCTTCCAATAGGGAAGGGGAATACCTTCGAGTTTTAAAATGTTAAAACACGGAATCCAACTGTACGGAATCTTAATTACGGAATGCCTTATATAGCCCGTTTATATGTATAATGGGGAAATGAAGCAATCTGACCGAGGGTACAGCCGACACAGAGGTAGGTATAGCTAGCATGTAGCGATACAAGTCAATATTAATGGATGATAGCTTAGTCCATTGTACTGGTACAAGACCGTAACGGCACAAGGCTGCTGTAGAAGCTAATGATAGGACAGATAGACCATAGACAAGTAGTGGCCTTGGAGCTTTGGAGATAAGATGGAAGCCGTTGGTAAGACTACCTGTATAGGAGCTGTATAGGAGCTGGATCATAGGTATCCTTAAATATCGAAATGCGGCTAAGAGGGCTGGTAAATTAGACCTTATTGAGAGATTTTTTCATGGCCCCCATGGCTTTAACAGACATGAGGCTAAGAGGGATAGTAGAATAAACCTCATTGAGGGATTTCTAATGACCCTCATGGCCTCATACGACTAAATGGAGATGCCGAAGGCCAGACGTTTTCCAAAAAGGGGTACCGAAATTGGGGTGCCTGGGGATATGGCTGTTAAATACCGAGATGAGGCTAAAAGGGATAGTAAATTATACCTCATTGAGGAATTTTTTTCATGGCCCTCATGGCCTCAATAGAAATGAGGTTAAGAGGGATAGTAGACTAGATCTCATTGAGGGATTTCTCATGGCCCTCATGGCCTCATACGATTAAAAGGGGGTGCCGAAGGCCAGACGTTTTCCAAAAAGGGATGCCGAAATTGGAAGGCCTGGGCATATGGCTGTTAAATACCGAGATGAGGCTAAGAGGGATAGTAAATTATACCTCACTGAGGGATTTTTTCATGGCCTTCATGACCTCAAAAGACGACAAAAAAGGGATTCCATAGCCACAGGCGTTTACCAAAAATGGGATTCCATGGGATATGGCTGTTAAATACCGAGATGAGGCTAAGAGGGATAGTAAATTCTACTTTTCATGGCCATCGTGGCCTCAATCGAAATGGGTTTAAGAGGGATAGTAAATTAGGCCTCATTGAGGGCTTTTCTCATAACCTCATGGCCTCATACGACAAAACAGGGATTCCATAACCAGAGGCGTTTCACAAAAAAGGGATTCCATGGTGCATGGCCATTGGATATAGAGGTGATGAGAATCGTATAGGACTTCCTTGTAATAAGGGGAGATAACTCTACATAAAGATTACGGGGGATAAAACAATCTGATTGGTTAGTTAACTGCAGTAAAGTGAACTGCTTTGGCGATCTAGATAAATGAAACAACAAGAGTCCTCGGAATAGGGTCAGAACTAACCAGAACAGACCAGAAAAGCTAAATAAAGTAACAATAAGCAAAGCTGTTCCAGTTGATAGGCTCTTCTACTCTACTGGAGTATACTCCAGGACAAAGAAGCATGGTCGGGTAGACTGAAAGAATTCGAAATAGTAAAAGTTGTCGGATTTATTTGGGTAATTCTACCAATCGGGAAATTACTCCTCTACAAAGGAGCACACCCTCCGAACATATCCCTGTCCTATAGGAAAGTGTTAGGTCACATAACGAGCACGTGCTACCATAGAAACCAAGAGGGAGGTCTCCAATATACAAAATGGTCGGCGGAAACATATATCACCCTAACAACACGCGCTGCGCATGCACACTAGGACCACGTATCACTATGGGGATGACGTCTCAAGATGGCTGCTCACATGGGTTACCATGACAACACAACATGGCGTCACTGGGTCCCGTTACGATGACGTCACTTCCTAGGTCCAGGGGTAGGTCCTGCCAATGAGGCCCGTTTCATCGCTCTCCTACTACTTGGGTCCAAGCCCGTGTAACCATTTTTCCGAATGAGCGACGAAGATGATATAAATATGCCATTGACATGCCCTCTTTGTGGACTGCAATTGATCGCCGAGATGCAGGGAAGCAGAGTTCTTTCAATTCGAAAAATCAAAATGTTCTCCGGGTCCACCCCTCCCCCCTTGGAGCATTTTCCGATAACCTTTCTTGGACCAGTCCTTCCCTACTTTGGGAGGTGACTGATATCGGTGTAGAAACTGCTATGATACCCATGCCCTGAAATGTGCCTCTTCCATCCAACGTTGCTATGTAATGGTCGACGTTGTCTGCTACGCATATAGTGAACACTCCAGGGAAATATACTCTTCAAGCATTATAAATATTGTGCGTTTGAATAACTGATTACTTATATATCTCGACTTCGTCCAGAGAACCCAAGGCAAGTCAACCCGGACACCAACCACTTCGACCCCAAAACATGACCCATTTCCACACCGAACCCAAACGTGGTTTGTGTTATGACAGACCGTGGCCGTGCACTTTGCACAATTGCGTGTCCCATGCTATTTTGTTTAACATAAAACGGAACAAAGACCTTGAGTAAGACTGCAGGTAACTAGGAACCCGTTGCCTACCCTTTGATACACTGGCTATGTCTTCAGTCGATGAGTATATATGGTGACCGTTCTCAGCGCCCATTATCTGTGTTTCGATATTTTTCTGCCGCCGTAAGCACACTACTTTGTGCATTGTCGTCCATATCTTCCTCTCGTTCTGAATACCACCTTTCATTTATGATAAATTTGGCCATGTTGCGGAAACAGACAACATTTTCCGACAGTCACTCTTGCGAAAAATATATACTCTCCATAGTGCGCTTGCAACTTCTCTTTCGTCCACCGTATGCCATATACTACAGAGGTGTCAGCAGCAATGTAGCTCTGTGAGGGTGTACATTTTCTGCACAAGCTACAGTTTGTATCCAGTTACATAGGAGATCGAAACATTGCTGCGTATTTACATGGATTTTCTGCCAGACATGCCGTTTTCTGTTTGGTTCACACTCTTCTCTTGCAAGAAGTGAGTAAGGCATGTATGGGAATAGGTCGCTTCCGCTGCCACCAAAATCAAAACATTCATGCAGCCGATTTTCAACTTTAGAAGCCAATCTGTCCTCTCTTCAAACAACACGTCAAGAGCTTGTCTCCCAAAGGCAATGTTTCTGCTCTGCTAATGGGATCAGACCATCCTGGGTGTCGACGGTCTGTGGAAGTATTAACAGCACAACTCAAACAATCTGTCTTGATGCCAAAACGCACACGGTTAAATAGCCATCGTTTCGGATCAGAAGCTTGAGTACGATCCTTGGCACCACGTTTGGCGTCAGTGAAATCACGACGGCAATTCGCTTGCACCAATGCAGTACAATGGGGCAGGTCTGAATATAACCAGTTAGATACTCTCTCAACTCAGGTTGTTACCGTCAAATGCATACATATTGTCGCTACAGTGAAGTGATCTGAGTCGTATTATCGCGTCGAGGTGAGGAGGTCAGATCGCCGGATTAAATGAGCTGCCGCAGGCGATAAAAGGTTTATTATAAGACTAACAGTTCATCATCGCATGTCAATGCTAGCATTAACAATTCCCCGAACGTTTTTGTGGTAAATTGGATTGAAATAAAAAATAACTATTTTCATTTACACCTATATTTGTAACAGGGACACACTTCCGGGGAATCCCCCCGACGTGCATGAATACGTAACAAAGTGTTGCTAGCAGACGAAACTGTAAACAAACCCGGACTGCCGTTCTAGTGCTCCCATTCCCGTTCAGAGTAAAGTACTCTCTGCGAACGGCACAGCTGATTATGCGAATTCGAATTAACCCCGAAATAGTCCGTCATACTATAGTGATAGGAAATTGGATTCTACGACGTGGACTTTCCGGGGACCAGGAAAAGATCGTCAAACAGTAGTGATATTTAGTGGTTAAATTACTTCTAATAAAGACACTTATGAGTGTATTTATACCTTTTTCTCTCATCGACAATAACACCTGATTGTAAAATCCGATACCACATGTGACACAGAGGTCATCGCGCAAATCAGGTTCTTAACTCGGAGTGTGTCTGCCAGCCAGCACACGTGAGTTAGATAAGAGAACCAAAAATTCACCAATCAACTAAAGTAAAGAAAACAACCGACAAATCTTATAAAGGAATAAAACAAGTGCAGTAGAGATAGTAAACACGAAAACAGCATATATAATAGGGAACCCTGCGTACATTGTCACCGTTAGGTTTCTGCAGGATAAAAGCAAAATAAATTGTATGGAATCGTGAATTATACCTTGGTTCCACATACACTATTTTTAGCCCTGGATTGGGAAATTCGGGACCAATTCGGGACCCCTACAATTTGGCAGTATTCGGGTAAAATTCGGTTGGGTTCGCTACCCAAAAAGGTGCCGAATTGGTGCCAAATTTTCAAAAATTGCAATCTTCCCGAATACTCTAGAATACTCCCGAATCGCTCTCCGAATCCTCCAGAATTCTCCGGAGTTGGTACTGAATTTTCAGCCGAATTTATGCTCCAGAATTGGCCAGATTTCTACCGAATTCTACCGAATAGGTACCGAATTACTCCCGAATACCCCGAATCGCTACCGAATACCTTCCAGAATAGTCCCGATTTTTGGGCCGAATTTCGCAAATAGAGCCGAATTCAAGAAAAAAACAGACCAATTTTAGTATTTCGTAGCTGACATTCAAGCTGCGCACATCTCACAATTGGGTGAAAACACCTACCTGTCCACATCCAGACTTCAACAGATGGCTGATCCACGTCGTCATTTAATGCTGGCATCTTTAAGCCTAGATAAGAACATCATTCTGAACGACGTTGCAATTGACCTCCATGGAAGAAGACGTCAAAGAAGACGATCAAGATGATGGGTCCGGTCTTGGATTGCCAACAGACCTCTTTTCGGCCAGTATGAAGAGCTGATGGCAGAATTTGAAGCTCACGACATGGCACCTTTGCAAACTTTGTTCGAGTCGACCCTGAAATGCTTCGTCTTGGACTCAGATTGGTCAAGAAAGATACATGGTATAGAAGGGCGTTGGATGCTGGGCTGAAGTTGGCTGTAAAACTACGTCATTTCGCTACAGGAGATTCCTACAAGTCGTTGATGTTTGGGTTCCGTATAGGAAAGCCATCCATTGTCCACTTCATCCCAGAAGTTTGTGATGACATCAAAGAAGAGTATGGAGAAGAGGTCATGAACTGCCCGACAACACCTGAAGGATAGACCGGTGGCAGCTGCACCACCGCGTTGGAGATCTTGATGGCAAGCATGTCGCAATAAGGCGCCAAAAGAAATCAGGTTCAGTCTTTACAACTACAAAGGTTTCTTCTCAATTGTGCTGTTTGCCTCGGTCGATGCGAAGTACCAGTTCACTTGGGTGGGTGTTGGTGCAAATGGTGCAGCTTCAGACGCCCAGATATTCAACTAATCAGACTTGAGAGCAGCCATCGAGGATGAAACCATGGGAATCCCTGATCCAGAACCTCTGCCTGGTGGTGATAGTGACATGCACTACTTCATATCTGGTGATGATGCCTTCCCTCTACGCACATGGTTGATGAAGCCCTTCTCAAGAAGAAACTTGACAGACGAAGAGCTGATCTTCATCTACCGACTCTCCAGATGAAGACGTGTGGTGGAGAACACTTTCGGCATTCTGGCAAACAGGGTTCAAGTATTTCTGACGACCATGCGCCAGCAACCGAAACGGCGATGAAGATCATCGTGGCCTGTATTTGTCTGCACAACCTCGTGCGTCTGCGAAATCCCGTCTACAGAACCAAGACCTCGACCGTGAAGATCAGCAGCACAACTTGACGTCAGGGGCATGGAGGTATGACTTAGCCATGCATGAGTTGCAATAGTTGCAAAACGGCACCGGCAACGTCAGCACAAAGGCTACAAAGCGACAGAGGTTGTACTTGAAGTATACTGCTCAAAGTTTGCTAAGCACCAAGTATATCCAATTACTTGTTTTACGTTTTAGTTGAAATATTGTAATGAAAAGTGTATATATTTTTTATTTAATTTTATCTTAAATCATTTAAGTACAGAAATTAAGATTTTATTTGTGTTTGACATTATTTTTTAGCTTTTGAATACGATAACCGTGTAAAATGGATATTATTAGTAAAAAGAGGACATTTTTCAATCTGCCAAAAAGTTGACGGAGCGAACTGGTATGGGTTCAGTATCGAGTATGAGACCCATTACTGTTAACCCTTTACCCAACGTAACGGCCAAAACCGGCCAGCGCTATTCTCAAAAATCGCCAATTAATTTTCATTATTTTTTCATTTTTTGTCTCAAAAACATAGGTTATGACCCCTCATTGGAACGAGCTCGTCGAGCTCGTTCCATCGAGGGGTCATAACCTATGTTTTTGAGACAAAAAATGAAAAAAATTAGTTATTCAAGAATTTTTTTTGCAAGTGTCGTCTGCTTTTCATGTTAGGTAAAGGGTTAATTACAGCTTGACAACGCCTTCTCATGCTCCCAGTCAGGTTCCTGGTGGTCCTTTGTGGGATGTTGTTCCATTTTTGGACCAGCGTGGCACCAACCTCCTAGACACTTCTTGGCTGGACTGGATGGGCTGAAATTGCAAGCTGCAACTCATTCCAGACATGTTCGATTGGATTGAGGTCAGGGGATCTTGCTGGCCAGTCCATGCGCTCAAACCCCTCCCTCTGTCGGTACTCCCCGACAGCACGGACAACATGTGGACGGGCTTATCGTCCATCAGAATGAATCTATCATCCACAGCACCTGCATACAATCTGACGTGGACATCCAGGATCTCATCTATATACCGTTGTGCAGTCAATGTTCCACGTTCAAGGACACAGAGCTCTGAACGTCCATCCCAGCTGATGGCGCCCAGATCATGATTGACCCTCCACCATAGTGGTCATGCTTAGCAATGGTGGCTGCATGGAATCGCTCTCCTGGTCTTCTCCATACCCTAGAACGCCTATCTATATGGTCTAGACAGTACCTTGACTCATCTGAAAAACAGGACAGGTCGCCAATCTTCTCTGGTCCATCCAACGTGGTCCATTCATATCGTGTCTGGCGGTGGTTCTGGGACAGCGTAATGCGAATACATGGTCTTCTCGATGGGAGACCACCTTCCTGCAACCTTGCACGCATAGTCTGCGTCGAAACATTTACCCCGAATGCATTCTGAAGGTCACTGCGAAGGTGGGTTGCTGTGGCAAAGCGGTTCCTACTGGCCTGAATGATCAAAAATCGATCTTCAGCTGCAGGTGTTGCCCTGTCTCTGCCGCCACCATGTCGTCTTACTGGTATGCCATTCTGCTGAAATCTTGCCCAGGCTCTGGTGATCACGGTATGGTACACACCAAGTGCTTCACCAACCTGACAATGGGTAGCCCCTTGCTCCACCATCCCTAAACATTTCTTCTTCAGACAAATGTCTTCATACATTTGCATTTGCCATATTCAATCATTAAATCACAAGGGTTTGTGGTGAAATGAAGATTGAATACCCTACACATGTCATGTACATGTAGACTGTACACGAAAACATCATGAAAATCAAGGGGTACATGCTTTCCATGACTGTCTCGAAACGTCTGTCTGTCAAGAGAGATAATGTAAACACTGGGGACCATCTCAATACATCCCTCCGTCATATCCATAAAAAATATCGCAAATATGTCACCAACAAATTTCACAATGATGTGTCAAATATGTGATGCTTAGCAAACTTTGAGTAGTATACTACTATAACTCAGAGATGGGTGCTGTTGAGTGGCAGTGGGACACGACTGGGTTGTGACGGGTGTGAAGGAAGTAGAGATGTGAATATGGAACACAAATAAAAAAAATAAAAGTTAAAAAAGAAAATTCCAGAAAAAATAAAAACACAACAAAAAAAAAATCACTTTGAAACAATTACAATATTTACAACATCGTTGTTGCTACTATGCAATACTAGGGGAAATTGAAGTTTTAACTGGCATTATTTCAAAATGTTTGGCACTGAAACATTGTTGGTATGGAATTTAGCCGCCCTGTGGGTCTGCCTCTTCCAACTCCGCTCTCATGTTCCCGATGATCTGTTGGAGGGTTCGTTGTCAATGCAGCCAAGGTTGAAGCTGGTGTTACGGGGTGAGGGATTGCTGCGGAGAGGTTATGGAGTGCTGAGAGATGGAAAGGACGATGGTACAGCCTCAGACTGACCGTGAGTAGGAGTGGAGGTGGCCCAGGCCACCTGGCTCACCTGAGTAGGTTGAGACTGCTGCTGCTGAGTCTGGTGTGGCATATGTGGCTGCAGAGACTGGAAGGACTGCGGCTGCAGAGAATGAAAGTACTGCTGCTGCTGAGACTGAAAAAGACTGCTTTTGCTGAGACTGGAAAGACGGCTGCTGCTGAGGACGGACGGGCTGCAGTTCGTGAAGAGTTGGAGGGAGCTGCGGAGTCTGCAGAGGATGCCGTCTGAGGAGGCTGCTGATTCTGAGGAGGCTGCTGACGCTGCTGCTTAGGCCTCAAAGTTCCCTGGACGAAATTAGTGATGTTCTGGAAGAAGGTGTGGAGATACTGCATCCATAATTCATCATCAGTCGCGCCCATCATAAGTGTGAGCCACTGGCCCCAGGCAGTCTTGTGGTTGGTGGTAGGTGTGGGTGAACGCAACTTGTTGTTGTAGTCTCCTGGAAACGTCGATCCTCTCTTCCAGCTCCTCTCTAAAGGGTGGTTCTGTCCTCCATTTCTTGGCAGGGGGTGGACGAGCTTAAGTACTTGTTTCTCGTTGTCCGACTTGCTCAACCTCAACGCTTTCATCCGCGGCTCTTCTGTTGCTGCAGCAGTTGAAGTCGATGGTGTAGCTGCTGGCAAATGGAGGCTCTTATCCTCATTGAGAGCACCTGTGGTTCTTCCGTCTTGGCGCTCGATATGATGGGGTGGAAAGGCTAACTTTTCCCTTATCCGGGCATCTCTGGGAGTTCTTTCTTTAACACCGTCGCCTGATGCTTTCTTGGTGAATTTCCCATATCTTGTGCGCATGCCGTCGCACCAGGTGTTAAGCTCTTTTTCATCAATGCCAAGCTCAGCTGCTTTGACACGCCAGGGCTTATTTTTTCAACTCAACTTTGTACTGCAGTGAAGATTTGTCATAAATGCACTCGTACTCGCGGACCCATTCTACAAGTTCATCTTCTAGTTCTCCTGGCAACTGCACCTTCTTACGTGACTTTTCAGGCTGGGAAGAACCAGTTTCTTCAACTTGTTCCTCCGGCTGTTGAGTATCTTGAGTGTCTTCACCGTCGGACTCCGGGGTATGTTGAGGAGGAGGAGGAGTCTGTTCCTTCTGCTGGTCTTGAGTCTTGCCATCGTTGGTGATGTTAGTGTCAAGCTGGTGTTGCCGGAGACGCACGATGTTGCGCCGTCAACAGTTTGGAGACAACTGATTCGGCCTCCAATTCGCGCCGCAATTTATACTCCCGAATTTATTCGGGTTGGTATTCGGGAAGGTATTCGGGAGCGATAAGGCTATTCGGGACGGTATTCGGGAACAATTCGAAAGCGAATTCGGGACTGACCTACCGAATTGCTACCGAATACTACCGAGTACTCCAGAATGCCCTATCGAACATTACCGAATACTACCGACTACCCCAAATCACTCCCGAATTACTCCCGGATTTTCAAAATTCGGAAGCAATTCGGCTTCGCTCCCGACAGTTTTGAACATTTCAAAACTGTCGGGAGCGGGTACCAGAATTCGACGCAAGTCGACCTAACCACCCGAACATTTTCGGGAGGTAAAAAAGCTTTAGGTGGCCCAGGCCCGATGAGTTCCGAAATCACTCCGCGAATTTTGTCGAGTTTTGATTCGGGAATGATTCGGGGCCAACTTTTTGTAAGTGGAACCGAGCTTTGAGCCACTCAACACATGAGAACTACCCAATACGAAAGCAGTCTATTAATGTAGTTTGATATGCATTGCGCAGGTTTAATTGAAACAGAAGAAATATCATCGCAGTCGTACAGTTTCTCACCGTTCAACGCTCTTTTCTGGCTTATGCTACAAAGCGCAGTCAATACAATACAACAATAAAGAGCGTTAGTACACTTCATTTGGCTGATAACATCATTCTACCTATTCAGAAAATTTTCAAATATAAAACGCATTAAACGAACTTCAACTAGCAGAGAAATATGCAAAATTGTGAACCTTGTACTGGAATTACAATAACATTTCGTCAACATGTTGAAGCAAAAACACATCCATTTGGTCCAATACATACGTCCATTCAACTGGCTGTCCAGAATTTTAGCGGTGTTTGGACATGCTATAGATGAAGCTTTACCGCACAAAATTACACCAAAATTAGCTTTATAATAATTTCTTCCAGGTTCACTCTAAAAAATGGTTTCCCACAATCAGACTATAAAGGATGGGAATTCCATATAAAAATTGAAATTTTGAAATATTAGCGGAGTTGTATCATCGATGGGCGCATCACTTCACCAACTTTAGGCATTTTCCTCGGGTGTAGAATAAAGACAAGGAAGTTGGCTTTTTAGCTCCGCCTGACAAAATGTCAGCGGAGCTTTTCTAATGCTAAGTCGCCCGTCGTCCGTCAATCCGTCAGTAAGTCGTCAACATTGTGTTTGTCCGGGCCATAATATCTTAACCACTGAAAAACATTGTAACCGTATATATTGTCAGTAGACAGTGTAACATCAGTATAATGAGGTCTCTACCCTTAAGGTGAAGGCCACGGTCAAGATCACAAAAATAATATTTGGATATCGCTATATTGCCCTTGACCGGTTTCTATAATCTGATCTATATGATTAATCTTGTTTATACGGGACACAGTTGCTGCCAATAACCAACGGTTGTGTCATGATCTTGGCCCAAGGTCATATTCTCATGGTTAAGGTCACATTCAAGAAAATTTCAATATTTTACAATTTTATTTTTCCGGGCCATAATTTCTTAGCCACTGAATATTTCTAACAAAATTTTGTAACCGTATGCATTGTCACTAGACAGTTTGCAATCAACGATAACGAGGTCTCTACCCTCAAGGTGAAGGTCACTGTTAAGGTCACAAAAATGATATTTGGATATTTTCTATAATCTGATCCATATGATTGATCTTGTTTATATTTGACACAGTTGCTGACCATAACCAAAGGTTGTGTCATGATCTTAGCCAAAGTCATATTCTCATGGTCAATATCACACTCAAGAAAACTTCAATGTTTTACTATCATTTTTATCCATCCCATATAATTTGATCTAATTGGCAGATCTTGTTCAGACTTCAAACAAATATTGCCCGTGACAGAATAGTGTGACGTGAGCTTTACCCAAGGCCCTATCGTCAAGGCCAAGGTCACATGCAGCAAAACTTTGATATTGTTATACAACCGTCGTCAGGTCCATATAACTAGGTATGATTGACAGATCTTACTTATACTTGGTACAATTACTGCTTATGACTCAAAGGTGTGTTGCGGCCTTGATTCAAGGTCATATCAACGACAAGGTAACAGGTAGCAAACTTAAGATCACCAGCAATAACACTTGGATTCTTGTCATGTATTTTGCTTCCACTAAAAGCAGTGACGTTGGGCGGAGCTGTCCAGGCTGAGAGGCCTCTTGTTACATTTTTTCCCAACCAGTTTGAAGGCAGGACTATTATTCACTGTTTAAACGAATTTAAAAATAAAAAACGGCGCTTTCTCCATCTTTTGATGTTCTGTAACTCCCTTTTCTTTTCCTTATATCAACAATGGGTGCATCATGACATATAATATAGAAACCCATCTTTCCAAAAATATACTACTCAAAGTTTGCTAAGCACCAAATATTTGATACATCATTGTGAAATTTACTTGTGACATATTTGAGATATTTTTAGTGGATATGATTGAGGAATGTATTGAGATGGTCCCCAGTGTTTTCATTAGCTCTCTTGACAGGGAGACGTTTCGTGACAGTCATGAAAAGCATGTATCCCTTGATTTTCATTATGTTTTCGTGTCTGTCTACATGTACATGACATGTGTAGGGTATCCATTCTTCATTTCAACACAACCTCTTGTGATTTAATGATTGAATGTGGCAAATGCAAATGTAAGAAGACACATTTGTCTGAAGCAGAAATGTGGCGGGCTGTAGGGATGGTGGAGCAAGGGGCTACCCATCGTCGGGTTAGTGAAGCCCTCGTTGTGCACCATACGTTGATCACCAGAGCCTGGGCAAGATTTCAGCAGTATGGCACACCAGTAAGACGGCATGGCAGAGACAGGGCAACATCTGCAGCTGAAGACCGGTTTTGGATCATTCAGGCCCGTAGGAACCGCTTTGCCACAGCAACCCAGCTTCGCAGTGACTTTCAGAATGCATCCGAGGTAAATGTTTCGACGCAGACTATACGGGCAAGGTTGCACGATGGTGGTCTCCGATCGAGAAGACCATGTATTCGCATTCCGCTGTCCCAGAACCTCCACCAGATACGATATGAATGGGCCATGGACCACGCTGAATGGACCAGGGAAGATTGGCGACCTGTCCTTTTTACAGATGAGTCAAGGTACTGCCTAGATCACACAGATAGGCGTTCTGGGATATGGAGAAGATCAGAAGAGCGATTCCATGCAGCCAACATTGCTGAGCATGACCGCTATGGTGGAGGGTCAATCATGGTCTGGGGCGACATCAGCTGGGATGGACGTACAGAGCTCTGTGTCCTTGAACGTGGTACATTGACTGCACAATGGTATATTGGTGAGATCCTGGATGTCCACGTCGGATTGTATGCAGGTGCAGTGGGTGATAGATTCATTCTGATGGACGATAATGCCCATCCTCATGTTGTCCATGCTGTCGGGGAGTACCGACAGAGGAAGGGGATTGAGTGTATGGACTGGCCAGCAAGATCCCTTGACCTCAAACCAATCGAACATATCTGGAATGAGTTGCAGCTTGCAATTTCAGCCCTTCCAGTCCCACCAAGAAATGTTCAGGAGCTTGGTGCCATGCTAGTCCAATAATGGAACAACATCCCACAAAAGACCACCAGGAACCTGATTGGGAAGGCATTGTCAAGCTGTAATTAACAATAATGGGTCTTATACTCGATACTGAAGCCATACCAGTTCGCTCCGTCAACTTTTTGGCATATTGAAAAATTTCCCGTTTTACCAAAAATATCCATTTGTCAGGGACACCTGAGGCCCCGTAAGGCCTGGGCTGACGTAGGGTTATTTAGTCCCGCTGATGAAGTTGCGGGAAAATTAGACCAACGTGGAGGGTCGGAATCCAAGTGTCGCGAACTCGTCGCAGGGAGCTGAGTTAGACCGACGCTGTGATTCCTTCTCTGCCAAATTGGCCTGAAATAGGTTCGATTTCCGTTAGGTGTGATTCCTAATCACTTCAGGCTGTATAATGGAAAGAATGATTTAAAGTAACAACGATTCTTTTATTTACACATAAAAATAAATCCGTTTCAATATTTCAACAATCAACAATTCGATTCTTTTCACAGAAAATGGGTCGCTAGGGTTAAACAATTCTCAATAATCATATAGTCATTCTATAGCTCTGTACTGGCACTATAGTCTACACACTGGAAATGTTACTACCGTGAGCTCGCCATAAGAGCTTCACAAATCTGAAATGTTATTACTATGAGCTCGCCATAAGAGCTTCACCCGTTTAGGCTCAAATGTCAATCGTCTGCGCGTAGCTGTACCTCTGGCTGTCGGAGGGTTCCGACCAGCAATGTTCGTCATCTATAAAGCCACCGTACTTCTGATTTGGGTCAGATATTGTCTACTCATACCTTATGTGCCTTTTGAAAGTCCTCCGTGAAAGTCCTATTGAAATATTCACCGTTCCTGGTTGAATTCACGATTCACAAATGCCCCTTTTTGTGCTAGGGTGAAATTGTCACTCACACCGATCTCCAGTCGGTATTACGATGCTTTGACAGCAAAACAAACTACTCAGAACGCAATCAGTCTGACGCTTCGAAGGGTTAATACGCACAATACAATTAACCTACACTTCTGACTATTGCAGGCTGATACCTGCTACTCGACAATCTAAACTTTAACGTTTCACCTGGGTGTTCCTTCTCAACGCAATTCGGCTCTTGTGGCCGCCTATCCACCTTAAGCTAAATCAATCATGGAATGCCCTCTCTGGCGATTCCAGCCGTTCCAGGGTCCTGTGATCGAAGGTACCCTTATGCCAGGAAACAGAGTCCGCCTGTCCTGGACTTCACCAACGTGTGTGTGACCCCAAGTGTGTCTAATGCTCTGCTCTTCAAGGTATATATACTTTTTACCCTAAACTGTCAGGTGGACCGACGCTCATCTGTCCACCTGTCAAAACGGTGGGAGATGACGTATATCGAGGCAGAATCAATACAAGTCATTTCGCGCGTGACTTAACGGTGATTTCACTTGTCGAGAAAACCGATTCGTTCCTGACACGCATTGCTATAACTAATGATGACACGACATTTCTATCTTTTAGAATCTCGTTTCTCAATTGGCCGTGACGAAAACCGATTACGTCTCGTAAGATTCGCGACTACTGTATAAATTAAATGAGATTAAACCTTATCTAACATACCGTTTCTCCCCTGGGTCCCTGCGCTAAAGCTGGATATACACCACGTGTGTTGTGTCTATGTCCAGCTTTACAGAGAAGTGAAATTCACGTGGGTTTTCGCCTTGATGCGGAATATATTTTGAACTTACAATATCTTTAAATATGAGGCCCCTTGCCCCTATATTTAGGCTGGCTTTGCCCTGACACCATTTTCCATGGTTATCGTATTCAAAAGCTAAAATATAATGCCAAACACAAATAAAATCCTAATTTATGTACTTAAAACATTAAAGATATAAGGAAAAAAATATATATATACACTTTTCATTACAATATTTCAACTAAAACGTAAAACAAGTAGTTGGATATACTTGGGGCTTAGCAAACTTTGAGTAGTATATAATAGTCTAGGAGGTAAGATTTGCTAATGAGCAAATTACTTTAAGCCTTTACCTAACGTGAAAAGCAGACGACACTTGCAAAAAAAATTCTTGAATAACTAATTTTTTTCATTTTTTGTCTCAAAAACATAGGTTATGACCCCTCGTTGGAACGAGCTCGTCGAGCTCGTTCCAACGAGGGGTCATAACCTATGTTTTTGAGACAAAAAATGAAAAAATAATGAAAATTAATTGGCGATTTTTGAGAATAGCGCTGGCCGGTTTTGGCCGTTACGTTGGGTAAAGGGTTAAAACATTCGCTAAACAAAGAGCCAAAGAGGACTGTTGCTTAGGTGCTTCTAATTAGCTTGCCAGAAAAAAAAAGTTTCTTTTGCAGTTTCAATAAACGAAAGCACCAGACAAATCCGAGAGCTGTTTATTGTTTTCGTTTATTAAAAGTAACAGAAGAAAACTTCGCTTTGTTTTCGACTTATGTCATAGGTGTTTTCTCAAAACTTATGTGCTTCTCAATTGGACCTCCCTTGGTCGTCTAATGGTTCACGGCAGATAAGTTTATCGAAAAACGAATTTCATGGTGAGATAAGTCAGGGATGTCGGCTCGTCTTTAATATTCTGTCCCAAGATATTTTCCAGATCAACAAAAGTTAGCGTACAGTTGAAAATAGCACGAACTCAACATTAATTAGAAGCAACTATGTAATAGTCCACCTTGGCTCTTCATTTACAAATGTGTTTTTACAGTAATTTTAATTTTTTTATTCTTCCCATGAAACAATTAGCGAATCTTACTAAACATAAATTAGTATTAATGGAAAGCAAATTAGCAAATCTTTCCTCCTTGACTTCAAAATTAATGGAAAGGACGATGTCTGTATTATGCTCACATTGTTGGTTACAATGCAGTGTTTTTTTTTTCCATTGACGACAGTGCTAATCTTTCCTCCTCATCTCATCGAGTTGATTTTTGCAAAATACAACCATCTCTATCCATTTAGTTTATCATCTCATGAAAAAAAATATACCGAAAAAAATATAGGTCGCCATGTGAATTTTGCCTTTAAATTTGGTGATTCCTATACTCCCGTCCAGTTTCGAAGTGAATGGCATAGACATATTTTTACCTACTCCCACCCACTTTTTATCTTCTCTCACACATTTCAGAAGACAATTGTCACCAATATTTTATAATTTTTCCAAAACATATACTTTAAAATTTTATTCACACTTACAAGCTCAGTTCATTCCCCTCCAATCGGATAATGCCGGGAACTGTTATCCTCCATTAAAAGTTGGGGTGCAAACCACTAGAGGCGTTGTTTGCATGAAGACACTGTATTGTGACCTAAACCTTTTACAAAGTCGATAAAAATATATGTAATTATTTTGCATTAGTATACCAAAAGAGTAGCTGTATAAACTATCAAAGTCAAAAAGTTATTCTCAGAGAAATGAAAGCCAAAAACATGAACCCTTCTATTATCCCAAAATTAAAAGGAAAAAAAAATGTACTTTTGTTTCATAAAGGTGTTTGGATAAAGTACAATTTACTGTAAATTATTTACAGTAGAAGTACACCATATGACAGAAGTACACTCTAACATGAGATAATCATATGACCTCAATGAAGAAAGAAACAAACGAACAAACATTGCTGGTTATATGACCCCTTCCCCTGCCACCAGTTTAGCAGAAAAGCCTACACCCAACCCAAGTCCACACACTTCAATTCAAGTGACAGAATCCCCAACTGTTTCCCACATATACAGTGCACAGGGTTAACAAGATACTTGGAAAATTAATAAATCATACATTTGGGTGATACAGGCACTCCTAAAAAGAGATGGAAGTGGACATTTCCCCTGGTTTTGTAGTGAGACCAGATTAATAACTGGTGTGCACTCTGCAGATTGAGCTGAGCCTGCATGTTATAAAAAAATGTGTGAGTACTAATCATACGCGGATCCAATGGTACTCATGGGGGCCAAATTTCCAAATAAAATTGATCAAGATAGATTAAACTTGGGGGGGGGGGGGGTGATAAAAAAGAGAATTTTCCCAAATAAAACCACAATTCAGTTTAGAGTCTCTCAATTCTGTACAATATCACAACTTTTCTTCATCTGACCCACATTCTGAAGTATCAAGCCAGCTTAGTACATTTAGCCACATGCCAAATCCACTCTATCTCCACTTGTTTGACATAATCAAAAAAAAATTAATAAAAAATGGATAGGATCAGCATAGTAGCTCATTTCAGCCAAGCCCAACAACTCATTTTAACTGAAGTCTTCCTAATGCAACAGTCTTATAAACTACTAGGTATCTCTCTTTATTGGTTTAAAACAAAGGATGGCATATTACCTTCTACATGAACAGGATGCAAGTTTTTAAAGTAGTTGTTGAAGTATTTGGTAAGAAAAATGACAAATGAAACACCAAGGACAGAAGAAGCACACAAAATGCTTTTTATAGATTTATAGAAAGACAGATTTCTACATTCCTATGAAAGCCTCTCTTTGTGAATAACAAAGTGCATATAGTGGACCAAACTATTACTGAATAACCCATTGGAGCTGAAAAATTGATTGTGAAAATAGAAATGTCAAGCCCAGTGGATGCTGTTAATTTGAGAGGAGCAGTTGCTAACAGTGTAGTGATTTTGAGCATCTAGAAGTTGCCAAAAAGGTAGATTTTGAACTCTTGGGTGCAAAAAAACTCTCCAAAGCAGATCTTTTCTCCAAAATAAGACTAGAAAGTTGCCCAGACGTATCCAGCAATCAAGGGTAATAATGTAGCTACAGTTCTGTTAAAACATAAGGTAAAATAGTTATTTCAACATAGAAAAATCAAGTAGTGCCACATCCGAATTGCTCTCATGGAGTATAAAAACCTACTATGCATCTCATCAAAACAACATTTGAATCAAATCACAGGCTGAAACAGGATATTTCTGATTAATCTGACCACCACACCTGCCAAAATAAAGAAAAAATCCCTGTTCAGTGACTGTTTCTCACACACCAGAATGTAAAAAATCACACTTTCAGCAAGTGTACATAGACAGAGGAGGTTAAATTTTGGAATAGGAAGAAATGATACTTCTACTAACTATATTTGGGGATGGGAGTTAATTAGCAAGTGGAAATCAATAATAAACTTGACTGAATGTTTTTCAGCTTAAAGTCTCCATTCCAAGTTTGGCCGGGGGGGGGGGGGGGGGGGGGGCGGTTAAAACCTGTTTATTTTGCACAGATAAAAACATTTAGCTCAATTAATACTGTCATTTCATATTAGCCTGCCTCTGATTGACTGGAAACACAGCAAAATAATCAAATTGTACCATTTTGTCTCCACCTTAGGTTCTCTGTTCATTTGGCCAGCATTTTATGCATATGGGCTCTCTGAAATAGACGTTCTTTCATGGAAAATGGGCATCCAACATCTTCAAAGTTACCTTTTCTCTAAAATTTCCACGTGAGTACAAACCGACTTGGCTTCAGTCATCAAAGTAATAACACCGGTAGATCCAACATCCAAAACTATTTTTTTTTAAAATCACTCGACATAAATCACAGGAAATACCTCTAGATTACAATACAGTGTTTTTTTCCATTGACGACAGTGGTAATCTTTCCTCCTCTCTCCATCTTATCGAGCTCATTTGGGCAAAAACAGCCTATCCATTTATTTTATCATTTCTTAAAAAAAATGTACTGAAAAAAATATAGGTCGCCATGTGAATTTTGCCTTTAAATTTGATGATTCCTATACTCCCGTCCAGTTTCGCACTGAATGAAATAGACATATTTTTACCTACTCCCACCCAATTTTTAGCTCAACTTTGACGAAGTCAAATTTGAGCTATTGTCATGGCCCGTCGTCCGTCTGTCCGTCCGTCCGTCTGTCCGTCTGTGGCTCGGGCTAGAGGTCGTATTTATGAACCGATCTTTACGAAACTTCTTGTGTACCTTTGTTATGACCCTGGGACGGGAACGAGTGTTTTTAGGTGTGGTCCGAAATTCAAGATGGCTGCCAGCGGCCATTTTGTACCGATGATGCAAAAATCAGTTTTTTGTACAGAACTTCTGTATGAAAGTTCTGATTTGAATAAAGTTTTGTATAAATGTTTAGTACCATGGGATACATCACATATGATACGGGTTTTTTTCTCGTGCGTAAATTATGCAAATTAGACTGACTTTGATTTATTTAGTGTTACTTTCAGAGCTGTAAGTGCCAAGCTGCTATGGCTCGGGCTAGAGGCCGTATTTATGAACCGATCTTTACGAAACTTCTTGGGTACCTTTGTTATGACTGTGGGACGAGAACGAGTGTTTTTAGGTGCGGTCCGAAATTCAAGATGGCTGCCAGCTGCCATTTTGTACCGACGATGCAGAAATCTGTTTTTTGTACAGAACTTCCATATGAAAGCTCTGATTTGAATAATTTTTTGTATGAATGTTTAGTACCATGGGATACATCACATATAATACGGGTTTTTTTCTCGTGCGTAAATTATGCAAATTAGACTAACTTTGATGTTTTTTGGTGTTACTTTCAGCACTGTAAGTGCAAATGCCAATACGGCTCGGGCTAGAGGCCGTATTTATTAACCGATCTTTACGAAACTTATTGGGTACCTTTGTTATCACCGTGGGACGAGAACGAGTGTTTTGGGGTCCGGTCCGAAATTCAAGATGGCCGATGGCAGCCATTTTGTACGAAATTTGGTGCAATCAGATTTTTGCACAGAACTTCCTTATGAAAGCGCTGATTTGAATAATTTTTTGTGTGAATGTTTAGTACCATGGGATACATCACATATAATACGGGTTTTTTTCTCGTGCAGAAATTATGCAAATTAGATGAACTTTGATTTTTTCAGTGCTGCTTACATACAGTAAGTACACATGTCAATACGGCTCGGGCTAGAGTCTGTATTTATGAACCGATCTTCACGAAACGTCTTGGGTACCTTTGTTATCACCTTGGGACGAGAACGAGTGTTTCTGGGTGCGGTCCAAAATTTAAGATGGCTGCCAGTGGCCATTTTGTATCGAAATTAGGTCTAATCAGTTTTTTGTACACAACTTCTATACGGCTCAAGCTAGATGCCGTATTTATGAACCGATCATTACGAAACTTCTTGGGTACCTTTGTTATTACCGTGGGGTGAGAATGAGTGTTTTTGGGTGTGGTCCGAAATTCAAGATGGCCACCAGCAGCCATTTTGTACCAAAATTAGTGCAATCAGTCTTTTGTACAGAACTTCTGTAGGAAAGTTCTGATTTTAATAAATTTTTGTATGAATGTTTAGTAACATGGAATACATCACATATAGTACGGGTTTTTTTCTCGTGCAGAAATTATGCAAATTAGATGAACTTTGATTTATTCAGTGCTACTTATACTCTGTAAGTGCACATGTCAATACGGCTCGGGCTAGAGGCTGTATTTATGAACCGATCTTCACAAAACTTCTTGGGTACCTTTGTCATCACCTTGGGACGAGAACGAGTGTTTCTGGGCGCGGTCCAAAATTCAAGATGGCTGCCAGTGGCCATTTTGTACCGAAATTAGGTCCAATCAGTTTTTTGTCACAACTTCTACACAGCTCATATTTGTGAACTGATCTTCACGAAACTTCTTGGGTACCTTTGTTTTCACCTTGGGACAGGAATGAGTGTGTTTTGGGGTGCCTTTGTTGTCACTGTGCTATGAGAACAAATATTTTGGGGTTCAGTCAGACCCACTCTGGGACTCAAAGATTTTTTCTAGTTTAGCATCTGACTGTCACCCACCTTTACAATACTTTACCTATACATTTGTTACAGGCTACGGTCAGTATTTATGTACAGACCATTACAATACTTTATATGTACCTTTGTTATCAGGTCATTACCTAGATGTTTGTCATTGCTGTGTCACATACTATACATGTACATGTCTTTGTCTTGACAAGTTGAGCTACAGTGTCATTGACACTTTCATTATCTTCTCTCACACATTTCAGAAGACAATTGCCACCAATATTTTATAATTTTTCCAAAACATGCACTTTAAAATTTTATTCACACTTACAAGCTCAGTTCATTTCCCACCAATCGAATAAAGCCGTTATCCTCTATTAAAGGTTGGGGGGCAGACAACTAGAGGCGTTGTTTGCATGAAATCACTGTATCGTAACCTAAACATTTTACAAAGTCGATAAAAATATATGTAATTATGGGTTTAAATTAAAGAAAAAAATCTGTTTAATGTATTAAATATCTATTTTTCAAATTCCAGTGCTCTTTGCCTGATCTATCAACATTACGATTAACCCACCCTGGTGGTTTGAGTGAAAAAAATCACGTGTCACTTTTTATATTTTTCCCTATAAATTGATTCCAAACAACAAGTTTAATGAATTTGTTGTTCTCAAACTGTTATCATTTTGCATTAGTATACCAACAGATTAGAGGCGTTGTTTGCATGGAAACACTATATTATAAATTATTGATATAATGAACAGAAAAAAAGTTGCAGAACATCAAAAGATGGTGTAAGAGGTTTTTCTTTATTTCTAATGGCTTTATAGAGCGAATGATAGTTAAACGTTCCATTGGGAAAAAATTGTAAAAATCCAGCTTCTGTACTTTTAAACTACTGTTCGGGAAAATACCCGAAGTTAGTGAATTATGCGCACACCGATGATACAACTTCGTTTACATTTCGAAATTCCAATTTTTATATCAACTTCGCATAAACTTAGTGTTAAATTTACTGATAACATAAGAAAATCAAGGGGCACTAAGCTTCCTATAAATCTCTTCCAATGACGAAAATTGTCAGCCACGGCTTTCAATGTAGTTATGGGTGAGTAATGGGAGCCTAGGAATAGTGTTACGGGTAGCACGTTTCTAAATCATCGGAGAGGGGGGAGCATTTGTCAATAAATTTGTCATTTTTATCATAACGGTTTGCGCAAATCTTAAGTTGGAGGCCTTTGAGTGGACAATGCTGTATGCACCTTACTAAAGAAGATATTCGGTGATAATTTGATCCTGCAACCCTTCAGAACTGTATGATTCAATTGTTACTGTGCTTCTCTGTAAACGCGGATTCTCGACAATTTATTCGAAAAGTCATCAGGACTGAAAACGATAAATAAGCAAATTATAGAAGCTTCACATGGTTGACAATTTTCATCATAGAGATTTACAGATAAATTAGCTCTCCTTAATTTTCTAAAGTTGTAAATTTTACACAAAGGGTATGAGAATTTCATAGAAAATTTAAAATTTCGAAATGTTGACGAAGTTGTTTCATCGATGTGCGCATCATTTCACAGACGGCAGACATTTTCCTGTACAGGGCATTATAATACAAAAAGCTGGCTTTTAACTTTCCATTCCAACGGTGCTTTCCCCATGTTGATGTTCTGTTACCTTCCGCCTGTTTATTATATCAACACTGTGCGCATCCTGACATATAATACATACACCGTTCTTTCCATTTATATAGAAATCAAAGGGGTATGATTAGTTAATTTGTTTTTCTGGGGAGAATAAGAACTTGCAAATTACTGCAAGCACACATTTACTAAACAAAGAGACAAAGTAACACTGACTTCGTGTTGGTAGGTGTGTTAGACTGATATTCCTAATGACAGGTTACCCGGGAAGTAGTTGTTTCTAATTAGCTTACCATAGAAAAGCTTCCCCTTGTAACTTTTAGTAAACGAAAATAACAGACAGCTCCAAGAGCTGTCTGTTGTTTTCGTTTATTTAACCCTTTACCTAACATGAAAAGCAGACGACACATGCAAAACAAATTCTTGAATAATTATTTTTTTTCATTTTTTGTCGCAAAAACATAGGTTATGACCCCTCGTTGGAACGAGCTCGACGAGCTCGTTCCAACGAGGGGTCATAACCTATGTTTTTGAGACAAGAAATGAAAATATTTTGAAAATTAATTGGCGATTTTTGAGAATAGCGCTGGCCGGTTTTGGCCGTTACGTTGGGTAAAGGGTTAAAAAAAACAACAAAGGAAACCTCACTTTATTTTCTACTGATGACATAGGTTTTTTCTTAACAATTACTTGCCTCTTAATGGGACCTTCCTCGCACGCCTAACGATTTCAAGGGAGATAACTTAGTGGAAAGCCGATTTTCATGACGTTATTTTTCTCCTCATCGGGTACATGCAGTTTTAATATTGCTTGAACACTTACTGACGCTTTGCAGTCTTCCAATGAGGATGCTCACATCAATCGCGCACCTCACGGATGATTCCTCCCCCAAACTCCGTCATAATTTTCCATCATTCAGACATTAACTTTTTATAATATTCCGAGTTGGAAGTTTCTCAATATCCCCAACAAGTAAATAAAATACAAAAATAAAAACAACACAAAAATGAACAGAAAAATAAACAAAAATTAATTCTCGATGAGAACAATACCAAATACTAAAAAACAACAAAAACGCAAAAATAACCAAAATAAACTTAAAAGTGTGCCATGTTTGCCTACTCCCAAGGTCCATTCTTTCTTACCTTGTGGGTCATTGTCTTCTGTGGGTGTTGAAAAAGTGTGCCGTATGTTCATTTTTTCCTGAGCCATTATTTCACGAAACACTTAAATGTGTCATGACCAGATCGCAGTCCTTTCGCTACCTGACTGCAAAAGAATGCTTTGGCGATAAAACTACTGTAGTCGGACACATAAATGTAACTAAAAAGATATATCTGCTGACATTTGCCTTTGCTATTTTCAGCCTTCGTAATTCACCATGACAGATACCTTTGATAACAAATCAGAAATGGACGGAACCATCATCACTGAACCACTCCTGCAAGAAGCCATAGGGTCGAAGGTCGGCAGACGTGACGTCATTCTGACTAAAATCCACGTATCATCAGGGTCTGACAACGTAAACAATTACGCCAGTGTTGGGTATTTTGTGACAGTAACGGCTAAAGTTGGTAAAGTCGAATCTGTTCATACATTGTTCATTAAAACCGCTTTTCAAGACACGGCGAGAAAAGAAGCGACATTGGTCAAAACACCTATTTTCCTGACGGAAGCAAAGATGTATTCTGAATTGATACCGACCATGAGAAACATGCAAACGGACAAATGTGGTTTTGTTTTTGGTCCATCTGTTCCGGAATATTACCACAGCGTTGTAGACAATAACACGGGGATTATTATACTACAGAACTATCGACCTGATGGTTATAGTATGTTAAATGCGCAACAAGGTGTTGATTACGAGCACTGCAAGTTGGTCATGAAAGAGATAGCTGTCTTCCACGCGTTGTCATGGGCAATGAAAAATGAGAATATAGATCTGCTGCAAAAATACCCTTTTCTTTCCCAGTACATTTTTCTCAATGAAGGACCGGCGCATCAATTTCTAGAACACGCCGTGAAATCATTTTTTCAACTGGTCAAAGAGCGATCTCACGACAAACGAATGGAAGAAGCCGTCACAAAGTTATCATCAATGGATTTAGATCAAACCTTGAAATTCCGTTCCCAGCCACTTGAACCGTATGCAGTAATTTGTCACGGCGACTTTCATGTGAATAACTTGCTTTTCAAACACCAGAACAGTCTTGGAAACGGACACCCAGAGAATTTAAAACTAATAGATCTTCAGCTTGTCTATTATGGACCACCAACTCTAGACCTGGCCGTGTTCTTCTACAGTAGCACAACTCGGAATACAAGAACCAAACATCTTAAAGATCTTCTTCACATCTATCACGCCGAGTTCACAAACTGCCTAGAAAAGTTAAATATCGGTTTTGAAGAATTTTCATTCAATGTGTTGGAAGATCTTTTTGTTCAAAGTTCCCTGTTTGGCGTCTTAATGGCGTGCATGTATGTTCCTTCTTTACTCTGTAGCAGTGAAGATTCCAATAATTTTGCTCAGGAGACCGTGGAAGAAGTGGAAAAGGAAATGAGAGATTTCATGAAGCGCCTTCCACAGCTTTGTGATCGTTTTCCTCTCATCCAAGAACGACTTTTTGAAAACTTGATTGATCTTGTTGAAATGGGATCATTATAACTGATTTTAACAAGAAGATTGTGAAAGAAGTTATATTTTAACCAAAAGAATGGCATTCGTGGAATATACGTGTAGTCCTCTGTGAATTATGTTTTGTTTTGCTACTGTGTTATGAATTTCTTGCAGACAACAAATACATGTAAAAACACATTCAGAAAACTGTGTATCATGACAAGCTTTTGATCACAACAATGTCCGTCAAACTGCTACCGACTGCCGGTGGTGTTTCATTCATGTGCACTAGCAGAATTGACGACGGTGTTCCTGATATCACTGAGTACCAAAATCCGGTAAAGTAATTTTTTGATGTGGTGTGTTAAGTGCACCGATATATATATATATATGAAAGATTCTGACGCCGATGGGGATCGAACCACTGCCTTGATGAGAGTACACTTCTGCGGCACCAATCGCCTAGTGAAACTGGACCAGCGCCATAGACCACTCGACTACCGACAAGCACCCAAAAAGGCATGCTAGCAGATCGAGCGTCCATGGAACTGGCACAGTCCACACGAAATTACTCGGTATCACCCAGAATTAGTTGTTTACAATGAATTATACCATGTGATGGAGATGAAATCAGTGAGAATCAATCTCTTTTTCAAATTTCGTGCTTACGGTACAGAATACAGAATTCGGCACTTCTGTTATGCATTTTTTAGCATGAAAGATTCTGACGCCGATGGGGATCGAACAACTGCCTTGATGAGGGTACACTTCTGCGGCACTTCTATGGCGCTGGTCCAGTTTCGCTAGGCGATTGGTGCCGCAGAAGTGTACTCTCATCAAGGCAGTGGTTCGATCCCCATCGGCGTCAGAATCTTTCATCCTAAAAAATGCATAACAGAAGTGGCGAATTCTGTATTCTGTACCGTAACCAGGAAATTTGAAAAAGAGATTGATTCTCACTGATTTCATCTGCATTACATGGTATAATTCATTGTAAACAACTAATTCTGGGGGATGTGGACTGTGCCAGCTCCATGGACGCTCGATCTGCTAGCATGCCTTTTTGGGGGCTTGTCGGTAGTCGAGTGGTCTATGGCGCTGGTCCATAACAGAAGTGCCGAATTCTATATATTCTGTACCGTAAGCAGGATATTTGAAAAAGTGGTTGATTCTCACTGATTTCATCTGCATTACATGGTATAATTCATTGTAAACAACTAATTCTGGGGGATACCGAGTAATTTCGTGTGGACTGTGCCAGTTCCATGGACGCTCGATCTGCTAGCATGACTTTTTGGGGGCTTGTCGGTAGTCGAGTGGTCTATGGCGCTGGTCCAGTTTCGCTAGGCGATTGGTGCCGCAGAAGTGTACTCTTATCAAGGCAGTGGTTCGATCCCCATCGGCGTCAGAATCTTTCATCCTAAAAAATGCATAACAGAAGTGCCGAATTCTGTATTCTGTACCGTAAGCAGGAAATTTGAAAAAGAGATTGATTCTCACTGATTTCATCTGCATTACATGGTATAATTCATTGTAAACAACTAATTCTGGGGGATACCGAGTAATTTCGTGTGGACTGTGCCAGTTTCATGGACGCTCGATCTGCTAGCATGCCTTTTTTGGGGCTTGTCGGTGGTCGAGTGGTCTATGGCGCTGGTCCAGTTTCGCTAGGCGATTGGTGCCGCAGAAGTGTACTCTCATCAAGGCAGTGGTCCGATCCCCATCGGCGTCAGAATCTTTCATCCTAAAAAATGCTTAACAGAAGTGCCGAATTCTGTATTCTGTACCAGAAGCAGGAAATTTGAAAAAGAGATTGATTCTCACTGATTTCATCTTCATTACATGGTATAATTCATTGTAAACAACTAATTCTGGGGGATACCGAGTAATTTCGTGTGGACTGTGCCAGTTCCATGGACGCTCGATCTGCTAGCATGCCTTTTTGGGGCTTGTCGGTAGTCGAGTGGTCTATGGCGCTGGTCCAGTTTCGCTAAAATTTCAAGGTCCAGACACCCCGCACGGGCACCCCGATAAAGTCTAAACGATCGATGGGTCAATATACCCGGATAGTAGGTAATAAATGCCGATTCAAGGACACGTTGTACGTGTACCTGTACGGTACACGTACATGGTGCGTTTACCATCATAGGATTCAGTGTTAAATCGCAAGCACGTTCACATTTTTTTATGGTGTCCCAGAATCGGCTATTATTTTGAGACTACTAGATCGCACTTTTAACGTTCAAATACCCGTTGGCGAACGTGTCGAATGTACAAGTTTTTCAAAAAAGTGAAAAATGTATGAAATTGTACATTTTTTACTTTTTTTTTTTACTTAAAAATTTTTTGTCGACGTTCCCATCGCGGATTAGACCTTCAATCTATCGTTGGTGAACGCGAATAAAAACGCTTTGCCGATTCTAAGACAGCCTCAAAAAAGGTGGTTTGCCGATTCTGGGACAGTGTCCCAGAATCGGCAAACGGCTTTTGAGGCGGGGGTTTTTCCAAACTTAACAGACTACTATTGGGCGCTCTCATTTCTGACGTAAGTGGGGGGAATACCCGGATTTTTCCAAACTTAACAGACTACTATTGGGCGCCTCCATTTCTGACGTAAGTGGGGGAATACCCATAGTGGATTTTTCCAAACTTAACAGACTACTATTGGACGCTCCCATTTCTGACGTAAGTGGAGGGAATACCCATAGTGGGGGAATACCCATAGTGGATTTTTCCAAAACTTAACAGACCATTATTGGACGCTCCCATTTCTGACGTAAGTGGGGGGAATACCCATAGTGGGATTTTTCTAAACTCAACAGAAAAAAACTAAGTTTTTTTGGAAAATCCCACGATGGGTATCTCCACTTGTACAGTATAAATAGAGCTCTTGTGCGCTACAATCATCATTGGCGAAGATCCTCCAGGATCGGCCACACGAAAAAAGGGTGAGAAGAAATCTACGTGAATCCAAATGTAAAATAATAATAAATTTTATCAAAATAAAGTGTATCATTACACCGAGTTACTCTGCGATGAAGCTCGTTCTGACACGTGAATATAATTATTTACGAAGGAAGTGCTGTGGATTTTATTGTCCAGTCACTGAGGGTTGAAAGGGGCTTCTTCCCCATACCGTCCCTGCGCGCCTTCGGCGCGTTAAACCATTCCATTCGGGTGTCAGTCTACAATCATCAGTCTGTTTTTATCAAAACTGACAAGCAGGTCGCATGTCAAAGTGACATTTACTGTATAAACTTACTGAGAACGCCATTTGTCACGCTCGAAATGTATTACAGATTTTTATTCAAATGAGTCAATTGTCAGTAAAATGGTTTAACTGAAAAACTATTCAATGGATGAAAGCGGAAACAGTTCAAAAGATTAATTGATGTTATTTTTTTTTTGAAAAGCGTTACATTTACTGACATGATTTTATTCGAGATTTTAATTATTCATGTTCTTTCTGATTTTTAACACTTTTGAAACGGACGCTATTTTAATATTTTTAACTATTTATCGAGGTTTCATTTTGTAAAATGTTTTTCCTCAACTGGTTTTAGTTATTATATTAAAGACAGAAGATTTTTATTTACTTAAAACATAAAACATAAAAATAATTATACATTTAATTTTGAAAATAATAAATAACTCACATTAGCATACTCAAAGGAATATTAATAATTTAAAAACGAAAAATGTTTTTACAGATGGATGCTAAACGTCGAGATCATATTTTAAACGAATATGAACGTGCCAAGAAGAGCATTCAACATGCTGACAGAAGCAGACGTCTCGGAGAGATGGAATTGAGACGCGAAACCGCAAAAATATTTAAACCTGTGACGGAGTTTCAAGAGCGAAGCAAGAAGGAGATCGTTGACGAATTGAGACCCATAAAAGAGGGTTCTTTGAGAATGGGTTCGTTGCCAGGTAGTTTTACAAAACAGTTTTCCTTTCAATCTACACCGGATTACGTTCCAACAGGGATTCAAACCGACGTGAGCGAGACCGACGATACAGCTTCAACTATCACCACTGATAGCGTCGCGTCGTCTGAGGATGGTGGTAAGAGAGATCTGTTGTTTGGAATTTATAAGGATTCGGACGGTAGAACTTTTGTGGGCGATACAGAAGTGGAAATGGATGATGAAGATTTAATTGCCGCTTCGAATAAGTATAAAATAACTGATGGACTGCGCAAATTGCTCCTTTTCGACAAGCCTGGAGATTACACGGAACAGGATTTCGACAATTACGGCGACATTCTGGTTCAGACCCACGCCATGCTGAGAAATAACGATGCCAGAGAGACAAGACCCAAAGCCAACAGAGGTTACAAGTGGACGAAAGTGGTGAAACCCATATGGGATATGAATAAGAAGTTCGTCGAATCGGTGACTGGTAAAGGGGTGAAAACCACTTTTTCCGAGCGATTCTGACGCTCTGTCTCAGAGATTGAGTTTGTTGATGGCAAGCAGACGTACTGGTAACACAGGATTAGATAATCAAATAGTTAGAATATCTGACGAATTGTTAAGACAGAAGGTTTTGAATAAAATCCATTATAAAAAGGCTGATGAACGAATTGAAGGATTGATGTATATAATAAGTAGAGAGAAACAAACAAACAAACAAAAATATATAAAATAAAAAAACAGTAAATTTTACACTAGAATAATAAAAGTATTTAAACAACAAACGATTTACCAGTGAAAAACAAAATATATATTATAAAATAAAAAAAATATGTTGGTGATAAAGAACAGGGGATACGTCAGAACTTACGTTCAAGGCGGTTCTGGCATCGTCGATTCTATAATGCGAGCGTTCATGAGCGATGCGAGTAGAAAACTCGCATCGACCGTGTTTGAGGTCGGTAAGAAGACGGCTTTGGATGCTGGTAACAAAGCCGCTTCTGAAGCCAGTGGTAGGATAGCTTCTGTGGCTGGCAAGAGGGCAGCCGACGCGTTGATCGACAAGTTGATCAGTCCGCTGGCAAAGCGAGCTGCATTAGAGCGAACGCCGAAAAGTTGGAAAGATTTTAAGGATGCTGTGGTACCCATACAAGATTTAGCCAAAATGACGAGTGGATTTGGATTGAAGAGAACTCGCGACGGTGTAATATAAATAAATAATAATATTAAAAACTGAGTTTGAAAAAACATAAACAATTGTGTTTGAAAAAAATCTAAAATAACAAAAAAAAAAAAAATAAAACAAAGATGAACATTAAAGATGTCTTGGAACGACGCCGCGACCAAAAGGTCGAATAACGAGTTCTTTCCCAAAAGCATAAGAGGCTTGATAGTGGGAAAATCGAATTGTGGAAAGACCAATCTGTTGATGAATCTGTTGTCCCGACCCGACTGGTTGGATTACGACAGATTGTTTGTGTTTGGCAAGAGCTTGTTTCAACCCGAATACAGATTGCTTCGAGAGTGCATGGATCGTAGATTGCCCAAGGACGTCATAGCCAGAATCTTTGACAGTAGGGAGGAATTCGACAAAAGTGAAGCTCCTCTTTCGACCATTTTGGACCGTGCGGCGATGGAATTGATGAAGAGAAATGCATCTTCGAACGTCGAGTGTCGATTTTATGAGAACGCTAGCGACGTTCCGGATCATAGAGAATTGAAATCGGAAGATAAGAATCTCATGATTTTCGACAATCTGCTTTTGGAGAGACAGAACCGATGCAAATCGTATTATGTTAGGGGTTGACACAGCAACGTGGACTGTTTCTACCTGTCGCAGAATTATTTTCGATTGCCCAGACAGACGGTAAGGGAGAACGCTAATTTTCTATGTCTCTTTCGCCAAGATCTCAAGAATCTCAATCACATCTACGGCGATCACGTCGCAAACGACATGAGCGTGGCGGAATTCAGGAGATTCTGCCAGAGGGTTTGGGATGGAGGACTTTACAATTTCGTCGTGATCGATTTGACCAGCGAATTTAATCGCGGAAAATATCGGTGCGGATTCGACAAGTTTTATGTTTCTGGTGATAATAAGATAGAGCGTGAAAATAAAAAAAAAATTAAAAAATAATAAATCTTCAAATAATTAGTTTTGAAAAAATAAAAATAAAATTAAAATATAATGTTTGAACAAGGAGAATTGTTAGAACAGATAGCTGAGAATACGGCTGCAAAACAATCCATTCAAATCGTGGTGAGTGGCGATTCGACTCGATTCGCGACGAAATTCGAACCTTCCATCGAATTGAATAGAGAGAAAAGATACGAGATGGCGTTGGTGAATCTGGCGACTTATTAATCCTTTCCCAATGTCACCGAAGAGAATAACTCGTTCAAGTATTCCGACGGAGTGGATTGGTTGGCGATTCGAATTCCCAAAGGAAGTTACGACATAGACGATTTGAACAATTACATTCAGACACGAACGAAGATGGATGGAAAGGGAAGCAACAAGATCAGACTCGCTCCCAATCCTAATACCTTACAGACGATGTTGGATTTGGAAGATAATTTTCGAGTGGATTTCAATACGGATGATTCTATAGGCAAGATGTTGGGATTCGATCGAAAGATGTATCGAGACCACGCGGCATCTGAAAATATGGTTGACATTCTCACAGTCAATAGCATTCTGGTGAACGTGGATGTGATTGCTGGAAGCTACGTGAATGGTAGCGCTCAACCGATGATCTATTCCTTCTTTCCAAAAGTGTCGCCGGGTTATAAGATCGTGGAGCGACCTCGAAATTTAGTTTATCTACCAGTGATTTTAGACACGTTGTATAGTCTCAAAACCACGTTGATGGATCAAAATGGTGAACTGTTAGATCTTCGCGGAGAGAGAGGGTGACGATACGATTTCACATAAGAGAAATATAAAAGCAAAAAAAAACAAAAAAATATTGTGTATATATATATAAATAGCAAAAATAAAATAAACGCAATATTAATTTTACAAAAATTATTTAATATATATAATTATCATTAAAAAAAAAAACAACTGAAGAAAATATATTTTAAAAAAAAGAATTATGACACAATACGTGGTTAAAAACGTGAACATATCCCCAGGACAGAGGAAGAAACTTAAGAGAGCGTTAACAACTCGAGGCAAGGCGGTGAGCTTCAAATTCACTCACAAAGATCTGATGAGTGGCGGTCAGGATTCGATCACCTGGACCAGAAGTCAAAGCAAAAGGATGGAGAAAGTGATTCGTGGTGGAAGAGGGTTGACTGTGAGATTGAGTCCCGCTCAATTGAGATACAATTTGAGAATGAAAGGTGGTTTCCTACCGCTATTGGCAGGAATCGCTGCAAAATCATTACCCTTTGCTGCAAAGGCATTACCCTTTCTCAGAAAGACTCTCGGCGTGGGAGCTCTCACGGGACTCGCGAGTTCGGCAGTTGAGAAATTAATGGGTGGCAGCGGACTGTTTTTGAAGAAGGGAGGAGCCGTGTGTCGCGTCCACATAGACGACAGCGGTAAAGGATTGTATCTAGAACTGTTAGAGGTGACAACTCTTTGAGTGGAAACGGTCTCTATCTGAAGAGTGGACGGAACGTTGAGCGACTCGGCAAGGGTTTGTTGTTTGGTGGGAATTCGCCATTTAAGAATATACGGATTTTGAATATGTTATTATAATGTAAAAATTATATAATTATATAAAATATAAATCTTAGAAAGTATAAAAAATAATATAAAATGGATAAAAAGGTGGAAAAACAATTAGACGATAATGATGAATATCGCGAGATAGAGTGTGAAAAAGATGCGGAAAAATGATTAGATGCTAATGATGAATATTGCGAGATAGAGTGTGAAAAAGATGTGGAAAAACGATTAGATGCTAATGATGGATATCTTAGGAAAGATCTGATAAAAGAGTTAAATAACGATCGGGATATGCAGTTGAAATTGAAAAGAATGAGACGTCTTCCACCGTTACCACTATCTTCTGAAGAGAATGGTAATGATGCGAGTGTTACCGAGAGATGCACTACATTCGATCATAATTATGATTCGGATAAACAAATGTGTTCTTATAAAAACGTAGCATATCACAAAAAAAAAAAAAAGAAAAGACGAATCGACGCTGAAATTTGAGAAAAAAAGGAAACGTTATTATAATATATGGGCAATAGTGAAGAAGGAAAACAAAAAAAAAAGTAATGGGATCTAAAGATGATCTCATTACTTTTTTTTCCTTTTTCTTCGCTAAAAATCAATCTCTCTATTGTTTATATTTCCAAGTCCGTTATTAGCATGTTGACACTCGCGTTTTCTCCTTTGTCGCAAATGTGTTGAATGTTTATCTTTACTTTTTTGAGTTTTTTTACTTCGGTCAATGCACTCTCACCACCTGATTTGTTCACGAGTTCAAGTGAGATGTTTGGATATATGTAACTTCCATAGGGCAATGACAAATCGTCCTTGTCGAATTCTCTATCTTTGGCGATGATGATATTCTGTAGATCGCTTTGGTAGTCGTAAAACAAATCGAGCATGGCTTCATCCAATTTTAAAGGCATGCTATATATGTCGTATTTGTGCTCTAAGCCCTTCATCTCGACCTCGTTCAATTCGATGGGATCGTGTTGTTGTAATCTATAGATTTTAGAACCAAGTTTCTTATACACTTCAACTCATTTCAATTTCAATTCGCATCTTTTAGGTGTTGTTGTCATGATCGATTATTTGTTTTTTTTTGTTTTATGAATTATTGCAAATAATATATATTTTTAAATTTTGTATTTAAATAATAATTTGTTAAAAAAGTTTGGGTTTTTTTTTTGCTCTTTATATATATATAAAAAAAAAAGTTTTTTTAATTTTGATTTTCTTTAATGTGAAAATTTTTTTTTGTAAAAGTGTTTTTTCTCTTTATATATATAAATAAAAAGTTTAAATTTAACGTCCCTTTTTCTCGTATTAATTCAATTTTTTCACGTTAAGGAACATAAAAAAATTGATTAATTTCATCAAAAAAATTTTTTTTTTTTGAAGGAATTAAAACATATATATATAAACAATTTTAAAACTTTTAACAAATTATTATTAAATACAAAATTCGAAAACAAGAAAAAAAATATTCTTACAAATGGAGCAAACAAATAAAAAATTGGAAAATTTAAATGAGAAAACCGTACCTCAGTTAAACAAGATTTGTAAACTATTAAAAATTCCACATTTCAGAAATCATAGAACTAAATCCCAAAAAATTGAAGTCATACAGAAACATTTGCAAAACGCTAGAAAGGCAAATGAAATGTCGATAGCAACGATGTCAAAAAATGCATCGGTAGTGAAAAATGAGAAGAAGAAAAAGATAGTAAAAGGAATCGAAATGCCGACGTCGAAAAAAAACAAAAACGTTTTGATTGTGAAAAATAAGAAGACGATTAAACGAAAAGCCATTGAAGAACATCAAGTTTCAAAAGAAAAGAAAAGAAAAACTAAAACTAAAATGAGTGATGCACTTCAGATTCTAGACAAACGAGATATATCAAGCGAAATTTGACAAGCAATCAATGAAGGGAAAGGAGAAGAATATGTAGCACGACTCATCATGGAACTATTCCAATCGAAGCCTGTAGAATGGGAGAGTGTGATCAAAGGCATTTTTAAAACTTTCGATGTGGTTCCCTCGTTCAAGAAAATCGATCCGAAATTGTTTATGGAATGGGTGAAGAAAAAAGTATTGGATTTGTTTCACAAACACATGAACCTGGGACAAAAAATTAAGATGATACTCCATTGCGTGATGAATAAAATCGACGTGAAGTCTGGCGAGAGCATCATGAAAAATGCATATTTCAGATCTAACGTCGAACCCATATTTCGAGGTTCAGCTTTATCAGACGTTTTCGAAAAGATGAAAGACAAGATGTTGATGTCTCTCGCGAATTATCAGCATGAAGGTAGTGATTGGACGTTCGATGAGGTGTTGAAACTCGAAATTCATATAACTAAAAACGATTCATTGAAAGGATCTTCCTACGTGGAATTACCGTATTTCTTAGCTAAAAAACACTCCGTGGTCAACATGAGAAATAAAGATGGTCAGTGTTTTAAATGGGCAGTCACTTCTGCTTTATACCCTGTCAAAATCCATCCTGAGAGAGTTTCTTGTTACGAGGAGACCTCTAAAATTCTCGATTGGACCAGAGTGACTTTTCCAACGCAGTTAAAACACATCAAACGTTTCGAAGCTCAAAATCTCACTGTAAAGATGAATGTCTTGGGATACGACGATGAAAAATGAATGATCTATCCTCTCAGACAGACTTCGTATCTCAAAAGAGAAAAGACGATTATTTTATTATTGATTTCGAATGGTGACAATCGTCATTATTGTTGGGTTAAAAATCCGAGCCGACTACTGTCGAGACAAAATAATAAACATGAACATAAGATATGTTTATGTTATAACTGCATGAATGCGTTTCACAGCGAAAAATCGTTAGCGAAACATCAGGAATATTGCAATGAAAATCAAGGTGTCGCCATCAAAATGCCCAAACCCAACACCATCGTGAAGTTTGAAAATCGCAATAGAAGGTTAAAAGTACTATTCATCGTGAACGCCGATTTCGAATGTTTCACCGTGAAAATGAGTTCCTGCCAACCTAACGCTCTTCAAAGTTACGTCGAAGGATATCAAAAACACATGCCTTCAGGTTATTGCATTTACGTGAAATGCGCTTTCGACTCAGAACACGACATGGGTCCCTTCACCTACATGAAACAGTGCGAAGACGACGACGTGGCTCAATGGTTCGTGGAAGAGTTAGAATTGAAAATTCAAATGTTATACAACAAATTCAAAACTCCAGCGAAAATGATCATCACTCGAGAGCAGCAGGACGAAAAAAATAGAGCCAACGAATGTCACATGCAGACAATCGTTGGACGAGAATTCGGAGGAAAATAAGAAGGTCAGAGACCATGATCATTACACGGGTCTGTATCATGGTCCGGCTCACAGCAAGTGTAATTTAAAATATCGAGACGCCGTTTTCTATCTGGTGATATTTCACAATCTCTCGGGTTACGACAGTCATCTGTTCGTGAAAAATCTTGGCACCTCCCACGAAGAATTAAATTGCATTGTGAACAGCGAAGAAAGATACATTTCATTCACGAAATGGAAGGTCATGGAGAAGAAAAGAGTAATCGATGGAGAGACGTTGGAAGAAAAAACGAAATCCATTCGTAGAGGCATACGTTTCATCGACAGTTTTAAATTCATGTCGACCGCTCTGGAAAAATTAGTCAATAACATGAGCAAGGATAAATTTAAAATCACGAGCGAACATTTCAGAGAACGAGTAGACGTCATGTTGAGGAAAGGAGTCTATCCTTATGATTACATGAATGATCTAAAGAGATTCGATGACACCGCACTACCTTCGAAAGAAGATTTTTATTCGAAATTATATTTTCGATGAGAATTACGAACACGCCAAAAACGTGTGGAAAACATTCGATATGAAAACCATGAGAGGTTATCACGATCTCTATCTGAAGACCGACGTTCTGCTCTTGGCAGACGTGTTCGAAAATTTTCGAGACGTCTGTCGTCGAAATTACGATCTGGATCCTGCTTGGTATTTCACCGCACCCGGTCTGGCGTGGGACGCTCTGTTGAAGACCACCGAAGTCCAATTGGAATTATTATCCGACATGGACATGTTACTCATGTTCGAAAGGGCTGCGAGAGGTGGCATCTCGATGATCTCCCACAGATATTCTGAAGCTAACAATCCCTACATGAAAGAAGGTTTCGATTTGAAACGGTCAAATAAATACATACAGTATTAGGACGCTAATAATCTGTATGGTTGGGCTATGAGGCATCCTTTACCGATTGGAAATTTCGAATGGGTAACGGAACAGGAAGAGATGCAAAAATGGAGAGACTATCCTTGCATTTTAGAAGTCGATTTGAACTATCCGGAAGAATTACATGATCTACACAACGATTATCTGCTGGTTCCCAAATGAATGGAACCGAACAAAGGAGGCAAGGAAAAACTCATTCCTAATTTATTTAACAAACGTAACTACGTCGTCTACAGTGAGAATTTGAAACAATACATCGATTACGGGATGAAATTAGTCAACATACATCGTGTCATTCGATTCGACGAAGAGCCTTGGATGAAAAAATACATCGATCTCAACACGAATCTCAGAATTCGAGGCGAGAACGATTTCGAAAAAAGATTTCTTCAAACTCATGAACAACTGCGTGTATGGTAAATCAATGGAAAACATCAGGAAGAGAACCGACGTTTGACTTGTCACGTCTGAGAAAAGAGCTAAAAAATTAGTGGCGAAACCCAATTACAAACACCAAACCATATTCGACGAAAATCTAGTGGCCGTTCACATGCAAAAGACGCACCTGAAGTTTGACAAACCGTATTATCTCGGACCGATCATCTTAGATATCAGCAAGCGATTAATGTACGAGTTTCACTACGATTACATCAAACGAAAATTTGGTGATAAAGCCAAACTACTGTTCACCGACACAGACAGTTTAGTTTACGAGATAGAGACGAAAGATGTCTACCAAGATATATCTCCAGACGTGGCCACGTGGTTCGACACGAGCAAATATCCCGTCGATCGCCCATCCAACATTCAATCGAACGACAACAAGAAGGTGTTAGGTAAATTTAATGACGAGAGTGGCGGTAAACAAATCCTCGAATTCGTGGGCTTAAGACCCAAACTGTATGCTTACTGTCTAGAAGATGAAGAGGTCAAGAAGTGCAAAGGGGTTAAAGCGTGCGTGGTGAAGAAAAACATCTCTTTCCAAGAGTATAAAGATTGTCTGTTAAGAAGTGGTCCGGTGTATAAGACTATGAACTCGTTTCGAAGCGAAAATCACGACTTGTATACTGAAATAGTCAACAAGATTTCGCTGACGGCCGATGACGATAAGAGATTCGTGTTAGATGATAAAATAAGCACTTTGGCATGCGGACATTGGATTTCGTATCTAATTAGAGACAATAGGATTTCAGATATGATTGTGGATGATAGGATTCCAGATATGATTAAGGATGATAGGATTCCAGAAAATCAAGAGGAATTAGACGGATTCAAGATTATGGAAATCGATAGAGACATCGAGAGAGTTAGTTTAAAAAGAAAAATAAAAAAATATAAAAACAATAACGTCATTTTAGTGAATTATAATTAAATAAATAAATAAAAAAAAAATATATACGCATTTATGAATAAGAAAATAGAGATATCTGTAGAAGGTGTCGTCTTACCTAACGAACCCCTATCCAACATTGATCTGTCGAATGCGGCGAAGGATTTGAAAATCAAAGATTTTCTAGGCGTGTTTTCTAGAGATGCCTTGACGAAGAGAAGACCTCGACAATCGGAATGCGGAATTTTAAATCTAGACGATTTATCGGGTGAAGGCACTAACTGGGTGGCGTGGTTCAAGAACGGGAAGAAGAATTATTATTTCGACAGCTACGGAATCTCACCGCCGAAAGAAATAAAGAACTATTTCAACAAATTGATGGTTCGTTACAACGCGGAACGAGTGCAATCACCAGATCAAGTGTTTTGTGGTCACCTGTGTCTTTACATTCTCAAGAGATGGTCTGAAGGAGATCGGTTTCAAGACATTCTCAATGATTTACATTAGAGAGAGATTTTTTTTTTTATAGCATATAAAGGTAAAAAAAATTATTAAAACAATTTTAATCGAATAAAAACGAAAAATAAAAATAAGTAAAATAATTCATTTTTAATAAACTGCGTTTGAAATATATTTTTTAAAAACAAAAAATCTCAAAACAACATGCCAGTCGATAAATTTGGTAGAAGTGACAACGAAAAAGTCAACCTAAGAAAGAAGAGGAAGACGCTCGAAGTCGACGATGGTTACGACGTTGCCAACTTGGACGAACATTATGTTCGGAGATACGAACCTCGAGAGGAATCTTTGAACATGAACGATAAGAAGCTCTACAATCTTCCCGAGCCGATAGATCTCGCAGATGCTGCGACTAAAAAATATGTCGACAGGGGGAACGCAGATTTCGAACGAATCATGCTAGATAATTACATGGATAAAACCATGACCGACGATCTCGATCTGAAATCTAAACGTTTGGTGAACGTCGCAAATCCCGTAGATCCCATGGATGCTGCGACCAAGAAATACGCGGACGACTCTCACGCGAGATTCAGTGAACACCTGAGAAATAGATACGTTCAGAAAACGATGCACTCGGAAGTGAATGCCAATTCTAACAAGATAACGAACGTGGCCACTCCCACGAATGCCAAGGACGTGGCGACCAAACACTACGTAGATCTGGAACAGAGAAAGTCTGACAGACGAGAAATGAAATCGGATCTGAATGCGGGATTCAACAAGATATTGAATCTGTCAAAGGTCGACGACACGGATGTGGACTCAACCGCAGTCAACAAGGGCTACGTAGATTCTGCCGTGATACGATCACAAGAACACCTAGAATCACAAGTGGGCGATCTCTACCTGAACAAACAATCTGGCGGAACCATGGAGGGTGGTATCAACATGAACGGTGAGAATTTATTCGGTCTCAATCACGATCCCGAATTCGATTCCAGTGCGGTCAGCAGGAAGTACGTGGATGACAACTCGGTCTGGAGAAAGGGTGACATCATGGAAGGTAAACTAGACATGGGTGGACACGCGCTCACAAATCTACTGGATTCCGTGAACATGACGGACGCCTTCACCCTGGTTTCGGTGGTGGAAAGAGTCAAATATGCTAGACCAGTGATCACCGTGTATGCCGAGGAGGCTGGCACCTTAGAGGAGGGAAAAAACGAGTGGTCTTTCGGAAACGGAGGTAGCGGATTGAAACATGGTCAGGTGGGATATCCCATGCCATCGGGAGGTGAAATCATTCGAATGGCTCTGGCTTCCTCGGATTTGAATAACAGAGCGGTCGTCAATCTCGTGGTGAATGGAGTAGAGAGCGATAAGAAATACAGCATTGAAAAGACTGAGAATCAACACTCGAATGTTAGCACGTTCGGCACGCCTCTCAAAGTGAACGACGGAGACAGGATTAATTTCGTTACGAAAACCAATAATCCCAAAGCCGCCAGTTCCGTGGTGAGTCTACTGATCGAACTAGATCCTTTGAACAAACAGTGAACGTGTGGAAATAATTAATTAAAAAAAAAATAATGTGTGATTATTAAAAACAAAAAAAAAGTAATGAGATTTAGAAAGATGTTCAATCTCTCTAGATCTCATTACTTTTATTTATTTTTTTTTTGTTTTTTTTTTTAATAATCACTCATTACTTTTTTTTATTTTGGTTTTATTTTTTTTTCACACACATCTCTCATCGAATGATCGACATCTTATTTCCATCCGATTCGAATCGTAATTCTCTGTCTGACAGGACCAGGGCGAAGGCTTCGGTTTTTCTCGGCATGTTCCTATTGAATTGCATCTTGATCTGAATATCTAAGACGCTACTCTTGAGTCGTTCACTCTGTTTACTGACGTCGAATACGAACATGGGATACATCGACTTGTATTCGCCGGGAGATATGTTAGGGTTGCTCATCAATTCGTCTAGACCGTGATACTTCTTTCTAAAATCAGTGGCATCGCCGTACAGTCTGCAGAAATCGTTCTTGTCGAACGACGCGTTGTAATCGATTGCTGGATATCTCGTGGCGTTCAGAAACACTTGCATGTTTCTCAAATGGCAGTGACCGAACAGCGATGCATTCTTTTCCTGAGACCCGTCCCCATCGGTTTGAAACGCAACCACGATGAAACGCTGTCTTTCAGAAGTGGATTTCACCGTCAATCTCCAATCGAAGTGATTCGTGGAGAGAGGAATTCTAGCCGTGTCGCACTGTCTCATTCTATATCCCACGGGTAATTTACTCTTGGATTCTATGATCTTGTAGAGACGTGCTTTTTCCACGATCGAAGGCTCCACGTGCGGAATGAACCACGATATCTTGTGTAGAGTTATCTTACCCGCATCGGTCGCAGTGAGTCTCACTATTGCGTCGTCGTTTCCTTTTCGAATCAACGTCAGATTGTGTTTGAATCCGTACATGATCTTGTTGTAATCGTCCGCAAATCCGAAGATGTGTTTCAAGGGTATCCTGAACGAAAACGTTCCTTTAGGTCTGGATGTCTTGACGACGTAGTCGAATATCGTGGCGGCGCCGGCGCTAGCAGAACTGACGGTGTCTTCCACCCACAACTGATTAAGTCTTCTGGATTTCGAAAAATCATCAGGATACGTCAAGAGTCCGAACATCGTGGTGGCCTGACCGGGATGAAACACAGATTCTATCTCTTGTCCGGATAGCATGTATTTTATATTACTGAATAGATGCATGATGCCATTATTGGCTAGAGTAACCGTGTCGTCGTCGGCGTAGTCGCTCCCATCTTCCTTGGTGAGACGTCCCTGCACAACTATGTAACTCTCGCTAGGATGTATGAATAGATCTTGAGTTTCGACGTTGATTCTTATCTCTCCCGCATTGTTCAAACTCGTTCCGGTTGCCGGTTCATATTCGTGAACCTCATATTCTTGAATACTTTCATCTTTCACTATGCTTTGTGCTATATCTAGTATATTTGTCATTTTTAAAGGCTTTTTGTTTTTTTGTTTATTAATTAGCTTGCTTTTTTTTTATCTAAAAAATAGTTTTTAATTATTTTTATTATTATTTTTCTCTCCTATATATATGTGCGTGTAAACAAGAAAATGCTAAAGAGAGTAAATAAAATAAATTTGTTTTCTTTATCAAAACTTTGTCTTCTGTAATTGTTGTTTATAAAACATTCCGATGATCTCTTCTCCATCCAAAGTTTCGATTTCGTAAGTCACCGGATCGGTGTGAAATATTTTGATTATCACGAAGATTTCCGAGGTCCATCGAGGAGTATAACCCTTTTCGAAGTGCTTCTTATAAGCGTAGATTCTCACGCGATCACCGACCGCAAATTTCGGCGTTCTAGACTTCTTCCTAATCTTAGATCTTTCAGGATATAGATTCGCGTAGACCTGTTTTTCATTTCGAGGATCGCTAGCTTCCAGGGAGTCATCTTGATCGATCTGTGTCGCGTGTTGTTGTAATCTTTAACCAGACCGTTCACAGCATATATGTATTTCTTGGTCGAATTCGCCGTGAAGTATCTATGCATCTTTTCCTTCATCGTTCGATTCCATCGTTCCACCATGCTGGCTTTCTCTTCGTTTTCGATCGAGTAGAGGTCGACCAATCGATGAACGTGCTTGTTGTAGAATTCCTTTCCCTTATCCACCCACAATTTACTCGGTTTTCGAGAAGACGAGTCGAACACGCTCTTCAGAGCCTCAGCGACGCAAGGTCCCAATTTATTCTTCAAAGCTCTGATCCAACCGTATTTGGAAAACACGTCGATGATCGTCAATATATATTTGACACCCTCGTTCCACCTCGAAAACGATCTCATGTCGACCAAGTCGGCAGACCAAATATCATCCAAACCCTTCACGAACACCCTTCTCTTTCGAAATTTACGCACGATGGGTTTGTGTAACTCCTCGGCCAATTCGCTCGTCAATAATCGTTTCTTCTTCTTTTCAGATGCTCTTTTTTTTGAACGCCCCATCCGAATCGACGCTTCGCACCGATCAGATTGCCGACCAGCGAACGTTCTATCTTCGCTCTCCTGGTCGGATTCGATATGCCTCTCAATGTCCCCAACATGTTTTTATCGCAGACATCGTTGCGAGTCTTGGTGTCGGGATGTCCGGCGTAGCACAGATCGTGATCATACGCGGCCGCGTCCACCCTATTCACAGGTTTGCTCCAAGATTTAGGAGTCAGATCGGAGTTGAGTCTCTTGTTCAATTTCGTTCCAGGTCCCGTGAAACTGTGACCAGGCAGATGCATTTCGAAAGGTAGATTACTGATCATTTTATTCACGATGCCTTTACCTTTGCTCGCGTTCTTTTTTGTGATGAATCGAGTCTTGATAGAACCACACACGTCGCAAATTCCGCGAAGCATCTGTCTAACGTTTTTAGTTCGTACTTCTTGAGAATTACTCATCTCGGTAACTCTCTTACACTTTACGCAATACATTTTTAAGTGTTATTTAAATTAATTTCGTTTTTATTTTATATATATAAATTTAATATTTTTTTTTTAAATTCTGTTCTTATTATATACATATTTTTTTTTCAATCGCTGCTCTTGAGTTCTATCATCTTACTGAATTCCTCCCTGGCCTTTTTCCTCCCCTTTTCCACGAGGGAATCCTTCATCTCTTCCTTGATGATCTGACGAGTCTTGATTCTCACAGCTTCTTTCATGGCTTCATATTTCGTTTTCTCACCCAATATCGTGAAGTATTCTCCTTCCGATATCCTACCAACGCCATCGAGATCATTTCGGATATCGTGTCGATCTTGGAGTCAGCCAAGACACGAATCTTGTCGTGTTTCCTCGCCTTCATATATAATTTCCTACTCAAAAAGTTTCCGAGCGTGCTAAACAATCCAGCGGCGAGAGCAACTCCTTCTACGGTCAACACGATCGGAATACCGACCACGGTCGACAACAATCCGATGCCGGCCGCGTGTAAACCCATGGAAATCGTGATGAGTGTCGTGTCGATCGCGTTGACGAATTTCACGAAACGCGAATACTTCTTCTTGAGAGAACGGCGAGAATCTCTCTCTCGAGTTAGATACGCTTGGTTTTTATTGATTTGATCGATGCGATACCTCTCTCCTCTTTCTTTTTCTTCTAGCGACGTGCCGTCGACAAAACGCCGTTCGGCTTCTCATCCTCGTCGTCATCTAACGTCGGATACAATTTATTTCTGGTTCTCATTTTTGTGTTTTTTTTTCTTTCTAATATTAGATAAAAAAATTTATGTGTGTATTTATTTTTTTATTTTCTATTCTCCCTTATTTTATATCAACGAGAAAAACTTAGATGTATGCTTCATTGAACAATAATTTCATGATGCGTCCCTTGTCTTCTAAAGTCAGACTTCTACGCGCCAATTTCAGTTCTTCCGAAACTGTGGGCTTGTCTCGATCCTTACAGAAGAGTAATCTCTTCCAAAACGCGATCACTTCGTCGATTTGAACGCGTTCGAACGCCGGTTCGAAATACTTAACGACCATATCTTCCCTTTCCATCGTCAGACACGAATGATTCTCGTGATCGAAGTCTAGGTGATCCCGACATCCGACGCATCGTTCTAACAAGAGGCGACCTAGTTGTTCGTTCACGCAGAATGCGTAGGCTCCTATCAGCATTTTTAAAAGAAACCTTGCTCTAATAGTCTGGGAAGCGCTCATGACTTACGTATTTTTTATTATCTATTCGATTTGATATATTTTATTTTTTAAATAACTATTTATTTATATTTTTTTTTCTCTCCTATATATATCAATCACTTTTTTTTTAGGTTGCGTGACCACCTTCTCGAAACTTCGATTTTTGAGATGGGCGTGACCCCCACTCCCACGACGAGGGAGATAACTTTGTATGATTAAGTTTATGAGAATCAAGCAATCTGATTGGTTAATTAGCAGGTCACGTGGCCACCTTCCAAGCCTCAAAAGCCGTTTGCCGATTCTGGGACACTGTTCCACAATCGGCTAACCACCTTTTTTGATGCTGTCTTAGAATCGGCAAAGCGTTTTTTGTCGTGTTCACCAACGATGGATCGAAGGTCTGATCCGCGATGGGAACGTCGACAAAAATTTTTAAGTAAAAAAAAAAAGTGAAAAATGTACAATTTCATGCATTTTTCACTTTTTGAAAAACTTGTACATTCGACACGTTCGCCAACGGGTATTTGAACGTTAAAAGTGCGATCTAGGAGTCTCAAAATAATGGCCGATTCTGGGACACCCGACATTTTTGTGAACAAGGGCGCGATTTAACACCGAATCCTACTATGGGAAACGTCCGTGTACGTGTATGTGTATGGTACATGTACAATGTGTCCTTGAATCGGCATTTATTACCTACTCCGGATATATGAAATTTTAGCCCGAGATCGATGGGTCAATATACCCGCACATATGAAATTTTAGCCCGATCGGCCCAGCCGTTTTCAAAATAAAAGGTCAAGGTCACCAATTTCAAGGTCAAGGTCACCTGCAAGGGCATGGCACCCATCCCATGTTACTCGCATGGATGATTTACCCCCGTGTACAAAATTTGAGATCGATCATCGAGGAACGGAGGAGTTTACCCGGAACAAAGATAGATAGAGAGATAGAGAGAGAAAAAGATACAGACATTCGCATTTATATATTAGACTAGCGGGTGTTACCAGGCGTTGCACGGGAGAAGATGGTTATATCAGCCGTTTTCGAAATAGAAGGTCAAGGTCACCAATTTCAAGGTCAAGGTCATCCCGCACGGGCACCCCGATGAAGTCAAAATGATCGATGGGTCAATATACCCGCAGATATGAAATTTCAGCGCAATCGGCGCAGCCGTTTTCGAATTAAAAGGTCAAGGTCACCAATTTCAAGGTCAAGACACCCCGCACGGGCACCCCGATAAAGTCTAAATGATCGATGGGTCAATATACCCGCACATATGAAATTTTAGCCCGATCGGCCCAGCCGTTTTCGAAATAAAAGGTCAAGGTCACCAATTTCAAGGTCAAGGTCACCCCGCAAGGGCATGGCACCCATCCCATGTCACTCGTAGGGATGAATTACCCCCGTGTACAAAATTTAAGATCGATCGGTCGAGGAACGGAGGAGTTCACCCGGAACAAAGATAGATAGAGAGATAGAGAGAGAAAAAGGTACAGACATGCGCATTTATATATTAGACAAGTGGGTGTTACCCGGTGTTGCACGGGAGAAGATGGTAATATCAGCCGTTTTCGAAATAGAAGGTGAAGGTCACCAATTTCAAGGTCAAGGTCATTCTGCACGGGCACCCCGATCAAGTCAAAATGATCGATGGGTCAATATACCCGCACATATGAAATTTCAGCCCAATCGGCCCAGCCGTTTTCGAATTAAAAGGTCAAGGTCACCAATTTCAAGGTCAAGACACCCCGCACGGGCACCCCGATGAAGTCAAAATGATCGATGGGTCAATATACCCGGATATATGAAATTTTAGCCCGTGATCGATGGGTCAATATACCCGCACATATGAAATTTTAGCCCGATCGGCCCAGCCGTTTTCGAAATAAAAGGTCAAGGTCACCAATTTCAAGGTCAAGGTCACCACGCAAGGGCACTGTACCCATCCCTTGTTACTCGCAGGGATGAATTACCCCCGTGTACAAAATTTGAGATCGATCGGTCGAGGAACAGAGGAGTTCACCCAGAACAAAGATAGAAAGACAGAGAGAGAAAAAGATACAGACATTCGCATTTATATATTAGACTAGCGGGTGTTACCCGACGTTGCACGGGAGAAGATGGTCATATCAGCCGTTTTCGAAATAGAAGGTCACCAATTTCAAGGTCAAGGTCTCCCCGCACGGGCACCCTGATAAAGTCAAAATAATTGATGGTCAATATACCCGCACATATGAAATTTTAGCCTGATAGGCCCAGCCGTTTTCGAAATAAAATGTCAAGGTCACCCATTTCAAGGTCAAGGTCACCCCGCACGGGCACGGCACCCAATCCATGTTACTCGCAGGGACGAATTACCCCCCGTGTACAAAATGTGAGATTGATGAGTCGAGAAAAGGGGGAGTTCACCCGGAACAAAGATAGATAGAGAGATAGAGAGAGAAAAAGATACAGATATTCGCATCTATATTTTAGACTAGCGGGTGTTACCCGGCGTTGCACGGGACAAGATGGTTATATCAGCCGTTTTCGAAATAGAAGGTCAAGGTCACCAATTTCAAGGTCAAGGTCACCTCACACGGGCACCCCGATAAAGTCAAAATGATCAATGGGTCAATATACCCGCACATACGAAATTTCAGCTCAATCGGTCCCGCCGTTTTCGAATTAAAAGGTCAAGGCCACCAATTTCAAGGTCAAGGTCACCCCGCACGGGCACCCCGATAAAGTCAAAATGATCGTTGGGTCAATATACCTGCACATACGAAATTTTAGCCCGATCGGCTCAGCCGTTTTCGAAATAAAAGGACAAGGTCACCAATTTCAAATGCAAGGTCACCCCGCCCGGGCACCCCGATAAAGTCAAAATGATCGATGGGTCAATATACCCGCACATAAGAATTTTTAGCCCGATCTGCACAGCTGTTTTCGAAATAAAAGGTCAAGGTGACCAAATTCAAGGTCAAGGTCACTCCACAAGGGCACCCCTATAAAGTCAAAATGATCGATGGGTCAACATACCCGCACACATGAAATTTTAGCCCGATTGGCCAAGCCGTTTTCGAAATAAAAGGTCAAGGTCATCAATTTCGAGGTCAAGGTCACCCCGCACGGACACGGCACCCATCCCCTGTTACTCGCAAGGACGAATTACCCCCGTGTACAAAATTTGAGATCGATCGGTCTAGAAACGGAGGAATTCACCCGGAACAAAGATAGAGAGATGGAGAGAGATAAAGATACAGACATTCGCATTTATATACTAGATTAGATATCAAGCAACTGCATTCAGAGACCAGGACGCATTTTATGTTTGTCCGACGCTACTCTTTTCAGCATCTTTATTGTCTCTGTAGCCTACTTATGCATTTCTAGCCATTAATCCTACCCCGAAATCTGTCCACTTTTTACTTCTGACGATCATCCAAGTATTTTAGGCAGCGTTAGAACCCACTCATACTGGACTTGTAGATACTAGTTTTACTTAATGGTTTCCCTGCACCAGTAGCAGCGGATTATAAGCCTTTAGTGACACTATCCCATCAAGTGGGCAGTCTCAGTACATTCCCACGTCGTTTCGCACTAGCCAGATAAGCACCAAACTCTAATATTTCCTCCTTGCGGACCACTAGGTGCATTTTAAAGCGACGGAGTGCATACAGATTGTTAAAATCATCCAGTTATCACACTTTCAAGCAATACATGGAAGTATCTTGACACATTTTAAATTTCAGTCCTTTAATTTAAAAGTGTATTTTAAAATCGGGTTCCGCCGGAAGTTAGGGGTTTTCTAGAATACTTTTCAGAATTTGTCTAACAGTGCTTTTTTACCTCTTTCTTTCTACTTTTACCCCAGTTTCTTTTCTTTTTGGGTGGTATTACACACCCGTTCAGTCAGAACTTGGCTCACGAGAACTTTTATATCGCCACATTTCATTTCTTTCGTCGTCTGTGTGTATTTTTTCGTGTTGTGTCTGTACCCTGAAGGTCTTTAGCAGACCGAAAGATAGGTAAATATTTTTTCGTGTGGTGTTTGAGCTTTATCTAGACGAATATACACATCATAAGTTATTTTGATGAATGGACGGTAACACGGTCTGAGGTTTGCGGCTCGGAGCTTTTGTTCAACCGAGGCGCGAAGTTGAACATTAGCTCCGAGCCGCAAATCTCAGACCATGTTACCGTCAATTCATCACAATAACGTATATGTTCCAATAGACTCTACCCATAGCCCAACACCTACATTGTGAAACACGACAGGCTTTTAATGAAATTTTAGCCTGATCGGCCCAGCCGTTTTCGAAATTAACGGTCAAGGTAGTCAATTTTAAGGTCAAGGTCACCCCGCACGGGCACGGCACCCACCCCATGTTACTCGCAGAGACGAATTACCCCGTGTACAAAATTTGAGATTGATCGGTCGGGAAACGGAGGAGTTCACCCGGAATAAAGATAGATAGAGAGATAGAGAGAGAAAAAGATACAGACATTCGCACTTATATATTAGACTAGCGGGTGTTACCCGGCGTTGCACGGGAGAAGATGGTTATATCAGCCGTTTTCGAAATAGAAGGTCAAGGTCACCAATTTCAAGGCCAAAGTCACCCCACACGGGCACCCCGATAAAGTGAAAATGATCAATGGGCCAATAGACCCGCACATATGAAATTTTAGCCCAATCGGTCCATCCGTTTTCGAATTAAGAGGTCAAGGTCACCCATTTCAAGGTCAAGGACACCACGCACGGGCACCCCGATAAAGTCAAAATGATCGATGAGTCAATATACCCGCACATATGAAATTTTAGTCCGATCGGCCCAGCCGTTTTCGAAATAAAAGGTCAAGGTCACCAATTTCAAGGTCAAGGTCACCCCACAAGGGCACCCCGATAAAGTCAAAATGATCAATGGGTCAACATACCCGCACATATGAAATTTTAGCCCGATCGGCCCAGCCGTTTTCGAAATAAAAGGTCAAGGTCATCAATTTCAAGGTCAAGGTCACCCCGCACGGACACGGCACCCATCCCCTGTTACTTGCCGGGACGAATCACCCTCGTGTACAAAATTTGAGATCGATCGGTCGAGAAACGGAGGAGTTCACCCAGAACAAAGATAGAGAGATGGAGAGAGATATAGATACAGACATTCGCATTTATATAGATTAGATATCAAGCAACTGCACTCAGCGACCAGGCCGCATTTTAGGTTTGTCCGACGCTACTATTTTCATCATCTTTATTGTCTCTTTAGCCTACTTATGCATTTCTAGCCATTAATCCTACCGCGAAATCTGTCCACTTTTTACTTCTGACGATCATCCAAATATTTTAGGCAGCGTTAGAACCCACTCATACTGGACTTGTAGATACTAGTTTTACTTAATGGCTTCCCTGCACCAGTAGCAGCGGATTACAAGCCTTTAGTGGCACTATCCCATCAAGTGGGCAGTCTCAGTACATTCCCACGTCGTTTCGCACTAGCCAGATAAGCACCAAACTCTAATATTTCCTCCTTGCGGGCCACTAGGTGCATTTAAGGCGACGGAGTGCATACAGATTGTTAAAATCATCCAGTTATCACACTTTCAAGCAATACATGGAAGTATCTTGACACATTTTAAATTTCAGTCCTTTAATTTAAAAGTGTATTTTAAAATCGGGTTTCGCCGGGAGTTAGGTGTTTTCTGGAATACTTTTCAGAATTTGTCTAACAGTGCTTTTTGTATCTCTTTATTTCTACTTTTACCCCAGTTTCTTTTCTTTTTGGGTGGTATTACACACCCGTTCAGTCAGAACTTGGCTCACGAGAACTTTTGTATCGCCACATTTCCTTTCTTTCGTCGTTTGTGTGTATTTTTGCGTGTTGTGTCTGTACCCTGAAGGTCTTTAGCAGACCGAAAGCTAGATGAATATTTTTTCGTGTGCTGTTTGAGCTTCATCTAGACGAATATACACATTATAAGTTATTTTGATGAATGAAGGATAACATGGTCTGAGGTTTGCGGCTCGGAGCTTATGTTCAACCGAGGCGCGAAGTTGAACATTAGCTCTGAGCCGCAAATCTCAGACCATGTTACCGTCAATTCATCACAATAACGTTCCAATAGTCTCTACCCATAGCCCAACACCTACATTGTGAAACACGACAGGGTTATTTACTAAACTTGTGATCGTTAAAAGTTGCCTTGTTCAAGGCAACTTTAACGATCACAGGTTTAGTAAATAAACCTCTCGTGTATCCACAACGGCACTGGATAAATAATCAATAAACCAGATAAACTCATTCAAATCGTAAATCGTAAATCGGTTTGAATTTTAAACAACACTTCACCCGGGACACCGTCTGCTGCACGCGTGAAACATCCCGAAATATGAAGCGGCTTGCTAGTCACTCCGATGAGGAAGCAGTTACGAAACGGACGACGTCATTGCAAATATTTCGCGTTGTGACGTCAGACGGTAAGATTTGCCACATAGAATATACTAAGCTCGCTTAGTATATATATCACAAATAAAACGAAATCCGTGTGAAGTAAATATAAAAAAAGTAAAAACGTTTAAATGACAGGGAGAAACATAACATAATATTTTTATTTGACCAGTCTAAATGTTCAATGCAGGTTGTCAAAGATTGTTTTGTTTTCTGTGCTGGGTATTATTATATCCCATTTGTGTGTCCATAAATTGATTGTCTGGACAACACAATTGACAAACAGAAGCTGGTGGTCATAGTTTCAATGTCGTGGGGGATAAACCCGGTTTAACTTGATTACATTGTTTGGAATGCAATCAGGTTGAATGACTAATATATCCTTAGAAAAACAAAATCATTTTGAATAGGGTGGATACTTATAGATAAGCGAAGGCAATTAACTTGCTCTATTTAAGGGGACATCCAACGTAAATTTGGTCAAATTTCAGGTAATTTTCTCCAAAGTCCAGAGAAGGTCAGAAAAGAATAACCCCAATAAATTATATATCGGTTTGTTTGGAATGAAACATAGATTTGTGAAAAATAATATTTGCCATGGAATAGTTACCGTGTGGCAGGAAGCACTGCCTGAAAGTCTGCTATGGCATAAGTAAGAGATCAGCTTTTATACAATAAAATACCTTAAATTTATTGAATAGTTAAATTCTGCATCCTTCTAGTACAGATTCGGAGAAATCTTTTTATCATTCTTGCAAGGAAGAGACCACGAGACCAGTTGTAATTTAAGATGTCTACATTTCAAAAGGGCTGCCATTTTTTGTGTTTGTTTACCTTTTGTGAAGTTCACCAAGGGTCAAAGCCACACAGTTCAGAAGAACAAGTATGGAGTCATGGGAGAATGCATCAATGAAAAATGAAGAATGTCCAATTTGGCTTTTGTCAGTCTGTGGTGACCATACCCCCAATCCTGTGCCATTTTGCATGAGATCTGTATCAAATTGGTAAAATATGATGAGATTGATACACCAAAAAAGGGTAAACTGCCAAACTTCCTCATTCAGTATTATATGTGTCCATTTCTGGGGTTGCATGAGCAATGACAGCTGAATGTTCAAGTGTGGCCAAAGCAACCCAAAATGGCTCGTCCTGCATGCAGAATACTTGCACCAATCAGCTGCTTAGTTAGAAATCCTGCCTTTCAATTCATTTATGTACATGATTTGGTATGTTTCATTTGTTTTGGAACTCTCGGCCTTCCGTAGTTGCTGTTTGTTGTGGCTTGGCTGTTGTTTTCTCGTGAGATTTAAGAACATTAATTACTGATCTGCTTACCAATACTAATTTTATAGGCGGAGGGTTACCGGCCTGAACAATATCGGAATTGTGTTGGTTATTAAATTCATTTATCTAAACTCTTATGACACATTGTGGTCTCATTTCGGTAATTCGTGTGAAATTTTTGTCCGTCAAGCGGATTTTTTCTATTTCTGTCCACAGAGTGTCAAACCACAGATTTTCGCAACCTTTTGGTGCTAACAACGCTCAACATCGACGTTGATCTGTCGTTTCCACAAAACGGTTGTGCGAGGGAGACATTTAAATTTGCGATGGTACGACATTTCACTATATTTGGTGAAGAGGAAGAAACCTTTCTGATAATTCTCCTTGACATTGGTCTTCTTTTTTTCGTAGCAGATTTCATCGAGCCTTCTTTACGTCACTAATATAGTTCGGCGACAGTAAAATTATGTTTTCATAAATTTACAATTGTGAGGACTGTAGTGTATGTTGATTTGAATATATTTTAGTTTTCAAATATAATTTTCCACTTTTATGTTTTAATCATCGTCTCCAACCAAATAATAGTAGTTCGAATCGGTGGAGTATTAATCCCTTGCTGACACTTGCGCCACATTGTACAGTTTCTGATCGCAACAACGCTACTATGGACTGTATCTCGCAATTATCACATTGTCATTTGAATATTTTTCTATGTATGTGTCGTGATTTGTACATTACCTCGCCTCCCAGATTCACAAACTACGGAAGCCGGTTAGTGCCACCCGTAAATCAATTTTTTATGTCGTAATTACGACATAGTATGTCGTAATTACAACATACCATATCTCGTAATTACGACATACTATGTCGTAATTACGACATACTATGTCGTAATTACGACTTAGTATGTCGTAATTACGACATAGCTATCTCGTAATTACGACATACTAAGTCGTAATTACGACATAGCTAACTCGTAATTACGACATACTATCTCGCAATTACGACATACTATGTCGTAATTACGACTTATGTTGTAATTACGACATAGCTATCTCGTAATTACGACATACTAAGGCGTAATTAAGGCATAGCTCAATCGTAATTACGACATACTAAGTCGTAATTACGACTTATTATGTTGTAATTACGAGATATTATGTCGTAATTACGAGATAGTATGTCGTAATTACGAGTTAGCTATGTCGTAATTACGACTTAGTATGTCGTATTGACGAGATAGCTATGTCGTAATTACGACATAATAAGTCGTAATTACGACATAGTATGTCGTAATCAAGAGATAGTGTGTCGTAATTACGAGTTAGCTATGTCGTAATTACGACTTAGTATGTCGTAATTACGAGATAGCTATGTCGTAATTATGACATACTAAGTCGTAATTACGACATAGTATGTCGAAATTACGAGATATGGTATGTCGTAATTACGACATAGTATGTCGTAATTACGACAAACTATGTCGTAATTACGACATAAAAAATTGATTTACAGGTGGCACTAACCGGCTTCCGTAACAAACAGCAGTGAAATGTTTGAAGATTTCAGATCGTGAAAAATCAAATCATTTCCCAACTTTGCACAAAGGCCACGTGATCATAACAACCAGCATGTCATTCGAACACAATCTATAGTTTGTGGTCATCCATTTTCGTTCTCACCACGTTGGTGACGGAATGATAAATATGCTTTCTCCGAGTATGGAGTGTGGAGTCTTTTATTTATAACTCAGACATTCGAATTACCGATCTATTTCTTGTTAATTCTGACGGTTACTTTTGCGGCTGGCAATTTCTTTGTCATCAAAAGCCAAAATTTTTTTTTTAAGTTTGAAAAAGTTGATAAATTCGGGTTTTGTATACTTTTGTCATTATTTTGGTATATAATATGCCGTTATTCACCGCTTTACTTCGTATTTAGGGCGTTGCGGAAATTTAAAAAAAAATGCCCAAAGTTACGTTGGACGACCCATTAATTTCGGTTTGTGTTTGTTAATAAAGTAAGATTCTTTAGCTCTTCTTTTCTGTTCATTTTCGGTACCAGGCGTTTTGTAGAATGGGAAAACCCAAAGTTATTGAGGTGACCGCAGTTTAAGTAACGTTCGTAAGAAATGACGTTGAGCATACGCGAGCGTCTATATGAACAACTGCAAGCTCGCAGGACGCTAGATAGAACACAATGAAGTATAAATATTCCCAAACTGGAAGCCGGAGGTTGGGGTGGGATAAAGCAGGCAAATAATTTCGACCGGATCGCGACCCCAGTCCCGTCCCGATTGAAATACTAGTATTCCAGGGGCGAGATGAAAAAAATAGAAAAGTTGAATTCAGCATATAAGCCCAAAGTTAGAAATGTTATTTCTACAAACTTGTGCGAAAATGGTCTTAAAAACCATTCTCATGCATATCTACAGAAACAAAATGAATATAATAGTAACGTGGTATGTTGGGGTAGGCAACTGGAGGCGGAGGAGGGGGGGGGGGGGGGTAAATGCAGTGGAAACTCAGAGCCAGGCCGACATGAATCCCGAACCCCTAATACCTAATTAGATAGTAGAACAAGTACAAAAGAAATATCCCCAACTGGAGGCGTAGGGTGGGGGGGGGGGGGGGGGGAGAATTGCAAGAAATCGGGCAGATAACCTCGACAGGACCGCGTGCCAGTCGCGACTTGATCGAGATTTTGGGATAAGATGGAAAACGAATTTACTGGATACCGCAAATTCATACTCCAAAAAACCCTAAATTTTATTTCCATAAAGTTGCACGAAAATGGTCTAAATAGACCATTCGCATGCATATCCGTAGAAATAAAATGAATATAATATAAACTTGGTGGGGTAAGGGGTAGGCAACAAGAGACGCGGGGGGGGGGGGGGGGGGTACTAAATACAGTGGAAACTATTAGCCAGGCCGACATGAATCCCGAATCCCGGTTAATACCTACTAGACTGTAGAACAAGTACGAATGAAAAATATCCCTAGCTGGAGCCGGAGGGTTGGAACAGGGGGGGGGGGGGGGAGATGTGAGACAGCGGGAGGATAACTACGACCGGAACGCGATCCAGTCACGACTAGATAACGATTCTCTCTCCACCGAGGAAGAGAGATAGAAAACGAATTTTATGAATAGCGCAAATTATACTCAAAATACAGAATTTTATTTTCATAAAGTTTCATGAAAATGGTCTTAATGGACCATTCTCATGCATATCCATGGAAATAGAATGAATATTATATGTAACGCGGTGGGGTAGGGGGTAGGCAACCAGAGGCGATGTGGGGGGGGGGGGGTGGGCGGGGGTGCTAAATACAGTGGAAACTCAGAAGCAAGCCGATATGGATCCCGAATCCCGATTAATGCCTTATTTTATACTGTCGATCAAGTGAATATATTTCTGTTCAGTAATCTTCCTTTGCTCCGACAAGTGCGGAGTTATGATGTTGGGGAGCTGGCAGCTGTTCGTCGTTGTTCGGTGGTTCTCTCCGGGTACTCCGGCTTCCTCCCAAAATCTGTCATGGTCATGGTTAGCCATTGTGCATAAGTATGTGACCTTAAACACCAATAAATAAATAAATAATATTGCTCCAAGTCAGATAAATTGCCATGAACTATCTGTACTCGGGTATCTTTGGTGGAGTGACTTGTTAAGTTAAAATGATTCGCCACCGGCAGATCGTCCTTGTTATCTATATTTTGCATGTGATCAGTGATTCGTTTGCTTAACGATTGTTTTGTTTCACCAATATAGTGTGTTATGGCATTTGGAACAGGTCAAAGCATATACAATATCACTACTTGTACAATTGAAAGATCCACTGGGTTTAAATTCTTGACCATCCTTTGTAGTAAGTTTATCACGGTAAATAAATTTGCAAGTGACACATCTAGGCATGTTGCATGCAACAGTTCCAAGTGTAGTTTTGTCAGAATAGAGCTGGCTTGAGACAAGCTTAAGACGAAGATTGGGTGGTTGCCTAGTACCCAGCATGGGTTTTTCCGGGAAGACATCACTGAGGTGAAACTCGTTACCAATAATCGGTTGAAGAAAGTGTTTGAGTTTTTTGTGTTGAAGGGTGATAGGTAGCAGCGAGTGGTACTCGAACCCCTTTGCATTTATCACTGTATTTGAGAAGTTCGTTACGATCCTTCGAGATAGCTCTTGGCATTTCCTCATTGCTAAAATGTTTCTTGTACCCAAGAGTACGAAAATAAGATTTTAGTGCAGACAACTGTTGATCACGTATACTTGGATCGGAGTTGATGCGGTGATATCTGAGAGCTTGGCTGTATATCACAGGTCTTTTGGTGTGAGTCGGATGCAAGCTCTAGGAATGGAAGTATGAGTATCGGTCTGTGAGTTTTCTATACACTGTGGTGCCCAATTGACCTCCCCGCTTGAACACTTGGACATCCAGGAAATTAATTTCGTTCACTGAATGCTCCATAGTGAATTTTATGGTAGGATGCATACTGTTGAGTTGGTCATGGAACTTATTGAGCTCATCAAGTCCGTGGTCCCAAATAATGAAGATGTCGTCTTTGAAGCGGAAATATATTCTGGGTTTTAACGGGGTGTTTTTTTTAGAAATTCGTTTTCAAAATCCGCCATAAACAGGTTGGCGTATTGAGGAGCTATGGGTGTTCCAATAGCTGTTCACATTTTCTGTTGGAAGGTGTCGCCGTTAAAGTGAAATAGTTGTGTTCCACGATAAACTACGAGAGCTTAATGATAACGTCATTACTAATGGTATCCGTCCTGACGGTGTTTAACCAACGTTCTAATGCTTCAAGACCATGCTTGTGTGGAATATTGGAATATACCCCCTTAACGTCTAGAGCAGCAAGATCACATCCCAGATATTTTGTTGAGAAAGTCAATATAACTGTCTGCCTATTGAACGATAGGCTTGAGTGTTTCATCAATAAATTTGGAAATTTTCTCGGTCATAGTCCCGCGCCCTGATACAACAGGCCTACCGGGGACGCCTTCGTTGTGGACTTTGGAAAGCATGTAGAATACCCCTGGACGTGGTTTATCAATGAGAAGCGGCTTAATTGTTCTCTGTCGTTCTTTTCCATTGACGCAATTAGTTTTCCTAATTCCTCTTTAAATGTTTTGGTAGGGGTTGTTACAACCGATAATGTTACACCGCCGCATAATGTTACACCAACGCATGTTACAAAAAATGTAGTAAACAACCGATAATGTTATAAACTCCGCATAATGTTATAACTTTTTTCAACCCGTTATGTTATAAAAATCAACGCATAATGTTATAACTTTTTTCAACCCGTTTTCGGGAGTGTTTGGGTCAGTTTTCTGAAGATTGTCGGGTTGTTTGGATTAATTCGATATCTATTGTCGGGTTGTTAGGGGTGAGACGGAGCACGTGTCCCCATAACAACACGCACTGCGCATAATCACTCCTATCACATAGTATCATGATAATGGCATCACAACATGGCCACCCACGTGCACTATCATGACAGCCCAACATGACCGCCCAATCACGTGACATGACGTCACTTCCGGGGTCCTGCCCCGTGGTCCTACAAAATGGCTCATTTTCAACATACATAACTACTCAACACCATCACCAACACCGCCACAACACCAACATCAACACAACTCCTCCTTCACAATCTCCTCCTTCTCCCTATACTGCCTGTTCTAGTGATTCCGCCTTTTCCAGAACCTGTAATCCCAAATTCATTCTTCCAACATCTCCACCATCTATATTATCATACCGTCTAGCACTACTCTCTTATAGTATTCTCAGATAGCTTTTTCTGCACAATCACCCTGATGTACTAATCCATGACCTCCTCTCTTTCTCAGCCTAATCCCTGCCCACCCCTTTCAATCTTCCTAAATCCTATTCCTCTTCCTACCCAGTCTCGCATCTTATTCTTCGGCTTCCGTGCGACACTACCAACCTGCCACATCCACCATATGTACCTCGCTCCATCCAACTTTATGGCCTCTTTTAACTCCACCTCATTTTTGTTCACTGTAAGTTGTTGAAATGTCAAATTAATGAACAATAAGATATTCTTATGACTAAGACTAAGAAATATGCGACAAATGAGATTTAGATGCCCAAAACAAGCAGAAACAGAGGCATCTGCCCATCCTCAAAGGCGTCAGGGGACTATGGTACACTACATTTCTGGAAGCGGAGACTACGCATGTTGGTAAACGTACCAACCGGATAAAATAGCACCCCTCTTCCACCACCTCCGCCTTCACCATGATGGGCACTGGATGATCATAGTATTGACGTCACACGATTGAGTTACCAGGATAATCCGCGTCTATGTAGCGTCACTAGGTCATTCTATGATAAATCCCCGGGAGTTGGGGGGGGGGGCAGGGGTGTTTCCTCGCCTTAAGCAGAGCAGAAACCTTTAGTATAAATATTACATACCTTGATGCGGCAATAAATGGTAAGTGGTAAAGTCCATCTACAATAGCTGTAACTGGAATTAGTATATAGAAGTTATAACATTATCGGTTAATTTGTTCTAACATAACGGGTTGAAAAAAGTTATAACGTTATGCGTCGACTTTTATAACATAACGGGTTGAAAAAAGTTATAACATTATGCGGAGTTTATAACATTATTGGTTGTTTACTACATTTTTTGTAACATTATGCGTTGGTGTAACATTATGCGGCGTTGTAACATTATCGGTTGTAACAGGGGTCACCTAGCATATTCTCATAATATTCAGTATTAATAAGCTGGCGGTTTCCTTCAGATACTTAGTCAGAAGTGTTCTGTATCACTGTAGACATTCCTTTGTCACTGAGCTTTATAGTGATGCTTCGATGACTCGTTAGACTCCTAATTTCATTTTTCTCCGACGCTTTGAGATTATATAACATTTTGTGTTTTTTCAAAAGGATATGGGATTTCACTCTGTTGCGTACCGACTCAATGTAAAAGTCAAGTTTCTGGTTACGACCAGTGTGTAGGGTCCATGTAGACTTTTTTCGTTCTTGTTCCATTTGTCCGGTAATTGTTCAATTCCATAAAAGTGTTCTCGGAGTCGCAGGCGGCGGAAATATTCCTCGGTGTCAGCGCAAAGTTGAACTTTATCCAGATTAGATGTAGGACGGAAAGAAAGGCTCCTGCGCAGTACGACGAGTTCTGTATTACTAGGATGGTAGAGCTAAAGGATTTACAACAATGGTGTTAGTGTGTCCAGGTGATAGCTAAAAATTGCGATTTTTTTTTGTTTAGAAGTGTAAATATTTTCGATAATCTTTCTGAATGGGTTAAACATAAAACGTAAAAATAGGTATATGGCGTACCCCGAAAACAGATCGGCAATAATTCAAATTCTGCTAATTAGGCATGAAAATTTAATGTCGATTATGGTGCACTTGTTGAACGCCACATGGGCTATCTGATAACAGATCAGAACAAAGAGAGACAATATTCACTCCGGTTATCATAATCTGGGTAATTAAAGCCAGTTAAATCTAATTTTTGGAAACCAGTGCATCACATATGTTCTGGCCACACACCCATATTACGCATCTATCCTGTCTCCGAAATGTCAAAATATACCAAAATGCGAGTCTTTCAAAGGAACTTTAAAGCGAGTGTTAAATTAAGATAGATCTAAGCGGCCAAGTCCAAGAGAAGCAATTAACTGAGAATAAATGTTCTGGCTATCTGAATAAAAATCGGGAGATTTCTCGAAAAATTCATTCCAGCCAATTCCAGTCGGAAGGTGTGTGAGGCTGTGGGTCGTTGCGAGTAGATGGGGAGGTCCCATGCTACAGGTTAGAGAAGGTGCCGCATCGGTGCGAAAGTATAGACACGTTGTGATGTAAGGGGAGCCACAGAGCTCATATTTAGAATAGGAGCAATCGCTGGCCAAGTCGGTGGCCATACATGAGAATAGGATCAGGAACAGGAAGTACCAACTCAGGGAGCTGTATGCATTTAGGTAAACGGCATTACCTGTTTTAGAAGGCAAGACATACATAGGCAGTTGGCATGAGGGCACTCAGAGAAGGTCCGAATTTAGCCTTGGCCGTCGAGGGTCATAGGCACCGAGATTGAAAGTCCACGTATTGTCGTAACCCTGTGAGGGTTGTAAGGAACCAATTGTAGTTTGTTAACGGTTGCGAACCGTAGTGGCATAGTAGCCAAAGAAGTAAAAGCTGTAACGCTGAGGTCTAGAAATCGTATTAAGAGCTTGAGTAAGCGCTTGAATAGCTCGCGAGATAATATAGTTTGAGGCGGTGCGAGAATTGGTGATGTTGAGAACACTTTGCAGAATATTTTTATGTAAGCTTTAAGTCTATATATGAACGCGAAGAATAACTTAACCCCGTGAGAGCCAGGTCAGGCGCAAAGTGGTCGTGAACTGTGGTAGACGCCGATTGAATTGTGATTGAACTGCGAGAACGCTGATAGAGTCACCCAAGCAGAACATTATATGTATTAAGCCCGACTGACGGTGAAGTTAACCCTGCGAGGAGGAAACAACGAGAAGTGAATAGACACTTTGTATTCATCACAAACCGTGGGAAGATGAAGGTGATGTGAGGTTGATCCAGCTGACACAGCTAGCTGTGGGAGACGTCGAGGACCCTAAAAATAAACTTTTATCTGCGTAATTAGTGTATTCTTATAAGTATATATCTGAAGGCGAAGAATAACTTAACCCCGTAAGAGCCAGGCCAGGCGCAAAGTGGTCGTGAACTGTGGTAGACGCCGACTGAATTGTGATTGAACTGTGAGAACGCTGATAAAATCACCCAAGCAGAACATTATATGTGTTAAGCCCGGCTGACGGTGAAGTTAACACTGCGAGGAGGAAGCAACGAGAAGTGAATAGACACTTTGTATTTATCACAAACCGTGAGAAGATGAAGGTGATGTGAGGTTGATCCAGCTGACACAGCTAGCTGTGGGAGACGTCGAGGACCCTAAAGAATAAACTTTTATCCGCGTAATTAGTCTATTCTTATGGATAATTTTGTGAGTAATTTGTTTCATATTTTATTTCTTTGTACATGTAAATAATTTTTTCAGTGAATTATCGTTGATTACCTTTTGGCGTTGTAAGCCACAGGCACCTTCAGAAATCCTAAGAGTCCCAAAGCGGACAGGGCATTGATAAGGTGGCAAGGTTTACGTTCGGACTGGGGTTCAGCCAACAGTCACTGGCTGTCGGCTGAGTACTGATAATAACATAAAGGAGGCACAGGTAGAGTGCGCAATCTTTCCGAACCTCAATATAACCCTGTAATCCTGCGACATAGTGGCAGATATAAGTCTTTTGGGGCGAATACAATATTCAAGTGAACTGACGTTATGTTTTTCCTTCAGTTTTAATAGTTTATTCTGTTTACGTTTGAGGAGATCGCGAAGAGTTTTTTTGATAGAAGGTATCTATAGTTTAAATATCACAATTTACGGCAGATTCCATGAAAGTTCCTATGTTCTGTTCGATGGTAGCCTTCTTGTTGTATAAAACCTCAAGTTGGTGGCTGCTATTCCGTGCACTTGTCCGTAGACAGAGTTTCTCGGAGAATTCCGTGTGGCATGTTTTCTCCAGTGAGTTGTCAATCTTGAGTCCCAAAGATATAAGTTGTTCCCTCTTGCATTCACTTATAAAATATATGTGTTAGAAGGCCATGTGTTCGACTTGGAAAACAGACAGGATAAAATAGAGAAGATAAATAAAAATTTAAAAGACGAAAATACCTCAGGTCGCAAATAGGAACCCCCAAAACGGAGATAAACGATTTAGAGCAATATCCTCGTAAGGATAGTGTCCGTATTTACGGTATAGCGGAATCCCTTCTAGAAACTGTTAAAGAATGTACAAAAACAGTTGTCGACACTCTAAACAGTCGATTGAAAACTAACATTTTACTATCAGATGTTTCCATTGCCCATAGAGTTAAATCGCGGTCAACAGGCAGAGATAGAAACAGCAGGCTTATTCGAGTGAAATTCACTTCCGGAGACCGAAACTCGAGGTTATATCGAAACGGAAAGGTGCTGAAGGGCTCAAATTTGAGTATCTTAGAGGATGTGACTCGTTTGAACTATTCTCCACTTCAAAAAGCTTACAGGAGTCCGGGTATTGTAAATTCATGGTGTACAAACGGTAAACTCTTTGTAAAAACGACCCTGGGAAACATCCACCGTTTCAGAACTGAGGCAAACCGGGAACGTATTGCCACACCTATTACAACAATTACCCCAATACCAACCAGCTCCGGTGACGTCCACTTCACGCAGTCTGACAGCTTTTACTGAACATAATATCTCTCGCTCTCTCTTCCTCTCTCCCTCTCTCTCTCTCTCTCTCTTTCTCTCTCTCTCTCTCTCTCATCCTCTTTTCCCCAACCCCTTCTCTCTGCGTCTGTCTGTCTGTCCGTTTGGCTGGTTCTCAATCTGTCTGGCTCCTCATGTTCTTTCTTTGTTGTCACAATTATAGATATGATGTTCTACCCGTAAGACCCTTGCAAATCCATATTTAGAAAAAAAAAATGAAGCACAGGGTTCAGCCCGGGAGTCCGTCGGCTGGAGCTTTACCAATGATTATTATGCTTTGCAACAAACTAGCATTTATGGCTTGCATGGAATCTCCACTCTGTGGGTGATTTGGTGACGATTCTCTCCTCACATGTTATAAATGGTTCTTTCAGGAAGCAAAGTGAGAATCAGCTGATCTTCTTATAGATTTTTAATGTGTCCTTTAAGGTCTGGAGAATTTTACTTGTTTTCAGCCACCTTATATAAACAGTAATACTTACATTTAGTATTGATTATAGAGGCAGCCAGGACGTCTCTAGAAACCACTGCCAAGATACTGTAACGTCCATCCGCAGGGCTAACGGAAGCCGGAAAGTAAGTAGACTGTCATCTGCAGAATGAGGTGGGGGTGTGGGGATGCTACGCTGCACGGCAGGGTAACATTACTGGATCCACCCTCTGTGAACCTTAATCCGAATCAAGGTCTCAGGGCTAAACATAAAGGGTTACCCAGCAGATAAATTGAGGAACTCTGGCCCATTGTATGGGATAGTATCTGGAAGTTGTCCTTTGCGACTTCATAACATACCTGTTTTCTTACTCTTCTGAAGAGTAATAATCATTTCACATGCTACTTCTCATCTAGTTTCCCATCATGCAAAGTCACGTCACGCATTTGTCTGAGACGTTTTCATTAAACTGTGATGTTCGCCATGTACTCAGTAAATACCAGTGCATATCTGTCTGTCTGTCTGTCTGTCTGTCTGTCTGTCTGTCTGTCTGTCTGTCTGTCTGTCTGTCTGTCTGTCTGTCTGTCTGTCTGTCTGTCTGTCTGTCTGTCTGTCTGTCTGTCTGTCTGTCTGTCTGTCTGTCTGTCTGTCTGTCTGTCTGTCTGTCTGTCTGTCTGTCTGTCTGTCTGTCCACCCGTCTCGCTGTGCACGCTTTATGTGACTATGCATGTGTATAAATCGAAAGGCTGGTACATATATATATATATATATGTCTGTGTGTGTATGTATATATGTATTTCTATGGGCCACTATCGCCATGCCGTGACATGGGTACCTATGCTGTTTATTAGTAGAGATGTTTTTTATGGGGAGCAGGTTTGAGCTATATTCATTTTTCACAATTTATGTATTATTTTACATACAAGGCTAGCCAACAACATATGACAATTGTATGTTAATAGTATATATACGTGCATCAGTACACTATAACATGTTGTGGCCTGTCTGGTTCCACCAATTTACCTTGCTTCCTCCTATCTATATCTCTCTCTCTCTCACTCTCTCACTCTCTCCATCTCTTGTTTTCGCCTGCCTGTTAACCTTCATTATCTGCTATATATATTATTTTGTTGTTTTCCGCCGGTTTATCTGTCCGTTGGTCTATTTTTCTGCCTGTCTACCTGTCTACCTGTCTGTCGTTCTACCTGTCCTTCTGCTTGTCTGCCTGTCTGTCTGTTACTCTCAACCTTCATCTCCCTCTCTCTCTCTCTCTCTCTCTCTCTCTCTCTCTCTCTCTCTCTCTCTCTCTCTCTCTCTCTCTCTCACACACACACACCCACCCACCACACCTCCTACATTACTCTCTAAAAAACAATGATGCTTTACATTTGAAAATTATCTGGTTCTAAAAATAAACTCAATCTCAAACATATACATGTGATATAGGGTTCTATATTCACAATTTGTTCTGGCACCCCCCTCTATTGTTAAGTCAAGTCACTTAGGCAGAAGCTTATGGGGGACATATGTCGGCCATATCTCCCTTGTTATTATTTTGTTTTACAAAAAAATGTTTTGAAATTGGCATATATATTTAACCAAAATATTAATTCCAATTATGAATCTACAGTAATACGATTGACCTTGATGCATGTTAATGACAGACTAAACCAAATAAATCCTCATGGATAGTATAATTTTCGGAAGGTTAAATTGTCGAGGTCTATCCTCAGACCCCATCAAGCGAAGGGACATCTTTGAAGTAGTCTTTTCATCATACAAAAGAAACAAAAGGGGGACTGCCATTCTGTTCAAAAACAGTTTCGGCTACGAAATTAGAAATAAAGTAATTGATACAGCTGGAAATTTCGTCGTGTTAGATGTTTTGATCCAATCGCAGCGATTAACCATCGCTGCAGTATACGGACTTAATAATGACGAACCCAGTTTTTTATAAAGACTTTTTTAATACCATTGGATATATCGGTAACACGTCAGTGTTGATTGGTGGGGATTGGAATGCGGCATTGGACCAAAGCTTAGATACACTAAATTATAAAAATCAAAATAATGTTAAATGTAAAGAATGCATCCACAAACATATGGAAAAACTCGACTTCCACGATGCGTGGCGTTTAGAACATCCTGCTAAAAAATGTATACTTGGAGAGGCCCTCATAAAAAACTGTCACGATTCGATTACTTTTTAATCACATCTGACTTACAGACAGCTGTTCAGAAAGTAGATATTGGTATCATGTACAGATCGGACCACGCACCCGTTGTAATTTCCGTGAAATTGATAAATCAAACCAGAGGACGCGGTATTTGGAAATTTAATAACAGTTTGGTAAGCGACCCCAAATACTTACAAATAGTTAGTTAAGAATACTATTGCAGATACTGTCCTTCAGTATTCGTATGACAGTAACAGCAGAAGTAGTAATAGTAGTAGTAGTAGAAAGTAGTAGTTAGTAGTAGTAGTAGCAATAATAATAACAATAATAATAATAACAATAATAACAATAACAATAATAGCAATAATAATAATAATAACTCAAGATTCACAATAACCGACCAGTTATTTTGGGAAACCCTAAAACTAATGATCAGAGGTAAAACAATTTCGTATTCCTCATTCCTGAAACGAAAACGTCAGTGCATCGAATCAGCTATCGAAAAACAAATAAAAGTTCTCACTGAAAAACTCGAAGATGGTTGTGAAAATATGTCAGAAAATATCAATGCCTAACTAATGAACAGCAAAATCAAAGAAATTAAAAAGTGCAAGGCATGATTATCAGATCAAAGGCCCGATGGAAAGTTGAAGGCGAGAAGCCCTCAAAATACTTCTGCAACTTAGAAAAGAGGCAGTACACAGAAAAAATAATACCCAAATTAATAAGGGATGACGGTACAGAGTGTACAGAAATTGACGACATACTCACCGAGCAACGTAACTTTTACGAATCACTGTACAAATTAATAGTAATCACAAAACGGACCCTTTAGAAAGCTTGTTTTTTGATTCTCAAAATCCATACATTTGTAAACTGGATACAAATGAAAGTTTACAACCTGTTGCAAAAATAACTTTAAATGAGTGTGCTGCGGCTTTAAAAGACACGGGCAATAACAAATCGCCCGGTTCTGGTGGATTTACAATCGAATTTTATAAATATTTTTGGGGCGATGTGGGAAAATATGTAGTTAATTTCCTAAATCTTGGCTATGACACAGGAAAATTGTCTATCACTCAGAGGCGGGGGCTTATAACATGTATACCAAAAGAAGGAAAATCGAAAGAATATATAAAAAACTGGCGACCGATCTCCCTCCTTTATTCGCTCAAAAAATAGGCTCTTCGGCAATTGCTAACAGACTTAAAAAAGTTCTCCCTAAAATAATCTCCTCCGAAAGTCAACTGGAATTTATGAAAGGACGATTGGTCTCTGATATAATTGAAAAATGTGAATCTATGAATATTCCTGTAATGTTAGTTCTAGTTGACTTCGAAAAAGCATTTGACTCACTTGAATGGTCTTTTATCAGAAAAACTCTGATTTTTTAAAATGTTGGCGAATCCTTAATCCGGTGGTTCAAATCTCTCTAAGCCGAGGTTTCCAGCTGCATTATAAACAATGGGCATTGTTCAGATTATTTTAATATTCAGATGGGATTGCGTCAAGGGGATCCATTGTCCCCTTACCTGTTTATTCTGTGTTTCGAAATACTTAGCGCATTTCTTATATTCAACACAAAAATAAACGGAATCAAAATTAATGATTCAGAGTATGTAATCAACCAATACGCTGACGACAGTACTCTATTCTTAGATGACGACCAAGATTCCCTAAACGAGACCCTAAATGCTCTCGACAATTTCGCTGCGATATCCGGATTAAGCGTTAACTTTGATAAAATTCGAATAATTTGGATAGGATCTCGGCGTGGTTGTGGGTTCGTACTGAAAACAGAAAAACGTATTAAGTGGAATCATAACGGAACGTTTACCATCCTTGGCATAAAAATTGAACTAAATTCAAACAATTACTTCTATAAACATTTTTCAGAAAAAATAAACAAAATGCGAAAACTTTTAACAGATTGGTCCCGCAGAAATCTTACACTAGTCGGCAAAGTTACAGTTATTAAAACGTTAGCGATCCCCATCCTAAGACACTCTCTTACTGTTCTCCCTGATCCGGCTGATAGAATACTAGATTAAATTCAAAGTATAATTTTTAAATTTCTATGGTCGGATAAAATGGATAAAATTAAACGTGACGATATAATCTATTTAATCAAAAATGGCGGGCTCAAGCTACCCCACACGCTGTGCTGCTTTTTTAAAAAAATGATATGGATCAAAAAGTTTTTTTGTTTTTCATATTTTTTTATTTCAGATACAAACTTGTGTACATAGATATTTAAATATTTGTATACATAGGTAACAATATACAGGGCTGAACTGCTTAATCTTGAAAAAATGAGTTGCATAGGAAGTCGTGCTTTTTGTGTAGCTTAAAAAGTCATTTATTTTCTGTAAAGGAGTCGGGAGATCTCAAAGTTTTTAACATATTGTATGAGAGTTATATCTGTATGTGACATTTCTTCTTATGCTTGTTATTAAGGACAATGTAATAGGAAGGAGGGAATTACTTTTTATATATTTCTTAGCTCCGGTCCGGGTAGGAAGGGTTGAACACAATGACACAATTCGGAATTGGTTCTCGAATCAATCCCGAATTAAGCCACCAAATGCAGTCCATCTTGCTCGCATTGCGGCCGATTTTTTTTCCGTGTGATAATAGGTGGGCAACAGTTCAAGACTGAGGTAATATTTCAACTGATCGATATAATTTTTCATCACCGGTCGACATTTTCTCAATCTACAGGAATAGATGATTTTTTTGTACAGAAGTGCACACAGATAGCCCGTATTAACCGAGATGTCTACTTCATTATCTTCAACGCATTGACCTAGAATAACATATTCGGGAGTTACTGGAAACGATATATTGCATTTCTCCTTCAGACGTTGGGACAGATTCAGTAAAATTGTTTTTGAAATGGAACAGTCAAAAAAGAGATGCACGACTGTCTCTTTTGTTTCGCCGCAGAACGTGCAAAGCTCTAGCTTACATTTATATAATTTCTGCTTTGTATATAAGATCCTCTGTAAAATTCTATACCGTAAAGTTTGTAGATAAGTATCATCTGTAATTTGGAATGACCTTTTATATATCAATTCCCAGTCCTCCGGTTGAAGATTAATATCTAAAATGGCATTCCATTTATTTTGGACATGGGTTGGTGAAATTGCTGACATCTCCAAATATGTTGGATAAAAGGCCTTGCAAGACTTTGAGCAATATTTAAGTTTCTCAACGTTCTTGTTTATAATAGTTTGTGTTTTTTTATATTGTTTTATTATATCCTTCCATTCTCTTGGAATTGAGTTTATTACTCCTTGGTAGACAGTAAACGGTGTTTTGATATCATATTTTGTGGAGAATTCATTATATGACAAAAAACTTTTGTTTTCATTTAATAAATCATTCACAAAATAAACACCTACCTTGCACCAGTGCTGGCTGAAAATTGTTTTGTGGTTGATTTTTATATGGTTGTTGTAAAAGATTGTTTGTGAAAAGATTTCATCTGGGGTTGTGGCGACGTAATTGTTGAGCAATGACCAAGCTTCCAGAACACTTTTCCAGAAATTATTTGTGTGGTTCCCAACTATTCGTAAACCTTCTTTGTTTAAGTACCATATTTTAAAGCTCCCAAATTTTTCAAATTGATCTAATGCAAGAGTTTTCCACGGGGCCATTACGCTCGGGTCTATAAGTTTTTTAATCCATGGTAGTTTTAAGGAGCGACAATAGCTTTTTATGTGGGGGAATTTTAAACCACCATTTTCTATCATATTGAGTATGATTTCGCGTTTAACTTTGTCGTTTTTACCGGACCACAAAAAATTGAAAAAATAGGTTTGAATCTTTTTTAACGTCTCCTCGTTTGGATCTGGAAGGACCAATAAACAATGAATTAGTATTGGTAGGGCAAGTGTTTTTATAACTACACATTTACCTATCAGAGTAATATTTCTAAAAGACCAGTCATTTAACAGTTTTTCGATGCTTTTTAATTTCTTTAAGAAATTGCATTGTGTGTAGTTTTCCTCGAATAGATTGTATTCAATACCTAATATTGTAAAAATGTTACTATGATTCCAATTCAGTTCTTCTCTTGTTTGAATTTCTTCGCCACAACCCCGTTTCGATCCAATCCATATAACCTGTGTCTTATCGAAATTTATTTTAAGACCGGAACAACCGGAAAATATGTTCACCATTTCTAGTGCTCTGTTCAAAGAGGTAGGGTCATCGCTTAGAAAAAGAGACGAATTGTCTGCATACTGACTAATCAGGTGTTCTGAATCATTCATTGTTATACCTTTAATGTCGGGGTTAAATTTTATCGCCGCACTCAAGATTTCTGCGCTAAGAATAAACAGGTAAGGGGAGAGCGGATCACCCTGTCTGACACCTCGTTGTATATTAAATCTCTCTGAACAGTTCCCATTGTTCAATACGTAGCTATAAATGTTGTTGTAGAATGTTTGGAACCATTTAAGGATAGAGATACCAAAATTTAAAAATCTTAAAGTTTTCTCAATAAATGGCCACTCCAACGAGTCGAATGCTTTCTCGAAATCTATCAAAATCAGCAGTCCAGGGATATCCAAATCTTCGCATTTTTTAATTAGATCAAATGTTAAACGAGTTGGTTCCCCAATATATCTTCCCTTCATAAAGCCTAACTGAGTCTCAGAGATTAGTTTCGGTAGAAGTGTCTTTATTCGATTAGCAATTACAGTGGAGCCTATTTTTACGTCTACGTTAATAAGTGATATTGGTCGCCAGTTTTTTTATGTACATTTTCGATTTATTTGGCTTAGGAATACATGTTATTATGCCACCCCTTTGAGTTATGGAGAATTCTCCTGAGTCGTAACCGTAATTTAAGGAGTTGACCAAAAAATTCCCGATATCTTTCCATAAAAATTTGTAAAATTCTGCTGTGAAACCATCCGAGCCAGGACTTTTATTGTTTTTCATACTCTTTAGGGCACTGAGGCATTCATGTTCCGATACAGAACCTTCCAGTAACCGACTTTCATCCTCATCGAGAAGGTTTAGATAAGGGTTTTGCGGATCAAAAAAAGTATCTTCATGACGAATATTGTTTTCAGGGCTTTCAATGTTTGATGAATACAGATTTTCGAAGAAATTTCGTTGTTCAGAAATAATAGCATTTAGGTCGCTAGTTTCGGATCCATCAGATTTAATCAGTTTTGCTATCATTTTTGCAGTGTAGTGCCGTTTTTCTAGATTGCAAAAATACTTAGTTGGTTTTTCGCCTTCGGCCTTCCACCTGGATTTTGTTCTCAGTATAATACCTTTTATCTTTTTGTCATTAATTTCGTTTAGGTCATTTTCGAGTGAAGTAATGCGGCTACTGGCAGATATGTCTCCACTGTCTAATTTAATGTATAGTTCGTTTAGTTTGTTCTCAATTTCTTTCTTCCTTTCTTCTGTGCGTCGTTTTTTATGGGCTGCAAATGATATAGTTTTTCCCCTTATCATTATTTTTAGCGTCTCCCAAAATAGTTGGTCATTAATTGTGAGTTTTAATTTATTATTATTATTATTATTATTATTATTATTATTATTATTATTATTATTATACTGGTCTATTGTTTCAGTTATAGTTAATTTTACTAAATTTATATAATCAGGGTCGTATAAAAGGCTGTTGTTAAATTTCCAAAATCCTTTTCCCTTTTTCTGGTTCACGAAAGAGAGGCATATACTAATCGGATTATGATCTGATCTATGTCTGATGTGTATATCTGCTTTTTTAATAAATAGCTGTAAATCCGAAGAGACTATAAAGTAGTCTAACCGTGCCATCTTGTTTCCCGGCCCTCTCCAGGTGTACCGTTTTTTATCCATATTTCCCAATCTCCAGACATCATGAAAGTCCAATTTTTCCATTTGGTGTGAAATTTTTCCATTAGACCGCGTGTTATTCTTATGTTTGTAGTTTAATGTATCCAGTTCATAATTTCTGGGGGCATTCCAGTCACCCCCAATTATAACTGAAGTATTACCAATGTCTTCAATTTTGGAAAAGAAATTTTCAAAAAAGTGGGTTATCCTCGGTAGGCCCGTATAAGACTGCCAGAGTGATCCTTTGGTCCTGGACATCTACATCTAAGATAATAAAATTACCCCCGGGGTCGTGTATATTCTTACTTATGGTATACGTGAATGAGTTTTTAAACAGGATAGCCGTACCTCTGCTAGAGCTTGAACACGAGCAAAAGAGTGCCTTGTATCCCCATTCATTTCTCCACATTTGTTCCACATCCTTGCTCGAGTGAGTGTCTACCAAGAGAGTAATATCGAATTTATTCCTGCACTGTAAGAAAATGTCACGGCGTTTTAATTTATCTGATGCGAGACCCCGACAATTTAAACTTCCAATTGTTAAGTTAGCCATATTTATTTTTTGAAGGCGAAATTTCGTTTAAAGCAACATAATTCAAAAGATATTTACAGTTTGTGTTAATTACGTAAAAAAAAACCTATTATTTTTGTTTTGAATACAAGCGTATCTGAAAGTTAAAAGTTTTAATAATAAAAACAACAACAACAGTCTCTTCAGAGACATTTGGAGGTACAATTCAAGAAACTGACCGAAATTGTCTTATGCTCTGCAACATGGAGGAGTGTTGAGGACATGTGGTAAAAACTATAGATATCGGATAGAAGTAATCACTAAACTAAGTTTTCTCTTAGTTCACAGTTCAGGAACCCTCACCCAGCGCGGATAACAGACGATAATAGAAAAAGGTATTCTTAACCGACTTCAAACTCCGTCCCCAAACACAGCCCATGACCCCACATGGCTTCCCTCACCTAGCGCAGATAACAGACAATAGAAAAATGTATTCTTGATTAACTACAACCTCTGTTCCCCAAAACCTAGCCCTAGATCAAAACGTTACTAGATTCAGAAACAATGGACCAATGGAAAACGTTCGTAGTCGATAATTTTGAAACTTGTGGAAAAATGTGGTCTTTGAATAAACATGGTATACTTAGAGTTTCAAATTATATGGAACCTTTCTGGAAAAACTTGGTTAATGTATGGGCTCTCTTAAATAGCGATCCCACAACCCCGACCGAGATCCTCTCACAACCACTACTTAATAATAATTATATAAAAATTAACAATGAATCCTTTCTTTACAGCCGTTGGTGTACAGAGGGTGCTTTCTTTATAAACGATATACTTAGCGCTTCTGGAGCCATTATTGACTTTCAAGAATTTAAGTTGAAATATGACCTTGATATACCATTCACCAACTACCTCGATGTGGTGAATGCAATACCAAGGTCATGGAAAAATATAATATCCAATAGTACAAACTTGAATATGTTTCTGATCCCTTGATAAGTGACATCATATCTTGCACTGAAGAAAACCGTCATTTCTATCCAATATTTCTTAATAAAGTATCACAAAAACCCACACATACCCAAGAGAAATGGAACACCACATCAGATGAAAATCTTGACCATAATGATTGGCAACTCATTTACAAACAGACTTTTAAGGAAACAGATGATACATATCTACAAAGTTTACAATATAAGATTAACCACAAAATCCTATTCACAAAACCTAAACTCTTTAAATGAGGCCTTTCGGAAACAGAACTGTGTTCTCTCTCCTGGAAATACGAAGGAATCGATCGCACACCTGTTTTACGATAGTTCTTTCTCAAAAATAGTTTTACTTTCACTAGTGGAAAAAGGTTAACCTTAATCCGGATCCGCAAGTTCAACTAAACATAAATAAAAGAGAAATAATTTTAGGCGCAACTTCCGAGCATGCATATCCAAATGTCTGGAATACCTGTCTCCTCATCTACAAAAAGTATATTTACACCTGCAGCCGAAGTGATATCATCCCCTCTTTCTCAGGTCTAGCTCTAAAATCACCCAAAAATATTGAAATGTATTCTTTATTCATGTACTCAATCGGCAGGGCTGAGCGTATTAAGGAAAATGGAACTACCTAACTGATGCATTTTTGGAATAATTGGAGAACTGCTCTGTATGTATATATATTATGCTGTAAAAATTCAATTCTGTTGTAATCTTTCATAATGTACTATTCTTCTAAGGATGCCAATAAAAAAAAAAATATATATGTCGCTGTTAACTTATGCGTTCTTAAGTCTTAAGTCTCACAATTCTCCATTCTGGACGGCTGGTTGCGCTGTTCTGTGGCATCATAATTAAGATAGCCGAAAAGGTCTCATTGACGTATAAAATATTAGTAAGTGTAACACCTTGAAGACCCATTTTAGTAATTTAGTTTTCGAGCTTTCAGCTTACAAAGCCTTCATCAGGTGACAGATGAACAACAATGAGATAAAAAACAGTACTGTAAAAGTTAAATGACGTACGTAAACAATGACATTGAGCATACGCAAGCGTCTATATGAACAACCTCAAGCCCACAGGACGCTAGACAGAACACAATGAAGTATAAATATTCCCAAACTGGAGGCCGGAGGTGGTGGTGGGATAAAGCGGCAAATAATTTTGACTGGATCGCGACCCCAGTCCCGCCCCGATCGAAATACTAGTATACCAGGTGCGAGATTAAAAATAGAAAAGCGGAATTCAACATGTAAGCCAAAAGTGAGAAATGTTATTTCTACAAACTTGCGCGAAAATGGTATTAAAAACCATTCTCATGCACATCTATAGAAATAAAAGGAATATAATATGTAACGAGGTAGGGTGGGGGTAGGCAACTGGAGGCGGGGGAAGCGGTGGGGGGGGGGGGCTAAATGAGGTGGAAACACAGAGCCAGGCGACAAGTTCTGACTAAACGGGTGTGTGATACAACCTTAAAATAAAATAAACCGTGGTGAAAGTGGAAAGCAAAAGGTAAAGAAATATTTTTGGACAAATTTTAAAAAAGTATTCTAGTAACTCCTAACTCCCGGTAAATCCTGATATCAATATACCATTCGAAAATTAAAAGGAACTGGAATTTTGAAATGTCAAGATACTTCCATGTATTACATGAAAATATGATAACTGGATGGATTTAAAAAAAAAAATTAATTGCAGTCCGTCGTCTTAATGTAACCCGTGAGGAGGAAATTGTAGAAGTTTGGTCTTTTTCTAGTGGGTGCGAAACAGCGTTCCTCCGCTATAGGATATTGCCACTGAAGGCTTGTTATTCACTGTTATGGGAGCAGGGAAGCGTCTAAGTAAGACTTGCATCTACAAGACCATTGCCAGTGGGTTCCAACGCTGCCGAAAACACTTAGATGATCGCCAGAAGTTAAAAGTGAACAGATTTCGCGGTAGGATTAATGGCGAAAAATTTGTGAATAGGCTAAAAGACATCGAAGGTGAAGAAAATAGTAGCGTCGGACAAACATAAAATGTGTCCTGGCCTCTGAGTGCAGTTGCTTGAAATTTACGGAATTAGTACTGCGATCCTTGATCGACAGTTACGTATCTTTGTCTAGTGCCAAGACCATGTAGAAATGCCGTGGATCGCGTTGAAACTGAGAGGACGATCCGTCCCTGCTTAAGAATAATTTGAATTTCTGTTGAGACCGAGGGGTCTGTATGTGTATAGCTGTTCGATCCAGAATATTTCCCGGGCGACGCGCTTAGCTTTTGTCCAGTCGGACTTGGAATCAATGACTAATTCCTGAAAAGAAGTAAAAGGGTGATCCGCTGACATGCAGTATCATGTAACAGCACAGTCACACTCTATTTTTTAGTGGCCTGTAGTTATTCACACATATGTGAAACGGAGTACAGGTTTCGTCGACATACTGGATTTGACAGACACCACATTGCGGTTTCAGAGTATAGATATATATTTCATCAGATACTTTAAATAACATTGTCAAATTGTCATCATGTTCGGGAGATTACTCCCTTGTGAGCGGCTTTCACTTTTGACTAATTCATATTACGTTACGTAAAGTGCCGCACCAATGTAAAAATTGTTCGAGATGGGCGTACATCTTACAGGTCGATTTATTACCTGGCAAGTGGCTACTAATCACGAACCCAGTTGGAAAATAACAGAATCATATCTTCCCTCGGTGGCAACAAGTAAATATATGTTCCGCGTTTCACGTTGTTCTCTGTATTTCAAGTGTAAATTATGCTAAAAAATACCGTGTCATATCTTCGCTGAGCGGCAACAAGTGAAGATATATTCCGCGTTTCACGTTGCCCACCGTATTCAAGTGTCCTACGTGCAAAATAACCGTGTCATATCGCCCTTGGGTGGCAGCAAGTAAAGATATATTCCGCGTTTCACGTTGTTCTCTGTATTCAAGTGTAAATTATGCACAAACATACCGTATAATATCTCCCCTTGCGTGGCAAAAAGAAAAAAAAAGATATATTCCGCGTTATTACGCGTAAAATTTGTTCGCAACTTTAGAATTACGAGCTATCTATCATTTATCTCAACTTCAGCCTGGCAACAGAGGCAGAGGCAAGTTCGCATACAGTATTCACACATCCAACCACTCCTTGACCCGACTTATTCAAACGAGTTGTTCTCCATATTCAAGTGTATTACGTGCAAAATCACTGTATCATATCTCCCTTGGGTGGCAGCAAGTAAAGATATGTTCCCCGTGTCATGTTGTTCCCCGTATCCGAGTCTCATACGCGCAAAATAACCGCATCATATCCTCCTTGGGTGGCAACAAGTAAAGATATGTTCCGCGTTTCACGTTCTCTGTATTCAAGTGTAAATTATGCAAAAAATTACCGTATCATATCTTCCTTGGGTGGCAACATGTAAAGATATATAGCATCGTCGACACTAGACCTTCATCAGGACGCTACAGACAACACAACAACACCATAAGAGCTTAGTCTCAAAACAACACAATTACAAATCGTGATTTGTAATTGTCTTGTTTTGAGACTAAGCTGTGATGGTGTAGCTGTGTTGTCTGTAGCGTCCCGATGAAAGCCTAGTGCCGAAAGCTTGGCGAAGAGTTGTCACGATGCTATATAAACTTTTGTTGTCCCTTATAGTCTGGAATTTTTTGCTGATATTAGTAAAGCTATATTCCGCGGTATTACGCAACAAGCAAAGATGAATTCCCCACTATCGCTAAAATCTCGCCCTTTTAACAGAGGCAAATGCGAAGGCAAGTTCGCATACAGTAATCTCGATTTTCCGGCTTCGGTAGTTTTCTAAGCAGGAGTCAATGATGCATGGAATTGTTAAAACAACACTTGTTGTGGAAGTGTAAGACCGTTCTAATAAGTACAATAAATTATACGAAGAAAATTTATTGATAAAGATTTCATTAAAATAAACAGACATAATGCCAAAAAATCAATATTTAGAATATCATCGGAATATATTTTAAATCTGGACGGAAGGAAGGATTTTACTTTTTATTATTTCTTTTCTGTGAAACAAACGGCGCAAAACGAGGCACTCCGTAAATAACCGCATCATATCCTCCTTGGGTGGCAACAAGTAAAGACATGTTCCGCGTTTCACGTTCTCTGTAATCAACTGTAAATTATGCAAACAATTACTGCATCATATCTTCCTTGGGTGGCAACAAGTAAAGATATATAGCCTCGTAACAACTTTTCACCAAGCTTTCGGCACTAGGCCTTCATCATGACGATACAGATAACACAGCTACACCATCACAGCCTGGTCTCAAAACAACACGATTACAAATCAGAAAATGATGCGGTATCGGTTCACACAAAACCTCAAGTTTTATTCTACTCAGAAGGTTATGCATTCTCTTGTACATTTTGTCCCCGTCTCTCCCACATACACAACTTCATTACATTTGTCGCAGAGAATCCCATATACTACATCCCTGGACGTAAAGGTGATTTTCTTGCCTATGTAGTAGGCCGTTCCGTACCTTGTCCGCGAATTGTTTTGTTTAGCGCATAAACCCACAGATTGCACAGTTTCTCTCGCATCTATCAGATCCCGCCCCTTGTTTGTTGAACATTTTATTATGCTTGCTATGGACTATAATGTCTCCCAAGTTTCTTAGTCTTTTGTACGAAATCAGTGGAGGTTTTTCGAATGCCAACTTCATGCATTTTGAGCGGTGTAAAATGGGCCGTGTTATTTCCCCGATGTCGGGGCGGCATCGCGAGTAAGTGATCACAAACGGAACTCTTTCGTCGGTTGATTTGCTGGATCGTTTTTCAAGTAACTGTTTATGCTCGATTTGGTCGACCTTTTTTATCTCTTCGCTAACAAACTCTTCGTCGTATCCTCTGGCCTGTCGGTGTTGCTTTATGTCATTTTTGTAGGATTAATATTCAGCATTATCGGAACAAATTCTTTTTACTCTTGAAGCTATCCCATATGGTATCGCTCTTTTAGTGTCTGACTTGGCGTGCAGAAATTGATGCGTGTCCGTGGGTTTTGTATATGGACCGGTTTTAAGAAATCCGTCTTCAATTTTGACTACCGTGTCTAAGAACTCTATTCTATTTTCAGATCACCTCAAATCAACTTGTATTCTTGAGTGTATCGTATTTGCCAAAGAATGGTATTGTTTCATAGACTCAAACCCATGTGTCCATATTCCGCAGATATCATCAACGTACCGCACAAGGGGGTGTAACTGCGATGCTTTTGACAATTTTTCTTCCCATTTACCCATATAAGTGCAGACATAATTCATCCCGGATCGCGGAGCTATTGCAACGCCGTCCGTTTGTAAATAATGTCTTCCTTTAAATGAAAAAATATTATTGTCTAAAACAGTTTCTATTAGTTCAAGGCCTATCTTTATTGGGAATAATTTTCTTTGAGCGTTTTCTAGGGCTTTTTACATGCTAATATACCTTCTTCGCGCGGGACGCCTGGATATAGTTTCCTGACGTAAAGAGAGTACAATATGTTGGGGTATACTGTCTAGTCTGTTCAGGAACTGTGTAGTGTCGCCTATGAAGGATGGTAAGGACCCAACGTGCTGTTTTAATTCAAGCTCCATCACTTCTGCTATTTTCTCTGTTGGGTGGTTTATATCCGAACTTTTTATTCTTAAAGGGGCTTTAATTTCTATGCATTTACTTTTTACTCTTCCAGCCTGTGGCTGTTCAGGTATCATGTACGCTATTACTTTTTAGCTCACCAAACCCAAAGGGCCATGTGAGCTATTTCCATCACCGTCGTCGTCCGTAAACTTTTCACACTTTCATCTTCTTCTCTGGAACCACTGAGCCGATGTTAACCAGTGAACCAAAATTGGCGTGAATGGTCTTTGGAAGCTCCTCTATTAATGATCTCCATTTTGTTCCTACCGGATGAAAAACATGGCCGCCAGACGCTTTCATTTGATTCTCGTTGCTGGGTTTTCAAACATAGTCTCCTCTGAAACTACAAGACCAAATGCTTTGAAACGTCACATGCTCAATGACAGGGACACTCGCCACCACGAGCCTCATTTAATGTCGATCGGGTTGCAAACATGGCCGCAATTGCGATTTATAATTACCAAAGACACCCCATGGGAAATCACATTTTCATCTTCCTCTCTTGGCCTACTGAGGCAATGTGAACAAAACTTGGTAGGAATGGTCTGTGGGAGGTTCTCTACAAAATATCCTCATTTTGTTCCTGTCTGTTGAAAAGCATGTCCGCTAGAGGCATTCTTTAATTCTGATTGGTGGATTATCAAAAATCAGTTATAACTGGACTCGGATCGTGAGCTACTTTTTACCGACGTTGACTGCTAGACGAATCTTAGCTCGGAGAGCTCGTTCACAGGACACAAAATCATGGACGTATGGAATGCTGAAGTATAGACAAATCAAAAGTATAAATATTTTATTCTACATAACTGAAGTGTGTTTTCTATATTTACAAATAATAATAAAATGCTCAGCTAACTAGTACGTTATAGACACAAATATAATGAACACGTTATAGTTATATTTAATATTCTGTCCAAAGTATAAATTCTATAATAATAAAATAATTAAATTATTCCAAATTAAGAGCTGTATTTACCTGATGACGAAAAGCGATGTTCCATTGATTTTACCTATCACACGTCAGTTGTCGCCATCAACCGATTAACAACCCTTAGCACAACTGATTAAGGTCACACATGAAGGTTGCCGTGAAGATACGAACCTTATAGAGAACATGCCCCCGTTTACCCTGACCTTATCTACTTGTATTAGTGGCAATGGAATAACTGACTTGCTCACGAGCGTGTATGCAAGGGCATAATTTGTTTACTTTGCTTGTCATGTTATTTTAATAAGAAATGAATCAACTTAACTAGCTGACTCCAACGATTCATAAAATAGCATGACACACAAAGCGTTCCTAAATTAAAACCTAACATATCAAGTGTCGACTTCACTGCCTCGACTCCGCACTCATGAATAGCCTAATAACTAAATATTTATATATGCACAAGCTCATTCCTTCAAGCCACACAAAACAACGCTCTGTAATGGAATACCCACCCTATCCCATACTTCGTGTTCACCATTCGAAGAAATGCACAGAATGCATTCCAGCGAACGTTAAATAACCCGAAATATAGCAGAATAGGACATGATAATTTCCCTTACTGTAATTTACCCTAACACATACATAACAGAGCTGAAATATTATTCCTTTTGAGCTTAACACTTGCGACTTCCAAAGTATCAAGAATTCGAGGTTATTAAATATAAAATGACTAATCAGTTTTTCACCTACCTGAAGTATAGACAAATCAACAGTATAAATATTTTATTCTGCGTAACTGAAGTGCGTTAACTTCGGTCATGGAGGAAATAATCATACTCTTCAGAACACAAACAAACTTATAATCATAGAAACTGAGAAACTTTAATTAACAAGTACAGTTAAAACTAGAAGTCCTGTCATGAACTGTGCGCTTATCTAGGCTTGATTACGCGTAAGAATTGCGCGCAATTGCCATATCGAATGGCATCCAAAGCACAGCAGGTTCTCCTGGTTAGTCATAGCAAACACATGCAATGTTTCACCCAATGGACCTCCGGGTTACCCGGAGGTCCATTGCCTGAAACATTGCTTGTGCACAGGCCATATGAACAGAATTTGATAGCCTTACTCGGGTCCTAACGCGTAGATTAACGCGCAAATCGAAGTGCTATTTATGCACATTTCATGACAGGACTTCTAGTTTTAACTGTACAGCTTATTCCTTTCAAGGTGACATAATCAGCTGATAGTTGCGAATAACAGTGGGGACTTATATGCGAATTTTCTATTCCAATTGATTATGCAGTCAGTTTCTCTGCTAGATTTAGGGGCACCAATTACAAACAACGGTGTCTGTATAATTCTCAGTTGCTTGTCAGATTCTACCAATAACAAATCTTCTATGAAACTGCAAGGCACAATGTTTTGCAACTTCACATGCTTGATGACTGGGACACCGTCTACCAACAATCCTAATTTAATGTTGATCAGGTTGCAAACATGGTCACAATTGTGGCTTATAGTTACTATAGAAACCCTATAGGAAATCACATTTTCATCTTCTCTGGAACTGCTCATCCGATGCGAACTAAACTTGGCAGGAATGGTCTATGGGAGGTACTCTACAAACGATCCTCATTTTGTTCCCGTCGGATGGAAAATGTGGCCGCCAGAGGCATTCTTTGATTTTGATTGGTGGCTTTTTAAAAATCTTCTCTGAAACCACAGGCCAAATGTTTTGAAACATCACATGATTGACAACTGGGAGACCCTCTACAATGTTGCTCATTTAATGTTGATCGGGTTGCAACCATGGCCGCATTTGCGGCTTATAGTTACCATAGAAATCACATCTTCATCTTTGAATGAAAACGTGGCCGCCAAAGGCATTCTTTGAATATGATTGGTGGATTTTGAAAAATCTTCTCTGAAACTACAAGGCCAAATGTTTTGAAACTTCACATGATGGATGACTGGGACATTCTTTACCAACGACCCTCATGTAATGTTAATCGGGTGGTTGCAAACATGGCCGCAATTGAGGCTCATCGGTACCATGGAAACCCTATGAAAAATCACATTTTTATCTTCTTATATGATTATGCATGGCCAGTGTGAACCAAACTTGGACACATTCATTCTGTTTCGCGCAGATAAAGTAGCATGGCAGCCAGCTGCATTCTTTGATTTTGATTAGAATAACTGAGGGATATGTAATTTCGACAGAGAGCCTCTTGTTTGTCTATCAGTTTGGATGTTTTTTCTAGTTTTTTGAGTTAGTTTTTAATCTTGTTTGCTATTCTCCGTCAGAGCTACAGGCACTTCTTTCTATGTTGTTTGGTCCTCTAACTCCAAGATCTCATTTTCGTATTGACTTGCATCCAAAACGGCTATTTCGGATCCTTTATCTGCTGATCGCACGGCTATTGTATTTTCACGTACCAACTCTTTCAGAGCCTTCTCTTCCATTTTAGCTTAATTTGACAAAGTCAAGATAAGCTATTGCCATCACGCGGAAGTCTGTGAGGCTGTCAGTCGGTTCATATTTTCTTTAGCACAGGCTTCACCCGTGGTTCTTGTCCGATCATCACGAAATCTCATACCCAGGTTCGAGGTCATGTCTGCATGAAAACGTCTCTTTTTGGTCGCGATCGGTCAGTCGTGACGGGTACGCAAGCTCTAAAACCGAAAACGTTTAACACAGTCTACAGGTTGTATGTATGAGTGGATTTCATTGTAACTTGGTACGATAACTCCGTGTAAGGTGTAGATGAGAAAATCCCCTTTTGATCGCGATCGGCCAACCGTGCCGGGTACGTGAGCCCGAAACCCGAAAACCTTTAACACAGGCTACAAGTCATATGTATGAAGGGATTTCATTGTAACGTGGCAAGATGACTCCGTATAAGGTCTAGATGAGAACATTTCATTTTGGTTTGATCGGTGAACCATGTCAGCTGCGCAGGCCCGAAAATAATTCGAGGCCTAGGTTAATGTGGCCCTTTAGCACAGTCTACAGGTCACATTTATGAAGGGATTTTCGTATAAAATCGTAGGATGACTCTGTATAATGACCCGTTGAGAACATCCTATTTTGGTCAGGTTCAGTAAACCGTGAGGCCGCAGGGGCACGTTACCTAGGTTCTTTTGCACAGGCTAAGCTTACTTTTATGAAGGGATTTCATTGCAAATTTGTAGGATGACTCAGTATAATATCTAGATGAGAACATCCTATTTTGGTGAATCGTGATAGCCGCACATGCACATGACCTAGATTTGTTTAGCACATTCTACATGTCATATTTATGAAGCGATTTCATTGAAACTTGGAAGGATAACTCGACATGATGTTTTGATGAGACTCTCCTATTTTGGTCACGATCGGCCAGCCGTTACCGCCGTCTAATTACCTTACCCAGATTCCTTTAGTACTGTATGCAGGTTGTTTTTGTGAAAGGATTTCATTGTAACTTGATAGGATAACCTGGTAGGATATTTAGATGATACACCCCTATTTGGGTCATAAGCGATCAGTCGTGACCACCAGACTGTCACGTGACCTAGCTTCCTGTAGCGAAGCCTACGAGTTATATATATGAAAGGATTTTATTGTAACTTGGTAGGATGACTCGATTTGGAATGATTTTACTGCAACTTGGTAACTTTGGTTGACATGCATTAACTGTGAGGGCCACATTGACCCAGGCCTCAATTCTTTAGTACAGTCTATACTTCAAATTATTCTTATTGAAAACATAGCATACAGGAAACAGAAATTAACATATGCTCAATTATCACAATTCTTGTCTTATTTCATAATCCTTTCATAAACATTAAACATTATCCTTTTCATCAAACACTGCACACAGCCAAGTTAAGCTACAGCGTGATTGACCCTTTCATTGTTATGTTATTCCGCATACGTTTTTTATGCCCCTCAATATATCTTTCCACACTATCTCAAAATAAAGGTCAAGGTGCTTATCATAAATTGAAGGACAATTAAAAAAATGTTCCACAAAGGCCGTACGTCTTACAGGTCGATTTATTGCCTGGCAAGTGGCTGCTTAGCTCCTAATCACGAGCCCAGTTATAAAATCACCGTTTCATATCGAACTTAGGAGGCAACAAGTAAAGATATGTTCTGCGTATCACGTTGTTCTCTATATTCAAGTTTAAATTATGCATAAAGATACCATATCACATCTTCCTTGGGTGGCAACAAGTAAAGATATATTCCGCGTTATTACGCAACAAGCCAATATGAATTACACACTATTGCTAAAACCTCGCCCTGGTAACAGAGGTAGAGGCAAGTTCGCAAGCAGTATTCACATATACAACCACCCCTTGACCCGAATCATTCAGTCATTCAAAAGCGCGCCTCCACTCCCCTGCCACAATACCCATCCTCATCAATCAGACATCAATACCGCTAATGAAAAATATAATCTTTTTGTACCTTCCTTCCGTAGTGATGACCTCCCCCCCCCCCCCCAGCGCCCGATCCTTCCAGCATGTGTAAATGTCTTGTCCCCACCCATTTTTGCAGCATATATATATTATCACACCATTGACCTGTATACGGCCCCTGTTATAATATCGACACTGACTATTGTAGGCCAGGGTGTCCATGCACTCCATCCACCCCCCCCCCCCCCCCACATACGCATGAAGTACGCCCCCACATACACACAATGATAATCAACTCACAACATATACACAACATATATGTTCAACATCAGCGGGCCTTTATGTGTAATTGCTCTTTACACTAACTTATACCACCCTCTACCCCCATCAGCAAGTTTATAAATGAGAATATTTGAAATCATTCTTGTCTATTGAACAAATTGAGTTCTAGAGTTTGAAGTTCCAAAATGCTTCACGACCTCTCCTGTAAGCTGTATTTTTTTGATTAATTTGTTCAATTCCAATGATCATGAAATTGTTTATGCAATGGTTTGCGGTCAGAAAATGATGTAGTATCGATTCACTCAGAACCTCAAGTTTTATTCTACTCAGATGGTTTTGCATTCTCTCATACACTTTTGTCCCCGTCTCTCCCACATACTCAACTTCATTACACTTGTCGCAGAGAATCCCATATACCACATTCCTGGACATCCAGGTAATTGTCAAATTATATGGCGGATGGCAGATACTTGTTGGAAGTTATAGTCCTTTTATCGCCTCTGATAGTAATAATTTAGGCCTTTAATACACATGTGTCTCCATAAACAGAGAGTGAATGTTTTGCCACATCAGTCGATGATTGTATTGTGTTTACGTAGACTTTGTAAGATCTCTATCGTCTGATTAAAGTGGGTCGTGGTTTTGAAGTAGCCTATTCTCGTTCTAAACTTCTGATTTGTGTCTTTTGAGATGACTGGGAGAGGCCATCCAAGGAATCCCTCGGAGACTGTTTCGAATAATGATTTAAAAAACTGATACTTGACCTTAACACTAAATTTTCAGAGCATGTGAACAGCGTTGACGTGTTAAAAAAGGAGATATGTGGTATGAGGGTACAAATGACCGAGATGGGTCAAGAAATTACAGAAATACGGAATGAGGTGAAAAACATGAAGAGTGATCACACTGATCTTACTCGCTCAGTCGAGTACAACGCTGAGAGGATAGAGGAAATGGAGGGCAGCATCATAACTGACCCAGATAGGAAGATACAGGCACAGTTGTGCGAGCTGGGGGAAAAACAACTCATGGGTGAAATACATGACCGAAAATATAATGTTCTCCTATATGGGATTCCCGATTTGCAACAAGAAGATCCATACAATACCGTTAAAGATTTCTTAGTTAATGATCTGAAATTTGAACCAGAACCTGCCTCAGGGATCATCGACCGTTGTTTAAACATTCATAAGCTCTACAGGATTGTCGGGATTGTCACAGTCTCTCCCCCCCCCCCCCCCACACACACACCTAAGGGTATTATAGTAAGACTTGGTAATGATAGAGACAAACAATCGATTCTTAATGCTGCACCTGTTTTACCTGGAACACGGAAGTCAGTAAGAACTGATTTACTCCCATCCTTAAAACGGGAGAGGGGGAGACTCTCCAACCTAGCATATACCTTAAGGACCACGAAAGGACTGAAAACAAGAATAAGAGTCGTTAGTGTGAGAGTGGTATTAGAAACCAGGGAGGCATCAACAGGCAGATGGAAAGAATATATAGATAGCACATAATACATATATATACATGTACATATATGTACATATTTAGTGAAAACATGACTTCACTCCCCAACAGGTATATAGCAGATATACAACACCAATGTATATGCGGTGATGGCACTCATATCACCTTAAATCCCTGGCCCAGGTTTTAAATGTCCAAACACCAAACTCATAAGTGATGCCCAAATGCATTAATAGTAATTACAGAACTCCACCCCCCCCCCCCCCCCGCCCTCAGATGTACAAAGTCCATTGTAACGTAGTCATGCACTCACTCATATATGATATGCCTTAAAGCCCTGACCCAAGTATTAAATGTATAAGTATAAACACGAAATTGACAAAGTTATGCCTTAATTCATTTACAGTAATTGTATAACTCCACCCCCCCCCCCCCCCACCACACACACACACACAGCTGTGCAAATACCATTGTACATGTAGTCATGTATTCACTCGTATGTGCCTGAAATTCCTGACCCAAGTATTAAATGTCAAAGTCCCAACCTGACAAGTGATACTCAAATTCACTTATAGTAATTACACAACTCTAATTCCCCATAGATGTATAAATATCATTGTATATGCTGTCATGTACACACTCATAAGTTCCCAAATTCATTAATAGTAATTACAGAACTCCACTCCCCGTCAGATGCACAAATACCATTGTATATGTAGTCATGTACTCTCTCATATATGCCTTAAATCCCTGACCCAAGTATTAAATGTATAAGTACTAAATTGACAAAGTTATGTCCTAATTCATTTATAGTAATTGTATAACTCCACCCCCATCCCCAGCTGTACAAATACCATTGTACATGTAGTCATGTATTCACTCGTATGTGCCTTAAATACTTGACCAAAGTAATAAATGTGAAAGTCCCAAACTGACACTCCCCATAGATGCATAAATACCATTGTATTTGCAGTCGTGTGCACACTCATAAGTGCCCCAAATCCCTGTCCCAAGTGTTAAATATCCAAGTACCAAACTGTCGGTGTGATGCCCAAATTCATTCACAGTAATTATATAACTCAGGGAATATCCATTGTTGCAGACAGTGAACAGTGCGTATACAGTTTGATGTCTGTCCCAATATATATGTATTCATGTACACAGCCGTTGTGTAACTCTGGGAATATCCATTGTTACGTACAGTGAACAGTGCGTATTCTGTTTGATGTCTGGCCCAATGTATGTATATGTATTTATGTCCACAGTAGTTACGTTACTCTGGGAATATCCATTGCTACAGACAGTGAACAGTGCGTACACTGTTTCGTGTCTGTCCCAATGTATATGTATTTATGTACTTACCCATATGTGCCTCATATCTCTGCCCCAAGTATTTGTATAAATACCAAACTGTCATAGTGATGCCCTAATTCAATTTAGTAATATGACCCCCACCCACACACATATATGGATTAATTGTTGCTAACAAGGAAACAGAAGTAATGTGCAGCTAGTGTGGTGATATCCATTGTCGCAGACAGTGAACAGTGTATATACTATTCGCTGTCTGTCCCAGTGTATATGTATTTATGTACTCACCCAAATGTGCCCCAAATCCCTGCCCCGAGTTTTAAATGTATAAGTACCAAACTATCAAAGTAATACCCAAATTCATTTTAATAATTACATAACTCCACTCCCCCACAGATGTACGAATACCAATACCAAATGCCCAAGTTTTACATGTATAAGTACCAAGCTATCAACGTAATACCCAAATTCATTTTAGTAATTACATAACTCCACCCACAGGTATACGAATATCGATGTATATGTGGTGATGTACTCACTCATATGTGCCTTAATTCCAGCCCCTCACATATATGGAATAATTGTTGTTTGAACAAGGAAACAGAAGTAATGTGCAGCTGGTATGGCAATATCCATTGTCACAGACAGTGAACAGTGTGTATAATGTTCACTGTCTGTCCCAGTGTATATGTATTTATGTACTCACCCAAATGTGCCCCAAATTCCTGCCACAAGTTTTAAATGTATAAGTATCAAACTATCAAAGTAATAACCAAATTCATTTTAGTAATTACATTACTCCACTCCCCCACAGATGTACGAATACCAATATCAAATACCCAAGTTTTAAACGTATAAGTACCAAGCTATCGAAGTAATACCCAAATTCATTTTAGTTATTACATAACCCCACCCCACCCCACAGGTGTGCAAATACCAATGTATATGTGGTGATGTACTCTCTCATATGTGCCTTAACTCCACCCCCTAACATATATGGAATAATTGTTGATTGAACAAGGAAACAGAAGTAATGTGCAGCGAGTATGGCAATATCCACTGTCACAGACAGTGAACAGTGTGTATTTTGTTCACTGTCTGTCCCAGTGTATATGTATTTATGTACTCACCCATATGTGTCAAAATCCCTGACCCACGTTTTAAATGTATAAGTACCAAACTATCAAAGTAATAACCAAATTCATTTTGGTAATTGCATTTATAGTTATTTTAAATTCATTTACAGTTATTACATAACCCCAGACCCCCACAGATATAGATATACAAATACAAATGTATATGCAGGCATGGACTCACTCATATGTGCCTTAAATCCCTGACCCAAGTATTAAATGTATAAGTACCAAAGTGACGCCTAAATTCATTTATAGTAATTATATAGCCCCCCCCCCCAACACATGTACAAATATCATTGTATATTTAGTCGTGTACTTACTTATATGTACCTTAATTTGCTGACCCAAGTACTAAATGTATAAGCACTAAATTGATAAAGCAATGCCCAAATTCATCTATAGTAGACTATAAAAAGGTAATGTGCAGCTAGTATGGCAATATCCATCGTCACAGGCAGTGAACAGTGTGTATATAATGGTATTTGTGCATCTGTGGGGTGGGGGGGGGGTGGAGTTGTGTAGTTGCTATAAATTAATTTAGAGTAATTGTACGGCTCCGCTCCCCCACAGATGTATAGGTGCCATTATGTTTGCAGTCATGTACACACTCATAAGTGTCCTAAATCCCCGTCACAGGTGTTAAATATCCAAGTACCAAACTGTCAAAGATTTGCTCAAATTCATTCACAGTAATTTTATAACCCTGGGAATATCCATTGCCGCAGACAGTGAACAGTGCGTATACAGTTTGATGTCTATGCCAATGTATATGTATTTATGTACACAGTAATTATATAACTCTGGAAATATCTATTATTAAAGACAGTGAACAGTGTGTATACTGTTCACTGTCTGTGCCAATGTATATGTATTTATGTACTCACCCATATGTGCCCCAAATCCCCGACCCAAGTTTTAAGTGTATAAGTATCAAACTATCAAATAATTCCCAAATTCATTTTAGTAATTACATAACTCCACTCCCCCAGAGATGGACAAATACCAATGTATAAGTGGTGATGTACTTACTCATATGTGCCTCAAATCCCTGATCCAAATTCATTTATGGTTATTACATAACTCCGAGCCTCACAGGAGTACAAATACAAATGTGTATGTAGGCATAGACTCGCTCATATGTGCCTTAAATCCCTGACCAAATATTAAATGTGTAAGTACCAAACTGACAAAGTGACGCCTAAATCCACTAATAGTAATTGTATAGCCCCACTCCACCCCCCCCCCCCCCACACACACACATATGTACAAATCCCATTGTATATGTAGTCATTAACTTACTTATATGTGCCTTAAATTCCCGACCCAAGTACTAAATGTATAAGTACCAAATTGACAGTGATGCCCAAATTCATCTATAGTAGACGCAAGACTCCACTCCCCCTCAGATGTACACATATCATTGTATATGTAGTCATGTACTCGCTTATATGTGCCTGAAATACTTGATCCGAGTATTAAAATTATAAGTACCAAATTGATAAAATGATTCCCAAATTCATTTATAGTAATTGTATAACTCCACTCCCCCACAGATGTACAAATACAAAAATGTATATGTCGCAATATGCCTACTGATATGTGCCAACTTTATTCAACAAAAGTGTTGTTCCTTGCATCGTGCACGACCTACTTATTCTAGCTAAAAAGAAGACCACCCTTGCGTCAGTTATTGAACTTCATGCTTGATTTGATTGCCACTGCTGACCGCATTCTGTTTGTCTGCTGATTTCTGGATTTGTGTATTGACGGATTAAAAAAACAGCTCTTCACTTCACCAAACAAATTGGTACAACCTCCTGCGCGCTCCGTGAAACAAGAAACTGTGGATATGTAATAATTAGAAAAACATTCAACCAGGCCCCGTCGTGTGAGCTCCCTCTGACGAGTTCACTCCATTGGGGGGTTCACATGGTGGGATTTTATTGAATCTTAATGAAAGTTATCTTATAATTTTACATGACACCAAGTCCAATTCTAAACTTAGGTGAAGAAGTAAAAAAAAAAAAAAAAAAAAAAAAAAAAAACTCCAAAGATTTCATTAAATTTGCAAAACAATGTATATTCTTCGGCAAATGTTCCGCTTGGTGCATTTATTTTCCAGTGAAAAATCACTTCTATAATTTAGAGGGCGAGAAAACATACCTGTAACTATCAACTCAGTAAATTGTGGTAAAACTGCATTTGTTGAACAAGACCATGTAATAGACTGATTGCTTTAATTATTAATTCATTAAAAGGTGCCACCCCATGGAGTCATTGGGACGACCACTGGAGTTCCTCGGAGCTTTAGTGGATTGATTTCCGTCCAGGAGTCCTATTCCTGATGTGAGGCTGCAAAAGGACAGAATTGTCCATAAGTATCTGTTTCATCATGTTATATTTATATATTTTCTTGATACCTGGAAGCAACAGCCTACTGTGTTTCCAGTCCTTCACAGCACTCTAGTATGTCACAACCCATTACATTTATCCAAGGGATTTGACGTTGTCCCAAATTCAAATTTTCTGGACAATGGCAATGGCTAATGAAATTGTATTTGATGAGATTGAGAATAACGCTTGTTACGATTTTATAAACCTATTTAATGAAACGCTCACTATGGATTCAGAAACAATGCGGTCTTACCTTTTAACGTTGGCAACCACACGTGCAATTATTATTCCCCTCAACAAATCCCCAATTTATTTGCGGCAAACTCCAAATTGTTTTCAGTGTTTAATATCAACTGTCGCAGTTTGAATGCTAACTGGGACCAACTGCAAAATTTAATATGTGACTTGCAACCGACCTGTAACCTGCTAGATGTCATTGGTCTCTCAAAGATAACATATCATATGAGCTGGAAGGTTACCATCCGCTTATGACACGGACACGACCAGACAGCGATGATGGAAGGGGTGGAGTTGGACTATTCATTAAGGACAACCATAGCTATAAAATACGCGACGATCTCTAATTTTTTATTCCCCATGTATTTGAGTCCATCTTTGTTGAAATAACATCTAAGCATAAATGTATTCTAGGTATTATATATAGACCTAACTCTGCCCCGCGAGCAGACTTAAATTAGTTTTTGATGAACCTGTTCCGGCTTGTTGAAAAAATAAATAATGAAAACAAAGTAGAGTACCTTATGGGAGATTTTAACTTTGACCTGCTCGGCTGCAATCGCCATCCCAAAACTAATGTGTACGTTGATACGATATTCAGTTCTGGCTTCATGCCAACCATTACTAAACCAACAAGAATAACTGACTCGACAGCGACCATAATCGATCACATCATTTCCAATTACCCAAATACATATACTTCTGGAATTATTATCAGTGATATTAGCGATCATTTTGGAACCTTTTGGGTCTGTCATTGCGGAAAGTCCGACACTGATAATAACAAAGATACCCTCAAACGATCATTTAAGCAGGGAAATGTCGACCATTTTAGAGCTTTACTGTCGGAAAGTGGCTTTTCAGATGCTTTGAACGCAACATGTTCCAATAACGCATACAACAACTTTCTTAATAGCTTCCAGAGAGCATTTAACCGAGCGTTCCCCTTAAAGATAGTAAAAGTACCAAAGAAACACGTCAAGCGGGAACCGTGGATGACCTCTGGCCTCTTACAATCATCACTGACTAAAAAAATCTACATTCTTAAAAACTCAGATCTCCAAACCCTATTAACACAGAAAGATATAAAGATCACTGTATATTATTTAATCGCCTAAAACGTAAATGTAAAGAAGATTATTATACAACTGCCTTGAATGACAACAAAAATAACCTCAAGAAATCATGGGAACTCTTGAAGAAAGCAATTAACAAATCAAGGGGGACTATTGGTTTACCATCCTCGTTTGTCGAAAGTGGGGTTGAATTCACTGATCCCAAAACAATAGCCGACAAATTCAGTTCCTTTTTTGTTAATATTGGTAATATTGGTATCAAACTACAAAACGATGCCACTCCATCCTGCCAACATTTTTCCGATTACCTAAACACAAATTCCAGTGACTCCGTTTTAGTTTCCCCGACTTGCCAAGCTGAAATATTGCAATGTGTACAAAAAATGCACACCAAAACGAGTAAAGATTATATTGATTTCAATAACTACAGACCCACCAGTATCCTACCTGCCTTCTCAAAGATCTTAGAAAAACTTATGCAGAGTCGCCTTTCGAGCTATTTAGAAACCCCAAATTTACTTTATCAGTACCAATTTGGTTTTAGGAAGAGACACTCCACTGTACACCCAGTTCTTCACCTCATCATTGATGTCGCCCGTATGAATGACAAACTGACCAAAGATTGTACTATATAAATTTTTCTCGATTTCTCTAAAGCCTTTGATATTATTGATTACCTCATTCTTCTAAAAAATTAGAACATTATGGCATTCGTGGAATAGCTCTTAACTCGTTCAAAGATTACTTAACAGACAAAAAACAGTATGTCCAATACCTTGATATAACTTCTAATATTGAAGATATACCAGTGGGAGTACCGCAAGGCAGATAGGATACTGATGGGTCTGTAGTTATTGAAAGACTGTTTATCTGCAGACTTATAAACAGGGGTGACCTTGGCTATCTTCATTTTTGTGGGGACGATGCCAGAATTGAATGATAAGTTAATAATATGGGTTAGAGGCATAGCAGTTTCCGTGATGGTTTCTTTTAATAACTTACTAGAGACATCAATATAATCTTTACTCGTTTCGGCCCCCTCCTATTTTTGATATACATTAATGATTTAAGCAATTCCACTGTTCCAAAAAATTTATCATTTGCAGATGACACAACAGCACATGCTTCAAATGATAATCTTGATACCTTCTTTGAAAATGCCAACACTGAGCTGCAAAATGTTAGTGAATGGTGCTCCGCAAATAAACTGATACTGAATGAGAGGAAAACCAATTGCATGTTACTTCACCCAAACAGCGATTCATACAGCATTACAAACCGATTACTAACTCTAAATGAAATTGACATTTCACCGATTGGGAATGGCCAAGATAAGACAAGTGTTAAATTCCTTGGCTTTCATCTTGACGAAAATTTCAATTTCAAGAGTCACATTTCGGCGGTATGTTCTAAGATGGCTTCTGCCATCTAAGCAATAAATATGGCAAAAAAGATTCTTCCAATAAGTGCCCTCAAAACCCTGTACTTTTCTCTTGTTCACACCCATTTGCTATATGGCATCCATGTCTGGGGACACGCCCCCAAACAAATAGAGTTTTAAGTTGCAAAAATGGATATGCGTATTATCAGTAATAAAAAACATACCTCCCATACTGACCCATTGTTCAAGTACCAACGAATTCTCAAATTTAATGATGTTTACACTCTCTCTCTCCTTCTATTTATGCATGACTGGGCCAATAATCAACTACCGGAAGGTTTTAATAAATACTTTAAATTATATGAAAATCCTTCGGGCATGGTAACCAGGCAATGTGGCAAGTTTTTTATAGAAAAACCAAGAACAGAATTTTCAGCTGACCTTCCTATCCAAACTTTCCCAAGAGCATGGAATGAAATTGACCCATCCATGCAAACTCTGTCTCGCCAAAAATTTAAAAAACTCACAACAGACAACTTCCTTGACCAGTATTGCGATACAGTAAACTGTGATTATCCTGAATGCCCAGACTGTGCTGACAACGCCTGATTATTTTAATCCTACACCGGGTGAATGTAATAAAACAGTTGCTGCCCTCTCCGCTGGGTCGGTGTGGGGATCCATGCAGTGCGGGGAGAATGTCGGCCTCGGCCTTCGGTCCCGGTCGATATATTTCCTGCGCTCCATGGATCCTCGTATCTCGTATCGGGGCAGCAATTGTACAATATTTACAATTCACAATTTGTTAAACAACAGAATTAGCACAATATTGGCAGGAGAAAAAGACATAAGAAATAGCATTCTCATCTCATCATTAAATAGAATAAAGGAAAGTTCTTCGCCAAATAGGAATCGAATGGTTAGTCAACGCCTTTGGATTGGCTGGGCGCACAAATGACCGTGCGTTTCGCCGTTTGAAAGACTTTAAAATAAAAAATAAAAGACACTTGGAACTTTCCAAATTTCTGAATTATCAACGTTTCCCTTATATACTCCCATCCCGAATTTCCCCAATTCCTGGGTTCTTATCGTATACTTGTGATTAAGATTTTGCATAATGGCGTGTGCTTGCTGCCAGGTATGAAGTTTATGGTTTCTCAGGGAATACCAGGAAGACAGCCTGATAGGCTATGGTATTCCCTAACAGTGAACACCTCTAAAATCTAAAATATGTTATCTGAATTTATTATTGTGTGTACTGTTGAATAAATTGAATTGAATGGAATTGAATTGAATTGTCTTGCCAATGTAGTAAGCCGTTCCTTTCTTGTCTGCGAATTGTTTTGTTTGGTGCATAAACCCACAGGTTGCACAGTTTCTCTCGCATCTATGAGATTCCGTCCCTTGATTGTTGAACATTTTATCATGCTATGGACTATAATGTCTCCCAGATTTGTCAGTCTTTTATACGAAATGAAGGGAGGTTTTTCGAATACGAACTTCATGTGTTTTGATCGGTGTAAAATAGGCAGCAGCTCCCATGTTATTTCGCCGAAGTCGGGGAGGCGCCGCGAGTAAGTAACCACAAACGGGTCTCTTTCGTCGGTTGATTTGTTTGATCGTTTTTCAAGAAACTGTTTCTCTCGATTTGTTCGACCTTTTTTAGCTGTTCGATTACAAACTTTTCGTCGTAACCTCTGGCGTGCAGGTGTTGTTTTATGTCATTTTTGTGGCATTCATATTCAGCATTATCGGAACAAATTATTTTAACTCTTGAAGCTTTCCCATATGGCATCAGTCTTTTAGTGTTGATTGGGTAATCGGACTTCGCATGCGGGTATTCATGCGTGTACGTGGGTTTTGTACATAAACCGGTTTTAAGAAATTCGTCTTCAATTTTGTCTACCGTGTCTAAGAATTCTATCCTATTTTCAGACCAACTTAAATCAACTTGTATTCTTGGGTGTATCATATTTGCCAAAGAATGATATTGTTTCATAGACTCCAACCCATGTGTCCATATTCCGCAGATATCACCAACGTACCGTACATGTTCAAGGGGGCGTAACGTCGATGCTTTTGACAATTTTTCTTCCCATTCACCCATATAAGTGCAGACATAATTCATTCCGAATCGCGGACCTATTGCAACGCCGTCCGTTTGTAAATAAGGTCTTCCTTTGAATGAAAAAATATTACATACAGTACGTCATGCTGTTTTCAGGGAATGGTTGGAGTATACAGTCCAATCGGTTCAGGAAATGTGTGTTTTCGCGTATGTGTAGGATGGTAACGACTCAAAGTGTTGTTTTAATTCAGACTCCATCACTTCTCCTATTTTCGCTGTTGGGTTGTTTATGCCCGGAATTATTGTTCTTAAAGGGGTTTCATTTTTATGCATTTAGGGGTTACATTTTACTCTTCCAGTCTGTGGTGGCTGCTTAGCTATCGTGTACGCTAATATTTTTTTTTGTCTATCAGTTTCTTTCTTTCTAGTTTTTTCAGTTGGCTTTAATCTTGTTAGTTATTTTCTCTGTCAGATCTGCAGGTACTTCTTTGTATGGTGTTTGGTCCTCCAACTCCATCAAGATCTCATTTTCATATTTACTTGCATCTAAAACGGTTATTCAGGACCCTTCTCTTCCGTTTCTTCTCAACCTACTCACAATTGTTTACAATTGGCTGTAACGTGAGTTCAAGCCCTACTTCGGAACTAACTCAAGCTAAGAAACTTTTCCAAACAAGTTGGAAAAGTGATAGAGTGCAAAAGCACGAAAAAGATCGAAAAAGGGTCTAGCGAGACCGGCGCTCGACATTACAGGTACTCTCTCTGCACACCTCTTGCGTTTACCGAGCGAATGCGCAACAACCGTGACGTCAATTCTTTCTATTTTCGCTATTGTGATGGTCGGAAAGTTTGTGACTCGTGCTATTATTTGCTGTTATCTTCGCGAACAACTTATTTTTGTATGGTGCTTCTTGTCTGTTTATGTGCAAGTGGACTGTATACTTTTCAAGCTCTAAATTGATTATCATTTGATGATATTTATGCTCATTTTTGCTTGTCTTCTCATTCATATTCTTGCTTTTCCCCCGCGTGTTAACGCGACCATTGTTGTTCGGTTTTCCGTCGGCGGGAAGCTTGATTTCATTGATCATATTGTAATTATGCCTAAAACAATACCTTGTATCTCTTGTTTGCAGCTGAAACATGTAGACGATTCTCATGCTACATGTGTCACTTGCAACAATTGCACACAAGCCCATTCCTATGGTATTTGTGGGGTTTGGTCCTCAAAATTCTGGGCATCCGTGAACAAGGTGTTTTTTTCCAGGGCTAGAACCCCTCGTTCTCGGGGTAAGGATAGCCGTGCCTCTTCGGACATTTCTGGGAGAACACGTGGTAAGTCTGTCACGCAGGATGTTAATCAGTCTCTTTCTGTAGCAAGTTCCTCTGCAACTGTTGACGGTGCTGGTGCTGTGATGCCTGAAGTGGAGACTGTGGTCTTCTTCTGATGTCACTCTTGAGGCGGCTGTTTTCGTCGAGAGCTTCTCCGAGGTCAGATCGGTGACACTTGCGTCCTGCGCCGTCGACAGTTGCTGGGCAAGTTGTTACTACTGATCCTATTTTGTATGATAGTGGCTCTTCCATCTCGCCTGTGGATGGTATACAGTCTCGGGGGTCCGAGACTGTATCTGGTGGTGTCTCTGAGCTCTCAGCCTCCTCTGGCTTCTCGGCGAAGCTGTGCGGGTTTGCTGTCTGCTCCGTCTCATCTGACTAGGTTTGCTCCTGGTCGGTTTGGCCGTTCGGTCGCTTCGGCAGCGATTCCTCGCCCCTCGAGCGAATCGTTTGTTGTTCTGCCTTTCCTGCTGGTGAGCCGACTAACAGGATGGAGCTGGAATATTGGCATCCAGGGCCTGCTGTTCGGCAGAGGTCAGTGACAGCTCCGGTTAGCTGTCACTCTTGGAACCTTCCTTCGGTGATTCCTCGCTGTGTTCCCAGTCTGGCTGTCGATCGATGTTTGTCGTCGGTCTCGGAGGATGGGCAATAGGGGCCTTCTGTCGTGCAGAGGCCAGTGACAGGTTCCTGTCATTCTTGGGACAATCCTCCGGTGTCTTCTCATCGCGTCCCAGGTCCAGCTACCGATCGATGTACGCCGTCGGTCTCTCAAGAGGATTTGCAGGCAGGGCCTTCTGTTCCGCAGAGGTCAGTGATTGCCCCTGGGCGTCACTCTTGGGACTATCCTCCGGTGTGTTCTCACCGTCTCCCTATTCTGTCTGCTGATCGACGTTCGTCGTCGGTCCCTTCTGAGTATTTGGGTTCTTCTGCTAGAAGGGTCCATCGCTGTTGCTACGACGGATTCTCAGGGTGAGCTGCGACAGGCCGTCATGGCGCTCACCCGGTTGCTTTCTAGCAACCCTCAAGTTGGCTTCCCTGTGCCTCCTGAGGCACAACCTCCTTTGGTCGGTCGCCGAGATGCCTCGCCTGGCCCTTTGTATACTCTTCAGTATTCAAAGTAAGTTCCTGCTGGTCAGCTCGAGTTGGCCTACGTCTCTTCTGCTACAGAGGATGACGATTTTCTTGAAGACGATGCCCCTACCCCCCTCGTCAGTCTTGGGGCAGGCTTTGGATTTTGTCTTTGGCTTATTGCCAGACATTCAGCCTTCAGACCAGCCATCAGTGACTGTCCGGCCGCGGTCCTCTGTTGAGCGCCGTAACCCTGTGGAACCTTCTAGCTCTGGGGTTTTGCGTCCTCTGAAATCGGCTCAGGTTGTTGAGTCCTTCCAGGGCATGGACGCCAAAATGCCTTCTAAGGCCCTGAAGGGTTCTTTCTTTTCACGAGCTGATGCTTTTCTGCCTCCGTCGCGGTTTCGTGTTTACGAGTCTGTCTGTCCACCAGTCTTCCAAGGGATGACTACTGTGGGCGAAGATTCTTCTTCCCTCGGGTTGACTAAGCCTATGTAGGCAGTTTTCACGATGTCGGTCGTTGAGTCTATGGTGGGCCTGTCCCGAGAAATGCTGGGTATGTTATCTCTCGCGGACCAAGTCGTCGCTGCCCTTGACGCATATTTTCCACCAGGGGAGTTTGATGATGCTCAGGCACCTTTGCGCGTTTTGTCACAGGCTCTTATGAACCTGACACACGCTCACGCCTGTAAGACGGCTAATTTTGAGTTTGTACGCCGGGATGTGGTGTTGGATTTTTCTCCATCCCTTCCTTCTGAGCAGCATGCTGTTCTGAGGTCTGCTTCTTTGGTTGGACCTCAGCTGTTCCATGGTTCCGTGGAAGCTGTCCGTGGCGAGGTTCTTCGTCATTCGAAGGACCAGCTTTTGTTCCGACAGCTCGACCAACCTGCTTCTGCGGGTGGTGGTCGGTCCAGGCCTGCCAAACGTCCCGCTGCGTCTGCCACGTCGGCGACGTCGGCCACGCCTTCGGTTCCGTCCGCTCCTTCTGCTCAGAAGAAGCGCCGACGCTGCCAGTCTCGCTGGCAGCCTCAGGGAGGAAAGTCTCAGGACACTGTTGCTTCCCGAACGGGTGGTTTCTCCTCCCAGGGGCCTCGTCGAGGCCGCAAATGAAGGTCCTCACCTCGATTCGCCTCCAGTCGGGGAAGGCTGTCGCTGTTTTTCGACCGTTGGACAGAGATAACGTCGGACACTTGGGTCCTCGACGTCATCCAATCCGATCTGCGACTGTCCTTCCGTCGGCACCCTTGTTTATCTCGGGTGCCCCTCCCGGCTCAGGTCCCGTCCGATTCTCTGCGTCGGGACTTTCTTGTGCAGGAGATTGACAATCTCCTCTCCAAATGAGCGATCGAGGTGGTCAGGAACACCCTTTCACTGGGGTTTTACTCGAGACTTTTCTTGGTGCCGAAGAAAAACGGCCAGTTTCGTCCTGTCATCGATCTGATTATCCTGAACGAGTCCGTTATAGCACCTCGTTTCAGTATGGAGACTTTCCGGTCGCTTCGACGTTCAGTTCACCAGGGCGACTTTGCTGCCAGTATCGACCTGAAGGATGCCTACTTCCATGTACCCATTCATCTGGCGTCACGGAAATACCTTCGGTTCTCGTTTCGGGATCGAGTCTTTCAATTCAAGGCTCTCACGTTCGGCTTGAACCTGGCTCCTTGGGCCTTCAACCGACTGATGTCACATGTGCTCGCTTTTCACCGTACTCAGTCCGCTGTGACTTCGTCAGCCTACATGGACGACATCCTCCAACGGCACCACAATTCTGCAGTTCTGGAGTCCGATGTCTGGCGGTTGCTTGGCCTACTAGCGTCGCTGGGTTTCAGAGCCAATTACGAGAAGTCGGATCTCCTTCCTTCTCAGCAACCTCGTCATTTGGGAATGGATTTCGACACTCTTCACAATGTGGTGTCGGTTCCCAATGCTCGGGCGACGATTCTTTCCGCCTTGACTCGGAACCTGCTCCAACCTTCCTCGGTCTCGGCCAGGACTTTCCTTCGGAAGCTGGGCCTTTGCGGTTCGGTGACAGATCTCATTCCGCTAGGTCGCTTGTTTGTCCGACCTCTCCAACCTTCATGTTGGATCATTGGCGTCCGAATGTAGATCCTCTGGACCTGGAACTTCCTATACCTCGGTCCCTGCTTCGTCACCTTTACCCTTGGGCCGATATTCCCTGGTTGACTCAGGGTGTCCCGTTGGATCTTCCTTTGGCCTATCGCCTTCTAACTGCGGATGCAAGCGATCGAGGCTGGGGTGCGACGTTGGATCCTCTCGGTCTGTCTACTCTCGGTGAGTGGGACAGCGGGCAGATGGGCCTTCATATCAACCAGAAGGAGCTCCTTGCTCTTATGTTGAGTTTTCGGCTTTGGATCTCTCACCTGTCGGATCACATTGTCCGACTTCTTTCGGACAATTCGACAGTGGTGGCCTACATACGGAATCAAGGAGGCACACATTCGATTCCCATGTTTCGGCTACCTCGGGATCTTCTACTGCTGGCGCAGGATGTAAACGCTCGGGTGACCATTCGGCACATTCCCGGGCTTCTCAACGTCCTAGCAGACTCCCTGTACCGACGCGACAGTGTCCTTCCCACCGAATGGATGCTGCATCGGTCGGTGTTTCAGGCGATTTGCGAGCGGTGGGGGCGTCCTCTGGTCGATCTTTTCGCCACTCGCTGGAATCATCAGGTAGAGACCTTTGTCTCTCCTTGTCCAGATCCACTGGCTTTTGCGGTAGACGCTCTGTCTCTGGACTGGACAGGTTGCATCCGCTATGCCTTCCCTCCTGCATCGATTCTTCCTCAAATGTTGGCGAAGATTTGTGCTTGCAGTTGCAGTTGCTGTTGGCAGATCGGCCGATTCGTCTACCTCTACGTCGCGATCTTCTTTCCCAGGAAGTATCACAACAACCTGGCGAGCCTGTCCCTTCACGCCTGTCTTTTATCAGGTCCTGTCTCCGACGAAGATCCAACGGGACACCCTGATCGAGACGATCAGTGGAGTGCATTTCTGTATCGCGGCGACATTCCACTGGCACGACTTATGCTGCTAAGTGAAAGGTTTTCTGCCGCTGGTGTACAGCTCAAAATGTGGATTACCGTGATCCGTCAATCGCTCTAATTGCGGATTTTCTGGTATACCTTTTTGACTCCAAGGGCCTCCAGCCTATTATGATAAAATGCTATCGGTCTATGCTGTCTGATACTTTCTCATATGTGGAAAAGCGATGCATCGGTCGTAATCTTTTTTCTCTCCAAACTAATTCGGCACTTTTCTTTGAAGAGGCCTCGAGTTTTGCGTCTTACACCCAAGTGGAACTTGGTATGGGTGTTGCATTGTTTGGAGGAGGCGCCATTCGAGCCTTTATCTGAGACTGATATGCGTTTTCTCACCGATAATACCGCTTTCCTTCTAGCGTTTGCTTCTGTCAGACGTGTCAGTGAGCTTCATGTGCTATCTGTTCATTCTGCTTTCTTTAGAAATGAGGCTAACAGTGTCACCTTCACTACTGATTGCTCTTTTCTGGCCAAGAATCAACTTCCTGATTCGGCACCTCCTCCCATCTGCATTCGGGCTCTACCTGCTGTCGATGGTCGGAGGCCTCGGCATTGTCCTGTTCGTGCGATCAAGACTTACATTAATCGCACTCAGTTCATTCGGAGGGGTCGGAAGAGATTCTTTCTATCTCTCATTCCTAGGAGGCAGTCTATCTCTTCCCATTCTATTTCCAGATGGATCTGTCTTGCAATCAAGCTGGCTTATTCCAGCTTGTCTGCTTCGGATCTTCTTTCGAACCGGTTTAATGCACATGAGGTTCGTGCCATTTCTACACCCTGGGCGTTCGCCAATTCTGTTTTGGTCCGGGATGTTATGAATGCGGCTTACTGGAGGAATGCTTCTACCTTCTCCTCCTTTTATCTCCGCCACCTACAGAGCAATCTGAGGACCTTTTTTCCCTCTCCTTGCTGCTCAGGTTGTTGTGCACTCTCGTTAAATTTGTTTTTATCGGGTTTGTGCTCCGCTCAGCCTTGTTCTTTTCAGGTGCCTTCTCTCTTTCTTCTTTACAGGTTTCTCTATTATTCTCTGCCCCCCTTGCATTTCTTTCTGCTGCTCTTGTTGGTATTGGTTATGTGATTCATCTCCTCCTATTGTTTATTCAGCCAATTGTAAACAATTGTGAGTAGGTTGAGATGAAATTAAAACTTTTTAGTAAATTTTGTTTCTAAACATACCTACCACAATTGTTTACCGGAGGCCCACCCTCCTTGGGGATATCTTTGATATCGCTTCCTCCCCGTTAAATCACAAACTTCTCGTTGGTGGAAATATGGAATTGACATCACGGTTGTTGCACATGCGCTCGGTAAACGCATGAGGTGTGCAGAGAGAGTACCTGTAATGTCGAGCGCCGGTCTCGCTCGACCCTTTTTCGATCTTTTTCGTGCTTTTGCACTCTATCACTTTTCCAACTTGTTTGGAAAAGTTTCTTAGCTTGAGTTAGTTCTGAAGTAGGGCTTGCACTTACGTTACAGCCAATTGTAAATAATTGTTGTAGGTATGTTAAGAAACAAAATTTACTAAAATAATTTAATTATGTTGTTCCGTACCCATTTGTTATGTCCTTCAAAATATCTTTCCGTACTATCTCTAAATAAAGGCCAAGGTTCTTATCGCTACCTTCATTTGGGGTAGATGTATTGCGCTCTCTAAATTTACAATTTATATATTGTTGTTTATTGTCTCGGAAATATTCACATAGTCGCATTCTGTGCTCCCATTCTTTTATATCAACGATGAAGTTTGCTACATCCAAAGTTCTTTCCGTTGGCACAAACTTGAGACACCTTTTAAGTAATGTTCTTTGGTGTTTTGTTAGTTTCTTACCTGCTAAATTAAACACATTATTTTGCTGATTTATTTTGGTTTCTTTGTGCAGCATTTTACTCTCTTTGTCTACATAAATGTTATTTTGATCATCGCTTACATTCCTAACTTGTACAGATTCGTCCTTGGTGTGTGGGGGGGGGGGGGGGGTGGAGGGGGGGGTGTCTCAGACCTTTTGTCTGTAATCTTTTTTGAATAACCCCCCAGGATTCTATATTGGTTCATCCCCACGGAACACGGAAATATTTAGTGACTGCCCGTATTTGTATAAATAAAGCTCAAACAGACAGGAAAAAAAAAATTAATTTTAGGCAGCTTTCAGTCTGCTGAAGACTTTCCTCAGGGTACAGACACAACAAGAAAAAATACACACATACGACGAAAGAAATGAAATGTGAGCCAAGTTCTGACTGAACGGGTGTATAAATGTGGCGAAGCAGGGTTAAGTACCCCGGAAAAATGATCGTCTAGTGGATTTGGGTTAGGACTTCAATCGTGGCAAATGGCCACAGGACAATTCAGAGTTCAGTCAAGAAGGCAACCAGCTTCTGTGGAGTCTGTAGAAGTTCTTGAAGTACTGCAGCCGCAGCGAAAGGGTGAATTCAAAAACACATAAAATGTACTTACAGTTTTCTACACTTTTATTTAACCCTAAGTAAAGTTCCTACAAGTTAAACTTTATATAAATTGTCTCTCTGGTAAAAGTATGAAAATATCAGATACGAAATGAGACTAAGTCGAAACTATCGCATCGCTCTCATCGCGTCCTGTGTCTGGAACTGTTATCTGGCCTGGCAGCGTTCGGCAGCGTTCTTCCACGAAAATAGGAGAGTGACTTCTGTACGTGTAGGAAGACCAGAGAGAAGTGTCTTACTCGGGTCTTTCCGCCGGTTTATATTCAGTTTGGTACGTGACTTTTCGTGCATATCTTATTCCAGTTGACGTCATAGAACTCCACCTATACCCCAAGATGGCGAAGAGGTATTTCTTAACCCCTCACTTCCTTTCTGGGATAGTGGGTGCATCCTGTGCTAACAATATGGATTCTCGCACAAAAATGACGCTGGAAGGCTGTTGGTGGATATTTATCTGTGTCTTATCGGAATCGTCTGATTTATCTCAAATGTTAGGGAGTCACTCTGTGACGTCAATCGAACGTGCTATCTTGCACAATTCCCAGAGCTGAAAGCTATACTGGGTGTGTTGAGGTTAGGCCGGGTCAGTATACAATGCTAAATTCTGCCAACAGCATTCTGATGGGGTTATTACAGGTCAGGTTTATACTAGTAAATTATGTCAATTATAATATCAAATTCTGTCGAAACACCTTGGTGAGGTTACTGAAGGGCAGACTATTGTCTGGTTTTCGTGTCTCGTTTTCTACTTCTGCACCATATGTGCCGAGACTTTGTAGGTCAATTGCACTTATGCAATTTCAATAGGAACAGTAATAAAATACCATGATTACATAACCGTGCCTTTAAGAGAATTTTCATAGTGTTGTTATCGAATAGTTTAATAGCATAACTGCCCCTTTAACAAGAACTCGGGATCAGCTTTTATATTTAATAAAGTTATTCACCAGAGAATTATTACCAAGTAGGACTTGGCCACTCTTATTAACACTTAGGGAACCAAGACTCCCAAGCGAAATTATATTAACCCTGCGTGTTCCATGGAGGGCATTTCGTTACAATCCTCCCAACCAAGACGCGAGGTCCGGTAATATTATCGGAGCTCGAGTCTGGATCGGGTGAATTCAGTAATCCAGGAGAATCATGTGGCCAGAATGACCAATCACATATGACCAGGATGTCTAAGATGATCACTTATATGATCAGGATTGCAATTACATGATCAAGATTGACCAGGATCCCATGACCAGAATATTAACACCACAAAATGGTCAGAATATCGTGATCAGGATCCGTGACTAGGATCTGGCACTACCGCATGACTATTTAAAGAGACAAGAAATGCGCTACATGGATTCTACTTATAATGACTGGCAATACCAGAACGCTACCAGACAACAGGAATCACCTTTTTCTCTAAGGAATTACATTATAAACCTGAAAATTTAACTGAAATCTGAACATGTTCCTACATTATTTGATTGTTGGGGAAGAATTGATAATAAAAGGCCGTATAATCAAAACTATGTCTTTTCAAAGGGGTTCCCCATAGGAGGCCAAAGCGGCACAGAGGACAACTTCGTTTTTCCTGTATCCAAGTTAACCCACAGTGTATATGCACTATCTGAGTACATCGAGGACAACGATATGCTGCACGAGGCCCAACGATGTCCATCAAGCATATCGCACATTGTCTCTCATCTCCATCAACAAAATTTTGTGTGGCTTGAAAGATTCGAAGACTTGCATACATTTCAAGCGCGGATTGCAAGACTTGATAACTATATTGTGCACTTTCCCATTCATAAGTATGTTCCACCTGCACATGGTGGAATGCTTCACCAATTAGCATTCGATATTGTAAGGGGTATTCTGGAATGGCGTTCTGACTAAATTCACTAGGTCGAAATGGATGGATCAGAGTAGATGTGACGAACGAATCGGCCCCATCCTCTGTTTCATATGGAATTCTTTGGTTATAATAAGTTCCGTCCCACCGTCGATCATTCCAATAACGAATGACACTTGTACAGCTTGATCATGCTGCCTCCAGTGGATCTGCTAATCGAGCCTCACGTTCGACTACCACTAGATGAGGCATCACCAGTTCTCGTCCTGCTTCTGTTGTGTGGAGACAATACCGGTACAAGACTTGAGTTCTAATCAATTCTAGATGACCGGTGACTTCATTCAACTGAACCACATCCCATACACGGATACTTCGCTGGAAGGCTGAAGTTCCATGTCGAAAGACCATAGGGGAAGGGATGCGGTATCATTGTGTCCAGTACTCGAGTTGCTCCAGAAGAAAATCTTCTGAAGTTGGGTTAACTATACGGTATGCAGATGCAGAGGCCATTTTCGTTTTAATTTAGGACTTAGTACTTCACTACTACACTTATTATTACTTCAACTACTAAAATTGTTACTAAAACTGTATCAACTATTAAAAACTGTAAACATACGTATAATTATATAACTAAAATTCTGAGTGCAATATTCAAATTCAATAAAAACAAAAAAAAGTGACTGATTATACTCGTTATACTTAAAATTACACAAAATCTATATTACACTATTCTACAGCTGTGCCGTATGAACAATTCTACTTTCCCCGTTAAAGGTTCTTCGTTAGTTTTTATTCTGTTGTCAATAGTGACGAAACTAGGAGTCACGTCTAGAATGTCACTATGTAATTTTTGTTTAACTTTTGTTTTATTTTAATTACTTTCTGTCGTCTGAGAAATAAGAAATTATATATAAGATAACGTCCAAAGATGACAACAGTGCCCGACGGCGCACAGCTGTAGGGAGTCGTATTCTCTAAATTCTCTAACTAAAACAGATGGGGATCAATTTCAGGTGGTACGGGAAGCTTAGGCTTGTTGCCAATGCCCCACTTCATGGGTGAACGGCAGTGCGGGCAAGCAGCTTGCTCATGTGCAACTGCCTTCGATCTGGCCCATGCAAAACCACAGGAATAGTGGACTTGATGTTTGCACTGGCCACACATAAACAAATCCTGCCAAGTTTGGGGTATTTCCATTAAACAAATACAGCAAGGGTCTCCGAGACCCTGATACTGTACTTCTCTTAACTCATTGTACTTTATAATCTGATTTCGTATACTGAATCTCTGTAATCGTCTTCCTTCATATTGTATGAGAGCTTCACGAAGGAGACGATATTGTTTTTCTTGTTTTTCCAAGGTATAGGTTGTCTGTACATTGCCCGGAGGAAAGAATTCCGTAGGTTTGCTTATGTGCTGGAAAAATGCATAGGAATCATCTGTATCAGCACTAGCGTCATACATACTGCCAGGGTTAATTTCGTTTCTTCTGAACGGTCGAACCAATCCAGGATTGGCTATCAGGTTCAGTTCGGCATCCAATGTATTCTGCCGGTGGTCATAATACCGGCCATTCCAACAAGGGTCATTATGGTAATGAATGACCTCGTAAGGACCGGGACCACTGGCCTCATGGGGTTCAGCAATTTCTGTTAACTCCGGGAGATACAGAAGATGAGGAAAAATTACCTTTCTTTCCTCTGAGAGGTAAAAACGGTAACAAAGCTGATGTTGTATCAGCTCAGTATGACCAGTTACAGGATTGTAATGTTTCATTTCCCATATACGAATTAGTCTGATGCGGCGACGACTCCATAAATCTCGAGGGAATATTAAACGAAATGCATTGCAAGAGGATAATGCATGCTGGAAGGCTTCACGTTTATGGAACTCGAACATCTCTTGTTCCTCCACAAACTCCTCAAATTCCACAGTATTTACTGAAGCCATTCCAAACCAAACAACAAATTAAGTAATATCAATAAAAATATCAATAAAAGGAAACCACTATATCTGATAGAATTATGTTCCTATATACACTAAAATTTACACAATTAATACGCTCCCCTGGGTTCGTCTGCAACTTGGTGCACTCAATCAACTCTCTTTCCACCAACTTTCAAATTTGTATGCCTTGATTATTGGAGTCATGTGTGTAACTATCTAATACACTCCAGGAACTCCGAATTTATAATAAATTTGTTACACTGTATAACAGAATTACTAACTCTTGTAAGAATTTTGACTAATAATCAAGACAAACACAGATGACCCGTGATCATCAGGGAATGGGACGGTTCGCCATCGGGACGATTCGCCATTGTCGACCGGGACGGTTCGCCATCGGGACGATTCGCCATTTTTCGTAGGCGGGACGATTCGCCATTCGGGGTTATTTACTTGTCTAAAAACAAACTTTAAATAACAAAAACTGACAATATTTAAAAATAAAACAAAATAACTTAGGATACATAACGCTTGAAACCTGATGATGGAGAAGCAATTAAAATGTGTGATAGAAAATATTTTTCGTGATTGCGTTAAACATTTATTTAACATGGCGTTTATTGATTAATTTCGGTGCCTGTATAACCGGCCTATTAAAAAAAAATACGTAATTATTTAACAATTTTTTTCTGTTTTAACAATTTTCGTTTTTTGCTCCCAAAGCGTAGCTTACGATCCCAATGAGCGATTAGAAGTTATGTTTTGAAAGCAAAAAATGAAAAAAACAGTTGAATAGCTGTTTTCGCGACATGGAAAATCTTTAACCATTTAGCCATCAGTCGAAACAAGGAGTGGATTTCCACACTTTGAACCCTCTGGTAATACGCTATAATTCGTTGGTCTGTCGGTGGGTGAATCGTCGTCATTGGGCAGATCGGGATCTGCGATTGATGTCTCCATGGCTTCAGTGGCAACATCCACATCCCTGTGGGGTAGGTCAAAACTGTCGCCTAAGGCAATTGTTGGTGCAGTTGGTGTGTTCTCTATTTCAGTTGAAGCGTCTTCTGTTTCAGTTGGTGCCGCTTCTATTTCGGTTGGTGTGTCTATTGTTTCAGTTGATGTCTCTGCTGTTGTTGTTGACGTGTCTGCTGCTGACATTGGTGTATCTGCTGTTGATAGTGCCGTGGCGACTGTTGTTGCATGTGTTTCTGCTGACGTAGATTCTTCATTGTCGCTGTCATAAATATATATGGCAGAGCAGGCACCAGATGAGTTGCATGTCTTGCAGTTGAAATAAATCTTGCATATCTCTCTCTTGGCCTCGTTGTAAATTCTTTGTGGAATTCCTGTTCTACATGTTCGATGCTGCCATCTGCCACAGCCATCGCAGTCTACAGCCTGTTGTCTTGGGCAGACATTCTGGTTACATTCTATGCAAGGGTACTCTGCTCTGGATGTGGGTTGTCTCAAGGTGTAATTCATTGTGAGGAAATGATGAAATGTAATAATAAAAATAAATGAAAGGTTTTAGCGCGCAGGGATGATGTGGGATTTACAAATCCCTTGCGGCCCAGTTAACCTTATTTTATTTCACTTGGATCACACAGGCGTAGCTTTCCTAAAAAAAAACAAAAAAATAAACAAACCTCTCACTGACACACACCCTCAAGCCCTTAAAAGGGCTGTTAAAGCTTTATTCAAATGTTTATTTATATAAAATGTACACTCGTCCCCAGCCAGACAAGCTTGTCTCAATCCTTGCCTAGTGTTTGGTGGTTTCTTGTATATGTTGCAGACACGTAGGTTGCACCAATTCCTCCTACGCTTTGTCTACCATTTCCATGCGTCTTCTTGATAAGAGTGTTGCAAGAAAATTTGAGAATGTTCAATTAGAAAAGTTATAGGTAGAGAGAAAGATAGGTATACGCTATTGTATATTGTACCTGCTGTGTGATTGTTGCTATGGATGGGATAAGGGGTGTGTTTCTTCGGAGCCCACTCCCCACACGCAGAGTTGCGAGGCAATCCTCACAGACTCAATCCTAAAGATCTCAATGAGTAGCGAGGCAATCCTCACTGACTCCATGCAGTTTAATTCTATTGAGTAATTTTAATTTACTGTGGATTATTTTGTTTTTCTGTTTAGGGTTCGGTGTTCGTTCAGCTTCACCATTGATTCACTATCCTGGAGTATGTGGAGGGTTTTGTTATATAGATCTTATTAAACGCATTTCAATCGCACTTCAGCAGAGTTGCGAGGCAGTCCTCACAGACCCTATCCTGAAGTTCCTAATGAGTAGCGAGGCAATCCTCACTGACTCCACGCGATTTAGTTATATTGTATAATTTTTATTTTATTCACTATTTTTTTTTATTTTCTGGAAACTTATTTTGTTTTTCTGTTAAGGGATCGGTGTTCGTTCAGCTCAACCATTAATTCACTATCTTGGAGTCTGTTGAGGGTTTTGTTTTGTAGGTCTTTTAATCGCGTATCAGTAGTTTCTATTTTTGCTAGCTCGTGAATTTCCTTTATCGGTGTCCATTTTGGTTTGCATAGTGCCACTCGCAGGGCATAATTTTGAACCCTCTGTAGCTTCTGAGTGTTGGTTTTGCTTAGGTCGCTTGTTATTATGGCACCGTATTCTAGTACCGGACGTATAAATGTTCTGTAGATCTTGAGAAGCACATCTTTGTTTGCTCCCCAATTTCTACCTCTGATCATCTTCAGAAAAATTGATACGTTTAGTAGTTCTAACCGTAATGGAGTTTATGTGACTGTTTAGACTGAGATCGCTATCTAGGATAAATCCCAAAAATTTGGCATCTTTGTTTGCTTCTAGTTTGTGATCGTATAACTGGAGATCGATACTCGGGACTGGTTTTTTCCCTACTTTTTCTATATCATTCACATATATTATGAAAAGAAGCGGACTTAGAACCGACCCTTGTGGTGTTCCCGCTTCGAGTATTACTTCCTCTGACACCTCGCGATTAACCCTCATGAAATGTTCATTGTGCCTAGACCCTTTTATAGTAGTAGAATTAAGTTAGCCGAATTCTCTTTCATGCTTTTGAAATAAACTTTTGATCAAGCGTTCTGAGAGAAATAGTTTCAGTAGCCATACGACAAAAGAATGAGACATCAGTCAACTAACCTGGATTGTTGTATAAACAAACAAGCTGGTTTAAAAAAAAACATATATCACTCAGACTTGTAAAAACAAGACTGCGGCTCTCCTTTCTGGCAATTTCAATCTCCAATGCAAATTGTTATGTAAACATTTTCTTCATATTATTCATTGCACACATGTCCAGTATTGTTTGTTTTGACAACAATTTCCCCTGTAATTGACTCAGTGTAAGTAAGTACCTAATAAGATATTAGCTAATTTGATATAAGATCTTTTGAGAAAAAAATTATGTTGATTTAAATGTTCTTTTCATGTAAAATTAAGAAGTAGAATAAAAAGAAACAAAAATATTGAAATATTGAAAATAAATGAAAAAATAAAATGAAAATCTTAGATAAAAAACCGGGACGATTCGCCATTTTAGGTGGGACGATTCGCCATAAAATCGAGGTTATGGCGAATCGTCCCGATGGTGAACCGTCCCGTACCCGATCATCATGCATCAGATTTCCAATTAAGGGTCATACATAAAATTGGGAAACAGCTCCATGAAAATCTTATATACATAGTGTGTATAGTCTGTTTAGACTTTTCTGCTTATAATAATAATAATAATTCATTATTCAATCTTCACTCTGTGGTTTCTCATTTCGTGTTGGCAACTGATATAATGCCAATACACGGTATTCGGGCCTGTTCGATAGTCAAACGTTGACCCAGTGAAATGTCCAACATAATCTGGGTGGTACTGTCGATAGACAACAAAAGGTTGAAAACTCATTGGTTGTCCATCTGAGTGATATCGTGCTCGTTTTCGACGACTAAAGTCACGATATCTTGCACAAAAGGGAGTAAATTCTGCTACATTTCTTGGCATGTGAAATCTATGATGTACACTGCTAGTAGTAGCCACCCGGTGACTATAATACCACAGAGGTTCACATATCTCACCCTGCTCATCTATTTTTGGATATTGTAAATCAGGGCAATTGTATATCACTAAATATCTAGACCTATTTGCAAACGTTAAATGAGTATCAATAGCACTGTCGTAATAATATATCAATTCACGCTCAACCTCTATATATAGTATATTCAAATCAAAATCAAAATATTGACATCCAAATTCATCCTCAATGCCTAAGAGATCTGTATCTTTCATAAAATCTTGTTCATATGTATTGGGTCGAATGATATCTCGATCAAATTCATGAGGAGAGGCCAACGGGCGAGGTATCCTGAAAAACTCGCTCCTTGCCTATTTCCATGGTCTTGGTCGAATATCAACTATGGGCTGCGGGACAACATTAGTGGGTAATGGAGTAAATTGTCTTGCTTCCACATCACTTAGAGGAGGAGTGTGCACTTCTAATACGAGATCAGCTCGCGCAAATTCGTTCTGTATCACACTGATACCGCACTCTGCTGCGTCAGACTCCAAAACAGTGGTAGAATCACTAGGCATAGAATCACTCGTGGGCGTGGTCATACTAGAACAAGTATGTGATCCTACTGTAATGTCATAAACAAACCCACCAAGTCCATCTTGGTCCTCGGGGTTGCGATCAATAATTGCATAATGGGTTCTCACAGGTAACCTTGGAGGAAGAACTAACGTTTCCACAGTATCCGTAGGTGAATAAGGTGGAAGTCGTTCAGGTGAATATAGTAAATAGAATCAGTAGGGGTTTGAACACTACTTGGAGGGGTCGACAAAAGGTCGGAAGATGCTATGGAAGGTGATGGTGATGCTTCTATTGATGCCAATATAGGTACACAAATATCAGATGCATTGTTATTTATATTTACGTCCACACTAGATGAATTAGTGTCTTGGAAAAGTTCTCGTGAACGGTACAATTACTGTCTGTTCCAGTACTAACTGTACTTGAAGTTTCATCGTATAAATTGTCATGATCATTATAATAACTCTGGTAATCAGGGAAATCATCTATTCCACTGTCAACAATAGAATCTGATTCTGCCATTGTACACTGAAACAAAAACACACTGTGTGTGAACTATTGTTTTTCAGTTTCTTTGTCTATATCTAACATAGTTATGTGGACATTGGCAGAATCCACATCATGTTGTACACGGGGATATATGGATTTCCTATTAGGGTGAGGAGAAGGTCTAAAGTTTTGAACAGCTTTTCTCATCATGTCTCTAATACTCTTAGGAAGTTGTTGTGGTTGTTGTTGTACTCCAGTTGGATTAGCAGGAGCTGAAGGCTGTGGTCTAGGTCCCATACTAGTACAGATTTCATCATCAGCAAATGCAAAATTACACATTTCACTATCATCAACAGCAGAAAAAGTCGATTTACTTTTCCGGTTTCTTAACCATTTGTATATCCGTTTGTGTCTATCGGCTCGATAGCACTTCCAAAGCAGATATAATCCTATTATTAATGCAACAGTCGCGAGAGCATAAGCCCACTTAGGGACTTCAAATGATTCCGTCATTTGTAAGTTTAGCGAGTCAAGTTCATGGAGTAAGTCATCCATGGGTAAGTCATCTAAGTGTTCTATTCCTTTCGGTATCGTAAAAGTCGATATGTTCACTCTCTCTATGACAGGTTTCCACATCTGTCGATGTAATAGCGAGAAATTTGGTAACACCGTCTTTGTAACAATCCGAAAAGTAGAATTATCCCTTTTATGGAAATAACTCAGTAACATTAATTGACCGCTCGATGCCATACATAACGGTTTTAATTCCAAAATTCCTATTGGCGGAAGAATCCATTTCGGTTTTGGATTTCTTCATTTTGGACACGTAATTGAGAATCGTAGTGGGACATCTGTTGTGATGTACCACATTCCTTCATCGATTCTAGTACTGAACGGGAGGTCGATATTCAATCGAACTTCCGTTTGACACAATTCCGGTATTTCCGGTTTCATATTCAGAAACAAGGCTAACATACAACTTGTCGTCATATGTATCGTTCGTACGGCACCTACTAAAGGACAAAACAACTTATTATTATCTACACATTGGTCATGTCCTATTTCTGGGGCATACTTCGTCCTTTCTTTATTAATAATTAATATGTCAGATTCAAGGGTATATATTGCTACTAATTTATTTGTGACTCGCGACACGTTCTTGGTTACATTGACAAAGATTATTGGAGTCCTGTGTGTAACTTATCTAATACACTCCAGGAACTCCGAATTTATAATAAATTTGTTACACTGTATAACAGAATTACTAACTCTTGTAAGAATTTTGACTAATAATCAAGACAAACACAGACGACCCGTGATCATCAGGGAATGGGACGGTTCGCCATCGGGACGATTCGCCATTGTCGACCGGGACGGTTCGCCATCGGGACGATTCGCCATTTTTCGTAGGTGGGACGATTCGCCATTCGGGGTTATTTACTTGTCTAAAAACAAACTTTATTTTTAGATCAGTGGTATTGACTGGAAGAGGATTACCGGGAGTGGGAAATAGAAAACAGACAACAGAACGCTTGGCTTCGACAAAATATATGTTGTTTATTTTTTTAAATTTCATCAATATAGTTGGTAGTAAATAACAGTAGGCTGACATAATATTTTGCGGCAATATAGCAAGTATAACACATAAATAACAAAATCTGACAATATATAAAAATAAAACAAAATAACTTAGGATACATAACGCTTGAAACCTGATGATGGAGAAGCAATTAAAATGTGTGATAGAAGATATTTTTCGTGATTGCGGTAAACATTTATTTAACATGGCGTTTATTGATTAATTTCGGTGCCTGTATAACCGGCCTATTAAAAAAAAATATGTAATTATTTAACAATTTTTTTCTGTTTTAACAATTTTCGTTTTTAGCTCCCAAAGCGTAGCTTACGATCCCAATGAGCGATTAGAAGTTATGTTTTGAAAGCAAAAAATGAAAAAACAATTGAATAGCTGTTTTCGCGACATGGAAAATCTTTAACCATTTAGCCATCAGTCGAAACAAGGAGTGGATTTCCACGCTTTGAACCCTCTGGTAATATGCTATAATTCGTTGGTCTGTCGGTGGGTGAATCGTCGTCATTGGGCAGCTCGGGATCTGCGACTGATGTCTCCATGGCTTCAGTGGCAACATCGACATCCCTGTGGGGTAGGTCAAAACAGTCGCCTAAGGCAATTGTTGGTGCAGTTGGTGTGTTCTCTATTTCAGATGAAGCGTCTTCTGTTTCAGTTGGTACCGCTTCTATTTCGGTTGGTGTGTCTATTGTTTCAGTTGATGTCTCTGCTGTTGTTGTTGACGTGTCTGCTGCTGACATTGTTGTATCTGCTGTTGATAGTGCCGTGGCGACTGTTGTTGCATGTGTTTCTGCTGACGTAGATTCTTCATTGTCGCTGTCATAAATATATATGGCAGAGCAGGCACCAGATGAGTTGCATGTCTTGCAGTTGAAATAAATCTTGCATATCTCTCTCTTGGCCTCGTTGTAAATTCTTTGTGGAATTCCTGTTCTACATGTTCGATGCTGCCATCTGCCACAGCCATCGCAGTCTACAGCCTGTTGTCTTGGGCGGACATTCTGGTTACATTCTATGCAAGGGTACTCTGCTCTGGATGTGGGTTGTCTCAAGGTGTAATTCATTGTGAGGAAATGATGAAATGTAATAATAAAAATAAATGAAAGGTTTTAGCGCGCAGGGACGATGTGGGATTTACAAATCCCTTGCGACCCGGTTAACCTTATTTTATTTCACTTGGATCACACAGGCGTAGCTTTCCTAAAAAAAAAAAAAAAAAAAAAAACCTCTCACTGACACACACCCTCAAGCCCTTAAAAGGGCTGTTAAATCTTTATTCAAATGTTTATTTATATAAAATGTACACTCGTCCCCAGCCAGACAAGCTTGTTTCAATCCTTGCCTAGTGTTTGGTGGTTTCTTGTATATGTTGCAGAAAGGTAGGTTGCACCAATTCCTCCTACACTTTGTCTACCATTTCCATGCGTCTTCTTGATAAGAGTGTTGCAAGAAAATTTGAGAATGTTCAATTAGAAAAGTTATAGGTAGAGAGAAAGATAGGTATCCGCTATTGTATATTGTACCTGCTGTGTGATTGTTGCTATGGATGGGGTAAGGGGTGTGTTTCTTCGGAGCCCACTCCCCACACGCAGATTTGCGAGGCAATCCTCACAGACTCAATCCTGAAGATCTCAATGAGTAGCGAGGCAATCCTCACTGACTCCATGCAGTTTAATTCTATTGAGTAATTTTAATTTACTGTGGATTATTTTGTTTTTCTGTTTAGGGTTCGGTGTTCGTTCAGCTTCACCATTGATTCACTATCCTGGAGTATGTGGAGGGTTTTGTTATATAGATCTTATTAAACGCATTTCAATCGCACTTCAGCAGAGTTGCGAGGCAGTCCTCACAGACTCTATCCTGAAGTTCCTAATGAGGAGCGAGGCAATCCTCACTGACTCCACGCGATTTAGTTATATTGTATAATTTTTATTTTATTCACTATTTTTTTTATTTTCTGGAAACTTATTTTGTTTTTCTGCTAAGGGATCGGTGTTCATTCAGCTCAACCATTAATTCACTATCTTGGAGTCTGTTGAGGGTTTTGTTTTGTAGGTCTTTTAATCGCGTATCAATAGTTTCTATTTTTGCTAGCTCATGAAGTTCCTTTATCGGTGTCCATTTTGGTTTGCATAGTGCCACTCGCAGGGCATAATTTTGAACCCTCTGTAGCTTCTGAGTGTTGGTTTTGCTTAGGTCGCTTGTTATTATGGCACCGTATTCTAGTACCGGACGTATAAATGTTCTGTAGATCTTGAGAAGCACATCTTTGTTTGCTCCCCAATTTCTACCTCTGATCATCTTCAGAAAAATTGATACGTTTAGTAGCTCTAACCATAATGGAGTTTACGTGACTGTTTAGACTGAGATTGCTATCTGGGATAAATCCCCAAAATTTGGCCTCTTTGTTTGCTTCTAGTTTGTGATCGTATAACTGGAGATCGATACTCGGGACTGGTTTTTTCCTACTTTTTCTATATCATTCACATATATTATGAAATGAAGCGGACTTAGAACCGACCCTTGTGGTGTTCCCGCTTCGAGTATTACTTCCTCTGACACCTCGCGATTAACCCTCATGAAATGTTCATTGTGCCTAGACCCTTTTATAGTAGTAGAATTAAGTTAGCCGAATTCTCTTTCATGCTTTTGAAATAAACTTTTGATCAAGCGTTCTGAGAGAAATAGTTTCAGTAGCCATACGACAAAAGAATGAGACATCAGTCAACTAACCTGGATTGTTGTATAAACAAACAAGCTGGTTTAAAAAAAAACATATATCACTCAGACTTGTAAAAACAAGACTGCGGCTCTCCTTTCTGGCAATTTCAATCTCCAATGCAAATTGTTATGTAAACATTTTCTTCATATTATTCATTGCACACATGTCCAGTATTGTTTGTTTTGACAACAATTTCCCCTGTAATTGACTCAGTGTAAGTAAGTACCTAATAAGATATTAGCTAATTTGATATAAGATCTTTTGAGAAAAAAATTATGTTGATTTAAATGTTCTTTTCATGTAAAATTAAGAAGTAGAATAAAAAGAAACAAAAATATTGAAATATTGAAAATAAATGAAAAAATAAAATGAAAATCTTAGATAAAAAACCGGGACGATTCGCCATTTTAGGTGGGACGATTCGCCATAAAATCGAGGTTATGGCGAATCGTCCCGATGGTGAACCGTCCCGTACCCGATCATCATGCATCAGATTTCCAATTAAGGGTCATACATAAAATTGGGAAACAGCTCCATGAAAATCTTATATACATAGTGTGTATAGTCTGTTTAGACTTTTCTGCTTATAATAATAATAATAATTCATTATTCAATCTTCACTCTGTGGTTTCTCATTTCGTGTTGGCAACTGATATAATGCCAATACACGGTATTTGGGCCTGTTCGATAGTCAAACGTTGACCCAGTGAAATGTCCAACATAATCTGGGTGGTACTGTCGATAGACAACAAAAGGTTGAAAACTCATTGGTTGTCCATCTGAGTGATATCGTGCTCGTTTTCGACGACTAAAGTCACGATATCTTGCACAAAAGGGAGTAAATTCTGCTACATTTCTTGGCATGTGAAATCTATGATGTACACTGCTAGTAGTAGCCACCCGGTGACTATAATACCACAGAGGTTCACATATCTCACCCTGCTCATCTATTTTTGGATATTGTAAATCAGGGCAATTGTATATCACTAAATATCTAGACCTATTTGCAAACGTTAAATGAGTATCAATAGCACTGTCGTAATAATATATCAATTCACGCTCAACCTCTATATATAGTATATTCAAATCAAAATCAAAATATTGACATCCAAATTCATCCTCAATGCCTAAGAGATCTGTATCTTTCATAAAATCTTGTTCATATGTATTGGGTCGAATGATATCTCGATCAAATTCATGAGGAGAGGCCAACGGGCGAGGTATCCTGAAAAACTCGCTCCTTGCCTATTTCCATGGTCTTGGTCGAATATCAACTATGGGCTGCGGGACAACATTAGTGGGTAATGGAGTAAATTGTCTTGCTTCCACATCACTTAGAGGAGGAGTGTGCACTTCTAATACGAGATCAGCTCGCGCAAATTCGTTCTGTATCACACTGATACCGCACTCTGCTGCGTCAGACTCCAAAACAGTGGTAGAATCACTAGGCATAGAATCACTCGTGGGCGTGGTCATACTAGAACAAGTATGTGATCCTACTGTAATGTCATAAACAAACCCACCGAGTCCATCTTGGTCCTCGGGGTTGCGATCAATAATTGCATAATGGGTTCTCACAGGTAACCTTGGAGGAAGAACTAACGTTTCCACAGTATCCGTAGGTGAATAAGGTGGAAGTCGTTCAGGTGAATATAGTAAATAGAATCAGTAGGGGTTTGAACACTACTTGGAGGGGTCGACAAAAGGTCGGAAGATGCTATGGAAGGTGATGGTGATGCTTCTATTGATGCCAATATAGGTACACAAATATCAGATGCATTGTTATTTATATTTACGTCCACACTAGATGAATTAGTGTCTTGGAAAAGTTCTCGTGAACGGTACAATTACTGTCTGTTCCAGTACTAACTGTACTTGAAGTTTCATCGTATAAATTGTCATGATCATTATAATAACTCTGGTAATCAGGGAAATCATCTATTCCACTGTCAACAATAGAATCTGATTCTGCCATTGTACACTGAAACAAAAACACACTGTGTGTGAACTATTGTTTTTCAGTTTCTTTGTCTATATCTAATATAGTTATGTGGACATTGGCAGAATCCACATCATGTTGTACACGGGGATATATGGATTTCCTATTAGGGTGAGGAGAAGGTCTAAAGTTTTGAACAGCTTTTCTCATCATGTCTCTAATACTCTTAGGAAGTTGTTGTGGTTGTTGTTGTACTCCAGTTGGATTAGCAGGAGCTGAAGGCTGTGGTCTAGGTCCCATACTAGTACAGATTTCATCATCAGCAAATGCAAAATTACACATTTCACTATCATCAACAGCAGAAAAAGTCGATTTACTTTTCCGGTTTCTTAACCATTTGTATATCCGTTTGTGTCTATCGGCTCGATAGCACTTCCAAAGCAGATATAATCCTATTATTAATGCAACAGTCGCGAGAGCATAAGCCCACTTAGGGACTTCAAATGATTCCGTCATTTGTAAGTTTAGCGAGTCAAGTTCATGGAGTAAGTCATCCATGGGTAAGTCATCTAAGTGTTCTATTCCTTTCGGTATCGTAAAAGTCGATATGTTCACTCTCTCTATGACAGGTTTCCACATCTGTCGATGTAATAGCGAGAAATTTGGTAACACCGTCTTTGTAACAATCCGAAAAGTAGAATTATCCCTTTTATGGAAATAACTCAGTAACATTAATTGACCGCTCGATGCCATACATAACGGTTTTAATTCCAAAATTCCTATTGGCGGAAGAATCCATTTCGGTTTTGGATTTCTTCATTTTGGACACGTAATTGAGAATCGTAGTGGGACATCTGTTGTGATGTACCACATTCCTTCATCGATTCTAGTACTGAACGGGAGGTCGATATTCAATCGAACTTCCGTTTGACACAATTCCGGTATTTCCGGTTTCATATTCAGAAACAAGGCTAACATACAACTTGTCGTCATATGTATCGTTCGTACGGCACCTACTAAAGGACAAAACAACTTATTATTATCTACACATTGGTCATGTCCTATTTCTGGGGCATACTTCGTCCTTTCTTTATTAATAATTAATATGTCAGATTCAAGGGTATATATTGCTACTAATTTATTTGCGACTCGCGACACGTTCTTGGTTACATTGACAAAGATTATTGGAGTCCTGTGTGTAACTTATCTAATACACTCCAGGAACTCCGAATTTATAATAAATTTGTTACACTGTATAACAGAATTACTAACTCTTGTAAGAATTTTGACTAATAATCAAGACAAACACAGACGACCCGTGATCATCAGGGAATGGGACGGTTCGCCATCGGGACGATTCGCCATTGTCGACCGGGACGGTTCGCCATCGGGACGATTCGCCATTTTTCGTAGGTGGGACGATTCGCCATTCGGGGTTATTTACTTGTCTAAAAACAAACTTTATTTTTAGATCAGTGGTATTGACTGGAAGAGGATTACCGGGAGTGGGAAATAGAAAACAGACAACAGAACGCTTGGCTTCGACAAAATATATGTTGTTTATTTTTTTAAATTTCATCAATATAGTTGGTAGTAAATAACAGTAGACTGACATAATATTTTGCGGCAATATAGCAAGTATAACACATAAATAACAAAATCTGACAATATATAAAAATAAAACAAAATAACTTAGGATACATAACGCTTGAAACCTGATGATGGAGAAGCAATTAAAATGTGTGATAGAAGATATTTTTCGTGATTGCGGTAAACATTTATTTAACATGGCGTTTATTGATTAATTTCGGTGCCTGTATAACCGGCCTATTAAAAAAAAATATGTAATTATTTAACAATTTTTTTCTGTTTTAACAATTTTCGTTTTTAGCTCCCAAAGCGTAGCTTACGATCCCAATGAGCGATTAGAAGTTATGTTTTGAAAGCAAAAAATGAAAAAACAATTGAATAGCTGTTTTCGCGACATGGAAAATCTTTAACCATTTAGCCATCAGTCGAAACAAGGAGTGGATTTCCACGCTTTGAACCCTCTGGTAATATGCTATAATTCGTTGGTCTGTCGGTGGGTGAATCGTCGTCATTGGGCAGCTCGGGATCTGCGATTGATGTCTCCATGGCTTCAGTGGCAACATCGACATCCCTGTGGGGTAGGTCAAAACAGTCGCCTAAGGCAATTGTTGGTGCAGTTGGTGTGTTCTCTATTTCAGATGAAGCGTCTTCTGTTTCAGTTGGTACCGCTTCTATTTCGGTTGGTGTGTCTATTGTTTCAGTTGATGTCTCTGCTGTTGTTGTTGACGTGTCTGCTGCTGACATTGTTGTATCTGCTGTTGATAGTGCCGTGGCGACTGTTGTTGCATGTGTTTCTGCTGACGTAGATTCTTCATTGTCGCTGTCATAAATATATATGGCAGAGCAGGCACCAGATGAGTTGCATGTCTTGCAGTTGAAATAAATCTTGCATATCTCTCTCTTGGCCTCGTTGTAAATTCTTTGTGGAATTCCTGTTCTACATGTTCGATGCTGCCATCTGCCACAGCCATCGCAGTCTACAGCCTGTTGTCTTGGGCGGACATTCTGGTTACATTCTATGCAAGGGTACTCTGCTCTGGATGTGGGTTGTCTCAAGGTGTAATTCATTGTGAGGAAATGATGAAATGTAATAATAAAAATAAATGAAAGGTTTTAGCGCGCAGGGACGATGTGGGATTTACAAATCCCTTGCGACCCGGTTAACCTTATTTTATTTCACTTGGATCACACAGGCGTAGCTTTCCTAAAAAAAAAAAAAAAAAAAAAACCTCTCACTGACACACACCCTCAAGCCCTTAAAAGGGCTGTTAAATCTTTATTCAAATGTTTATTTATATAAAATGTACACTCGTCCCCAGCCAGACAAGCTTGTTTCAATCCTTGCCTAGTGTTTGGTGGTTTCTTGTATATGTTGCAGAAAGGTAGGTTGCACCAATTCCTCCTACACTTTGTCTACCATTTCCATGCGTCTTCTTGATAAGAGTGTTGCAAGAAAATTTGAGAATGTTCAATTAGAAAAGTTATAGGTAGAGAGAAAGATAGGTATCCGCTATTGTATATTGTGCCTGCTGTGTGATTGTTGCTATGGATGGGGTAAGGGGTGTGTTTCTTCGGAGCCCACTCCCCACACGCAGATTTGCGAGGCAATCCTCACAGACTCAATCCTGAAGATCTCAATGAGTAGCGAGGCAATCCTCACTGACTCCATGCAGTTTAATTCTATTGAGTAATTTTAATTTACTGTGGATTATTTTGTTTTTCTGTTTAGGGTTCGGTGTTCGTTCAGCTTCACCATTGATTCACTATCCTGGAGTATGTGGAGGGTTTTGTTATATAGATCTTATTAAACGCATTTCAATCGCACTTCAGCAGAGTTGCGAGGCAGTCCTCACAGACTCTATCCTGAAGTTCCTAATGAGGAGCGAGGCAATCCTCACTGACTCCACGCGATTTAGTTATATTGTATAATTTTTATTTTATTCACTATTTTTTTTATTTTCTGGAAACTTATTTTGTTTTTCTGCTAAGGGATCGGTGTTCATTCAGCTCAACCATTAATTCACTATCTTGGAGTCTGTTGAGGGTTTTGTTTTGTAGGTCTTTTAATCGCGTATCAATAGTTTCTATTTTTGCTAGCTCATGAAGTTCCTTTATCGGTGTCCATTTTGGTTTGCATAGTGCCACTCGCAGGGCATAATTTTGAACCCTCTGTAGCTTCTGAGTGTTGGTTTTGCTTAGGTCGCTTGTTATTATGGCACCGTATTCTAGTACCGGACGTATAAATGTTCTGTAGATCTTGAGAAGCACATCTTTGTTTGCTCCCCAATTTCTACCTCTGATCAACTTCAGAAAAATTGATACGTTTAGTAGCTCTAACCATAATGGAGTTTACGTGACTGTTTAGACTGAGATTGCTATCTGGGATAAATCCCAAAAATTTGGCCTCTTTGTTTGCTTCTAGTTTGTGATCGTATAACTGGAGATCGATACTCGGGACTGGTTTTTTCCTACTTTTTCTATATCATTCACATATATTATGAAATGAAGCGGACTTAGAACCGACCCTTGTGGTGTTCCCGCTTCGAGTATTACTTCCTCTGACACCTCGCGATTAACCCTCATGAAATGTTCATTGTGCCTAGACCCTTTTATAGTGGTAGAATTAAGTTAGCCGAATTCTCTTTCATGCTTTTGAAATAAATTTTTGATCAAGCGTTCTGAGAGAAATAGTTTCAATGGCCATACGACAAAAGAATGAGATATCAGTCAACTAACCTGGATTGTTGTATAAACAAACAAGCTGGTTTAAAAAAAACATATATCACTCAGACTTGTAAAAACAAGACTGCAGCTCTCCTTTCTGGCAATTTCAATCTCCAATGCAAATTGTTATGTAAACATTTTCTTCATATTATTCATTGCACACATGTCCAGTATTGTTTGTTTTGACAACAATTTCCCCTGTAATTGACTCAGTGTAAGTAAGTACCTAATAAGATATTAGCTAATTTGATATAAGATCTTTTGAGAAAAAAATTATGTTGATTTAAATGTTCTTTTCAAGTAAAATTAAGAAGTAGAATAAAAAGAAACAAAAATATTGAAATATTGAAAATAAGTGAAAAAATAAAATGAAAATCTTAGATAAAAAACCGGGACGATTCGCCATTTTAGGTGGGACGATTCGCCATAAAATCGAGGTTATGGCGGATCGTCCCGATGGTGAACCGTCCCGTACCCGATCATCATGCATCAGATTTCCAATTAAGGGTCATACATAAAATTGGGAAACAGTTCCATGAAAATCTTATATACATAGTGTGTATAGTCTGTTTAGACTTTTCTGCTTATAATAATAATAATAATTCATTATTCAATCTTCACTCTGTAGGTTCTCATTTCATGTTGGCAACTGATATAATGCCGATACACGGTATTTGGGCCTGTTCAATAGTCAAACGTTGACCCAGTGAAATATCCAACATAATCTGGGTGGTATTGTCGATAGACAACAAAAGGATGAAAACTCATTGGCTGTCCATCTGAGTGATATCGTGCTCGTTTTCGACGACTAAAGTCACGATATCTTGCACAAAAGGGAGTAAATTCTGCTACATTTCTTGGCATGTGAAATCTATGATGTACACTGCTAGTAGTAGCCACCCGGTGACTATAATACCACAGAGGTTCACATATCTCACCCTGCTCATCTATTTTGGGATATTGTAAATCAGGGCAATTGTATATCACTAAATATCTAGACCTATTTGCAAAAGTTAAATGAGTATCAATAGCACTGTCGTAATAATATATCAATTCACGCTCAACCTCTATATATAGTATATTCAAATCAAGATCAAAATATTGACATCCAAATTCATCCTCAATGCCTAAGAGATCTGTATCTTTCATAAAATCTTGTTCATATGTATTGGGTCGAATGATATCTCGATCAAATTCATGAGGAGAGGCCAACGGGCGAGGTGTCCTGAAAAACTCGCTCCTTGCCTATTTCCATGGTCTTGGTCGAATATCAACTATGGGCTGCGGGACAACATTAGTGGATAATGGAGTAAATTGTCTTGCTTCCACATCACTTAGAGGAGGAGTGTGTAATTCTAATCTGAGATCAGCTCGCGCAAATTCGTTCTGTATCACACAGATACCGGACTCTGCTGCGTCAGACTCCAAAACAGTGGTAGAATCACTAGGCATAGAATCAATCGTGGGTGTTGTTATACTAGAAGAAGTATGTGATCCTACTGTAATGTCATAAACAAACCCACCAAGTCCATCTTGGTCCTCGGGGTTGTGATCAATAATTGCATAATGGGTTCTCACAGGTAACCTTGGAGGAAGAACTAACGTTTCCACAGTATCCGTAGGTGAATAAGGTGGAAGTCGTTCAGGTGAATATAGTAAAATAGAATCAGTAGGGGTTTGAACACTACTTGGAGGGGTCGACAAAAGGTCGGAAGATGCTATGGAAGGTGATGGTGATGCTTCTATTGATGCCAATATAGGTACACAAATATCAGATGCATTGTTATTTATATTTACGTCCACACTAGATGAATTAGTGTCTTGGAAAAGTTCTCGTGAAATGGTACAATTACTGTCTGTTCCAGTACTAACTGTACTTGAAGTTTCATCATATAAATTGTCATGATCATTATAATAACTCTGGTAATCAGGGAAATCATCTATTCCACTGTCAACAATAGAATCTGATTCTGCCATTGTACACTGAAACAAAAACACACAGTGTGTGAACTATTGTTTTTCAGTTTCTTTGTCTATATCTAACATAGTTATGTGGACATTGGCAGAATCCACATCATGTTGTACACAGGGATATATGGATTTCCTATTAGGGTGAGGAGAAGGTCTAAAGTTTTGAACAGCTTTTCTCATCATGTCTCTAATACTCTTAGGAGGTTGTTGTGGTTGTTGTTGTACTCCAGTTGGATTAGCAGGAGCTGAAGGCTGTGGTCTAGGTCCCATACTAGTATAGATTTCATCATCAGCAAATGCAAAATTACACATTTCACTATCATCAACAGCAGAAAAAGTCGATTTACTTTTCCGGTTTCTTAACCATTTGTATATCCGTTTGTGTCTATCGGCTCGATAGCACTTCCAAAGCAGATATAATCCTATTATTAATGCAACAGTTGCGAGAGCATAAGCCCACTTAGGGACTTCAAATGATTCCGTCATTTGTAAGTTTAGCGAGTCAAGTTCATGGAGTAAGTCATCCATGGGTAAGTCATCTAAGTGTTCTATTCCTTTCGGTATTGTAAAAGTCGATATGTTCACTCTCTCTATGGCAGGTTTCCACATCTGTCGATGTAATAACGAGAAATTTTGTAACACCGTCTTTGTAACAATCTGAAAAGTAGAATTATCCCTTTTATGGAAATAACTCGGTAACATTAATTGACCGCTAGATGCCATACATAACGGTTTTAATTCCAAAATTCCAATTAGCGGAAGAATCCGTTTTGGTTTTGGATTTCTTCGTTTTGGACACGTAATTGAGAATCGTAGTGGGACATCTGTTGTGATATACCACATTCCTTCATCGATTCTAGTACTGAACGGGAGGTCGATATTCAATCGAACTTCCGTTTGACACAATTCCGGTATTTCTGGTTTCATATTCAGAAACAAGGCTAACATACAACTTGTCATCATATGTATCGTTCGTACAGCACCTACTAAAGGACAAAACAACTTATTATTATCTACACATTGGTCATGTCCTATTTCTGGGGCATACTTCGTCCTTTCTTTATCAATAATTAATATGTCAGATTCAAGGGTATATATTGCTACTAATTTATTTGCAACTCGCAACGCGTTCTTGGTTACATTGACAAAGGGTACAGGCAAAGCCTGCACCTTGAACACTTCAAATTGCAAGTTCGAATTATGTAAGGGAATCTTCATGAAGATCACCAATTTATCATCATCATAAATGGCAGACGTCGTGAGCAAATGATAATATTGCCATAGTTCTGTTGTCAGATCTAGCAGCAACATTGACTTATCATCTAATTGAACTTTAATACTCATTAATACTGAGGTCAATAGTGAAGGATCCACTATTTTTGGTGATAACTTCTTATCGGCTAAAATATCCATTTGGTCATGTAATCTCCGCAGAGTTGTTTCTGCGGCAATTATCATTGATTCCATTCAACTCATTACAAACTCAAGCTGATGATAAGCGTGAGTGAAATGTTCAAGATATAGTATTCTATCCTCATGATCCTGATCGACTTGATTAACTCGACCTTGAAATAGCATCAGTTCGCGTGATATATTTAACATAAATTCTCTGTTTTTAAGAATCGCTTCATGATTCATCTTAATGAAGGTTAAACTTTGTCTTTGAATATGTTGAATCATTGCTTGATTAGTACTTAAACGTCTTAAATTATCTGCTATCCCATTTAAATCTGACTGGGACACAGTTCCGAAGAGAAAACTCAATCCCTCACCTATGAAGTCGAACAAACCGCGTTTCTTCCGAGACACAATTGTATGTCCATGTAATCTGAGATAATCGTTCAGATCCTCTTGTACTTGTGTAGCACGATTATCTAGGTATCTGATCTCCTGGTGTATATACGTTATGATCGATCTTAACGCAACAGCAAGAGTAGAGTTTTCACCATTTATTTCTACCAAAGTTTGTCGAAAAGCTGTGGTTGTAGCACCATACAAACCATTGGTATATCTCATACTTCGATCAAGTCTGCGCACATATTGTATAAAGGGTTGAAGCTCATAAACAAACATTGTACTCCAATCACTGGTTAGCATATTTACTTCTTTCACTTTCTTAAAGATCACATTGTTTCTAATAATAGTAAGTCCATCTATTATTGTAGTCAAAAGACCAACTAATAACATCCAACGCAACATCTTGCTCCTACAATGAGAAAGGAAGCAAGAGTTAGTGCAATGAGTAATACGCGATTCAATTTCCTTCGTTCTGACGATTTACTTCCCAAGTGTAAAAGGTCAGAAGGTTAATCTACCTCCAAGAGAGTCTCAGTCAGTTTGCGAGGCTGACAAGATCTCACTTATAGTTTTGTTACTAAACAAATCATAACTCAATACAATTTTGTTACTCAATTACACTTTCTCCCATCTCTCTCAAACTTAAGGAGAGGCATCGGCCATTATGTGTTTACGTATAGTTATCATTAGTCTTGTGGTAACGTTTAGTCACTAGTACTCCAGGTAGTAGGGGGTATCATAACCGCTCCTAATTCTAATTTTTCACCTGGTTCTTTAATCTTGTTATGATCTCTTAAAACAGCTTGGATGCAAGAGATCATCTCAGTTATATCTTTACTTGGTTGTTTTGGTTGAGGCTCACTACTTTGGCCTTTTTCTTCAGTTATTTGTAATTGATCAACTTCCATCATTGAATCATTTAATCGATCATTTCGATCGTCAGCAATGAATCACAACAGCTGTTGACCATCTGAATCTGAAGGAGCTCGTAGCTCTTTCATACGTTTCTTGTAATCTCGTACCTGTTGTACTTGTTGTCTTAATTCTGCTAATGGAACACCATCTTCTTCTAAAGAGGAATGTTCTCATCTTTGTCGTTTACTTTTAATAAATGACGTTAAGGGGTGTTTTTCTTGAATCCCTTGCATATCGTCACTTTCATTACTGTCACTACTGCTACTGTCTTCAGTAGTCGACTGTGCTGATGGGGCAGCATAATGTTGTACTCGTCGCGCTCTGACAGGTTGGACAGGCTGAGGCACCTCCCATTCTTGAGGCGCTTTACTGAGTCTTTCTCCATGACACTTTATTATTCTGCGAGTTAATTGATCTTGTATCTTGTAACTCACTGGACCTGTTCTCTCAATGACTCGAAATGGGTAGTCCCATTTCGATTCTAATTTTCCTTTAGCTTTACCTGATGAGTATAAAACAGGATCACCTACTTCAAAGGTGATATCCTTTGCTGTAATATCATGCAATCTTTGTTGCTTTAGTACTCGTTTCTTTTGTGCAGCTTGTTGTTTTCTGAATGCCTTATGTTGTTCCTGAATGGCTATCTTATGGGGTTCTTCACCTACATATTTTTCTCGAGGTTTCAGTATATTTTCGAGAGGTAAAACCACATCTCTGCCATACACCAGATAAAATGGAGAGAATCCAGAAGATTTGCTGCCATTAAACCTGATGGCTGTCATAGCTTGGTTTAGGAATAAATCCCATGTTTCTAATTCTTCTCGAGCTAGTTTCGCTAAGATGTCATTCAGCATTCTATGTAGCCTCTCCACCTTCCCATTAGATTGTGGATGGAAGTAGGAAGTGGTTACATGATGTATCTTGAAATAATCAGTTAAATATTTCATCACTGCATTTACATTTTCAGAACCATTGTCTGTTAATATTTCTAAAGGACATCCAAATCTTGGAAAAATTTGATCTATTATCAGGTTAGCAATTGTTTCTGCCTTTTTATCAGGCACTGGAAATGCTTCGGGCCAGCCAGAATAAATATCTATAAAGGTCACAATATATTTGTTTCCTGATAAGGTCTCAGGGTGTGGACCACTCATATCCAATGCTAGTCTATCAGTCTCTTGCAATGGCAAAGTGTGAGCTCTGGTGTTACGAGCTCGACACACAAAACAATTCTCTACATGTTTATATATATGTTTATATAAATCTTTCCAATAATATTTTCTACTGATATTATTGTATACTTTGTCTATGCCAAGGTGACCTAAGTCGTCATGGTATTGTTTCAATACATCTGCATGTAATTGTTCAGGTATGCACAAGCATACTCGCGGGTTATCGTCAACTGTACTAATGTAATATAATACTCCTTCTATCATGAGGTATCTACTACTAATGTGTGCAGGGGTATTGTTACCTTGATACTTCTTTACGATTTCTACAATTTTTTCATCTTTCTGTTGCTCTATCTTCATGTCCAAATCTTTATAATTGATTGCTTGTGATTCAGTCGGAACCTGAGGTTCATCTGTGATGACATGTACATATCTTTGAGGATCAATTTTGTTGCTATTTATAACTCCAATTTGTAATGCTTTCTGATTTTCCACATTATCCATCTCGTACCCGGGGTCAGCATTCGCGATTCCCTCAGGTAAATGAGAAAGTAGGTCAGCATATGTATTCTTTCTACCTGGTAAATATTCAATCTTACAATTGTAGCTCACTATCTTCAATGCCCAGTGTTGTACTTTGGCATTGTTTTGCAGACTTTTCAACAAGTACTGCAAGGGGGCATGGTCTGTCTTAATAACAAACTCTGCTCCCTGTAAGTAGCTATTGAATTTGTCCAAAGCATAAGAGATAGCGAAAGCTTCTTTCTCAAATGTCGACCATTTCTGTTCAGTTTCTCCCAACTTATGAGATAGGAAGACAATGGGTTTTTCATCAGGTACTCCAGGTAGTTGACCTGTTTCATCATCACATGGTTGTGCCAAAACCACTCCGACACAGCGGCCACTGGCGTCTGTGTAAAGCACGTAAGGCTTTCTGGGATTTTGATATGACAAATGAGCAACTTGAGTTAAACGATCTTTCAACTCTTGAAAGGCTTTTTGATGTGTGTCACGCCAATGAAATCTTGCATATTTCTTTGTCAGTTCTAGTAGTGGTTGAGCAATTTCGCTGAACCGAGGAATAAATCTGCAGTAGTATGAAGTCATGCCCATAAAAGATCTCACTTCCATCACCATTTTTGGTGGATTCAATCTTCAAATGACCTCGACCTTCGAAGTCTCAGGTTTAATTCCATCTTTACTGATTACAAAACCAAGATAAGATGTTTCAGATTGAAAGAAGGAAGACTTCTTAGCTTTTAGCTTCAATTTATGTTTTCTTAGTCGACCAAATACTTGTTTAATGTGGTCAATATGAGATTTTACGTCACGGCTGAAGATTAAAATATCGTCAAGGTAGGCTAGAGAAAAGTCCTCTAGGCCTTCCAAGATGCTTGTCATGAGTGATTGATACATGGAGGGCACATTAACGAGACCAAAGGCCATCACATTGAACTCATAAAGGCCCTTATGGCACACAAAGGCCATCTTGGGTCTATCTTCTTCATCCATCTTGACCTGCCAGTAACCTGACTTCATGTCAAGAGTGGTGAAGTATTGACATCCATTCAGTAAAGTAAAGATGTTGTCAATTAATGGAAGCGGCCAGTTTGTAACTTTCATGACTTCATTGAGCTTGTGGAAATCCACGCAGAAGCATTTTGAGCTGTCTTTCTTGTCTACGAGCAAGCACGGAAAACTCCATGCACTATTTGATCTTCAGATAATTCCGGATTGAAGCATTTCTTCAAGTGCTTTGTCCATAATTTTTCTCTTAAGTAATGGAACTCTATATGCTCTACTTTTTATTGGTGGCACATCACCAGTGTCGATGCGCATCTTAACTGTATCTGTCTGAGTTAATTCTTTATCAGTTTTTGCAAACAAGTCTCTATTATTATTGATGACTGGCATCAACAGGTGCCGTTTGTCTTCAGGCACCTGTATGTCAGCATCTGTGATCTGGTCTTCAGGTGTATTTTGAGTTAAGATCTGATTAACTTCTAAGACTTTTTATTCCTGTTCTATTGGCTCAAGTTTTCCAATCAAACATCCCCTCTTTAAGGTGTAATGCTTGTTGGTACTGTTTACCAACAGTACAGGTATGGTTTCATTTCCATTAGTTACTATACTATTACTGACCAAGAGGCCAGGCTGTTCAGCCATGTGACCTTTAGTCAATCCATGATGTTCTAAGTATTTTGTGTCAAAGACAGATTTTGCACCGGAAGCTTTTGCTGTACACAAACAAGTGGACTGTGATTTAAGTTCAACCTGATTAATCAGTCGAGTAAGACAACTCACCTGTATGTCTTGAACAATAGGTACATAGTGACCATCTAATCTCAATTTATGAAATTCCCAATATAAATTAACTCGATTGCCCCTAATCCAGTCCATTCCTAACAACATGCTTCGATTCAATTCATTTATTACTAAGAACTCATGCACCTGATAAATTCCTTGAATATAAAATTCAAGTCTAACTTTTCCTCGAGGGAGGGTGTCATTCCCAGTAATACCTGCAATGCGAGGCAAAGTATTTTTGTCACCAACTAATTTCTGTCGGTGTTTAAGATTTTTCCAAAATTGTGTACTAATACAACTTGTCTGTGCCCCTGTATCTAACAAGGCACGTACTCGCTGTCCTTTGATGTTCACTAAGACACTATTCAAAGAAGCAGCCCCATAATTTATGGTTATGGTTTCCGGTTGAGAATTTCTAAGTTTTTGTTGCTGTTGTTCCCCATTTGGGTAATCATCATTGTTTACTAAGTTATTTCCCTTGGTTTCCATAGAGTTTTTCACTTCCTGTTGACATGGGGTTTTCCAATTACTTCTCCTTTGGATTTTCCTGTTTTGTGGTTTTGGGTTTTTCCTAAATGATTGCTCTTGGCTCCTTATTCTTGGATTCCTATTTCCTGATTCAAATACTTCCTGTTTCTGCTGATTTATTTCAATACAACCCTGCTTACCTGGTTGATTATCATAAGTCTTTTTCATGGTTTGATTTTCATAAGCATTTTTCATATAAATTATAATATCAGGGTCTACATCTACAATGTGTACCTCTTTTAATTGTTTAGGAGTAAAGTTTTGTAAAACTCTAACATAAACATCTGCACACTTCTGTTTAGGTACACCATATATCTGGCTACTGATTAGTGGGATAGCTATGTTTGCAAAATTTTTGTTATCACATACCTGCAATACTTTCTGTACAGTACTGTATAACACATTGAGACATTTATTTTTATCACTGTAATCATTCCATCGTGGTCCCACAGCATGTTTCACTTTTAAACATGGCAACCTTCCACAAGTGGTGGTCATATTCTCACCTACTGGAAGATCTCCATGCTGTTTAATATATTGTTGACATTCTTGTTCAAGGGCTGGACCAGCTCCAAGAGCTATAGTTCTGGCAACACCTCTGCCATGGGTCAATTGGCTATTAGCTGCATTCACCATAGCATCAGCAGCTACCTGAGTTATACCAGTCCTGTATACTTTTACTTCCAGACCACTGGTGGTCTGATAGCTGAAACAATTTTGTGAATTAAACTTTGCATACTGACTGTCCTTTGCAGGGCAGCCATTTTGTGAGTTGGCCTTGAGTTTCTTGGGCCTACCAGTCAGAGGAATGGTTGTGAATTTGACTGTACAATTTTTCCTATTATGTGTGGTCTGACCACACCTTGTGCATTGAATGGCTTTACTTCTCACTGGGGGAGAATCATTTTTGGTTCTCCTTGTTTGAGACTGAGTACTTGGATTTATATTACATGTTTTATTACCCGTATTTCCACCTGTCTTATTATTTACAATTTTATTTTTACACATATTCATACATTCATTTTGTACATTATTTATCACGTCTCCCTGGTGATTTCCATTTTCACTTCTGTTGGGAGCATGTGACTTCTCATTAACTCTGCTCATTGCCCCATATGGGCAGAGTTCCCTTCGTTTAAATTTACTCGGCAATCACGAGCAAAGTGGTTTGGCTTCCCACAGCGAAAGCAGCAAAAGGTCGCCCCTGGTGACCTCTCACCTGCTGGCTGAATATCAAGTGTTCTCACTTGCTTGGTTAAGTTTACATGGCAATCACGTTTCACGTGACCAATGTGGTTACAGCGATTGCAAACTGGTCATGAAAATCGTGTTGGTTTCTGATATCTGTTGTAATTTTGACCTCCCCTATTTCGGTATTGGTTGTTATACTGATTTTTATTCTGATTCTGATATGGAGGTCGTGCATAACCTCCAATATAGTTTTTAGTTAATATATTAACCTTATGGCGCCGGCACACCACACCTATGTCCATGGGAGTTTCATCTCTCGTCTCCAAAGGGAGATCTACAGGTTCTTCCTGTTTGTCTATGGGTTCGCGAAATACAGGGTCCCAATAGCGCTCATATTCTTCATATTGTCGGTTAAATGCTTTTCCAAAGGGCGCTTTTCCTTTGGAAGCCTCAGAGGGGACGCGACATTTGATTTTCACGGCGTTTTCGAATAATGCTTGACTAACAGCATTTTCTAGTGTCTTGGGCATGCGGCGGATCAATTTCATCCGAACATCGGAGTCATACAACCCGTCAAAAAGTAATCTGAGAGGTTTTTCTGGATGGTGGGGTTGTCAATCTCCTGATCAAAGGCGTCTTTTGCAAGATCAAGCAGTTGCTCAGCATATGAGACAAGGGTTTCCCTTGTCGCATATGGCACAACTGATTGGTGGCCATGGAGTTATCCATAGTGGCGCTATAGCGACTTTTCAGTTCGCCATACAGTTCGGACCAAGGTATTTCAGGAGTTTCCTTCATCGTTCTTAAGATAAAATCGGCGACTACAAAGTCATTAGTTTGAGCAGCGATTTTAGGTTGTCGCTTCTCCTCTACATCATTTGTCTCACAGAAAAGGTCAAGAGCTTTTATCCAACCCCGAAAATTCAGGGGGTTCCCGTCAAATTTCTTAATATGGGAATGAATTGACTGGCCTGGGTGGCGTTAGCAGTCTTTGCATTACTCTTCTCACTTTGGCACACGGTTTCATGAAGGTCAATAATGGCATAGGACGTTGGGTCTTTGGCTCTTTTTTCAGTGTCTGCCAATTTTCTTTGTAATCTCTGCTGCTTTGTTTGGGCGTTAGCTTGAGCGGAAGCCAACTGTAATTCTAAATCAGCTCTCTGTTTTCCCATGGTCGAGGGCTGTCTGCGTTTGTTGGAGGGCTTGTTGGGAAACAGTATGCTGCTGCATCAAACTGCAAACCTGATTGTTCATCTCAGTAAGTTGCTGCTCATACTGATTCCTTTGACCCTCACTTTCCTGTTTTGTTTGAGTCAGTTCATCGAGCAACCGTTGCTCTCTGTCTGTCATCGGCGTAGTCATTTTTAATTTATTCAATTACTTTACTACTATTAAGTTCATTTACAATTTAATTTTTCTGCTGTTAAAGAACGTAAAATGAATAAAATTGCACCTACCTTGCTAGCGCTATAACTGTTGAAACACACGCGGTTGTCTTTTCAGAATTTCCTGGAATTCCTCGAGATTTTTCATGGCTCCTTGAGTTTCCGTTTTTCTCTGATGTTCAGTCAAAAGTTCGATATATCTGATGAGCAACGCTCGGTGCGACCAGTTGAGCGTGGCTTGAATATGAAAGCAATTGGCGGTCGGCGTCAGTGTAAATAATGGCACGTTGGACATGCAAGCAGTTCCACCATGGAATTGTACCAGTATTGGATTCAGAGGGCACTGTCTGCTGCCTTATAAATATCTGCTGCCAGGCATTCAGTTTACCAGTAAATTAAGGGATGTCTGTCCCTCATGAATCATATCAAAAAGTTCTCACCAGTTCACTGTGCTCCCCAGCAGCAATGTTTTGAGTCAGTTTCAGCTTCACTGTGTCTGTTAGGGTCCATAGATGTTTCTAGAATGTTCACCCGATCGTCTCAAGAAAGTTGGAAGTCAGAGTCCACATCCTGACGAATGGCACCATATAAACTGGCCTGTGGCGAAGCAGGGTTAAGTACCCCGGAAAAATGATCGTCTAGTGGATTTGGGTTAGGACTTCAATCGTGGCAAATGGCCACAGGACAATTCAGAGTTCAGTCAAGAAGGCAACCAGCTTCTGTGGAGTCTGTAGAAGTTCTTGAAGTACTGCAGCCGCAGCGAAAGGGTGAATTCAAAAACACATAAAATGTACTTACAGTTTTCTACACTTTTATTTAACCCTAAGTAAAGTTCCTACAAGTTAAACTTTAAATAAATTCTCTCTCTGGTAAAGGTATGAAAATATCAGATCGCATCGCTCTCATCGCGTCCTGTGTCTGGAACTGTTTTCTGGCCTGGCAGCGTTCGGCAGCGTTCTTCCACGAAAATAGGAGAGTGACTTCTGTACGTGTAGGAAGACCAGAGAGAAGTGTCTTACTCGGGTCTTTCCGCCGGTTTATATTCAGTTTGGTACGTGACTTTTCGTGCATATCTTATTCCAATTGACGTCATAGAACACCACCTATACCCCAAGATGGCGGAGAGGTATTTCTTAACCGCTCGCTTCCATTCTGGGATAGTGGGGGCATCCTGTGCTAACAGTATGGATTCTCGCACAAAAATGACGCTGGCAGGCTGTTGGTGGATATTTATCTGTGTCTTATCGGAATCGTCCAAATTATCTCAAAGGTTAGGGAGTCACTCTGTGACGTCAATCGAATGTGCTATCTTGCACAATTCCCAGAGCTGAAAGCTATACTGGGTGTGTTGAGGTTAGGCCGGGTCAGTATACAATGCTAAATTCTGCCAACAGCATTCTGATGGGATTATTACAGGTCAGGTTTATACTAGTAAATTCTGTCAATTATAATATCAACTTCTGTCAAAACACCTTGGTGAGGTTACTGCAGGGCAGACTATTGTCTGGTTTTCGTGTCTCGTTTTCTACTTCTGCACCTTATGTGCCGAGACTTTGTAGGTCAATTGCACTTATGCAATTTCAATAGAGACAGTAATAAAATACCACGATTACATAACCATGCCTTTAAGAGAATTTTCATAGTGTTCTTATCGAATAGTTTAATAGCATAACTGCCCCTTTAACAAGAACTCGGGGTCAGCTTTTAAATTTAATAAAGTTATTCACCAGAGAATTATTACCAAGTAGGACTTGGCCACTCTTATTAACACTTAGGGAACCAAGACTCCCAAGCGAAATTATATTAACCCTGCGTGTTCCGTGGAGGGCATTTCGTTACATAATACCACCTGAAAAGAAAAGAAACCGAAGTAAAAGTAGAAAGCAAGACGTAAACAAATACTGTCAGACAAATTCTGAAAAGTATTCTAGAAATCCCCAACCCCTGGTGGAACCCGATTTTAATATACCCTTCGAAAATTAAAAGGAACTGGAATTTTAGAAATTATCTGTAAAAAATACTGCTAGACAAATTCTGAAAAGTATTCTAGAAAGCCCCAACTCCCGGTGGAACCCGATTTTAACATACCTTCGAAACTTAAAAGGAACTGGAATTTTAGAAATGTCTAGATACGTTCATGCAATGCATGAAAGTATTATAATTGGATGATTTAAACAAATCTGTTTGCAGTCCGTAGCCTTAAAATGCACCAAGTGGCCCGCTAATCGGAAATTTTAAAGTCTGGTGCTTTTCTGGCTGATGCGAAATGGCGTGGGGATGTGCTGGAACTACGCCCATAATAGCATAGTGCCACTAAAGGTTTGTATTTCACCATTGCTGGTGCAAGGAAGCGACTAAGTAAAACTAGTATCTACAAGACCATTACGAGTGGGTTCCAACGCTGCCTAAAACACTTGGATGGTCGCAAGAAGTTAAAAGTTGACAGATTTCACGGTAGGATGAATGGAGAAAAATGTGTAAATAGGCTAAAAAAGGCAATGAAGATGGCGCAGATAGTAGCGTCGCACAAAAATGAAATGCATCCAGGCCGCTGAGTGCAGTTGCTTGAAATTTATGGAATTAGTACTGCGATGGACAGTTACGTATCTTTTTCGAGTGCCGAGACCGCGTGTAAACAACGTGGACCGCATGGAAACTGAGAGGATGATTCGTCCCTGCTCAAGAATAGTTTGAATTTAAAGTTCTGTTGAGACACACATGCATACACAAATATACATGTATCCACATACATATAAATGTATACACATAGATATACATACACATATACTCACATTTAAACATGTGAGAGGGTTTAGTGCGAGTGGACGCCTGTGTGTTGGTGTTGTCATTACAAGTGTGATGATGCTATAAGACTACAGTTAAATTAGACATTAATTGTTTATACCATATATATATATATATTATTAATTCTGTGGCTTAATATGTTGATTTAGTAGTATCACAACCCAGGAGCACCATATTGACTCGCCATCCTACAGAAGTATAACTGGGCCTCACAGGCGCATCGCTAGGATTCTATGAAGAAAAATAAGTATTGTTAACAGACAATTTTAACTGCATTTTATATGTGTTGTGTGGAAACATAGATTGAAAAGCTATCAGAGTTCAGTTGTGCAATAGTCTGGATATTCATTTATTGATTGGCGTTTAAGTTCATTTTCAGCATCCATTGCTATATCTTGACCACAACAAGTCAAATTTCTCCAGTGGTAGATTATACATTACTGAGTGATTTCCTCTTGGCACAGTTTTCCTCATCTTGGTAAAAAGGGTTTCCATATCCATGTACGTTTTTCAAAAAGATATTCTCCTCGCGGGATGCCACGGAACGTGGATGTTCCTGGGGATGGAACCTCCACGTCCCTCAGCACCCCACTTAGCACCTCCTAACTAAAAACGACTGGCCTTCGGCACCCCATTTTATCAAGATGAGGATAAAAGAGCCTTGAGGAAATTCCCCAATAAAATATAATACACTAGTTTCTTTTTGTTAGGGGTTCTGGAAGTGGGGTGCCACGTCACATGGCCGCCCCACCCCCGGATATGGATATGGGATCCCTTTCTCTTTACCGGGATGCGGATAAGAAGTGTGGTAGATTACACCTTATTGCACAAGTCCTCATGGCCCTATTATTATCATCTCGGTAAAAGGGAGTCCAAAAACCTCAGATGTTTTCCAAAAGTGGATTATATAGGGATTCCACAAAAGGGATTCATAAGTGAACTTCCATAATTGTGATTCAAAGCTCATATGCGGGTTGTCTTGCCATCGACGTCTTCCATGTCTTAAGCTGTCTGTCCTATATTAGCTTCCAATGTATTCACCCAATAATATATATATGTTCTGCACCCTTGCGGCGTTATACAATTACTACTGACTTGTAACACTACTACAGGCTTTCTGGCTAGCTATGTCAGAACATGACCTCTCCCCTCTGCCAAGACTTGGAATGTTCATAAGACAACCTATACTGTACTACGATACTAGAAACCAAGCACACATTCCACAATCTCATGATCCAGTTCGATACAGTATACGAATTATCCATGGGTTAGTACAACCCATCAGGGGGTTTGTGGTACTACGGGATAACAATAGACCACCAGGGTAAATATAACACACCGTATACTACCGTAAACACAGAAAAGGGGTTACATGGAATAGGGGTTGCCTGTGATATATGAGGATACCAGTTTTCAGGTTGCGTTTATTGTAATTTGTACATTTTCGACAGCCAGGGACACCTCTTGCAAGACAGTTTTACGGATGGAGAAAGCCAGCGGATCTGGAGAGAACCACCGCGCAGTCGTGCGCAACTATCAGACTCCCCAACGTACTAATATAGAACAAGCAGGGTTAGCATTGGTTGAAGGCAGCTGCACCATCGACCTGCATTACGCCGAGGTACACAGCGGCACCTTGCCAAACGTGGACAATCTGGATTAAGTGCCCTGCCAAAAGACGCAACGCCGTCACCGCTTGTCAGGATGGAACATGGACCTTTCGGTTTGCAATTAGGTGCCGAGTTCCCTGCAGCCCTGGCAGATCACAAACTAACTGCGAAACAAATATCTTGCAGACAAGTCTTTCTATTTTTCTATACACTGAATGCACGATTACAGGTTTTCGCGTTCAAGCGTCAACAAGAGTAAACAAAGTAAAGCTTGGTGTGTTTTATAATGTAAAATCACGTCACAGAAGAACGGCAGAAGACAACAGAAGTAATAGTTTAATAAAAACAATTAATTTGTCCTGTAGTTTTTCATTCAAACCAATGCTACGAAAATAACCTTTCTAACCTTTTTGTTTTAGTTTACTTCTATTTATATATATCACACCATTATGTTTATGGAAACAATATCATATCAGAGTCGAGCTCTTGTTTCTAAAGCTAAATCTCGACGTGTTGCGACATGGCTTTAGACACAAGAGCGAGACTCTGATACATAGACAGATCGCGATGTGTGTTTGAATCGGTGGGTGTTTTACACAACGATTTGGAATGGCGGAGTTATATTTCGCGAGAGCCCTAGTTGCCACGGTAGTACTGCCCTGTGACGCCCTTGGATGACATGTAATGCTCTGCTGCTTGCCATGGTTCGCCTCCTCACACCATAACCAATCCACCACCAAAACGATCGTGCTGCCTAACGGTTACGTCATGGTATCGTTCGTTCCGCCGCCGCCACCGCCGCCAAACTCTGTTTCGTCTGTCATGGAACCTCGATTCATCGGAAAACATGACGTTGCTCCACCGACGATTGTCCCACTGCTGTTGTGCTGCACACCAAATACGCCTTGTTGCGATGTGACCTTCAGTGGTATTATTCGAGGCTGTCGAACGTACCAATTCCAGTTGTGTAGGCGTTTTCGGATAGTCTGACCACTGACTCGCACATCTGTCGCTCCGCGCAACTGCTGTCCAATTTCTGAGGCACTTTGATGGCGGTTACGTAATGCTGTGGTTCAGATGAAACGACCCTGGTTAGCAGTTGTTGCCCTTGGACGACCTGATCGACGCCTGTCATCAACATTGTCTGTCTGACGGTACCGTGACCACAACCTGCTAATACCGATTGAGGAACGTTGATAATTTGAGCCACTGCAATCTGTCTGTTGCCAGCTTCCAACATGTCAACGGCACGTAAACGTTCGTCACGTGTCAGTCTTCGCATACCTCAAAAGTTACGTTTCGACCAGATACTATTGTGTATACCAAGAAAACAACGATGAGACCTCCGAAAAAGCCCGTCCAGTACAAATTAAAATTTCAAAACGTACCCCACAATCATTAACGCACGAAGTTTTCGTGGGCCGGTGACATCCATGATTGATACTAAACTTGGTAACATATTGATGTGTCCAATTACGCGTATTCAATACCATTTTCCGAAAATATCAACATCAGTTTGGACATCCCCTACCTTTTTAATAGTATAGAAACGTACAGGGTCTCTCGCAAAGGCTCTTCGAAAGCTTGTAATGTTCTACAATAGAAAGTAAACAAATTGCAACCAAGCACGTGGTTGTATTTATGCAGTAACAAGATACAGATGTTTTACTTAGGTCCCCTGATACACGATGCATTCGGGTAATTACGGGGCCATTACATAATTATTTTAACCCCTTCAATACGGGCACCCTAGAAGGTATCATTTCAGTTAATACTGTCATCGGCGAAATGGGCGCAACCATCCTGGCTTGTTGGGAGGTTCAATAATAATTTAATTGAACAGCTCTGTGGAGCTGTTGGATTAAAATTAGTACCGAGCATCTCTTCAGATTTTTTGTTTTTTTTATCGTCTGCTCGTCCACTACCAATTTTTTCTTCACACAAAAATATATGCATACCGGATTGAAAGGGCTAAGGTAAAAAAGTATCATCGAATACTGTTTGCCACCTCTTCAGTGGTATTCACTCATGGGCTCGTCGCGCGGACTAATGTTGAGTTTTTTAACGCAAATCATGTAAACGTGTACTGGCAAAATGTTAATTACTAGATGGCATAACCCTTAATGCCTATCTTGATTTGAACAAAAATAAGTTCGTAGATGGATGTGAAAAGGTGTAAATTCTAAGTAAAATGCCAAGGAATCGAAACATGTATCACTATTATTATTCTGGGGTAGGGAAATCATATTACCACCTATATGTGTGGGAGCAGAAAAAGTATTTCAGGGCGGGTACCATTGTTTTCAGCATGGACTTTATCTGTGTAACTATGCATGTAGGTTTATTGTTAAATGCTCATGTCATCTCTCAGTTTTGTGCGATCTTAGTCACCCAGCTCGGCACACCAGCTATCAAAAAGAAGATCTGGATATTTCTGCCTCCAAAAGAATGCAAAACAATCACCAATTTCTCAAATTTGACTTCTCCCTATCAACTACCATGAGTCGGGGCTTCGGGATCTTGATTTGGGGGGTGGGGGGGGGGGGGGGGTGGGTGTCCTCTCTCCAGAATTCCAAAACAGTCTCTATACACTTGGGTGGCCAATGGATTTTCAACTTTAGGAAGTTTATTTCCACCACCGCCTCGCCCGCTTGGGATGAAATTTTGCGATATGTACTTCAAAATTTCCATCAGGTAAAAAGTTTTCGTCTGGTTAATTAGAATGTCGAATGTAGAACATATTTTTGATTTGAGCCCGAAAACGGCTGGCGACTGAAGGTTGGTACTAGAATTGGAGGAATTGGAGGAAGTTGGAAACACCTATAACCCCCCCCCCCCCCCCCCCACACACACACACACATGCACACGTGCTGCTTTTCGTACTTGCGTTCCAGTGTAACACCCGGATCTACAAGCTCCTTCCGCAGGCTAATTGAATTCCAGTGACACAACATAATCGTCAATTGCTATTTTATATTTAGAATATAAGAATCGCCTTCCTTTATAAGCAACGGAATCCGAACAAACCCTTACGGACCCAGTCGTTTTAAATAAATGTAGGCACAATGAGTTCGCCTGCTCAAAATCGAATATACACCACGACGACCAATTTCGCAATGAACACAAACCGCATACTAGCGTGAACGAAGCTCAAGTATGTCAAACACATAACATCCCCGCTCCAACGACCGTAAACAGAAATAAAAAAACCCACTCCCCACCACATTCAACGATTGAAAGATTTTTTTCATATTTGATATTCATCACAAGAAGAAAAAAACATATTTAGGAGTTTGTGATGTTCGGTTACCATATACCGATATATCCTCTAATATATTGAAAGTTATTTAACCAGTTTGTCAAGTTCCTGTAACAACGACTTCTGCAAGAAGGGATCCAGGAAGACGGCTAATCTGGCCAGGTTGACTCCAAAGGATGTATCAAATGTGAAAATTGTTTAGTATTGCATAAACTCAATTTTTCGAAAGAATTTACAAAAACAAATTCTGCAACCAGCCAAGTGCACGCTAGCGTCGGTTGGCATGACTAAGCATATTTATTAAACAACATTTCTACAAAAGGTTTACATGTGCAAACACATACAACTTGTTCATGGGCTCCAGCAAATACATTAGGACCAACCCTACCGCCCAGGAAAAACCAGAGATAAAAAGTAATAAGAAAAATGCACTGGAAACCTGTAGTCGGGGCAATGTAAAGTTGATCTGCATTTACGAGACGCCGATCTCCGTTTCTTAATCCATCACCGGCAGGTGTAAATTTGATCCAACCGCCTCGAACGAAATTGCTAGAATGGCCAATCTATCACGTATATGACGTCAGTACTGACTACTGCTAATTAGTTATCCCATGCTCCCATGCAGCCTATAACCGTTAATACGTTAACCCCTTGCACATACAAAGACACATTGAAAAACATTTCCGCACCTACAATACAATATTTTCTCGTTATACTTCAAAACGCGAGAAACTAATAGCATTGCATAAATGAAAACATTTACAAAACAATTCTTCAACCAGCCAAGTGCACGCTAGAATAAGAAAAGAACGGGAAAGATACATATAATAGGCTCTACTATACGATTATGCTCACAAACAACATTCAAAGCCCCGATTGTTGTGAAACCTTTAAACTCTCCTCTGTGGAATCCAGGATGTAACACTCCTTTGCATTTTCACTTTTCCACCAGCCATGCCTCTTTAGAAAACGGTCGTTAATCTCTGAATTGCCGCGACAGTCGCTCCATCTGATCCCATTGAATGCAAGCCCAAATTCAGGCCTTCAGACACCTCCTTCAAACGACCCAATATACACTCTCTAGCCTTGGAGTAGCTTAAAGGTTTGCTTTTACTGATAAATGCACAATTTGCGCTAGATATGTACATAGGTTTGAATAAATAATCAATGGAATTCATGTGAATTCTAGTCATGTTGCAGAACTTTTATAAATAAAAGTGTAGGACATGCACTATTTGTTTCCCATTCACTTATAACAATTTCATTGCCGAAACGAAACTGATCGGTTTTGCTTTTTCGAACAGTGATGGATAAGTAACTTTCAAATAATTTGACCTCCTTACACAAAATGTTACTGAGTCCGTCAAACCTGAGAAATCCCGAAAAACTTAACACAACCATAAGTAAGTCCCAAATAAGTAAAAGGTCTTGAGAGTTTTCATATTTGTCACACACTTCTTCTATCATCTGTATTGTTACAACGTCATTTCGTTGTTTTTGGCTTCGACAAATGTCTATTTGAGGATTCAACAACGTTTTTCACAAAACTATACTACTCAAAGTTTGCTACGCCCCAAATATTTGACACATCATTGTGAAATTTGCTCGTGACTTATTTGCGATATTTTTGGTGGATATGATTGAGGAATGTATTGAGATGGTCCCAAGTGTTTACATTAGCTCTCTTGACAGGCAGCATTTTCGTGACAGTCATGGAAAATATGTACCCCTTGATTTTCATGATGTTTTCGTGTACTGTCTACATGTACATGACCTGTGTAGGGTATTCAATCTTCATTTCAAAACAAACTCTTGTGATTTAATGATTGAATATGAAAATGCAAATGTAAGAAGACATTTGTCTGAAGCAGAAATGTGGCGGGCTGTAGGGATGGTGGAGCAAGGGACCATCCACCGTCAGGTTGGTGAAGCCCTTGGTGTGCACAATACGGTGATCACCAACGCCTGGGCAAGATTTCAGCAGTATGGCAAACAAGTAAGACGGCATGGTGGTGGCAGAGACAGGATAACATCTACAGCTGAAGACCGGTTTTTGATCATTCAGGCCCGTAGGAACCGCTTTTCCATAGTAACTCAGCTTCGCAATGGCCTTCAGAATACATCCGGGGTAAATGTTTCGACGCAGAGTATTCGGGCAAGGTTGCACGAAGGTGGTCTCCGATCGAGAAGACCTTGCACGATATGAATGGGCCATGGACCACGTTGGATGGACCAGAGAAGATTGGCGACCTGTCCTTTTCACCGATGAGTCAAGGTACTGCGTGGACCACACAGATAGGCGTTCTAGGGTGTGGAGAAGACCAGGAGAGCGATTCCATGCAGCCAACATTGCTGAGCATGACCGTTATGGTGGAGGGTCAATCATGGTCTGGGGGGGCATCAGCAGGGATGGACGTACAGAGCTCTGTGCCCTTGAACGTGGTACATTGACTACACAGCGGTGTATTGGTGAGATCCAGGAGCTTTTGGTGCCATGCTGGTCCAAGAATGGAACAACATCCCACAAAGGACCACCAGGAACCTGATTGGGAGCATGAGAAGGCGTTGTCTAGCTGTAATTAACTGTTATGGGTCCCATACTCGATATTGGACCCATACAAGTCGCTCCGTCAACTTTTTGGCAAATTGAAAAATTTCCTCTTTTACCAATGATATCCATTTCCCATGGTTATCGTATTCAAAAGCTAAAAAATAATGTCAAACATCAATAAAATCTTAATTTTTGTACTTAAATCATTAAAGATATAATTAAGTAAAAAATATATATATTTTTCATCACAATATTTCAACTAAAACGTAAAACAGGTAGTTGGATATACTTGGTGCTTTGCAAACTTCGAGTAGTATATTATCCATTGGATCTGAAATATTGTTCACCAGAAATGCCCATTTTATACCGTAAAGTGCATTTTGAACAACACTGCGTGAACAATGTTTGTCTATCAAATGACTGAAATACAGTGCCACCTGAATAGGTTGTGCCGGTAATAACTGTCCACCTAACTGTGATATGAATTCATTCAATCTAATAAATGCGTTGAAGTTCCTCTTGACTGTATTGTCACTTTTCGAAGAAACCAAATATGACGACATTTTGCTTGCCAGATCCTACAGATAAGCGTTATTAACATCTAGCCCGCTTCCTTTTACATAATGCAAAATTCTATTGTTACAACCAAACCCTGAAAAAAGAAACAAAATTTTACCATGAAATTTTCAAAGCAATCATGTGAAAGTTACTCTTACTATCGCCGGATATCCCGTTGTTTCCTCTGTTCCTTTTTACTAATTTTACTGAGAAAACTTACGTCGATTTCAAAAAATCCTCGGAGCCTTTTCCCTCAATGCAATGCAGGCCAGAATGGCGCCGATTTCCACAAGGGAACAACAAGAGTACCGCTGGCCTTTTCAAATAACATTTTTTTCTGCTACTTCCAATCCAAATGCGGGGAAGGTACAAGCCTATTATTATGTCCCACCTACCGAAAGTTCAAAGCATCTACACCACTAGTGTTCGGACACCACCATCTTGAATTAAAATTAATACATTTTGTATTGTAATTTGAGGAAAATCCATCCACAGTATGTTTTCCCCATTTTTCATCCAAATATGAAAACACTTCGTCACTGATCTCCCAGTCACCACTACTATACGTCTTACTCAATAAATCTGCATTACATAGATTAATTCGGGGAAGCCACACAGGATTAAGGTCAATATTCTTACTCGAAACGAGTACTAAATATATCCAAAGCTATTTTCTGTGAACGTACCTTCTTACTACCTTTCTCGATTATACTTACAACATTCTTATTGTCAGTGTACCATTTAACACTCTGCCCTTCCGGGCTACTTTCTGAGGATTTGAAGACACGACACTATAAATAGCCTCCATTTCTCTCCAAGTCGAACTCATGAGCTTTTCAGGCTCACTCCATGAACCCCAATACCTCTGAATCACGTGACCCTACAACGTAGCAGCTACACCCCCTTCCAGAGGCATCACAGTACAGAGTGTAATCGAATTCGTTTTGACTTTTAAAAGGCTGCTCATCTGCTTATTCAAATTTTGTTGCCAAAACCTAATTTCTGCTTTGGCATATGTGCCTACCAACACGGAAGCCTTCCAGCTCACCTTTGTCAAAAGACGTACATACATTGCCCTGGTAAACAAAAACACCACTTTTCCAACAGTACAGTGCAACAACACAATTTGTCCAATTAATGACGCCATTTCTTTGGCTGCAATAACCGACATTTCTCTTTTAGTCTTTTTAATGACACTTTCCATTGAATTTATTACCTTGTCTCCTCTTTCTAGCATTAATCGTGCCAGTGTTTGTGTTCCAAACAATTGCCAGCCAAGTAACTGATTGCTTGGAAGGAACCCACTCACTTTTATGCTCCGCGTCCAGAAAGCCAAATTTCATCAGATCACTATGTATTCTATCGGATTCCACAGATGACGACTTTTCATCGTCTCCACCCCCAATTCCATCATCCAGATACATAATAACTCTCATTCCGGCGCTTCGCCAATACTTCACAACACATTTTATTTTTGTGAAAATGTAACCCACTGTTGAAATACCAAAAGGTAAAACGTAAAACACAAAACAATCTACTTTTTACGCCAAAATTCCATGCAAAACCCAAGTATTGCCTTTGCTCAGCAAATATCCCTACATGATGGTAAGCCGACTGTAAATCAAAAGTAAACAGGGAATCGCCTTTGTTAAACATTTGCCTGTCGACAGAAGCATCCTTATAACAAAATTTGAAGTTAAATAAATGAGAGTTGATGTACCTACAGTCTGAGACTAAACGTAACTTCCTTCCGTTGCTGTCAAAGGTACTTGGGTTAAACACTAACCATTCGGAGAATACCTCTGTGACACAGCCTCTTTCTAACAAGTATACAATCTCTTGTTTCACGAAACTATTATTATCAAGTGCCGAATTATTATTTTGCATGACATTTTTTTCTGGCAGCGAGTGTAAGGTAATTTGTAACCGTTCTCAAGTACATCTATAATATAATCACTTGAGTTGATTGTTTTCCACAGTTCGATTCTTGCACGCAGTCTTCAACTGGAAACAAAACAATGTCGTTGTTTTCGTTGCAGTTGTCAATCCTCGTGCCGTCAAATGAAGATTGTGCCAACTCGCCAATTTTATTAGTTTCTGCTGTTTATTTAAAACGTCTATACCTTCGACTATTTTTTGTTAAGCCGATCGCACATTAGAGTCCTGAACACTAGAATTTGCCAGTAAACTCTGGGCGTCACTAAGTATTGTCAGCACTTTTGAATTTATTTTGTGTTTTTTTCTCATTTCCTTTCTTCCTGAACGTGTAAGTCCTGTATCTTTTCCAGCCGCGATTCCGTCAGCTGTTTCTGATTAGCCGAAATTTGCTCTTGAAACGTCGACAGATTATTTGAAATCACAGCATCTTATGGTGTCAATATATCTTTTTGATGTACTATAATCGCTTGCTGAATGTTCACTGGAAATGGCATAATTTAATGAAATCGGATGAGTCTTGGCGATGTAAAAACATTTCAACCAATCGCCTCGAAAGAATTGGCTAGAATGGTGCTCAAGCCAATCTATCACTAGTATGACGTAAGTACTAACCACTGCTAATCGATTATCCCGTGCTCCCATTCAGCCTACAACCGTTAATACGTTAACTCATTGCACATACAAACACACACTGAAAAACATTTCGGTACCTCCAATGCATTCTTTTCTCTCTATACCTCAAAATACGAGAAAATAGTATTCTTTGTGTTTAACTCCAGAAATATTGTTGAATAGAGATTGTTAGTTGCAACATTACCCCTAGATGTTTCTGATGATCTCTACGTATTAGCTGGACACATAGTCACTTACTATTGTGCATTAAAGTGTAGGGCAACGAAAACAAATTCCTCCACAGAAACGTCAGTTCGCATACTCAGCGGTAAAAATACATTTTCCATGAAGTATACCCCTGTGCCAGTAAGAAAACAAATATTATATTAGATTTTAGATTTATTTATTTAATGATATAAATCAAATACAATTACAGTGTGATACAAATTTTATAAATTTACATTTGATTTACAACGTCGGGAGATAGCATAGCCAGATTGGCTGTCTATCTGTCATCTCCCACCAATTGTGAACTCCAACACATCTAACAGTCACCCCGTAAGCCTCTAGACTTGATCATTTTCAGACCTGGTGACTCCTTTATACATTTGAAGGTGAACGAAGCAGTTATTCAGAAGCAGGTAACAGCATGGGTAATTGTAGGAGCACTGCAATTAATAAGTAACGGGTAACGACATCAAGTCAAGATAATGGAACAACTTCACTACGTTCTGAAGAAGAGTTATGTTTCCAAACATTTTGTCTAATACCAGCAAGAAAAAAGCAGATAGCTGTGCACATCATGCCCTTCCCCTGATCGGTCAAGAGACAATTTATAACGAAACTAGTTAATCTACGTACACATCCGGGCGGGGGTGGGGGTGGGGGGGGGGGTGGGTTACCATGGTCTTTCACTATGTACCAGTCCTTTATTTACATTTCAAGATAAAATGGACAGTATGATAACTCTACTGTTCAGGTTAACAGTCTAGGCAGAAGGGGATTGTCGCACAGAAAGCTTTTCAGATACAAAGAGAGAAGTCTCTATTTTAATTTAATTTGAATTCATTTCTATGACCTGTGGCTGTTCAGGTTGACAGTCTAGGCAGTAGGGGGTGGTCGCACAGAAAGCTTTTCAGATACAAAGAGAGAAGTCTCTAATTTAATTTAATTTGAATTCATTTCTATGACCTGTGGCTGTTCAGGTTGACAGTCTAGGCAGTAGGGGGTTGTCGCACAGAAAGCTTTTCAGATACAAAGAGAGAAGTCTCTATTTTAATTTAATTTGAATTAATTTCTATAAACTGTGGTTTGCAGGGTTGGATCCAGTTCATTCCAGAGTCTGGGGAAGGCATATACCGGTAGTCGGTCCAGTGCTTTGTTCGAGTTTTAATTTGTGCTTGACCTGACTGTCTTGTATTTGTGTCGGAAATTGTGAAAAAGGTTCGGAATGAGCCTGGGAGCTTACCGTTTTTTTCAGTCAAACATAAAAAGACAATCATGTAATTTGAACAGATCGTTGACTTTTAGTACCGTATCCTTTGCGAGCAATGGATCTGTATGGGAGTTGAACCTTTTGTTATTTACTATTCCGATCGAGTGCTTCTGTATTTTCAGTACGTCCCTAATTGCCCAACAATTGCCCCATATGTGAATATCGTATATTAAATGACATTGTACAAGGGAATAATCAAGTGTTTTCATGATCTTTTGGGGTAATATTTTTTTTTCTTTATTTAAAGTGAAATTAGCTCATTTTATCTTTGCAGATATTTCGATATGTGAGCTTGATATTGTAGTATTTTTACCACATATAAAGCATGATTTACCAATTAACGGTAAATAAATGTCACTAACAATCGAAGTAGTCTCTGTGAAGCTGGTTGTGTCATTTGTGGATCCATTAATAGGTCTTGACAGTTCAAATTCCTCAGTGTAAGTGCGCCAAAATGTCAGATCGAGATTGACGATGCAGATGATGTTCAAAGGATTCGGAGACACTGCCGACAAGACCATCAATAACTGGTGGGTGTTACCACATTCCGTCCCATCCCATAAAAGCTGAAATACTGTCTTTCAAAGGAAATGTAATGACCAATTGTTTTGTTTTTGTTTTGTGTCAAGATAAAAACAATCAGTATTTTATACATATGTGCAGGTTTCATATGAATACCTATGTCAGTGAAGATAAACTGCTTCTAAATTTGAACAGGTTCAACATTAAACAGCATATAGTTAAGGAGCCAAAGATCTCCTTAGTAAGATTAGTGAAAATCTAAAGCACATGACCTCCAACTTTCACTAATCAAGTTGAAATGATTTCAATATAGGTTGCCAGAAAATCTCGGTTGACCTAAAGCACATAGCCTCCAACCAAGAAAGATTCTAAATATTCACAGATGTGCAGGCTGTGATGACAAATATTTTTAAAAAATTACTTTCTTGGCAGATTGTACAACTTTTGTACATTCTGATTTGTTACACTGAATAATGTTGAATGTTTTTTAGTTTTTCAATTTCCTCGGATACAACATTGATCATCCATGGGGTATTAACTGAACAGTACTTCAAAGGAGATAAATAAGGTAAATCTGTTTCAAGTACCAACCTATTTACGTTGATTCTTGAAACAATTGCAACTGTGGCTGCATCATTCAGAAAATTATTTGTAAAATAAAAATAACAATTAGGCAGCCAATCTCTGAATTCTTTTTGTGATTCGATGAAGCAGTGTCTATGAATTAGCAAGTGTGTCATACCTGCAGTGAAGAGCATTCCTAGAACATTTTCTGCTGCTTCACGTGAGCCCGAGTCTCTACAATGAATGATCAGTGCCTTACCAAGCTGATCTGCTAATGGCAGAACTTTTAACAAAAAGCATCCCTGAGCTGCAATCTTTTGTATACGACAAACAGATTTTTTATTTTTATTTAATCTTATTTGTTTTAGAAGGATTGGCGAACAAGTTATGCAACTTATATTAATGCCTCTCCTTGACCCAATGGCGTAGGTGTGTGGGATGACCTTCATAGCGACAATTTTGTGGCCTACCTCTTCTCGAATACCACGAAGGGATCTTTATCTTGCACAGAGTGTGTCTTTCTCCGCACAGAGGACAGCCATTTTACGTCCCCACCCGATAGGACGGTACGCTGTGACAGCATCAACCCCAAAATTGATGCTGACAGAGAGTGTTCGGACACCTCAAGAACTTTCCTCGACCGGGGATTGATCCCGGGACAGCAGGCATGAGAGACCAGTGCACTTATCCACTCGGCCACGACTCTCGACATATTTGTCGAGAGATGGTGGTCTGCATCTACAAGAAGTTGCAAGATCTATTCCAATACATAATTGACAATAGCAGTGTGCAGGATGAAAGATTCGTACACCTCCAATGCTTTTTTCAGTTGTGAAAAAGATTGCAGTCCAGACCTCTTCAGTACCTGGTCTAAATGAAAATGCCTGTCACTGAAAGTAACAGGTTTTACTGAAGTGGGATAACCTTTGTCAATTGCAACATGTATACCTGTGTAGTACATTAGAGTTTCAACTAGCTTGATATCTAAATGTGCTGCTTCAGCCACTTTAGAAAGCCAGCAGCACAATGTTCACAATGCATCAAAGAAATTACAGAATTTGGCGAAGAGACAGTAAAAGGTACAGAATCTCGATTAATGTAGGAGACACAGGTATCCGTAAGAGCTTTATCTTGAACAGTTTGTTATTGCCTTCTACTGAAAGATAAATTTTATTGGCAATAACATATTCCAACAGTTTATCCAGAGTGTCTAATTTTAACAAATATCTAAAATAATGAAATAACCCATTCATCACTTGCACCCACAGTAAAAGGTTGTTATCATTGAAAGCAGCTCCTTCACCGTGACTCAAATGTTTGCCATGTTTTGTTAAAATAAAGCAAGGTGATACTTCCTGAACTTTGCATACCTAGCAGGCAGTTTTTGCAGCCACATACCACGGAAAATGATGAGTGATAACATGACGTTTGACATGACCACTCTGTAAATTACATATTGGATAAATTTGATTTCTTTTTCTCTTTCTAGACTTAGAAGAGACATTTTCAGGAGTTGAAGGAACATTTATGACATCTTGAAGTTGAGCAATTGGTACCTGGGCTGTAGATGTAGTTGCTTCAGAGTTTGAAGCTCATGAAGATGTAGTCTTGTTTACTGGATCAGCTGCTGGAAATTGTATGTCAAACTCATTATTTCCAACCATAAAAACAGCTTCATCCAGTACTTCCATTTGAAACACATAGTAACCGAAATTTGAGACGGGACTAATATTTACTTCAGTTCAGTAGGAAAACAGTGGTGTGTGGTGCAAAACAGTGCTGATGCTAAGTTGCATTCCGAAAGCACATGTACTGCACATAGTCTTTTAGCTTTAAGGGAGGCTTAATTTTTCTTCCAGTTCTGGTTTCAAGTGGTTCTTGAAAAAAGAGTGGCAAATCACCATCTATAGCCACGAGGTTGTCAGAGTCTGAGTACTTTCTTTTGGGAAGCTTTATTCTATCAGAATGAGCTATAACCGATTCTGGAAAAGAATTAGTTTCAGTGGCAAGAGGGTCTGTAGATATGTCATTTCCAAGTTCAGACAAAACTCTTGCTGTACTTCCAGGTTCAGAAATAACCGAGCCATCAGAAACCAGCAGTTTTGTTACCTTGAAGAGTTATGTCCCTTGAACTGAGATCTTCATTCAACAAATAGTGTCAAAGGCGTTGGTTGCAACCACAATGGCAAGGTAGCATCCTTATGCAACTTTAATTGATCATGAGGTAGTAGTTGAACATTTTTTGGTCTCTAACCTTGTAGAGGGGTGCATTGCTTTCTACCACCAAACATGGTGCTATCCATGGTGGTCTCAGCTTTGTTGACTGCCCAACTTTGGTAGAGGTATTCCTCTTGTAACCACATCTCCAGGATGAAAGTGATTTTCCAGTACTCTCAGATCATAGTCCCTTTTCTGTCTAATTTGTGCCTCACCAATGTTATACTGAGCAAACTGATGAATTTCAGACAATTTGCTACAGAGATGATTTACCCAGTCTGTTACTTCAAAAGTGGCGTGATTGAAGTTGTGTATTCCAAATAATAAATCAACAGGCTGGATAACTTCACGGCCCATCATTAAACGATTTGGTCTAAAACCAGTCTGTCTATGCACCATGGAATGTAATGCCATAGCCAGAAGTGGTAAATCACTGTCCCAGTCTTTGTTGTGACCTTCAATATAACACCTGATCATCTGCAATACTGTACGGTTGTAACATTCAACCTGACCGTTAGATGAAGGATGGTACGGGGTTGTCCTAATTTTAGCAATTTGCAGTTGTTCACAAAGGCAATTAAAGAGATTTGATTCAAAATTTCTACCCTGATCTGTGTGAATTTCCAAAAGGCAGCTGAAGGTGACAATAAAGTGAACAAGAAATGTATAAACTACTCTTGCAGCTGTTTGATCTGGTAAGGCTGCAATCTCCACCCATTTTGAAAATTGGTCTATCATCATCAAAACAAAATTATTTCTCTGTGCACTTGTATTGAATGGTCCAAGGATATCAAGATGAACCCTGCAGGAAATGATTTTAAATGAATCCTAGAATTAACACTTGACTTTTTATTGAGGTTACAAGTACTGCAGGACTGGACAAACTCCTTACAATCCTGTGACAAATTGTGCCACAGAAAAGATTGCTTCACTCTCTGCAAAGTCTTACTTTGTCCCAAAAGACCAGCTGATTTCACCACATGACAATGATGGAGGACATCCTGTTTCAGGCTATTTGAAACGGCGAGCACCAATTCCCTATTGCACTTATTTTCCCATTCGTATAACAGAACTGCATCACTGAAAAATAACTGTGATTTACACAACCAGAGAGTCCTAACACATGGACCAGTAAGCTGAAGTTCCTTTCTTGTTGGCAGAGAATTACTTTCAAGCCAGTGAATAATAAAGTTAATATCTGGGTATTTTCTCTGAAGATCTTTCAATTGAGCATTTGAGTAGGGTTCCAACCACATTGGAACAGAGACATTTGAGACTTGTAAGGGAACTGGAGTTTCTTCAACACTTCCACTAGTTTTAAAATCCTCCTCCTGAGAACATACATGTAACTGTTTCAAAGCCAAGGGAACAAGATCATCAACATCCTCATCAAATCTAGACCTCTGCTCATGAGCACATTTACAGCAAATTTTCCAGTTTCAAACCAGCAAGATAGCAATCACAATAATCTAGATCATCAGATTTCCGGGTTAACCCATCAGCATTTTGATGTTTTTTAATGTCCTATACATGATATGCATATCATATTGTGCCAGTTCCTCTAACCACCTAGCTAACTGACCTTCAACATGTCTAAATCTAGTGAGCCACACCAAATTATTTTGGTCTGTACAAAGGATAAAATGTCTCCCAAGCAAATGATGAAAGTATCTACAAAATTTAATCACAGCCAACAATTCCTTTCTTATCATGCAGTATTTATGATGTACAGCAGTTAGAACATGACTAGCATAACACACTACCTTTTCCTCCCCCTGTTGCAATTGAGATAGCTCAGCAGCAATAGCTCTATCTGAAGCATCGGTATCAATGATAAAGATCCCTTTTGGTGAGGGATAATCTAACAAAGGGGGTAACAAGAGCATTTTTCAAACAATCAAAAGCGTCCTGATGTTCTACTGACCATTGGAATGTTTTATTTGAATGAGTGAGTTCATGCAAGCAAGCTGCTCTCATACCAAAGTTTTTTATGTGATCCCTATGATAGTTTACAAATTCAAGAAATGACATCAATTCATGCTGATTTGAGGGAACAGGCCATTTCGCTACAGCTGCAATTTTACTTGGGGTGACAGAAATACCTTTGCTACTGACTAATTTGTCAAAGAAATTCCACTTCTTTCTTAAACAGTTCACATTTTTGGGGCTTCAGCATTAAATTATACTGAGAAAACCTTAGAAATACAGTCTCCAAATGATGCAAGGAATCTTCAAAACTAGTACCAAGCACAATTAAATCATCCAGATAGACAAGAACCTCATTCCAGTTCAACCTATGCAAGACAAGTTGCATAGCCCTCTGAAAAAATGTCGGGGCATTGCAGAGGCCAAATCCCATGCAAGTGTGCTCAAAAAGGCCATGTTTTGTTATAAAAGCAGTTTTTTTGATCATCCTCACTTAGCATAATCTGGTAATAGACGGATGCCATATCCAAAGTAGAGAAGTACCCAGTGCCATACAAAGCATCAAGGCAATCCTCGATTAAGGGCAATGGAAAACAGTCCTTTACCGTTTTCTAATTGAAAGCCCTGAAGTCTATACATCACCAAACACTTCCATCCTTTTTACGGACCAAAACAAGGGCCAAAGAATTTGACTGTTGAATGACACCAGCCCTCAACATTTTCTACAAGTGAAGATACTCTTGGTCTTGAAAACCTAGGAGGGTTCTCCTCATTGTTTGGTTGACAGGCATGGCATTGCCTGTATTTATATGATTCTTTATTTTTGAAAAACATCCAAGGTCTAAATCGTGAATGGCGAACACATCCTGATACTGGATTGATAATTTACCTATACCAATACTTTGTGTTTCACTCAAACCCACAATTGTTTTTGAAACAAATCATGTAGATGGGAAGGCATATTGTTAACAACAGATGCCATCTCATCACATTCCACTTCAATCATTTCATTAGAAAGATGTAACTTTGAAACTGTCACCTGAGTATGTGGTAATTGTGAAACACAAGCATTTTCACCTAACTCTTCAGCATTTCCAGCATGTGTATTTCTTTTTATTCTTATGAAATGAGGAGTACCATTAATCATTTTCACTGCAAACTTCCTACCCATGCCAATTGCAGCATAAATTAGAATTTGACTGTCCGATAGGCTCTACAATAAAATTTTCAGTCATATGTTTTTCTAATTTTACATTGACAGTGGCAACTGAATTTGGTGGAATAATGATGCCCCTCTCCACAGATACCTTTTACACTTTTATAGTTTGAGAGCTAGACCCATTATATTTCTTACAAATAGCATTAATGATTTCATCTCCTATTGCAAGAGTATTGTTGCGAAGATTCACAACACACTTATTGGTAGAAAGAAAATCCAATCCCAAAATAATTTTAACATGTATGGAAGTCATGCAAAAATCCCACTGAAATGATTTTGACCCAATATTAAAATCAACATCAGAAATTACTTTTCCTAGCACTGGTTGCTGACCGATTCCATTTAAGTTTACTGTTTCTGTGGGGGATTTATCTGAAAAATTAGCTTTGTACAAAGATTCATCCATTAAGGTCACCATTGTGGCTGTGTCAATTATGGCTGAATATGTTTTATTTTTAATAATAAGCGATAAGAGTAAAGTATAGCCATCGACTAGGTCTACTGAAATTTCTGGTATTGAATTTTTGTTATTCTCTAAATGGGTCGATTCTGTATTAGGCAAAGTCAGGCCTGATTTTGCTTGGACCAAGTGCTAGCCTGAACACCAAGTCCTTTCAAGTTTAAATTTGGGCCCGTGTGGAGCTTTCATTTCCACTTGCAGATTTATTTTCACCAAATTGCAGCCTTGGGGAGTTTTGATAAGGATAAGGCCTTCAATCCCTATTTTGATTAAGAATGTGATGGTCCAGTCTAGGAGGAGTGGCATTTTGTGAAAATGGATTGGACGTCGAATTCTTTTCACCATATTGAGGTCTAAAATGCTGTGGGGATTGCATTGGCCTGTTAAATGACTGTGGAGATATATTGGCTGGTTGAATGTCTGTGATCTGTTAAATGCTGGCAAATTAAATTGCTGATAACCTCCCAACTACTGTGAATAAAACTGATTTTGGCATTTCTCTAGTCTTGTCCAGAGGTTAGCAGCTCTTTTATTCCAAATAGCATTCCTTTCATGTCATTGACCTCAGCTTCCAACTGACTTACCTTGGAAACTACTGTTATTGTATGCACAGCAAAATCATTCTCTGAAATGAGCAAATTTTGGTCATTATAAGAGGGAGTATTATCAATACCAGCTGTAACTGGTCTTGAATAATTATATCCCTTTGCTGTATGCCCAATTTTGTCAGAGAATGACACCTGTCACTGTTAAAAAGCAGGTGTTCTATAACCAAGTATGGCTTGCTGATTTGCCATAGACGTTCTCATGTACTTGAGAGCTTTTCTGATGGAGGAGGGTTCTTTTTCCATAGCAGATCATACAGCACCTGCATCACAGCAACCCCTTAAAAATGCCTCAGTGGATATTTGTTCCACCGTATGACTGTCAGATTGTGGGTAACCATTTGTTGTTAAGAAATAAACCCTTTTATGAAAACTCTTCCAGGGTCTCACCTTCTTGTTGTTTAACAAATTGCAATTGTCTTTGAGCAGAGACAAGTGCATCTTTTGTGCTAAACTTATGCTTCAATTCCTTGGTAAGCTCATTGAAGCTGAGATCTTCATCAAAAAGATTTGCATCTTCCAATGCAGCATCTGACAAACAGTAGTACAACCTATCTATTTTTTCTTTCTCCCCAAGTTTCTTCGATGAGCTATTCTTTCAAACTTAAGAATAAATGGTTCACATTTAAAAGTAGGAGAGCCACTGAAAACAGGTAATTTGCGTGGTAGTGGAATTCTGCTTCGATTTCTAGCTGTCCATTTTCGTCTAGTGTGAGGATTTTCATCAGACTCAGAAGAATTTGAACTAGAAGGTGATCCATTCCTTCTAGATTTCCTTTCATACTGATGATCTGAAGAAGAATCACTTTCGTCAGAACTTTCATCACCTTTATTATTCTGAAAATGATGATGTTTTAGGCTACTTTTATTTTTTTAATTAAAATAACTTCTAATATTGTGCTCTCTCTCTCTCTTTGTGAAGATTTATTATGAGCTCTGCTTTGGTGAGAAGATTTACCATCTGAATAATCTGGGTTTCTTTTAGTATGAGGTTGTTTATCAAAGTTTTTTAATCTGATATCTTTTTTGTCAGGTGTTGAATGAAATATTTCATTGAATTTTGTGTTTGCATCCGAAGAATCAGGTTCTTTTTTTATACTTTTCTTTGTATACTTGTTATCTTTTGGAATAACGTTTTGAATTCTCTTAAATAAATCACTATCAGATGATTCAGTGGCAGATTTCATACCCAAAGCAGTATATCGTTTTTCCTTACCCAAAACAGGTTGTCGCTGATTAAATTTGAGTGTTAGATCATTGAATTTGTTATCTGATTCACGACAGAATGCTTCTAAATTTGTTTGCAATAGCTTAGTATTAGCTTCAAACATTTGCTGGCTTGTTTCTTTTGAAGCAAGTTCAGTACGCCAATGTTGTTCTAATGCAAATTCATTTTTCATGTCTACTACACTTGTAGTTACCATTTGCAGTTGTTGAAGGACAATTTGAAAATTGTATGCATCAGAGAGGATTTCTGAATGTGAAGTATTAGAACTATTTGAATTTGTTACATCGTTATCCAGACTTATAATGCCAGTACCCAACCAATTTTGCCATACCAATAACTGAATACCAGTTTCTGTAGGCAGATCCTCTAGATCCAATTTTCCCTATTTTGAAGGACAGTCTACTAATTGTTTTGCCGTACCTGTATCAATATTTTGTAAAGATTTTAACTGGTCTGTTGTTGCAGTATGTAAATTTATTGCTTGTGATATGGTGGATCAAAACAATAAATAGAAGAATGAAATTAGATAAACAAGAAAAACAATTATAGGAATACTGAGATAAGATACCTAATTTGAAAATAATGTATTGAAGCTTAACACAAAATCCCCCCTGCCCAAAAACAAATTTAATTATTGACAATAAAATATTGTCCATTTAAAATACTAGCAGCATATAAACAAAATCTCAGCTTTACTGCACAGCAGTTATGTAAAAGAAAGTCCATCACCATGTTTAACATAAAATATTAATGAACTGAAAAATTGGAAAAAAGTTAGTTCATTGTAACCGAATTTCGAAGTGAACAAAAAAATTTACTTCATTGTAACCATTGCTTGGCATTAAGTTTACATTGATTACTTCCCTTTGATTGTCAATGTAAACAAAGATATTTGTCAAGCAGTATTAAAATGGAAATTTTAGACAGCGAAATCATCATTTTACATGAAAAAAAAACATACCCAATCTATCTCACCAGCTCATAACCAATGAAGTGGCATTGCAAAAATAAATATGATGATTTTTTTGTCATTTTTTGTTATTGCTGAAAGTCATCACGAGATTTTCCCGAAATTAGATTCGTGACCTGGGAGACGCCAGATGTAGTATGGTTCCCACATATAAAGCATGATTTACCAATTAGGGGTAAATACATTTCACTTACACTCGAAGTAGTCTCTGCGAAGCAGGTTGTGTCATTTGTTTCCAATAATAGGTCTTGACAGTTCAAATTCCTCAGTATAAGGGCGCCAAAATGTCAGATCGCGATCGGTGATGCAGCTGACGTTCAATGGATTCGGAGGCACTTCCAGGAAGACCATCAATAACTGGTAGGTGGTACCACAATATTTATACCAAGGAAAGTCAGGGATTTTCTTCTCTTTTAATCCAATCCAAGTTATCTTTTGGTTATTTATACAAATGTTAGGATATGTCTGATTTTGTGTATTTTGATATTGGTTTATAACAATATACTTTGTTTTGCCAGTGTTTAATGTAAGTTGATTTGCACAACACCGTTCAAGAATTTTGGTGAGTTCAAGGTTGAAATTTGTGTCCACCGAATCGGTTTGTGGGATAGAGTCATGGACAGTAGTATCACCAACAAAAGACAGAAGGTTCAGGGGTGTCAACCGACTAATATCATTTGTATACAAGAGAAATAGAACAGGTCCAAGGCCAGATCCCTGTTGAACATCACATTGTATTTCAATTAAATTTGATTCATGTTCACCATATTTGACATATTGTACCCTGTTTGAGAGGTAGCTTCTAAACCAACTGATACTAGTGCCTCTGAGGCCATACCACTCCTATTTCTTCAATAAACTGCCTTGGTTAATACTATCAAATACCTTTGAAAGGTCTGGAAATACCGCTAATGCATACTACTGCTAAGCACCAAATATTTGACACATCACTGTGAAATTTGCTTGTGACATATTTGCGATATTTTTGGTGGATATGATTGAGGAATGTATTGAGATGGTCCCCAGTGTTTTCATTTGCTCTCTTGTCAGGCAGACTTTTCGTGACAGTCATGGAAAGCATGTATCCCTTGATTTTCATGATCTTTTCGTGTACTATCTACATGTACATGACATGTGTAGGGTATTCAATCTTCATTTCAACACAAACCCTTGTGATGTAATGATTGAATATGGCTAATGCAAATGTAAGAAGACATTTGTCTGAAGCAGAAATGTGGCGGGCTGTAAGGATAGTGGAGCAAGGGGCCACCCATTGTCAGGCTGGTGAAGCCCTTGATGTGCACCATACGGTGATCACCAGAGCTTGGGCAAGATTTCAGCAGTATGGCACACCAGTAAGACGGCATGGTGGTGGCAGAGACAGGGCAAAATCTGCAGCTGAAGATCGGTTTTGGGTCATTCAGGCCCGTAGAAACCGCTTTGCCACAGCAACCAAGCTTTGCAGTGACCTTCAGAATGCACCCGCGGTAGACTATCCGGGCAAGGTTGCACGAAGGTGGTCTCCGATCGAGAAGACCATGTATTCGCATTCCGCTATCCCAGAACCATCGCCAGGCACGATATGAATGGGTCATGGACCGCGTTGGATGGACCAGAAAAGATTTGCGACCTGTCCTTTTTTACAGATGAGTCAAGGTACCTACACCACACAGATAGGCGTTCTAGGGTAGGGAGAAGACCAGGAGAGCGATTCCATGCAGCCAATATTGCTGAGCATGACCACTACGGTGGAGGGTCAATCATGGTCTGGGGCGGCATCACCGAGGATGGACGTACAGTGCTTTGTGTCCTTAAAGGTTGACTGCACAGCGGTATATTGGCGATATCATGGATGTCCACGTCAGTTTGCATGCAGGTGCAGTGGGTGATAGATTCATTTTGATGGACGATGATGCCCGTCCTCATGTTTCCCATGCTGTCGGCGTGTACCGACAGAGAGAGGGGATTGAGCGCATGGACTGGCCATCAAGATCCTCCGACCTCAATCCAATCGAACATGTCTGGAATGAGTTGCAGCTTGCAATTTCAGCCCGCCCAGTCCAGCCAAGAAGTGTCCAGGAGGTTGGTGCCATATTGGTCCAAGAATGGAACAACATCCCACAAAAGGACCACCAGGAACCTGATTGGGGGCATGAGAAGGCGTTGGCAAGCTGTAATTAACAGTAATAGGTCTCATACTGGATATTGAACCCATACCAGTTCGCTCCGTCAACTTTTTTGGCAAAGTGAAAAATTTCCTCTTTTACCAATAATATTCATTTTCCATGGCTATCGTATTGAAAAGCTAAACAATAATGTCAAACACAAATCAAATCTTAATTTCTGTACTTAAATCATTAAAGATATAATTAAATAAAAAATATATACACTTTCCATTACAGTATTTCAACTAAAATGTAAAACATGTAGTTGGCTATTCTTGCCGCTTAGCAAACTTTGAGTAGTATATATATAGACAAAGCTGTTAAATCGGTTATTGAACTAGTTAAGACTCGAATGCCTGGTAAAAATATCGAGGAAACCGCAATAAAATTATCATTCATGGATATAAGCCAAACTGTGAAACGTCTATGCCAAACATTTGAACCGTACGCAGTAATTTGTCACGGTGATTTACATTGTCACAATATACTTTTTAAAAATGACAGCATTTCTGGGGAAAGGCATCCTGAACATCTAAATTTAATAGACCTACAAGCTGACCATTATGATCTACCTACTGCAGATCTAGCCGTATGTTTCTCTATCAGTATAACTAGAAAGCGTTATCTCAGGGAATCTACTGTGCATCCACCACACCGAGTTCATCAGCTGTTCAACAAAGTTACACGTCGAACTTCCAGAATTTCGATTCATTGCACTAGAAGACCTCTTTGTTCAAAGCGCTCTAGTTGGTGTTTTAATGTCATGTATGTTCGTACCAGATTTATTGTCTCACAGCGACGCTCTCGGGTAGTTCAACATCAACATAGAGACCATTGTGAAAGAAGAGTACATGAGTCGTTTCTCACTGCTTTGTGGCATTTTTCCTGTTATCCAAGAAAGACTCTTTGATAACTAGATTGACCTCGTTGAAATGGGGGTTTTATTGCTGTTTGCCCCAGAAATACCACTGTTAGTTTAAAAACTAGCAATGTTTGAACATTCACGAACGCTCGTGTTTCCCACAGAGACCTGATACATTCAACATAATCGAGAGCAATCCATTCCTTGAAAGCTCCCAAGAGACGAATGATTGTACGACATAATTCTTCTAGACTACGGAGATCAAAACGTCTTTTCACAGGGCATTTCCTTTCGCTCGATTCAGTGGCGTCAAATGGCTGCCGATATTTCCACGTTTAAGTGTTACAGATACCGGTATGAGATGGATAAACAGCACACCTTCCAGAACAAAATGTTGTTAACTTGTCAACAAATCTCACCGTAAATAGCAATGAGTTCCCTGTCCTCCTTTTGACCAAACATTCAGATGTGGATTGCGTCGTGCACTCGTATCGTTAATCAACATTCCAGAGCAAAAATACACATTAAAACATATTCATGTATTACAATCTTCGACGCAGTCATGCAATTTACAGCACACAACCGAAATACCTCTTTGATCAGACTCCTGCATACCAGAAGTAGCGTTCGGTTACGTTTGATGGCGTGAAAGCTGTTACGCTTTGACTGTGGTCACAGCGCTAAAGCTTTCACATCATCAAACATCAAACTTTTTGAATAATACTCACGAAGAGAAATCAAGATACTTTCTGCAGAGTTGTTTATAAGTATTTCTTTATTATTTAGTTTGTATGTGCGTTAGGGAGGATTATAAAAATAAGGGTGCAATAAGGAAGTTTAAGTTTGAAATTGTTTACGTTACTTTTCCCTTTTCCGTGTGTTTTGGCGATTTGGGCCTTTATATATTGCTATTATTATATTTGTAAACATGTGTAAACATGAATGGTAAGTGCTCGAAGGGTGTCCAGACGGAGCTAAGTATGGTTAGTAAAGGAGGTCAGAGAGAGGTGAGTCGAGCGTGCAGGTGCAGATGGAGGAGGCTGAGGATACGGAGGCGTGCAGACAGTGTGATATCAAGTATGGTGGTGGTCGGCCAACGGACAATAGTGGGATGTGTACGAATTGCAGGGACATTTTACAGTTGTTAGAGAAGTGTGTTGGATTCGAGTGGGAAATTGCTGTGCTGAAGAGGAGGTTGGGGAGGGCTAGTGTACCTGGAGTATGTTATGTTACCTATGATGGTGAGGTGGGAGATGGATGGGAGGGATTTGTGGGCTCAATGAGGGCTCAATGAGGAAGCCGGGAGGCAGAAAACGCGGGAAAGCACGCTTGATGTGGGGGTGCAACTGAGGCGGGGGATCCAGTAGGAAAATTCGGAAGGTGGAGTCAGGGCAGGGCTGTGTAGAGTCAGCGTAAGGCTGCCAAGGTTGCTAAACGGTGTTTAGAAAACAGGTTCAGTGTTTTAGATTCTGATACCCCTGGGGATGAGAGTGAGGGGGCATTGAGCGAGGAGAGGTGGTTGCTGATGGTGATAGGACAGATGGGGTAAGGAGGACGGTGAGGAGAACGAGGGGGCCGGACGAACGCCAAACAAGGCGAGTTGCAGATGATATAGAGTTTCGGGGGAAGAAGAAAGTTAGTTGTTGCGGGGAGTAGTATTGCACGTGGGATTGACAAGGCGGATTGTGGTCCAGATAGTTCTAATCGAACAGTCTCGTACTTTCCTGGGGCGAAGATGTAGGCCCTGGGGGGCCGGGTAGATGGTATTGTGGAAGGGTCGGGATCGGATCCGGTAGTGGTGGTCCATGTGAGGACCAACAATATTAGGGAGAGAAGGTCAGTAAGTTTGATAGAGTTGTACATAGGTTTAGACCACAAACTAATCAGTAGGAATGCAAGAGTAGTAGTATCCGGGATCCTTCCTGTCCTAGGGGGTGGAGACGAACGGAACTCAAGGATTATGACGCTCATTGAGGAGTCGGAGGACTACTGTGCTGACCAGGGAAAACCCTTTATCGACAATTAGGACACGTTTTGTGACAATGTGAGCATGTGCGGACGTGAAGGGTTGCATCTTAAGAGGATGGGGACACAGGTATTGGAGGTGGGGGGGGGGGGGGGTCTCCAGGTAGCAGAGCTTGTTTCGTTTTTGGAGAGGTGCGCAATGGGAGGCCAGAGGCAAGTAGAGCAAGAGTGGACACATGTGGGGTGAACAAGAGCAAGATGGAGAGGACGAGTTTACCAAGGCTAGCGTCAGAAAACAATGAGATCAATAGGCGGAAGACAATGAATCTCGGTACCCTGAATGGGTTATAGCAACATCCAGGGTCTCCACAGGAAAGTAAGCGAAAATGATACATTGATCGAGGCAGAGAACTTTGATGTCTTGGGCCAAAGCGAGACGTGGTTAAGATTAAGACACGAGGAACGGGTAGACCAAGTATGGGGGTGCATATGGATATGTGTAGGGCAAATGGAAGGTCAGAAAAGAGGGGGGGGGGGGTCGGCATGTACATTAAAGAGGATTTAAAACCGTCGCCGATCACAGACCTGCAAAATGTCAGCTCCTGGGCCGAGGTATTGAAAGAAATTGGATGTGTAAAGGTCAATCTAAAAAAAAACTGAAGTATTGCTCCTGGGATTGTATTCCGTGTGGCGGGGGGAAGCACACCTGAGTGGGAACGGCTCCATTTTCTCACCACTAAGTATAAGGTCCAATATCACAGAACTAGAAAAAAGGGGGATGCGTATAATTTTTTTGGGTGACTTTAATGGACGCATAGGTGATTAGGAAGAAGGCATAGAGGGCAGGGATAAGAAAGTAAACAGGAATGGAAGGAAGTTGTTGGACTTTACAAATGAGCTCGGTCTGAAGATTCTGAATAGGGACGAGAGGTGTATGGGGAAATGGACCCGGGAGAGGAACAACAGAAGATCAATAATCGACTATATTCTCACAGATATTAATTTATGGAGGGGAGGGGGGTGACAGGGGTAGAAGTGGACGCTGTGGGTGAAAGGGAGTTGGATCGTGATCACAGCATCTTGATTATAGTGACAACCAGGGCGCTAAAAATCTTGTAAGAAGCAGAGGAAGATTTATGGAGATTTGGGAACTCAAAAAGGATGTTGACTGGGCGAAGTTCGAAGAAAAAATGAAACAACATCTTGCAACTGTACACAAGGGAGAGGGGGAGGCAATGCCCTGAAAAAGGACGACGCCATATTGGGAGCCTTGTGGAGGACAGAATGGAAAGTATAGGAAAGATTAGGGTGCCTACATTTTGGATTTAAAAATATACAGAGTGAACGAAGAACTGAAAGGGGCCATAAAGAGCAGAAAAGTTAAATGTGCTGCATACGGGAGAAGTAGAAAACCCAAGGGGGTGGAAAGCAACGAGGCCATGGAAACAAAGGAAGAATACCAACAAGCACAAAATAAAGTAAATAAGATTAAAGACGATAATCGGAGATTGCGAAATAGCAGTCATATTTGGACGATAAGAATGGCAGGGGGTCGAGTTCGAACGTATTTTGGAAACGGGTAAATAAACTTAAAGGAAGTAAGCCACAGAGTATTAAAGTTGAAGGCAGAGATACAGACGATCAAGACTAAATCGAATCAGAACTAGTCAAGCACTGGGAAAAGGTAAACGATAAGCGACGGGGAACCCACCGGAGAGCCCGAATCAGGTCGAGGAAAATCTGTCGAACTTCGTGTGCAGTGAAATTAATACCGAGGAGGTGCAAAAGGTGGTCTCAAAATTGAGGAATGGAAAAGCGGGAGGGGTGGACGAAATTACTAACAAGTTTCTCAAAAGAAGAGAAGAGGAACTAACTGCCCTATTCAATTCAGCCAAAGAAAAAGAAGAGGTCAAAAAAAGAATGGAGAGAAAGCAAAGTGACATTTATTCACAAAAAGGGGGAAAATGACGTTTTGTATAATTATCGAGGGATCTCTGTCAGTAGCAACATTGGAAATGGTTTCTGTAAAGTCCTGTATGGGAGATTAGAGGAGGTATTTGAGGCAATGTTTTTTTTTTTTGGGAGAGATACACAATGGTTTTAGGAAGGGAAGGAGAGTCACTGACCATCTTATCACGCTATCCCAAATGATAGAATCCGCGGAAGGAAAAGGATGTTTATGGCCTTCGAGGATGTTAAAAAAGCATACGATAGGGTATGGAGGGAGGGTATCTGGCTCTGGGCTTGGGAGGCGAGTTTGTGGGATCCTGAAAGCATTATATAAAGATGCGCAGAGTGAACTTAGCCTGGGTAACATAACAAAACGTGCGCCTAAAACAGGGGTGTGTCCTTTCGCCAATTCTTTTTGCATTTTACATCAAAGGTTTAGGAGAGGAACTCGGACGTAGCGACAAGGGATAGCAGTTGGGGATTTGAAGATCCTAGGGCCACTTTTTGCAGACGATATGGTCCTTGTGTTATAAGCGAAGGGGGGCAAGTGAAAATGCTGGAAATTGTTGGGAAATATGGAAACAAATGGAGACTCGAACTAAATGAAAGCAAAAGCAAAGTTATACCTGTGGACCGTAAAGGTGGATCCCACTCGAAGGTAGACTGTGGGGGGGGGGGGGGGGGAGGGGTGTTGTATTCTAAAAGGTGGTAGCAGCAAACTTCTAAGTGTAGGAGAGACAGATGACTACGAGTATCTGAGGGTAAACATAAACATCACAGGAAGAGGCATCTACCGAAACCACACGAATAAATTTATTCTGGTTCTGAAGGAGAGGCGAATTCTTAACCAAAAGTGGGGGAAATCGTTTGGGAACTGGTGGATCTGCCAAGTGTAACATATGGTACGGAAGTGGTACCCCTAAACCTAAAGGCTGTAAATAGCATGGAAACCCTGTAGAACGACGCATGACGATGGATAATGGGGCCGAGTAATGCAACAGCACTAGAACCTATCGAAGTGCGGGGGGGGGGGGGGGGGGGGGGACTTGGGTGGATGAGGATCAAGGACAGGATAGACTTATTGAAACTCTGTTATCTTAAATATTTGGTAAATCTCCCCGACAGCCGATGGTGTAAATGTTCAAGAGTATTTTCAACTCAAATACCAAGGCAGGGTGGATGGTCGAAGTGAGGGAGTTAATAGAGAACTACTCATTGGAGATCACGGACCAAGACGTAGGGGCAACCGAGGGTACAAAAATCGTCAGACAAAGAGTCATGGAGGATGGTAGCCGTCATTGAAGAGAGAGGGTCAAATCAAAGAGATCTTTGGATGTTCTGCGTGACAAAGAGAAGCCTGGTTTTGAAGAGAAGCTTGATGGCACCTTTGAGGGGTAACTGTTGTGAAAGCTGAGGTCGCAGTGTCAGGGGCTCAGGTGAAAAATTGGGAAAAACAGTGAAAAGGAGTGGCAGATGTGCATTTTAGGCATGGTGGAGTATCCGGAAAACTTTCTACTAGAATGCCCAAAATACCAGCCTAAAGGAACAAGATTCACTGGGAGTGTAATGGGGAAGTGGGATGGGAGAATGAAGGACATGTGGTGAGTGATTCAAAAGAGAGGGGTAATATACTAGAATGAAGAATGGGACAAGTGACGTCATCAAGCAGTTCGTCTCCGAGTTTTTGGGAGGAGAGAAGAAGCCTGGAAATAGGGAGGCTGCTGGGAGCACAAGGGTTACCAAGGCATTCTCACCCGAGAACTGCGACAAATCAGCGGCCGGTCAAAATGTTATTATTATTAAACGAAAGTCTAGCAGGAAAACTAGTAACAAGGTAATAACTTTTCAGTCTTGGCACTTGTTTTTGCTGTCAATAAAACTAACAAATATTGTTAATATTCAATTTGCATTACTGCGAAAAATGTGCATGTCATCAGAGTATTCATTTTCGCACACATCAAGGTATGTATCGACGACGGTAAGGCGTCGGAAATGTTTTAAAACTCGAGTCATTCTTCTTGTTGCGCATTCTCTCTATTTGCAGCAACAATTACCCCCCCCCCCCCCCCCCAAGATGGCAGCCGATGAGACACTTTTTCATACGCGATCGATGAGCATCGCGGCAATCCAAATGTGTAAAACCCAATGAATGGCTAATTGCGACATGATCTTAGCTACTAATGATTCATTTTAATTCGATCATAATAATAGATAGCAAATACAATTATGGAAAACACTGGGAATCATCGGGAAAGTGTGTGTAGTGTGGCACCATCCCGTCAAGCTGTGGTGTCTTTCTGACCCTGTCATGTTTGTTTCGTCATCGACTTACGCGTTGCCTCCTATCAGGATAATACATAAAGAATTCATGATCTCCAGGTGAATAACAGTTTGTTTAAATAAAATTCCGACCGACCATCCTCACTGCAAATTGTGCAGTCTGTTTTCATTTTAAAGTTGCAGTGACACATTCAGATGTCTTTGAAACAAACAATCGTTCAGATTTCAAACTCCCATATTGAAATGTCAAGTACCCACTACCTTTCGAATGACATTCAGTTTTGAGGTTTTAGTTTCAACAATATTTATTCAGAATTGAACATGATATTATACATACAGGAGATTGATAATATTACATTAACTGTACATAATTTATAATAGAAGGTATGCATATGCATTATAGCAAGACATATAGAAATAGCTGACAATATCAAAGGAGAAAATTAGGCAGAAAGCAATTAGCTTATATAAGCCGTCTCCTGGAACATTTCAAAAATAGCAAAGTATATAGGTGGTTGCTAAAACTGAGTAAAATATGTTTGAACTCATCGTCGTTGTTGGGAAGGAAGATAAAAGGAAGAGAACTAGGGAAAAAAGAGGAAAAAAGCACAAGAAAAAAAAAGGAGAACAAAGATAAAAAAAAAATTACCCAAAAAACAAAAACAAACAAACTAATGGAAAAGAGACACAGAATAAGCTGCAGATGAAACCAACTTGAAAGCAGTATTACATACCAGTAGCGATCACATGAGTGTAGTCTTTGACTCTATTAATGAACAGTACCATCGTCGCTAACAGACAAGAGGCCGCGCCTGGACCGTTCTCACCGCTCTTCCAGCTCAGAGTAGTTAACAATTAGTTTCAACATGATACTGTTGGTGCGGGTAAACAGGCCAGGGACTTGTGAGGTTTTCGTTTATGGATAACGTTGTTTGCCAGTATTGTGCTTTGTGGGATATAGCATTGTTATGGTAAAACCTTACCTGACGTTTTTAACTTTCACCATATCTATTCAATAATGTTTTGTTTTCATAAACATTATTTTGTGATGCCATCCACGGAACCAACAAAATTGCATCAATATAACCTGAGTGGTATGCAATGCGACATGTATCTGCGATGTTCCCATATATTTCGTGCATATTATTCATCTACCTAGTCAACCTTAACCCTTTACCTGACCTGAAAAGCAGACGACACTTGCAAAAATAATTCTTGAATAACGATTTTTTTTCATTTTTTGTCTCAAAACATAGGTTATGACCCCTCGTTGGAACGAGCTCGTTCCAACGAGAGGTCATAACCTATGTTTTTGAGACAAAAATAAAAAAAATAATGAAAATTAATTGGCGATTTTTAAGAACAGCGCTGGCCGGTTTTGGCCGTTACGTTAGGTAAAGGGTTAATGAGTTAGAAACTGTTTAAATATTCTTGAATCACGTCCGTGGTGTTCATACGTAGATCTTTATTTATCTCATAATTACTACCCAGAACAGTGAATTGTTTGGAAATAAATCATCGTAGGAGTTGTACGATCACATGCAATCGCATTATTTCGATATCCTTGAGGAGGTTTTTGTTTGTTTTATAATGCAACCGCGATATCTCATCAACATCGTCTTCTCGTGAAAAAAATGCATTTTCGACGCGATTCTAACGAAATAATTACGTTATCCTTGTCCAGAAAGTTCGAAGCTTGCCGAGGTAAACCTCAGCTCGAATCTAATTTTCTGAACTTCTTTCATAAATTTTGCAATGGGTTGAGCGTCAATTTTAGATCCTCTGTTTTTATACCCCCACTTTCGAAGAAATGGTGGGGGAGGGGAGGGGGTGGGGATATACTGGATTACATGCGCCCGTCCGTCTGTGCGTCCGTCCGTCCGTCCGTCGTTCCGTATGTGAGTCCGTCCGAGAATATTCATAACTTTCATAACTTAAGTAAATTATTATGGGACTTGTTTTCTATAATATTCGGTCATAGGTATGCCCACACTAGGCGGTACACCACGTGGGGGTATGCACCGGACGACAGTCCAGCTCTTGTTGTATGTGTGTCTACTTGTTCGCATTTCTCAAAACGAAAATTGATATAGATTATTACCACCACGTGGGTTTCCGAGATGATGATTTGAAGTCGAGACCTAGTATCTGGGCATATATCGACAAATCTCATAGGACTAGTCGATACATGACCCATAGGCGCGGTCGGAACTTCAATACACCATCTTGGAAACACACATGATAGCCATAACCAATTTATATACGATATTACACACCAATTCATTTGTCTCCTCCGGGATGGTAAGAGACGTGAAATACCCGATAGAACAATAGACTAGGTGTTCAAGTGACGTTACGTGAACACCTGTACTCACTTACCATACTTGGGTCCGTGCGTTTTGTGAATTGGCGTGTAAGTAAGTTACTAACCTCGCTGTCGGTATTCATGAATTTGAACAACCTACCAACGTGCTGTAACACCTCGCCGTTTCGCGGCTCGGCGTCACATACCGCACGTTGGCAGGTTGTTCAAATTCATGAATACCCCCACCTCAGTTAGTAACTGTTATTTCCTCCTTTGTTTACTTGTTTGCATAATGGACGGACTGATTTGTTGTTAACAGCGTCTTTTTGACAATCATTTAGCGTTCATGAATTGTTTTTGTCTGAATGAAAATCATGGCGTCAAGGTATTCAGTTCTTGCGCTGTGTATGACGTAATTCCCATCCTTTCTTCTACTTGTCCTAAAACCACTGACGTTTATAGTAGTGTTACAGTTGCGTGTTTCTTGGTTTTATGTTCCATGTTTAACACATGGTAGGTCTATATAAAATATATCAACAAATGATCTTGTCTAGTTTAATTCATCAGCTAGTAATTCAGTTTTCATTTAATTCAGGTATCGGAAAACGGTGACCTCGACATGTGTAATAACTCGATGCTAATTGAGTGCAGGTAAAAGGCATTCTCTTTCTGATATAGACTGATCGCACTTGCGGTTGCTACCCTCAATACAGACTTGTATTTTGTCTAGACGATTTTATTTGTACTGGGGAAATACGTTCTTCTTGTAAAATAAATATCAATATTCAATATCAATATCTTCTTGTGGGAGTCCTTTGTAAGTATTGAATGCTAATTGTGGTGATCAAAGGTAAAAGGTTGAAAACATTCTACTGAACAGACGTTAATGGTTTTGCAATATCGTATTTGACAGTGCTCAACATACCCTATTCAACAAGAAAAATATTTGTTAAGGCCACACAAAGTAGATCTTCTGTTTCTCAGGCCATTATTTGTGAAATTGCATGCGTGCGAGCGGTTTTTTATTTTATTTTTTATTTCAGTAATTACTTTTTTGCCATCAAAAGTTCATGTTCTTGGTTCAAGTTTTAGGCCTCAGTCTACAGAATAGCATGGGTGATGGTGTATTTCATCCCTTGAGTGCAAGAAGGCTTTGCAATGCTAAAGCATTGCAAAGCCTTCTTGCACTCAAGGGACAAATTCATCAGTTTTTTTAACTTGGGTAAAATATCAGACATAAACCATTTAATTTTTATTTTTTTTAAGTTTAAATTGGTTATAAAAAGAGAGCATGCGGCAGCCAAAAGGACCATGCGGGAGGACCTGAGAAACAGATTTTTTTTATTTTTTTAGGCCTAAATTGTCTTATGTATTCTGTGTACTGGATGGAAGTCTAGTTAAAGGTGAACTTGAAAACCATCATTACATATTAGTCTTCCCATTGATCACATTGTGCACTACGGTAACTAAATATGAAGCAACGTTAATTGATAATATTTTCACAAATACGTGACTTTACATTATAAATGAGCAATTAACGTGGTAGATATATCCGGCCATTTTATTACTTATACACTTATGCACTTGCCCATATTACTTAAATAAACCTTCTTTCAAAAACTACAATAAAACTAATTACGCAAATTTGAACGTTCAATGCAACAAACACGGCATTTCTCCTAATTCTAAAAAAATAATATAATAATAATAACACTTCGGCCGGCCGCTGATTTGTCGCGGTTCTCGTTTGAGAAGGCCTTGGTTACCCATGTTCTACCAACTGCCTCCCTATTCCCACGCTTCTTCTCTCCTCCCAACACTCGGAGACGAACTGCTTGATGACATCCCTTGCCCCATTCTTCCCAATCTATCCGATTAGTATATTAACCCTCTCCTTTGAGTCGCCCCCAAACCACATGTCCTTCATTCTCCCATCCCACTTCTCCATTATACTCCCCGTGAATCTTGTTCTTTTAGACTTGTATTTTGGGCATTCTATAAGAAAGTGTTCCAGGGTCTCCACCACGCCCACGTTACACATCTGGTACTCCTTTTCACTGTTTTTCCCAATTTGTCCCCTCAGCTCCAGGGACCGCGACCTCAGCTTGAACAACAGTGACCATATATCATACTCATTCACCAAGCTCGCAAATGTAAACCGTTTTGAAAAAAACATGTTCATGATTAACGCAACATTTGTTCACATTCGAAATTCGACTAAATTCTCATCCGATGTTTGCCGAAAAAACAAACAAAAAAAAAAACCCTGTTAAATATGTCTGATTTGTTTTTACACTATATCTAATATATTCTGCAAAATATTGAAAGCTATCTATTAATTGCACAGTTGAAAAACATGTCTGTATATTGATTGGTTGATTGATTGATTTCACAATAATTTATTTCCAAAAAGCATATAAAGTACAAAACAGAGATTAAATAACTTTAGACAAAGATTATGAGTTGGAAAATGCATCCGCAGCACACATATGCTTATGTAAGTTGTCTCGACATCTGGAATTGAACATTGAAGAAAACACGATCTTTGATTACATTTTTTATTACAACTGTAAGACGGTAATTTGCGAAGTGAGGTTCCACCGAGTAATAGATGGCAGAATTTATTAAATGTGGAAACATGAATGCTGTGGTTAGTACCTGGTCGCATGATTTCAGCTACCATCATGGCTCCCACGGAATGAACCAGGTGGAAGCCATTTGAAAGACTTTACCCTGGATAAGTCAGGCTTTACTTTACTTATACGTAGTAGTATCACGTATATGCATTTTCCTGTTACGATCCATTGGATAGTGCTCAACGCACGCTCCAATAAATCCAATGGGACAGTTATTTCCGAACAAAAACGTGCTAACGTTTGGCATGCTTTGCTGTAGGGCAGAAAAGACTCACGTTACGAATTGTTCCTTAGATAGATAACTATCGGACCAGTTAATTGGAAAAGATCAGTTAGAGAACAGAACAAGGAAAAGATTACATTGTAATTAGAGCAACTGGGGCATGAGCATACTGATCATATATACATCATGATGATGGTTTCAATCCAGATGCAGGCTTGCAAAGCACTAAGGATGTCAACCAAATCTGCGAGTTGCCGTCATACACCTATGAAGGCAGAGAATGATAACAGAGTTGGTTTGCACGTTGTAATTAGTTTTATTGTAAAGAACAGTTTTCATGTTGATGGGACGGGGCAGTCCTTCGAGAGTTTGCCTTTTCATGTTCAACAAGAGGACAAGTCAAGAGGTGACGATGAGTTGCTGCATGTTTAAGTTAGCATTGTTACGAAGAGGATATTCGTGAGAAGCGGACACTAATGTGGAAATGATATGATATAAAACCTGGGAGAAGGTGATGGGCCATTTTGAAATAATGTATTAAGTTTCTGCTTCCCTGTGTGAGTACGGATGACTTCCCATTTTGTTTTCGAGTATAGTGGGGCTTTACTTGCACTTTGTGAAGCGCTAGTCTTAGGCCGTATTTCTTTTGTAGTTCAGAGCATTCATGGTCGTTACAGTTATCACATACGGTGTCAGTGTATTCCAGTAATGGTCGTCTGAAAGTAAAATATATACTGCACTGGTACATAGCCACTTACTATTATGCATCTTACTATTATGCATCAAAGGAGGGTGCAACGTGACCTCTACTAAAAACATTCTTCTGGTGAAACGATCAGTTCGTATTATTATCAAACGATACCAATATAATTTCCACATTGAGCCTCTGTGCCAGACAAAAAAAACAAATATTAAAATTGGAACTATACAAACTATTTGTTATTCCTGTACGAATAGCATTATTAAAAAAAAAAACCTTTGCGTTTAACAGACCTTGCGCAGCACGATAGGACTTTAACCCCGGCGATTATGCAACTGTGTACAAACACACCAAGATATAACTCTCTGAATCAAGTTCGAAGAAACTTTCTCCTACACCGATGGAATATGCTGAAACATAACTTGAAAAACAGCAAACTGAGCGTTTAATTTGAAAGCAAATTAATGTAGTCATATCCGAATTCATAATCCTCTGCTGCAAAAATCCCGGGAGCTCATCGTGCAGTTCATGATATCAGTAGCTGCCGAGTAAAGGACTGTGATAAGGGATTCGGTAAATTCCACATCAACCTTGAAATGTATTTTGTTGACACCGTGCGGGCCATCAGACCTATATGTATTAGGTAAACCTATCGTTCTTCCTCAATTGACATAACGGCAGCCTATTTTAATTAGCATGAATCATAGACAAATAGAATGAATGCATTATTGAACTGCTTTTGGTAATCATTTGCAATCTCTAGCAGAATCACGATCTACTAAACCCTTTACCTAACATAAAAGCAGACGACACTTGCAAAACAAATTCTTGAATAAGTATTTTTTTTTCATTTTGTGTCTCAAAAACATAGGTTTTGACCCCCCCCCCCTATTGAAACGAGCTCGACGAGCTTGTTCCAACGAGGGGGCATAACTTATGTTTTTGAGAAAGAACATGAAAAAATAATGAAAGTTAATTGGTGATTTTTGAGAATAGCGCTGGCCGTTTTTTTCCGTTACGTTGGGTAAAGGGTTAATAAAAAATGTAGTGTTTTTCAACTTTGATGATGGGACACTGCTATGTAACTTTCCAACAGTGTACCACATCACAGCACTTCATCGACTCAATCGAAGAATGAGCAGAGAGACGTTCACAGATGAACTGGAATAAACGTGAGGCATAACAAACAAATTGGGAATCGAAATATATGAAACCGCTATTATTCGCTTTGATGTTTTGTAATCATATCACTATCTATGGGGATAGCAAGAAGAGGCCCTGAAGGCGTCTAAATTAATTAACAGTTTGGTCCAGCATGCTTGGCATGGTTATACCTCCCCACACCATAACCGACCCCCCACCAAAACGATCGTGCTGCCTAACGGTTACGTCGTGGTATCGTTCGTCCCGCCACCGCTACACTCTGTTTTGCCTGACCTGGATGTCGAACGTGAACCTCGATTCATCAGAGAAAATGACGTTGCTCCACTGACGATTGTCCCAGTGCTATCGTGCTCCACGCCATTTACGCCTTGCTGTGATGTGACATTCAGTCAAACGTGGAATTATTCGAGGTCGTCGAGCGTACAAATTCCAGCTGTGTAGGCGAGGTCGGATAGTCTGACCACTGACTCGCACATCTGTCACTCGGTGCAGCTGATGTCCAATTTCTGAGTCACTTTGATGGCGGCTACGTAATGCTGCGGCTCGGATGAAACGATCCTGGTTAGCAGTTGTCGCCCGTGGACGACCTGGCCGACGTCTGTCATCAGCATTGTCTATCTGACGGTAGCGTGACCACAGCCTGCTAATCACCGATTGAGTAACGTTGAGAATCTGAGCCACTGCAGTCTGTCTGTTGCCAGCTTCCAACATGCAAACGGCACGTAAATGTTCGTCAAGTCTCAGTCTTCGCATACCTCAAAAGTTACGTTTCGACCAGAAACTTTGATGAACGAGTTTATACCAAGAAAAGAACGATGAGACCTCCGAAAAAGAAAGGCCAGTACAAATGAAACTTCAAAACGTACCACACAGACATTAACGCAGCGCTCGTGCGGAAAACCTGCACGATGTTTTCGTGGGCCGGTGACATTCATGATCCACACTTAACTTGGTGACATATTGATATGTCCAATCATGCGTATCCTATACCATTTTCCGAAAATATCAACATCAGTTTGGATATCCCCTACTTTTTTGTAATAGTATACAAAGTCAGCAGATCCACAACTACTAGATAACTGGAATAATCAATTTTTTCAGGTATTTCCAAAGTAACTAGAATAAAAACTGATATACAGAGGTCTGCATAAATGTCTAAAACAATTCAGCATTTGTTCTTATCATTAATATTGATTTTAAAGAGACCAATAAACATATTTTACAACGTTGCAGCTCACCCATTGTTTCTGTGAATATATCAAAAAGTGGATTAAATATATAAGATCTCTAATGAGTATCGCCTTCAAGTGGAATTTCTCTACCTAGATTACGAAAATCGATCTGAAGCGAGGTTTACCGAGTCTCAAATCGATTTTAGTGAACGAGATTCAGAAATTTCATTTGAGTTTCCTTTTATCGCACAATGTGTAATGTAACCTTTTATCTAACGTAACAATTAAATTGACCAGCACTATTCACAAAAGTCGCCAAACAAAATTATTTGTTCACTTTTTGCCTTGAAAACATAGTTTATGTCCACTCATTGGAACGAGCTCTTCGAGCTCGATCCAATGAGGGTTCATATGCTATGTTTCCAAGGCGTACATTGAAAATGTTTAGTTACTCAGGAAATGTTGTTTTGCAGTTGTCGTCTGCTATTTGTATTAGGTAAAAAGTTAATGAAATATAAGAGAAGATTAATTGAATTCTACTTCCGCAACCAACTCGCTCACACCATTACGACGTCGACGTTGATTTATCTCAATCGGGTATAAGACGTCTTGTGAACGATATTTTCCGCACTGAGCTGTTTGATGGTGATTATGTGATAAAATATATTTAGTGCATTATTTTTAGTTTTTGGTACAATGAATCATTATAAACTGATTGGAAGATTCATTTTTTTGGTATTCAAAGCATGAAGATTATTTGACTATCTGCCTGGTAAATCTCTGTTCGAAATGGACTGCTGATCAACTCTGGACCATGGAGGAACGACGCATGGGGTGGGCCAGGGCTCCTTACTCGGTCAAATATTGTTGTTCTTGTAGGTAATATAAGGAAGTCGACGCAAGCTGAATTTGATGTGGTGTTTTGGCGACAGCACTACTGTTTATACGTCTAATCACGACTACAATTACCTTCACAACAAAACTAATCACGAACATGATGAGTTGAATGTGTAGTGTGAGAAAACGGCATTTCGTCTAATTCTAAAAACAACCAAATACTGTGCATTAGCCCAACTCACAAATATAAATCTTTTTGAACAAAATGGTGAAAAACAATATTTGTTCACATTCTAAGTTTGTCTTAAAAAACAAAAAAAGTCTATTGAGTATTTAGAATTGTTTTTACTTTATATCTCATATATTATTACACATCCATTAAACATTAAGTTAACGGAATGGCCGCTTGTAAATACTCTTGTATTTAACGGAATGGCCGCTTTAACATAAATGTTTCTGCATTCAACAGGTGATGTACAAGCCGGAACTTTTTCTCAACACCATTCATGCTGCTTTCTGTCCCATCGAGTCATTAGTTACGCTTCGAAGAGTTTCCAAATTTCGTTATACACTTATCGATCGTCTGTCGTGTTGTGTGAAAATGACAGCGTCCAAAGCAAAATAAAGTCGGTTCACAAAAAAATAGTTAACCAAAAATGAGATAATATGTTTAAAAAAATATTCAGTTCCAACCACAACATTAACCCATTCCCGTGGCCGTCTCGTTTGCGGATCCCGTTGTATCTAAATTAGTCAACTTTATTTCGGTAAATTTTCGGACATCTTGAATGACAAGCTTCGAACTTATTTTAAAAACGTTTCACCCAGGTCTTTTGCAAATCTGCCCAAAATTTGTACTTTTATTTTTACTGACAGTAACAGCCGTCAAATGGTACGGAAGCGTATTGATGCCACGCTAAAAAAAGTGTTTTCGTACTTACGAAAATGTTTTCGTAGTTACGAAACTTCAAATTTTTATATAGCGTGGCATCAATACGCTTCCGTAAAATGGTTAGGCGTGAATGGATACCAGACGAAGAGAAACTGCGATACGAATTTCAATAAACTTGCCCAATAGAAAAGATAACGAATGTAATTTAGACTGATCCCCAAAAGATTGTTTTGATTTTTTATCGATCAATTTGATCAGTACAGCTACAAGCAAAACAAACGGACTCTTCACATTTGGGTTTGAACATAGGAATTAAAATTTGTTTATTTAACTGAATTTTAATGCACAGAATGTGTAATAAACACAGAACGCGATGTCTATTTCTCCAAAATTGTGAAATCTACCTACATATTGGTATCGTTCCAAAATTACATCTATATGTTGCTCAGGAATTCCTATATATTGCGCTGGTACACAATCACGTATTGTAATGTACCGAAATATGGGGCAACGCGAACTGTACGAAAATAACACTCTTCTACAGAAACGTTCACTTCGATAATCAAACGATAAAAATATTATTTCGACACATACCAGTGAGGATATTATAACTGGACGCTCCATATAATCAACGCGTTAATGCTATTCCTGTACGAATGGCATATCACAAAACTGCCTTAGAATTTATCAAACATGTCTAAGAAAGACATGAATTTGAACCAGGCAATTAGATCAACTCTTACACACCAAGATTTAACTCTCCGAACTACGTTCGAAGAAACTCTCCTCTAGACATATGGGATCAGGTAAATCATAACAGTACCCTACGCGTTGTAATCGAAAGGATGTTAATGTATACTCTTTTTTTCATAAGCCTCAGCTGTATGCTGCAACAACCCTGGGGACTCATTAACGGTATAAATAATGGGCGCCTCTTGTGGTAAAGGTGATGTTGAAAAATTCCATGCCAACCTCGAATTTTTTTAAACCGCGTATACCATCAGGCGTGTATATATTTGGTAAACAACCGTTCCGTTTGCCACAGACGATAAAGGGTAATATATATTTGGTTCGTCTAAGCCATAAACAAACAGAAAGGACGTATTTTGACTTCCCGCGAAATTCATTTGCTACCTCTATGAGAACCAAGATCTACATAACCCTTTACCCAAAGCAGACGATATCAAAATTTATTATTTTAAATATCATTTTTTCAAATTTTTCAAAAAATGTCAGCAAAACCATATCATGTGACCCCTCTTTGGAATGAGCTCGACGAGCTCGTTCCAACGAGGGTTCACATGATATGGTTTGGTTGAATTTTTTTGAAAAATAATATTTTTTCAACTGCTGAATTTTCATATTACGTGGGCGGTTGCGGCCGATTCGTTGGGTAAAGGGTTAATAAAGATAAATTATAGTGTTCTTTGACTCTAACGATGGGGTATCATGATGTAATTCACTGTTGGAGAGGGCGCCCAGAGCCCTTCCCAACAGTGTCTCACATCACTGCACATGATCGACTCAATATAAAAAAAATAATGACTAAGCTTACTTTTCATAGGATGCTTATCTCAGCCTTCGTTATAAATATGCAGACACATGGGAACGCGTTGGCTGAGCAGCTACGGCATTGGACACTTCAAACCGAAAGGTCTACGGTTCGATCCCCACCAGGAGCAACTGCGTTGTGGTCTTGGGAAAGACACTTAATCCCGATTGCAAACGTGGGGCACGGTGACGATGTGTACCATGGCGTACTGCACGTCGATAGTACACTTGCCTTCAGCCAATGGAAACCCTTCTTTTTGAGTTGGTACGTTAAGGAGTCTGACATAACTCGCCGCTGATCGGTGGTTCTCTCTGGGTACACCGACCTGTAAAACTATTCGACACGAGATTACGTAGCTTTCGAGAGTGCCGTTAAACATCAATAAATAAATAAATAAATTGCTTTTCTTTTGCTCCAAAAAGTATAAAACGTGTTACATGGAATAAAAGGGGCATCTGTAAAATATAAGGGAAGCATTTTCCAGGTTGTGTCATCACATGTCATTTACAAACAGTGAAGCTGTGTAGCAGATATTATGCCGACCATTTTTTTCTATACAGAGAACTGAAAATATTAATTTTCCTACTCCCAACACAGAGAGAAGGACTCTTCAATTTTGACCATTGAATTGTCATATAAGATACCATCGGTATTTGATGGGTTGACAAAAAAATTAAAAAACGTATATATATATATATATATAAGCTGGTACTGCATTTGCCTGCTTTCAATGATGCCATGACTAAAATAAATAGTAAAGCAAAATTGTCAAGGGTTGATAAACCATTGTTCAGCCCTTTACCTCACGAATAGGCTATATCTGCCCGCGTAATGTACATACTAAGTACTTGGGAAAAACATCAAAAATTTTCAACAAACCTATATCCTATGACCTTTCATTGTAATGAGCTCGTCGAGTTCGTTCCATTGAAGGGTCACATGATATGGGAGTATTGAAACGATTTGAAAAAATATGAAAAATAACGATTAAAATAAATGGTAATATTGTGTGCATTGAGTAAAGGCTCAAAAAGTTAATTCATTGCGGGTGAGAAGAATCAATGCAGTTTCTGCCAATTTTAGCATAAAGTATCATTACTTTATTTTTGGACACCATTTCTTGCATTATCCATTGGAAATAAGTTTAAAACATGTGATTGATACATTATATTATAGGTTGCCAAATGCCCATAGATAAATGTCTTGTTTGTTTTGTGAAAATATCATTCGTTTTATATCAGTACAGAGAGTGATTATATTGGAACAAGAACGTCTTCATAGAAAGTAAACACGAACGTGCATACTGGGGTTCTTCAATGAAACACAAATTCATGCGAAATTTTGAAATCGAGGTTTCTCGACATGATTTATACATTTTGTTAAGAATCGCTTGGAGTTTGATATCCTATAAATCACATAATGCTGCTGTTAAAACTATCGCCATTTCAATTTGGAAGTTTCCAAAACAAAGAGACTCATTCATAAAATCAAGCTCACAGCTAATAGATTTCCTGTGCTTGATTACTGTGGTAAGCAGTTTCTTTATTCTTGGCATTACAGGGTCGAGAATTACTGCCTGGAATGTGAATCCCCCAAGCAGAGCGGCAGCATAAATGTGAAGGGCTTGCTAAACTTTATTGCATATTTATGATGTGCTTGCGATACGGCAAATATCACGAAAGTAACGCTTAGAATCGGTAAACAAAATTAAATGCGCGGCATTTGTGTTAAAAACAGACACTTTATTCCTATACAGAAAGACATGTCAATATTTAGAACAGACGCTTGCATATTCAATGCATGTTCTCTGTCTGGTCTCAGGCCGATGTGAGTCCATGTCTTATCAAATTATATCAAATTAATTTCTGCACTTGTTATGCATATTATAATCAAGTATTTATGGTTGCGTACATCCACAGCGAGGTGAGAAGAGTTTGTCTGCGATTCAACGTAAACTTAGAGACGATAAACAAAGCGTAAGTACCAAAACGGTTCTAGCGAAAGCAGGGTTTGATCATTTTTCTAGTTTTTATTTTATTTTCAGACAAAATGTTTTACAAAGAATAATATATAACATTATATTAAAGTATAACAGTATATGTTTGTCAATATTTAATTTAAGATAATCAAATATCGTTATGTGATGTACGTCTGAATTTTTTGTATTATACTTGAAACTTGAGACTTGAGAGAGAGAGAGAGAGAGAGAGAGAGAGAGAGAGAGAGACAGACAGACAGAGAGAGGAGTGGGGAGATATATGTGATGTTCTCTTCCTTTAGGTTACATTTCACCAGTCACATGCAACAAAAAAAAATAAGTCAATGATGGCACGCGACGCAGACTCGCACAGTTTTGACAACTTTTGAGGCTCAAGTGCTCATATTAAATGATGTGCTGCAGAGGTATGCGAAAATGCTTTATGGTAAAGATAATCGGAAGTGTTGTCAGGTTGCGCAGTCAATTCCTTGCTTCTGAACCATCGTTTCTGAAGGCGGTTTTATCTACATATCCGGTAGTATTCATTCAATGTAAAAGTAGTTTTCAACTTCGTTGGTAAGGTGTGTGAGATTGGGCTGATGCTCAGTGAATTTTGTTTTGTAAATGTAGAATTTAGTAAATATTATAAGAGACTGTAGTAGTTCGTCCACATGACCAGTTGCTGGAGTCACACATAATATGGAGTCATTAGTTGTTTGAAGGCTTTCGTCGGTCTATTTAAAACTCCACATTCTCAATTGTTTCCAACATTGTAATATTAGGGGCATTCCCAGAATAAACGAATGATTGTTTCCGATTTAATTTTACAAAAGATGCATAAGTTATCTGGTGTTATACCGCATTTGTAAAAAAGAGACCATGTCCCATGAATTCGGATGTTTGTATGGTACTGAAACCATTGATATTTTGAATCGATATAATATATGAAAGGGCATATTAATGCCGATTGCCACCAGTTATTTGCAAAATCTACTTCACATTCCCTCTTCCATTTTCTTTTAAATTTAGCATCTTCTCTCCGTTTCTGAAGCGTTTTGTATATATTCTTACAGCTCTCGCTTGTGTAAGAAGGAAGTCCAGCTGGGAGTGTCTGAAAGGAGAGGTAAGAGCACGAAATTTGCTTGTGTTACCAGCGTGCGTAATGTCGGTGGACACCGCCTTCTCAATCCGGAATACATAATAAAATCCGTTTCTATTTTAAAACTGTCTTTGAATTTTTCGAATGTTAAAAAATTTCCTTCCACATCCAAGAGGTCGTTAATAAATGATAAAATTAAGTCCCCCATCTTCCCATTTGTGAAGTATTCGAGTTTATTAAGTATCTTTGTATTTTCGTTATTCCAAATACTCGTGGATAGATAATTTCCGCTACATAATTCCCTTAGCTCATTGCAAAATAGATACCAAAACTCGATTTATGACCTGGCAAGTGGCTGCTTAGCTCCAAATCACGAACGTTATTGTCCGACACAGGCTGGGCCTAATCTGTATATTTTGGTGTGGACGCAATGTTTTTGACGTTTCTGGGGTAACTTTTTGTGCTGAATTCGAATCCGTTTGATGCCATTCTGTAAATTTGGGGAATTTGAGTGATTTGCATTTTTTCAAAATGGCCGACAAAATGGCGGCAACATTTTCGAAAATTAAGAATGAGCAATTTTGTGAAATTTTATCGCCCTTTCTGAAGGATGTCATTGTGGTAAGTTCATATTTACCTGCCCACCTCATGTTAAACAAAAACTATCGGGTTATTCAGCCCTTATTATGCATAAAGAATAAAGAGCGTTGTGTAACCACGAAGTGTGCCGATCACAACTATCGTGTTCATTGGCTCATCTTAGAACGCCCTTGTTATGTCAGTGATTGGTGCTCTTTCAATCCACTCTTCCAAACGGTTTTTACCATCCACAAAGTAAGAAATTAATTACAATGGCTGCCAACAAACGTTCACTCAAAGTTGAAGAGACTTCACTTGTTGACACTTCTCTCATGTATTCAAGAATCATTGCCCTCCAGTCCTCTGGCCAAACTGTGCCAGTGAAGAATATACTGAAATACGAGCTTGTACCTTTCCCTTTATCTATGTTTCTCGAGTCGGGTGACTTGCGTATTGCCAAATCCAAGTCTGTTCTAAAGAATAAGCTTGCATGTGAAGTAACCTCACGAAAGTCACCTGTACCGCAGTGCACTGTGATCGACGGCTGTGCAATCATGTGGGTACTGCACTGGCCCACATACGGTACTGTCGTAGACTTTGTGTCAACATTCTCTAATTTTATCACGAAACACCACATGAAGTCGAATGCATATCTTGTCTTTGACAGGTAATTTGCATCACGTCCTCTGCCCGCACAGAACGTGGCAAATGCATGCCCAGAAAGCACAAACTGGCACCTAACATCCCACTGCCACCAAAGCAAGTAGTTTTGTCGAATTCCACAAACAAAAAGCAACTCATATGTCTCATATGTTCGCACATCGCCAAATGCGTCGCGAATGGCAGTCACCCGAATACACTAGTCATAATAGGTGAATCTTATACACCAACACCCATTAGGTCAGGCGACGTGCAAGAATTTGGTGAGTTATACGCCGAGCACGAATAGGCTCATGCCATCATTTGCCAACAAGTCAATTACATTCAGAGATCATACAAAAACATTTGCAGCATTAATGTCATATCAAATGACACAGGGGTGTTTGTCCTCCTAACTTTCTTCTATTGGAAGAACAAAATGGGCTGCTTATTGACAATGGAAGCTACGAGTGGGGAAAGAAAGCTCACTGACATAGGAGAAACATCCAACAAAAATGCCACACTTGTTCCAAAACTCATCGCAGCACATGCACTGTCGGGCTGTGACACTGTCGCACAATTGCACGGTTTGGGCAAAGTAGGTATGTTGAAGAGACTGGAGGGTTAGGTATTGGACGGGCTTGGTGATCATCGTGCAGACATGGGCGCTGTGTTTGTCCAAAGTACTCTTCTGATCAGTGCTTGTTATGGTTATCCGATTAGAGTAATAACCAAAGCCAGGGTCAATGTCTGGACATCCAAAATAGAAAGGCGCAATTATCTACCCCCAAGCTAGCAAGCTTTCCACCCACAACAGAGTCGTTCCACGAGAATGTTAAAATGGCCCACCTTCAAGGCCTGCACTGGTACTCTTCTGACTTGGGCATGCCACCACAACTCGATCCATCTGATTTTGGATGGGCCACTGATGACATATCTAAGACTTTGACGCCAATAGGTATTCCCGGGTCTGTACTCGCTGCTCCAGAACAGGTATTGAAATTTGTGAAGTGCAGTTGTATTTTGTCCCAGGCATGTTCATCCAAGAGGTGCACTTGTGTCTCCGCAAAATCCCATGCACCATTGTATGTCATTGCAAAGGTGATTCAAACGCGTGTCTTAGTGAGCTGACTTCGGGGAATGTCAAGTCACACGATAGCTCATGTGATGACGCTGCTAACGAATACTTGAAATGAACTCGGAACAGGTTGGGTGGATTTTCGTGAAAGTAGTGGACTTGTTAGGCGCCGTGTCTGAACTCAGTGGACTCGAATAAGTTGACGTTTTGCACACAATCTATACCAGGAACGTGTTGCTACATTGTCTGACTTGATCTCCTGATTAAGTTTCTAAAATATTTCACAACTGGCTATGAAAATGATTTCCTAGACAAATTGGTTAATTGTCAAGCCATTTTGAGGGCATCTTTATACCTACAGAGGTCAAATATCTTGAATTTCTTGGATCTAGTGTAATCTGTAGGTTGATTGCATTTTAGCACAACGATATGCCCTATAAATAACAGTACAATAGCATAGAAATGGTTCATTTTTAAAGTTCCGAAAATTCCGCCGCCATTTTGTCGGCCATTTTGAAAAAAAAAATGCAAATAACTCAAATTCCCCAAAGTTTACAGTCTGGCATCAAATGGATTTGAATTCAGCACAAAAAGTTACCCTAGAAACACCAAAAATATTGCGTCCACGCCATAATTTCCAGGTTCGACCCAAAATCCACTAATCTGTGCCGGACTATTATAAAATCTTTCTTAGGTGGCATCAAGTATAGATATGTTCCGCGTTTCACGTTGTTCTCTGTATTCAAGTGTAAATTATGCACACAAATGCCGTATCAAAATCTTTCTTGGGTGGCAACAAGTCAAGATATATTCCGCATTATTGCGCGCAAAATTTGTTCTCAACTTTAGAATTACGAACCTTCTATCATCTATCTCAACTTCGCCCTGGTAACAGAGGCAGATGCAGGTTCGCATACACTATTCACACATCCAGCCACTCCTTGGCCCGAATCATTCAAACGCGGTGTTCTTCATATTTAAGAGTATTGTGTGCAAAATAACCTTATCATTTCTTCCTTGGGTGGCAACCAGTAAAGATACATTCCGATGTTAGTGTGGTTTTGAAACCATTGATATTAAGTCTCACATAACAATTTGGTTAAGTGTGACGCTCAATATTTACGTTCCCATGACGCGGTATACACTGACATCAATCATTTCTCTTAAGGAAATATCTGGATTACGGCTCTATTATATATACACTTGACCCCCCCCCCCCCCCCCCTCGGTATATTTCGTTTTAAAATGTCGGGCTGATGAGACTTTATCGTCGACAGTACTTACCGAATTGTTTGTATATAGTGTAAAAATGACCACAACTGTGTTTACTATGTAAATGTGGATTTATCTTATTCTTCTTCCTTCTTTCTTTCTTAATTTTGTTATTTACGCCCCCTTCTATATGGGAAGGCAGGAAGACAGCCAATCTGGCTATGCCTTTCCATGCCAGTATACGTATTGTATTCGATCTTGCATGTTTGTGTTTATATTGTCTTTTGAATGTAAATATTGTATAAATGGATATGTACATTTGTAAACACTGCATTATTTTTTTTTTTTTTTTTTTTCTGTATACTGGTGAATAAACATATATATCATATCATGAATTATACAGACATATAAAGAGCAAGTATCTTTTTGGTCAAGGATTTTATTTCCACCCTCCTGTTCTTATTTTGAGATGGTTTTATTTGCATAATCGCGTTTTTCTAAATTAAAAAAAAAACATATTTCGTTGCTTTCTCCTCTTCAGCTGCCCAGCGAGTTATTGGCCTAACTAACATCCCCTCTATTTTTTCTAATTTCAAAGATTTTATTGAGTTGCCTTATCTGGATCCTCAGAATGTGTTGTGAACTCACTCGTGTCCTCCAGAGCCTTAATTTTAAATTCCAGTTCTTTTTTCTACATTATGTTTCTTTCCTTCGGTCGTTTCGTAAATGAAATTGTTTTATTTCTAATTTCCATTAAAATCATTGTCCGTGGTTATTCTGGATTTGTATTGATCTATATCATCCGAAATAGTTTCTTTATTGTGTTCACATAGTTTTTTCACTTAGTAGCAATTATTGAATTTCCAAAAAACATGACCATGATTAAATCTGTTGAATTTTAATTCCAGGTCAATTATTGAATGATCAGTTCTATACCTTGGCTGGATACTGCAGTTATCTAAAATGAGCGCGGGGTGGGGGGGGGGGGGGGAGATGATAGCATTGGAGAGTTAGAAGGAGTCGCGACGAACTTGTTTCATCGCACTGTTTCTACGCCACGTGAATCTTTGTTTTTTCGGGATGGTTCGCGTGCCAAATATCTATCAAATCTTGTTGACTAATGATGTCTCTTAACGTTTATCTTACCGACGGGTTATTTATGTGGAGGTAACTTAAAGTGCATTGCACAGGATTCAAACTAAATTAAAATCCCCACATAATATATATTCAGAGGAAGAAGTTATTTATGTTCTTATTTATTGGGTTTTAAAGATACTGTCTGGCAGTTTTATGGGTGGAGGAAGCCGGAGTACACGGAGAAAACTGCGGAGCAGCGGCGAGCAATTGCTAGACTCCTAACGTTCTAAAACCACACAAGCAGGGTTAGCATTGGTTGTAGACAAGTCCACCATCGATGTGTAGTACGCCCTAGAACACAACCCCCCCCCCCCACCCCCACCCCGCCTCCACACGTGGGCAATTGCGATTAAATGCCTTGCCCAAGGACAACGCAGTTACACCAGGTTGGGATCGAACTCTGGATCCGTCGGTTTGAAGTCCAATGCCGTTACCACTAAGGCACCGCGCCCCCGACAAGACGAAATAATCGATTCAGTTAGATGCATTAGATTGGTATAAAAGCTGGAACAGTCTTGGATTGGGACCATACATATTATTTAATACAAAAACGCGTTCTTCAGTTCTAATGACTGTTATTAGACAACTACCCTCGGAATCTGACTTGCATTTATGGACGTCGAAATCAAAATTGTTGTTGAACAATATTGCAACACTTCACTTCATGAAGAACTTGAACCGAATTCAGTTCTCATTCGAGTTTCTAAGTCTGGGGTGATATGTACATCTTGACGGCAGTACATTGAAAATTTATTTTCTTTCATACAGTTGAATACATCTCTGCGTTTTTGGCCATCTCCAACTCTCTGGCAGTTCATAAATATGTTTATCGCCATGGTGATTTAGCCAAGCCGAACTTGGAAACACATGACTATTTTTAAGAAACTAGGATCGAAAGAAGAGGAGAGTAGAGAAAGGCGTCACGTGAAGGAAGGTTAAAAGTCTGAAAGAGAAAGGAAGAGAAATCCAGAAATGTACAAAATTAACTCTGTTCCATTATCTTCTTATCTTGAGGTAACAAACAGCTTAAACAGGTGGCAGTCTTTTCTGAGTTGCAGGAGTAGCTCGGTTACTTGAAAAGCGTGAATAAACATGTACATGCATAAAATATTTGCATGATTGTATGTATGTGCGTGAAGGTGCGGGTAAGTGTGTGTGAGTCAGGGACAGGACAACCAGGAGGGGGAGGGGGTCTAAGGTGTGAGTTGTCGCCCTGCACTTGAGAGAATCGTCCATTTATCCGAACGTGGGAGTGTTTTTATTAAAAATAAACAAAACAGCCGTGTATTACCGTTGCTACTAATGCAGCGACAGTAGTACACAGTGGCTTTAAACATTTCACTTACATTTTAGTTCGTGCGAATGATTCGAAAAACCCAGACTTCGCCCATCCATTTTCAAAATCACTCTACCATCCATGGTGAACGGGCTAGTATGTTGCATGGGCTATGTATGTTTGGGTGCATGTAGTTGCGTTTGTGTAAGTGATTTCCTATAAAGAAGCTACATATTATGAACTCATAATACACGTGAGATCAGTTGTGTGAAGGATCCATAATATATATATCAGTACAGGTGTGCCAAAGTTGAGTAGTTATGTCTGCAATGATAGATAGACTGCTTCTGTGTTTTTTTGGAGTGCAAACACCATGTGTTGTGCTGGAATACTGATGATGTGTGTCGCACCGCGTCGCCGTGTGAGGACATTTACAATGTCATCCAATTGTTCTAACAAGAAACAAAAGGATAAGTAGGTCTTTTGACATGCTCCCCATAAGTTTTTGAATATGGTTTCATATTCAGTTGAACCTCAGCGGCTGTCACTTTTTCTCAACACAAGATATGTCATGCGGCCACTCACTTGCTTTCAATCCCAATAGAATTTAGGCATTTTATTTATTTTTTTAAACGAAAACAATAAGTGTAAACACTTGGGAAATCATGCGAAAATAACACGGCTCCCACATTCACTGATTAAGTTCTGTCAGCCCATATTTTTAGTACACAGTCTAAGCGACAAAATACAATATCTTTATCTCAAGATAAATTTTCACTCCACTTGAATTTACTGGAGTCTATCCATAGGCAATCTCAAGTAAATTAAAAAAGCATTATGTTCGAAAGGGAACTCTAATTGTTTAACAAATAATAATTTGTTGATATCACGTTTATTAGCGTTTAGTTTACCGAATATTTATTTCCAAAAACATTAAAGAACACATCGTATTAATACTGTGTGCATAGCAAAAAAAGGAAATGGTTTCAGCAGGAAGCTCCAAAGCTTATGCATGACTGACTCCATATTGGAGTTTGTCCATAGACACTCTCAAGTAAATTCCAAAAGAACGATTATATTTGAAAGGGAACTCTAATTGTAGAACACCGTTTTATACCATGATTACCTTTTCTACTGTCTATGAAAAGCCTATGACATAAATTTTAGCTTTACACACCAACCGTGGTGAACATGCCAGCAACGGGATTTCAGTAGTTAAAATTTACACCTACAGTGGAACTATATTCAAGTTGACCTATTTCATTCGGTGATAAAATTGACAGCGGAAGTACCGCCCACCGATGCTCATGTAAACAAAAACAATGTCGCGCGTATTTACGGCTGCTTCTCGGTAAAATGGAGAAAAAATAATAGCGACTCTTAATAATCTGACGATCATGGTCTAAATAAAATATACCCAAAGTAGCTTGGTGTACCAAATGTTCACCACTCGTGGGGAAGTGGTGTTAACCGCGCGCCGAAGGCTTGCGGTTAACAACACCACTTCACCACTCGTGCTGTGGGTATATTCTATATTTCACCCACCGGTTGAAACCCAAATCAGCCTATTTACGTATTACTTTGTCATGTCCGGTCATGTAAGCGTATAAAGTTACAATAAAACATGATATAATAAAGCGGACGAGGGACCAATCTGCCGTACTCAAACGTTGCTTGTAGAAACAGTAATGTTCAGAGCAGTATTCATCTTAGAAGGGCAAAATCAGCAATGCGCGAGTCTTTTTTCACTGGAGACATGCAGATTTGTTACGCGTTACTGGACATCTGATCTGAGAGCTCTCATCAACAACGCGTAACACAACAGCATGTGATAGAAACTTCATATGAACCATGCTTCCATATGTTCTTCCAAGTAATTTACGTTTGTACTAAAAGTTGATCGTTCAGTTTCATATTAACCCCAGTCAGACTAATGTACTACTTCAGCAGTTCAGCAAGGTGAAAGCTTATCTGTTTCTTGTTGTAGCTTCTGAAATTATCTTGTCAACGTCTTCGAAAGTGCCAAATTTCAATCGTTGTCCAGAGTGAAGTTTTCTCCAAATAAAACTGTTTCTGTTATTTATTGGTGCTTAACAGCACATTAACAACCGGGGCTATATCATGGCGACAAACTAATATATTTGGTAGAGTTTTTAAAAACATGCAAATTGAACCATTTGCGCGACAATGAAAAACAATTGTAAAGAGTGTAGTGAATAGTGATACCACAACTTGAATGTGTACTCTGTGAATCAAGCCTATGGCAACAACATTTTGTATAGAAGATTAAAAACAAGTAAAACTTATGAACAAGGTTGATTCCTTGGGGAAACGAGAGAATCTGGCGAAAAGTGATTATGTAAAATAGTACTCCCAAAAACGGTACATTATAAAGTCACCGTCTGATATCATTAGAATGTGCTCGACTGCCAAAGGACATTCGTAGGGAACGCATTCTGGTCGCATATTACACTCTAATAAAAAGGAATGTGTAAGTCTTGCACGACCAATATGACACCGCGTCAGAATGACGTGAACTTTTCTTGCACGACCAATATGACACCGCGTCAGAATGACGTGAACTTTTCTATAAAGGCTACGGGAAGCGCAGTGGCTCAGTGGTAGATTGTTGGACTTCTATGCTAGAGGTCCCGAGTTCGATCCACGTCCTGGACGACCCAGGTTGTGTCCTTGGGCAAGGCACTTTATCCCGGTTGCCTACATGGGGGCAAGATGACGTCGTGTACTATGGCGTACTGCACGTCGGTGGTGCACATGTCTTCAACCGCTGTAACCCTGCTTGAGCGGTGCTTGAACAGAGTTAGAATGTTGAGGAGCTGACAGTTGCTCGTCGATGCTCGGTGGTACTCTTCTCCGGCTTCCTCCACCCGTAAAACTGCCATGGTCACGATTAGCCACTGTGCATAAGTATGTGACTTTAAACACCAATAAATAAATAAATAACAAAGGTTACGAGATGGCTACCTAGTAATAGTAGCTGGGAAGCGATGGAGCTTGTTATTCATCGCCCCATCCCATTCCACCTGCCACGCAGATTTGATGAACTTATTGAAATGCGGTTTAAAATCACCGAACGGAAATCTAAAATCAGTGAAAGACTTGTTTAAGGCATGTTTGGCTGCATTGTCTTCCTTGCTCTCACCGGAGATACCAACATGTCCCTGTAACCCACAAAACACGACGTCATTGGATCAGACACGTTCAACTTCTCGCAAAGTTTCAAAATGAGAGGGTTCTTCAATTTCAGGCTGAGTAAGCTAGCAAAGAGGAAAGAGAGTCGAAAAAAATAAATGTCTTTCCTTCTTGTACATTTTTGATGTGTTCACAAGCAAGTTATAGAGCTTCAACTTCAGCTGTGAAAACAGACTCTCATTTGATATTGTAACACTTGATCCCTGACTCTCGAACCTGCAGTTCGTATAGTCCTGACTAGAGTTCAGTTTTAGGAGCGCCTCCCACGATCCGACTTGGCCTCGAATACCACATCCATTTATCACACTTGAGAGAGGTTGTTTCCTACCCCGACCTAGATAACTCGACACCCCACTTGATCATTTCGGGACCCCAAACAATTGGCTTGGATGGGAGTGGGCGCGACCCCGTAGATTACTTTCAGTACCGATTCATTCTGAGAGGATAGGGTAGATATAACTGCCATCACCCCGATTGGAAACTTTCACAATTATGATCCAGTTGATAGCACTTTAGTGGGCGCAAGTGGATCTGAACATATGTCAACAATTATGGAGGATTCATATAATGTTTTATATTTTATAGCACATTCTGAATTTATTCATTCAAAAAAAACATCATAATGTAATAAGCACTGATATTTCTGAAAACATTAACTCATAATAACCGAAACTAATCACACTTGAAACATGACGCTCCTGGATCGAAATCACCCAGGTCATTTATTGCCGTGAACACAAAAACGCTCTAAAAAATTCTCTATGTTTTCAGTTCCCCGACAGTTGTTAGCAGTGAGTATTTGTTTTATGTAACCCTGCTTGAGCGGAGCTTGAACAGAGTTAGAATGTTGAGGAGCTGACAGTTGCTCGTCGATGCTCGGTGGTTCTCTCCGGGTACTCCGGTTTCCTCCACCCGTAAAACTGTCACGGTCACGATTAGCCTTTGTGAATAAAGATGTGACCTCTTAAACACCATTATATATATAAATAAATATATGTATAGTCATTCTCTGGTGGAAAACTTCACTGTTGTAATCAAGTTAACATAATAATAATAATAATAATAATAATAATAATAATACAAAGTGGCGTCCGCATGCTTTCTGTTGGAACCTAAGTAAAAGAGAAACTTGCAGCTACCTAGATCCGTGCGTCCAATCTGTCATGAGCCCCGAATCTAATAGTTCAGATAACTTTATAGGATTTAACACAGTTAATTCCCGAACTTCACACACAGCGTGCTTTTACCTACTCTCTCACTTTACCGCGGACTGAATATCATAGTGAAGCTGGTTATAATGTATTAACAGAACAAAATGGATATTCAACAATAGAATAGTTGACAAGAAAGCAGGCGACCATTACCAAGAAACAGAATATATATTTTATTTTTTTTTATCTCGTCGGAATTTAAGGCATTGCGCAATGACATTGTTACACTGTTCGTATTGAGGTGATCCGATCACTAGTAACAACGGCTGATGATTCTTTGTCACCATCTTTAGAATCATCTCTATATACATATATCCTTTTATATGCACTATATTTTGATTTAATTTCGGCATATTTTGTGTGAACTACAAAGAATTTGTCTCGGACTTTTTCGAAGAGGCAAGGTCCAAAATAACAGTCGGTTTGCTGATATGTGAAGGGGGAATATGTGGTTCACGGTTCTCTTTTATCGCAGCAGATTTTAGTGTGGCGGACTCCATATGTGGTTTAAATCTAATTCCCGGTGGAGGAATATCTTTCTGGTGTCTATTAAAAAAGTCGATATTTTTAGGGTTTAAGATACAACTATAAGCAGGGTTTGATAGATTGGACAACAATTTAGAAACGTGTTGGAGAATTCGGCGCAGATTATTCGATTCCAAACATCAGACAAGTCGATTATCGATCATCCTTTCCATGGTTTTATGCAGCCAACTTGTTTATGCAATTGGTCTGTAATTACTTGAATCTTTATTAGACTTTGAGAAGGGAATTATTATCGCCAGAAAGGCGTCTTAAGTATTTCTCTGAGTTCTTTGAATTACAGCGTGGTGTTAGATAGGGGGATCCACTATCCATTACCTGTTCATCATATATGCCGAACTCCTAAGTGCTGCATTACAATATAACCCCGATTACAATCAACTAGATTATTTTGAAATCGCAAGCTAATTTCCAGAAGTAAACAAGCGAAACAGGTCCACCGCCAAGGGGGCACATGCCAAGATTAAATTTTGTTTCTAGGGAAATGTAACAAAAACCTTGTTGACTATTCTTGAAATGTTGAAAAATTGTAACACATCGAAAACAACAGCTATCTCTTATTTTTGGAGCTGTACAACATACAAGCGTTTCAGAAAATTCCGACGCATTTGAATTTGGGACCCCATGGCAGCCTATTACGTCACATCCGACTTCGATCCCCAATAACATCATAGTGTTAAGAATTTTTCTACAATTTGGATGAAAACAGAGGGTTACCTCAGCTATTCATTTTGCGACTGTGATATTATTCCAGTGCTGCGTGCTATAGTTTGGGAGCTGGGGCTATCACCAGCTTAGAGGGGATAGCACGAGTCGGTATTTTCGTGATATCTCTGGAAGTTGAAGTCGGATTTTGAAAAACAATAACGTCATAACATTAACAACTTTCCAAGACATTGGATGAAAGTGTAAAATCTTTCCTTAACTCTTCGTCGTGTCGACCGTGATATTGTTATAGTGGTATGTGATGTTATTTGGGTGTGGAGGCTAGGGCTGTCATCAAACGGGTGGGGGTAACACCTGTCGGTATGGACATTCTATCTCCGGAAGTTGAAGAGTGATTTTCGAAATGTTTTCAACTTGTTGCTCGGGATGAAGCTTGCCGGATTCCACCTTCATGCAGTGAATTTACATTTGACGTTTTCCGACCCCGAGCGGCGTGGGGTGGTAGCGTTAAGTATTTTTAGACAATGTCGAAAAAAATGTCGGAAGTAACACTCTCGGCTATTCCTTCTGCCCCTTCTGCTTCTGCTAGCCGAAGAGAGGGGGTAACTTCAGTCAGAAATGCCGTCATATCTCCGGTATTTCTAGTCCGATTTTCAATATTTTTCAGCTTTTTATTTAGGACGATAAGTGATATAAATTATCTTGATTTTAACTTCATTTGGTGAAAGTTCGATTTCCTGTTTTCCGAATTCGATCGGCATTAACGTCATAACGTTACATAGAGTATAATCGCTTGTCTGGACTGGTTACGTAAATAATTCATGCGAGGTGTGGGACGTTGTACGAACACGAGTGCGCGAATGCGCACGAGTGTTTTACAATGTAGTCCCGCTCCTTGAATGAATTATTTCATGTAACCAGTCCAGTCAGGCGATTACTCTGTTTAATACCTTTCATTATTAACGATAATTATATTATTTAACCCTTTACTTAACGTAACGGCCAACGCTATTCTCAAAAATCGTCAATTTTCATGATGTTTTCATTTGTTGTCTCTAAAACATAGGTTAGGACCCCTCGTTGGATCGATCTTGTCGAGCTAGTTCCAATAAGTTCTCATAACCTATGTTTTTCAGACAAAAATGAAAATAATAGCCATTCAAGAATTTTTTTTTGCAAGTGTCGTCTGCTTTTCATATTAGGTAAAGGGTTAAAAAACAAAAAAACAATGAAGTCCCCATTACATCCATGCCTTCGTTTGCGCGCACGGATACATGACGCAATTGTTGATTACATAATTCACTTGTGAAGTTATCGTTTATAATCAAAACCGGAAATCCCAGTAAATCACACTTTGGAATGTAGTAAGTATTTTAATATCAATGTTGAAAACAAATGTCGAAAATAACGCCCTCAAACATTCATGTTGCCGCCTCTGATATTATTATAGTGGTATGTTATTTAGTTTGGGAAGTGGTGGGGTGAGGCTGTCACCAAGTGGGAAGGGTTTGGTGAAAACTTGAAATGATGTAAAAATTAAATCAAATCACAATTTAAATTTGTTTGTGGCGTTGGTGTGAAAATGGTGAGCCGAGAAATCTGCCACAACGTTTGACAATTTTCCAGGTCGGTAGTACATTTTTAGATATTGTATTTGTCAGAGAAGAGATTGACAAAAGTTGAAATACGGAGGCTTCTTACAGGTCGCGGTATTAAAAGATCAAGAAAAACGCGTTAATTGGGTATTGCTTTGGATAAAGGTGGTATATCAGAAAATAAGACCCACGGTCTCGAGAGTGAATAAGTGGGGACAAATGTCCACATTTAATGTGTACAGCTATATATACGCCAATAAAATCCCGTTAATTAATGCAGTGAATTTTCAATTTGGTGTTTTTCGATCTCGACCAACATTAACGTCATAGCATTATGTATTTTCCGACACTCTTGAACAAAGTCGGAAGTAACACCCTCAACTATTCCTCTTTTGAGCGTATGATATTATTATAGTGCTATGTTCTTTAGTTTTGAGGACTGTTACCCGAAGGGAGGGGGTAACTCCCTGTCAGACATGATGTTTTTTTGAGGTAGGATTTTCAGACTTTGTTCAACTTCTTATTCGAGAGGATGAGTGTTATAAGTTACCTTGAATTCAGCTTCATGCTGTGAAATTTCAATCTGACGTTTCCCGATCCCGATTGTCATTAACATCATAGCGTTACGTATTTTTTTTCAATGTATTACCCTTTATCCAACGCAGACGATTTCAAAATTTATTATTTTAAATATCATTTTTTAATTTTTTTCAAAAACTTTGAACAAAACCATATCAACAAAACCATACACATTTCGAAAAATAATATTTTTTCAGCTGCTGAATTTGCATATTATGCGGGCGGATGCGGGCGATTCGTTGGGTAAAGGGTTAAAAAATGTCGGAAGTAGCGCCCTTGATAATTCCTTTTGCTGCCTGTGGTATTATTATAGTGGTATGTTATTTAGTTTGGGGGATAGGGCTGTCACCGAGTGGGAGGGGGTATGGTGAATAATTGACAATGACTATGTTTTACACCGTAATACCCAAATTCGTTCTGCAACTGAACCCCTGGTGGAATGTCTCAAATGGCATCCATACAGTGTTTCACTCATTTAATCGAAACAAATACATAGTGCCACGAAACATCACCACAAGTAACTTTTCCTTTGAATCTATACACCTGGAACTTAATTAAGCACCGCCCAAAATGTTCCATGACAGCGAAGTTGCTGTAACTGATTATTATGTTTTAATGATTGCTATGTCTTGCAGTACATTTCATCTAGTGAAACATGATGTTTCTGGTTGATGGCGTACAACCAAACACATCCTCTCGTCCACGTGAAGCATGAGTAGTAATGAATGTGGTTTTGAACCCGGTCCTGCTGGTGGCCTGAGCCAGTGGCCTGGGACAGGGGTTGACATCATGTAATTAAAACGTTATGTAAGTAATTAACATGACATCACTTAATTAATGAATATTTTTTTAATCACTTTAATTAAAAACGGCTGCTTAATTAACTTTAATTAATGACTGTTGCATAATTAATGTAATTAATGAGTGTAATTAGGGTTGATTATAATAATTAGTATATTAATAAATGAATTAATAATGTTTACGTCAATGAGTACATATTTTGGGATAGATATTATTAGATAAAAAATGATATATTTAAAAATAATATTAAAGTTCACGGACGGTTGGACATATATATATATATATATATATATATATATATATATATATATATATATATGAATGATATCGACTGACTCTGACCTGGACACGTGCTAAGGTAAACACTGTATTGTATCTGCGTGTATGGGTGTAACTAAAAACCAATGAAATCTCGTTAAATCGATTTTTTTTTTCAAACACGAACTACAACATGCGAGTGACAGGTGTTGATCACTAACTCCCATTGTTCAAAAGTTAAGGGTGTAATAAAAACCTCATTAAATTAGCGATCAACACGTGACCTTCCTCCAGACTCTGAGATTCAAATTTTCAAATTCATCAATTTTTTAACAGTCTGATTTCTGCATTTTGACTGGTTCTCAAAAAAATCAATCAGTCAATTTTAAAACAATGACAGACACTCATAGCTAAATTTGTCATTTGTTTTGCAAACATGTTGTTGGCAGTTCGAGTTTTATTCGCATCGTATCTACTATGTTGTAAGTATTCGAAATGGAAAACAAAACCTTTACCTGTGGAATTTGTGAGAAAGGATTTTCATCCAAAGACCACAAAAATCGCCACGAGGCTACTGTACATAGGGGAGAGGCTATACATGGCTGTACTTTATGCCCCTATACTTTCAAGAGAGGCGTTAACGGATCATCTGAAAAGCCACCAAGAAGGTGCTTTGAACTGTCAATTTTGTGATTCAATAGCAAATTCAACAAAGGAGAGGCAGTTTACATCGTACAGACGGTGATGTCAAGGAGTTCCAGGGCACGTTTTGTCTGAAATCCTACAGTAAGAAAGATACATTAGAAAAACATATGGAGAAATGGCCAATTTCGACATTTAACTGCATGACTTGAGAGGACAGCTGTTTCAACTTAACCGTCATCATGCCACAAGCAGCAGAGATGCAAAACTTGATGTCGATTGACCGGTGGAGCCACTCCACATCCAATAGGGGGGGGGGGGGTGTCAAATGAGGTTTTGTGGAGGGGTGAAGGAGACAAGTGTGCAATCATATGTGTTTAAAAATGGAATAACCTTAATTGCTATGATGCTATGATAGCCCCCCCCCCCCCCCCCCCTAATAAATAGCATATATTCATTTAATATATATATATTAATAATTTTTGTTAAATAATTCATTTTTTATTCCACAAGACACTTCTTGAAAAAACAAAATGGTGGGTCAGTTTGACAGAAATACATGTATTGATTTATTCATGACTGTCTATCAGTTATCAAAACAGCCCTTAGGTGTTTAACAGTTAATTGGGGACCAGTGCATTTAAAAATGGCAAATTCAAGTAATATCTGGCCATCATTTTTCTCAAAGTTGATGACAATAATCACTTTTAAAAATTTTTAAAAAATGTTAAAATTTGGGTGATAACACTACGGCCTGTGTTTAATGTTAGAAAAATCACACCCACGCTATTGTGTTTTACCAGCCCGTATGTTTTATTATTGAATGTTTACTAAAGAATAACCCACCCATCTAAATAAAAGCGTGAAAGAGTTACCATTATCTAATTACCCATGTGGGGGAGGGGTGGGGGAGTAGTGTTGTGTACTATGGCATACTACCTCCAGCCAATGATAACCCTGTGTGGAACTTTGACAGTTGTTTTCCTTTGCATGGTGGTTTTTCAGGATTGCTCCAATGGTCGTTAAATAAATAAATGAAAAACTACAATTCTATAATCACAGGCCAAGCCCCCCCCCCCCCCCCTTCTTTTTACAAGTTCTTGTGAGGGGGAAATCAGCAGTACCTGCTCGTCGCACTTTAACGGATCAAAAACGTTCTTACTCAATCAAAAATGGTAAAAGGATACGCGATTCTGTATTAACTATCAAAAATTGCCTGACTTGGGAAAATATAACTCACCTAGATCTACAACAAAGCTACATACTCGAACCCCTGCATTGTGTCCTTGGTCAAGGTAATTAACTCCAATTATCCACATGGGGGCAAGATGACGCCGTGTACTCAGGTGTACTGCACATTGAAGATCCGCATATCATCGAACAATCTAACCCTACTTGTGTGACAGTGCTGATTTATGACATTGGTGAGCTGGCAGTTACTCATCGTGGTTTGGTGGCTCTCTTCAGGTATTCTGGTTTCCTCTACCCATAAAATTGTCATGGTTATGATTAGCCATCGTGCAAAAGTATATGACCTTAAACACCAATAAATAAATAAATAAATAAATAATGATAATTAAGATTTTAAATCTATTAACACCTGAATAACTTATGATTCGGCGCAACTTATTTGATTCTAATGAGTGGATGGACAGTGACTTCTAAACTTTGAGCTGGAGAATTTGTGCATAACTCTGTGTTCATTTAGAAATGTGCGGATGTATGTCGATGATACGCATATCTTCAAACAATCTAACCCTACCTGTGTGGCAGTGCGGATTTATGACATTGGTGAGCTTTTCTGCAGACATTCTGTTAAATTCTGACATAGATTTATTCATGTAAATGCAGCTGGTTTACAAACCTGTAAATTTTTTTTTTATTCACTTGAGTAAAAATATTTGATACTTACTGATGTAACATGCTGATTAGCATGTTTAATGGATCCAATATATAATTACCAAATCAGCAATTGACAGGTTGGGGTGTGACCCATCCTATTTATATATATAAATGGCAGTGTATTGTGAGAGTATTGCCACTCTATTAACTCATTTCTGGAAAGGAAAGGATGAATTCACACTGTGTCTGTAAATTGTGTCAAAAATCTTCCTCTCATAAAACTAATTATTATCAGCACAGATGAAAATTACATGAAAATGTTAATTTTAAACACCCTATAGGGAGAGCGAACCCAAATACAGCCACGTTTACAACCAGATCTATCTGTAACCAACTACCCTATCCTCCTCCAGTGCATATGAAATCAGCCTTTAGTTGGAACAATGCATTAACAAGTGGTAATAGTTTTGGGCTTGCAAATAAGCTAGAGCCAGTAAAACCGTCAGTGATGGGGGGATCACTGAGGGAAAAACCTATAAATGACTCAACCAGTCTGCACTCAAGGAGAATTCAGTGTATTGAACCATGGGGGGAATGAACAGTTACAGGAAGTACGCACACCTCCGAATGCTGTAGCTGTCCCACCATAGACCAGGGCATTAGGCCAATTACTGAATCTTCAATATCGAGTTCTGAAGAGAAAGGGATATTCTACAAGGAAATCTTTCAGCGCTATTCAAACTTACGCAATGGAAACACCAAACCACACTCCTTAACGACTAGCGTTTCAGTGGACTCTTTGGCATATGTATCCGAATCTATGAAGAAGAAGGCACTTTTGTTACTCCAGATAATAAAGAATATACCCAATTTACCCTGGGATGAGAAAGATCGACTCGTGTATAACGGCATTACAATTTCGGGCTCCAATATGTGTGATCTAATAAATGATATGCTGTGAAAAAAAAACAATTTTCAACTGACAGGCTGGAAAATTTTGGCAAACATCCTTAAAGATCAAAATATTCCAAGGGGCTTAATCAGAAATAAAGAATGTATGGACTTTTTCTTCCAGAAAACAATATCTCTGCAAAGCTGCGATGGACCAGTCTTTAAAGAAAATCCACTGGAAAAGACTGCAAAAGTGGAATGGACTTCGTGGAAGCTCTAAACAATAAGCATGAAACTGAACCAAAAAGTGAAAACTCTCACCAATGGGGTGTCATTCCGAATAGCTGCAGATATTGGTGTTCATTTTACTGCAAATTTCATATTCATATGTCATTTAATACTAATCAATTTGATTAGTTTCAACCTCTGGTTAATATCGATATTTAAATAAATGCAATATATCTCAGATTTTTTCATTGTTTTATTTGTGGGGTCTCCTAAACTACAGAGTGCCTTTCACGACAAGTTTGACATTCGTCAACTTCAGGAAATATACATAATTTATGGAATTTAAGCAATTATTCAAACGCTGTTAACTGTTGAAAATTTGGCTGTTATTAAGCGGGTACATTAATAATATTCGGGAATGTATACAGTACATACTTTATCAACAAAAGGCTCATACACAAGGCATTCTCGCCTTCTTGTCTTGTTTTTATATAGGTATTTGTGAGGGAAAGGTCTTGAGTTTTGTACAAAAATAATCGTTTTAGCACATACATTGTAGTATGATTCAATAAATAAGATTTCATTTCAATTTGCGCTGTAAGGGGGTGGTAAAAAGAGCCTAGAAAAAAAACAGTTTGAATGCAATTAGTTTGAAAGTGGTTGGTGAGGACCAACAGAGAGAGAGAGAGAGAGAAAGAGAGAGAGAGAGAGAATCAATTGAAACGTTTGTTTTGATCATGGTGGGCAAAGGGTAGGTCGGGAAGCGCGGTGGCTCAGTAGGTAGAGGTGCAGGCTGCAAGCCGAGAGGTCCGCGGTTCGAATCCCACCTGCGGCAACCGCATTGTGTCCTTGGGCAAGACACTTCATCTCCATTGCCCGCGTGGGGGCACGATGATGCCGTGTCCTAAGGCGTACTGCACGTCGATGGTACGCATGTCTTCAACCAATCTCACCCTGCCTGTGCTGCAGTGCGGAGTTACGATGTTGGGGAGCTGGCAGCTGCTCGTCGTTGCTCGGTAGTTCTCTCCGGGTACTCCGGCTTCCTCCACCCATAAAACTGTCATGGTCATGGTTAGCCATTGTGCATAAATATGTGACCTTAAACATCAATAAATAAATAATAAAGGGTAGGTCCGGCTGGCGTAGTTAGATCCATTAGACATGCTAATCGGCGTGTTGCATCAGTAAGTGTCAAATATTTTGACTCAATTGAAAAAGAAATATACAGGTTTGTAAACCAGCTGCGTTTACATGAATAAATCTATTTCAAAATTTAACAGAATGTCTGCAGAAAAGCTCACAAACGTCGTAAATCCGCACTGCCACACAGGTAGGGTTAGATTGTTTGAAGATATACGTATCATCGACGTACATCCGCACATTTCTAAATGAACACAGAGTTATGCACAAATTCTCTGGCTCGAAGTTCAGAAGTCACTGTCCATCCATTCGCTAGAATCAAATAAGATGCGCCAAATCGTAAGTTATTCAGGTTTTAATAGATTTAAAATATTAATTGTCATTATTTATTTATTTATTTATTGGTGTTTAAGGTCATATACTTATGCACGATGGCTAATTATAAAAATGACAATTTTGTGGGTAGAGGAAACCAGAATACCCGAAGACAACCACCGAACAACGACGAGTAACTGCCAGCTCACCAACATCGTAAATCCACACTGTCACACAGGTAGGGTTAGATTGTTTGAATATATGCGTACCTTCGACGTGCAGTACATCTTAGTACATGGCGTCATCGTGCCCCTATGTGGATAATTGGGGTTAATTACCTTGCCCAAGGACACAATGCTGGAGTTCGAATAGTGTACGTAGCTTTGGTGCAGCTCTAGGTGAGTTATATTTTCCCAAGCCAGGCAATTCTGAGTGGTTAATACAGAATCGCGTATCCTTTTACCATTTTTGATCGAGTAACAGCGGTTTTGAACTGTTAAAGTGCAAGGAGCAGGTACTGCTGATTTTCCCCCTCACAAAAACTTGTAAAAAGAAGGGGGGGGGGGGGGGGGCTTGGCCTGTTATTATAGAATTGTAGTTTTTCATTTATTTATTTAACGGCAGTTGGAGCAATCCAGAAAGAACCACCATGCAAAGGAAAAAAACTGTCAAAGTGCCACACAGGGTTATCATTGGCTGAAGGTAGTGCGTCATAGTACACAATGCTACCACCCCACCCCTTCTCCACATGGGTAATTAGATAATGGTAGCTCTTTTGTGCTTTTACTTAGATGGGTGGGTTATTTTTCAGTAAATGTTCAATAATAAAGCATACGGCCTGGTAAAACACGGTAGCGAACACGATAGCGCTGATGTGATTTTTCTAAGATTAAACACAGGCTTTAGTGTTATTACCCAAATTTTAATGTTTTTTATTTAATTTTTAAAAGCGATTATTGTCATCAACTTTGAGAAAAATGATGGCCAGACATTACTTCAATTTGTCATTTTTAAACGCACTGGTCCACAATTAACTGTTAAACACCTAAGGGCTGTTTTGCTAACCGACAGACAGTCATGAATAAATCGATACATGTATTTCTGTCAAACTGACCCGCCATTTTGTTTTTTCGAGAAGTGTCTTGTGGAATAAAAAATGAATTATTTAACGAAAATTATTAATATATATATATTAAATGAATATATGCTATTTATTAGGGGGACTACACCATAGCAATTAAGGTTATTGAATTTTTAAACGTATGACTGTACACCCTTCTCCTTCACCCCTCCTCTTAACCTCATTTGACCCCCCCCCCCCCGCCCCCTTATTGGATGAGTAGCAGCTCCATCAGTCAATCGACATCGAGTTTTGCATCTCTGCTACTTGTGGCGTGATGACGGTTAAGTTTAAACAGCTCGCAAGTCGCGCAGTTAACTGTCGAAATTAGCCATTTCTCCATATGTTTTTCTAATGCATCTTTCCTACTGTAGGATTTCAGACAAAAAAGTGCCCTGGAACTCCTTGACATCACCGTTTGTACGATGTACACTACCTCTCTTTTGTTGAATTTGCTATTGAAACACAAAATTGACAGTTCAAAGCACCTTCTTGGTGGCTTTTCGGATTATCCATTAAGTCATCTCTTGCAAGTATTGAGCATAAAGTACAGCCATGTATAGTCTCTCCCCCGTGTACAGTAGCCTCGTGGCGATTTTTGTCGTTTTTGGATGAAAATCCTTTCGCACAAATGCCACAGGTAAAGGTTTTGTTTTCCATTTGGAATACTTACAACTTAGTGGATACGATGCGAATAAAACTCGAATTACCAACAACGTGTTTGCAAAACAAATGACAAATTTAGCTAAAGTACAGCCATGTTTTGCCTCTCCCCCATGTACAGTTGCCTCGTGGCGATTTCTGTGGTCTTTGGATGAAAATCCTTTCTCACAAATTCCACAGGTTAAGGTTTTGTTTTCCATTTTGAATACTTACAACGTAGTAGATACGATGCAAATAAAACTCAAATTGCCAACTACGTGTTTACAAAACAAATGACAAATTTAGCTATGAGTGACTGTCGTTGTTTTAAAATTGACTGATTGATTTTTTGAGAACCTGTCAAAACGCAGAAATCGGGCCATTAAAAAATCGATGAATTTGAAAATTTGATTCACAGAGTCTGGAAGAAGGTCGCGTGTTGATCGCTAATTTAATGAGGTTTTTATTACACCCATAACATTTGAAAGATAGGAATTAGCGCTCAACACCTGTCACTCGCATGTCGTAGTTCGCGTTTGAAAAAAAAAATAATTTAATGAGATTTCATTGGTTTTTAATTACACCCATTCACGCAGACACAATACAGTGTTTATCTTAGTACAAATCCAGGTCAGAGGCAGTAGATAGCATTCATATATATATATGTCCAACGGTCGGCAAACTTTAATATTATTTTTAAGTATATTATTTTATATCTAATAATATCTATCCCAAATTATGACTTTGAAAAAACAAATATGTACTAATCGACGTAAACATTATTAATTCATTTATTAATATACTAATTATTATAATGAACCCTAATTACACTCATTAATTACATTAATTATGCAACAGTCATTAATTAAAATCAATTAAGCAACAGTTATTAATTAAAGTAAATAAAAAATATTCATTAATTAAGTGACGTCATGTTAATTACCCTGCGTAACATTTTAATTACATGACGTCATCCCCTGTCCCAGGCCACTGGGACAGGCCATCGGCAGAACCGGGTTCAAAATCACATTTATTAATTCTAGCATGCTTCCCAGAATGTCACAAAAAACAGTACCATCTACATGAAATATCTGAGAATAAAACAAGAAGATTTGTCACTTCTTTTATCCAAAAATTGACCTTGCAAGGAGGAGACTGTCAGAGGTACTAAGATGGCAAATCGGTGGCATGCATGCAACATGCATGCCATTCAAAGCTACTGGAAGCCAACTTGGATGTGGTCATTCTACCGTCAGTAGACTTTTCCGAAAACATCAACAAACGAACGATGTTAAGGACTGGCCAAGGCCTACACGACATCGAAAGACCTCTCCTTGGGAAGATCGGAGTCTGGCACGCGTCGTTAGCCGTGAACCCTTTGCTTCAAGTGGGACTTTGAAACGCCATTGGCTCCCCAACAGGAGTTTGTGCAACATAACTTTCCGAAGCCGTCTCAAAGCACTGGGTATGAGATCCAGAAGGGTCATCAAGCGTCCAGCTGTGTCCAATCAGCGTCAACGACGGCGTTTGGGGTGATGTATGGAACGACAACATTAGAATCTCAGGACGTGGAGGCGAGTCCATTGGTCAGACAAGAGTAGCTTCCTGCTTCATGTCACAGATTGCCGCATGAAAGTGTGGATGCATAGAAATAAATACTGCTTACGTGCCCAGGAACATCAGACCTTCTGTTCCCTATGGTGGAGGATCACTAATGTACTGCTGATGCCTCTATCAAGATGGTAAACTTGATATAGTGACTGTACATGGGAATCTCAGTGGTCATCAGGACATCCGGGACATTCTTAATCCGGTTGTCGTGCCTCATTTTGACAACGACCCGCTGGTTACCCGACCTGTATTCACGGAGCCAATGCAAGAACAACGCTCTTACAAAACTACCTTGACCTGCAAAGAGCCCTTATTTGAATGCCTTAGAACACATCTGGGACTTTCGTGGACGTCATTTGCAAGTAAGACGTCCGCCTGAACAGAATTTGGCCGATTTGGAAGCTGCATTGCATGAGGAGTGGCAGCAGTTGCCTCAGGACCGTATCCGAAGGTTCACTGGTTGCTTCAGGAGGAGGGTGCAGGCAGTCATCCTGGCACGTGGTGGATACACTCGCTACTGACGTCAGACCCTGCTATTTTGTTCAGAGGAACACAAGTTACATTTTTTTGTCAGTAATTTGCCGGCATTGTTTCATTATAGACCGTTCAACCACCGTACTTGTCGAGAGAACATTTTTCCATTACAAACATTAATAACAGATATGTGTAATTAGTGCTATTAAAAAAAAAAATGCATATTTTCATCATTGTTTTGTTTTTCATTAATTAACATGAAAGTAATAACAGTTTCTATTAACACCACTGCGAAATAAACAGGGGTTGATTAAGTTCCAGGTGTACATTTACTGCAGCCTCCACAATACCAAATAATCCTCGAATAACTACTCGAAACCAGTATAATCATTCATTGGTGCTTGATTACAAGCTTTCATCGGCAGTGTGTCAAAGTGTACTCACTCATCAAACATTCAGAATTTCCCAATTATATGACAAGAAGTGTCATTTAACTAAGAAATTCACGATGTTTCCTCATATTAAAGTAAACTTTCTGCATTACGAAATGTCATTTAACTAAGAAATTCACGATGTTTCCTCATATTAAAGTAAACCTTCTGCATTACGAAAACCACATGCTAATCTCAATTCTTTAAAATTATTTACGGTGCTCTTAAATTTTTTTAGTTATTTATGGATTTACTTATACAGGCAATACCTGTAATTTTTTATTCATTACAGTACCCCAAATTATTTCCAGAAAGTCAGAGTGTCCTTACTAAACAAACATTGAGAATTCCCCAATCAAATGGCACCAAGTTATGAAAAATGCATTATGTTTCCACATAAGAGCAGAATTTATGCAGTTCGAGAAACTACACCTAATTGTACCACAATTAATTCGTAATATACGTTACTCCTCGAAGACAATAATTTATTGTTGGCAAAAATAATGTCTGATTCAATCTTCGAAAATCCAGGCGCCAATACTATAAACCTTTGACGATTGTATTTTCCATAATCGTATTTTCTGCATGTGGATATAAGTGACTGTAGTAAGCCATTAACGATTTTAAAACGCTAATAGTTCATTTCGACCATTTATAGCCACATGCAGGAAGAACAATTCTGGAAAATACACTTGTAATAGATTTATAGTATTGGCCAGACTGAGTGAGAAAAGTCATTCGGAAATGATAAATTACACTACAGTCTACACTACAACCAACCAGTTCGATGATCCTCTTGGAGTCTTATTTGTATCACAATAGAATTCAAAAAGGTCGCCTTTCACTGCACGGACTTTTACAGCGTAATCAATTAACCCAAGTACTCTAGTAGTGAAACATACTTTGCACCAGTCACTATGTTTTTCTGTTCATGAAATATGAATTTAACAAATGATATACTACTCAAAGTTTGCTAAGCACCAAGTATATCAAACTACCTGTTTTACGACTTAGTTGAAATATTGTAATGAAAAGTGTATATATTTTGTATTTAATTATAACTTTAATGATTTAAGTACAGAAATTAAGATTTTGTTTGTATTTGATATTATTTTTTAGCTTTTGAAAATGGAAAATGGATATTATTGGTAAAAGAGGAAATTTTTCAATTTGCCAAAAAGTTGCGAACTGGTATGGGTTCTATATTGAGTATGAGACCCATTACTGTTGATTACAGCTTGACAACGGCTTCTCATTCTCCCAATCAGGTTCCTGGTGGTCCTTTGTGGGATGTTGTTCCATTCTTGGACCAGCATGGCACCAAGCTCCTGGACACTTCTTGACTGGACTGGGCGGACTGAAGTGGCAAGCTGCAGCTCATTCCAGACATGTTCGATTGGACTGAGGTCGGAGGATCTTGCTGGCCAGTCCACACACTCAATCCCCTCCCTCTGTCGGTACTCCCCGACAGCATGGTCAACATGCGGACGGGCATTTTCGTTCATCAGAATGAATCTATCACCCACTGCACATACATACCATATGACGTGGACATCCAGGATCTCATCAATATACCGCAGTGCAGTCAATATACCACGTTCAAAGACACAGAGCTCTGTACGTCCATCCCTGCTGACGCCACCCCAGACCATGAGTGACCCTTAACCATAGCGGTCATGCTCAGCAATATTGGCTGCATGAAATTACTCTCCTGGTCTTCTCTATACACTAGACCGCCTATCTGTGTTGTCTATGCAGTACCTCGACTCATCTGTAAAAAGGACAGGTCGCCAATCTTCACTGGCCCATTCAACGTGGTCTATGGCCCATTCATATCGTGCCTGGCGGTGGTTCTGGGACAGAGGGATGCGAATACATGGTATTCTCGATCGGAGGACACCTTCGTGCAACCTTGCTCGGATAATCTGCTTCGATGCATTCTGAAGGTCACTGCGAAGCTGGGTTGCTGTGGCAAAGCGTTCCTACGGGCCTGAATGTTCAAAAACCTGTCTTCAGCTGCAGATATTGCCCTTTCTCTGCCACCACCATGCCATCTTACTGGTGTGCCATACTGCTGAAATCTTGCCCAGGCTTTGGTGATCACCGTATGGTGCACACCAAGGGCTTCACCAACCTGACGATGCGTAGCAACTTGCTCAACAATCACTACAGCCCGCCACATTTCTGCTTCAGACAAATGTCTTCTTACTTTGCATTTGCCATATTTAATCATTAAATCACAAGGGTTTGTGTTGAAATGAAGATTGAATACCCTACACATGTACATGTAGACAGTACACGAAAACATCATGAAAACTGTCACGAAAGTCTCCCTGTTAAGAGAGCTAATATAAATACTGAGGACCATCTCAATACATTCCTCAGTCATATCCGCCCAAAATATCGAAAATATATCACAAGCAAATTTCACAACGATGTGTCAAATATTTGGTGTTAAGCAAACGTTGAGTAGTATATCCTGTTTCACAGAGCTTATTTGGCTCTGTCAAATACGGTATAATTGGTTACACATCAAACTATATGATGGGAAATGTTTGCCGCTAAAACCATTTTGACATCAGAGGGATAATACGACATCAAGTGAGTAAGTAACAACAAGGTATGTTCTTAAGCAATCTCTATTCAAATATTAACCACACATTCCCCACATTATAAATTGCATCCCTCCGAAAAAAAATTCAGGCTGCACAAAGCTTTAGAATTGGAACAAGCTCGTCGATCGCTTTCCAATGGGTGGCTGATAAGCTATGTTTCCGTTTTTTTGGGAAGCGGGCAAAAATAAAAATTTTAGCTATTCAAAAAATATTTTACAGTATTGTCTGTTATACGTGTTATGTCTGAGGTAGAATTATTGATGAATGTATTCATCAAATGCTGTTTTTATGTCAAACTATCACTGGATGATAAATTTAACATTTCGTTATTAAATGTGCATACCGGTTCCAATGGTTTAAATGTATCTACAATGAACTGTTTTCTCTTTTGAAAGGATACGTGATTTATCATGAAAGAGGACTCGATTGCCGGAACCAAATTGGCAACAACTGTAATCACAGATGAACTACTGCAAGCTGCCATTGTGGCAAAGGAAGGTAGAGATGATGTCGTTATAATGAAAAGCCAGATATCCAGTTCTGACAAGAATAGTTATTGTAGTGTTGTGTTCACTGTGACACTCACGGTTAAAGTAGGTGGCATCGAATCTGTACACACCCTATTCGTCAAAACTGGTCTTGAAGATAAGGCGAGGAAAGAGCGAGGTCTGGAAAAATCACCGCTTTTCCAGATAGAAGAAAAGATGTATTCCGAGTTAATACCGACCATGATAAAATTTCAAACTGAGAAATGTGGATCTGCATTTGGGCCATGCGTTCCAGATTATTACTATAGTGTTGTCAACAGTGACACGGAACTTGTTATACTACACAACTACAAACCTGATGGCTATAGTATTTTAAATACAGAACTAGGTGTTGATTATGAGCACTGCATATTGGTGATGAAAGAGATCGCTGTCTTCCACGCCTTGTCATGGGCCACGAAGAATGCACATTTGGAATTCCCGAAAAAATACCCGTTTCTTTTAAATTACAGTTTTATTGAAAGCCCAGTGGACATGTATTTAGATAAAGCTGTTGGAGCTGTAATTGAACTGGTCAAGATGCGAAAGCCTGGAGAACATGTCGAGGAAGCCGCGAAGAAATTATCATCTATGGATATAAACCAAACTATGAAACGTCTTTGCCAACCACTTGAACCGTACGCTGTCATTTGTCACGGCGATTTACATTGTCAAAACATACTTTTCGAGAATGACAGCATTTCCGGTAAAAAACGTCCTGAAAGACTGAAAATAATAGATCTACAAACCGTTCATTATGCTTTACCTTCTACTGATCTGGCCATATTCTTCTACAGCAGTACAAGCCGGAGCACTAGAAAGAGGCATCTCAATGATCTTCTTCGCGTCTACCATACCGAGTTCATTAACTGTTTAAGAAAGTTACATACCGGGTTTCAAGAATTCACATTCAATAAACTGGAAGATTTTTTTGTTCAGAGCGCCTTGTTTGGTTTTTTATTATCGTGTGTCTTTGTGCCTGCTTTATTGTCTAACATGGACGCTCCTACTGAATCCATCAGGGAGATCGTCGAGAAGAAAGACTACACGAATAATCTTCCACTGCTCTGTGACGTTTTCCCGGCTATCCAAGAAAGACTTTTCGATGACTTGATTGACCTCGTTGAAATGGGTTGTTTATAGCTAACTTGTTCCAGACATATTTGTGAGCAGAAGACTGAAGTCGTTAAACAGACCTTAACCCAAGTATTAGTAGCATAGGCTTAATCAATTTAACATAATCGAGAGCAATCATTCTATGAAAGAGTTATTCTGTAGTGATAAGATAGCAAGTGCGGTGCCTTTCACGAACAAATCGTGAGGTGGCACACTCAGGCAAGAGGGGCGAGATTTCAGAAATGAATCATACAAAATTAAGAACAATAAACAAGAACATATGCAATTCAATATTCTCACATCGGCGTTACGAGTGCGATTGTAGTGTGTTGTGGGGAGGGGTAGGGTGGGCGGTGTGTACAGAGAATTTAACCAGATCGCGAATCAGACGCGATCCACAGGTGTATACTCTCTACTTTAAAAACATAAATGAATTTGATTAATCTTTGCACAATACGGCTCGACGAATCACGAGTCTTCGCTCGAATGGAATCTCGAATCAAATCAGGCAAAATATTCGAAACCGAATCGAATCGACAAGTGCTGTCTATCGCCCATGAGAAGTCTGTACCAATATGTGTACTGGAGCCAATACTATAAAACGTTTACAATTGTATTTTCTAGAATTGTATTTTCTACCTAACTATATAGCTGACTAAAATTAATCATTAGCATTTTAAAAGATATGGCAATTTGTCAACTGACAAATTTTCATAACTTTGAAAATGCTATGCTTCATTTTAACCCATTTAAGGTCAAAACTAGAAGATACAATTCAGAAAATACAATTGTAAAAGTTGTATTGTATTGGTCCCTGGTTAGACAAGTAGATGGATCTGTCACTTGTTTCTGAAACCTTGAACAATTTATTCATGACAACAAAATGTACTCATTGTAGAAATGTTAGTATGAACGAGTGCATGAACCCGATGTGCGAGGTACTTCCATTCATATTAAAATCGTATACGGTAGAGTTCTGAAGCATTGGCATTAGAATCACTCAAATCCATCACTTTCAGTGTATCACTGTCAAAACGAGTTTTGATATTTTCTGTTCTTAATATTCTCGTGGTGGCAACACACCCCGATTATCTTAGGCTCTGGACTAGGCACAAATGAGAATCAAGGTGGAAGCAGAAAAGCCACATATCGTCCTTTGACCGTTAGCATCACATATAGCGCCTTGTTCCACTCATGTGCGAGACATGTGCAAACTCCGATATCGCTTCAACCGACATTTTTAATTTGTGTTATCTGGTTAGAGTGGGAATCTCCTTCCTCACAAAATTACAGGATGAGTAGTCATCTTTTTAAAGTCGACAATAAAGAAATGTTCGAATTTGTTCGAATAATCCAGATGGTTTCGAAACAAATCAGCGAAAAAATCGAAAACGAATCGAACGCTCGCCAGGCCAAAATGCACGGGTACATAAACCAAAGATGCTTTGGCAGAGTTCAGTGGAACCAGCGGGACCGCAGCGTTCACTTATTGGGGTGTGGGAGTCTGATTGTGAGGTCGATTGATGAAACTCATTAAACGTCTGCACGCTGGACTTACCCTGAGGAGTTTTATGCTTTTTACAATTAGCTATTGATAATCAACCTGCAATTCTGACGGTGAAAAACGGTAAACAATTGGTCTTCTTGCAATTAGTATTCAACATTAGGGCAGATACTGCTAGGAAAGGAGAGTGATCGCTCTCACTCGCCATCACTCTCCTAAACGTTTTCACTAGGGAAGCAATTAATCACTCGCCTTCATGATGTGTGTGGTCTAAACAACAAGTTATATATTGCATTTCAGTTATCCGTTACCCGACCCAACTAGGAGACGCAAAAATATTATCTCGCATAATTGAGATCATTTATTGTTTGCTGAAAACATAGCTTGTGATACCTCATTGGAACAAGGGGCCATAAGCTAAGTTTTTAGAGCAAAAATAATTAAAAAAAAATGTTGTATGGTCATTCCTGTGTATATCGCTGCCCAGTTTAGGCTGCCATGTTGGGTAAGAGGTTAGAATCACTCTCCTGAATTTTTCACTCTCGCAAAATCAAAATGAGGAGAATGATTATTCACTTTCCTGCATTCCCTTCCAAGCAGTCACTGTTAAGGCCTTGCTGAACTTTGAAATTCCATTCGATTCGAACACACGCCCAGATGATTCGATTCGATTCTCAAAGGAGGGGAGGGTAGGGGTAGTGTAAACCTGATGACGAGATGACGAAAGTCCCGGATGACTAATATTCCAACTTCATCGACAAGACACGCCTTCGACGAAGGCTTGCAATGATGACCTAGTGGGAATATTAGTCTGACGGGATTAGAGTTAAAAACCTCAAAACTTCTTGGGAAATTTATAACGAACTAGACTTTATGATTCTGGAGAATCATGGCTTTTCCCGATGAGTTTCCATGATTTTTCATGATCCCAGAGTGTCTGATGAATTGTTTTTAACAGTCACATTGGAGTTCCTTTATTGATGTTATGAGAAAGGTGGATATAGTAGTCTCAAATGACTCAGTTTGATAAAAAAAATGTTTAGGTAAAAACCATCATTAATGGTGGAGAGGGTTAATATCAATATCGTCGTCCGACAAGTTAATGAAAGACAAAAGGAGTTATGTTTGTTTGAAAATGGTCCATTTTACCTAAAATGTATCCACGATATTGATGTATGGTATTTTGTAGAGGGTTAACGCATGCTAACAGGAATATTTTTCCATGCACCTTGTAATGTCACACCAAGAGATGCGAATCGCCATTTTTTCATAAAAATCTACAAGATGTTTTCAGAGAAATCCAGAAAGAACATGAATTTTAAGCCTTTGATGGGTATCATTGTTCATCCAGCCCAAAACGGGTTAAAGGTTGTTTTTTGAATATCCTTATTACTTACAAAAATAATTCTCAGTGAATTCTACTTCCACTTAGGTTGATCTCTCCTCTTAACTTTGGGTGCTGTGGGTACTCAAACACAGCCTACTTTATCAACATTTTGATGTTTGAGAACATGCATAGGGTTAATGCTTACTGGAATATTTTGTACATGCAACTTGTAATGTCACACTAAGATCTGAGAATGGCCAATTTTTCTTGAAAATCTACGAGCAGTTTTTAGAAAAATCCTCGGACAATATGAATTTTTAACCTTTTGAGGGGTATCGCTCTGTAGCCAGCCCTAAACGGGTGTTTATGCTTGGTTTTGTGAATACCTCCATTACTTACAAAAATGATCCTAGGTGAATTCCACTTCCAATGAAGGAGGTTATGTTTATCTCGCAGGTACTCATTGAGTGTTATGGGTGCCCAAGAACTGCTCATTTTCTCAAAATGTCTGAGCTTGGTATCCTCTGGAGGGTTAATAAATGCCTATCGGAATATTTTGTCCATGCACTTGTAATGTCACTCCATGGCCTGCGAATGGTCAACTTTTCTTGAAAACTTACTAGATTTTTTGGAGAACTCCTCAGAAAACGGGAATTTTAAGCTTTTAAGGGTAATATCTCCTTAACCCGTCGAAAATTGGTTAATACCTCGATTTTTGAATACTCGTACTATTACAACAATTTTGCCCTATCAGTTTTGCGTCTGGTAAAAGAAGTTACGTTTCTCTGTGGCATTCCCATTTGATGTTGTTGGTGTCCAAAAACAAACAATTTTTTCAAAGTATTGACATTTAGCAGCCCATGGATGATTAACAAATGCTTACCGGAATATTTTGTCCTTGCAACTGGTAATATGACACCAAGACCTATCAATGGCCATTTTCTCTTTTTCAAGAAAAATTGGCCATTCTCAGATCTTAGTGTGACATTACAAGTCGCATGTACAAAATATTCCAATAAGCATTTCTTAACACTATGCATGTTCTCAAACATCAAAATTTTGATAAAGTGGGCTGTGTTTGCGTACCCACAGTACCCAAAGTTAAGAGGAGAGATAAACATAATATTTTTCCATGCAACTTGTAATGTCACACCAAGAACTGCGAATGGCCATATTTTCTTAAAAATCTACAAGACTTTTTCAGAGCAATCCAGGTAGAACATGAATTTTAATCTTTCAATGAGTATCATTGTTTATCCAGCCCAAAACGGGGTTAAAGGTTGTTTTTTTAATATCCTTATTACTTACAAAAATAATTCTCACTGAATTCTACTTCCACTTATGTTATGGTGCTGTGGGTACGCAAACACAGCCCACTTTATCAAAATTTTGTTGTTTGAGTACCTGCATACGGTAACAAATGCTTACTGGAATATTTTGTACATGCACCTTGTACTGTCACACTAAGATCTGAGAATGGCCAATTTTTCTTGAAAATCTACGAGCAGTTTTTAGAAAAATCATCGGATGACATGAATTATTTAACCTTTTGAGGGGTATCTTTCTGTAACCGGCCCTAAACAGGTTAATGCTTGGTTTTCTGAATACCTTCATTACTTATAAAAATGATCCTAGGTGAATTCCACTTCCAATGAAGGAGGTTATGTTTATCTCGCAGGTACACATTGGGTGTTATGGGTGCCCCAAAGCAGCCCATTTTCTCAACATGTCTATCCTCGGCAGCCTCTGGAGGGCTAACAAATACTTACTGGAATATTTTTGTCCATGCAACTTGTAATGTCACTCCAAGACCTGCGAATGGTCAATTTTTCTTGTAAACTTACTAGATGTTTTGGAGAAATCCACAGAAAACGTGAATTTTTAGCTTTTAAGGGGTATATCTCCTTATCTCCTTAACCAGTCGAAAATGGGTTAAGAACCCGATTTTTTGAATACCCTTACTATTACAACAATTTTTCCCTATCAGTTTTGCTTCCGGTAAAAGAAGTTACGTTTCTCTGTGGCATTCCCATTTGATGTTGTTGGTGTCCAAAAACACAATTTTTTCAAGATTTTGACATTTAGCAGCCCATGGAGGGTTAACAAATGCTTACCGGAATATTTTATCCATGTAACTGGTAATATGACACCAATACCTATCAATGGCCAATTTCTCTTGAAAACCTACAAGATGTTTGTAAAGAAATCCAGGGATTTTTTTAGGCTTTTGATGGTTATCGCTATTAACCAAACCAAAAGGGGTTAACGCTTGGTTTTTTGAATACCCTTATTACTTACAAAAATGGTCCTCGGTGAATTCCACTTCCAACAAATGACATTATGTTTATTTCTCGGGTATACATTGTTTGCACTGCGTGTTCGAAAACAGCCCATTTCAACAAAATTACGATACAAAGCAGTCTGTAGAGGGTTAATAAAAGCTCACTGGAATAGTTTGTCCATGTAACTTGTAATGTCACACAAAGATCTGCGAATAGTCAATGTTTCTTGAAAACCTACAATATGCTTTTAGAGAAATCCACAGAAAATGGGAATTTTAAGCTTTTAAGGAATATCTCTCTTTTGTCTGCCCAAAATGGGTTAAGACTTCGACTTTTGAAATCCCTTACTACTTATAAAAATGTTTCCGTGTAAATTTTGCGCTAGATAAAAGAAGGCACTTTTCTTTGTGGCATACCCATTCGGTGCTGTTGGTGTCTAAAGACAGCCCATTTTATCACAATTTTGACTTTTCGCAGCTCGTGGAGGGTTAACAGATGATCACCGGAGTATTTTGTCCATGCAACTTCTATTGTCACACCAAGACCTGCGAGCGGCCATTTTTTCTTGAAAATCTACAAGACACGTTTAGAGAAATCCACGGAAAATATGAATTTTTTAACTTTTGAGGGTTATTGCAGTTTAACTAGCCCAAAATGGGTTAACGCTTGGTTTTCTGAATATAAAATGAATGGTCCTGATACAGACAGGTCTATCAATGATGAATGTTTGAAAAAAATCTACAAGACGCGTTTCGAGAAAGTGCCTATAAACCCTGATTTTGAGAGTTGTTTGCCAATTCTGTCGAAATAAGGGTTAAATCGAAAATTCCGTTTTGGTACATTTTTAGATGTGTGCTCATCTATGCGTGTGCAAAATTGTGTTAAAATCGGACGGTCAAAATGTGTGGAACCCCACCCCCCGCCCACCCCCACCCCCCCCCCCCCCCCCCAAAAAAAAAATAAATAATCCGTAGAAAAACAGTCTTTTACAGAGGGAAAAACCTAATTAATAGAATATACATTCAGTAACAGCGACGCAACTTCATATTCAATTAACCCTTACCGTACTGGTACTCCAAATTAGTTATACTGGTCTCCCAAGAAGTCGAAAGAGGCACTGGACACCCCTATTTGTATGACCAAGTGTGTGTGACAATTATGTCAAAGGATCACATCTTGACTTTCATGAAAAAACCTGATTACTAGCAAGAGAGAATTTAAAACCTTGACTCCAATCCTGACGAAAATTAAATGGATTTTTTTTCTTGTGGGTGGAGTGTGGGGGTGGATCGGGGTATTACTTCAGATGTTTTGCCATTCATATCGTCTGCTCGTCCACTTCCATGTTTTCTTATTATTATGCACACCAGTTTGAAAGGGTTAGTAAAACCCACGAAAAACGTTTGATGATCTCCCCTAACATAGAGTACAATGCAGAGTCATTGCGTGCTACTTGACGACAGCACTATTAATAACCGTTTCCATGCAGTTCTGTCCAATCGCGGAAGAAACACACCAACTATTCTGAACAGATAATCATTTTCACCATATTCTTTTGACTTTTAGTAGCTTGGTAAACGGCAGAGAATTGATTGAGAATCACAAAAGATATTGCTTCATGCTAAGCACTGGCGGATCCAGAATACTGAATTGGAGAATAATGCGAACAAAGTGCGCGTATCGTCGAGTTGGAAGTGAGCACGAGAGAGGATGTTCCACTCTCGTCGGTGGTGTTATCCGTGATAACACATTGGACCCAAAAATAAGAGAGCCTGCCAGGTTCGGCCATGCTCTCCTGGGTGAACCGTGCTAAGCATTTATTGTCATCAGGGGTCGCTTGCCAACCCACCGAAACGAGACTTGCGACTATATATATTTTCTCAGGTTATGCACCTTTTTCTCTCTATCAGCTGTTCCTATAATTTGTCTCGCAGTTCGTTTGTTGGCTGACCAGTTCCGTACGTAGGGTCATTCGTTTGGCATGATGTAAGACTCGGCGAATGACCGTCGATAATAATTCATATTATTAATATTACAGGATTAGTTTGTGAAAGCAACGTTGGTGACATCAGTGTGCTGTTAATTGGTTGATGACCATATTATTTTTAATGGTCTGAATTTGTTCATCAAAATTAGTTTATTACAAATTATTGGAGAGTGCCTGAGGGCACTCTCCAATAATTTGAAATAAAACACATTTATATAAACCAAATATTATTTGTATTTGACTGTATATGAAACATGAGCGGGGTCGCGGTGGCTGAGTTGGTAGAGATGCAGACTGCAAGCCGAGAGGTCCTCGGTTCGAATTTCACCTGCGGCAACCGTGTTGTGTCCTTGGGCAAGACACTTCACCCCCACTGCCCTCGTGGGGGCACGGTGGCGTTGTGTACTGAGGCGTACTGTACATCAAGGGTGTACTTGTTTTCAACCAATGCTAACCCTGCTGGTGTGGAGTTAGTATGTTTGTTCCTGACAGTTGCTTGGTGGTGCTCTCCGGGTACTCCGGCTTCCTCTACCCGTAAAACTGTCCACCACGAGGTGACTCTGGCTGTCGAAAGTGTCGTTAAACCTCAGTAAATAAATAAATATGAAACATGAGCAATGAAATTGTTGGCTTTTCCTCTAGTACCATCATTTTATGAAACCCTAATAGTGGCTTCTAGCACTCAACCAGTTAATAATACTGAGTATTACAAATAAATAATTACCTTACAGTTCCTCAACAGTAAACTTGACAGGGTATATGTAAATATTCCCAACAGTACGGAAGAATTATTGCGTTTAACTTATAGGCAGACGGGTGGGTACCTTTTTGGTACTGACATGTACCTTTATATACTGGTTAGGGGGCGCGGTGGCTCAGACGGTAGAGGTGCAGGCTGCAAGCCGAGAGGTCCTCGGTTCGAATCCCACCTGCGGCAACCGCGTTGTGTCCTTGGGCAAGACACTTCACCCCCATTGCCCACGTGGGGACACGGTGATGTTGTGTACTAAGGCGTACTGCACGTCGATGGTGCACTTGTCTTCAACAAATGCTAACCCTGCTTGTCTGGAGTCAGTATGTTAGGGAGCTGACAGTTGCTCGCCGTTGCTCGGTGGTTCTCTCCGGGTACTCCGGCTTCCTCCACCCATAAAACTTTCGCGGTCATGATTAGCCATTGTGCAGAAATATGTGACCTTAAACACCAATGAATAAATAAATAATATATACTGGTTATAAAATATGAGCGAAATCCAAATTATTGCTAATAATACAAAAACAAAACCATTTCCGGACAAATCAGCTATCACTTTGTCAATATTGCTGACAACGTGTGCAAGGTGCTGTTGTTAATAATGTAGTGTTGCCATGCGATGATCTTTGACTGAAATGTAGAGAACTGGAACTGTTTTTTCCTATTATATGACTACCACAAATAGCCCCTCAATACCACTGTAGTTTGCCCATCAAATCCATCTCTCTGGAAAACAGGAGTGTCACGTTTACCACATAGTTATCATGCCTGTCTCAAACTAGGCGCACGTGACCGGACTATTTCTACCAGTGACCTATAAACAAATATAGAACATAAGCACAAAACATAAACACGAGTGTCTCCTCATCAAACTCCGTTGACAAACATTCCAATTCAAAACATTCTTTACACATTCACAAAAGCATTTAATTAGGTCATTGCTGGCCATCTTTACCGCATTTTTGATTTGATGTTGATTAGCATAGGCTAGAAATCGTATTTGATCTGTATGTCTTCTCAACCTGTCCAGTGCTTTGTTTTGGAGCTCATAATATATCTCAGCCCTGTCGAGACAGTAACCATCTTCTGTGTCTTTCATAGTTGGATTCTTCTTGTAGGAGGGTCCAATCTTTGAAAATGCCGTGCTGAGCAATTGCACAATAACAATTAACAACTATTGTCAAGATGCGAATCTAACAAAACGTATGAGAATCTGTGTCATCGAAAGCGAATACAACTGAAAGTCAAGTCTTGCCTCTATTGTTTTGACTTTCAAGTTTCATGTTCGACAGGATCGTTCGATATTACAACGTGTTCGGGATTCCCCAATTCCATAAATTGTTAATAATTATTTGGCTAATATAATTCTTGTTCTATTTGATTTTTTAGATGTTGTGATCACTTTAAAATACAAATTGTCCTATAATAAACAAATTACTATAACAGTCCTTTCATTTGACGAGATGACATCGGCCAGAGCAGACGAGACGCCGCAGGCGTCTCGTTTGATCTGGCCGATCTCATCTCGTCAAATCGACGGAATGCAACAACACAGATCAATTGACTGTTGTAGTAATCTGAATACATAATCAATTCTCAAAAGCTTGTCAAACTCATGAGGTGTTCTGGAAGTTCTCTATCACTCGACGTATGCATTACTATTTCACGGCCCACAGAACCAAAAGTCCGCTTTCCGGTCCATGATCATGACATGTATTAAATTCATAAAATTAATGGCTTCTCAACGAATTTGTAGAAAGGATCTGATCGATATTTTCACAGAGAAATCCTATAGCGGCATGCTCAAAATATTGCTTGGTCCACACCACTCCACCGAAAAAAATGCATATAGTCCCTTCTAATTGCTGCCATGGAGAAGCCGTGGAAGATACTATATGTGTACGAAACGTTAATAGCATTCGATTAATTGATTGATTGATTGATTTTATTTTGAAGCATATAAATATACAATATAACAACAAGACCGGTTACAGATGAATACGCTGCAAGGAAATGACATAGCATAGAAGGCTGTCTTCCTGCCATTCCCTTTTGACGTAAAGAATATTCATGACAGCAAGGTTTGTGTTGTTGGCATATTAGGTTTAATGATGGAACCTCTGTTTGAAAAGATACTATGGTGGATTGTAATCGGTGTGTGAGAGAAACGCTACCAATGCACGAGGCGACATATCAACCGCCCAGAACATAGAATACAGAAAGTGCCGATGAGCCGCCAGTTCGCGAACCGTTGGATAAGACCAACCCCCACGGGCCGAAAACCCATCGCCAGTTCCTGCGGCCTATATTCGCGAGTTGTAGAAACTTATCGGGTGGATAATTCACCACTGATACCTCTGTATCGATTGATTTTGCGGTCAAAATTGCTGAATGTGTGTCACTCATATTTTCACATTCATTCAATTCATGTCCAAAACAAGTGAATGGCATCTGAATGATAGTATAACTGGTTAAATTCGTATTAAAACATGTGTCGATTTGATGTATCAGTGAATAACAGGCAGGGTTCGTGACGTAGTGACGTCGCGATGATGGGCGCCTTGAATTGAGTTGATCAACCAACTCCAAGGAGTAAACTCTAGGGATTGAAATAATTCTTTCAGGTTGATTCTACAGACCATACACCCGGGGATTATTACGTATGGCACCTTTACAATTGCATTCTTCTAATTATATGTTCAATCTATATATAAATTATTGAAGTAAGTCATTAGCACTTTAAAAGACGTAGTAATTTATCGATAGGTAAACTGCGGCATCTTATAAACTGCTAATGATTCATTTGAATTATAATAATAAATAGGGAATACAAATGGGGAAAACGTAGTTCTAAAGACACTATATTATTGATCCGGAACCCCATTACTGCATTTGTTACAGATCTAAGATGACCGATGTCAGGTGGCAGTACTTTTGTACCTGGGTGATGAGACGTGCCGCACAATTTTGGGTCTCCTGTAGTCAAGATGGGCGGTATTGAACTTTTGAGTACGATATCAGTTTCGGTTTCTAGGGAGGGGGAATATACCTCGGTATCGGTTCAGTATTCGTTATCTGACTTGACTGAGATTTGCTGATAGTACCAAAGAGGAATTCACATCAGGAAAAACAGAATACGTTGTTGTAGTATCATTCTACTACAACGCTATAAATGACTCTGCCAATGTGCTCAACGGTGGCATTCTTTACAAATCATATCTGCAGTAATTTTGTGACTTGTTCTAAAGGCACCTTAATGTTTAAAGACCTATTTCAGGCTTTTGCGATCTTACAGCATTGCCCTGACCATGCCATCTCTAGTATGTGCTGCTGAGAACAGACAAAACACCTGGGCAGTGATTTCTAGTTTCTAGAGTAGAAATCACTGCTGGGCAACTGGACAGTCACAGATTGTAGTCCAGTGGGAATTCAGGAGAGTTACACAGTCCATTGGGGGTTAACACAACTGAAAACAAAATAATTCACTTCCTTCATGAAAATGAACCTTTCAAATGTTATCAAGCCTCAAAAGGGACTTATAAATAGCGAATGTAGGAAAATTTGAAAATCAGACGGTTTCGGTATTCAACGATTGGTTCGGTTCGGTTTTTCCTTATCCCCATTATATCGGTATCGCTTCGGCTTTTCGGTATATTGCCTATCTCTATCTTGTAGCCTTTCAAGGGTGGAGTTTTGAGAGCCTACCAAACGATAGTAACAATTGTCATGGCAACTACAAGCACCGACGTGAACAAGCTCCTCTGACGTATTTGTGTCAAAGTGAGGTCAACTTTTACTAATATTACGGAGAGGAAAAAACCTGACAAAATTAGTACTTAACATGTTCATCGGCTGTCAGATTTTCATGAAATAACCAAGACGGATATAGTTCCTAGAGGCAATTGCTGAATCTTGAAATTTGAGGGATAATTTGGATATTTCCTTTGGTTGATGTATGTAGACCTATGTATATCAAGTCCGTCTTATCGTGGTTCAATTTGAGGAAGTTTTCTGCTATTCATACCTTGATGTCTGAAATGTCGCGTTCAGTTTTATCGCGTGCACGATATTCCATATCATGAGTGGAACTACTATACAGCAGCATGTAATCAGACTAAAAAAAGCTGTCTCAGTTGTTCAAAGGGTTAATGCCGTCTTGGTGGCCCGACTGAGGTTTTCAGAGAGGACGACAGCCCCAACAGAACTACCGACTCTACAAATCAGACTAAAACATATAACAAATTGTCTATCAAGATTGGTATTAACCTTTGAACACTTGAGACAGCTTTTGCCGAAAAGCCAGAAAATAAGCAGACTGTCATTTGCAAAATGAGGTCCCCAGAGGGTGAATTTAGTGGTGCTACCCTGCACAGCAGGGTTGCATCACAATATTTACCCTCTGTGAACCTCAATCTGGACCAGGATCTCAAAACTAAACAGAAAGAGGTACCCAGAGGAGAAATTGGCCCACTGTATGGGATAACATCATCAAATTCACCCTCTGGGGACCTCATTCTGCAAATGTCAGACTGCTTATTTTCAGGCCTGTTGCCGACCAGTATCATCTTCCGTTCTAACTTCCAATAAGTAAATAGCACCTCAGTATTTTTTTCGCCTAGACCAATCAGTATTTTAAAAATATTAATTGATAATTGATATGCTCTCTTCCCTTCCAACCAAACAGGAATACTCACCCTTCCAAGTTAGATCACTGAACCAGGGCAATATGTCACCAGTGTTCTAAGGGCTAACAAAACAAAAAAGAGGCCCCAAGGGGCCTTAATCGCTCACCTGACAAAGTGATTCAAAGAATTATTTTTGGGTCACATTCCGTTTGGGCATGGTTCATGGACACTACAGAGGAATGAAGTCATGAAATTATTCATAAATCTAGTGTCCATGTCAGATGATTATTATCATAGGTCATCCTGACTCCTTCCCATTCTATCAGTTATAGACAAGCACTGCCAAACTTCCAAGGATTGTTATATCAATGCAGTCACAGCCCCTCCCCAACCCCACCATAGAAAGCCCAAATATTAACTCAGGGGTCCAATTTGAACAAACTTGAATCTGACCCTCCTAGAGTTGATATATACCAAATGTCAACACCTTAATCCCCGTGGGAGGGATGACATGGCGTTGTTTAGCCTCGCCGTGCAAAATGTTGTGGGATGAGCCAACAAGTAGGGTCGGAATCCGGTCGCGGTCCAAACACGGCTCACAGAGCTGAGTTGGAACCGCAGAATGATTTCTTCCCTGCCAAGTGAACTCGAAATGGGTTCGTTCTTCGTTAGGTGTTATTCCTAATCACTCCAGGCTGCGTAAAGGAAACTGATTAAAGTAATAACGATTCTTTTATTTACATTTAAAATGAACTGATTTCATTATTTAACACATTCTACAATTTGATCAACACGGCAGACGATGCATCACATGGGATAAGTAGTTTCTCATCAATTTCCGTTGATCGTAGCCATGTACTGGCGATAGAGTATACTTTGCAAATGTCACTGTCTCGAGCTCGCATCAGAGGCTTCATACACTGAGTCTTCACTTTCACGTCTGTGCGTGCCTACAGCCCTGACTGTCAGGGATTCCAACTAGCAATGTTAATTACCTTGTGTCAACATAGTTCTGATTTGGCTTCAGTTCATCCACTCGGTCAGCTTGCTTAGCAAGTCTACATCACATACGTTATGCATGTGTGCTTTGAGAGATATCTCCTCGAATGTTCATGTCCTTTTGGAATTCTCACAGTTCATGATAGAACTCACAACTTCAAAATGCGCTTCCGTGCTTGCGCGAATTGTCACTGATCGACTCTTCGTGTCGATATTCACAACACTCTGACGGGAAAAGCAGGCTACTACGCGATCAATCTTTACCGTCCCCAGGGGTTAATACCACAATACAATACCCTACACTTTGAGACAGGTGCGAGTCGATCATCGCTAACGATATCTAAACTAAGCTTTTACTTGGGTTCGTAATCTATTCTATGAATTCGGGCAGGGGCGTAGGAAGCTTATAATATTGGGGGGGGGGGGGGGGGGGGGATATTCTGAATGGGAGCTTGTAGGGGACAGCACGAGCGCCTTCGGTGAACTGCTCTGCGTAGCCGAACCCGGGGGAGAGTGCGGGAGGGAAACCAGGAAAATTTATGAAATATGAACTACTGAGAGCTCATTTCCTCGCTTCTCAAGTGAAAAAATCAAGGTATTGTTGCTGGTAATTTTTGGTGTTTATCCCTTCACCTAGCATGAAAAGCAGACGACACTTGCAAAAAAAATTCTTGAATAACTAATTTTTTTTCATTTTTTGTCTCAAAAACATAGGTTATGACCCCTCATTGGAACGAGCTCGTTCCAATGAGGGGTCATAACTTTTGTTTTTGAGACAAAAAAATGAAAAAATCATGAACATTAATTGGTGATTTTTGAGAACAGCGCTGGTCGGTTTTGGCCGTTACGTTGGGTAAAGAGTTAAAGGAGAATGTATGTCAGAGAGGAAGATGTTAACCTGTTGAGCGTCAAATCAGTCAGTGACATAGGCTACCAACTTTTCTATGCACTACAAATGGTGTTGATCATACAGTTTTTTATGTGCGCCTGTATGATGTAGAATGTGCCGATGTGTGTGGTTATTTTCGTGTAGATACTAGATATGATTTACAAAGTTTTGGATTTTTTTTTTTTGGGGGGGGGGGGGTAAATACCCCCTTACCCCCCCCCCCCCCCCGGTTCCTACGCCACTGAATTCGGGCCTGTAACTGTAGTCCTCCTACCTTCACCTAATCTGAGAATAGCGGCGTGAAACGGAGCTTCGTGGGTGCCCAGAACTAGCTAGTTCTCCAAACTGTATACCTTGTCCTGGGATGTCAGATAACAGTATTTCTAGATACCTAAAAATTGCACGAGAGATTAGCGTGTACCAATGCATGTGCTATCAAGCGTATCTCGAGGAATGATATACTTGATAGCCGTGTCGATTGGAATCACTTTGTAAATGGTAGTCACTGCTAGATTAATTGACCGACGATAACACGGAGACATCTTATCCTTACTGGTAATATGTCAAAGAAGTATCCCACTGAATGTGTTTATAATATAGAAGGAAGACATATATACATATATCTGAACTTGAAAGTGGGAGGAGGGGGCTTCCCCCTTTTAGACTGGCTTTTCCCTGACACCAACATACGAAAGCATTCTGACTGGTAGATCTGAAGAAGATTTTTAAAGACATTTTCCAATATTGCACTAAGTTAAAATTCGAACTACCATAGGGAGCCCAAATATTAACTCAGGGACCCAATTTGAACAAACTTGAATCTACCCTCCCCCCTCCTCCCCCCACATGAGTTGCTGTATACCAAATATGACCAAATATGACAAGATTCTGACTGCTGAATCTGGAGAAGAGTTTTATAGAAATTCCCTCATATTTCACTGAGTTAATGTCTGACCTTCCAAGAGATGTTGTTTATCAAATATGAAAGCTTTCTGACTTGTGAGTCTGAAGAAGATTTTTAAAGAAATTTCCTCATATTGCACTACGTTAATATTCCACAGGGAGCCGAAATATGAACCCAGGGACGGATTTGAACAAACTTGAATCTGCCCCCCCCCCCTCCCCCCCACACACACACCCCTACAGATGTTGTATACTGAATATGAAAGGATCCTGACTGCTGAATCTGAAGAAGATTTTTTAAAAATGTCTTCATATTGCACTAAGTTAAAATTCGGGCTAGCATAGGGAGCCCAAATCTTAACCCAGGGACCCGATTTCAACCAACTTGAATCTGACCCCCCCCCCCCCTCACCCCACCCCCCCCCCCCACCCCCTAAAGATGTATAACAAATATGAAAGCATTCTAACCGGTGGATCTGAAGAAGAACTTTTTAACAATTATCCCCCATATTGCACTAAGTTATAATTCGAGCTTCCATAGCAAACCCAAGTATTAAACGAGAGACTTGATTTGAACAATATTGAATCTGACTCTCATAACAATGATGTACCAAATATTAAAAGATTCTGACAGAAGGTTCTGAAGAAGATTTTTAAAAATTATTCCCCATATTGCCCTAAGTAAAAAATTCGGGCTCCCGTATTGAGCCCTGACCAGTGATTCTGGAGAAAATGTTTTGTTTTTTTCTGTTTTTTTTTGGGGGGGGGGAATATGCTACCTCAGCATCTTTTGAAGCCATACCCCCCCCCCCCCCCCCCCCCCCCCCGCTACAGAACACTCTGACACAACCGATGGCAATATTTTCTACCGTTCAATTCTACTGGTCCTATGGATGATTCATGCAACATAACAGTTCTCTGTTTCGTGTGATTTTGGAAAAATGAGCGTTAGAAAATATTTCTGTTTTAGCTCCTGGGGTTCCCACGGGGACACAGAGAAATGGAGGTTTTTTGCATGAGTCAAGTACTTATGACTCAATAATACCACCTACCAAATTTGGTTGAAATTGAACCATCGGTTCAGAAAATAGAAATTTTGTGCTGGACCGAAAATCTTGCCCCGGCCCTCCCATTACAAAGGCAAATATTGCTGCAAAAACTTCGTTTGCAATTTGATTCCACACCTGAAGATGAGGCTCCTTACCAAATATCAAGTTATTGTATCCATTGATGCATAAGAAGAAGATTTTTAAAAACAAAATTGGAGCATGTTGATTTGAACAAAAACGCAATGCCCGTTAGGGACCATCACTCACACAAACTTCCACTTCAATTGGCTCAGTGGTTTTGGAGAAGACACAAACACAACTTAACGCGTGACGACGGACGCTGGATGACAGTTAATAAGTGGTTAAAATACGTCACCCCCGACTTTCAGTCAGGTGAGCCGAAATAGATAATCAATATTCTGGCCCTGGATTCACCGGTTTAATAAAATATTTTGTTCAAGAAAATGTATTTCAAGTGTTGACAAAATATTAGCTGAATGGTGTTGAAACACTTGTAAGGGAAATCAACATATTATCGGTCGATTTTTAACATGGTCTGCTGTTACACCCACTTTGGACAAAATCTGCGACATTGTCGATAATTTAACCCTTAGAACCCTGGTGGTATCTTCCATGTCAGTTCTTATGCAGCAATTAGAAGAGTGCATATTCATTATTGGGGGGTGGACCAATTAATATTTTCAACATGCAGCCTTAGGGCTACACGTTGAAACTATTGATTGGTCTACCCCACCCTTAACATAGCAGGCATCCTATTTAATGAAAGTGTGACGTACTATGTCCTCGCGCGTTAAAAAGCCTCTGGTGTTCAAAGGGTTAAAGGTGGTCGTTGTTACATTATTCGTCGCTGCAGGGCCATGGTTAGATGCCTTGGATTGTTTTGAGAAAATTTTCCTTTAACAGAGAGTTCGCCAATGCCTATGTACAGCGGGTTTCAAATGAGACCCGAATCCATACGAAATTTATTAATCTAGTTTAATGGAGAATCGCGCAAATTTGGCATCTTCCATGTCACAAACACGCTCTGTTGAAAAGATATCGGTTTTCAAGACGGGAAGTTTTGAAAATGAAGGATCAACGCCACGTTGAACATACCGTTCTTTCACTGCCCACGATTGTATGAAGAAAACTGTGTGATGGGCCTTATCACGGACTGTTCAGATGCTATGGGATAAAAGAGGCACATTGTAAAGAGATGTCAGTTTATGGAACATACGCTTGAATATTCCAGTGCACGTTATCCTGGCCGCGGCTTAATTTGCGTCAATATATTAATACATTACACGAAGTGTGTTGTCACATACCATGTAAACGAAATCATCGAATATTTTTTTTTTTGGTTTAAAAGAACTATAGTAGGAACTGGCGGATGTTTGGAATCTAAGCGACGATAATCAAAGGGTAAGTTCAAATATAATATGTAAGAAAGTTGGTTTTATTTTCTAGTTCTGTCTGCGGATTTTTTTGCAATATGTCGAACGTCCTCCAGCGTACACTGTCTAGTTTGTAATCGAAGGGTGTACCAAAGGCATATAGAGGATATTCACGAAAATTTGATGAATACCGAAAATATCTCGTTCGTGGCTACAAGAAATATGAGGATCTTCACTCGCGACTGCGTTCACGAGCGACGCAGTCGCGAGTGAAGATCCTCATATTTCTTGTAGCCACGAACGAGATATTTTCGGTATTCATCAAATTTTCGTGAATTTTCTTTTTATTTAATGCTCTACGACTACAAACTCTCCAATTTGTGGCCTTTCTTTGCCATTAAGGCGCAAAATTTATGTGCCGAACCGGCGTCCATACAAAAATTACAACAACCAAACTCCAACCATTGGAATGTGTGAATATCCGCACAAAAAGTAGTCCCGTCTTATTTCTCCCCTAACTTTACGATTTACCAAGGCTGGCGAATTGAAATAATCGCAATGTGTTTCGAAGAAATAGAACAATAACAAAAAACACCACTTTCTTATTTTCAATAACAAGACACGTCATTTTATTTTTTTTGAACTCAATGCACTGAAGACGTGTGAAGTTGAACTGAAGAAATTTGAAAGTGATTTCGGCTTTTCGCTGGAAGGTGAATGAGAAAGTCAAACTTTGAAACCGCTGATTTAATGAATTGATTTAGTCACTGTCACTATCAATTATTCGAATTCGTTTGTATTTGGGACTCTGGAATTCATTACTGATGTGCTGACTCTGTGATGATTGCATGTAAATGTTTATCGGCCCATTAAACGTGCTGCCACTGAACATCGAAGACAGTGGAAATGAACCTACGATGAAATATCGATTTCTAAATATCATTTTGATATTTCGTTTTGCCGACCGACAGGGGAATATGACTTAATTTTTCAGCGTGAATTGATGCCTGAGCATTAAATAAAAAATACTATCGAAAAAATGGTCCCTGAAATGAAAATGCTTTCGGGCGGCGGCGCTCATCGTCCAGCGAGTTTTTTTTGTTTGACATCCTTCTCCTGGCGTATCTCGCTACATATATTTTATTGTATGGCAGTCAATATTTTTGTTTTTATTTCTAAAATGTGCGTATGTCTGTTTGTCTGTCTGTCTGTTTGTCTCTTTGACTGAGTGTGTCTTTACATTTCATTTGGTTGATTGTCAACATTAATTTAATGATGAATTATTTTATAGGGTTTTTTTTATGAACAATGGCATACCGGGAACCACATTCAGGGCTATATTTTTACCACATTAGTAGTTGGAATAAGTGTTTGCATGACTTGTTAGGCAAAATAGGACTGTCTATTGATATTGAGAAATAAAAAGCTGCAACCGCAATTTGTGAAGAAAAAGAGTCTCATGTGGTTCCATGGAGGTTGAAAACACTGTTTGTCTTGCCATATAGTTAAATGAGACAGTGTTTTTCAGAAAGTAATGTCTGCTTGCGCAGATTTTAGTTGTATCATGGGATTACGGTTGTTTTAATGAAAGCTGCGAGCTCTTAGTCCTCTCAGCTTACCCATTGGGCTACAGAGTAGAAACAATTAGGGTTCTGCGAATCACATATTTTCGATTCGAATCGAATCGACTGTATTATTCGAAATCGAATGGAACCTCAGAACGATAATTGCCTTGATAATGTAGTTGGACTATTAGCCAGTAACGATTTTTGTTCAAAAACAGAAACGGGTGCGAGAATTCTGTGCTGGACTCAGCATAGAACTGCCCGCTAGCCACTATGAGCTCATCTTTGCTATTGCTTAGGAACTTTAAATCTCTCTCAGCTCTATACGTATTTGTTAAACACTTGACGAAGGTGAGAAAAGCCGTCTCGATAACGCCAATCACGCCCAGAAAAAACAAAACTGAACCTAGATAGTGACGACTTTCGGACGTTTTGGTATGTATGTTAAGGTGTCAAGTTTGATTGGATGTTTTTACCTCTACAGGTGAGGAGGAATTTTAACTTGATGAAAACGTTACAATTAGTTGTCAAAGTGTTCCATTGTTCCGTCAAATCATACCTGATTTCCAGAACTCGAACAGTCGCGTGGTATTTAGCCAGCTTTATCCAGAATTAACTGGAACAGGCTGGACTATCACGTGCTCATCTAACAGAGAACACCCTTCAGGCCGACGTCTGTTGAAGCTTGGAGGGTCTTGTTAGAATATGGTGGAGGCACTTCCTTGGATTCTTTGTGAAAAGGTTGCCTCATGTTCACCTGATCTACTCGATACCTCGTGATACTTGATCAGCAGAAATTCGTAATTCTGATCAAGTCCAGTCACGTTCCACTGGGTATATAAACACCAACAGAACCCCAGAACAGACACTCTCCGATCGAAGTTAACAATCCGACATACGTGTTCTTACAGAATCTTGTTGGAAATTTGTGGCTAAGCAGATTTTGAATGCCCTCAGAGATAACTAACGTCAAGTTAGTTAAACGAACGTGGGCAGTTTATAGAAGTAAATTTGAAGTGATAAAGTTGTATAGTTTCATATTGACCGTTGTGTCGAATAAATCGATATAGTGAAAAGTAACTGCAGAGTGTTGGAGCGTTCCAATATTTGCTTGCCCAATGAACCGCCCGTGAGCTGAACCATCCATTATTTGCCTGGCTGCTGAACCATCAGACGGGACACGGAGATCGAAGGCCATCTTGAAAGAACATTGTTTAGAAACTGAAGACTTTTGAGGGTATTGAAGTCCGAAATCTTCTCTTTAAAATCCACTAGACGATCACCTGGGCGACCCCCAGCTATGCACATTTATTGCATTGTACGTAAAACCATTCAAACAGGAGAAAATGAAATCATATATAAAAACTGTTTGAAGTTTTTTCCAAAAATAAAAAATGCTAACCATTCAACGGTGTCGTGTTTTGTCCATGTCGAATATCGAAAATCATCTACTCAACTGTTCTGCTGGCGAACAAGTATCAATAACATACTATGTGCAAATTTCAGCATTACTTGTTGAGTCGATCATATTGGCAGAATTGCATAATTATTGACAGTGGTGTCCACAATTAATGAACATCTCAGCACACGCCGAGAAATAGCAAAGAATCAAACCTGTTTCAGAAGACAGGATTATACCCCTGAATCTTCGAGCAATGATGCTATCTACAAGCCTTTCGTATTCAGCCGCACCGCGTGGTGGTCTCAGATGTACGGACTGGTGGTTGCAAGAAAAAACCCAAAACGTATAGTGCCGAACTATCCCATTTTCAGAGCCTCAATTCCAATGAGGAACCTCTTATGATATAAATTATAAACTGTTGGTTAAACCTTCAATAGAAGCGTTCACTGTATCAACACAGGCTGAAAGTGATATTTATCCCAATAAACATAAACACACAAGTGGATTCTCGAAATTTCCACATTTACTTTACCACCGGACGGTAAAGAACGTGTGTCTAAAATTCCGCTATTTACCGCACGATCGTAAATAACAGGTGCCAATAGTGTTTGCTCGTGCTGAAGTACACAAAACCAGACAAGCAAATGAGTTGACTTCTTTTCCACTGAGGGTGGACACAAAGTTGGTACGAAACAGTTAATAGTTTGTTGTTTTTTTTTGTTATTTTTAAAATCCAGAAGAATAGGTTCAGACGCCTTTAAATTGTATCGGGTGAAATATGGGGCCGGTCCGTCTGGAAAGGGTCGATCCTTCACACATATCTGGATGTAGGCTCACATTATTACTAAACATCTCTACTAGACAAACTAGATTGACCCCCATTCTGTTGTAGATGCTATTTTGTATTTGTGTACCCCTTTTCACCAGCCCCACAACTCCAAACATATTTAGAAACTTGGAAGATAGACATTTTTCAATAATATCTTTGGATGACTTTGATTCGACTTTTCAACCGTGTAGGACACTCCCCTCTCAGATTTAATTATTAAAGTTCGCAACCTTATCAACTGATTTATTGTTATTGTTCAACATAATATTGTTCACAATAAAGTGAGATAAGGTATTTTCTATTCTACAGAAGTTTCAATAATAATTTAATTCCACAGCCCTATGGTGCCCTGTGGAGCTAGGGGCTGAAATTATTACCGAATCTCATCCCCATTTGTTTTTTGTCTTATCATTCAAGAACATTTTTTTTCCTTTACGCAAAAGATTTATACGTGGCACGTTGAAAGGGGTAAATTATAGCTGAAATATTGATTACAAATGCTTTTGAAATCTTTTTTTGTTCTTGTATCGTCTCATCGCCGACAAATAATTTTTCCTTTTCATGAAAAAATAAGTACACCAAATTGAACTGTTCAAAAGCCCCCATAAACGCTTCCTTTCCATTCACAGGCAACAAGATTCACGATGACAGACGCCTCGGTTGACATAGGAAAGTTGGAAACAACTGCCATCACAGCGGAACTTCTGCAATCAGCTATACAGTTTAAAGAAGACAAGGATGATGTCGTTATAACAAAAGTCAAGATATCACCAATTGCAGACAACTTGACCAGTTATTGTAGTGTTTTGTACTCGGTTAGAGTGATGGCTAAAGTAGAAGGTGTCCAGTCTTTATACACATTATTTATCAAAACAGGGCTCGAAGTTCAATTGCGAACTCAACGGGGATTGGATAAATTACAGATATTTCAGACGGAAGCAAAAATGTATTCCGATGTCATTCCAGCCATGATAAAGTTGCAAATCGACAAATGCGGGTCTGCCTTTGGACCATCTGTTCCAGAGTATTACTATAGTGTTGTTAACAGTGAATGTGAAGCTGTTATACTTCACAACTGCCAAGTTGATGGCTATAGTATGATAAATGCACAACAGGGCGTTGATTATGATCACTGCAAACTGGTTATGAAAGAGATAGCTGTCTTCCACGCATTGACATGGGCAATGAAGAATGAACATTCACAGTTCATGAACATATATCCCTTTCTTTCAAATTACTCTTTTATTGAAAGCCCCGCAGATATAAATTTAGACAAAGCTGTTAAATCGGTTATTGAACTCGTCAAGATGCGAATGCCTGGCGAACAAATCGACAACATTGCAGCAAAATTGTCATCCATGGATATCAAGCAAACAATGAAACGTCTATGTCATCCACTTGAACCGTACGCAGTAATTTGTCATGGTGATTTGCATTGTCATAACATGCTGTTTAAGAATGATTGCATTTCGGACAAAAATCGCCTGGAAGGACTGAAACTGTTTGACTTTCAAAGCGCTCATTATGCTCCACCAACAACAGATCTGGCTAATTTCTTCTTTACTAGTACGACTCGAACTGTTAGAAAGCAATACCTGAAGCATCTCCTTCGTATATATCACACCGAATTCGTTACCTCTTTAAAAAGGTTACAAATCGGAATTCAAGAATTCTCATTCAGTACACTCGAAGAGCATTTTACCCAGAGCGCCCTGTTTGAGGTTTTATTATCATGTATGTCTGTACCCTCTTTATAATCTAGCTGTTACGCAACTAGAACGCCCGCCGTCGAGGTCGTTGAGAAGAAAGAGTTTTCGAAGCATCTTTCAGTGCTTTGTGACATATTCCCTACTATCCAAGAAAGGCTTTTTGATAACTTGGTTGACCTTGCTGAAATGGGTTCTTTATAGTGGAGTTGTTTCAGAAATGTCTAGAAGAAGGTAGCATTCATTTTGCGTAAACTAACCTAAATGATTTTAGCATAGACTTAATCCTCTGAACATAATCGACAGCAGTTACTGGATGGCATAATACTTAAATACTTTCATACTTCAAACATAGTATAGGGAATGCGTTAATCGCATACACGTGCACATCAGCGTAAGCTTCAATGTAAGCGTTCAGAGTTAACATCAAGGCTTTAGCGACTAACTGGTACGCGTGTGAGCATCGCATCAAGAGTTCGAATTATAAGTCGCATTTATTGTTAACATGGTGGACTCACACATGCAGAGAATTGTTTTTTTTATCTACCACCATTCAAAAGCACCCCACATGCAGAGGTACATGTATATATACATTGACAAATTCATCATCTCGCGATTAGTAATCAAAACGAAAAACAAATGTACACCTTTCAAGTACTGCTTCAGAATAGTTTCTGAATTGGTCTCTCCATTGGACATGGGGTTTCGACCAATGGACTTGACGTGTTGTGTCTAGATTTCTAAGACAGCGTGTAAAATCACGATTCTTGCCTATTTTAACACTGTTGTAGAGCGCATGCTCACACTCCACACTGATCACACTGACAGATATTGTGTGATTCTTGTCAACATAACTGGGCGTAAAAAGGTGTCATCAAATCCAATAACTGATAACGTTTATGGGGTTTCTGATGGTTATTTTAAAACATATTCACTGCTGTTAAGTGCGCCTACCTCTTCTCAATTCCACAAGCGCCTGTTAATCTTTCGGTTTCAAATCCGAACCGAGACTGCAAAATCACTCGAGTGATACACAAACTGCAATGTCACAATGTCACTCCCGCCTTCGTCCTCGAGCGCAAGTTTTGAGTTTGACAGCATCCTTTAAATAAATACAGCCACAGACACAGCCACGAATATACCACACAACATACAGTCCTACAATGCTGTAAAGTTTCTTCCATGGCAAAAAGAATTATACAATAGACATTGGAACACTGAATATACACCGATTCAAATTCGCGTAATTAACAAACTTGTCCTCATTGGTACTTTGTGGCATGTACGCGTTGTTCGCATCAATCCGATAAGACTGATTGCTTCAGAATTTGAGGCTCAATGCAGGACTTCAGCTTTATCGTTTAAGGCTACATTTAGGATAGTTTATGGCGTTTATTGACACACGCATTATTTCTATGGAAGGAGGTGGGGCATAAAAGTTATCTCGGGGAACATCCGGGGTACATGGAGGTTTGCTACCTGGATGTCTCTTTTTCAACGCTTCGGCTTGCACCTCCTGGTTGACAATTGACATCCAGGTATTAAATTCCCATGTACCCTGAATGTTGCCCGAGAGAACTTATAATACCCCCTTCTGCACTCCCATCCTCTCGGGAGTCTTAGATGGATCTGCTCAGATATAATCTGGTATTTTCACTTATTTTGCCATAGGTTGCCTGTATGGAACTGCTTAAAACAGCTATCACGCAAGTGACATTTTGAAGAAAACAAACATTGATGATACAAAGGTTTATTATTGTTGTTATAGTCTGACAATTGCAAAATAAAAGTCCTCACACACAGGGGTTATAAGAAACTGAGTTGAACACATACTCTTAAATGCCGGGTACGAATCATTGTTCACTCTACAACTAAAGGGCTGCGCAACGTCAGCGAAAAACGTCGCATCACGTCAAGAGGGCATCACAGCAATCAACGGTGTCACATTTGGGTCAAATGTCTATATTCATCGCGGTGAGATTGAAATACAAGTCTGACGTGCATTTATTACCGATGCACCAGGAAGTTAAGGTTGCAACGCTGTTTTACAATGTAGTTGCAATTGTAAAAAACGGCGTTGCACCTGGAAAATAATCCACGCCCAACGTGCAATTTACACGTCCAACTTGTATTTTATACTTCCGACGTATATATGCAGGTTGGACGTGTATTTTTTCATCTCCATGAGATTTCTCTAAACAGAAAATAGCGAAATAGCGATGCACCTGTAATTTTTACAGGTGCACCTACATTCCAAAATAACGCTACAACACTAAAATACTGGTGCGTCGATACAAAATACACGTCGGAGGTATATTTCAATCTCATCGCGATGAAAAATGCACGCCGGACGCTCTTTGTTCAGCAAAACTACAAGTTCAACATATATTTTAGCCAAAATATACGTCCGACGTGCAGTTTTTATCGTTGAACCTGGATTTTAGATTTTATAGTTGCAACGCTATTTTCGAATGTAGTTGCAACTGTAAAAAATAACTATGCAACCGGAACATAATGCACGTCCAGCGTGAAATTTACATGTCTGACTTATATTTTATACGTCCGACGTATAAATGCACGATGGACGTGTGTTTTTCATTGCGATGAGTTTTTAGTCCAACTTGTATTTCATGCGTCCGACGTATAAAATGCACGTTGGAAAGTGTATTTTTCATCGCGATTAGTTTTCAGTCCGACATGTATTTTATACGTCCGACGTATAAATTGCACGTTGGAAAGTGTATTTTTCATCGCGGTGAGTTTTCAGTCCGACTTGTATTTTATACGTCCGACGTATAAATTGCACGTTGGGCGTGCATTTTTCATCGCGATGAGTTTCTAGAGAAAATAGCGTTGCAACTGTATTTTTACAGATGTACCTAAATTCAAAAATGGCGTTGCAACGATAAATTTCAGGTGTATTGATAAAAAAGACACGACCGAGGTATATTTTTCACCGCGATGAGATAGAAATATGTGTACCATGTGGGTCAAAAGTTTATTTTCATCGCGATGAGATTAAAATACAACGCACGCTATGTGTCATCGTCCGTGCCACAATTGGACGAAACGGGAAATAATACGTGAGAGAGGTATTCGTTGTTATTATTGGGATGGGAACGCCCACCTCCCCCCCCACCCCCACCCCGTGAATTATTATTTTTCAGTTGCTGAGAAAACAACTTATTTTTCGTGGTTCTTGGTACTTGGGCGGCGCTGGGAGTTATATCATCCCACTAACCTACTATGTAAATACCGCGATTAATGATTTTCAGTTGTCCGTGAGATTATTTGCTCAGTTTATGTACGTAAATTGGGGTTATAGGGATCGTTTCTCTAGCTAATGGTCAGGTATTTTAGGAAAGTTATCTGCGTCGATCTTTCAGTGATAGTCAGGTATTTTAGGAATGGGACCTTGATTTTCTTAGTTAAATGGTGTCGTAAAGACAACAGTTGGTCGATGTGTTTCTGTTTTTCTGTGATCGATTATTACTCAGACCCGATGAGTCTGTCTCTCTGTCCGCCCATCCCTCCAACCGTCCGTCTCTGTCTGCCATTCGTTCTTCAGTCCGGACACTGACTTCAGAACGAATTAAATTAACGTCACCAAATCTGGTTCTGATTTGTTTTGGGGGTTACAAGGTCACAGATAAAGGTCGCAGGGCTGAAAAGTAATTATTCATCAAACTTGGGGTTATGCTGTTCCGTGGGTCAACATCTCGATTGAGTACGGTCTATTTACTGAATATTATTATCCTTCTGTTGTTGTAATTAATTGTCAGACTGATAGGTTCTATTCCTTACAAGGTATATGTTCGCTAGGCTTAGTATCAAAACAACCTTTTTTGGTTGAAGCGAGATGCATTCGAATTATTTTCAATAAATCACAAAAGTTATCCTCTGATGAATCCTTTGAGCCCGGGTATGTGTTTGGCGGATGCACGATGCAAAAATAGTGCACCGAAGTTTCTGTTGGCTTGACGTGTAGCTACTTTCTTGTTGCAAAACATATTGGTGTTTTCGGTTAGTTCGATTCCAAAGATTGTTACCAGGAGCAGATCAAGAAATTTTGAAAAGGGACGGCATGGGGGCGGGGGGCGCTACAGACCATATGATGCTCAAACACATCCGCACGGCGAGTAGTGGAGGCACGTGAGGTAGTACCCCCTCTCGTTTGAGGGAGGGGGTGGGGTTGATGTTGGTTCCCGGGAGAGTTTCCTTCAACTGTCAACGAAACAAGACGTTTTCTTGATTCTTGGAAGGCGTTTCAGTGCCATCACTGGCGTACTGTACGGCCCGATTAAAGGGTTTCTGCCATGCCGTCTATATTTGTAGGCCCATCGAGCGGACATAACATACCTTTGGAAGCGATGAGAGTGGGCGAGGTGCTCGCCCCGGGCGCCCCTGGATCCAGCCCTGGTTGCTTAGGAATTGAAGACTTTGTTTCCCAAATCGGAATATTGAAAACGATCGATGGGTCCATAAAGGTGTACTGTTCTTGTTCAGAGTATTTATTTATTTATTTATTTATTTATTTATTTATTTATTTATTTATTTATTTATTTATTTATTTATACTGGTATTTAGGGTCACTTTCAGCATCAATGGTTGTATCTTGAACTCAACACATGTATGAAGTCAAGTATAGCCGACCGTTGATAACTGTGTTCGGAGTAAGTCCAAATGATGAATGTGAGTGGTATAGGAGCGCCGTTCACTAATGTACATTGTGCATTAAAACACAACACATATCGGCACATCCAAGATGTGCCTCTGTGCTACCTGCAATGTGTACATGTCGTGATACAATATTTACTAACACATTAGCACGTCTAGGGAAGTCAGAATACTTTATAAGAAGATCGGGGAAGTCATAACGTAGCTTGTAGATACATAGCCAGAGAGGTTTCTGGGTACTTATATCCACTCGTATACAAAAGAATGCGTCTTATAGCACAACGTGCTACTATTATAAGCCCACGAGGTGCCGTTTCGGTAGTTTTTGGTTTCTGGTGATTTGGAGAAATTGTCGATCGAGTTGTTTGTGGTAAATCTATCTGTGGATTCTGGGTAATTCACTCTTATCTTATAGAAAGGAACGCGCCTATTATTGGGAAAAAGAAGGATTCTTGGGAACTCCGCAGCATATAAAGTCGCTTTTGGTGATGTGGAAGTATTATCGGGGTGTTTGTGGTAATTAGATTTACTCCTATTCAATCGAACATACCTTCCGAATATACCTCCTTCCAATTGTTGGCCTTTCAGGCCCATAGCAACCGAGTACTACCATAGAAACCAAGTTGGCGGCACTCAGTATACAAACTGGACGACGGAAACACCTATCATCCTAACAAAACGCGCTGCGCATGCGAAATGGCACCACGTATCGCTATGACAATTACGTCACAACATGGCGGAACAGGCGGGCTACAATACCAACCTAGTAGTGCGCCACTGGGTTACGTGACTATGGCGTTACATGAGATCCCCCGATGAGACCCCCCGCACCCCCACCCCTGCTTGAAACATACGAGATATACTACTACGGTCGACTTTGCTTGTGGCGACATCTTAAAGACACTGACTGCTGTTGTTGTCCACTGTACAGTTTGATATGACGTTGTTCGGATCAGGGTGTGTCAGGCTTCTCATACGGAAATGATATGAAGTATAGCCTAGAGGTTATATACCCCTGTAGCTCCCCTGCTAGTCCTTGGTACTACCAACCTACCGAGTGCTTTATATTATACTGTGATTGTTATGGGTAGAACACATTGCTAAGCCAGGCGGTATTATGAGGAAATGCATGTTTGTCAGGTGAGGTTGTATAAGTTAGTATAGGGTGTATGATGTGTACCCCAGTAGGTCTATTGTAAACCCTTAATACCACTAACCTATCTAAGGCTTTATACTGCCTTTCAGTTGGTTAGGGTAATGCATAAAAAGTTATGTAGTATAGTGGGGTATGCTTGGTTATATATTACTATACTATAGGGTTCACAGTTTATAGACCTGCTTGTCTGCTGTTAGCCCATAGTACTCTTAACCCACACATTGCACAGTACTACCCTATCGGTGGTTTGGAATGCGAGGTCATGCTGGAAATATAATGCTCTTCTAGTCCTGTAATCGTAACGAAGAGTCGAGGGAGGTGGTGTTTAGTGATCGGCTAAACGACTAAATTTCTCCATTTCCAAGACCACCCTATACAGAGTCATATGTCTTGTATAGCATGAACACTAGTATGACCCTATAGATGAAAGTCCTTTTCTCCATACCTTGACCTGTTTTTGCCGATGTTATGACTTTCCTGGTATGTCTACGTGATAGCACACAGCGTGTAACAATGAGAACACATCAAAGTCAGCACACAGGCACATGCTGGGAGTGCCGATATGCGCCTCTGTGAAAACGAACAATGTACGTACAACACATACGACTCTGTCTCTGTTGGTCTACTCTTAGTCGTTGGCACTATTACCCCAACGAATGTTTTGTATTATCCTGTGACTGGAATATGTAATCCATACTGCTAGGTAGAGCTGGGCGATGCACTGTAAATAACGTCCGGTATCGGCTTTGCACCAGCACCGATTACCGTTCCGAGGGAATCTCAAAATATCGGTATTACAAAAATTTCCAACACAAGTTAAAAACTGAAAGGACAACAACAACAACAACAACAACAACAACAACAACGCCAACGACAACAGAAAATGAAGCAAAATAGGACTGTGAACTGTGTATGTCTAAAAGCAGTCATCACTGGTCATTTTATGTAACAAAGAAGATGAGAGAAAATATCCGTGGGGGTATTTTCTCTCAGCTTTTTGTAACATTGAATGACTGATGATTGTTTCCAACACTTTGACACTTCAGCGGCTTTGTCTGCTTTAAAACGGTGAACGATAGCTGGGCAGTATATTCAAACCATCGGATGTTGGTATAGGTGTGCGTACATGTAAGTTGTTGACACCGAATACCGTACCGATACGGAGGTAAATCATTCCAAAAATACAGACACCAAAACCGAACTTGAAATTTCAATACCGTTCAACTCTACTTCTTGGCCATGCGATATTGCATAATGTTTGGTAGTTTAGAACGGTAGGATTTACAGTATGTGTCCCAGTCGGCCTACTGTTAGCCTTTAGTACTACCAGCTTACCCAAGTACCCGATCATGTTTCTGGTTTCTAGACCACTATTGCTGACTTAACCGTGACAACCGTCATCTATCCTAAGATCAACTGCTACTGTAGTCACCTAACATTATAATTTTCTACTACCCTAATGACCTTGTACGATTACAGCTGATTTGGAGCACACTACAGGCTTTTCAGAAACCTCCACCCTCGGCTAACTCTTGGAATGTCCATATGACCAGCCGTGCTCTATTACGATACTAGAAACATGAGTAGTAGGGGGCGATGGATCGGGATTTATTGGGGAACCTCGACGGGGACCTCGGAAGTGACGTCACAATCACGTGTCCCAGATACGTCATATTTGGTTATCATGGTAGCCAACGGAAGAGGTCATCTTGTGACGCCACGGCCATAGTGATACCTGCTCTTAGTGTTGGGGGACACGTTTCCGCCGTCAATTTTGTATAATGGAGGTCGGCATCTTAGTTTCCATGGTAGCACGTGGTTACTATGAAACCCACATGCCTACAATAGGATGGGGGCATGTTCGATTAATCGGGAGTAGTTTGCAGGTTCGGATATCCCCAAATCCCCGTTTGCATCGTGGAATTATCCAAATGGACCCAACAATTTTCTCAAATTACCAAAAACCATCCAAAATCACCGAAATGGGTTCGGATTTTCCCAAGAATCCCCCTTTTTCAATAATAAGCGTGTCATTGTATAAGAGTCAATTTAATTACCCCAAGTCAACGGTTACTTCATAGAATTACCACAAACAACCCGACAATTGGCTCAGATTTTTCACTAAATTCTCGGTTTCTACTCGTTTATTTGATTCAGCTTGCTTCACAGTCATCCTTACAAGAGTAGCACGTGGTGTTATATGATGAGAGGTCTTCTGGGAGTGCGTTCGATTGTTTCAGAGTATACTTCAATAGCGCAGGAGAAATTTAAGTTGGAACAGTTCTAGTTATTGGTTACTATTTGCCAACGGACTGAAACGTGTGTTACCCAACACTTACAAGAATACCGCTCACGCGTGCCTCCATGGCAACCGAATATGACGTACCTGAATCACGTGACTATGACACGTCACATCCAAGATCCCCAATAAATCTGTCTTTCATGAGAGTACAGAGCCAAAGAAAACTGTGCACAATTTTGGGAGTGACTTTAAAATTTCCAGGACACAGCCTAACAGGGGGCACATTTTGTCCTAATACAAACTGCAGTCTGTGAGTGCATTGCATATAGAAGAGGACAAAATGTGAAATTAACCTCGGAACCGCTGAGTAGTCGGAAAATATTGCATTGTTCGATCACAATTCTCTCTGTGGGAGTCGGCGATTGGAATTTTCACGGAAATAAAATAACATATTCGGGAAAAACCTCCGTTACAACAATGCTTCGAATATCGAACTGTTCAGATTCAGATTTAGATCCTTTATTCATGGTGCACATACATGTGAAATGGTTATAGACAAACATATTGCACAAATGTAATAAGTAGTATACTGTGGGAAGTGGCATAGCCAGATTGGCTGTCTACCTGCCACTCCCTAGAAGATGGGGTGATTGCAAATAGTCTGTAAGCAAACGAATTAACTTAGAACCAGTTATGTGGCACATGATGGAGAAAGGAGATCGAACCATTTCATTTCCGGGACCAGAGATATGGTCCATCGTATACGCCAGCGGAAAGTTGGTGCTTCAAGGTTGGCAAGAAGCAACCTGCTTATAGGACTCCATCCCCTACTCATAACACCTGAGAGCGGCAAGAAGTCCCATCGTTCGTGTCGTTTCGACTACGACAAAGAGGTAGGTCATTAAGTTTGGGCGTGACGTCTACGTCAGCTGGATCATTGTATGGTGAGGAATGTGATGAATTAACCCATATCCTCCTGGTTCACCATAAGGTGTCGAATGTAATGAATAAGCCGTTACCAATGAGGGCCAATGTTCCTTGACAGATCACCTGCTCAAATGTAGCGAAAGGTTATCTGTCTATTTGTTTAGATTATTGTTTGCTAGTTCTCAATTGCGTACTTGTAGCATTTTGCACAGGACAGCTGTTGGGAAGAAGCACATCAGATTGCACAAGACAAGAATTTCAGATTTAGACACAGAACATGACTATTATGTGTATTGCCAATTTCCACGTTTACGAAGTGCAATCAGGGCAGTAGGTATTATCGCAGAGGACATAACTGGAAAAATGACGAAGTGAATGTGGAAGTTAAGTTGTTCTTTGGTATACTTCTATCGCTATTATTACGAGTTGTGTCGTCTGGAGTGTTTCATAGTTTCGAGAATGTGTTTAGAGGAAGTTTACCCAGAGTTTAGGTCGGTGTTTCTTCTCTGTATAGGAAGCCAAACTCTCTGGATGTCCTACCAGATGGATTGTCAATAACTTTAAATATATCACTGAAAGAATTTTTGCCCGACAAATTTCCAACTATCTTAATTTTTGGACAAATATTGGGAAGGGAGACCCCCCCCCCCCTCCCCCCTTATCCCCCCCCCCCCCCCCGCATATAGCTACGCCTCTGCTTGGAAATTGGATTAATCGAAGGCTGGCATTTCTTAAACACCAATACGTTTTGCATGAAGAAAGTAGCTACACGTCAAGCGAACAGAAACTTGCAATTTTATGGCCCATTTCTCTACCGTGCATCGTCCAAACACGTACCCGGGTCCAAAGGATTCATCTGAGGCTAACTTTTTGTGATTTATTGAAACTAATTCGAATGCGTCTGGCCCTTCAGCCATAAAAGCTTGTTTTCATACTAAGCCTAGCGAACATACACCTTGTAAGGAATAGAACCCATCAGTCTGACAACTGATTATAACAACCGAAGAAAAATAATATTCAATAAATAGACCGTACTTAATCGAGGTGCTGACCCACGCCACAGCATAACTCCAAGTTTTATGAATAATTAGTTTTCAGCTGTGTGAGTGGCCTTTACCTATGACCATGTAGCCTCCAAAACGGAGCTGGGCCAGGGCTGGAAATATCAGTACTTTTATATTCATCATGATGCGACAGTTATCATACCTTCCAGCTACCATCCATGAGGTCCCCTAGGCAGTCACTTAACCCCCGCCCCCTATTATACATCATCTTAAGGCTTACGAAACCATTGTGGGAACGATGTCACCAGTGAAATATTGATATCCCATGAAAAAAGGTTTACAACCTCAATTCTATCATAAGCGAAGGTGTACACCCGTGTACGAGAGATAAACAAAAATTCCGTCCGACCTCCCACAACACACACACAATAACAGAGCAACAATTTAAGTATTTCACAAGGAAATAATCCCCTCCTTCGGTAATTTCACTAGCAAACATACATAAAGGCTACCACTGCAAGTGAAATGTTCAGTTTCCTTTTAACTCAACCAACAAAAAATATCAGCAGAGGCTACTCCTTCCATAATACACAACGAAGTGTCAGTATCCTTCGCACTTCGTATGTAGGAATCTCAGAAATCGTCAATGATTCACCATCATACTTGGTATCCGGGAATTTCCCAATGTATCCATAAGACCGCTCACCTTGGTTGTATACCCGTCCTGTGAGGCTTTCGCATAAGTTAAGTTCGGCGGCGTCATGACCGAAATGTACCGCTAAAAAACTAAAAGTTATTGCGTATTGTCGCGAAAGTTCTGCGAATAAATGAAACAGATTTGCACATAAACGCAATGGAAACAGACATATCACAGTACTGCCTTAAATAGATCCAAGTTATATTTGCAGCAGAAATTTCGATTGGTCAACGTACGTGGGGAGTGCATTTATATTTTTAGAAACCGGTTGCACCTACATTTTTCCCATCGGCTGAATCAAAAATGCACGTTGGACGCAGTCCACTGGCATATAGGTCAGTGATTATGATGCTGACGCCACCGGGGTCATGACATTACCTGATATCGTCTTCGTTGTCGAGATCTGAAAAGAAATTTCGCATACACTCAGCGGAAATCATTCGTTTGTATATCATATACAAATCCACTGAGAGAATTCACGTGTTATTCAAAGTTAACTGAAAATGATAATCAAAAGGCAGGTTGTAACAGAGTTGTTATCAAGGAAATGTATTTTATTTTAAAGCTATGTCTTGTACATATAGATAACATATTATTCTTTTTAATCCTTTTCAAGTGATTTACCTTGTCAGACTAATTATTATCAACCTTTAAGGCGCTACTAGCACATTCGCAACACAGTATGGCATACCTGCCTTTACAAAAGTAAACTAGGGCGGAGGGCGCTAGTGGCTATTTTTAGATACCATCGCCCTGTGACCTGGTCTCTCACCTTCACGCATATTTCTACTCGACCGACATTCGGGGTACTTACTCATGTCCCCGAATTATAAACTGCTAACTGTACTTAATACGTTATTATATTGACCTTCGATTCTTCCATTTCTTCATTTTTATGGTCAGTTTTGGGTTTGTTTTGACAATAACACGACTTTCTCCGGTGTAAAGCTCCATTATCGGACTTGCAAAAGCAATTAGCAGCCCTGCAGCTATTACCGGTCATCGGATATCGCCTCGGGCCTCTAATAGCTGTTCAGGGTGCTAATCCCTTATGTCGATCCGGTAATGGGGCGTAACGCCCTCTAAAATCGTGTTATTGTATAAGTGTAGTCACTGGAGTTATTCACGTGACGTACTTATTTTACTTCTAGTGCGTTATATAACGTTTTCATCACAACCGAAAACCTCTGCAATAAGCACCCTATTGGCAGTGGATGCTCAGGTGATACTACTTTTTCTGGAATGCTAGTTGATGATGTGATTTACCCTAAGAACACCAGTTGATCATTGGATATTCGAATAACACATTTTGATATATCGCTCTGGCAATGCATTCCATTTTCCGATCTATATTTATGTTCTGTTTACGTTATATAAATTGCCACATTATTTCCAAGGGAGTAAACATGAGAATTGAATAAGATTGTTCCAAGTTAACAGGGTGATAAAACAAGATGTTCACGAGCAGGTTCTTCATGAACCGGACGGCACATAAATAATTTATTTATTCACCCCATGGGCATCGAATAAACATTACTCAATTCTAAAGAGGCAATCTTGGGCATGTGAAACAAGTTATTGACTCATTTGTATGTGTGTAAATTAGAACAGGGGGCGCATCATTCACAAAAAAATGTTAACTTACCGGTACTCGATATCAGAAATCTGTTTTGGGGAGGATATATATGGACGGTTTTGAGTCGCTCACACACCGAACGCGACGCGAGAGTCACAAACGGGTGCATATTACCGATTTTTTTTTTACCTATCCCAATTGTGGTTCAGTGTTATGTTTGTAATTGGTTCCTTGTCATTAAACAGAGACAATATTTAATTAAACTGAATGCAAAGTACAGAATCGCCCATGCTTATTATCACTTTGAACATGAGAGATGACGTTTTCAAATTAGAATCGTAATAAAACCTGCACGATGAAATATATGGTTGCTTTCCGGAATTTGTATGGTAGACCCATCAATATTTTCAACGTGCAGCATCGGGGCAAGTTATTGAACCCAATATATACCCTGTAATATCTGTACTATTGGAAGATGGGATTACCACTGGAAAATTTTCGTTCCGATATTTGTACGCGAGTTTCCCGTGGGAACCCCCTGGAAGTGATGCAGTGTTTGTTTACTGCGATAAACAAGCTTTGTTTTACTGATACCATAGGACCCGGCCACCAATACCTGGGGTGGAAGTCTTCTAAAATAGGAGAGATGGTATTAACGATTGGTTGGACTTGACTTTATATCCATGTTGCGGTCACGTTTAGCCATTGTGCAGATAATAAATAAATAAACAAATAAATAAATAAATAAATAAATAAATAAATAAATAAATAAATAAATAAATAAATACGATTGTTTCGAAAGACCACAAAATACCTTAGCAACCATTAAGTTTAGAAAACAAATTACCGGGTTCCAAACCCTCTTTCGGTGTTTTAACGCCCTCTTTTTATGGAGTATTTGTAACTGCATGTGCGTGTTGGAAAAACTGACAATAAAGTCCTTTTGATATCTGTTTGTATTTGTTTATTAGAGATTTACGACACTTTAACAGCCGGTTCACACCGTGCCGTACAGTGCTATAGAAGACGAGGTAGGAATGAATTGGGAGAGCCACTTAGCAACGTCAAGTGAGCTTCGGACTCTCCAATTCGCAACCCCCCACCCCCCCCCCCCCCCCAGAAGCAGAGGCAAGCATTATTGAAATCCAGGTGTACCGTCGTCGTGTTCTACACCCTTGTACACAGATCCCATGCTCCCACTTGGCAGTCGTATTCAGTATCTCACCAAATGACAAAACGCAGATGACGCAGGTGCGCATCAACCCGTCGTCATTTCGATCTAATGTATAATGGTCTAATCAATGAACCCCCGTGCTACCTTCTTTCGTTTTGACGAAAGTTAGCAACTCCACTTCTGACCAATTCAGGTTTTTTGCTCTTACACTCTAACATTAACCCAAATCAACTGGGCAGAGTGAATATGAACCCAGTTGGGTTCCTATTCACTCAACCTTGTTGATTTGGGTTAATATTTAACCCAGTTGATATCAGTGTGAACTGACCCCTTACAGAAGAGCATTATGTGTTACAATAGCATCGGGGACTCAATTTCGGCGGAGGTCACCACCACCGAAAAAAAATTAGCTAGGCAGATTTATACTACCCGATAACATTTAATGATCTCCGCCTGGCCAAGCCATTATTAACGACTATCGGCAATTCCGCTGGAAAGTCAGTGTAAGTCTGCTGCGACATTTATACGGCAATGTCTATTGTGGTGGCTACTTACGGTCATTATGGACTCCTCGTTTGAATAGATCGTCGATAAGCATACACATATCGTCCCCCGAGTTCCGATGTGTTCTATGCGCCTACAAGATCTGTCGTACTACGCATTCCTTTTGCTAAAGGGACAAAAAGGTACAGTGCGACATGAATGTCTTCCTTGCCAATGCTCGTTGACAACGGAGCAATTCCTCTTAGATTTTTGCAGAACGAATTATTATAGGATTCTCTCATTCCCCATGGAAATCAACCTTTATAATAAATTTTAATTGTTTTTATTCTTTTAACTAGATCTCATCTCCAAATGCCTTTCTGCTCCACAGGTTGATTTACACTGTATTCATTGTTAAATATGAATCATTACTACTTATTTCGCTGTCAATAACATGAAACGTCTTCATGATTTTAGTAGAATATTTTACACTATTCAAAATTAATGGTCTGGTTACCGCATGTATTTTTTTATCTCCACGATATAGCTTTTGCTGCTGATGTGGCGTTAAGCATCAATAAATAATTAAATAAATATCTGTCGTGCAAATCCATGTCGTGGTCTTACAAATATGGTTTGCTCGTTTCCCTCCTCCACCTCCTCTCGCAATATTGAGAAAAGACCACAATATACCATCCGTTTTTCATTGAGAGGCATCAAGATCAATCCAGCTTCCGGGGAAGGATCCGTGACTGGTTTACGTCAACCCAAAGCTATGAATGATGCGAGAATTAGGGTGAAAGTTTTCATTGGATGGGGGAAAAAAACATGAAGAAATATTTTCTAGATGAATTTAGCAACTGTGCAGTCCAAGCATTTCGGGATAGAGTATAATGCAGTGTCAAACATTGTTTTATTGATAATATTAACTCTTTGAACACGAAAGACTGCTTTTCCGGTCCAGGAACATGATAAGTCATAATTTCATTAAGTAGGATGGCTTCTACGTCAATATGTGGGACAGATTAATCAATATTTTTAACGTGCAGTCTTAAGCTCTGCATGCTGAGAATATTAATAAGTCTACCCCCAGACAATGAATATGGACTCTTCTAACTGCTAGCATTGAACTGACATGGAGGATTCCACCTGGGGTCAAACGGTTGAAGCCATTGCTACTCTGTTAGTCCACCGCAAATCTTTAGCAGTTCAGGCATAGTGAGCGCAGTCTGTCACATGAAAGGCGTGTACAGTTCAACCTCGGATAAGCGAAATCTTCAACGAAGAAGTATATATTTACTCCATTTCTCATTCACTACAACTGTTAATATACTTTGCTCTCCCCGAGGCCCTTGTTGTTTCACTCAGTGTCATAGCATTATATAGAACACGATTGCCGTGTGTATTCAACGTTACCCGATCCAATACAAACATTGAGTAATGTTATTGGTACATCACGCGTGGAATCCAACCTACGTGTAAGAACGCATCTGAATGGTAAACATACCTCCAACGATTGTATTGTCCTTTACAAATCTTAAGTTTCATCCGTTTAATTCAAATTTAATCGCGGAACATAACACAACTCGGGTAGAGTACCGGGGACAGGAATCTACAATCTTTGTTGTAGTTTTCCCTGTATTTCACGCGCGACTTCGGCGACCGTGATGTACAAGAAAAATTCCAACTCACGTCCCCTGTATTTCGCTGTGTTCTGACTTGGTCATTTCATTTTGCTCTCATAATCCTTTCAAATCGGTATGCGTACATCTTCTCCTGAACAAAAAAATTACAGTCGACGAACAGATACAAGGGACAAAATCGACATTAACCCTTCACCCAAAAAACGGCCAGCGCTATTCACAAAAATCGCCGAGCTCGTTCCAAAGAGGGGTCATAACCTATGTTTTGAGACAAAAAATGAAAAAAATTAGTTATTCAAGAATTGTTTTTGCAAGTGCCGCCTGCTTTTCATGTTAGGCAAAGGGTTAAGACAACGTGATAATTTTAATCCTTCAGGTCTGAAGAGTAGTAGAATTAGCTGTTTACTTAATCTCCTACAGATTTATAATGGACTATCCTATTTCGTCGTAGAGAGTACTGAATGGGACGATAACATCCAGGACGCGAGGTTTGGGTCCTGAAAACCTCAAACTTTGGGTCAAATCGAATTCCGAATCGAATGGGGCGGAGGATTTCGAAACGAACTGAACCGAATCTCGAATCGAATCTAAACACTCAACAAGTTGATGACATCCCACCTTCTGTTACTACCTTTCGTAATGTCAGGCTCTACTGAAGTATTGTATTCAACGACGAATTGTTTGTTTGGGCAGGACAATGAAAAAAATGCGGAATATTCCTGAACGGAATAACAGTAGTTGGGAAGCGGAACCTCAATGAACTCTTCTATCGTCAAATCTCCTCTTCGGGAGACCTGATAATAGAAGGAGAGTTCAAGGGAAGATTCGGGATCTGATTTTTGGAACATCTATATGATTCTAGAATTTCTGAAACAGCTGGACGCAAATCGAATCGTAATGAATCTTCGAGACGATTTCGGATCGAGTCGAACTTCAAAACTTCACAAAATCCTATAATAAATCACCACGAAGCGAACTGCTTGTGAATAGAAAGGATTGTCTTCAAACACAATTGTCTAATATAGAATGACGCCTATGAATGTATCTCGGTATTGGCATTCCTTTAATATTTTGAGCCGTTTTCTGTTTTTGCACAGCTGATTAGCCTGATCACTCAGCCGCAAATTGCAGAGGATAGAGTACGGTGTTGGTAGTACAATGACATGGAGAGACTTGTGAGTTCCATCCTGAAACAATTAACAATTCCACCACTATTCCTGAAAACCTAATAAGTCCAACCTCCATATTTTCATGGAGCATACTCAGACCTCCCCCCCCCCCCCCCCCACACCAAAAAAAGAAAACAATAAAAGAAAAAGTTTGACACTCAATATTTAAGGAACAGGTTTAAATGACAGGAGGAATTTTTGTAGATATGAAGTTTCTAGTCTGGGATTATGACATCTGGACTAGAGAAATGTGCAGAAAACCATTTTAGTATTCCCCGTTCCGTATATCGATGGGTGCGTGAGGTACGGAAGCAAACGTGGTAGAAAATATAACAAAGTTGTTGACCACGACCGCTTGTACCTATATTATTGAGTGAATCCCTTCGAACGGCAATGCATAGACGTATGAGGTAAAGAGAAAAAGAGCATTTGATAACAAGACACAATGCATGGCTATAGGTAAGGAGGGTCAGCACTAATTTAACACCACAGTCCTGCAGTGTGGTAGGGTTAAATTATTACTGAACCTCCCTGAATATAAAATAGACTCGCTTACTTCGCTATAAATTGTATTCCTCAGGTCGAGTCCATTCAGTAGCTCGGTGGTGAAGAGGTTAGCAACGTGGAAACTACGCAACAAGTACCATAAAATCATGCCAATGCGTCTTTTAACCCTTTACCTAACGAATCGTCCGCATCTGCTTTCGTAATTTGCAAATTGAACAGTTGCAAAAAGAATTATTCTTAAAAAAGGTCAAGAAAATCAAACCACATGACCCCCTCACTGGAACGAGCTCGTCCCAAGGAGGGGTCAAGTGATATGATTCTGCTGAAATTTTGTGAAAAATTTAAAAAAATATGTAAAATAACAAATTTAGATATCAAATATTGATATTAACCTGAATAAAATCTAACCACGAATTTCTTACATCTGCAATAGCCCTCGTAATGGCCAGGTGACAGCAATTGAGCTTGACTAGATGAACTGTCATACCTGAACATTCACAAAAGTTATTTACAATTTCGAATACCTCAAACAAATTTGAAGTTTAAGATATGGTCTATGCTGTAAACTCACCCCCACCCCGCCCACCCCTCCCCACCCCCAGCGTATGAACCTGTGGAAATGGATGGAGCAGTGCTTGTTTATTGTGGTAAACACGTTCTGCTTTACTGGTAGAATATGACGCCTTAGGTGGAAGTCCTCTAAATTGGGCAACACATGTATAAAGTCTGGCTGAACTTGACTTCCAACATATGTTGCGATACAGCCAAAGATGCAGAAAGTGACCTCAAAAAAAAATATCTCCACGAAATATTGTCTTTTATGTATTTTCATGTAGTTTTCCCATGCAAAAGCGACATAAGTGAATGGGCTGTGGGAAATCAGCATGTTCCTTTTTTCGTGTGTACTTAAATATTGTGGTAAGACGATCCGATTATAGTACAGTACAGTTGAATGGTTGTAATCCTCGCATAGACAGTTGTGTGCACGCATGCGTTTACAGGGTAATAAAAATCATCATCAGCAGTTGGCTGTACTGTATATCTCTAATCAGTTCTCGTGTGTGTTCCCTACTATGAGATCGAATGCACCTATCAGAAGTTGTCTCTCTAACGCTCTCCGACGCATTTGCTTGACTTGATCCTGAACCGTGAATTATATCTTCCACCGACAGATGTTGTAGCCGTGTATTCAAGCCGCTTGAAGGTAACCTTATCTCCGTCTTATTTTCCGATCTTGTTGCATAGTTGTGGGTAATTATTTTCACTCACTGAATGGTTCTTTTGTCGGTCTGCAACAAGTGTACTGATCCGTAGGTTGCTAACGGGATATCCGCAAACCTGCTGGCCTCTCATTCACACCGACCTGATTCTATTTTTATACTCTGGATAGTAATTTCCAACACTTATTTGTACGGTTGCCCACATGTGCCACTGCGAAACAAATCTTTCCATAGGAGAAAAAAAACTTTTAATCACAGCAAAATAAAATTTTGTTCACGGAAAAAAACCAATCTCCTCCCGCCAAAACAAACTTTTTTCTCGACAAAACAAACTTTTTGATCGAGGCAAAAAGAAAATTTGTAATCACTGCAAAACAAACTTTTACTCACGGCAAAACAAAGTTTCTTTGAAGGCGAAAGAAACCTATTTTCACGGCGAAGCAAACTTTTTCTTACGGCAACGGCAAATCTTCTTGACCGAGGACTTCTCGAATGTTTATTGCGGGGGCCCCCATTGGGCCCCGGCCCCCACTTCTCTATATGTGTTTGCTTTTTTTTCAAGGGAATATTTACAGCAAGCCTTTTTCCCAAATTGGGAGAAATCAGTACGTCCGACTACAGAAAAGCATACTTTTTAATTAAAATCGGTTCTAATTGCTCAGCATTCGTTTCAGTTAAGGCTTTTGTCGTAACATTACAATTGAAGATTTTTAAAAAATCAAGAATTTATTTTTAGAAAAGAGTATTGAACCTTTTTCCATGTCACATAAACTGGGTTCTCAGTTGTTCTTGCATAATCTTTGACAGAACATCAATATGTCTGATGTACGTCATTGGCAGTGAACTTTTGCACCAACTTGCAATTTCATTTGAAAAGTAATAGTTTGATCTTGAAAAAATTATTCAGGTGAATCAAAGGTTTTGAATAAAAATATTATTTGTCTATGATGGAAATCTGAAGCTTGTTGAAAATATTCGTAATTTTATATCCTCTTATTTGTGTACATACATCGTCGACTGAGTCCTAGAATGTTCTATGCCTTTATGGGACATAGAACATTCTAGCGCCCAGATGACGACATGTAACATGTGTTAACCTTGTGTCATATTATAAATAGTTGAACTGAGTGAACTTACTGTAGTTATTGGGTGGGTTACGAGCGGTTGTTTGACATTTAATTCGTTTTATATTCACGCTACATTGACGCATTTCTGAAGATCATGTGTTTATAAGGAACAAAACATACTCTTACGTTATAGAAAAACGTAAAAACTCAATTTACAACTAATGTCACACTGTTTAAACTCAACATCTGTACGGATGAAAAGCACAGTTTGATTCAATACGTCTCCGGCTTCCTTTCTGACTCAGTTCATTCTAGGGCTCTCAGTTCATTCTAGGTCTGTCGCGATTATTCGATTAGTCGACTAAACGTCGACTATTGAAGTAGTCGACGTTTTTTTTATTTTTAGTCGATCGTCGTTCATTTTCAAGGTGGTTCACGTCTACTACACGTCGGGGCTAAATTGCATTGTTTTGTGAGGTGAATTATCAATGAAGGTGAATAACTTTAAATATCTAACCATAGTTAACATTCATATCCGGAAGATTGTACGACTGTCACTGGCTGTGTAAGAAAGAACACTCACAGTTACTCGAGAAGAATAGATTCTTTTGAATTTCTCCAGTCTTGTACACACGAATGCACCCATTGGAAAACCCGAAGCGCGGAAGTGACAAAATTATGACGAAAGTCAGAACGTCAGATCACTTCTCAAAGTTCGGAACTGCAGACTAAGATCCAATTTTAACAACTGACGAGGGAATGTATAGATCTCAATGTTCAAAATTTCGGGAAACTTATTGCAGAAAGGAAACATATGCAGGAACGTTCTTTGGTAAATTCATTTTAATTCATCGGCTTCAATCTAGTTCAAACTTGGACCCGCAGTCAGTAATATTATTTTTGGGGTTGGTACGTCCTACGGGACGTACCAACCCCAAAAATTATATTACGGACTGTGGGTCCAAGATTGGACTACATGTAGCTTCAGTCGGGACCGATTTGTTGTTCCCACAACCCCACTTCGTCTGAACACACTGGTGCCATTGTCATTTTCAGAGTTTTACGAACAGAAGAATGATTTGCTAAAAAATCATGGGAAGCGACTATTAATCGACTAACCGTCGATTACTGGTCACGATTAGTCGATTACAAAAAATGATAGTCGCGACAGCCCTAGTTCATTCGTAGTTCTGTTTGTGACTTGTGAGCACTTAGGTGGTGGGCAAGTTGGTCTTTTGTGTCGATATGGCAGAAACTAACACAAATCATTAATGCATACAGTTAGCTTGTTAAGAGTTGTCATGGAGAAGTATGCTGTGGGAACTGGTCTGATCATTAATGTAGCCGGAGGGTGGGTGGGGTGCCGTGCACATAGATATATTTTTACAATAAGCCCATTGCCGATTCGCCATGACGTTAATGATATGCAAGGTCAGAGGTTGCTTCGGGTAAACACTTCGATCAGACTATCTGTCAAGACTGTCATACGTGCGATATAAAAACAACCAAAATGTTTCGCTTGAAACGAGAAAATGTGCATTTTCGATTTAATACTAATAAAGATAGAAAAAAATAACGCACTTTCAACACTTCATTTAATGGACGGAACAAAATAATATTGATTTTTAAGTGAAATAAACACCGCAATGAACCCCTTCCCACAAGCGAAGATAGACTCGGCATCATGGTAAAAAGTTTTGTACAAGCCACATAATGTGATCTATCATCGGAACAAGATTTGTTCCCCCGAGGATCACATGATTCAATTTGCTTGACGCTTTTGTGTAAATTTGAAAAATTTAAATTTAAATTTCCAGTTTTAAAGTTATCTGTGGGTAAAGGTTTAAAAAGTAAAGTACAAAATATATTATACTGCTCTTTTATGATCAGAGTACTACAATTGTAGATTATTTCAGCAAGTCAAAACTTCTTATTTTAAATTTGTTTTATAATCTCGAAATATTGAAATGTGGCTATGGCTACAGTCCAATAATTTTTAATAGAACTAATCTGTAAATGAACAATTATTTATTTAATAGCCAAGTATGAAATGTCTGGAAAAAAATACTTTTTATGAGTACAAATGCATGATACAAGGTAGAAGCATATGTTCAAGTCTTCAAATACTGTATGAAAGAAATTAAGTCGTAGCATAACCGCAATGAACAAAGTAGCCCACTGCCATTACACCAATAGCACAAGAATCCGAAATGATTTTCCAGAAAGCCTTCTCTGAGAGCTTTCCCGAAAATGATGTCAGGTTCTTGTCGTGTTGGTGTAGTTGAAGATGCATACTAGTAGTTTATAGTGGTTATTCTACAACATATTTCCACGCGTACTGTACGTCAGGTGATTTCTGAACTCCACTCGGAGGTCCGCTAGCTGGAATTTTGCTTGTGCAAAACAATGCACATGGGCATCAACCACCGACCATACCTGACAGCCAGTAAAAACTTGTTACTTGACGTAACCAAGTTATCCCTTCAAGAATTGTGCAATGAATATAGCTATGAGCTATAGATCATGGATACTCATTGGTTAACTTGGAAATTTGAAACGGCCAAAAACTACGTGATTTTTTATCCCAAAAGCCGCCAGAAGACTCCATTTAATAGCCGATTTAAAAATTTTGTTGGAGGATAAACGCCACCACCTCCGATCACACTGTGATCGATTGCGCCTCCGGAACTCGCTGCAGATGCCTTTATCATCTGTGCAATATCCCGACATTTTTTAAAGGGGAGCAGTCACAGAATTAACCCCGGGTCCGAATTTCCGTTTCCCGACCCTGCGTGGACCCTTCACTTCGTGGGTGTTTTTTGTTTTTTGGGGTTTTTTTGTAATAAGATAGATTCCACTGTGTGGCATGTAACTTTGAGTTGAAGGAGAAAATAGTCAAAAGAAGAATTTATATATTTTTATGTTCGATTATTGTGTTATTAGTATAGGAAGCATTACAACAATAGTTTATACCGGTAGTGGTTATTCTTCAACTCATTTTGACTTGTACTTATATGGACAAACTATTATTAGTAGACACGCGACACTGCTACTAGCAGACGATTTCCGTTCACTTTTAGGGTCCACGCCCCCTCCACCCCAACCGTTTCCAGCTGGAACATCTGTGTGTTATGCTTGAAAATATTTGTATGGGTTGGTTGTTTGGATACCCAGGGATTGCATTTTCACTAACGCAGACATTTGCGTGTCATTTCAGTGATATATGTGCAGTTTTGTCATTCGTCAACAAAACAAAACCATGATGCCGAGTCTATCTTCGCTTGTGGGAAGGGGTTCATTGCGGTTTCATTTCACTAAAAAATCAATATTATTTTGTTCTGTCCATTACAGGAAGTGTTGAAAGTGTGTTATTTTTTTATCTTTATAAGTATTAAATCGAAAATGCACATTTTCTCGTTTCAAGCGAAACATTTTGGTTGTTTCTATCGCATGTATGACAGTCTTGACAGAACGTCTGATCGAAGTGTTTACCCGAAGCTAACTCTGACCTTGCATATCATTAACGTCAAAGATGGCTAATCGGCAATGGGCTTATTAGCATCCTAAATATTCTGAATTCTAGGGTCTGCGTAGGATTTCAACTGAGGAAATCACATACGACATACCACGCCTAACATTCCACCAAGGCTCAAAATGCCTTCAACTAGCGCCATTTGGCATATTTTTTTAAAATGTATCCGGGTGAGGCCCTAGTCCTACCAACGTCAGAGGAGCACCACCTTATTTTTTTTCTCCAACCCCAGACCTCGATTCTTGTAGTTCTATGGGTCTAGAGCGTAAACATATTTGGCGCCCAAAACCAAAGAACCATTTGCTACCCCCCCCCCCACCCCCACCCGCGAAACCTGATAGGGCCTACAACGTGATTTAGGTCAGTATCAATGAACTGCAGTAAACTCAAGTAGTATGTCATGTACCCGGACACCCCTTATTTGGGGGATCCCTTCGGGGGATCTCATGTGACGTCATAGCCACGTGACCAAGTGGCGCCATGTTGTGTTGTCATGGTAACCCGCGTAAGTGGCCATGTTGTGACGTCATCCCCATAGTGAAACGTGATATTAGAGCGCATGCGCAGCGCGTGTTGTTAGGGTGATGATGTTTCCGTTGTCCAATTTGTGTACTGGAGGCCGCCATCTTGGATTCTATGGTAGCACGTGGTTGCTATATGACCCAAGGCCTTACAACAATACAGGGGTATGTTCGGAGGGTATGTTTGATTGAATCAGAATAAATCTAATTACCACAAACAACCCGACAAGTTGTACTATTTCGAATTCTTTCAGAATTATCAGCTTCTGTCTATATATGTACTAGTTCTCGTCTATCTGACCATGTTCCTTTGTTTGTTCTGGAGTATACGCCAGTAGCGTAGAAGAGCCTATTAACTGGAAAAGCTTTGCTTATTATTGCTATATTTAGCTTTTCTGGTATATTCTTGTTAGTTCTGACCCTATTCCGAGTACTCTTGTTGTTTCATTTATCGAGATCATTTATATAGATTATAGCTAACCAATCAGATTGCTTGATTTCCCGTAACCTGTACTTAATCGTACAAAGTTATCTCCCCTTATTACAACGAAGTCGTATCCGATTTTCATCACGTTTATATCCAATGGCCATATCCCATGGAATCCCATTTTGGGGGAAACACCCGTGGCTATGGAATCCCTTTTTTTGTCGTATGAGGCCATGAGAGCTATGTAAAAGCCCTCAATGAGTCCTCATCCATGTTTTTTTTTTTTTCAAAATATTTGTCAAGGCAATTGGGGTAACCCAGTGGTTATAAAACAGTGGCGGAACTAGGGAAGGGGTGTTCTCTTTATTTTCCAAACCCCAAATATAATAATGGATTATTTTTTAACAGGAGATCGGAGACAAGTTAATTAAATAAACGTTTTAATGAGAAATTTTCAAAATATATTTGGCCCTGGTAGGTTTATTTTGGTTAATTTTCTGACTGCTTTGGCCGCTGTTTTAGGTAATTGATTAAACGAGATGCGACTTGGAAATCCTATTTGGAACATTCTCATAATTGCCTATTGGGTGCTCACCAAGTGCTGATAGTGCTGATTGACCCTGTGTGATTATTAATTTTTAGCAATCGAATGTGCAGAGCAGCCGCTTATCTCAAGAAGTTCACCAAAACACACTAGTAAGGTACATGTTACGTACAAGCAAACACAGGATGGAAATGTTAATTGGTTGAGAGCTGGAAGCATATATTTGGGCTTTATTCTGAAGTACTGCTAACATAACTTTAAGACCTATGACCCGGTGGATGTGCTTCATACGTTCAATGTTTTGCCTTCGTGCAATTTATGGGAGAGTGCCTGTTGGCACTCTCCCATAAATTGCAACAAGTTAAATCCATGTGAAAATTATGATAACCGAAAGTAATTTGGCCCTTCACAACTTCAAGAGCATCAGACTTCTGTGTTATAAAAATGGCTCTTAGCATTGCGACTGGCTCACATCTTGGAATTTTCTACCCTATACTATTATTCGACCCTATGCTGTTATTAATTTTCAGAAAATTTTCCACCCTGTACTATTATTTTTCCCTGTACTATTATTAGATTTTTCAGGGGGAGACGCTCCCCTAGACTCCCCTCATAAAGCTTGTGTCAACGGCACTCGCGGCAAATCCTGTAAAAATACACCCCAAATCCGACCTCCCCACCTGAAAATCTTGTGGAGTGCATATTTCAGAAATGCCGGCCATCGTATTTCAAGACCTATGAAAAGTTAGTTGATACAAAATAGAAAAAACGGCGTTCTCTATAGACCTGGAATTACATCAAATGATCCAAACTTTCCGGAGTTTGAAAGTGCGGTTCAAGGTCACTGTGGGTAAGCTTGCGGTCATTTTACTGTTGGGCATCGGATTTATGGCCCCTAATATATTTCTGGTGTATGTCATGCTTTAATCAAGCATGGTATGACATACGGACCTTGAACCAATACGAAAAGAGTCAAAACACCCTGCAGGCTCAAGGAGTTGATCATGGTCACTGAAGTCACCCAATGGTCACTGAGTGCATTTTTCATGTTCAGATATGCCGGAAATCCAATGGGCCCCTAATTATGAACGTGGGCCATGTCCACTGTTTACATCTCAAGCATCGTATAACTCTCTCAACTTTGGAAAGTTTGAACCAATCCTAGTCAAGTCAAAATTAGTCAGAGGTTCGAAATGTGTGTCCAGTTCCTTCGAGGAACTCTGTGGTCACTGACTACATATGTCAGCAATACTGACGATCACATTGTAGATCTCCTACTACATGTCTAAAACTAAATCGTAGAAGGGATGGCGGGGGTGGGGGTGTGTGGGGTGGTGCAAAGTTTTTGAAAGTTGACCTGGTCGGAATTTAGAAAGCTTGCCACACTTGCACTACATATGTCAAAAATATTGTCAATCACATGTTAGACCCCTAAATGAATTCTAAAGTTCATATATGCATTCAAACGCTCAAAGAGTGGGCTGGACCGAAAAAATTGAAAGTGGGCCAAGCCAGAAATATTAATGCAGGACCCAATTATACAGTTATACAGTTGTACTTCTAGGATGGTGTCACACTGTGTGGGACAAATGCAGTGTAGCAAATATGGAGGTGTTCACCAATGCAGAGTTTCGTATTTTTGCAATTCATTTCTATATTTTTTACACGACACACTTCAAATCCAATACACTAAAATGTAACCTCGATTTCTAAACCCTTTACCCAAGGTAACGGCCAAAACCGGCCAGCGCTATTCTCAAAAATCGCCAATTAATTTTCAAAATATTTTCATTTTTTGTCTCAAAAACATAGGTTATGACCCCTCGTTGGAACGAGCTCGTCGAGCTCGTTCCAACGAGGGGTCATAACCTATGTTTTTGAGACAAAAAATGAAAAAATTTAGTTATTCAAGATTTTTTTTTGCAAGTGTCGTCTGCTTTTCATGTTAGGTAAAGGGTTAAACATATATTTCTGATTCCTGTGAATGTTGTGCAGAAAAGTTATTTCCGTTTTCCTTTAACTATTATTTACAATTCTTGTTTGAAAATCTCCGAAAGAGCATACGATTTGAAGAACATGAGGCCAAGACATGCTAAACAAAAAAAAAAATCATTTTTAAACAACTTTTTACTGAATATAACTTGTCAACTCCTTATAATGACTTCGCATCTGGTTATTACATCAACTCATTATCATGACATCTCAGCCTATTATACAGTACAGCCGTCGAGGGGTGGTCGTAATTCATACGCAGGCAGAGGCAGTGGTGTCGAGGCACGCGTTTACCGGGTAAGAAAAATCATCATCAACTTTTTAATTAATGAAGCACCGGTTTGTAGCCTTCAATAAGTAAATTTTCGATGACTGTTCCTATAATTATTGTTTTGAATCTAATATTGTTGCATCAGTGGAAATATTACCCATCCGGTGAAAGTGATCAGTCCACGACAGACGTACGTTGTGATCCCTTCAAAACGCAGAACACAAACCCTATAATGACTTGTCAGTCAAGGAAAAAACTCTTTATGCCGACTTATCAACTTGTTCTAACGACAGTACAATCTGTTGTAATAACTTCACAACTCGTTATCACCACTTTGCAGCTCGTTATAACAACTTGATGACTCGTTATAGTTATGACGCATGGCCTGTCAGTGCAGTATACAGACTTCAAAACTCGTTTTAGCACTTCGATATCAGTATAACGACTTTGTCGACTCGTTATAATTACATTATAAACTTATCATAATGACTTGTCATCTTATTCTAATGACACCATGGGTCATTATAATTACTTCACAACTCGTTATAATGACTTCGTGGCTCGTTATAACAACTTTTCGTCACATAATAACTTTGCAAACCGCATTATAATAATTTTCCTACTCTTTATAATGACATGACAGTTCGTTAGAATAACGTTACAACTTGTTCTAATTATTTCATAACTCATTGTGACTTACCAACTCATAGTTTTAGTGACTTTTGGAACTCCTTATAATTTATTTTTTATAATTCTACAGAACCTCTTTATAATGATTTGAAAACTTACTTCGCTGTAATCACTTATCTCGGTATAACTTCTTTTCAGCTTGTAATTATGACTTCACACTTCTTTGAAATGACATGTAAACTCATTACATGACTTAACAACTCATAGTGACACACCAGTTCGTTATAACGGCATTTGGGACTCGGTATAATGGCTTGTCAAATCGTTCTAATGACTCCACAACTCGTCATAACGTCAGAACAACTCGTTAAAACAACTTTACACTTCCTCGTAATTATTTGGCAATTCGTTATAACAATGGCGGAGACTCAATATAATGATTTGTCAACTCATTTTAACAACCTATCTACTCATCATATTGTCTTTCCAACTAGCTATAGCTACAGATCAAATCGCTATAAGGACTTCACAATGAGTTATAATGACTTTTCGCCTCGTTGTAACGATATCCCAACCCTCGTCATAATTACTTGCCAATTCGTTATAACAATGTTTTGGAGTCACAACGATTTGCCAGCTCGTCATAGTGATGTGTAACCTAACTTATAAACTCATAATAATGACCTCCCAACTCGTTATAACGAATTTCCAATCCCGTAGAACGGCTTGTCAACTCATAACGAATTGTCAACTCGTATAACGACATCAAATCTCATAACTTTACGAATCATCACAATGACTTCGAACCTTGTTATGTAGACCTGGCAAACCGGACGCCATAACTCGTCAACTTTGAAATGGCATTTCAACTCATTATAATGACCTAACAACTCATAGTTGTCAAGTCGTTATAACGACATTTGAAACTCGTTGTAATGACTTCACAATTCGATATAACGACTTGTAACTCGTTGTAATGACTCAACAACTCATTTTTGTAATTTATCATCAATTTACGCTTCTAACCTGTTATAATGTCTTATTAACTCGTTATTATTTTATTGTTATTAGCTCACCTTGACAAAGTCAAGCTGAGCTAATCGCACCGCTCTCCGTCCGTCGTCCGTCAACACCATATTTTGGTCTTCTCCAAAACCACTGGGTCAATCCAAGTAAAAGTTTGTGGGAGTGATTGTCCCGAAGGGGCATTGCATTTGTGTTCAACTTAACACGCCTAGCCCCTTAGGGTGGGGGTGGGGAAAATGCTCCAAAATATTGCAAAAGTCTTCTTCTCATGAACCAGTAGGTACAATGACTTGATATTTGTTACGGAGCTTCCATTTAAGGCGAAGATTCAAGTTTATTCAAAGGAAGTTCGTAAAGCAATATTTGGCTTTGTAATGGGAGGGGTAAGATTTCTCTGAACCGATAGTCCAATTTGAACTTAATTTGGGATGTGGTATTATTGAGTCATAAGTACTTGACTCGTGCAAAAAAAAAAAATTCCATACCCCCACGGTAACCCCAGGGGCCAGAAATAGAAATATTTTCAAACACCCATATTTCCCAAACCACACGGAAGAGAGAATTGTTATTTGGTATGGAGCATGCTTAGGACCAATAGAAATGAATGGTAAAAAAATGCCATCGGTTATGTTAGGGTGTTCTGTACAGGGCATCGAAAACATGCCGAGTCAGCATATTTGCAAAAAAAAAATTAAAAAATCTTTTCTCCAGAACCAGCATCAGATCTTTTGATATTATACAGCATTCATAGGGTGTGTGTGTGTGTGTGTGTGTGTGTGGGGGGGGGGGGGGGGGGGCAGATACCAGTTTGTTAAAATAAAGCCAATTGATCCATATTTGGGCTCAATACAGGAGCCCAAATTTTGAATTTAGGACAGTATGGGGAATATTCTTTAACAATCTTCTTCAGAACCACCAGTAAGAATCTTTTAATGTTTGGTATACATCATTGTTATGAAGGGTAGATTCAAGATTGCCCAAACCAAGTCCCTAGGTTAATATTTGGGCTTCCTATGGAATCCCAAATTTTAACTTAGTTCAATATGGGGGATACTTTTTAAACATCTTCTTCTTCAGATCCACCAGTCAGAATGCTTTCATATTTGATATACAACATCTCTGGGGGGGGGGGGGGGGGGGGGTCAGATTTAGGTTTGTTCAAGTAGGGCCCCTATGTATATATTTGGGCTCGTAATGGTAACCCAAATCTTAACATAGTAGAGAAAATTTCTTTAAACATTTTATTCTTTAGATCCAGTAGTCAGAATGCTTTCATATTTGGTATACGACATCTCTCGGGGGTCAGATTCAAGTGTTGGCTCCCTGGATTAATAGTTGAGCTCCCATTTATAGCCCGAATTTTAACTTAGTCCATTTATAGCCCGAATTTTAACTTAGTGCAATATGAGGAAATTTCTTTAAACATCTTCTTCTTTAGATCCACTAGTCAGAAGGCTTTCATGTTTGGTATACAACCTCTTTAGGGGGGGGGGGGGGGGGGGGTGAGATTCAAGTTTGTGCAAATCAGGTCCGTAGGTTAATATTTGGGCTCGCTATGGTAGCCCAAATCTTAACTTAATGCAGTATGAAGAAATTTCTTTAAACATTTTCTTCTTCAGATCCAACAGTCAGAATGCTTTCATATATGGTATACAACATCTCTATGGAGGTCAGATTCAACTTTGTTCAAATCTTGAGTCTGGGTTGATATTTGGGCTTTGGGCTCCCTATGGGAGCCAGAATTGGCCATGTGGCTGTAGAATTAGAAATTTTATATTCAGTACCCTCAAGAGGTGTGTAACTAAGGTTAATCCACATAGGTTGTATCAAGGGGCTTCATAGGGGAGCCCCACATTTTACAGTTTGATCAATTGAAGAAAAGGCATGATGCTCGGACTATTTTTGTTACTCCTGAGGGGCTCAACGATTGACAATCCATCCTACGGAGATGGATTGCTTACTATAGACTCCTTCTTGGAGTCTGTTTATTTCGTGTTCTGTTCAAGGTGGGCGCTTCGGGCCACGTGGGGCCTCTTGTTTTATTATCCAACTCCTTGTATGATATGTCAATTCGTTATGTTGTACACTCATTTAGTTCGTCTGGCCCAAAAGGGCCATGTGAGCTATTGTCATTACTTGGCGTCTGTCATCGTCCATAAACTTTTTACATCTTTATCTTCTTCTCTGGAATCGCTGAGCTGGTGTGAACCAAATTTGGCAGCAATGGTTTATGGGAGGTCCTCTACAAAAAAAAACTTATTTCATTTCCGTCGGATGAAAAACATAGTCGCAAAAGGCATTCTTTGATTCTGGTTGGTGGTTTTTCAAAAATCGTCTACCTTGAAACTACAAGGCCAAATGTTTTGAAACTCCATATAAATGTTGACTGGGATATCCCCTACTAAAGATGCTCATTCAGTGTTGATCGAGGTACAAGCATGGCCACAATTTGGGTTCATAATTACTATAGAAACACTATGGGAAATCACATTACCATCTTCTTCTCTGGAACGACTGAGCCGACATGAACCTAGCTTGGCAGGGATGGCCTATAGGTGGTCCAATACAAACGATCCTCATTTTGTTCCTGTCGGTCGATAAACATGACTGCCAGAAATATTCTTTGATTCTGACTGGTCCATTTTCATACATCTCTGAAACTATAAGACCAAATGTTTTAAAACTTCACACGATTGATGACTGGGACACACTCTACCCACGATCCTCATTTAATGTTGATTAGGTTGCAAACATGGCCGCAAATGCGTCTTATTTTTACTATATAAACGCTATGGTAAATCAAATCTTCATCTTCGTCTCTGGAACTACTGAGCGGATGTAAATCAAACTTGGTAGGAATGGTCTATCTATGGGAGGTCCTCTACAAACAACGATCCTCATTTTGTTCCTGTCGGATGGAAAACATGGCCGCCAGAGCCATTGGTTGATTCTGATTGGGGGATTTTGAAACATCTTCTCTAATACTACAAGGCCAAATGTTTTAAAACTTCGCATGGTTGATGACTGGGACACCCTCTACCAACGATCCTCATTTTAATTTTTTTCGGGTTGCAAACATGGCCGCAATTTCGGCTCATATTTACTATAGAAACCCTATAAGAAATCACATTTTCATTCGTCTGGGAATGCGGAGTAGATGTGGCAGCAATTGCCTATGGAAAAATTCCACTATAAACGACCATCATTTTATTCCTGTCAGATGCAAAACGTGGCCGCAAGAGGCATTCTTTGATTCTGATTGGTGGATTTTGAAAAATCTTCTCCTCTGAAACAACGATGCCAAATATTTTGAGACTTCACATGATTGATAACTGGGACACCCTCTACTAACGGCCCTCATTTAATGTTGATTGGGTTGTAAACATGGCCACAGTTGCGGCTTATAGCTACTATAGGAACCCTATGGGAAAGCACATTTCATGTTCTTTTCTGGAACTACTGAGCCGATGTGAACCAAAATTGGCAAGAATGGTCTATTGGAGGTCCTCTACAAACTATCCTCATTTTTCTCCCGTCGGATGGTGTACATGACCGCCAGGGGCATTCTTTGATTCTGATTGGTGGATTTTGAAAAATCTTCTCTGAAACCACAAGGCCAATTGTTTTGATGACTGAGGCATTATTTGATTTGATTTATCGATTTTGAAAAAAATCTTCTCCCCTGAAACTACAAGGTCAAATGTTTTGAAACTTCACATTATTGATGACTGGGACACCCTATACTAACAATTCTCATTTAGCGTTGATCCGGTTGCAAACATGGCCGCAATTACGGCTCATATTTACTATAGAAACCCTATAAGAAATCACATTTCCATCGTCTTCTCTGGAACTACTGAGTAGATGTGAACCAAACTTGGCAGCAATTGTGTATGGGAATTCCACTATAAACGATCATCATTTTATTCCTGTCGGATGGAAAAGTGGCCGCCAGAGGTATTCTTTGATTCTGATTGGTGGATTTTGAAAAATATTTTCCTCTGAAACAAAGATGCCAAATGTTTTGAGACTTCACATGATTGATAACTGGGATACCCTCTACCAACGATACTCATTTAATGTTGATTGGGTTGCAAACATGGCCGAAATTGCGGCCTATAGTTACTATAGCAACCCTATTGGAAATCACATTCTCATCTTCTTCTCTGGAACTACTGAGTCCATGTGAACCAAACTTGGCCGGAATGGTCTATTGGATGTCCTCTACAAACAATCCTCATTTTTCCCGTCGGATGGAATACATAACCGCCAGAGGCATTCTTTGATTCTGATTGGTGGATTTTGAAAAATCTTCTCCTCTGAAACCTTAAGGCCAATTGTTTTGAACTTTCACATGCTTGATGACTGAGGCATACTTTGATTCTGATTGATCGATTTTGCAAGATCTTCACCTCTGAAACTACAAGGCCAAATGTTTTGATACTTCACATTATTGATGACTGGGACATCCTGTATCAATGATCCTCATGTAATGTTGATCGAATTGCAAACATGGCCGCAATTGCATCTCGTAGTTACCATGGAAACCCTATGGGAAATCACATATCCTCTTATCTGAAACAATTTGGCCAGTGTGAACCAAATTTGGCAAAAATAATGTATGGAAAGTCCTTCGAAAACCATCATCCTTCTGTTTCGCACAGATGAAGTAGCATAGCGGCTTTTGATTTTTATTAGAATCACCGAGGGATATGTAGTTCTGCCAACGTGATCTATTACAAGCTCTTGAGAGCCTTTTATTCTAACTTGACACCTCACTAAAATGCTTTATCGACAAGGTGTGCTCTCAAAACTTGTTATAACCGCTTGGCACCTCGTTATAACGATTTTTCAATCATTATATTGTGTCAGTAGTAGTGTATGTTCCCCTACAGGTCATATTGGCAGGATCTCATTGCAGGATCTCATGTGACGTCATAGTCACGTGACCCAGTGCCGCCATGTTTGGTTGTCATGGTAACACGCGTGAGCGGCCATGTTGTGACGTCATCTCCATAGTGATACGTGGTGTTAGTACGCATGCGCAGCGCGTGTTAAGGTGATACGTGTTTCCGTCGTCCATTTTGTATACTGGGGGCCGCCATCTTGGTTTTTATAATGGAACGTGATTACGATGTTACCTAAACCCTTCATATAGGACAGGGGTATGTTCGGAGGGTATGTTCCTTTGTAGAAGAGTAATTTCCCGAGTTGTAGAATTACCACAAACAACCCGTCAATCCCTCCAAATCACCAAAATCCACCCAACTTTTACTATTTCGAATTCTTTCAGAATTCTCTGCTTCTATCTATATATGCAATAGTTATCGTCTATCTGACCATGTTCATTTATTCTAAAGTATACTCCTGTAGCGTAGAAGAGCCTATCAGTTGGAACAGCGTTGCTTATTGTTACTATCTTTAGCTATTTTTGGTCTATTCTTGTTAGTTCTGGCCCTATTCTAAGTACTCTTGTTGTTTCATTTATCTAGAACATTTATAACCAATCAGATTGCTTTGTATTATTCTATGACTGGTATAGGTAGTACGTTATAGCAGGTCAAGTGGAATATTGGAGTGGGGTGGGGGTAATGCCTGGCAGTATAGAACAGCAATATAGTATGGACGATATATACATCTGTGGACCCCTGCAGGTCCCATGTTAGCCCTTAGTACTATCAATCCACCTGATGGTTCATGTTATCCTATGAATGGTATAGGTAGTATGCAATGCTAGGCATAGGGGTATTGTGGGTAGGGGTACTGCCTGGTAGTTTAGAACGGTACTATAATATGGGCGGTATATACACCTATAGGCCCCTGTTAGGGCTTGGTATTATTAACCGACCGAAGTAATTAAGCAATCTGATTGGTTATAAATGATCTACATAAATGAAACACCAAGAGTACTTAGAATAGGGTCAGAACTAACAAGAATAGACAAAAATATCTAAATAGAGTAATAATAAGATAAACTGTTCCAACTAATAGGCTCTACTATGCTACTGGAGTATACTCCAGAACAAAGGAACATGGCCAGATAGACGAAAACTATTGCATATATAGATAGAAGCAGAGAATTCTGAAAGAATTCGATAAAGTAAAAGTTGGGATAAATTTTGGTGATTTGGAAGGATTGTCGGGTTGTTCGTGGTAATTAGATTTACTCTTCTACAATCGAACATACCCCGTCTTATTGCAGAAAAAATGGGTAACATAGCAATCACGTGCTACCATAGAAACCAAGATGGCGGCCTCCATACAAAATGGACGACGGAAACACGTGTCACCCTAACAACACGCGCTGTGCATACGCACTCACACCACGTATCACTATGGGGATGACGTCACAAGATGGCCGCTCACGCGGGTTACCATGACAACACAACATGGCGCCACTAGGTCACGTGACGTGACGTCACTTCCGAGGTCATCCATCCTCGTTTTGGGGTGCGGTTCGAAATTAAAGATGGCCACCGGCAGTCATTTTGTACCGAAATTGGTGCAATCAGTTTTTTGTACACAACTTCTGTACGAAAGTTCTGATTTAAAGAATTTTTGTATGAATGTTTAGTAACGAGTTTTTTCTCGTGCATAAATTATGCAAATTAGATGAACTTTGATTTATTCAGTGCAACTTATACACAGTTAGAACACATATCAATACGACTCGGACTGGAGGCTGTATTTATGAACTGATCTTCAAGAAAGTTCTTGGGTACCTTTGTTACCATCTTGGGACGAGAACGAGTGTTTTTGGTTGCGGTCCGAAATTTCAAGATGGCCGCAGGCGGCCAATTAGAAAACTTTGATTTATTCCGTGCTACCTATACACAGTATGCACACATTTCAATACGGCTCTGGCTGGAGGCATCTAACCGTCACCCACCTTCACAATACTTTACCTGTACATTTGTTGCAGGCTACGGTCAGTATTTATGTACAGACCTTTAGAATACTTTACATGTACCTTGGTTATCAGGTCATTACCTAGATGTGTGGCATTGCTGTGTCGCATAGTATACATGTAAATGTCTTACACAAGTTGAGCTACAGTGTCATTGACTCTTTCATTTGTGACTTTAATTCGTTATAACGATTTGTCATCTCGGAATAACGACTTGTCACCTTGTATAATGACTTCACACCTCTTGAAATGGCATGTCAGATCATTAAAATAGCTTAACAAGTGAATTGTCACTTCGTTATAACGACATTTGGGAGTCGTTATAACGACTTGTTAACTCGTTATAATGATTTCACAACTCGTTATAACGATTTATAAACCCGTTGTAACGACTGAACAACTCATGAGAATGACATTGGGATTCATGATCGACATAGTATTGAAATTTTAAATCACTCCTTACTTGTTATAATGACTCATTTATTAACTTGTTATACCAATTACTCACCTCATTATAATGATTACTCAACTCGTTACAACAAATTGTCAAGCTATGTCAAATCATCATAATATAACAACTTGTCAACTTGTTATAACAACTTCACACTTCTTTATAACATCAAATATTTATAAAGCCAGCACACTTCAATATAACGACTTCACAACACGTTATAAAAGGGTGTCGACTCGTTAATTCTTGACCACTCATTATATTAATTATAATAACTTGTCAACTTGTTATGCCGTATACTAATTATACTAACTGGACAACTCACTGTAATGTTTTATCAACAAGGTTCGTTTTCACAACTTGTTATAACGACTTTTCCAATCATTATATGTGTTCAAAACTCGTCATAACGTTAGATGTACTTATTAAAAGGACTCCACAAATCATTGTAATGGCACCACACATCATTTTAACAACTTCACAATTCCCCTAATAATTTGGCAACTCATTATAGCGTTGTCTGAGGCTCGCTATAATGATGTGTCAGGTCATTTTAATGACTTTTCACTCATTATAGCGCCTATCCAAGTCATTATAGCTACTTGTCAAATCGTTATAAAGTCTTTACAACTCGTTAAAATGACATCCCAACCCTATGGAATGACATCATTACTCCCTTCTTAATAACCTGCGTACTCGTTATAACAAAGTTTGGGACTCTCAACGATTTGTCAACTCCTTATAATGAGGTCACGACTTGTTATAACGATTTGTAAACTAACTTGTGAACTCATTAAAAATGACTTTCAACTCCTTATAACGGATTCAGAACTCGTTATAAGGAATTGCCAGTCCACGACTTTGCAACTCATTATAATGACCTTTCAACTCATATAACATCACAGCGCATTGTAAATTCGCAACTCATTATGACTTCACCCCTTGTTATAGAGACCTGGAAAATAGATATACTGACACAACAATTCGTTATAATGATTTCACATCTCGTAGTAATGACTTGCCATCTCGTTATAATGACTTGTCCATTCGTTATTATGTCTTTACCCCTCGTATTAACCAAGTGCAAATTCATTATGGTGGCTTCACAAACCATTATAATAACATCACGATTCGCAATGGCCCTTCAAATCGTTATGACTACGTTCGTTATAATGACTTGACAACTCGTGATAATGATTTTACAGCACGTAAGTACTTCTATACCGGTTATAAAGACTCGCCCGCTCATTATAATGACTTTATATATATAACAACACTGCAAGATATTACAAAACTTGTCAACATGTATCCATCCACCCGTTATGTCAACATCATAACTCATGATAACAATTTTACAGTTCTTTTTAATAATTTTTCAACACGTTATAATGACATCACAGCTCATTATTAAGATTCCATAACTAGTTATAACAGCTCGGCTAATCCTCGTATTGACATTACAACTCATCACGAATTCACAATTCTTTATAACAACCTGTCAACTCGTTATTAAGTCTTGTTAGTGCACACCCACGCAGTGGCGTGGACGCACATAGGTAACCCAGGTGCGTATCCATGATTTTATAATTTTTCTATATACCATGCAACAGAGTTTGGGGTGCCATCTGGCGGCGTGGCTCTCCCACTGGTAAAAAATCCAGAATCATTGTAACGAATGTTTAATTATTTTTGGCTTTTCAAAGGACATTATGTAAAATATATTGTCGCAGAATGCTGGAAACTATGAGAAATAATTAAGCAATGTAGTGACTTTCGAAGTTAGGTGGTTGTTGGCGAGTTAGGTATTGTTTGAAAGTTCGAAGTGCCAATGTCGTCCGTTGCCGGTTTCGTCAGATACAAAAGCCCAGTTTCAATTTTAATTGAGAACGTACACTTCACAAATTATTGACAACGAATTAAGAAATAAAACAAGTGATTTATTGACACTTTTGGTGGGCCTTTTTCATTTGTGGGGAACTTAGCCCGATTTCCTTAGAAACAGCCGGAGTTCGGATGAATTCAAGTTATGATGACGTACGGTCTGGGAAAATCTTTGTTCTCAAAACACGGGCATGCAGTCTTGTAGTAAAATTTTACAGAAACAGACATGCACGCGAACAGCGATATTCGTTTATTTCCAAGATGTTTTCTTCACAAGTTCACTGGCTCCAGTCTATGAACTATTTTTACCAGTGATACAATACAATGTCAGTTTAAGACTGTCAGAATTACAGTGTAGCGGCCAGCCAATTTTGTGATCCGACGTGTTCTCCTAAAGGCTACATGTAAATACCAGAACCACTCACAACTCCCACTTAAATTACACTTCCTCTGTGTTTTGGTAAACAATGTTTTAATTCCTAGATGCTTTAGGCTTTGCAACCAGAATAGAACTGAATTCATCCTCAAACTAATCAATGTCGTCGCCCTCCTCGTCTGACCAACATCTGGAGGTGGGGATTCTGATAATTAGTACATGTCTGTTTCTCCAAAAATAACAAAAAACGTTTAAAAAGTCTAAATACCAACCTCCCCAGAACCGACCTCTAAATGACATTTGCACACTGATTCCAGAGAAAATATTTCATTTCTACTAATTCTAGTTTGTTTTAGCATTCAAAAGGAAACTGAAATTTAATTGATTACAAAATGTGTGACTGCATTTCTGTCTGTCCATCCATCCATCAGTGAGTTGGAAAACTCATAGCCTGGACGATTCGTACCTCTGGCAATTGGTACCCTTTGCAGGACAATTTGTACCCCCAATGCCTGGACAATTTGTGCATTTTCCCAGGACAATTTATACCCCTCCTCTGGGCAGTATCTGACAGTTCGTACCCACTATGGACAATTTGTATCCACTTCTGCAAATTCATACCCTGCTTAATTAACCCCTCTGAAAAAATATACATGGAGATGGGGTTGGGAGAGGATTAAACTTGGAGAAAGGATAAAAAAAGGCAATGTCATTTCTATTATTTTAAAAAGACATAGAAAATCAAATTTCATGACTTAAAGTAAAAAGCAAGTGGACACTTGAAAGATTCAACATCACAACGGAAAAAAGAAAATGCTCCATTGAGGGAGCTCAGAATTAAATTATTAAGGCGGCACGCTCTTTAACTTATTATTTGGGACGTCATAAAATTATTTAGTGTTAGATCTTCACCAGTTTAAAGAATTATTGTGGCTTCATTAAAAAAATAGTGTTTTAACTGTAAAACTACATCCATTACTATCTACTATAAATTTTCTTTTACCATGTACAGACCCGAAGTTGATAATACTAGAGATCGCTTTTCCCTTATGCTGTTAAGCGATGGCTCCCCCATCGAAGTTTTTGTATTACTATCACTCTGTCAACTTTTCATTTTCATTTCACTCAGCCAAAACATGAGTCCAAAACATTTAAATAGTTAATACCAGGCCTGAAAATACGCAGTCTGACATTCACAGAATGAGGTTCCCAGAGGGTGAATTTGATGATGCTATCCCATATAGTGGGCCAGTTTATCCTCTGGGCACCTCTTTCTGTTTAGTTTTGAGACCCTGATTCATATTGAGGTTCACAGAGGGTAAATTTAGTGATGCTACCCTGCTGTGCAGGGTACCATCATTAAATTCACCCTCTGGGGACCTCATTTTGCAGATGACAGGCTGCTTATTTTCTGACTTGGTTAATACATGAAACAGTTTAGTACACTTACTTGAGACAACTTGTACCAAAAAGGAGACAATTCATAACTTTTACTGGGACAATTTGTACCTTTTGTCTAGACAATTTGTACCTTATTGTCAAGACAAATCATACCCCCTAATTGTGGTATGAATCGTCCAGGGTGCAAGTTGTCCAAGAACCGTCCATCACAGACAGCGATTCTTTGCTTTTCATTTGCCCGGTTGCAGGGTATTTAATGACTGGATTCGCATAGCAAAATGCTAGTCAAAAATGGCCAAATGCTAACCATTTTTCTTTCATTTTAGCCTTATATTCACTATTTATCATCACTTTTTGAAACCAAGATGGAAACTGCTAATCAAATTTTTAAAAACAAAAAATACCCTGGGTTGTACATGTACATTTTCAGTAACTGGCTTCTGACTATTTTTCACATTGTAACCCCCTCCACCTTACACACACACACATACACAAATATATTAAACATTAAAGAGCAGTATATTTTTGAATATCTGATTCATCCTCTCTGGAAAACATACATGTACATTGTATTTTTCTTAATTTTACTCTTCTTATCAAAATATGTCATGAGTGTCTGTAGGGATTAAATCCAAGGTTGTGAAAGTGCCTTTATGGGTATTTGCAGCATAAGCACTGCACTACAGAAGCAATATTTGATGGTTTTAGGCATTTTAATGGTGCTGTGAGATACCACATGAGCTGCACTGCCATGCTGTTGGAAAAAATCAATGTGTAATGTTTTGTTAGAGACATACCAATGACTCTAGGTGCCCTAATTGAGAAATCTGAGGGATTTTAAAAAAAAAACTTTTTTACAAAAATTGGAAAATATTCATCAAACACATTGTGAAATATCTTTAGAAGCCAGAATGTGATTTAAAAACTATCACAAATGGGAAATTTAATATCATAAGAGGTTTTTTTGTGTCAACATCAATTAATTTATGAATTATATCATAGTTTTGGATGACCGTGGGTATGCTGAGGGTCTAGGGGACACATTCAGGGCTATATTTTACCACATCAATATGCAGAAGAAAATTTGACATCATTTGTTAGGATAAAATGGCACTATCTATTGATATTGGTGATTTATATAGCTGCAACACCAGTTTTTAAAACAAAATTGATATTCATTTTGTTTTGTGTGGAGTGGAATGAGACAGATTTTTCCCCAAACTATTGTCTGCTGATGCAGATTTTAGTTTTATTTTGGGATTGGGGTAGTTTTCAAAGAAAGCAGTGAATTCTCAAGCAGAAATGACTCTTTTATCAAATGAAAGAGGTAAAATGTATCTTTGGAAGGATTAGAATGTAGGTTAAAATCCCTCCCAATCATTTTTACACACCTAGCAAAATCCCCCCTCCCCCAGCCTCCCCTACAGTTTTTGAGGGTAGTACCACAATCTCCCACATTATTTTAAGAGCAGTACAATAATCCCCCTCCCGGCCTTTTACACCAAAAGGTTAAAAGGCAGAGATTTAAAAACTTATGTATTTAATTTGTAAATTACATAAGCACTCATTTACAAGAAAACATGCCTCAGTAACTATTTATCAGGACAGTTATTTATTTATTTATTGGAGTTTAAGGAAGTGCTCGGCCTCGAGCGGTAAAAGGTTTTGGACATTTTTGTATGGCTTTAAATATACTTCTAACAAATTAGTGGGAGGGGGGGGGGGGGAATTTTGGTTCACCAGAAATTATGGAGGGAGGAATTTCTGTTCACCTGAAAAAAAAACATGGAGGTGGGGGTGGGTGTGGTTGCGCATTGTGTGAAAAATGATTTGGTGGTGGGGGGGGGGGGGGGTTGTCAGGGAAAAGATTTGTACGTTACCCTTTGGAAGGTGTGGGGTTTATTATAGGAAATGCATACATGTAAATGTACATGTATTTTGGCTTCCAACACTGATTTAATTATTATTTTTTGGATATTACACGTATTTCACATTTAAATGTTCATTCAAGAAACACAGACCGAATAATACTGTTTTATTTTTTGAAAAGTTATATTTTTGTCACAGTCAGAGTTAAAGCCCATATATTGCCAAAAATAATGCAGTTAAATGCATCTTGAGCAAGTGTGGCATCCAGAATTGAGTAGCACACTATAACCTCCGGCAAATACCAAAAACACATATAACCACCTATTTTACCTATTAACACATTTAATTAAACCATGGTTTCCCCTCATATTACTTGTTATTGAGGGGATTCCAAGTATATTCCAATCCTCTCCCAAATCACCATCCAAACACTCAGCCAGAAAACTCATATTTTACTTGTATTCATTGGTATAATAGAAGTTTTCTCCATATTATACCCTTTACCTTACATGTACATGAAAAGAAGATACCGCTTTTGAATAACTAATTTCTTTGCACTTTTGGGTCAAAAACATAGCTATGACCCCCCTTCACTGGAATGAGCTGAACAAGCTCATTCCAATGAGGGGGTCATAAGCTATGTTTTTGATGCCAAAAAATGTAAAAATAAGTAACATTGAATGGCAATTTTGGTGAATGGTCATTACTTTGAGTGAATGATTAACAGAAACTTTCTCTATATTATGATGTTAACCCTTTACCCTGTACATAAAAAGAAGATACCACTTTTGAATAACTAATTTCTTTTCATTTTTTTCGGTCAAAAACCGCTATGATGCCCCCTCACTGGAATGAGCTGAACTAGCTCATTCCAATGAAGGGTCATAGCTATGTTTTTGATGCCAAAAAATGCAAAAATAATTAACATTGAATGGCAATTTTGATGAATGGTGCTAGCCGGTTTTTGGCCATTACATTGAGTGAATGATTAATAGAAGCTTTCTCCATATTATGTTAGCCCTTTACCTTACATGAAAAGAAGATAGCACTTTTTAATAACTAATTTCTTTTTATTTTTTGCATCAAAAACATAGCTATGACCCCCACCCCATCCACTGGAATGAGCTGAACGAGCTCATTCCAATGAGGGGTCATAAGCAATGTTTTTGATGCAAAAATAATGAACATTGAATGGCAGTTTTGGTGAATGGTGCTACTAAGCCTGTTTTGGCCATTACAATGAGTGAGTGATTAAAAATGTTAAAAAACAATTTGTTCATTCACAGAGTATTTTGGAACATAAATTTGGGGAAAGGGTTACATTGGGAAAAGTAACAAAGTTGTAAATGTGAATGAATGGCTTTTGTGCACATACCAGTATAGAAGTCTGATACTAGTGTTGTCAGGGTCCCCATGTTATAGCACAAAACTACATTGAGAATTGTCTCTCTACCACCCATAGTGAACCCCTCAGCTGATGAGAAAGTTAACCGCATACACTCTCAGTTTCCTATGATTTGCTTTAGTACTGCAGCACTCAGGGTTCATTGAGTTTTTTTTTTCTATTTGACAACCCTGCCCTGGCTCTTCTCACTATATTTTTCATTGTATGTCAGTCAGTATTCCTATGTACATGCAGACTGTCACTTTCAAAATATGTGATTGCATGTCTGTCTGTCCATCATACCATTCCTCTGTACATGTAGCCTGTCACTTTCAAGATATGTGATTGCATGTTTGTCTGTCCATCATACAAAGTGTTGGTTTGTTTTTCATTTGCATAGTTCTACATTTTTAACAACTGGCAATTGACACCCCTCCCATACACACACATACACAAATATATTAAACATTAAAGAGCACTACATTCCTGAAGCAAATATCTGAGTCATCCTCACTAGGTACTATGCATGCATGTATTTTTCCTAATTTCACTCTTTTTATCAGAATGGGTGCCTGTAGGGATTAAATCGAAGGTTGTAAACGAGCCCTTGTGGGTACATGTGCTTGCGGGAAACGCACATCACTACAGAATCAATATTTGATGGTTTTAGGCATTTTAACAGTGCTATGAGATACCATAGGAGCAGTGCTCAGCTGGTCATACTGTTAGAAAAATCAGTGTTTAATGTTTTGTCAGTGCCATACCAATGACTCTAGGTCCCTTAACTGAGAAAGTGAGGCTTTTTTCACAAGAATGGCAAACTATTCATCAAATTCATTGTGACATATCTTCAGAAGCCAGAATGTGATTTAAAAACTATCACAAATGGGAAATTTAATATCACAAGAGGTTTGTTATGTGTCAACATCAATTAATTTATGAATTTTATCCTAGTTTTTGATAAAAAGGGGCATACTAGGGGGACACCTTCAGGGCTATATTTTGCCACATCCGTATGTACATGTAGAAGAAAATTTGACATCAGTTGTTAGGATAAAATGGTACTGTCTATTGATATTGGTGAATTATATTGCTGTAACCCCAATTTTTGAATCAAAATTGACATTCATATTGTTTCGTGGGGTTGGAACACCACTCTTTGTCTTGCTATATGATTAAATGAGACACATTTTTCCTCAAAGTATTGCATGCTGATGCAGATTTTAGTTTTATTTTGGGATTAGGTTAGTTTTCAAAGAAAAGCTACATGAATTCCTTACCTCTCAGCTTACTCATTAGGTAACAGAGTAGAAAAATGTACTGGAGGCAACAGCAGTTTTTAAGCCATTTGACACAGTTTGGACAGTTTTCTTTAAAACAACAAATTTCCCATGTTTTTAACTCAGTGGATGCCAAAAGTTGAATTCTCATGCAGCAATGACCCTTTTGTCACATGAAAGAGGTAAAATGTATCTTCGATAGGATTGGGGTTGATTAAGGAAATACATAATTTGGCTTCCGAACCTGATTTAATTATTATTTTGAGAGATTATTTCACATTTAAAAATTCATTGGGGTACCACACACCTTACAGTACTTTTTATTGTTTTGAAAAATATGTTTTTGTCAGTAAGGGCTATATATTGCAAGCAAATTCACATCTTGAGCAAGTGTAGCCTCCAGGGGCACACTATAGCCTCCAGCAAATGCCAAATAACAACCAATTTTACCCTACATGTACACATGTATTAACAAATGTAATTAAACCATGGTTCCTCATCATAGTACTAGGGGCAGGGGGGGGGGGGGGGGTCCAATCTTCCAACCCCCTTCCAAATCACCATTCAAACCCACAGCCAGAAAGCCCATATAGCACTTTTATTTACTGGTATTTAGATGTTTGTCTGAATTATGCTGTTAACCCTTTACTTAACATGAAAAGCTGATTACCCTTGCTCACAAACTTATTGACTCACTAATTTTTTGTGTCAATAACATGACTTTTTACACCATTGGAATGACCTCATTCCAATGAGGGGTCATAAGCTATCTTTTTGACACAAAAAACGAGAAAATAATGAACATGGAATGGCAACACTTGTGAATTGCACCAGCAACTTTTGACCGTTACATTTGGTAAAGGGTTAAAAAATGTTAGAAAATAATTTCTTCATTGAAAGAGTATTTTGGAACACAAATTTGGGGGTGGGGTGTAGTGGAAAAAATAACACAGTAAAGTTGCAAATGTGAATGAATGTCATTTGTGCACAGCTACCAATAAAGCAGTCCAGTACTAATAAAGTAGTCTTGTACTAAATTTTTCCTCTTATTTGATGCACGACCCTCTGTTTTTAGGTCGGAACAAGTTCTCTGAGGGTTATTTTGACAAAGATAGTTGACGTTTGCTCCCCGTGGGAACCCCGGGAAGTAAGCAGCACTTGTTTACTGTGGTAAACCAGTTCCGCTTTACTAGTAAAATAGGACCCAGTCACCAATGCTTGGGGTGAAAGTCCTCTAAAATGGGCAACATGTAGATCAACGATTGACTAAACTTGACTTCATCTCCATGTTGTGTCACGATTAGCCATGGTGCATAAATATGTGACGTTAACCACCAACAAACAAACAAACAAACAAGTTGACGTTTGTTGAAATATCGCGCTGTCAAGCTCAAAATCAGTAGATTTTTAACAAAGGGCCATAACTCTTGAGAAAAAGTGCAGACACGCCCTATTTTGCGTTATTGGGTGTTGCACGTGCACATCAAGCTACATACCAAATATCAAAACCCGTCCAGAAATAACTAAGTTTTTTAGCAAAAAGGGCCGCCTGCCCGGCGACCGGCCCTCGCCATACCAATAGTCAAGGTTTTTTGTTGTTGAAAAATTCGACTAAAAATAGGAAACTAAATGAATAGAATTAAATAAGTATGCCTAATGATATCACACAAAATAAAGACAAATATGCTTTTTAAAGTGGCAGCAATTGCTAATCAAATAATATTACCGTCTTAGTTTTGTTTACGATTCCTTCGTTTTCCTATCGCCCCAAGATCTTCATCAATTTTAAATAGCGAACCCGGACCAGAAGAAACGGATAAATTACCAAATAACGGCGACGTTATTTCGTAAATCCTGCGACGGAACACCGGCGACGTTTTTTCTCGAGTCTGGCAAATAACTGACAACACTGGTGTCATTAAAATGAGATAGGTCGGATATCACACATAAATCTGCTATTACGCACCCCCCCCCCCCCGCCCCCCTATACATCCCGCAAGTATAAATATCTCCATAATAAAATTTCTTGCCTAATGTTCCCTACATGGGTTAACTTGGAGGGAAGGAGGGGGGGGGGGGAGGGGGTATGGATGATTTTTAGCTCACCGAAGGGAGCTTAACTTATCGCTTGCCGTCCGTCGTCGTCCGTCGTGAACTTTACATTATAAACTTCTCCTCCCAAACTACTGGACCAAATTGAACCAAATTTGGTGTGCACGTTCCTTATCATATGTCAATTCAAGTTTGTACAAATAACCTTGCCGCGCCCACAATGGGCATCACAAGGGGCATTATTCTGATAGCACCCATACATTTTTTTTTTTTAAATTAAAAAAATCTACTCCAGAACCATCATTTAGAATATTTTGATATTTGGTATATAACATCTCTAGGGGTGTGGGGGGGGGGGGGGGGTGTCAGTCAGATTCAAGTTTATTCAAATCGTGCCCATGGGTTAATAATCGGGCTCCCAGTAGGAGCCCGAATTTTAACTTAGTGAAATATGAGGAAATTTCTTTTAAAATCTTTCATATTTGGTATGAATACTTTCGTTTTTGGTATACAACATCTCTAAGAGGGTCAGATTCAAGTTTGTACAAATTGGGTGCCTCAGTTAGTATTTGGGCTCTCTAATGGAGCCCAAAGATTAACTTAATGCACTGTGAGGACATTTCTTTAAAAACCTCCTTCTTCAGCTCCACCGGTCAGAATTGTTTCATATTTGGTATATAACAAACATCTCAAGGGGGATCAGGTTCAAGTTTGTTACATTTGAGTCCCTGGCTTATTATTTGGGCTCTCTATGGGCAGGGGTGGGGGTGGCATGGGGAGCATGTTAGGTTCAGGTTTGTTCAAATCGATTCCTTAGTGTTTTTTCCATAAAATTTGCCTCTCATGACTTCATTCCTTTGTAGTGTTGATGAACCATGTATAACTGAATGTGACCCCAAATACTTCTTTGAACCACGTTGGCAGGTGAGCGATTAAGGCCCCTTGTGGCCTCTTGTTTAGTCAAGTTGTGACGAAGTCAGGCTCGTCTTATAGTTTGGTGAATGGCGTGCGGTTGTAAACAATTGGTTTCCGGATGATAGCTTGATAGTGGTTCGTCCCACGTTCATGAAACTCCATAGGTAGGTTGGCATCGGTGATTGGAAGAATCCTCTTTATTTTGGACACGCTTGGCGAAAGGTCAAGGTCACAGTGACTATGAACATAGTAAATTGAGAACAATTGGTTTCCGAATGATAACTTGTCTATGATTAAACTCACATCCATGAAACTTCATAGGATGGTTGGCATCGGTGAGAGGAAGAACCGTATTTATTTTGGACTCGCTAGGTGAAAGGTCAAGGTCACAGTGACCTTCTACATAGTAAATCGTAAACAATTGGTTTCTGGATGATAACTTGACTACGCTTGAACCCACATTCACGAAACCTCATAGGTAGGTTGGCCTAGGTGAGTGGAAGACCCCTATTTATCTTGGACTCGCTAGGTCAAAGGTCAAGGTCACATTGGCCTTGAACGTAATAAATCGTAAACAATTGGTTTCAAGATGATAATTTGACAATGGTTCCACCCAAAGTCATGAAACTTCATAGGTAGGTTGTCATTGTTGCAAGAAGGAGCCCTATTTATTTTGGAATCAGTAGGTCTAAGGTCAAGGTCATAGTGACCCTTCACATAGTAAATTGTAAACAATTGGTTTCCAGACGATAAGTTGATAATGATTAACCCACTTTTGTCCTGTCACAACTCGACATGGGATTGGTGATCCTATCGGAATTTTTTTTTTTTTTGGGGGGGGGGGATGTGCCCTCAGAACGCCCCCATGGCTACGCCACTGTGCCCCCACTTGGGAAATCGTGATTAAGTGCCTTGCCCAATGACACAACGCAGTTACCCCTGCTGGGGATCGAACCGTTTATCTCTCGGCTTGATGTTAGTAGTAAATCATGTACCCGATCGACCCACATTAGCCGGATCTCATGTGACATGGCCCAGTTACTTCATTTTTGGTTGTCATTGTAGCCCGCGTGACTGCCATCTTGTGACAACATTCCCATAGTGATACGTGGTCCTAGTGTGCATGCGCCGTGAGTTTTTGTTGAGGTAAGACGAGTGTATGTCGTCCATTTTGTATATCTGAGACCGCCATCTTGGTTTCTATGGTAGCACGTGGTTTCTATGTGCCCCAAAACCTTCTGATAGGAAATGGGTGTGTTCGGGGGGTATGTTGGATTGAATTGGAGTAAATTTAATTACAACAAAAAACCTGACAATCCCTCTAAATAATCCAAAACTACCAAAACTACCAAACCCCCATCTAGGGCTTATAATAGTAGCACGTAGTGCTAAATGAATGATGAGAGGTCTCATGTGGATAAATTATACGTGAACTAGAATAAATCGAATTACCACGAACATCCAGTCAAATCCTCTAAACCATCAAAACAACTTTATTTGGCACGGATTCCTCAATTTTGGGCTTAAAAAGAGTAGCATGCAGTGCTTTAAGTTGAGGTGCGTTTCCTGGTATGAGTAATTGTATTTATTCGAATACTTCTAATACTTCGAATTATTCTAATACCAGAAACTGGATTTGAACTGGACGATATTGTTTCAAAGTGTAATGAAAACCTTGCGGCCGTTTCCGAATGGGCAAAAGCATGGCTTGTTACATTTAACCCTTCAAAAACAGAAACTGTTTTATTCACCAAAAAACGTGTTAATGTAAGCAGTATGGTAATGTTTGGTGACACGCCACTCGAAATGGAAAAGTCTCACATCCACCTCGGCCTATCTTTACAGGGGGACTTAAACTGGAATGTCCAAATTAATAGATTATGCCAAAAGGCTAATTCCAGACTGTCCCAGTTACGAAAATTAAAGTATATTCTAGGTCGTAAAAGCCTGGAAACGCTGTACAAATCATTCATACTTCCTATCTTAGAATACGCCGATGTGGTGTGGGCCGGTGCGCCCGACTACCAACTTACCAAATTGGATAGAATCCACGCGGATGCAGCGAGAATAATATCCGGTTTAACGAGATCAACCCCGGTATCTGCTCTATTTGCGGAACTTGGTTGGGAAACCCTTGCGCAGAGACGTCATCTCCACAAAATGAAAACATTTTTTAAAATCGTAAATAATCAGGCCCCCACATATCTCTCTGACTTATTGCCACGGACCTTCGAGGATATTTCCACGTATAGCACCCGGCTGCACACTAATTTTCAATTACCACTTACGCACACGGCAACATTTAAGCGCTCATTTATCCCCTCATGTATCTCGGAATGGAATGCATTACCCCAAGAAATAAGACAATCGAGTTCACTGAATAACTTTCTCAAATATTTTAATAGTGGCGCATGCAGACCACCTAAGTACTTTAACAATGGCGATAGAGCCATCAATATTATACACTGCAAGTTGCGAAATTCGTGTAGCGACCTAAATTATGATAAATACTCCAACTACGTCCATGATACACCTATCTGTTCGTGTGGCTACGAGACTGAAGACGCAAACCATTACTTTTTCGACTGTAATAACTATTCAAACGAAAGACAAGTCCTACAGAGAAATCTTGCGCATCTTACAATAAGATCGACCAACGATCTCCTTTATGGCATCCCCAACCTACCAGAATCCGTCAACATCCACCTTTTTCGAAGTGTACACAATTTCATTAAGGCCACGAAGAGATTTTAAGACTGGACCGTAATCAGGCAGACTAGTCCGTCAACATATTCCCAGCCAAATGTCCTATAATACGAGTGTCCGTTTTCATTTTCATTTCCATTTCCTTCAGTTACGTCTTTGTGCATTCCGCATGTTCGTCCTGTATTCCCTGGCTATAACAGTGGTAACGGGGCTCCGTCTAAATCGCGGTTCCGCTGGAATCACGATTGTACCGTGATATGACACGTTGGCTAGTTGACCAAGTCCAGCAGTGTTGCGATGTGGCAGTTCATCTTTCACCTTTCTGTTCTCCTTCCTCTCGCCTATCTGTTTTGACTCTTGTGAAGTCGAATACCTACCAACATCCATCTTGAAGAGTGTACATACACAATATTGTTTTAATTATTCATAAGTTTGCTTTGCCATTGCATGCACATTTTGGTAACTTTTTGTAAATATTTGTAAAGATAATCTGAAATTTTCAAATGTATATTAAGGAAAGGATATTATCTAAGTGCTAGGCACTTGTTATCCAATCCATTTTGTTATAACAAATAAAATATGTTTAATAATAATTCGAATACTTTGTAAAATTACCCAAATAAATCCAACATTTCTTTTACTAGTGCGGATTTCCCACTAAATATTCAGTTTCTATTTGTTGTCCCCTAGAATTCTTCTTTTTGCCCAACAATAGGCGCATTCCTTTGTATAAGAGTAACTTTATTGTTTCGAATGTGCACCATAGTCTCGGTATTTTATCTATCCCGATATATTCTGTGGTTTATCCGTCTATTTCCTGGCCTGTTTTGCCTTTTACTGGCCACATTTCTGCCTGTCCCAACAGTCTATTTTGTCTTGGACGTCTCAGTTTTTGCCTTCCCTGTGTATAACGAAGCCCTCTATCATCCTCAAACCCAAAATACAATCAAGCAGGGATAGGTATTATTCGAACGACTCGAATCTTATCGAGCGAATAAGCTTTTGAGCAATTACTGAAAAAGTCATTGCTCGAACGACTCAAATCCCATTGAGCAAATGAGTATCGAAAGAGCAATTTCTTTTACGACTCTTAATGCCCATCGGGGTATAGGAGGATACCTATGACATGATGACATAGTACTATATGTACCTGATGATAATTTAGCTCCAAGCATCTGCCCAGTTCTAAACCTTTCCATGATCTTCATATCTCCAATACCACTATTACTGATTTTCCCAATATTGCCATCGTCTGTCCTATGATCAGCTTTTACAGTAGTCACCAAAACCTGTAGTCTTCCACTCTTGCAGCCTTGTACCATTACTAGCACTAGTACAGGCTTGCTAACCATCTCAGATTGCTCGAACGACCAGAATCGAACAAATGAGCCATAGAGTAATTGCCTGAACGCGTGACTCCACGTACCACTCTTTTGCTCGTCTAGGTATTGAAGGATGGGAAGGATCTTGGGAACTAACAACGTGATATAATAACCTTAGTTATTGAAATTGACGTACAATCCAGCTCATAATATAGTCTTGGTTTTTGAAAGTATTGTTAAACTCTAATGAACCAATTTGCCAGTGAATTATGATCTTTTGTCAGTTTAAAAAATGAAGGTTTGTTTTACTATAGCTTGTCTCAAGTTTGATCCTTCCGCAATCTTTCAAAATTTCCCGATTGCCATATTTGTCGCCACATTAACATGTGAACATACATCTGTGGTTCTGTGTTTATTTGCATGTCGCTGTACAACACGTTTTGGCAAATTGTTATATTTCACATAACCGCTGCTATTTCTGTGATATATACCATCTCTTTCCTGAAAAATCTTGCTTAGGGCCTGCAATATTTACCGAAAATTCCGAAATTAACAATATTGGGTGTGCACCATTACGTGTCACGTATTTTCATATTAACTTGCTATAACATCAGCACAATCCGTCGCAATGATTCCACATCTCATTATAACGGTTGTTTATAACGGGTTGTCATTATAACGGGTTGTTTGCTCATTATACTGATTTATCAACTTGTTATAATTATTTCACGACTGCTTATCCATTGGGTATGTTATTTCAACTCATTATCTTGACATGACAACTCATTATAATGACTTTGAAAACTCGTTATGACGACAAAGTAACCACTTATAATGATTTGACAATTAGTTATAATGATTGATCAACTCACTATAACTACTTGTAAATTCGTTATACCTACTTTACGATTCACCAGGACTTCCCAACTCGTTAACATTACTTGTCAGCTCATTATAACTACTTGCCAATTTGGTATAATGACTTTACAACTCATTATAACGCTTTGTCAAGTCAGTATAAACGTTTACCTACTAGTTATGGGGACTTCCAAACTCGGTATAATAACTTTAATACTTGGCGGCTTATCATAATGGCATCACAACAAGATTTAACAACTGGTCTACTGATTATTATGACTACTCAATTCATTATTACTTTTCGAACTCGGTATAACTTGTCAACTCGTTATAACAACTTATCAACCAGCTATAACAACTTTACATCTTATTATAATGACCCTTCGACTCGTTACAAATGACTTAGCAACTCATTATAAATTTCACATTATATAATAATGGCTTGTGGACTCGTAACAGCATATTAGCTCGTTATAATGACTTCACAACTCGGTATAACGACTTTTCAACCCATCATACCGATTTCGCTTGTTACGATAATTTGTCAACTCACCATAATGACCCTTTCACGACCAAATTTCTTGAAGCAGTGACTATTTTGAAGTTACTGCACAAAAGTCATTGATATCAAGCGTGCGAATGCGTTGCATTATAACTGAATGGGAGCCGAACACTGTAGACACAAAACGCGTTTGACAAAAAATCCAAACAATTGAGAGCTCTCTCTGAAAGTCAAAAAGGTGCAAAATATCTAACATTCGTGCTTAAAAATAATTGTAAACAATTACAAGAATTGCCCAAACATTTGTCTAATACATTCGCCCTTCCTGAAGGTTGGGTAAGTGTAGAAGAGCCAAATAAGGTTAAACTTATTTCATACGACTGACAGTTACTGATGCAGACTTTGAAGTGGCTCACGCCTTTCACGGTAACGGGTTGCTATGCATTTCAAATTTACTAACACAAAAAAACCCTCATAAAGAATAACAAAAAAAGATCACAACATTCTGGATTTGTGTAATCTGAACGCATTGAGAATGTATAACTCCCTTTTCTCTGATAACAGCTTTTCAGATGTTGTGAGTTTTTGTGAGTCCAAATCGTCCGAAAAGTAATCGTCTTGATACAATACACTTATGGAATTTTAAATGCTTTACTTGCGTGATTTCAAATTGAATATATGTTAGATTTTACAAATGATCTTGTTTGATACTTATGAAAACGATCGGTTAAAGGGCCCCGCTGAGATGCTTAACTAGAATCTCTTTGTTACTTGTCTAAAAGTGTGACGTGTTTTATATCAGATTATGCAAATCACTGAAAATGCAATCGCTAGATACCATTCTATTTGCCCCATTTATCTCTTTGTTTGTAGATTCGGTCATTTTACAATAGCAGAGGAGTGTGGATGTCATATACCATCATTCCAAGTGGCTATAATCGTGCAACATGTTACGAGCAGGCGTACAGACAGTGACGAAGAAAACAGCGTACATAATGACTATTTCCGCTCACCCCCTGAGAAACAGAATACCCTATTTTCGATTATTATACAATTTGTTTCAACGTTCACTTTCAACCTGAGTCGGACGCGGCACCAGGAAACTACTAGCTCTGCACAGTGAACAGAGCCACAATGTCATCTTCTTCGTTAGGTATAGGCTCTGTGGACACGCTGCCTGTATCTTTACGAAGTGCGGTTTCGGTGAGTCTGATATCACTCCTCCAGAACAGACACTCAACTGATTCACAGTTTCTCTGATTCAAAGAGATACCCACGGCATCCCGGGGTTTGCCACTGAAACATGCACTTATTTCTGCACGGATATTCTGGGAGTGAATAGGAATTATGCTATACGTGCAGAGTTCGGCCAGTTTCCAGTGTATATTTGGCTTTGGTTTTGGCTATTGACACTTTCCATAGAATGTTCAGATACATTGAGATTATTAACATTATGTGGATGTACAAAATATATATTCGAGTCTCGCTCCGGGTTCTAAGGGTAGACCATGACGAGTGGTAATAATCATTTTATCTTACAATATATTGAGGATAAGTCAAGAATGTAGACGAATATATAACGAACTATTTATATTGGTACGGATGAACAAAAAGAAAAAAAATGGAACTCACGGGAAAGGAACGTGCTTGTATCCGACACCCTGATACAAACATCTGTTAAATACAGATTAAGCAATTACTATAGAACTATATTTACCAGTAACTAATCACTAGCTATTTGATAGGGTAGACATCATGAACATAAAAAATAACTTTTGCAGATATAATTGTCATGCTGGCAAAATGATTGAATGTGCAGATGGAAGGCACTTGCTACGATATATTACACCGCATACGACGGTTTGTGAGCCAAATAACTCAGAAATATGGCTGCTGCTATTCCAACATTCATGACCTGGCACCAGACGATTGGTTTCAGAGTATAGTGGTAAATGATACAGCAGGTATTTGTGATCCGTAACTTCGTTAGTGAGTTGTTCATCCGGATTGATCAATGTCGTAAGGTATTTAATGTGGATTAGAAGTCAAACTCTTATCATGTCTGTCTTATTGTGCTCTGCTGGGAGAGAGAGAGAGAGAGAGAGAACGAGTGTGTGTGTGTGTGTGTGCAATTTATTTTCTGTATAGCAGTTTAAAGGTTTATCATTTATTCAATGTACACTATTCAAAAAAGTAGGGGATATTTGATAAAAGTGAGATATATGAAGAAATATATTTATATTTTCATCAAAAAGACAGTTGTCGTATTTGCACTGTGACATCTGGTGAATGATTTCAGCGATAGTTGGGTGTCTGACAAGCACACATACACGCACTGAGCTGTAGAAGACGTGGACGGTCAGTCAGAGAATTTACCACATTCAATCCAAGACCTCAATACCTTGTAAATTATCCACAGTTCGCGAGGCAAGCGGGGATCCGACGTGGCATGCTCCTCACCAAACGTCCATTATCAGCTTGACTGATGTTATTGCATTCTTCCTGCAGTGCAGAGGCGAGTTCATGGACATTGGTAGGGGCCTGTTGGCGTTGCCGTAGGCGCCTGCCAAGCATATCCCTGACGTGCTCCATTGGTGAAAGGTCTGGACTTAGTGCTGGCCAAGGTCGTGTAGTGATGTTCTGCTCCTGGAGGAACTCAGTAGCGACACGGGCTCTGTGTGCTCTTGCACTGTCATCTTAGGGAATGAATCGACGACCGTGACGCCGCGCAAATGGCACTACATGGGCGGCTAACATTTTGGCACGGTAGAACTGCCCTGGGACACACCCTTGTATGACATGTAATGCTGTTCTGTTTGATTTATTTATGCCTCCCCACATCATAACGGATCCACCACCAAAACGATTGTGCTGCCTAACGGTTACGTCATGGTATCGTTCGTTCTGCCGCTGCCACACTCTGTTTCGCCTGTCGGGAAAGTCGAGAGTGAACCTCGATTCGTCGGAAAACATGATGTTGCTCCACCGACGATTGTCCAAGCTCTGTCGTGCTCCAAACCAATTGCTGCGATGTGACGTTCAGTCAAACGTAGAATTATTCGAGATCGTCGAGCGTACACGTTCCAGCTGTGTAGACAATTTCGGATAGCCTGACTACTGGCTCACACATTTGTCGCTCGGTGCAGCTGCTGCCCAATTTCTGAGGCACTTTGATGGCAGTTATGTAATGCTATAGTTCGGATGAAACTATCCTGGTTAGAAGTTGTCGCCCTTGGACGACCTGACCGACGTCTGTCATCAACATTGCCTGTCTAAGGGTAGCGTGACCACAACCTGCTAATCACCGACTGAGTAACGTTGAGAATTTGCGCCACTGCAGTTTGTCTGTTGCCAGCTTCCAACATGCCAACGGCACGTAAACATTCGCCACGTGTCAGTCTTCGCATACCTCAAAAGTTACGTTTCGACCAGAAACTATTGATGAACGAGTTTAAGAACGATGAGACCTCCGAAAAAGCCCGTCCAGTACAAATGAAAATTTCAAAACGTACCCCACGGACATTAACGCGGCGCTCGTGCGAACAACCTGCACGAAGTTTTCGTGGGCCGGTGACATTCATGATCCACACTAAACTTGGTAACATATTGATGTGTGCGGGGGGGGGCGCGGTGGCTCAGTAGGTAGAGGTGCAGGCTGCAAGCCGAGAGGTCCTCGGTTCGAAGCCCACCTTCGGCAACCGCGTTGTGTCCTTGGGCAAGGCACTTCATCTCCATTGTCCGCGTGGGGGCACGATGGCGCCGTGTACTAAAGCGTACTGCGCGTCGATGGTACGCATGTCTTCAACCAATCTAACCCAGCCTGTGCCGCAGTGCGGAGTTACGATGTTGGGGAGCTGGCAGCTGCTGGTCGTTGCTCGGTGGTTCTCTCCGGGTACTCCGGCTTCCTCCACCCGTAAAACTGTCACGGTCATGATTAGCCATTGTGCATAAATATGTGACCTTAAAACATCAATAAATAAATAAATAAATAAATTGATATGTGCAATCACGCGTATCCAATACCATTTTCTGAAAATATCAATATCAGTTTGGGTATCCATGAATAGTATATTTATACACTATCAAGAGGGTTGTATTTATGTAATTTAATAGAGAGATGTTCGTAACAAAACACATTAACACCCTTCGTATTGGACGTGGTCCTGACAAAATTGGTTTACGATATCATATAGTTCACCAGGTGTTCCCCACGAGCGTACCGGAAGTCGGCAGTTGTTCGGCAATGCTTATGCGACAAAGTGTTTATTTGCAACTTCAAGAAGTCTTCGATAAAGGAGATTTTCCGTTTCCGTGTGCAAATGTTTGTTTTGTCGTTAGTTGCCAAAGGCGCGTGGAATACTGGACAAACACCTGCAAGGGTCGTTGATTGCTGTTCCACGTACTCAACCCGAATTGCGTTCTGTATTTACAATTCCATTCTAATTGAACGTAATGCATGTCGACGGTGCACCTGTCTTCAACCAATGCTAACCCCGCTTGTGTGGAGTTAGTACGTTGGGGAGCCCAATTCAATTAAATGAATGGGGCTGACATATTTTAGTGAAAATAAAATATCAACACCGGCGGTCTGTTTTGTGTCACTGCATTACATTCAGGTCATAACGTCACTCGGATGTGTAACGACCAATCAGATACATTCTTTCATGATGTTCAAACACGTAGGCTGTATTGTATCGGGTAACGCTTAATACACACGACTGTCGTGGTATTTATCTGTCTAATAGCTCTAATGCAATAGACAGAATTATTGCAGACTACCGTGTAGGTGGAAACTTTTCTGATTTATGCATGTTTAGTAGATCTGTAATACCATCATAGCCGTTGATTTTGGGATGGAGCGCGGTCGTATCCCACCAGGGATTTTTTATCTGATTGTTTCACTGACATGATTGTCTCGATGATAGAAGTTACTGTCAGTTGTCAGCCACAGTCATGATTTTCATTTCTCGGAATTGTCCGCGTCATGACAGGGAAAAATCTTATGAACGGAGAGTTCAACGTTATAAACTTGTTCTCAAAAATTGGCGATGAAAAGTCCGTCAGCCCCCATACACAACATTACCACCACAAGTGAGAACTATCTTCGCAACCAAAAGACGCCAGGGGGTGGGGGCATGTTCCATGGCTTATCATGCAACTATAGCCGAACTGACTTGCGACAGTGTATAGTTTAGTACATATCTCATCTAAAAAGTTAGATTCTATCCATCGTTATTGACGGCGTGCAATGTTCTACTGATTTGGAAGGTCGACTTCTGATTTCCCTCCTAGGGTTCTATTCCCGGAGAGGATTAGAAACCAATATTATAAATTTCTCCAATGTTGTGTTCTTCACAATACACACACAGACCCGTAAGTATCTTTGTCTGAGACCAACTACACACGTTTGTCGTGCTGTAGGTTGCACGTTTGTTGCTGCTTTAAGCCAAGTGAACCAAGTAATCATGAAGAAACCAACATTCTAAACCATCGGAAACATGATAACGTCCTTCAATACACACACTCACCGTTATTATCGCGATAGAGAACAACCTACAACCTACGCAGCATAATTACGCTTCAAGGAGGTGTTTAATGGCTTATCGAGTGGCTGCTGTCGCACTGAATTGCATGAAGGTACATTTAAGTACGTATTTCTTTTTATCAATGTTTCACGACATTTGTAATGTACTTCGTCCAAGTTTGTTCAAACAAAAAATACATCATCGTGCTTGCAGTTCCCAATAACTCCTTGCAAGCTGCTGACAAAAGACAGGACTTCTCTTGCAACCGAAATAGATATAATTTGGGCACATTTAATCAAATTACCCCCGAAAAATCAATGGCTTTTTTCGCCAATGAATCCTTATATGAATTTTTCTCCAAATGCAGATTTAATGGACCATATCCTAAAATACTCAGCAGGTTAAGAGATAAACCATATTTCACGAGTCATTTCTAGAATGAGCACTTCGAGCGTATTCCGTTTGGAAGAGCCAGTTTTAGTGTCGAACACTTGTTCTCTGATCGTTTTGAAATTGTTGTTTGCAAATAAACTACATTTAGTGTAAATCTACTCCATCTGTGGCTGATGGGAGTCATTGGGGAAATGTTTCGCGACAAAATTATAATTATAGTACTTTGCGCAGAAGGAAGTTTCAATACCTGGTGGGTGGACATTTCAAGTCTTAATACAAAAGCAATATCATTATGTGATATCTCTTCCGAAGATTTCTCCAAGATAGAGACCCATGGTGGGCCAACTTGTTCGATCAACATTGTTAACCCTTTACCCAACGTAACGGCCAAAACCGGCCAGCGCTATTCTCAAATATCGCCAATTAATTTTCAAAATATTTTCATTTTTTGTCTCAAAAACACAGGTTATGACCCCTCGTTGGAACGAGCTCGTCGAGCTCGTTCCAACGAGGGGTCATAACCTATGTTTTTGAGACAAAAAATGAAAAAAATTAGTTATTCAAGAATTTTTTTTGCAAGTGTCGTCTGCTTTTCATGTTAGGTAAAGGGTTAATGATGTTTTCCAATTTAAATTCCAGCATAAATTTGGCGAAAGATTAGCACTTGCAGTGAGTGATGTTATTATTAGTCAATACGGATAATGGTACCTTCAGTAACTACAAACGTTGGAGTGCATGACGCTGTGTACTGAGGCCTACTGTACGTCGATAGTGCCCAATGCTAACCCTGCTCGTGCGGAGTTAGTACGTTGATGGGTTTGACAGATGCTCGCCACTGCTCCGTGGTTCTCTCTGGGTCCTCGGGCTTCCTCCACCGGTAAATCTGTCCGACAGGAGGTAACCCTGGCTGTCAAATTTGTCTTTAAACCCAATAAATAAATAAACATTATCTAAAGCAATGCTATTACAAACGCAGACAGATAATTTCGACCGGATTGCGACTGGGTCGCGATCCGGTCGAAAACTGTCTGATTTTCTCCACAAAACACACCAGGATCTCACCGCCATAATAAAGTGTATAAAGATTAAAAAGGTTAACTGAGATGCCAATTTAATTTGTTTTTATTACATTCCTCAGTTCGTTTTGCATTGAATTTAATGTTGATTAAAAAGTGGTAATGTCACGAGTGAATTATGTCACTTCAATAGTAACTTTGGAACGACTGACGTATATAAGCCACGCCCCCACCGATTTGTTGATGTTTTGTTTTCCAGTTCCACATCAGTTAATTAAAATGAATTTTCCTTCTGAATATTTTTAAAAATCCTTTCTTTTCTCTATGAACAGGTTCGTTAGCACAGTTGACAAAATCCAAATAGAAATGTGTTATCTTATGGCTGAATGCCATTCCCGAAATGCGACTGGAACGCCACATAAAATAGTAAAATATCGAACGAAAGTCACAAAAATAAAACTGGGCCATTTCCAATCGAAGATTTGACACAGAAAGTGATGTAGTCACAAGCGCTAATTTCAGAAGTATTTCAGAGTTGCATTTGCGAATATTTTGTGTTGAATTATTTTTAATGAAAAACATTTTGGTCTAAAATGTCATTTACTAAAGAGAGTGACCCATTCTCACGGCAAGTTACGGTATATAATTCGCCTCGAGACAGGTCTATTTCGTATTTCCTTCCTGCTAATTTTAGAAATGTTTCCGTGTTTACACTAAATTGGATTATATCTGACAATAGTTTGGGTTGAATTATTATAGTAAAAGACCTCTTTACTCCAAATGTTATGTAATAAACAGAGTAATCAATTTGTTTTGAGCGTTACGGTAAATAATTCATCTCGAGACGGGGCTTTTCGTAAATCACTCGGGCTACGCCCTCGTGATTTACTCACGTCCCGTCTCTCGATGAATTATTTACCGTAACGCTCAAAACAAATTGATTACTCTCTATATCATATTCATGACTATAGTCCCTGAACCATAACTGTAGATAATTTTCTATTGATAGGATTCGTGTACCATCATCATGACAGACACTGCAGTTGGTGAACCAAATTTGGACGCAGCACTCATCACAGAGCAACTTTTGAAAGAGGCAATAAGACTGAAGGAAGGCAGTGATGATGTCGATATCACGAAACTGCAGATATCACCGGGTCTTGATAACATAAACAATTATTGTAGTGTTGTGTTTTCTGTGAATTTGACGGCAAACGTAGGTGGGATCCAATCTACCTATACGTTATTTGTGAAAACAGCACACGAAGAAAAGGAGAGAAAACAACGGTTATTGGATAAATCACCAATTTTCCGAACGGAAGAAAAGGTGTATTCCGAATTGATACCAGATATGATAAAGTTGCAAACTGAAAAATGTGGGTTGGTATTTGGACCCTCTATACCCGACTATTACTATAGTGTTATTAATAGTGACATAGAATTGATTATACTACACAACTACCAACCTGATGGTTATCGTATTATAAATGCACAACAAGGCGTTGATTATGAACACTGTAAATTGGTTATGAAGGAGACAGCTGTGTTCCACGCTTTATCATGGGCAATGAAAAATGAAAATTTGGATTTCCTGGAAAAATATCCGTTTCTTTCCAAATATTGTTTCAATGAAAGCCCAGCGAATACATTTGTGAACGATGCAGTAAAGTCGTTTATTGAATTAATAAGGGTACGAATGCCCGACAAACATATCAAGGAGGCAGCATTGAAGTTATCATCCATGGATTTGAACCAAACTATGAGACGTCTATGCCAACCACTTGAACCGTACGCAGTCATCTGCCACGGCGATTTACATTGTCATAACATACTTTTTAAGAATGGTGGTGCTACCGTTAATAGACGCCCCGTGGACCTTAAACTAACAGATCTGCAAACCGTTCATTATGCTTTGCCAACTACTGACCTGGCCATATTTTTCTACAGCAGTACAACTCGGGCCACAAGAAAGCTACATCTCAAGGATCTTCTCAGTATCTATCACACCGAGTTCTTTGGCTGTTTGGAGAAATTACATACCGAGTTTCATGAATTCTCATTTAATGTACTGTGCGAACATTTTACTCGGAGCGCTCTATTTGGTATTTTGATGTCAAGTTTGTTTGTTCCTTCCTTACTCAGTCGAACAGACGAAAGTAAGTTCGCCAAGGAGATCACAGTGAAAAGAGACTTTACGAATCGTCTTGCACTGATTTGTGACATTTTTCCTGATATCCAAGAAAGACTTTTTGATAACTTCATTGACCTTGTTGAAATGGGTTCTTTATAACGGGCTTGTTTCAGAATTCTGCGTATGTGTAGTAGCCAGTAGGCACATAGAACACTTTGGAAAACATGGGACGAAATAGTAACACGGGTTCCCCTCGCAAATTTGCTTGGCGATGAAATGTCTTCTTTTAGTTGATAGTCGTCAATTGATTTGCTGATTGTCCTTGGAATAATTATTTTATAAACGTGAAGGCGTGTAATAAACACAGAACGACACGTGTGTGCGAATGGGCTAATAGATATGGGACTTGTGCCATCGCGGAAGGATAAAACTCGAGGCCTGCGGCCTCTCGTTCTATTTTTCCGTACTGGCACTCGTGCCATATCGATTAACCCATTGACACACGCGTGTCGTTCTGTGTATTTATTGATATTTATTTATTTATTGTAGTTTATCGACACTTTCGAAAGCCAGGGTCACCCCGTGTGGGACAGTTTTACGGGTGGATGAAGCCAGAGAACAACCGAGCAACGGCGAGCAACTGTAAGACACCCCAACATACTAACTCTACACAAGCAGGGTTAGCATTCGTTGAAGACGTGTAGTACGCCTTATGACACAACGCCACCGTGCCCCCACGTGGGCAGTTGGGATGAAGTGTCTTGCTCAAGGACACAACGCGGTTGCCGCAGATGCGATTCGAACCGAGGGCCTCTCGGCTTGCAGCCTGTATCTCTACCAACTGAGCCACCGCGCTCATTAGGGGAGCGTACACTTACGCATAGCATTAATTGCATCCGTGTAAAATAAAAGAAAGTAATTATTCTAAACAATAGTACTATTAGGCCTAAAAAGTAAAATATATGTTTCTCAGCCCAGCCCCCACCCACCCCCACATGGTCCTTTTGACTGCCGGATGTTATCTTTTCATAACCAATGAATAAAAAGTAAGAATTCAATGGTTTATGCCCGATATTTTACCCGAGTGAATAAAATTGATAAATTTGTCCCTTGAATGCAAAGCGCTGCAAAGCCTTCTTGCACTCAAGGGACGAAATATTCCACCGCCCATGCTATTCTGTCGTTTATGAAGCCTAAAACATAAAACAAACTAAGAACATGAACATTTGATGGCAAAGAAATAATTACAAAAATAAAAAATAAAAACACGCCCACCCACGTGCTATTTTACAAAAAAAATGACCTGCGAAACAGAAGATCTACTTTGTTGGGTCTTGCACAAAATATTATTGAAATTTTTGGTCGCGTGTCCATGTACAGAACAGCAAGCGTTCCTTGTCAGAGTTCCCACTACTAATCTCTGTACAACTGGATTGCTTGAATTTCCTCGCCTGACGCCAACTTAGGGGTGGGGGAGGGGTCATATTGTTGCTATAAATAAACAATTAAATAATGTTCAACAAAGAAAAAAATAATCTTGAAGACTAAATTTTCCACCACCATTTACCACGCAGGTTTACAACAGGAGGCTGGCTTCATCAGTGATTGATTTATGATATTCCATGTGTGGAAATAATAATTTTTCAAAGAACTTAAATGCTGTATATTCACCGTTGAAGTCGAATAACCGATAGAAAATTATACACACAATACGGAAAAAAGCGAGACAAAATAAATAGATAGGGGCATTACGAGGGGAGAACTTGGAGGGGAGGTGTGACACGTCCACTATAGCTTTTCCAGTCTGGAAATTTTTGTCTGTATTGGAGTCTTAGATATCGGTTCGCTCATGCTAGTAATCATGCTCTTTCTAACAAAAATACGAACTCACCGGCGTCGCAAGGTTGACTGTTTGGGGAAGGAGGGGGTGTAAACCTAATATGTTACGACTGTGATGGCTCAAGCCCTACATCATCAAGGCCTCCGTCACTAATATTCTACCTACATCATCAAGGCATGCCTTCGCTGCAAATACTTCCCTTCCATCATCAAGGCATGCCTTCGTCACTAATATCCCACCTACATCATCAAGGCATACTCTGTTTTACAAATAGTCCACCTACATTATCAAGTTATGCCTTCGTACCAATATTCCCATCACGTCATCAATTATGCCTTCGATGAAGGCATGCCTTGATGATGTTGGTGGAAAATTAGGATTTTATTGAAAAATCTCCAGACGCCTTGAGAATGTATTATTGAATAAATAAAATATACATGGAATAGTTGTGACGCAGTTTTTTTAGTTATTTTTGTTGGAGGGTTGGGGGCGGGGGGCAGCATGACGAATACCCGTACTGCATTGGTATTGGTCATGCTCCCCCTTCCACCCACACCACCGCCAAATCGCGATCTGTGTAAGACGAATAAAAAGTAAAATAAAAACACGCTCACCCACGTGCTATTTTACAAACAAATGACCTGCGAAACAGAAGATCTACTTTGTTGGGTCTTGCACAAAATATTATTGAAATTTGTGGTCGCGTGTCCATGTACAGAATAGCAAGCGTTCATTGTCAGAGTTCCCACTACTAATCTCTGTACAACTGGATTGCTTGAATTTCCTCGCCTGACGCCAACTTAGGGGTGGGGGGGGGGGTGGGGGGGGGGGCATATTGTTGCTATAAATAAACAATTAAATAATGTTCAACAAAGAAAAAAATAATCTTGAAGACTAAATTTTCCACCACCATTTACCACGCAGGTTTACAACAGGAGGCTGGCTTCATCAGTGATTGATTTATGATATTCCATGTGTGGAAATAATCATTTTTCAAAGAACTTAAATGTTGTATATTCACCGTTGAAGTCGAATAACCGACAGAAAATTATACACACAATACGGAAAAAAGCGAGACAAAATAAATAGATAGGGGCATTACGAGGGGAGAACTAGGAGGGGAGGTGTGACACGTCCACTATAGTTTTTTCCAGTCTGGACATTTTTGTCTGTATTGGAGTCTTAGATATCGGTTCGCTCATGCTAGTTATCATGCTCTTTCTAACAAAAATACGAACTCACCGGCGTCGCAAAGTTGACTGTTTGGGGAAGGAGGGGGTGTAAACCTAATATGTTCCAACTGTGATGGCTCAAGCCCTACATCATCAAGGCCTCCGTCACTAATATTCTACCTACATCATCAAGGCATGCCTTCGTTGCAAATACTTCACTTCCATCATCAAGGCATGCCTTCGTCACTAATATCCCACCTACATCATCAAGGCATACTCTGCTTTACAAATAGTCCACCTACATTATCAAGTTATGCCTTCGTACCAATATTCCCATCACGTCATCAATTATGCCTTCGATGAAGGCATGCTTTGATGATGTTGGTGGAAAATTAGGATTTTATTGAAAAATCTCCAGACGCATTGAGAATGTATTATTGAATAAATAAAATATACATGGAATAGTTGTGACGCAGTTTTTTAGTTATTTTTGTTGGAGGGTTGGGGGCGGAGGGCAGCATGACGAATACACGTACTGCATCGGTAATGGTCATGCTCCCCCTTCCCCCCACACCACCGCCAAATCGCGATCTGTGTAAGACGAATGTGTGTGGCTCGAGACCAAGTATCAAAATTAAAATCAAATCCAGTTGTTTAAGAAGTCAAGAAAAGAACACGATTACTAGCGTGAGAGGATTGATATCTAAGACACCTACCCCGACGAAATTGTCCCGAATGGAAAACTTATGGTGTGCGGGTGAGGGGGGCGGGGGTAAGGTGGTGTCTCTCCAATTCCTCTTTGCGACACATCCGGATGAACTGTAGTAGTATAAATAGAGGTAGTAACCCACCCCAAGTGAGGCATAAATCTCAAGGGAAGCGGGGCTTATAAGGGCACGGAGGCACCAGATTGCCGGTCAATCAAGGGTTCAATAGCGGGAGCTACATGGGTGTAGGGAGGGGAAACTCCGGGGAAGAGGAGGGTTTTTCAATTGTAGCATATCAGGGAATGGGACCGTTGGTGAGGCTGATGGGATCAGGCCTTAATTCTTGCTCACATCTGGGGTGGTCTGTTTCAAGAGCGTCTCGGCTACCATTACTGAGACTTTGGCAGCTAGAGCTGTCAAATGAGTATCATCCGTCTTAGGTTCCTGGATCTCGCTCTCACTGTTGGTTTGGATATGCGATAGGATTGACTCCCGGGTTGCTTGGCGCTGGGTTTCAGCTAAGTTTTCCAGCTTCGAAGCGAGGTTCGGGCTATCCTGTATGCCTGTGATGATTGGAATTCTGACCCTGTATGTCCATTTATCTGACTGGATAAAGGTAGTCCTTTGCTGGCAGAACTGACGGCGTTGAGCTCTTCTTGCTTCCTCCGTGGGGAGGGTAAAATCAAGAACCCTTATGTTAGGACCTCGTGGAGGATACGGGCGTGTCCTTCTAGCTCTACGGTGTCTGTCTGCCATATGGGCTGGTCGAATTGGTCTCATTGTGTACATATAGTAGAATTGCAAGTGTGAGGACATTGCTCCGAGCGAGTAACTAAGGACCTCTAGTATTACCAATGCCAGTTACAAAATGAATACACTTGACTCCTCTACCCAAGACCGACTCCGACGGCATTTAAACAATACCAATAAAACCCAACCCATGTCATCCCGACAAATATTTACCGTTCAACCCTGAATCACTTGCAGACTCTAGCTGGCAATACCCTTAAATTCCAGCATAACCTCTCCGAGGCCATAGAAAACCTGGCATCCCACTTAGCCAACAGTTAACAGAATTGCTAGTACAACAATTATAAGTACACCTCACCCAAGTACAAGACTCAATTATTGATCTTAGAGCCAATCCAGACACCAAGAACCTAAGCCTAAGTGAGGAACACACATTTCCCCAGGTGTCTGACTCAACCTTTTCCCGGTTCATTAAAAAAGACCTTGCCCAATACAAGGCTGCTGATACTTTGAAAACCCGTTACTTCATGGTGAATACACAGCAATCTCCTGACCCCCACGAACCCTGTTTACAGTTACAAACCCAAACGGATCTCCACACCCCTGATCCTAAAAGTCTAGCAAAATCCCCACGTCCGACGAACCCCAAAACGTCGCAGGATGGGTATGACCAATATTGTGTCCGCCCGGAACCACAAAAGTATTGAAAAGCAAGATAATTCCAATAGTGGTGAAACCAACCCCGCTCAGTACCCGAATCCCGCTGATCCTATACAAGATGTCACCCCCTCTATGTCGGTTACTGCCACCCTTATCCAGTTACAACAAGGCATCCAACTAACAATTTGATCCTCCGAGATCTCATACTCTCACCCGGTCATATGAGAGGCCCGAATATATGTGACCTCCGATCACCAATATCTACTCATCCACCGACTGTACTACAGGACATCCCGTCCCAAAGTACTATTCGGTCACAGCTGTCCCCACCGGCGAAAACCTACTCCACCCTGGAGAACCCTATATTCGCCACCCAAGTGGACATAATTCCACCTGGGATCGGAGCCAAAAGACCATTCCCTCTTAACCCACATACTGACGCAACCACAAACCCAATTTTTGAGAGTAACATTGTACCCAACCGAACCCAAATAGCACAACAAACCACTACCCTGTTGCCTGACTTCCCCCAACAGTCTATCCATTTGTCACGCTCTACCGGAGCTACTCACAAGGGAAATAATTCCAAAGACGGGTCAACCAGTCCCGCGCACATCAAGGGAGATAACTTGATCCCATTTCTAAATATTCCCGAACAAGATGTATCCCCCCCCCCCCCCCCCCCCTCACTGTCGGCATCTGCTACCTTGGACCAGCCAAGTTCCTCACCCAGCAATACGATCCCCTGCGATCGCACACTCTCACCCGATCACATGGTCACCTATGCCCTTACCGGCTGGAGCCCATTCTTACCTGGAAAACCTTAATCTCGCCACCCAGAGGAACATACTCCCATCCGAGACCAAGCCCCATCGACCATCCCCTCCCGAATGAAATGGTGATATTAACCCACACCCAACCGATGAGAGTAACATCTTTCCCACCCAATCACAAATAGCGCATCACATCACTGACCGGTCGCCCGACAATTCCCAACCGTCAATATATTTCTCACACTCGCCCGCGGACACTCCCAATGATACCTCACAGAAGGACCCCCCCCCCCCGGAACCACCCGACAATGACAACCATGATCCTACCCTGAAACTATGCAGCCCGGCTCATTCGACCGCTACCACACCGTCCGAATATCAACCGACACCTGTGCTCTTGTCACGCTAGTACATGCAGCAATGAAACCCTAATTGTAACTACACCTAGTGAAACCCCTGCATCAACAACCCAACGCTGTCAACCCTAAACAGCAATCGGCTCTCCTAGCCCTAATTAAGAGGCGCAAACCGCCCGCATGACTATACCGAATCCTAGTGTAAAGAAAACCCCGACACCCTAACTAGATCTAGCAAAAACCCAAATAGACAGCACCATGCAAGGAATACCCATCAGAGCAATAGACGTAGGCGCCGTTGGGCTAACAAACAGCACATATGCAGCTCCCCTAACCCAGTTGGATGATAAAAACCCACCGGATTCCACTTCCAGAGTGACGTTCAAATGTCATGCAACCGCATGCGCTTGAAAGTTAAGCCATCTAACAAACCCCGCCCGGATACCCTGGTATGGAAGAGATGCCCCTACGGCACGAGAGCAACGCCTGCCCGATCAGGTAATATAACGTTCCCATTCCCTGATATGCTACATTTGAACCCCCCTCCCCCTCCCCCGGGTTTTCCCCCTCCCCACACACCCATGTGGGTCCCTTTGTTGAACCCTTGATTGACCGGCAATCGGGTGCCTCCGTACCCTTATAAGCCCCGCTTCCCTTGAGATTTATACCTCACTTGGGGTGGGTTATTACCTCCATTTACACTCCTGCACATCCATCATAAATACTCAACTGTGGCACAAAATGCGATATTCTCGAATCCACTCGTTTACAAACGTCACAGATGTTTTTACATCGCACACTAATTACGCTTTGTGCTGTTCTAGAGGGGGTGGGTGATTCGAGTAGTCTGTAGGGGAAAAAACGGAATAAGGAAGGCACACGTATTCAGAAATAATCCATCCACTTATTTCATCTAATATACTGTGATCTTGCAGAGAATTTTCCTAGTTATTCCCATCACTGAATTAACCCTTTGAGTAGCACCAACTGGTGTCCCTTACTGAGTTAAACAAGCTGTGCCTTACTAGTATCTATAGAACCTCTTGAGCAACGCCGTTTGGTATACATCCACTGAAGTGGGTAGAATCGGTGTAAACTTGACTGTATACGTGTTCTGCTTTCGCGGTTCAGCCACACATGCTAAAAGTGAGCTAAACACTAAAAATGAAACAATTGTCAATCCACCGTGACTTCTTCCTAGGGCTGCATATTCCAAGCTCCAGTCTCGTGCTGTTCATTGCGTCAGAACTGAATCAAGTCTCTAGCACCATCCGAATTGTCAATGACTGCTTTTATACAATGCTGAGTCAAACATAATAATCATATGCCAGCATGACGAAATTATTTTCTTCCAAATCATAGCTTATTGGAACACCATTGAAATTAAGTGGACAAGTTCATTTCAACGATGGATCAAACGGTAAGGAATAAATGCAAGGAAAACATTCTTAAATGGTGCTATTGCTTATAACTTTGAACTTTGGTCCATTCGTTTGGTAAATGCAGAACGAGTGAGGGACAGATAGAGATAAAGAAATACGCACCGAGAGAGACAGAGCAAGACAGACAGACAGGGTGACTTGACGATAGATCTGTTCTCCTGCTGAATGTTACCCTTTAAACTCTGGTGGTATCTTTCATTTTAATTCATATTTGGGGGTAGACCCATTTATATTTCCAGCCTTGAGGCTGCAGGTTGAGAATGGTCTGTCAAGCAAATTCTCCAAGCATTCATTTATTTTATGAAATGGGATAGCGGATCATGGCACAGGACCGTAAAGGGTTTACCCAATATCGAAATGCCGACGTTTTGAGAAGAAATATTTCCCATAATGCATCTGGTAATTTATCCAATTGAATCGGAGAGCGATATCAAACAAGATTGAATTGTTAACTTCCCAGTTGTATTAAGGAAAAAAACTGTAGCTTGGAATTATCATATATCTACACTACAGGGATAAGCAGCTGCTAAAAATTAATTGAAATTTTTCAGTTTTCTAAAGCAGATCGCATCTTTCTCAGCCTATCACGAATGTTTAACGATTTGGACTCGAAAGGATCATTAAATATTGTGGGTTTATTTTGCATACAAAACGAATTGGGGAAGAAGTTATTGCAACTTATACAAACTCCTTTCATGAAAGTTATTGCCTGAATTCAAGTATATAAAGGCAGAAACAACTTTAAAACATAAGGTATTCATATACATATATTAACGAGAAAATAAATTAAAAAAGAACAGAAGCAAAACAAATGCCCTTCAGAATGATGTTTTGGTGTCTACAATTGCCAGCTGATTAACGAAACTGTCGCTGGAATGTTAGTTCTATCTTTGTTCTTTGATGTTAGCTTCTTGTTTTCCTTTTAATTTTAATTTTCAATCACTTCAAAAAAATTAATTAACAAATATGTTTGGTATCTGCTTTTCACGATATGTGTAAGAGAAAGTCTTTCCGGAACTGACGCATGATGTGCGATAAATGCATAAAGAGGCGTTTCTGCCTTTGAATTTTAAGTTAGAACGTATTTCAATTACTATTTAAACGCAACAACGCATATAATAGGAAGAATACAAATGGTCACCACATAGGCACTAGCACCACCTCCCTATGTGTCGTACCGGAATCCAGCCTCCTCTGTAGTCACCCGCGAGACAATTCCAGCACCCGCTGACACCCACCCAAAGAGGACGGTCGTCTCTTGGTTCTGTGATCCTTAGTTATTTTATTATTAGTTATTTTGGGCACAAAAGTATAGCACCTCATAAAAATATGCGTTCCATATGCTTATGCCTACTTTAATTTTGAATTTTCTCAACTGCCGTCGGGCCAAGCTCTAAGTGTCCATGACAATTTCTTAAACTCAAAATGTATTCGGAATTTTTAAAACTTCGTGACTTACAAAACAATTGCTCAGTTTTTTTTTTTCTGAAGGGCACAAGTAATCATTTTATTCGATGGTTTCAAGCTCTAAAGATATTGCATCAATGGGCTGGGTGTCTGTATGAAGTGCAAGTACTTTATTGAAGACTTCGTAATCTGTGGGTGTATTTCTTATCATTGAAGTGACGTTACTTAGTTTGTATGGATTTGCCTTCCAACAATTTTTGGGAGAGTACCTTGGGCACTCTCCCATTAATTGCAACAAGGCATAGCGATCTCATAAATTTTCACGACAAAAAAATATTTAAAATTTTACCCAACGCAGACGATATCAAAATTTATTATTTTAAAAATCATTTTTTCAAATGTTTCCAAAAATTTCAACAAAACCGTATCATGTGACTCCTCGTTGGAACGAGCTCGTTCCAACGAGGGGTCACATGATATGGTTTTGTTGAAATCTTTTGAAAAATAATATTTTTTCAACTGCTGAATTTGCATATTATGCGGGCGGATACGGCCGATTCGTCTGGTAATGCTTAAAGGGTTAAAACTTTACCTAATAACGTTGGGTGGCAACGCATAGTGTGGGAACGGAAGTGTACTTAATATTGATATATCTGTTCAGCATTCAAAATTATTGCGATAACGTTCAATCTTGTTACCGACGATTCCGACAATAATTTTCACTCTTGTACTCGATCTCACTCCCATTCATTAGCAGTGATAATTTTTTCCATCTGGCTTCACCGATTTCAGAAAATAATCGTATTACCTTTTCATAATTAGCCAATCATTGCTGGCTTTGTACATGATCATTAGGGGAGGAATTCAATTACCGTCGAAAGGTCGACAGGCATTTCTCAACTGTCTAACGAAACAAGTCGAATAAAGTCAAGTATGGACAAAACTGCATGTTTCTGCCAATATGATTTTTATTTAGTAATCATTAAAGATTCTGGCTGAGTATTTGTTTTAAGTGTAATTTTGAAAGGAGTTTAGGTTTGTTTCTTGGGTCGCTCACCTTGTAGGGTCACATATCCTCCATTCTTATCCGTCCAAGGTCGTTTCACCTGCATATGAGATGCGAAACAATCCGAATCATAATATTATATCTTTAGATTGAAAAATAAAATCAGTCCAACATTTAATAAAGTAATAAACCATTAAACAGTCTGACAAGATGTGACCCTGGCTGTCGAAGGTGTCGTTAAACTCCAGTAAATAAATAAATAAATAAATAAATAAATAAATAAATAAATATGTCACGTTTCGTGTAAGTAAATATCCTAATAAATATATGTAAAATAATGAATGTAATGTCACAACATGATGAAATATATTCCATATATGCCATACAAATAAATGTACACAATCTGTGAAATGAAGACACGTTGAAACGAAAGCTTAACATAAGAAAATGAATGTTCCTAGCTTCTGCAGTATTAAAAATATTTCAAGGACAAGAACCCCGCCATTGACGAAATCTGTTTTCAGCAGAGTTATTTTAACATATATACTTCCCGTATATTTTCTGTAGGGTAACAATATTCACACTTTAGACTCAAACGTGTGAAAGCAGACTACTTAAAACGTTCGGATTTCAATTATGGGAATTGAGCAGACGATCCAGATTCCAAAGAGCCCTGTCACTCTGACGTCTCTCGCCCTCCTATTTGGAAACTCCCAAGAAAAGAGCGAGAGCGTTCACCTGACAGTGGAGTTCGTGACAGAGAGTCAGCAAGCATCTCCTTCAGGGAGAAGTGGCACCTTTGGTCAGAGGGCCTCCTCTCACATTGGTCCTCGCCTGAAGGAGACGAAACTAACAGACAATAAGAGAAACGACCCATCAACCAAGCGTCTGGATGCCAGACGCTTCGAAATGTTTCTGAGAAGGAAGACGGAAAGAAGGAAGAGAAGATGGTTGAGAAATCTACTAGCATCTCACATTCCTATTAAATAACTCCAGTTCAGACCTCAGATCACTCTCCTCATGGGGTTGAACTGGAGAATAGAAACATTTTCAGCAAACTGGTGTTTGGACACCTCCTGCTTCAACCTCTCGCCTTCCTCCTGTCCAGAACAATTATGCAGATCTCGTCATGAAAGTCCATCGCGCAGTCAAGAAAGCCGAGGAAGCCTCTTAAGAAACCAAAAGCCGAACAAGATCTGACCAGAATGGAAGAAGAACAAGGGTCCGTGGCGACTCGTCCAAAGGGCCAGCGTGACCGAAAGTCAGGGAATTATTAGGAATTATCACGTATTCAAATATCATACAAACCGCCCATCAACTGCCCATTTGCCAATAAATATATAGGCAGCTGATGTAACATCGGTTAGCGAACGGACAATATGCTGTATTCGATTAAGTATTATACTCATCTCATTAGACTCCAACAGTGAAGGTTTTTGCTTCTTTGGGCAATTTAAAAAAAGAAAACTTCCCACACTGGGCCGAATCATGGCCTTCCGCCGTGAGGAATAAGAAGATCAGAGAAGAGTTGCACAAATAAAAAAAAGAAATGGAGGCACTCTTTTCGAAGTCAAAGCAAATCTCGCCAACTATTAGCCCAGCTGAACCACCAGCCACCAACTAGAAAGAAAAGGTAACTGGAACATTTGCTCATACAGCCGTTGCCTTCACCGCTGCCGTCGACAATAATATAGACGCATTAAGGTCGAAGGGGGAGGGGTGGATTACCCTCACACCATCCTTCCTTGCGCGACGTCGGTGGTCTGAACCCATCCTTTATCTTCTATTATCTATTGCGGCACAGTTATAAGTATACCTTACCAACAACAATGAAACGCCAGTGTAATATGTAGGTATATTTGTCTGCAATAACGATGTCATCTAGCTCTTAAAAAGAAAATAAAACATTATATGTGTCAAGCTCGATATAAAGGGACAGAATGATTTCCATATAGATAAATGTACCATAATAGTATACAGCGTAGCATGTGCGGAGTTTTATATTGGACAGATGGGGAACAGGATGAGCGAGTGTATTAGAATCCACAGCAAACAAATTCAACAAAGGGAAACGCAAATTATCCTGCTAAGAGAACATCTAGACATAAGTGGTCCCCAATGGTAACGACATAGGCACCACGTCTCCATTGAAAGTAATTATTGCATAACACCGTGTCGTAACTAGCTGAAATTCATTCCACACAAGTTTCCGTTTACAAACTTGTCTTTGAGATTCAATGGGCTTGAAAGAAATGTATATTCTTTCCATCGTCGGAACACGTTGCCGTGTGGTATATGTACAACGCGTACAGTCGATGTCAAGAAAATTAGTACGACGTTACAGTAAACCGACCGGGTTTGATGCAAGGTTCAGAGACTTTTTCTTACCGACTGAAATCGATTATAACCTTATACATGTGTAAGTTCTTGCTTAGATGGTATTACTATGCCGACCAAATCTATTGCCGTTATTTACGGATATAAAATGCATTCAAAGCGTATAACCATTACACCATAAACATTACTTGAATATGGGTGTCCCCTATTTTCGAGCTAACGTCTTCGAGTTCACGGGGGATTTACAGAAAATCTGAAATTAGCAGTTATATTCCAAATTAATTAGACAGGGGGAAATATTCAATCCTGGTAACTAATAACGGATTATGGTTTAGTTCGACCTGTATATTGAGAAGATTGTTCAAACTCGATACGACGTAAAATACCTGTCGACTCGAAGAATAGTTATACCAATACTTGACTTAATGATTCTGGAGAATCATGGCTTTTCCTGATGAGATTCCATGATTTTTCATGACCCCCAGCCTGTCTGGTGAATTGTTTTTAACTGTCTCACTGAAGTTCCTTTACTGATGTTATGAGAAAGGTGGGTATAGTAGTCTCAAATGACTATTTTGATGAAAAATGTTTAGCTAAAAATCATCATTAATGGTGGAGAGGGTTAATATCAATTTCGTCGTCCGACAAGATAATGGCCGACAAAAGGAGTTATGTTTGTTTGACAGATACCCAGTGAGTGCTGTGGTTATTTGAAAATGGTCCATTTTATCTCAAGTGTATCCAAAATATTGATGTCTGGCAGTTTGTAGAAGGTTAACAAGTGCTAGCAGAAATATTTGTCTATACAACTTGTAAAGACACACCAATAACTGCGAATGACCATTTTTTCTTAAAAATCTACAAGATGGTCTCAGAAAAATCCAGGGAGAACATGAATTTTAAGCTTTTGATGGGTATCATTGTTTATCCAGCCCAAAACGGGTTATGTGTTGTTTTTTGAATACCCTTATTTCTTACAAAAATAATTCTCAGTGAATTCTACTTCCAATTATGTTGATCTCTCCTCTTAACTTTGGGTGTTGTGGGTACACACACACAGCCCATTTTATCAAACTTTTGATGTTTGAGAACTTGCATAGGGTTAACAAATCCAGCCCAAAACGTGTTAAGGGTTGTTTTTTGAATACCCTTATTACTTACAAAAATAATTCTCAGTGAATTCTGCTTCCACTTATGTTCATTTCTGCTCTTAACTTTGGGTGCTGTGGGTACGCACAGACCATTTTATCAAAATGTCGGTATTTGAGAACCTGCATAGGGTTAACAAATGCTTACTGAAATATTTTGTACATGCAACTTGTAATGTCACACTAAGATCTGAAAATGGCCAATTTTTCTTGTAAATCTACATGTTTTTAGAGAAATCCTAGGATAACATGAATGTTTAACCTTTTGAGGGGTATCGCTCTGTAAACGGGTTAATGCTTGGTTTTATGAATACCTTCATTACTTACAAAAATGATCCTCGGTGAATTCCACTTCCAAGGAAAAAATGTTATGTTTATTTCGCAGGTACACATTGGGTGCTGTGGGTGCCCAAGAACAGTATTTTTTCAATATGTCTATGCTTGGCAGTCTCTGGAGGGATAACTAACGCTTACCGGAATATTTTGTTCATACAACTTGTAATGTCACTCCAAGACCTGCAAATGGTCGATTTTTCTTGAAAACTTACTAGATATTTTGGAGAACTCCACAGAAAACGGGAAGTTTAAGCTTTTAAGGGGCTGTATCTCCTTAACCAGTCGAAAATGGGTTAAGACCTCGATTTATGAATACCCTCACTACTTACAAAACAATTTCCCTATCATTTTTGCGTCCGGTAAAAGAATTTACGTTTCTCTGTGGCATTCCCATTTGATGTTGTTGGTGTCCAAAAATAGACTATTTTTTCAATTTTTTTTTACATTTAGCTGCCCATGAAAGGTTAACAAATGCTTACCGGAATAGTTTATCCATGCAACTAGTAATGTGAAACCAAGACCTATCAATTACCATTTTCTCTTGGAAACCCTACAAGACGTTTGTAAAGAAATCCAAGGAAAATATGAATTTTTTAAGCTTTTGATGGGTATCGATGTTAACAACCCCAAAAAGGGTTAACGCGTGGCTTTTTGATTGCCCTTATTACTTACAAAATTGGTCCTCGGTGGATTCCTCTTCCAACAAAGGAGATAATGTTTACCTCTCGGGTACTCATTGGGTGCTGTGCGTGTCCGAAAACAGCCCATTTCAACAAAATTACGATGCTTGGCATCCTGTAGAGGGTTAATAAACGCTCACCGGAATATTTTGTCCATGCAACTTGTAATGTCACACAAAGACCTGCGAATAGTCATTTTTTCTTGAAAAGCTACAAGATATTTTTAGAGAAATCCACAGAAAATGGGAATTTTAAGCTTTTAAGGGGTGTCTCTCTTCAGCCCAAATGGGTTAAGACTTTGACTTTTGAATACCTTTACTACTTACAAAAATGTTTCCGTGTACATTTTGCGCTCGATGAAAGAAGGTACTTTTTCTTTGTGGCATACCCATTGGGTTCTGTTGGTGTCCAAAAACAGCCCATTTTATAACAATTTTTACTTTTAGCATCCCGTGGAGGGTTAACAAATGCTCACCGGAGTATTTTGTCCATGCAGCTTCTATTGTCACACCAAGACCTGTGCGTGGCCTTTTTTTCTTGAAAATCTACAAAACTCGTTTAGAGAAATCCACAGAAAACATGATTTTTTTAGTTTTTGAGGGGTATTGCAGTTTAACCAGCCCAAAACGGTTTAACACTTGATTTTCGGAATACCCTTATTACTTTCAAACATGATCCTCGGTGAATCCCACTTCCAATAATGGAAGTTATATTTATCTCCCATGTACCTGTGGGTGCTGTGGGGGCCCGAAAACAGCCCATTTCATCAAAATGTGATGTTTGGCAGCCTGTGGAGGGTTAACAAATGCATTGCCTTGCATGTCAATAGTCATGTCACATTCAGGCCTAACAATGATGAATGTAAAAAAAAAACATCTACAAGACTCGTTTCGAGAAAGTGCCGATAATCCCTAACTTTGACAGTTGTTTGCCAATTCTGGCGAAATAAGGGATAAATCAAAAATTCGGCTTCGGTATGTTTTTAGATTTTGTGCCCCTCTATGCGTGTGCAGAATTGTGTGAAAATCGATTCAATAATGGCTTCTGAATCGTATGGACAAAATGTGTGGGAAAAAAATAAAAGTACCCCCCCACCCCCGCCCCCTCCCCCCCCCCCCCCCCCCCCACTCAAAAAAAATAATTCGAAAAAAAAACAAGTCTTTTCCAGAGGGAAAAAAGACTAATGAAGGACACTTTCACTTCCAGCCTGTCAAACTGCTTGAGGCCGTCATTAATTTTTCAGCCTTTCATAACAACCTAAATCTTGACATGGCTAAATTAATTAGAAGCTCAGTATACTTCGAATCATAGTCCGCTGTGTCGATATCATCACCCCAAGGTCCAGTTTGGGGTCCTCAAATTTGATCATATTGGTCCATGATATCGACCACTAATAAAAACAAACACACTTAAAGGCAAAATAATCAAACGTTTTGGCACTTTCCGATGATATGAGTTCTAATACAACATGACATGCGTGGGCATTCTTCAGTTACGACGGGATTGGCCAGTGCACTCCAAATGATGACTTCCTTTGTTTCTATCGTGCTCCATATAGGTCTATCTAAAGCCATTTTTATTCATTACAGCTGCTTTCTGTTTCTGACAACGTTCAAAGCTTTTGCACCACGAAAACCTAGGTTGCTAAAGGTCAAGTTACAGCTGGTAAGATAGGACAGATTTTACTTCCGAGAGACAAAATTTAATGGCAACATTTCTCCAACAGGGGAACTAACCTAACCCAATCCCTTCAATAGAATGAGTTGGTTTCCCTCCAATAGTTTCCAGCTTCTCGAACTGACCTGCGAGATGGAGTAAAATTTGCTGAAGGCTTGGAACGTTCCGCTAGGGAATTTAAGTTCCAAATGGAATTGTCGTGTTGCATATTTTGCACTCGGTTTATTCAAGCAATATCAAGTACCGAGGTCGCAAAAGCGAACAGATAATTGCTACCGGATAGCGACTTAGTTGCGATCCGGCTAAAACTATCTTTCCGCTTTTCTGATTTTCTCTTTACACCACCCCAATTTCACCCATCGGAAGAGAGATGTAGAAATGGTAAACCTGAAATACTGTATTTGTCTTTGTTTTTGATTCTGCAGGGGGAAATAAGATGTCGGTCGTCCGATGAGAGACATGTGTGTGAAGAAAAGAAAAAAAAGAAAGAAAAAAAAATATATAAATAAAACTTTAAAAAAATAATTACAAAAATGAATGATAAAGAAAGCGAGTACTTGAGAAGAAACAGATGTGGTTTGATTAAAAATATTTTGCCAGATTCGCTAGCAATAATTCTAGACACTTTAGTCGGAACAGAACCTTTGATATTGACCGACTATATGAGACACGAAATCGAAAGAAAAATCTTGATAGAAGATAAGACCAGATAACTTTTAGACACGTTGACATATAGAGGACCAACTGCTTCTTCGAGAATTTATAAATGTTCTCCGAAATGCCAAAATAGATGCTGACGTGTGTTTCGAGATAGGCGATCCAATTTCATGAGATGAAACATTACAATAAATAATGCATTAAAAATTTATTAAAAACAAAAAAAAACAAACCAAAAAAATATAAAGTAATGAGATCTAGAGAGATTGAACATCTTTCTAAATCTCATTACTTTTTATTTTTTTTTTTATTTTTTTGTTTTTAGTTTTTTTTTGTTTTTAATAATTACTCATTATTTTTAATTAATTATTTCTACACGTTCGCTGTTTGTTCAGAGAATCTAGTTCGATCAGTAGGCTCACCACGGAAGTCGCGGCTGAGGGATTATTGGTTTTCGTCCTGAAATTAATCCTGTCTCCGGTGTTCACTTTGAGAGGCGTGCCGAACGTGCTGACATTCGAGTGTTGATTATCGGTCTTTTCGACGCTGTATCTCTTATCGCTCTCTACTCCATTCACCATGAGATTGACGACCGCTCTGTTATTCAAATCCGTGGAAGCCAGAGACATTCAAATGATTTCGCCTCCCAACGGCATGGGATAGCCTGCCTGACCATGTAGCGACTTTCATCGTCACTCCTACCAAATTTATCAACTGGCATGTTTTTGGGGTTTTTTTTTAAATATATTTCAACACAGTTTTTAAGAATGAATTATTTTTCACTTATTTTATTTTTTGTTCTATTTGATTAAGTTTTTTTAAATATTTTTTTTTCTTTTATATATGTACTATAAAAAAATCTCTCTAATGTAAATCGTTGAGAATGTCTTGAAACCGATCTCCTTCTGACCATCTCTTGAGAACGTAGAGACAGAGGTGACCGCAAAACACTTGAGCCGATGATTGCACTCATTCCGTATTGTAACGAACAACCAATTCATCAAAATAGTTCTTTATTTCTTTCGGCAGCGAGATTCCGTAGCTGTCGAAATAATAATTCTTCTTCCCGTTCTTGAACCACGCCACCCAGTGAGTGCCTTCGCCCGATAAATCGTCCAGATTTAAAATTCCGTATTCCGATTGTCGGCGAGGTCTTCTCTTTAGCAAAGGCATCTCTGGAAAAAACGCCTCGAAAATCTTTGATTTTCAAGGCTTTTGCTGCACTCGACAGATCGATGTTGGATAGGGGTTCGTTAGGCAAGACGACACCTTCTACGGATATCCGTATTTTCTTATTCATAAATGTATATTTTTTTATTTATTTTATTATAATTCATTAAATGGCGTAATTTTTCTTTTTTTCTTTTTCTTTTTCTTTTTCTTTTTAAACTAAATTTCTTGATGTCTCTATCGATTTCCATAGTCTTGTATTCGTCTAATTCCTCTTGATTTTCAGGAATCCTCTCGTCATTAATCATATCCAAAACCCAATGTCTGAGTGCCAAAGTGCTTATTTTATTGTATAATACGAATATCTTATCGTCGTCGGCCGTCAGCAAAATCATGTTGATTATTTCGGTATACAGGTCGTGATTGTCGCTTGGAATCGATTCCATAGTCCTGTACACCGGCCCACTTCTGAACAGACAATCGTTATACTCTTGGGAAGAGATGTTTTTCTTCACCACGAATGCTTGAACCCCTTTGCACTTCTGGATCTCTTCACCTTCTAGGCAATAAGCGTACAGATTGGGTCTCAAAACCACGAATTCGGCGATTTGTTTACCACTGCTCTCGTCCTTAAATTTACCCAACACCTTCTTGTTGTCATTCGATTGAATGTTAGACGGGTGATCGACGGGATTATTGCTCATGTCAAACCACGTGGCCACGTCCGGAGATATATCCCGGTAGACGTCTTTCATCTCTATCTCGTAAACCAAACTGTCTGTGTCAGTGAACAGTAGTTTGGCTTTCTCGCGGAATTTCCGTTTGACGTAATCGTAGTGAAACTCGTACATCAATTGCTTGCTGATATCTAATATGATCGTTCTGAGAATGAATGAATGAATGAATGAATGAATGAATGTTTTATTTCCGGTACAAGTAATACAATGTACATGTAGAGAAAATATTAATAACTATATTAATAACAACAATATTGCTTATACCGTGGGGAGATTGCATATCCTGAAAGGACGTCAATGGGCAGTCCCCTATAACAAATATTGCACACATTCTACACTGTTTGATAGCAAAAAAGTATCAGCTGATCACAACCCTCGGCCCAGCAAATACAGCGAGGACAACAGGCCATATAAAACTTTACGTTAAAGAAAAGGAATTGGGGACAAGATGACAGCAAGTTGAACGCTTACGTTGGTCGAGAGAGCCAGAACGTCCTCACGAGTGAGGTGCGTATATTGTGCCTTTGTAGCCTAATTCCAATATTTACCCTACTCCCTGTGCTTAGAACAAACGACACTCTCCGAGAAAATTTCATGCAATCAAATTTTTTTTTTTTTTTTAAATTTTTTTAAATTTTTTTTTGTTATTTTTCATTTTTTGCCCCCCGAGAGCATGAGCTATAACCCCCCACCAGAACGAGCCCAGAGAGCTTTGCTTGCTCCAGTAAGGTTTTATACAACCCATGCCAAGGGAGCATCAAAAAGTCTAAAAATATTGAATGTGTATTTTGTGTGTAGCCCGACTGATTTTGGCCGTAATGCCGATCAAAGAGTTATTTTAGTGATTATGACAACCGGGACAATAAGGGTTGTCACATTCACTTTCACTTTGGTATGTCGATAAGAGGACGTTCAATAGTTTGTCCCTAAAAACTTTTCTGTCAGAAAGATTCCTTGTGGCTTGATCCAAATTGTTCCATAATTTAGGGAAGGCGTATATAGGCATCTTATCTAGCGATCTAGTTCTAGTTCCACTCTCACATAAGAGACCTTCCTGCCTTGTGTTATATCTTGGGTTGGCTTGTAAACAAAAAAAATTATCAAAAGATGGGGGGAGTAAGTGATTTTTTCCAGTCAAATACAAAGAGAAGGGCATTGTGCTTGTATAGGTCAGTTACTTTTAGAATCTTGTCTTTTATAAATAAATGACCAGTATGGGAATTGTACTTTTTATTGTTGATAATCCGGACTGAGCGTTTCTGTGCTTTTAATAATTTGAAAACCCCTTTACTATTTCCCCAAATGTGGATACCATATAGAAGATGACAGTGTACAAGAGCAAAATAGAGATTTCTCATGGCAGAATGTGGTAAGATACGTTTAGCCTGATTGAGCGAGTAGTTCGCCCATCCTATTTTCGTACAAATTTTAGAAATATGCTCTTCGTATGATAAATTTTAATCAATATATATACCAAGAAATTTGAAACATTTCTCCTCTTCCTTCGCTCCAACGCGCTTGATAAGCTGATTATTTATGTTGATCTTGAAATTGTGTTGATAATTCACCGGCTTTACAATCGTGTACTTTGTTTTATTAGAGTTAAGAGCAAGGCAGTTAGCTGAACACCAATACTGTATGTATTTATTTGATCATTTCAAATCGAAACCTTTTCTCATGTAGGGATTGTTGGCTTCAGAATACCTGTGGGAGATCATCGAGACGCCACATCTAGTGGCCTTTTCGAACATGAGCAACATGTCCACGTCGGATAATAATTCCAATTGGACTTTGGTGGTCTTCAACAGAGCATCCCATGCCAGGCCGGGTGCGGTGAAATACCAAGCCGGATCCAGATTGTAATTTCGACAGACGTCTCAAAAACGTCTCAAAAATTTTCGAACACGTCTGCCAGGAGTAGAACGTCGGTCTTCAGATAGAGATCGTGATAATCTCTCATGGTTTTCATATCCACACGTTTTCGGTGTGTTCGTAATCCTCATCGGAAATGTCAGATTCGTATAATTTTGAATAAAAATCTTCTTTCGAAAGTAGTGCGGTGTCGTCGAATCTCTTTAGATCGTTCATGTAATCACAAGGATAGACTCCTTTCCTCAACATGACGTCTACGCATTCTCTGAAGTGTTCGCTCGTGATTTTAAATTTATCCTCAATCATGTTATCGACTAATTTTTTCAGACCGGTCGACATGAATTTAACACTGTCTATGAAACGTATGGCTCTACGAATGGATTTTGTTTCTTCTTTCGATGTCTCTTTGTCGATTACTCTTTTCTTCTCCACGACCTTCCATTTCGTGAAGGAAATGTTTCTTTCTTCGCTGTTTGCGGTTCAGTTTAATTCTTCATGGGAGGTACCGAGATTTTTCATGAACAGATGACTGCCATAACCCGACAGATTGTGAAATATCACCGGGTAAAAAGTGGCATCTCGATATCTTAAATTACACTCGCTGTGGGCCAGACCGTGATACAGACCCGTGTAATGATCGTGGTCTCTGACCTTCTTCTTTTCTCGGGAATTCTCATTAAACGATTGTCTGCATATGTGACATTCGGTGGCTCTGTTATTTTCGTCCTGTTTCTCGCACGTGATGATCATTTTCACCGGAGTTTTGAATTTGTCGTATAAAATTTGAATTTTTGATTCTAACTCTTCCACGAATCTTCGAGCCACGTCGTCATCTTCGGACCATTTCATGTAGGTGAAGGGACCCATGTCGTGTTGCGAGTCGAAAGAGCATTTCACGAAAATGCAATAGCCCGAAGGCACGTGTTTTTGATATCTTTCGGTGTAACTTCGAAGAGTGTCGTGTTGGCAGGAACTCATTTTCACGGTGCAGCAGGGAGCGCGGTGGCTCAGTAGGCAGAGGTGCAGGCTGCAAGCCGAGAAGTCCTCGGTTCGAATCCCACCTGCGGCAACCGCGTTGTGTCCTTGGGCAAGACACTTCATCTCCATTGCCCGCATGGGGGCACGATGACGCCGTGTACTAAGGCGTACTGCACGTCGATGGTACGCATGTCTTCAACCAATCTAACCCTGCCTGTGCTGCAGTGCGGAGTTACGATGTTGGGGAGCTGGCAGTTGCTCGTCGTTGCTCGGTGGTTCTCTCCGGGTACTCCGGCTTCCTCCACCCGTAAAACTGTCACGGTCATGATTAGCCATTGTGCATAAATATGTGACCTTAAACACCAATAAATAAATAAATATTCACGGTGCAGCATTCGAAATCGGCGTACACGACAAATGACACTTTTAACCTTTTACTGTGATTGCGAAAGTTCACGAGGGTGTTGGGTTTGGGCATTTGACGGCTATGCCTTGAATTTCGTTGCAATATTCCTGATGTTTCGCTAACGATTTTTCGCTGTGAAACGTGTTCAGGCAGTTGCAACATAAATATATCTCACCATTATGTTTACTACTCTGGCTCGACAGTAATCGGCTTGGATTTTTAACCCAAGAATAATGACGATTGTCACCATTCGAAATTAATAATAAAATAATCGGCTTTTCTCTTCCGAGATACGAAGTCTGTCTGAGAGGATAGATCATTCGTTTTTCTTCATCGTATCCCAAGACGTTCACCGCTAAGGTGGGATTTTGAGCTTCGAAACATTCAATGTCTTTTAACGGCATTGGAAAAGTCACTCCGGTCCAATTAAGATTTTTACAAGTCTCCTCGTAACGAGAAACTCTCTCGGGGTTGATTTTGACGGGGTATAAAGCGGAGGTGACTGCCCATTTAAAACACAGAGCATCTTTATTTCTCACGTTGACCACAGCGTTTTTTTTAGCTGGGAAATATGGTAATTCCACGTAGGAAGACGCTTTCAACGGATCATTATTTGTTCACGTGAATTTCGAGATTCAACACCTCTTTGAACGTCCAATTACTACCTCTCCATTGATAATTCACGAGAGACGTCAACATCTTGTCTTTAATTTGGAAACTTCAAATATGGTCTGGACGCCGGATCTGAAATATGCATCTCTCACGGTGCTCTCACCAGAGTTCACTTCGATTTTATTCATCACGCAATGGAGTATCATCACAAGTTTTAGTCCCACGTCCATGTGTTCGCGAAACAAATCCAATACTTTATTCTTCACCCGTTCCATGAACGATTTCGGATCAAGTTTTTTGAACGAGGGAACCACGTTGAAAGTTTTAAAAACGCCTTTGATCGCACTCTCCCGTTCTACGGGAATCACTTGGAATGCTTTCATGGCGATTCGTCCTACATATTCTTCTCCTTTCCCTTCATCGATTGCTCGTCGAATTTCGTTCAATATGTCGTTCATCTCGATTCTGGACCGCATCACTCGTTTTCATTTTTTTTATTTATTTTTTTTTTTTGAAACCCGCAGTTCTTCGACGGCTTAACAGACAGGCAAGCGGTTCATTATGCTCTACCTACTCCAAATCCGGCCGTGTTCTGCACCAGTACAGCTCGGGATACTAGAAAGCACTATCGTAGATATCTCCTCCGTATTTATCACACCGAGTTCATAGGCTGTTTGGAGAAGTTAAACCTCGGGTTTTGGGAATTCTCATTTAATGCATTGGAAGATCGTTTTAGTCAGAGCGCCATTTACTATGTCGTCGCGACAATTCTAGAAAATACGCCAAGGATCGCATGGAGAATTTAGCGAAGGAAGTTGGAGAATTCATCGAACGTCTTCCATTGCTCTGTGACAATTTACCGACTATCCAATGCGACCTTTTGAGAATTTGACTGACCTTCTTGAAATGGGTTCTATATAAATATTTTGCCTTAAACATATGTAGAATGATTCCTGTTTCGCGCTTGTAGAGCGCATGTTATCCAAGGGGAGGCAAGACAGAATGGCTGATCTCAAAACAACTGGATTGCGGGACACTCATTTGTCGCATACGGAAAAATGCCTCAACAATAAAAAGATCTCCAAGATTTCCAAGTTCCCGACGCTTCGCAATTGCCGATCACTTTCAAAGATTATACTTTGATGCCTGTGAAAAATGAATATGTTTGTAGTTCGCATATTTTTCGTGGCAATGAAAATTGAATATTTACAACATATTTTAGTTATTATTAACAAAAAAGAAAAACTCCGCACAATGTCATTAGCTCTCGTATAAGGCATATAAAACATGACGAATGAAGTCACAGAGTAACAGTTTCCACGTTATCAAACGTCATGGATTGGGGGTAATTACCGCGTTGCTTGACTTAACACCATCTTTGGGTGGGGAGTTTGAATTTTCCTCAATCCGGTTGTAAAGAGATTAGTGACTAGAATAGTCTAGGATTAATACTTGCTTTTCAGGTGAAAGAAAACTTGACGGTCTATGAGCAAATAACGCAATGAACAACAAATAGCATTAGATGGTCAACAATAATTGAACACCCATATAGGGCTACAAGAATAAATTATCATTCAATATCCCTTGAGATGAAAAATTAATTCAACATGTTGCCGTAGCAATTAATTTTCTCGATGATCTAATTAAAGAACGTTAGGGTTGACAGAAGGGCCCGGCGAATCACGTTTTTTTAGTCGAATACTGAATCGAATCAATCAAGAGTTCGAAACCCAATCGAATCTCGAATCGAATCCATTTGTTAATTGCTGTCCTGCTTGTGCTGTCTATCTTCCAGTATCTACCAGCACTGATATGCGTGCTGGTATTTTGTTCCATCGAACCGCAAGTAAAAGTAGGTGGACCTATCACTTGTTCGCTAAATCAGTGGTTTCGTGCGCCAAAGGCGCACAGGGGCGATATAGAGCAAAACCTTTCGACCTTTCTTTAACGTTTAAGAATTTCAGTATTTCTTGGAACATCATGTCCGGGGCAACACAAGAGGAAAGTGTGTGGGATAGGGGTTCTGGCGTTGTTCTCATTTTTCCAGACAAGTATATTGTTAGCCACTTACTTCAGTTGTGTGTTTGCCGTCACGGGCAAGTATAGTCTGCCTCGGGCATTGCTGTATTTCGGTTGTTCGCTACCGGCGCGATTGATTTGCAGGCATGTATATTCTTCCGGTTGTGTGATTTATTTGGCTGAGGCCATCTTTGGCAAATATTATCTGCCTCGGGCTCATCTGGATGTTCGAGAAAGACCGGGTTGAGATCCGGTTTGTCCACTCGTTCACAAAACGGCCTTTGACAGTGTACTCCAACCCGAATTACTGGTTCAGGACAGGACTGCTATGTCTATTTGGCCGGGATCTTGATACTTTCCGAGAACGTTTACAAAATGGCACGGGAGGAACGCAGGACCAACGCTCACCTCCCCAGGGATGGACGACCCCCTCAATGGGTGCAGTAAGGGATGAGAAGATCCATAGCGCTTACTACGTTCCATAACAGGCAAAAATGTCTGTGGTTCTGTCATGTTTCCGTGCTTGTTTCTGAAAGGTTGAGCAATTTATTCACATGGCAACAAAAGGTATCCAGTGTAGAAATGTCGGCATGGACCAGTGGATGATCCCCCATGTGCAACGTACTTTCATTGATGTCAGAACAATATAGGATACAGTTCTGACGCACTGACAGTCAAATTATTGAAGCGATCGCTTGGAATGTATCACTTCCAAAAGAAGTTTGAAAATTTCTTTTCTTAACATTCGAATGTTAAGAACTCACCCCACAGTTATCTTAGCAACGGCACCAAATTCACACGCAAATGACCACATATCAACAAGACGAATGGGGAAAAGGCCATATGTCGTCCCTTGAGAGGTATAAGATGCCATGTGCAATGATGTAGCATTGCAGAAGGCGTCTTGTTCCACTCATGGTGTGAGTGCTATTACATATAAGCTACAGGTAACCCACCCTTCTCTGTCACTTCAACTGACATTTTTAGAACTGTTAGACTAAATATGTGTTAGCTAATTACAGTGGGAGTGGTCAATCTCGTCCCCTAGAAACCTGCACGATGAGTTGTTATCTTCGAAAATTCGACAATAAAGGAATGTATGAATCCAACACTCTCTTGGATTATTGTTTCACAAATTGAGATGGTTTTGAATCGCTCGCCGAGCCCTAGTTGACAGAGATACTTCGTCCAACATATCAGATAGAAATTACTGCACAACGACACAATAAATATGTAGTCTCTTTTTATCACTTGAACAGAATTTATTATATTACCTACGAGCCCCAGCGACTGGACTATATAGTCACCGGCTACCACTGGGAGAGAACATTTTGTTTATAATACTGTATGTTTATTTTATTTAGCCATCAACGTCTTTCGTAACATGTTTGGGGCAAAGCAACTAGCATCTAAGATGAAAACAAAATTAGGACTTATCGTTTTTCACTGTAATTGGGGATTAATTTATTTCCTGGTTCTCATGGAACCGGAAACTGGAGTTTTTCAAATAGAAAATCCGGGAACCAAGACATTTTCATTTACATAAATCTCAATGCAAAATTCATCGCAAACTAAAATTCAGCGTCGTAAGTGGAGATTTGTTGAAGTCAGAGAAGAGGGAGTTTAGCTATCCCAATGTCATGGCTTCCTCAATGGGGAAGCTGAGACTTTCGGATAACTGAACTAGGAGAAGCTGAAGCTTTGGATTTTGTTAAACAAGAGCACCGCCTAGCGGGCCAACATACGCCCGTCAAAATTGGAAAATGCACAAGTTTCTCTGGGGCAGAGTTTGAAATGTTTGTTGACTCGACTAAGTCCGTCCCCCCTCCCCTCCAATCATTGCTTGTGTGCACACATTTCATATTGTTTTTGTGAAATTTTTGTATGCAGAATGGAAATGCAAACAATTTTTAAGTGTAGAAGATTCTCCTCGCTGTTTACAATGGTAGCGTCCATTCATTTACAGGTTAACTTCACTGATAACGATTGCCGATAGGTGGCGCCAAGGAAAAGGACATTTTGAGGATCATAACAGTCACAGACGCGAGGATTCTCATCGTTTAAAAGTAAAATGGTGTCATCTGCTCCTGTCACATGCACAACGACAATTGATGATCAACATGGGTGCAAAGTTTGAACAATAAAGCAAGTAAAATGTTGAAGGAGTAGGCGACACAATAGTGTAATGTTTCAAGTACTAAAGGGGGGCACAATTCTGGAAATACAAACCAGAGTTACCTGCTCTTGTAACATGCACAAAGGCCATTGGTGATCAACGTGTGTGCAAAGTTTGAACAATATAGCATGTAAAACGTTGAAGGACTAGGCGACACAATACTGTAATGTTTTAAGTACTAAAATGGGGAACATAACTCTGGAAATACAAAACAGAGTTACCTGCTCTTGGCACATGCACAAAGGCAATTGGTGATCAACGTGTGTGCAAAGTTTGAACAATATAGCATGTAAAATGTTGAAGGAGTAGGCGACACAATACTGTAATGTTTTAAGTACTAAAAGGGGCGTAACTCTGGAAATACAAAATGGAGTTACCTGCTCTTGTCACATGCACAACGGCAATTGGCGATCACTATGTGTGCAAAGTTTGAGCAATATAGCATGTAAAATGTCGAAGGAGTAGGCGACACAATACTGTGATGTTTCAAGTACTAAATGGGGCATGACTCTGGAAATACAAAACGGAGTTACCTGCTCTTGTCACATGCACAGCGACAATTACTGATCAACATGTTTGTAAAGTTTGAACGATATAACATGTAAACCTTTGGAGGAGTAGGCGACATAAAAATTGTTTACGGACAGACAGACGGACATACAGACAGACGGACAACACCATAGCTTTATACGTCCGTCAAAAAATGACGGGCGTATAAAAATGAGAAACTCTAAGACTGTCAGAAAACTGTAACAGAGTTGAGAACTTTTTGTAATTGTTAGTTATGGTTGAACCCCTGAACCCTGATGGAATATTCCATGTCACTTCGACGACGGCAACTGAGATTTCATATTTATTATTTTGGGGTACATCAAGCTTTGGGGCTGCACGTCGAAAATATTGATTGATGTGCCCCATTCATTAACTTCGCAACTATCGTACTTGATGAAAAACATTATGACATATCATATCGTTCGGCCGGATACGAGGCCTCACTGATTCAAGGGGTTAATAAATACAGAGGTTATTATTTGGTAAGTTTCAAGACATGAGTTTGATATCAGCCTGAAATAACTTCATATCTCCGACCTCAGGCTCATATGAAGATACGCCGGGCTGTTACCTTCAGTAACTTCACATCAGCCTTTTATCCTCGGTCTCAGGATGATATGAAGTTACCCAAGCTGGTATCCAGGATGAGATAACTCTAAACAAGTAATAACCCCAAAATATCGCAGAAAATTTGGTTTTATCAAGTTTTTTGTTCACTTTTAGGTCATAATATAGGACGCATTATTATTTAATATTATTCCAAAGCACGTTCTATCGTCTCGATGGTAAAGCGTTCCGGTATATTAAATGCTGTCTGGATTGCATTGACGCATATGTTATGTCCATATTCATCTAGTAAACTCCTCGCTGCAAGGACCGAAGTGTGTCACCGTGGTTCTTTAAATTTAAAGATATCTTTAATTAAACGGTAAGTGTTAAAAGTATAACAAGGTGTGTTTTTAAACACCGTCTGGTAGGTATCATTCTGTTTGTACTGCCGGGGTACGTAAAATCAGATTCACGTAGACTGAGAGACCAAAGTTCGTTTTTTCATAATGTACGGCATCAAAAAAAATTAGCAATGGAATAATAGCATTACACTTGGCAAATATAATCTTATATTATATCTCACGTGACCTTCTAGGCTCCTGATTGGATGAATGCTGCACCCCTATTTCGTGTAGTTTGCATCCACAGAACTGACCAGGCACTACACCCAGGCACTACACGTTTTCTATTTTTAGCACACTACTATATCAGTTTTCTTTTCAGACAGGGCGAATAAAACTAATCAGGCTAAATTTAAATATCGATTCACAGAGGCACAATATCCACAAAACGACCCGGAAAGAAATCATTGTGGAAAAATGTATCGCTTTTCCATTGCTGAAGTCACATTTTCCGAGGCGTTCATTTTATTCCTTGAGAAGGTGATCCATATCTCGTTTCGAAGAGAATGATCCATACCTGGGTACAACTTTAATGAGAACGCGTCCGGATATGAAAAATCGTTTGTTTCGCTGCTCATATTATTTCGCTATTTAATTATATGTTTTGGGGAGTAAACGAATAAATAATGGAATTCATTTGAATCTTCGGAGTTTTGTATCCCGTACTGACCCATTCGGTAATGTGTATGTGTGACAAATGTGTGGAAATTATCAAACTGCTTTGTCAAATTTCGAAACTTTTAGCTTTCATTCGTGAATTCCGCGATTCTAGAAAACACAGCTCCGTTTGGGGGAAATGTTTTGTTTACACCCTTGCCGACCGATTCAAAATTAGCTTATACTCCCTCATTGCAATGAGTGTATTATTCTCCTTCCAATGAGGAGTCATAAGCCGTGTTTTGGAAGAAGAAAATGTTTTTTGAAAACTGCATGGTATTTTTTTCTATATAACGCTGATTGGTAGGGTTGCTACCTTGGTAATAGATTAATAAATCGGACAGATGTTTTTCTTGATGGGTGTCCGATATAATATAAGGATTATGGCAAGTCTTGTCGTTGACTACGCCCATATAGTGCCCAATGAGGTGTAGTTCCCTCCGATTCGCATCGGGAACTACACCACCTCACTGGGCACTATACAGGCGTAGTCAACTCCAAGCCATGCACTATTCCTTAATTAATCCATTTACGTTTTAATTTTTCATGTTTAGTTTCGTTTTAAAATGCCACGTATTGAGTCGTGGAAATCTGAAAAATGTCTTCAATAAAAACATTATAATATACTTTTGTAAACATATTTAAATACTTATAAAAACCTCGATGATGTCAATGGTTTTAATGTGTTCGATGGTTGCAATGATTTACGAATTTTATAAACCGTCTGTGTGAACTTGTTCAATAATATCGAAGGTTTGAGTAGATTTGCCTTGAGAATAAATAAATAACAATAATAAATTGTTTAAAATTCTGAAAAAATACTATGTACGACGAAAGTCTTGAAAATTTTCATCACACGACCGAAGAATGCAACCAAAACAGTCATTCATCGCACTGGTCAAAACTTCCACAATCACCCCCGAATAATATCGTCATGAAAATCGTCTTTCCATAAACTTTTGTCCTTGAAAGTATTAGACGCGCAAGGATGGTTCAATTAACAACCAAGTAATTGTTAAGAAAACAACTATGATGTCAGTAGACAGTAAAGCCAGTTTCCTTTCGTTACCTTTAATAAACGAAAATAACAGATAGCCATCGGAGCTCTCTGTTGTTTTTGTTTATTAAAAATGACAAAAGATATATTAGTTTTTTTCTGGCAAGCTAAGAAGAAGCAGTTAGTTCACAGATAATCCGTCACTGAGAATATCTATCTCACCTGCCTCACTTGTGTCTCTTTGTTTAGTGAATGCGCAAGTTTTTATTTTTCAGGGGTTAAAATAGCAAGTCTCACCTCCTGGGTATTTTTATTAATGCAAATGACACTTTCTGTATAATATGTTACACTGCGCACACTGTTGAGATAGGAAACAGTTACAGAACATCAAAATATGGTGAAAACGACGTTTTCTTATTTTTATATGGGATTACAACTGAGATTAATAGTGAAATTTTCAAACTGATTAGGAAAAAAAGTGTGGAAAGCTAGCTTCTGTATTTTTATCCCACTCCACAGGAAAATGCCCGAAGTTTGTGAAATGATGCATACCTCGGCGATACAAATTGGCTAACATTTCTACATTGCAATCTTTATCTGAATTTCCACGCCCTTAGTGTTAGATTTACCCTAACCTTTAAGAAATTAGGGGGAGCTAATTTTTCCGTAAATCGTTTTCATTGACGACAATTGCCAGCCATGATGGTCGTAAGATAGTTTTCGGCGGTGTGCGCCCTTGACTAATTAAGGAATAGTGCATGGCTTGGGTTGACTACATCCATGTAGTGCCCAGTGAGGTGGTGTAGTTCCCGCCGCGAAGCGGAGGGAACTACACCACCTCACTGGGCACTGTATGGGCGTAGTCAACGACAAGACATGCACTAATCCTTATATTATATTGAACACCCATCAAGAAAAACATCTGTCCAATTTGTTAATCTATTACCAAGGTAGCAGCCCTACCAGCCAGCGTTATATAGAAAACAAATACCATTTAGTTTTCAAAAAACATTTTCTTTTTCCAAAACACGGCTTATTGATATAGCAGAAGACAAATTTTGAATCGGTCAGCAAAGGTAAACAAAACATTTCCCCCAAACGGAACAGTGTATTCTAGAATCGCGCAACTCGCGAATGAAAGCTATAATTTTCGAAATTTGACAACGCAGTTTGATAATTTCCACACATTTGTCACACATATATATTATCGAATGGGTCAGTACGGGGATACAAACCTCCGAAGATTCAAATGAATTCCATTATTTATTCGTTTACTGCCCAAAACATACAATTAAATAGCGAAATAATATGAGCAGCGAAACAGACGATTTATCATACCCGGACGCGTTCTGATGAATTTTGTACCCAGGTATGGATCATTTTCTTTGAAACGAGATATGGATCATCTTCTCAAGGAATAAAATGAACGCCTCGGATAATGTGACTTCAACAACGGAAAAGCGATACATTCTTCCACAATGATTTCTTTCCGGGTTGTTTTGTGGATGTTGTGCATTTGTGAATCGAAATATAAGTTGAACCTGATTAGTTTTGTTCGCCCAGTATGAAACGAAAACTGATATAGTAGTGTGCTAAAAATAGAAAACGTGTAGTGCCCGGGTGTAGTGCCTGGTCAGTTCTGTGGATGCAAACTAAACGAAATAGGGGTGCAGCATTCGTCCTATCAGGCGCCTAGAAGGTCACGTGAGATATAATATTACACAATAGGCATAGTGATAATCCTCATGAGCGGTCATATTGTTTAGCAATAGTTATTGTGGTATTTTGTGTCAGGCAGCATTCGCGGCGTTTGTTGGAAGTGTGAAACCTTTTCATGTCGTCTATTTTGGTCAGAGGTCGCAATGTTTTGTTCGAAGGTGGTAGATTGGTTGCACGAGTAGCACATAGTCCTGTTGACCTAGTAATGAGCTAGCGATGTGTTCCATTGAGAGGAAATACTCTGGTAACATGCCATGTTTTAAGCTAGGGCTAATAAGATCGAAAAACCGTGATTAGCTTAACTTATTATACTCCAACCTCCAGGAAGTTTGTTGTTCAGTTTTCGATTATTGTTTCTACTTACGTAAGCCCCTACTGTCCATTTACAGTTATGGTAGTATTGTTCCATTATTTGAAATATATAGATTTTTTATAGTGAACATTTATTATTTTAAAGATATATAGCCAATTTTAACGTTTTTCACGTCAATTCAAATATAGGGTTTGAGCGACCATGTTGTGACGTTATTACCACAGTGAAATGAGGTGTTAGTGCGCATGCGCAGCGCGTGTTGTCTGGGTGATACGTGTTACCGTCGATTTTGCATTTTGGGGCCGTCATCTTAGTTGCTATGGCATCATGTGATTGGTATGAGCCTCAAATGCCTACAATAGAAAAGGGGATTGTTCGGAGGGTGTGTTCGTTGGTACAAGAGTAAATCTAATTACCCAAATAAACACAACAATCCTTCTAATGTGACTGGTGATTGTCGTTTCGTATCCATAGCTGTCTTCCGATAGAATGATACACTGTCATAGGTATCCACAACTACTGAGATGAGGCTAAGAGGGGTGGTACATTGGACACCATTGAGGGATTTTTTCTCATGGCCGTCATGACCTCATACGACAAAAAAGAGATTCTCCAAAAGGTATCCGCAAAAGGTATCCTCAAATGATGTACTGCCATGTCAGTGTAATCCTCGAATATAGAAATGAGGCTTAGATGTATGGTAAATTAGACAGCATTGAGGGATTTTCTCATGGCCCTCGTGGACTCATACCGAAATGAGGCTAAAAGTCGTATGTGGAATCACTCGGTCGAGCAATTGTTGTATAGCTCAATTGCTCGGTGGGATTCGAGTCGTTCGGGCAATACATGTTTGGGTGATAAGATTTACTCGTGTTCAAAGGAAACACCCTCCGAACATATCCTTTTTCTACTGTAGGTCTTTCAGGCCCATATAAATAACGTGAGACCATAGTAACTAATATGGCGGCCCTAGTATGTAGAATGGGCGATGGAAACACTATCATCCCAACAACACGCACTGCGCATGGGCATTAACACCACGTATCGCTATGGTAACGATGGCTCAACATGGCCGCTAACGCGAGGCACCATAGCAACCCAACATGGCGTCGCTGAGTCTCGTGACATGACCTCACTTCCGGGGACCTGAAGAATTGGACTCAAAACCACATTTCATACTACTGTCGTCATTTGCGGGGTCACTTCAGAAGTTTTGTGTACAATGAAACAATCTTAACAAGGCTTCCGAATAGCCGTTGTCGCGTGCATATGCGAAGTTTGGTCCCCATAAGCACTATTGTTATATATATAGGCGTGACCCAAATTGAAAGTGGTATTTTTCCTTATTGACGTTATTTGCATTGTAAGTAACATGATAAGTTCGGTTCCTGTGCGTGCTGTGGCAATGGCTGTGGGCGTGACACACGTGTTTTCAGCACCCAGAATGTGTTTTGACGTTAAAATCCCCAAAACAGCTATCTTGTTATTTTTGAAGCTCCTACAACATACTAAAAGTTCATGGAAAGCGGACGAACATTAATTTTTGCGATCATGACGACCAACCACACACCAACGACAACACCAAGCGAATTTTCTGCTGGTTAAAAACTGATTGCATTTTTGAGATGGTTTGTATTGGATACTACATTTTCTCAATTTTGAGAAGGGGAGTTCAGTGGCATGGTCAATATTAAACATTGGTACGACGTCAATATCATGTTAATTTGGGTAAAGGTTTAAATTTGAAATTGTAACAAATGTTTTGAATAGAGACACCATCAACGTTATAGCGTGTAAAATTCCATAGCTGTATGTATTATTAATAATGAGCTGTGCATGTTAGAAATCCGAGTTTTTTATGAAAAATGTTCATAAAGATCCTAACATCTGAAATGACCTTAAAACCTAAAAACGGCGATACAATCCAAAAACTGAAAACAGGTATCTCTTAATTTTTTGAACTCTACAACATACTAAATTGTTATGAAAATCGGCCGAAATTTAAATTTTGTTGACGGCGACGTCAATAGCGTCACCCGAAATTTCGGCCATAACCAGTCACCAGTGAACATTTCCCAGGTTGGTTCCACATTTTAGATATAACCTTTGTTGAAGAATATATTTCCAACATTTCGAGAACGAAGCTAAAATACTGGAGTTGAAATTAAAAGTTTATGAAAAACGCCTAATTGGGTTCCGTGTTGGATAAAGGCACGGTATCCAAAAAAAAAAAAAAAAATAAATAAACTGCAATATATGTGCCGCATTTCGTCACGATGGCATCACGGAAAATACCCTAAATGAAGGCGGGGGAGGGGGAGACTAACCACCCCAATAAGTCATTCAACCTTCGTTGAGGACAAAACTGATACAGTGCCACGCAGACCTGGAATACAGGGGCGTAGCCATGGGGAGGGGGTGGAATGGTGGAGCCTAAAATCCCTCCTCTCCCCCTCGAAAAAAATCTTGAATTCTGCTATATACATGCGGCGTCACCGTGATTATGTTACAGATGACAATCCATGCTTGACGTTCTCTCAATGCTCAAAATAGTCCATTCGGGGCATATTTTTCAAAATTTAAACGATGAAAGAACACCGGGGAAATCTTTTAAAAATATACCCTTTCGATGAAAGCGAGTCTGAAACCACCTTGACACCATTTCCAAGCGCAATATTTAGACATTTGTAATATGCCTAAGGCGTAAAATTGCTTGGACTCCCAAAGGGGTCCACGTTCTTCCACTAATATAGATTCCTGAATAGGCGCCTGCTGAAATATCACATATGGGTGTCATTGATTGACAGATATGGAATAGTGAGACATTCGTGTAACCGGATGAGGATTGGGGTACTTGTTACAGCCTACCTATCATTTCAAATCTTATCGCCCTTTACCTTCCGATGATCCACAAATTGTCCATTAAAGAATCCCATCACAGGCTGCGTGTTCACGATCCCATGCACTTTCGAAAATTTCATATCTTCTAGCTTAAGCACGGATTAATTTATAGCTTAACTTCCTGTCGCCTTGTGTTCATCATTGCACAACCTGGTATTGTTTTCAGACATTTAGTTGTTAGACGTTATAAATAATCCTATATCACCAATATCTGACTCGAGTCATGCTCCCCCTTTCTGGTATTAAATTACAAACGTTTTCTTTGCTTTTTAGTCTCAACGTTTATTTTGAGTCTCCGCCTTTCTAACTTTTGGAAACATAACCTCCAGAAAAAAACATATCGAAAAATGTGGTGCTGTCCTAGAAAATTCCCAAACGCTATGGACGAACACGGAGGTGACGTCATAGGGTCAAAAATGAAAATGCGTCCGAATTTGTCTAGGTTATGCAGCTTTGCAATTATGAATATGTCGGCTTTTCAAGAAATGCAAGACTTCTCATTAACACGTCCGGGGCTATTTCGCTTTAAAGTTACCTCCCGTATTCATTTATTTATTTATTGGGGTTTAACGACACTTTTGACAGCCAGGGTCGCCTCATGTCGGACAGTTTTACGGGTGTAGGAAGCCGGAGTACCCGAAGAGAACAAACGAGCAACGGCGAGCAACTCTCAATCTCCACAACATACTAACTCCACACATGTAGAGTTCGATTTGGTTGAAGACAAGTGCACCATCGACGTGCAGTACGCCTCCGTACACAACGCCACCGTGGGCAATTGGGATTAAGTGTCCTGCCCAAGACCACAACGATGTTGCCGCAGGTAGGATTCGAAAAGAGGACCTCTCGACTTGTAGCCAGCATCTCTACGTACTGAGCCATCGTTTTCCCATCTCTCATATTCACAGTTTTCATAATGTACACATTTTGTTTAAGCTCTCCGTGTGGCATTTCCTGGAGAAACCAAAACACAATCATATCTTAGTACGTCATTCAAATACACTCAGTTGAATGGCACAGTTGATTGCTCAACAAGTGGTCAAACTGGTCGAAACGTACTCATTTCCGGGATAAATTTCCAATTTTCGTTCATCGGTAGCGATAAAACAATGTTACGGGAATTCTTTATTCTCCCACTACTTGCTGTACTTAACCCATTTTAGATGTGTATAGCTCACAGCCCCGCACAGAGAACAATGGCCACTTCTTTTGAAGAGTTGTGAGTACTAAATACTCAACTTTTTCCTGGAGTTGAACCCCAGAACCCCCCCCCCCCCCGCCCTTTACTTCTGTGAGAAGTGGACACTCTCCCAACAAGACGTCCCACGCTGACTCTCGCTACACGTTGAGTGCCCGTTCTGAATGGGCGCTTAGCAATGATCAACGCAGGCCGTCCCACTGCGTCTGAATTTCGAAAAGCATTGTTGATATTGCCTGATCAGATAGATTCTCTTGTGGATCAGAATGCGTTCATTCGGCGACTATCCGAGTGCGATGAGAGGTTTGGCGAGCTGCTTCATTCGTAACTTTACGTGAGTCAAAACTGGGATTATGTAGTGTTGCACAGAAAATCTCCAAGATGTCATTCAACGAAACACGACCTCTGCAGATAAGCCAACCCACGTCTCTAAGGTGTGCTGATTTTGTATCTATTCTAAAACTATGCTTTTTCAAATTGAGTAGTGGGTGTGGTAGCATCTCCCGGTATTCTCGATATAGCTCAGGTATTTGAAGTCTAACTCTTTAACTTTTACAATGCCTTATCCATTTACCTAACCTGAAAAGCAGACGACACTTGCAAAAATAATTCTTGAATAACTAATTTTTTTTCATTTTTTGTCTCAAAAACATAGGTTATGACCCCTCGTTGGAACGAGCTCGTTCCAACGAGGGGTCATAACCTATGTTTTTTGAGACAAAAAATGAAAAAAATAATGAAAATTAATTGGCGATTTTTGAGAATAGCGCTGGCCGGTTTGGGCCGTTACGTTAGGTAAAGGGTTATTTGGCACATTGAATGCTCTTCGAGTGCATTATTTCACAAATGTATCTATATTTATCAGCTTCGGAAGTATATGATGTTGTATCCGTTCTAGACCTGTTTTCTCCAAAAGGAGGAGTGGGTGTCGTAGCATCGTCCGGTATTCTCGATATTTGTCAGGTATTTGAAGTCGGATTCTTTAACTTTTACATCTCTCATTTGGCGCATCGAATGCTCTTCGAGTGCATTATTTCAGGTTCGTAAATATATTGTTGGTGTTCTATGCATGTTCTTTGGTGACGCCCTTGTGCCACTTTTTGTTAACGGTTTAAGTGAAAAAGATGCGGTGCACTCCTTTTAGTAATACAGCAAATAAACGTGAAACTTTGGTTCTGGATCATTTATAGTTTTTCAGAAATGTGAACCATAATGCGGTGCTGGTCTGCTATTATGTCGTACGTCTGAAAGTGAGGGTCAGACAGATTCTGAATCTTGTTTGAAGTCACTGTTTGTACCCTCAAATGCTGTCAAGTTGTCAATTCTAAGCTTCGTGAAATGATGTTGGTGTTTTCTGAACCTTGTGCATGCCAAGGAATAGGGGGTTACAATTTTTGCGGGAGGTGGGAGAGCAACATCTTCTCCAGTGTAACCGTCTACACCCAGATTCTGCTGTCTGTACAACGGTTCGAACGTATGTTTCGCCACCTGATCAACTTCCTATTTGCCTGGACCTGTTTGGCCTTCTGGGGTTGTTATGACTTTAAATATTCAAGGGCGATCAATGATAACGCAGTGAAAAGATAACGTATTTACATGGCATTTTTTACTTCGAAATTCATCAGTTCGAGAATATAAGGGCCATGAGCTGAGAAAATGGACCTTAGAGGTCAAAAATTGAAATTTGAGTTAATTTCACATCCCTAATCTCCGGAAAACAACCGTTTCAACAAAGTTTATTTCAGGATCATCTGACAATTAGAAATGTGTCAAAATGGGGTCCAAATGGGGTGTTAAAGAGCTCAATAAGTTAAATTGACCGTTTGACGTTTCAGCGTAATACCCGTGAAATGCGTATGTGCGACGTTCTCGATCTTGAAAATGAAAACAAGAACCAATATCCACAGACTATTGACGTTTACAGACAGTACCAAGTTGTTTCTTTCAGACAAGTAAAGTATTCGTGAACACAGACCACACAGATCACCACATGAGTGTGTTCAGTTCAGAGATGTGGGAGACCGGCGTGGTGCGGACAGAGGGATGGCGCCAAATTTTGTTTTTGGTAATGATGCTAAGGATCATCCAGTTCATCCGATCGAGTTGTGACAGGATTAACGTGCTCGGGGTGGGGGGGGGCGTGGGGGGTGGGGAGGGGGTGGGGGGTCTCTCTATATAAAATAGACGGGCAGTTTCACCTCCAGTGGGGATTTTTTGCACATGACCACCATACTTTTCAGCAAAAATATCCCCTTGCTGAAATGAAATCGTTAAATTATGAAAAAGGAAAACCAATTTATAACAGCTCAAGGGCGACCGCGCAAGTGCTATGGCTGCATGCATATTGTACAACGTTATCATCAGCACACATGAAGGTCCACTACCGGTTGCAGTGGATGACAATCTGTTATGAGATAAAACCGTGTCCCTGCAGGTCTCGATCTTCAGAAAATAATTAATTTATTTTAGTCGTAAACAATGGGGAGGCGGGTGTCTCAATGTATGTTAGACTAGTTTTCAAAGTTCTCCTGCCATACTTCAATTTGCTCAGTGGGTGAATCCCCGTGGGTACCATGATTCCACAAATTGAGCGAACGAGCGTATGTTTTGCCTATTGTTCTCAAAAGAGATTTAAGGTCACCGTTTTTCCGATCGGCCGCTAGACCAGAGCTTCGCGATTTCTGCTCATTTAAAATTAAATTTGATAATTCTTTCGAAACTAAGATCTACCTATAAAAGGATCAAAAATAGCTTCCTTTGGTTATGGCAAATGGAAGCTACATGTGATGAAACACCTTCATATATTGGAATAAGCTATTCTAGAGCTTTCCAACAGGACATTATACATCTAAAGAATTTCATGAAATAATCTGGAGTCTTATACAAAGCTATAGGGAGCACCGTGGCGCAGTGAGTGGAGATGCAGGCTGCGAGCCGAGGGGGTCGTCGGTTCGAATCCCACATGCGGCAACCGACTTGTGTCCTTAGGCAAGACACTTAATACCAATTGCCCACGTGGCGGCACGGTGGCGTTGTGTACTTGGGCGTACTGCACGTCGATAGTGCACTTGTCTTCAACCAATGCTAACCAATGCTAACCCTGCTTGTGTGGAGTTAGTACGCTCGGGAGGCTTGATGAAAATTTACGTTTTTTCTAGCCCACAAATGTGTTTTAATTGTGTCATTTGGTTCTTAATTTTTAAAAATCTCTCGGGGGGGGGGGAGCCCTACAGATTTTTTATTAAAATACCTCTTCCACGTCCACACACGAAGAACGCCACCCCCATATGTTTTCCCAACTCAAGATTTACATCTTCAGGATTTACGCATGCAGCCTAAAAATACTTGTCCACCCTCCTTCAAAAGAAATAAAGATTCCAGTGGCCTTCTATAATATAGATACTTGGCTAAGAATCAGGTGTTACTGTGTAGAATTCAACCTTTCGTAAGAGTTCGGTCCAAGTCAAGCTAGTATAATAATAGGTATAAGTTTGACGCAAAATAGAAGCAATGAAAGTTTTAAGCTGAATGCACATGAACAGTTTGGGGGTTGTTTTTTATTTGGGGGTGGGGGTGGGGGTTGAGGGAAGGGGCTGTTTTTGTATGTAGGCTAAGGTTGAGCAATTGATTTTTTTAAATATTACAAAATAGGCCCACAAGAGATAGCATGATTGCACAACTGATGGAATGTGATGTTAGATAACCACTTTCTTGAATAGTAGGTCCAATGAAAACTTGAGACATTACTGCGCAGAATATTTCGGGTATTTTAAATAAAAGATGCCAGAGACGCTGGTGTTATTAATAAGACTAATGCTGAAGACAATTGCAACTTTTTGAGGTTATCTTAAAAATGTTTCTAGCCCATACTGTAATCTGATGTTCTGAAAAAAATATTGGAATCAACAAGTACCCAAGTACTTGGCAATTAACGGAATATCAGACAGAGTGAAAAAGATTTAGGTTATCACTGAGTTTCTAGTTACACTCTTCTTGAATCTGGAAGTGTAGGACAGCTGTTATCAGTATGCCTATCGCCCCAGTTCTATATTTGGTTGATATCACTTTGTGATTATGTGAAATATAAAGCAAGACAAGTATTTCTGGAAACTAACATGTTTTAAAAAATCGCATGTGTCTACTTTTAACCCCTCCCCCTTCCGAAAAAGAGCAAATGTGACAAAATAGATCTACAATGAAAACTGAAGTCGAAAAAAGTTCAAATATCTGCACCCTGTAGCCTCTACACAATACTCTTGAGTTACTGTCGTCCTCTGTAAGTTCAGAACATTTGGCTATCTTCTATGTTCTTGTGAGGGTGCATTGTAAGTTTATACTCATTTATAGAGAAAGCCAATATAACTCATTTTGTTAACATGTACAGGTTATCGGACACTTAGTTCGAGGCCGCGGCAGCGGCCGAGAACTAAGGTGTCCGATAACCTACTTGTTGTTCAGCGTTTCATCTTGCCGACTGTACGTGACAAATTCACCCCCCACTATAAGTTGTGCCAGTGCATCTTTGCACGTATTGAGGAACTTGCTCAAAATTCTCAACTGTCACTGTGATGGCATAAAAGTGAAATCGACAAAGCACGAACTCAAGTTGGCAACGCGACAACTCCATCAGACACATTTCTGCGTCAGGCTATAAAACCCGGCACAACTTATAGTGGGAGGTGAATTTGTCAAGTACAGCCGGCAAGATGAAACGCTGAACAACAAGTAGGTTATCGGACACCTTAGTTGTCCGATAACCTGTACTTCTTGTCTTTGCTTTCAATACAAATCATTTCCACCGTTCCGTAAGTACCGTTTCTCGATTTGTATTCCATATACCTCTTCCCAAATAAGCTGCACGTTCACCAAGACGGGTCAATGTCAGCTGAAGCCATCACAGTGACAGATGAGAACTTTGAGCGAGTCCCTCGATAAGAACACGCGTCTCTCTGAGTTTTCATAAGGTCAATGGCGGCGGTGTCTCTTTGAAATTGGGGAGTACGATAACTTATTTATCGTATGCTTGGGAGGCTGCCAATTTCTTGAACTCAAAGTCTGTTGAACAACATTGTCGACTTATTACCGAGTTCCTAATCACCAATCATTCTAAAAAGACGTATGTAGGAAACTATTTTTTAGCCTTGTAGGCCTCAACCTTGACCTCAGTATAAATAAATCACTAGCGAAACCCAAAACTGTTTCTTGTATTTGCGAAGTTTTAAATGAAAGTTATTTCCACTTTATAATTTTATTGATGTTAAATTTGTAGAAAAAAACATTAATTAAAAGTACGTGTAGTCGTAGCATGAATTCACAAGTTAATACGCCTAGAGTCTGCAGGACATAGATCAAACTGTTTTCCGGGTGGCTCGGCAGTTCTGTCGCCATGTAAAGGATTTTGGCTGCCTGCACAAGCAGAGAGTAGCAAATTCTGAATATCGTTGGTATTAGAAAATTCATTGCAGTCTTTAACCCTTTACCCAACGAATCAGCCGCATCTGCCCGCGTAATATGCAATTTCAGCAGTTGAAAAAATATTATTTTTCAAAAAAATTCAACAAAACCATATCATGTGACCTCTCGTTGGAACGAGCTCATCGAGCTCGTTCCAACGAGGGGTCACGTGATATGGTTTTTTTGAAAGTTTCTGAAAAATTTCAAAAAATGTTATTTAAAATAATAAATTTTGATATCGTCTGCGTTAGGTAAAGGGTTAACATATACGATTACGATACTCGATACTGCCGATGCGTAGGCTAGAGGCAGTGTAGATCTTAACCAGTCATTTCAGGAGATCGTAATTTCATCAAATAAATTTTAAAAAATAACGCTAACGATCATTTCACTTGACGATGATGGATATACAAAATCACCGAATATCCATTCCTGGTTCTCGGAAAACCTTCAATAATTTATTGAATTCACAGGCCTACACAAATAAAAAAGGAAACAAAACGGTGTTCGAAACATAGTACACTGCAACTTTCATTTCGTTGTCATGCAATGACTTATACATAGAAACACATACTCGTTCGAGTACACAATTGAATGTGTGAAACGTCATAAACACAAGGCAGCAGCGCGGAAAAAAAAACATTCGTTTCTCGTCGACTCTCGGGGCTTCGAAAAACCGGTGGTGAAGACATAAAATTACATTATTCACGTCAGTATATTTTTAAAATATGTTCATTTCCCCCCCCCCCCCCCCCCCCCCCCAAAATGTTGCGAATTGCGCAGCTTTTTACTTTAATTTCACAGTTTAATGGGGGGAAGCCCAGAAATGTTTGCTATACCGTAAACAACAGTTAATGAATGTCAAGAACAAATCTGTTTTCGCACGCTTCGACGATTTCATCTTCAGACAATAGCCCAATTCATGAGAATGTTTGGTATTTGAGACGTTTGATTCTTTCTTTAACCCTTTACCTAACATGAAAAGCAGACGACACTTGCAAAAAAAATTCTTGAATAACTAAATTTTTTCATTTTTTGTCTCAAAAACATAGGTTATGACCCCTCGTTGGAACGAGCTCGACGAGCTCGTTCCAACGAGGGGTCATAACCTATGTTTTTGAGACAAAAAATGAAAATATTTTGAAAATTAATTGGCGATTTTTGAGAATAGCGCTGGCCGGTTTTGGCCGTTACGTTGGGTAAAGGGTTAACGTAAAATTTCAAGTTCGTAATAGTAACCAGAGATAATTTATTTAAATTACTGTAATTCAGGACTTGCTGACGGGAAGTCAAAATAAAACGAAAAAAAAAAACCCCGCAAGTGCTTGTAATCTAAAATTTATTTGATCACGCCCACAATTGTCACGTCGTTCTTTTTGACGTTTTTCTTCGATTTCGTTGGATATCTTCTAACGTCCCTTTTCTCAGAACATGGCCCCATATATAGTTTACGCACAATTGGAGTCGCAGTATAAGGGTCCACGTTGTATTCTACAGCTCGCTGTGTTTTCTAGGTCCAACATACATCTCTGGTTTCGGTTTCCGTCTCCAGGCGGTTTTAGGCCTAGTATTTACGTTAGTGTTTATGCACGTTTTCGTCGCTACGGCTTCCACATTGTTAAACCCAAAGTCACTTGTACTCACCTTGCATAAAGTTCTGCTTATGGGGCGCATTAGGCGGCGCATTCACAATATTGCTAATTCCACTATCACAGTTGTTAAAAAAACACGGGTCTTGCCTTCGTAGGCTAGCTTGGCCCACACCTACCAAGCGATTACTAAATTTTTATAAGATTTTCAAAATCTATTATCACCACTGCTAGCGCTCTTCTGCCAAACGATTCTAACTCCGATCTCTCTCTCTCTCTCTCTCTCTCTCTCTCTCTCTCTCTCTCTCTCACGAGATCAACCAGCTCTCGACTCGACAGCTTTTACATCTTTATCACTTTAGGCTAGCGCTCTGGAACCCTTGCAGTTTATGGCAGTCCACTGACGCTGTGTGGGCATTCATAACGGTTTCCCCCGAGAGACTGCCTACCCTGGGCCTGTTCTACAAGTATATACAGTTTGGAAGCAGTTTAGAATCAAGCAACTGTAGCTATAAATTCTCTCTTTGAAATCTACAATTTTAGCCCAAAATATGTTTATAATGATGTTTACTTTTATGAAAGAATCTTCTCGACATAATGTAGGCATTTTAACGATGTTTTGGAAACATAGTTTTGTATGCTGATGTTGATTTGCATCAGCTGATTTGCACCACATGACCATTGAGAAACAACAGGAAAAATGTGGTCTCTTTAATTTTGAACAAAATATGTATTTTGAGAATATGGTTCAGATGCAATTTCCATAAACCTGTTCAATAATTAGACCTGAGATTTCAAAGTGTACCCAAACAGGATTTCTAAGCAATCGAAACAACAAATGAAAACAGTTACCTCTATTCGTTATACACACCGGACAGTACAAACGAAACGAGACGGTCTACTACAATGCGGAGTGCCGACCACGGAGTTACAGGACTGCTATATGAGCAAACAATCAGATTTCGGGAAGACCTGTCTTAAGATATAACCAAATCAAACACAAAAATCAAAACCTACGGAACTTGAGTGATCCATTACTCCTTTTCAAAATGTTTAAAACCACAATGGATAGTGGTTTGAGTAAAAACTTATTCTATCGAGTTTGTTGTCGCGACGGATAAAGAGAGCCACTATTTGTCCTCGATTCATCATATAGGTGGTGTTATATATGAAATACAGTAGCGAAAACCAGTAAACAAATACTCACTCCAATGTTCCTCTTTCACAGACAACAGAAATTTGTCATGAACAAAACATTATTTTAACAAAGGTAATGTACTTGTTCAAGGAATTTCAGAGTGCATTCGATGACGATCTTTGATTCTATTTAAAACAGAGTGAGCGGAATAAAATAGTCTGTGACAGAGCTTCGTTCCCAGGTGGAGGACAAGCAGTCTACTGTGAGAAATTTTATTTCAGACAATATAATGGATTACGTAAGCTATCGTTGCCAGGAAACATGAGTATCAAATGTAGAATTTGAGGATTTACGTAACAGTGTTCAGGAATTTATTTCTCGCAGTTCAACTGAAAAAATCATCAGGAATAGATGTAATGTCTGTTTCCGATACTACATACGTAACAACCCCCAAAAACACATAACGCGGCATCAGATTCGTATTGAGCAAATCCACAGTCGTCAGATGACAAATATTTTCGTAACGAATCAGCTGATAAACGTCCCTTGGGAAGCCGCCTTAATTACAAAAATAATGCTTAGGTCCATTTGGAAGTGAATGGTATCAATAATCAGACTGATTTGATAACAACTTTGACCTATAAGAGTTCATGTAAATCACATGTTATATTTACTAATACAAGTGTGATCAACAGTTCTCAGCCGATAGAAAATAGCGCCACAGGGCTGAGTTTATTGGCAAAAAGCCTGTAGAGCTAAATTCCCAGAGGCAATTGTTACTTTTGGTAGTGTTCCACCTCAAGTATATTTAGGCACCAAAATGAAAAAAACTGTGAAAGGGAACAATGAGATGTGGAGAAAATGTGTACATTAGATGATAAATTGTGTGCTACTGACATATCTAATGTCGTGATGGGCAAGAACGGCGTACCTCAGAAATCGCTGGTCTTTGATAACCTCACCTCAAGAACAAAGGAATAGGTAAGTTGGCAACTTAACGTAAAGAATCTAGTTGACCTGCCACGGGCAAAGAGACCAAGTCTCATGCCGTCATTCATGAACGCTCATGTCGATAAGATAGAACCCAGAGGGGCAGTGCGTCAGACCGGTACACCAAACAAGCAAAGACAGCGGCCCAAATTATAAAATGGAATGTCGGGGTGTCTGGGAAGACCAGTTGCTTGAGAAAATATTGCTTCTCCGCGAAATGCTTCAAAAAGCATCAATATCCACATCAATGCGCTATATCCTAAAATACTTTGTGTAATATACATGATACAGTCTCCCTCGAATGTGCGTCACTTCCGTTTATGCTCTTGAAACATCCAAGGCCACGAGTATCACGATGGAACAATTCCAATGTAAACTTCTGACTGTTTAAATTCTGTGAGGAGGTTCAAACATTATCGGGCTGATAGAGACAGGAACTTTGGATGATACTGCCGTAACAATCGACAGATTTTTTTTCTGGTAATCGTCTTCAAAAGCGCAGTTTCTGGCTTCTAGTTGTGTGAAGGGTACTGCCTGCCAGCACGTCAGAGTAGGAACACAGTTAGGATGTATCTGAAGACAGGAAATTACTAGATCCGTGTATAAAATCTAGAATGAAAATTCTAAATTGAGGCGGGGGTCACATTTGGGGAGTGCATTCCATACCAGTATTGTGGAAGTTCGGTTGCTGATTATGCGATTGACGCGAGTCTCTCATAGATTGCATTCCACGGTTTAAGGTGAACAATCTTAGCATATTTTCAAAACCATTTCCAGCTATGGTACGTCTAAAATGTCTGCTATAAAATCATAAAAAACGGAAAATGCAGGCGAATCGCTTTTTTGCAAAGGTAATTTGGGACGAACTGACCAAAGAAAAGTATGTGCACATGTTCATTACACATCAAAAGCATTTTAAAACTCCCCAGAAGGCTTGCATGATTTCGAAGATATCCTGAGTAGTGCTTTCAAAGGGTGTTTGAAAACGAAACGCAATAACTTCAAAAATAAATCAATGAAAAGGAAACTTCCACGGTTCAATAAGGCGTGCTCTGAAACAAAAAGTCAAATTGGGCACCACCATAGTGCGCGATAGGTACTATGTATGAAAACGCAAGTATAGAAAGGTTTGAAAAAGCGTAAATATGAATATAGAGAGGATGTTATCAGAAAGTTTGATCACCAACATCGTGGTAACCCGAAAACATTTCGGTGTACAATTGGTAAACTGCAAGGTGATGTCCAACAGAAAGATAATTTATCTGATAACATCCCCCAAAACAGCTCGAAGGCACAATATGAATCATTAAAAAGTATCATCAGTTAGAAAATCTGATCCATCTCTCTTGGCCACTCGACGTTCAATAGGCAATGTGTTGGTTAATATCAAAGTTAAAAACTGGCAAATCGGATGGTCTGGAAAGAATTAAAAATTAAATGATTAAAACTGTTAAAATTTTTATCACCTCGGCTTTTTAATACCATTTTTGAAATCTGGGACATTTCTGGCCAGTTTCGAGGGATTACGATCACGCGCAGAATCGGAGAATTGACATTAGAATATTAACTGACTGGCTCGCAAAATATCTGAGAGATAATGACTGCCACGATAATTTCTAAGCTGGATTCAGAGAGGGGTATAAAACAAATATCATATCACTGAAATCCAACAAATTATTCGTAAAGCGTTCCCAAACAGTAAAATATTGGACGCATGCTTTGTCGATGTTAATAAATCTTTCGACAAAGTATGGCTCAAGGGTCTATTCTACAGCTAGTCGTAATAGGTGTTGGTAGAAATTTCTGCCGCCTGGTGAGCGATACGAACGCCTTCAATACGTTGCAGGTGAAGACTGATAAAATATGATTACACAAAGTTTGTATTCAATGCATCGGGTTCTTTCACAAACGCGCGGTTGACCCTTAGTGCAAGAGCATCATGGGATTACTTTAAATTAAATAAACTGCGTTTGTCTGTTTTAAAGGATAATATATGCGTGAGAGAAAAATTATTCGATGCATTGGTGAGTCCCATCTTCTGTGTGGTTTAGAAGCCCAGAGAGATCAGGCAGCTCGAAATAATGTCAAACAGATCTATACACTGCATACACATTCAAAATCTTGCAATACTGTAGTATTGGTGGAACTAGTCATACACCCAATGGCCTTTAAAGGCAAAGTTTGTCTCAAATTGGCTAAAAGCAATCAAGATTCAGACCAACCTATTGTTTACTTTGGCTTACAATGAGATGCAAGTGCTCATAAACTCATGTATGTCACAAAAAGTGTATTCTTTCGACTTGTGGGTTCCTCAACGTGTGGATAAATCCATATCGTGTTCCTACAAATGTCGAAGGATACTTGAAAAGATGACCCTGTGACATGCACGCTCAGATATGAAAATTTGTCAGAACACGAATGGGCGTCCATTCAAAAAACGCAAAGCTAAAATCCAATCATTCGATCAAAGAAAACTTTCACAGGGAGCGTTATATCGATTTACTAACAGCGGAATATAGGCGGTTTATTACGCAACTCGTCGTTAGCGCACATGGTTTGAATATAGCGCGAGGTCTGTTATCAAAAGCCGACATCGATTCCAGAGAACTGCGACATTGCAAGCAGTGTAAAACAAATTCCGTTGAAGATGAATTGCATACTTTCTTTGTCATTTCCGAGTATAGCGTTCATCTAAAGGAGTTTATAACACTTATTTGCAAACAATTTCAGCAGTTTAACCACGTACAACTTGTAGGATTAACATTGATCTTTGCTTGTGAAGATGTTCAAATTACACGTGGAGTAGGTCAGTTGATAACGCATATTATTACACGTCTGTTCTATGTTATTCTCACTACAACAACACTAAACCATGCGGAAAATGAAAATCAGTTCCTCACATATGAGCTGAACGGAAATCGTTGACGGACTATTTTTATAAAGAAGCGACATTTCACTGAAATTTTCCACAAATCGTGCACCGCATTTACAGTATGATTCGCTAGCGATAGCTAAAATCGTCCCCGAGTTCCGATGTGTTCTATGTGCCCGTGGGTACTCGGGAGACGAAATAGCAACACGGGTTTCCCTCGCAAATTTGGTTGCAAATAAAATGTGTTCTTTTTGTCGATAGTTGTCAAATGAGTTATTGAGTGTCCTTCTAATAAAGTTTTTTTTTTTATAAACGAGACGCCGCTTGATAAACACAGAACGACACGCGTGTGAAAGAGTTAATCGATATGGCACTTGTGCCATCGCGCAAGGATGAAACTCGAGGCCTGTGGCTTCTCGTTTTATCCTTCCTCGCTGGCACTCGTGCCATATCGATTAACCCATTCACACGCGGGTATTGTTCCGTGAATTTCTGACCCATATGAAAACTTAGATCGTACAGAACAGGAACAAACAGGTGCTATTTATACCCTTACCGTTATTTTTTTTCGGTTGTTCATCGCCGTTGTTGAGAACTATAATTCTTTCTTTGTTTGTAGCTATCAATCTGGCAATCAGTCACTTAGTTTACTGTGAAAGCGGAACGCACGCATTGTCTGGAAGCGTACAATGAAGCAACAGACATTGTTAATTTTAATCTGATTAAACGGGAAACTGTATCATAGGTTCAAGCTCATGTCCAGTTTATTTGTTGTTTGCTTTGTGTATGTCATGCCTGTTTATTGGAGGTAGTACAATAAAGTTTATCTTATCTTATACTACGATGTTCGAATCGTCTGGACATTTCTGGATTTTATCTATTTACAGAAAAGTGTGAAGAAGTGAGCGTTCCATTGATTTGAACGGCGCATTGTTGAAGACAATAACACGCCCTATCTTATCTGGGCTAATGTCTTTAACTAACGCTTGTTGAACGCACCTTTTTTATTTAGGGGCTACTCTGTTCGCCAATTATCGCCTTGCTTCTCTAATACGAATTGACATATACCGATCCATCGCAGGTGGTGGTGATATTTCATTGATGGTAATTGCTTCAAATATCCGAAAATGAAGGCGAATTTTTAAATTTTCTTAGCTTCGTGGGATGATATTTTATTTTGACGTTTCCTGCACCTTGCCTGTTGGTGGCATCATGGGCGTTTAGTGATCTATTTAAATGAGCACAATTCTCTGCAAACCTTTGGAAACCACAACATATACATTTAAACGGTCACTTCACATACCCGTAGTTTGAGTCGGATTTTGAGATTTTTTCGAACTTAGTTCTTGGCACCTTAATTGCTGTTAGTATATCATTTTTAGCTTCGTTTGGTAATAGTTAATTTGAGGATTCTACACTTTGTATGATTATGATGTCATAGTGTGAATATTTCGAAACGCATTCAAAGCCAAATATTGTGGTGCACCCATTTAAGCTGCATAGCAACTTTCAGTGACAATTTGAGTGTGGGCCGTTTCATATTGGGGGAATGCTAAAAACTTTAAATCCTAAAAACTTTCTAAGATTTTAGGGTGTTTGGCGTCTCTAATCCCATTCAGTACTAGGGAAATCCGAAGTCGATCTAAACTGCCATTTGCAGTACGAGTGGCATCGGAAAGAGCTAATATCCTACCGTTCCTGAATGCAAAGGCAAAAATATGCGAGAGACTTTTTTATATAATTTCCACAAAAAAAAAACAGAGAAATCGTCAAAGTTGGGGGGCGAATGGCATATCGTTCAGGTGCACCTGTTTTTTCCATGTTTTATAACAAAATATCGTTTGACAGTTTTTGAATGTAGGAGTGAGGAATGCAGAAGGGGATGACAGATTGTGAAGTCGTGCAAAAGGGTCACATTTTGTTTTGGTTTTGAAAATCAGATTTGAAAAATAAACTGCACTGAGTGCGTATAACTCAAAGGTCTATCATTTCCTGAATTGTTTTTGAAGTCGGACACGCCTGGTTACCAATAGTACAGCAATTTTCAACAGTGTATTACAGTACATGATTTTATTTCAAAAGTTGGAGGGGGGGGGGGGGGTGCTATGGGTTATCGATTGGACTTCAGGTCGAAGGTTGAAATTTCGTTCCTGCGTTGTGTCTTTGTGTAAGACATTTTATCTCGATTGCTCAAACAGAAGCACAATACTGCCGGGTACACTTTCCTTCAACCACAGCGGTTATCAGGTTAGTAAGTTGAAGAGTCCTACATTTTCACGCTGCTACTCGGTGGTTCTCTCCGGGTATTCCAGTTTCTCCACCTTAAAACTGTCTGACACTATATGACTTTGCATCTTGAAAGTGTCATTAAGACCGAAAGAAACAGAGAAGCAAGCATTCCCAAATGTCAAACACCACCAAGTGTTATTATTTATTTATTGGTGTTTAAGGTCACATACTTATGCACAATGGCTAATCGTGACTGAGACAGTTTCACGAGTGGATGTAGCCAGAGTGCCCGGAGAGAACCACCGAGCATCGACGAGCAACTTTCAGCTCCTTAACATTCTAACTCGGTTCAAGCTCCGCCCAACCAGGGTTACACCGGTTGAAGACATGTGTTCCATCGACGTGCAATACGCCTTGGTACATGGCGTCATCGTGCCCCCATGCAGGCAACCGGGATAAAGTGCCTTGCCCAAGGACACAACGCGGGTCGTCCCGGACGGGGATCGAACTCGGGACCTCTAGCATAGAAGTCCAACAGTCTACCACTGTGCTACCGCGCTCCCCCACCAAGTGTTAAAAACATCATTTTAAAGTAGTTCATGATTCTGAAAGAGAAACCAAAAAGAATACTTGAAACATGGGTTCTTGTTAATTGTCTAATGTCGAATAATGTGGGCTGTCTAAACATAAACCGTCTTGTTTTTTCAAGGAGAACATAAGGCGAACTGAGTTTGCGTTTGTACAATTTGTGCATGCCGGTAATTACCTTCCAGGTTCAATGCGAGTCCCAAATACTTTCTACGTTTCAATAGAGGACATGAGTTAAAACAGTCTGATACTGATGACGGTGAGCGCGATCCGATGAAATAATAATATACATTTTTTTCCTCCCCAGTTTAAAATGATGAAACAGCACGATATACCTCCAATTTGTTGTGAAACAAAGTTAAATACCGACTAATGAGAGATTAATTTGCAAATTAAAACATTAAATTACTGATCATAATTTTCAAATGACGAATCGTGCTGTAAATAGGGAATCTCTGATGTGATGCGATTTGGAATGGAATGTTTGAACCGAATTCGATAAAATCGACGTTGGCCGAGGTTTACCGAGGCTCAGCTTTATTTTAATGAATGATGTTCAGAAAGGTCATATCAAATCATGTCGAATTATAACGTAATGAATAATTTAACCAACGGCTAAAACCCGCCAGGCGTATTCACAAAAATCGCCAACCAAATTTCCTGATTTTTAAAATTGTTCCCGCAAAAACATGGGTTATGGCCGCTCATTGGAACGAACTCGTCAAGATCGTTCCAATAAGGTATGTTTTAGATGCAAAACTGAAACGGTTTAGTTATTCAGTAAACATTTTATGCAAATGTCGTTTGTTATTCAGATAAGGTAAGCACTTAATGAAACATAAAATAAAATTATTTAATTTGTATTTCTTAAAAAAATCCACTCCCAACCTTACGATGTGGATGTTGACTGTTGACCTCCGACTTTGTTTATTAGAAGTGTCGCGGACGATATTTCCTCAATGAGTCATTTGTTACTTGAGTTACGAGAGTTTAAATTGTGACTGTCTTTGTACGACTGCATGGTGACTTTTTGCATAACATCATGTCACAATTATAAAGGAAGAACAATTACTGGTGCTGATTTCTTCATTGCTTCGTTTACAATGTTCGCATCTGTCCATTGTTTAATGGTCGCCACATCTTATGTACAAGAACCATTCCGTTGGTGTTTACTCATTATACTTGAATAATAAATTGGGATCACATACGTCACTGTAGTCAGAGGATATTAAATGGCTTTTTATTTTTCATTCGCAGTCAACGTGTGTCATGATGACAGACGCTTCGGTTGACAGATCAAAAGCGAAGCCACCCGCCATGACCGACGAACTCCTTCGAGAAGCGATACGATCCAAAGAAGGCAGAGATGATGTGGTTATAATACAAAAACAGATATCATCGGATTCCGATGAAATAAATAATTATGGTAGTGTTGGGAATTTTGTGAAAGTGACCGCTGAAGTCGGACTCGACCAAGCTGAATATAATTTATTTATCAAAACAGCTCACGAAGACAAGGCGAGAAAAGAATTGATGTTGGAAAAAACAAACATTTTCATGGCAGAAGCACAGATGTATTCGAAAATAATCCCGGCCATGATGGAGATTCAAAAAGAAAAGTGTGGATATACTTTTGGCCCGTCTGTTCCCGAATATTACCACAGTGCTGTCAGCAGTGATAGAGGGGTTGTTATATTGAAAAACCTCCAACCTGATGGATACAGTATCAGGCCTGTGCAAGAAGGTCTTGATTATGAGCACTGCAAACTGGTCATGAAAGGGATAGCTGTCTTCCATGCGTTGTCGTGGGCAATAAAATACGATGGATTTGATTACCTGAAGAAATATCCGTTTCTCTCCACTTATTTTTTTAATGAAGGTCCTGTTGGTACAATGGTAGAGAAGAATGTAGAATCGGTTATTGAATTAATTAATATGCGAATGCCTGACCAAAAAGTCAAGGAAGCCACACTAAAGTTATCAACCATGGATTTGAACCTAACCATGAGACGTCTCTGCCGACCCATTGAACCGTACGCAGTTATTTGCCACGGCGATTTTCATTGTAATAATATACTTTTTAAAAATGATGATAAAAGCGGGAACAGTAGTCCTATAAACGTAAAGTTGATAGACATGCAAGCCGCCAATTATGCTCTACCAACTACAGACCTGGCCGTATTCTTCTACAGTAGTACAACTCGTGCTACCAGAAAGCGACATCTCAAGGATCTACTCCGTATTTATCACACGGAGTTCATTGGCTGTTTGGGGAAATTAAAAATCGAGTTTGAGGAATTCACATTTAATACATTAGAAGATCTCTTTGCTCAGAGCACCATCTTTGGTGTTTTTATGTCATGTTTGTTTGTACCCCATTTACTGTGCCATCACGATGAGTCCAGTAAGTACGCGCAGGATAACATAGAGGATTTTCAGAAGGCAAGCGCAGAGTTCTCGAAACATCTTCCATTGCTCATGGACAGCTTTCCTGCCGTACAGGAACGACTTTTTGACAATTTTACTGACCTTGTTGAAAATGGTTCTGCATAAATATTTTGCTATACACATATACAAAATGATTCCTGTTTAATAACAAACGTTTGTGGAACCGTTGTTAATGAAGAAGACAATAGAGAAGAATTAACCTTTAAAATACGGCAAATTCCCACACGACGGACAAAATATATTAATGGCGGGCGCAATGCTCAGCAGCTTAATTTTATGCGAAAAACTGAATTCGCCCAGTTTCTATAGCAATTGTTGTTTCCAGGATATTCAAAAGCACAGCATCGAAAGGCTTAATCGGTTAATCGTCTTCAACAGCAATTACTGTATAAATAGTCAGTTATCTTATAGCAAGAACGAATTTCCCCCAATACAAGTAGAAACGTCCTGGCAAAATACAAAACTGTTCTGAAGGAAGCAACCACCCGTGTAATCATTCGATTCAGGAAGGAGGCGTTTTTTTTACCAGCATGCATTTGGCATTAAGTTATTACACTTGTCGAACTAGATTTGTTTTGCCATGATGATATTTTATATAGGTTTACCGCGCGTTAAACATGAACAATAAAACAAATAAACACACAGCTGAAACACTACCATAAACCTCAGCGGTTGTAGAACATGTTGGATAATGGATGGGAATTACGCCACGCATGGCACACAGATACAATACCGTGATGTCATGAGCTTCATTCATAAAAACACAATTCATAAACGCTGAATGATCATCAAAACAGACATTGCTAAAAGTGTATCCAATCACCTAATTATGTGAAAACGCCATGAACTGGTGGAATTTTGTCAGACAAATTGGTTATTATGACCATGTGGTTTTCCGAGATGGTGTATTGAATTCTCGACTTAACGGACTCGTCAATAAATGCTCAGAGACGAGGCCTCGACTTGAGTATACTATCTCGGAAACCCACATGGTGGAAATAGTCCAGAAATCGAGAGCATTTTTCTGTAAACTTCAGAGACGTTGCTTAGAGGTCTCAAGTGGATGGGGAAGGTTTAAACCTCAAGATGTCAAAAATTTGAATTTTCAACCAACCCCTCCCATGATAGGCAAAATTCTGACTACAACTACAAAACTTCTAACAAGTGGCAAATTCCATTAGCAACCTCAACCTAGCGTTAAAACCTTCCAACTGGAGGTTTTAAGAGGCATAATTCCATTTGTTCACCCCTTGACTGTGAATTGTCCAACTGAGGCTCTCGATAGTTACAAATTCGAACGTCAAAGCTATATTTACACGGGGGTGGAGGGGGGTAGTGCTTTTCAATCAATATTTGGATTACTTTCACTGGTTTTCAGTCTAAAAACTAAATATTTAACCAAATCCTAGACATGTTTGGAAACAAAACACTTACGGCCTGTCTGAAATTTCGCGCTTCGAATTGCCGACTATTGTAAATTTAACCCTTTACCCAACGTAACGGCCAAAACCGGCCAGCGCTATTCTCAAAAATCGCCAATTAATTTTCACTATTTTTTTCATTTTTTGTCTTAAAAACATAGGTTATGACCCCTCGTTGGAACGAGCTCGTCGAGCTCGTTCCAACGAGGGGTCATAACCTATGTTTTTGAGACAAAAAATGAAAAAAATTAGTTATTCAAGAATTTTTTTTGCAAGTGTCGTCTGCTTTTCACGTTAGGTAAAGGGTTAAAGAATGATGGGATGGGCTGACCGGGGGTGTCTTGAACGCAACGTTCTTGCCAGTGGGATACAAAAGTTAGTTTGTTATATGTTTATTTTATTTTTCCCAGAATGTGTTTCCGTTATCTTTGGGACAAAGGAGTCAACATTTACGATACAAAGTTTATAACTTTGACCCTGTAGGTATCGTCCATGTCAATTCAATGGTATCAGTTGGAAGAACCCATATTTATTATTTGTGGGAATGCCAATTTCTGAACGCGGTGACTCAGTGGTTAATGCATTGAATTTCAAACGAAATGGTTTAATTTTGACCAGCGGTACCTGCGTTGTGCCCTTGGACAAGACAAGTAATCCTGATTACCCACGTGGTCGCGCGGTGTACTAAGAAGTACTGCACGTTGATGGTACACTGACCTGCAAATAATGCTAACCCTGCTTGTGTGGAGTTCGTATGTTGGGTAGTTTGGGAACAGCGTATCACTGCTGGGTGGTTCTCTCTCGGCTTAATCGGCTAATCGTCTTCAACAGCAATTACTGTATAAATAGTCAGTTATCTTATAGCAGGAACGAATTTCCCCCAATACAAGTAGAAACGTCCTGACAAAATACAAAACTGTACTAAAGGAAGCAACCACCCGTGTGATCATTCGATTCAGGAAGGAGGCGTTTTTTTTTACCAGCATGCATTTGGCTTTAAGTTATTACACTTGTCGAACTAGATTTGTTTTGCCATGATGATATTTTATATAGGTTTACCGCGCGTTAAACATGAACAATAAAACAAATAAACACACAGCTGAAACACTACCATAAACCTCAGCGGTTATAGAACATGTTGGACAATGGATGGGAATTACGCCACGCATGGCACACAGATACAATACCGTGACGTCATGAGCTTCACTCATAAAAACACAATTCATAAACGCTGAATGATCATCAAAACAGACATTGCTAAAAGTGTATCCAATCACCTAATTATGTGAAAACGCCATGAACGGGTGGAATTTTGTCAGACAAATTGGTTATTATGACCATGTGGTTTTCCGAGATGGTGTATTGAATTCTCGACTTAACGGACTCGTCAATAAATGCTCAGAGACAAGGCCTCGACTTGAGTACACTATCTCGGAAACCCACATGGTTGAAATAGTCCAGAAATCGAGAGCATTTTTCTGTAAACTTCAGAGACGTTGCTTAGAGGTCTCAAGTGGATGAGGCAGGTTTAAACCTCAAGATGTCAAAGATTTCAATTTTCAACCAACCCTTCCCATGATAGGCAAAACTCTGACTACAACTACAAAACTTCTAACAAGTGGCAAATTCCATTAGCAACCTCAACCTAGCGTTAAAACCTTCCAAGTGGAGGTTTTAAGAGGCATAATTCCATTTGTTCACCCCTTGACTGTGAATTGTCCAACTGAGGCTCTCGATAGTTACAAATTCGAACGTAAAAACTATATTTACACGGGGGTGGGTAGTATTTTTCAATCAGTATTTGGATTACTTTCACAGGTTTTCAGTCTAAAAACTAAATATTTAACCAAATCCTAGACATGTTTGGAAACAAAACACTTACGGCCTGTCTGAAATTTCGCGCTTCGAATTGCCGACTATTGTAAATTTAACCCTTTACCCAACGTAACGGCCAAAACCGGCCAGTGCTATTCTCAAAAATCGCCAATTAATTTTCACTATTTTTTTCATTTTTTTGTCTCAAAAACATAGGTTATGACCCCTCGTTGGAACGAGCTCGTCGAGCTCGTTCCAACGAGGGGTCATAACCTATGTTTTTGAGACAAAAAATGAAAAAAATTAGTTATTCAAGAATTTTTTTTGCAAGTGTCGTCTGCTTTTCACGTTAGGTAAAGGGTTAAAGAATGATGGGATGGGCTGACCGGGGGTGTCTTGAACGCAACGTTCTTGCCAGTGGGATACAAAAGTTAGTTTGTTATATGTTTATTTTATTTTTCCCAGAATGTGTTTCCGTTATCTTTGGGACAAAGGAGTCAACATTTACGATACAAAGTTTATAACTTTGACTCTGTAGGTATCGTCCATGTCAATTCAATGGTATCAGTTGGAAGAACCCATATTTATTATTTGTGGGAATGCCAATTTCTGAACGCGGTGACTCAGTGGTTAATGCATTGAATTTCACACGAAATGGTTTAATTTTGACCAGCGGTACCTGCGTTGTTCCTTTGGACAAGACAAGTAATCCTGATTACCCACGTGGGGGCATGGTCGCGCGGTGTACTAAGAAGTACTGCACGTTGATGGTACACTGACCTGCAAATAATGCTAACCCTGCTTGTGTGGAGTTCGTATGTTGGGTAGTTTGGGAACAGCGTATCACTGCTGTGTGGTTCTCTCTGGGTACTCCGGCTTTCTCCACCCGTAAAACTGCCCAACACGATAATACCCTGATTGTTGTTAAACCACAAATAAATAAATAATATAAACCACTTACTATTTCCAATATTGATTCGTCTACTAACAAATACAGGAGCGTTATACCGCGTATTATAATCTTTCCTCAAAAATAGGTCTCACGGTCTCAAAGTGCCAGTGTCAGTCAGTGAACAGGTTGGGAGTGTGGGGTGGGGACACAAATCAAAATAAATTGCACACAAAACGTTTCGAACTATCTCAGCTTTCCCAACTCTTTCGAAAATAGTTTTAGCCGAATGTTTTATAAAATTTGAAACATGAATCCTAGAATGGTTCACAAGAAAGCGTTAAGTTTGAGGTTGATTTACGTGCACCCTTGCACCCCACCGCGTTCACTAAGTAGGAAACGGGTAGCGCCTCGAAGATTACAAATTGACTAAGAAAGTGCATTGTATGAGATCTCTGTGTATTTCATCGTAAGAGGTGTTTATAAACAACTTTTATAACTTTAAACACTACTGTTCAACATACGTGCACAGGAGAGAAAGCCAGTGGCCTCGAGCAACAGCAAACTGATATGTATGCTGGTACGTGCGCCAGAGGGGTGACTATAACGTTTGGTGTAACATTCTTGTCAAGGAATGGAATGAAATTGGTCATATCAAACTGTTCTTATTCACAAGATGAGGCAGATGTCTCTAGCGTGTTTGCAAGTCAGATGAGGACATCCCAGATACCGGCTCGTTAAAATGTGATTTTGGGATACCGACAGCTTTTTAGATTTTGAATTGGCTCCGAGAGAAGTGAAAAATTGAAAGTGTGAAAAAATATAAGAATGAAACTGCTAAATCAAAAATCCGCAAACGACGATATTTGACTTGTAAATTCATGCTCGTGTTCGTTCGCGGGCACATTTTGTGACACTAAGAAGCACGTTTAGTGGTAAATTAGAGAATCAGTAATGTTGTCGGGAAAATTTAGTTATTCAAGGAATTCCCTTTATTCCTGTTATTTCGACTGTCATTTGGAACGTAAAGGATTTAACCCAAAAAGTAATTTTCGTTGAAGTCATTTAATCTGAAGCAAACATAAGCTGGTTGCGATGAAAGTCCAATTTGTCTTCAACGGAACAATGAGTGATCGACTGAGAAGGTCAGTCCGTGGAATATTCCGGTAGAAATGGTTTATTTAGGTTAACTGAAACTATATGTGATAAATGCCATATTCAGTTTCTATGATAAACAGCGACATGTTTTTACCTTTTCATTTGTATTTGAAAAACATTATGTCAGTGTATTGTCCAATAAATTAGTTAAATCCATCGCACGATGCTGTATTAACCCCAGTCTCTATCGTCCAACATTACAGCGGCGAGAATACTGAGATCATTTAGTAGACATTCACAGTGCCAAACCCATGTTGGGAGTCCCTCCTGTAAACGTACACTTTTCCTGTTTTCATGCCAGATTTTTCGCAGTTTTTATGTCTAAACTGACGTTCGCAGAACATATCACTATCTGCCATTCCATCAAGTGGGGATATGCAGCAGGAGCTCAACCGGACGGCAAATACCTATTTCTCATTACTTAAGCCATTTGCCTCCCGGGTTGCAAATAACTATTTCTCATTATTTATGTTATTTGCCATCCAGGCGGCAAGTAGCGATTTCCATCAAAAGGGGGTGGCAAATAACAATAATGAACAAAATGGATGGCAAATAACAAAAGTAATAATAATAATAAGAGGGTGGCAAAGCGATAATAATCAAAACAGGTAGCAAATAATGACAGCAATCAATAGGGGTGTCAGATATTGATAGTAATTAAAAGGGGTGTCAAAATATGATTAAAATCAAAAGAATGTGGCAGATAATGATAATAATCAAAATGGCGTGGAATATAAACATAATTTTGAAAAAGGGGTAGCAAATATTTATAATAATCAAATGGGGTGGCAAATAATGATCAAAATCAAAAGGGGTGACAAATAAGGATAATAGTCAAAAAGGGATGGCAAAGAAAGATAATAATAAAAGGGGGTGACAAATACCGTTAATAATAAAAGGGGGTGGAAAACAACTATAATAATCAAAAGGGATGTTAAATAAGGATATTAAAAGGGGGTGGCAAATAAAGATTATAGTCTAGAAGGGATGGAAAATAAAGATAATAATGAAAAGGGGTGGCAAATAACGTTAATAATGAAGAGGGGTGGCAAATAACGATAATAATCAAAGGTGGGTGGTAAGTAACGATAATAATCAATTGGAGGTGGCAAATAATGATACAAATCAAAAGGGGTCGCAAATAAAGATAATCCTGAAAAGGGGGTGGCAAATAACTATAATAATCAAAAGATGTGACCAAAAAATGCAAGCAATCAAAGGGGGCTGCAAATAAAGATTATAGTCAACAGGGGGAGTGGCAATGAAAGATAATAATGAAAAGGAGTGGCAAATAATCTTAATAATCAAAATGGGGTGCAAATAACGATAATAATCAAAAGGGTGTGGGAAACAACAATACAAATCAAAGGGGTGGTAAATAATCATAACAATCAAAAAGGGTCACAAATAAAGATAATCCTGAAAAGGGAGTGGCAAATAACTGTAATAATCAAAAGATGTGACCAAAAATGCAAGCAATCAAAGAGAGGGGGGTTGCTAATAAAGCTTATAGCCAAAAGGGGGTGGCAAAGAAAGATAATAATGAAAAGGGGTGGCAAATAATGTTAATAATCAACAGGAGTGGCAAATAACGATGATAATCAAAAGGGGATGGGAAATAATGATAATAATCGAAGGGGTGTCAAATAATCATAACAACCAAAGGGAGGTGGCAAATAAAGATAATACTCAAAAGGGGGAGGCAGATAACCATACTGATCAAAAGGAGTGACAAGTAATGGGAACAGTAAAAAGAGATGACAAGTAACTGAAATATACAAAGAAGGTGTAAATAATGGTTATAATAAAAAAGGGGAGAAAATCAACGTAAGAATCTAAAGCAATGGCAAATAAAGGTAGCAGTGGAAGGGAAGAGAATGGGTAGCAAGTAATGCCGATAATCAGAAGTCGATGGCACATAGCAGTGAAAATGGTAATTACCAAAGGAAGTGATAAACAAAAATAGTCAAAAGGAAAGTACAAAATGATAACAGCCAAAATACGTGCAAAATTATAGTAAGTGAGGATACGTTGAGTGAGCTGGTGAATAAAAGAAATTATTTCCAAATGAAACAAAATTCTGCGTTTTGATTGGCTGAGAGGTACGGTGTAACTTGCAATCCACAGTGGCTTTTTTACACCGTGGTTAACCACAGTGTAAAAACAAGTATACACAATAATTCATACCTTCTGCTCGGTTATGTAAGAACAAAAATAAAAATACAGGAAATTTAATATTCATGTGCAATAAAATATTACAGATATGGACAACCATATTTGTCTGGTTTTATTAAGAAACTTACAAAGTACAAATTTTCTGTCAGTTTTTGCCAACAATGTAGGTTAGTATTAAGAACGCCAAAATTCTTGGAAATAAATCCGCTATCCTTGTGTTTTCCAGGGTGTATTGGAGTTTACACGGGTCTGGGAACTGATACGCCCTGAGATAAAACAGTGTCAAATTGGTTGGTAAATAATAACAATAATTGGTGAAATAAACACTCCATTTTGATTATTATTGTTTTTAAACATTCCTTTTGATCACTGTCATTATGTTTCCCCTTTGACTTTTCCATTATTTACCACCCTTTTTTATTATTATTGTTATTTGTCACGAACACCCCCCCCCCCCCCCTCCCCCCTCTCCCCACATTTGATCATTATCGTTATTTGCCATCCTCTTTTGATTTTTATCATTATTTTCAACCCCCTTTTGATATTAATGTACGACAAACATATACCGTTATTGTGACTGGCAGTGCTGTGGTAAATTCTATAATAATCCTTAAAATCGCTATTTACCAACCTTTCGCCAGCCCCACCCTTCCCAGTTTTTAAAAGAACATAATGCTGTGTTAAGTCACTCCGAAACTAAATCTCGCTCGTTACTGAAATCGCCACCTGTCACGCGGGTGTCAAGTAGCTAAAATAATGATGAATAGTTATTTGCCCCCCGGGTGGTAAATAGACACTTCGGGAATTTGGCCAATCATGACACGGAATTATGAATTATGTTAGTATCATTGAAAAAACATGGTGATATGGTTTTCTCAGCCTGGAAAAATTCATACTTCTCATTGAACCCACATGCAAGTGGCCGTTATATTAAAATCACGCCAAAGTTAACAGACACCAACTGAAATTATTATTGCAGGGCAGAAAAACTGGACGGTAACATTTCGTCGCCTGAGTGCTAGAATGTCCTATGTCCCCTATGGGACATAGGACATTCTAGCACTCAGGCGACGATTTGGTTCCAGTTAGCTCCCTCTCGGTCAAAAGTAAGCTCAATAGAGTACTGAAGGCTAGCGATTCACGTGGATACGTTTTTGATTGGCAGAACACTGGAAGAGTTGTTTTTACCTGAATGAAATTATAGGTCACCCCTGTTTCCACCTATATAATTAAATTAGTGTCATGTGATCACTAAACATTCTAAACGATTTGAAGACCTGGTATTGTCATGTATACCATCGAATGGAAGAATGTAAGTGCTTCTTGTAGTTTTGGAATCGGAATTTGTCAAGAAGATAACTAATTTAGCCCATCTGTAAGCCAGTGCCACTCATGTTATCGGAATATTCACTCGTATTACCACTTTTCTGAAAGCATGGATAAGAATAGGATGCAGAGCAATAGTCCAGAGGTCGTTTCATTAACAGGCCAATAAGTAAACCAAGATGGTATCAGAACAGTTATAACACCGATATTTATAATGAATTCCGTGTTTTTTATCTCGTGTTTTTTTTTATACTGCTGTTATCAAAATGTTCACTGTTGTTACTATTTGTAGTATAACAGTAGGGACAGTAACACGGGGACATGTAAAGGTTTGAGATGGTGATATCCCTAAAAGTATTTTCAGATGAATCAAATGTTTATGCTATCCCCTTTAGGTCGCCATGAACAATAACTGACGAGGGGTTTGCAAAATGACTTTCAATACCTGTAGCCATGACAACTGTATGGATTAGCTAGGAAGTTACATATCTGTTTAGCAGATAATGTTGAGAAATAACTGAAAATCAAAGTCTTCTCTTAGCAGGCACTGTGCTTTCAGCCATACCTTTTTGAGTGGAGACGGTAACCAGTTTCCCTTGCATAATCGTCCACGTCAACCCTAGTGTATTCTTCGGTTTACTGCTTCGTTAACAGTAGAACACTCCCGCTTTGTTCAAACGTGTTGAACCCACCATAGACTCTGACATTTTAAATTGGCCAAGGATTTTGCGTTTGGATCTCAAGAGACACCACACTGGATGTAAAACAGTCGGAGAAAATTTAAACTTTGTGAAATATGTGACCGTGGGATGAGTTTTTCTCTGAAAGTCGTAAATTGGGACATGCATCTTTTACCAATTTCCATCATATAATTAGCCGAAATGCCACCGGAATAGCATGATGACTCCGAAATGCGATTTTTTTTACGAGTCAATCTTATCCTGGGTATATATTTGAAGCTTATAAATTTCATTCTTCGGAGTTTTTTTCACGAGAAGAATGTGATGTCTAATAAACATCCACTTTAAAAAAAAGAATACCCATATATATGTGCACTAAAATGTTTGTAGACTTTTTAAAATTTTGGTATGTCCGTTTCCCGAATGATACACGTCTTCATTTTGGGATCTTCGAAGCAGATGTGACGTCATACTTGAATGCATGTGAGGTATCATGATAACCTGTATGTCTGGCCAGATTCTGACATCATTGTCACTGTGGTGCGTAGATGTCAGCAGCATTTACAGCGCTGCTCTGAATGTAAAAACTGCCTCCATCCGCAATATGGCTTGGTGGAGCTCGCCATGCTGGAGTTGTAAGGTGAGATGTGGCTTCTGAAGGTATCACGTAGAGACCTAATAATGTACCCATCAAAAGGGGTGTAATCAGTTATACGTCATGGGTATTGAACGGTAACTATTATGGAATATAAAACCGCGATTGCATTTACTGTAGATAGGAATCTCACCAAGACTGTGGTCATTTAAGCATCTTGAATTGGGAGCATGTGGCATTTCTGTTAATGAGAGTATTTTTCGGGCTTATATTCTCCGGAATCCTTACGTTTTGTTGTTCTGGGTGAAAATTCCTGTTTCAGCTTACGCAGTCCCAGACTACCATTTCCTGCATAGTTTTTAAGCAAACTGTTACCAGTTTGTGCGTTTTGAGGGAAGGGTTTGAGGAAATTCCTATAATCCAGGGTATTTTACTACTCTGCACTGCTGGGGCGAGTGTGCGAAAAAGGATAAGATGGGAATATAATGACTCAATATATTTTTTGTTATATCTTCTTAAGCATTTGTGAAATATTTATACTGTTCCAAACATTTCCAAGTTTTTCACAATGGTCTTTTTGCGCATCCATCATCTTTGTGCATCTCGGCTTTGTTGGTATTTTATCATTCTTCGCTCGCTCCTCACTGGTGGATTGTATAACATTCTTGAATGGAAACTATATCCTTGTTCTGTTTTATTCTCAATTTGGCCTACACTTGTTCTAAAAGAGGTTACTCTATGATTTTCCCCTCCAAGTTCACTTCCGTGGAGATCGTGAACACTTTTAAACTCGAGGTGACCAAATCTACGGAACCATGTCCTAGCCATTCAATAACCGTACCTGACAGAAGCCCATCTCCAGCATCTGGATTTACAGCCTCTAATAGTCCGCATTCAACACCAGTCGCGTGTACCAGTGTACTCACATGTAATGAGTCTATAAAACTACGCATATTATTAGGTCTATAAAAACTACCCTGTACGCACAGACACAGCGTGATAACTTCGGAAAGCAACTCTGCCGTCTACATCTACCTAAATGGAAAGAAACACGTATCACCATAATAAAGCGCACCGTAAATACGCACTGACATGAACCGCCATGACTTTATCGTCTCTACAAAATGGCGCACATCTTGCTTTCCACTCCGTTGTCACTAACGGGATCCAGAAAATGAGATTCAGAAGAAAAGGGTCGTTCGGGTGGTTGACACACAGTGTCCAAAACTATCCTAAATCATACATTGCATCATGTCTGTTATTCACTAGTTTTTCTTTGGGTTTTTTTTGCAATAGGTCTGCAGATCAGATATTTTTTGAGTGGGGAAGGGGAGGACTTACTAAAGGCAATAATAAAAGTTGAACTATTTGTTAGTGAATAAAAAAATTAAAGTATCTCTCTGCCATTTCGTTCCAAAATGAATGTGAGAGGAAAGTGTTAAGATGTATGACGTGCAGAAAAGGGAGTGACGGATAATTCATTTAAAGTCTTACAGTCCAATTTAGACTAGTCACCTGTATTATGATGAACCATGAGGCAGCTGTAGCCTCTGACATAACTAACTATTTAAATCTTTGTGGATAAGTGGACAATTACCAAAATACAACAACATATCACCTGGAAGCTGTTTATTTGGTTATAAACTTTCAACTTTTAGCCTTCCTGCAGTTAGCATATAGAACATAGCCTTCATAGTTCACAGCGAATAGAAGGATCCTTGCTCATATTCACCCTCTAGACCAATCTCCGAGGCTCATATGCAGCACCTACAACATAGCCATCATAGCTCCTATGCAGTAACTTTTAGCCTTCTTGTATCTAGTTCCCCAAACGCATCCAGAACATAGCCTCCGTAGCTCCTAATATAAGGCTCCTAGCGCTTACAAAGCATCTTGACCAATCTTGAGGATTCTTATATAATAATAATAATATACACATTTATATAACGCCGACATTATAATTCAGACGATATAGAACCATATTCTAAGGCGCTGTACATGTTACTGAGCTCGTGCAAATATACAAACGGAATATATACAGTATCTTACAGTCCAGAACATCACTTATCGGCTTTTTGAAACAGGTATGTTTTGAGATCTTTCGTGAAGAGGTTGACATTTGACAGTCTTTTTAGGTGTTCTGGTAAATTATTCCACAAGTGAGAGCCAGCAAATGTCTTACACCTATGTTTTGGGACATGTAGTAGCATTTTACCATCGGACCTCAGGTTGTATTGACACACATTCTTGGTATTAAGGAGGTCTTCTAAGTAGGCTGGTGACATGTTGTTTTGTGTCTTAAAAACTAATAATAAAGTTTTGAAAATTATTCTGTACTTGACTGGCAGCTAGTGCATATCCCTCAGAACAGGAATGATGTGTTGAGATCGTGATACCCTACATACCACTCGGGATGATGCATTTAGTACCATCTGCAGGCGAGAGTACTGATATTGTGGAAGGTTGAACAGTAAGGCATTACAATAATCCAAATGTGAAGTTACAAAGGCATGAACTAGGGTTTTTGTTGAGTTTTTGGTGAGGAACTGTCTTATCTGTTTAACTTTGTATGGACCTCTGAAAGCCTTATTGCACATTTTTGTAACATGTCTGTCCATAGACATGGTAGAGTCGAAAAAGGCATCAAGATTACGTACACTGTTACTTGTACTGATGGCGGAATTTCCTGCCTTCACTGAATTGATGTCAGCTTTAGTGAGTTGTTGTCGTGAACCAGTTATTAAGAATTCAGTCTTATCATCATTTATCATTAACTTGTTTGAAACCATCTATGTGCGAATGTCCGAAATACATGATTCAATAGTTTCTAGAGCTTCAGTTTGGTCCTTGATTGATGGTCGAAAAGAGAAATAGACCTGTGTGTCATCAGCATAACCATGGACGTCAGGCAGGTGAGATTCAATGATGGTGAACATTTGTGAAATATAGGATAGAAACCGAACAGGACCAAGGCAACTGGCCTGTGGGACTCCACATTCAAGATGGAAGTCTTTTGACAGATTACCGTTTATTGATACACGCTGTTGTCTATTATTGAGGTATGATGATAGCCAGCTATCAACAACAACATTAAGTCAAAAATCAGAATTCATTGTCTCTAACAGAGTTTTATGACAAACAGTGTCAAAAGCAGCACTAAGGTCTAAAAGAACAAGAAATGTTACCCTTCCTGACTCCATACTAAGGAGGAGGTCATTCTGAACCTTGAGTGATGCCGTTTGAGTTGAATGAAATTTTCTGAATCCAGACGTGTTGGCCGGTAATGGAGCATGCATATCACTATGTAACATTAGTTGGTCAATTGCGGTTTTTTCACACAGCTCAGAGACGAACGGTAAGTTACTCACTGGTCGTAAGTTTTTAAACACAAGTTCCGCACCTTGTTTCTTCAGAAGAGGATTAACAATTGTTATTATATGTGGCCCTATAAAATGGACATAAAGGCTTCCACGTGGCTTTAAGTCCATATTCCTCCGGTTCCGAGCTGAGGAGTCCGTCGAGCGGTGAGTGGAAGTGATTATGCTCTGACGACTGGGCTCTTATCTAGCAAATGATCTATTGAGCAATCGCTCGAAAGAGTGACCTCTGGCACGACAATTCAACTCATCTGAGTATTAAGAGACTTATGTAGGTCAGTGATTTGAGAATTAAAGGTTACCACTGGTGACAAGTAGGAAATGGTTCCTTGATCCTATGCGGCTTCTGTGCCAGTTCCCGTTTTTCCTATAATTATCCAGTACCACAGCCTCCACGCCCATGCAGTGTCCAATCGATCTACTGAGCAGTTGCCTGAAATAGTGGCTCTTTATACTTCGACAAGTTTGGCTGCTGAGGACTGTCGGATACCAGTGTATTAGGGATTAATGGTTACCATTGGGGCCTATTGGGCACCTCCGCTGCAAGGTCATATATGGCTTCAAAATGGCTTTAATATGGCTCCCCCTAGGGAGGTTTGACCATCCCCTACTAGGCGAGTCCTCAGATGGCGGATAGAGGACGACCTGCTCAATCGAGCAGGGTTGCTGGTTTTACATTAGCAGGTTTGCTCAATTGAGCTGGTTTGCTCCAGAATATATAAGTACGCAGCCCCGGACCAAAATGGTCAATCCTGCTAATACCATCTTCCAGGCACCTTGTTCTCCCGTGAGGTGCGTTCCGAAGGCCCCAGTGGAAGGAATCCTGACAGCTGAGAACAGACTAGGACCGGTTAGGACTGATGGAGATCCGGTACCTGTTCAATACACAGCTTTGGCCCCAAGTTCGGGAGTCGAAGGATGGTCGGATGGTCCTTTCTGCCAATCGGGAGCCCCCACCCCAAAACATTCAGAATGTCACGTCGGGGGGCATTTGGGGGGGGGGGGGGGTCATTGAATCAGGCATTTTTATTAATCACCTACCATAATTGCCATTGTGTACTCTTTTTAAACACATTACATTTTTAACAAATACTTAGTTTTGCTGCATAGTTTGTTTAAGTTATACAGGGCAACTTTAATTACAGTGTTTTGTAAGGTGATTGGTTGGATGACCGCCATCTGAAGACCTGGCAGTTCCACACACGGGCCAATCAGTCAGTGGTATGCTTCGGTATCAACACTGACTGAGTATACTGCTCCATACTAGGTATGTGGGAATACCGGCAACCTGGTGGGTCCACTGCGAAGCAGTAACCCTACCCCTTGTTGGAATTCGTGGTGGGTGGGAGCCGGGGCAATGCACGTATAAAATATTAAACATGGCTACTCAACAACCAAAAATCAAACGACTGTTTTTAGATACTGGACTAAGAGATTCTGACTCTGATGAAGAACTTACTAAATCACTGATTCCACCTGAAGACAACCTTCCAAAATTCATTCTACTGCATTCAACAGACGACAATAAAAAATTAAGTAATCTAAACCCCTTTGCTATAGATAAGGCCATCAAAGGTACAGCAGGAACTGTAAAAGATATAAAGAAATTACGATCTGGAGATTTATTAATCCAGTGTTCCAGACAAGTTCAGACATTCAATCTTTTACATACTACAAAATTAATCGACACCAATATTAAAGCAAGTTATCACAAAACTTTAAACAGTAGCAAGGGAGTTATAAGAACTCCTGAACTAGCTGACATGGAAGAAAATGAAATTACATGTGAATTAAAACCTCAAGGAATCACCTCTGTAAAACGTACTGAAATCAACAAGCAAGGAAACAAAATTAAAACTAACACCTACATCTGCACCGTTGATGGTACAAGACCTCCCAAGTTAATCAAGATTGGTTACTTAAACGTCAAAATGGATTTATACATACCAAATCCATTGCGATGTTTCAAGTGCCAAAAGTTTGGACATGGCCAGGATTCTTGTCGTGGCAAGACAATCTGCTTTAAATGTGGTCTCAGCCATGAAGATCCTTGTAACACTACAGCTTATAAATGTGTCAACTGTCAGGGCGATCACATGTCATCCTCTAAGGATTGCCCTGTATGGAAAAAGGAAAAACTTCTACAAAAAGTAAAGGGCGAAAAGCAAATTAGTTTTAAAGAAGCAGAGAAATCATAATGTCAATGCCGGGGATGCATTTACCACCATCATCTTATGCAAATGCTATTAACATTCTACAACAACTACAAAATCAGTGCAATGTCAAACAGATCTTACATGACTTGATAATATAGAATCAAAACCTTTAAATCCATTTAGCATAATACAGACTACAAATACGAACAGTTCATCAACTCAAACTTAAACAGCTGATAGCAAAAATAAAGGAAACAAGGTCAGTGAAACGTCAAGTGACCATCCACAATCTAGTAAACGTCAGAGTCAGAGTCAAAGTCAAAAAAGTAGAAAAAAAAGAAAACTCTTTCAGATCGAATTCCCAAATTTTCTAGAGATATTGTCACTAGAAATAGATTTGAATCCTTCGAGGAAATGTCTGTGGACGAATGTCTCATGGAAACATTTTCAGATAATCTCCTTCCATCATTGCAGGGAAGGTCCCCACCTAAAACCTCACCGAAAAGAACAACGGGGGTAATTTCGCCCATACGACCACCTTCAAAATCACCAACACAACATGGATAGTACACCTAAACAAAACATAATACAGTGGAATTGTCGAGGTTTTAAAGCTAATTTTAATGAACTGGGTCTTCTAAGCCAAAAATATCAACCTGCAGCTTTTTGCCTGCAGGAGACTCTTTTAAAGAAACCCGAGGCTCAGGATCATTCAGTTTTTGAGCATTATACTTCGTATAATGCTTGGGCAGATGATAATGATCTTCATATTCGTGGAACGTCTGTCTTGGCTAGAAACGACATTATTCACAGTTCTGTACCATTATACTCAAATTTACAGGCTGTGGCGGTAGACTTAACTTTAGACAAAACAGTTACAATATGTTCGATTTACGTTTCACCCGCTAAAACACTTCAACTGAATGATCTTGAGTTGCTGGTACAACAAATCCCAACTCCATATATTTTGTTGGGTGATTTTAACGCCCATAGCCCCATTTGGGGTAATTCCAGCAGTCAAGAGGATGTAAAAGGCAAAACTGTAGAAGAAATAAAATTTGACTTGTGTTTATCCAATGATGGGTCAGACACTTACCTGCACCCCGCATCTGGTTCTTACACTTCAGCTGATCTTTCAATTTCATGACCTTCTATCTTTCTCGATTTTTCTTTGAAGGTGGAGGGCGACATGTGTGGGAGTGATCACTTTCCAATTGTGTTGGAGAGTGTAGTCCCTGTTGACGATGAGAGAGTGTCCCAGTGGAACTTTAAAAAGGCTGACTGGGGCACTTTCTCGTCGCTTTGTTCTGAACGCCCCACACGGGACAAATTTAGTGAAAGTGCGAACCAAATAGAACATTTCACCACAGAGTCGCTTGACATTGCAAGCAAAGTCATTCCTAAAACCTCGGCAGATCCTAAACGTTTCACTAAACCATGGTTTGATACTGATTACAAACAGGCTATAAAAGATCGTAAAAAAACAAAACGGGAATTTAATAAGTCACCAACCACACATAATGTGGACAAACTTCGTATAAATTGGGCAAAAATTAGACGACTCGTAAAACAGAAAAAAGAGAAAAGTTCTTGGGAAACGTATGTTTCTAAACTTAACCAAAACACCCATATCAACAAAATTTGGAAAATAATTAAAAAAAAATAAAGGTAAAGAAACAAAATCAACTGTACAACACCTGAAGATTAACAACACCCTAATTACATCAAAAAAAAAAGAAATTTCAAACAAACTGGCCTCCACATTTTCTAAACATTCGTCGTCTGAAAATAGTAATTCTGAATTTATAAAAATTAAGAAACAGCAGGAAAAACAAAAGATCAAATTTACCTCCAATAATATGGAGGATTATAATGAACCTTTCTCTATGGACGAGTTGAGTAACTCTTTGCGTACAGCAAAGGATATTTCCACTGGACCCGATGAAATACATTATAAAATTTTGAAAACCTGCCGCATGCATCACTTGAACTTTTGCTGTCAGTAGTTAATGACATTTGGGTGACTGGCCATGTTCCATCTTCCTGGTCAAAAGCAACAATACTTCCCATTCCTAAGACTGTTAAAGACCACAACAACCCTAGTAATTACAGGCCTATTGCCTTAACAAGTTGTCTGTGCAAAACTATGGAAAGGATGATCAATGATCGACTTGTCTGGTTTCTGGAATCGAACAATCTACTTGCGAAGGTTCAGTGTGATTTCAGAAACCAGAGAAGTACAGTGGATCATTTGGTTGGACTTGAAACGTTTATTAGAAATGCCCTCGCCAGAAAATAACATGTGGTCGCCATCTTCTTTGATCTGGAGAAGGCATATGATACAACGTAGACGAATGGGATTTTAAAACATGGGGTTGAGAGGGCGTATGTCTCTTTTTATTGAATTTTTTTTAAAGGACCGCCAATTTCAGGCTAGTGTTGGATCAACGTTATCCGATGCGCACGAACAGGAATTGGGGGTTCCTCAGGGTAGTATTTTATCCGTTACCATGTTTGCAATTACGATCAACAGTATCATCGATGCAATTGAGAATATGGTAGATTCTTCATTGTATGTAGATCATTTTTTAATCTGCTATAGCGGTAAAAACACGAATGCTATAGAGCGCAAACTTCAGCTATGTTTAAACAGAATCCAGAAATGGGCAACAGAAAATGGCTTCAAATTTTCACAGACGAAAACTAATTGTGTTCATTTCTGTAAGCTCCGGAAGCACCATCTTGATCCGGAATTGAAAATAGATGGGAGTAGTAGTAAAGTTGTTAAAAAAGTGAAATTCTAAGATTTTTTGTTTGACAACAAACTGAATTTCACTTCTCACATAAAACAACTAAAGGTAAAATGTAAAAGGGCACTGAACCTTTTGAAGGTAGTTGGTAGTACTAATTGGGGTGCTGACCAAACAACATTACTCCATCTGTATAGATGACTTGTTTGATCAAAATTAGATTATGGTTATATAGGTAAGGGTTCTGCAAGGAAGTCATATCTCAAACCACTTTATGCAATTCATAATAGTGGTATTAGAATTAGTCTAGGGGCTTTTCGAACATCACCAATAGATTCGATGCTTGTTGAAGCAGAGGGGTCTTTTCTTGAGAAGCACAGAATTAAATTGTCTCTCCAGTATGTATCTAAACGTTTGGCTAATCCATCAAATCCTGCTTATAACTGTGTTTCAGACCCTCAAAATGTTGACTTTTTTAACCGACACCAGAAACATATTCCTCCATTTGGGAATTAGAATTAAACCCCACATGGAGTCTGTCAAAATTGATTCTGATTCTATAAAAGAAAACCGAAAATCACATATTCCTCCTTGGCATCTTAAGAAACCTACAGTTATTTTAGACCCTGCTTCTACCAAAAAACCTGATACCAATTCTTTGCAGTTTAAATAAAAATATGCCGAAATAAAGTCGACTTCAAGACATATATTAGTAACTACATCAAATCTGTATGACAGGCGAATTGGGATGGAGCGACAAATAACAAGCTCCATCGATTCCGACCAACTATTTCAGATCACTACCCGTCTAGTAACCTTTGTAGAAAGGATCTTGTAGTTTGATGCGATGTCATAAAGATCATACACGACTACACATTCCTTTTTGTTGGAGGGTACTGAGCGACCAGAGTGTGTTTCCTGTCAGCAGGTGTTGTCAGTGGAACACATTCTTTTACATTGTAGTGATTTTAATCATGTCAGAGGGCAGTATTTTTCTGTAGGATCTCTAAGAGATCTTTTTTATCGCACGAGCCCGAATAAGATTCTCTCATTTTTTAAAGCAATCAACCTTTTTAGAAAATTTTAAAATTGTTTTTATTATTTTAAACTAGAGTCTTCAAGACTTAAACTCACCAGGTTGATTTGTGAGATATTCATATTTCTTGTTTAGTCACTCATCATTGCAATTGTTCATACCACATTGTCTCTGTCATTTTTATTGTAGTTGTTTTATATTTTTTACTCATCTTTGTATCTCATTACTGCCATGTTTTCTTTTTAACGTTTTCTCGCCATGATTTTGCCTTAGCACCAATAAATAAATAAATATTGCTCCTAGCTCCTACATGGTTACCATCTCTCTATATGTTTCCTTTACAACTTTTAGACCAACTCATTGGGTGGTTATCAGATTATCTGCCCAATCGACAACAACGAGTACTTATTAATATAACTTTCTCTAATTATCGGAAACTTGAAGCAGGTGTTCCTCAAGGATCCGTCTTGGGTCCGTTTCTTTTCCTAGTATATATAAATGACATATCGGAAATTTCTGAAGTTGATACAAGAAGGTAAGCTGACGATACATGACTTACAAAATCCAATCCCATGTACACAGAATTTTTTCTGAACTGAATACAGACTATGAAAACATAATCAAATGGGCGTGCCAACAGCCAGTAAACCGTTAACCCCAAAAGACAAGAGCTATTAGATTTTCACTAGGTACCACAGATGACCACAACCCTAGCTTGGAATTCGAGAAAACAGCCCAGCAAGCACAGTCGACACACTCAAACACTTTAGGATATTATTACAATCGAACCTTAACTGGAACTCTCAAATTAATGAACTATGTAAGAAAGTGAACATCCGGCTAGCATAAACGCGAAAACTTAAATTTAAACTTCACAGGAAAACCTTGAACAAATATGCTCAGCATACTTTTTGCCCTCATTGACAGCGGATATATTATTTTGGACTGTGCTCCCTGTTACCTACTCTACGACCTTGATAATCTGCAATATGAGGCAGCTTGTATTATAACTAGAATCACGCGCTCTACATCAAATGAACGACTTCTGCTCGAAGTGAGGTGGGTATAGCTCTCAAAGTGGCGGGAAAAACAAAGACTGTGTGCGCTTTTCTTAATCATCCATAACGAAAAACCCTTTTACCTTAACCAACCTTCCCACTCGCACTGCTGACGTTAACCCGTGTGATTCTTCCTGCCTCACTGTCTTCAAGGCAAGGACTGGGCGGTTAAGACGAGCTTTCTTCCCAACCACAACATGGCTGTGGAAAAGTCTCCCCAACGCACGAAGTTATTGCGAATTTAAATATAATTTTTCATTGTTAAACCCCAATCCAAGGCCTCCATCATCCTATCTGTTGGGGAAGAGATTTGTCAACATTATCCGTTGTAAACTCCGAAATACCTATTGTGATTTGAACGATGACAAATTTCGAAATCATATATCTCTACCCCCTCAGTATTCATGCGGACATCCCTGTGGGGATGCAGATCACTTTTTCTTCGCCTGTCCCAATTATAGAGGTCTGCGAATAACGTTTCTAAGCAGTCTGCACACGTTGGGGGCTGGTTCTGTAGAAGATCTTCTGTATGAAAAACCAGCACTCACTGTGCAAAGAAATGAAGTAATTTTCAAGAAAACCAAATTAGGAATTCCATCTTGTGGGAGTTTTGCATAACCATACTTACCAATGTAGCTCGTTGCTCGTTGTCTGTCTCCTTTAGACAGTAGCTTTGATGACGGAGACCTCAGTGAAATTTATAACTCATGATTTTCTGGGTTTTTCTTTCTTTTTTTCTTTTTTTTTTCCTTTCACATAACTAGCTTGTTGCCAGCATTGTTTTATAACAATGTTCGTATGTTCAGAGAGGAGTTGTTAATAAGCTGAATAACTTGCTCTCCAATCCAATTTTGCTTTATTTATGGCGAATAAAATATATTTAAACAAAACTAACAAGCTCTATAGCAAACCTTCGAAAGAGTGATTTCTTATATGACTCTTTTATGTATTGGAGTCATTGGGCTTGTCGGAGATCAACATTAGGAAGTCTCTCCTAGTTTCCGTAAGGCTTCTACTGCATACATAGCCCCTTCATGGTTCCCATGTGTTTCTTTAATATCGCTCTTAGCTCCTAAATGTCTTCCACAGAACTTCTGACAATAACGTTGACTGCTTCTGGCTTCTATTGTGCATCTATACGGCGTGTAGACAATACCATGCATGGATTTCGCTCCAAAAAGTGCATATATGGTTATTGGCTCCTACATAGCTCCTGGATCATAGCCTTTTGACTCCAACAAATGAACTGAGAGTTGATCGGGAGGTAACTGGAAAAGACTGTGTTCTGACAATTCGAATGTTATCGAATAAACGAACTGTCGAACAATCGCTTAAGAGTGACACTTCTTTTGACTCATCTGGTTATTTGGCGTCTTTGCGATACAAGTAGTTTGAGGACTAGCGGTCGTAATTAGGGACTAATGGGGGATTTGTCCCTAGCTCCAATATGCCTCATATTGTTACCTGTTCCTGTGTGACTCCCACACAGCTCCTAGGCCATAGCATAGTCGGCTCTTAGCTTCTAGCCCATAGCTGTCATGGCTCTTATGTGTGTGTTAAAGTGTCAGTCGAGCAATGACTGGAACAAACTATGCACAGATGATTCGAATCTTATCGAGAAAATGAGATATCGAGCATTCGCTCGAACGAATGACTTCTCTCATGACATCTAGGTATTTGATGATACTAACGGTACGACGATGTAGTTCGGGGAGATACTTACCGGCCGGCATTGCCTGTGAGTAGGTAATAATTGCCGATATACTATCACTTGTACATGTACGTGTACAAAATACGTTCACGATGCGTTCACCAACGTGGAATTCAGTGTCAAATCACACGCTTGTTCACAAAACTGTACATGATCTTGAACCACCCTCATGTACAGTCGTGACTCCTAGATCGCGCTTTTAACGTTTAAATACTCGTGGTGAACGCGCGTTTTTTAAAAAAAGGGTGAAATCGTACATCTTCAGTTGTATCTTGTACGTGATTTTCGTCGACGTTCGAATCGCAGATCAGACCACCGATCCATCGTCGGCGAACGCGAGCGAAGGCAAAAGATTCTGGCTCATCATCAAAAAACAGTTTTGGAGGTTCTAAATCAGCGATTCAGAATCGGCAATTGCGTTGGTACAGATGATTTAGAACCGCAATTGTTGTTTTGTTTTTGAGGCGGTCACGTTTTTAATTGATATAAATATAGGGGAAAAAAAAAATATAAATAAATAGTTATTTAGAAAAATAAATATATCAAATCGAATAGATAATAAAAAAAATACGTAAATCATGAGTGATTCTCAGACTATTAGAGCGAGGTTTCTTTTAAACATGCTGATGAGAGCATACGCAATCTGCGTGAACGAAGAACTACGTCCCATCTTGTTAGAACGATGCGTCGGATGTCGGGATCATCTAGACTTCGATCACGAGGATCATTCGTGTCTGACGATGGAAAGGGAAGATACGGTCGTCATGTATTTCGAACCGGCGTTCGAACGTGTTAAATTCGACGATGTGATCACGTTTTGGAAGAGATTAGTCTTCTGTAAGAATCGAGACAGGCCCACAGATTCGGAAGAACTGAAATTGGCGCGTAGAAGTTTGACTTTAGAAGACAAGGGATGCATCAAGAAATTATTGCTGAACGAAGCATACGTCTAAGTTTTGTTTTTCGTTGATATAAAAATAAGGGAGAGTAGAAAATAAAAAAAAAAATAAATACACACATAAATTTTTTTATCTAATATTAGAAAGAAAAAAACACCAGAAAAAAATGAGAACCAGAAATAAATTGTATCCGACGTTAGTGGACGACGAGGACGAGAAGCCGAACGGCGTTTTGCCGACGGCGCCGTCGCTAGAAGAAAGAGAAAGAGGAGAGAGGTATCGCATCGATCAAATCAATAGAATCCAAGAGTATCTAACTCGAGAGAGAGATTCTCGTCGTTCCCTCAAGAAGAAGTATTCGCGTTTCGTGAAATTCGTCAACGCGATCGACACGACACTCATCACGATTTCCATGGGTTTACACGCGGCCGGCATCGGATTGTTGTCAACCGCGGTCGCCATTCCGATCGTGTTGACCGTGGAAGGAGTGGCTATCGCCGCCGGATTGTTTAGCACGGTCAGAAACTTTTTGAGTAGGAAATTATATCTGAAGGCTAGGAAACACGACAAGATTCGCGTCTTGGCCGACTTCAAGATCGACACGATATCCGAAATGATCTCTATGGCGTTGAAAGACGGTAGGATATCGGACGGAGAATACTTCGCGATATTGAGTGAGAAAAAGAAATACGATGCCATGAAAGAAGCCGTGATAATCAAGACTCGTCAGATCATCAAGGAAGAGATGAAGGATTCTCTCGTGGAAAGGGGGAGGAAAGAGGCTAGGGAGGAATTCAGTAAGATGATAGAACTCAAGAGCAGCGATTGAAAAAAAAAATAATATATATATATATAATAAGAACAGAATTTAAAAAAAAAAAAAAAAATATTAAATTTATATATAAAATAAAAAAAAAACGAAATTAATTTAAATAACTCTTCAAAAAAATGTATTGCGTAAAGTGTAAGAGAGTTACCGAGACGAGTAATTCTAGAGAAGTGCGAACTAAAAACGACAGACGGATGCTTCGCGGAATTTGCGACGTGTGTGCTTCTATCAAGACTCAATTCGTCAAACAAAAGAACGCGAGCAAAGGTAAAGGCGTCGTGAATAAAATGATCAACAATCTACCTTTCGAAATGCATCTGCCCAGTCACAGTTTCACGGGACCCGGAAGGAAATTGAACAAGAGACTCAATGCCGATCTGACTCCCAAATCTTGGAGCAAACCTGTGAATAGGGTGGACGCGGCCACGTACGATCACGATCTGTGCTACGCAGGACATCCCGACACCAAGACTCGCAACGACGTCTGCGACAAAAACATGTTGCGGAGATTGAGAGGCATATCGAATCCGACCAGGAGAGAGAAGATGGAACGTTCGCTGGTCGGCAATCTGATCGGTGCGAAACGTCGATTCGGATGGGGCGTTCAAAAAAAAGCGCATCTGAAAAGAAGAAGAAGAAACGATTATTGACGAGCGAATTGGCCGAGGAGTTACACAAACCCATAGTGCGTAAATTTCGAAAGAGAAGGGTGTTCATGAAGGGTCTGGACGACATTTGGTCTGCCGACTTGGTCGACATGAGATCGTTTTCGAGGTGGAACGAGGGCGTCAAATATCTATTGACGGTCATCGACATGTTTTACAAATACAGTTGGATCAGAGCTTTGAAGAATAAATCGGGACCTTGCGTCGCCGAGGCTCTGAAGAGCGTGTTCGACTCGTCTTCTCGAAAACCGAGTAAATTGTGGGTGGACAAGGGAAAGGAATTCTACAACAAGGACGTTCGTCGATTGGTAGACCTCTACTCGATCGAAAACGAAGAGAAAGCCAGCGTGGTGGAACGTTGGAATCGAACGATGAAGGAGAAGATGCACAGATACTTTACGGCGAATTCGACCAAGAAATACATATATGCTCTGAACGGTCTGGTCAAAGATTACAACAACACCCGACACAGATCGATCAACATGACTCCCGCGGAAGCTAGCGATCCTCGAAACGAAAAACGGGTCTACGCGAATCTATATCCTGAGAGATCTAAGATCGGGAAGAAGTCTAGAACGCCGAAATTTGCGGTCGGCGATCGAGTGAGAATCTACGCTTATAAGAAGCACTTCGAAAAGGGTTATACTCCTCGATGGACCTCGGAAATCTTCGTGATCATCAAAATATTTCACACCGATCCGGTGACTTACGAAATCGAAGCTTTGGATGGAGAAGAGATCATCGGAAAGTTTTACGAACAACAATTACAGAAGACGAAGTTTTGATGAAGAACACAAATTTTTTTTTTATTTACTCTCTTTGACATTTTCTTGTTTACACACACATATATATAAGAGAGAAAAAAAATAAATAATAATAAAAAATAATTAAAAACTATTTTTTTAGATAAAGAAAAGCAAGTGAATTAATAAACAAAAAAAAACAAACTAAAAATCCTTTAAAATGACAAATATACTAGATATAGCACAAAGCATAGTGAAAGATGAAAGTATTCAAGAATATGAGGTTCACGAATACGAACCTGTAACCGGAACGAGTTTGAACAATGCGGGAGAGATAAGAATCAACGTCGAAACTCAAGATCTATTCGTACATCCTAGCGAGAGTTACATAGTGGTGCAGGGACGTCTCACCAATGAAGATGGGAGCGACTACGCCGACGACGACACGGTCACTCTAGCCAATAATGGCATCATGCATCTATTCAGTAACATAAAATATATGCTATCCGGACAAGAGATAGAATCTGTTTTTCATCCCGGTCTGGCCACCACGATGTTCGAACTCTTGACGTATCCTGATGATTTTTTGAAATCCAGAGGACTTAATCAGTTGTGGGTGAAATACACCGTAGGTCCTGCTAGCTTTGGCGCCGCCGCGATATTCAACTACGTCGTCAAGACGTCCAGACCTAAAGGAACGTTTTCGTTCAGGATACCTTTGAAACACATCTTCGGATTCGCGGACGATTACAACAAGGTCATGTACGGATTCAAACACAATCTGACGTTGATTCGAAAAGGAAACGACGACGCAATAGTGAGACTTACCACGACTGATGCGGGTAAGATAACTCTACACAAGATATTGTGGTTCGTTCCGCACGTGGAGCCTTCGATGGATGAGAAAACGCATCTCTACGAGATCATACAATCCAAGAGTAAATTACCCATGGGATTTAGAATGAGACAGTGCGACACGGCTAGCATTCCTCCCTCCATGAATCACTTCGATTGGAGATTGATGGTGAAATCCGCTTCCGAGAGACCACGTTTCATCGTGGTCATGTTTCAGACCGATAGGGACGGGTCTCAGGAAAAGAATGCGTTGCTGTTCGATCACTGCCATTTGAGAAACATGCAAGTGTTTCTGAATGCTATGAGATATCTGGCAATCGATTACAATGCATCGTTCGACAAGAACGATTTCTGCAGACTTTATGGTGACGCCGCTGATTTTAGAAAGAAGTATCACGGTCTAGACGAATTGATGAGCAATCCCAACATATCTCCCGGCGAATACAAGTCGATGTATCCCATGTTCGTGTTCGACGTCAGTAAACAGAGTGAACGACTCAAGAGTAGTGTGTTAGAGATTCAGATCAAGATGCAATTCGATAGGAACGTGCCGAGAAAAACCGAAGCCTTTGCCCTGTTCCTGTCGGATAGAGAATTACAATTCGAATCGGACGGAAATAAGATGTCGATCATTCGATGAGAGACGAGTGTGTGGGAAAAAAAATATATATAAATAAAAATTAAAAAATTATTATAAAAATGAATGATAAAGAAAGAGAATACTTAAGAAGAAACAGACGTGTTTTGATTAAAAATATTTCACAAGATTCGTTAGCAATAATTCTAGACACTTTAGTCGAAACAGAACCTTTGATATTGACTGATTATATGAGACGTGAAATCGAAAGTAACATCTTGATAGAAGATAAAACCAGAAAACTTTTAGACACGTTGATGTATAGAGGACCGACTGCTTTTTGAGAATTTATAAAAGCTCTTCGAAATGCTAAAATAGATGTTAACGCGTGTTTCGAGATAGGTGATCCAATTTCACGAGATGAAACATTATGAGAAATAACGTATTAAAACAAAACCTCAAAAAAAAAAATAAAAAATAAATGAAGTAATGTGATCTAGAGAGATTGAACATCTTTCTAAATCTCATTACTTTTTTTTTTTCTTTTTTTTGTTTTTTTTGTTTTTAATAATCACACATTATTTTTTTTTTAATTCATTATTTTCCACGCGTTCACTGTTTGTTCAAAGGATCCAGTTCGATCAGTAGACTCACCACGGAAGTGGCGGCTTCGGGATTATTGGTTTTCATGACAAAATTAATCCTGTCTCCGGCGTTCACTTTGAGAGGCATGCCGAACGTGCTAACATTCGCGTGTTGATTCTCAGTCTTTTTCGATGCTGTATCTCTTATAGCTCTCCACACCATTCACCATGAGATTGACGACCGCTCTGTTATTCAAATCCGAGGAAGCCAGACTCATTCGAAGGATTTCACCTCCCAACAGCATGGGATATCCCACCTGACCGTGTTTCGATCCGCTACTTCCATTTCCGAAAGACCACTCGGCTTTTTCTTCATCTAAGGTGCCGGCCTCTTCGGCCCACACGGTGATCAATTGTCTGGCATATTTGACTTTCTCCACCACCGAAATCAGGGTGCAGGCGTCCGTCATGTGCACGAGTTCCGGTAGATTCGTGAGCGCGTGTCCACCCATGTCTAGTTTACCTTCCATGATGTCGCCCTTTCTCCAGACCGAGTTGTCGTCCACGTACTTTCTGCTTACCGCGCTGGAATCGAATTCAGGAACGTGATCGAGACCGAATAAATTGTGACCGTTCATGTTGATGCCACCCTCCATGGTTCCACCAGATTCTTTGTTCAGGTAGAGATTGTCCACTTGCGATTCTAGGTATTCTTGCGATTGTATCACGGAAGAGTCCACGTAGCCCTTGTTGACTGCGGTTGAGTCCGCATCCATGTTGTCGATCTTCGACAGATTCAATATCTTGTGGAATCCCACATTCAGATCCGATTTCATTTCACGTCCGTCAGACTTTCTCTGTTCCAGATCTACGTAGTGTTTGGTCGCCACGTCCTTGGGATTCGTGGGAGGGGCCACGTTCGTTATCTTGTAAGAATTGGCATTCAATTCTGAGTGCATCGTTTTCGTGACGTATTTTTTTCTCAGGTGTTCGCTGAATCTTGCGTGAAAGTCGTCCGCGTATCTCTTGGTCGCGGCATCGGTCAGATCTACGGGATTCGCGACGTTCACCAAACGTTTGGATTTCAGATCCAGATCGTCGGTCATTGTTTTATCCACGTAATTATCCAGCAGGATTCGTTCAAAATCGGCGTTCCCCCTGTCGACGTATTTTTTAGTCACAGCATCTGCGAGATCTATTGGCTCGGGAAGATTGTAGAGCTTCTTATCGTTCATGTTCAAAGGTTCTTCTCGAGGTTCGTATCTCAAAACGTAACGCTCGTCCAAGTTGGCAACGTCGTAACCATCGTCGACTTCGAACGTCTTCCTCTTCTTTCTCGGGTTGACTTTTTCGTCGTCACTTCTACCAAATTTATCGACTGGCATGTTGTTGTGGGATTTTTTTTTGTTTTTTAGAAAAAATGTGTTCAAACGCAGTTTATTAAAAATGAACTATGTTATTTTATTTTTCGTTTTTTTATTCGATTAAAATTTTTTTTAAATAATTTTTTATCTTTATATATACTATAAAAAAAAAATCTCTCTCTAATGTAAGTCATTGAGAATGTCTTGAAATTCATCTCCTTCAGACCATCTTTTGAGAACGTAGAGACACAGGTGACCGCAAAACACTTGATGTGGTGATTGCACTTGTTCCGTGTTGTAACAAACCATCAATTTGTTGAAATAGTTCTTTATTTCTTTTGGCGGCGCGATTCCGTAGCTGTCGAAATAATAATTCTTCTTCTTCCCGTTCTTGAACCACGCCACCCAGTGAGTGCCTTCACCCGATGAATCGTCTAGATTTAAAATTCTGCATTCCAATTGTCGAGGTCTTCTCTTCGGCAAGGCATCTCTGAAAAAAACACCTAGAAAATCTTTGATTTTCAAATCTTTTGCCGCATTCAACAGATCGATGTTGGATAGGGGTTCGTTGGGTAAGACGACACCTTCTACGGATATCTTTATTTTCTTATTCATAAATATGTATATATTTTTTTTTTTATTTATTTTATTATAATTTACTAAAAGTGACGTTATTTTTTTCTATTTTTTTTCTTTTTCTTTTTAAACTAACTTTCTCGATGTCACTATCCATTTCTATAATTTTGGGTTCATCTAATTCTTCTTGATTTTCTGGAATCCTATCATCCACAATCGTATCTGGAATCTTATCATCTGCAAGTGCATCTAGAATCCAATCATCCCCATTCATATCGTCTATAATTAGATCCAAAGTCCAATGTCCGAGTGCCAAAGTGCTTATTTTATCGTCTAACACGAATCTCTTGTCGTCGTCGGCCGTCAGCGAAATCTTGTTGACTATTTCGGTATACAAGTCATGATTTTCGCTTCAAATCGATTTCATAGTCTTATACACCAGACAACTTCCTAACAGACAATCTTTATACTCTTGGAAAGAGATGTTTTTCTTCACCATGCACGCTTTAACTCCTTTGCACTTCTTGATCTCTTCATCATCTTCTAGACGATAAGCATACAGTTTGGGTCTCAAGCCCACGAATTCGACGATCTGTTTACCGCCGCTCTTGTCCTTAAATTTACCCAACACCTTCTTGTTGTCGTTCGATTGAATGTTGGACGGGTGATCGACGGGATAATTGCTCGTGTCGAACCACTCAGCCACGTCCAGAGATATATCTCGGTAGACGTCTTTCATCTCTATCTCATAAACTAAACTGTCCGTGTCGGTGAACAGTAGTTTGGCTTTGTCGCCAAATTTTCGTTTGACGTAATCGTAGTGAAATTCGTACATCAATTGCTTGCTGACATCTAAGATGATCGGTCTGAGATAATACGGTTTGTCAAACTTCAGGTGCGTCTTTTGCATGTGAACGGCCACTAGATTTTCGCCGAATATGGTTCGGTGTTTGTAATTGGGTTTCGCCACTAATTTTTTAGCTCTTTTCTCAGACGTGGCAAGTCGAACGTCGGTTCTCTTCCTGATGTTTTCCATCGATTTGCCGTACACGCAGTTGTTCATGAGTTTGAAGAAATTTTTTTCAAAATCGTTCTCGGCTCGCATTCTGAGATTCGTGTTGAGATCGATGTATTTTTTCATCCAAGGCTCTTCGTCGAATCGAATGATGCGATGTATGTCAACTAATTTCATCCCATAATCGACGTACTGTTTCAAATTCTCGCTGTAGACGACGTAGTTATGTTCGTTAAATAAATTGGGAATGAGTTTTTCCTCGTCTCCATCGTTCGGTTCCATTCGTTCGGGAGCCAGCAGATAATCGTTGTGTGGACCGTGTAATTCTTCCGGATAGTTCAAATCGACTTCTAAAATGCAAGGATAGTCTCTCCATTTTTGCATCTCTTCCGGTTCCTTCACCCATTCGAAATTTCCAATCGGTAAAGGATGACTCATAGCCCAACCGTACAGATTATTGGTGTCCCAATACTGTATGTATTTAGTCAACCGTTTCGAATCGAAACCTTCTTTCATGTAGGGATTGTTAGCTTCAGAATGTCTGTGGGAGATCATCGAGACGCCACCTCTCGCAGCCCTTTCGAACATGAGCAACATGTCCACGTCGGATAATAATTCCAATTGGACTTCGGTAGTCTTCAACAGAGCGTCCCACGCCAGACCGGGTGCGGTGAAATACCAAGCGGGATCCAGATCGTAATTTCGACGACACACGTCTCGAAAATTTTCGAACACGTCTGCCAAGAGCAGAACGTCGGTCTTCAGATAGAGATCATAATAATCTCTCATGGTTTTCATATCAAATGATTTCCACACGTTTTTGGAGTGTTCATAATTCTCGTCGGAAATGTCGGATTCGTATAATTTCGAATAAAAATCTTCTTTCGAAGGTAGTGCGGTGTCTTCGAATCTCTTTAGATCATTCATGTAAACGTAAGGATAGACTCCTTTCCTCAACATGACGTCTACTCGTTCTCCAAAATGTTTGCTCGTGATTTTAAATTTATCCTTGCTCATGTTATCAACTAATTTTTCCAGAGCGGTTGACATGAATTTAAAAGTGTCGATGAAACATATGCCTCTACGAATGGATTTCGTTTTTTCTTTCAATGTATTTCCATCGTTTACTCTTTTCTTCTCCATGAGCTTCCATTTCGTGAAGGAAATGTATCTTTCTTCGCTGTTCGCGATGCAATTTAATTCTTCGTGTGAGGTGCCTAGATTTTTCACGAACAGATGACTGTCGTAACCCGCGAGATTGTGAAACATCACCGGATAGAAAGCGGCGTCTCGATATTTTAAATTACACTTGTTGTGAGCCGGACCGCGATACAGACCCGTGTAATGATCGTGGTCTCTGACCTTCTTATTTTCCTCCGAATTCTTGTCGAACGATTGTCTGCATATGTGACATTCGGTGGCTCTGTTATTTTCGTCCTGCTGCTCTCACGTGATGATCATTTTCGCCGGAGTTTTGAATTTGTCATATAACATTTGAATTTTCGATTTTAACTCTTCCACGAACCTTTGAGCCACGTTGTCGTCTTTGCGCTGTTTCATGTAGGTGAAGGGACCAGTGTCGTGTTGCGAGTCGAAAGCGCATTTCACGTAAATGCAATAGCCCAAAGGTATGTGTTTTTGATATCTTTCGACGTAACTTTGAAGAGCGTTGGGTTGACAGGAACTCATTTTCGCAGTGAAACATTCGAAATCAGCGTACACGATGAATGGTACTTTTAACCTTCTATTGTGATTTTCAAACTTCACGATGGTGTTGGGTTTGGGCATTTCGACGGCGACACCTTGATTTTCGTTGCAATATTCCTGATGTTTCGCCAACGAGTCTTCGCTGTGAAACATGTTCATGCAATTGTAACATAAAGATGTCTTCTGTTCATGTTTATTATTTTGTTTCGACAGTAATCGGGTCGGATGTTTAACCCAACAATAATGGCGATTGTCACCATTCGAAATCAATAATAAAATAATCGTCTTTTCCCTTCTGTGATACGAAGTCTGTCTGAGAGGATAGATCGTTCGTTTTTCGTCGTCGTATCCAAGGACGTTCACCGCTACGGTGGGATTTTGAACCTCGAAATGTTCGATGTGTTTTAACTCTGTTGGAAAAGTCACTCCGGTCCAATCGAGATTTTTAGAAGTTTCCTCGTAACGAGAAACTCTATCGGAGTTTATTTTGACAGGGTATAAAGCGGAGGTGACTGCCCATTTAAAACACTGATCATCTTTATTTCTCACGTTGACCACGGCGTGTTTCTTAGTCAAGAAATACAGTAATTCCAAGTAGGAGGATCTTTTCAACAGTTCATTTTTAGTTATGTGAATTTCGAGTTTCAACACCTCACCGAACGTCCAATTACTACCTTCATGTTGATAATTCGCGAGAGACGTCAACATCTTGTCTTTCATCTTTTCAAAAACGTCCGATAGATCTGAACCTCGAAATACGGGTTCAGCGTTAGATCTGAAATATGCATTTTTCACGATGCTCTCGCCGGACTTCACGCCGATTTTATTCATTATGCAATGGAGTATCATCTTAATTTTTAATCCCACGTTCATGTATTCATGAAACAAATCCAGTACTTCTTTCTTCACCCATTCCATAAACAATTTCGGATCGACTTTCTTCAACGAGGGAATCACGTCGAAAGTTTTAAAAATGCCTTCGATCGCACTCTCCCGTTCTACGGGTTTCGATTGGAATAGTTCCACAACGAGTCGTGTTACATATTCTTCTCCTTTCTCTTCGTCGATTGCTCGTTGAATTTCGCTCAATATATCTCGTTTGTCTTGAATCTGAAGTGCATCACTCGTTTTCGTTTTAGTTTTTCTTTTCTTTTCTTTGGAAACTTGATATTTTTCAACGGCTTTTCGTTTAGTCGTCTTCTTATTTTTCACAACCGGTGCATCTTTTGACGTCGTTGCTATCGACATTTCGTTTGCCTTTCTAGCGTTTCGCAAATATTCTTGTATGACTTCAATTTTTTTTGATTTAGTTCTATGCTTTCTGAAATCTGAAATTTGTAATAGATTACAAATCTCGTTTAACTGAGGTATGGTTTTCTCATTTAAATTTACCATTGTTTTATCTGTTTGCTTCATTTGTAAGAATATTTTTTTTTTTGGAATTTTGTATTAAATAATTTGTTAAAAAAGTTTTGCTTTTTTACTCTTTATATATGATAGAAAAAAAAAAAAAGTTAAATTTTAAAATTCAATTTTTTTAATACAAAATTTAAAATAAACATTATTTGTAAGAATTCATAAAAAAACAAATAATCGATCATGACAACAACACCTAAAAGATGCGAATTGAAATTGAAATGAGACGAAAGGTATGAGAAATCCAGTTTTAATATCTATACATTACAACCACACGATCCCATCGAATTGAATGATGTCGAGATGGTGGACTTAGAGCACTACTACCACAAATATCGAATGTGTTTGAAAGTGGATGAAGCCGCGCTCGATTTGTTTTACGAGTACCAAAGTGAACTGTTGATTAATATCATCGTCGCCAAAGACAGAGAATTCGACAGGGGTGATTTATTGTTGTCCTATGGAGGTTACATATATCCAATAATCTCACCTGAACTCGTGAAGAAATCAGGTGGTGAGAGTTCATTCGCCTATGAAAAAAAACTCAAAAGAGTAAAGATAAACATTCACATCATTTTCGTATGTGGAAAAATGCCGAATGTCAACTTGCTAATAACGGACTTGGAAATATAAACAATAGAGAGATTGAAATTAAAAAAATTAACTTTTTATATATATAAAGAGAAAAAAACTTTTACTAAAAAAATTTTTACATTAAAGAAAATTAAAAATTAAAAAAACAACTTTTTTATATATATAAAGAGCAAAAAAAAATAACAAACTTTTTTTAACAAATTATTATTTAAATACAAAATTTAAATATACATTATTTGCAAGAATTCGTAAAACAAAAAAACAAATAATCGATCATGAAGACAACAACACCTAAAACATGCGAATTGAAATTGAAACGAGTCAAAACGTATAAGAAATTCGGTCATAAAATCTATAGATTACAACGACACGATCCCATCAAATTGAATGATGTCGAGACGAAGGGCTTAGAGCACAAATACGAGAAATATAAGATGCCTCTGAAATTGAACGAAGCCGCGCTCGATTTGATTTACGAGTACCAAAGCGATCTGCATAACATCGTCATCACCGAAGATAGAGAATTCGACAAGGACGATTTGTCGTTGCCCTATGGAAATTACATATTTCCAAACATCTCATTCGAACTCGTGAAGAAATTGGGTGGTGAGAGCGAGTTGACCGATGTAAAAAAACTCAAAAGAGTAAAGATAAACATTCAACACGTTTTCGAAAAAGGAGAAGACACGAGCGTCAACATGCTAATAACGGACTTGGAAATATAAACAATAGAGTGATTGATTTTTAGCAAAGAAAAAATGAAAAAAAAAAAAAAGTAATGAGATCATCTTTAGATCTCATTTACTTTTTTTTTTTTTTTTTTTGTTTTCCTTCTTCTTCACTATCATTATGATATATTATAATAACGTTTCCTTTTCTCTCAAATTTCAGCGTCGATTCTTCTTCTTTTTCTTTTTTTCTTTTTCTTTGTGATGTGATACGTTCATGGTAACATTTTTGTTTATCCGAATCATAATTATGAACGAATGTTGTGCATCTCCTGGTAACACTAGCATCATTACCATTCACTTCAGAAGGTAGTGGTGACCGTGGAAAGCATCGTCTCATTCCCAACCGTATATCCCGCACTTTATCTATCTCTTTCCTTAGATATCCATCATTAGCGTCTAACCATTTTTTTATTTCTTTGCTCTCTGGCTCGTGATGTTCGTCATTATCGTCAAATTCATCCAGGTGATAAATTTGTTTCTCCACCTTTTCACCCATTTTAAATATATTATTTTATATTTTCTATGATTTTCTATATTTTATATAATTTTATATTTATAATAACATATTCAAAATCGGTATGTTCTTAAATGGCGAATTCTCACCGAGCAACAAACCCTTGCCGTATTGCTTGATGTTCCGTCCACTCTTCAGATAGAGACCGTTTCCTCTCAGAGAGTTGCCACCTCTAACGGGTTCGAGATACAATCCTTTACCACTGTTGTCTACGTGGGCGCGACACACGGCTCCTCCCTTCTTCAAAAACAGTCCGTCGCCACCCATTAATTTCTCAACTCCCGAACTAGCGAGTCCCGTGAGAGCTCCCACGCCGAGAGTCTTTCCGAGAAAGGGTAGCGCCTTTGCGGCGAAGGGTAATGCTTTTGCGGCGATTCCTGCCAATAGCGGTAGGAAACCGCCTTTCATTCTCAAATTGTATCTCAATTGAGCGGGACTCAATCTCACCACCAACCCTCTTCCATCGCGAATTGCTTTCTCCATCCTTTTGATTTGACTTCTGGTCCAGGCGATCGAATCCTGTCCGCCTCTCGTCAGATCTTCGTGAGTGAATTTGAATCTCACCGCCTCGCCTCGAGTTGTTAACGCTCTCTTAAGTTTCTTCCTCTGTCCTGCGGATATGTTCACGTTTTTAACCACGTATTCTGTCATAATTCTGTTTTGTTTTTTTAAATATATTTACTTCAATTGTTTCTTGTTTAATAATTATATTAAAATAATTTTGTAAAAATTAATATTACCGTTTATTTTATTTTTGTTATCTATATATATAATTTTTTTTTTTTTTTTTGCTTTTATATTTCTCTTATGTGAAATCGTATCGTTTCTCTCTCTCCGCGAAGATCTAAGAGTTCACCATTTTGATCCGTCAACGTGGTTTTGAGACTATACAACGTGTCTAAAATCACTGGTAGATAAACTAAATTTCGAGGTCGCTCCACGATCTTATAACCCGGCGACACGTTTGGAAAGAAGGAATAGATCGTCGGCTGAGTGCTACCATTCACGTAGCTTCCAGCAATCACGTCCACGTTCACCAGAATGCTATTGACAGCGAGAATGTCGACCGTATTTTCAGATGCCGCGTGGCCTCGATACATCTTTCGATCGAATCCCAACATCATGCCTATAGAATCGTCCGTGTTGAAATCCACACGAAAATTATCTTCCAAATCCAACATCGTCTGTAAGGTATTAGGATTGGGAGCGAGTCTGATCTTGTTGCTTCCCTTTCCATCCGTCTTCATTCGCGTCTGAATGTAATGGTTCAAATCGTCTATGTCGTAGCTCCCTTTGGGAATTCGAATCTCCAACCAATCCGTTCCGTCGGAATACTTGAACGAGTTATTCTTTTCGGTGACGTTGGGAAAGGAATAATAAGTCTCCAGATTCACCAACGCCATCTCGTAACATTTCTCTCTATTCAATTCGATGGAAGGTTCGAATTTCGTAGCGAATCGAGTCGAATCGCCACTCACCACGATTTGAATGGATTGTTTCGCAGCCGTATTCTCGGCTATCCGTTCTAACAATTCTCCATGTTCGAACATTATATTTTAATTTTATTTTTTTTTTTTATTCAAAACTAATTATTTGAAGATTTATTATTTTTCTAATTTTTATTTTCACGCTCTGTCTTATTATTATTACCATCGGGAACATAAAACTTGTCGAATCCGCACCGATATTTTCCGCGATTAAATTCCCTCGTCAAATCGATCACGACGAAATTGTAAAGTCCACCATCCCAAACCCTCTCTTGCAGAATCTCCTGAATTCGGCAGCGCTCATGTCGTTTGCGACGTGATCGCCGTAGATGTGATTGAGATTCTTGAGATCTTGGCGAAAGAGACATAGAAAATTAGCGTTCTCCCTTATCGTCTGTCTGGGCAATCGAAAATAATTCTGCGACAGGTAGAAACAGTCCACGTTGCTGTGTCGACCCCTAACGTAATACGATTCGCATCGGTTCTGTCTCTCCAAAAGCAGATCGTCGAAAATCATGAGATTCTTATCTTCCGATTTCAGTTCTCTAGGATCCGGAACGTCGCTAGCGTTCTCATAAAATCGACACTCGACGTTCGAAAATGCATTTCTCTTCATCAGCTCCGTCGCCGCGCCGTCCAAAATGGTCGAGAGCGGAGCTCCACACTTGTCGAATTCCTCCCTACTGTCAAAGATTCTGGCTATGACGTCCTTGGGCAATCTGCGATCCATGCACTCTCGAAGCAATCTGTATTCGGGTTGAAACAAGCTCTTGCCAAACACGAACAAGCTGTCGTAATCCAACCAGTCGGGTCGGGACAACAGATTCATCAACAGATTAGTCTTTCCACAATTCGATTTTCCCACTATCAAACCTCTTATGCTCTTGGGAAAGTACTCGTTATTCGACCTCTTGGTCGCGGCGTCGTTCCAAGACATATCTTTAATGTTCATCTTTTGTTTTATTTTTTTTGTTTGTTTGTTATTTTAGATTCTTTTCAAACACAAATTTTTTATGTTTTTCAAACTCTGTTTTTTTAATGTTATTATTATTATTTATTCATATCGCACCGTCGCGAGTTCTCTTCAATCCGGATCCACTCGTCATTTTGGCTAAATCTTGTATGGGCACCACGCCATCCTTTAAATCTTTCCAATCTTTCAGCGTTCGCTCTAACGCAGCTCGCTTCGCCGGCGGACTGATCAACTTGCCGATCAACGCGTCGGCTGCCCTCTTGCCAGCCACAGAAGCTATCCTACCACTGGCTTCGGAAGCGGCTTTCTTACCAGCATCCAAAGCCGTCTTCTTACCGACCTCAAACGCGGTCGATGCGAGTTTTCTACCCGCATTGCTCGTGAACGCTCGCATTATAGAATCGACGATGCCAGAACCGCCTTGAACGTAAGTCCTGACGTATCCTCTGTTCTTTATAACCAACATATTTTATTTTTATGATATATTTTGTGTTTTTTTTTTCACTGGTAAATCGTTTTGTCGTTTTTAAATACTTTTATTATTCTAGTGTAAGAATTTACTGTTTTATTTTTGTTTGTTTGTTTGTTTGTTTCTCTCTCTCTACTTATTATTATATACACATCAATCCTTCAATTCGTTCATCAGCCTTTTATACTGGTTTTTATTCAAAACCTTCTATCTCAACAATTCGTCAGATATGGCAACTATCTGATTATCTAATCCCGTGTTACCAGCCCGTCTGCTCCCCATCAACAAACTAAATCTCTCACACAGAGCGTTGAAATCGCTCGGAAGAAAAGTGGTTTTCACCCCTTTACCGGTCACCGATTCGAGGAACTTCTTGTTCATCTCCCATATGGGCTTCACTATTTTCGTCCACTTGTAACCTCTGTTGGCTTTGGGTCTCGTCTCTCTGGCATCGTTATTTCTCTTCATGGCGTGGGTCTGGACTAGAATGTCGCCGTAATTGTCGAAATCCTGTTCCGTGAAATCTCCAGGCTTGTCGTAAAGGAGCAATCTCCGCAGACCATCGGTTACTTCATATTTATTCGAACCCACGATCAATTCATCATCGTCCATTTCCACTTCCGTATCACCTACAAAAGTTCTCCCCTGAGAATCCTTATAAATTCCATACGACTGATCTCTCTTACCGCCATCATCATCGGACGATGCGACGCTACTAGTGGTGATAGTCGAAGCCGTATCATCAGACTCGCTCATATCTGTTTGAATTCCCGTGGGAACGTAATCCGGTATAGATTGAACGGAATACCGATTTCCAAAACTAGGAGGGAACGAACCCATTTTCAAAGAACTCTCCTTTATGGGTCTTAATTCTTCGACTATCTCCTTCCTGCTTCGCTCTTGACCCTCCGTCACGGGTTTAAAAATTTTTGTGGCTTCGCGTCTGAGTTCCATCTCACCGATACGTCTGCTCCTATCAGCTGACTGAATCGCCTTCTTAGCACGTAAATACCTGGCTAAAATTCGATCTCGGCGTCTAGGATCCATCTGGAAAAACATCTTTCGTTTTTAATTGTTTTTATTTATTTTTTTTTCAAAATTAAATGTTTAATTATATTTTTTTTTTATATTTTATGTTTTAAGTATTAAAATCTCTTTCCGTCTTAATATAATATCTGAAAAATATTCACATCTCAAACTCGCTGTGTTAATTGGAAGTTTAAAAAAATACGTTTAAACAGTACATGACAAACCGGTTTCTGATTTAACGCATTTTTTGACAGTAGTGTTTACATTTTGTCAAAAGATCTTCATTCATTCACACATCAATTCATCGAGTGTCGAATTAAGAGAGAATCCTTTTTTTTGATACCGTTAAACGGTTTCAACACACAATGGAAACCTGATTTTAACAAATGTCTCTCCGATTGCTATCATGATTATATTAAAAAATTTTACCACTCAAAACCTAATTGAGCGGAAAATGCGTTTTAAACATTCCGTGGGGAATTCCCCTAATAATGTCATAAATGGGAAAAACCCACCGCCTCAAAAAACAACAATTGCGGTTCTAAATCATCTGTACCAACGCAATTGCCGATTCTGAATCGCTGACTTAGAACCTCCAAAACTGTTTTTTGATGATGAGCCAGAATCTTTTGCCTTCGCTCGCGTTCGCCGACGATGGATCGGTGGTCTGATCTGCGATTCGAACGTCGACGAAAATCACGTACAAGATACAACTGAAGATGTACGATTTCACCCTTTTTTTAAAAACGCGCGTTCACCACGAGTATTTAAACGTTAAAAGCGCGATCTAGGAGTCACGACTGTACATGAGGGTGGTTCAAGATCATGTACAGTTTTGTGAACAAGCGTGTGATTTAACACTGAATTCCACGTTGGTGAACACATCGTGAACGTATTTTGTACACGTACATGTACAAGTGATAGTATATCGGCAATTATTACCTACTCCTGTGGAAGTCATAGTTTCCTTGTATGAGGACCATGATGAAATTCCTCAATGGGGTCTACTCTAACATCCTTTATATCCTAATTCCGATCAATATTGGATGATAATTAAGACATGGTGGAGAAAAGCATCCAGTGGGATGCAATCTACCATCCCTGCTATACCTTCCGCACCCCGTACTTTTGTGTTCTCATATATACTCTTTCTAACTCCCGGCATGCCCAAGGATCCCCTCCTGGTCCGACTGCAAGGTGGGCGCACTGACGCAACCATCGTCATGGCACTGGCATCACAACATGGCAACTCACACATGAAGCCACTACAACACACGTGACCTCCGTCATGCATCGTGGCAAGACGTCTCTTTCGGAGTCAATCACGTGGTCAATGAGATCCTGCAAGCTTTCTCCATGCATGCAATCGCATTCCTCTCCAACCCCAATTATTTTGCTGTTCCCCCACACCGCGTATTTTCAAGGTCCTGGCTTGCCAATGGTTTTGGTCCAGGCGTGCCTGGTGTCCATGTATACAATCGCAATCCATCACCATGAACTCGCGTCACAACATGGCAGGCTACTGTAACAACCCAAAATAACACTCACAATTCACCAATACTATGAATTTACATGAGATTCTGAACGGGATTCTAGAGACAAAGTGTGCATCCCTGCTATACTACTGTTCCGTGCTCCTCTCCCATTACTTTTTTATTCCCTCATGCATGTCTTTCCTAATCCCTGGTAGGCCCTATGTTCTGCCTAAGGTTTGCCTGCTGTGCACGCGCACTAACACCCATCATAACAATGGCTATGTCGTCACATGGCAATGCAGTCACAATATAGCCGTTCATCTAGGCTACCATGACAATCCACGTGACACTCATGCACTGCATGACGTCTCTTCAACGGCCCGTAGCGGGATCAATAAGATCTGGCAAGTTTTCTGCAATCGTTTCTGCTTGCACTTGTAATTCTTGTTATTCGGTGGAGCGTGATCGTTTATTTTCGTCAAAAACTAAGTCTCAGAGTCAAGGTTGAAAAATAAGATAAACTTTCATTGTTCGATTTTGTGACCCGGTGTTCAACTCTTGTTGGGGTTGACTGATTCGTTAAGTAGCGCCCAGTACGTATTAAGTGTGCCAGCTCTAAAACACACTGGAAGAAAAAAAAAACAGAAGTTGCACGAACAATGGTCCTGCCAATTTCAGGCGCGTATAAATTAGAAATTAATGAAACCCGAAAAAGGTGACCCCAATGTTTTTAAGCAGCCTATTTTTTATACTCGCCTCCAGACAGAAAGATAAAACAATAGCTGTCGGTTTACAAGTGTTAGTGAAAATGTTGAGATGCACAACCAAGATTAGAGCAGCTTATTTCATGAAATTATTTCGTCCTGTCGATGATGGAATGTGATGTTGCAGACAGTGAGAAAGGGTTCTCGGCGTCTTATCTGACAGTATTTTACATTATAGCACTTTATAACCAAAGTAAAAAATACCAAGTTTTACCATCGTTGTAATGTAGATTATTGTTCTGAAAGAGTAAACAAATAGAGAAACTTCAACTAGTCACGAGTTTATATCAAATTACAGAACTAAGTTCACTAAAGTAATCTAAGCCGAGATTTACCGAGATTCAGATCGATTTTAGTGAACGTGGTACATAAATATAATGTGAAATCGTGACAAATTTGATATCCCTTTTATCACATAATGTGTAATTTAACCCTTTACGTTTAGAAATAGATAAGATCGGTTTGTTATGTTTACAAAAATCGTCAATCAAATTTTTTTACATTTTTAATTTTTTTGTAAACATAACGTTTGTTCCTTCATTAGAACCAGCTGGTTGAGCTTGACCCATTGATGGGCCATAAGCTGTGTTTTCGAGGCGAAATGACAGTTTTAGTTATTCGTGTCATTTGTAAATGAAGCTTTCTGTATTTGTAAAACAGCTAATGAAAAATAAGAAACCATTAGTTCAATTCTACTTCTGAAACCAACTCACAAACAACGTTACGACACCGACGTTCACTTCTGACTTCACTCGCTTATTAAAAGTATTGTGAAAGATATTTCCGTTATGAGCTATGTGATGGTGAGTTTGTTATAAATGAAAGTCGAGGGTAATCCATGTATACGTGTTTGGTATTTGTGCAGTTTCGAACAAACAATATGTCGCCCCTATTTGGAGGCGAACGGTGTGTAAATGGTACGATCGTTTACCCTGGTTGTGCAGGCCTGTAATTACCTACTATGTTCAATCCAGATTTAAAAACAAACCCGAAACCTCTCATTCTTCTTCTGTTTTCACACAGAACATGAGTGAGGCTACAATACACTGAATGATTACCATTGACGACAGTGTTAACATTTTGCGGTCTCCTCGGCTCATCAAACCCATTTTGGGAAAAAACTATCCAATGTCTACTTTGTATATCATCTCATTAAGAACATAAACTGGAAAACAGGTGTGTTGTCTGTACATAAATGTGGGGAATCTCTTAGCACGTCCAGTTCCGCAGTTCCTTGATAAGATATATTTTTACTCCCTCCACCCCCCCCCCCCCCCCCGCCGCCCCCATGCCCACCCCACTCACACGTGCACACCTTTGTTTCCAAATCTAACAATTTTGAAATGACAGCCAGTGAAAATATGGTAAGTCTCTTCCAAAACAGAAACCTTAACATTGTTATCGAATGTTGACTAAATTATGACCAATTTGCAAACACATAAACACAAAATCATTGATTATAAATCTGACACCGTGAATCTTGCTACTAAATTAATTTCAGTGATTAAAAGTGTCACTTAAGACTCTGGACTCAGTTTAACCCTTTACCTAAAGAATCGATCGCATCCGAAACGTAATTTACAAATTAAACAGCTGAAAAAATATATTTGTCAAAAACTTTCAACAAAACCATATCATATGACTCCTGTCACGTGATATGGTTTTGTAGAAATGTGTTTAAAATTTTTTAAAAAACAATAATTAAAATAATAAATTTTCATATCGTGTGCGTTGGGTAAAGTACTAAGTGGTAACTGTCTTTGTCCGACCTCGCAGTTAATTTGCTTTCAAAACACCATATCAGAATTTTAAACTAAGGAGAATAATTAGTACGTATCACTGAATTACACCGTTCGGAACGTTCACATCGAGTCCAGTGTAAAAGTGGATTTTACCGTTCGAGGAAGCACCAATCCATGGATCTTTAGTCGTCTTTTACAGTCAATATACAATGTTAATAAAATAAAGTCGGTGCGAATCATGGTGGCGTCCATATATATTGAATGTCCGTAATATATTTTTATGGACAGGCACGAAATTCATGATAACAGACATTTCGGTTGAAAAATCAAAAGTGGAAATACCAATAATCACAGATAAACTCCTTCGAGAAACAATATGATCCAAAGAAGACAGAGATGATGTTGTTGTTTAAAAAGGCACATCTTATCGGATTCGGGCAAAATGAACAATTACTGTAGTGCTGTTTTTTTCTGTGACAGTGACGGCTGAAGTAGGCGTTCACACTCCATATGCCTTATGTGTCAAAACAGCCCATGAAGACGAGAAAAGAGTGGACATTGGATTAGTCAATGATTTTCTTAGGGGAAGCAAAGGTGTATTCCAAATTAATACAGGCGATGGAAATGCAAGTGAAAAAAATGTGGTTATACTTTCGGCCCGCCCGCCCCTGAATATTACCGCAGTGTTATCAGGGATTGTCTTACTGACTGAAAAACCTTCAACTTGACGGCTATAATGTCAGGCTTGCGGAGGAAGGTCTTGATCATGAGTACTTCAAATTGGTCATGAATAAGACAGCTGTTCCACGCTTCTTCGTGGGCAATACAAACGAGAGGGGTGGTCCATTTCTATCCGAGTATAGTTTCGATGAAAGTCCTTCGATTACATCTATTGAAAATAGTATAGAATCATTTATTGAATTAGTTAAGATGCGAATGCCTGGCGAAAAAGTCAAGGAAGCTGCAACAAAGTTATCATCCATGGATTAGAACGAAATTTTGAGATGTCTTTGCCATCCTCTTGAACCGTACGCAGTTATTGACCGCTGTGATTTTCATTCATTCAACATACTTTTCAAACATGATAATACAGGATGCGGTAGTCCTATGCAACTTAAATTAATAGATAGTTCATTTTGCTCCGCCTACTGCAGACCTGACCGCGTCCTTTTACATCAGTACAACTTGAGATACAAGAAAGCGATATGTTAGAGACCTCCCACGTATGTATCACACCGAGTTCATTGGCTGTTTGGAGAAGTCAAACCTCGGGTTTGAGGAATTCTCTTTTAATGCATTGGTGCTTTTGTTCTGAGCGCCCTGTTTGGTGTTTTTAATTTGCTTGTCTGTTCGTAACCCATTTGCTGTGTCGTCACGAAGATTCTAGTATGTGCGCCAACGATAATATGGGAAATTTAGCGAAGGAAGTTTTGGAGTGTTCATGGAACGTTTTCCATTGCTCTGTTACAATTTTCATGCTACCCAAGAATGACGTTTTGAGAACTTGACTGACCTTGTTGAAATGGGTTCTAAATATATACCTTGCCTTAAACACATGCAGAACGATTCCTACTTCGCGTCTGAGGAGCGTATACTTATGCAAGGGGTAGCAAAATAGAATCACTAATCTCTTTACAGCTGGATTGCTGGAACGCTCATTTGTCGCATACGTAAAAGTGCCTCACTTACCGACATCTTAGATATGGGGAAATTGCTCTAAATGAAAGAAATTTCAACAACAACAACAATAACAAAATCAAAATCTGTAACATTTTCAAGTTCCCGACGGTTCGCAACCCTCGATCACTTTTAAAAGTTTATACTTTGATGTCTGTGAAAAATGGATTTATTACTTTCCAAAGTGTGATTTACTGTCATGTCCAGGTTTGATTATAAACGATAACTTCACAAGTGAATTATGCAATCAACAATTGTGTCATGTATCCGTGCGCGCAAGCGAAGACACTTTTCCGTGGGTGTAATGGGGACTTCATTGTTTTTTTGTTTTTTTTACCCTTTACCTAACATGAAAAGCACACGACACTTGCAAAAAAAGATTCTTGAATAACTATTATTTTTATTTTTTGTCTCAAAAACATAGGTTATGACCCCTCATTGGAACGAGCTCGTCATAACCTATGTTTTAGAGACAAAAAATGAAAAAAATAATGAAAAGTAATTGCCGATTTTTTTTAGAATGGCGCTGGCCGGTTTTGGTCGTTACGTTAGGTAAAGGGTTAAATAATATAATTATCGTTAATATGAAAAGTAATAAACAGAGTAATCGCTTGACTGGACTGGTTACGTGAAATAATTAATTCGAGGCGAGGGACTATATTCGCGCACTCGTGTTTGTACAACGTCCCTCACCTCTCATGAATTATTTCACGCAACCAGTCCAGTCAAGCGATTACTCTCTATATATTCGTAGTTTGCATATTTTTCGTGGCACTGAAAACTGAATATTTGCAACATATTTTAGTTGTTATTGACAAAAGCAAGGTCCGAGTTTGGAAAGTCCATACAGTGTCATAAGCTCTGATGTTAAGCAATAAAAAACAATACGATGTTTGAAGAAGTAACCATTGTTACGATGTGAATGGCTTACATTTTCAGGTATCTGATTGTATGGAGATTTGTGAGAAGAATTAATCCTTGCTTGCTACATAGTACGTACAAATATTCACGTGAACTAAACGTGATGGTCTATGAGCAAATAGCATAATGGACAACAAATAGCAGAAGGTGATCAGCAATACTTTAACTCCCATACAGGGCTATACAAATAAATTATAATTCAACCTCCTTGAAATGAAAAATTGATCCACCCTGTTTCCTTAGCAATTATTGTTCTCGGTGATCTCATTTTAGGAGCGTTGGGTTGGCAGTAGGGCCCAGCGGATTACGATTTCTTTTTCTAATCGAATACTGAATCGCCCCTTCTTTAACGCTTAAGAATTTCAAAATTTCTTGTAACATCATGCTCACAAGCAGCAGAAGAGAAAATGTGTGGGATAGGATTTCTGGTGTTGTCGTTCTCCTTTTTCTGGCAAGTATAGTTTGCCACTTTTGTCATTTGTATGTTTGTTGGTGCCTCCACGAGCAAGTATTGTCTGCCTAGAACATTGCTGTATTTCGGTTTTTTCGCCATCAGCGCGGTTGATTTTCAGGCACGTATTGTCTGCCGCATGTGTGATGGATTTTATTGAGGCCATCCCTGGCAAATATAGTCTGCCTCGGTATCATTTTGGATGTTCGAGGGAGACCGGTTTCGGATTCAGTTTGACCACTTGTACGCAAAACGGCCCTTGACAGGGCACCACCAACCCGAACTTATCTGGTTCCGGACAGGCCTTCTATTTGTCCTATTAGACCGGAATCTTGATACTTTCCGAGAACGTTTACAAAATGTTTACAAAAAAACACACGGGATGGATGCAGAAGCAACGCACCCCAGGGCTGGAAGCTCACCTTCAGGGCTGCGGTGAGGGATCAGAAGATCAGTGTTCACACTGACTCAACATTTTAATGTGCCAAAGTTGAATATGTTATATGCCAAATGGAAATGTTTTGTTCCAAATGAGATTTTTTGTGCCATGGGTATTTTATATGGGAGAACTACAAAAAACATTTTTTTTCATATTTTATTCAAGAAAGATCATGAAACATATGTAATCCTACGTAGAGCAGGCCAATAGAAATTCGCGCCTCGACGGTCTACACGGTAACTGATTGACATCTGGAATTGAAACCTTTGTCATTACTGTGTTCATCTTTGATTTTGATGAATCGGGAAAGTACCACCAACAATTAAACACAATTGATAATCTGATCTGTTGTTCGCCGGTGAGGAAAAAAGTATGTGTTGTTTTCACAATACACGGCTTCTTAATCCGGGTTCTTCAGTAAGGACAACTGAAGAGTGACTGGTCATTGTGAACACAGCTGAAACAGACTACTTTTTGTAATTAATGATGAAGGCATTCATATTGTATGTTTAACTTATTATTTGTTCGCTTTACTAGGGGAAAATGTTATATTTTATACCTTGGTTTTGCAAAGTCGGAAATGGAAGTCATAAGATCAAAGATTGGACGAAAATCAAAAATATACCAGGTTCGTGATTTTGAATTTATGTGCCAAATATTTGTGCCAAGCGCTCACATGTATGTGCCAGATTTTTAAAAAATGTGCATTTGGCACATGCTAGCGTGAACACTGGAGAAGATCCATAGTGGTTACAGCGTTCCATAACGGGTAAAAAATTGTCCGTCGTACCGTCATGTCTTCGTGCTTCTTTATAAAAGTTTGAGCAATTTATTCATACGTCAACCAAAGGCATTCAGTATATGGACCAATGGATGATTCCGATATGCAACATATTTTCAAGCCATATAGGGCACAGCTCTGACGCACAAAATTCGAAGTGATTTTTTGTGCTTTCGTTGGGGTCCCCGACCTGAGCATTAATATTCAGAATTGCATGCGTCTAAAATTCGAACATGGTAAAAAAAATAGCGACATCATCAACTATGGGCGAAAAGTCCACGAAATGTAAAGAAAATATTGCAGATATTTTATTTTGGACGTGTGTTGGGGCGGGGGGGGGGGGGGAGAGTGCACTGCCATTTCTATGACTGACGAACACATCAGTTCTCGGCACCCATGAAATACAAGAAAACCCTTCCTTTCGGGCCGGTGAGTCCACTCACCTGTGTTCTGTCTAGTGTTCTGTCTCATTAATTTACAGTTGCATGTTAGCAAGATTGCTTCATGCAATATACTACTGCGCTTACTATAACATGAGGCAACAATTCGAAATAAAAATATTCTTTTGAAACAAATACATTAATAGTAATAATATTAATAAGGAAATTTTATAAAGTGTAAAATCACAAAGTGCTCTAAAACGCTGTACAGTTAAATACATTCTAACTTTCTAAACAATAAACCCATGTTTTGCAAACGCACAAGGTTTAGGATTGTGATCCAACCACATGCTCATAAATACTGCCATGATTCGAAGCATACATTGAAGATATTTGGCATGGCTGCGTTTCTGCTTTTCAAGCCCAAATTATTGCTGTTTTGAATTTCTTTCGCTTTAGGCTCTTGCATCTTTCAGATACAGCACACTTGAAACGGATTTGTTTTTCCAAAATATGGACCTTTTGTTTTAAAATGTCGGTCTGATGAGACTTTACGTGTCGAAAGTACTTACCGAAGTTTTTGTACATAGTGTAAAAATGACCAGAGATTGTTTGTATCCTATGTAAATATGGGTTGCAATGAATAATACAGACATATAAAGAATTGTTTGAAACTCGTATCGTTTAGAATCTTTTTCCTATATGTCATACTTGTGTGGACAAACTTTTGTTCTATTATATAGAAGTCTATATTCTGATAAAACAAATCTATTTCAAGTGTGCTGGATCTGAGAGATGCAATGGCCTAAAGCGAAAGAAATTCGTTATATATATATATATCGTCGAATACTTTTTATATGTTGTCTAATTACCGTCATGCTCGGGAGATTATTCCCTCTAAGCGGCTTTCATTTTGACTAATTCATATTCCGTTACTTTAAGTGCCGTACCAGTGTATACCGAGCATGACGGCAATTTGTCCAAATTATATATATATATTGTTCAGCAGTGAAGGCTTTGAAAACTAATAGAAAGTCTTTATATTTTGATTATTTAACATTTTCAATTTTATTTCGTATTTATTTGGTTCTTATATGTTTACGTTTTGCCTTAAAATTCGAGTTGAACAGGATGTAGGAAAATGTGTGCAACGTATGAAAAATCGAGCAAAACTGATTCTATTCGTGATGTTTATCGCGTTATTGTAGATTTATAAAATATATGTTTTGTTTTATTCTTCTTCTATTAAAATTAATTAAATCTGTTTTCGACCAATAGATTTTGAAAAAGGTAAGATTTTACGTTTTGTTTATATAAAGTGAACATATTGGCAGCACGGATTTTTAGTGCCGTTTCATAAGGAAGAGCCTTCATCGCGGATCCCCTTACTCAGTTCAGTCCTTCTCCTCACGGTCTTTTCACATGACTAAGACTTCAGAAACATTTCGCCTATGACATCTCTTTCTGCCCGCAACCCATTTTTCAAAAAAACGCGACGAAACACACTTTCTCTCCCCCACATACCCTCCCTCGACATTTTGTCTGAGTTGACGAATAATCGAGACATTCTAGGACCAATTGTCAAGTGTTAAATAACGCCCAAGGGAAACATTTTTATTTATTTAACTTGTAAACACTTATTAGTTTAAATTGTTAAATTTATCCAGTTACATGTATGCCTAGTTGTGATATATAAGAACATAAACATGGTAATTTTATGTATTTATGACAAGGCTTGGTGCCCAAAAACTACACAAAGCACTTTGAAAGTGAGATATATATTGTTATAAGGTTTCCCAATGAAATAGAAGTTGATACTAACGTGGATACCATACCTTATTGGTTGACCGGTCTGACCGGCACAGGGACTTTGCTAATGAGTCTCACGTGGTCGGTGTCCATCTTCAGATTTCCAATTCCACCCCCTAGTCACAATTCTGGCCACCACCTAATAATTTCCATTCCTTAATTTCCAACAAGTGGGAATTCCATTAGCATCAGTAAATATGTTTCTACTAAGGTTTTAGGATGCAGAATTCGAATTCTATTTCTACACACCCTCACCCACTTGACTGTAAACTATCCAAATGAGGTTGCTGGTATTCACACATTTCATCTACAAATCAGTATTAGATGGGGATTTTCATTAGTTTGCAATTAATATTTGGAGGACTTTCACTGCTTTTCAGCCTAAAACCTACATATTTATGGCAAGTACTGAAACTCTTTGGAAAAAGTCCCCTAGCGCCCTCTCTAAAATTTCCAACTTTTTTCCAATTTAGGGTTTCGAATTTACAGCTATAGTAAATTTAACAAATGATGATGCAGTGATATACCCCCTGCCAGCACCTTTCCAGTGACCTTATCCATGGACGGACCTGCACCACTACATTTGCGCCCTTGAGCTGAACTTTATGTTTTTCTTTTGTGGAAGATTGCGGAGCGGTGTGCCTTGACAACATTGGGTTGAACTAAAGTTAAATCTACATTGGCATGGCGGGGGTTCGAACCCACGCCGAGAGAGTTTCCTTCGGCACCAACCGCCTAGCGAAACTATACTGAACCACGCACACCACTCGGCCACCGACAGACCCCAAAAGGGAATGCTAGTTAACCAAGTATATACGAGGCCAGTACAGATCACACGGAATACTCAATTATTTAATTATTCATCAGATAGTTGCATCTAAGCACTTAATTCTACGAACTGCACCTCAGAAGAAATCAGCGACAGTACTTGTCTTTTTCAAATTTCTCGGATGCCATAGAATTAAGAAAGGACGCTGGTTTTGTTTACATTGGCATGGCGGGGGTTCGAACCCACGCCGAGAGAGTTTCCTTCGGCACCAACCGCCTAGCGAAACTATACTGAACCACGCACACCACTCGGCCACCGACAGACCCCAAGAGGGTATGCTAGTTAACCAAGTATATACGAGGCCGGTACAGAACACACGGAATACTCAATTATGTAATTATTCATCAGATAGTTGCATCTAAGCACTTAATTCTACGAACTGCAGCTCAGAAGAACTCAGCGACAGTACTTGTCTTTTTCAAATTTCTAGGATGCCATAGAATTAAGAAAGGACGCTGGTTTTGTTTACATTGGCATGGCGTGGGTTCGAACCCACGCCGAGAGAGTTTCCTTCGGCACCAACCGCCTAGCGAAACTATACTGAACCACGCACACCACTCGGCCACCGACAGACCCCAAAAGGGAATGCTAGTTAACCAAGCATTATGCCTCGCTCGCAGAGTTCTGATGGAATGAACACTTATCAACAGAGTATAATCAATGTATCTCCTAATATCTTCGAACGGAATTTGAGAAGTGAGAGTGACAGTCATATTGAAGGAGTTTCGTCGAAGCTGCTACAAAGGTCAATCACATTGTTGTCTGCGAATGACTGAGAACTGACGCTATCACGCAGCCTGTAAACAGTCAATATGTTCCCGCGAATATGATGATGATGGTAGGATGAACGGAACTGTGCGCTCCGCCATCCCTGATCTGAAATTTCAAATTAACAAAACAGCAAACATATAACAGCAAAAAACGCAAAATAAGCTAAAAGCATTGCGGGTGTCGGTTTGTCATACTCCAAGAAGATTTGTTTCTCAATCTTTATCATAGGTATCCTGCAGGGAGCTCGGTGGCCAGGGGTTAAAGTATTGGATTTCAAATTAAGAAATATATCATGGTGGTCCAGGAAAAGGCACATAACCCCAGTTACCCACACTGGGACACGGTGGTGCTGTGTACCAAGGCGTACAGCTTGTCGATGTTGCATTTGTCGTCAACGAATACCAATCCTGCATGCGTGGGTGTGGTGTTAGTACGTTGGGAGTTCGACAGTTGCTCGTAACTGATCAATGGTTCTTTCCGGGTATTCCGGTCTCCTCTACTCGTTAAACTGTCCAGTGAATTGGAGATCCTGGTTGTTGGAAGTATCGTTAAACCAACTAAAAACTCATCCCCAATATTCACAATGGTCAGTATTGAAATTTTATTCTGTTCAATTTTCAGGTCCAAAACATCGAGTATGGCACATTATCAGAACAACCCCAATGCGATCGTTACGAGGTGGAGTCATAAGCGCGATGTTTATAAGGAATAATTTATTTCTGTTTTAGTTATTCAAGAAGAAATGTGTGTATTGGTTGCTAGTCTTCTCAAATACACATCAACTCCCGCATCTCCCAAAACTATCTGCGAAAAAAAGCTGAAAATGGAAGTTACTTATATCTTTCGAAATTGTCGAACTTAATGTGTTAACGATGGTGTTCCGTTGTTTGACACATACTGCTATATTCAGGTCATTAAATCTCTACAAATAGCAACGGTAAAGGCTATGCACAAATACCACCCAAATTATGAGAGGTTTTAAAACTGTTTGTAAAGTTTCGCCGATGCATGCAAGTTTGTTTAGGACCAACTTCAGGATTCTGACAATGTAACAAATTAATAAATTTAAAATCACAGAAGTCATCGGTGAAAAGTCGCCTGCGTCGACAGTGTCGACTTGTCACTGTTGATGTCTGTATGAGCATGTACTCGAAGGTTGAGATCTATTATATTAATATTTATGGTGTTTCCTGTTAAATGTCATGCGTAATTTAGTTAAATTAGGATTTTCGTTTGACAACGCAAACCTATAAGAAACCTCCAGAAAACTTGAACTAAAACTTGAATAACAGTCAATGCATGTAACAGGAGGTTGTAACTATGGTTTTATGGGGCACAAACTGAAAAGCATATGACAATGACACAGAGAAACCAATGTACTGGCACTTTTCTCTCCAGCCAAACCGATTCCTTATTTGCTGTAGTTCCCAAATTAGACTAATCCAAGGTATGGATATTTGTTTATTGTTTTATGGAAACGGTAAACTAATCACGCCCAGGAGAATTACCAAGGAATGGAACAGTTCATTTACTAAACAAACCTACATTATTGTTTTATTGTAAAGTATAGTGTTCAGGATGAATCTCCGCTCTCCAATTTTGTGCCAGTGTGCTAGGTTTTAACTGCAAAGCATCATATCATGCATCTCATACAGAACGTGTACAATTTCCTGTCTGTGTTAATCTGCTATAATATCTACTCCCAGGTACATGTACCAATCGAAATTACGGTCTTCGTCTCAAAAATATTTTTGAACAAATTCCTCTCTCTGGAGTCAGCGAATTATAATTTACCAGATTCAGACAACAGGGCTAATAGCTGCTGCGCAAACAACTGTAATGCTGATAACCGATCGCTCAATGCAAAGGTATTTAAATATGCTAATAGCATTGTTCAAATAAAATATAACAAGATTATTATTGTATGTTATTTATTAGATATGATTTCATTTCTCTGAATTATCTATTATCAAACTCGGCCGATATGACTTTAAACTCGGCTGATATGATGCCGACCTCAGCCGATATGAATCAACATTGAGTTGCCCTCCGTTTATGCGTAAGACGCCTTACTAGGCGCAATCGATAATTTATTTACATCCAAATGTTCACAGTTATTCGTCAAACTCAATCAGGAAATTAGCGTTACCTGACATGGTGGGGAAGTTTGAAGCAGAATTTTGTATGAGGAATTAATAATGGCAACAAGTGATGATTAGGTGGATGATCTGAGAAAATAGTTGTAGAGAAAATTCATCGCAAACTAAAATTCAGGGTCGTGAGCGGAGATTGGTTGAAGTGAGAGAAGAGTGTGGTTAGCTATCCGAACGTCATGGTTTACGCAGTGGGAAAGATGAGACGATCGGGTAACTGAACTAGGCGTAGGAGAAGAGCAAACTGTAAAAGATTTGAGAATTTTTTTAATTATTTGTTTTGGTTTAACCCCTGAACAGTGGTGGAATCTTCCATATTACTTCAACGACGGCAATTGAGATTCCATATTTATTATCTAATAGTAAACCAAATAAGATTTTTAACGTGCAGCCTTGGGGGTGCATGCCGATAATATTGATGGATCTACCTCATTCATTAACATCGCAGCTATCCTACTTAACCCTTTGCCCATGGTAACGGCCAAAACCGGCCAGCGCTATTCTCAAAAATCGTCAATTAATTTTCATTATTTTCTCCTGTTTTGCCTCCCGTCGAATTAGTACCAACGAGGGGACATAATCTATGTTTTTGAGACAAAAAATGAAACAATTAGTTGTTCAAGAATTTTTGTGCTAGTGTCGTCTGCTTTCCGTGTTAGGTAAAGAGTTAATGAAACTATGATGTGTCGTATCGTTTGGCCGGAAAGGCGGCCTCTCGATTTTAAAGAGTTAATAAATACAGAGGTTGTTATTTAGTAGGTTTCAAGATATCAGCCTAGATATCAGCCTGAGATAACTTCACATCAGCCTTCGACCTTCGGTATCAAGCTGTTAAGTTACCACAAGCTGATATCTTGGCAGATATGAAACCAACCATGTAATAACCCCAAAATATCGAAGAAAATTTAGTTTTGTCAAGCTGTGTTTGCTTTTAGGTCATAATATAGGACGCACTTTTGTGGGATATTATTCCAAAGCATGTTTGATCGCCTGTACGATAAAGCGTGCCGGTATATTAAATGCTATCAAAAATGTATTGTCGCATAAGATATGTCTATATTCCTCGCGCAAACTGCTCGTTGCAGTTGTTTGATCGTGGTTCTTTAAATCGTAATCCAAATTATCCGAGATATATTAAATCAAACGGTAAGTGTTAAAAGTAATGGCGGTGTTCTTTTCAAACAGCATCTGATAGGTACCACTCGGTTTTACTGTTGGCGTCCGTAAAATCAGATTGACGTAGACTGATAAACCAAAGTTCGTTTGTTCATGACATACGACATCACCAAAATTATCTATGGAATAATACTATGACACTGGGCAAATATTTTGAGAGTAATCGCTTGACTGGACTGGTTGCGTGAAATAATTCATGAGAGGTGAGGGACGTTGTACAAACACGAGTGCGCGAATGCGCACGAGTGTTTTACAATATAGTCCCTTGCTTCGAATGAATTATTTCTTGTAACCAGTCAAGTCAAGCGATTACTCTGTTTATTACTTTTCATTATTACCGATAATTATATTATTTAACCCTTTACCTATCGTAACGGCCAAAAAGGGCTAGGACAATTTTCAAAACACGCCAATGAATTTTCATTATTTTTTGTCATTTTTTGTCTCTAAAACATAGGTTATGACCCTTCATTTTGGAACGAGCTCGTCGAGCTCGTTCCAACGAGGGGCCATGAAATGAAAATAATAGTTATTCAAGAATTTTTTGTGCAAGTGTCGTCTGCTTTTCATGTTAGGTAAAGGGTTGAAAAAAGCACACAAAAAACCAATGACGTCCCCATTACACCCACGGCAAAGCGTTTTCGTTTGCGCGCACGGATACATGACCCAATTGATGATTGCATAATTCACTTGTAAAGTTATCGTGTATAATCAAACCGGGAAATCCCAGTAAATCACACTTTGGAAAGTAAGAAAATGTTTAGTTCATTTATATTTTTATTTTACAAGTTTAGTTTTGTTTTAAAATGTCGAGTATTGAGTCATAAAAATCTGAGAGAATGCCAATAATTTTTTTTTGATATACTTTTGTAAACATATTTAAATACTTATAAAAACCTAGAAGATGTCGATGATTTTAATGTGTTGCAATGGTTTTGGTTGCAATAACTTAGGACTTATATAAACCTTGTGTGAACTTGTTTAATAATATCGAAAGTTTTGGTAGATTCAACGTTTGCTTTGAGAATAAATAAATAACACTTATATATTTGTTTAAAATTCTGAAAAAGACCATTTTTGACAAAAATCTTGAGAATCATCTTAATCCCAACATCGAAGAAACCAACCGAAATAATCTTTCATCGCTCTTTCCAAAGCCTTCACAATCATCACTTATATCGTCATGAAATTGTATTGGACGCATGAGGAAGGCTCAATTTCAGAAGAAAGTAAAACCAAGTTTCATTTTGTTATTTTTAATAACGAAAACAAAGGTAGCTCTCGGAGCTGCCTGTTGTCTTCGTTTATTAAAATTAACAAAAGGTTTCTGTTTTTTTCTGACAGGCTTATTAGAAGCAATTAGTTCACAGAGATCCCTCACTAAGAATATCTATCAACATCACACCTCCCAACACAAAGCGTCCACTTTGGTTCTTTGTTCAGTGAATGTGCAAGTTGTTATTCATCCTGGGGAAAAATAGCAAATCTCACCTCTTAGACTTTTATTTTAACGAAAAGGACAATGTCTGTATTATATGTTACGATGTGCACACTGTTGACACAGGAAAAATATACAGAACATCAAAAGATGGATAAAACCCAATTTTCTTATTTAATAAGGGGTTAGAACTGAGATTAATATTCAAATGTTCAGACTGATTTGGGGAAAAAAATGGAAAAAGCTAGCCTGATTAGGAAAAAATGTCAAAAAGCTAGCTTCTGTATTTTTATCCTACTCTTCAGGAGAATACCTTACGTTTGTGCAATGATACATACATCGACGATACAAATTCGTTAAGATTTCGAAATTTCAATCTTTATCTGACGGTTCAATACCATCAGTGTGAAACTTACTCACACCTTTAAGAAATTAAGGGGAGCTAACCTTTCCATAAATTGTTTCCAGAGACAAACATTGTCACTTTCAGCAACTATGGCTATATTATGACTATAACAAAGGTATTCATACAAGTTTAGATACTCGTTGACACTTGAAGAACACCCTATTTTGTTGGCATGTTCACACATCCACAAACCGACAGAATGGTAGCGAATAAATTAATTACTGGAATTTAAGGTCACTTTCAGCATCTATGTCTATATCATGAACATAATGTAGGTATTTATTCTAGTTTAACTAGTCGTTGGCTCCTGAGCTGCATACTTTAGACGACGTCCTCCCCAGGTTTTGGTTGGCTGGTCCCATTTTACCACAATATAATAAAGATGAATAAATTCCGTATCACGTTGTCTTTTTAAATTTGCTTCCAACCCATCCTTCGCTTCTCTGTTCTCTATAATTTATTTGTTGGATCTCTTTTTCCTATTGTCCTACTATAGCCTTTAACTCAAGATTCTCCCTCTCGGGCTGCAAGGGTGCTGCCTCCTTAACAAAGCTCTTGTTATCAGGTGTGAAGATAATCAAAATGGTTGATAGTTCCGTGTACTATACAGTCTGCCATTTCCCATTAAAACAGTTGGGAAAATCCGTAATTTGTCCAACAATTCTCGAGTTTATATTTTTATATTGTCATGAAAACACGTCAATCTTCTGAAACACGCAGCTCCGAATAAAAAATACACAGAGCTATGCAATTTCATATCCTGTTCGATGTTGGGTCTTTTAAATGCGCCCCTCATAATTTCAAAGTTCAACCATCATCCAAAACAACGTCAAATTTACGTCTCGTAATTAATGAACGTGTGATATCAGCCACCTTATTGATTGCACGCTATCGAAATTTCAGAAATGTATTCTCAGATAAAAACGCACATCAAAATGCAATTAGTTTTCAGCCTACGGTAAAATTGTCTGGGGCTGCGGTTACGGTGACTGTATTACGTCAACGTCACAAAAAGTAGAGTTCTTCCGACTCGTATGCAATTTTAGTATGTTATAGAACTCCAAAGATAATTTTTAAAGATAGCTATTTTTTATTTAACGTCATCTTGACATTTTTTACGTAACTTTATGATTTGACAGCCCATGCCGTTTAACCCTTTACCTAACCTGAAAAGCAGACGACACTTGCAAAAATAATTCTTGAATAACTAATTTTTTTCATTTTTTGTCTCAAAAACATAGGTTATGACCCCTCGTTAGAACGAGCTCGTTCCAACGAGGGGTCATAACCTATGTTTTTGAGACAAAAAATGAAAAAAATAATGAAAATTAATTGGCGATTTTTGAGAATAGCGCTGGCCGGTTTTGGCCGTTACATTGGATAAAGGGCTAGAGACAACCCTATCACAATATCTGGTAACATCTCGCATTCTAATATATCACATACACCCACATCAATAATTAAAATGTCGCCTCGTCTTACTTATATGGTCATGGACGCAACTCAGAGATTGTTATGACGTCAAATACGACAGAAGGTCGAACAACGCGATCCCTTCCGATTAGTGTCACACCTTCCTCCATATCATGTAACATTTACCACTAAAATATATTACATATAACTCAATTTATAATCGAAAGGTGGCCTACTTGCATTTGTTTGGTCATGCAAGTAACGCAAAGAACGCTATGGCGTGAAATGAGAAGAAGGTGCGAAATATTGCGACCCTTTTTATCCACATTGTTAGAAAATTGTAAAAGGCATGATATTAATGGCGATCGAAAGTCGGAAAACATCAAAATTCATTATAACTACAGGCAAATGATACCAGGTTTACATTTTGCTACTTATCATCGGAGTAAGTGGAAAAGTGATGGATATCAGAATTTCAATATTGTACTTTACATTTGAAATAGTTGGAGTTACAGGCATCAAGGGTACAAAAAAACATTCAATTTACATTGGCAATTTCAGTCTCATTCACAAACGCATGATTTCACATCGTGAGAAGCCAATATTTAATATATGCAATATGCAGTATTGTGGCGAATTTTTTATCTTTTAAATTAGGACATGCTTCCAGTCTAATAAAATTGTTGTTAAACACTAGGATTTTATGATAACTGAAAGTTTATTATGAACAGACCAATTGTGCAGTCAAAGCCGCAAACATTGTAATTTCTTTTTTATTTTTAGTGTCTTTTGCATAAATACTTCTTGTGGATAGAATATAACTTCAAACTAGATGGTTTTGAAATCGCAGAGCGAATTTCCAAAAGTCATTCCACAAAGCACGGCTGACGCCTAGAGGGCAGCCAATGCCGTTTTGGCGGCCTAGTCTGATTTGTACACTGATAACTGCATGCTTGACACACGGTGAAAGAAGTAATTTTTCGATTTGACCTTATTTTCATTGTAACTTCACTTCGTGTCGAGAACAGGTACCGCAACGCCAACATGAGAAGTCTGGTGTCTGTAAATACTGTGGTAATGGCTATAAGCGTGACACTCGTGTTTTTGGTTCCCAAAACGTGTTTTGACGTTAAACGTGGAAAATGACGTTAAATAAAAAAAAAAGTTTAGGAAAATCGGACGAACTTTAATTTTTGTTTGCAATGGCATGGCGGGGGTTCGAACCCACGCCAAGAGAGTTTCCATGGGCACCAACGTAACCGAGTTCCATGAGGTGCAGAATGTAGAATTAAGTGATGCAATTATTTAATTTCTCTGACGTTGATGCCCGACATCACCGCAACGGCAACCCAAGACGAATTTTCTGACGGGTAAAAAAACTGATTGCATCATTAGATATTTTCTTTTTTGTTGGGGACTACATTCAGTGGCGGCGCCAGAAATTTTTTTTGTGGGGGGGGGGGGGCAACTAGGGGGGCAGACTCCCATGAAGGGGGGCAAATACGTAAAGGATCATATCATTACTTTGTTATGAGGTAGTCGAAACTTGGACCCAAAGTCCGTAATATACTTTTTTGGTTTGGTACGTCCTGTGGACGTACCAAACCAAAAAATTATATTACGGACTTTGGGTCCAAGTTTCGACTAAATGTAATGGTAATTAACGGTCCTCCTTTCTGGGTCTGTGCGTGAGAGAGAGAGAGAATCTCTACTGCCTGGATGTTTTCATCAGCTAGCCTGGGGCTTTGGGCTAAGTGTGTATGGGAATAAAAAAAGAGAGGGGTGTGTGTGTGTGTGTGTGTGAGAGAGAGTGACTGAATGTGTTTGTGTGTGAGGGTGGATGGAAATGCATGCGAGATGGTTGGGGGGGGGGGGGGGGGCAACTGGGAGGGGGGCAAAACCTTCGTTTGGGGGGGGGGGGGGCAAATGCCCCCCGTAGCGCCGCCACTGAAGTCTACATTTCCAAAAGAGAAGGAGAGTTCAGTAGTAAGATCAATACTAACCGTTGATCAAAATGACTTCAATCATGTTTTTTTAATAAAGTGTGAAATTTGAAATTGTAACAGCTGTATTGAATAGAGAGTTCATAGCTGTGTGTATTATTAACTGAGAGCTATGCATGTTAAGATATCGGCGTTTTTAATGAAAAAAAAAATGTTTATAAACATCTTAAGATTTGAAGTGAAGGTAATACCTAAGAAATCGCGATAAAATCGAAAAACTAAAAATGTGTATTTCATAAGTTTTCGAACGCAACAATATACTATTTTATGAAAATCGGCCGACATTTCATTTTTTGTGACGGTGACGTCAATAGCGTCACCCGAAAATTCGGCCACAACTGGTGAGAAATTCCCAGGTCGGTACAACATTTTTAGAAAGGTTTTTTGTTGGAGAATATATTTCCAAAATTTCAGGAAAGAAACTTAAATACGCGAGTTGAAATCAAAAGTTTAAGAAAAATGCCTAAATTGGGTGGTGTTTTGGATAAGGGCATGGTAGCAAAAATCGCAACCTCATCTAAAAACTAGATATAAAGGTCAATATAATGCCAAATTTCGTCACGATTGTTTTACGAGAAGTACCTTAAATCCTGGACGGAATGAAAAAAGCAGATAACCTCAATAAGTCATTCAAGCTTTGTTGATGTCAACACTGATACAATGCCAAGAAGGCATGAAATACAAGGGCGTAGCCATAGGGAGAGTCGAGATGGTGGAGATTTGGGCACCTAAAATCCCAACAACAATCCCCTTCTCCTCCCCCCCCAACCGCCAACCACCCCCCCCCCCCCAAAAAAAAAAAAAAAAAAAAAATTCTGCAATATACACCAGTCGTCACCATGATGACTTTGCAGATGATATGCCATGCTTGACGTCTTTACGATGCTCAAAATAGTCCACTTTGGGCATATTTTTCACAATTTCAGCAGTGGAAGAACGCCTCGGAAATATTTTAAATATATCCCCTTAAGGACTCTACGAACACGAGACAGAAGTCACCATCACACCTCTTTCAAGGGCAATTCTTCGACATTCGTATTGTGCCTAAGGCTCCAAGATATGACGGGCTTTTTCGGAGGTCTCATCTTTCTTTTCTTAGTATAAACTCGTCCATCAATAGTTTCTGGTCGAAACGTAACTTTTGAGATATGCGAAGACTGACACGTGACGAACGTTTACGTGCCGTTGGCATTTTGGAAGCTGGCAACAGACAGACTGCAGTGGCTCAAATTAGGAACGTTACTCAATCGGTGATTAGCAGGTTGTGATCACGCTGCCGTCAGACAGGTAATGTTGAGACAGAAGTCGGTCAGGTCGTCCAAGGGCGACAACTGCTAACCAGGATCGTTTCATCCGATCAAAGTGCCTCAGCAGCTGCACCGAGCGACAGACGTGCGAGGCATTGGTCAGACTATCCGAAATCGCCCACACAGCTGGAATTTGTACGCTCGACGACCTCGAATTAGTCCCCGTTTGACTGATCGTCACATCGCAGCAAGGCTTAATTGGTGTGGAGCAAACGACAGCGTTGGGACTATCGCCGGTGGAACAACGTCATGTTTTCCGATGAATCGAGGTTCACTCTCGACTTCCACGACAGGCGAAACAGAGAGTGGCGGCGGCGGCGGCGGCGGCGGCGGAGGAACGAACGATACAATGACGTAACCGTTAGGCAGCACGATCGTTTTGGTGGTAGGTCGGTAATGGTATGGGGAGGCATAACCATGATCAGCAGAACAGCATTACTTGTCATCCAAGGGCGTGTCACAGGGCAATAGTACCGTGACAACATGTCAGCAGTTCATGTGGTCCCATTTGCGCACGACAATCGATTCATTTTCCAAGATGACAAAGCAAGAGCGCACATGGCCCGTGTCGCTGCAGAGTTCCTCCAGGAGCAGAACATCACTACACTGCTTTGGCCAGCACTAAGCCCAGACCTTTCACCAATCGAGCACGTCTGGGATATGCTTGGCAGGCGCTTGCGACAACGCCAACAGCCCTCTACCGATGTTCAGGAACTCACCACTGCACAGCAGGAAGAATGGAATAACATCCGTCAAGCTGATAGTGGGCGTTTGGTGAGGAGTGTGCTATGTCGGATCCGGGCTTGTCTCGCGAACCGAGGAAGGATTTACAAGGTATTGAGGTCTTGGACTGAATGTGGTAAATTCTCTGACTGACCGTCCATGTCTTTTACAGCTCAGTGCGTGGAATGTGTGCTTGTCAGACACCCAACTATCGCTGAAATCATTCACCAGATGTCACAGTGCAATGTCTCGACTGTTTTTTATGAAAATATTAATATATTTCTTCATATATCTCACTTTTATCAAATATCCCCTACTTTTTTTAATAGTATATTCTAGTTTAAGCACAGATGAAATTGTTACTCAACTTCCTGCCTGTCTTGTGTTCATCAATGAACAACCTGGTATTGTTTTCAGACATATAGGTGTTAGACTTCATAAATAATCCTGTACACCAATATCTGACTTAACGAAGCTTCTCCTTTTCCGGAATTAAATTGTCGACTTTTACTTGACCTTTTAGTTTCAACTTTCGTTTTGAGCCTCCACAACGAAACGATATCTATATTATATCTAATATGTTGCCGTCCTAAAAAATTCACAAACGTTATGGTGGAACACGGATGTGACGTCATAGGGTCAAAAATGAAAATGCTTCTGAATTTATTTAGGTCTCTCGTTACAGTTATGCAGCTATGTAATTATCAAGAAATGTACGAATTCGCATTAACACGGCCGATGCTATTTAGGTTTTAAATTACCTCTCATATTCAAAGTCCTAAAAATGTACATATTTTTTTTAATCTCACAGTGTGTCCTTTCCCAGAGAAAATAAAACACAATCAAATCACATTTCATTCAAATACACTCAGCTGAATGATAACGATGGTCGAAACTTACTCATTTCGGAGAGAAATTTCCACTTTTCGCGAATCGGTAGCGATACAACCGTGCTATAGGAATTCTTTATTATCCCACTAAGGACTTTATATGTTTTTTGTGTTTTTTTTTTGTTTTGTTTTTTTTGATAGGTTAACAAACGTTTTCTGTGGTTTGGAAGAGTTTGGCAGAAAGCCTAGAAAAACACTTGAAATTTGGAATAAGCGGCTCCAAAACTTTTGCCACACTTTACTATCAGCTGACAGTACTGTAATTCTGGTGTCAGGCATGCAGTGCTCTCAAGCGTTATTCAGCGACGTTCAAACACCTTCTCCTTGTTGTCGGAAACACTCAGTGATGGATTTGCTTCGTTGAAGGACTTCAGGAAATTCGCTTTGCGATTTCAAAATAATCAAGTTATTATTTGTTTTCTCCACAGTGTGATGTAATAGTTGTATTCGTTGAGTGTGGATTGCAATCTTGCATCGTGTTTTGAAAACTGGTATTTAAATATCATCGATATAGTTGAAAATAGTTGCAAGCATTTGACAGACATCGTCACAATTCAGATATTATTGAGTGCATGTGACTGGTCTCGTTTCAGATTTAGTGATAGCAATGTCACTGTTCAGCCAGCCATATGACAGTGCTTACTTCATGTCTCATCATCGAATTGTCGTTCCATTGGTGCAAGATACTCCGAATAACAAATTTATCTTTTTCGAGGTATATATTGTTGGAATTCATTAAGGCCAATGTCTTCATTCTCTGTGAGAACATTTGCAGTTTTCACATGGACTGAGTATCGCCCAAAGCTCCGTGTGCACTCAGGTGTATTCTCATACCGAGCGCCAACCTCTTCTCTAACACAACACTCAAGAAATGCAGCTGATTTTTCGGCCAATTCTTTTGTTACCCATCCCGTCTATCATATGCCCTTTCAAAACCACTAAGGCATCATCGTCAGCGTGCTCTGTAGTTACTAGTCAACAGATCCTCCATATTGGCTTCTTCGTTTGACTGTTTTTCAAATTCCACATTTTCGTCCATTCAGATTATTCTGTTGGTTGGTGAAAACGTCAGCAAGGAGGTTGACAGTATTGCATTGGGTCTTCACCTGTCGATGTTCAGACAAAACATGACTAAAATTCATTTCATCACTCATCCCAATCAATTGCTAGCTCCCACGAACTTCCTGGTAAGTAACGATGAGATTAGTGACCCTAACGACATCGCGAACCATTTCAATGATTATTTTTCAAAAATCGGCCAAAAAACTTCTGAGCAAATCCCCAATACCAATGTAGAGTACACAGATTACTTGACGAGGCCAAATCTAAGTAGTTTATTCATGGCTCCAACATCACCTGCTGAATTAATTTCAATAACGAATATAATGAAATCCAAAACGAGTGCCGATTGTGATGGCTTATCTACCAAACTTTTAAAAAATTCGATTCATGAAATTGCAGGAGTTTTGGCACATGTTATAAATCTATCGCTATCCAGCGGAATTGTTCCCGAGAAAATGAAAAATGCCAAAATTGTGCCAATCTTTAAATCCGGAGACCCTCAGAACTTCAAGAATTACAGGCCTATTAGCATATTGCCCACATTCTCAAAACTGCTAGAGAGAACTATTCTAGAAAGATTAACAAGCTTCCTAACTAAGTACGATATCCTGTACGAGCACCAGTATGGCTTTAGGAAAAACCATTCAACTATACACCCCGTACTACAACTTCTCCATAGTATTGCAAACAATAACGACAAGGCAACGAAAGATTGCACCCTATCGATATTCCTAGACTTATCAAAGGCATTTGATACTATTAGCCACACCATTTTATTGAAAAAACTAGAGTATTATGGTGTTAGGGGCCTTTCTAACAACTGGTTTCAGAGTTATTTAGATCGGCGAGTGCAATACGTCACTTATGATGGAAGCAGTTCTGGATTCGCGAACACTGAATGTGGTGTTCCGCAAGGATCAATCTTAGGCCCTCTTCTTTTTTTAATTCATGTAAACGATTTTAGTGCTGCCACACAGCTAGATCTCTTGTCCTTTGCTGATGACACTGCGGTTCGTACTTCTCACTATTGTCTTGAATCGCTTTTCAATGTTGCGAGCCGCGAGATTTCTAAGTTAACAGATTGGTGCGCTGCAAACCACCTTGTTTTGAATGCCCAAAAAACTAGGTATATGCTGTTCAGCCCACCAAATAAAATATACAATACAAATGATAGACGTTTGAGTGTCTACAACCAGGAAATCGCGTTGGCGGACACAAATGGCGAGTCCGTGATAAAGTTTCTTGGCATATACCTGGACAAAAACCTGAAATATAAGTTTGACATCTCTAATATATGTACCAAAGTATCGAGAGCACTTTACGTAATGAACAAGGCAAAACATATCCTACCATACTCTGCCCTTAAAACTCTGTACTTTTCACTAATACACAGTCGCCTGCAATACGGAATCGAAATATGGGGTCATAGTAATGCCGCTCCCAGATTATTCTCACTTCAAAAGCGAGCAATCCGCCTGATTAATAATAAAAAATATAATTGCCACACTGATCCGCTGTTTAAAAAGTGTAGAATATTAAAACTGAAAGACCTGTACAAGTTGAATGTATCCTTATTTATGTTTGACTGGCACCACTCTAATATACCAAAAACGTTTGAAAACCTCTTTAATATTAATATATATCTAACGGGCATGGAAACAAGGCAAGTAGGCATGTTGCAGTGTGGTAAACCAAGGACCAATTTTTCGGCTCAGTTACCAAAGTAGGCTTTTCCGAAAGTATGGAATGAGCTCGATAGAACTTTAAGAGAAACTCCCACTAGAGGATCATTCAAGAAGAAACTTTTCATGACAATTTTAAATTCATACTCTTCAAGCGTAACTTGCAATAATCCATACTGTAACGATTGTAGACGCCAATGAATGTTGGATCAATGATAAGGTCAGGTGTCTTCCATGACTTATTTATTGATCTATTTGTATCTCATCTACCCATTTATTCTTCTATCCCATTATCGCAATCCCATTATTCTTATCTCATCATCCCGTTGCATATAAGGAACTGTTTAGAGATCAACATTGTTATTATAGTTATTTTCTATAGAACCAGAGACCTTCTTCTGACACATTCTCAACACATTTATGTTTACGTTATTGGAGACAGCAGGTAGACGGCCAATCTGGCCATGCTTTCTCCTAGCAGAATATCATTATAATTACTTACATTTACAGATTTTCACACTTATTGTACTATAATATTCTTTTGAATAAACTTTACTTACGTACTTACTTACTTCTTAAAATTTATCAAAGAAGTTATTGCAGTACAGTGAGTACAGGTGCCATCAGTTTCAGCACTGTCATCAGTTTCCAACAGAAATTCAATTTTCGGTCTAAGCTTCTTTTTCTTTTGCTATCAGAAATTTTATTATTCTTGGAATCTATCTCTGTAATTTATTACTATGGAAGTACGGGTTGTGCTTTCCAACCTTCTGTCATAAGGACTTTTCATTCATAAGATTCGCGGCGCATTCACATAATTATGCATTCTTTCAAAAGATCACTCTCACGTTTTTTTGCCCAGTGATTGTCGGCTATGATATAAAAACTCAATACATCTATGCGTCATCGCTCACTTTCTATTCCATCATTTGCGGAGTCTTCACTGTAGATGACTTTTCTAAATTGTATTTTGGCTGCATGTCGATGCAGTTCGACAAGTAGTGGTTTCTCCAGGGAACACAGGGGAACACCGTTCCTACCTTTCTCTGTCGGGGAACGTCGTTCCCGTGCAATTTCAAGACACGAGATGGCTTGATCATCAGGAAGATTCTACACAACGCGAACTCAATTATCTTGCTGGCGTTACTTAATCCATTTTAGCTATGTATAGCTCAAAGACCCGCAACTTCTTTTGAAGAGTTGTGAACTTGTACTAAATATTCAAACTTTTCCAGGAGGTGAACCCCTGAATCCCCCTTTATTACTATGCGAAGTGGACACAATATCCCAGCGGGGCGTCCCGCATTGGCCATCTGCGCGTTGAGCGCCTGTTCGGAACGGGCGCCCAGCGGGCAGCGATGATCGACGCAGGCCGCTTGGATTCTTCTTAATTTCGGAAAGCATTACAGATATTGTCTGAACAGATAAAGTCTCTTGTGGCTCAGAATGCTTCCATTCGGCGACCATCTGAGTACGACGAGGGGTTTTGTAGGGTAATAGGTGCTTCAATCTTATTCGTTTAACACAACTGCAGTCAAAACTCGGGTTTTTTGATGTTGTACATAAAATCTCGAAGATGTCATTCAACGAAACACCACCTGTGTCGATCAGCCAAAGACGTCGATGGTGTTTGCTGATTTTGTATCTGTTCTAGAACTATGTTTTCTCCAAATGGAGTAATAGATGTGGTAGCATCTTCCGGTATTCTCGATATAATTATCTCATGTATTTGAAGTAATACCTTATTTGGCACACCGAATGTTCTTTGAGTGCATTATGTTACAAATGTATCTACATTTATCAGCTTTGTAAATATATCGTCCCCTGAGTTCTAATACTAGGCACATAGAACACATTGGAACGCAGGGGACGATATGATATTCTATCTGTTCTAGAACGATGCTTTCTCCAAGTGGAGCAGTGGGTCTGGTAGCAAATTGCGGTGTTCTCGGTATATCTCAGGTATTGGAAGTGGGATTCTGTAACTTTTACAACACCTTATTTGGCGCATTGAATGCTCTTTGAGTGCATTATATCAGTTTCGTGCTTATCTTATTGGTGTTTTATGCATATTGTTTGGTGACGCACTCGCACCAAGATTTCGTTAGCGGTTTACGTGAAAAAGCTGCTGTGCACCCCCTCTAGCGCTGCAGCAAATACATTGGGGAATTGGGTTCTGGGTTATTTATAGTTTTGCGGAATGTGCATCGTAATGCAGTGTTGGTCTTCTATCGTAGATCTGAAAGTTAGGGCCGGATTCTGAAACATGTCACTGATCATAATCTAAAATGCTATCAGGTTGTCAGTTCTCAGCTTAGTGCAATGATGTAGGTGTTTTATGGACCTCAAAGCTATTGGCTATAGTCATTCTTGTCATCAGTAGATTTGTTCGAAAACACCAACAAACCAACGATGTTACGAACCGACCAGGGCCTGGACAACCCCGAAAGACCTCTGCTCGGGACGATCGGAGTCTGGCATGCCTCGTTAGGCTTCAACCGTTTGCATCGAGTGGGATTTTGAAACAGCTTTGGCTCCCCAACAGGCGTTTGTGCAACAGAACTGTCCGAAACTGTCTCAAAGCACTGGGCATGAGGTCCAGAAGGGCCACCGTGCGCCCAGTTCTGTCCGATCAGCATCAAAGACGAAGTTTGGAGTGGTGTATGGTACGACAACATTGGAATCTCAGGAGGTGGAGGAGAGTCCACTGGTCAGACGAGAGTAGGTTCCTTCTTCACGCTGCAGATGGTCGCATGAGAGTGTGGAGGAACAGAAATACTTCTTTCGTGCCCAACAACATCAGGCCTATTGTTTCTTATGGCGAAAGGATCAGCAGTGATATGGGGATGTACTTTCATGGTTGTAAACTTGATGTGGTGACTGTACGTGGGAATCTCAATGGTCATCAGTACATCCGGGACATTCTCAATCCGGTTGTCGTGCCTCATTTTGACAACCACCCGTTGTCTACTCGCCTTATATTCATGGACGGCAATGTAGACCACATCGTTCCCATGCTGTGAGAGCATTCCACCAGAACAACGCTATTACAACACTATCTTGGCCTGCAATGAGCCCCGATTTGAATCCCTTAGAACACATCTAGGACTTTCTAGGACGCCGTGGGCAAGCAGGGGATCAGCCTGTACAGAATTGGGCCGATTTGGAAACTGTATTGCATGAGGAGTGGCAGCAGTTGTCTCTGGGCCGTATAAGAAGGCTCATTTGTAGCATTAGGTGGAAGGTTCAGGCTGTCATCCAGACACGTGGTGGATACACTCGCTACTGACGACAGACACTGCTATTGTGTTCAGGTAATTACCGGCATTGTTTAACCGTGGACCGTTCCAGCACCATATTTGTCGAGAGAACATTTTTCTATCAAAAACATTAATGTCAGATATGTGTCATTAGCGCCATTAAAATACTCCATATTTTCATCACTGTGTGGTCTTTCATTTGTCAATAGCCCATTCCTTCCGCAGGCAATCATTTTTGTCCATCTGAAAGATAGCATGAATACCACTTCGAAAAGAAAACAGGGGTGCTTAATTAAGTTCCAGGTGTGTAGCTATGTCCCCCAACTCAAACATTTATCTCTCGTTTCGGTCTTCGTCTCCACACGGTTTTGGTCCTAGTGTTACGATGATGTTTATGCATGTTTTCGCCGATACTTCTTCCTTAGGATTAAACCCCATGTCGCTTGTACTCACTTTGTCTAAAGTTCTGAGAACGACCGCCCTCGTCGGCGCCTTTACATACTTGCTAATTCTACAGCCACAGTTCAGTTACAAAGCCACAGGTCTTACCCTCGTAGGGTAACTTGACCCACATCTACCAAGCAATTACTAACTTGTGAAACTACTAATGTTAGCTCTCTTTCGCCAAACAGTTCCAACACAGATATCTCTTTCTCACGAGATCAACCAGCATACCGCCGCTCTTGGCCTTTTACCTGCGTCTAGCGCACATGAATCTCGGTTTACTATAATGCACAGTGACGACGACAGAGTTAAAGAACTGCTGTATCAGCAAGCATTCAGAGATCAGGAAGATCTGTTTCAAGGTATGCGGATGAGGTCTAACCAAATCAAACACAGGAAATAAAAACCTACGGAAATTGAGGTACCCATTACTCCCTTTCAAAATGTTGATGTGGAAAGTAGATTGAGAAACCTTGCGATATCGAGTTTGTTGTCGCGGCGGATAAACTGAGACACTGTATACCCTCGATGCAACAGATATATGGTGTTTAATATGAAATAAAGCAGCGAAAACCAGAAAACAAATACTCACTCAAATATTCCCTCTTTCAAACACAACAGAAATTTAAGATAAACAAAACATGCTTTTAACAGGGATGAGGAACTTGTTCTACAAATTTTAGAGTGTATCCGTTGGAGTTCTTTGTGTCTATTTAAAACAGGGTGGGCGGAATTAAATAGTCTGTGACAGAGCTTTGTTCCAAGGTTGAGGACATGCAGCCTACTGCGAAAAAATATTTTTTCAGACAGTATAAAGAATTATGCAGGCTGTCATTGCCAGAAAGCATGTGCATCAAAAGCAGAATTTGGGGATTTACGTAACAGTGTTCAGGTACTTATTGCTCGCAGTTCAAATTAACAAAATCATCAGGAATAGATCTAATGTCTATTCCTGGTTCTACATTCGTAAAAACCACAGGAACACATAACGCGGCATTGGGTTCGTCTACAGCAAACAAACAGGTCAGCAGTGCCACGGATATCAAATTCACATCATCGTCAGAAGACAAATATATATATATATATATATATATTTATTTTGTTTTATTCAGATATGTCAACGAATACAAATTTGCTACTAGACTCAACAGAAGTGAAAATCCATAAACACTTTTTCTATAACGATACAGAAGGTAGAACAATAAACAATCCGCTCACTTGTTAAATTATAGCCTATTGCACACCAGGCTCAACGCCACTAAAACAAATTCAACGACAGTTGCCTCCTATCTGTAGTTAGGGCCAAGTGTGATTTGTGAAACTGCGGACTATCAAGGAAGAACCCCAACCCATGGGCATCACATATTCCGAGAAAAACACACACACTGAATACACATAACAAACAGAGAGAGAGAGAGAGAGAGAGAGAGAGCATGTTCCTATCCGTGCAGACGATATCGTCCGAGTCGATATTGTTGTACAAGTATGTGCAGCAATATTTAAGGCGAAACAAAATTAGTCAGAAGTGATGTAATTATAAATTCTAGTTGACAACGGTTTCACGTCTGACAGCTGCAGTGTGAACTACTCTTGTTAAGTTGAAACTAAGCTTATTTTTATTTTGCCTTTTCAAGCGAGGAAGGTGGATATGTTTCGTTTTCACAAATAAACATTTCATGGTCTCGATATTCTACGTCACTACTGACGAAAATAAACACTTCGAATCCTCCATCTCTCTCTCACCGCCTAAGCGTTTCTACCAGAGAACATGTTGGATGACATTATATCGAGACCAAGAGCTCTGTAAATGACCTGTATGCCAGTGTGCATCGATTAACTTTTGCAGGAATAAATAAGTTTCTTGTACAGAAGTATACAGAATAGCATGCTACCTGGATTTTCCTCAGAGTTTGATAGCCTAAAAGAATAAATTGTGGTAAAAGAGGAAGGGTTACATTGCATTTTCCTTCAAATCTCACGAGAATTGTTTTTGAATGAGAACACTCGAAAAAAGGTGTACTAGTGTTCCTTTGGTATTGTTGCAAAAGGGGCATAGCTCTGTTTTCGGTGACTTTGCTTTTTAATAATATAGAATTTGTGAAAATCGTTGGATGGGGGAGTTTATATTGTAGATACCAGCCATCGCAAATTGAGAAAGAACCTTTATATATTGATTCCTAGTCTACTACCTGTAAATCAATACCTAGACGTTCTTCCCACTTTTTCTGCGTCTTGACGGATTCTAAATGAAATTGGGTAGAAGTTTTTGCAACACTTTTGGGAGAATCTCACTTTTTCGATATATTTATTAATTATTTGTGAAACTTTGTAGAGAAGACAATTTTTATCCTAATGGACTCAGTTGCTAAACGTCCCTTGGGAAGCCGTTTTAATTACAAAATACATTCTTGGGTCCGTTTTGAGGTGAATGGTATCAAGATGCTGGCTGATTTAATAAAAAATTCGAACTAGTACATTTCATGTAAATCTCTTGTCATAATTACTGGTACAAGTATGATCAGTAGCTCTAAGCCGATAGAAAATAGCGCCACAGGGCAGAGTTCATTGGCGAAAGCATGTGGAGCTAAATTCCCAGGGGCAACTGTTACTTTTGGTAGTGTTCTACCTCGAGTGGATTCAGGCACCAATGAAAAGGCAGTGAAAGTGAACAATGAGATGAGGACAAAATGTGTTCATCAGATGATAAATTGTGTTCCACTGATATATCGACTGCTGTCAAGGAAAAAGGCGACATACCTCAGAAATCGCTGCTCTTTGATAATCTGACCTCAACAACAAAGGAATAGGCAGATTGGCAACTTAATGCAAATAATCTACTTGACCTGCCACGCTTCGTCATTCACGAAAGCGCATGTCGATAAGATGAAGCTCAGAGCGGTGCACCCAACAGGCAAAGGCAGCCGTCCAAGGTTATAAAATGGAATGCCGGGGTATCAGGGAAAGACCAATTTCTTGAAAACACATTTCTTCTCCCCGAAATTCTTCCAAAATCATCAATATCCACATCAATACGCTATGTCCTAAAATACCTTGTGTAATATAAATGACACAGCCTACCCCAAATGTGCGTCACCTCCGAAAACGCTCTTAGAACATCCAAGGCTACAAGTGTCACAATGAAATAAATACACTTAAAGGTTCTGACTTTTTCAATTCAATTCTGTGACGAGATCCGATATCTTCGGGCTCTTGGAGACATGGACTCTGGTTGATAGTGCCGTGACAATCGACAGATACACGTATCTTTCTAGATATCGACGTCATAAACTCAGTTGCGGGGTTCTAGTTGTGTGAGGCGTACTGCCTGTCTGCACGTCAGAGAAGGAACATAGTTAGGATGAATACTCAAGGCAGGAAATTACTAGATCTGTGTATAGAGTCTAGAATGAATATTATGAATTGAAGGTGTGGGGGGGGGGGCACATTTGGCGAGTGCATCCCCATACCAGTATAGTGGAAGTTCGGTTGTTGATTATGCTATTGTCAGTGTGTTTCTCATAGACTGTATTCCACAGTTTAAGGTGAACGAAATCAGCATTTTTGTCAGACCATTTGCAAATATGGTACGTCTAAAATCTCTATTAAAAAATCGAAATAGCGGAAAAGGTAGGTGAATCGCTTTTTGCAAAGGTTATTTGGGACGAACTAACCAAAGAAAAGTATGTCCACTGTTCAGTTTACACGTTTTCAAGAAGTGTTTGAAAATAAAAAAAAAACTTCAATAAGAAATCAATAAAAAGAAAACTCCCCAAAACCATGGTTCAATAAGACGTGCCTTGAAACGAAACAGCAACTTGTGTACCACCATGGTTCGCGGTGGGTACTATGTTTGCAAACGCAAGTATGAAAAACTTCATTTTGCTGTACAACTGGTAAACTGCAAGATGATGTCCAAGTGAAAGTTACTTTATCTAATAACATCCCCCAAAACAGCGGGGAGGCATATTATAAATAGTATTATCATTATAACTGGATAAACCCAAACCATCAGGCAGTTTTGACAACGCGTTCAAGTCAGGAATTATTCACAAACTTCATCAATTGGAAACTTTGATCCATCTGTCTTGGCCACTCGACGTTCAATATATTTGAACAGGAAATGTGTAGGGCAATATCAAAGTTAAAAAGTGGTAAATCGGGGGGTCTAGAAAGAATTAGAAATGGGCACATGTTTTGTTCCATGTTTCATAACAAAATATCGTTTGACAGTTTTTGAAGGTTGGCGTGAGGAAAATGCAAAAGAGTATGGAAGAGTTTGAAGTCACGCAAAAGTGTCATCTACTCAGTGGTTATACCGGTTACTCCAACCGTAAAACTGTCTGGCATGATCTGACTCTGCGTCTTGAAAGTGTCATTAAAACCAAAGTAAAGACAGATGCACACATTTCCCGAAATCAAACATCACCAGGTGTTAAAACACAATTATAAAGTATATCATGATTTTGAAGATACCAAATGGGCACCAAGTATAATTCAAACATAGGTTCTTGTTATTTGTCTAATATAGAGTTCTGTTGACTGACAAAAAAAAACTGACCGTCTTCTTTTTTCAATGCGTGCGACATCGAACGAAATGAGTCATGCTACAGTCTGTACATTCCGGCAAATACCTTCCAGGTTCAATGCGGGTCTCAAAGATATTCCTTGCTTCAACGGAGAACATGAGTTAATGTCGTCAGATACCAATCACGGTGCACGCGATTCGATTAAATTATAATATAAAATAAAATTCTGAAACAGCAGGATACACCTGGAATTTGTTTTGAAACAAAGTCCAATACAGTCTAATCTGAGATAAATTTACAAATTAAAACATCAGAGCAATGATTATAATTTTCTCAGGATGAATGGTGCTATGAATAAAGGAACTCTGATGTGTCGTGATTTGATATAAACTTTTTGAACCGAATTTCATAAAGTTTACCTAGACTCAGATCGATTTGAATGAATGAGGTTAACAAAGTCATATCAAATCGTGACGAATTATAACGTAATGTGAAATTTAACCCATCACTCAAGGAAACGGTTAAAACCCGCCAGCTGTGTTCACAAAAATCGCCATCCAAATTTCATTATTTTTTAATTTTTGCTGTGAAAACATGAGTTGTAATCGACCATTGGAACGAACTCGTCAAGCTCGTTACAATGAGTTATGTTTTAGAGGTAAACATGAAATACTTCTGTTATATTCAGAAAACGTTTTATGCAAATATCGTTTGCTTTTCAGACAAGGTAAGCACTTCATGAAAAGAAAATTATTTTATGAGTATTTCCGAAACCAACTCACTGTGCTATTTGATTGTGATTATATGATAACACCATATCAGTGCGGTGCTCAGCACGGCAGGATCATTATTCGGAGGTATATACAAGAGGATGCTGGTCCTGCAGTACTTTTCCATATGTGGCTTAATTCATTCCTTGGGGGAATGAATAAAACTAATACCCATCAGTTACATGTTATTCCATAAACCACTCTAGAGAAAAGCACCAACCCATTCTCTGTTATATAAATATATACCATTTTGTTAATCTGTTGCTTATTAAACTTTTTTTTTCTGTTTTATATATATTCCAGCCTTCCATCTCTTTGTCTGCAACATTCTTTGAGAGCAAACGTAGGTACAACCTTGTTATAATTTGAAGAAAATGCCGCTTCTTCTTTTCCATTTGTGTCCACTTTCCACTTATGTCCGGAGAGAATTCTAGGTGGTTTACAGGGATCCAATGGCGGGCAGTTTAACTTTCGACGGGGTCCAGACATGTGATGAATACGATTTCAGACAGCTGTACAACGAAAAGCTACGTGCAACTCTTGAAACCGATGAGTCCCACGCTTGTCACTTATGAAAAGACTGTAATTATTTCTCACCCAGTGATTTTCGGACGACTACAAGTGAACTGAAAATGGGATTCTCATTGTTTCATATCAATTGTCAGAGTCTGAAAGCGCACTGGGATCCCTTGAAAGACTTGTTATATGATCTACAATAGGGCGGCAAAAATTTTGATACAATCGGTCTAACCGAAATCTTTCTGATCCCTCCTAATATTTCAAAAGTACTCGAGGGCTACCAATCTCTTATTAACAATTCTAGGGCTGAAAATGATGACGGTAGAGGTGGAGTTGGAATTTATGTTAAAGAGGGTACCTCATATAAAATTCGCAAAGACATTGCCATCGTCATCCCCATGTCTCCGAATCGCTTTTTATTGAGATTGAAACTAGAAATATCCCCAAAATTATTGGGGTAATATGCAGACCCAATACAGCCCCCAGAGCGGACATAAATATTTTTCTTTCCAACCTGAACGAAATAACTGGTATTTTGTATGCGGAAAATAAACGAGCATATATTATGGGGGATCTCAACCTCGACTTGATAAAAATTTGAACTCATTCCAAAACAGAAGAATTCGTTAATTTTATGTTTAGTGGCGGATTTCTTCCCCATATCACGAAACCAACGAGAGTTACGAGTCATTCAGCCACTTTGATCGATCACATTTTTTCGAATCATCTTGCACCGTCAACTCTTTCTGGCATAATCATATCCGACGTGTCCGATCACTTTGGAATATTCCATAACGAAACGAGCGCAAAGGGAACCAATGCAAAAACATTCACTGTGAAAAGAATGATAAACGCAGAAAGTAATTCGGTCTTCCAAGGTCTTCTTTCTCAAAGCGACTTTCAGCCCTGTAACGCAGTCAGACTGTCCAAACGCGGCAAACGAAATATTTTTAAAAATGTATTCAGAAGCTTATGAAACTGCATTTCCATTGAAAAATGTCCCCATTAATAGGAAATTCATTAAGAAAGAACCATGGATAACCAAAGGACGTGTCGTATCATCTAATAATAAATTTAAATTCTACAACGAAAAACATAAACACCCGACAGGTCAGAACATTCTGAACTATAAAAATTATTGCCGAATCTTCAACAAAGCTAAGAAACAATGTAAAGCTAATTATCATAGAAATATTACACAAGAAAATAGAAATGACATGCGAAAAACATGGCAAATCCTAAATGAAGCACTAAGTAAAGCAAAACGCACATCCACACTACCATCTTAGTTCAACCTTAACAAAGAAGAAATAAAAGCTCCCAGCGACATAGCCAGTGGGTTCAATAATTTCTTTGCAAACGTAGGTAAAGTAACATCAGGGCAAATTAAAAAAACAAATAAATGCTATTCGAATTACATGGACAGCAATTTTCTAAATAATTTGTATACTAGACCAACCAGTCCTCTGGAAGTAATTTCTGTTTTATACAAACTAAAATCTACATTGACAAAAGATGGCGATGGCATCTCAACTCGGCTTCTCAAAACAACGGTAGACGAAATTGCAGCGCCCCTTGCACATATTATCAACAGTTCATTTAGGAATGGCATTGTGCCAGGCAGAATGAAAATTGCAAAAGTGGTACTAAGATTCAAAGCAGGTGATGAGCATTGCTTCACCAACTATTGACCTATTAGTCTGTTGCCTACATTTTCACAGATTCTCGAAAAACTTACGTCCAACAGGCTAACAGATTTCTTGGACAAATTTAATATTCTTCATCCTCATCAGTACGGCCTTAGGCACAAACACAGCACTATACACCACGCCCTCCAGCTACTGAACAATATAGCACTGGAAAATAATAAACTCGCAAAAAATAACACATTGGCAGTGTTTTGGACCTATCCAAAGCCTTTGATACCATCAAACATGATGTTCTATTGAATAAAATTGAAACATATGGCATACGAGGAGTAGCGAAGGACTGGTTTGTGAGCTGTCTCTCTAACAAAATCCAGTATGTCTCGTACCATGAACACCTACCTCATTTAGCTCCAATGAACTGTGGAGTTCCCCAAAGTTCTATATTGGGGCCCATTTTGTTTCTTTTATACGTTAACGGCATTAGCAATGCACCAACACTAAAACTTCTAGCTTTTGCAGACGATACCACAGTACATGACTCTGGATCTGACATTACCCTCCAAATCAGGTACCTCAACGAAGAACTTCAAAAACTATTTGAGTGGTGTTCTAGCAACCAATTAAGGTTAAATACTAACAAAACAAAAAGTATTTTAATAAACCCAAGTAATAAACCCAACCTGGTTAGTAATTTGCAAGGTGACATTTTGATTAATAACTAACCCATTACTAGACTGGGGTCCTCCAAGCCTGAAAAATCTTTGAAATTTCTCGGAATAAATATCGACGATAACTTGTCCTACAGTGCCCACATATTACAGACCTACCTTCAAATATCCCGCGCTAACTATAGCCTGAACAAAGTTATACACATTCGTTCCCCTAGAAAATCTCCCATTGTATTCATTCCCTACAATCTGGAACGCGCCTGACAGCTCGATCCGTGATATAAGAAATGGACACATCTTCAAGAAGACGCTAACTAACAATATATTGTCATAATATTCAAGTGAGGTTTATTGTAATAACCTTTACTGTCCAGTCTGCACAACACATATTGACCCGAAATAAAAATCCCAGTTTCTTTCAAACTATACTATTTATAAGCATGCGCAATCCATATACCAGGCATCTCAAATAAAGCGCCGGTGATTCTCCCAGATGGTTGAACTTGGTCAGCCAAAGCTGTGGGGCATTTTGTGGCTGTTTTTCTCTTAATTAGCTCAGAGCTTAACTCAGTTTAATTTATAACTATCTTTGGTCGCCTACATGGCGAATGTTCGCATAACATTAATGTCAGAATTCTAAAGGGAGAACAACAACTGGTGCTGATTACTTCGTTGCTTGTTTCGCAATGTTCGCATCTGTCTATTGTTTAAGGGTCGTCATACCTTATGTGCAAGAATCAGTCCGTGGGTTTAGTCACCATACTTGATTAATAAATGGGATCGGTTACGTGAATGCAGTCAGTGGATAGTAAATGTTTTTGTATTTTTTTATTCACAGGCAACGTGGTCCACGATGTCAGGCGCTTCAGTTGACAGATCAAGCTCGAAGCCACCTGTCATCACAGACAAACTCCTTCGAGAAGCAATACGATCCAAAGAAGGCAGAGATGATGTCGTTATAATACAAAAGCAGATATCATCAGGTTCCGATGAAATAAATAATTATGGTGGTGTTGGGAATTTTGCGAAAGTGACCGCTGAAGTCGGACTCGACCATGCTGAATATAATTTATTTATCAAAACAACACATGAAGACAAGGCTAGAAAAGAATGGACATTGGAGAAAACACACATTTTCTTGGCAGAAGCAAAGATGTATTCCGAATTAATACCGGCCATGATGAAGATGCAAAAGGAAAAGTGTGGATATACTTTTGGCCCGTCCGTTCCAGAATATTGTCATAGTGTTGTCAGCAGTGATATAGGTGTTGTTATACTGAAAAACCTCCAAACTGATGGATACAGTGTCAGGCCTGTGCAAGAAGGTCTCGATTATGAGCATTGCAAGCTGGTGATGAAAGAGATAGCTGTCTTCCATGCATTGTCGTGGGCAATGAAATACGATGGTTTTGATTACCTGAAGAAATATCCGTTTCTCACCACTTATTTTTTTATTGAGAGTCCTACTAATACACACGTAGAGGTGAATATAAAATCGGTTATTGAATTAATTAATAGGCGCATGCCTGACCAAAAAGTCAAGGATGCCGCATTAAAGTTATCATCCATGGATTTAAACCAAACTATGAGACGTCTCTGCCGACCTCTTGAACCGTATGGAGTTATTTGCCACGGCGATTTTCATTGTAATAACATACTTTTTAAAAATGATGGCAATAGCGGAAACAGTAGGCCTTTAAACGCAAAGTTAATAGACATGCAAGCAGCTAATTATGCTCTGCCAACTACAGACCTGGCCGTATTCTTCTACAGTAGTACAACTCGTGCTACCAGAAAGCGACATCTTCAGGACCTACTCCGTATTTATCACTCCGAGTTCATTGGCTGTTTGGAGAAATTGAAAATCGAGTTTGAGGAATTCACATTTGATACCTTAGAAGATCTGTTTGTTCAGAGCACCCTCTTTGGTGTTTTTATGTCATGTTTGTTTGTGCCCCATTTACTGTGCCATCACGACGAGTCCAGTAAGTACGCACAAGATAACATAGAGGATTTACAGAAGGCAGGCTCAGAATTCTCGAAACGTCTTCCATTTCTCTTCGACAGCTTTCCTGCTATACAGGAAAGACTTTTTGACAATTTCAGTGACCTTGCTGAATCTGGTTCTGTATAAATAACTTGCAGTACACATATATACAATGATTCCTGTTTAATAGCATGCATTTGTGGAACCGTTGCTGATGTACAAGAGTGTATAATTAACCCTTAAAATACTCAAATTTCCACACGATGAACAACATATATTAATAGCGGATTGTATTACACAGTCTCACTTTATGTGAAAAATGAATTCGCCCAGTTTCTATAGCAGTTATTGTTTCCATGATCTTATTCAACAGCACAGTGACAAGAAGGTTAATCGGTTAATAATCATCAACATCAATTACTGTATAAATATTATACTACCTTTTAATGGCTTTTAATCCTGACAAATGCGAAATAATAAGTATCTCTCGAAAACAAAACCCCATCAAACATGAATACAGACTGCACAATAAAATCCTCAAAAATACAAATAAAGCCAAATACCTCGGTGTAACGCTAACAAAAGATCTCTCATGGAAACGTCATGTAAATAATATAGTAAATAAAGCGAACACCTCGCTAAGATTCATCAAAAGAAACATAAGAACAAGTAATAGAAACATCCAAGCACTTGCATATCAGACATATGTTCAGCCACAACTTGAATACTGCTCACCTGTGTGGCATCCTTGGCAAAAAGATCTCGCACACCACATTGAGATGGTCCAACATCGTGCAGCACGCTATGTCATGAACATATATAAACACCCTAGTAGTGTTACTGACATGCTTACCATCCTAATTTGGCCGACTCTTGAGCAGCGCCGATTATATACATCCATGGTCTTACTGTATAAAATCCACCATGACCTTGTAAAAATAAAAGACACTGCTCCTCTTACTCCTACTAGAGATCACAAGTATGTTAAACCCCATGCAGTGCCCAAATATATCTCAAATTCCTTCTATCCTCGAACTATCAACGCATGGAATAAGATCCTATACTCAATGGCAAGCTTAACAGATCTAGATGAGTTCAAATCCACCTACTACAAGTACTTTTTCAAAGTCAAATAGTCATCTAAACAAATCTTTTATCAGTTTACAAAAAAAAAAAAAAAAAAAAAGAAAAAAAAAAAAAAAAAAAAAAATCATTCATGCGCCTCCTTATAATCTTCAATTCTTTGAAGGCTGGGAGTATGATGTAGATGTAGATGAACCCACATGGTGGTAATTTCCTTTCTATAGTGTTAAAATCACTGTAATTGTTTTGTCCTTCATCCCACGAATCGGATCAGTTATTTACTCTAAGATCCTTGGCGCGGGGTGGGGGGGGGGGGTTAAAGCATTAATGGCCCGAATGAGGTGCATTTGTGACACTATCAGCCAGATTTACGAAGCCAGTTTAAAATGTGTACGCGTTTAGAACGAATTTACACGCGTGCAGATGCAAATCGATATTTACGAAACTCGGTAAAAGCTTACGCGGATTCGCACTGATCGTTCGTGCAAACAAGAACAATAGAGTTCGCTAAACAGCCTCGGTGGAATGTTTTACAAGCGTTTAAATCGACATTATATTTAATAAGTGGCTGAATTTTCGTTTTGTGATGAACGTGATTCAAAAATAAGAAAACAAATATACAAATAAAATGGAGAATTAAATCTTTTAACAAAAATCTTTTGACACGCTATTTTTTCTTCTTCAAGTCTTATTTTGTTGTAGAAATAGCTTTTTTAGAGCAAACTCAGTCAACTTTTGTACCACGCAAAAAGCCTCTGTTATATCCGTATGTATCAAATCTATAAAGTTGAAGTTCACAAAAACGTCATATCTGAGGAAGAGATAACACTATTAAAGAATATATATGTGGAAATAATCTCAGAGAACTCATCCTTGTCTTAATATTATAGAAAATGGATCAGTAGTATAGCGTTTGATTCTCTTCCCCTTTTCGTAAGCCTCATTGGGTAGTCTTAACTTACGTCACCAGTCTTTTGGCAGAAAGAGACGTTCTAGTGGTTGTAACGGTAGCACGCGTGAGTGGTTACTTTGTGAAGTCATTATCATGGCGACGGGTCGTCTCACTGTGCATGCGCGCCTTGTGTTCCTAGGGAGGCGCAAACTTCCGCGGATCATACTGACATCTTAACACGAAGGATAAGTCCTGAAAGATATAGAAGATTTTGGACAATAACGACGTAAAGGTAGCTGCACACCGGATGCGACGCTAAAAGAACGAGCGATGCGATTTTCATAAAATCATGGACTTTCTGTTCAGTTTGAGTTTAAAATGAATGTCTGTTAACTTACCAGGGTGAAAATCAAAGACTACACTAGTTCGTTCAAGTGCTATTTGTATTCTTTAATCGAGCGGGCTTAAAAAGACCAAACTGTGCCCGAACTGTAAACAATACAGAAAATCGATTTTGAATCAAAATCGCACCGTTCAAGTCGCCTTCAACGTGCAACTACTTTTAAAGTGTTTGGTACGGACAGATTTGTACTAGAGAGCTTGTTATGTGCCTCTCAATCAATTATAGAACCTTTCCAGGTCGGTGGAGGTCTTTGTTCAAGTTGGATATGCTATGGACATGCTGGAAAGCATCCATGCAGACGTGTGTGCCCGTGGGTGTGGGGTTGGCGAGTGGGCGGCTGTCATGTGTGTGTATTTATTAGCGTTCAACGCACTTTCTACAGCCAGGGTTATCTCGTGTCGGGCAGTGTTACTGGTGCAGGAAGCCGGAGTACCTGCAAGAACCACCAATCGGCGTTGCGCAACTGTCAGACTATCCACGTTCTCATCCGGAACAACTGTCGGTAACAGTGGTAGAAGGCGTGAGTACCATCAGCGAGCTACACGCCATAGCACTCCGTGTAACCGTGAACCCGCACAGCAAAGGAGATGAACTGTCTAGCCCAAAGACACAATATATCCTTCCGAGATGATATATATATATATATATGTATGAAAATATTCTTTGTAGGAGGATATATGTTTAATATTACCCAATTAACTACTCATATACTTAGCACCTTTTTTGGCTCCCTGTCCACTATAATGGATTATTTTTTTAATCGAAATATTCCCGGGGAGGTGAAGCAGAGTTTGTTTACTGCGATAATATATATGTACGCTGTGTGTGTGGGTAGTCGTGTCTGTTTGTTTTATTAACCCTTTGATACTATATGGCTATTGCTAAGGAGTCTGGTATCATTTTCATGGGCATAGCCCGTGCTCCCGGCTTGGGGATAGGGTCAGGAAACAACAAGAAATTAGGATTTCAACAGTATTGGTTTGAACTCAATCACCCGAAATATGGCATACATTAACTGTTTTGTTTTTGTTGGAAACCATGACAACTTGGAAACACCAAGTAGATTTTAGTTAATAGAATGACAAATTTTTCAACCCAGTTATTAATAATGTCTGGCAAATCAAAGGCTATTGCATGCTAGGTGTGATACAGGCATTACAGATAAATTGTATTTGCAAGCCTCCCCCAATTTCCATATGAACCGTTGACCACGAGCTAGGACCATGGTCTACTTGTGTGATGTTCTCTGCTTAAAAAAGTTCCGATTGATTTTGAATTATTTTATGGAAAAAGACGAAAATCCCCATTTGAGTTTTCTGACCCCCGGTTAGGGTGAAGTCTAGTTGAGTGACGTTTGTCTGCCTTAAATGAGGTTTGAAGGGTTTCTAGTGGATTGCATTCAACGCTGTGTTAACACTTGGACCAAAACAACTCTGGTATGCACACCTACATGTTCAGAGATGTGGAGCTGAAATTTGGTAACTAGGCGGTATTTTTTATTAGGACTAACATGACGGGGGATGTTTAGGTACATAGTTCTTTTAACCATACAATTAATCAACCTTTCATACAACGGCAGGCTACATTTACTGATATCGAGGTGAAATTTGTCACCTGAGGTCATTTGTCCAGAAAAGGGTCATGGGGGTCTATTGCGTTTGATGTTGCCTTAATGGTAAAACCGCCAACCACAGTAAATCTTGGGGTCCGAAAAGCTAGTGGAAGAATAGTGAACAGCACGGTGATTTCGGTAGTTGGAAATAAGTGTGATTTTGTCATAAGTTTTGTTCGCATTTCTTGGGGATCTTCACACCAGCTTCTCAAGAAAATCGACTTTAGTTTGAATACAGCTGTAATAGGATTATAGCCAACTGATAGACAACCTCCAAATAATGAGTTTGTTTTGCTATCCCTTTGCTGCTGTATGGCTACAACAAAGGAGACCTCAATCAGAGGTACAAGAAAACACACACCAGCTCGCAGTGATTCTTCCAAACAAACATTCTCGTCCTATTGCATCTATGGTAGTTTCCAACAATTGGAGAACAGTTACGCGAGTCCATTGCTGAGGAATTCTCCTGACTAACCGAGTTACTCTGAACCTTGTCACAAACTTCTCTCTGAAAGTATTAGAAAGAACATAAAAAGCGACCTATCACCACGCTTTCGTGCACAAACAGGCAAATTTAACCCTTTACCTAGCGTAACGGCCAAAACCGGCCAGCGGTATTTTCAAAAATCGCCAATTAATTTTCATAATTTTTTTCATTTCTGTCTCAAAAACATAGGTTATGACCCCTCGTTGGAGCTCGTTCCAACGAGGGGTCATAACCTATGTTTTTGAGACAAAATATGAAAAACATTAGTTATTCAAGAATTATTTTTGCAAATGTCGTCTGCTTTTCAGGTTAGGTAAAGGGTTAACGATGGGGAGTTTCAAAGCGGTGGACTATTATTCCCGTAATTCCTTTAAAGGGATACATGATACTGTACGCAACGAAAAGCCTGTCATTCTAAGAGATCACTCGTTTAGTCGTTTGTAAATTGTTTTTATTCACTGATTATTTCTCTAATATAGTTACATTCAGAACCGTCCTTATAGATCAGCGTTTGGATGGTTTTTTTTCGTATATTAACGTTTTTCTAACGGTCAGACATATTTAGTCCTTGTTTCTCCCTACACCCTCATTTTGATTTTGATCACAGAATCATTCCCCAATTTTTCCATTACAATATATAGCTGGCAATTTAAAGTGTATATTTTTAATTTCAGTGTTTCATCCCCGCCATTTAAAAGGCGTACACATTTTTTCAAATAAAACAAAATCTGTATTGTGTTCCTTTTTGCGACTTGAGCTGGGCGAATATGATATTGTGTTCCCCAAAGGCGTTGGCTATTTTTCTATAGCTTGTTATTGCTTGGGGACCTTCTAGTCCAGGCACATTAGACATAAAAATGAGAAAGTAAGGAACAAAATCGGAGAAAGCTGATTTTTTTATATGTTTCCGGGACACACATTGCGGATAAAGTGTGAAAAGTCCCCGCGAATCCGAGTTGAGCTTTTTTAGTTATAGCGTTTTTTTGATGAAAAAAAAAATTTTAAAAAAAATTCGACCCAGCTCCATATTTCTCATTCTTATTCGCCTTAGTAGGGTGAGAATCATAAATATCGTGCTGAATTATATTGAGAATACATATCCCCAACAGAAAATGCCAACTTTGTACCAATCCTCACACTCAATGGTGAAATATTCACGAAAATGTACAAAATTACGAAAAAAAATTTATTGTTTTCATACACACAACGGTACACAACGTCCATTAAATCAAATCTACGACTACTTTGGGAGTTAAATTATATATCAAAAATTGCAGAAAAGCAGTGGCTTTATAATGATATATAACACTAGTCCTTTATTCCATAATGAACTGGTGAAACGTGTGAAATATTAACCATACCCCCTAAACTCAAATTCAAACGGCATCGACTTTTCTCATTCAGATAAATACCGTATTATAGCATCATTGTTTCAATTTCCATGTTCGATTAAATCACATAATGTGGTGTTCGCCTACACTCAAGATGCATTGGCATGTAATGTGTGGCGGCTTCCATATGATTATGTCATATTTAGGGGCAACTGGTTCGATCATGGCTGGTAGCGGCTTGGATGAACTTTGGGGGACTGTTTATGCTGGTGGGTCAATCCATCATTTGATCAGTGGTCATGCATATTCAAAAGCAGTTCGTGCCCATTTGCTAACACAAATTGCCATTACAAAACTTGTGTTTGAAGAAAGCCGAACACTAGATAACATAGACTGCACAGAAGTCAATGAAATATTCTGTGGACTTGCCAGAGGTGACTGTACAACAGCTGACGCTGTCAATCAAGAAAGCGTCAACCATCTACTGTCAAAATTACACGAACTGCTCCAGAATGCGTCTGTAGGACGCACAGGAAAGCTTTGGGTACAATACTACGAGCAAATAGGTCTTCTCCAGTTGTTCTTGAGAGCAGAGCGCACAGGCGACTGGGAACTCCACACATATTGTGTTCGCAATATGATTCCAGTATTTCACGCAGGTGGTCATTTTGCATACGCAAAAATTTCTCATCTCTATTTGCAGCAGATGAATGAGCTAAAAGAAATAATGCAACAGGATGATTTGAAGTTGTTCACTGAGAAAGGTTACTTTACCATAAGGCGCTCAGATAAATTCTGGGACGGGATATATTCTGATCAGACCATAGAGCAGTGTTTAATGAGAATGTTCAAGCTCCCTGGTGGTCTCACACATGGCAGGGGAATAACCGATAGCACTGTTGCGAAATGGGTACATGGACTACCTCTTTGCCTTCCGATATGTAATGCTCTCGAAAATTTTGTTCATGTTCACACTGGTCATGGCGAACAACATCGGGATCTCCGTCAAAGTTCACAATTGACTGATGCCAATGATATCACCAAATTATTAAACTGGCTCAGAGTGCATTCCCCCTTTCAGAATAGAGATCCACTACAATTAGTCTCTATAGCGACCGGGCTTGTGGCCGACGAAACTGTGAACTGTGACCAAGTTCGCAAAATTGGTGAATGTTGCGTATCGAATGTTGTAAGCAAAACGTTCAACAGCATCAAACTACGACGTGTTGACACTGTGAAGTCTTTCGCATCGATGGCAAATAGCATCGAAGTTCGTGGAAGTAAGGTAGTGATTGACCCCACAATTCTGTTCAACCGCATCACATGTGTTATTCAGTCACAAGCAGAGATGGAAGAGTATCTCAAATATGAATTCGCCCCGAAACCACCAGCATTGTTTGATTCTGCTGGAATGAGGAAGACACAGAAAAGCACGCTCGGTAAGATCCTCAAAACATACGGTTCCGAGCAAACTAAAATCCCAGAACATTCTCTGTTTGTTGTAGATGGTGGATTTTTATTGAGGGCAGTTGTATGGCCTAAACAGTCGTCATATAAGGACATATGTACATCATATTCCAATTATCTAGTGAGATATTTTGGGGCGAACGTCGTGGTTGTTTTTTATGGTTATGCTTGTACAATGTCGACAAAGGGCATGGAGCAAGCCCGTAGATCTAAAGACAGGTATTCCACTGATATCAATATCTCACCCGAGTTACCAGCCACCACACCCCAATCCGATTTCCTTGCAAATGCCAAGAACAAAACCCAACTGATCGATCTTCTAATGCAGGAGCTATCTGCTATCAATATTCAGTCCAAGCAGGCCGAGGCTGATGCTGATGTACTGATAGCCGAAACTGCACTTGACATCGCTCAAGATGATAACAATGTTGTCGTTGTGGGAACAGACACAGACTTGTTAGTCATTCTTACCTCTCGAGTTCAACCGGGATGTAATATTCACATGATGTATTCCATTACCCCAAACTTACTAGTTTCAGTTAGTGAAATAGCAACCAAAATGGGTGACCATAGAAGCAACCTCCTTGTAGCACATTCTATAAGTGGTTGTGACACTACTTCTGCACTCTTTCGAGTTGGTAAGAAGAAAGTATTCAGTACAATTGTCTCCGATGTTACTAGCGACTCACAACAGTATGTCAACACAATTTTGGCGGATGACAGTACACCAAGTGCAGTAGCCGCTGCCGGGGAACAACTTCTCCTGATCTTATACGGGAGTAAAACTGTTTCCTCTCTCGACCAATATAGATATGTCACTTACAAGCGTTATGTAGCAAAATCTAAACTGAATAAACCCATCGACCTAGCCTCACTCCCACCAAGCAGCGATGCTGCACAACAACATGTCTACAGATGTTATCTCCAGGTCCAACAATGGCTGGGCACTTCGCTTCCTCTGACGGATTGGGGGTGGTCGCTAGACAATGGACTTCTTGTACCGACTGCAGCCACAAAGCCATGTGCCCCCGATAACCTACTGAATCTGATCAGTTGTGGTTGCAAGAGTGCTTGTACAAAAAGGTGTGGGTGTAAGAAGGCAGGACTCTCTTGCTCAGGTTTGTGTAATTGCAGTTCGGATTCTTGTAACAACCACAGAAACACTGTCCTGTCGGAAATTTCTGAGTTCGATGAATAATATGTATATAGGTCATGTCATTTCTGTATATAGCGTTGATAATAGTCAATGTAACTTAATCCATGTTGATTGATTTGTACATTCTGTAAATATTATTTATTGATTTTTGTACATTCTGTAAATATTATTTATTGATCTAATGCTGCCAGACACAGACGTGTCTGTTCGGTCCCAAGCCCGAAAATAGTTGAGTTCTCATGCTGACGAATTTTATGCCAAAAGGGGAACTCGGCCAGAAGCAGAGGGGGTCTTCCATAATGTCTATTTTGTAAGCAATGATAAAAGTCTTCAAATGGTGGGGGATTTTTTATCGTCTGTCCAACTAACATCCCGTTCTGTACTACGACCCTTTGGGCAAATCCGTTAGGAAAATCGTCATTTTTTGCGTAAATCCGATACTTTTTTGTGAATTTTCAATAATTTTTCGCAGAAATTGTCACAGAATGCACATTTTCCTCTAGGTAAATGTATATTAGACATTATGTAGCTCGAAATACGCGTAAACAAAAAATACAGTTGGATCAATTCGAGGTTACAAAGTTCGTGCGATTTTTTTTAATTTTTTTCAAACGCGTTTTCGAAAAAAGGCTGTAGAAAAAAAAGCTCAACTGGGATTTTAGGGGACTTTTGTCTAATCGTTCAGTGACATGTACTCGATATTCCCTGAAAAAATCAGCTTTCTCCGGTTTTTTTCCCTAGTGAAACCTAATGTTCTTGGGCTATTCAAGACAATTTCTCTAGAAAATTGACTTGAATTTGAATACAGTTGTAATTAGATTATAGCCGACTGATAGACAACCTCCAAATTATGAGTTTCTTTTGTTATCCATTTGCTGCTGTATTGCTACTACAAAGGAGACCTCCATCAGAGGGACAAGGGAGCACACACCAGCTCGCAGTGATTCTTTCATGCAAACATTCTCGTCCTCCTATTGCGTCCATGGCAGATTCCAGCAGTAACTGTTGAAGCACAGATACACGAGTACAGCCCATTACTGGGGACTTTTTCTGACTAACAGAGTTACTCTGAGCCTTGTAACAAACGCTGTCTGAAAGTATGATAAAGAACATAAAAAGCGACCTATCGCGACCCTGCAATACACAAATAAGACGCATTTAACAATGGAGAGTTTCGAAGCGGTAGACTATTATTCCCGTAATTCCGTTAAGTAGCTACATGTTGCTGTACGCCAGAAAAACCCTGTAATTCTACAGGATCGCTCGTTTTGTTGTTTGTAAAATTGTTTTTATCACTCATTATTTCTCTAATATAGATAGGTACTTTCAGAATCGTCCTTGCAGATCAGTCTTTGTGTGTTTTTTTTCGTATAATAACGTTTTTCTAAAGGTCAGACATATTTGGTCATTGTTTCTCCCTCGACCCTCATTTTGAATTTGATCACAGAATCATTCCCCGATTTTTTCCCTTACAAGTTATAGCTGGCTATTTAAAGTGTATATTTTTAATTTCCCTGTTCACCTCCACCATTTAAAAGGCTATGCAGGCGTATAAATTCATTTTTCAATAAAACACAATCTGTATTGTGTTCCTTTTTGCGACTTGAGCTGGACAAATATAATATTGTGTTCCACAGAATCATCAGCCTCAGTGTTTCCCAAAGGCGTTGGCCATTTATCTATAGTTTGATATTGGGTTCTACGCTACTCTAACTACTACTACCACAGCTATTACGATTACTGCTACTACCGCCCCTACCACCACAGCTACTACTACCTCTATCGCCACCGGTCTGCTCCTTCCGTACATGATTGTGTACATCCAGGATGGGGGTGAAGGGGCTCTCATCCCCTGTATTTTAAACTATTTTTAAAGCACCAAGACCAGTTGATACGGTTTTATCCATGATAGCACATCGGCACCCAACTTCGTAGACAGTTAACCCCGCACTCATGCATACAGCTGAATTCCCTGAGTGGTTCCCCTGTGTTAGTTAAATATTGGATTCCATTCTTCAAAATTTGAAAAATTCAATATTCGACTTAGGGAATATTTATGGTCAGTCATTGTTGATCAACACACAGAGACCAGTGGACAAGGTTTATCCGTAATAAAACATGGGCATCCCAGAACTACATTACCACATGCATGCAACTATAGCTTCTGAGCGGCTCTCATGCCTGTCATTATAAATTGGCTTTCTTTTTTCAAAATTGAAGGAGTCTATATGAAACTGCGGGAATAGTTTGGATGGAATATTTTGTGGTCAAGTGTAAAAGAAACAGCCGGAAGGCACACCGACCTTCCATTTTCCAGTTCTTCTCCGGGCGAGGCAACCGAACCCCACTGAAGAGACTGGGATTCCCCTCATTGTTATCGCCCCCCCCCCCCCCCCGCAAGCCGCTAAATTCGACTCATTTCCCCTCGCATTATGACCCATGATTTAAAATACCCCTCCCCCTCCCCTCGAAACATCGAATCATGGATCTGCCTCTAATGTCGAACCAAAAACTCGCCATTGCCTAGAAAATGGGGAGATTTTACTGTAGCCTTTTATTTTGATAACAGTACTTGAACCTGGCTGCTAACTTCTTTGTGCACCATCCTTTGCTATTTAGCGAAAATATATTGGCGGGCGCTAATTATAAACCTCGCCATTTGCATATTTATTAGTGTTTAAATTTTTACCTCCAAACAAACAAACTAAAGGTTACATCCACAATACACTGTCATAAGCTATGTTTTCCGGAAAACACCATAAAAACATTTAGTCATTAAATAACATTTTCCCAGGAGGTGTATCTAGCAACATGGGGTTAAATGTGAACCATGATGCTCATAGAAACAATAAAAATGAAGAAATATGCAGATTCTAGAGGACAGGGACGTTACTAATGGGTCTTGGATTGGGAGCGTCCGCCTGTAGATTTCCAGTTGCACCCCTAAACTGTAGGAAAAAATCTGACAACCAGTACATAATTTCCAACAAGTGGGAAACTCCAACAGCAAACTCTCCTCCATCCCCTAAGTAAAAAAAAATCCATTTACAGATTTTAACTCTTTAGACAACAAACGCGATATCACATTTTATTCCTTTACTTATTGCTATTTTTTTAATTTTCAAACATATTTAACCCTTTACCTAACGTGAAAAGCAGACGACACTTGCAAAAAAAATTCTTGAATAACTAATTTTTTTCATTTTTTGTCTCAAAAACATAGGTTATGACCCCTCGTTGGAACGAGCTCGACGAGCTCGTTCCAACGAGGGGTCATAACCTATGTTTTTGAGACAAAAAATGAAAAAAATAGTGAAAATTAATTGGCGATTTTTGAGAATAGCGCTGGCCGGTTTTGGCCGTTACGTTGGGTAAAGGGTTAATAAAATCGTATTAGGTAACCCCCTCACTGGCGCCCCGACGAGGGGTCAGTGAGGGGTTCTGTCAAACATTTGAAATTCAGCAGCCCGATGACACCGTTTCGTAAGGTATATGTTTTTATTACACGCCTCTTCTATGAAAACCCTGTCTACAGCAATACTTAACAATTGGGAAAATGAAAATCCGTTGCGGACATCTGTGCGAAACAGAAATCATTAACGAATATTTTTAAATGGAAGCGAAAGGTCACTGGAAGTTCTACGAATTGTGCAACGCAATTACAGACTGAATTGCTAGCGATAGCTGAAAATCGTCCCCTGTGTTCCAATGGCACATAGAATACATTGGAACTCAGGTGACCAGATAGTAACACGGGACCCCCACGCAAATTTGATTGGCGATAAAATGTGTTCTTTTTGTTGATAGTTGTCAAATGAATTTCTGAGTGTCCTTCTAATATTGTTTTTTAACAGAAAGGCGTGTAATAAGCACAAAACGACACGCATATGTGAATGGGTTAATCGATATGCCGCATCCTTCCGCGATGGCATGAGCTGTATAAGATGGGGAAGGGAATTCTGTTTGTACACCCTCATAGACTATAAATTATCAAAATGAGGCTATCGGTAGTCACAAACTCTAGCTATATATCAAAATTGCGGGATTTTCACCCCCTTTTCCATCAATATTTGGAACACTTTTATTACTTTTAAGTCCAAAAGCTCCATATTTTGGCCGGACTCAAGACAAGTTTGGAAAAATTCCACTGTCTGAAATTTGAAACTTTTTCCAATTTAGGGCTTCGAATTTTCCACTTAATTCGATGAATGGTGAACGATTGGAGGGCAGGTGAGATATCTGCCCTGACACAACGTCCCGTATTTTGACTCATTAAGTAAAGATCTTATTTTTTTTTATTTTGTGAGAAAACCATTTGCAAACTGTATCAAACTTAATACATAAAAGGTATAATTCGGAATTTGTCAGCAGCCAATAATAAGAAAATTCCAGAAGTTAATCCACTCTGCAACGAGGATATTAAAATAACAACCGATGCTGTGCTTCTTGTCATCACCCTCGATAAAGGCCTCAGACTAACTAACCACGTCAATCAAACAGTCACTAAAGCCACAAAACGGGTTAACCCTTTACCCAACGTAACGGCCAAAACCGGCCAGCGCTATTCTCAAAAATCGCCAATTAATTTTCAAAATATTTTCATTTTTTGTCTCAAAAACATAGGTTATGACCCCTCGTTGGAACGAGCTCGTCGAGCTCGTTCCAACGAGGGGTCATAACCTGTGTTTTTGAGACAAAAAATGAAAAAAATTAGTTATTCAAGAATTTTTTTTGCAAGTGTCGTCTGCTTTTCATGTTAGGTAAAGGGTTAACTTCTTAAAGATGATTAGGGGAAAAACTTGACGGTCTAACAAAACAAACTCAAACTCTACAAAATATTCATATGTCCAGTACTAGAGTATGGAGCTATAATCACCAGCAAACTCTCCAAAACAAACATCCAAAAATTACAACGCATTCACAACTACGCGCTTCACGTCGCCTTCCTCATACCTCTCGGAACCCCCATAGCCCATCTGCACGAGGCTGTGAAACAACCGAAACGCGACTGAATAATCTAGCGAAGAAAACTCACACTAGACTCCAAGAGAGTCAATTAATCAAGGAACTCACAGAACATCGCGAAATTAACCTGAAAATAAAATAAGCGGAATTCAAATTGAAATTTATTGACGTGATGCAAAAAAAGCTACTTTGTAAATCTTTTTGTTATGTAATGACTATCAGGTTAGCATTATACATAAAAAACAAACCAATCAAATTTGATTTATTTCAGTTTTTTTTTCCTTCGGAGCTCGTTACTATGGGGCGACATCCGCTATGTTTTCGAGGCAAAGAATTTTTTTTTAAAATGTTCATTATTCGCGAATTGCCCTTGCAACTTCCGGATTCTAGTCATGATAGACAAATGGTGAAACACTATATAGCCCTTATGATGTTATGAAGAATAAGACAAAAAACATCAGGTATTCTTTAATCTGTTTCAATCCTCTACCCAACGTTACGGAAAAATCCGGCCGGCCGGCCGGCCAGCGTAATCGCAAAAATCACCATTTTCAATTTTCAACTCGTTCCATTGAGGGACATAAGATATGATTTTGGAAACAAATAGCTGTTCAAAACTAATGTTTGTTAGTGTGGTCTGGCGTTGAATACCTTACTTTTACTGGGGAAACTGAACTCCACAATATGCCTGCTTTTCACTGCATCGATTTGGAATTTGGGCCCTGCTTATTTCAACTTTAGGATCAACGGGAAATCCTCAATCGAATTAGGTGGAGTATTTCGAATCGCGAATAAAATACAGGAATGCATGTATATTGACTCATGCCAATGGTTCCCTTGCCTCTAAGTATGATGCTTTGGAAGACAATATCATGGGTACTGATCAAGATCCTCGACAGTATCTTCGCATTCCATACTTAAGATGTCTGGGGTGCACCGGACCTATCATGGTTTAGACAGATCGAAAAATATTTATAAAGAAATATCCACAGAAATGTAATTTTCTTGATTGGGGTTGGGGGGGGGGGGGTGCTAAAACGAATTTGTGCGTTATGTATGCCGAGTGAGGATAGGGGAAGGTATCGATAAATATATTATACTCTCGAAACAGCTGACACCGTTCATTTGCGTGGAAGATGCTTGAAAAAGATGAAGTCAACAGATCCAAACGAAGACGGACTGCATTAGCAAAATAAAACTATATTTGTGTACATTCTAGAAAATAAAATACAGGAATGTATACTGAGTCAAAAAAGAAAGTATAATAAACTTTGAGCAGCAAATTTTTTAGTACTGTCGACTTTAATCCCAAAATCATGTTTCGAGTCTAGCTGTATGAATTTTCATAATTTCATGTTCTTACCATTACCAGCGTCACGTAAGGACGTCGCAATTCAGACATGGTGTGAAATGAAAAGTTCACACATGCAGTCAATAGCGTGCATGTCCGCCGTTTGCCTCTTGGCTGGCAAGACGTCGACGGCGCATGGACCTGATAAGTCTCTGGATGTCACCCTGTGATATTGCGTTCCACTCCTGCCTGAGAACATTACGTAAATCGCCTAACGTCTGAAGCTCATGAAGTCGTACCTGACGGTCTAATTGATCCCAAAGATGAGCGATTGGCGAGAAATCTGGCGAAAGTGGGGGCCAGGGAAGAAGTTCGATGCTCTGCTCCTCAAGAAAGTCACGACATGTACGCGCCATCTGACATCGGGCATTGTCTTGCTGGAATAACTACAATCCGACATTAGCGTTGAACAACGGTACAACAGCAGCGTTAAGAATTTCGTCCCTATGTCGCTGTCCATTCAGATTATCATCGATGAAGATCAACTGCGTTCGACGGTGCAAGGAGGAAATTCCCGCCCAACCCATTACACCACCTCCACCGAAACAATCGCATTCCCGCACGCAAGCACCAGAAGACCGTTCTCCTCGTCGGCGATATACTCTTGCCCTACTATCAGCGCGCCGTAGACAAAATCGTGATTCATCTTTAAAAATAAGTGTGCTCCAACGCTGCTGAGTCCAGCAAACACGCTGACGTACCCATTCCATTCTGACGGTACGATGACGTTGGGTAAGGATTGGTCTGTGGTATGGACGCCTACTTCGGATGTCGTGTTCAGCGAGTCTGTTGCGGACAGTTTGTGCACTGATTGTATTATTAGTTCTACCAGGAGTAATTGCTGCTGTCCCTGTCGCCGGAAGGAAGCGATCCCGCAAGTGTGACGTCCTGATGTGTCGGTCTTGCGTAACTCTTGGTCGATCTGAACGCGGTCGGTCGGCAGTAGATCCAGTGGTTCTATATCTTCCAATGAGATGGTAAATAGTGGTCACAGTGACAAGGAGCTCAGCAGCGAGCTCGTCTCGAGGTATCCCAGCCTCATGCATACCAATGGCACGCAACCTATGATTTTCGGTTTACCTTGACATTTTTTAAAAGGTCGGAAGACAAAAACTGGCATGTTTTCTCAATAACCCAGGCTCTCTAGCTCAACATAACACAAAGAAAATCGTCGGTCACCCATTCAATTTGACATTCTCGGGTAGCAAGTTCTATTTTGAAATCCGTAGCAAAATTGTATACGGTTGGGTGGACAACAACAACATGTCGTTACACACTTTGCACGACTTCTTGTCCACATAACATGTAACATTAGAACTATTATATTTCATCCTTTATGCTATGTTTTCACATTTGTTTCTATTCTTTTTCGACTCAGTATATGTATATTAACTCATTACACTGGTTCCCTTGCCCTTGAGTATGATACTTTGGAAGATAATATCATGGAATGTGACGAAGATCCTCAAGCGTATCTTCACAGTCAGTCTCACGGAAATGTGAGAGGAAGGTATCCAGTAACAAGAGCAACAAAAAGCGTGGCATAGGACCTCTCTTGCAATATCATGGATAGAATCACAAAAGAAACCAGATCAATCTTGCAGAACGTTAGTTGTAGAGCGGAAACCAATTTCAAGTGTATTATACATTGGAGGTCACTGTGACCTTGACCTTTAGCACACCATGATCAAAATAAATGGCTTCTTCCACTCATCATACCTAATCCACATAAGACGTTTGGTAAAGATCCAGTTCGTAGAACTGTAGTTATAGAGCGGAAACCAATTTCAAGTGTAGTTAACATTGGAGGTCACTGTGACCTTGACCTTTGGCACATCATGGTCAAAATAAATAACCTTCTTTTACTCATCAAACCTAACCAACATATGAAGTTTGTTAAAGATCCGGGTGGAAGAACTTTAGTTAATTGACGGATGCGTAAAGTTAACGAACGGAGGACGACGGACGTCGGACACCAGGAGATGGACGACGGACATGGTAGTAACACAGTGCACCCTCCTCAAAGAGGGGGCATAAAATGAATCTTCAAAAGAGGAAAACCCTCAACATTACCAAAGAAGAATACACTCTAAAATATGTTGGGTTAAAAATCAAACTACATCACCTGGGTTCAGTGAATATGAACCCGCTGGGGTTCTTATTCACTCACCCCAGTAGATATGTGGTGATTTTCTCCCAACTGATTTTAGAGTGTAACCGTTACGTTTTATGCCACACCCTGGATTGTTAAAATGCACTCTTATACAGTGGAATTGTCAAAGCTTTGTGCAGAGTGCAATGAATTAAGTCTCGTAGCACAGTAACTTCAGTCTGCAGCCTTCCATTTCCAGGGGACACTTTTGAGATGTAAAGTCACCTCTTTCCAAGGAAAGTGTGTATTTTGAGGAATAGCTGATTTAGAACATCTGGACAGCTGAAACTGATCAACATATTCGCGAAACATCCATTACTGTAAGAAGCAACTGTTGCCAGTCAGTACTATATAACATCACGGTTAGCAAATTTTATTAAACCTCCTTCTAAGACATTATGTTAATCTCCCACACGGTTTTGTTAGTTAGTTCGCAATGTTTTTTTTTTTTTTGGCTGTAGTACATTACTGGTCAACATGTTATGCAATGTTTATCACTCAGCCCAAGACGCCCTAAAGACGCATCACGGAAACATTCGAAGTGAATAGAATTACAGAGAACAGTGAATTTCAGTTGAAATAAGTTTTTTCGACAATCAAGTCACTTTGAATGTAAACTGTGCAAGTCTGCCAAAGCCAAAGCTAGAACAATGAGGTCATATTTTCTGATTAACATTGCTTCTAAATCCTAGTGAATATTGAATTGTGTCTCATATCTGGTTTAAAAGATTAAATTAATGCCTCCATTATAAAAACAATTCATTTTATTAAAAACAAATGATGACTTGGCGCGAGGTGGACAATCCAGAATGTCCGCATCTGACTAGTTATTCATTTTATATTATTTAACGTTGCGTGGTGAAGTCAAACGTTGCCCCGTCGTGAAACCGATTCTCTGCATCGTCCACCTCAGCGATATTATTATCAACCAATTACCTGAAACCTCAATCGGGAACAGCAATATCAGCTGCAATTACATTTCGGCAGTCAAATGTCTTATATCGTCATGACAGTAACAAAACTAGTCGCATGACGGCGCGCGAAACTAACGCACGAGCGCCTAATGGACTTAGCCAATGGTGCAGGTAATCGTAAGTCATAACATGAAACATGGATATTGCTGCCACGAATGATGCTTATTCCCAAACGAAACATTCCATGTTGCATATCTTTAAAAGGATCCTTCTGCACTACAAAAAATAATCCCCTAGTTGTTTTCGCAAATCACCCACTTTTGACTTGGGTGGTCTTTAGAATGGAATCGAATTTGGTTCAAAATAACATTTCCCGACGGAAAAATCATAATTGGGTTGAATTTGAATATTTTTTATCACCCAATACAATTTCATCCTGATTGAAGGGATTTCTTCATGTGCTATTGGGGTTGGAGAATTGCAACGGAGTACCATTATTTTGATCAGCTGAGGATGGCTTTGTTGTTTGTGAACGACTATTTTCGAGAAGTCGTGATTTTGTTGACTGAATGGTGATATAAATGTTATTTGCTCATTGTGGTTGCATACAAGTTTTTATTATACGCTAAAAGATAGATTTTAAAAGAAATTGCGGAAAGATAGAAATCGTATCCCCCACTGTGAATATATAGAAATGTTCACTTTCACGGTATTAACCAATATGACGGCGTTCAAGGTGAATATGAGTCAAATTTTATCACTGGAAATGATCAATCTGTTCTAAAAACGTACAATGAAAAGTAAATCTATCTAGTGTTTCTGAGTAGATACTGATCATTTCCAGCAATACTTCAACTGACATTCACCTTGAATTGATGCATGCAACCCTCTAGTCCAAACATGTCCCGAAAGTACGCAATATATATTTTTGGTTTGGTACCTCCTTTCAAAGGGCGTACCAAATCAAAAACTTATATTACGGACTTTCAGGCCATGATTGAACCAGATACCCGCCAGCTGAATCAGATTCCATGACCCTGTCTGTTCCGAGTATCAATCAAATCACTTCCGCGTATCAATGATTCAATGCTCTGTTTATTTTCATGCACCAATTGAAGGTTGAAATGAGTGGAATTATCGGATTCTTTTAAAAAGGCGTATAATAAAAAGAAAATCTAGTATTTTTAAGTGGATACCGGAAATTATCTCACTTGTGAACGAAACAATTGGTTATTTTCGCTCGTGTAAGCGCTCGCGAAAAATAAGCATTTGTCTACGTCACTCATGATTTTCGGTATCCACCCAAAAACTCTAGATGTGCTCTATTTATCGCCACTCGACTCATTTACGCTGTTGATTAGCTACGAGCCTCGTTGTGGACAAAGACCCTGCAGAAGAACAATATGTGGTTAACACTTATTTTCTCTGACATTTGTCGATGCTTTTTCTGGGGAGCGTATATAATAAATTGCTTTATTTGCGTGGCAGAAAGTTTTGTTCCTCAAATATGGTATTAGTACATTTACTTCGACTGCACGTATTGAGCACACGCCATATTATGGCCCCCGAAGACCAAATTGGCCGACTTTCTCCACAATATGGCCTGCAGAATATATCCGTGGAGGCGGTGGGTGTAATATATTTCAACTGACTTGGGAGATACCATCCGTGTTCAAAGGGTCAACCTATTAACCAACGCACAAATTATCAACATTTGTTATTTTTTCTATTGCTGTTTCAAAATTTTTAAAAACTATTCAGAAAAACTAAATCATGTTACCCCGTCATTGGAATGAGCTCGTTCCAATGAGAGATTACATGATGTGGTTTGGTTGAAATATTTTGAATTTGTTTATTCAACTGCTCAATTTGGAAATTACGTGGGCGGATGCGTGCGATTTGTTTAGTAAAAAGTAATATTATTACTAAATCGTCTTACCGATTTCATGTTCATCGCATCGCCTACCTAATGAAGGTCATTTTTTCTTTACCTAAAATACTATTCAAATAATGGCCGAAAGAGTTATACCTGAAATGGAAATGCTAGTCTATTACTATCAACATAGTTCGCAATTAATACTGACACTGTCACGATTCGCTATTGTGCATAAGTATGTGACCCTAAACACCAATAAATAAAAAATAATTAATATTGACATTTTTTCTCAAAACCTCAAACCCCAAAGTTAATAATAATAATAATAATAATAATAATAATAATAATAATAATAATAATAATAATAATAATAATAAAAAGAAAAAAAACACATTCACTTTTCCAAACGATCCGTTATGACCTATTCTTGGAGCAGTGGTCATGATTAGCCATTGTGCAGAAATATGTGGCCTTATTCACCAATAAATAGATATTCCTGTAGCAAACACAATGACAAACATTACCATGGTTGGCCAGAAAGTATCGTTGCGAAGGAAAGGAAGGTGGCAAATGAGATCGAAATTACCCATGTGAAATGTTCTATACACGAGGAGTCAAAATATAGGACAGATATTCATCTATTTAATGATCAGTTGTAACTATACACACATCTCCTCTGCATATTTTACCGTATTGTGTGTTACAATGTATATTTATTGTGCTTGCAAAAGTCACGGTAGTCTTGAAATTCGCATATCAGATGCGAGCACTTGTATCAGAAAACTGCCTGAGACATGAACGCTCAATTACTACACGTCGATTGGCTGATCGTGTTTTTGCGAAGACTTCGTTGCCATTTTATCCACGAGTTGTCATTCAAATTATTGACATGATGTCCTCTATTATGACACATTCGTAGAACAAATACGAGCGAGGAAATCATAACAAAGGAGGGTCAAATAGTGTTGCTGCGAAGGAACATGCAAACGTGGCGGTTGAAGAATTGTTTACTTTAAACATATTTTTATTTGCCATAACTATTAAGCAAAAAGGGAAAGGAGGACAAGTGCTTTCCACTTAGTAAAAACCTCCGCTCCCATAACATGAACACAGAAAATGTTACAATGGTGAAACAAACAAGTTTTTGAAATTCATAAATGTAAAATAAACTATTTGAAAGGGTTTATATAAATATATGTGTATGTGTATAAATAAATATGAATATGTAGACAGAAAAAAAGGAAGAAAGAAAAGAAGAAAAGCTGTCGATGTCCCTTTTGCCTTCTGTGTCTCTCTCGATTTGAATCAATTAATATTCAAAGCCAAAGGCCGCTTGGGCGCTGTTCTGATTAGGATGTGTTAAAATAATAATAATGATAATAGTAATAATATTAATAATAAAATAATAATAATAATAATAATAATCATCATCATCATCATCATCATCATCATCATCTCTTCGCCTTCTGTACTGCAGCTTAGGGACGAGTCTCATTAGATCCATGCTGGTTCACACAAGAGGTAGGGGAAATGCCGCGTCAGCGACTCAGGCCACAAACAGCGCAACCGTGACTATCATCTTGACTGCACAATCTGTGTACCGAGGCGCTGGCTCAACGTCACCCCGATGACGCGTCCATTCCGTAACCCGTCCATGCGTATTCTATATTGAAGTGGATACCTTGAGTCAGCATTGTTTTGCAAATATCACTAGATGGGAAACTCGTTGTCGAACCTCCCAGTGCTACAAATAAATTGTTGCACAAATTTAAAAATCAAAGTGTTAGTTTTGGTTTCTAACACCGGATCACCGTACAATAGATTGTCCACTGAATTCAAAGTAATATTAAGATTTGACAAATTACCAATAAGAGCGTTACGAGCGTTTGAATAAGAGGGGCAGACAAGGAAATAATGTTCTGCGTCCTCAACAACATTTATACAATGTTGACAATATGGACATTCGGAGATATAATTGAGGAATTTATCACTTTTCAGATCACTACAACCAGTTCTAATTCTACTGTGAATTATATTGTGTTTTCTAGAACCATCCGAGAAGTATACAGGTGGTCTGCATGAGTTTTTGAATTCAGTAAGCGATGTGCAATTTCGTACTGATTGGGATAACTTGTTCCACGTTTCCGTGCAAGACGGAAAGAATGATCGTTTAAATCTGGCGCATCGTTGTGTATCATTTTGTAAAAGATACACATCTTTTGAACGTGTCTTCTTGTTTCTAGATTATTCCACCCAACTTCCAACAAGAGGCGGTCCCATGATACTGATCGTGTCAGGCCCGATACGATTCGTGCGGCATCGCACTGTATATCCTCAAGGCGCTTCATTAGATGTTGCGGAGCACCGCACCAAACTGGACTACCGTATTCTAATATTGGTAGTACGAGAGTATTATACATCTTTCCCAGGATGTGTCGGTTAAAAATGTACTTCAATTTTCTCAACTGAGAAAGTCTTGCACAAGCTTCTTTACTGATATCATCAATATGGGCTTCCCAACTTAAGTTGGATTGGAAAGATAATCCCAAATGTTTGTGGACAGCAACAAAATCTAGTGTTTCGCTGTTGAAAACAACATTTGGAAATATAACATCCCTGCTGAGTGTAAATAGTATAACGTTAATTTTTTTAGCATTCAATGTGACCAACAACGTGTCAGCCCATTTACTAATTTTTTTGGAGTTCGGTGTTCATTTTAGACTGAATTCTATGAGTATCAGAAGATGATTCGGTCAGACAAGTATCATCAGCGAACAGTCGAACAACAGACTCGATATAGTCGGCTATGTCGTTGATGTTCCAAAAATAAAAAAGGGCCAAGAACGGAACCTTGTGGGCCCCCTGCTTCTATATCTTTAAAATCCGATTTGCAGCCGTTAATTTTCACCCTTTGCCTTCGGTTTGTAAGATAATTATGAAACCATCGTAGGAGTGAACCAGAAACCCCATACTGTGTTAGTTTAAAAATTAATCCTATGTGCCATACCCTATCAAAAGCCTTGGAAATATCTCAGAAAACGCCACAGGTTTTCATGTTTTTGTCTATTGCGTTGCAAAGGTTGCGATAGACTTCTATTAATTGGAATACGGTACTATTGTTCGGCAAAAATCCAGACTGAAATTTATAAAATAACCTGTTATTAACAAAGTATTTTTTTAATGTCTTTAAAAACAACTCGTTCCATGATTTTCACAATACAGCATAAAAAGGATATAGGCCTGTAATTTTTGGGGTCGTATTTGTGCCCATTTTTAAAAAGTGGAATCACATCAGCTAATTTCCACTGGCCTCGGTAGGCACACTCTGATAGGGTTTTTTTGTAAAGAAGGAAAAGTGGTCTACTGACAGAAAACTTTGTTTCCTTTAACATTTTATGGCCTATTCCATCGTGACCATTTGAATTGTTGGTTTTCAAGCTTTTTAGAATGTCGATAATGACTTCTTCAGAAGAATATATGTTACTGATGGATTGAGAGCATCTACGTATAAAAGGTGGGAGTATTCTTTGGAATGTGAGTTTAATTCACTGTTAATAATAAAAGTCTCGTTTAGGAGGTTTGCTTTTTCTGTGTCATTTTCGATTATTTCACAGCCCTTATCAGATACACGGTGGAGATATGGGATACCTGCAGAGCTGGAAAAGTTGTTAAAAAACTTCTTAACAATATGCCAAAACTGCCGAGGTTCCGTATCATGAGATAAGGAATCGTCAACTTTTTCCAAATACGCATTTTTGGAAATTTTTTTCATGTTGTTGACCTTGTTCCTGGCTGACATATACTTTGCCCATAGTTAGGGATTATTATTTTTCAAGGCTGATTTCCTCAGTCGGTCACGGTGGCGAAGCTCTCTTCTAATGGCGCTGTCAAACCATGGTTTGTCATTTTTCCGTACTGTTATTGTGGAATTGAGAATGCAATGTTCTGCTATTTTCAAGAATTCAGAAACAAAGTTGGATACAGAATCGTTTACTGTTGGGGCTTTACATATTAAATTTCCCCAATTTGTTTCAACTATCATAATATTCATTCTTTCAAAATTGGCTTTATTGTAAAGCCAAACGTAGCGTGTGGTCACAGATTTGCTGCAATGTGTATGAGGAATATGGGCATATGTAGCTCGAAGATCGGATAACCCCCGGCTGAGGCGCGCGGGAACGTTTTACGATATTTCCACCCTTTTCGAACCTGTTGCCAGTTTTCTTTGATCGTCTGACGTAGCATGTGGAGCAAGTAGCTTCATGCAAGTATATTCTGCCACTTACCTTTACTTGTTGGGGCCGTCATAAGCCTCTGGCTTCGTGTTACGCATTTGAGGAGAGAAGGCAGTTGAGATAAGGATGGTGACGGTCACGACGATAAAGAAGGTGGCCATGGCGACAGAGTTCAGCAAGACAAAAGTAAAAACAAAGGCACAGTCATTGTTATTTCTGTTTTAAAAACGGCCCCGAGCGGGGTTCCAACTACCCGAACCTGCCTAGTTCGGAGACAGGCTTGCTATTTGTCCTATTTAGCCGGGACCTTGAGATCCTTTATAAACAATGGCACGGGAGGGACGCAGGACCCTCACTAACCACCGTAGGGGTAGAATGCCACCTGCAGGGATGGAGTAAAGGATGAGAAGATCCAAAGCGGTTACAGTGTTCCATAACGGGAACAAAAAGGAAAGGAAAACAACATGCGGGCGGCAGTCTGGTTACCATTCCTTGCCTCACCGTTAAAAGAAATGTCTTCAGACAAGTATAGTATGCCACTGTACCCTCTTTATTTGCACAATGTTGGATATCGTATCATCAAACACAGCAAAGTGCAGTGACGTGCAATGTCCGCTGGTCAGTTGTAACTGAGCGCGACATCAAACGGCAGGGGGCGTGGTGGCTCAGTAGGTAGAGTTGCAGGCTGCAAGTAGAGAGGTCCTCGGTTCGAATCCTACCCGCTGCAACCGTGTTGTGTCTTTGGACAAGACACTTTACCCCATTTCCCACGTCGGGGCACGGTGGTGTTGCACTAAGACGCACTACACGTCGATGGTGCACTTGATAAGCCTGCGTGTGTGTAGTTAGTATGCTGGGGAGCTGAGAGCTGTTTGCCGTTGCCCGATGGTTCTCACCGTGTACTCCGACTTCCTCCACCCGTATAACTATCGTGGTCATGGTTAGCCATTCTGCAGATATATGTGACCCTTAACACCAATAAATAAATAAATCAAACATCAAAAGGCAGTGCAGCGCCTGCGTGTTCCTAATGCCTACTCATAGACGTTGACAGCTGTTTTCGTGGCGGATCGGTGGGTGGGGTGATACTGTGGGAGAAAGCCTAGGCACTTTCCCAGCTTCACTGAAGAGATTACATCCGTTCACGCAGATGTTTTGGGGGTCAGTGAAGAGAGGTAGCCAGTACCAGCCACATCTAGGGAGTGTTTACTGCTACAGGCCGTTCACCCTAGTTGCTTATGATTTATTGCTGGGCTGTCATCCTACACTATGTCAGAACATTTGTATACTAATATATATGTCTGTGTTTTCATAAATCGGTTTAAAAACGTTCGGCCAAATATCAAAATATTTCCGATCAACTCCAAATTATCCGATATACATTGTATTGGTGAGACCGTTGATCTACCGCGTCCACCATCCTGTATCTACGTCATGTGATGAATAAAGTTTACAACCATTTTCTTATCAGAGTTGTTAATGGGTTTGTTTGTTTGTTCGTTCACTTATGGTTTAACTGGTTGAGTGCTACATTATTTTGGTGGTCTAAATTTGTTCCTCGTGATTTGTTTCATAACAACTATTGAAGAGTGCCTACAGGCACCACGGCCCACAGGCACCACACCCACAGGCCCTCTTCTATAATTTGTGATATAACAAATGTATATACACAAAATATTATTTGCGTTTGACTGAATATTCAACATGAGCAAGGCAAATGTTTGCTTTAGCTGTGGTACACTCGTCCTCATTTCTTTGAAAGCCCTGATCGTGGCTTCTAGCACTCAACCAGTTAATGACACTTTCAACACCAGCGACGACCTACTGTCAGACGCTCCCGCTTACTAACCAATCAGAAGCAGTGTTATCATCGATTGAATGCATGTGCACCATGTGCAGTACGCCTTCGTACACAGTGTCACCTTGCTCCTGTCTGAGCAACCGTGATTAAGTGCCATGCCCATGGACACAGCGTAGGTGGCGAGTCAAATTCGAACCGTTGACTTTTCAGTTTAAAATGCAATGCTCTTACCAATTAACTCCCGCGCACCTGCCCGAGGGTTACAATTTTTTTGTTATCAACTGAGGTTCACAAGAAAGCAATAGAATCGTAATTACATACCAGACTGCCGGTAAACCCGTTTTTCTCTGATTTTATAAGTTACAAAAGAATCGCTAACTTCCTTATCAACCAGAGTTTGTAAATACGCGTGAAGATGCTTGCGAGTGTGTGAATACGTGTGCGTGTGTTTGTGTGTGTGTGCAGAGCCGAAGAGCGTGGCTCTGCGTGTGTGTAAGTGAGTTTTGGAGATATGTAGACGTTGTATATGTGAGAGAGAGTCTGTCTTTCCGATTTTGTGAAAACGTAGACACTAGTGTTTGGGTTCTTCAAGAGATTTCCTTTGTTTTTATCCAAGACCTCGCAAAGTTAACAATGATTTCAGATTTGTCTTCCCGATTTTATATAGAATAAATAGGTACTAGAGCCGGTAATCAGATTTAACCCTTTACCCAACGTAACGTCCAAAACCGGCCATCGTTATTCTCAAAAATCGCCTATTAATTTTAATTATTTTTCATTTTTTGTCTCAAAAACATAGGTTATGACCCCTCATTGGAACGAGCTCGTCGAGCTCGTTCCAATGAGGGGTCATAACCTATGTTTTTGAGACAAAAAATGGAAAAAAATATTTATTCAAGAATTTTTTTTGCAAGTGTCGTCTGCTTTTCATGTTAGGTAAAGGGTTAAACCACGAGCTGAATAGGGGTTTCAGCCACTCGGTTTGCCAAAGGTCAAGTTGGATGAACTTCCGACTACAGGTGTGAATGTTTGTAACCGCAGTAGAAGTTTAGACCATTGGTGAGGTTAAAAGCTAAATTTTAACTTACATGCTTTTCACAGGTAGTAACATAGGCGTGCGGAGTTATAGAATTATCTACGCCGTGTTCTTGATTATAGAACAAAACAAAGATTAATGGTTGAAACAAGACAGAAGGTGTTTGTTTGCATTTATGCATAAGTGATGGAGAGAAAGAATAAATAGTCAACAAGTTATTACCATATTTTTTTTCTTTTTGCGAACCGACTCAAGCAAATAGGTAATGGCCACTCGTGCGTATTCTAAATAATCTTTTGAACGAGGCCAGGAAAAGGATATATATGTTAATGTCTGAATTCCTGTTCGATTGTTTTACTATGTACTTCCACTTAGACGGTAGCTCTCCGTGCACACCGAGTCGTTCAGTCACCACTAAGTATAAAAATGTGAACGTGCTTTTCATTTTCCATTTTCAGATGTCATAGTCATGTGTATGGAGGAGACAATATTCTGTTTTTCTGTCACCGAGATATGCTATTCGTTTGTGTGGTTTTGCCTCCAAAATCTATCTATGGAAAGAGCCAGAACACGATTTCAATTAGTTTTCAAATTCTCTTTTCGACGCGGCAGGATATTTATGGCCAATAAACTTGATTTTGTTGCAATCTAAGCAGTGACGGATTCACGGGAGGGCAGACTTATTGTTTTTAGTTAGCTGCATACTCATATTACATCCTGGGCATTCAATTGAATGACATTTTAGTCTTGTTCCGTTCCATTTTCATGCAAGGGAGTAGCCGTGCATGCAGTGAGCTTCAGGTATAAATGTCACCGCGGTATATCGTGCAAAAATGTCTCTAGTAGAGCAGGCTAATAGCCTGGTAAGGAGACACTCCATTGGTGTCCAATGGTACGTTTCTATATGGTGCTCGCAGAACCTATAAGTTGGGGACTTTATTATATTTTTTAGGCCTATAATCTAAAATTCTCAATGTTATAGTTATTGTTTCATGCGCCGCATCTAATCGTCTGAGAGAGGTTTTCTTTGGGTTTCACGTGCTCTGTACTCTTTTGTCGCTAATAATTTGACAAGCTGTATTTAATCACAAGGGTTCATGAACGAGGGAAAGGTCAGACAGTATCTGTCCTAGAAAAAATGCGATTTTCAATGAAAAACTTATGAAGTTGGTGACTTATAAAAGATTAACCTTTTTGTTCTCTTTCTTTTTTCGTCAGACATGGATTATCGCCGCCGTACATGAAGCTACACTTAAGATGTTTGACACACTCTTCCACTGATGAAATGCCTAGAGAGTAGTGTGTCTCGATGTTTGATCCCCAATTGGCAGAACCCCGAACATGACCCGAAGTGACGTCATGTCACATAACCCAGTGGCGCCATGTTGGGTTGTCATGCTAGTCCGAATTACAATATGTGAATCCAAAATCGTAAGCTTTAAATCCATTACATTGCTACATTAACTAAGGCTATTCTAGTCGTATTTTTGAATCTTCTATTTTCTTTTCTCATTATTTTTTCCCTCCATCCCTTCTCTCCCGAGGCATAGCTTACGGCCCTTCGTTAAAGCAAGCTCCTCGAGCTCGTTCCGGCGAGGGGTCGTGAGCTATGTCTCGGAGGCGGAAGGAACAGTGACGAACACTGAATCAATACAGTTGAAGCCAAAATCGTAAGCTTTTTCCTCATTACATGGCTGCACCGACATCGGTTTCCTCATTACATTGCTGCACCGACATCGGTTACTCCAGTGGTATTTTTTCAATCCCATTTTTGGAACCTTAATTGAGGAAATTTAATAACCGTGAAACTAAATTGTTAGCCCAATTTTAATAAATAAAATAATGTAGCAGGTCAATCCTTTACCAAACAACTTGACCATAGCCGCCCAACATAAGACAGGGAAATAACACAATGGAATTTTATATTTTTCCCTCCCAAAGGATAGCGTATGGTCCTTCGTTGGAGCGAGCCCCTTGAGTTCGTCCCGGTGAGACATCTTATTCTGTGTCTTGGAAGGAAAGAAAAAGGAAAATACAAAACAACAAAACAGTGACAAACACAAAATCAAAACTGCTGAAGCCAAAATCGTAAACTTTTTTCCATAACATTCCTTCACAAACAGAGGTTATTCTAGTCGTATTTCTTTAAAAAACGACTCAACCCAATTACTGGAAACGTAATTGAAGAAATGACTGTGAAACTTAATTTTTAGCACTAATATTATTATGGAATTTATGAAATGGCCTTTACCCAACAACTCGGGCATATCGTTCAGAAGAAAATAGAAAGATAACACAATGCGATTTTTTTTCACCGCAGCATAGCTTATGACCCTCCTTGGAAACGAGCTCCTCGGGATCATTCTAACGGGAGTCCTGGGCTCTGTTCCGGAGGGAAGAAATACTATGTGTAATGTAATTTAGTGGTTGACCCTTTAGTGGCTTTATCCAACAATTAAGCTCATACGGACGGGGGGGGGGGGGGTGGGGTGGGGGGGAGGGGTGGTGGACTGTGTTCGGAAGGAAAGAATAATATTTCGAAATAATATAGTGGTAAATCCTTTACCCAACAACTCGGGATTAGCCGCTCAGTAGAAAATAGAGAAATAGCAGAATGGATTTTAACTTTTCCTTCCGGGACATACCGTATGGCCCCTATTGGAGCGAGCTCCTCGAGCTCGTTTCAGCGGGGGGTCATGGGCTGTGTTTTGGAAGGAAGGGATAATATATGTAAATTAATGTAGTGGTTAGCCTTTCACCCAGCAATTCGTTCCAATGAAGGGGCGTGGGCTCTGTTGGGAAGGATAAAACAAAATATTAAAACAATTTGGTGGTTAATACTTTACCAAACAACTCGGTCATAGCCGCTCAGTACATCATAAAGAAATAACATATAATGGAATTGTGTTCTTTCCTTCCAAAACATAGTTTCTGGCCCTTCGTTGTAGCGAGCATTTGGGTCTCGTTCCAGCGAGGGGTCGTGGGCTGTGTTTGGAAGGAGGAAAACAGCTTTGAACACTGAAGTGAATCAACACAGCTGATGCCCAAATCGTAAGCGTTCGAACAAAAGTTATTCTAGTTGTGTTTCTTTTAAAAATAACTCAATCCTATCGTCTGAAAATTAATTAAAGAAATAACTGTGAAATTTAATTTTTAGCACCAATTTTACTATGTAAATTTATGGAATGGGTAATCTGTTACCTAACAATTCGACCATAGTCGTCCAATAAAAGATAGAGAAATAACATAACGGGATTTTGTTTTCTCCTCCCGGATCATAGCTTATGACCTCCCGCTGGAGCGAGCTCCTGGAGTTCGTTCCTGCGGGGGGTTGTGGCCTGAGTTCGGGAAGGGGCAAATTCTTTGTGTAATGTAATGTTGTGGTTTACCCTTTACCCAATAGCTCGTTCCTGTGAAAGGGTCGTGGACTGTGTTTGGAAGGAGGGATTACTATTTTGAAATACTACATTGGTAAATCCTTACCCAACAACTTGGGCACAGCTGCTCCACAGAAAATAGAAAAAATAACACTACGGGTTTTTATTTTTCCTCCCGAAGCATAGCTTATGGTCGCTAGATGAAGTAAGCTCGTCGAGCGAAGGATGGTGGACAGTCTTTTAGAAGAGCAAGAAAACTGATGAACACTGAATCAAAATAGCTGAAGCCGAATTTCTCGGCTTTTGTTCTTTGACATTGCCAGAGTAACAAAGGTTATCCAAGTCGCATTTCTTCAGGAAACAGCTCAATCCAACTGTTGGAAATTTAATTGAAGAAATGACTGTGAAATTCAAATTTTAGCACCAATTTTAATATCTCGGCCAGGGCCACCCAGTAGAAGAGAGAGAAATAATACAATAGGATTTAATTTTTTTTGTTTTGTTTTTTCCTTCCGTAACATAGTTTATGTTCCCTCGTTGGAGCGAGCTCCTCGAGCTCGTTCCAGCGGAGCGTCGTGGGCTGTGTTGTGGAAGAAAGAAATAATTCATTTAAATAATGTAGTGGTTAACTCTTTACCCAACAGCTCATTGGAGCGAGGGGTCGTGGGCTGTGTCTTTGGGGGGGGGGGGGGGGGAGAGAAAAAAAATATCTAATGTAATATAGAAATGTCTATAAAACACAATTTTTAGTACCAATCTTAACATGTAAATTAATGTAATGGTTAATCCTTTACCCCAAATCTCGGCAATAGCCGCCCAATCGAAGATAGAGAAATAACTCTTTCCAACGACGGGGCGTGAGTTGTTTTCTGGAAAAAAGGGACACTATGTGTAAAATAATGTAGTAGTTATTCCCTTATATAACATTTCGTTTCTATGAGGGGTCTTGGGCTGCGCTTGGAAAGGAAAAAATAATATATTAAAATAGTGTAATGGTTAACACTTTAACCAACAACTCTACAATTGCCGCTCGGTAGATCACAAAGGAACAATACAATGGGATTTTATTTTTTCGTTCCAAGACATAGCTTGTGGCCCGTCGTTGGAGCGAGTTCCTGGATCTCGTTCCGGCGAGGGATCGTGGGCTGTGCTTTTGTGGGAAAGAAATAGTGATGAATTCTGAAGTGAATCAGACAGCTCATGCCAAAATCGTAAGGTTTTGATCAGAAGTTATTCTAATCGTACATTGTATTTCTTTTAAAAACAACTAAATCCAATTATTGGAAACTTAATTGAAGAAATGACTATAAAACTTAATATTTAGCAACAATTTTATTATGTGGGGTTAAGTAATGATTAATTCTTTTACCAACAACTCAGTCATAGCCGTTCAGTAGAAGACAGAGAAATAACATAATGGGATTTTGTCTTCTTCCTTCTGGAACATGGCTTATGACCCCCCCCCCCCTCCCGTTGGAACAAGCTCCTTTACCCAACAATTTGGGCATGGCCGCTAAGTAGAATATAGAAGCACAACACAATGGGATAGTATCTTTTCCTTCCGGAACATAGCTTATGACCACTCATGGAGCGAGCTCATGGAGCTCGTTCCGGCGAGGGATCGTGGGCTGTGTTCTGGAAGGAAAAAACAGTGATGAACACTGAACCTAATTAGCCGAAGACAAAATCGTAAGCTTTGTCCCATTACATTGCTACATTAATAGAGGTTATTCGTATTTCTTTTAGATAGAGCTCGGTCCAATTGTTCAAAAGTTTTTTGTTTCTTTTCTTGTTTTCTCTTTTTAAAAAACAACTCAATCCAACAGTGCGAACTCAGTTGAAGAAATCATCTTGTTTCTCCCGCCGGAACATGGCTTATGGCGCCTCGTTCTAACGAGGTATCGTGGGCTGTGTTCTGGAGGGAGGAAATACCATGTGTAATGTAACTTGGTGGTTGACCCTTTACCCAACGATTCGCTTCAACGGGGGGTCGTGGAATGTGTTTGGAAAGCAAGAATAATATTTTGAAATAATACAGTGGTAAATCCTTTACCCAGCAACTCGGGCATAGCCGCTCAGTAGAAGATAGATAAATAACGCGATGGGATTTGTTTTGTTCCTTCCAAAACATAGCTCGTGGCCGCTAGTAGTAGTGTATGTTCCCCTTCACCCCCATTCTGCCGGACCCCGGTGCCAGACCCCGGAAGTGACGTCATGTCACGTGACCCAGTGCCGCCATGTTGTGTTGTCGTGGTAACCCGCGTGAGCGGCCATGTTGTGACGTCATCTCCATAGTGATACATGGTGTGAGTGCGCATGCGCAGCGCGTGTTGTTAGGGCGATACGTGTTTCCGTCGTCCATTTTGTATACTGGGGGCCGCCATCTTGGTTTCTATGGTAGCACGTGATTGCTATGTTACCCAATTGTTCTGCAATAAGACGTGGTATGTTCAGAGGGTATGTTCGATTGTAGAAGAGTAAATCTAATTACCACAAACAACCCGACAATCCTTCCAAATCACCAAAACCCACCCCAACTTTTACTCTTTCGAATTCTTCCAGAATTCTCCGCTTGTATCTATATATGCAATAGTTTTCCTCTACCTAGGCATGTTTCTTTGTTCTAGAGTATACTCCAGTAACATAGAAGAGCCTATTCGTTGGAACAGTTTTGCTTATTATTACTATATTTAGCAATTTCTGGTCTATTCTTGTTAGTTCTGACCCTATTCCAAGTACTCTTGTTGTTTCATTTATCTAGATCATTTATATAAAGAACCAATCAGATTGCTTGATTTCCCGTAATCTGTATGCAGAGTTATCTCCCTTCTGTACAACAAAAGCCAGTATCATTCCCAAAGCCAATATCATTCCCAAAGCCAATAAGCTATCGAGCAGTTACTGATAAGTCATTGCTCGAACGAATCGAAGCTCATCGAGCAAATGAGCCTTAGAGCAATTGCTCGATCGAGTGACTCGGCATATTGCTCGAATGACTTGAAGTCCGTCGAGCAAATGAGCTATCGAGTAATTGCTCGTTCGAGTGACTCCTCGAACGACTCTGCGACTCATTTCAGTATTTGAGGATACCTATGGCCCGGCATTGTATTATTTGAGGATACCTTTCGAGGATACCTTTTATAGGATATTTATCTGAGGATACTATTACCTATATCACAAGGCATTCCTATCCCAAATATCCCTTATAAGCTAAAGAGCAAGAGAGTAATTGCTCCATGAGCAATTGCTCGATTGACTCGAAGCTCATCGAGCAAATGAGCCTAAGAGCAATTGCTCCATGAGCAATTGCTCGAACGACTCGAAGCTCATCGAGCAAATGAGCTATCGAGTAATTGCTCGTTCGAGTGACTCCTCGAACGACTCTTAGACTCATTTCAGAAAAAAGGGATTCCATAGCCATGGGCGTTTTCAAAAAAGGGATTCCACAAATGGGATTCCAAAAAGGGATTCCAAAAGTGGGATTCCATCTGATGTCGAGTGACTCGCAACTATTGCTCGAATGACTCGAATCCCATCGAGCAAATGAGCCAACGAGCAATTGCTCGATCCAGTGACTCCTCGAACGACTCGACGACTCATTTCAGAAAAAAGGGATTCCATAGCCACAGGCGTTTTCGAAAAAGGGATTCCACAAATGGGATTCCAAAAAAAGGGATTCCACAAACGGGATTCTGTTTCCATCTTGTCGCCAAAGCTCCAAGTCCACTACAGGTCTATGGTCTATCTGTCCTATCATTAGCTTCTACAACAGTCTTGTTCCATTGCGGCCTTGTACCAGTACTATTGACTAAACTACCATCCATTAATATTGACTTGTATCACTACTTCCTAGCTACACCTATCTCAGTCTCGACTATAACATTGATCAAGGTTGAATCAGATTTCCCCTGTATACATATAAAGCATTCCATAATTGAGATACTTGGCCCAGTCCGTAAAAATTGGATTCCGTGTTTTAACATCAATACTCGAGGGTATTCCCCTTCCCTATTGGAAGAATTTAGTTCAATGAGTTGTAGTTTAAAATTCAGATCATCTTTCGCTATATTTTCATTAAGTTAAAAAATTTGTTCAGTTCAAAAGGGAGTGTTAATACCTTCATTTAGGTTATGGTTAAAAAATTCATTCAGTTCAAGGGGGGGTTAATACCTTCGTTAGGGTTATCGTTCATTCAAACAGTTCAAAGGGGTTTTAATTACATAAAGTTATTCAGTTGAAAACTTTGTTCAGTTCAAAGGGTTCATGCCGATTTGTTCCATTTAAGGGGGTTAACATTGGGTTATATTCAATGGTTATGGTTCATTCAGTTGAAAACTTTGTTATGGTCAATTTACTTCGATAACTTCATTGGATCTTTGTTCACTTTGTTCTGTTCCCATCCATCTTGATTGTATTGGATCTTTGTTCACTACGACTTCATTCGAACAGGTGTCTTGTATCTGTTCATATTTCAGATCTGTTCAGTCTGTCCAACTAGTTCGATCAATCCGACTAGTTTGACATTCTTTCACTTTGTTATGTTTACTTCGTTGTTTTGTAGTGACTGGTCGTATCTGTTCAGAGTCTTGTAGTCATTGTTGAATTGGTTGTTATCAATCCCTATCCATACCCTCGAGTGTCGATGTTAAAACACGGAATCCAATTTTTACGGACTGGGCCAAGAATCTCAATTATGGAATGCTTTATATGTATACAGGGGAAATCTGATCCAACCTTGATCAATGTTATAGTCGAGACTGAGATAGGTATAGCTAGGAAGTAGTGATACAAGTCAATATTAATGGATGGTAGTTTAGTCAATAGTACTGGTACAAGGCCGCAATGGAACAAGACTGTTGTAGAAGCTAATGATAGGACAGATAGACCATAGACCTGTAGTGGACTTGGAGCTTTGGCGACAAGATGGAAACGGAATCCCGTTTGTGGAATCCCTTTTTTTGGAATCCCATTTGTGGAATCCCTTTTTCGAAAACGCCTGTGGCTATAGAATCCCTTTTTTCTGAAATGAGTCGTCAAGTCGTTCGAGGAGTCACTGGATCGAGCAATTGCTCGTTGGCTCATTTGCTCGATGGGATTCGAGTCATTCGAGCAATAGGTGCGAGTCACTCGACATAAGATGGAATCCCACTTTTGGAATCCCTGTTTGGAATCCCATTTGTGGAATCCCTTTTTCGAAAACGCCTGTGGCTATAGAATCCCTTTTTTCTGAAATGAGTCGTCAAGTCGTTCGAGGAGTCACTGGATCGAGCAATTACTCGATAGCTCATTTGCTCGATGAGCTTCGAGTCGTTCGAGCAATTGCTCATGGAGCAATTGCTCTAAGGCTCATTTGCTCGATGAGCTTCGAGTCGATCGAGCAATTGCTCATGGAGCAATTACTCTCTTGCTCTTTAGCTTATAAGGGATATTTGGGATAGGTATGCCTTGTGATATAGGTAATAGTATCCTCAGATAAGTATCCTATAAAAGGTATCCTCGATAGGTATCCTCAAATAATACAATGCCGGGCCATAGGTGTCCTCAAATACTGAAATGAGTCGAAGAGTCATTCGAGGAGTCACTCGAACGAGCATTTACTTGATAGCTCATTTGCTCGACGGACTTCGAGTCATTCGAGCAATATGCCGAGTCACTCGATCGAGCAATTGCTCTAAGGCTCATTTGCTCGATGAGCTTCGAGTCGCTCGAGCAATGACTTATCAGTAACTGCTCGATAGCTTATTGGCTTTGGGAATGATATTGGCTTTGGGAATGATATTGGCTTTTGTTGTACAGAAGGGAGATAACTCTGCATACAGATTATGGGAAATCAAGCAATCTGATTGGTTCTTTATATAAATGATCTAGATAAATGAAACAACAAGAGTACTTGGAATAGGGTCAGAACTAACAAGAATAGACCAGAAATTGCTAAATATAGTAATAATAAGCAAAACTGTTCCAACGAATAGGCTCTTCTACGTTACTGGAGTATACTCTAGAACAAAGGAACATGCCTAGGTAGAGGAAAACTATTGCATATATAGATACACGCGGAGAATTCTGGAAGGATTCGAAATAGTAAAAGTTGGGGTGGGTTTTGGTGATTTGGAAGGATTGTCAGGTTGTTTGTGGTAATTAGATTTACTCTTCTACAATCGAACATACCCTCTGAACATACCCCGTCTTATTGCAGAACAATTGGGTAACATAGCAATCACGTGCTACCATAGAAACCAAGATGGCGGCCTCCAGTATACAAAATGGACGACGGAAACACGTATCACCCTAACAACACGCGCTGCGCATGCGCTCTCACACCACGTATCACTATGGAGATGACGTCACAACATGGCCGCTCACGCGGGTTACCATGACAACACAACATGGCGGCACTGGGTCACGTGACATGACGTCACTTCCGGGGTCCGGCACCGGGGTCCGGCAGAATGGGGGTGAAGGGGAACATACACTACTACTGCCGCTAATAGACATAAACGACTAGCTAAACTTGACTCTGTGATACCCAAGTGTCTTTCCGGTTCGTCACAATATTTCTCCCTACCAGGTCCAGCTCAAGTAGCATCTAGGATAGATTATACTGTCCTGGTCAGTGATTGAGACAGGGGGCGTGGTGGGGAGCCCGAAACGCGCAGCAGCCACCAAACGCCATATTATTTCTAAGTCCCTAAGTTGTCCCAAGTGATATTCAGACTCAAATATATGAGTCAAAGTATTTTGTTGACGGCATTTAAGTGTGCTCCTACAATGTCCAGTACAATGGTGTAATATTATTTATACTAGGGATAACAGGAAGACAGCCACTCTGGCTATGTTATTCCCCCACAGTATACATATGTGTTTTCATTTTACATTGTTATAATTATTCTTCCAAACTGTTATGTGTATGTTTACTGTGAAATAAAGAATCAGTGAATCAATCAATCCGCGTAAGCGGCCATGTTGTCACTACCATAGTGTTCTCAGTGCGTATTCGTAGCGCGTGTTCTTGGAGTGACACGTTTTCATCGTCCATTTCAACATCTCGGGGGTGAGGCGGGGCAAATTCAAGTTTGAGTGTCTGGGTTAATGTATGGGCTCCCCATGGAAACCCAAATTTACACTTTGTGCAATATGAGAGAATTTCTTCAAAAATCTTCTTCAGTTTCAGAAGTCAGAATCTTTTAATATTTGGTTTACAATATCTGTTGGGGAGTCAGATTCATGTTTGTTCAAACCGGTGCCTGGGTTAATATTTTGGCTCCCTATGATAGCCCGAATATTAACGTAGTGCAATATGAAAATATTTCTTCTTCAGATCCCCCAGTCAGTATGCATTCATATTTGGTATACAACATCTCCAGTGGGGTGAGATTCAAATGTGTTCAAATCAAGTGCCTGAGTTAATATTTGGGCTCCTTATGGGCCGGAATTGGCCATGTGCTTGAAGAATTAGAAACTTTTAGCTCACCTGAGCAAAGCTCAGTGGGCTGTACTAATCACTTTCCGCCCGTCGTCTGTCTGTTGTCAGGCGTTAACTTTACACTATCGACTTCTCGCAAACCTCTGGGCCAAATTGAACCAAATTTGATGTGCAGCATGTTCCTTATCAGGTGGCACTTCAAATTTGTTCAAATAAAGTTGCAACGTCAATAAGGGCGCCACAAATGGCATTACCCTGACAGCACAAATAATTGTTTTCCAAAATTGATAAAAATCTTCTTCTCTAGAACCATTGATCAGAACTTTGTTTATATTTGGTATCTAATATCTCTGGGGGGGTCAGATTCAATTTTATTCAAATCGAGTCCCTGGGTTAATATTTGCGCTCCATATGGGAGTCCGAATTCTAACATAGTTTAATGTGAGGAATTTCTTTGAAAATCTTCTTCAGATCTACCAGTCAGAATGCGTTCATATTTGGTATACAACATCTCCAGGAGGTTTCAGATTCAGGTTTGTTCTAACGGGGTCTTTGGATTAACATTTGGGCTCTATGGGAGCCCAAAGTTTAAAGTGCTGCAATATGAGGAAAAATCTTTTTCTTCAGACCCATCAGTCCGAACCCTTTCATATTTGGTATAAAACATCTCAGAGAGGGGGGGGGGTGGGTAGGGGGGGGGGGGGTGTTAAGAGTTGGGGCGGGGGAATTTTTCTGAAAATCTTCTTCATATCCATCAGCTAGAGTCCTTTTATATTTGGTATACAACATCTCTCTGGTGGTGTCGGATTCAAATTTGTTCAAACTGAGTCTCTGGGATATTATTTGGGCTCCCTATGGGAGTCCGGATTTTAACTTAATGCAATATGAGGAAATGTCATTAAAAATCTTCGTCAGAACCACCAGTCCGAATGCTTTCATATTTGGTAGGTGGGCGTGAGGGTGATGTATGTGTGTGTGTGTGTGTGTGTGTGTCAAATTCAAGTTTGTTGAAATCGGGTCCCTGGGTTAATATTTGGGTTCTCTATTTGATGGGGGTGGGGGGGGGGGGGCACGGCAGTGACATAACAATGCTTGGACATTTGGGAGTGCCTGTCATCAGCTGATAGAATTGGAAGCAGGTAGAAAGACCCAGGAAAATAATCCTCTGACATGGACAACAGAGCTCTGAATAATTTCATGGCTTTATTCCTCTGTGTGTTGACGAGCCATGACTAACTGAATGTGACCCACAATAGTTCTTTGAACCACTTTGTTAGGTGAGTGATTAAGGCCCCTTGGGGCCTCTTGTTTTAAAAGGGGTGGTGGATAACTGAATTTCTAAGCCTATTTTGTTACCTCAAAACTGCGTGTGCTTGCAGGTTGCGCCTATTTTCATATTACATGGCAACTCCAACCATTGGTGATTTATTTTCAAATTAATATTTGACTTTAGTTCATAGAATTTGGTCCCCAATTGTCAAAAAATTCGTTAATATATAAGAAATGACTGAAGCTGCCAAGTCAGTATGCATTTAAATCGAACAGCCACATCTGTGGACAGCATAGCACATTCGTACCTCCACACTGAAGAGTAGGTTTTGAGAGCATTCTGTTAGAATACACTTCACATGGCGATGAACAGAATAGAATGCCATGCTACGACGCTTCACTATGGATCTCGTGTTGGGAAGGTTTGGAAAGAGGTGTCCTACCTCATTGGAACCAAATTCTAGAAAGGAAATCAGGTTTTTGACATTAACTTCTGATTCAAGTGCACAACAATAATATTGTCATATCATGATCACTATCAATTATTATTATCTCAACAAAATGTAATTATTTGTTTATTACGACAAGGGGGGGCCACTAAAAATTTGCAAGACGTGACGTCCTATTTTTTATTCGGCTCCTTCTTACACCCACCCACCCACTACGTGCAAATTTTCTACAACCGTTCTCAGACACCCACCCCCCCCCCCTCCACTTTCCCATTAAAATCCAAAATAAGCTTATAAACTTAGTAGGCACAGCTGTCTTTAGGGGGTTTTCATAATGTTCTTAACCCTTTACCCAACGTAACGGCCAAAACCGGTCAGCTCTATTCTCAAAAATCGCCAATTAATTTTTATTATTTTTTCATTTTCATTTTTTGTCTCAAAAACATAGGTTAAGACCCCTCATGGGAACGAGCTCGTCGAGCTCGTTCCAATGAGGGGTCATAACCTCTGTTTTTGAGACAAAAAATGAAAAAAATTAGTTATTCAATCATTTTTGGCAAGTGTCGTATGCTTTTTCATGTTAGGTAAAGAGTTAAACTGGTACCACCAATTTAAACCTCTGTGGGCTGCTGTGGGCCCCAATCTACAAATGACAAGCTGTTCATTATCAGGCTTGGCCAGAGCAGGTGTACATATACGGGAACAAATTTTCATTTGAATTGTTCCCAAAATATTGTCTGCACATTTTCTACATTTCGAACAAGACACCTACCCCCTACTAACGTGTGACATTTTCCCAGTTTAAGCCCAATATTCTCACATATAAAACCTCCTGATGTTGTATTTATGTTAAGAGTGTGATGTACAACATCATCTTTAAGGTTTCAAACACAAATGATGGTATAATTATATTAGCTGATATATTGATATATTTTTAAAAAAGTCAAAAAATTGCACAAGTTGGAAATGCACATTTTTGGCGCATTCAAGAGACCCGCCCGCCCCCACGTGACGTCTTGCAAATTTTTGGTGGCCTCCCCCTGATTACGAGCTGAAATAAAAGTTCAAAGTTCAATATCCATCTGCACGAGCCAACTGAGGAAAACTGGTTTGGTAAATGGGTCCATTTACAGACCCCAAAATAGGGTCGCGGAAACCCTGCTATGGGAGCCCAAATTTACTTATTGCAATATGAGGGAATATCTTTAAAATCGTCTTTTTAACATTCATCAGCCAGAATGCTTTCATATTTGGTGTTCAACATCTGTAGGTATGTCAGATTCAAGTTTGTCCAAATTAGGTCCCTGGGTTAATATTTGGGATCCCTATGTGATCCCAAATTCTAACTACTTGGTGCAATATGAGGAAATTTCTTTAAAAATCTTTTCTCAGATCCACCGTCAGAATGCTTTCACATTTGCTATACAGCATCTCGTGGGGTGGGGGAGGGAGTCGGAGTTAAGATTTTTTCCAAATTGGTTCCCTGGGTTAATATTTGGGCTCGCTATTGGAGCCCACAGTTTATCTTAGTGCAATATGGGGAAATGCTTTTTGAAAATCTTCTTCTGATCCACCGGCCTGAAGCCTTTCATATTTGGTATACAATATCTTTAGGGGGTGGGGGTGTTGCAGATTTAGATGTGCCCAAATTTAGTCAAATTTGTGGAAATGACCTTGTATAAGCTTTTTAGCGTTCTATCGGATCCACTATGTTGTTTAACTTATATTTCTTGAAATATTTTGAGTACATATTGGTTAAACTAAATTGAGTCCAGTGGTTTCATATTTGGTACACAACATCTGTTGGTGGGACAGATTCGGGTTTGTTCAAATCAGGTTCCTGGGTGAATATTTGGGGCTTCCTAATCCCCATGGTACCTCAAATTTAACTTAATCTTCCAGTTAGAATACTTTCCTATTTTGTATACAGCATCGCCGGGGAGGGGGGGGGGGGGTCAGATTCAAGTTTGTTCAAATCGAGTACCTGAGTTAATATTTGGGCTCCCTGTGCAAGTCTGAATTTTACCTTGGTGCGATGTGAGGGAATTTATTAAAAAATCTTCTTCAGATTCACCAGTCAGAATCCTTTCATATTTGGTATACATCTCTAAATGCCTGGATTGATATCTTAATATTTGGGAGCCTTAATGCAGTATGAGTAAATTTCTTTAATAAAAATCTTCTTCTCCAGAATGAACTATTAGAATATTTTTATACCCCCACTTTTTCAATAAGTAGGATATACTGGATTGCGCCAGTCCGTGCGTCCGAGACTCCGCCAGTGCGCCGGTCCATACGTCTGTCCGTCCGGACTCTGATATCTGTTCGTGTTATAACTTCAACATTACTGCTGAGATTTCGATGAAGTGTGATACGGATGTTCGTTATCATGAGGTCGATACGCAGCATTAACCGTTTTGCTGTTGGAATATTTTTTTCGGTGAGTTATGGCCCTTTGGATATACAAAAATATGCTATTTTTGTCTGTCCGCCTCATATCTCAGGTTTTGGTTATTGGATCGCAATGAAATTTGGAACGAAAATTGTTTATTGGAAAGGCTTTCAAATGTGTTTCTTAATAATATTTCTTACTTTTCACGTTTTAGACTTATCCCTTTTTTAACTTTGAAAATTCGCTGTTTGCCTCGTAAAATAGCCAATATTTTGTCTGTTCGCCTCATATTTCAGGTTATGGCTTATCAGACTTCAATACAATTTGGAATCAAATTTGTTTACGGGAAGGCTTTCAAATGAGTCATGTCCCTGCAGTAAAACAAAGAAAATACATGCAAATCACCTCCCCACACGTGGCATTATGTCTTTGTTATGTAAGGTTTGGGTTATCAGATTTCAATGAAATTTAGAATGAACATTGTTTGTGGGAAAGGCTTTCAAGTGAGTTATGTCTCTGCAGTAAGACAAAGAAAAAACAAGCAAATCGCCTCCCCACATGTGGCATTATGTTTTTGTAAAACATCTCTTATGTGGATAGTACTATTGTCACTAGGCTTCAGTAACAGGTGTTTCTCGCCTTCACCATTACCCCGCTGTAAAACAAAGACAATAATTATGCTGTTTGCCTGGTAAAATAGCCATTTGGTATGCTCCGGGTCGTGGCCAACCTCTTGTGTTGGTCATGGTTGGCCGCACATATTCACTGTCATGACAGCCATATTGGATTTCTCCAGCGCACCCTACAGGTTACATTTATGGATCAGTTTTATTGAAACTTGGCAGGATGACAGTATGATGAGTAGATGAGAATGTCCCATTTCCATCGCGTTAGCCACCTAGAATGCACCCATGTCTCATGTTTTTTTTTTCTGATGAGGAATGAAAAGTAAATAATTAGGACACAATTTACTTAAGTTCAACAACATTGGGGTAATTATTGCATTCATCTCAGAAAAGCAGCATAAAGTCAAGGTAAGCTACAGTGTCGTTGACACTTTCATCCAAGCAACTTATACATGGATACAGTACGTGGAGAGTGTTTTACCACTAAATCACCCGCAGAGTGGAGATTCCACCCAAGTTATAATTGCGAATTTGTTGCAAAGCATAACAATCACAAGCAAAGTTCCAGCCAATAGACCTCCGGGTTAAACCCGGAGGTCCATTGGCTGAAACACTGCTAGCATTTTTGCCCATATGTACAGAATTTGAAAGTGATACTTTTGGTGATAACTCCATTCCGCGGGTGATTCTGTTACAATCCACTCTACACGTACTGTGTATTTGTTGATAATGATCAGTAATTTAACTGTATGTTCTTTGCATCATACACTGCATGTAAACATGATTTGTACAACTTTGAAAATGAACGGAGATCGACTAAAAATAAAAAAACTGGTGACTATCAAGATTGTTGATAGTTAATCGACAAATTGTTTCTCGTATTCATAATAACAGCAACATATCTTTTGTTTGAAAACGTTTGCATCAAAAAACAAAAATGTCTCATATAATGTTACATTGCTTATTCAAATATGCAGATAAGGGCCTAGTTGTATTTTTCATAAATGACGTGTGCAACATTCTAGCTCCGTTCCCATAACGCTAGAATCCCCGTACAAGACTAAAATATGGTTAAAAATATGTCGCCACACCCACAGGAATTTAATTTACATGGTATTGCAATAAGCAATCAAACTAAATAAATTTAAAACTAATACTATAGCTGCAACCATATTGTGAGGACCATATGATTCATAATCCCTATTTGGGGTTCAGTGAGGCCCTTAATGATCAAACCGTGATGTTATTGTAATCAAACTATGCAGAAGACCCCAATAATACATAAACCACATCAAATGTTTTGAGAATTGTCATTTGTATGAGAATTATAAGCCATAATATACCCAAACCCCCAAATTGGGGTTCAGGCCCCTAAAACCCTAATTTCTCACCAACCATCAGATTCCTCATCGAAAATTACTTGAGAAACCATTTTCAACATAAAGTGAACACCATTTCCCTAATGTGCGCAGTTATGAGACCGACGAATTGTCCCGTCTCATCTGAGATAAAACTGTAGTGCACACTCACCCCTTTTTCAGGCAGTCGAGTATCAATATGTGTATTATACAAACAGTTTGAGTTCAAATAGAACTGAAAGATGACAGTTTGTTTACATGTACATGTCAGGTCACTCGATCCGCAAGTATACAGAAGAAGTCTCCTTGGTTACAAATCGAAATTAAGTATTTTTATTGTTTACTAATCATACATATTTCATTTTCAGGTTATTTTATTCAACTTTGTGGGGAGTTAGTTTAGTATAGTAACTGGGACAAAGTTAGGAGGCCTTAAATAAAACTGTGAGCGCTAAGTTGTCGAACGGTTCGTCGTGTTGCCTTTTGTCGCGTGTTTACAATTTTCCCTGTCCGATCGCGTAATTTTGTCTTGATGATGGCGAGCAAGTCTGTTCAGACGGAGGTAAGTATGGAGGTAAATACGTGTAATATCGCGGTCCAGGTCAACGGTGCCAACGGAGTAAGTATTGGTGTGCAGACAGAGGTCACTGGGGGTGTCGGTCAGAGCCGGGTTGGTGGGGCCACCGATGGCGATATTGGGCTTGAAGTTTGTAAACAGTGTTCTATGATGTATGGGGACTGTCGCTCGATGGGATATGGAGAGGTATGTGCAAACTGTCAGGAAATCCTCCGCCTACTTGAGACAATTGTTAAGTTTGAGGGGGAGATTGCTGAGCTGAAGGGAAAACTTGGTAGGGCGGGGCTGTCTGGAGTTACGCCTGTGAAAGTGGCTTTCCGAGAAGGATGGAAGGTTGTCGGTGGTTCCAAGAGGAAACATGGGGGTAGAACCTTTGATGTGAATGAGGTAGGTGATGAGGTGGGGGCTGCTAGAAAAGTACGTAGGACAGATGAGGGGGGCCCAGGCCGGAGCAATGCTGTAAAGCGTTTGGCGTGGACTACCAAAAGTGGTAGGAAAGGGGGGCCAGAGAAGCAGGTAGATAGGGGTGTAAAGTCCAAAGGCAGTGGGGAGTGCAGCACCAGAAACAGATTTGATGTGCTCGATTTGGAAGAGACAGAGGAGGAGATGGAGGTAGTTGCAACAGATAGTAGCTTGGGGTCTAGGCCAGGAAAAAGGAGGAGGGATCCGGGGGAAGACCAGGGGAGTAGTCCAGGTAGCTCAGGGCCTGGAAAGAGACGGAGGGACAAGGATAGGAGTAATCCTAGGTCAAAGATACCGATACCGATATTGATTCCGAGTGGGGCTGTTGGAGAGGAAGAGGACGCTGTAAACAATAGGAGACTAGAGGAGATAAATAGGGCGAGGTCCAAAAGTAAGTTGGTGGTTGCGGGAAGTAGCATAGTTCGGGGGATCGACAAGGTTGTCTGTGGTCCGGACAGTAAAAATAGAACAGTTCTGTGCTTTCCGGGGGCTAAAGTGGAGGACCTGAGGGATAGAGTGGACGGTATTGTAGCTGGGTCGGGGCCTGATCCGGTAGTGGTATTACATGTGGGGTCCAATAACATCAGGGAGAGGAAATCAGTTCGTTTGGTGGACACATACAAGGACCTAATTAGTAAGCTACTTAGCAGGAATGCTCGGATCATCGTTTCAGGGGTGCTCCCCGTTATGGGTGGTGGGAATGAGAGGAACTCGCGGATTATGGCACTAAACGAGGAGCTGGAAGAGCACTGCAAAGACTTGGGAGTACATTTCATTGACCACTGGGATTCATTCTGGGGACAAGGAGAGTTGTATGGGCGAGACGGATTGCATTTAAGTAGGATGGGTACAGACCTGTTGGGCCAAAAAACCTTACAGGTGGCTGGGCCTTTTTTGGAGAAAAGGGGGGTAGGGGACCACAGCCGGTAACCCAGAGTGGCACAAATGCTGGGAACATAGGAAGAACAACAAACATGCACAATACAGGGACATACCAGGGTTATAATAATGTGCCAGTGATGACATAAAAAACAAAGATTCATTAAGTTTGGGTACTGCAACATCCAGGGTCTGCACAAGAAAGTAAGCGAAATATCAACAATGATGGACGAAGAAGACTTCGATATAATGGGTCTAAGTGAGACGTGGATACGACGGGATGAGCGGGTTGATCAGATGAAGGGTTGCGTGTGGATAGGAGCTGGGCGAACTGAGGGTCAGAAACGGGGTGGGGGTGTTGGCATGTACGCTAAAGAGGAATTACAGCCCTCATTGATTACAGATCTCACAGAAGCAAGGACTCAGATTCCAGTATCCAACGAAATAGTCTGGGCAAAAATCAAGTTAGGAAGCAGGAGTGTTGCCGTTGGTGTTGTATACTTAGCAGTGGAGGGAAGTAAGCCCGAGTGGAATGATTCAATATATACAACTCTTAGATCGAATATCACAGAGCTTGGGAGCAGAGGGTTCAGTATTGTCCTAATGGGGGACTTCAATGGGCACATCGGGGATAAGGAGGAGGGCATACAGGGAGGTGATAGGAAAATTAACACGAATGGGAGGAAGATGTTGGACCTATCAAAAGAGCTTGGTTTAAAGATCCTGAACAGGGATGCGAAATGTAAGGGTAAATGGACCTGGGAGAGGAACGATAAGAAAACAATAATTGATTATATACTCACTGACATTAGCGTATGGAGGGAGGTTATAGATGTAGAAATAGATGACGAGGGAAAAAATGACTTGGGTAGTGATCACAACCTGATAACAGTTAAGATTATGGGCAAAAAGACGAATAGAGACAGAAATACCTTCAAGGAAGTTTGGGGACTAAAACAAGGAGCCGACTGGAAGCAGTTTCGGGAAAAACTAAAACCAAATCTTGAATGTATACCTAGGGATGCAAATGTCCAGAGTATTTCAGATGGCATAGTAAATAGCCTAACAGAGGCAGGGAAGGAGTGTATAGGAAGGGTGAGGGTCCCAACGAGAGAGCTTGGATACAGGGTTAACGAGGGACTGAAAAAGGCTATAAAAGAAAGGAGGGTAAAATGCGCTGCTTACAGAAGAAGTAGGAAGCTTAAAGGGGTGGATAACAATGACACGAGACTAATGAAAGGAGAATATGAACTGGCACGGAAAAAGGTGAATGAGATAAAGAATAATAATAGGAAGGAGCGCAATTGCAGTCTTGCCAGAACAATAAAGAAAACGGGGGGTTCGAGCTCAAACGTATTTTGGAACTGGGTAAATAAACGGGGGAAAAGTAGTGTGCAGAGTATCAAAGTGGATGGGGAAAGTACAGAAGCTAAAGGCCGTATCGCTTCAGAGTTAGTCAAGCACTGGGAAAAGATAAACGATAGGCGATGGGGCAGTGGGTCCCCACCAAAAAGAAATACACTGGTGGAGGAGAACCTATCCAATCGTGTATGTAGCGAAATAACGGCAGAAGAAGTGCGGAACGTGGTCTCGAAATTAAAAAATGGTAAAGCGGGAGGGACTGATGAAATTCCGAACGAATTCCTCAAAAATGGAGGGGAGGCACTTATTGAAGTCCTGACAAACCTTTTCAACCTGGCTCTGCGAAAGCAAGAGGTCCCCAGAGAGTGGAGGGAAAGTAAGGTGTCGTTCATACACAAAAAGGGGGATAAGGAAGTTCTAGATAACTATGGGGGATATCAGTTAGTAGTAACATCGGAAAAGTATTCTGTAAGGTCATATACGGTAGACTAGAGGAAGTTATTGAAGAGAAAGGTTTTTTAGGAGAAATTCAAAATGGTTTCAGGAAAGGACGAAGAGTCACTGATCACCTATTTACACTCACCCAACTGATAGAATCAACAAAGGCTGAAAAGAAAAAGATGTTTCTGGCATTTCTAGATGTGAAAAAAGCGTACGACCGAGTGTGGAGGGAAGGTATGTGGCGAAAGCTCGAGGGCATCGGACTGGGGGGGGGGGGGGTGACTTTGTGGGAATCATGAAAGCACTGTATACAGATGTGCAAAGCCAACTCAGTCTAGGGAGTATCACTACAAAACGAGTCCTTGTGGATATAGGCCTCAAGCAGGGGTGTATCTTTTCACCGATTTTGTTTGCATTGTATGTTAAAGATTTAGGGGACGAACTAATTCAGAGTGCGGAGGGGGTAAATGTTGGAGACATAAAGATACCAGGCTTATTCTTTGCGGACGACATGGTGTTAATGTCTAGAACTGAACAGGGGCTAGAGAAACTGCTGGAAATTGTTGGTAGATATGGGAACACTTGGCGGCTCGAACTAAATGAAAATAAAAGCAAGGTAATACCCGTTGGACGCAAGGTAGATATGACGAAGAGATGGAGAGTGGGGGAGTTCTCAATCTCCGAAGGGGAAAGCAAACAAGTCACTGTAGGAGAAACGGGAGAGTATGAGTATCTAGGGGTAAGCATAAATATAACGGGAAGAGGGGTGTACAGAAATTACTCAGCCAAACTGATTCTGAAGGGGAAAAGAATTCTGAACCAACTAAACCTTTTAGGGAAAAATAGTTTCAACAAGGTCTTTGTGGGGAAAACACTGTGGGAGAGGGTGGGTTTACCAAGTATAACGTATGGCACGGACGTGATTCCATTAAACCAAACCGTTATTAAAAAGTTGGAAAGTACTCAGAATGATGCCGGCAGATGGATAACAGGGTCGAGTAATGCTGCAGCTTTGGAAGCAGTAAGGGGGGAGCTTGGGTGGATGAAAATCAAGGACAGGGTAGATTTGGGAAAACTGTGTTACTTTAACTACTTGAGAAACCTGCCTGACAACCGGTGGTGCAAATTGATGCTCGATACCATTTGGAATTCTAATATAGAAACGGGGTGGTCAAAACGTGTGAGGGAACTAATGGACAATTACTCTATAGAGGTCACAAACATAGAAGTAGGAATGAAAGAACGCAAAAGGTTTGTCAAAGAGAGAGTCATGGAAGATTGCAATCGAAACTGGCGAGCAGGGGTTAGCGTGAAAAGATCACTGCAGGGGTTACAATATAAAGAAAAGCCAGCTTTTGAGAAGTACCTAGATGGCACCTTTGGAGGGTCACTGCTGTTCAAACTGAGATCAAGATCACTGGAGCTTCGGGGAAAAATTGGGAGAGATGGGGAAAAGGGATGCCAAATGTGCCACTCTGGAGTAGTGGAGACCCTGGAACATTTTCTCTTGGAATGCCCACAGTATATACCTCATAGAATAAAATTTACTGGAAGAATAATGCAGAAGTGGGGTGAAGAAACAAAGGATAGATGGCTGAAGGGGGACACGAGGGAGAGGGTAGGAATGCTTATTGAAGAAATTGAAAAAGAGGAAGTGAGGGACACTATTAAGCAGTTTATATCTGAATGCTGGGAGGAGAGGAGGGGAAGAGGAGGTGGGGTGCAGGGGGAATGATGGCCTTCTCTTATGAGGACCGCGACAAATCAGCGGCTGGCCAAAGAGTTATTATTATATCATGATGTCAACCGTATCACTGTAAGTATCACAAAAGAATCACCAGTGTTCGTCATAAGTTCTTGTGGAATAGAAAATTATGATCTGTGTTGTTTTTCTTTTGTTTGGTCAACTGGTATAGCTCATTGATCCACAACACATCCACCAAATTGGTACATACTTATTATGCATACATGATAATCTATAGTATGCCAGCAATGCCCCTGAATGTGCGCACGCTTACATGTATCTCTTCTGACAACTTGTCTTTTGGCAATACATGGAATAAGTATCTTACTAGTTAACTTGACATTTTACGAAATTAAAAATTACGGTTAGCCTCTGTGATATAAAATCAGAAATACTGGTGATGTGGTTTGATACCCTTTGTTACTTGTCCTTGTTCTCTTTGGTGTTTGCAAACAAATATGGTAAAACCACTATTTTGAACTGCAATTTAATTCTCTGATTTAAAATCAGCTGGCTGTTGGGGAGGCTGTTTGGTAAGAGAGTGAAATAATCTTGTAAGTCTTTGTGGTACTTGTTCACTGTTCAGTTATTTGTCCATTTTCAAATTAACCAGTCCTTTTATGAGATTCACACTCTCGCATAAAATGTAACAAGGCAAATTCTCACAGACTAAATAATTGTACTTTAAAGATAATATGAAGCATACCCCTTCAGAATAAACTTTAAAAATTGTGAGACATTGTTCTTTAAAATATTTTCAGCAAAAGCATATCATGTGAACCCTCTCCCGCTCCCTCATTGGAACGAGCTTGCTGGGGTCATTGCACTGGGAATTTCGTTGTTTTGTTGAAATTTGTGGAAACATATTCTTTTTTCAAGTGTTCATATTGTACATTACACATGCGGGTGTGACCTATTTGTTACATAAAGAGTTAAAATACGAATAAGAAGCCAAACTAGTAATCCTTGCATGTACATATAGAATATACCCATCGAAGCTTGGTGTACCAAATGTTCACCAGGGGTGTCAACCGCGAACCTTTGACGCGCGGTTAGCACCACTTCACCACGACTGGTGAACATTTGGTACACCAAGCTACTTTGGGTATATTTTATTTATACCATGATCGTCACGTTATTAAGAGTCGCTATTATTTTTTATCGATTTTACTGAGCAACAGCCGTACATACGTGCGAATGTCTTTTTGTTTACACGAGCATCGGTGGACGGTCCGTCCGCTATCAGTTTTATCACCGAGCCGAAACAGGGCCTTTTTCATTTTAATAACATACTATTTCGAGTTATGGATGCTTTATTAACATGAGACAATGCATGCATGTTAATGTTTGGTGTCTTATGGGGTAAACACATGTAAAAGGTGATAAATAATTGCCACTTTCATTTCACTCTTCGCGAGGCGACATTCGATACATTTAGACAAGTTTGCATTCAGATCGACTTCACCAAGGGTCAACTTGGATGTAGTTCTATTGTAGGTGTAAATTTAACTTTTGAAATCTCATTGCTGGCGTGCTCACCACGATTGGTATGTAAAGGTAAAATTTATGTCATAGGCTTTTCAAATAAAGTACAATAGGTACCCATGGTATAAATCAAAATACACACCAGGAGTTTCCACCCAGGTGGTACTGCAAATTGTACGAAAATAATCATAAAATACAGCAGTCCATGCAATTGGGATAATTCCTGCCATGAAGGCTCCAATTGGGAAACTATTTGAAGAAACGCCCAAAGAATAATTTTTTTTACCTTCAAATTGAGCTGAGAACGTTACTACAGAAGCTTCTGCATGTAGTGAGTTTTATAACAAACAGCCACATGAAATAATGATCAGTGTTTGTAATGTCTTTTATAAATTGTTGTATTTGCTACACTTGGATAGTCTACATTCTATATAGGCAGCCAAGACTTACCTAGAAACAACTGACAAGGTTCTTGGGAAAAAGCTTGCAAATGTATCTAAAACTGCCTGTTGAGGCACCTGTTTTGTTGCAGTAAAAAGTGATTAAAGTCAAAACAAGCCCTTCAAAAATTAAAAGAGCCATTAGGAAAGGATTCCATATTCGGACCCTGTAGACACTCAAAACGATCCCTGTGATGTTTCCTTTAATTAAGTAATGGACATATCTGTCCTGGTCTATTTACAAAGATCACAATATTTTATTACATTTTTTCAGTTTTTGCCCTCAAAACATTGCTTATTGGAAACAAAACTGGATTTATTTGCTAAGATATTGGTTTGTACTCTCAATATTCTGGTTGTTCGTGTTCAAGCTAAGTATTTGATGCTTGCTGTTTGACATCTACTGTATTTGAAGTTCATATTTGAAATGATAGGAAAATTACTTGATAATTTGTGGGAAATTTATCTGTCACTGGATATTTGTTCTTTTGTTTTATGGGAGTTAAATGTTACTTTGATATTTACAATCAAACAGTGATTAGTGGTGGAAGCAATTTGGAACATGCTTAATCTGTGGGAAAAGAGTTTTACAAATGTCAGAACTAACCCTGGAGTCTGTTTCTGGGTGTTTGTGATAAAAATTACCTCCGTTCAAAGGGAATGTGTTAATCGTGGTATTTGTGCTCGCATTAATTTCTATCATTTACTTGTCTTTGTGAGCATATAAATCTGAAGTCAGTAATACAAATTTATGATTTGTTCATTTTTAAACTCATTAATCATCACCTGCCTAGTCCGAACAGGGTGATTTGTTTGTGAACAACCCGTTTTTATTTAGCGCGCGTTTGCACGTTATTTCTGGAGCGAGTTTTGACACAGTTCACAGAGTATCACATCAATTAGGAAGATTGAGTTGAGTTGATGAAAAATGGACCTCTGCAAAAATCTGAAACGAATATTTGAAATTCTCCTTTATTTGGTTTTGCCTTATTTTCATTTTCGAATCGGCCGCATCCACCCGCGTAATATGCAAATTTAGTAGTTGAAACAATTTTATTTTTCAGAAAATGTCAACAAAATCATACCATGTGACCCCTCGTTGGAACGAGCTCGACGAACTCGTTCCAACGAAGGGTCACATGATATGGTTTTGTTGAAATTTTTTGAAAAATTTGAAAAAATGAATTTTAAAATAATAAATTTTGATATCGTCTGAGTTGGGTACAAGCAACACAATCTGTAATATATATGTATACTTTATACTAAAGTGTTTTAGCAACAGTAAAACGAAACAATCCAACTAGAACGTCCGCCCCACGTGCAAAATGTCGGCACCATACATCTAGATCCGCCAAATGGTGTACGTACTGCCTATATGGTATGCTATGGTATGTATAGTGATATAGGTAAACACATGGCTATGGGTATATGGGTATATATTAAGGGTAAGTGGTGGAAAGATGATGGGAAAATTGGGTTTTCTTGAAAGTTTTTTTCCGTGAAACGCTTGAAGTTGCTATTGACGCCGTGACGTCAAGGGCTTTTGATAAAAGTGAGATACATGAAGAAATATATTTATATTTTCACAAAAAAAGATCGTTCAGGCATTGTGCTGTGACATCTGGTGAATGATTTCAGCGATAGCTGGGTATCTGACAAGCACACCTTCAACGTACTGAGCTGTAGAAGACATGGACGGTCAGTCAGAGAATTTACCACATTCAGTCCAAGACCTCAATACCTTGTAAATCCTCCTCTGTTCGCGAGACAAGCGCGGATCCGACGTGGCATACTCCTCACCAAAATGTCCAATATCAACTCGACTGATGTTATTCCATTCTTCCTGCAGTGCAGCGGCGAGTTCCTGCACATCGGTAGGAGGCTGTTGGCGTTCTCGTGGGCGCCTGCCAAGCATATTCCAGACGTGCTCGATTTGTGAAAGGTTTGGACTTGGTCAAGGCAGTGTAGTGATGTTCTGCTCATGGAGGAGCTCTATAGCGACACGGGCCCTGTGTGCTCTTGCATTTTCATCTTGGATAAGGAATCGACGGCCGTGACGTCGCAGAAATGACACCACATGAGCTGCTAACATGCTCATGGATGACATGTAATGCTGTTCTGCTTGTCATGGTCATGCCTCCCCACACCATAACCGATCCACCACAAAACGATCGTGCTGCCTAACGGTCACGTCATGGTATTGTTCGTTCCGCCGCCGCCGTCTCACTCTTTTGCGCTTGTCGTGGAAGTCGAGGTTGAACCTCCATTCATCTGAAAACATGACGTTGCTCCACCGACGATTGTTCCACACCAATTACGCCTTGCTGCGATGTGACATTCAGTTAAACGTGGAATTATTCGAGGTCGTCGAGCGTACAAATTCCAGCTGTGGAGGCGATTTCGGATAGTCTGACCACTGACTCACACATCTGTCGCTCGGTGCAGCTGCTGTCCAATTGCTGAGGCACTTTGATGACGTTTTCGTAATGCTGTGGTTCGTATGAAATGATCCTGGTTAGCAGTTATCGTCCTTGGATGACCTGGCCGACGTCTGTCATCAATTGCCTGTCTGATGGTAGCATGACCACAACCTGCTAATCACCGATTGAGTGACGTTGAGAATTTGAGCCACTGTAGTCTATTTGTTGCCAGAGTCCAGCATGCCAACGGCACGTAAACGTTCGGCACGTGTCAGTCATCGCGAACCTCAAAAGTTACGTTTCGTCCAGAAACTATTGATGAATGAAATTATACCGAAAAAAGAACGAAGAATCCTCAGAAAAAGCCCGTCCAGAACAAATGGAAATTTTAAAACGTACCCCACAGACATTAAAGCGACGCTCGTGCGAAAAAACAGCACACAGTTTTCGTGGGCTGGTGACACTCATGATCCACACTCAACTTGGTAACATATTGATGTGTCCAATCACGCGTATCAAATACCATTTTCCGAAATTATCAACATCAGTTTGGGTATCCCGTACTTTTTTGGAGTAGTAAATATCCGAAGTTTGGTAACGGTATTTTTAATTTTAACTCTTAAGTACTTTTTTAAAACCATTTTTTTATACATCCACCCTGGATTATATTGATAACGCTGTCTGTGTGAATATGTTCCCCCGAGTCGCGAAATGTCTGTAACCTACATTTTAGTATTCTGCTTTGTTTATCTTGTTGGGAGGTGTTGGGGTACTTTCTCTCAATGTCTTTCGAATGGATATACTAACCCCTAAGGTGAAGCAACCACTGCCCTTGTCCAATAAGCTCGAAATCTTTAAAAATAATTTTCGAGAACCCCCACTGACAGTACTTGGAGATAGGCAGGGGAAGTTCCTATCAAAATCACCTGGATTTTGTTCCACGTCGACTTTCGTTCCGCGACAATCCGTCCAAAATGCTGATCTTTTTGTGTGTGTGGGGGGAGGGGGGTCTATTAGACTGCTTTGAGCAGCTTTCTACAGGTCTGAGTACATTCAATCTTGAACAGCCTACATGGATTTTGACTGGTGAGGGCACAGAAACTGTTTTCACTCTTCTGAATACGTGACGTAATTCGGGAGATCATAATTGCCTAAGTAAGATATTTGTATTTTTTGCCCGACCGCCAATTCTATTGCTCAGATATGATTGTGCTGCCCACCTGACTAGTTTCTGTAAATATACAATCTTGTTGATCGTATGACACTTGTGTGGTATTTTCTCCCACGTGCTAAAACAGAGCCCTAATTTATACTCACACAACCTCTCTGTGTTTAAATTATAAAATAGGCCATGAATCGGCCTAGTGTGAAAGATACTGTGATTTATCTCCGAAAATACACAACATTCGTATCAGAAAGGCGTGTGTTTGTGTGTGTGTGGGGGGGGGGGGGGGGGGGGGGGGGCTATGCTTTACACCACGAGGCACCGACCCATATTATACCACCCAGCTCGTTTTCAACATCTCAAAGAGAATTATAGCAAAGGGGCCCACCTGCTCATCGTTTCAGCTCTTCTATCGCTTTGACTCTTTAAAAAATGATATAAAAAATGATATGTATCTGGAGTGTGCATTCTAGAAGTGTTCTGCCTAGCTTCTGGTTGGCATATTTGACTTCAGAAACAGCTATGTCAATAGACGTTGTTAGCACCGCCATGCCTTGCGCTGAAGAGATTCCGTTGGCATGTCTCATGTCGAAGATGTGGGTTGGATCGTAGTCTGTGACTGGCCTCTGTCCGGAATGTGATTAAGAAACTCGTAAATACGGGGAACGTAGCAACGAGAACATTTGCATCGTGTGATTGTTGGACTTGGTAGAGCTGAAGGAAGTGCAATTGGTTCAATTACGTCCACACTGTCTCTTGTTGAGATACTGCCCCTTGTGGAGAAGACCAGTTCCTTGAATGCGGAAAGGTAGGTCAAGCTTGGTTTCTATAACCCCATCCAGCTCCACTTTGCCCCATCCCAAACAGAAATATTGCCAGGGGGCGCCGAACCCCTCATCCGGCCCTGGCTGTTCTTGCGTCTGTACTATCAGAAGTGTTGTATATGGGGATACGCTGCAAAAAGAATTGTACTTAGCTAATGGCTAACTATACGTAGGTACAAAGAACTGTGTGAATTAACACTGTGTGCAGCACCCTGGCTTGGTCAAAATAAATTCTGTCTGGCACTGCGATAACTACGGTGTGGGGTTAGACCGCTGTCAGTGACTGGCCTTCCTTCACAATGTCATCCGGCCTGTCAATACAGTGAAGCGAGCCAGCAGAATATGTGCATGTGTGGTAGTTGGATTCGATTAAGTTCAACTGACATTCCAATTACGTTAACATTTCTTGCTGAGACGCTGCCCCCTGTCGGAAAGACAAATCTCTTGTATACGGGAAAGCGGGCCAACCCGTCACTTCACCTGCGAGCTACGCTGCAGGTCCAGTCTCTAATGCACCAATGACTTTCTCCTCTGAAAGTTTGAACGTCGCCTCAGATGCATTCGGTTACTTGAGGGGTGCTCTATCACAAGATATTGATGCGTTACGGCATGTCCAGTAGAGTGTGCGTTAAGACGTCGTCTGCGTGCTGCCAGAATATCACCGTACAGAAAATCCTGTCTGCAAGGTTTCATCAGAATTCTCAGCAGTTATTATTGGCTCCTCACCAAGTCTTGTGCTCGGCCCCGATAGATTGTTATTGCGTATGAAGTCGAGTTGGGAATAAAATTATGAAATTCTTCAATTTCCGAATACTATCCTATCCCGGTTGACTAATTTTTAAGAAGCTTCTCTGATTATATCCATATTCATTGGTTTGTGCTCTAATGGCATCGGTTATTAGACTGCTTTGTACAGCTTAGTACATTTCTGAATATTTTCAATCTTGAACGGCCTACGAGGGTTTTGACTGCTGATGGTACCGCAAAAATGTTCACTCCTCTGAATATGTAACATATTTCGGGAGATTTTAACTGCCTTAGTAAGATATTTATATTTTTCGCCCAACCGATATTTTGTTGTTCAAATATGATTGTGACGCCCAACTGACGCTTCTGTAGTTTATTTGTAAAAATATAATCGTGTTGCCCTAATGACGCTTGTGTTGTATTTTCTCCCATATTTCAACAATAAAAGTCTGGGTATCAAATGAATTTTGGGGGCACGTAACGCCACCCTTCCCCTTTTTTATCCTACCCGGATTCTCGCCCATTTTGGAAGTTCCTCTGATCATATTCATCGAATTACGATCCAATTTCACATAACAAGTGCCAAAAACATAGTCTTCATTTCCTCTTATAAAACCTCTCTGTGTTTAAATAAGAAAAGAGGCCTTGATTCGGTCAAGTGTGGAAAATGTCGTGATTTATCTCCTAAAATACGCAAAATTCGTAGCTGAAAACCAGTGTGTGTGTGGGAGGGGGGAGGGGGGTAGGGGCTTCTATGCGTCTCATCACGATGCACCAACCCATATGTCACTCAGCTCATTTCCCAACATCCCAAAGAGAACCATAGCAAAGGGGCCCACCTCTTCATCGTTCCAGCTCTTCTATTGTTTTAACTCTTACAAATGATATGCATCTGGAGTATACGTTCTCGAAGTGTCCTGCTTGGCTTATGGCTGGTCGATTGGCCCTTCGAATGCCGAAAGAGCTTTGTCAATGCACGTTGTTGGCACCGTCATACCTTTGTCTGAAAAGATTCAGCTGGCATGTCCCATGTCGACGGTGTGGGGTTGGATCATACTCCGTGCCAGGCCGCCGAAACTCATAAATACAAGGAAGGAAGCCAGCAGGGCATTTGCATCGTGTGGTTGTTGAACTTGATCCCGCTGATGGCAGTGCAATTGGCCTTCCAATTACGTCCACACTGTCTTCTTGTTGATATACTGCCGCTCGCGTAAGGATAGGTTTAGCTTGGCTCATTCACACCACACAGCTCCGCTTTGCCACATCTCAAGCAGAAATATTATAAAGGGGCACCCCCTCCTCTCAGTCAACTGTTACTCTGTTAAATATGTATCAGGAGTGTAGTATATGGGAATACGTTGCAAAAAGAATTATTGTGCCTGGCTAATCTTTGGCCATTGGTAGGTGGACGGTGTGGGGCTGGACCACAGTCAGTGATTGACCTTCCTTAACAATGTCGCTGCAAAAGCTTGCCAATACAGAGAAGCGAGGCAGCAGAGCATGTGCATGTGTGGTTGTTGGACTCGATTCAGTACAACTGGCGTTCCAATTACGTTCACACTTCTTGTTGAGATGCTGCTGCTTGTCGACAAGACAAATCCCTTGTATCCTGGAGGGCTGGCCTACACTCCATCGTCACCCAATGAGATACGCAGCAGACACAGCCTATGGTGTACCACTGACTGTCTCCTCTTGAAGTTTAAACGCTGCCACAGATGTGTTGTGACTCATCAACTGCCGAACTAGAGACAAATCTCACCTAATATGTTCTCTATACTTCTCTTCAATGGTAAACTACAATTCTGTAACTCTGTCTGAAGAATTCTGTATGAAACAATCTTTTCATAAATCTGAAACTCGTCGGCATCGAAGGCAGCAATACAACCGTGTTGTCACACCACTGCGGGCGAAAAGCACACATCCGGGAACTGATCAACTTTAAATGGCTACCCATGCAAATCATTCTATTGGGGTAGAATTGGTTCGGGGCACGATGGCGTTGTGCACCCAGAACCGGACATGACACTTCTGGATGACAACGCAGATGCATGCGATTATCTGAGGTGTGCTCTATCACCTTGCAGGATATTGATGCATTCCGGCATGTCCGATAGAGTGTGTTGAGTGTTGACCCGGAAATCACATCCGTGGCATGACTTCCCATAACCACTTGCAATGCGTTAATCCGTCGTTTGACTGCTGCCAGAATCTCAGCGTGTAGAACGTCTGTTCTACAAGGTTTCATCAGAAAGTATGGCAGGTATTAATGGCTCCCCATCACGTCCTATGCTCAACCACGACACACTGTTATTGCATGGCGGGGGGGGGGGGGGGGGGGGGGCTCTAATGTTTCCGGCCAAGTAAGCTTTGTGCAGCTATCAGCATTTTCAACAGCCTAGGAATGTATTTACTCGTGAAGTTCATGATTATATTTCCACGACTCTGAAATATTCTGGCCTTTTGGGGTTTTTATCACTGCCTAGATAATATTGTTCACATATGATTTTGTTGCCCAGCTTACACTTTTATGGTTTGCATGTATATATAATGTTATAGCCCAACTGACGCTTCTGCTGCATTTATGCCCCAATTCAATACACGTCTACATAATTTTTAATCGATTTTTTGCGCAAATTATTTTTTTTTTCAATTTCCGAATATCACTTTACCGAGATTGTCTCATTTTTTAGGAACTTCTCTGATTAACCCTTTACCTAACGAATCGCCCACATATGCCCGCGTAATATGCAAATTGAGCAGTTGAAAAAATTAAATTTTTCAAAATATTTCAACAAAACCATCATCATGTGACCCCTCACTGGAACGAGCTCATTGAGCTCGTTCCAATGATGGGTCACATGATATGGTTTTGTTGAATTTTTTTGAAAAGTTTTAAAAAATTATATTTAAAATAATAAATTTTGATATCGTCTGCTTTGGGTAAAGGGTTAAATCCATATCCCTTGGTATGGGATCGGATTTTCCTAACAATACCCAGAGGAAATAGCCTCGACATACGCTCCCCACATTTCCGTGTTAAATTCGACAATCGGCACAGTGTGAGCAGTTTCATGATTTATCTCCGAGAAGACGCAAATTTTCTGTGATGTGAGCAAGGCATTTGACAAGGTGTGGCACAATGGGCTCCTCCATAAGCTGGAGAGGATTGGAGTTGGTGGTGCCCTTCTTCGATGGCTCAAATCATATCTGAGTAATAGACAACAACGTGTTGTCCTAAACTCGGTGTCATCATCCTGGACTACTGTACGGGCCGGGGTACCGCAGGGCTCAATCCTTGGGCCCTTGCTGTTCTTGATATATATTAATGATAGAGTGGATAACATTACTAGCAATATCCGCTTATTCGCAGACGATACATCGCTCTACCTGGTTGTCGAAAATGCCATGTTGGCTGCTGATATAATCAATAGAGATATAAAGAAAGTCGAGGCTTGGTCTGAGCGATGGCTTGTGAAATTTAACCCAAATAAAACCGAAACCATGACAATTTCTCGCAAAACCAACGAGATACACCACCCGCCACTTAAAATGTTCCAAACTGATATTCAGAAAGTCACCCTCCACAAGCATCTCGGCCTAACATTCGACAATCGTGGGACGTGGTCGACCCATATTGCTGAGATAGCCCAAAAGGCATGGCGCCGTCTTAACCTACTTAGACGTTTCAAGTTTCGACTTGACTGTAAAACACTAGAGAAAATTTATTTCGCATTTGTTCGTCCGATACTGGAATATGCCGATACTGTCTGGGACAACTGTACAGCTAGAGAAGCTGACGAGTTGGAAAAAATTCAAATCGTAACCGGTGCGACTAAAAGTTCTAGTAAAAATCGTTTATATGTCGAGACGGGCTGGGATACACTCGAAACAAGACGAACAAATCACAAGTTGGTGCAGTATTTCAAAATGTATCATCGCCTTGTTCCGGCGTATGCCATCATTCGTATACCCCCACCTATCTCCGAAATACAGGGCCATGACCTTCGAGGCAACAGGAACCTTGTCACACCGATGTGCCGGACACAGTTTCATCACACCTCATTTCTCCCATCTGCTACTCGACTATGGAACGACATTCCCCTTCACATTAGGGATAATAGCTCACTGCCAAATTTTAAAACATACCTTAATCGAAACAGATTACCCACCCACAGCTACTTCTTCCACCACAAGTCACGCGAAAGTCAAGTATATCATTGTCGATTGAGCCTCAATTGTAGTAACCTGAACTTCGACCTTTTCAATAACTTCCTTTCCGATACTCCCCTATGTAGATGTGGCGACCCCGAGACTGCTGAGCATTTTCTTTTGCTATGTCCACTTTCTGTAACGTCACGAGAGCAAACCATTGGGTCCATCGAGGCTCACGTTACAATGGACATACTGTTGTACGGGTCTACGACCTACAGCACAGCAACCAACAGGGACATATTTGTGAATGTCCACCAGTACATACGATTAACTCATCGCTTCTCATAGTGCTGTGTTGCATGATTATGACAGATTATGAATCGGCTAGGTACCTGCACCGTCTGGGTCAACCACGAATCTTAAAACCCTTACCCTTGCCTCCAAACCCCCCACCTATCCCATATCCCCAATCTTCCAATATTTCCTCCAGGTGATCAGTAAATACTTATATATTTTAAGTTACAACTAAAATTATGAATTGTGCACTTGCCATGTATGTTGTAACTTACAAGTCTGTCATGGAAACAGCGCTTTATAAGCTTTTAGCTTTCTGCTGAATCCATTTTCTGGATATTTGCTTGTACTTTCTACTTACTAATTTGTAACCTTATATATGATTATCTGGAAATAAAATACTGTTTAAACTAAGACGCAAATTGTTCGCAGCAAGACATTGGGGAGAGTGGGGGAGGGGGCGAAGGGTGACGTTATATTTCACCGTCAGTGTGATCTCTCACTCCAATAACGCCAGTGGGCTCCACCTTCAAACACCCAAACCGATACAGACCTGAAGGGCGGTCCACTTCCGCCTCCAGCTCAGGCTTCTCTGGCCTTAGTACTATTTGAAATGCGTATCTCATGTGAAGAATGCTAGAGTAGTTGTTTACCTTGCACCTTTCAAGCAACATTTGCCGAAGGGGCAGCGGTATATGGAAGGGTCACGAGTGTGATTGTCGCCGCGGTGCTTTGAAGCTCTAGGGTGCGAGCCAGAATGGAGCCAACATGGGTGCAGATCTTTGTAATAGCGGCATATATTCATAATCACGTAACCTTGTAAAGTCCTCCTCGGTAATCTTGGTAGCACACGTGGGCGCCATGTTATGACGTCATTGTACTGGTGATACGCGGCGCCGGTGCGCATATGTAACGCGGCTTGTTAAGGTGATATTCTGTTTGCTGGAGGCGACATCTTTATTTCTATGGTGACATCTTGATGCATGAGTCGGAAAGGCTTAAATAGTGGAGGATGTGTTTAGATGGATTGCCCAATTCAGGGGAAGTAAATGTAATTATCTAAAACAGTCAGACATTTCTTCAAAGCTGCAGAACTCTCCAAGAATTTTCCAAGAAGCCTCTTTGTTACAGTAGCACGTCGTACTGTGTGATCTAAAACCCTCTAATAAGTCTGAGTTTGTTCTAGGGGTGCGTTCAATTGTATTGGAGTATACCTTATTACCCAAATGGACCCATCACCTAGCCAGATCATAAAAAAACGACGAAAAAGCACAGTAACGGACATTATTTTGGATCTGTTTCTTACTTACAGAATCCTCTTTATAACCATAGCGCATAGTACATAATGATTTTGCAATCCTATTATTTATAATCTGCTTTCAGTGTATGTGTGCATGAGGACCATGAAGATATTTGTTAGCAATCTAACCTCACGTCCCTCATATCCTAATCCAGGTACTTGAGAATATGAGGGTCATGAGCACATCCATCACTGAGATATAATCTAGCATTCGTCATGTCCTAATATAGGTATTTGAGGATAGGTAAAGCATGGCTCCTATACAGTTCCATGATCCTTTTTGGCTCCTTTACAGCTCCTAAAAGACGTGTGCTTGGTTTCAGATGCAGACTTTATCGATACATCCTATCATCAGTCTCTTGTGTATTCGCATTTGCAGTACGTGGAGAGTGGATTATAACTAAATCACCCGCGGAGTGGAGTTGTCACCCAAGCTATAACTTTCAAATTCTGTACATATCGACAAAAAACACAAGCAGTGTTTCAGCCAATGGACCTCCGGGTTTAACCCGGAGGTCCACTGGCTGAAACTTTACTTGCACTGGTTATGCTTTGCAACAAATTTGCAATTATTGCTTGGATGGAACCTCCACTCTGCAGGTGATTTAGTGATAATGCACTCTCCACGTACTGTACTACAGTATTCTACCACCCTTTCAGCCTTGTACCATTCCTATAGGCCTGTAGCGCCACTATAAGCTTGCTAACCCTCGCTGACTCTATCTCGATCAGCTGAAGTCCCTAACGTCATCATCCAAATATTTGGGGATACGGGACCCTTAGAAATCCCTCAAAAACGTATAATCTATTAATGCTCGTATCCCTATCTGGGTATCGACTGACCACGTTACGCAGAATACCCTGTATGGGGCCATGAAGGCCATCTGGTAATCCCTCATTGAGGTATAACCTATCATCCATCATATCCTCAACTCGGTAGTTAATTGCCACTTTACGCAGAATCGAATCCCACTTTGGAATCCATTCTAGATCCTGTCGATGCTTGCTGAATCCATTTTTATTTTGTCGCATAGGGCCATGGGGAGGGGGTGAGGAAATCTCTCATTGAGGTATAATCTGTCATTCCTCATACCCACATCCGATGATGACTATGAGAAAAGCTCTCAATGGGGTATAATCTAGAATCCCTTTCCCGTCGTATAAGGACATGGAGTCACGGGGAAATCCCTCAACAGGGTGTGTCAGTAAGCATACATGTATCCTCACACCATGAGGGTTATTAAATCCATCAATCTCATCTGGGTACAAGAGGATACTTATATGATGATATACTTTTGGAGGATACGTTTCTGGAGACATCCTTTGGAGGATAGCGACACGAGGCCAATTATCTGATGATTATTATGTTTAACAGGAAGCATGTCATAGTCGCCGTGTAAATTGGTCGTCATGGTGAACTTTGCAGGGTGCTACGTTGTTATGTCATACCGGATGTGATATCATATAACAAAGCGGCCTTGAAAGTAGCATTTTGCCATGGTAGCACGTCATAATTACAGTACAATGTGGTTGTTATGAATGCATCAGGTGCTCGTTGACGACATAAGTCACTTGAAGTAATTTGTGACGTTATTGAATAAAACGAACAACTTTGCATATAATTACTTGTGATAAGTATCTGCATGTGCAGTTCCATGGATTATTCAATGAAAACATAAATGAGGTCACTGGTTGCTCATAGGAGCTAGGAACTGTATTAGGCCCACGTCATAGCTATCCCTAAATATGCAGATGAGAATATGTGGGACGTTAGAATATACCTCATTAAGGGATTTTCTGATTGCCTCACATTTTCAAATTCCTGTATGAGGATATTAGGGACTGGAGATTAGATTGCTCTCCTATCAGGGCCACCTTTTCAAATCTTTGCACTCATGGTGCGACAGTGTAACGAATTATTCCCGTGGCCTCGAATAGTATAGTTCCGGTGCCTGAGATCAGTCTGAATCCCCAAACCCTCCAAAAAAAACCCATTAAAAACGTCAAAAAAATTCTCCAAGAAAAATGTGACTGTAACGCTCACTGCGTGGAAAATCGGGAGAACTTACAATTGAATTTGAATCGGTTGCGAGCTTTGCATTGTTACATTGGATCAACCGGATCACTTACACCACTTCATCAGTAAAAAACGCCACAACCCCTGCTTCCTCCGCCTTTCGTTTACGAGGTTATTGCCTAATGTCCTACAAATATATTACTCGGTATTTTTCTGCCATACTGGCAGAATCTGTTATTACAAATCGCAATGAGTGTAGTTTTCTACAAATGTTTTTGTAATAGTGTATCTGAACAAGTATCTGGGTGTTAGTATTCTGGCGTTGTTTGCCAATCCATTCCAGATTTTGGGAAAATTATGTTCGGAGAGATTCGCGGAAAATTTTGTTCTTACCATTTTCTCTCGTATCCCTCCGGATTGGCTTGTGTACGTGCTATGAGTTATAAGCGTATTAAACATGTGGTCAAAAGATTGCGGTAATCTTTTGTGTTGCCAACCATACATGAGTAATAAAACTTTCGATTTGTAAATATTCTTCCTACATAAAGGGTCTGTGTGACTATTGAATCCCTTTAGATTAATTACACGCAAAGCTCGCTTCTGTAGTAGAAATATTTTATCAGTAGCAGGTGAGTGACTCCAAATCTGGATGGCATATAATCAGTGGCTATGAACGAGCGAGTAGTATAGTGATTTTTGGGCGTCTCTTGGAAGAATGTCTTAACTTTGTTGATGCAGTATATTGCACAAGACATTTCGGAGCAGACACTGGATATTTGAGTTTTAAATGTTAGGTCTTCATTGAGATGCACTCCTCGAAATTTTACCAATTTGTCAGATTTGGTATTTCACACGACCGACAGTTCTTTATTAGTGAGAAGGAGCGTTAACTGGCTAAAATATTTTGTGTTATTTTGTGGGTGCAATAGAATGAAGTTAGTTATTTTTTATATTTATTTGTAGCTTGTCACAACACCAGTCAAATACCTTGGCCAGCTCTGCATTTACTTTAGTTTGTAGCTAGTTCATATCATGGTAAGATGACATATTGACTTCGATCAGACATGTAGCTGCGAAACGAAGTTGTTACAAATTCCCCCGATTGCGTAAAATTGCATTTTCCTAAGTACGGTTTCGTGAATAAGTGTATCGAAAGACTTTGATAAATCAATGAAGAGAGACAAGGACGGGTATTTTGAAGGCTTGTCGTTGCATACGGCAACGTGATTAAGAAGACGAATGACTGGGTGTATCGTTGAAAGTCCTTTCTGGAAGCCATATTGGTGCTTATAGAGAACACCAAACTTACTCATAAAGCTTGTAAGCCTCGCACACATGATCCGTTCAAGTACCTTGGAGAATGTGGGCAAGATACGGATTGGTCTGTAATTTCCCAATTCTTGCGCTTTACCACCTTTAAAATAGGCACAACTTTGGCTAATTTCATTTTATAGGGAGCCATTCCACTGGAGAACGATTGGTTAAATATGTGATATAGAGGCTGTGCGACCTCGGATATTATTTCTTTCATAACCTGGCTAGAGATCTGGATAAAGTCAGAGCTAGTTTTCCCCGCAATTTTACTAGTGGTCAGGTTGATTTCCTGTTCGGTAGTAGGAGCAACAAAAAAGTTATTTGGATAGTTCCCTTTTAGGAATGTTGTGAAGTTAGTATCGGTATGTGGTACACCGTCACTGACTGTTTTACCTATATTTGCGAAATATGTGTTAAATTCGGATGCTATTTGACAAGGGTCTGATATCTCTTCTCCGTTAGAGATGAATGTCTTTGATAATGGTTGTGAGGTTGGGAGTTTATTAATTACCTTAACATGTACGTAATATTTGCCAGGTCCTCTTCAAATCTTGTTGGCTCTTCATTAAAATATCATTATGGTACATGGCTTTACTTTGTCGCTTGACTTTATTGAAAATTACATTGAATGCTTTATATTTCTTTACATTATACTCTGACGGATTTTTACCTTGTTTATGCAGAGGTTTGTTTTATGAAGGGATGATTGCAGAAGCCCAAATATCAACTACGGGTTGCGTTTGAAGAATTTTTTGTGTTTGTCTTTTTTACTCTTTTCAAGGGAAATGCTTCATCAAAGGCATGTAAAATATTATTTTTTATGAAGTGTTCATATGCTGTGTTTGGGCAAAGTGTTTGGAAGATTTATCAACGTTACAGTTTTGTAGCACGTTCTTTAATTTCAAGACATTTTGACTACTAAATGATCTTCTGAATAAGGGTTTACTTTCATTGTGTGCCTTTGGCTCATTTGTAGTTCTTCTCAATAAAATATTGCAAAATGATCGGAGACGTCTGTTATAATAATCCCAGTATGGTAGTTTGGGGGGCCTCATTAAAATAAATATGGTCAATTAGAGTTGCAGAGTGTTCAGTAATTCTAGTAGGACGTGTTATAACCGGCATGTACCCTTCGTTGAACATATCGTCAATGAAATTGTGTGTTTTGCTATGATTGTCTATGTTCAGTAAATCGATGTTGAAGCACTCTGTGAGTAATGCCTTTTTGTGCTCTGAACTTATCATTTTTAATATGTCACTTGTGGAAGACATGAAAACGTCGATGTTTGCCAGAGGTGCGGAATTGAGCCTGTAAATACAGCCTACTACTTGTGAACATGTTTTTCAGGGTTAACTTCTATGAATATCATTTCGATAACATATGGAAGTGGAATGAATATCACCCCTACCTTCTTCCGAATCTGGACGAGTATTGTGTACAAATGGATGGTAGCCCTCTAGGTTATAACTTACAAGAATTTATTTGGAAATTTCTGTGAGACCAATTATATGAAACGTATTATTGTTCTGCCGAATGATGCCTAAGAAGCCACAAAAGATTCCCAATTTGCGTTGAGACTTCGATAGTTGAGACCAAACGGTTTTATCCAGGCCAGAAACCTTTTCTCTGAACTGAGAGGGTGGGTAATATTTGCAGAAATGACCATGTAGGGAGAAGGGAGTCTCGCTTGCTTCTTCAAAAATATTCTTCATATAGTCGCTGTACTTCGACACAATGTTGTGATTGTCGCCTTTCAGTATCTCATCCATTAATATTTCATTGCCCGCCAAGACTTGGGCGCAGAGATATCGATTGTGCTTGAACCAGCGACTGTGGCAGCCTGCAGTGTGTGCCCTTGTAAGTCAATGACATAATGATGGATAAATTATATACAACAGAAAGATATATTGGTTTTGTAATAATGAAAAGATAAACAAAATTCAACATGTTAAGATCGACATTTGATCTGCGTACACTTCTCAAGTATGTGAATAACGTAGCAGGTCGCGGTGGGAAAGGGGATATGTGTGTGACGTAGTGTCTGATGTTGGCCCTCGAAAAAAAAAATGTTGGATTGTTTCGGACAATGTGTTCTTAGATTCCGGACAGCGTACTGTCAATACGGGGTGTCTCAGACTTGTGTCTGTGTTTACCCAGACAGAGTCTCAGTTTCATGATTTGCTATAGCCAATGTTCCAGTGATGGATCACAGAAATACGCGTCATCTTATCTATCGAAAGGACGCCCTCACACAGAAACCCTCTAGCCCATCCCCCACCCTACATCCAACTACACACTTACACTCCCCTCAACTAACCGTAGACGCGCACACATCTCCACCCAACGCACTTGCATGTGCGCACTTAAGTGTAATTATGGAAAGTTCTATAGCATAGTGGTTTCAGGGTTTTATGCACTGCAATATCGGGAATATGATCATCTCAGTACCATCGGCATAGTCAAAAGAAATGTTATTCTGGGCAAATTAAGAACACAACATCTGTTTGGGAAACGAAGTATTAAGTTCTCCTTCAAATGATTCATGCACTTTAATATTCTTAATCATCGGGTCATTGTGACTTGGTCATTGTCACATTGGACATGCTACGGCTCGTCAGGCAACAGTGTTGTTCACACGGCTTTGATTGACTTCGTGTTATTCATACGTGACAATAGATGCATTATAAACATTTTTGACCAAATAATTACGTTATTTCTGGCTAATGACTGCGATATGTACACTTGTATACAGCATTTACAGTGGCTATTTGGTTCATGTCATGAGGATGGCTGCCGTTGGGTCTGGCGCATACCGGGCTCTAACACTTTACCTGCAGCTGGCAGATATTCCTGTTCCGGGCAGCAAATTTCTTGCCACTAAAATAAGTAAATTTGGGTCATTTCAAAATACATTCACCCACTATAAATTAAATCACTGTTTCGACCAATGCTTTTTCCAGTTAAATTTACAAAAGACTTTCATCAAATCCAGCCAAGGCTGTTTTACAGCAGCCAAGACTGGATTTTGATAAAAATATTTTCAAACATACTCAGTAAAGCATAAATGGGGTACATCTTAAGTACATCGAAAAATGACACTTCTGGAGTTAGTGCCTATTCATATTGCTCAGATTTACCAGGCGCATACTGGGCTTTAGCACTTTGCCTGTTGCTGGTGGATATTCCTGTCCTTTGCAGCAATCTCTTGTCACTAGAATAAGTAAACTTAGGGCAGTTTATATTAAATGCATCCCTGTAAGTTAAATCACTGTTCAAACCACTGATTTGTAAGTTAAATTTCCCAAAAGATTTCCATCAGATCCAGCTACAGTGTTTATTCACACAGCTCCTTCTGCATGTGGCCAATACGCCAACCATAATCCAAGCACAATTTTCTATAGAAAAGCACGCGCCGGAGGAGGAGGTGGTCCGCCACCGTTCTGTTTGAGATGTTGGAACGCGGAGCTGGATGGTGTGAGTGCACGAGGAGAGCCACATAGCCATGAGGAGCCTCCACCTCCCACAACCTTGCTACTATAGATTTTGCGTTTTTTATGATTTTTCACACTAGGTCGAATAATGGCTGATCTTTGAAATTCCGGACAGCTACCAGTCACTGAGTGAGGTTCAACTCGGCACCATCGAAGAAACATCTCTTTAGTTGGGCGTGGTGCTCTTCCCATGTTCATTCACACAATTTTTTCCGCATGGGGTCAATCGGCCAACCATAAGCCAGCACAATTCAGGATGTCTTGAAAATGTACCAGACTGCTACTCCCCCTCAGTGAGTTCCACCCGAAAGTAAATCTTGAAGATGACCCTTCCCCTCAAAAAGAATATCTCCGTGTAATTTACCCAGCAGATAACCAAATGTTATCCCCGAATAGTTCATATTTAGCTCGGATAGTTCCCTGTAGACTTCCCCGCAGACTCAAATGAAGTAATTTGAGGAATATTTCTTATATTTGAAACAAATACTATCACGTTTCAAGAAATTTAAATGAATTATTTCCTGTTGTAATTCGGTATCATTTATTTAAGTGCAAATGTCCCTGAGTGCTTTCTATACACCCGTTTATCTGGCGCGCATTCGACTCCCCTTTGGCAGCCCAAGTAATTAGGTACAATTTAGCTTTGAGTAACAACTGTGGGGTGGGGTGGGGTGGGATGGGTGGGGTACGGGTGGAGTGCTATTTTCCCCGACGGCAGCACTTAGTTGCCCGACGAAAAAGTATGATATGCTTTTGGCATATCACAAAGACAGAAGGCGAATATAGAATAGATTAGAACTTCTTAAACAAAATCACGCAAAAATGATTGTCAATGGTACCTGCCCCATGAAAAGGTTTCAATGACTTCCATAAATTTGTTACTATACTTGAAGGAAAGCGAGAGACTTACTCCAATATAGGACACTTTAAAACAGAAAACCATTATGGATGAGGGGGGTAAAGAAAATCGTTATATTTGACTGGAGTATAATCGGTGTTCCTCACTCCCACCCACCCCACTCCCGCGCTGATCACGCGCTACCACTATACGTTTACTCACTCGATATCGGCCTACTAGATCTTTATTCGTAAACATGTATCTAACATAGGGGCCAGAAAAAGTCAAATAATTACCCACAATAAAACATATACCGTAAAAACAAATGTTACAATTTGTCAAAATAACAATACAAGTCTGAGACTCTTTGGAACAGGCTCAGTGATCCTATTCCAATGACATTTATAGTTTTATTGTTATGTTAACCCTTTACCCAACGTAACGGCCAAAGCCGGCCAGCGCTATTCTCAAAAATCGCCAATTAATTTTTTTAAATATTTTCATTTTTTGTCTCAAAAACATAGGTTATGACCCCTCGTTGGAACGAGCTCGTCGAGCTCGTTCCAACGAGGGGTCATAACCTATGTTTTAGAGACACAAAATGAAAAAAATTAGTTATTCAAGAATTTTTTTTGCAAGTGTCGTCTGCTTTTCATGTTAGGTAAAGGGTTAAAGATTTCTTTTCAGATTTTTCAAAACCTTTACTTCATTTCTAAAATACTGTTATTTATTTATTTATTTATTTATTTATTTATTTATTTATTTGTTTATTTATTTATTTATTGGTGTTTAACGACACTTTAGACAACCAGGGTCATCTCGTGTCAGACAGTTTTACTGGTGGAGGAAGCTGGAGTACCCAGAGAGAACTACTGATCAGTGTCGAGTAACTGCGAGACTCTCCAATTTACTAACCCGCAGATGCAGGGTTAGCAGTAGTGGAAGGCATGTGTACCATAGACGTACTATACGCCTTAGCACACTGTTTTACCGTGACCCCGCTCGAGGAATTGAGGTTGTCTTGCTCAAGGCCACAAAGCGAGTGACTCAAGCGAGATTCGATCTCATGACCTTTCGATCACAAGGTCGACACGCTATGCAATGGGTCACAGCGCCCTCCTAAAATACTGCAGTGATGGGTTAAAGTGTACTGATAAAAGGCCCAACTCAGCTAAGTCAATAGAATTCGATAAAAAAAAGAAGAGAAATGCCGAGACATGCAGAAGATTACTGTTTAAAGTAAAATGACGCCTCACCCAAGAAGAAAGTATCCAAAACCTCGCAAAAGCAAAAGAAACAGCAGTCCCATTACCTTAAAAGTTAGAATTGTCCGAATATAATCAACTTTAAAACTCCTGCACACATGGGTATATGATGCTGGTACCAGAACAGGTTTAAGTTTTAATAATCATGACTGAACATCACGTTCAAGTACTTGCAGATTACGTCAGTTGTTTCACACTAACAAAAAATATGACAAAAATTGTCGATTTTCGAAACGAAAGAGGAGAGTGAGTTTTTCTGTTTCAAAAATGGGCGATTTTTGTAACAAAAGTGGTGAGCTCATAATGTAACAAAAGTGTTTGATTTTGTAACAAAAGTGGAAAACTGTAACAAAAGTGGGCAAGTGTTGTAAAAAAAGTGGTGAGCTGTAACAAAATTGGTTTGTTGTAACAAAAGTGGTTACTACAAAGGTACATAACACTGCTTCCGATAAATTTTATTGGTGAAGTTAAGAGTTTGTGTGGAGAATCCTATGATTGGAAAATTGGTATGACAATAGCTCACCATGAGTGAAACTCGGGTGTGCTAAAATTCAGGTGGGGAAAGATAGCAAGGATGTGGAGAAGATATCCTAGGATATCCCAGGGTGTAGGGGAAGATACCGGGGGAGATATCTTGGCTCTCCGGTGCTGAGACTGACCACATGGTGTGCTCATTTCGTGTTCGTGTAGATATATGGACACGAACGGTTTCTCGCGTCCATTCCACGTACCGCGCTGATGGCCGCTGCTGGCTTGGTTTCCATGGGCAGACCTGGTGTTCCGTTACAGTTGTGCTGTGATCCAAATTTTAATATGGAACTTTCTTGGCATAAACTTTAGTACCAGCACTGTATGTTTTAGTTTATTTTATAGCTCGTAAAATGGCTGAGGGTCTTACAAAAAATAGACAATTGTTACAAAAGTGGGCGTAACTGCTGTGCCCATTTTTGTAAAAAATCTCATTTTTTGTAATAATCCGGATTCTTACAAAAGTAGTCAAATTTTCTTACAAAGTGGTGAGCTTGTTTTTTTCTTTCAAAAGTGGGCGTTTTTTTCTTACAAAACTAGAGACCTCAATTATTACATAAATGGGCTATTTTATTACAAAAGTGGCGAGCTCTTACAAAAGTGAGTGAATGTTTTTATAAAAGTGGTGAACTCTTACAAAAGTCGTCATTTCTTACAAAAACGGACGTAGCAAGTGTCCATTATTGGGTGGGATAAATTTTTTAATTTGTTTCAGCGAGTAAGTCTACAGTACTCACTGACCTCTGCACAGCGGGATTGTTAAACGCCCATTGGTAACAGATAGAGAATGTTTTCACTTGTAGGGCGGATATTGCAATGACTGAACAATTCTCAACAAAAAGAATTCTCGAATGTTTTTCTGACGCCTCGCAATCGCCGATTGATTTGGACCCTTTACCTAACACTGTATTTTAAAAAAAATAAATTGAATTTAACATTTTTGATAACAAATTTCACAACGTATTATTTAAACGTATACAACCATACAAATCACAACCAGCTCGACGAGCTGATTCTTATGATATCCATATTTACATGGTTTTATTGAGAAACTACTCAGATATTTTAGGTTGTATTAGACTAATTCTGGTTAATTTGCTGGCCTTTATATGATCTTTATGTTAGGTAGAGGGTTAAATGAGGCACTTTAATGTCAATGAAGAATGAATATGTTGAACACGTGTAATCTTTCGCGGTAATAGAAATTGAAGATATACGACATCTGTTAGTCATTGTTAATGATAAAAAGGACCCGAAACGTGATGTAATGTTACTAGAGTTGTGCTTGGTAAACATTATGGCATTTGTTGAAGTGAATACATGCCACTCCTTATTAACCATACTATTTATTTATTTGTTGGTGTTTAAGGTCACATACTTATGATGCACAATGGCTAATCATGACCGTGGCAGTTTTACGGGTGGAGAAGCCGGAGAACCCGGAGAGAACCACCGAGCAACGACGAGAAGCTGTCAGCTCCCCAGCATCATAACTCTGCACTGCAGCACAGGTAGGGTTAGATTGGTTGAAGACATGCGCACCATTGACGTGCAGTACCGTGCCAGCATGATGTGGACAATCGGGGTTAAGTGCCTTGCCCAAGGACACAACGAGGGAGACCGAATCGATCGCTCAGTCGGTCAACCATCCGAGGACTAACCGGGCTCAGCGTTGCTTAACTTCGGTGATCTGACGAGAACCGGTTACCGCAACGCTACCGCGTCCCCTTATTAACCATATAAACCCAAATATGCAAAATCAAGTGAAAGTGTACATCTTATAAACAGACCACATGAAAGTGAAATAGGAGCTTACATTACTTGTGGAAATTGGCTAGCGTACACTGTTAAGGAGCCCAATGCGACGTTGTGTACTTTCTGTTTGCGATCTCTTACCTTGGCAGGAGACGGCCTTACGTCGACTAGTGCTAACTCAGATCGTTGAATCGCGAGCGACTGATAAAGGTAGGTAGTGTTCTTATTGGTGTGCTTGTCCGCACTTAGTACAACCAAGTATTAATGGTTCTGGTCACCTTCAGCAGATTGAAAACAAGTAGCTTTGTCACAATATACTTTTCCAATGAGGTAAAATACAGAAGACAGCGCATCCAACGGCGACATCTGTTATATACAATGTGACCGGACGAATACCGTGTAATGGTATATTATAAATATAGTACAAGCAAAGTCTCTGAATTAAATTAAAAGAATTAAAATGAATTATATGTCGCTTTATCGGAGGATGTATATGGGATGGACGTGTTAAGTTTTGTATGAAGTGCTACACGTCCACCTATATCCATACCCCGATAAAGCGACAAATAGTTCATTTCTCTTCTTGTATGTATACATTTATGGATAAAGCAAAAAATGGGGTCATTAAGTAAACAACCTAGTAAATACCTAACTGTACAAAAGAATCAGTGATAATTTCACCTACACCCAGATAAGGCTTTAGAGTTGAATTATCACTGAACCATCCCACAAATAAATCATAGATCATCCCATCCTATTGTATATTTTAGTCGATATGTCTTTGACATTCAAAGCACCAGGCTTGAAATAGTTAAGCATTTAACAACATGCAGTGACACGATGATCGGTAGTATAACCATTAACCTCATTTACACCCTTTTCTCACCTGCTGCCAATGATATACTACTCGTCGAGATTGTTTTCTTTATTCATAGAGCTATAACATTTACAATGAGCGACACCTCGCCAGACAAACCAAATACAGAAGCAGCAGAAGGCATCACAGAGGATATTCTGAAAGAAGCAATAAAGTCAAAGATTGCTAGGGATGATGTTGTTATAAAAGCATTTCGTGTGTCACCAGGATGCGATGAGGGTGGAAATGTTGCCAGCGTCGCTCTTGCTGTGAGAGTGACGACAGCTGTGGATGAAGTTGAAACTAGTCATGAATTATTTGTTAAAACAACTCACACAGACACGCTTAGAAAACGTGTGGCATTAGAGCAGGCAATGACTTTCCACAAGGAAGCAGAGATGTATTCCAAATTAATACCGGACATGTTGAAGTTTCAAACTAAAACATGCGGGTGTGTTTTGGGGCCTTCAGTGCCCGTCTTTTACCATAGTGTTGTAAACAAGAAAATGGGGATTATTATACTACAAAACCACCGACCTGATGGATATAGAATAACAGATATTAAACAAGGCGTCGATTTTGAACACTGTAAGCTCGTAATGAAGGAAATAGCTATATTTCATGCCTTGTCGTGGTCAATGAAAAATTCAAATCGAGACAACTTCAAACAATATCCGTTTCTTGACGGCAACGTTTTCTTCAGGGGTAAACACATGCATCCATTTGTAGACACTGCAGTTGCGGCGTGTTTTGATCTGGTCAAGGACAGAATGATTGACGAGCATATCAAAGAATCAGCTTTAAAGTTAAGACCTGTGGATTTAGCAAATACCTTAAGCCGTTTACTACACCCAACCGAACCTTATGTAGTTGTATGTCACGGTGATTTTCACTCTAATAACATACTTTTCAAGTATAATGCCAATGTAGGAAATTTACAGACCCCCCGGGATTTGAAACTGATTGATCTCCAAGCAGTTCGCTATGCTCTTCCAACTACAGATCTCGCCACATTCATCTTCAGCAGTATGATCAGGGATACTAGAAAGAGACACCTCATGGATCTCCTCCGCATCTACCACAGAGAGTTCATCGGCTGCTTGAAAATGTTGCATACTGATTTCCCGGAATTTTCATTTAAAGTTCTTGAAGATCTTTTTGTTCAAAGTGCCTTACTCGGGGTGTTGATGTCATGTTTATACATTCCCGTGCTTCTCTGTAGAAGGCAAGATTTTACTAGATTTTTGCGAGAATCCCCAGAAGGGATGTTAGAAAGAATGAAGGATTTCATGAACACTTTACCACAGCTTTGTGATTCTTCTCCCATTATTCAGGAACGGCTGTTTGAAAATATAACAGAACTGGTAGAGATGATGCAAGCCGAACACTGTTAGAAATATGCGATGAACGGATTGTCCTCAACTGTAACTGCAGAAGTAAAAATATTTGTTTCCTACCCCAAAACTCGATTGCAAAATATTTGTATCACAGACGATATATTTCAAACAATTTCCAGATTTCTGGAGTATCAAACAGAAGACTAAAATGACACGCATCTAGGACCCTACGAATGGGGGAGGGGGAGGGGGTTACACTGAATCGAATCTCGAGTCGATTCACCTTCGCGGTAACGAATCGAGCCGAATCGCGAACGTTGATACCAGTAAAACAAGCACGTTCTGAACTGTCAGTGTTATTAACTGCCTGAGGGCTAGATTATCTTTGGTGGTCTAACTTTGCTATATAAACTTTGCTTTATTAGAAATTATTGGAAAGTGCCTCCAGACCCTTTCCAATAATTTCTAATAGAACAAACTTGTATAAGCAAAATATTATTTGCATTTCATTGAATAGGAAATATGAGCAAGGAACATGTTGGGTTTTGCTCTGGTATCCTCATTTTGTTTAAAGTGTGAGTGACCTGTGAACTTAGTAAGAAACAAAAAGACGGTATACTGAATTAATGGAATTAAGAATGTTACCGCTAGGTAAGCAAGTTGCTAGTAACCCAAACGAGCTAAAGAAGCCAAGCTGTTACGTTATTCAAACCAAATTTGATTTAATTCGACTTGGGATATGAGCGTATTATATTTATGTTACTACACATTGGCTTTTTGTTATGAGGATATACTGATTCATTTAAAGGACCCCCCCCCCCCCCCCCCCCCACCCGCGGATTCGGAAATCTCGAATCCATGTCAAAGCTTTCGAGTCGAGTCGAACAGTGGCGGTGGTTTCGAATCGAGTCGAATATCAAACGGTTCGCGGGACTCTTGACACTCTTGACACGTCATGTGAAAGAGCTCTGGAAATCAAATCCGGATTGTCGATAAGAACTCGGAAATCGAACGAATGCGAACATTTTCTATATTCAATACATGCAGGTAGTTTGTAAACATTGACCTTATATATCAGATTCTAATAAGAGAATAAATAGAGATGGAGCTTCATTAAGCTTGTGAAAATGAGACACGTCACGTGAAAGGGTTCTGGAAATCAGATCCTGATTGTCGATAAGAACTCGGAAATCAAGCGAATGTGAAAAATTTTTATATTCAATACATGGAGGTAGTTTGAAAACATTGACCTTATACGGGTGTATCCGTTTCTAATAAGAGAATTTATAGAGGAGGGGGGGGGGGGGCTTCATTACAGGTTGTGAAAGATCACGATCAGATGAGCATTAGTGAGGGAGGAGATCTAAAGGTTTCCAGAAAAGCAGACTTCCGGAAAAATATATCCTGTTTCACGGAACTCAGTGAGTTCTGAAACACAAAATATATAATTGGTTAAATTAATATATGAACGAGAGAAAAACTTTGTGATTAGAGTCTGCTGTATTACTGGAGTTGGGATTTTGACGATATCAGTAAAGAAATGTTTATGTGGAATACCTGTGACGTAGATTTGATATTCGAATATAAGAGAATGTGGAGGTCTCTTGTGTTCGAATTTCAAACATACATCACTTAGATCTCATCAAAATGTAAAATATACCCATAATAGCTTGGTGTACCAAATGTTCGCCATGAGTTGCGAACATTTGGTACGTAAAGCTTCTTTGGGTATATTTTATTTATATATATATACCACTTAATTAAAAGTCCTTTCTGTCCTTTCTTATCCGCCACACTGAGCCGAGATAGTATATAAGGCTGAGCCACAAGTAGTTACTTTTGGCCTCTGACGAGTTCTCCAATCAGAACGAAACCGGTTAGGTGTGCCTATCAGACTCATTCACGGGATTTCTATGCACAGGTCCCCTTGAACTCTATTGAGTTGTTTTATTTGCTATATTTTATTTATACCATGATCGTCAGATTATTAAGAGTCAATATTATTTTTTCTCGATCTTACTGAGCAGCAGACGCCTGCGATTCTGTTTTTCTTTCTATGAGCATCGGCGGGCGGTACTTCCGTTATCAATTTTATCGCCGAAAGGAAATAAAAACAAACAAATTATACTAATACTATGCAAAAAGGACGATGGGAAAAGTGGCTGTAATTCTCCACTCCGCCATATAGATATAAATCTGCTATCTTGTATGTTTCAGTGGTAAAAAGATGAGGTTATTTGTGCCATCAACCTCGTTACTATCTAATCACCACCAAGGACACAGTAGTGCGGATATGAAAGCATAAGCACGAAAAAATTCCTTTTGGTAAGATTATACACCAGAATCACCAGAACAGTGGTTTCATACATCAAGTTTGGTTGAAATCAGCCTAGTGGTTTGCTCGCTGCTACTGCTATGGAGTCGCGTTGGTTGCTACGGGAGTTAAGTGACGTGGTCAATGATCCAATATGTCGAATCCGTAATGCACTGGGAGTCCACATACCAAATTCTGTTGAAGTCGTCGCAGTAGGCTGCTCATTGCTAGAGAGTCGCTTTGGCTACTATGGATGCCACATGACATAATAAATGGCCCAATGCGCCGATCTCCCAATACATTATGAGCGCAAAGATCAAATTTGGTTAAATAGGCCCAGTAGTCTGTCCGCTACTAGGAGTCGCGCGGGTTGCTATGGGTGTTACGTGTCATGGTCAGTGGCCGAATAGATCGAATTCCCGAAGCATTGTGGTTTCATACCCCAAGTTTGGTTGAAATCGGTCCGGTAGTTTGTCCGTTGCTATGGAGTCGTTTTGTTTGCTATGGGAGTTATGTTACATGGTTAATGACCCAATAGGTCGACTTCGTAATGCATTGTTGGTCCACGTGTCAAATTCAGTCAAAATAGGCGCAGAATTTTGCCCGTTGCTAGGGAGACCCGTGTTGCTATGGAAGTTGACATGATCAGTGGCTCGATAGATCGGATTCTTGCAATATTTTGGGTCAATTAAGTGAATATTTCCAACTTGTTGTTAAACCTCGTTTTATTTTTGCGTGAACCACTAGACACTCCATTCCGTTATTAACATTTCGAAATCATAGTTTCCAAGAAATCGTTTAAAGGCTACATTTCGTACCTGAGCTTCTTTGAATAATCCTTGATTCACTGTGAAGTGTGAAGTCTCGGCGAATCACGTCTCGCGAAAAAAAAATTGTGAAAACAATATAAAGGATGATTTCGCTCGACGCCGACGTCTCGCTCGAGAGCCTTCGGCTCCATCGCCCTTTAAAAAAGAAAAGCGCAAATCACGCGGCAGTTTTATGGAGCCCGGAAGTGACACGCTTCACTCTTATTTTATTTCATTTTAACGAAATAATATTTCGAAATAATGAAATAATAAAATAATATTACGTTTAAACGAAATAATATTCCGTTTTAACGAAATAAACATTTATCTGTAGCGGGAAGCGGGGCCAAATTACACTGCTTCGCTACTTTTTGATTGCAAATTCTGCTTACTTAACAAAGTAAAACGGTTACGTATTCTAGCAAAATATGAATTTGACTTATTAAAGTTAATGACTTCACTTTAATGTGGATTAAATTTATAGTCGTATGCACTTGAAACATTCTCCAATCAATTAAAGTTATGATCTCTCCGTTTTACGGGATATGTGTATTACAAGTGGTTTTTTTTTTTGTTTTGTTTTGTTTTTGGTGGTGTTACACATATCGTAGCCTTGTTTATCAGTACAGGAAGAGAATGAAGCGGCGGGATGTCCAGGAGTACCCCCCCCCCCCTCCCACCCACCCACCCACCCACCCACCACCACCACATAGCTTCTCGCCCTTCCTCCCTCGTAAAAAAAGCACGATGCCGATAGACTGTATACAGCCGACAAACGTAGTAATAAAAAGCAGAGAACAACATTATAAAATGCTAGGCGTACAGAACATGGAGACTAGAAGGGGGAGAGTGCTGTGAAGTCGTGGAAAATCAATTTTTTTCTGAAAGTTTTCATAATTTTTTTTTTTTTTTTTGGGGGGGGGGGGGGGAATTATTCACTCTTACCTACTTGTAGTGTCAAACAGTCAGTCTATTGTTTTTAAATAAAGGATACCGCCCTTTAAGACCAAACTTGGAACCAAAGTCCGTAATGTAAATTCTTTTGGCGTGGTACACCAACAAATTATACGAACTTTGAAGCTTGGACTACAGTCCACACCAAAAAATTATACGGACTTTGGGTGCTAGCTTGGACTACAGTCTTATCAGAGCGATAACGCGTCTGATGACTTTTGAGTTTTATAAAAAAACATTTCCTGAGAGAGCATGCCTCCATGCTGTTGGGATTGCGGTGAGGGGAGGGAATGAGCCGCCGACGCCGCCTATAAACATTTCTGTCAGAAATTTCCACATTCTGTCGGAATATAATTGTTGAATATGTATGGATCGAAAGCAAACAGCTTCAGAGTTTAAAATGTCAAACAATATATTGTTAATGTTATTGACATTGCCACGATATAGCCTTAGTTGTTGATGTGGAGTAAAGCACCAATGAATAAATAACGTTATTGACTAAAATCAGCAACTGGACAAGTCACAACTGAGGCACCCGGAGGCTCTAGAATTGTTTTCAGAGCCTTAGATTTAAAACAGTTTCTCTGGGAAGGCTCCCAATTCCCACCAACGGGAGAGGAACACCCCTTATCATACACTCTCACATCTCGGTCTTCTGCCTTCGGCAAACAAAGGTTCCTCCCCCCCCCCCCCCCTCACCTTTCCTATGTCGGATTATTAAATGCCTCAGTTCCACGCGCCCCAATGATACCTGCAGCATCATTTTTCTCGGAAAATCGTCCAGCTTCTTCTAAAAAAAAATGCCGTATACGCCAATGATAAAATTACGTTTCCTCGAAAAATTCGGAAAAAAATCAAAACGGTTGTTTAAAGGGCACAATTTTCTTGATTCACAATAATTTTTCTATCTCAAATAATGGAACTGAACAATTATTCATTCTGATTCATTGGAACAATCGACCGAACACGGCATTTTCTGACATGTCTTCATCCTCCATCGCCCCGTGTACCAACTTATTTGTTTCGTTTTAATGAAATGATTATTTCGTTTTAACGAAATAAATATCTGTTGCCGTATTTGTGTTGTGTTAAGCTTAGAGCGCCTCGCTACTTTTTGATTGCAAATTCTGCTTCTTTACCTTTACCTCAGCAACAGAGAGAGTTACGTGTGCCAACAAAATAAGAATTTTAGTCATTAAACATAATGACTTCACTTTATTGTGCAATAAATTAAGTCATATTCTCTTGAAATACTTGAAAGTCAATTGACGCTACAATCTTTCCAGTTTTCGCTATATGCGCATGCAAGAATATTCTCAGTGCCTATCTTGTGCGCTCCATATATCAGTCATCACGTGATTTATCGGCCCCATTTTGTGATTTCCGGCAGGTCGTTTTTATAACATTCTGTGACAATCACAGCCAAACGTTGGTAGGGTTTCTTTACCAGAATCGTTTGGCTCGAGGATGACTCACGGGTTGTTGGGCGGGGTGGTTAAAACTTGATTTGCCCGCATTTAAAAGCACTGGCGACAGACATATTGATAGAAAGTTGTACTTGCAGAGACACATATTTTGAAAAGCGCGTCAACATTTCTCGTCTTCCCCAGGACGTAATATATTTATTTATTGAGGTTTTGACGACACTTTCGACAGCCAGGGTCACCTCGTGTCGGACAGTTTAACGGGTGGAGGAAGTCGGAGCACCCGGAGAGAACCACCGAGCAACGGCGAACAACTGCCAAACTCCCCAACGTACAAGCATGGTTAACATTGGTTGAATAAAAGTGCACCATCGACGTGCAGTTCGCCTTAGTACACGGCGCCACCGAGACCCACATGGGGAATCGGGATGAATTGCCTTGCCCAAGGACACAACGCAGTAACCCCCGGCGGGGATCGATCCGTGGACATTTCGGTTTAAAGTTCAAGCGGTTACCACTGAGGCACCGCACGCCCACGTAGTGTATTAAATATCATCGAATCAACATACCTTCCCAACGTCGTGAACTTGTGAATCTTTTCAATTTAGTGTTGCAATGAGCCCGCAGTATTGGTAGGGACGGCGGGGCTAGGGACGGTTTGGGGCGGAGGGGCGCTAAAACCAGTTTAAAAGTGTACAAAAAATACTCGTGGTGAGCTGAAACTGTACACAGTTTAAAGGAACTAATCATTTCATAAAAACGAAATAAATAAGTTAGTACATGGGGTGATGGAGGATGCAAACCTGTCAGAAAATGCTATGTTAAGTCGATTTTTCCCCATGAATAATTGTTCACTTCTATTATTTGAGATAGAAAAATTATTCATTTTATCATAGGACAATTTTTTAGAGGATGCTGGAAGATCTTGCCCGGCATCATTAAGGCACGTAGAACCGAGGTGGGTGTGCGGGGCCTGGCGGCCCTCTACTGCAGGCCCGAAGCCAGTCGTATTTAAAAATCCAACATAAGGGAGGGGTGGGGTGGGCGGGCGGGCGGGCGGGCGGGTGGACTTCAGGAGGGCGGGCGGGCGGGCGGGCGGGCGGGCTTCGGGCGGGCTTCGGGCGGGCGGACTTGTGTGCCATAGGCGTACCCGAGAAGTCTAACTTAGAGGTGGGGGAGTGTATGGTATGCATCGCCATCCCGTTGATGGGAATTTGGAGCTTCCTCAGAGAAATTGTTTTAAATCTGAGGCTCTGAGAACAATTCTAGAGCCGCGGGTGCCTGAATTGTGACTTGTCCAGCTGCTGATTTTAGTCAATAACGTTGACGACATGATGTTTGACATTTCAAGATCTGAAGCTGTTTGCTTTCGATTCATTCAAATTCAGCAATTATTTCCCAACAGAATGTAAACATTTCCGACAGATGTGTTTATAGGCGGCAGTTCATTCCAGCACCCCAAATAGCATGGGGGCATACGCTCCCGGGAAATGTATTTAAATAAACTGTTACGCCTGTATATCCGAAGTCATAAGACGCATTTTCACTCTGATCAGAATGTAGTCCAAACTAGTACCCAAAGTCCGCAATATATTTTTGGGTGAGGCACGTCCTGTGAGATGTACCACTCCAAAAAATTATATTATGGGCTTTGGTTCCAAGTTTGGTCTCATATTTGAAGACAGTAGATTGGGTGTTTGACACTGCAGGAAAGTCAATAAAGCTTGGCTCAAAAAAGTATGAAACTGCCGTAAAAAACTGATTCTTGACTTCGAAGCCCCCCCCCCCCCCCCCCCCCCCCCGGGACCCCATGGTCATACGCCTTTGGATCATATAACGTCGCTCTGTTTTCCATTTCTACTATATCGAGTTTGCAATCAGAATGTTTTTTAAGGAGGGGGAGGGCTAGAAGGCATGTAGAGAGGGGGGGGGGGGGGGGGTTGGCACCCCTGGACATTCCACCATTTCAAGTTGTTCTGTACCGATAAACCACTCTATGATATAACGTTAAAACGAAATAATATTTCGTTAAAACGAAATAATATTTCGTTAAAACGAAATAATTATTCGTTAAAACGAAATATTATTTCGTTATTTCGGAATATTATTTCGTTTAAAGGAAATATTATTTTCTTATTTCGAAATATTCTTTTGTTAAAATGAAATAACATTTCGTTAAAACGAAATTAAAACGAAGTATTTCGTTAAAACGAAATAACTTTTCGTTTAAACGAAATAATACTTCGAAATTACGAAATAATTTTTTTTAAATAACGAAATAATATTTCGAAATAACGAAATAATATTTCGTTTAAACCAAATAAGTATCTGTAGAGGTAAGCAGGGCCAGATTACACCGCCTCGCTACATTTTGATTGCAAATTCTGCCTACTAAGCTAGTCTGACGGCAACGTATTGTAGCAAAATATGAATTTTATTCATTAAAATTAATGACTTCACTTTATTGCTGAATAAATTTAGTCGTATTCACTTGAAACACTGGCCAATCAGTTAACATTGGGATCTTTACATTTTTGGCGATGTGTGTATGAAGGAATATTCCCAGTGTTCTTTTCGTGCTATTCCGAATATCATAGAGTGGTTGATCGGCACAGAAAAATTGAAGTGGCGGAATGTCCATGGGTGTCCACCCCCTAGATGGCTTTTCGCCCAACCCGCTCTCAAGTTAAGCATTCTGGTTGTAGACCCGATACGGAAAGACTATAAATGACCGACAAAGTATAAATGAAAAACAGAAAACGACATTATAAGATGCATAGGAGCATTTTTTCTGAAATTTTTTTTAGCCAAGCTTCATTGACCTTTCTGTAGTGTCAAACACCCAGTCTGCTGTCTTCAAATAAGGGATACCGCCATATAACATCGAACTTGGAACCAGGCCATGATATAATTTTTGGCGTGGTACGTCTCACAGGAATAGCGAAATAATATTTCGTTTAAACGAAATAATTTTTCGATATAACGATATAATTCTTTCCTTTTAACAAAATAAATATTTCGTTAAAACCAAATAAGTATCTCCAGCGGTGAGCGGGGCCAGATTATACCGCCCGATACTTTTTGATTGCAAATTCTGCTTAATTAGCTAAGTAACATTGTTACTTATTCTACTAAAATATGAATTTGACTCATTAAAATTAATGACATCACTTTATATTATTATTATATTATTTCGTTATTTCGAAATATCATTTCGTTATTTCAAAATATTATATCGTTAAAACGAAATAAAATAAGAGTGAAGCCTGTCACTTCCCGAGCCGTACACATTTTTCATTTTAATAACGTAATAACATACTATTTCGAGTTATCGTGGGATACTTCATTAACATGAGACAACGCATGTTTGTTAATTTTAGGTATCTTATGAGGTAAACTCATTTAAAAACCCCATTGCAGCTTTTATTTCACTCTTCGCTGAGCGATAAATTTAGACCAGTTTACAGCCAGGTGAAGGTCACCAAAGGTCAACTTGGATGTCGTTCCACTGCAGTTGTGAATCTTAACTGTTGAAATCCCATTGCAGGCGTATTCACTACAGACCCACGTGTTCACCACGGTTGGTGTATGAAGCTAAAAGTTATGCCATAGACTTTTTATATATGGTAGAATAGATAATCATCGTACAAACATTTATAATTTCTGCCAACTGTTCTGTGTAGTCTAATGTTTTATATGAATTATGCAAAACTTTTGGTAGAAATTATTACGACACAATTTCGAACTGATCAGACACAGGAAAGGCTATATTGTAACTGTCATACTGCATACAAAATGAAAACGAGTGATGTTATCATCTCCTGTTTGTGAAGGACGACCTCTGCAGGGGCGGCGGAACGATTTTCGAAGTGTGTGTGTGGGGGGGGGGGGGAGGGAGAGCTGGATCGGGCGATGGATGGTCGTCGGTATGAAAAATTTAAATTCCAGGATACCCCCCCCCCCCCCCCCCCATTTCCAGGCATCTGAGTGGATATTTAGAGATTTTTCAGATGTATTTGAAAGATTTCACACTTTGAGATCCGTTAAAAATCTCGATAAAGCATACAGGTGAGGTCTATTTATCAGCTTTGGTCGTTTAACGACCAAAGCTGATAAATAGACCTCACCTGTATGCTTTACCAGACGTTTACAGCAATTATACTGTCTGTGGATTATCTTGTCTTGGGGTGGATTTGGTACTTGTATGTCTGTAAGATTACGATCTATTTCAGTTAACCGATTTATTAATAGACTGTATACATTTTAGCGTTTTTCTGCCACTTACTGCAAAAAATGATCCGAAATCCATCGCAACTGAACCAGTACGAGAAAAACATAGCTGGCGAAAATATGAGGGAGGCTCTGGATCCGCCCCTTCTTTCACCAGTTATTGGTTGTGTTAAAATATATGCATACAAAAAAACATGGCCTGACAAAAAAGTGGAGGGGCTGAAGCGCCCCCCCCCCCCACCCGGTTCCACCGCCCCTGCTCAGAGGCGAACGTTACCTATACTTTCCGTAACGTGAAATAGCCTTCTATTGTCCTTGGTATACGCCCTGGAGAGGGAAGTTACCACTCGTAGTAGAATTTTACGGTTAGAAGAGCGACTAAGGGCGAGAGCGATCGCCCGTCTGAAAATGACAAATCTGAGGACCAGTGATAAACCGAAGAACGACCTCTGAGGCCGGCGATATGATACTTACCGAAACGTGAAACCTAGGGTCAAGAGCGGTCGCTCGCCGGAAAATGACAAGGCTGAAGACAGTGATAATTTGACACAGCACCCTTATAAAACTACAGTATTAAATGATTCTAATTTTTCGCATCAAATATATATTGTTTGTTTAAAAGGATATTATTAAACTGAGCATTTCGTTAACAACTATAATGTTGTCCAAGACTTCTCCGTTTCAGTTCTGATTTCCAACCATTGTTCCCGGTATGTTCCCGGTATATTCTTCTGCCTACCGTCCTGCCCACTCGCACGAACCGAAAAAAAAGAATATAGGAAATCGCAGTATGCGTGACAAAATTGCGTCGAGTGAGAAAGATTTCAGGGGCTATTTCCGAATCCTCGACCGCCCCGTGGACATTCTTATGTTTTGTATATATTTCTAAAGAAATCTTACAGAAAGAAATATCGCCCCTTGTATGCATCAGGGCGCTGTCTGCAATGCTAAGTTAAGGCATTGTAGGTGGCGTCTTGATGCACTCAGTAATACGATTCTATCTAAATATTTAGAGAATGTTACAGAAGTTGTTTTCTTTTGTTTTTATGTTTTTGTTTTGTTTTGTTTTTTCTAACTTTATTTGTTTGTTTTTTTTCACTGAGACTGATCTGATTCTTTGAAAATAAATACAATGATCTGAGTGAGGTCACAATTAATAGAATTCAGCATTAACCTCACCTATGAATCATCATTATTATTATTCATAAATAACTGACTGAGTGTGGCTACGAGGAAGACTTATTTTATACGTGGTTCTCAAACTCTGCGTACTTCATTCCGTCCAATGATGTTTCTTGGAGAAATCTGGAGTTACGCCTTGTTTGAAAGAAATCATTGAAATACAACTGAATGAATACACAATCTGTAATTGGAATGATGTAAAATTAACAAAATCTGGCTGATGGAATACTAATGTTAATGGAATATATTTTGCAGGTAAAGTGCTTATTCAATTAACAGGGCATGGCTGTAACATGATCACATTGCAGTGAAAATTTCACAAAAGGAATCTTCATCTCCGATGACGTGTGGAAGCAAAGCACCATGTCCCGTTAGAACATTCAACCATATATAAGTCGTGTTGCTCGACATTTATATGTAGCTACTAATATCTCGATGTCCACTTCGCACACTTTGGGTGAAATTTTCCGCTTGGACAAACCGGTGAGTAGAATGTATGAAACAGCTATGTTCCGTCATTCATACTAAGGTACGAAGTGGTACACGCTTGTTTAAAACCACCCACTCAAACGTTGAGTAAGGTACACGATTTTTAAATGAAAATCATACAAAAAATGCCAACCCTTAGCCTGCCCACCCCACACAAAAACTCGCAGAGATATGTATTTTTGTTTTAAAGAAAGCATAAGAATGAGGTGAAACCGCAATGTTTTCACCCAATGCAAAAAACAATTAAAATACAAAAGAACTGCCTGTCCTATCATTAAAAATGTCATGTTAACAACTGTTGCAGGTTAAGATGGAATTCTACGAAATACAAATGGGAGTTCGTGTATAGTGCAACAAACATATTTCGGAACCAACACATTGTATATCCCGTTTGTGCTAAATGGCTTTGTCCGTGTTGAACGAGGAGTTGTGTTCTGGTAACAAAGATAAGATAATACTGCAGGTAGTAATGTGTTCTACTGAAAGTGGCGACTTAAAATTCCCCTCACCCGTGTACACTATGTAGCTCGCTGAAATTATTTTTGGATAAAAAAAATCACCAACCCCGAAGCTTTCTCCCAGTCAGAAACACTGGTCTTTGCCCAGTAAGAGCATTATGGTTTTAACATTCTACTCAATAATCGTTTCCACCGGGCCGCCCAATTTACAGATTAAGCATTTGAAAAAAATACTTTTCATAAATATTCAACAAAACCATCCATATCATGTTACCACACACTCATTGGGGGACCACATGATATGGATTTGTTGGCAGATGTGTTTTTTTGAAATCACAAAAATATTTAAAACAAGTGCAACGCCGATCGCAGGCGATCAGACTCTAGTCCCCCACGGTGGATGGTTCGTTCTATAAAACATGCAAAATATTTTTTCGGCCTGTTGGGCATTTAAAAAATAAGTTGCACGTTATGAAATGGATAAAAGATTTCAACAGCAAGTGGGAAATGAATTCCTCTCTCTCCCTCATGTATCTGTTCTCAGGCACCCACCATTTAACAACAGGAACAACAATATAATCATTCCATATTGCATTTTTATTCAAAAATTACTGACGTGCATCTTCCTCCTATTATTTGTCACCAATGGTATAAATATGAAAGTACAGTCTCGAAGCATCTATCTATTAGATACGGGTGGTAACCGTAAAATAGGAACACAAAAAATCAATGAAAATGGTCGTCCTTCGGCCATTCTAAAAATTGTTTCCAAAAAAGTTGGACGTGCATTATCCTCCTAGCATCTCTGACCAATGTTAGAAATACTCCTTGTGACGTGCATCATCCTCCCAGCATCTCTGACCAATGTTAGAAATCATCCTAGCATCTCTGATCAATGTTAGAAATCTGATAGTAATAGCTAGAAACATGTCTAAGATACAGGTGATAACGTCAAATATGGCAAAAGATTGACAACAAAAACGTCTGTCATTCAGCCATCTTGATTTTTTTTCAAAACATTTTGACGTGCATCACCCTCCTAGAATCTCTGACCAATGTTAGAAATCTGAAAGTAATAGCTCAAAATATGTCTAAGATACAGGTGGTAACGTCAGATATGGCAAAAAAATAACAACAAAAATGGCTGTCACTCGGCTATCTTGAATTTTTTTTTTCAAAAGATTTTGGCATGCATCATTCTCCTGTGGTGTCTGACAAATGTTGAAAATTTAAAACTAATATCTCAAAACATCTCCAAGATATGGGTGATAACGTAACTTGAGAATGTAAAAAATGAACAAACATGCCCCGGCATCTTGAATTTTTTTTTTCAAAAAAAATTGACATGCATCAGCCTCCTAGCATCCATGAACAATGTTAGAAACCTGAAACAAATATACTAAAACATGTCTAAGATACAGGTGGTAACATCAAATGAAGCAAAAAAATGATGGCAAAAATGGCCGCCGGTCGGCCATCTTGAATTTTTTTTCAAAAAGTTTTCAAGTGCATTGTTCTCCAATTATGTGTCACCAATGGCATAAAAATGAAAGCACAGCGTCGAAGCATCTATGAGATACAGGTGGTAACATAAACTAAGATACAGGTGGTAACGTCAAATATAGCAAAAAAAAAATGACAACAAAAATGGCTGCCATTCGGCCATCTTGAAGACTTTGGTATGCATCATCCTTCTATGATATCTGACAAATGATGATAATTTAAAACATCGCAAAGGTACGGGTGATAACGTAACTTGAGAATTCAAAAAATGAACAAAAATGGACGTCAACGGGCATCTTGAATTTTCTTTTCAAACAGTTTTGACGTGCATCATCCTCCTAGCATCTATGAACAATGTTAGAAACCTGAAGCAAATATATCAAAACATGTCTAAGATACAGGTGGTAACTTCAAATGAAGCAAAAAATGATGACAAAAATGGCCGCCAGTTGGCCATCTTGAATTTGTTTTCAAAAATTTTTGACGTGCATCATCCTCCTATTATGTGTCACCAATGGTATAAAAATGAAAGTACAGCGTTGAAGCATATATGGGATACAGGCGGTAACATAAATGAGGACGGACGGACGGACGGACGGACGGACGGACGGACGGACGGACGGACGGACGGACGGACGGACGGACGGACGGACGGACGGACATCCAATAGTCCACCAAAACGGTAAAACCGTGGGGGACTAATAATATAAGTTACAGGACGTTCAGGTGGCGGATACGGTATCATATGAGGCGAGGTGAAAACAATATTGGACGAGGCGGTATGCCGAGTCCAATATTGTTTTTGCCGAGCCTCATATGACACCGTATCTGCCACCTGAACGTCCTGTAACGTATTTATTATGCCAGCGAAAACAAAATAACAATCAAATTTGAACGCCGGCACATTTTCAAAACTGGTGCAAAACGCTATGTAAGTTGTAACAAACGTGCACAGTTGTCTCCCTGTTTGTGTATAATTTCCTTGACAACACAGACAACAGCGATAGACGCTTTTCTTCGTACTGTCACTTTGTCTTGAGTGTGCAGAAAATTGTCCGAAACGTCCGATTTTATAGAATTCGCACAAAATAAACGTATCTCGCATCTTTTCCTTCATAGATGTGATTCATTTCTTACAAGTTCATTATAGTGCAGTCGCTATTTTTAAAAAAATAGCGTTTGGCACTCGACGTGATGGTATTTACCAGAATATAGAGCCGGGATAAAACAATTTTTTATCAGTTTATTTTTTCACCCTTTATATATTTTTCGTGTTTCTCACATTGCGGCGCCAGAATTTTTTTCGTTGGGTGCGGGTGGGTGGGTGGGTGGGTGGGGCAAGTAGAGCGCAGACTCCCCATGAAGGGGGGGGGGGGGGGGGCAAATACGGAAAGGATCATATCATTGCATTATTATGAGGTAGTCCAAACTTGGACCCAAAAGTTCGTAATATAATTCTTTTGGTTTTGTAGGTCCTGTGGATATACCAAACCAAGAAATTATATTACAAACTTTGGGTCGAATTTTGAATTAACTATAAAGAGAGAGAGAATTGGGATGGGTGTGTGTGTGATGGATGGGGCAAGTGGGGGACAGAGGTCACGTTGGGGGGGGGGGGGGGCAAATGCCCCCCCCCCCTCCCTTTAGCGCCGTCACTAATTCCACAGTCTATAAAAAAGTGTGAAGAAATTTCGCAAGTCTATAAAATATTTACGAACAAAAGAGTTTTATGTAACACATTTTAATGATAATCATGTAACCCATTTTTTTTAACGATAATCATCTGAGATGTTATGCATTATATTTCCATGTGGTGAGTTCACTTATTGTTTATAGTAATACTAGTATTTCCAATCTTGCAGTTGGAGAAAAATGGCATTGGTCCGGTTACTTTTCTACTGTTCTGGGTAAGGCTGTTGTTGTTAGAGTTAATGCTATCAGAGTGAGTGATTTCAAAGGGGGTAAATAAATAATTCAAGTCGAAATTCTCAAATCCGTCGTCTTTGTTTGCAATTGTCGATACTTCTTGTTCTTCTGGTGTTAATGCTGGCTCTGGGATCCGAAATCAGAATTCAATAGCCCTGGGGGGTTCGGTGGAATGAGAAGGTACAATATCATTTTGATCAGAAATGGCCCTTGAAGTTGAACTGACTGACGGTAAAGTGGATGGAAAGTTTGTGTCTTTTGTCATCACATTTGCTAGGGCGCAACCCATAGTGTGTTTTTCAGTCTCGGTCACTCTCTGGTAGACGGCTAATGACGATGCCGATTTATGGCCCGTTACAGACATTATCTGACTTGCCCCAAAACAACCTGCAGATAAAATACTTGCACCGGTCGCGCGGATGCTGTGGTTGGAATAAATTTGGCTAAGCTCCACATTTTCACTCAACTTTGTCATGATTTTCCAAGAGTTTTTTCTCCAATTGGACTATTATAGTACCATATTGACGAATTAATGGCATTAACTAACTCTCTATCGCCTTCAAGGTGTTTTTTGTTAGTTCATCAGTTCTCTTCATAATATACTTGTTTCCGGATTTTGAATCAGCTTTTATTTCAAATGTTTCTTTTGTCATATTTCTCATATTCTCGCGGCCGCGACGAAAGAAATACAATCTCACATCAAACTGTACTTTATTTAGAAGACCTGCTGGGGTTTCAGTTGACATATATATGGATTCATACAATTTTTTCCTGTCATCGTCCGTTATCATAGCATGATGATCAGTTGTCCCAAGACCTTGGCGTTTGAGTTCGGCCATGGCAGCTCGAAAATTTGCATTTGAGTCATTAAAATCTAGATCTTTGATAATATCAATTTTTCTGTCGTATGGTGGTGTATTGAGATACCGATTTAAACCATTGCGGATATTTTCCAGTGAATTAGCTTTGTATCTTTCACCATCAGGTTTTCTGGCATCTATATAAAAATGGCCAAGGGCTTCATCCAATGCTAATTTGTCATACTGTTCGAAATTTATGTTCATTTCTCGCTCTTTTAAATATTCCATGAATGTGTTGGCTGCCCTATTGTTTGCTCGTATAGTATTTGCGGAATGTACGAGCCTCCGCTTTTTACCAATTTCTTCCATTGTGGACGAAGCAAATCGTTTCATGGCTATTTTATTACTTAGGTTTCCGTTTCGGCCTATCGTGGTTTCCAATGTAAACAAAGCAGACGGCGTTCCGTAATGTAAGGGAAGTAATCTGACAGGTGGAACCTGAACATTGCAAGAGCTGCATAGCCTTACGACCAACAGTTATGTCCCTGTATGTGTATAATTTCCTTGACAACCGAGTCAACAATAACGCTTTTCTTCGCAAATCAGTACTTTGTCTTGAGAGTGTTGAATGCCCCGAAACATCCGATTTTATACAATTCGATCAAAATAAATGTATCTCACATTTTTTCCCATTGACTTTCATTCATTTTCCTACAATTTCATCATTGTCAATCTTATAATTATTCAATGAAATTAAATCCATTTTCGAAGCGACGTTATCCATTTACCACAACAGAGACTACAGAATGAGCTCAACGAGAAAAAATGAAATTAATCTATTCCCGGGACAAGACATTTTTTTTCTCAGTTTATTTTTTCACACTATATATATTTTTCAACTTTCTAACAACGCATTTATGGGTTATATATTTTTTCTAAAGCTTTTAAAATATCGAGGCGAACACCGTACCCAAACTGTTGTGTGTTAGCCTCAATAAGCTTAGACCCTATGTCAAGTTAGGGCCAGGCCGACTTATCCGTTATCGGTAGATCGAATACAGTAGTATTTCTCACTTCAAATAATTAAATTTACATTTAGAAAATAAATTTCACAATAAATTTATTATAAAACGAGAGAAAATGAGACATATAGACACGGATGGACATTTGATTGTACTGCAATTTCTTCAATATGTATATAAAAGCACCGCGAGGTGAGGAATTTCCACGTCGAAATAAAATGGCGGAGCTGACCTAATACGAGTTTCGTATTAGGTCACCTCGGGCTGCAGGTGACCCAATACGGCTCAGTACCGTCCCACTATTCGGGGGCTGTGATTGGCGAATTTCATTAGCTGGCATAATAAATTTTGATATCGTGTGCGTTGTGAGGGCTTAACAACATTTTGTGTATCCCCAAGCAGAATCTAACAAAAATCTGCATAAATCTGAATAAATTTTGGAAAAATGTCAATTCGTGAACCCAGTTAAAATCAGATTTGAAACTGACCGCCTCAGATATCACTTCAGAGTCTCTTTTTTCACAATAGGAATATTGAATAAATAATACTGTAATAATTTTGTTTTTATTGAATGTGGCTTTGAAGGAATATCTTGATATAGTTGATATTAGTGGAAATTTGCCCACTATGGAGCAACATCTGAGAAATCAGGAAGCCAGCCTACCCCTTGTAACCTATTATGAAATGGTTAGCGAAATCCCCCCACACAGGGAAAAGTGTATTATTAATATCGGAACGGTAAACGATGTTAGAGACAGCATATTGACGTTTCGAACTGCCAACCCAAAACTTAATAGAACATTCTATAATTTGTACCTGGAACAATTGTGCAAATAACCGCACATTCAGATATGAAATGGAGTATTCACCTTTAACAGAATTTAGGCATTGACAAGTGACGTGGTATTTACCCCGATACCTTTGAGGCAACCGAAGACATATATACTGAGTAAACAAAAGAAAGTATAATAGAAACAAATGTGAAAACATAGCATAAAGGATAAAATATAATAGTTCTAAAGTTGTATGTTTGCTGACAAAAAGTCGTGCAAAGAGTATAATGACATGTTGTTGTTGTCCACCCAACCGTATACAATTTTGCTACAGATTTCAAAATAGCACGTGCTACCCGAGAATGTCAAACGGAATGGGTGACCGACGATTTTCTTTGTGTTATGTTGTGCTAGAGAGCCTGGGGGTATTGAAAAAACACGCTAGTTTGTGTCTTCCGGCATTTTAAAAAATGCCAAGGTTAACCGAAAATCAGAGGTTGCGTGCCATTGGTATGCATGAGGCTGGGATAACTCCAGATGAGCTCGCTGCTGAGTTCGGAGTCACATTCGACACTATTTACCGTCTCATTGGAAGGTATACAACCACTGGATCTACTGCCGACCGTTCAGGTCGACCAAGAGTTACGACTCCTGCACAAGACCGATGCATCAGGACGTCTCAATTGCGGGATCGCTTCCTTCCGGCGACGAGGACAGCAGCAATTACTCCTAGCAGAAAAAACAATAGAATCAGTGCACAAACTGTCCACAACAGACTCGCTGAGCACAGCATCCGAAGTAGGCGTCCATACCACGGACCAATCCTTACCCAGTGTCATCGTACCGTCAGAATGGAATGGGTACGTCAGCATGTTCGCACGACTCTGCAGCGTTGGAGTACAGTTCTTTTTAGTGATGAATCACGATTTTGTCTACGGCGCGCTGATGGTTGGGCAAGAGTGTATCGCCGACGAGCAGAACTGTTTTCTGATGTTTGCGCGCGGGAATGCGACCGTTTCGGCGGGGGTAGTGTAATGGTTTCGACAGGAAGTTCCTTGCACCATCGAATGCAGTTGATCTTCATCGATGGTAATCCGAATGGACAGCGATATAGGGATGAAATTCTTAACGCTGTCGTCTCGTTCTTCAACGCTAACGTCGGATTGCAGTTATTCCTGCAAGATAATGCCCGATGTCACGCGGCGCGTATCTGTCGTGACTTTCTTGAGAACCAGAGCATCGAACCTCTTCCCTGGCCCCCACTTTTGCCAGATTTGTCGCCAATCGGGCATCTTTGGAATCAGCTGGACCGTCGGGTACGAGTTCATAACATACAGAGGTTAGGCGATTTACGTAATGTTCTATGGCAGGAGTGGAACGCTATACCACAGGGTGGCATTCAGAGACTTATCAGGTCCATGCGCCGTCGATGGCTTGCCATCCAGGAGGCAAACGGTGGACATACACGCTATTGACTGCATGCGTGAACTTTTCATTTCACCCCATGTCTGAATGGCGATGTCCTGCCTTGACGCAGGCAACAGTTAGAACATGACAGTATGCAGATTCATAAAGCTAGACTCTAAATATGAATTTACAATAAATAATTTGTTCGGGATTTAAGTCGATAATATTAAACAAATTGCCCCTCACAGTTTATTATACTTTCTTTTTTAACTCATTATATTACCAATACTTAAGGTAAAACAAAATTACATATTGGGTAGTACGCCATGTACACTGACATGCTCCATTCGGATGATATCATGGTCTCATGTGATTCCGTTCTCACGTGACCCAGTAACGTCATGTTTGTTTATGGTGGTAGCTCGCATGCGCGGCCATGTTGCGGCGTCATTAACATAGCAATATGTGGAGTCAGGGCGTAAATTTGTATTGTTAGGGTGACGCGTGTTTCCGTCGCCCAGTTTGTTAACCTGAGGCCGTCATTTTGGTGTTTTTGGTGCACGACGTTGCTATCTGATCCCAAAACCTTTAATAGGACTGGTGTGTGTTCGGAGAGTATGATCGATTGACTATGAGAAAATCCATATACTACAAACGACTCTACAATTTCCCCTAAAGTCCAGTATTCTCTTTGTAAGAGTACCACCTAGTATCATAGGCCCCGATAGGCTTTCTAATATAGTGTGGGTGTGTTCAAGGGAGGTGTTCAATTGCATGGGAGCATTTTTTATTGATTCCGAATTCCCCCAAATTCACGGTTATTTCCTAGAATTACCACACACGACCCGACAGCTATTTTACTAGGTCGGATTCCTTCTTAATCTACTGCTTGTTTCTCTGAGGTATGTCATTGTTTCTGTCTAATCAACCCTGCTCGACTGTACTTGGATATACCCCAGTTGCGTAGAAGTATACTTCGGTTAGAACAGGTAGGTATTGTTTATAGTTACTATCTGTAGCTTTTTTAGTCTGTTCTGACAATCACATGGTTGGGTTCTTTAACTGGGAAATGAGACTCGATACGTATTAGGACAGAACAAAAGGAGGAAGGAGTATGGATGAAAGCGTTCGTGTTGTTTTGAACAGAGAAGAGGCAGAGATTACAAAGGAAACCAGTATAAAGACAGTTTTTCTGATATAACGAAAACTATAAGTGACAATGGCACATTCCAAATCTTGAACCCAACAAATCAGAATATAAACAGAGAGGCAAAATACGTATCGAGATGGTGTGCCCAATAGAAAAGGGTACATACTCGCATTAAAGGATTACGAGAGAATTTTTCCTTAGTATATTTATACTCACAATTAATTGCAAAATCATACATGCATGTAATCATGTAACGGATTTGCATTTACATGTATGTTTATTTGAATCGCTGCCGATCAGTGACGTCACACTTTTGTAAGAATGGCAACTTTTATAAGAGCTCAACCTTTCTTAAGAAAATTATCGCACTTTTGTAATAAAAAAAACAAGCTGAACAGTTTTGTTAGAACATTTGAATTTTTTTTGTAAGAAAATGGATTATCATACAAAGTTATTATAAAACTAGGCACTAGCTGCAAGTACTATCACTCTGGTAGAAAAGACCATTTTATTCAGAAAACATGCGAAATCAAATTTTAACTTTTTGTAACAATTCATTTTCTTACAAAAGTGGTGATTTCGTACAAACATTACCGCAATATCACGATGCATCTGTGTTATGACAACAAAATTGTGGTAAGCTGTACGGATACATTTTACAGATTTAACTGAAATAAGAACACAACAATTATCGCTCACTGGAACAACCGTCCGCCCGCCCGCCCGCCCGCCCGCCCGCCCGCCCGCCCGCCCGCCCGCCCGCCTGAACAGAGGTCGCCCGCCCGCCCGCCCGCCCGCCCGCCCGCCCGCCCGCCCGACAGCCCGCCCACCCGCCCGCCCGCCCGCCCGAAAACACCGCCCAACAGCCAGCCCGCCCGCCAGCCCGCCAGCCCGCCAGCCCGCCCGTCCGTCTGCCTGTCACAACATCCACAATACTAATGGCGGACAATCCAGAAGATTTGTCACTTGATTCAAATGTATCAATGCTACGCTTATGTCAGTATAATCTGTATCAATCGGAATATGAAAAGGTGTGGCCATTCTCACATATAAATGTATAACCTGGTATAAGCCAGTAAACGAAGTAATCGATCACTTCGATGTCGATGTGTATCAATGATTTCCAAAATCACCTCACCCGCGGTAGTAGTTGCAGGGGTGGGGTGTTTTCATTAACTACAAATTAACTTTATCTACGACTCAAGCGAGAGTACAATTTGTTTGGGCTGCTTACCAATAATCCAGTCCGATTGGCATGCGCATCTTCGTGCTCTGCTGTCCAAAGAATCACGGCAAAAATTATTGGCATTCGGTGTGTATAATACTCTCATAATACCAGATCTCGGAAAAAGTCTATTACGTATTCGGAATCGTTGATACAATTACAATTAACAGGAAAGGGGTAGTGGATCTCTCTGTCTAACACCATGTTGTAATTTAAAGAACCCAGAGAAGTGGTCGTTGTTTATTGCACAGCTGGATACACAGACAGATAGTTGAGAGATAGATAACTTTATTCAGCAGTATACAAAAGCACCAATACAATGTATACAAATAACTATTCTGGTAAAACAATAAAATGTATACCGCTAGTGGATACCATCACCAGATTGGCTGTCTACCTGGTATTGCCTGAAGAACAAAGAGAAATATTATGTGCGACATTACTACAGAACCAAATGCTGATAAGTGGTCAATTGCAAACGCTGTATGAGGTGCTCCGGAGATATGGGAGCGCCAGAAAAGCTAAACGCAGGGTAAAGATAGATGCAAGGTAGATCGCGATGGTAATTAGGCTCTTCCCTCTGGAAAAGACTATTGTTTTTCTACGGATTATTATTTTTTTATTGATTTTTTTTTTCCACACATTTTGTCCGTACGATTCAGAAGCCATTTTCGAACCGATTTTCACAACATTTTTGCACACTAATATTGGGGCAAAAAAATGTACCAAAGCGGAATTTTCGATTTAATCCTTATTTCGCCAGAATCGGCAAAAAACTGCCAAAATTGGGGTTTATCGGCACTTTATCGAAACACGTCTTGCAGATTGTTTTTTAACATTCATCATTGCTAGACCTGCCTGTGACACGACCATTGATATACAAGAGATATTAGGCAATGCATATGGTAACCCTCCACAGGATGCCAAACATCGAAATATTGATGAAATGGGCTGTTTTCGGGCCCCCACAGCACCCAAACTATACACGACAGATAAACAAAAATTCCTTTATTGGAAGAGGAATTTACCGAGGATAATTTTTGTAACTAATAAGGGTGTTCAGAAAACCAAGCGTTAACCCGTTTTGGGCTGGTTAAACAGCACTACCCCCGCCCCCACCCACCCCACCCCCACCCCCCCCAAAAAAGAAAGCAATAAAATTCATGTTTTCCGTGGATTTCTCTAAACGTGTCCTGTAGATTTGCAAGAAAATTTGGTCACTCCCAGGCCATGGTGTGACATTACAAGTTGCATGGAAAAATATTCCGGTCAGCATTAGTTAACCCTCCCCAGGTTAACGTAAAAATTGTGATAAAATGGGCTGTATTTGGACACCAACAGCACCAACTGGGTGTACCACCGAGAAAGATACCTTCTTTTATCGGACGCAAAATTGATGGAGAAACATTTTTGTAAGTGGTAAGGGTATTCAAAAGTCGAAGTCTTAACCCATTTTGGGCTGGTAAAAGAGAGATACCCCTTAAAAGCTTAAAATTCCCATTTTCTGTGGATTTCTCTAAAAGCAACTTGTAGGTTTTCAAGAAAAATTGTTTATTCGCAGGTCTTTGTGTGACACTACAAGTTGCATGGACAAAATATTCCGGTGAGCATTTAATATGACAATACGCAAGGCGTAAGAAGGAACCACAAAGCAACCAACATATTGAAATATTTCATTCCGCAAACATTACTCCAAAAACATTTTATGCAATCGAATTCCCGCAATTGTTTAATTTCAGCCAAACATGAATACGTATCACAGTGCTAAATATTTTCCCATAGGCGTCCATTATAACGTTCAGACGACACAAATATGATCGCATCATTTTAAATTTGGCATTCAAATATCTTTTGTCAAGTATAGTCCTTCAGACAGCCTTTTTCTGATTCTTAAACAGGGGGTCATGCAACAAATAAGAGAGAAAAACTTAACAGAAAGGGGAGTGCTGGTCATATGTTCATATTTCTCATGGAATTCCAAACCAAAACACACCAATAGTCAAACGATTTTTTAGGTTCTAAAAGTCCTCAAATCACCCTCTTTATTCTTCTGGAACATTCGACAGTAATGCAAGATGTCAGTAGACGTCTTGGAATGTTTATTGAAACAATATATTTTCCCAAGATTGCTTAGTTTTGGGGATTACATAATTTCCGAGTGCAACTTTTCGAGGCAGGTAAATCTAATTAAAATATTTACAACAGTTATACCTATGAGCAAACCCAACCCTACCAAAGATACATTTACCTCTTTCATGTGATGAAAGACTCATTTCTGCAATAGAATTCAACTTTTGCCTTCTGCCTAGTCAAAAGCATGGGAAATTTGTTCTTTTGAAGAGAACTGTCCGATCTGTGTCAAATCGGCTTTAAAACTGGTATTGTCTCCGACAGAATTCCTACTCTGTTACCTAATGAGTAAGTTGGGAGGGATAAGAATTCACAGCTTTCTTTGAAAACTACCCAAATCCCAAAATAAAACTAAAATCTGCATCAGCACACAAACCCTTTTGACAAAATCTGTTTTAATTAACCATACAGCAAGATAAATAGTGCCGCACCCCCCATGAAACAATATGTCAATTTTGTTTCAAAATTGGGGTTGTGCAGGGCTTATAATTCCTTTAAATTTGGGAGCAACCATTTGGATTGTTGCGGAAATCGTTGCGAGAATTCAGACCTGCTATGGGCCAGGATCCTATTAGGCCAGTATGATTGAACCCCTGTTGCATACTGATAATACATGTTAACCCTTTACCCAATACAGCTTTTTAATATTTAAAACACCAACTACTGATTTAAAAAAAAGCCCAGCCCCCCCCCCCCCCCAGGGGCCTTAATCGCTCACCTGACAAAGTGGTTCAGAGAAGTATTTTGGACCACATTCAGTTAGTCGTGGTTCATGAACACTACATAGGAACGATGTTATGAAATTATTCATAGTGTCCATGTCAGATGATTATTAGCATAGATCTTCCTGATTGCTTCCAATTCTGACAGCTGTAGACAAGTACTGTCAAAATTCCAAGGGTTGTTGTGTCACTGCAGCTTGAAAGCAAATTTTATGGAAAAATTCTAAGGAATGGATTTGAACATTAATGAACAACCTCGAACCTAACCCACCCCTACCCAATTATTAAGTCAGAGACCAGAAATGAATAAACTCAAATCTGACCCCCTCCCCCCTGCGATACCAAATATGAAAAGATTCTGACTCGCAGGAAACCAGTACGAAATGTCCTTTTTAAGGCATGCTACAATAGCTGAACCAAACCACCCGGCAATCCACTAACACTGACAAGGAACACCAACTCAACAGTCACGCTCATCATAACCAGAACACGTACAAGCATCATACACATGCACACAAACACCGACACATTTCTTCTATTCTTTAAATATTATAATGAATACTAACTCTGCCTTCTTCTTTTAAGCAGGTACACAGAAGATGCTTTTAGATCAGCACGCCAATAACCGCTATGAAAACATTAATCGTCCTGGAAATTACCAATCGCTTGATTCCAGAACATCCTCCACTCCATCCCTAAAAGTGGTCGACCACTTCAAGGGAGGCGAGTGTTGGTCCTGCGTCCCACCTCAACCCTTTTTTGTAAGCGCATTGCGCATCTTCTGTCCCAACCCAATAGTATTATAATGCAGGCCTGCCCCCGAACCAGGGAAGTTCGGGTCTTCTTTCTGGTGGTACCCGAAAGGGGTCGTTGTTGTTTTCTTTCAAAGACGTCCAACCAAACAGATATAGCCTGAGGCAGATTATACTTGCCAGTGATGGCTATCACTCAATATCATCTCCGAAGTGGCAGACTATACTTGCCTGAAAACCCAGATCGACTGCTCCCTCGGGGAGAGGTAGTACCTTTGTGAGAGGACCCAACATCCCACACTGGTCCTCTCCCGAGGGTTCAACCGACATCAGTCAACGAGGCCACCACGCCGCATCAGGAGACACCCACCGAGTAACGAAACCTTTTCCTCCTTCAGCACGCCTAGACATGTGACAACCAATCAAATACAGTCACCGAGGATCGAAAGGGGCTTGCTCCCCAAGACCGTCCCTGCGCGCCTTCGGCGCGTGAAACTATTTCGTTCGGAACCAAATTGGAACAAATTTACATCTGACCTCCCCAGAGATGTTGTACACCAAATATTAAATCATTCTAACTGGTGGGTCTGAATAAAAAGATTTTTAAAGAAATTTTCTCTTGTTGCACTGAGTTAATTTGAGCTCCCATAACGAGCTCAAATATTAACTGATGGACTTGGCTTGAACAAACATGAATCTAACCCCCTTAGAGATGCTGTATGTCAAATATGAAAGGATTCTGACTGGTGGATCGGAGATTTTTAAAAAAAAAAATCCTCACACTGCACTAAGTTAAACTTTGGGCTTCAATAGATAGACCAAATATTAACCCAGAGACCCGATTCAAACAAACTTCAATCTACCCCCCCCCCCCCCTCCCATTAGATATGTTGCATTCCAAATAAGAAATTTTCTCATATTGCACTGTTGATATTTGGGTGCCCATAGGGAGCCCAAACATTAACTCGGGGACTTGATTTGAACAAACTTGAATCACCCCCCCCCCCCCCCTCCTCTCCCCTAGAGATGCTGTATACCAAGTATCAAAAGATTCTTATATATGGTTCTGGAGAAGATTTTTTTCCAATTTTGGAAAACAATTTATGTGTGCTATCAGAGAAATTACCCTTTTGAGGATCCCTGTGGGTGTGGCAACTTTATTTTTTTCATTTTTTTATTAGGGTTTAACGACACATTAACAGCCAAGGTCATATCGTGTCGGTGACAGTTTTATGGGTGGAGGAAGCCGGAGTACCCAGAGAGAACCACCGAGCAACGACGAGCAGCTGCCAGCTCCCCAACATCATAACTCCACACTGCAGCACAGGTAGGGTTAGATTGGTTGAAGATATGCGTACCATCGAAATGCAGTACGCTTTAGTACACGGAGTTATCGTGCCCCCCGTGTGGACAACCGGGGTTAAGTGGCTTGCCAGGCAACTTTATTTGAACAAACTGGAATTCATATATGATAAGAAACATGAATATCAAAGTTGGTTCAATTCTATTCAGTTGTTTATGAGGAGAGGTTGATAATGTAAAGTTCACGCCGGACAGATAGACAGATGGTCGACAGACAGAGAGTCATCACTTAAGCGCCTCCTGACTTACAGTCAGGTGAGCTAAAAATAAACAATATTCATCAAGCTTAATAATTATGGATGTTACTGAAACCAGCTGATGAGAGCCGGTTCCAATGACAGCCATATTTGTACAAATTTTATTGCCAGTGTCACAATATGTCAGGTCATGTTAGTGTTGTTTTGGTTAATTTGCTGCCTTTGTGTTAGGTAAAGGTTTAAACTGACTCAGTTCTTTTCACATGAATCCTAGCAGCAGTGTTACGAGAATCTACACAGTTTCTCACTGGTTTTGTCACACGGATCTCTATGTGAATCGATTCTCCGATTCTTGTCGAATTATAAGCCCTGGCTGAGGCTATATAATTCACTAATATCAACAGAAAGTGCAATTTATCTCAAGAAATGATGTCCAATATTCTTTTACCTAGTGATGGGGTAAAATATAGTCCTGGATGTGCCCACCCACCAGTATGCCTTTTTCCATAAAAAAAACTATATTAATTTTTAATAAATTGATGTTGACACATATTGAATTTCCCATTGTTATTTACATGAAATCACATTCTGGCTTCTGAAGACATTTCACATTGTGTTTGATGAATATTTTGCAATCTTTGCAAGAAAAAGCCCCAATGTTCTTAGTTAAGGCACCTCGAGTCGTAAAACAGTGATTTTTCCCCCAACAGAATGACCACTACCTGCTACTGTGGTGTCTCATGACACGGTTAAAATTCATAAAATATTGATTCTGTAGTGCTGTTCTTGTGCTGCAAATATCCACAAGTGCACTTTCACTACTTTGGTTTTAATCCACACAGGCACACATTCTGTCAAAAGGAGTGAAGTTGTTGAAAATATGTTCCCAAGGAGGACAAATCAGTTACAGTACAGTCGCCGTGGATGGGTTGTAATACACACGTGGGCAGTGATAGCCACTCATGCGTTTACCAGTCAATAAAAATCATCATCTGCAAAATTTTAATTAATGAAGCTCCGGGTTGTACCTGGTGCTTCATTATTTAAATTTTTGATGATTATTCCTGTAGTTAGTGTTTGGCATCAAATATTATTGTATCAGTGGAAATATTGCCCATCCATGGGAAGTGAGCAGTACACAGCAGCTGTACTGTATTTGTTTCAAGTATATAATATACTCTTTGATGTTTAATATATTTGTGACAGGCTGGGTCTAAATTACGAAGTACTCGTAGTACTCGAGTATCACTTTGCTGACAAAGTACTCAATATTATTTAAAATGTCGAGCCAGGTAAATGAAAAGCAAAGAAACATTTCATCTGAAGGACAGACAGACAGAGATTCAGTAACACATTTTGGAAGCCTACATAAAAGTAGTGACTAACTTACAATCAAAAATGCAGAGAGAAGAGCCAGGGCAATGTTGTCAAATGGAAAACAAGAGGTTCCAGAGGTCCTGAAGGCATTCACCTGACATGGTAGCCTAAATATCAATCCAGGAATTTATTTGAACAAGTTGCATCTGCCCCTCATAAGAAAAGCTTATACAAAATATCCAAAGATTCTGACCGGTGGATCTCAAAAAATTTTTTTAAAGAATATTCCTCATATTGAACTAAATTATAATTCTGGCTCCCACAGAGAGCCCAAATATGAACTCACGGACTTGGCTTGAACAACCTTGAATCTCACCTCCCTAAGGATGCTGTATACCAATATCAAAAGATTCTGACTACTGGATTTTAAAGAATATTCCTCTTATTGAACTAAGTTGTAATTCAGGCTCCCACAGGGAGCCCCAATTATGAACCCGGGGACTTGGCTTGATCAAACTTGAATCTCCCCCCCCCCGCCCCCCCCCCCCCCCCTACGGATGCTGCATATGGTACCAAATATCAAAACTTTCCGACTGCTGGATCTGAAGAATAAGATTTTTAAAGAATATTCCTCATTTTGAACTAAGTTATAATTCAGGCTCCCACAGTGAGCCCAAATATGAACCCAGGGACTTGGCATAAACAAATTTGAATCTCACCAGCCCTCCCCCCCCCCCCCACAGTGAGCCCAAGGATGAACCCAGGGAATTGGCTTTAACAAACTGGAATCTCCCCCCCCCCCCCCCCCCAAGGATGCTGCTCACTAAATATCAAAACGTTTCGACTGCTGAATCTGAAGAAGTTGTTTTAAGAAAATTCCTCACTTTGAACTAAGTTACAATTCGCGCTCCCACAGTGAGCCCAAATATGGACCTAGGGACATGGCTTGAACAAAGTTGAATCTCACCCCCTAAGGATGCTGCATACCACATATCAAAACATTCCGACTGCTGGATCTGAAGAATAAGATTTTTAATGAAATTTCCTCATTTTCAACTAAGTTATAATTCAGGCTTCCACAGTGAGCCCAAAGATGAACCCAGGGACTTGGCTTGAACAAAATTGAATCCCACCCCCACCCCCCCCCCCACCCCCCAAGGATGCTGCATACCAAATATCAAAAGATTCTGATTGGTAGATCTGAAGAAGAAGATTTTTTAAAGAATATTCCTCATACTGCACTAATTTAAATATTTGGGCTCCCAGAGAGAGCCCAAATATGGACCCAGGGATTTGATTTCAATATACTTGTGAAACAATCTTCCAAAGATGTTATATGTGAAATTTGAAAGCTTTTGGAGCAGTGGTTTGGGAGAAAAGTAGTCTTAAATGTTTTTCCCATTACCCACAGAGTTAAAAAATGCTGACTCAGCACTTTTTCAAAGTCCCCAAAAAGTACCCCATGATAAAACCGATAGCAATTTATTTTTTTTACCATTCCATTCTGTTGGTCCTAGGAAAGCTTCACACCAAATAAGAATTCTCAGTGCCGTGTAGTTTTGGAGATATGGGCGTTTTAATTTTTTTCTATTTTTAGCTCCTGCGGTTCCCATGGGGCGACGGGAAAAAAACATTTGGGCATAAATTAAGTACTTATGATCCAATAAGTCCTCACATAAAATTTGGTTCAAATCTCCCACTCGGTTCGGAAAGTAGAAATTTTGGGCGTGGCCAAAATTCCTGCCCTTCCCATGTCGATGGCAAACATTGCCCCTAGAACATCCTATGAACAAATCTGAGTCTACAACTCAACAGGAAGCTGCATACCAAATATCAGGTCTCTGCTACTGCTGATTCATGAGAAGAAGTTTTTTAAAGATTTTGGTACCCCTTGGGGCGTGGCACCACCAAGGGAGAGGGGCAACTTCATTTGAACAAATCCGAATTGGCATTAGGTAATAAACATTTACCCAACATTTGAATAAAATTGGCCCAGTGGTTTTGGAGGAGAAGTCGGTTTTGTAAAGTTTACAACAGACGACGGACCGAAAGTATTCAGTAAAGCTCCCCTTGAGCATCGCCCAGGTGAGCTAAAAATAAAATAAAAACCACCCGCCCGCATGCAATTTTGCAAAAATGGCATGAGAAACAGATCTACTTTGTGGGGCCTTATGCATGAAGATTATTACAATGAATACGTTGTCTTACTCAAAGGAACACCACGCAATCCAGTGTAGACTGATTTTAAGAAGTCCTCCCTAATGGAAGGGCAATTTTAACAAACATAGGACCCAAATAAGCTTCATACACACCACAAAATTAATAAACATTCATGTATGTTTAATAGGAATTAGGAGTATTGCAATTAAAAGCCATGTGTGTGGTTGTTCATAAACTTATATCACTTTGTTATCAGGTGTTAAAAAATTTTAATATTTAACACACCCACCCATTTAGATTAGTCATAGCAGTGGCGCAGGCATAGAGTACAGTTGCCTTGGACTGGTCATAATCCTTGCATGGGCAGTGATGTCCACCCATGCTTTCTTCAGGTAATAGAAAATCAAAGTCAATAAAGTTTTAATTAATGAAGCACCGGATTGTACCCGGTAGTTCATGAAATAAATTGTTGATTATTATAGCCGTAAACAGTGTTTGAAATCTAATATCATTGCATTCGGGGAAATATTGCCCACCCGTGGAAAGTAACCAGTCCACGGCGGCCACACTGTTGGCTCGGGGTTAGAGGGGGCACATGCCCCCCCCCCCCCAATTTCATTCACGCCCCCACCCCTCTCCCTTGTTAACCCATATTATGAACATCCGACAAGACATTTTAATATCTAGATATTTATGCTTGTTCGCAACTTATATGTTATGGACACAAATGGACACAGAGTCAAGGTAATTGTGTTTTACTGTCTTGAATTTCAATTTCTTTTTTTTGGGGGGGGGGGGGGGCACCCGACCCCTCCATTGATGAGAGGGGCACACTCCCTCTTGTCCTCGCCCCTATCTCACTGCTATGTGGCTCAGGTGATGCTGTGCACCATATTCTTTACGCTTCGGCACCACCCCCACTAGATATTACTCTTGCCCCTAACTTTGATATCCTGACTAAGCATCTGTATCATGGTAAACTAACATCAAATTGTGTGCTTATGTCCAGTAGCTAACATATTGGAATACATGTAGTATAATGTGCTTTGTCAGAAACGACAATTTTCATTACCAGTACCTGGTGCCAGTTATAAAATAAGATTTGCAAATATGACCCTGCGTTTTTTCAGCTATCAACTAACAAAAAATTGTGAGCTTCATGAAAATTATTTTGTTACTACCTCTTAAAACTTACTGTTTCTTGTTTTGCTATTTTAGAAAAAGAAACCACTCCTTTTCTGGCGGGCATACTAAACACCGAGGCAAACCGATGGATACCAAGGTGAATGAAAATAGGAGTGAACGGGTATGGGGTGATGTGTTCTATTTATTAGTTATTTATTGGTGTTTAAGGTCACATTTATCTGCACAATAGCTTATCATGACCACGACAGTTTTACGGATGTGGGAAGCCAGAGTACCCCGAAAGAACCACTGAGCAATGGCAGGCAACTGTGAGCTCCCCAACATACTACACAAGCAGGGTTAGCCTTGTGTGCAGACAGGTGCTACAAGAATATGCAGTATGTCTTAGTACACAGCATAACGTGCCCACACATGGGCAATGGGGATGCAGTATCTTGCCCAAGGACACAAAGTTGTTGCCGCAGGTGGGATTCGAACCGAGGATCTCTCGGCTTGCCGCCTGCACCTCTACCTACTGAGCCACTGCACCCCTGGTGGTGTATTCTGATTATGTAAATAGATTTCAGCAGTATGTGCTTGGTTTTAATGCCATATTTGAGAATTGTGGGTGCTCAAGTAATAAGAGTGCGTTGAAAAAATCTTCCCTTTGGTATTTAGTAGGTAGCTTGGTAATGGTAAAGCGACAGTGTGAACTGTTAATCACATAGTGACTTCTTAATTAGTTTTCTCTGTGGCTGTCGGCAATTGTCTTCTTTGTTATGACAGAAAAATTGTTATGGACCAATATCATGACATGGGAAACAGTATTTTTCGGAATTGGTAATTTTTCAGTCGCCAACGATAAAAAACAAATTCCGTAAGACTAGAGACATGGACAGCACTCATGGCTGACCAATGGGACCGACGATTAAAAGAACACTGACTTAATTTTTCTACAATTCTATAAAACGGCGGCAACTGTAAAAGAAACAAGAGGCCCCAGGGGGCCTGAGGGCGCTCACCTGACATGGTAGCCTAAATATCAACCCAGAGAATTGATTTCAACAAGTTGCATCTGCTCCTCCTAAGAAAAGCTTATACCAAATATCCAAAGATTCTGACCAGTGGATCTAAAAAAAAAGATTTTTATAGAATATTCCTCATATTGAACTAAGTTATAATTCGGGTTCCCACAAGGAGCCCATATATGAACCAAAGGACCTGGCTTTAACAAACTCGAATCTCACCCCCCGAAGGATGCTGCACACCAAATATCAAAACATTCCGACTGCTGGATCTGAAGAAGAAGATTTTTAAAGAAAATTCCTCATTTTGAACTAAGTTATAATTCGAGCTCCCACAGTGAGCCCAAATATGGACCTAGGGACACGACTTGAACAAACTTGAATCTCACCCCAACCCCCAAGGATGCTGCACCCCAAATATCAAAACATTCAGACTGCTGGATCTGAAGAAGAAGATTTTTAAAGACAATTCCTCACTTTGAACTAAGTTACAATTCGAGCTCCCACAGTGAGCCCAAATATGGACCTAGGGACATCGCTTGAACAAACTTGAATCTTACCCCCCTAAGGATGCTGCATATCAAATATCAAAACCATTCATCTGCTGGATCTGAAGAAGATTTTTAAAGAAAATTCCTCATTTTGAACTAAGTTATCACTCAGGCTCCCACAGTGAGCCCAAACATGAACCCAGGGACTTGGCTTGAACAAACTTGAATCTCACGCCCCTAAGGATGCTGCATGCCAAATATCAAAACATTCCGACTGCTGAAAAATTCCTCATATTGAACTAAGTTATAATTCTGGCTCCCATAGGGAGCCCAAATATGAACCCACAGACTTGGCTTTAACAAACTTGAATCCCCCGTCCACTCCCCCCCCCCCCCCCCAACAAGGATGCTGCACACCACATATCAAAACATTCCGACTGCTGGATCTGAAGAAGGAGATTTTTTAAGAAAATTCCTCATTTCGAACTAAGTTACAATTCGAACCCCCACAGTGGTCCCAAATATGGACCTAGGGACATGGCTTGAACAAACTTGAATCTCACCCCCTAAGAATGCTGCATATCAAATATCAAAACATTCCGACTGCTGGATTTGAAGAAGAAGATTTTTAAAGAAAGTTCCTCATTTTGAACTAAGTTATAATTCGGGCTCCCACAGTGAGCCCAAATATGAACCCAGGGACTTGGCTTGAACAAACTTGAATCTCACCCCCTAAGCATGCTGCATACCCAATATCAAAAGATTCTGCCTGCTGGATCTTGAGAAGAAGATTTTTAAAGAAATTTGCCTGAAATGCACCAAGTTCAAATTCGGGTTCCTATACTGAGCCCAAATATGCACCCAGGGGGGGTGTGTGTGTGGGGGGGGGGGGGGCTTCTTTGAACAACCTTGAATCAGATCCACCCCACAATGTTACATACCAAATATCAAAAGATTCTGCCTGCTGGATCTGGAGAAGAAGATTTTTTAAGAAATTTTCCTGAAATGCACTATGTTCGAATTCGGGTTTCTATATTACGCCCAAATATGAATCCAGGGAGCCGATTTGAACAAACTTGAATCAGATCTACCCCATAATGCTGTATGCCAAATATCAAATGATTCTGCCCACCTATGCTGAAGAAGAAGATTTTTTAGTAATTTCTCTAATATACATAGGGTGCTATCGGAGTTATGCCGCCTATGGAGCCCCAAGTGGGCATGTCCATTTCATTTGAACAAACTTGAATTGACAAATGGTAATGAACATCCATACCAAGTTTCGAGCAAATCGACCTAGCGGTTTCAGAGGAGAAGTCGTTTGAAAAAAGTTCACGACACCGGACGGACGACTGACACAGACGACGGACGGCAAGTGATACGTTTAGCTCCCGTCGGTGAGCTAAAAACTGGTCACATAAAGAAGGTGAAACCCTTGAAAACAAAAAAGTGGCAACAAATCACCATAAATTAGTGCCGTTTTCACAGGCGAAAGGGCTAAAAAGTATACTGCACATATACAGTAGGTGCAGAATGTATTATCACTAAATAACCCACAGAGTGGAGATTTCACCCAAACAATAATTCCAAATTTGTTGCAAAGCATAGCAAGCACAAGTTAAGCTCTGGACAGCCAGTGGACCTCTGGGTTAAACCTGGAGGTTCATTGGCTCCACTGGCTGAAACATTGCTTGTGTTTTTTGTCCATATGTACAGAATTTGAAAGTGATACTTTGGGTGATAATTTCACTCCACAGGATATTTTGTTGCTATCCTCTCCCCGTGTACTGTACATATACCAAATGCAAGCTGTAGCTTTGGGTGTACAGCCAAGCGATACTTATCACAAATCCTAATAACATAAAGCAAACAATGACAAAACAATAAGCAAAAAAAAAAACAAATAAATAAATGAAAATTAAAAAAAAAACTTTAGAGCTGCCGGAACTGAAAAGTTTGGCCCGCCCAAAGCCCAGATAAAATCTGACTGGAGGTTTATTTTTATCAAGTATTACAGTGATCTGTTTTAAAATACCCAGTTACCACTTAAGTACTTCATCCACGCACAGGTATAGCCCATTAATAACCAAGCTACCTACTATATACCAAGGGGTAGTTTTCGGTAACAACTCGGTCTTCATGTATATATCTTGCATTTACTTGAATAATTCAAGTAATATCATGTATATTGCTTCGAAGGAATTAATTAAATGTCTGCAATTATATTTAAACCTTTTAAGACAACCCTGACTTACTTTTTTTCTTTTCACCTCAGTATCTCTTGGTATACCTCAGTGTTTAGTAGGACCCTTTTCTAGGGGGGGGGGGGGGGGTGGATCAAATTTCCATAGGTTGATTTGGATTAAATTAGCAGCCGGTTTGGGTCAAATTGCTGGAGGACAGTTTGGATGCAATTCTCATTGATGACAGTATATTATAGAACACGTGGATTTATTTATTTATTTATTTATTGGGGTTTAACAGCACTTTTGACAGTTATGGTCACCACGTGTCGGACAGTTTTATAGGTGGGGGAAGTTGGAGTCCCAGGAGAGAACCACTGAGCAAATGCCAGGCTACCAACATACTAACTCCGCACGAGCAGGGTTAGCAATGGTTGAAGACAAATGCATCATCAACGTAAATTACACATTAGCACACAATGCCACCGTGACCGCACATGGGCAATGGGGTTGCAGTATCTTGCCCAAATCGGTCAATGCAGATACGGTAAATTTTTTCAATTTTGTAAAAATTATGAAAATTTTAATGGAAACTGTTTACTTCGGTAAATTCTTTGGGGCAAAAAATACTAAAGTATTAAAGGAAACAATTACATTGCATTGCCAAAATAAAATTTAAATGCAGGGGCGAAAACACGAACCTCCGTCTGTGGGGTGAAATGACCCGGTGCAAATGAGGATTGGGGTGAAACGACTCGAAGAGCGAACGGGAATTGGGGCGAAATGACCCGGGAGCAACTTATCAGCAAGGTATCACCTATTTTCAACCACATTTTTCATTACTATTTATTACACCTTAAAAATTAGGATAATGCAAAAACTACGTTTCGTTTTAATTCTTGAACTTTACTAGCTATGCGTCCATGCATATCATAATGAAATCGCACCAATATAATCAACAAGATCACCAGTTACATCTGTGTTTTTTTTATGAAGGTAGATCATGTAATCGCCAAATAGGACACGTTACAACGAAATCAGGAGAGTTCGATCTGAAATAACAAGATTATTTGCTGAGCATATTGAAAAACCTCTAAATGGACTGAATACGAGTGATGTGTAGACAAGTAAATGTCACGCAAAGCTGAGATGCGAGTTGGGGTGCAACAGAAAACGAACGCATTTGACATTTTGTTTGATTGGTTATATTGGCCCAAAGATTTCTTGAGGGGGATAAGCCGATTGCAATTGTATCGGCAATTGTGAACCCGAGGTCACGTGATTTTTTCCCTGAAAATTACTGTCCAATTCAAAATATCGCTTGACGGTATTAGAGAATTCGGTTCTGGACACATTTATCTGATTGGGTATGTGCAACCCCTTGCAGGGCTACGGCCCGCTGAGGTTCCTATAATGCAATAAGTGGGAAGGCGTTTTCCATGTATTTTCTTTGTTTTACTGCTGGGGCATGACTCATTTCAAAGCCTTTCCCATAAACAACTTTTATACCAAATTTCACTGAAATCTGAGAAGTAATGTTCAAGTTATAATGCAAGCAGACATCAGAGTGCAGATGGACATATATACGGACGGACATACGAGTAGACTTCAAATGCAAGAGATTGTACCAGAGGTGCTGACATACCAGTATCAAGGATAAGGCTGTGCCATCTCTCATCCAATGGACCCTGCAACAAATCTCAGGGCAAAAAAGTTTTTTGTGTGAAATCTTTGAAGTGTTCACAAACCCATTTAGAACTCAAAACACCAGAGTAACTCTACAGGGTCTTGTAATATTAAGAACAGCGTGCTAAGCATGGCATATGCACCCCACTCAATCCCCCCCCCCCCCCCCCCCATCTCTGAAAATGCTAAGATGGACATATTTTCAACACTAGGCATACACTCGAGGAGTTTATCATTTCTGTTTTACAGCGGAGAGAAATCCAACCCAGCAAAAATTGTGAGATCAACGTACACCTGTTAACAATACATGTAGTTTGTGTCAATCAGATCATCAACATGTGAGATGTAAAAATATTGTCTTTGTTTTGCAGCAACATTAATCCCACCCCCAACACAGTAGTAACTGTGAAGGCCAGAAACAATGACTGGACCATCAAAGAGAACAAAGACATAATGCCACATGTGAGGATGTGATTTGAATGAGTTGTCTTGGTTTTACAGAAGGGACGTGACTCATTTTAAATCCTTTCCCATAAACAATTTTCATTCCAAATTTTATTGAAATCTGATAACCCAAACCTGACATGAGGCAAACAGACAAAAAATTGGTATTTTACGAGACAAACAGCAAATTTTCAAAGTTAAAAAGTGAGATAAGTCTGAAAAGTGAAAAGTAATAAACATGATTGCGATCCGATAATCCAAACCCGATATACGAGATGAACAGACAAAAAATAGGCTATTTTTGTATATTCAAAGGACCATAATGCACAGAAAAAAATATTTTCAACAGCAAAACGGCTGTTACTTCTTAAAGACCTGACATGTATGATAGTGAACATGTGTATGAAATTTCAATGAAATCTGAACAGTAATGATCAAGTTATAACGCGGACTGACATTTGAGTGAGGATGGACAGGCGTATGCACAAATGCATGGACAGACACACGGATAGGCGCAAGCCAGTATTACCCTACATTTAAAAAAAAACCTGGGGGTACAATTAGCTATCTGAGGGGAATTATGTCAGTACCGTACCAGTTTCCGAACTCCTTCAGGGCATTGCTGCAGTCTCACATACCAATTATTGACCAAATATACAGATATTTGTTCAGGTTGTCATGCTAATGAGCTGACAACAGGCAAAAATTAACTAATTGAGGGCCATAACTCCACTCAGTTTGGCTGAACTGTACCAGTTTTCAAGACATTATTATGAAAGTCTCTCATACCAAATATTGACCAAATCCTTTGATAAGTGTGCAGGTCAAAGTGCTGATGAGCTGAAAACAGGAAAACATTAACTAATTAAGGGCTATAACTCTGTTCAGTATGGACAAACGGTACCAGTTTTCGAACCCATTCAAGGCATTGTTAAAGCCTCACATACCAAACGTTGACAAAATACATTGATATTTGAAGTTATCATACTACCGAGCTGGAAACTGGAAAAAATCAACACATTATGGGTCATAACTCTGCTCAGTATAGCCGAAACATACCAGTTTTTTTTTTAACTCATTCAAGACATTACGAAAGTCTCACATACCAATACTGAATCAAATCTACTGCTATTTGTTCCAAGTTATTGTGCAAATAATCTGAAAACAGGCTAAAATTAACGAATTAAGGGTAATAACTCCGTATTGCGACATTTTTGGGATTTTTCTAGCATTACGAAATTGATTTTTCGATTAAAATGAAAGTGTCAATGACAATGTAGCTCAACTTGTGTAAGACATGTGCATGAATAGTATGTGACACAGCAATGACACACATCTAGGTAATGACCTGATAACAAAGGTACATCTGAAGTATTGTAAAGGTCAGTACATAAATACTGACCACAGCCTGTAAGAAATGTACAGGTAAAGGTGGGTGGCAGTTGAATGTTAAACTAGAAAAGAAATCTCCATTGGGGTTAATGTTACAATGGGGATCCTTGTATGGTGCATCATAAGCCAAATGTTAGCAATTGTTTTAGCCTGTTTCATTCAAACCCTTCTACGGTTGATTCCTACTAATTAATAAATAGTTGTCCTGTCCTTCTTAAAATATAGGTATTTGAATTTTTTATCTTTAGCTCATAGGGTTCCTTCGGGTGAGAAGGTTTTATTTTTCTCATTGGAAACAGAAAAATGGGTTGTGCTAATAATGTTTGCCCTCCCCAAACAACACCAAATATTAACACAGCCGAGCCCAAAAGCACTCGTTACCATCCCATGATGATAACAAACGCAGTCCAAGAAGTTCTGTACAAAAAACTGATTGCACCTAATTTGGGTATAAAATGACCGCCGGCAGCCATCTTCAATTTCAGACCCCACCCCAAAAGACTTGTTTTCGTTCCAAGATGATAACAAAAGTACCCAAGAATTTCGTGAAGATCGGTTCATAAATACAGCCTCTAACCCAAGTCGTATTGACATGTGCACTTACTGTGTATAAGTAGCCCTGAATAAATCAATGTTCATCCAATTTGCATAATTTCAGCACGAGAAAAAAAAACCCGTATTATATGTGATGTATTCCATGTTTACAAACATTCAAACAAAAATTTATTCAAATCAGAACTTTCATACAGAAGACTATGTCAAAGTTGAGCTAAAAATGGGGAGTATCCAGAGTATCACAAGACAAAAAAAAAACTATTTGTAAAGGATTCCCCCTTTCAATGACAAAAGAACAGTGTTGGCATTCACCACGATGCAGCCTTGAGGCTGCATTTTGAATCCCTGTGTTTGTTGTTCTTATGAAATATTATTTTATTATTATCAGTTATGGTACAAATATGCAACCGATAGCACACATTCAGGAACCGCTAATATCTGATGTCGACTGTGTGTCAGTGCGTGAGGTGCACACATACTTTTGGGGTTCTATATACCACATCCTTCATTTTGCTATATAATTTGTGTAAATGTTTTTGGAATTTATAGAATTTCAAACTTAGGAATTTCATAGTATTGTTTTTGCCTTAGTCATAGTGCTTTATAAGTAATGGGCAATTTAGTTTGAAAAAATGGGTTCATGAAGATTCAGTTACAGGAAGATTCAACCCTCATACTTTTTCCGAGAATATTCGGTCTCAGTCGTGGTCGAATCTCATCACCTCTGAGGGCAAATCTTCACAGAAATATTTTTTTTAAATATTCTATGCATTTTTTGTATAGCTTTTAGCTGCGACTAGCAGCTCTATAAGTGGCAATGTCGGTCTGTCGGTCTGTCTGTCGGTCGGTCGGTCTGTCGGTCTGTCGGTCGGTCGGTCTGTCGATCTGTCGGTCTGTCTGTGACCAACGAGTTTCAAAACTCAATAACTTTTGAAATACTTGATGGAATGACTTTATATTTGGCATGTAAGTGTATCTTATTGATGTCGAGCCACTGTTCAATGCATGTGTTGTTCCAAATATTTTTCTTGGAGTTATGGCCCTTGGTGGACTTAGAATTTTGTGAGATTGCACCACCCGTCGCAGCTACGGCGTCGATGTCGTGATTTTTTAAAGGATTTATGATTACTAATAATGACAAAATTGTGCAATATGAAACAAACCTTAATGAAGCTGGAACAAAAAGAACTTCCCCAAAACAAGCTGAGAGGTTCTCAGTTCGAATCCCACCTGCAGCAACTATACTAAGGCGTACTGCATATCGATGATGCACTTGTCTTCAACCAATGCTAACCCTGCTTGTTTGGAGTTACAATGTTGAGGAGCCTGACAGTTGCTTGTCATTGTTGCTCTGTGGTTCTGTCAGGGTACTCTGGGTTCCTCCGCCAGTAAAACTATCCAACATGAGGTGATCCTGGCTGTAAAAAGTGTTGTTAAACCCCAATATATAAAGAAATCAAATTTGCTGAATCCAAGACTTTGAATGATGGTTTTGATTGGGGTGAGGGGGTGGGGGTGGTTATACAGTGGTGCCCACTTAATTGAATATCTCTTAATTGTATATCCCTGTTAAATGAATATAATTGTCCAACACAAAACCATTTACCATGCCTCCAGTACAAATTTGACCTGTTAATTGAATATAAGTTATAGAGTAATCTCCTGTCAATTGAATAAAAAATCTTGTAACATGTCAATAAATTACCCTGACTCTTCCCGATTTTCCTTTGGTTATAGACCAATTTGGCCTCAGTACAACCAATACAGGCATTTAATCTATTATATCGTATTTGACAGAGCTCATGGAGCTTTGTCAAACAAAATATAATAGAATAAATGCTAAGTTGATCTCTGGAATACAGGAAAGTGACACAATCCCTGTTAATTGAATACTTCTGTTAATTGAATAATTTTCATTGGCAAAGTGGCTCTTTAATTAACAGGGTTCCACTGTACAGCAAAAACAAATATCACAAACTAATAATGAAAAAATGTACTTGAGAAATTTTCAAGTGGTCATTCTACAACATGTTTTAGCTGGTACTATACAGTTTTGAAGGTAAAAGGGCTCAGTAATTAGAGGCGCAGGCTGCAAGCCAAAGGGTCCTAGATCGAATCCCACCTGCGGCAACCACTTTGTTTCCTTGGGCAATACACTTCATTCCCATTGCCCATGTGGTAGCATTGTGTACCAAAGCATACTGCATGTCAATCGTAGCCTTGTCTTCAGTCAATGCTAACCCAGCTTGTGTGCTGTTTGTACGTTAGTTGTTTGTCATTGCTCAGTGGTTCTCTCTGGCTTTTCCTACCTGAAAAACTGTCCAACATGAAGTGACCCTGCTGTCGAGGTGTCATTAAACCCCAAAAAATAAATCAATATGAATCATGCATTCCTATTCTGGAGGACGGTTTGGGGCAAATTGCCAGAGGATGGTTTGGGTAAGATTAGTATCCAGTTTGGGTCAAATTGTTGGAGGACAGTTTGGATGCAATTCTCACGAATTCCAGTCACTTTGGACCCCAAGTCATTTCGGCCCCAGTCATTACGGCCTCGGGTCAATTCAGCCCCAATATACCAAGTCATTTCGGCCTCTATAAATATTTTTAAATATCGTTTGAATTTTATGTATAACTTTTCTGTACACTGTGTTAGCACAAATAACTGAACATTACTTAATAAAGGTAATTACCCGTTATTTCTAAACATAAACTACGTACTGATCTTTATAGATCTCTACACTTAAAATGGTGCCGAAATGACCAAGGGGCCGAAGTGACTAGGGCCGAAATGATTTTGAGGTCGAAGTGACCAGAGGCCCAAATGACTTGGGGCCGAAGTGACTGGATACCATTCGCACAGATGAGAGACGTTAATTATTGCAGAACACGTCGAATGTGAATATACTGCAGAGATAATTGCTCGACGATATACATTATATTATTTTTTTCAATAAATATCGAGGAAAATATTAATCTTTTTTTGAGAATTATTTTTAGGAGTTATTTATTTATTTATTGGTGTTTAAGGTCACATACTTATGCACAATGGCTAATCATGACCGTGACAGTTTTACTGGTGGAGGAAGCCGGAGTATCCGGAGAGAACCACCGAGCAACGATGAGCAGCTGTCAGCTCCCCAACATCGTACCTCCGCACTGCAGCACAGGCAGAGTTAGATTGGTTGAAGACATGTGCACGACGTGCAGTACGCCTTAGTACACGTCGTCATCGTTCCCCCGTGTGGACAATCGGGGTTAAGTGCCTTGCCCAAGGACAGAATGCGGCAGTCCGAATCGATCGCTCAGACGGTCACCCATCCGAGGACTAATCGGGCTCGACGTTCCTAAACTTCGGTGATCTGACGAGAACCGGTTACCTCAACGCCACCGCGCCCCCATTTTTTAGGAGTTAAAATCAATATCGTAGCGTATCTAAAATATCCTAACAGATGTATACTGCTTTTCTTTTGGACAAATCCTCCCTGGGCCAAGTTTTCCCCAGGCCGAACATTCCTCCAGTTCCCGAATAAAATGAGACGCCATTTTCAATGGCGGTAAATATCCAAAAAGGTTATTATTTTCCATTTTTTAGTGTTCGAAACTACGAAGCACTGTTCAGAAATACAGATGGCACCGAAAAGTAACACATTATTGCTTTGTTTTGCTTTCTAATGGGACTGAAAGCAACCCGACAGTATCACTTTCTTCAAATGGGGTCTTCCCTCGTAGCCAACATTTTGAATTTTAGGGTAATCAGGTAAGATTAAAAATGTTGGCTGGGTGGGAATTGATGTTATGGAGAACAATAGGCGCTAATCCCCAATTAAGCTATACCTGTTTCACATTTTTACCTGGTCTCCGAAGAATTTTATCACAGAAAGAAACCGGGTATATTTAAAATAAATAAACCTTTATCCACTTACACTTTCTAAGAATTTACTCTCTACAATTTATTTTAAATTTTCCTGCCTGGTCTTCTAAGAATTCTCTCATAGAAAAGTTTGAGGAAACCAGGTATATTTAAAATAAATTCTATGACCTTGTTCGCTGGTGTTATCACACAAAAAAAAATCTTTCTCCAGGTAATGTTTCTTTCCAGGTATTATTTAACTCTATCTCTCTTTGTGTCTTTGGTAATTTGGGCAACACTTTTGCACGACTTCTATACAATGCAGATTTACAACTGTCAAATGTTGGAATTTTTTGGATGACGACCCCAGTCATTTCATCAAACTCATTAGGGAGTTTGCGATTTCAAACGTGTACGGGTACGGGTACGTGTAGCAGATAATTTGTGAAGTACGTCACACTTCTTGCACACGCTTACACGTTTGCTACACGTAAAACTGCCGGGTTGAAATTTGAAAATTCCAGTCATTTAAAAAGACAAAATGTGTTTCAGTTGAATGCACAAATTCGTGCCAGCTACAATCCTGTGGTTCCTAGAAGCTTTCTAATTGCAATAATCGAAATAATGAGCGTGTATGTGAAACAAATTAGTTTAATTTTGTTGTGACAAGGACATGTCAACACTGGCATTAATCACGAAATAATTCATTTTGGTCAGGAAAAGTCATTACGTGTACGGGTATACGAAAATTTTGTCGACAACATCATAAAGTTCGCTTACTTCCACACGTACACGTTTTTATCCAACGTGTAGAAGTAGATTTACAAGTTTCGACGAACGGGTAGATATGGATTTGTTAAAATAATAATGGTTTCATTTTCTCTCTACATATATAATATAACAGGTTATTCTCGTTATAATCCTTGTGTTCTGGAAGAATTCTTCGCGGATATCAAGGGGGAATTTTTGTTGTGTTTGTTGTGGATTGAATATTTAAGATCTAAAACGCAGCTGTTTTCTCGAACAGTCTTGGAGAATATATTTTCCCTTTCTTCCAACGATGAATTATCACATGAGGATGTTTATGTTACGTTGCCACTACGCCTATGCACGATCATTATTATATATTTGATTATTTTATTCTTAATTTATTTATTTTCGTGTACGGGGTGAGTGTGTGGTGTGAGGGTGTGTGCGTGGGGGTGGGGTTGGGGGTGGGGGCAGGGGGTGGGGGTGGGGTGGAGAATTGATTTAGTAGTGGGGAAGTTCGATTGAATCAGATGGCTTACTAAGATGGTTGTGAGCTAGGAACAATATGAGGGGGGGGGGGGGGAGGCAAGTAAGTTGATTACTGAGCCGGAGGCAGATCCCAAAGTGCACAACACTGAGATGAGGAGTATGGGAAGGGTGCCCCTCCCAATGTGGATAACCAGGAGGTTCTCCCCAGGGACATTCAAGTCCCCCCATTGATAACAATCGAACTACTGAATTATTTTTGAAAATTATTTTATATACCCTGTTTGTTTCAAAATTATTTATACCCTGTTTGTTTTTGTGTTTTTAAATGCGCGCTTCATTTTAAATGGGAGCGGGTCATGACGTGGGTGTGTGTGTGCGTATGGGGGGGGGGGGGGCTGAGCTCTCCCAGGCCTGGCTATGTCACTGAGTAATGGCTTTCCGATGGAAGGTGTTTGTAGCAGGGACCTGCTGAAAGGTACAGAGCAAGGCATAAGCATAAAGATAGCAAAACAAAAACACAACAAAAAACATAGTTTTCACGTGCCAAAGGGGCGCAGGTACGACGTGGGATTTTAAAACGATTGCGAACCGAATGGCTATCATTGGATTTATAGTGTCAGACAGAACCAAGGAGGCCGGATAGCAACCAAGATCCAACTCGTGAAAAGAGATTACACATTGCATTGAATGCGTTTACCGGAGGGCCAGCCCCCACCAGCCACGTTATTCTAGGATGTAAGATTTATGCAGCCTGGCTCACCAAGCTACCATAAGGATTCCAATCGACCAGTGGTTCATTTGCTAGGTGCCGAGGCACACACAGGTGTGATGCGTTTATTGGGATGAAGTCATGGCATCTAATCAATGCCGCAAAACAATCTTCGTTAAAGAGAGAAGAAAAACACAAACAGAACGCTGCTTTGGGAGCAGCGCCAGCATGATTTCCATAGCGGTTACAAAATGGAAAGAACGCCACCAAAACAGACCAATATGACGGTTTGTAAAAGCTGGAATCATCCATTAGCTTACACAATGAAGGGTTGGCAATTCGGTCTCCCTTTGGGAGAACCGATGACTAAATACAGCAACCAAAAAACAATCACACGCCCACTTTATGACCCCTCACATACACCACATGGTGTCGTGGGCTGGTTGTGGACATATTTATTTTCTTATTAAGAGAGTCAAACACTTGTCCTAGCCAGACAAGTTTCAATCATTGGCTTGCGTTTAGTCATTTTCTGTGGCTGTTGGCAAGTGGCGTGTTAGCTCACTTGACTGAAAATCAGGGTGAGCTATTCTAATCACTTTTTGCCCGTCGCGCGTCCGTCGTCCGTCGTGAAGGTGATGTTTGGGAACACTTTAATAGAATTTCACTTGAGTAGCGGTTATATAGGGGCATTTTTAAAATAATAGTTTTGCTCGTATTGAGGAGGGGGGGGGGTGGTGTGGGGCCAAAATGCGCCAATTGGCAAAACATCTCTTGAACCAGCGGTAGCAGAGACCGTTATGCTGCTTCCCTTTGGGGTGTAGAACCCAGTTTGTTTAAGAGAAGTTCGAGGGGCAATATTCACCGTCGTTATGGGAGGGGCAAGAATTTTTGCCCCGCCAAACATTTATATTTTCTGACCGAGCGGCCGATTTGAACCAAATTTATTATGAAGTATATTAATGGGTCATAAGTATTTATACCCCCAACAATTTCTAGTAGCCCCGTGGGAACCGCGGCAGCTAAAACTAGAAATATTTTTTGTTAAACGCCCATATCTCCAAAACCACAATGCACTGAGATTTCCTATTTGGTGTGAAGCTTCCTTGGAACCAACCAACAGAAAGGAATAGTAAAAAAATGTCATTAGTTTTGTTGTAGAATACAGCTTCTGGACTTTGAAAAAATGCTAAGTCCGCATTTTTTTAAAACTGTGGATAATAGAAAAAACATTTAAAAATCTGTTTTTTTCTAAGCCACTGCCTCAAATGATTCATATTTGATATATGGCATCACTGTAAGTAGGATTTTCAGGTCTATTTAAATTGATCCCTTTGGGGCACATTTAGCGGGAAAAAATGTGGGCCATGCGCGGGCCTCAAAATACAAAATAAAAAAAAAATCAAACACAACTTTTGATAAATCTGTACGTATCAGGTCATTGATATTTGGTATGGAGCATATTTGGAGCGGGTAGCATCCAACCGGCAACCCCCCCCCCCCCCCCGGGTTTTACATGGGTTGCCACATGGTGTTATGAAATATTTGGATATAGAAGTATGCGCAGCATGATGCACAACCCTTCTGTGTCAGATACAACGGTGCCATTCTCACAAACGATTGATTGGGGTAATTGGAATGTAGTGTTAACTTGGCTAAACCGTCCTTGTCAAACCTAAACATTTGACGGCATTCATCATTTGTAAATCGTGACAAGTCAAAGCTTGGGTAAAGAAACCTAATGTTATAAGCTGAACGTTCATCAGTTGTGGATAACAACACTAATTCTACGTCGTCTTCAATCGCACCGAACATCAGCAGATCTGAGGAAGCCATTTTTGTTGGTCAACAACATAGTGACCCTGAACTCACAGAGTTACTGACGCGTTACCCGTACACGTACACGTTAATTAAAAAGTCGTTTCGCAACTCAACTTTTCTCAAATCCCAACGTGTACGGGTACGTGTAGCTACACGTACCCGTACCCGTACACGTTTGAAATCGCAAACTCCCTATTATCTCTGAGGCTACCAAGTTCTTCGTCGTATATACTTGGAATGGGAGAAACCTCATCACGACATCTCTTTTTAACCTTACTTAGAAAAACACTGGCTGCAAGGGCCATATTGTCACAATCATGATTGTGATTTTGTCCTATTGACACTGGAATGTTGTCCACAGTAACAAGTGTTGCTCTACAATCGCGAATTACACATCTCCAATAACGCCGTTCATTTCTTCTTGTTCTTACAGAGAACTTACCCAGCATGAATCAAAAAGTGACCACCTCTACCAGTTTCTAAAAAAATAACATCTATCTGTGCTGTAGCCATGATTAATTTAAGATTATTTTGCATGATACTTTGCTTATAAGGGCTTATTGAAAAAACAAAATCTCCTAATCATAAAAGATGAAAACAACAGTTTATGATCAAGTATTGAAGTCATCTCAAACGTATCAAAACCTATCAAAACTTTGTTAAAACAGTGGATAGGTTCAAAGAGCACCTCTGTTTTTACTACCAATAGCCAAGCCACAAGTCTTTTTCACTGAAAACAATTCAATAGAAATACCGATAAATGTGTTAAACAGTTAACCGCTTTGAAAAGTTTTATAAAAAGTTAAAATATTATGTGTGAGTGAGTTGAAGATAATAATGTTAATCTGAAACAGACCATAAGCAAATTTCCTAAAGGTGTGAAATCAAGAATGTTGGCTAGATATAATAATAATAATAACTCTTTGGCCAGCCGCTGATTTGTCGCGGTCCTCATAAGAGAAGGCCATCATTCCCCCTGCACCCCACCCCCTCTTCCCCTCCTCTCCTCCCAGCATTCAGATATAAACTGCTTAATAGTGTCCCTCACTTCCTCTTTTTCAATTTCAATAGATGCAACTTGCTAATTTTAAAATGTTGGCTGAGTGGGAATGAACCCTTCGAATCACACCCATTTCGTCCGCTAACCAAATCATCCGCTGCAATTTTACCCAAGTCGTGCGCTGCAATTTTACCCAATTAGTCCGAAATCCGTTCGCTGGGGGAAAGTATTGAAGTATTGTATTTTGAATAATTTTTTATTTATGTATTTATTTATTTATATAATAATTGTATTGCATACTTTATTGTATATTATCTATTGTAATATATCTTAAAGTACCTCCTTGCATTAAAATGTCATATACTTGTACGAAATTCTGAAAACAGAAATGTCAGAACAAAATAAACTACTCACCCATCTAATTAATTTCGACACTGTTTAACACGGATCTGATTACTGTTTATTCAATGGATTACCCATAATAATTATATTATATGTATGTTATATTAGTTCCACAACATAATCTTATAATTTTGCAATTATTCATTGAAGAGCGCCACCGGCGCTTTACAGTGAATAATTGCAAAATTATTAGCAGAAGTATTACAAAAATTGATTATATTAAGAAACGCATCAAACTTTATGTTATATTAAGTTCCGCAACATAATCTTATAATTTTGCAATTATTCATCGAAGTGCACCTCTGGCGCTTTACAATGAATAATAGAAAAAATATTAGCAAATGTATTATACGAATTAATTATATTAAGAAACGCATCAAAATTTATGGTATATTATTACCACTTTAGAGGGCGTTCTCTAGTATATTAACGGAGTTTAGCGAGGCGGTAAGACTCAGTAATTCATGATGCCATGCAACCGGAAGCGAGCCGTGGGCGTTGATGAAAACAAAATTCATTAATAGCCCGCTGCCCGCTTCCGGTCATGGTAATAATAGTAATAACATGATTTTGTCGAGCGTCCCGGTTTATTAACGGCCCTCGAGGAATGAATAACAGCCCTCTGGCTTATTAACGGCCCTCGACTTCGTCTCGTGCCGGTAATAAACCCTCGAGCTGTTATTCATTCCTCTCGGGCCGTCAATAAACCGTAACGCTCTCCAAACTCATGTTATTGTTATATTAAGTTCCGCAAAATAATCTTATAATTTTCCAATTATTCTTGGAAGAGCGTCACCTGCGCTTTACAGTGAATAATCGCAAAATTATTAGCAAATGTATTACAGGAATTAATAATATTAAGAAACGCATCAAAACGTGTTATAATTATATTAAGAAATGCATCAAAACTTGTTATATTAAGTTCCGTAACATAATCATATAATTTTGCAATTATTCATTGAAAAATATTTCCTATTCTATGCTGTTATTATCTTGTGTAGTGAATAAATATCATTATTTCGTTTGATACTGAATAAATATCATTAATTTTATATTCCATGTTTTTATGATATTCAAACCCTTGGCGAACGAATTGGGTAAAATTGCAAGCCGACGAATTGGGCAAAATTACTAGTGGACGATTCGGTGCGCTGGCAGACGAAATGGGTAAAATTGTAAGCGGACGAATCGGCTTGCGGACGAAACGTCCAAATACCCTTTCTTAAACAAAACTTTTCCTTACTTTTTCAAAACCTTATCATTCGGATAATTCAAAAACTGCGTTTCTATTCATCTTGATACTTCACGAGATACCTGTCAATGCATCTGAAAAAATCGCACCAATATAACAACAATTATCAGTTATATGTGCGTGTTTTTCGATTAAGGTTATCACCGGCAGACAAGCTGCAACGAAATCAGGAGAGTTCGATCAAAAATTACGACATCATCAGCTGAGCACATTGACAAACCTCCAGAAGGACAGAATTTGAGTAATAATATTAATAACTTTTTGGCAAGCCACTGATTTGTCGGGGTTCTCAGATGAGAAGGCATTGGTTATCCCTGAAGTGTAGATATGTATATATCACGCAATTTAAACTTCGAGGCGAATAAGGTTACAAGTTTATTCAGCCAAAGTATTCCCAGAGGGATAGGCCAATTGCAATTGAATGGGCAATTCGACACCGGAAGTTACGTGATTTTTTTCACTGAAATTTACTGTCCACTTCACAAAATCACATTGACGGCATAGGGAATTCTGTTCTGGAACACATTTATCTGACTGGGTATGTGGAACCCTTTGCGGGCCTACGGCTCGCTTGGGGTTCCTATTAACCCTCTACAGGCAGCTAAGCATCGTAATTTTGTTGAAATAGGCTGTTTTCGGACGCGCACAACACCCAATGCATACACGAAAGATAAACATAATCTACTTTGTTGGAAGTGGAATTCACCGAGGACCAAATTTGTTAATAATAAGGGTATTCAAGAAACCAAGCATTAACCCCTTTTGGGATGGTTAATAGCAATACCCATCAAAAGCTTAAAAAATCATGTTTTCCCTGAATTTCTTACAAACGTCTCATAGATTTTCAAGAGAAAATGGCCATTGATAGGTCTTGGATCACATTACTAGTTACATGGATAAAATATTCAGGTAAGCATTTGTTATCCCTCCATGGGCTGCTAAATGTCAACATTTCGAAAAAAATAGTCTGTTTTTGGATACCAACAACATCAAATGAGAATGCCACAGAGAAACGTAACTTGTTTTACCGGACGCAAAACTAACAGGGAAACATTTTCGTAAATAGTAAGGGTATTAAAAAATCGAGGTCTTAACCCATTTTTGCTTGGGTAAGGAGATATACCCCTTAAAAACTTAAAAATCAAGTTTCTGTGGATTTCTCCCAAAAAACATTCAAAAACAATTGACCATTCGCAGGTTGTGGAGTGACATTACAAGTTGCATGGACAAAATATTCCGGTAAGCATTTGTTAATCCTCCAGAGGTTGCCAAGCATAGACATTTTGAGAAAATGGGTTGTTCTTGGGCACCCATAACACCCAACGTGTGCCTGCGAGATAAACATAACCTCCTTCACTGGAAGTGGAATTCAACGAGGATAATTTTTGTAAGTAATGAAGGTATTCACAAAACCAAGCATTAAACCGTTTAGGGCTGGTTACAGAGCGATGCCCCTCAAAAGGTTAAAAATTCATGTTATCCGAGGCTTTCTCGAAAAACATCTCGCAGATTTTCAAGAAAAAATTGCCATTCTCAGATCTCAGTGCGACATTACAAGTTGCATGTACAAAATATTCCAGCAAGCTTTTGTTAACCCTCTGCAGCTTCTCAAACATCAAACTTTTGATAAAATGGGCTGTGTTTGCGTACCCACAGCACCCAAAGTTAAGAGGAGAGATCGACCTAAGTAGAAGTAGAATTCACTGAGAATTATTTTTGGAAGTAATAAGGGTATTAAAAAAAACAACACTTGACCCGTTTTGGAATGGATAAACAATCATACCCATCAAAAGCTTAAAATTCATGTTCTCCCTAGATTTCTCTGAAAACATCTTGTAGATTTTAAAGAATAAATCGGCATTCGCAGTTCTTGGTGTGGCATTACAAGTTGCATGGAAAAATATTCTTGTTAGCTCTTGTTAACCCTCTACAAACTGCCAGACATCAATATTTTTGGATAAAATGGACCATTTTCAAATAGCCACTGCACTTGGTGGGTTTGTGTGAAACAAACATAACTCATTTTGTCGGTCGTTAACTTGTCGGACGACGATATTGATATTAACCCTCTCCACCATTAATGCTGGTTTTTACCTAAACATTTTTTTATCAAACTGAGTCATTTGAGACTACTATACCCACCTTTGTCATAACATCGATAAAGGAACTTCAGTGAGACAGTTAAAGACAATTCATCAGACACTCTGGGGTCATGAAAAATCATGGAATCTCATCTGGAAAAGCCATGATTCTCCAGTATCATAAAGTCTAGTTGCAAGTCACTTCCATGCTTTGACCAACTCACTGAAAAAAAAAATAGAGAAAGAAGGTAATACAGACTAGGAATAACTTCAGGAATAACTATACAATACCGTACAGTACTGCACGGTGAAGCATAGTACCGTACCATACAGCACCGCACCGTACAGCACCGTACCGCACCGCACTGTACCGCACTGTACCATACAATACCATACCATACCATACTATACCATATCACACTGCAGCCCATTACCCACACTATACTGTACAATACTACAATAAGCGATACCAAACTAGATTATATCCTTTCATACTATACACTACTATACGATCACTACACTACTGTACAGTACACCACATTATTATACTACAATATACTACACTATACTATACTAACTCATATTATCTTATACTATACCAAACATTACCGTGCCATACCGTGTCTGACCGTAACGTACCGCACCGTACCGTACCGTACCATACCATACCGTACTATACAACATTGGGAATGAATTACTAAAGCGGTGAAGCGGCTAGCTACCGATTTTACATAGCATGGTGATAGTTGGTCAATACAGGATGTATATTGGACGAGGCCCCAGATGCAGTAAGAATGAGTATCGATGTGGGAAACATAAGCGTCCAAAGTAAAATTAGTACAATAGACTTGTTGCAATTAAATAGCACAGTCCGGGCAGTACGGGTTATCACACCCTATAGTCTGGGAAGAGGATGATATGGTCATAGAAATTATTTTTTTTTAAACATACTTCTGTTAGTTAACATGCGTACTTCATGATCAAGTTCATTCCATAATTTGGGGTATAAGAATGACGGGAGATTGCCTTATCGGTTTGTTCTTGTTCTGCCTATGCGAAGAAGTCTGGATTGTCTAGTACATCTATTAGTTTGTTGATCTACAGTTTCGTAGAAAACATTGAAAGAGACGGGTAAGTTACCCCAATGCCAGTCGTGTGCAAAAAGTAACGCTTGCAATTGAAACAAGTCGCTCACTTTCAAAATCTTCTCCTTTTTGAACAAGGTGTGGTCTGTATGTGCATTAAAGTTCTTGTTATTTACAATTCTCAGCGACAGTTTCTGCATCAATAGCAGCTTATTAGTCAATTTCGGATTATCCCATGCATGGATTCATACATCAAATGGCTCTGAACCGGGGCATAATAAAGCGTCTTCGTGTCATTATGCGGCAGAATAGTTTTGGCCTTACTGAGTGTGTAATTCGCACGCGCAATTTTGATACAGAGATGCGAAATATGAGTTTGAATGATAATGTATCATCCAGATTTATTCTCAAGAACTTCAGTGACTTACCATCTTTATTGGAGTTCACTCTATTTATAGTTTGAATGTTTATAATAACATTATTAAGGGTTTCTTTGCATTGCGCGTGACTCATTACATTGACAATTGTGTTCTTGACATTGACTGCTAACCGATTTACTGAACACCATTCGAATATTTTCTCATAATTGTGTTCTTGGCAAGAATTGGCATACGTAGAGTGTGGCATGCCGGCCTTATTTATAAGCTTAATACAATTGGAATGAGGGGTCGTTTACTATCTTGGTTTGAGGATTACCTAAAAGGGCGAAGCCAGGTAATTGTAGTTAATGGCCAAATTTCATCTTATGAAGTTATCGCATCAGGGGTACCACAAGGGTCGGTCCATGGACCCTTGCTATTTAATATATATATAAACGATATCATTGACAACATCAAGTTTAATATTAGTCTATTCGCCGGTGATATTTCATTGTCTTTGATAGTGGAAAATCCGTATTTGGCAAGTGAAATTATGAACGCAGATCTTGTAGAAATGGGAACTGGTCCAAAAAATGGCAGGTAAATTTCAGTCCTGAAAAAAACAGTTGCCCCGAGCATTTCTCGTAAAACTGCCCCAATTCCAAAACCACAATTATTCTTACTGGATAAAGTTATTGAATAATTTACCTTTCATAAACATCTATGACTTATTTTTCGAAGTTCTGGTTCTTGGGACATGCAAGTCAACAGTAGTCAACAAAGAAAGTCCGATGATTAATTGTTTTCGGAGCTCAAAATACAGATTATCGTTCTCTGCCCTAACCACCATGTACACCCATTTTATACTCCCTTTATTCGATTATGCCGTTGTGATATGGGATAATTGCTTAGAGGAGAAATCATGCACTTTAGAGAATCTCCAATTAGACGCACTTCCCGCAATTTGCGGCGCTACCCGCGGTACCAGTCACCAATTACTTTATAGAGAAACCGGTTTGGTCCCTCTGAAAACACGACTAACCCGACAAAAGTTAATGTTTTGCCACAAAATGAAACATGGACTTGCTCCAGGTTATTGGTCGCGACTTTTACCTCGTACTGTAGCACAGAGGTCCGCATATTCCCTTAGAAATGACTAACACTTTTGTAATGTATTTTGTCAAACAAATAAAATTTTCAGATTTATTTCTGCCATCACTTAATTCGACTGTGGAACGAATTAGACTCTGAATCGCGCAGTTGTGATACACCACAAGCTTTTAAGCGTATACTAAAACGTGATGACGGACTGTCCCGCGGTGCTACCAATCGGGTTCAGGAGTAGGTCAGATACTTCACGCGAAATTGTGTTTGGGTTGTAGCAATCTAAATGCTCACAAATTTGATAGATTTCTTATCGATGACCCGAAATGTGAATACGGTTTTGCATATGAAAGCACTGAACATTTCGTTTTTAATTGCCAACTTTACAAAAGCCAACGAATACTCTTGTGAACAATTTGAAAAATTGTGGCGTATCTTTAAATTCCCTTTTATTCGGTGACCCACTGGCATCGGATGGGGCTAACAGCGATATGTTTCTGGCCTTCCAGCAATATATAATCGAGACCGAGAGATTCAGTAATCGGTGGTGATGCGCGGGAGAGGTTGAAGATGATAAATCACAAACACCACAATCAGATACTGAAGCTCTCGGCGCCACCTCTGTCTCGGGGTCTGCTAATTCTCCTTCCACAAAACGAGTAGCCCCGAACGGTGTTACTTTCTACATGTTGGGAAATCTTGCCTAATAAAACAATAGACTGTTAATCTGTAATAACATGAAATATGCTCAGTAGATATCCACCCATTTTACCAAGGAGTTAAGTTTAACGTATTTATTATACAACAATTTGCAGTAAAGCTCTTTACTATACCTTAACTTTACTCCTTGTATCACTTGCACTCGTTTCATTGTTTCTACACACTGTTTCTTAGAATGTATTGTCTTTGTAGGGGGGGGGGGGGGAGGTTTATATAGGCTCAGCCTATTCGTCAAACCCAATTTCAACTTTGAAGGAAATAAAATAACTGTTTAAAAATAAAATTGGGAAATCTTAATATTTCCATAATGAAAGCCCATTCGAGGGATTGAAGCCTTCTGGAGGATCACGGTGGCTCAGTAGTTACGGCATTGAACTTCAAACCGAGAGATCCACGTTCGATCCCCACCAGGAGTAACTGCGTTGTGTCCTTGGGCATGGCACTTAATCCCGATTGCCTACGTGGGGCAACGTGGCGCTGTGTACTAATGCGTACTGCACGTCGATGGTGCATATGTCTTCAACCAATGCTAGCCTTACTTGTGTGGAGTTAGTATGTTGGGGAGTGTGACAGTTGCTCGCCATTGCTGGGTTGTTCTCTCCGGGTGCTCCGGCTTCCCCCACTCGTAAAACTGTCCGACACGAGGTGACCCTGGCTGTCGAAAGTGTCAGTAAACTAAATCAATGAATAAATAAATAATAAAGCTGTCCGGGAGTAATTTAAACCCAGTAGACCCGATGCGCCTTGGGAGCTGCATTTTTCAATTAAGCCAGTTATTAACATGGCTGATTCACAGCAGCTGGGTTTCCGGTAAGAATACGATCGATTTAACCTGTTAACCCTTTACCTAACATGAAAATCAGACGACACTTGCAAATAAAATTCTTGAACAACTATTTGTTTTTAATTTTTTGTCTCAAAAACATAGGTTTTGACCCCTCATTGGAACGAGCTCGATGAGCTCGTTCCAATGAGGGGTCATAACCTATGTTTTTGAGACAAAAATAAAAAAAATAATGAAATTTAACTGACGGTTTTTGAGAATAGGGCTGGACGGTTTGGGCCGTTACTTTGGGTAAAGGGTTAATAATAATAATTATTGCCGCTGAGTCTATGTTTCAGTGATTCATCCAACTCAGAATCAGCATTTTGGACTTTTGATTAGTTTAATCGTTTGTAAAACTGTTTTTGTTCCATGATTATTTCTTTAAAATAAATATACCAGATCAGCATTGTTTTTTTTCCGAATATTAACGTTTTTCTAAGTCGCAGGCATATTTGGTCCTTGTTTCTCCCTCCATCGTAATTTCGATTTTTATCGCAGAATCATTCCCCGATTTTAGTTCGTAAAACGTGTAGCTGACTATTTAAAGTGTATATTTTTAATGTCATTTTCACCCTCACTATCTAAAATACTATGCAAGTGCAGAAAGTCATTTTCAATAAAAACAATATATGTATTGAGTTCGTTTTTGCGCGTTCAGTTGAACGAATATGATATTGTGTTCTCCCAAATCATCAGTCTCGGTGTTTCCCAAAAGTTTTGGCCTTTTAGCTATAGCTTGATATTGTATTTTAAGCTATTCTAACTACTAATACCACAGCTATTACTGCTATTACCGCTGCCACCACCACAGCTACATCTTACTACTACTTGTACTATCGCCACCTGTGATATACCACTGCCTTTGTTCTGCTCCTATGTACATGACTGTGTATATACACACCCTTTTTGTACGTATTTTTGAAGCCCCAAGACCAGTTGATGCATTCTTCCATGATGGCACACGGGCACCCATCTCCGAAGATAGGGGTTTTCACGTATTGTTGTGGTTACTATCGTACCCATGCATACAGCTAAAGCTCTTGCGCGGCACCCAGGTGTGCCGTTAAAAATTGTCTGTCTTCCTTTCTTCAAAACTTTGAAAAAGTCACCAGACAATTTCGGATTTTTTTTGACTTAGACATTTGTTTGCACACCACACAGAACCGTGTGCACGATATTACCCCTAATAAAACCTAGGCATTCCCAAACTACTTTGCCACATATATACAACTGTAGCTCCTGTGCGACTCTCCTGTGCTCAATTATAAATTCGCTTTCTTTTTCATAATTGGTGGAATCTACAATTATGGAAATATTTTGGCTGTAATATGTTGTGATCATGTGTAAGGAAGCAACTGGAGGGCAAACCAACCTTCCATTTTTGTTCATTTAGGTCACCTCGCCCCCCCCCCCACCCCCGAACCACACCGACGAGAATGGGGCTTCCCATCGTTCTCACCCCAACCCGCCACAACGTGCGTCCGATTTATCTCGAACTATGACTAATGATTGAAAATACATACCACCACCCCACCTCTCTCGAAACACAGAATCATGGGTCTGCCACTAATGCCGAACCATACACATCGTCATCCCAAAGAAAATGAGGAGTTTTTTTTACAGTAACCTTTTAATGTTAACAGTACTTGTACCTGGTCGCTAGCTAGTTTTGTCACATATTAGCCCTTGGCTAGCGGAGCGGAAATTGTTTGGCAGCGCTAAATACAAAACTCGCCATTTGAATATTTGTTAGTGTTTCAATTTTTACCTACCAAATATTCGTAACATCCACAACACGGTGTCCCAAGCTACGTTTTTCTGCCAAACACTTGAAAATATTTTTATTAAAAGGCATTTTCGTGTGTGGTGTCTCTAGTAATTTTGGGTTGAGAGTGAACTGTAACATTGATAGTAGAAACGATTACAATGAATTATTTTTACACCACTCCCAAATAAACCATAACAAACTGAAGAAATATGCATATTCTACAGGACATGGGTGTTGCTATGGGGTTTTGAATTTTACACCACTCCCAAATAAACCATAACAAACAGAAGAAATATGCATATTCTACAGGACATGGGTGTTGCTATGGGGTTTTGAATTGGGAGAGTCCGCCTCTCGGTTTCCAAATGCACCATCACGTGGTATTCAAAATTCTGACAACCACAGCATAATTTCCAAGAAGTGGGAAATTCCTTTAGCAAACTCCTCTATCTCCAGAGTTAAAAAAAATCCAGTTACAGGTTTAACCCTTTAGCCAATACACACGATATCAAATGTTATTTTAATTATTGTTTTTTTTTAAATTTCCAAAAAATTACTAAAATCACATGACTGTCCCCCTCTTACGGGAATGTGCTCCAATGAGGGGTTATATGATACGGTTTTGCCGAAAGAAAAATTGGAAATTAGTTTTTTCAAGCGCTGAAATTGTAAATTCCGTCGGCGGGTGACGCCATTTCGTTAGGTGGATGGCTAAGTTGTGGAATTCCATTTGTACACCCCCATAGACTGTAAATTATACAAATGAGGCTCTCGGAAGTCACAAATGCCGACTGCAAATCAATATTTACGGTATTTTCACTACGTTTCCGTCAATATTTGGAACACTTCCACTACATTTAAGTCTAAAAACTCCATATTTTGGCCACGTTCCAGACGCATTTGAAGTCAGTCAGCTGTCTGAAATTTCCAACTTTTTCCAACATAGGGCTTCGAATATCAAAATACACTTGACGAATGATGAGTGATTGAAAGGGAGACACCCACCCCCTTCACACCGCCCCTGATAGAGGACTGCCTGTCAATGAAATGAATGAAAACACAGGAACAAATGGCAACAAAGCTTTGACAAAACAAGTAAATAGGGCAGTCATTCGATGCTCAGAAATTTGCGCGTCCATGTCTGCGACCGTTTTTAGCCCTTTACCCAACGAATCGCCCGCATCCGCCAGCGTAATATGCAAATTCAGCAGTTGAAAAAATATTATTTTTCAAAACATTTCAACAAAACCATAACATGTGACCCCTCGTTGGAACGAGTTCGTTCCAACGAGGGGACACATGATAGGGTTTTGTTGAAATTTTTTGAAAACTTTTAAAAAATTACATTTAAAATGATAAATTTTGATATCGTCTGCGTTGGGTAAAGGGTTAGATACGTGTGTTTGCATCTGACATTCGATATACAAGAGAGCCTTGGTGGTTTTCAGGGCTATAAATATTTCTTGTAAGATTACGTATGGTAAAATATGCAGACAAAACATACGCACAGTCACACCTAACATGAAATTGAATATCTGTACCAAATTTTGACTCATCAAGTAGAGAAGTTATCTTTTTGGTTTGGTGAATTTGTACACCATTTGCGAACCCTACCAAACTTTTTACATAAAAGTTATTATTTAGACTTTGTCACTTTTGCATGTTCCTTCGAAGCAACACGGGGGCGCGGTGGCTCAGTTGGTAGAGGTGCAGGCTGCAAGCCGAGAGGTCCTCGGTTCGAATCCCACCCGCGGCAACCGCGTTGTGTCCTTGGGCAAGACACTTCACCCCGATTGCCTAAATGGGGGCACGATGACGCTGTGTACTGAGGCGTACTGCACGTCGACGGTGCGCATGTCTTCAAACAATCTAACTCTGCCTGTGCTGCGGTGCAGAGTTCAGAGTTACGATGTTGGAGAGCTGACAGCTGCTCGTCGTTGCTCGGTGGTTCTCTCAGGGTACTCCGGCTTCCTCCACCCGTAAAACTGTCACGGTCGCGATTAGCCATTGTGCATAAGTATGTGACCTTAAACACCAATAAATAAATATAAATATTCGAAGCAACACTATTTGACCCTCCCTTGTGACGATCTCCTCGTATTTGTTCTATGATTGTGTCATTATACAGGACGTTATGTCAATAGTACGAATGACAACGCATGGATAAAATGGCAAGGAAGTCTTGACAAAAACAAGATCAGCCATTCGACCTAATTGTGTAGTAATTGTGTCTGAAACAGTTTTCAGATCCATGTGCATGCATCTGATATCTGAATTACAACACTCCCAGGACGTTTCGCAGCACGATAAATATACTGAGTCAAAAAAGAAAGTATAATAAACTTTGAGGAGCAATCTTTTTAGTATTATCGACTTTAATCCCACACAAATTATTGTAAATTCATATTTCGAGTCTAGCTGTATGAGTTTGGATAATTTCATGTTCTTACTGTTGCTAGCGTCACGTCAGGGCGTCGAAATTCAGATATAGGGTGAAATGAAAAGTTCACACTTGCACTCAATAGCGTGTATGTCCACCGTTTGCCTCTTGGATGGCAAGACATCGACGGCGCATGGACCTGGTAAGTCTTTGGATGTCACCCTGTGGTATTGCGTTCCATTTCTGCCTTTGAACATTACATAAATCGCCTAACGTCTAAAGATCATGAAGTCGTACCCGACAGTCCAACTGATCCCAAAGATGCTCGATTGGCGACAAATCTGGTGAAAGTGGGGACCAGGGAAGAAGTTTGATGCTCTGTTCCCCAAGAAAGTCACGACAGATACGCGCCACGTGACACCGGGCATTGTCTTGCTGGAATAACTGCAATCCGATGTTTGCGTTGAACAACGGACAACAACAGCGTTCAGAATTTCGTCTCTATTTCGCTGTCCATTGAGATTACCATCGATGAAGATCAACTGCGTTCGATGGTGCAAGGAAATTCCTGCCCAAACCATTACACTACCCCCGCCGAAACAGTCGCATTGCCGCACGCAAGCATCAGAAAATCGTTCTCCTCGTCGGCGATACACTCTTACCCTGCTGCTGAGCCCAGCGAACACGCTGACGTACCCATTCCATTCTGATTGTACGATGACGTTGGGTAAGGATTGGTCCGTGGTATGGACGCCTAATTCGGATGCCGTGTTCAGCGAGTCTGTGGCGTACAGTTTGAGCACTGATTCTATTGTTAGATCTACCAAGAGTAGTTGCTGCTGTCCTCGTCGCCGGGAGGAAGCGATCCCGCAAGTGAGACGTCCTGATGTGTCGGCCTTATGCAGGGCTCGTAACTCTTGGTCGACTTGAACGCGGTCGGTCGGCAGTAGATCCAGTGGTTCTATACCTTCCAATGAGACGGAAATAGTGGCCACAGTGACTCCGAACTCTGCAGTGAGCTCATCTGGAGGTATCCCAGCCTCGTGCATACCAATGGCACGCAACCTCTGATTTTCGCTTAACATTGGTATTTTTAAAATGTCGGAAGACAAAAACTAGCATATTTTCTCGATAACCCAGACTCTCTAGCACAACATAACACAAAGAAAATTGTCTGTTACCCATTCAATTTGACATTCTCGGGTAGCACGTGCTATTTTGAAATCCGTAGCAAAATTGTATACGGTTGGGTGAACAACAACGATATGTCATTACACTCTTTGCACGACTTCTTGTCCACAAACATGCAACATTAGAACTATTATATTTCATCATTTATGACATTTTTCACATTTGTTTCTATTATACTTTCTTTTGTGACTCAGTATATTCATTTTAAGAAACAATATCGTAGAATTTCCAGAACAAACGTGTGCAGAGTTACAACTAATCATGAAATCGAATATCTGTCCTATATTTTGACTCATCATATATAGTACTTTTTCCGCATGGAAAATTTCTAAATCACTTGACAAATCTCCTCAACATTTTACATTGAAGTTGTAGATGAGACATTCTCACTTTTGCATGTTCCTTCTGAACAATATATTTTGACCCACCATGGTAATGTTTCTCATTCTGTTTGTTCCAAGAATAGGTCACAACGGATCATTTGGAAAAGTGAATGTTTTTATTTATTTATTTATTTATTTATTTATTTATTTATTTATTTATTTATTTATTTATTTATTTATTATTATTATTATTTTTATTATTTTGAAAACGCCAATAATAGTTGCGAGCTTTTGTTAATAACTGGTTAAAAGTTTTATTTCTGGTATAACACTAACAGCTATTATTTGAATATTACTTTGGGTAAAGAAAAAAATGGCCTTCATCAGGTAGGCGATGTATGATGTAGGTGGTGTTAGAAATAATTTAACATTTTATCTTATGAACCGCTCGCATCCGCCCGAGTAATTTCCAAACTGAGCAATTGAAAAAAACAAATTCAAAATATTTCAACCAAACCACATCATGTGATCCCTCGTTGGAACAAGCCCGCCGAGCTCGTTCCAGTCGGAGGGTGGGGGTAACATGATATAGTTTTGTTGATTTTTTTAAAAAGTTTTGAAATGACAATAGTCAAAATAACAATTTTTTATAACTGGTGCGTTGGATAAAGGGTTAACCTTTTGAACACGGATGGTATCTCCTAAGATGGGGGCGCGGTGGCTCAGTAGGTAGAGGTGCAGGCTCCAAGCCGAGAGGTCCTCGGTTCGAATCCCACCTGCGGCAACGGCGTTGTGTCCTTGGGCAAGACACTTCACCCCATTGCCCACGTGGGGGCACGGTGGTGTTGTGTACTAAGGTGTACTGCGCGCCGATGGTGCACCTGTCTTCAACCAATGCTAACCCTGCTTGTGTGGAGTTGGTTTGTTGGGGAGCTGACAGTTGCTCGCCGTTGCTCGGTGGTTCTCTCCGGGTACTCCGGCTTCCTCCACCCGTAAAACTGTCATGGTCATGATTAGCCATTGTGCAGAAATATGTGACCTTAAACACCAATATATATATATATAACATATAATAAATATATTTCCTAAGAGAGATGGAATATAGTATAAACACCACCTTCGCGGCTATCATTTGCTGGCCTTATTGTACAGATAGTCGTCCAAGTTATCCTTCTCTGGCCACAGTATGGTGCGTGCTCGCTACTGGTTCTCGAAGTAATGTACTGATACCATATTTAAGGAACAACATGTTCTGTCACGCAAATAAAGCAATTTGTTATAAGCTCAGCAGAAAAAGTATGGAAACAATGTCAGAGCTGTAAATATGCGCTATTAGCGCGCATATTGTTATTTTATCACAACAAGGCTAGTAACTATGCCACAGCGAAGACCACTCGAGTCGCAAAAAATACTTTTATGCAAGCACTATGAGCAAATAACATTTCCATATAGCATTCAGTCAGCACAATCCAAAACCACGACTTCTCGAAAATAGTCGTTCACAAACAACAATGCCACCCTCAAATGATCAAACTAATTGTAGTCCTTTTCAATTGTCCCAACCCAATACCACATGAGGAAATCCTTTCAACGTGGATGAAATTGTTTCAGATGAGAAAAAATAACCAACATGCAAATCAAATTCAGTCCAGTTATGATTTTTGCGGCGGGAAAAAATATTTTGAACCAAATTCGATTCAATTCAAACGTTCACCCAAAAATAGGTGAGTTATTTGCGAAAACACCCAGAGGATTGTTTTAACGTGCACAAGGAACTCTTTAAAGACATGACGTCACTTTATAAATATTTTTAGAAGCGGCCAAACCGCATTGGGATTGAGTAATGATCAAAAATATTTCGCTTTGATTTCCAAATACTGTGATTCGTCTTCACTTTTTCTTCCGTATTGGTGTTTTACATAGTGGATTGTCAATGTACTGGGGGGGGGGGGCTTCAGCCCTTCCACGTTTTTTGCCGGGCCATATTTTTTTGTATGCATATATTTTAACAGAACCAATGATTGGTGAAACAAGGGGCGGATCCAGAGCCTCCCCCATATTTTCTTCAGCTATGTTTCTCTCGTACAGGTTCAGTTTCGATGGATTTCGGATCATTTTTTGCAGTAAGTGGCAGCAAACGCTAAAATGTATAAAGTCTGTTAATAAATCGGTCAACTGAAATAGATCGTAATGTTACAGACATATAAGTACCAAATCCACTCCAGACAAGATAATCCACAGACAGTATAATTACTGTAAACGTCTAGTAAAGCGTACAGGTGAGGTCTATTTATCAGCTTTGGTTTTAACGGCTCTCAAATGGTGAAATCTTTCAAATACATCTCCTGAAAAATCTCAAAATATCCGCTCAGATGCGTGAAAATGCGGGTTTTGGGACCCTGGAATTTAAAATTGTCATACCGACGACCATCTATCGCCCGATCCAGCCCCACAACTTTGAAAATCGTTCAATCCCTTGCAACATGGAAGGTATGTTGAGAGAAATACGCATCGCCTGTTGTAGAATCATCCCCTTTAAGTGAATGACGTTTGATTACCTGTACTACTTGTATATCCTATCAGGCGGTCGAGCGGTCGTTTCTCACGACGTCATGCGACTATTACTATTACTGCCATGACGATACAAGATCTTTAACTGCCGAAATGTAAGTGCAACTGATATTGCTGTTTGCGATTGAGTTTTTAGGTTAATGGTTGACAACAATCGATAATACAAAAATGAATATTATGAAACTTTTACAATTGTATTTTCTAGAATTGTATTTTCTAGTTATGACTTTAAATGGCTTGAAATGAACCATTGGCATTTTCAAAGATGTGGCAATTCGCAAGCTCATAAATTGTCATCTCTTTTAAAATGCTAATGATTTATTTTAGTCTGTTAAATTATACGTAGGAAATGCAGTTCTAGAAAGTATAATTGCAACAGATTTATAGTATAGGCTCCTGGTTCGAGGTGGACATTATAAGTTATATCCGCCAGAATGTGTGGTATGTGGAGATTTAATACTTGAATGTCGGTTTTTAAACACCGAGCGATAGGTATTAAATCTCTATATGCCATATATGTTGGCGGAGGTAATGCTTTTGTCCCGTTTGAAACACAATACCGACATACGGAAACAAATTTGTGAACTCATTTCTCACGCTCCGCAATTACTTGGACCAAATTCATGAATAATTGTTTTGTTTTCACAAACGCAGAAGACAACAAATAGAGTTGGTTCGTTAAGGAAACGAGTAAACAGTATTTTATTGACATATCGTCCCCTGAGTTCCAATGTGTTCTATGTGCCTACTGCCATATAGAACACATTTGGTACCCAGGGGACGATATTTGTTCTTAGTTTATTTTTTTCAAATTGTTTTATTTAATTATTCGACTATTTAAATTATAACGGTCAAATATGATCGAATTGTTGGAAATCTGATATTATTTGTGACTATTTTCAGGTTTTTTAGTTCGATTTTTATACCGAGGCGACCGGAAGCGAAATGCTTTCATTATACCATACACCTCGATGTTTTGCGTGTCCATATACCCTGGATGTTGCATGCTCTCATATACCTCGGATGTTGGTTGCATCCTTTGACATGGCTATTTGTTCAAGGGATTCTGACCAATCAAAAGACAGAATTTATCGGAATATAGGGACAATCTGGATTGTCTCTCTGAGGAAAGCACTATCTTCAGAGGGACTTCACAATGTCCACCACGAGCCAGGTCAGCCTTATGTCTTTTTTATAATATGAATTGTTTCATGATGGTGGCATAAATTTAATCTTTTAAACCGGATATGAATACAAATTCAATATTCACTTGGTTTTAGAAGCAATGTTAATCAACACATGTAACTTCATTGTTCAAGCTTTGACATTGGCAGACTTTCCACAGTTAACATTCACTTAACAATTGTAGAAACCTATTTTCAATTGCAGTTCACAGTTCTCTATATTTCTATTCACTTCGAATGTTTCCCTGACGCGTCATCTGGATGACCACCAAACATTGCATAACATGTTGACAGGTAATGTACTACGGTCAGAAGAACATTGCGAAATAATTGACAATAACTCGGTGTGGGAAATCAACATAGTTTATTTCTTTCCAAAGTGTGATTTACTGGGATTTCCGGGTTTGATTATACACTATAACTTCACAAGTGAATTATGCAATCAACAATTGGGTCATGTATCCGTGCGCGCAAACGAAGACGCTTTGCCGTGGGTGTAATGGGGACTTCATTGTTTTTTTTTGTGTTTTTTTAACCCTTTACCTGTCATGAAAAGCAGACGATACTTGCAAAAAAGATTTTGAATAACTATTGATTTTATTTTTTGTCTCACAAACATAGGTTATGACCCTTCATTGGAACGAGCTCGTTCCAATGAGGGGTCATAACCTATGTTTTAGAGACAAAAAATGAAAATATAATGAAAATTAATTGGCGATTTTTGAGAATAGCGCTGGCCGGTTTTGACCGTTACGTTAGGAAAAGGGTTAAATAATATAATTATCGTTAATAATGAAAAGTAATAAACAGAGCAATCGCTTGACTGGACTGGTTACCTGAAATAATTCATTCGATGCGAGGGACTATATTGTAAAACACTCGCGTGCATTCGCGCACTCGAATTTGTACAACGTCCCTCACCTCTCGTGAATTATTTCACGTAACCAGTCCAGTCAAGCTATTACTCTCTATGCCTTAGCAAGAGTTATAATAAATTTTGATGTCCACGATATTATAATACTGAAGAAATAATATTATAGAAAGTGACAACAGTACATTCTAACAGTAATGAATGTTCTGCGAATATGTTGATCAGTTTCAGCTGTCCAGGAATTATAAATCCGCCATTCCTCAAAATATCCACATTCTTCAGCAAGCGGTGCCTTACAAATTAAATGTGTCTCCTGGAGATGGAAGGTTGCAAATTAAAATTACCGAATTAAGAGGCTTAATTCATTGTAATGTGCTCAGAAACCTTGACAATCACATTGTTTTAGAGTGCCTTTTAACAGTCCAGGCTGTGACATAAAACATAACGGTCACGCTCTAAAATCAGTTGCTTTAAAATACACCCAAATCAATTTAGTTGAATGAATAAGAACCCAACTGTGTTCATAATATTCACTCAACCTGGTTGATTTGGGTTGATTTTTAACCCAACTGAATCTAGAGTGTATTTCTTTTTCGGTGATGTTGAGGATTTTCCTCTCTTCAAGATTCCGCCGGATTACTATTCCTAGAAACGTTAGACCAAGGACTATAATTCCGCGGAATAATAGTCCAGAGGGACTAACGTTCCTACGGACTTCCATTCCTTTTACACCGGCACTTCTTGAATCTCGAAAGGTTCTCAAATTTAAACCACGTGTCACCTCTTGAACTATTCAGTACAGTACAGGAGACCCGAAGACAGAAGAAGAATTTATGAAGATTCCGCATCCGAAACTACTTTAATTTCGTTCTGGAATACTCTTTTCTTCCGTTGACTACAATACTCGAGCAGAGACAGGCAAACTTTGAGGTTGTGAGATGATGCAATATTAACTACTTGAAGAGATTCGATTCGCGATTCGACACGATTCAAAATACTCCGCCTAATTCGATTGAGGATTCGCTTTGATCAGAAAGTTGAAATCCGCAGAGCCCAAATGTCAAAATCGATGCAGTAAACAGTAGGTCATATGGGGAGTTCTATGCTACTCAAAGTTTGCTAAGCACCAAGTACATCCAACTACCCGTTTTACGTTTTAGTTGAAATATTGTAATGAAAAGTGTATATATTTTTTATTTAATAATATCTTTAATGATTTAAGTACAGAAATGAAGATTTTATTAGTGTTTAACATTACTTTTTAGCTTTTGAATACGATAACCATGGAAAATGGATATTATTGGTAAAAGAGGAAATTTTTCAATATGCCAAAAGGTTGAGGGAGCGAACTGGTATGGCTTCAATATCGAGTGTGAGACCCACTACTCTTAATTACAGCTTGACAACGCCTTCTCACGCTCCCAATCAGGTTCCTGTGGGTCCTTTGTGGGATGTTGTTGCATTCTTGAACCATCATGGCACCAAGCTCCTGGACATTTCTTGGATGCACTGGGCGGGCTGAAATTGCAAGCTGCAACTCATTCCAGACATGTTCGATTGGATTGAGGTCAGGGGGGGGGGGGGGTCTTGCTGGCCGGTCTATACGCTCAATTCCCTCCCTCTGTCGGTACTCCACGACAGCATGGGCAACATGAGGACGGGCATTATCGTCCATCAGAATGAATCTATCACCCACGTGGGCATCCAAGATCTCATCAATATACCACTGTGCAGTCAATGTACCACGTTCAAGGACACAGAGCTCTGTACGTCCATCCCAGCTGATGCAACCCCAGACCATGATTGGCGCACCACTACAGCGATCATGCTCAGCAATGTTGGCAGCATGGAATCGCTCTCCTGGTTTTCTCCATACCCTAGAACGCCGATCTGTGTTGTCTAGGCAGTACCTTGACTCATCTGTGAAAAGGACAGGTCGCCAATCTTCTCTGGCCAATCCAACGTGGTCCATGGCCCTTTCATATCGTGCCCGGCGGTGGTTCTGGGACAGCGGAATGCGAATACGTGGTCTTCTCGATCGGAGACCACCTTCCTGCAACCTTGCCCGGACAGTCTGCGTCGAAACATTTAACCCGGGTTCATTCTGAAGGTCACTGCGAAGCTGTGGCAAAGCGGTTCCTACGGCCTGGATGATCAAAAACCGGTCTTCAGCTGCAGATGTTGCCTTGTCTCTGCCACTACCAAGCCATCTTACTGGTGTGCCATACTGCGGAAATCTTGCCCAGGTTCTGGTGATCACCGTATGGTGCACACCAAGAGCTTCACCAACCTGACGATGGGTAGCACCTTGCTCCACCATCCCTAACGCCCGCCACATTTCTGCTTCAGACAAATTCTTCTTACATTTACCATATTCAATCATTAAATCATAAGGGTTTGTGTTGAAATGAAGATTGAATACCCTACACAGGCCATGTACATGTAGACAGTACACGAAAACATCATGAAAATCAAGGGATACATGCTTTCCATGACAAATATGTCACAAGCAAATTTCACAATGATCTTTCAAATATTTGGTGCTTAGTAAACTTTGAGTAGTATATTTTCCCTGTAAATGCAAGGGTATTTAACGCCGTTGCTCTCTTAACCCTTTACCTATCCTGAAAAGCAGACGACACTTGCAAAAATAATTCTTGAGTAACTATTTTTTTTCATTTTTTGTCTCAAAAACATAGGTTATGACCCCTCGTTGGAACGAGCTCGACGAGCTCGTTCCAACAAGGGGTCATAACCTATGTTTTTGAGACAAAAAATGAAAAAAATAATGAAAATTAATTGGCGATTTTTGAGAATAGCGCTGGCCGGTTTTGGCAGTTACGTTAGGTAAAGGGTTAACTAGAATAGATCTTGCGATTAACCCTTTACCTAACACGAGAGGTAGACGACACTAGCAAACAGTACTTTTGAATAACTATTTTTTTCCATTTTTGTGTCAAAAATATAGCTTAAGTCTCTCATGGGAACGAGCTGAAAACTGAAAATGGTGATTTTTTTAGACTAGCGCCGGCCGGATTGTCCGTTACGTTGGGTAAAGGTTTCAAACAGATTAACTGATCCCTGATGTTACTGGGGTTTTTTCATGACATCATAAGGGCGATATAGTTGTGTTTCATCATTACCTACCATGCCTAGAATCCAGTACTTGCAAGGGCAATCCCCGAATAAAACTTCTTTTTTTTATTTCTTCCCCCCCCCCCCCCCCCCCCCCCCCCACACACACACACACGCAAAAAGACTCCTTATAGGAATGAACTTTGATTTGTTACTTTTATGAATAATGCCAATTTGGTAGTCGTTACATAACATAAAGAGTTACAAAGTAGTTTTTTTCTAACTGCATCACGTCAAGACAAGTCAGGTCTTTGGTAAACTAATACACGATAATTTTGAATAAAATGACTCGTCACGTAATTTAAGTTCGTAGCTGAAATGCAGAGCCCTCTGTGGAAAATGGAGTAATACTACTAATTAAAAGTTGTGTGGTTCGCGTTTATGTTTTCACAAGTCGGTCTAAATAAGTTAGTTTTCGGCAAAATATCAAAATATTCCGATCAACCAAAAATTATCCGACATAAATTTTATTGGGAGACCGTTGATCTAGCGCGGTCCTCACCGTGTATTTTCGCCAGTGTGAATGAACAAGCTGATAACTGTTTTCTTTCCACAGTTGACAGTTGGTTTGTTTGTTCGTTCGTTGGGGTTCAATGACACTTTGAAAACCAATATCGTGTACTGCTGGCCAGTTGTATGGGTAGAGGAAGTCAGAGTACCAGGGTAGAACCACAGAGCCGCGACGACCAACTGTCAGACGCTTCCACTTTCTAACCCACCACAAGCAGAGTTATCAACGGTTGAAAGCATGTTTACAATAGACGTGTAGTACGCATTCGTACAGAGTGTCACCTTGTCCCCACGTGACCAATCGAGATTGGGGGCGCAGTGGCTCAATAGGTAGAGGTGCAGGCTGCAGGGACCGATCAGGACTATTTAAAATACGCTCTAGCCTCGGAGCCTATTTTTTCAATTCATGCGCCAGTTTTCAATTTACGGAGTCACACTGCTGTTTGTAACACACACTGCAAGTGCAAGTATGTAATAGCTCTCATCATTTTCATTTTTTACACTATAGCAAACATTAATCTTCACTGTGGTTTCTGATCAAGTCTTGGCTGCCTATTTAGGCAGCCAAGACTTGATCAGAAACCACAGTGAAGATTAATGCTTGGTAATTAAGACTTGAAGTATTAACTAAAGCACTCTACAACAATGATAAATGATAATCATATAATACATGTAAGAGTGTCTCTCTCGATTATCCATCGACAGAATATCAAAATATGATCTGTGAAGTTACGCGCCAACTGAGAAGCCTATTTCTGAGATTTAAGAGCCAGGTCCTGATGTTTCAGAACCAAATACGCACTGGCGCATGCCCAGGTCGGTCCCTGAGGCTGCATGCCGAGAGGTCCTCGGTTCGAACCCCACCTGTGGCAACCGCGTTTTGTCCTTGGGCGAGACACTTCACCCCCATTGCCCAGGTGGGGGAACGGCGGCGCTGTGTACTAAGGCGTACTGCACGTCGATGGTTCACTTGTCTTCAACCAATGCTAACCCTGGTTGTGTGGAGTCAGTATATTCGGGAGCTGACAATTGCAATAGCAATCAGGATTGAGTGTCATGTCCAAAGAGAGCGAGGGTCAAATTCAAACCGTCGACATTCCGGTTTAAAATCCAATGCTCTTGCCAATTAAACACCGCGTCCCCTGCCCGTGATTCACAATTTTTGTTATCAACAGGAGTTCATATGGAAGTAACAGGTTTGTATTAATATACCATATCTCTGGTAAACTCATTTTTCTGTTCATTTTATGTGTATATGAGGTTTCTTATACGTGTGCGTACGTTTCAGTGTGTTTGTGTGCAGGGACGCGGTACGTTGATCCGCGTGTGCGTAAGTTACTTTTCGAGATGGGTATAGGTGTTGTGTGTAAAAGAAAGAGAGTCTGTCTTTCCGATGCTACGAAAACGTAGACAATAGTGTTTGGGTTCCCCAAACGATTTCCTTTGTAGTTTTTTTTCCGATCCCTCGCACAGAAAATAATGGGTTACGGTTTGTCTTTTTTATGGGGGTTTATTTGTCAACGAGAACAAAAGAAGGCACAACAATTCCCCTTAAAAGTGGTTGAAACAAGACTGAGCGTGTGTGTTTAAGGCTGCGTTTATGTATAAGTGAGAGAGGGGAGGAATAAATCGTGAACAAGGTATTGCAATATTTTGTTTTCTTTCTGCGAACCGATACGAAAAAATAGGTCATGGTCACTCGATGTTATTCTGAATAAGCTTTTGAATGAGATCAGAAAAAGTCTTTATATGTTAATGTTTGTATTGTTTTTTTATATGTACTAACACAGTGTGGAATACATTGTGAAACGGTAGCTCTCTGTGTACATCAAGTCATTCAGTCACCCGAAAGTATTCAGAAATAAATAAAAGTGCTTTTCAATTTCCATTTCCAACATCTTCTAATATCATGTTCACGAGTTTACAGGAGACAATATTCTGTTATACTGTCACCGAGATATGCTATTTGTTTGTGTGTATCTTTGCCTCCAAAATCCATCCACGGAACCTACCCCACAACACGTCCATGGTGTTATAGTAATGATGATTTCAGTTAGTTCTCAAATTCTATCATAACAGCAGTACGATACTTACAGCCAATAAACTTGATTTTGTTGTTGTCAAACAGTGACGTATTCACTGGTGTGTGCTCTCTCTGAAGTGCAGGCTTGCTGGCTCTGTTAAGTATTTACCTATTGGTTGGCAATCAATTGAATAACATTTTCGTCTTGTTCGCTTCCATTTACATGCAAAATAGCCATGGATGCAGTAGACAGCCTGTATAAATATCGCTGTGGTATATCATCCCCAAAACTCTCTGATATACCAGGCTAATAGACTGGTATGCAACAACATTTGGGGGACAATGCAATTGTGTCTAATGATAAATGTCTGTGAGGTTCTCGCAGAACCTACAAGCTAGGGACGTTATTTTTTTCAGGACGCTAATCTAAAACTGTCAGTGTTATGTTATTGCTTCAAGCACCGCACCTGATCTTGTCGGCAGTATTTCCTGTGGGGTTCATGTGCTCGGCACTTTTGTGGTCTCTCACAATTTGACAGGCTGTATTTAACCCAAGGGTTCATAAACGAGGAAAAGGTCAGACAGTACCCGTCCTAGAGAAAAAAAACGAGTTTCGTGGAAGACTTTGTTTCGCTCGGATGTACCGGTGTTTCGCCGCTAATAAACTATGCCAGTAATTGGAGTGTTTGCATTTCAGCAAAAAAGATACAGAATATTTTTCCGATTGGATATCGATGGGATTGCAATCGACGTGATTTCAGTTTGCTTGCAGGTATTATTATGGGAAAATGGTGTTAATAACGTCGACAATAGAGACTCTCCGTATAGTCTGTACTATATCTGGTTAGTCTAGTTGATTTCATATGGAACTTAATATTTTACTTACTTAATATTTTACTAATATAGCTGTGAAAACTTTGTGTTTAAGTCATCAAATGAAGTTGGTGACTAATAGCGATCGTCAGCCTATTTTTGTTCTTTCTCTTTTCGTCAGACATTATCTTCACCGTACATGAAGCTACACTCGTGAAATTTGGCACACTTTTCCACAGTTGAAATCCTCGAGAGTAGTATGTCTCGTATGTTTGCTACACCGTTGGCCGAACCCTTGACTGCACCCTAAGTGACGTCATGTCATGTGACCCACTGACGCCATGTTGGGTTGTGATGGTAACCCGCGTGGACGGTCATGTTGTCATTACAATAGTGATACTTGACCACCGAGCGTAAGAGCAGCGCGTGTTGTTAGGGTGACACGTATTTTCTTCGTCCATTTTGTATACTGAAGGCCGCCATCTTGGTTTCTATGGTGGCACGCGGATGCTATCTGACCCTAAACCATCTTAAAGGACGGAGAGGGGTTCAGATTGACTAATTGTTAGGGCGGTACTATAGTTTTATAAATTCCTATTTTAGTAACTGCCCTAACTGACACCCTAACATTTTAGGGCGGTACAATATTTTTATGAGTTCTTAAGCGCATCGATTTATTTTTAGTAACTTCTTTAAGTTACCACTAACTACATGATTTAAAATAACAAACCCAATAAATTTAATGAGGGTCAGGATATTTCTGGACTGAGCAATCAAATAACTGAATTATGGACCAAACAAAAAATGTCCCCCTCTATGAATTTAGAATAGAAAAGTTCTTTGTATTTCTATTCCTTCGACGTCTATGTGAATTTTCTAAATTTCCGACTTTAACCCGCAATCTTATGGGAAACAAACCGGCTGAAACGCCCACCAAGAATCCAAAATTCGATGAAAAAACGTCGTGACGTCTTCAAAAACGCCCGTCACGTAAGGTAGGTAACTTCCAGAGAGGCGTAGCGTCACGTTATTCTGTTTCGTACCTTCGAACTTAACACTTCGCAAGAGAGTTTTCTATAGCAATTTTCACTTCCGAAATATTTTTTGAAAAGTCAGATGCTGTTGTCACTACTGTCGTGTCAGGTACCAGGGCTGATGTTTAGCCTTTGAAGAGTGCGGGGAGATCTTTATGGACCAGCGGAACAGGAACCGCATTGTGCGTACCAAGCATGGGGAAAAGAAGAAAAGGTACGGCTGCCGCAGTTTTAAGAAAACCTTTACGAGAAAGGAGCACGCGCTTAACCACAATAAGAAACTCCTGGTGTCGTATACCTGCATGGAATGCGGCCAGGAGTTTGAACATCCGTTCCATTTTAACCGGCACCAGAGCGCCACCCGCCGACCATTCCTGCACCTGCTAAACGGAAGACCGATGAACCGGAGAGAAGACCATCAACAAAACCACGGACCACGACTTCCTGTTATGATCTTGATCCGATCGAATTTTATAGGAATATGATGTCAGAAGAGACGTATCAGATGATGACCATATGCTAAGACAATTTGAGTTCTATTAGAACTCGCCATTTTATGAATAGAAGAGTCCAGGACAATTATAACTACAGGATATACAACATAAAGCTGCGGATAATGAATTGATGACCACCGTATTTCTGCCACGATAGCTGAGATTTAAGATTCATCTTAGCTTTGGCTTTGCCCTGGGGCACAATGAAACTGGTGAACTGAAGTATTACCATCCATCACAAAACAACGCCTGGGCACTTGATGTACCACATCTAGTATGCTGCCAAGAAAACTTTGAAGAATTCCTAGATGACGTAATGGTAGAAGATATCCCGGATTGTGCCAAGATGAACCAACCAAACACCAAATGACTAGTGGAGAGTGCTACGAACGTTACCTTATACGCCAATAAGACGAAAGGCCACCCAAATGGAATGGCAGAAGAGCTCCCGACTACATCTCCCAGAACAAAACTGTGAATGCTTTGATGAAAAATGAACATGACCAGTTTTATTATGATGACAACTTCTGCATTTTCCGATGCTTAGCTTTATGGAGTGGTGTGATAGTAAATTCTTTCGTTTTCTCCTTTGACGCCGTTGACATCCGTCAGTTTTTCCAGTTATCGTCGTTTTGCTCAGTGTTATTCCAAAGGGAAAATCTTTGAAAGACTGGAGAAACAGTGTTGGTTTTTTCTTCTCTTTGACCAAGTCGAGAAATCTCTTAAGACATCACGACACTATGCACGTCACCGTCGTCACGCACACGAGATGCGATTTCGAGCTGGTAGAGAGAATTCAAATGGGATGAGCAAAAGTATGCCTTAGGCTGTTTGAAGTTCCCTCTCGGGAAAAACATAAAATAGCCCAACTATTTCATGAATACAGTCTGAGGAAGAACACATCAAGAGAACTCACACACAAGTATTTACTCATAGACCCGAAGCTCAACACTGATTAACGTTTGAACATAATATTAGTTTTACAAGTCGATTAGAGAGAGAGAGAGAGAGAGAGAGAGAGAGAGAGAAAATTTAAACCAAATTCCTACTTCGAATGTTTTTATTCGTGTTTAATCCTAATAAAAATTACTACGCAATGAGAATAAAGCTCACGAATGAAATTCACAATTCACAATAAAAAATATGTCTCTCATAGATTCGAATGGGAATTAAAATCAATAGCACAGAAATGACGATTCGAATGAAATTCGTCGTCATAGATCAGTTGTGACGAGCAAGATGAATAAGGTTGTATTTCGGACTCTTCCTTATTTTTCCGAATTTAACGACGAAGAATCCGGGAAATACGAAGGAGTGACGCGGCCAGAAAAATATCTCTTAGTATTCGGTGCTCGCGAAGGTTGTTGCTTGTACGTCGTCAAACGTTCGAGAGAGTGAAACATGGCAACTAACAGAACTGAACGCGAGGGATGGTAAAACAATTCGAAACAAATCCTAAATCCATAAAGAGCAATAACTCTGAGACAAAAATACGTGGAACAACTCCTATGAGAGATCTGTGGGGAGATGTGAAAATCCTGGCTCAAAATTTGACAAAAATCGTGATTTTCATCCACGCCAATTCTGTGGGATTTCTGCTGTGGATGAAATCGTCACGCATAGTGCAGGGGCTGGTTACTGAAGGATGTGGTGAAAAAAACTCTCGAGTCATCAAGTAAGCAGTAAATCGAAGCAAGGACTTGATATCTGCTACGGATGGCAACTGAAAGAATGAGACAACTTCCAAGTCTTTAAAGGGCAATAACTCTGAGACAAAATTATTAAGAGATACACACCAAATATGACGCTATTCCACCTTGTATCTTAAACGTTATTGTCCAAAAAACAAACATTTGAGAAAATTCCTTGTCTATAAACGGCAATAACTCTCATAAGAATAGAGCGAATAACTCCGGCGTTGTGCGTGAGTCTCGACATCGAAAAGATATACTTGCATACCAAATACGATGTCATTCCATCAAACATTTTAAAAGTTATCGAGTTTAGAAAACTCGTTGGTCACAGAGTGAGAGACAGACTGCCACACATGTAGAGCTTCTCAGCGAAGCTTGACAACTTTATCGTTCCTTCACAAACACACACGAGCATTATGAGAACGTGTATAAACGTTTGAGTTTTTTTAGATGGATACAGCGCCATGCACTTGACAGACCCCCAAATGTTACAGAAGAAAAAAATGCATAGGAAATGCGACTCATAGCATTCCTTTTCCAGATATAAATTGAAAGAACTAGCATAGTTCGTTGCTTTTGATGTGCGACTTTAATATTAGTCGCAAGCGTGACTTTTTAATACTTAATTTAGTTGTTTTACCGCCAATGGCACGTGAGGAAGCACCCTTAAAGGTCGTTGCCAGCTTTAATTTAACCGCTCTACCATAGCGAACCTTCCCAGACATATTCGATGTTGGATCCTAGTTCGCTAAGCGGAGCCTTTTTCTTAACCACACACTTCATACGAGATCTCGAGACGTCAAGCGCACATCGACCGAGTGACTAATATATATCTCTTTTGATATATCATTCAGTCGAGGGAAAGTTCGCAGCAGCTCTAGCCTGGAAAAACATTTTTTCAATCGATATTAGCCAAAAAGAAACACACAGCAGTTATTCGTTATAATAAGTGAAGAAAATAAATCTTTTATTTCTATATAATATACAGAGTAAACGAATTGATGTTTTAGAGAAGATCCCTTATTCTTAGATATAAAGATATCCATACACATACATAGTATTTAATCACAAGAGTGATGTTTTTTGAAACTTAATTTAGCTCTTTGAACCGCTGAAGAAATGTATGGAAGTGTCACGAGCGTGGCTTTTTAATATTTAATTTAGCTCTTTTCACCGCCGATGAAACGTATGGATGCGTGTTACAACCAGTAGTGTATAGATTTACCAGTAATGTCGAAATCGACCAGTAATGTCGAAAAAATTAACCAGTAATGTCGAAATCAACCAGTAATGTCGAAAAAATCGACCAGTAATGTAAAAATCCGTAATGTCGAAAAATTAACCAGTAGTGTCAAAAAGTGACGACCAAAATGACGATTTTTCGCAAAAATTTCAATATTTTTTCGGGTTGCTCAAATTGTACTTTTGCCTATATTTATCGACTTTTAACCATTTTCGCGCAAGTTTAAACACATTTACCCCAGTACATATGGAATTTTATGCTTAACAATTATTTCCCTCTTTCATATGCACAACATATCCCACCCTATTTGCTCTCTCTCTCTCTCTCTCTCTCTCTCTCTCTCTCTCTCTCTCTCTCTCTCTATCTATCTATCTATCTATGCCCCCTCTCTCTCTCTATCCCCTGTCCCTCTGCCTTTGCCCCTACCTCTATCTCTCCTTCTCTCTCTCCCCTTCTTTCTCTCTGTATCGCTCTCTCCTTATCCCCTTTTCCCTCTGTCTTTGTCCAACTTTCTCTCTCTCTGTCTCCCCTCTCTCTCTCTATCTCCCCTCTCTCTCTCTCTCTCCCTCCTCCCCCCTCTCTCTCTGGATAGATAATGAATTGATACGACGCTGAAATATTTAGTCTAGTATTTAGCGCTCGCACAGACAGACATACAGTCACACATGTAGGCTGGCAAGTGTGCAGGCAGACAGGTTAGCAGCATCCAGGCAGACGGAAAGAAATCCAGACAGACAGATAGCAATGTGGCGTGTGAAAAATAACCACTAGACGTGGATAGACAACTGAATGACGGAAAGACAGGCAGACCTACATTCAACGATTGATTGGTTGGATGATTGATTGATTGATTTCGTTTACGACACTTAGTTTAAAGCACGCGCACCATACACGTGTCATTTCGGCATGTGGCTTGGCACACGAAAAATAAAGTGTCATTCCCAAGGACACAACTTAACTGACCTCGTCAGGTATAGAACCCGGATATTCATCAAATTGAATTGCGAGGCAATTTCTCGATTGAGCTAATAGTGCTCCCCACGTACATGCGGGTGAGGCAGACTGACTGATTGATGGATGTTGGTAAAATGACAGGTAGCAAATTGGTAGAACTAGATGATAGACATGTAGCAAATATCGGGTAGTGACTGACATTATAATAGCCAGTCATTAAAGCACACGACCAGGGGTGTCATCGGGGGGGGGGGACTATACCCCCTCCCCCGTCGGCAAGTGTTAGTGCTCCTCATTTTGGTCGTCACTTTTTGACGGGGAGATGGAGAGAGAGAGAGAGAGAGAGGAGACAGAGAGAGAGAAAGTTGGACAAAGACAGGGGGAAAAGGGGATAGGGAGAGAGCGATAGAGAGAGAAAGAAGGAGAGAGAGAGAAGGAGAGATAGAGGTAGGAGCAAAGGCAGAGGGACAGGGGATAGAGAGAGAGGGGCATAGATAGATAGATAGATAGAGAGAGAGAGAGAGAGAGAGAGAGAGAGAGAGCAAATAGGGTGATAGGGTGGGATATGTTGTGCATATGAAAGAGGGAAATAATTGTTAAGCATAAAATTCCATATGTACTGGGGTAAATGTGTTTAAACTTGCGCGAAAATGGTTAAAAGTCGATAAATATAGGCAAAAGTACAATTTGAGCAACCCGAAAAAATATTGAAATTTTTGCGAAAAATCGTCATTTTGGTCGTCACTTTTTGACACTGCTGGTTAATTTTTCGACATTACGGATTTTTACATTACTGGTCGATTTTTTCGACATTACTGGTTAATTTTTTCGACATTACTGGTCGATTTCGACATTACTGGTTAATTTCTTCGACATTACTGGTCGATTTCGACATTACTGGTAAATTTATACACTAATGGTTGTAACAAAGCGCTCTTAAACGTCGTTACCACCTTTTTTCAATAGTCATTCGGTCGAGAGAAAGTTCACAGCAGCTGTCGCGCCTGGCAAAAACATTTTTTTCAGTCAAGATTAGCCAAAAACATAGAGGTGGTGTCTCCAGTAATTTTGTGTAAAGAGTGAACTGCGACGTTCATAGTAGAACCGATTGCAATAAATAATTTTACACCAAAATATATGATAAAAAAACTGAAGAAGTATGCAGATTCGAGAAGACAGGGGCGTTTCTAGGGGGTCTTGGATTGGGAGTTCCTACCTCTACATTTCCAATTGTAACCCCATGCTGTAGGGGAAATTCTGACAACCACTACATAATTTCCCCAAGTGGGGAATTCCATTAGCAAACCCTCCTCCATCCCCGAGCCAACCATTTTCGAGTTACAGATTTTAACCGTATAGTCAACACACACGATAGTAGAGTATAATTGACAATTCGAGTCCTGCAAAACTGGCTTTTTGGCTTAAACATTTCTTAGGTAACGTCTTGCGATTTTCGAGCTTATTTTCTAGAGAAATCGACTAAGTGCTATACGAGCCCACTTCAGACTTCTAGCTAAGTGGTTTCGAATACAAAGAGACGACGTTCAACATTACCGCGTCAGAAATCGGATGGTAAATCGAATCGCCATTAGAGAGGTTGCGAAAATGTGTACGGTCTTATCGATCGAATCTCGAATATCGTGCGAAAACGAAACTCTTGGAAAATCTTAGAAAATCCACGGATCGTCCGGTTCGAGCCCCGACCGAGAATTCATTGTATTTTGCACAAGCTGACAGTGAATATACGGCGAACTTTCGACGCCGAGATGAAAATGGCAGATGTTTTACACAAAATCAACTTTGAGGTTGAAATGTCGCGTATCGTGTCGTGGCTATCATCACCACTTTGGCGAGACATCCAAAGCGGGGGATCCGAACGATACACCCTTCAGCATGTGAAAGTGTGTGAAAACGTGTATTTTCCATCTGTGTTTTGCAGTATCTCTTCGGTGGATGAGGCCGATTCGGCTGAAACACACGGATATGGAAGATTTTCAACCGCGTGGCATGTAGTATGGTGAATGTTGGATACCACGTTCAAAGAAAGAGAAAATCCAAATGGGATGAGTGAAAGTATTATTATATCGTAGTCTGCCTGGTGTATCCTGTCGGGAAAAAAAAATCCCAAACACTAACTCAACGTCTTCATGAATACTTTTTGAGGAAGCTACACTGTCCAAAAACTATCGCCCTCGTTGACCAGAAGCTCAATACTAGTCGCAGAACTCATTAACATTTGAATTTAATATTGAGTTTACGAGTCGATAAAGAGCAATAATTTTCGACAAGAGAGATTCGTGAAGGTACTGTGACCGAGATCTGACTACTATAACAACCACATTTCAGGAGAGTGGAACATGACAAACTTCCAGGCAAGATATTCGGTAAGGTACTTTGACAGAGTTCAGACTATTATTACTTCCACACTGTGGGAGAGTGGAACTCGAGAAACCTTCAGGCAAGAGATTCGAGAACGTACTGTGACAGAGATATGACGTCTACTACATCCACATTTTGGGAAAGTAAAACATGACAAACTTTCGACAAGAGATTCGTGAACATCCGTTTACAGCTTTGAATGCTACTACTTCTACATTTTGGGAGAGTGGAACAAGCCGAACTTTCGGGCAAGAGATTCAGGAACAGACTGTGACAGAGCAGAGATCTGACTACTATTTCTGTCACATATTCGGAGACTGGGACCTGACAAACTTTCGAGAAAGATCTAGTATATTCAATATAGTCCAGGTAGGGACTCACAGTTAATTGTAAAAACATGTAATTTAGCTCAGTTCCAAAGCTTTCGGGCATTGCCCTTCTTCAGTGGATTAATGACACAGTTTTACATCCTATCTGTTTTGCGTCCTTTCTACTAAACACAAGATATTTACAGTATTGACGTTAGTTGGAAAACGTCATATGTGAAGCGTCATTTCTTACCACGATACATTTGACGTTGCTTCAGTCCTGATTATTTTTGCATTGAAGCCCCTGTTGCTGTCTGTCCCTAATCGCGTTATCCACTTGTTTTCTTTTATGAGGCGCAAACTTTTTCCTCCCGATACACACTCCATGATGGCGACGCGCATGTCTGTGATTGAATGACCGTTGCTATTGAAATGCCGGAAGACCGGTTTATCGCAGTGTAGCCTAGCGTCACGCAAATGTTCTGTAATTCTTTCTTGTAGTTGTCTAGATGTTTCCCCTACATACACGGCGTTTTTACATTTCTGGCAGTCCAACGTATAAATCAGATTCCTATTTTTACAGTTCACACTCTTGAGAACATTAAATTCTCTACCTTCTGCTGATTTAATACTACCTCTGACGAGAATGTTACACACATTACATTGAGGATTACAGTTTTTGACCGGGGTTGACATAGCATTTGCAGTCTTTCTGTGTACAAGCAGGTCTCCCAGATTTTTAGCTCTTCTGAATGCGATTAATGGTGGTTGACTGAACACCTCTTTCATTTTGGTGGATTCATGTAATGTTCCCATGTACTTCTTGGTAATTTTCCCCAAGTCTGGCAGCCATGATGTGTATGTGGTGACCAGTGGGACTCTGCTGTTAGATTTATTCTCACTGTTACATTTTTTATTTAATAATTCTGCCCGTTTAAATTGGTCAACTTTGGAGAGTTCTCTTTCAATAAAAGTACCCCCATATCCTCGCTTTCTCAGTTGTTTTTTCAGTTCATTACGGCACCTGTTGTAGTCATCATCCCGCATACATATTCGTTTTATTCTCATTCCTAAACTATATACCACTGATCGTTTCGTGTGCGTCGGGTGGTCTGAGTGTTTTAACAGGTAAAGCTGTTTATCTGTCGGTTTTCGATAGAGATCGGTGTATAGCCCCCCGCGGTCAATATTCACATTCATATCAAGAAATTCGATAGATCGGTCGCTGTGCCGTAACGTTACTCTAATGCTGGGGTGAATTTTATTAGCATGTTCTGTGAATTTTTCTAAATCTACCAAACTTCCTGTCCATATACCGAATCCATCATCAATGTAACGTTTATAAAACATAGGTTTTTTCTCGAAGCTAAGAGAAAGAGTTTCATGAATGTACTGAGACAGAGGTCTGACTACTACTACTGCTACATTTTGGGAAAGTGAAACAACAAACTTTCGACAAGAAATTCGTGAACATACTGTGACAGAGCAGAGATCTTACTGTTACTACTACCACATTCTGGGAGAGTGGAACATGACAAACTTTCAGGCAAGATATCCATGAAGGTACTGCGACAGAGTTCTGACTACTACTACTTCACATTTCGGGAGAGTGGAATATGAAACTTTTGGGCTAGAGATTCGTGAGTGTACTGTGACATAGTTGAGATTCGACTACTATTACTATCCCATTTCAGGAGAGTAAAAAAATGTCTAACTATATATATATAATTATTCCCGAAAATCTATGGTGACTTTTTAAAGTTTTTGAAGAAAAGAATCCGATTTATAACGGTACACATGGGAACCGAGCAAGAGCTTTAGCTGTGTGCATGGGTACGGCATTAACCACGACAATATGTGAATACCCGCTATCTCCGGAGATGGATGCCCGTGTGATATCCTGAAAAAAACGTGTCAACTGGTCTTGGTGCTTTAAAAATACTTACAATAATATACCGGAGTGAGCGCCCCTGGATGTACACAGTCATCCACCAAGGAGCAGAACCAAGGCACTGATATATCACAGGTGGTGAATGTGGTAGTAGTAGCTGCGGTGGTGGCAGTGGCAGTATCTGTAAAAGTAATAGCTGTGGTAGTAGAAGTTAGAGTAGCTTAAAAAACTATATCAAGCTATGGATAAATGACCAACACTTTGGGGAAACGCTGAGACCTATGATTCTTGGGAACACAATATCACTTTCGTCCAGTTTAAAACGCAAAACGAACAGAATTCAGATTTGGTTTTATTGAAAAATGACTTTTCGACACCTGCGTAGCCTTTTAAATGGTAGGGATGAAATATACTCTTTGAATAGCCAGCTACAAATGTTGCGTTAAAAAATCGGGGAATTATTCTGCGATTAAAATCAAAATGAGGATGGGAGGAGAAACAACGACCAAATATGCCTGGACTTAGTAAAACGTTATTATTCGGAAAAAATCCCAATGCTGATCTCTACGTATATTAAAAAAATAACCATGGAACAAAAACAGTTTTACAAATGATTAAACTCGTCAAAAGTCAAAACGCTGAATTTGCCTTTGATGAATTATTTTTTTTTTTATATTTTTAAATAAGTCTAAACCATAGACTCAGTGGCAATAATTGTTATTGCCAACATGTTAAATCGATCCTGTTGTTATTGAAAATCCAGCTGCGTTGCGTTTCGAGAAAATAAACTTATCTGCGAATCAACCAGGTTAATAACGGGCTTGATTGAATAATGTAGCTCCCAAAGTACTCCGGGTCTTCTGGGTTCAATGGACTTCTAGTAGGCTTTAGTCCGTCGAATGGGCTTTCATTATGTTATCCTTTTACCTAACATGAGAATCAGACGACACTTGCAAACAAAATTCTTGAATAACTATTTTTTTCATTTTTTGTCTCAAAAACATAGGTTGTGACCCCTCAATGGAACGAGCTCGACGAGCTTGTTCCAAAGAGGGGTCATGAACTATGTTTTTGAAACAAAGAATGAAAAAATAATGAAAATTAATTGAGGATTTTTGTGAATAGCGCTGGACGGTTTTGGCCATTGTTTGGGTAAAGGATTAATACCAAGATTTTCTAACTCTGGTTGTTCAGTTAGGCAGTGGTTTGAAAGTTCTGGCAGAAATATATCCTGCTGCGCAATATACAATGACACTTCTCTGAGTTCTTTGAATTACAACGTGGTGTTAGACAGGGAAATCCACTACCCCTTTCCTGTTAATTGTATGTGTCGAAATCTTAGGTCCTATAATATAACCCATGTTTTTATGGTATCAAACCTAACGATTCCGAATACGTAATAAATCAATATGCAGATTATAGCAGTCTCATCCTTGATCAGATGTTAGGAAGCTTGACACTTGTCTTGTGTCTATTTCGAAAGTCGCGGTTCTTCTGGTTTGGATTTTGTCTCGGTGGCTTATCGACAGGAATTGAATGACAAAAGCCAATTAAATGGGACATAATGTTTGTTTTACAATACTTGGTATTAAATATCAACTCACAGGAGCCATTTTTAAGAATCAAATCATATCGAAAAGGTTGAAACGGGTAACAAAATTTTAAGTCATCAGAGCTGGGAACATTAATACTTGTGAGAGAACGACACTTATAGAAACATTGGCTCTCTCGATTTATACATTGTCTTGTAGTCCTTAACCACCCCAATCCCCACCGACGCGACAATCGATGAAATCCAGTCTCTGTTTTTCGGGGTTTTTTGGTGTTCTGGTAACACGGCAGGTAGTTATGTGTTTTACTGAAAATGGCGATTTAAAATTTCCTTCGCCTGGGTATTCTACGTACTTCGCTGAAACTATTTTTGGATAAAAAAAATCGCCAACCCCGAAGCTTTCTCCCAGATACAAACACTGGCCTTTGCCCACTAAGAGCATTGTGGTTTTAACACTCTACTCAACACCTGGCCGCCCAGTTTACAAATTAAGCATTTGAAAAAAATATGTTTCTCAGAAATTCAACAAAACCATCCATATTATGTGATCACTCATTGAGGGCCCACATAATATGGATTTGTTGACAGATTTTTTGAAAAAAAAATCACAAAAATATTTAAAATAGCTTTTGATATAATGTAGGTTGCGTGAGGGCTCAACAACATTTTGTGTATCTCCAAGTGGAATCTAGTAAAAATCTCAGTAAATCTGAAACCCTTTTTGGAAAAATGTCAATTCGTGAATCAAGTTAAACCCGGACTGAAACTGGCCGCCTCAGATATATCTTCTCAGTATTTATTATAGAAGGGAAAAATCGGCAATGTGTGTGTCCTTTTTCACTGGGAAATGCTCATTCGTTACTCACTATTCGAGAGAAAATCAGAGAGCTCTCATCCGCAGCGCGTAAAACAGCGTGTCAAAGAATCCTTATACGGACCACTACGACATTGAAATAAATGAACATGTCTTGTTATGTTGTTTCAAGTAATTTACATTGCTACTAAACAAGTTAATTGTTTAGTTTCAGATTACCACTAGTCAGGCTAATGTACCAGTGTACTATTTCAACAAATCAGCATGGCAGAAGCTTATCTACTTCTAGTTGTCACTTCTGTAATTATCTTGTCAATTTCTTCGCAAATGTCGAATTCCAATAGTTCTCCCCAAGTAAAACCGTGTCTGTAGCACGCAAACTCAACATGGTCATGTCATGTCTGTACAAACGGCCCATCAATCCGATGTTGGGTGCTGTGATGTCATCCCTAACATAGGAGTATTTAGTTTTATTTCACTTTATGATGCACAATTTAGCGCTATTTTGTGAGGAAGATGTTAATTTATTTATTTATTTATTTATTGGTGTTTAAGGTCACATATTTATGCACAATGGCTAATCATGACCGTGACAGTTTTACGGGTGTAGGAAGCCGGAGTACCCGGAGAGAACCACCGAGCAACGACGAGCAGCTGCCAGCTCCCCAACATCACATCATAACTCCGAACTGCAGCACAGGCAGGGTTAGATTGGTTGAAGACATGCGCACCATTGACGTGCAGTACGCCTTAGTACACGGCGTCATCGTGCCCCCACGCGGGCAATGGAGATGAAGTGTCTTGCCCAAGGACACAACGCGGTTGCCGCAGGTGGGATTCAAACCGAGGACCTCTCGGCTTGCAGCCTGCACCTCAACCAACTGAGCCACCGCGCTCCCGAGGAAGATGTTAAACGATTGTTAGTCAAGATATCCGATGAAGACATACGCACTCCACTTTCCAGTTATTTATGAAGGAACATATTTTGTCTGTTAAGTTCTAATTTTCTCTTTCTTCTAGATCTAAGATTTTTAAATTTGCTTTCCTTGAATAATGTTCACTTTTGTTCAGCCCTTGCTGTATTTGCTTTGTTTCAGACAGTTTGTTTATGTCTTCTTTCATCTCAATATTTTCAGTTTTATATTGCTCGATAAAATCTTCATCTACGTCACGATCATGAGTTGAGGCGCGGTTCTTCATCCGCCTATTTACAGTGGAGCAGGAAGGCTGAATGACTAAACCGAACATACGGTGCACGTCCTTCCGGCGATATCCTTGATAAACCGCGACAGGCAGCTGAAGACAAATAAAGGGTTTAAATTGTAAAGTCTATCTCTTATCAGTTGCAACGGCGCCTCTCGTGAAAACAAAACGTATAGAAGTGACAAAAACGAGAACAATTCACGAATTGCTGGCTTAAACCTGGGAGAAATAGGGACCTGAGGTGCTATGGTGGTGCCCGTTCGAAGCTAATCCTCTGCTGTGTAACTACTAATTCGTCGCATGAGTGCTAGAATGTTCTATGTCTCCTATGGGACATAAAACATTCTAGCACTCAGGCGACGAATTGTTCTATCGTCTCCCCTACCTACTCTAGCATCCTGTAACCACGGACAATAACGTCAGATGTATGGAAGCTGAGGCCGCGCCGAGAGTTTTGTCCTGTTTGTTCTTTGGGGGGGGGGGGGGAGGTGGCGGGGAGCTACTTCCTTTTTATTTGTTTTTATATTTCATTACTGTTTTCTATTTTTGTTTTGGCTTTTGGGGATTGCTGTTGTTGTTGTTCTTCTTCTTCTTGTTCTCCTTTATTAAATGTGCCAGACCAACCGGATTCGCTTCCTCTCTCGCAGGAACAGACAGGGAATCCCGCAATGAATATCGTTTAGTAATAGAGATAATACGCTACAACGCCCACCTGGATCCAAGTGAGAAGCCCGATCGGTAAATGGGCATCGCCTTCTGGTCACTTAAAAATCTTTCCTCACGAGGTGCTTCTTGGATCTGTCGCCACCATTCAGATTGGTGTGATCTGGTGAGTACTGTTTTCGCAGCATTGAACCATTTTGGTATCGGCGGTGCATGAGAATAATCCTGAAGCATCTTTTCCCTTGCTTGTGGCGAGCTGGATATCTGGGTCTTGTGTGAATTCTTGCCTTTACCGCACACGTAGTATCGGAACCTGGCATCCCAAACGTGATTGCAAGGGATCGAACAATTGCACATCCTTTCCAAGCGCTTGGCGAGATAAAATCTATCTCTAATCTGTCTGAGAGCAATAATGTAACCAATAATTTGTTCTGGGCCTGAACGATTCCCCTCCACACCATGTTTTCGGCGGTTAATATCCTATCACTAATCAATTAGAAAAACCCGCGACCGATAACTTGCCTGGCGAGGGGTCTGATGGACTTATCATCGTGAATTTCTGAAGGAAGACCCGATGGTCCACTTTACAGCATCTAGTGTCCCTTAATGGACTGATGGATGGCTCGCGGCTTTCAAAGACTACACACCGGTACGTATTTTCCTTCCTATATCCGTTATTAAAAGATGCCGGTATGTTCCCACACTAGCTTTACAGTTTGGGTTCCTCTTTCCTGTCTCTAAAAATAATCGACATTGAATCTGCATTAGACAGCTGTTTGTAAACTGAGAAAATACTCTACGATGCCCGATCGAAACCAACTAAGATTTTTAAGCGGAGCAGAGCAGTGGTGAACTTATCATTTCCTGGATAGTGCAAAAATCTTCTCACCTAAAAAGATGCGGTCCTTCGCTGTTATTGACCATGGTGACTCATCTGTGGAGGGTTGTACTGGAGGCGACTACTGAATGTAACAATGCTAACGATGGGCGGAGCGAAAATAAAATACAAATATTCAAAATATGTTCCTCTGCTGCAGGAGGGCTATGTACTCTGCGGATTGTGCTGATTCGTAGCTTTACGTGTGAGGTGGCATTCAAAATTAACATCCATATGGGGATTTGTGCAGTCGAACAAAAATTCATTAAATCTGACTGGCTGCTTGAACCCAACATTAGTGGAGTCAGTAAGTTCTAAATCGCTCACTTTTGGATAAAATCATGAAATTTCTATTGTTGGTTAGGACTGTGGTATGCACCAACCAGCTTATTGTTCCAGGTTTCTGATGGCCACTTGATCTTCAACTTCATCTTGACATATTTAGGCCCCTGAGAACCTTTATATCTCATCCAATCCAGCTATCACATTTGAGGGCATCTCAAAAATAAAATACTCAGAAACTGTTAGGTGAATGCTAGTTATGCTCTGTGCTAAAATGGCAGCATTTTGCTGTGAATGTGGAGGTCGATTGGACGATTTGACGTCATATAGTAGGGAATATTACTGATTTTACTCGCAGTTGACGTTTTCCACACAATATCACTGTTCTTGTCCGTATTCTTTCCACTGGGAACCACTGCTTTCTTTATCCCGAGATCGTGTACTGCCGTAAATTGTATTTGCATTCTCATATCAAGCAGAAGACACATCTATTTGCACGTCAAATCAGTAATGCACGGTGAGTATCCCTTCGCAAAGGAGCACAAATCATACTTTCCCCACATTAAACAACATAATGGGAACACATTTATGTTAGGAGGCCGCAATTCATGGTCATGCCAGGGGTGGTCAGCCCGCAGAAAACTGCCTACTTTATTGAAGAGTGCCCCGATTTGGTTCGTCTAGATACTATGGGCTGCATGCCTGAGACAGTGATAGGATCGCTTGATCAGACAGTGGAGATGCGCTTGAACAAATACATTGCCTTTTTGGAGAAACGGCTTACTGGGGAAGACAAGCTTACATTGACGACACTATCACAATGTTACCCCTCTCAGTGATCATCTGATCGGGAAACCCAGTAAACTTTAAGACAAAATTGTTGGCCTTGGAAGTTTGTTTAATTATTGGGTTTTAAGTACACTTTCATCGACCAGGGTCATATCGTGTCGGACAGTTTTACGGATGGAGGAAGCGAGTAACTGTCAGACCACACAACTAACTGCGCACAAACAGAGGTAGCAGAGGTTGGAGAAAATACACTATTGATGTGCAGTACGCCTTATCACACTGAAAAGTAATTGTCTTACTTTTTCTCTCTTATAAATAGCATGTCAAGATAGAGATGATACCTTGGAGCAGTTCTTCGATCACCAGAGCCACCCGAACCAACCCCAAATAGTGCCATGAGGTAAGCTGATGAGAGGCACGAACGTGAATATTTTCATGTGCTTGCAGTCACCCGATTTATCTAAACCACCAGAAGATGGACAGCTGTTACAGGAACTATTCTTGATAGCTCTGTAATAGTGAGCATGTTGAAGCTTGTGGGTTCTGTGACGTTAGGGGATAATGTAGTATGAACAATGTTGTATCACAGTTGGATAGGTTAGAGTGATTGGGTGTAGCGTGAGACAGCAATTTTAAAAATATTTTGCAGTCAGAAGTGATAGAGGTTCGCCGTGGAGCTGGAGGGCGACGAGTTATCGAAAAAAAAACTCTTCCCAAACAACTGGTCGTTGTTTCTGCGGAATCCGGCCAACAAAGGAGATCGGTTTTCGTTTTTGTTAGTCACACTGATCAGCCAATACAGCAACGAACGTGTGCAAAAAAGTTTTTCTCTGCAGATGACTCATTTATTACTTTCCAAAGTGTGATTTACTGGGATTTCCGGGTTTGACTATAAACGATAACTTCACAAGTGAATTATGCAATCAACAATTGGGTCATGTATCCGTGCGCGCAAACGAAGACGCTTTGCCGTGGGTGTAATGGGGACTTCATTGTTTTGTTTTTTTTAACCCTTTACCTAACATGAAAAGCAGTCGACACTTGTAGAAAAGATTTTGAATAACTATTGTTTTTATTTTTTGTCTCAAAAACATAGGTTATGACCCTTCATTGGAACGAGCTCGATCCAATGAAGTATCATAACCTATGTTTTAGAGACAAAAAATGAAAATATAATGAAAATTAATTGGCGATTCTTGAATAACTATTATTTTCATTTTTTGTCTCAAAAACATAGGTAATGACCCCTCATTGGAACGAGTTCGACGAGCTCGTTTCAATGAGGAGTCATAACCTAGTTTTAGAGACAAAAAATAAAAAATAATGAAATATAATTGGCGATTTTGGGGAATAGCGCTGGCCGGTTTTGGCCGTTACGTTAAGTAAGTGGTTAAATGATATAATTATCGTTAATAATGAAAAGTAATACACAGAGTAATCGCTTGACTGGACTGGTTACGTTGAATAATTCATAAGAGGTGAGGGACTATATTGTAAAACACTCGTGCGCATTCACTTCTTATGAATTATTTCACGTAGCCAGTCCAGTCAAGCGATTACTCTCTACATAATCTCTTTCACCAGATGCGTTCCAAAGCAGTCGAACTAGCAACGACGAGGAATCTGACACCCGGATAATTCTCCTCGTGACATGTCATGTCTTCGGGGTATTTCAGAATTCTCAACAGAACAGCACGACACGGATGTATTTGTTCTTGCTGTTACATATGTTACGAGATTCCATGATTCAGAGTTTTGTGTCGCGTTACGTTGAAGAAAGAGCTATCGCTTTATATCGACTCATGAGATAGCTACTTTGCTTGGCCCCGTGGGAGCAAACTCACCGGTAGGTTCTCAAGCGTTGTCGTATTCCGATCAAACTTCCGTTATTGTGAACAGATGACAGAAAACAGCTTGGAACGTTCTGCACTGCTTTCCAGAAGTAACGGACACATTTCTGTCAATCTCCCTCCCTATGATCAAGTCATACAGTTTATCGAACGGTTTGCAGTGTTGCATGGTGTTTTCAAAGGCGTTCGGGTAATGGCAGTTTAGGAAGCCAGATGAATGTTGTTTCCCCAAGGGAGAATGCTTGAGAATATAAGCCTTCCCCCAACACCAGGCACACTCTTTGAACAAATCCGTCGTTCCGCCTTCCAGGTAGGTAGGATTTGTTTTGGGACAGCGATTTGTCAAGGAACAGGGCTTAAATAATTCACGAAGTTGGGGTGGGGGCTCAACTCGTCGGAAGTTACCATAGACAAGCTCTGATTGCTACGAACTCATCCGATGCGGCTGCAAGAAGTTCTTCTCATTACACTCAAGAATGTGTGTAAATGTAACAGAACCAATCTGTGTCCGTCAGAGCTTGCAAGACAACGGATAATATTTGAGTTCCATGTAACTTCTTTATGGCCACTCTTACTCAACATCAAAAACGTTTGCGTATGTTTCGTGTCACGCTCTTATGCATATGAGGTCCCAGAGCGTTTGTCGCAATTTAATTTTTTGTCACACCTATTTATTCCCAGTGAACAAAATGTGTAAGATAGAGATATCTCCAGCAAAGCTACATGTAGAAATGTCCCAAACTCGCTTAAATTTTTTGCGACGCCGGTAACCATATTGGTGACTACCAGGACAAGTAACACCTTGTTTTGTGGAGTGTTGAAATTCTACCATTGGCCCATTTGAACCCCATTCGCGTCATATTCTTCCATTTGAATTCGCCGGAAAAGAACAAAAAAAAAACACAGTGGGCATATTTCACTTACGGTACAGGGAAATAAATTCTTGATCTCACGACTTTCAGCCGCCATATGGTTGTTGTATACCAACTATCTACCAAGAAAAACTACTCACATATGATGCCCTCGATCTGTACAGTCTATATCTACATTGTACAGCATAGAACACAACCATCACAAATTAAGAGCAACGATTGTGCATAAACATTCCAAAAGTCCGTGGACGAATCAACAGCCTACTGGAGACTAATTCTGGCGATAACTTTTTTCTACTTTCTGAACCTGAAAATGCTTCTCTAGTTTTTCGATGCCTGGTGGCATGAGCCATATTGCTGCTGCTAGCGCGTATTTGCGCAATGGGACCTTCAGTAAGTGTCCGAGGCTGTTCTACCAAAATTATACCATCAATACTTTTGCGAAGGAGAAATGTTTATCCTTGTTTATGCATTGCTCGCAGATAAAAGAAACACCCAGATAGTACCTCTGTTCTTGGAAAAAGTTAAACAAAAATCTGTATCTGGAACCACAACATACCACTGTAGTTACAGTCTTTGAGATGCCGATAGGGTCATATTCCAGCGCGACCCTGAAGGATGTGTGGTCCAATATAAGCAGTCTGTTTTTGAAGAATGGCCATGGACATTGCCTTCAATTGCCTTCAAATTGTCTAACCAATCACCCAGGAGTGAACGAATTTGTAAGGAGTGCTGCTGCCATTCGATATATGAAACATTTTTCGATATGAAATATTTTAAAGGAGATATCTTGGGAACACTAAATGACACCCTAAGCTAATTTTCAATTCAATATTCTGTTTCTTTTTTTTTTTGAAGGGGGGGGGGGGGGGCGTGAAGAGTGGAGTTTTCGTGGTAGACACTATATATCATTAATGGTACAGTAATTTTCCAATTAATCGCCCTAAAATGTAATCAACATTCTGTGGCGCTGTCACATATTCATTTTTAAGCTCGCCAGATATTTCTAACAAAAATACCATTTCGTATATTTCGGACATATATGTGCCATAAATTACTAAGAAGATTTATTTGTTCAAGTTGTAAAAATCAACAAAATTGTTCATACTCCATGTACATTCAGAACAAGCATAAACAAAGTACATATTTTACCAAAATAAAGCATATACATATGGACCCACAAACAGATATGTTGGAGTTTTATCAGCTCCCGGTTTTCAGAATTTCAGAATTTATTGAAAACTGCCAAAACTATTTTGGTCAAACATCATGAATAATTATGCTGCATACGGATGAAAACAGACAGACAATTAAATGTAATTCTGAAGGAACTCTACTCTGAGGACAAAATCAGGTGCCATGTTGTGTTGTATGATACTGTTTTGGTTTGTATTCAATTCCTCATAATTTACTTTGTTATACTTTTTCGACTAGGGCCGTTCGTAGTTACAACAAACAAAACCGAAACTGTGTGAAACGTTAGAAGAGCTAACCCACTATATGTGGACGAAAATTGTATTATTAGTTCACCAAGCAGCGATATTCAATTTTCCAAGACGGTCTTTCGCGAGTGCATGTTTTGTTGATTTCTGCAGACGTACGAAATGATTTTTCCTCATGCTTATGTTTACTTCCGAATGCGTACAAGCAGTAATTAGATCGCCGTTGAACACCTCCCTTTTGTGAAACAAAGAGTAGCGCGATGCTAGTTCCAGTAGCGCAGTTTTAGTTAACTGCGATCTTGGGTGTTTTCGCTTCAAAGCATACCGAATCTTTGTCTCGCTCCCTTTCTGTTTTATTGGCCGTCATACACAGATGCAGATGTCCGCACAAACTTGCTGTTATCTCACTTCATAAAAACAATTTTTTGAAACTTGATATTCACCCCACTTAGGCCTGCTGGTTCGCATCATATACGTCGGAAGTTATCATTCGATTAGGTCGACGGCTAAACATACTGTTGTCATATATATGCTTACGCTTCCTCTCAAAAGACGGGATTTGTTCTAGTTCAGTATTCTAGATCCTTCAGGTTCAGCCGACATATACGTCATTTCCAGGAGAAAAAAACATTTTTCTTTAAGTTCCTCCAGCTCCTTTTACAGATGAGAAGATACTGGGGTTGTGTTCAAAAAGTAAATTTGGAATCGGGCATCACATTTATCACCCCGATGTATGTTTGTCTAAATGACAACAATTTACTGAGATGAATCGTTCCAGCCATCACATGGCGTTATCTCCTGCCTTATATATGTATATGCCAGTGCAAAGCGACACAAAGGCATTTCATCCGAATAAATAACTGAACCCATTTTACGTCTCTTACGTCCCACACCGATATGACAAGGTATCGTCCTAACGGATGGGGACGTCAAATGGCTCTACACCATGTGGTCAATGTTTTGGTTACAATGCATAATAAAGAAGAGTGGAGCTACGATGCTGCCACTACAGAGTGCTCCCGACATACGTCATTTGGACAAATGAGAGCCGTTCGAATAAGTTGTATAACTTGCTTCTCGGTCATTGAAAAGTCCTTGTCGAGGAAGATTGCAGACAGGATGATACTAAAAGTCCATCATCTGCATTTTCAAATATTCCAACGTGTACTGTCAGTCAGCCAGCCATCAAGTGGCATGTGTGAGATTGTTTAGCCACTCCAACATTTTGAGAGAATTTCTGAAAACTTGGGCAGTTTTCACTCCTAATTTACTGTGTAGACCTCTAAATATTGATCTTCGCCAACTTTTATAGTAGAAACCATTCACTTATTGAAATTGGAATAACACACACCCACCTCTAGCCAAGTCTTCTATAAATATACCGTTCATCTTGGATAACGCAATCATAATTGCAGACTCTGGCACTTAGCCATTCTACTTGCAACGCAACTCAAGGGAATCTTATGTTTGGGCACTGCGGGCTGGGTACAGGTGAACCATGTCCTCGACCTAATGCCTACAATAATACAAGAAATGGAAAGGAACAGATCCAACATAAATGACACTTGGAATACATTCAAACAACACTCCTGATGAAAAGTCTCGACAAACATCTTGAATACAACTCCAGCAAAGCAAACACTAGGTTGCAGCCAAAGAATTAAAAAAAATGCTGAGAAAAAATCAAAACTTATGTAACCAAGCAAACCGATCAAAAGAGCTGTCAAACTTTACAAAGACTACCAGCAGGAATGTAAGAGAGAACCACACAAAACAGAATGGAATTATACAAATTTAGCCATATCAATAGATGTGCAAAACAATCACAAAACCATTCTGCAAATGTACAAAATCAAGAAAACAAGATATCCGTGAATAGCACCACTCAGAGAAAAGGTCCATCAAGTTATCAGTAGCAAAGAAGAAGCACAGATCTTGATCATACAATTCTCGTCAGTTTTCACGATAGAAAGGGGGCCAAGCTCTGTGCTCAAGACAGCAATGCATGTCCGTCAGGCCACATAAACCATCAAAATTTACCAAGACCTTGTGGCAAAAGCACTAACAAATATCAAACCACAAATGGCATTAGGATAAGATAATATTCCAAATAGACTACAGAAACAATGTGAAGACCACCCTGCACCTGCGATGTCCGGAATCTTTCAAAGCTTGATAGACAATGGTACATTGCCAAACGGCCAGCAATGCAAATAGATCCTGCATCTTTAAAAAGGGAGATCAACAAGCTGTAGAAAATTATAAGCCAACATCCTCATGAAAGCTACTCGAACATATAATCAGTAGACATATGTTGAAACACCTGGACACATCAAAACTTACACCACCAAACCGTGGATTCTGGACTGGTTACTTTGACGAAACGCAGCTTGTCGTCACAACACTCGACATGTCACAATCATTCGAGCAAAGAAAGTAAGTCGGCATAACCATGCTGGACACGTCCAAAGCTTTCAACACAGTTCTTCACGACGGGCTCATCCAGAATAGACCAATATGGAATCAAAGGACCACTACACACATGGGTCAGCATGTGCCTAACAGAAAGGAGAATGTGAGTAGCTCTAGAATGTGAATTCTCGGGAGAAGCAACCGTAGATTATGATGCTCGCCAAGGCCCTGGATCCGATACTGTTTCTTCCCAGCTCAGTAAAATAATCAGTGAGGCTGTATGCAGACGACTAACGTTTGTCCTGGTAAAAAGGCGAAAGAGGCCACACCACCTAACAACAGGACCTAATTTGTCCAACAGACTGGTCCATGCAATTCGCTGCCAAAGCATTTTATTTCCGTTTCTTGATTCGAGTCGGATAAGTCATCCGTAGCAACCTTACACCCTACGAAGTTACATTTCTCATCGGTAGTTGATCCGTGTGTAGCATTTCTCCCATTCGATAATGTGGACGGAGTTAAGTACAGGATGAACCATGTATTTTCTTTCCATATGCCGTTTCATGTGACCATTACTGGGTGGAATTATCTTTTAATTTTTTTCAGTGAATTAATGTACAATAGTCACTGACGTCTACGCACCGGGTTGCTGGAACGCTCATTGGTCAGATATTGAAAAATTAGTTACTTACAGCCATCTTGTAGGGCAGATATTGCTCTTACTAAGCAATGACCTCTCGAAGGTTTTACTTTCCTTTCGCAATTGCCGATTGATTTTAGAGAATACACTTTGCTGTCAATGAAAAATGAATATGTTGATGATGTGTGCATGTTTCGCGGTAATACAAATTGAACATTTGACATATTTTAGTTATTGTTAATGATAAACAAGAGGCCCCAATGGGCCTTAATCGCTCACCTGACAAAGTGGTTCAAAGAAGTATTTTGAGTCACATTCAGTTAGCCATGGTTCATCAACACTACAGAGGAATGAAGCCATGAAATTATTCATAACTCTGGTGTCCATGTCAAATGCTTATTATCCAGGGCATTTACTTAACCCTAGGCAATATGCACTGCCGAGGTATTTGCCGACGTAAAACCCATTTCGTAGGTCATAAATTTGCCAAGGTATTTTCATGAATGTTGCGATTTTAAAGCACATGTTCAATTGTTTTTCTGTAGTGAACACCAAACTCGAAGGATTATCACATTAAAACTTGGCTTTGTACGGAAGCCTATTAGCTTCACGTCGTTTTTAGTTATTAAATTGTAACTACAATTTAATAAATTGTAACTACAATTTAGCTAAATTGTAGTTACAATTTAATAAATTGTAGTTACAATTTAGCTAAATTGTACTTACAATTTAATAAATTGTAACTACAATTTAGCTAAATTGTAGTTACAATTTAATAAATTGTAGTTACAACTTAGCTAAATGGTACTTACAATTCTATAAATTGTAACTACAATTTAGCTAAATTGTACCTACAATTTAATAAATTGTAGCTACAATTTAGCGCCTGTACTTTTATTGGTCAAGCTAAATTGTAGCTGCAATTTAACTGTCCAATCGGGTTCGTTGTTTTGTTTTCGCTGAAAATGGTCTGAATAATCTCTTTCTTTGAGATGTTTCACACATTCCGCCGATTGAGTCAGCCACGGCAACAAAATCTAACAACAGAAATGGGAAAATAAAATCATCATCATTTTATTATAAATATAATTATTTTTATTTTGGTTATCATTGGGCATAAATTGAGTATTACTGCGTAACATTGGCAACTTGGGTGTCATTGTGCATCATTGTGGTTAAACACATGCCGTAAGAAATAGAGGGCCCTAGGTAGCGCCGATCTGCGTGGGCCTGTAGGTTCGAGTAATGTACAAGATCAACCATGTTGTGGCCCCACGGGAGAAAATTTGTTTAATCCAAAAGGAAAAGGAGCCATTTCCTGGCACTTGAACCCTCTCAAAAACATCGTTTCACGCGATTCATGTTGCATATTTGAGAGAATGTTATCGTTTTGCACAATTCCGTGTAAAATGTGGGACCCCCTAAATGAGTGAAGCACTGGGCGTTTGTCAGTCTGGCCATTCCTGAACAAATGGTGGAAAGGTTTTGTGTACGACTTTTGGTGATAATATAGAACATATATAGGGAGAAGGGCGTGAACAGTGGGCGGGGAGGTATAGTCATAATTATACAAAGTTGAAAATGGTTGCTTTTAAAACAAAAACTTCAACAAGTTCTGCCTTCAAGAAAATTAATAAAAAATTGCATAAATTGTTTGTTGATCCCCGTTTGCCCCGCCCCTGACTGCTGACCAAATGCAGATATCTTGGTTTCGCCCGGCGAATTCATAATGTTACATCCTATTCACATACATCCCCGATTTCTGGATTCGATCCGAGCTAAAGCACTCGGCGCCAAAATCTACTCCCATGATTTGAAATACCTTGGCTTTATTCTCTCAGCATGCAACCAGGACATACATAAAACAACTGCAAACCCCACAAGTGACGAGAAGGTTATTTTGTTAGGCATAATTAGTTATTGTGGTTTCATGACACTTTCAACGACCAGTGTTATGTCGGTGACAGGTTTACGGATGGAGGAAGCCAGAGTACCCAGAGAGAATCACCTAGTAACGATGAACACCTACCAGCTTCCCAACATCATAACTCCACCCTGCAGCATAGGCAGGATTGGAGCGATTGACAACAGAAGTAAGTCGATAGCGATTTTTTACCTCAATACACAGAGTCATCGTGCCCAATGTGTGCACTGGCATGAAATGCCTTGTCCATTAAACAATGAGGGTCGCTCTTATGGCTTAACGAGCTTGAACTCAGAACCTCGAGCACAAAAGTCAACCCATCTATCAGTGATTCGCCACTACCCCTAAATTTATCATAACAATATCCTCATGGAATTAACTCGAATTGAGGATGACCTCCATGCTATCATATTTTACCAATTGAGATGTTGGTTTTCCTTTACAAATGTTCAAGCATATTGGAGCTGACTGTGCCTTCAAAGACTGAATTTTTTCCAGGTCGGGAAAACATCCTCAAAACGCTTACCCTCTTTGGGGCGCATTTTTTCTCACTACCGGTACAACACACCCAACTCCTGCCGGTCTGAGTGTTATGATAGTGAGCCAATTTTAAGCTATCGCCCCAAAATGCCACGGCTTCCGTGTTCCCTAGGCTACACATATTACATTCCCTTTCTATCTAACACTCTTTTTAATGCCCTCCCCCCCCCCCCCCCCCGCAGTTCTAGTGATTTCGATCTGACCCTGAACAACAGTGACCCCAAACGAACCACCAAGATAACGTTCAAGAGCAGGCGCCTCTTTCTTACTTAGCCCGTCAAATAAGCTTTTAGATTTAACACCCACCCTCTCATTCCCATTACAATCCTCTAAAATTCTATAAAAAACTCGCCGACTGATACTATTTTAAACTTCTAATATTTGCCCCTCAAATTGATGGTTTTCGACTATTTCAAGTGTAAATGCAGGATTGAGTAGTGAGCCATGATACGTGCGAATGCTACTGATTGGACACTTAAATTGCAGCTACGATTTAGCATGACCAATAAAAGCACAGACGCTAAATTGTAGCTACAATTTATTAAATTGTAACTACAATTTAGCTAAATTGTAGTTACAATTTAGCTAAATTGTACTTACAATTTAATAAATTGTAACTACAATTTAGCTAAATTGTAGTTACAATTTAATAAATTGTAGTTACAATTTAGCTAAATTGTACTTACAAGTTAATAAATTGTAACTACAATTTAGCTAAATTGTAGTTACAATTTAGAGCCTGTGCTTTCATTGGTCATTCTAAATTGTAGCTGCAATTTAAGTGGCCAATCAGTGGCATTCTCACGTACCATGGCTCTCTACTCAATCCTGCATTTACACTTGAAATAGTCGAAAATCCTCAATTTGAGGGGCAAATATTAGGAGTTTAAAACAGTATCAGTCGGCGAGTTTTTATAGAATTTTAGAGGATTGTAATGGGAATGAGAGGGTGGGTGTTAAACCTAAAAGCTTATTTGACTGGCTAAGTAAGAAAGAGGCGCCCGCTCTTGAACGTTATCGTGGTGGTTCACTTGGGGTCACTGTTGTTTAGGGTTAGATCGAAATCACTAGAACTGCGGTGGGGGGGGGGGGGGCATTAAAAAGAGTGTTAGATAGAAAGGGAATGTTATATGTGTAGCCTAGGAAACACGGAAGCCGTGGCATTTTGGGGCGATAGCTTGAAATTGGCTCACTCTCATAAAACTCAGACCGGCAGGATTTAGGTGTTTTCGTACCGGTAGTGAGAAAAATTGCGTCCCAAAGAGGGTAAGCGTTTTGAGGATGTTTTCCCGACCCGGAAAAATTTCAGCCTTTGAAGGCACACCCAGCTCCAAAAAATGCTTGAACATTTGTAAAGAAAAACCAACATTCTCACTTGGTAAATTATGATAGCATGGAGGTCATCCTCAACTTGAGTTAATTCCATGAGGATACTGTTATGATCAATTTACGGGTAGTGGTGAATCACTGATAGACGGCTTGACTTTTGTGCTCGAGGTTCTGAGCTCAAGCATGTTATGCCATAAGAGCGACCCTCATTGTATAATGGACAAGGCATTTCATCCCAGTGCACACATTGGGCACGATGACTCTGTGTATGGACGTATATAAACCGCTATCGACTTACTTCTGTTGTCAATCGCTCCAACCCTGCCTATGCTGCAGGGTGGAGTTATGATGCTGGGTAGCTGGTAGGTGATCATCGTTACTAGGTGGTTCTTTCTGGGTACTCTGGCTTCCTCCATCCGTAAACCTGTCACCGACATAACACAACACTGGTCGTTGAAAGTGTCATGAATCCAAAATAACTAATTAGGCCTAACAAAAATAACCTTCTCGTCACTTATGGGGTTTATAGTTGTTTTATGGATGTCCTGGTTGGTTACATGCTGAGGGAATAAAGCCAAGGTATTTCAAATCATGGGAGTAGATTTTGGCGCCGAGTGCTTTAGCTCGGATCGATTCCATAATTCGGGGATGTATGTGACTAAGATGTAAAATCATGAACTCGCCGGGCGAACCAAGATATCTGCATTTGGTCAGCAGGCGGGGCACACGGGGGTAAACAAACAATTTATGCAATTTTTTATTAATGTTCTTGAAGGCAGAATTTTTTGAAGTTTTTGTTTTAAAAGCAACCATTTTAAACTTTGTACAATTATGACTGTACCTCCCCGCCCATTGTGCACGCCCGTCTCCCTACATATGTTCTATGTTATCACAAAAAGTCGTACACAATACCTTTCCACCAATTGTTTAGGAATGGCCAGACTGGCAAACGCCCAGGGCTTCAATAATTTAAGGGGTCCCACGTTTCACACGGAATTGTGCAAAACGATAACATTCTCTCAAATATGCAACATGAATCGCGTGAAACGATGTGTTTGAGAGGTTCAAGTGCCAGGAAATGGCTCCTTTTCCTTTTGGATTAAACAAATTTTCTCCCGCGGGGCCACAACATGGTTGATCTTGTACATTATTTGAAACTACAGGCCCACGCAGATCGGCGCTACCTAGGGCCCTCTATTTCTTACGGCATGTGTTTTACCCCAATGATACACAAAGATACCCAAGTTGCCAATGTTTCCCAATAATACTCAATTTATGCCCAATGATAACCAAAATAAAAATAATTATATTTATAATAAAATGATGATGATTTTATTTTCCCATTTCTGTTGTTATATTTTGTTGCCGTGACTGACTCAACCGGCGGAATGTGTGAAACATCTCAAAGAAAGAGATTATTCAGGCCATTTTCAGCAAAAACAAAACAACGAACCCGATTGGCTAGTTAAATTGCAGCTACAATTTAGCTTGACCAATAAAAGTTCAGGCGCTAAATTGTAGTTACAATTTATTAAACTGTAAGTACAATTTAGCTAAATTGTAACCACAATTTATTAAATTGTAACTACAATTTAGCTAAATTGTAGTTACAATTTATTAAATTGTAAATACAATTTAGCTAAATTGTAACTACAATTTATTAAATTGTAACTACAATTTAGCTAAATTGTAGTTACAATTTATTAAATTGTAGTTACAATTTAATAACTTAAAACGACGTGAAGCTAATAGGCTTCCGTAGCTTTGAGGTCGATTTTGATGTTTACATTTCAATGTTTAATCTTAACATAATTCGCAGTGTCGTTGATATTTGAGGTAAACCCACTGAACGTACTGAAAAGCCATATCAAGATCTGTTCAGTTGACAGGCTACTGTGGTGTGTCTTAATTGCCCACCTGACAAGTTGTTCAAAGAACTATTTTAGACCTCATTCATTCAGCTAATCATAGCTCATCAACACTTCAGAGGAATGAAGTCAATAAATTATTATAATGTTAACCCAGCGACTCGATTTGAACAAACTTGAATCTGACCCCCCTTATAGATGTTGTATACCAAACATGAAAGGATTCTGACTGGTGGATCTGAAGAAGAAGATTTTCAAAGTAATTTCCTCAAATTGTACCAAGTTAAAATTTGGGCTGCAATACAGAACCCAAATACTATCTCAGGGACCTGATTTGAACAAACTTGAATCTGACCTCCCTGAAGATGTTTTATATCAAATATGAAAGCATTCTGACTGGTGGATATGAAGAAGATTCTTAAAGAAATTTCCTCATATTTCACTAAGTTAAAATTTTGGCTCCTAGAGGGAGCCCAATTATTTACCCATGGACTCGATTTGAACAAACTTGAATCTGAATCCCCCCCCCCCCTCCTACAGATGTTGTATACATGAAAGGATTCTGACTGGTGGATCTTAAAAAGAAGATTTTTAGAGACATTTCCTCAAATTGTACTAAGTTAAAATTTGGGCTCCAATAGAGAGCCCAAATCTTAACCCAGGGACTCGATTTGAGCAAACTTACATCTGACACCCCTAGAGATGTTGTATGACAACTATGAAAAGATTCTGACTGGTAGATCTGAAGAAGAGGATTTTTTTGAATTTTTGAAAAATATATGGGTGCTATCAGAGTTATACCCCCTGTGGTGCCCCCTCTGGGCTTGGCTACTTTATTTGAACACACTTGAACTGACATATGATACGGAACATGCACACCAAATGTAGTAGTTTGTGAGAAGTCGATAATGTATAGTTCACGACGGACGGCGACCTCGACGGACAACGACTGACGACGACGCCGGACGGCAAGTGATAAGTTAAGCCTCCTTCGGTGAGCTAAAAAGTGTTGAGATCGAAAGTTGACACAGTGTTACCAGTTTTGTGTTAGGTAAACATCGTGACTTTTGATGAAGTGAATAAATATCACCCTTTATTGACATCCACAACCCGAACATGCAAAATAAAGTGTAAGTTTACATCTCATAAATATTTCACACGAAAGTGAAACAGGAACTTAAATTTCTTGTTGAAATTGGTATGCGTACACCGTGAAGGGCTCAACACAAAGTTGTATACTTTCTGTTTGCGATCTGTTACTCTGGTAGAAGATGGCTTCAGGTCGACTAGTGCTGACTCGGATTTTAGAATCGCGACTGATAAATATTAATAGTGTTCTTATTGGTGTACTTGTTCTCACTTAGTACATTTAAGTCTTAATGGTTCTGGTCACCGTCTGCAGATTCAAAACAAGTAACTTTGTCACAATATACTTTTTCTTTGAGGTTAAATACAAAAGACAGCCTTTTCAACTACAGCGTATGTTTATACACAATATGACCAGACCAATACTGCAACAGTATTTCACCAATATTAACTTTTAAACAGAAATTCAGTACTAAATTTATTTCAACACTTTTTCAAATGCTGTGCAACAGTTTTAGGCTGCATTAGGTTTACAAATTTAAAAGCAATAGCAGGCTAAGGCTACAATCACATTCTTAAAGCTGACTTCAAGTCTCAAAAGAGGTCATCAACAGTTAAACATGAGTTCTCGAAGAATCTTGTGCGAAGACTCGGGAACTAACTTCTGCTACCTTGGATCGAGAACGTGACTCTGATTAAAAGAACCGGAAGAGAAGAGTTTATAGAACTTCAAACTCGCTGATATGTTTAGTTCATTACCTAACCCGCAGTTTTGCATTTTCAAAAAGTGCAGTTTTCGAACCGCCTGACTTTCAAACTAAACATGAGAGCTTTACTATTGGCCATTTCGATCCAGTATAATTTAATTGTCTGTAATGATGTTGCTTGCGTATGATTGGTTGAGGTAATTTTTTCATAATTCGATGAATAATTTTCCTAGCATCAATGTTTTTGTGTTTTGTCCCATCCATTTGCCAGATAGAACATTATGGGCGCGTCCAACGGTGCAATAGAATTATGGTTGCCACAGGTGAGCTGTTAGGTCGTATTCATGTGTGTTGTATTCACACTGTTTTTTCTCTTCCCATTCGAAGTCGTGTGTATTAGCCTATGTTGAAACTAATAAAACTACCGTGTGCACAAAAGTTGATATGAATGCAGTGGTACAATGGCATAGACTTCAAGTGCATCATTGTGCCTTACAGTACAGTCGCCGTGGACTGGTCGTAATCCACACGCGGGCATGATATCTACACATGTGTTTACCGGGTAATAAAAATCATCATCAGAAAAAAGACTATTTAATGAAGCACTGGGTTGTAACTATTCCTATAATTATTGTTTGGAATCTAATATTACAGCGTCCGTGGAAATATAATATTAGAGCGGCCGTACTGTTATAATTATAATGCAAGCAAAGACTCTGAATTAAATTATAGCAATTGAAATGAATTATCTGTCGCTTTATCTGAGGATGTATAGGGGATGGACGTGTTAAGTTTTGTATAAAGTGTTATACGTCCACGCTATATTCATACTACGATAAACCGACAGATTATTCATTTCAGTTCTTGTACTTACACATTTCTGGATAGAAACAAAAGATGAAGTCATTGAGTAGGCAACCCAGAAAACCCCTAACTGAACAGGGGGATCCGTGATAATTTCATCTGTATCCTAATATTGCTTTAGTGCTAAACTATCACTGAACCATTCCACAAAATAAAACATAGATTCGCCCATCCCACTGTATATATTAGTCAATAAGTGCATGCCATTCAGGACACCAGGCTTGAAATAGTTAAGCATATAACAAATGTATTGAAAGCATGATCGGTAGTGTAACTGTTAACCTCATTTACATCCTCTTCTCGTCTACTATGTACGATATAATACGTCTTTACGATAATTTTCTTATTTACGGAGCTATAAAATTAACAATGCGCGACACCACGCCCGACAAACTAAATACGGAAGCAGCTGGGCACATCACAGAGTATCTTTTGAAAGCAGCAATGAAGCCAAAGATGGCTAAGGATGATGTAATTATAAAAGCATTTCGTGTGACTTCAGGATCCAATGAGGGCGACAATGTTGCCAGTGTTGCACTTGCTGTGCGAGTGACGACGTCTGTAGATGAAGTTGAAACAATTCATGAATTATTTGTTAAGACAACTCATACAAACAGGCTGAGAACACGTGTGGCATTGGAGCAGGCAATGACTTCCACAAGGAAGCAGATATGTATTCCATACTAGTACCGGACATGTTGAAGTTTCAAACTAAAACATGAGGGTATGGATTTGGGCCTTCATTACCCCGTTCTTTTCCATAGTGTTGTAAGCAAGGAAACGGGGATTATCATACTACAAAACCACCGACCCGATAGATAGAGTATAACAGATATTAAACAAGGTGTTGATTTTGAGCATCGTAAACTCGTAATGAAGAAAATAGCTGTATGCTATGCCCTCTTGTGGGGAATGAAAAGAATAAATCGAGACAACTTCCTTTCTTGACGGCAACGTTTTCTTATGGAGGGGGGGGGGGGGGGGGTATACATCCATTTATGGACGGTTCTATTACAGCGTGTTTTGATCTGGTCAAAGACAGAATGATTGCCAAGCATATCAAAGAATAGGCTTTACAATTAAGACCCGTGGATTTAGCAAATACTTTCAGCCGTCTCCAACACCCAACCGAACCTTATGTAGTCGTGTATCACGGTGATTTTCATTCTGATAACATACTTTTCAAGTATAATGCCAATGTAGAAAACTTACAGCCTCCCAAAGATTTGAAACTGATTGATCTCCAAGCAGTTCGCTATGCTCTTCCAACTACAGATCTCACCACATTCTTCTTCTCCAGCGAGACCAGGAATACTAGAAAGAGACAGCTCGCGGATCGCCTATGCATATACTACACAGAGTTCATCGGCTGCTTAGAAAAATTGCATACTGATTTCCTAAAAATTTTCGTTTAAAGTTCTTGATGATCTTTTTGTTCAAAGTGCCTTACATGGGGTGCTGATATCAAGTTTATACATACCTGTGCTTCTCTGTAAAAGGGAAGATTTTAGCAGATTATCTCGAGAATCCTCGGAAGGGGTGATAGAAAGAAGGATTACATGAACGATATACGACAGCTTTGTGATGATTAAATAGAGACGGAGCTGCATTACAGCTTGTAAAAGTGGCACATCGTTTATAATAAAGACACGTTCAGATGAACAATATACCACAGGTTTGTCAGGAGCGGCGGAACGATTTTCAAAGGGTATGGGGAGGGGGCTGGATCGGGCGATGAATGATCGTCGTACGAAAAGTTTGAATTCCAGGGTCCCAAAATCCCCATTTCTATGCATCTGAACGGATATTTTCAGATTTTTCAGATGTGTTTGAAAGATTTCACAATTTGAGAACCGTTAAGAAACGTTGGTAAAACATACAGGTGAGGTCTATTTATCAGGTTTGGTCGTAACGGCCAAAGCTGATAAATTGACCTCACCTGTATTCTTTACCAGACGTTAACAGAAATTATACTGTCTGTGGATTATCTTGTCTGGGGGTGGATTTGGTACTTAATGTCTGTAAAATTACGATCTATTTCAGTTAACCGATTTTTTAACAGACTGTATACATTTTAGCGTTTTGTGCCACTTACTGCAAAAAATGATCCGAAATCCAAAGAAACTGAACCAGTACGAGAGAAACATAGCTGGCGAAAATATGGGGAGGCTATGGATCCGCCTCTTGTTTCACCAGTCATTGTTTGTTTTAAAATATATGCATACAAAAAAAACATGGCCGGGCTAAAAAGTGGGGGTCAGAAGCCCCCCCCTCCCCCCGCACACCCCAGCCATCCGGTTCCGTCGCCCCTGTTTGTGATGCTTCTCCCATTATTCAAGAATGGCTCTTTGAAAATCTAACAGAATTGGTAGAGATGATGCAAGCCGAACGCTGTTAGGAATATGTGATAAACGTACTGTCCTCAACTACAACTACAGTACAAGTAAAAATATATGTTTATTGTCTCAAAACGCGATTTTAAATTAGTTTGTGTATAACAAATGATATATTTCAAACAGTTTCTAGATTTCTAGAGCACCAAATAGAAACCTGAAATGAGACACAACGTGTGAAAGAGTCCTGGATATCAAAACCGGATTATTGATAAGAACTCGAGAATCGAACGAATTATTTCTATATTTAATGCATGCAGGTTCTTTGTAAACATTGACCTTATATATCCGTTTCTAATAAAAAGATAGAGACGGAGCTGCATTACAGCTTGTAAAAGTGGCACATCGTTTATAATAAAGACACATTCAGATGAGCATAAGTGGGTGTGGAGATTCCCAGAAAAGGCCGGTAGTTCTGTGGGGAGTTAGACAGTCAGCGAACGGTAAATATGATTTGGACAACAAAATGAACGACATAAAGTAAACTCTCTGCTCTCTGATGTCAAAATGGCAAACTTTTCAGCAGCAAATATTTTCCATAGTGCAGTTTGATATTTAACCAAATATACCCTGTTTCACGGAACTTAGTGAGTGCTGCCAAACAAGATATATTTGGTTAAATCCATAGTTAAACAAGAGAAAAACATGGTGATGGGAGGGGGCGTGGTGGAGTTGCGGTAACCTGTTCTCGTCAGATTACTGAAGTTAAGCAACGTCTAGTCTGATTAGTCATCGGATGGGTGACCATCCGGACTCCCACGCTGTGTACTTAACTCAAGGCACTTAACTCCGATTGTCCACGTGGAGGCACGATGACGCCGTATACTAAGGCGTACAGCAGGGCGACGGTGCACATGAGTAGTAAGGAATGTGGAAAATAGGCCTGTTCTGGTGGTAGCCAGGATGTTGCCGGGATGTGGCCGGGGTGATGATGTCATCTTAATTCAAAAGTTACGTAAGGTAATTAACATGACGTCACTTAATGATTATCTTTTTTTAATCACTTTAATAACTGTTGCTTAATTAATTTTAATTAATGACTGTTGCATAATTAATGTAATTAATGAAATTAATAAGTGTAATTAGGGTTGATTATAATAATTAGTATATTAATAAATGAATTAATAATGTTTACGTCGATTAGTACATATTTTTTTTTTAAAGTCATAATTTGGGATATATATTATTAGATAAAAAAATAATATATTTAAAAATAATATTGATGTATTGGACATATATATGAATGCTATCGACTGTCTCTGACCTGGACATGTATTAAGGTAAACACTTCATTGCGTGTTTAGGTGTCATTAAAAACCAATGAAATATCGTTAAATCGATTTTTTCTTTTCAAACGTGAACTACTATACGAGAGTGACAGATGTTGAGGCAATAAAATCTATTATTCAAAACTTATGAGCGTAATAAAAACCTCATTGAATTAGCGATCAATACGCAACCTTCCTCCAATTGGCGATCAACATGCGACCTTCTTCCAGACTCTGAGATTCAAATTTTCAAATTTCATCGATTTTTTAACGGTCCGATTTCTGCGTTTTGACTGCTTCTCAAAAAAATCACGACAGAAATCGCCATGAGACTACTGTACACGGGGGAGAGGCTATACTTTATACCCCAAGACTTTCAAGAGATGAGCTAACGGATCATCTGAAAAGCCACTAAGAAGGTACTTTGAACTTTCAATTTTGTGTTTCAATAGCAAATTCAACAGAAGAGGGGAAGTGTACATCGTACAGACGATGATGTCAAGGAGTTCCAGTACACGTTTTGTCTGAAACCTTATAGTAGGAAAGATACATTAGAAAAACATGGAGAAATGTCAAATCTCGACATTTAAATGTGCGACTTGCCAGTTTCAGCTGATTCAACATAACCGTCATCACGCCACAAGTAGCAGAGATGCATAACTCGATTGACCAGTGGAGGTGCTCCTCATCAAATAAGGGGGTCAAATGAGGTTATGAGGAGGGGTGAAGGAGACAAGTGTGTGGTCACATGCTTAAAAAAAAATTAATAACCTTAATTGCTATGACGTAATCCCCCGGCATGTACTAAGGGGTACTGCACGTCGATGATACACATATCGAGTTCTGAAGAGAAAGAGCTGCTCTACAAGACAATCTTTCAGCGCCATTCAAACTTACGCAATGAAAACACCAAACCACACTCTTTAAAGACCAGTTTTTCAGTGGAAAATCATCCGGACTGGATAGCCGTTATACCCGATTCCATGATGGATAGGGCGCTTTTGTTACTCCAGATAATAAAGAATATACCCAATTTATCCTGGGATGAGAAAGATCGACTCGTGTATTACGGCATTACAATTTCGGGCTCCAATATGTGTGATCAAATAAATGATCTGCTGCGAAAAAGAAAAGATTTTCAACTGGCAGGCTGGAAAACTTTGGCAAACATCCTTAAAGATCAAAATATCCCAAGGGGGTCTGATCAGAAATAAAGAACGTATGGACTTTTTTCTTCCAGAAAACAATATCTCTGCAAAGCTGTGATGGACCAGCCTTTAAAGAAAAGCCCCTGGAAAAGACTGCAAATGTGGAATGGACTTCGTGGAAGCTCTAATCAATAAGCATGAAAATGGACGAAAAAGAAAAAACTCACACCAATAGGGTGTCATTCCGAATAGCCATATAGGGGGGTGTTTATTTTACTGCAAATTTCATATTCATTTGTAATTTAATACTAATCAATTTGACTAGTTTCGACCTCTGGTTAATATCGATATTTATATAAATGCAATATATCTCAGATTTTTTCTTTGATTTTATTTGTGGTGTCTCCTAAACTACAGAGTGCCTTTCTTGACATTCGCCAACTTCAGGAAATACACATAATTTATGGAATTTATGCAATCATTCACATGCAGTGATCCGATAAAAATTTGGCTGTTATTAACGGGGTACCTTAATAATATTGGGGGAATGTGGTCATGACATATTTTATCAACAAAAAGCTGGTACACAACACATTCTCGCTTATTATCTTGTTTTTATATAGGCATTTGTGAGAGAAAGGTCTTGAGTTTTGTACAAAAATAATCGTTTTAGCATATACGCTGCAGTATGGTTCAGTGAATTAGATTTCATTTCGATTTGCGCTGTAAGGGGGTGATAAAACCTAGTAAAAACAACAGCTTGAACGCAATTAGTTTCCACCTGTACTGTATCGTTTGACAGAGAGGGAGAAAGTGAAGTGCAACGTTTGTTATGATCATGGTGGGCAAAGGGTTGGTTGGGATGGCGTAGTTAAATTCATTAAACATGCTAATCGGCATGTTACATCAGTTACTATCATATATTTTTATGCATTTGCAAAAAAAAAAAAAAAGTACACAGGTCTGTAAACCAGCTGCGTTTATTTAGAATGTCGGCAGAAAATACTCTATTTCATTACACCCGGACTTCAAGTTCAAGTTATAATTAAACGTTCGCAGTTTATTCTAAATAAACACAGAGTTCTCCAGCTCGAAGTTCAGAAGTCATTGTCAATCCACTGGCTAAAATCAATTAACATTCATAAATTATTCAGGTCTTAATAGATTTAAAATCCTAATCATCATTATTTATTTATTGGTGTTTAAGGTCATATACTTATGCACGATGGCTAATCATAACCGTGACAATTTTATGGATAGACTCCGGAATTCCCGACGAGAACCATCAAGAAACGACGAGTAAACGTCATCTCACCAACGTCGTAAATCCACACTGTCACACAGGTTGGGTTAGATTGTTTGAAAATATGCGTATCATCAACGTGCAATACACCTTAGTACACGCCGTCATCATGCTCCCATGTGGATAATCTGGGTAAATTACCTTGCCCAAGGACACAATGTGGGAGTTCGAATAGTGTACGTAGCTTTGGTGCAGCTCTAGGTGGGTTATATTTTCCCAAGTTTTTCACTTTTGGGTGGTTAATACAGAATCGTGTATCCTTTTACCATTGATTGAGTAACAACAGCGTTTTTCAAGTATTAAAATGTGGGGGGGTGAAAGTACTGTTGATCCCCCCTCACAAAACATGTAAAACGAAGGGGGGTGGGGGGGGGCTTGGTATGTTATTATAGAATTGCAGTTTTTATCATTTATTTATTTAACGACAGTTGGAGCAATCTGTAAATAAGCATCGTGCAGAGGCAAACAACTGCCAAAGTTCTACACAGGATTATCAATGGCTGAAGTTAGTATGCCATAGCACACAACGTTATCGCCCAACCCCACCCCACATGGGTAATTAAATAATGGTAGCTCTTTCATGCTTTTACTTAGATGGATGGGTTATTCATCAGTAAACGTTCAAAAAATAAAACCTACGGGTTAGTAATAGCGCAGGTGTGATTTTTCTATGATTAAACAAAGGCCGTAGCGTTATCACCCATTTTTTTTATTTTTAAATGCACTGGTCCACAATTAACAGTTAAACACCTAAGAGCTGTTTTGATAATCGACAGACACTATTTATTTATTTATATTTATTTATTGGTGTTTAAGGTCATATATTTCTGCACAATGGCTAATCATGACCACAACAGTTTTATGGGTGGAGGAAGTCGGAGTACCCGGAGAGCGCCACCTAGCAACGGTAAGCAACTGTCAGCTCCCCAACAGACTAACTCCACACAAGCAGGGTTAGCATTGGTTGAAGACAGGTGCTCCAGCGACGTGTAGTACGCCTTAGTGCACAGCGTCACTGTGCCCCCACATGGGCAATGGGGATAAAGTGTCTTGCCCAAGGACACAACCAACAGACACTCATGAATGCATTGATACACGTATTTCTGTCAAAATAATCCACCATTTTGTTTTTTTGAGAAGTGTCTTGTGGATTAAATTACTTAACGAAATATTATTAATATATTATATTAAATGAATATACGCTATTTATTAGGGAGATTTCGTCATAGCAATTAAGGTTATTAAATTTTTAAACATATGACTGCACACTTGTCTCCTTCACTCCTCCTCATAACCTCATTTGACCCCATTATTTGATGAGGAGCACCTCCAATCGAGTTATGCATCCCCGCTACTTGTAGCGTGACGGTTAAGTTGATTCAGCTGAAACCCGCAAGTCGCGCATTTAAATATCGAGATTTGACATTTCTCCATGTTTTCTAATGTATCTTTCCTACTATAGGATTTCAGACAAAACGTGCCCTGGAACTCCCTGACATGACCGTCTGTACGATGTACACTTCCCATCTTCTGTTGAATTTGCTACTGAAACACAAAATTGAAAGTTCAAAGTACCTGTTTGGTGGCTTTTCAGATGATCCGTTAACTCATCTCTTGAAAGTCTTTGGGTATAAAGTACAGCCTCTCCCCCGTGTACAGTAGTCTCATGGCGATTTCTCTTGTAATTTTTTTGAGAACCAGTCAAAACACAGAAATCGGACCCTTAAAAAATCAATGAAATTTGAAAATTTGAATCTCAGAGTCTGGAAGAAGGTCGCATGTTGATCGCCAATTTAATGAGGTTTTCATTACGCTCATAAGTTTTGAACAATAGATTTTATTGCCTCAACATATGTCACTCTCGTATAGTAGTTCGCATTTGTAAAGAAAAAATCGATTTAACGAGATTTCATTGGTTTTTAATGACACCTAAACACGTAATGAAGTGTTTACCTTAATACGTGTCCAGGTCAGAGACAGTCGATAGCATTCATATATATGTCCAATACGTCAATATTATTTTTAAATATATTATTTTTTTATCTAATAATATCTATCCCAAATTATGACATTAAAAAAAAAATATGTACTAATCGACGTAAACATTATTAATTCATTTATTAATATACTAATTATTATAATCAACCCTAATTACACTCATTAATTACCTTAATTATTTTCCACATTCCTTACTACTCGCATGTCTTCAACCAATCTAACCCTGCCTGTGCTGCAGGGCGGAGTTGCGATGTTGGGGAGCTGGCAGCTGCTCATTGTTGCTCTGTGTTTCTCTCTGGGTACTCCGGCTTCCTCCACTCGTACAACTATCACGGTCATGATTAGCTATTGTGCAAAAGTATGTAACCTTAAACACCAATACATAAATAATAAATATGGTCATGGGAGAAAATTCTGCTGCATTACCGCGGTGCTATGGGTTTCGAATGACGCAAAATTACAGAAGAACCATAAAACATATAAGTTACTCCAGGGGAGCCATTTCGGTCCGCAGGAAGTCATCGATCAGAGCCTTTGAGAATCATTTCCAAGAGTTGGGATTTTGACGGCGCCAGTGTATCTGAATGTTTGGATGGAGTGCCTGAGATGAAGATTTGATGTTCGGATATACGAGACTGTTGTGGTGTCTTGTGTCAGAATTTTATAATACATCACGGGCATCTCATCTAAACATTTGTAATGTCTGCCAACTGTTCTGCGTAGTTCGGTGTTTTATAACCGTCATGCAAAGCTATTAGTAGAAATTATTATGTCACAATTTTGAACTGATCACTCTCAGGAAAGTCTAGATTGTAGCTGGTATAATGCATAGAGAATGGAAACAAACGATGTTATCATCTCCTGTTTGGGAAGAACGACTTCTAAGGCCGGCGATACTGATACCTTTCGAAACGTGAAATAATCTTCCATTGTCCTCGGTATACGCGTTGGGGAGAGCTGTTACCACTCGTAGACTGTTTAGGTTATGTGAGCGACTGCAAGGGCGGTCGACAACTTGACATGACAAATCTGAGTACAAGTGATAATTTGATATTGCGTACCTAATAGACTACCAGATTAAATTATTTTCGTTCTTCCCAACAAATATAAAAAATCACCGTGTTGTTTATTGTTAAATAACAATTTTGTTAAATGGAGCATTTTGTTAAAAGCTATATTATATTCCAAGACTTCTCCATTTCAGTTGTTATTTCCAACAAATTGTTCCCGGTTCATTTTGCTGTCTACCATCCCGCCCACTCACACACGCCTAATAAAAGCATACTGTGGACACAGAAAATCGTAGAGTAGTTGAATCTCCAAGTGTCGATTATATATTGCTGGAACACCAACAAAAACTCAATATTAGCCTCATCTGAACATTGAAAAACATTGAAAATTGAGTCTGAATATTTGTTTGTTCTACAGAACACAGTACGGAGTTGTTCATCATTTCTAAGAGAATATGCAGACCGTTGTCCAACTGTTGGGGGAAACTGCCGTGATAGATAATTTTGTGCTAGTCCATTTTTCATTTTGAAAAAGGGCGTTAACTTATGTCGGATTTGGCGTGTTTTCAGGGAGACAAAACCGGTTTCTCTATAAAGAGGTTCACGATTTGTACCGCGAGGTGCACCACAAATTGTACGTAGAGCATCTAATTGAAGATTTTCTCCTATGTAAAGTTATATAACATCAGCATAGTCAAAGAAAGGAAGTATAAAGTGGCTATACAATGCAATTGGTGATGCACGCGAAAGTCTATATTTTAAGCTTCGAAAGCATTTAATCATTGGACTTACCATACTTACTATGCTATCAATATGTATGTCCCATGAACCCGAACCTTGAAAAGTAATTCCCATGCGCTTATGATGGGTAACTTCTTTAATAGCTTTATCCAGTAAATATAGCTGGAGTTGCGGATTGGGATTAGTTTTTGGTGACATACTTAAGGCAACTGTTTTTTCATGACTAAAAATTACCTGCCATTTTTTAGACCAATTCCCGATTTCGACAAGATCCGAGTTCATAATCCTACTTGTCATGTACGGGTCTTCTACTCTACGATCAGCGACAGTGCCGTATCGTCAGCGTATAGGCGGATGTTCGACTGGATGTTTTCAATAATGCCATTTATATAAATATTAAACAGTAGAGGACCGAGGACTGAACCCTGTGGAACTGCTGCTTGGATTGCGTCGATACTTGTATTGTGCCCATTAACAACTACCACCTGACTTCGATCTTTTGGATAATCCTCAAACCAGGATGATAAGCCACCCCTTATTCCCGTAGCATTTAAGTTTGTAAATAAGCCGACAAGCCACACTCTGTCAAAGGCCTTACTTATGTCACCGAAAACAAAGCGAATTTCCTTGTGTAACAGGGGTTGAGGTGAACGACTCCCCAGGGGCTAGAACCCTTGCCGAAATCTCCCTGTTGTTCTTCAGATTCGTGAGGATCTAGGTCAACTAGCAAACCATGGATAAAATATAACTCAACTTTAGAGGTAGAATAATCATTAATTTATGTGTTGTGGTCTGGATGAATACACAATAAAATAGGAAAATAGTTCATGCGTAGTTTTTTAAGAATCCAAAAAAATAGTATGACATGAAATGGATATGATTGTGAATGACGAATCAAAAACCTCGGGCCCACTACACTTTTTACCCAAAAGAGGTTTAAGTTCCACCCAACATAATGTTCAGTAAATGTGGATGCTTCGTCCAGAACTCGGACCTGTAGAGAATCACTGTCAGAAACGTTGATTCTCACCAGGGCCGAGTTGAACGGGTCCAAAAATTACGGCACCCTTTACGGTTAACATTTTTACAGGTTACAGAGTGTCCCCATAAATTAGCTAGTATATGGTTTGAGTTTGGACAGCTAGATCAAAGTTTCACCCAAACATAAAGTGAACGGCGAATTATGAGCGAGACCACTCTCATAGAGGATAATTTCGCGGGAAAAGTTTTAAAATACTGGAATCTGATTGATCCCTCGCCTTCGCCTCGACGAACGAAACAACAGCACAATGCACTACGGCGTGAACCAATAAGGTACATCGATTCATTTTGAACATGAAAATTACTTGAAGCCAACAAAAATAGAATTAAACCTCTGTTATGAGCAGACAAATTTTAACAGCAAAATTTAGAACTTCTATTGTATATTATTTTTCAACTGCTGTTACCAAATCCTTTTCACCACCCCCTCCTTAAAAAGAAAAATGTGTAACCTTTTTAGAACCATACAGCAGTTGTTAAATAGATTTCCAATAAATCTTTAATATTTTATAATTTTATTTAAAATGTTGCGTTCCTGATAAAACATTCCTCCATAATCACAAGACCCGTCTCACCAAGTCAATTCCCCTGAAAACACAATTTGCAAACTTTAAATTGATAATGAAGGAGGTGAACAAGATGTTACAAAATTACACATGATTCCCCTACCGATTATTATATAGTTTAAGTTATTGTCTCTTTTTGGAAATTCTGTAAAGTCTTGATCTTGTCTTCCTGCTTCTTCTGAAGTAGTCCTCTAGTGTTTACTGTTGGAATGTTTCCAATTTCTTTTCACCACTCGATAACAAGATAATTCCCTTGTTCTTCACAGCACGCTAAACCATAGGCCGTTCTGGAGCAGTGAAGTTCTCTTGCATTACCACCACTCATCTCGGAACTGCAACACGTTCATCAGATTTTGCTCTCTCCACTAGCACCTAAAGGCATAACAAAAGTGGGCCAGCAGAATCAAGAATTCTTCCCTGACACACTGCATGCTACATCGCTCTACTCCGTTGTCAGCTTCCTGTGATAGTGTACACCCCATTAATGTTAAACAGACATTCAATTTATACTGGGAGGAGCAAACAAATTAAATCTACAGCAGTAACAGCAATTTTAATTGCTTCTTCTGCTTCATAGTTTTACAGCTATTCCAAAATGCGATATACTGGTTAATTTCCCAAAAAGATAGGTGAAATATCCAGAATACAATTAATAATAGATAAAATTCTGGATAAAATTATTTCTCTGGATTTTATAATTCCGCTAATAAATCGAAGACTATTCACAATTTAATTGTAACGTTCCAAAGGCCAAAAAGCCCACGTGGTTTCCATTAATCTAACACATGTGATAGCTCCCCGGCTCTTTCACTATCAACCATATATTACTATCAATGGGGCATATCAATATTAGAGCAGAATAAGCAGCTGTATTCAGCCTTTTGATATATATAGACTGCTCACAATTGTGCCCCATTTTAAATTTAAAGGTCAATTTGGAAATAATATTTTAGGCTATCCATGGAGAACATAATTCTCAACAACCAACTATTTTACACTAACATTCAAGAAAAGTTTCTACATTTTAGTAAACGAACGAGCGATTGGCCACTATCCACAAAACAACAAGCCTCAGGATTGCAATATTTCCTCTACTGTAAATTACTTGCCCTATATAAGTCACTCCAATTGTACACCTCTAAGGTTAATTCAATTTGACATATCAGTAACAGCTTCAGTTTTCGCCAGAGCTAAACGATGTATCGCAATGACATCCACAAAATACAATAGCACCCAGACTACTGAAGGAAGGCAAACCACCTATTATTATCAGAATCCAAGACGCCAGGAGCATAACTTAAAAAACATTTGTACAAATATTTACAAACTCATATACGTCGAGATTGCTGTTTAACAGGTAAGGTTCCATGTACGTCAATGCCTCTTACCAATAGAAATTTGACACACCAACACATTATGTACTACCTACTTTAAATAAGCAGACTACGAGGTCTTATTTCGCTTTCTTAGAAAAAATCCTTTCTTGTCGCTACCGAGTGTTACCTACGGTAAAAAATACATCCAGACTAATGAGCAATGCAATCATCTAGCATTTTAACTTTTAGTATCCACTTACTAAAAAATTCTTTCTTGAATCAAGTTTACTTAATATTTAATACCTTAACGAACCTCTAACTTGGGCCTGTTTATTAGATTTAATGTTGACCTTAAACATTTCCAGAAGTTGAAAGGAAAACTGTGAGGTTAAATACCACAAACAATCAATGTTACTTTGTACAAAAGAGCATATAACTCGACTTCACTTCCTATTTACCCATGGTTGAGTTGACGCATATGCCCCATAGATTGATTCACAAAATGAGTCATTTTTATAACGAACCCGGAAAGTGAAGATATTTCAGAAAAATTGTAATTTAACTGCAGACATATTTTACGACCAATACCACTCACAGCTTTTACGAATAAGCTTCTTGAGCTACATTGGCGCTTTCAAATGGCAAATAATATGGCTGAACATTTAACCTTCAATACCTTTACTAGTCTCAGAATAAATCCATCTATACCATCTATAACAAGATGCTAAAAGGCCTTTATCAGGTATTTTTCACATTCGTGTCATAAGTGCTTGGGCTGAGTTGACTGATCAGCTCATACTCTCTCAAATTCTCTGGCTCAACTTACTCCGATCGCCGACGAGAATACAAAATATGTATTGTGGGTTTGAGGGGGGGGGGGGGGGGGGGTTTGTCGTATTTCGGCTCCTGTTAATCACAGTTTAGTGACATCTCGGGGGTTTGGTGCAGAGTAAAATAAGACAACAGAATGAACAGTCTATAAACTTAGACTTCAACTCACTCATATAAGGACTTTGTCTTAAAACCTTAATTACACCAAGCTTGTGAGCTTCCACTTCACCAGCATTAGTATACTTGGACTCATTGTGCCACTTAAAACCACTAAGTAGAATTCCAAAGGTTTCCAATTCCATTCAATTGGGGATAAGCCCTTGCATTTTTAATAATACAACAAAAACTACTGAAATTATGCATACCAACAATCTAGCTCTAATTTCCCCATGAATTAAATTCATCTAAATAGTTCAAAGAAAGCAGGCTTTGATGAGAATAAATACCCATAATGTAAGTAGCTGTAATACCCAGATCCTAGTAGCCTCGCCAATTTGTAACAGGGGCTGGGGTGAACGACTCCCCAGGGGCTAGAACCCTGACCGAAATCTCTCTGTTGTTCTTCAGATTCGCGAGGATCTGGGTCAACTAGCAAACAATGGATAAAATATAACTCAACACTAGAGGTAGAATAATAATTGAAGTTATGTGTTGTGGACTGGGTGAATACACAATAAAATAGCAGTTCATACGTGGTTTATTAAGAAGCCAAAAAATATTATAACATGAAATGGATATGATTGTGAATGACGGATCAAAAACCACGGGCCCACTACACTTTTTACCCAAAAGAGGTTTAAGTTCCACCCAACATAATGTTCAGTAAATGTGGATGCTTCGCCCAGAACTCTGACCTGGAGAGAATCACTGTCACAAACGTTTTTCTCACCAGGACCGAGTTGAACGGGCCCCAAAATTACGGCCCCCGTTACGGTGAACCTTTTTACAGGTAACATAGTGTCTCCATAACTTTGCTAGTATATGGTTTAAGTTTGGACAGCTAGATCAAAGCTTCACCCAAACATAAAGTGGACGGCGAATTATGTGCGAGACCGGTCTTATATAGGATAATTTCTCGGGGAAAGTTTTAAAATACTGGAATCTGATTGATTCCTTGCTTTCGCCTCGACGAATGAAACAACAGCACAATGCACTACGGCGTGAACTAATAAGGTACATCGATTCATTTCGAACATGGAAATGACTTGAAGGCAACAAAAATAGAATTTAACCTCTGTTATGAGCAGACAAATTATAACAGTGTAATTTAGAACTTCTATTGTATATTATTTTTCAACTGCTGTTACCAAATCCGTTACACCTGTTTCGTCCAACGCAACTCTTATATTATTGTCTAAATCAATTAGTTGACAAACAGTGCTATCGCCTGGTACAAAGCCAGACACAAATCGGTCAACAATTTATTATCTACGAGAAATTCAAAAACGTGTTTAAATATTATTTTCTCAAACACTTTACTTACACTACTAGTTAAAGACACGGGTAAACAGTTTTCCTTTAAATTTACAGCGGACTTTTTGTGAATTGGAATGACATTGGCGTGCTTCCAAACAGACGGAAATATTCCTTGAGACAGGGACAAGTTGAACAGCTTACTAAAGGGTGTTACTAATTGTGCCGAGATAGATCATTTTGCCCTCTTGCAGTCAAAGTTTTCAAAGCTGTCATCAGTTACATGACAGTAATCTCAACTGATTTAACCCTCAGCTAGTCTGCAATCTCACAACACATGATATTCTCAACACTGTGAGCTCTGTCAAACAAGATATAACAGGCAAGCTGTCCCTTCATAAGTGTTATTTAATCACCTTAGATTTTAGATTTTTCATCTCGACTGATTTAACCCTAACCTGGCCCATGAGCTCTGTCAAACAAGATATAACAGACAAGCTGTTCTCTCATAAGTGTTATTTACCCACCTTAGATTTTCGTTTTTTCATCTCAGCTGATTTAATCCTCACCTGGTCAGCAATATGACAACACATGATATTCTCAACACTGTCACAAAAGATCAATTTGCCCTCTTGCAGTTCAATATTTGAATGTTGTCACCAAATACATGACAGTAATCTATCATATCCTGTCTGACTGAACTCCATGAGCTCTGTCAAACAAGATATAACAGACAAACTGTTCCTTCATAACTGTTATTTAACCACCTTAGATTTTAGATTTTTTATCTCATCTGATTTAACCCTCAGTTGGTCTACAAGCTGAGAACACATGATATTCTCAACACTGTCACTAAAGATCACTTTAAACTCTTGCAGTTCATGTTTTCAAAGTTGCCAACGGTTATATGACGGTAATCTCAACTGATTTAACTCCCAGCTAGTCTACAATCTGGCAACACATGATATTCTCAGCACTGCCACTAAAAAAACATTTTGCCCTCATGCAGTCTAAGTTTTCAAAGTTGTCAACAGTTATATGACAGTAATCTATTATATCCTGTCCGACAGGGATCCATGAGCTCTGTCAAACAAGATATAACAGACAAGCTGTTCTTTCATAAGTGTTATTTCACCACATTAGATTTTTCATCTACTGATTTAACCCTCATCTGGATTACAATCTGAAAACATATGGTATTCCCAACACTCTCACTAAAAATCATTTTGCCCTCACGCAGTTAAAGTATTCAAAGTTGTCAACAGTTGCATGATAGTGATCTATTATATCCTGTCTGAGATATAACAGATATAACAGATAAGCCGTTCCTTCATAACCCTCACCTATTCAACAATCTGATTACACATGATATTCTCAAGACTATCACTAGAAATTATTTTGCCCCCATGCAGTTGTCAACAATTACATGACAGTAATCTCAGCTGATTTAACCCTCGCCTGGTCTGCAATCTAACAACACATGATTTTCTCAACACTGTCACTAAAAATCATTTTGCCCTCATGCAAGAAAGTTTTCAAAATTATCAACAGTTACATGACAGTAATATATGATATCCTGTGTGACAGTGCTCCCTGAGCTCTGTCAAACAAGAAAGAGCAGACCAGCTGTTACTTTATTGCCACGCTATTTGAGGCCAAGAGTTGGAATTACAACTTTACTATTTTTTATGTAATTTAACTTGGACTAAAATATACACAAGTCCTAAGTTTGGTGGAAAAAAACAAATTACAGTAATATGGCGAAGATTGCTGGCGAAATTTATGGGAGTCTTCGATTAAATAATATTTATTTGCTTGTGTCACGCTATCTGGTTAAATGGTCAATTAGAAACAATGCGGCCAACTTAACCTCTAATAAGCTAGAATATTGTTTCGCGTTTTCGAAGCAGACATAAGTTAGTGTACACGTGCGGAGCATGGCAAGCAATTTTCCCTTTACAGTTAAACTAAACCAATGTATCATCCTGTCCATAGTGGATTTGAATTAGCAATTGTTCACGGGTAATTTGAACGTAAACAGTTTAATCGTGTTATGGCCGCTTCAGACAATCATTAAAATGTCTAGTTGTTTCAAAAGAGGCATACCTTACCAAGCCAGGAGACATTACGTGTACAATTATCCAAAAATCGACTGAGTGTGTTATGTGTAATTACATAATGTAAGACGTCCACTCACTAATCAGTGTTGATTGGACTGTATTGGGAAAAAGATTCGCCAATTAACATATTAATTTCTGTTCACTAAATCTTTTTTCTGTACCTGATACATTTTGTTTGGGAATTTTGTACATCAAATAAAATCTTTAAAGGTGAAAATCGGTTCAGTAAATCCCGTTATTTTGTGTGATAAATTTGACCCCAAAAATGAGAAATTCGCCGATCACGTGTCATATATCAGCGAACATTTTATTTTAATATGAAAACAAATCGAAAATCTCACGAAATCTCACGAATTAACGAACAGACTTTTTTCAAATCCTATATTAAACCGCAGTACAGAGTTCTGGAAATGAAAGATATGGCATTTGTATCTGAATATTTGATTAAATGTAGTTTTTAGAAATCTTCTGGCTGAACAATATAACTGCAAATCAGGGACAGTCTCTGAAAGATTTTTTTCCATAAACATTAATTGGTTATGCTATCCTTCTCACGTGACCGCACTAAAACAGCTTTTCATACCCGGTCGTTTCTACACAAACGACGGGGTATCAACAAGTGCGATTTTGTATGCAATGTACACGTAATGGCTCCGAGATATGTTGCCAGACATCACACAACACCAGCTCATAATAATAAAAGTGTCTACAAAATGTCAAGCGAGTGTAACTCAAACAAAATACGCATTAATATCTCTATCCATATCGAATTACAAACCACTCGTTAAATCAGAATTAATATGTTTAAACTTTGCTTTCCGATTGTATAAAGAGCGAAGCAGAATTCTGAGGGGCAGGTGGCCTGAGGGCACTCAGAGGAGGTCCGAGTTTAGCCTTGGCCGTCGAGGATCATGCGCACCGAGATTGAAAGTCCGCGTATTGTCGTAACCCTGTGAGGGCTGTAAGGAACCGATAGTAGTTTGTTAACGGTTGCGAACTGTAGTGGCATAGTAGCCAAAGAAGTAAAAGCCGTAACGTTGATGTCTAGAAACCGTATTAAGAGCCTGAGTAAGCGCTTGAATAGCTCGCGAGATAAGACAGTTTTAGGCGGTGCGAGAATTGGTGATGTTGAGAACACTTTGCAGAACATTTTTATGTAAGCTTTGTTAAGTATATGTCTGAAGGCGAAGATTAACTTAACCCCGTGAGGGCCAGGCAATGCGCAAAGTGATCGCGAACTGTGGTAGACGCCGGTTGAATTGTGATTGAACTGTGAGAACGCTGATAGAGTAACACAAACAGAACATTATATGTGTTAAGCCCGAATGACTGTGAAGTTAACCCGGCGAGGAGGAAGCAACGAGAAGTGAATAGACACTTTGTATGTGTCACAAACCGTGAGAAAATGAAGTTTATGTGAGGCTGATCCAACAGACACAGCTAGCTGTGGGAGACGTCGAGGGCCCTAAAGAATAAACTTTTATCCGCGTAATTAAGAGTGCTCTTATGGATAATTTTGTGAGTAATTTGTTTCATATTTTATTTCTTCGTACATGTAAATGAATAATCTTTTCAGTGAATTATCGTTGATAACCCTTTGGCGTTGTAAGCCACAGGCACATTCAGGAATCCTAAGAGTCCCAAGCGGACAGGGCACTGATAAGGTGCAAGGTTCACATTCGAATTGGGGTTCAGACGACAGTCACTGGCTGTCGGCTGAGCACTGATAAGAACATAAATTTTCCTCCATCACCATCAATTTAACCCCTGTAATCCCGCGACACTGGCGAGGCGTACACAGGATGTTCTAAAAGGTAACATTTTTAAAGGTAAAGATCAACGATCCACTCACAGATAGCTTATTTCATGGAGCATGCTTTTTAAAGTTTACATATGAGTTTTTTGCAAATTGTTATCAAGATGCTCTGGGGAAATGGTGGAGAGCCGTAAAGGGTTAATGTTTTACAATTCTTAAATTTAAGTGGGTTCAGTAGTAAATGACGCGGTGGCTAAATCATTATCCGCCGTAGAATGGTTAAGCGCGACGATAGGCGCGAGGAAATTGTTATTTACCTTAAGATTTTAAGTATTTACAAGTGAAATAATGGAGGCTCCCATGGCTTTGGACCAGTTAATTTCGAGGGGGAAACGCCTGTGTTTTTCTGCGAGTGAGCTGCAAAAGTTTGTCAGTTTGCCAGAGAGAGGGGAAAGTATATTCCAATTTGTGGCGCGGTCCACTAGGTATTTTGACCGCTGGGTTGAGATGTCGGAAATCAACAAAGATTTCCCGTCCCTCAAAGATATGCTCATCCGAGAGCAGTTTATTTCAACTTGCGCCCCAGAGTTGGCCCTCTTTGTTAAGGAGAGGAGGCCAAACAGTGTTGATGAAATGACTAAGGTAGCCGAACAGTACTTGGAAGCCACGGGAGTAGTATAAACCAGTCCCGGCCGAGAAGATTTGAGGGACCCACGTTGCGAAGGCACCGATTAGGATTAACCCCCCAGAGGCGGCTGGTAACAGGGGTAATACTCGGCCACAGACCCCTACAGATTTGTCTTGTTTTGTTTGTGTGTGGAAGGGGCACCTAGCGAGGGCCTGTTGGAAGAAAACCCCTCCCACAAAGCCAATTTGTGGACCCCATAGGAATGGAAGGAGGGACCCTTCACCAAAGAATTGGAGAAACGGAGGTAGCGGCGGTCCGACCTGGAACAAAAAGCAGACGGCCGCGTTCTGTCAGGCAGTTGGGCCAGAAAGTAGTCCACTCCGGGATGCTATTGAAAAGGGGGGGCTCGTGTTAGAGGGAGGAACGGTCCTCCCTATAATTAGTGGAATTTGCGAGGAAGTCATAGCCTCAGAAGATGGAGGGAAAATGCCCGTGTACCCGGGGTATGTGGGTAAAAATGAAGTGCAGCTGCTTCGCGACAGTGGATGCAGTAGCGTAGCAGTGCGAAGGCAAGTAGTCAAGGACGACCAGCTATTGGGCCGCGACCACATGTGCATGGCACAATCAAGAAATTCCTCCTTGCGAGTGTTAAGGTGGATCCTCCTTTTTATAGTGGTCAAGTAGAGGCTATGTGTATGGATAAACCCATGTACGACTTGGTAATAGGTAACATATCGGGGGTTGAGGCCAAAACAGCTGACCCAGAAGTAACGGGAAGAGCCAAGGTGTGGGTCTGGAACAGAACCGGACACAGGGACCGACCTCTACCCGTGAAAGCTCGGTGGGGGTCGACAAGGGCCCAGAAAGGCGATCGCTCCTGCACCACCCAGTAGCTGTTGGACACAAGCTAGGGAAGATGTGCCCAGGGGATGTCGGGCAGATGTCACCCAAGATACTCTGCGAGGTGAGCCCGATAAGGTAGCAGATGTAGTGACACAGTCACAGGCTGCCAAGGAGAGGCGCCCAATTAAGCCACTGAAGGTACCAGTGGAAGTGATCGAAGAAGTCCACGTGGAGAAACTGAAAGAGGCCCAAGGGACCGACGTCTCATTGAAGAGATACTGGGAAGAGGGCGGAAAAGGTGATCAGGTGATCACCAGGGGCAAGGGCCGATACAAGATGATGGTGGAGAAAGGAGTTCTCTATAGAGTGTATGAGCAGCGGCGAGGAAAGTCGCGGACAGAATTGAAACAAATTATGGTCCCAGAGAAGTTTCGGAAGCAGGTCATGACCCTGGCCCATGAGTCTTTGGTTGGGGGCAACTTGGATTTCGAGGAAGACCCTCGACAGCCTGTTTCCGCTGGCCCGGCATTAACGGTGATGTCACCAGGTTTTGTCAGTTGTGTGACATCTGTCAAAAGACAGTGTCAAAGGGCAGTGTCACCAAGGTACCATTAGGAGAGATGCCTCTAATGAATGATCCATTCGAGAGAATTGGGGTGGATCTCATCGGACCTATTACACCCGTGTCGGATAAAGAAAACCGATACATCCTCACTGTGGTGGATTATGCCACCAGGTATCCAGAGGCGGTGGCCCTACCCAAAATCGAGACGGAGCGTGTAGCCGAGGCCCTGCTTGAGGTGTTCTCGAGAATAGGTTTTCCGAAGGAAATCCTATGCGACCAGGGGTCGCAGTTCACATCGGGACTGTTAGAGGAAGTATGTTGGCTGGTGGCGGTTAAACAGTTATTCACCGCCCCATATAATCCGAAGTGTTACGGTCTGTGTGAGCGGGTCAATGGCATTTTAAAGGGAATGCTGAGGAAAATGTGTCAAGAAACGCCAAAGGATTGGGGCCGCTATCTGCCAGCGGTATTTTTCGCCTACCGGGAAGTGCCTCAGGCGAGCACTGGTTTTTCTCCTTCTGAGCTGTTATATGGGAGGTCAGTTAGGAGGCCCATGCAGGTGTTGCGAGAGCTCTGGACCGGGAAAGAGACCAGCGAGGTTTGGAATACTTATCAGTATGTCCTAGACCTACGAAATAGGTTGGTGGAGACCTACCAGTTGGAAAGGGTATATCCTACGGAAGGCACAGGGTCGACATATGCACCAGTACGACCAGGGTGCTAAGGATAGATGGTTTTTGATGGGGCAAAAGGTGACGGTCCTCCTGCCAACGGACCATAACAAACTGCTATTGCAGTGGAAGGGGCCTTATGTGGTGACTGACGTAGTCGGAAATATGGACTGTCGGGTAGATGTAGAAGGTAAAAGCAAGATCTATCATGCGAATCTGCTAAGGCGTTACCATGATAGAGGGGCAGAGAAAGCAACGAGAGCCGTTAGCCGTCGTGACTGCAACACTAAGAGGGCCCAGAATGCCGCGGGCTTAGCCATAATAAAGCCCGAGGATGCGACTGAAATAGGTGTCGTGGATGAAGACAGCCTGCTAATACTGGGCGAGCTGAGCGGCGTGGAGACGCATAGGGATGGCATTAACAGGGACAATTTGTCAGATGAACAGCGTCACCAAGTTGTGAAACTCTTGGAAGAGTTCGGGAATGTTTTCTCCGAGGGTCCGGAGACCACGGACCTCGAGGAACACAAAATTGAACTTATCACTGGGGAGCTGGTAAGAGTGAAGTCTTTTTTGGATTCCCTATGCAAAAAGGCTTGAAATACGGGATGAGGTGGAAAAGATGTTGAATGCTAAGGTCATTGAACCTTAAAATTCTCCCTACAATTCACCAGTGGTACTTGTGAAAAAGAAAGACAACAGTGTCCGATTCTGCATTGATTTCAGGCGATAGAACGCCATAACTAGATTTGACAATGAGCCCATTGAGAACATGGAAAACATAATGACTGGTTTGCAGGGTGCTGAATTTTTCAGCAAAATAGATTTGAGCAAGGGCTACTGGCAAATTCCTGTTAGGAAAACCGACAGGCATATGACCACATTCACAACCCCGGATGGGTGTTTTCAATTCCGAAAGCTCCCTTTTCGAATGATCAATGCTGGCGCCACCTCCACCTGGATGATGCGCAAACTTCTGGCGAACACGCGGGATATAGTTCATTACGTGGACGATATCTTATGAAAGACGCGTTCGTGGCCAGAGTACCTTGAAGTACTGAGGGGGTTGCTCTTGAGACTGAGACTCAGGAAGGCAGGGCTGACAGTAAAACCTTCCAAGTGTAAAGTAGGGTTTAGGACCATCGAGTTTCTCGGTCACAAGGTTGGAGAAGGAACAGTGGCTATGGATGACGAGAAGCTCGAGAGGATTCGCAACGCCAGTCATCCACAGACGAAGCGGCAGGTGAGATCGTGCTTGGGGTTAGCTGGATACTACAGAAAGTTCGTGCCAAACTTTGCAGATATCGCAGCGATCTCACAAAGAAGAGTAGACCAAATAAGGTCAAGAGGGAACCTCCCCAAGACAGGGCAGTACAGGCCGGCGCTTCAGACACAGGGGTTGGTGCACTTTTACTGCAAGAATACGAGGATGGGCGATTCCCAGTGGCGTACGCCAGCAATAAGCCGCTCCTGAGGGAACGTAACTATTCGGTCATTGAACGGGAGTGTCTAGCGATTGTTTTTTCTGTCAAGAAGTTCCAAAACTGTTTGTACGGAAGGGAGTTTGTACTCCACACGGATCACAGGCCCTTGGCCTACATCCAGAAAAGTAAGGTGGAAAGTAGCAGGATCAAGCGGTGGTCCCTCCTGCTATAGAATTACTGTTTCAGAATAGTAGCAATCAAGGGTAGTCAAAATTTTGCGGCTGACTACCTCAGTCGTCAAATTTAATTCGAACTCCGTAAGTTAGCCTGCCTGTAGCGTGTGCGTGGACGGGAAATACGTGTTAGTGTGAATGCGGAGTGAGTTGTGTAAATAATGAAAGGTGTGTATATTAAAGATGTGTGTTTAAATGTAAATTAGTTATTAGTGTGACAGCGAGGCAAATGTTGTGGGCCTCATTGAGCGTGTGTGTGTGTTTTTGTTTTTTTTTCGAACAAGCGGGGTTTTGTTCCTTGGTAGGGGGTTGTCACGCTATTTGAGGCCAAGAGTTGGGATTACAACTTTATTATTTTTTTATGTAATTTAACTTGGACTAAAGTATACACAAGTCCTAAGTTTGGTGGAAAAAAACATAAATCATAGTAATATGAGCTGGACACAAGATCAATTAGAAATAATGCGGTCAACTTAACCTCTAATTAGATAGAATATTGTTTCGCGTTTTCGAAGCAGATATTAGTTAGCGTACACGTTAACCACCTTAGATTTTAGATTTTTTATCTCAGCTGATTTAACCCTCACCTAGTCTACAAGCTGAGAACACATGATATTCTCAACACTGTCACTAAATATCACTTTAAACTCTTGCCGTTCATGTTTCCAAAGTTGCCAACAGTTACATGACGGTAATCTCAACTGATTTAACTCCCAGCTAGTCTACAATCTGGCAACACATGATATTCCCAACACTGTCACTATAAAAACATTTTGCCGTCAAGCAGTCAAAGTTATCAAAGTTGTCAACAATTATATGACAGTAATCTATTATATCCTGTCTGACAGAGCTCCATGAGCTCTGTCAAACAAGATATTAGAGACAAGCTGTTCCTTCATGAGTGATATTTCACCACATTAGATTTTTGATTTTTCATCTCAACTGATTTAACCCTCATCTGGATTACAATCTGACAACACATGGTATTCTCAACACTGTCACTAAAAAGTATTGTCATTTGAGGTTCAAGATATGATTTTTTCTTATACCCAGTGGCGGCCAGAGACCGCATGGAGCCTCTGACCAGGACTTGCACGCGAACTAGGGACACTTAAAGCACCAAGCCGAGCATGATGCGATCCGGTTTGAGAAAATTTTGAAAATTGGTGCCAAAGGATGCAAAAGCCTTCACTGTAGGTGGCTAGTTGGACACGTGTATTATTCAACCGAATATCTCATATTTTCCTTATCTTTCCAATTTACACTATGTTTGGCCTTTGTTTTTTGGGGTCCATTACACAAGAAATAGACAGAAGCAAACGATCATTCCTTATAATTATATGTAAACTTGAGAGGCAATAAATTTAAACACTTTCTACTTTGCGGAGTTAAAATATAAACCAGGTTGCAACACTCTTCCCAGTGATAACTGAATAAAAAGGCATAGTTTTCTAAAATTATGTTTGAAATAACGATACATATCACTGAAACATGATCTTGTGTTATTAAAAATGTTATTGACCAATAAAATTGCGTATGTTAAAGGAAACGTCATAGGCAACACTTAAATCTCCTTTTTCAACATGACGTGGGGGTGCTGCCATTCAAAGCAACAATGAATTAAATTTAATTCTGGTTTTGACCATTTTCTGAGAAACTGAAAACACAGTTTGTAAATGTGCACTTCGATATAAACCCAGATGACACGATGTTGGTAAAACTTTGTCTCAGAAAGAGTCCATTCAGATTATATGGAAATTGGAAAGTTTTGTTTTTAAGACAGACATTGGGGCGTGGTTTATGGCGGGCCTAAATGCGTTTATTTTCGGTCCATTGTGTTATGAAAAGAAAAACAAAAAAATACTTTAGCCAATCATTTTGCCTGAAAATGCATGAACAGAAAAAAGGTTTAATTATTTGGCGTTGAACCAGTTGCCAACATTTTTACTTGAAATGGGCAGTTGACTGGCAGACGGATTTATAACTAAACACGCAAACAATTCACCATTATTTATTGACGGACAGATCGACAGGGCCCCACTGAGTCCATGGGAACCTATTGTCAATGCCACCCAAAGGGGCGGGTCCCTTGGTTCATGGAACGAGTCCACACTACTTATAACGAATATGTTGTAGATAAGCAAACTGAGTACAAAATCTTCAATCAAAAAGATGATAAAATCACGTCAAGGCAGACTGAATGTTGAGGAAATGGTTTGAGTTATAATTCTTGCCAAAACCTGATCTCACTAAATATGAAATATACAGTTACGGAACTTCAAACACGTTCGCTACAGTACTCAACGTACTGTTAAAGGCATATTTCGATTGCGAAAGTACACCGCAAACCAGATAAAAACACGAAGGAAAATTCAAATTTTGATATGTATTCTTTAAAAGTTTTTATATTTGAAGTTCCAACTTCAAGTAAATCCTTCCAAATAGATACGAGTCTGCCATGTTCCGAATATAGCTTAATCTATGTTTGGCGAAAATATATAACTGTGCGTCGTTTGTCTTCCTAAAAGTGACGGACAACTAAGTTTCCTTCAGACCAGGTCAGACCAGGTTGAATATTGAGCAGACTGATCGCCCATTGTGGCACACTGAGGGTTTTGTGGCATTTATGTGACGGATATCATACCATATCCGGGTGTGTTCACGTTTAAGATTATACAGTTAAAACTAGAAGTCCTGTCATGAAATGCGCACAAATAACACATCGATCTGCGCGTTAATCTACGTGTTATGAACATAGTAAGGCTATCAAATTCTGTACATATGGCCTGTGCACAAGCATTGTTTCAGCAAATGGACCTCCGGGTAACCCGGAGGTCCATTAGCAGAAACATTGCCTGTGTTTGCTATGACTAACCAGGAGAACCTGCCATGCTTTGGATGCCATTCGATGTGGCAATTGCGCGCAATTCCTACGCGCAATTAAGCCTAGATAAGCGCACAGTTTGTGACAGGACTTCTAGTTTTAACTGTATGACGATTATGTTCAGAGTTAAAAATAGAGAATCAATAATGAGTCGCAATTTCATATGAAATCGATTTGAGCTGAGGTTCATCGAGGTTAAGATCAATTTTAGTGAATGGGGTTCAAAATTTTCATGTCAAATTGTGACGAATTAGAGATTCCTTTTATCACATGTGTAATTTAAGATTTCATGTAACGTAACGACTGAAGCTGGTCAGCGGTGTTCACAAAAATCCCCAGCTATTTTTCTCTTCAATTTCAGTCACAAAAATACAGTTTATGGCTTCTCATTGGAAAGAGCACGACGTCATAAGCTATATTTTCAAGCCCCCAAATAGACAATAGTTCACTGCTCGGATTCGAGCACGATTTTTATTCTCCAGTGGAGCGCGCGAAATATTATTTCACGCGGCGTCAACCGAGCGAAATAATCGATGCGGACCACGAAAGGATAAAAAAAATCGTACTCGAATCCGAGCAGTGAACTTTTGTATTTATTTTATTTTCTCCTTATTTGTTTTCCCATAACCACTCTTTATAAATGATTTCGTGGTTACTTTCAAACCATGTTAAACATGGTCCGGTATCGCTGATAGTGCAGGGACCGACCTGGGCATGCGCCAGTGCGTATTTGGTTCTGAAACATCAGGACCCGGCTCTTAAATCTCAGAAATAGGCTTCTCAGTTGGCGCGTAACTTCTCAGATCATATTTTGATATTCTTTCGATGGATAATCGAGAGGGACACTCTTACATGTATTATATATATGATTATCATTTATCATTGTTGTAGAGTGCTTAAGTTAATACTTCAAGTCTTAATTACCAAGCATTAATCTTCACTGTGGTTTCTGATCAAGTCTTGGCTGCCTAAATAGGCAGCCAAGACTTGATCAGAAACCACAGTGAAGATTAATGTTTGCTATAGTGTACTAAATGAAAATGATGAGAGCTATTACATACTTGCAGTGTGTGTTGCAAACAGCAGTGTGACTCCGTAAATTGAAATCTGGCGCATGAATTGAAAAAATAGGCTCCGAGGCTAGAGCGTATTTTAAATAGTCCTGATCGGTCCCTGATATTGGAATACGATGCTGGGTGTGTAACACCATTTTCGGCGAATGTGAGTGGGAATACGATTTGTTTTGAGGGAAGAAAAACAAATGAAGATAAAATAAATTAAAACATTTAGTTAATCAGGAATTTGTTTGTGCAAATGTCGTCTGCTATTTGTATCAGGTTGACATATAATGAAACATAATAGATTAATTCAACCATACTTCCAAAACCAACTCAGTCACAACGTTACCACATCGCCGTTGACTTCTGACGTTATTCTCGTGTTAGATGTATTGTGAACGATATTTTCCGTGATGGGCTATCTGATTGTGATTATGTGTTTAGGTGAAATATTCCGCGCCATGTGGGCTCAGGGATGTCGAGTATTTTTGCTGCTTTCAACCTCTATTCAAGAGTAAATTTCTTGGAGATATTTAATATTGTATACACTCATCAATATGAATTTAGAAAGCGTCATAGGACAATTCATCCTGTCCTTCCATTCTTAAGGCCTAAACAAAAGAGACGTTTGTTTCCGCTAAAGGGATGAAAAATGGGGTCGGTAGGTTGGAAAAACAATTTATGTTTTTCCAGAATGCAGTTCCTTTAACTCAATTTATAACCCTTTCAACATTAAATAGAGAGTAATCGCTTGACTGGACTGGTTAGGTGAAATAATTCATGAGAGGTGAAGGACGTTGTACAAACACGAGTGTTTTACAATATAGTCCCTCGTGAGACGGTCATCATGGTCCCATCAGGCTTGAATGAGTGCATTGTGTTGTGCCCCCACCCCTAATAGAACAAGGTTATTCAGTTGAAATAAACGTCAACAACGCCTAACATTATAGAATGCACAACCGAACGACGGTAATCAGTCGCACCGTTATGCATTCAACGTTATCAGGTAAAATGTATTAATACGTGACTTGGCAATAATTTGCATACGAAGTCCTGGTTTCGATTAATCATCAGAAGTGTTAGCATATCTGTGTAGCGAGATGAAAATTAAGCCCTGTAATGTGAATCAACATGCAGCGTTTACTTTTATGCGTGCAACCAGTGCATACCGGCATATATCTGCCAACATTCGGGCATACCCGAATGTTGGCAAATACATGCCGGCATACACCGAAAACACACTCCTCGGGGCTGTCCGTGCACCGCCGTCCGGACGCGGTCGCAGCCGCAGCTTCACACCGCTTTCTTTCTGTTCCGCAGCCTCACATCGCTTTTCATGCATCACCTTTTGGCTGCGATAGGCTGTGGACCCAAATAGCCTCTTATCACGTTTATCATAGAGGGGGTCGAGTACTTTGGATGTTTCATTTGGTTGAAACATTATTATGGTTGAGCTTTATCCGTGGTCATGGTCGATAGGGTTCAGTAAACTTACCATAATGGGAGGGGATTGTTTGGTGTCAGCCGCATAGGTTGTTATCGATAATTTTTCGTCTCTAATAAAAATGTTTCCAAGTTTGTAGGGTTGCTTTGTATTTGTACAGTTAAGGGCGGTCTAGGCTTTGTGCATACTTGAGTTTCGTTTATGGTCGGTAGTGTTTAGCAAACTCAGTGCAATGGTAGAGGATTGTTTAGTTTCAGCCGGAGAAGGTAGTTAAAACTGATTTAAGGGCCCTGGTGAATTTTGCTAGTTTACAGAATAGCTTAGTATTTGCACTGGTAAAAAGACTCTGGGCTTTGTACATACTCTGGTTTCGTCAGTAGTATGTCTTTATGTACTTTGCTCTTAGTTCTTTCAATTTATCACATACAAGGATATAATGAAATTCACCCCCAATATCTGCGTGGCATAGATTATATTCTCTTAGAAAAAATTCTATTGACATCCAACTACCAGTTTCGACTGGGAGTCTATGATTCCTGTCTCGAAACTGGAGGAGAGGAGTAGCCAAATAAATACATGGGTAGTTGACGAAGGTAATCTTCGAAACAAAACATCGATTTTATCGCGTTACAAAATTTGTATTTCCCGGAACTAGATATCTTTGCTCGCCATTCTTGAATAAATGTATCTTTTAGTCTTTGTTTGATGATGAATCAAAGTACTTTCTGTTGGTAATGCTTTGACTGGTCCACACATTAGTCATACCTGAATTATTCAGTACAGAGTAGATGCTATTAATTCAGGGGCTTGTATACAGGCCGGTGATATGATTCATATAGAGGATTAAATATAGCGAGTTCGAGATTTTATTCTCTTTTCCTGACACGAGTTGGGCCCAGAAGTTCAATAAACGTGTTTTAATGTTCATTCCTATCGGTAACAGTCCTAACTCCCCGAATACAAAATCGCTTCCAGTTGATTTTTTTTCAGTCTCAGAATGAACTTAAGGAACCATAATTCAAGTTTTTCGATCCTTGAGATGCTTTCACACGTAACCAGTCCAGTCAAGCGATTACTCTGCTTATTACTTTTCATTATTAACGATAGTTATATTATTTAACCCTTTTCCTAACGTAACGGACCAAACCGGTCAGCGCTATTCTCAAAAATCGCCAATTGTTTGTCTCTAAAACATAGGTTATGACTCCTCATTGGAACGAGGGGTCATAACCTATGTTTTTGAGACAGCAAAATGAAAAAAATAGTTATTCAAGAATTTTTTTTGCAAGTGTCGTCTGCTTTCCATGTTAGGTAAAAGGTTAAAAAACACAATGAAGTCCACATTATGCCCAAGGAAAAGCGTCTTCGTTTGCGCTCTCGGATACATGGCCTAATTGTTGATTGCATACTTCGCTTGTTAAGTTATCGTTTATAATCAAATCGGGAAATCCCAGTAAATCACAATTCGGAAAGTAATAAATATGCTTCTCTGCAGTGCTGGGTAGTTTTACGATATACCGACTATAATCAGTAAAATAGTCAATACCGTCACTGGTACTGGAGAATTAAATCATAATCAGTACCTGGAAACGTTGGTTTTATCTCGGTAAGGTGGTATATAAATTTCAACTTGCTTTAATATCACGGTTTACATAAAATGATTTTACTTCATAAGTGTGGATTACTGTTGGTTTAAATTTGGATATGTCCTCTATTACCCCTCTGTCTACATTTGCAGACCATAAAATGTTTCTGTATTACTTTTTTTCATCAGCTGTTCAAGTGTTTTGTCTCATCAGTGGCAATGATTAGGCAAATGATTGAATATGGTTTGCCTCGAATTTGAAACAAGACACATTGATTGGCTGTTTGCGCACGCTGACGTCGCGACAGCATCATGCCTTCACAATAGTGTGCTCAAAAGTATTTGATACAAGGCCACCGCAAGGAACTTGATTGTCTTTAAATAAACTAAAGCAGGTCATTTGTGCTTTCTTATTCAAGACAAGTACGATATTACTTAACCAGTCCATTATTACTTAAAATGGCAATTTATTAAAAGTGCTGAGGTGCGCTAGGTTTACCACTTCATGTGATAAAGTAAAGCATGGGAACGCACAATTCATAATAAGAGGACTGCTGAATATTATAAAATAATGAAGAATTTCCGTAGTTTGATAAGCTTTTATATAAAATAGGGCTTCTTTTTTATAAAATATTAATCTTTTGGTGATCCATATATGTGGCGTGACTTCGAAAGTGACAAAAATGCCACAGTTTTTTTTTAAACTTGTTTTGTGATTTCAATAAAATGCTTAGTCTCGGTGGTTTGAAATAGGGTTAGCAGAAATAAACGTCTTTTAGGCCTAAGAAGTACTGTAGTAGAAATAATAAAGAAAGAAAATACAGCATCACATCTCTGTTTCTTGACTTATCCGAGGTATTTGGGACCATAAAACACATCTTATTAGGGAAAATGTAAAATTATAGTATGAAAGGTTTAGCTAACTGTTGGTTCAGAAGCTATATGTTGAATAGATTTTAGCATGTTTTGTACGGAGAACATAAATCAGACCGAGCCAAGTTGTGGTGTACCACAGGGCTCGATTCTGGCACCAATTCCATTTCACTCTCATTAAACCATCAGTCATTCGGTTATGACAAAGCAGTACATTCTCCGGCGCCATTACAATTCCCAAGCTACACATTTTCATGAGTAACTTCAAAATGTATTTGAAAAGTGTTAAAAAAAACATACGCGTTGTGCTGAATCCAAATGAAAAGTGCAACAGTATTTTTTGTCAAGTATTAAAAATAAATAGACAATTTTGAGCAAAATGAAACTGAAAAATCATTGAAAATTCAAGGAATGAATATCTGTCCTACAAGTCCAATATATCTCGACTGTGCTCTCAAGATAGCACGCATAAACTATAGCCCAAGCGAAGTTGGGAACATTCGTCCACATGCACCAATGAAGACACTTTACTATACTCTTATACACAGCCATTTGTTATACGGAATTCATATTTGGTGTAACTAAAGGGCAATACAAAAGTAGTGATCACATAAAGGTGATATCTACGAATAATAAATAACACGATCCTTATTTAACGAAAAACGGAATACTAAATCCTTTGAACTGGAGGGGCTCTTTTTCATTCTAGGATCGTGATATCACCTGGATTTATGAAGTAAATGTCTTCTCCGTGATTTGTATGGTAGATCAATCAATATTTTCAGTGCAGCGCCCATGGCTGAACGTTGAAAATATTAGTTGGTCTACCCCCAAATAACGAATATGGACTCTTCCAGTTGATGACACTGAACGGAGATATAAGATACCACAAGGGTTCCAGGGGTTCACAAAGTTAAGATTGATGACCTGTTTAAATTACATGTTTTTCAGTTCGTCTTTGACAGGCAAAATCACAAATTACCTATGTTCTTTAATGATATTTTTAGTATTGAGTAGGACTACCGGACAGTCTGGCCTCTTATACATAGATACAACGCGGGAAGACAAACTTCCATTATAAGCGTTTCTGGGAATCTGGAATGCTCTGGATAACTCATTTCGCAATATCAGAAATAGAAACATGTTTAAGAAAACCTTGACCTCTAGCTCTTATTCTTGGTACTCAACCAATGTCTTTTATGATAATTCTAATTGCCCTAACGCACATGTTAAGTCGCCAAGCCTCCATTCTGTATCGGGTCCCTCTTTTCCCTTTTTCCTATGTTATTAAATAAATGCGAAGCGCCTAATATTGGAAGCTACTTTCATTGTTTCGTTTGGAAGGGAAAAAACTCTGTTGGCTAAATCTCGACATCACAAAATGTGCTCATTTACAATAGGCTGATCAAGGCATGTCCCGACAAATGACAGACAACTGAGTCTCCAATTAGGAAATTTGTCTGCACTTTGTCTGCTGAACAAGCACAGCTTTCTCGATTAGAACTCTCGAAACATCTGATAGTCGCGTATCTTGAAATATCTGAATTAATTCGACTTACACCGGATTACCATAAAGATTACCAGAGTAACTTCCACGTAGTAGACAATTATACAGGTAAGCTTTATAATATATAACCCGAACACACATCTGTTTTCGGAATAGCTGTCGGCGGAGATACGACGGGAAATTCTATGGGAAGGTACCCTTTTGTCCTCACAACTTTTGTTAAAATTCAAATGCAGATCACATTGAGTATGAGCGACAAGAATACGAAATTTCACTTGCATTCCAACCACCTCACAATGATGAAAAGGTATGTTTTGGTTTGATTATTCCGATAGTGAGAAATATATAGTAACAAAAATAATGTGAAAAACAAATTATTTTTTTACAAATATGATGCTTTATTTCCAAAACCTTATATAACTGAAATGCAATGTCATTGGTCTCTGAAGAAATAAGTGTCCGATGAGTGTCCGATGAACTCACGCAATGGCGATGAATACGAAGGGTGAGTGAAAAAAAAATCAGCGGGACAATGTAAATTAAAATTATTTGTTAAGAGTTCACAATTCTGAAATAGGTGTTTAACAAATTTTGAAAATAGCTAGAACAACGAATAAAGTCGAAAACACACAAAGATTTCACTGCAATAATGTCAATTTCAGAAATTATGTCATGGGTTAAGTTTCAATTGAAATTTAATTGCTGGCCCACAGCCATCTTTCTACTGTTGAGTTAAATTGTTTCTTAAAATTTACTTGCTCGGTATAGTATGCGTAGAGTGGATTTTTATTGCCGCACCTGCAGAGTGAGGTTACCGAAACTGCATCCGATCAGATTTAATCATTTTCTGTGGAAAAAGTTTGGAACCACATCCAAAGTTACCGTCAATGGGCTTATGAGTTCAACACAGGTTATCCATCTGAAGCGATGCATTTCTAAATCTACTCCATAAAATTTTGGCTTTTTTCTGAGTGGTAGTTTCCACTCCATTTGGGTGTCCAGTAATAATTGAGTCGAGATGCACTGGAAACACCAGAATGGATAATCTTGACCAAAACAAAACAACAACATAAAATAGAAACAAACCATTGATCGTTTTGGGTAGTATCTCTTTTTTCAATTTTTATTGACATAAATTCCGTTGGAAAATATAGTGAAGAACATATAAACACAAATACATAAACGTACTGTTTATCTAAAATAAAGAAATGTATATATATATGTATATAGAATATTGAGAGTGGCCTGCACCCAGTACTTGATTACATTTTTTAACCTGATAGAGAATATATACTATTAAAAAAAAGTAGGGGATATCAAAACTGATGCTGATATTTTCGGAAAATGGGACTGGACACCTCAATTTCTTACCAAGTTTAATGTGGACCATAAATGTCAACGGCCCACGAAAACTTCGTGCAGGTTTTTCGCACGAGCGCCGCGTTAATGTCTGTGGGGTACGTTTTTAAATTTTTATTTGTATTGGACGGGCTTTTTCGGAGATCTCGTCGTTCTTTTCTTGGTATAAACTCGTTCATCAATAGTTTCTGGTCGGAACGTAACTTTTGAGGTATGTGAAGACTGACACGTGACGAACGTTCACGTTCCGATGGCATGTTAGAAGCTGGCAACAGACAGACTACAGTAGCTCAAATTTTCAACAATCGGTGATCAGCAGGTTGTGGTCACGCTGCCGCAAGACAGGTAATGTTGATGGCAGACGTCCGTCAGGTTGTCCAGGAGCGGCAACTGCTAACCAGGATCGTTTCATCCTAAACACAGCATTGCGCAACCGCCATCAAAGTGCCTCAGAAATTGGACAGCAGCTGCACCGAGCAACAGATGCGCGAGTCAGTGGTCAGATTATCCGAAATCGCATACACAGCTGTATGCTCGACGACCTAGCATAATTCCACATTTGACTGAACGTCACATCGCAGCAAGGCGTAATTGGTGTGGAGCACGACAGCATTCGGGAAATCGTCGGTGGTGCAACGTCATGTTTTCCAATGAATCGAGGTTCACTCACGACCTCCACGAACAGGCGAAACAGACTGTGGCGGCGGCGGCGGAACGAACGATACAATGACGTAACCGTTAGACAGCACGATCGTTTTGGTGGTGGATCGGTTATGTTGCGGGGAGGCATAACCATGACAAGCAAAACAGCATTACCTGTCATCCAAAGGCGTGTCACAGGGCAGTGCCACTGTGACAACATGTTAGCAGCTCATGTGGTGCCATTTGCGCGACGTCACGGCCGTCGATTCATTTTCCAAGATGGCAGTGCAAGAGCACACAGCACAGGGCCCGTGTCGCTACAGAGTTCCTCCAGGAGCCGAACATCACTACACTGCCTTGGCCACCACTAAGTCCAGACCTTGCACCAAGGGAGCCCGCCTGGGATATGCTTGGCAGGCGCGTGCGACAAAGCCAACAGCTCCTCACCAATGTCCAGGAACTCGCCACTGCACTTCTGGAGGAATGGAATAACATCAGTCAAGCTGATATTGGACGTTTGGTGAGAAGTATGCCACGTTGGATCCGCGCTTGTCTTGCGAACCGAGTAGGATTTACAGGGTATTGAGGTCTTGGACTGAATGTGGTAAATTATCTAACTGACCTCCCATGTCTTTTACAGCTACGTGCATGGAATGTGTGCTTGTCAGAGACCCAACTATCGCTGAAATTATTTTCCAGATGTTACAGTGCAATGCCTCAACTGTCTTTTTGATGAAAATATAAATATATTTCTTCATATATATCATTTTTATCAAATATCTCCAACTCTTTTGAATAGTATACAATTCCAGGGTATACAGGTTGCAGGGTAACTAAGTGAATATATCTTAATTTTTTACCATGTTGACAAGATTCCAGACCTTGACAGAGTGCTGGCCTAAATAGAATAGAAATTAAGTCACAAAGAACAAATGAAAGGGTAAAATGGTTCTGATATGTTTAAAATTCTCAGTGTTGAATTTTTGACATATTTTACTCACAGGTCTGATTTGTTTTCCTGCAATGCTCTGTTGAAAAGGGTTCGGACATCACCTTCATATTATCAACATTGTAGAATATCAATTTAAATTTATTTGAATTCTTCATCAAATCTAGTCATGGCTGCTTCACTACAGACATGACCAGATTTGATAAAAAAAATATCTTGAAAATACTCAGCGAGTTAAGATTTAATAGGCAAACAAAACAACTATTTGTCCAAATTGTGAAGCCCTGGAATAATACTTTTGTGTAAACCAACAATGAAATCAAGGCTTCAAATTATTAATAACTGAAAAATGGGTGAAAATATTGTGGTGGTAAATTTCCAACTTAATTTCCTTGGCATTGTATGTTTATTCATTTTATTCGAATATTTATGTCAAGAAGGACCTTTTCTGCAAAGAGTTGTGAAAAATGATAACAAAGCCTCATAACTTACTACTTATGATACATGGGGAGGGGATTACCACAAAGACACCCTTGGTGTGGATATTCTACTCAGAAAATAATATTCGATACAAGCGTTTGTACATAAGAGGGACTTTGTTCAACTTGGGGGCCACTATTTGCCTTTTGCTTGTCATTCTTACGTATTTTCAGAGACGAGGGGATGTTACCTCAGTCGAAACTCCGCTCCACGTGTGTTCAAGTGGTAATCCACTCTACAAAAATGCAACTTACCATAGTCAATGACAGGCACAATTTGCCTGTTTGACATATATCTATTCACTTGTTCTCACCATGATGGGCACTAACATTTCTCATCTTGAAACTCATTGCAGTGGCGCAGGAGCCGCCCCGACCACCCCGACCAATGTCGGGGCAACAAATTTGCTGATCATGATATTTTTGTGATCGACCTTCAGCCGAACGTCATTCATATCAAATAACTAGGCTGTGATTTTTTAAATTTTATTCTGGCGGATACCTGAAAATAGTGCGCGCATAGATAGTCTTGTTTCTTTAATATTGGGCACACAAAGGCAGCTATTAATGATGAGTTAACGTAAGATGAGGAGATTTTGGGCGCTACTTCTTTAGTATTCCAACCGCTTCGGGGGCGGTTGGAATACTAAAGAAGCAGCCCAAAAATGCGTCTGAGAGATGTCATTTTTTAAACATTTTCTGGGGGCAGGGCCGGATTTACGAATGGGCAGACTGGGCGGACGCCCAGGGCCCCCACATTTGTGGGGGCCTCCACAGTGAAGTTCGTCTTTCGAGGAACATAATATGACATAATTCCCTGCCAAATTGCCTTTGCCTTTGGCAATTTGGCAGGAATTTTGTCATATCATGTTCCTCGAAAGACGAACTGCATGCGCTGTCATTTTTTTCTCCCCCACATAATCGATGGCAACAATTCGAAAAAACAGCGATCTGGGTGTTATGGTCGGGCCAATGTTTGGGCCGTTCCGGCGCCCCTGTATTGTAATGTTTCATCAGACAGTTGCTCATTGTAATGTTATTTGGTCATTTCAAAACAACCATTGCAAAATTCAGATAAGCCAGCAAGAGAATAGCAGAGTCATTGATAGACTAAGCGAACAAAATTTGACAGGTACCAATTTACGTGTCTGACATACAGACTAGTACAAAATTCTTGGAAATATTAGTCTACAACATCGAAAGAATATCCAACTTTAGTTGACTTTATCAATATCGAAGTTTGGCTTATTATCATTTACTGGAAAGATCTCTCCCAGAGAGGTTATAAATGTAACCTGTTACAGAGCCACGTGTGTAGTTTAGGAAGAGAAAGTAAGATGAAATTTACAAACATAAGCTACTCATCATAAAAATATTGTTATGCATTGATGAATGAATCCATACCTACCTTCTATCATGTATTTCCACAATAGTGTATTGCGGCTGTGAGCTGGGGGAGGGGTTAACTACAGCTGGTTTGTGTTTTCCCGTTCATTTTCAACATGGAGGGTATGTCAAATTATTACGTGCAACTGCAAAGAGCCATATAGAACTACACAAAACCACATAGAAGAACACAGACACGAAATAGAACTACACAGAAATACAAAGAAAAACATGTTCCATTTTCATTTTGAAACTAACAGTACTAGTACTATGGTCACGAAGAGGTCTGGTCAAAACGTAACCAAGCCAGAACGTAACATTTTATTTTGGTCACAACGTAACATATTTTGGTCAAAACGTAATACATTTTGGTCAAAACGTAACTTTTTTGGGTCAAAATGTAACTTTTTGGGGTTAAAACCTAACTTTTTTCCTGGTCAAAATGTAACATTCCGATGGCTGAAACGCAATATTCATATGGTCGAAACGTAACATTCCGATGGACGAAATGTAACATTTTGTTTGTAGTTTCTAGGGGTAAAGTCAAGACAAGAAGACATCTTGATAACTTTTTAATCATAAAATGACCATCAGTATAATATATCCGTTCTGTCTCTCCCCTCTCTCTCCCTTCTCCCTGCTCCCTCTCCCTCTGCCTGCCTGCCTGTCTGAAAGCCCGCCTGCCCGCCAGCCTGCCCGCCCGCCTCTCTCTCTAGGCTCTGTCTCTGGATCTGTGTCTGTATGTCTCTATGTGTCTGTCTGTCTATCTGTGTGTCTGTGTCGCTCTCTGTCTCTCTGTCTCTCCCTCTCTGTCTCTGTCTCTCTCTATGTCCGTGGCTGTATGTCTGTCTGTCTGTCTGTCTGTCTGTCTGTCTGTCTGTCTGTCTGTCTGTCTGTCTGTCTGTCTGTCTGTCTGTCTGTCTCTCTCTCTCTCTCTCTCTCTCTCTCTCTCTCTCTCTCTCTCTCTCTCTCTCTCTCTCTATGTGTGTGTGTCTCTATGTCTCTCTCTCCCCCTCCCTCCCCTCTCTCTCTCTCTCTCTCTCTCTCTCTCTCTCTCTATGGCTCTGTCCCTACTCTGCCTGCCTGCCTGCCTGCCCCTCACTGAGTCGTGCGGTTTTTTAAACAATTTAATACGATCAATTCTATATGCAAGTCCAAAAACTGGTAACGTATGGGCATCGCGTAAATGTGATGCAAGTCATAAACCGCCATTTTAGAGATGAATCCCAACAAAACGAAGACATTTCTTTTTAGTGAGGTCTATAATCCCTGCATGACACAGTATCGCACTCGTCAAAAGCAAATACAAACAAACACATGACAAAATACCACTCACTGGAATCCAGTCCTTGAGCTATTCCAAAGTCAAAATAATACAAAAACTGGTCCTGTACTGTGCATATCTATTGCAATTGTTATAGGGCGATTCACTGCCGGAAAAATATTAATAATAAAAAAATCGCATTTTAATCAGTCTTGATAGCAGTTATTTCTGTTTTCTGCAGTTCATGTGAAGCTCTGATAAAGGACGAGAGGAGTTTTTATTGTTATTCACACCAAATAACATTTGGCAAATCCACTTAATTGTCTCTTCACAGCGAAGTGTTTTCTTTTAATTTTCGTGTCTCTCTGTCTGGTTGAAAATGAGACCGCAAATGTGATTTTCTATCAGACATTAAGCGCAGAAAAATATGGTGTAAAATGAAGATATTACAATCATCTTTAGTATAAAATTTATGTGTGATCTGGCGTATACTTTCGAGTTCATTCGGTGTTTTTAAGATTAGTAGTTCACTTGCGGTCTCTTTGTCCCAGCTTGTCCCAGAAGGTATCCGTAGGGCAAAATGCACTCGAACACCCCCCCCCCCCCCCCCCCCAGACAAAATGTCCTAGGACATAATGCCCTCATGGAATATGTATGGGTGGACAAAATTCCCACGGACAAATGACCTCGTTATTGGCTCGGTGAGTGTAGGTATTTATTTTAACCCATGGCCAAGTACAATTTTTTTTATAGTTTGTCAAATCATGATTCGACATGCTAGATATGCACTGTTCATAGCTTCATCCCACAATCTGGGTGAGTCATTGTTGACATTAACGTGTAGTCGTCTGAAGACAGTAAGGTAATTCCGAATGACGTTGGTGATACGACAAATAAGTGAGAATTTATCGGCGACCTTTATACAATTGGTGGTCAGTGAACTATGAAATAGTCGTCAAGTGCACCTGTGATTTACAGTGAAGAAGAGAAGCACACGTTATTCGGCTGACATGATGTATATCGGCGACATTGAGACAGTTGGTGGTTTATTACCCGCGATAGAGGCATTAGGTGCGCCTGTGGCTTAGGATGAATAAGACGAGCCCACGTTACTCGACTGGTACGATGTGTGGTTTGTGGATCTCGAGTAATTACTGTATGGGCGCTTGTGTTTTTCACTACGCGACTCAGCCTATATTATGACGGCATGTAATATGTTTTATTTGTGACGTCGTATCAGTATCTGGCATGCGTAATTGTCGATGGGACTGGTGGAAGGCAAATGGTGAATGGCTTAGCTACCCCTTTCCTCCATCCACCCTAGCCCTCGCTCTAAGGCACATTTGTGGATACATGCTAAATTGTTGAATGCATGTGCTTTTTGAATAAGACGACGCCAGGGCTGTTATTATTTCCAATAAATGGATGCTGCCCTTTAAGATCGGTATACTGTTTACATATAAGATGGTACTAGTTTCCAGCATGATATATGGCCGTTCTAGCCAGGGCTGTTAAAGTTTCCAATAAATTGATGCTGCCCTATTATTGGGTCGGTGCAATGTATTGTATATAAAATCGTATCAGATTCCAACATGAAATATGACTGTTCTCAACGGCCTATCAGTATCTGTTAGTTGCATTGTTGGAGGAATGTGCATTTTAATTATCAGGCTCATACCATTGTCCAAGTAAGTAACTGTCATCAAACAGGGGGAATATTATCCCTGACTGAACGCAACTGAACTATACATTGTGTGCTTTCTGAGCTTGTGAAGCTTGGAGATCGGGATAAAAGAGCTGATTTCAGTGTGGTACATTGAAATTCGTATGTGCTTCGGTATAAAATGTGTTTAGCCTGAAGCCTATTGGTACTTGCCCGGAATTTAATCCGCAATGTATTGCAGATAAAAAAAATGTTACGTTTTGACTAAAAAAGTTACATTTCGACCAAGCAAATGTTACGTTTTGACCAAAGTGAAATGTTACGTTTTGACTAAAAAAAGTTACGTTTCAACCAAAAAATGTTACGTTTTGATCAAAGTGAAATGTTGCGTTTTGGTGTGGTTACGTTTTGACTATATTCGTCACAAATACAGACAGAGAATTTCAACCAGGCCGCGACCCGTGTGAAATTTTCTTTCAGCATTTTGCCCTACGGTATTAAGGCGGCACTCTAAAATCTCACCTGTCGAAAAATGAAATGCACGAAAAAAATGCATTTCAGATTATAGTTTGATTTACTTATCTTAAAAAGTCGTGCAGACTGAACCACACACACACGCAGAGTAAACTAATATTTTATTGAAATAAAAAGTATTAGTAATAAATAAATAAATAAACGGAAAAGATAAGTAAATCAAACTAATTGAAAAAGAAGCTTTGAATGGAATAATAAAAAATAGCTTGTGGGTTTCCCCACCTTTCAACTTTAAGTTTTAACGATAAACGGTTTTATCCTAGTGGGTTTTCGTCTGTGGTGGGTTTTGTACTACAACTTATTAGCTCAATGTGGCTATAGGCACTTACTTGTGGTATTTATGCTGTTCTGTATTGTTCTATGCATAATACCTTTCTATGCTCTTTATGTAGAAATTAATCGCACCGAAAATTTTATTCAAATACCGGTGCATGTAGTGAGCGAAGAATACAGCATACAATTTTTTCTCATAAATATTTTTCATCAAATATTACCGCTATTCCAAACAACCATCACCTGTCTTTCTGTCAAAAAATACGAGTTTAAATTACGCCTGCAATATCTCGATCAACTGCGTGCCGATTATAAAAGAAATGTTTATTTACAATAACACATCATTACAGTGTTTTTATGTGTGGAGTATTTCTTAGATTTCTCATTATTAAAAATGTAGTTTTGAAAATCCTTTCTCTGTCAAATCAATTAGAGCAATTTAGACTGTGCTCAACATAAAGTGAAGAAGCCATTCCACACGATGGACAATCTTAAAAAATCGTGCAGACTGAACCATCATTCGCAGTGGCGTATGCCATTCAGAGAGGGGAGACAAAACTGCATGAAGTTTGCTTTTGACTTTGGGTGGACGTACCTGATGGGTCTATTCATTGGATTGAACATACAATTTACTGAATGCATCAAACTCATTTTGCTATTTATTCACCACCCGCCTCCAAGCAATCAGGAGATTATCAAAGACCAGCATGCGGATTATTCTATGAATATGGCTGGTCCCGTCTTTGGTGCCTGTCGCGGTGGTAACTGATGGAGAATGTTCTAACTAGACGGATATTGAACCTGTTAAGTGCCGAGATGAGGCAAGATAAAGTAAATTGTCTATTGTCAACAACCATGCCCAAGACAGGCCTGTTTATTCTTTAACTTGGAAATAATGAAACGAAATTTCTGGGGAAAAAAACTCCTACAAGGGTGCGTTGTATCCCACTGGTTGAACGTCCTAGAATAGTCCTCAGCTATTGCCAGAAAGTGCACGGAAATACTGCACGATTATTTTTAGAACCCCCGAAAGATAAAACTACTGGATACAGAATCTCTCGTGCAATCGGTGCAAGGGAAAGTCACGTGACATTTTATATAAATATATTCGCACACTCTGAAGGACCGTTTTTTTTAATGAACAATAAAAAAGCATGTTAAGTGTTATAAGTGCTGCATCGATATCTCAAATGCAATATAGCTGGTGGTGCATTAGTCGTTGATAAAGAGAATGATCAATACTTTATAATATACTTCAAAAATAGATAGCTGGAGCAAGGATTTGTCGAAGCTCACGGTGATATTTAAATGCCGTGACGTTGTACCAACTGGGTAGGGGAAACACAGTTTTACTTATACATCTTACCTACTTTGACACGCGTGTCCAATGTGAGATTCATTTGTGAGGCAGCTGTGTCTTAAGCATCCAACGTGCCACAACTTCAGTCTATTTTATGATACGTTTCTCGTTATTGGAATCTCATCTGCCGGTCTGGAAAACGTTTAAAGTTCCCTGATTAACCCTTTACCCAACGTAACGGCCAAAACCGGCCAGCGCTATTCTCAAAAATCGTCAGTTATTTTTCATTATTTTTTCATTTTTTGTCTCAAAAACATAGGTTATGACCCTTCATTGGAACGAGCTCGTCGAGCTCGTTCCAATGAGGGGTCATAACCTATGTTTTTGAGACAAAAAATGAAAAAAAATAGTTGTTCAAGAAATGTTTTTACAAGTGTCGTCTGCTTTTCATGTTAGGTAAAGGGTTAACCATTTTTTGTATACAATTAGGATTGCTTTTGCATGGTGTATTCCTAAGAACACACGGCTTGTGTAGACGCCATTTCAACTAATTCAGTTATATTATCAAACAGTCTTTCTTGAATTGTGGGACACGCGTCACAAATTTGAGGAAGACTTTTCATGAGATCTCTCATTACATTCATGTTTGCTACACCCGTTTCTCCAGATGAAGAAGTAACATCTTCCATTTTGACGAGTAGTAGGGGAATGTAGACACATGACATCAGCAACCCGAAGAAAGCACTTTGAACGAAGAGATCTTCAAGACATTTGAATGATAGTTCAGGAAACTCCATGTGCAAATTGCCCAAACAGCTGATGAACTCTGTATGGTAGATGCGAAGGAGAGAGGTTAGGTGTTCCTTTCTGACATCCCGACTTAAATTTCCATAGATGAATAACGCCAAATCGGTCGTTGGAAGAGCATATCGAACTGCCTGTAGATCTATCAGTTTCAAATCTTCGGGTTTGGGGAAGTTCCCTGCATTGCCATTGTACTTGAAAAGTAGGTTATTAACATGTAAGTCACCGTGACAAACAACAGCATAAGGTTCAGTTGGCTGCAGCAAATGACTAAATGTTTTGTATAAATCAGAAGGTTTTAATTTCATAGCTGATTCTTTGATGTGCGTGTCACACATTCGGTTCTTGATCAGATCGAAAAATGAATAAATCGCTTGTTCTATTACTGGGTGCACAGAATTGTCAGTCAAACATATATCTCTAAAAAGAAAAGAAAACTCACTAAATCTTTCCGGATTTCTGTTTTTCATCGCCCAAGACAAGGCATGAAAAATAGCTATTTCTTTCATTACGAGTCTACAGTGCTCAAAGTCAAGACTTTGTCCTGCTTTCATTATACAGTAGCCATCAGGTTTGTGGTTTTGTAGTATAATAACTCCCATGTTCGAGTTTACAAGACTGTGATAATAGACTGGTACTGACGGCCCAAACACACGGCTACATTTATCAGTTTGAAATTTCAACATCGCTGGTATCAGTTTGGAATACATCTCTTCTTCCTTGTGGAAAATCATCCCCTTCTCCAAAGTCCATTGCTTTCTCTCCTTCTGTTCGTGAGGTATTTTAACAATTAACTCATGTACAGTTTCAATTTCATCTACTATCGCCGTAACTGTCACAGCCAAAACAACAGATGCCAAATTGTCCCCCTTATTCGATCCACGTGATATCAGAAATGACTTTATTATAACGTCATCTCTACTCTCCTTCAGTTTTATTGCTTCTTTCAAAAGATCCCGTGTGATCACTTTGGATTCTGCTTCCTGTTCAACGAGGGCGGCGTCGGTCATTATGAATGGCGCAACTCTGTAAATAAAGTGAAGATATGTTTCACATTTTATTCTGCGGATTTGGAAAGGTGGAAGCGGTGAGCCTCGTTTATTATGCTTAACACCCTTTGAACCCCTGTGGCCGCTTTTACGGCCAGGAACACGATGCGCCATAACGTCATTAAATCCGATGGCAGTTCAGTAAATGTGTGGGGTAGACCAGTCAATAATTTCAACGTGCAGCCCGTAGGCTGCACGTTGAGAATATTGATTGGTCTACCCCAATTAATGAATATGGACTCTTCCAATTGCAGCCATGGAACTGGCACGGAAGCTACCACTTGAGTTCAAAGGATTAAAATGTTCCACCTTTGTCATGTTATCGCCCCTTGAGTTTAATAGGGCGCCCTCTGCAATGTTTCAGCTTCGCAAATAGCGTCTTGATCCACTCAAGCGAGTTATGTCGTTCATTTTGTATTCTTCAGACTCGTGTACTTTCCATTCCGTAAGTCAACAAATTTTGCACACTACTTATACACTCCATGACTTTGTTTCAACTTGGGAACCAACGATTTGGGTTTTTTTGCAAATTTTGCTCCAGTTTCAGAACACAGATTAAATAGGCGTTGTTTTATCTTGTTCAGTACCTGAAACTTGGGGAAAATAATCATCGATATATCAAGAGGATTCATGGGGCCTGAGATGTTCACCTGACCAAAGTTGTTTAAAGAAGGATTTAATTACCATCTATGGCAAGTTAACACAACAGAGGAATGAAGTTATTTAATTATTTATACCTCTATATGCTGTCCATGCCAGATGATTGTTTTCTTCTATTGGGATGCTACCACAGAAATAGTGCCCAGATTTTCAGTAATGGAAAAGTCCAAATATCAACCTAGGGACTGAACTTGAACAAACTTGAAGGACGTTGTATACCAAATATCACAAGATTCTGACTGGTGGTTCTGGAGAAGGAGATTGTGAGAATATTACCAATGTTGCACCATGTTAAAATCACCCCCTCCCCGCCATACACACATGAAACACAAATATCAACCCAGGGACTTTATTTAAACAACTTGAATCGAACCCTCAAAGTATGCTGTATACCAAATATCGAAAGATTCTGATTATATCTCAAGAAGCTGATTTTTAAAGATTATTCCACATATTCTTCTAAGTTAAAGCTGGGATCACTTAGAGAGTCCAAATATTAACCCAAGTGCTCGATGTGAGTAATCCTAATCTGCCACCCCCCCCCCCCCCCCCCCCCACGAGATGTAGTACACCAAATATGAAAGTCTTCTGACTGGTGGATCTGCAGAAGAAGAAAATGGAACCAGGAACCAGTTTGAACAAACCTGAATCTGATACTCCCCCCCCCCCCCACTCCACACACACCTCCCCAGAGATGTTGCATATCCAAATATGATAGGATTCTGAGTGTTGAATCTGAAGAAGATTTTTAAAGCAATGTTAATCATATTGCACTTAGTAAAAATGCGGGCTTCCATAGGGAGAACAAATATTAATCCAGGCACTCGATTTGAACAATTGTGACCCCCCTCCTCCCCCCCCCCATCCCCACCTCTTGTAGATGTTGTATACCAAATAGGAAAATATTCTAACTGGTGAATCTAATGAAGATTTTTAAAGAAATTATATATTGCACTACGTTTAAATTTAGGCTCCCATTGGAAGCAAAATATGAACCCAGGCACTCGATTTGAACAGAACTGAATCTGCCCCCCCCCCCCCCCCCCGAGATGTTGTATACCAAATATGAAAACATTCTGACTGGTGGATCTGAAGAAGAAGTTTTTAAAAGAAATTTCCACATATTGTACTAAGTTAAAATTCGAGCTACCATAGGGAGCTCAAATATTAACCCAGGGATCAGATTTGCACAAAGTTGAATCCGACCCCCATAGATATGTTGTATATGAAAGCATTCGGGCCTGTGGATACGAAGAAGATTTTTAAAGACTACCCCCACATTGCACTAAGTTAAAACTCGGACTTCCAAATGAAGTCTAAATATTAACCGAGGGACTTGATTTGAACAATTTTGAATCTGACTCTCATAACGATGCTCTATACCAAACATCAAAAGAGCAAAAGATTCTGACTGGTGGTTCAGAAGAGGAAGATTTTTAAAGATTATTCCCTATATTGCCCTAAGTTATTTATTTATTGGTGTTTAAAGTCACATATTTCTGCACAATGGCTAATCATGACCTCGACAGTCTCACGGGTGGAGGAAACCGGAGTACCCGGAGAGAACCACCGAGCAACGGCGAGCAACTGTCAGCTCCCCCACATACTAACTCCACACAAGCAGTGTTAGCATTGGTTGAAGACAGTGCACCATCGACGTACACTACGCCTTAGTACACAACGTCACCGTGCCCCCAGGTGGGACATGGGGGTGAAGTGTCTTGCCCAAGGACACAACGCGGTTGCCGCATGTGGGATTCGAACAGAGGACCTCTCGGCTTTGCCCTTAGTTAAAAAAAAATCGGACAATACCGGAGACCAAATATGAACCAATGGGCTTTATTTTAACAAACTTGTACCTGACCCAAACATCCCACCCCATCCCACCCTAGGGATGCTGTATACTAAATATCAAAAGATTCTGATCAGTGGTTCAGAAGAAAAAAAAATTAAATTTTTTTTGCAACTATACTGCCTCAGCATTATATAATAATAGTTTATTTAACGGTATAAATCAAATACAATTACAATGTGATAACAATACTATAAATTTACAATTGATTTACACCGTCAGGAGATAACATAGCCAGGTTGGCTGTCTACCTGTCATCTCCCACCAATTTCAAACTCCAACACTGCCAACAGTTACACCGTAAGCCTCTAGACTTGTTGATGTACAGAGCTGGTGACTCCTTTTTACATTTAAAGGTGGACGAGTTATCCAAGAGCATTTATTCAGAATCAAGTAATAACACAGGTAATTATACGAGCGTTGGAAAGAATAAATAATGTGTAGAGATTTCAAGTCAAAACAACAGAATAACTGCACTACGTTTCGTAGAAGAGTGATATTTTCAAACATTTTGTCTAATACCAGCGGAGAAGAAAGCAAATAGCTGAACACATCCCACCCTTCTCCAGATCGGTCAAGAGACTATTTGTGACGAAACTAGTTAGTCTACGTACACATTTCGGGGGGGGGGGGGTAACCAGTCTTTCGGGATTCACTATTCCTGTATTTACATTAAAGCAGAGCATGGACAATCGGTATGATAACTCTATAGACGAGGCTGATAATCTAGGTAGAAGGGGTTGTCGCACAGAAAGCTTTTCTGATACGAAGAGAGAAGTCTCTCTTTTAATTTCCTTTTGAATTCATTTCTATTATCTGTTCCTCGCAGGGTTGGATCCAGGTCATTCCAGAGTCTGGGAAAGGCATATACCGCTAGTCTGTCCAGTGCTTTTGTTCGAGTTTTCGTAATTTGTACTTGACCCGGCTGTCTTGTATTTGTGTCGGAAATACTGAAAAAATGTTCCGAATGAGCCTGGGAGCTTGCCGTTTTTCCAGTCAAACATGAAACGACAAGCATGTAATTTAAACAGATCATTGACTTTTAGTACCTTATCATTTGCGAACAATGGATCTGTGTGGGAGTTGAACCTTTTGTTATTTACTATTCTGATCGAACGCTTTTGTTTATTCAATACGTCCCTAATTGCCCTACAATTGCCCCATATGTGAATACCGTATATTAAATGAAATTGTACAAGGGAAAAATAAAGTATTTTCATGATCTTTTGGGATAATATTCTTTTTCCTTTATTTGAAGTAAAATTAGCCCATCTTATCTTTGCGCAGATTTTTGATATGTGGGCTTGATATGATAAGGTTTCATCAATATTTATACCTAGGAAACTCAATGATGTTTCTTCCTCGTTTAATCCAACCTCGTTCTCAACCAGATTTATCTGACTTAGCGGATAGACCTCTCAAAAACCTGGAGCACTCGACATCAGTTAACTTGTCCCAGATAATACCCCAGATAATCCCTGAAATCATTCCTGAAATTTAGAAAACAATTGCTGAAGAAATCAAAAACGAAATAAGGTCAGTGATTACGTCAGAAGTGGTGAGCGAAATTAAGGAGGAAATTAAAACTACTATTCAATCGGTAATTCGAATGGAAATTGAAGCGATGTCCGAACGTTTCGAGTCTATTGAAGAAAATGTCGAGTCTTTAAAAAGGGAAAATAACGAACTCAAAGAAACAATTAAAACATTGTCGAACAAAACAAATATAATTTCAGATCTGGAAGTGAGATTAGAGGATGCTGAGCAGTACTCAAGACGAAATTGTCTTATTTTCAGTGATGTGCCACTGAGTGAGTACACCACGGACAATACAGATGCGGCTGTCCTGGATATTTGCAACCGCAAACTTGGCCTCGATATCCAACTTGAACAGATCAGTAGGTCACACCCGTTGGGTAGATTAATAAACAGTAACAATGGTACAACTAGCGGTGGGAAAAGTGAACAAACAATGAAAATTATCTGTCGGTTTACCAGTTACAGGGATCGTGACATTATTTATAGGGCTAAGAAAAACCTGAAAACAGCTAACAGCAAGATTTTTATTACCGAATCGCTTACAAGAACCCGTTACAAACTTATTTCGGAACTCACACAACTTAAAAAACAAAAATCTGGACGAATGATGGACGAATCTACGCGCGAAAAAACATTACTAGCCCAAAAGTCCCAATCAGATCGCCAGAAGATATCGTTAAACTGAATCCAACAGGCTAAAAAACCTCCTGAAAAACTATCAAAACTAACTATAGTCTAGTATTAGATAGTGCATGGATATGGGTCTTGGCTGTGTCGCCTGGCGGGTGGTTCTTCACCCGTTGTGTTCTCTGTTTATGGTTTCACCATTTTTTAGCGGAGGGAGTTATCAAATCTTGATCAGTTGGTGGATCCGTCCGTGGGGTGACTTTGCCATGGCCCGTCCCTATGTGCTGCAAATGTGCTCTTATCGCCATAACCAAAAAGATACCTGAACCATTCACATTCTCGAGTAAAACACGCAGGTATATGGTTGTGTATATATTCCCGAGTGTGTGTACAAAATGGAAATACCATTTGGGTTGGATGTAGACTTACCGTGGTTCTTATAATCAGAAACCTCACCAACTCCACTGCGCACCCCCCCCCCCCCCCCCCCCCATCCGGGGGCCAACTTTCTCTACCCCAGACGCTCGGCTGTGAACTGTTTGATGATGCCCCACTTTATTTTCTTTTCAGATTCATCGGTAGGCTTTCCTGCCCTCTCCCTCATGTTCCCACTCGGTCGTCCGTCCTTCGTTTCTATAACCCACCAATCTACTATACTTCCAGTAAATTTTATTCTTGAGGCATACATTGTGGGCATTCCTAGGTAAATGCTTCATAGTGGGGTATGACTAGGGGGGGGGAGGATTTGTTTGTGTCTGTGTACTCTAGTTCAAGGACTGGAGTAACGTGCTTATAAATTCTGGTGGTGTTTTTGTTCGGTCACCCGATGGGTATATGTAATATAATATAGAAAAGCCCACGTTTAGCATCGTCATCTTGCGACTAGGCGACCTGGACAAGCGGACTTTGCTACTTTCAATTTTCGAGTAAGGTCTGCTTGGTTCCACAGGTTTGCTTACTCAAGATGTTGTGTAGTTCCTGGCCTAGGGTCAGAACCTAGTCTACGAGTAGCTTTGGGCTCAGTCACTGACATGTTCAAAGCAGCCACAAGTGATCAAGCCATGAATTTCCGCACAACAACGATGACGATGCCGAAGCGTGGGTATTCAGTATCGGCGACTTAACCCCAGAAACACGATAAATCTCCGCACTATACCATCAGCCATTATATGCTAAACCGTCTGTTTGAAATTCAAAATCTACGTTTCCTCCCCTGCACTACGCTTAGTAATCTTACTCAAGTGACAAATTCTAGTGATGTCTATCATCATTCCCTAAACTCTCAATTACTCAAACACCAGAACTCACCCAAACCCACCAAACTTCATTGTCTGTTTCAGTAATGCCCCTTCCTGGGTATTCTCTTCCATTTTATGTTGTATATTTATTATTCGTCTTTATTTTTCATCTTTCAGTGTCTCTTTCTACAAGATTATCGTCGGCAAGCAACAGATATGTACAAAGTAACACCTCAGTCTATTTGTACCACTACCTAATAACCACACTCGACTCAAATTTTACTGAATGGATAGATGGCGGCATTGATGGCTCCTATCGTGGCCCAATATATTCATCCTCGCCTGTTTGTTTGTACTCATGGCCATTTCGATAAATCAGTACCGAGCTGCGATAGGATCCTTCAGTGCCGTACGTGTACCCATCGGTTGCCCAAAAGTTAGACATACATTTACGAACCTTTCAATCGGAATTAAAGCATTGTGTCAATTTTTGATTTTGCTGTTAATAATGAAGTGTAGCAACGATATCGAACGGAACCCAGGGCCTCCAAAACGTGCACACAATGGGATCGAAAGGACACTTTCTATCTTCCACTGCAATATACGAAGCCTACGCACAAAACTTACCAACATCAAGGAGGTGGTTGAGAGTCTGATGTGGTGTGTTTTTCTGAAACTCATTTGCAGCCATCTTTTGACTCCCAAAATATTATCTTACCCAATTTTTGTAGCCCAATTAGAAAAGATAGAAATTCATTTGGTGGCGGAATAGCTGTTTATATATCCAACCGCCTTCTTTTTCGCCGTAAAACAGAACTAGAAATCGACGATTCCATAATTTGGTTCGAAATCTTATCAAAAAACAAAAAATATCTCATTGCACTTTCCTACAGATCACAGCAGTTTGCAGACCCTGCGTATTGGGAACTTCTAGACCATTCCATCGAACAAGCCCTTGATATTAACCAGAACATCATTATTTTAGGTGACCTGAACTCCGATCTTTTAACTTCCAGTTCGAAAATTCATGATGTCTTAGAGCACTACAATCTACGTAACATCATTAATACCCCTACAAGAGTAACTCCTAACTCTTCCACTTTACTGGACCCCATAATCGTAAGCGATTCTATCTCAACTACGGAAGCCGATACTATGGACCTTGAAGTGTCTGATCACCTTGCAGTATATGCTCAAGTTGCCTTCGACTCAGCCCTCAGCCCATCTTACTCCCGACTTGTCTACAATTATAAAAATGCTGATTTTGTTGAGGCGAATAGATTAATTTCACAAACTAATTGGACGAACATAATTAGCAACACTGGAAATGTAAATGATGACCAGGTGGAATTTAGCAAAAAATATTTAAATATAATTGGGGAATCTATCCCACAGTCCAGAATAATTATCCGCCCTCGAGACAAACACTGGTTTAATTCAGAGCTTCGTTCACAAATTAGGCTCAGATACCGTCTGAGAAAAAGGGCCCTAATCTCAAATAAAAATACCGATTGGAATGAATACAGGGCTGCCAGAAATAAAGTGAACAACATGAAAAAGTATGCAAAGCAGAAATACTTGGCCAATCTTGAAGAAAGCCTGTCCATTTGCCCTTCTCCAAAGATGTTCTGGCATGTCATAAAAGGATCTCCTTAACAAAACTGAAAGGAACTCAATTCCCCCTTATACGATGGTACCTTTCAAAATTTGAACTACTTAATTATAGATGACCATGAAAAATCGGAACTTCTCAATAAGACATTTCTCAAAAACAGTATGATCAATGATCAAAATCAAAACTTACCTGACTTTATTTCTAAATGCAGTACATGTTTATCTTCTGTCAATATAGAGGAAAGTGACATAACAGAAGCGATCAAATCACTCCAGTCTAATAAAGCACATGGCCACGATGACATCAGTGTCAAAATGCTAAAAGGTACTGCAGAGACTGTTGTCGTTCCTCTGAAATTACTTTTCCAAAGATGCCTCGATAATGCAGTCTTCCCAAGCGAATGGAAAAAAGCTAACGTAATCCCAATTTTTAAACAAAAAGACCCCTCCGAGTGCAAAAATTACAGGCCCATATCTTTACTTCCAATATTGGGGAAAATCTTCGAAAAAAGTGGTTTTAAAGCACGTCTTTACCTATTTTCGTGATAATGATTTAATATACAAGTATCAGTCGGGATTTTTACCTGGACACAGCACAACGTATCAACTACTCGAATTGTACCATTCTCTTTGCCAATCCCTGGATTCTCGTCTCGCTACTTGCGCCGTCTTTTGTGATATATCTAAGGCCTTCGAAAGGGTATGGCACAAAGGTCTTATCTATAAACTTCGGCAATATGGTATCTGTGGTACTCTTCTAGAGTGGTTCGAAAACTACTTAACTAATAGGAAACAGCGAGTTCTGGTGAACAATACCTTTTCTAGCTTTTCCGAAATAACAGCCGGTGTTCCTCAAGGATCCGTTCTCGGCCCCTTCTTGTTCTTGATTTACATCAACGGTATTGCAGAATCACTAGACTCACTTGCAAGGCTCTTTGCAGATGACACCTGTCTAACTAATGGCAAACCAAGATCTACTGACACAATATCTGCATTAAACGAAGACCTACAAGCCATACACATTTGGTCTCAGAAGTGGCTTGTGACGTTTAATCCTGATAAAACTGAGGCCATCTATTTCACATTCAGTCGCTCAGCTAACCTCAACCCAGTTTTATATCTTAACAACGTACCTGTTACCTTTGTAATAAGTCACAAACATCTCGGTATGCACCTTCAATCAAACCTAAATTGGGAGCGCCACATAACAGAAATATGTAAGAAGGTTACCGCGCGACTTTCCCAACTTCGTAAATTGAAATTTATGATCTCTAGAAAAACACTCGAGCAAATCTACTCGGCGTTTATACTCCCACTACTTGATTATGGTGACATCTTATGGGATTCTGCCCCGCAATACCTTCTGAAAAGAGTAGATAGGCTACATCCTGATGCTGCTAGAATCATATCAGGGCTAACGCGTTCCACATCTTCGGATTGTCTCCTGCTACAGCTTGGGTGGACAAATCTCCGTGACCGGAGGAAGTTTCATAAACTCTGTACATTGCATAAAATCATCAACCACGAAGCCCCCGAGTTTTTATCTGAACTGCTACCACCGCGAACAGGAGACAGCGCGGCCTACAGTTTCCGAAACCCTTCCAAATTCAAATCATACCAATGTAGAACTGAACACTTTAGAAATTCATTTTTCCCCTCTACAACAGATTTATGGAACAGTCTTCCCCGAGAAACGCAGAATGCACCCAATCTGCGGGAATTCAAGTACTCTATTCTGTGTCATGACCCCATACTTAGACCTCCTAGTTACTTCTGCATTGGAAACAGAAAAGCGAATATTTTACACTGTCGGTTGCGAAATGGTTGTAGCGACTTATGTGATGACATGTTCCTTAACTTCATCTCCTCGACTTCCCAGTGTGCATGTGGTCATATGAAAGAGGATGCCGCCCACTTCATTTTCGACTGTCCTAACTATGATACCCAGAGGAGAGAAATGCTGAACGACCTACATTTCTGCAACATAACGTGTGCCAATGATTTACTTTTTGGTATCACTAATCTCTCGGAAAAACACAATGTTCTACTCTTTTCGAAAGTACAGAAATTCCTCGTCTCCAGCGGTCGTTTTAACTGATCCCACTGATTATCAATCTACATTCTGCTTACAAAACAGAAAGGAACTCATCATTGTATAGCCGAGACTAATATGTAGGATGGCACAAAGTTGACGATCGGTCTCAGAAATCAATTTCCAGAAACACTCGTCCGTTCCTCCCATGAAGTGCAGACTGTCTTTGACAACGTCGACGACGGTCTGCACACCCTGGGAGGAGCGGGGTGGTGTTTCAGGGTCCAAATTCGAAGCTCCTTGTGTTCTCGCCTTCTGTGCTGCCAAATCCAAATTTACACCATGAAACCATCACTGGAGCATCGGGATAAGCTGAGGTAGCCATTCGGCCCCGTAACTTCGAGATGCCAGTGATGAATGTACGTTTAACAGCTTGATATGAAATAATTACTATGCTGTGTGCCCGATTTTCTTACACCCATTTTATGTCCATTTGACCTCCAATTCCTTTGCTCCGACGATAATCTACTCCTTTTTCTCTAATTCTTGTTTTTTTCGCACTATTGTTCTACAATTTTCTTTTTCTCGTAATATCAATCACAATCAAAAACGGTTCTATTATTCTGAATCACTGTTCTAGTTTATATTTTGGTTTGTACGTATTGTTATGCCGCAATCTCAAATTTGTATTTATTCACAGGAACGGAGATTAACTAAGTTGTATAACTTGTTCTCCAATCCTTTTTGCATCATTATGGCAAATAAAATATGTTTAAACTAATCCAACCCGCGTTATGTTTTGGTTATTTATATAAATGTTAGGATATCTCCGATTTTGTGTTGTTTGATTTGGGTTTATAACAGTATACTTTGTTTTGCCAGCGATTAATGCAAGTCGGTTTGCACAACACCATTCGTGAATTTTGATGAGTACGAAATTGAAATTTGTGTCCACCGAATCGGTTTCGGTTTGTGGGATAGAATCATGGACAGCAGTATCATCGGCAAAAGACAGAAGGTTCAGGGATGTCGACCGACTGATATCATTTATATACAAGAGAAATAGAACAGGCCCAAGGACAGATCCCCGTGGAACACCACACTGAATTTCAGTGAAGTTTGATTCATGTTCATGTTCACATACTGTGCCCTGTTTGAAAGATAGCTTCTGAACCAATTGTAACTGGTGCGTGCCTCTGAAGCCACACCTCTCCATTTTCTTTAATAAAACGCCAAGGTTAATTGTATCGAATGCTTTTGAAAGGTCTAGAAATGCCGCTAGTGTACTATTTTTACCTTCTGTGTTGTTTTCTGTTCCTATTACTTTTAGTAATTGCATAATTGGATGTATAGTGGAGTGATTTTTTCTGAACCCATATTGATGGTGATATAAAATATCGTATTTTTCCAGATACGATCTAATTCTATTACACATTAATGTTTCCAGTAATTTGGCAAAGACTGGTAGAATACTTATAGGCTTGTAGTTATTGAATTACACTTATTTCCATTTTTAAAATTCGGAATTGCTTTGGCCACTGTCACTCTGTCTGGAACAATGCCGCTGCTGAAGGAGATGTTGATAATATGAGTTAAGGCAGGGGCTGTAGCATTAATTGTATACTTGAGTAAGTTTGTTGATATACCATCACAATCCTCGGTTTTCTTCGACTTCAGTGATTTGGCAACAGCAACAACCTCATATCCAATTGTTGGAGTGGTAAAAAAGCTGTCGGGAAGGTCGTTGCCCATGAAGTCTAGGAAGTGTTTGTTGGGTCTGCTAATCTGTTCACTGGTGCGTTTTCCAACTTGGGCAAAGTAGCTATTAAATTGGTGTGCAATTTCGCTCGCGTCGTTTATTTCTTTGTTATCTTCTGTTATAAAGAATGTTGGCAGAGCAGCGACATTCTTTGACTTATCTAAGGCATTATTTATTATTTGCCAAGTTCTGCGTAGGTTAGTTTTGTTTTTGAATAATACATTGCTGCACTTTGTTTTTTTTTATCTTATTAAATATTCTTTAATAATTTTTATAGTTTTTAATATTGTTCTCCGGTGGATATTTTAATTTTTTATTGTAAAATTTTGATTTGTTAATTGATGACACTAAGAGTCCTCTAGTCATCCACGGATTTCTTCTCACGAATTTTTTTCTTAACCTGCTAGTTGCTAGGGGAAATGCCTTTTCGTATGCCGACCGGAAAATATCCGTAAACGTATCATATGCTGCATTGGGAGAGTCAGATTCGAAAAGGGCGGAAAAGTCCATTTGAGAGAGAAGCGTTTCAAACTGGGCTATGCTTTCTGAGTTTATTTTCCGCGTCAAGCTTACTGCTGGAGGTTTGTCACTTTTATTATGTGTTATCGAGTGGAAGATGCCAAAGTGGTCCGGAACATCTGTAATAATGATACCTGATCGATGTGACAGGCCAAAACTATTTGTAAAAACGTGATCTATCAGTGAAGCTGAATGGCTCGTTACTCTGGTTGGTCTTTTAATATACGATAAGAACCCTTGACTAATCAATATATCTAAATATAAGTTCGTCTTAGCATGTGTATCTGATTTCAAGAGACCAATGCTAAAATCTCCCGTTGAATATGTATCTTTGTGTTCCTGATTGATTTTGTCGGTTATAACATTTAGTTTGTCTAAGAACAAATCAATGTCTGCCTTAGGTTGTGCATTGGGCCTATAAATTATCCCTATCAACTTCGTACATTTATGGAATTTAATTTCAATAAACAGGGATTCGAAGACAGCGGAATAAATACCGAGAGATCTCTACGAATCTTGAAAGGTATATTTTCTTTGATGTATATGCCAACACCACCTCGACCGTCGTCTCATTCTGGTCTATTGGAACTGATAACGGGATGGTATCCGTGAATTGTATAGGACCATCTAGGCGGGATTTGAAATATCACTGTTAGACCAATGATATCAAAACTGTTGCAGCGACCCTGTGTTTTAAAGAGCATCTCGTTAAGGGAGTCCCAATGATCGAGCCTTAGGGCTTCTTCAGTTTAAATGAAAGACCGAAAAGTGTTCCTCCGAACTGGCTAATAATGGGGGAATTTCTTCAGGTAGGTAATATTTTCAATCCCTTTTTATAAAATTGGAAGGGAACTCATCACCAGAGGACGTTTCGTTTAGTTTCTCATTAAAATTCCCTTAAAAATCACATCCCGAATTATTGTGGACCTCGTCCAATGAGATATTATGCGCCGTTATGATTGTGGTCACCAGGTCTCTGTAATTCAAACAAGTTGTGTTCGAAAATTGTACGTGGTAATATTTGAGGTTCTTTAACACCAAAGTTAACCTTACTGACTGAGTGGTCTTTCTGAATTGTTTGAGGTGTTGGAGTTATTAATTGAGTGATGGAGCATAACAATGGAAATGAAAACAATAGCATATATACATTTTTCATAATTACTTTCGTAAATGACTATCTGTCTTTGTGTCTGAGGAGGAGATCTTTATTCTTTAATGAATTTACCGTGGAGGTCAGCAGTGTCCAATTGTCCGAACAGGTAAGACACCCTATTCTTCATCCATTCGCCGGTCTGTCGATCACTGAGTGAATTAATAAACGGGGAGATAAGACAGAGAAAAGATAACAAGAGTATGAATCAGTAAACGGGCACCCGGTAACTAGTTCCACTTTTAACGGGACGACGATATTCCGTTTGTCTTCACTCTCTCTGTGAAGTTGTCCAGTTATAAATTAACGTTATTACTTTTTAGCGGACAGTCTGTTCGTCTACGTAAAACATAACCAGCAATTGATCACATTCACTCACTAAATCAAGCCCCATCCAACCATCCGTCATCCACCCACCCACTCACTCACCCATTCTCCCATTCACTAATGGATGAATAAACAGCGAATGAATCAATGAATGAATGAATGGACGCACGAACGAACGAACAAACGAAATAAAGAACGAGCGAGCGTTCGAAAGGGCGAACGAACGAATGAATGAATGACTCAGATATACTCGCCCGCTGTGGTTTATCATACCCAGTTTGGATTATACAATGTAAGACAGTGTATTGCAGCTGAATTGGGTCTTCAAAGCTCGTATTATCAGTTAATACTGTTCACAAATGTCTCTCTCATTAGTCTACATAACTTTCATTTTATCGTCCTCCAGAATGAATTGATTGCTGGGGCACACACAATTCAATCAAAATCCCAGTTGAGTTATAGGAAGCCATCGCCCTATCACAGGACCACGCGGCGACACGATGTCCCGTTAACTTAAGTATGGAGGATCACCGACTTAATGAACCAATGAATGAACGATTGATTGAACGAAATGGAGGCTGGACCATTAACGAGCGTATGGGTGTGTAAACGATTAAGTCCGTGACTTTAAAGTAGTTTTGGTGGCTTAGCCACCTTTTCCCTTCTTTTCAGAGATGTAGGGGAAGGGGTTTGAGAAAGACCTTTTCGAATAGGTGAGTTGGTCACCAGATAAATGGGCAGGCGGGTGATAGATTCAGTAGTGGAGGTCACGTAAATTTGAATTTACTTATGTTGCATGTGGCTTCTGTACAATCGTACGCTGCCTTAGCCACTTGCCCCTTCCATTCATAAGCGGAGAAATGGAGGTTTTTGTTAACGTGACGAATGAATTAGTCGAAGAATTAACATCTCGATAAACAAATGAATAGATGAATGAGCGAACATACCAAGGTACGGTAACTAAATAATAATAAATTTATAAACGGGGAAATTAAAATTTTTTAGTAAATTTTGTGTCTTAACATCATACCTACCACAATTGTTTACAATTTGCAGTAACGTAAGTGCAGGCCCTACTTCGGAACTAACTCAAGCTTAAGAAACTTTCCAAACAAGTTGGAAAACTAATAGTTAGCGAAAGCACTAAAAAGATCGAAAAAGGGTCGAGCGAGACCGGCGCTCGACATTGCAGGTACTCTCTCTGCACACCCCTTGCGTTTACCGTGCGCATGCGCAACAACCGTGACGTCAATTCCGTATTTCCGCCAACGAGAAGTTTATGATTTAGCGGGGAGGCATCGATATCAAAGATATCGCCAAGGAGGGTGGGCCTCCGGTAAACAATTGTGGTAGGTATGTTAAAAACAAAATTTACAAAAAATTTTAATTTCTTTTCAACCAACTCACAATTGTTTACAATTGGCTGAAAAAACAATAGGAGGAGGTGAATCACATAACCAATACCAACAGGAGCAGCAGAAAGAAAAGCAAGGAAGGCAGAGAGTAATATCACAACCTGTAATGAAGATAGAGAGAAGGCACCTGCAAAGAACAAGGCCGAGCGAAGCACAAACCCGATAAAAACAAATTTAACGAGGGTGAACAGCAGCCTGGGCAGCAACGAGAGGGCCTAAAAAATAAAGGTCCCCAGATTGCTGCTGTAGGTGGCGGAGATATAAGGAGGAGAAGGTAGAAGAATTCCTCCTGTAAGCCGCATTCATAACATTCCGGAGCGAAACAGAATTCGCGAACGCCCAGGATGTAGAAATGGCACGAACCCCATGAACATCAAACCGGTTCGAAACAAGATTCCAAGCAGACAAGCTAGAATAAGCCAGCTTGATTGCAAGACAGATCCACCTGGAAATATAATGGGAAGAGACAGATTGCCTCCTAGGAATGAGAGACAGAAAGAATCTCTTCCGACCCCTCCGAATGAACTGAGTGCGATTAATGTAAGTCTTGATCGCACGAACAGGACAAAGAAGAGGCATCCTGCCATCGACGGCAGGGAGAGCCCGAATGCAGGTGGGAGGAGGTACCGAATCAGGAAGTTTATTCTTGGCCAGAAAAGAGCAATCAGTAGTGAAGGTGACGCTGTTGGCCTCATTTCTGAAGAAAGCAGAATCAACAGATAGCGCATGAAGCTCACTGACACATCGGGCAGAAGCAAACGCTAGAAGGAAAGCCGTTTTATAGGTGAGAAAACGCATATCGGTCTCAGATAAAGGCTCGAATGGCGCCCCCTCCAAACAGTGCATCACCCATGCCAAGTTCCACGTGGGTGTATGATGCAAAACTCGAGGCCTCTTCAAAGAAAAGTGCCGAATGAGTTTGGAGAGAAAAAGATTACGACCGATGCACCGCTTTCCCACATAAGAGAAAGTATCAGACAGCATAGACCGATAACCCTTAATCGTAACAGGCTGGAGGCCCTTCGAGTCAAAAGGTATACCAGAAAATCCGCAATTTGAGCGATTGACGGATCACGGTAATCCACATTTTGATCTATACACCAGCGGCAGAAAACCTTCCACTTCGCAGCATAAGTCATGCCAGTGGAATGTCGCCGCGATGCAGAAATGCACTCCACTGTTCGTCTCGAAAGACCTCTACGTCGGAGACAGGACGTGATAAAAGACAGTCGAGAAGGGACAGGCTCGCCAGGTTGTTGTGACACTTCCTGAGACGACACTGGGAAAGAAGATCGCGACGAAGAGGTAGACGAATCGGCCGATCTGTCAAAAGAGACCGCAGCATATTGATCCACACCCTCTGTGGAGACAGAGGTGCGATCAGAATGATCCTGCAACTGCAAGCACGAATCTTCGCCAATACTTCAGGAAGAATCGGTGCAGGAGGGAAGGCATAGCCGATCCAACCTGTCCAGTCCAGAGACTACCGCAAATGCCAGAGGATCTGGACAAGGAGAGACAAAATTCTCTACCTGATGATTCCAGCAAGTGGCGAAAAGGTCGACCAAAGGACACCCCACCGCTCTCAAATCGCCTGAAACACCGAACGATGCAGCATCCATTCGGTTGGAAGGACACTGTCGCGTCGGGACAGGGAGTCTGCTAGGACGTTGAGACGCCCGGGAATGTGCCGATTGGTCACCCGAGCGTTTACAGCCCGCGCCGGCAGTAGAAGATCCCGATACACGGGAATCGAATGTAGGCCACTACTGCCGACTTGTCCGAAAGAAGTAGCACAATGTGGTCCGACAGGTGAGAGATCCAAAGCCGAAAACTCAACAGAAGAGCAAGGAGCTCCTAATGGTTGATATGAAGGCCCACCTGCTCGCGTCCCATATCCGCAGTAAGGATGCCAGCGACTAAAGGAAGATCCAACGGAACACCCTGTGTCAACCAGGGAACATCGGTCCAAGGGTGGAGGTGACAAAGCAGGGACCGAGGAATAGGAAGTTCCAGGTCCAGAGGATCTACATTCCGACGCCAATGATCCAAAAGGAAGTGTTGGAGAGGTCGAACAAACAAGCGACCGAGCGGAATGCGATCTGTAACCGAACCACAAAGGCCCAGAATCCGAAGGAAAGTCCTGGCCGAGACCGAGGAAGACTGGAGCAGGTTCCGAGTCAAGGCGGAAAGAATCGTTGCCCGAGCATTGGGAACCGACACTACATTGTGAAGAGTGTCGAAATCCATTCCCAAATGACGAAATTGCTGAGAAGGAAGGAGACCCGACTTCTCGCGATTGACTCTGAAACTCAGCGACGTTAGTAGGCAAAGTAACTGGCGGACATCGGACTCCAGAACAGCAGCATGGTGGTGCCGTTAGAGGATGTCGTCCAGGTAGTCTGACGAAGTCACAGCCGACTGAGCACGGTGAAAAGCAAGTACATGGTGACATCAGTCGGGTGAAGGCCCAAGGAGCCAGGTTCAATCCGAACGGGAGAGCTCTGAATTGATAGACTCGATCCCGAAACGAAAACCGAAGGTATTTCCGTGACGCCAGATGAATGGGTACATGGAAGTAGGCATCCTTCAGGTCGATACTGGCAGCAAAGTCGCCCTGATGAACTGAACATCGAACCGACCGGAAAGTCTCCATACTGAAACGAGGTGCAAAAATGTACTCGTTCAGGATACTCCTATCGATGACAGGACGAAACTGGCCGTTTTTCTTCGGCACCAAGAAAAGTCTCGAGTAAAAACCCGGTGAAAGGGTGTTCCTGACCACCTCGATCACCCCTTTGGAGAGGAGATTGTCGATCTCCTGCACCAGAAGGTCCCGACGTAGAGAATCGGAAGGGACCTGAGTCGGGAGGGGCACCCGAGATAAACAGGGGTGCCGACAGAAGGACAGTCGCAGATCGGATTGGATGACGTCGAGCACCCAAGTGTCCGACGTTATCTCTGCCCAACGGTCGTAAAACAGCGACAGCTTTCCCCCGACTGGAGGCGAATCGAGGTGAGGACCGTCATTTGCGGCCTCGACGAGGCCCCCGAGAGGAGAAACCACCCCCGGGAAGCAACAGAGTCCTGAGACTTTACTCCCTGAGGCTGCCAGCGAGCCTGGCCGCGTCGTCGCTTCTTCTGTGTAGGAGTAGCGGACGGAGCCGAAAGCGTAGCCGAAGTCGCCGACATCGCAGACGTCGCAGACGCAGCAGGACGCTTGGTGGGCCTGGGACGACCACCACCCACAGCATCAGGTTGGTCCAGCTGTCGTCGCAAAAGCTGGTCCTTCGAATGACGAAGAACCTCACTATGGAGAGCTTCCACGGAACCATGGAACAAATGAGGTCCAACAAAAGAAGCAGACCTCAGAACACCACGCTGCTCAGAAGGAAGGGATGGAGAAGAATCCAACACCGCATTCCGACATTGCCAGCTCCAAATTAGCCGTGTTACAGGCGTGAGCGTGTGTCAAGTTCATAAGAGCATGTGACAAAACGCGAAAAGGTGCCTGAGCATCATCATACTCCCCTGGTGGAAAATATTCAGCCAGGGCAGCGACGACATGGTCCGCGAGAGATAACATACCCAGCATCTCTCGGGACAGGCCCACCACAGACTCAACTACCGACATCGCGAGAACTGCCGACTTAGGCTTAGTCAACCCGAGGGTAGAATAATCCTCATCAGCAGTAGTCATCCCTTGGAAGACTGGTGGACAGTCGGAATCGTAAACACGAAACCGCAATGGAGGCAGAAAGGCATCAGCTCGTGAAGAGAAAGAACCCTTGAGGGCCTTAGAACGCATTTTGGCGTCCAAGCCCTGGAAGGACTCAACCACCTGAGCCGATTGCAGTAGGACGCAAAGCCCCAGAGCTAGAAGGCTCAACAGGGTTACGGCGCTCCACAGAGGACCGCGGCCGGACGGTCACTCCAGGCTGTTCTAAAGGTTGAATGTCCGGCAATAAGCCAAAGACAAAATCCAAAGCCTGCCCCAAGACTGACGAGGGGGGGGGGGGGGTGGAGCATCGCCTTCAAGAAAATCGTCATCCTCTGCAGCAGAAGAGATGTAGCCCAACTCGGGCTGACCAGCAGAAACCTCCTGTCAATACTGTGCAGTATCCAAGGGGCCAGGCGAGGCATCTCGGCGACCGACCAAAAGAGGTTGTGCCTCAGGAGGCACAGGGAAGCCAACTTGAGGGTTACTAGAAAGCAACCGGGTGAGCGCCAAAACGCCGCGAAGCCAGGGGAGGCTGAGAGCTCAGAGACACACCAGCAGTTACAGTCTCGGACCCCGAGACTGTATACCATCCCCAGAAGAGATGGAAGAGCCACCATCATACAGAATAGGATCTGTAGTATCAACTTCCTCGGCAACTGCCGACGGCGCAGGAGGCAAATCGGAGAGTGTCACCGAGCTGACCTCGGAGAAGCTCTCGACGAAAACAGACGCCTCGAGAGTGAATTCAGAAGACAAAGAGACCACGGTCTCCACTTCAGGTATCACCGAACTAGCACCGCCAACAGTTGCAGATTAACTCGCCACAGAAAGAGACAGATCAGCATCCTGTGTGACAGAGTCGCCACGTGCACTCACAGAAATGTCTGATAAGGCACGGCTACCCTTTCCCCGGGAACGAGGGGTTCTAGCTCTAGAAAGAACCATCTTGTTTACAGATGCCCAGAATTTTGAGGACCAAACTCCACAAATACCACATGATTGGGCCTGTGTACAATTGTTGCAAGTGACACATGTGGAATGAGAGTCGTCCACATGTTTCACCTGCAAGCAAGAGGTACAAGGAATAGTCTTTGGCATAATATGAATATGATAAAATGAAATCAAGCTTCCCGCCGACGGAAAACAGAACAACAATGGTTGTGTTAACACGCGGGGGAAAAACAAGACTATGTGTGAGAAAACAAGCAAAAATGATCAAAACTATCATCAAATAGTAAATAATTTAGAAGCTTGAAAAGAGTCCACTTGCACATAAACAGACAAGATAGCACCATACAAATAAGTTGTTCACGAAGATAACAGCTAAATAATAGCACGAGTCACAAAATTTCCGACCAGCACAGTGGCGGAAATAACAGGAATTTACGTCACGGTTGTTGCGCGTGCGCTCGGTAAACGCAAGAGGTGTGCAGAGAGAGTACCTGTAATGTCGCGCGCCGGTCTCGCTCGACCCTTTTTCGATCTTTTTCGTGCTTTTGCACTCTATTACTTTTCCAATTTGTTTGGAAAACTTTCTTAAGCTTGAGTTAGTTCCGAAGTAGGGCTTGCACTTACGTTACAGCCAATTGTAAACAATTGTGAGTAGGTTGAAAAGAAATAATAATCGAGTGAAGTGACAAAAGGACGAGTCAAGGAATTAACATCTGGATAAACAGATAAATAGTTGGTTGAGCGAAAGTACCTTATGAGTAACTGATAAGAAACTGATAAGTTTAGGCAGTTTGTTAACCATAGTCTAGGGCCCGTCATTTGAAGAATCTCGTAGAACCCATTCCAATGGGAAGTCATAAGCTACTGCATAAATGGGGAAAAAATCCCCAAACTTCAGTGCAAATAGAAGCCAATTCTGTCTTTAACGCTGGTCGAGTTTGGCTGTTAAGTATGAGAAAAGGTCATTGATCAAAGGAGCTGCTACAAACTTTTAAGAAAATGGAAATGGTAGGAAGAAAAAAAAATAAAAAGGTATTTTTTATCGGAATCTCTAATGTCTTTAACGTGACGTCATCTGCTCTAATGTAACTTAATTTAGTTTTTTTCCCCGAATCATGACCTACGAACCCCCACTCGAAGGAACTCGCTCCAATAACGGGTCACAAGCTACTTCACGGATGGAAAAAATTCGAAAACTTCAGTACAAACATAAGGCAATTCTAACCAACACCATCTACTCCAAAATGATTTACTTTCATTTGATATCCTGAACCACAGCTTGGAACCCCCAATGTCATGAGACATTGTTCGAATGGAAAAAATTCAGAAACTTCAGTGCAAATAGAAAACAATTCTGTCTAACGCCGGGCTATTTTGGCTGTTACGTTTGGAAAAAAGTTATCGTCCAAACTAGCTGCTACAAACTTTTAACAAAATAAAATTGAACAGAGAAACAACGACAAAAAAACAACCAATAAACATTTAAAACAAAAACATGAAGAGATATGTTTTGCCTCAATTCAGTCACAGTTTCAGAGTCACCAATGTCTTTAATGTGACGATTTACCTTCCACATGCTTCAGCTGTACGTAACTGATAAATTTAAGCAGTTCATTAACCCTTTACCCAACCTGTCCGTTTCTAAAAATCAAACGTCTTCAATTCAAAAGTAACTTAATTTCTCCCCCCCCCCCCCCCCATAACCATAATCCACGACCCCACTCGAACGATTTCGCGGATCCCGTTCCAGTGAGGGGCTACAACCCACTGTCCTGATGGAAATGAAAAATTCGAAAACTTCATTCAGTGTGAGTAGAAGGCAGTTGTGTTTAACGCTAGATGATTTTGGTTGTTATTTTGGGGAATGGACCAACGACCAAAGGAGCCGTAGTAGACATTTGAGGAAATGAAAAGGGGACAAAACAAAGATAAAAATATCTTTCACTCTTTGCCTCAATCCAGTTCGCTAACAAACGCTTATTGAAGCTTGTGACCCCTCATTCGAACGAGGGGAAACATCAGTGCAAATAGAGTACACTCCAATGGGGCTTCAAAAACCATAAGGATGAAGAACTTCAGAAACTTCAATTCGGATGAAAAAATTCTTTAAAAAACATAGAAAGATATTTGTTTTGCCTCAATCAAGTTCATTAACCTCAATCAAATACGTTAATCATAGCCTATGGCCCCTCATTCAAATGAGCTCGTCCATTGTTTGGATGAAGAACTTCAGAAACTTCAGTTCAAATTGAGCACGCCCCAATGTTGGATCATAAGCCATTGTTTGGATGAAGAACGTCAGGAGAACTTCAGTGCAAATAGAGCCCGTTGCAATGGTGGGGTGGTGGGGTGGGGGGGGGGGGGGGGGTTCATGAACCACTCACTGTCCGCATGGAAGAATTCAGAAACTTCAGTGTGGGAATTCCGTCTTTAACGCCAGATCATTTTAGCTATTACGTTGGGGAAAGGGCCAACGGACTAAGGGAAAAAAGAACAAACATAAAAAAATATTTATGCCTGCACCCAGTTCGATAACCATAGCCCATGGCCGCAAATTCGAGCGAGCGAGCTCGTAGAGCCCGTTCCAATGAGGAGCTACTGTTCAGATGGAAAACGTCGAAAAACTTAAGTGCGAATAGAAGACAATTCTGTTTTTAACGCCAGCCAATTTTTGCTGTTGCGTTGTGGAAAGGCTATTATATCTCGAAACTAATAAATTAGACATTTCGTTAGCCCTTTAATTTATTGATGCTCCCTACAAAACACCCTGACGCAACCGATGGTGTTTTACCACTCAATTCTACTGGTCTTTAGGATGCTTCATACCAAATAAGAGTTCTCCGTTCCGGTTGGTTTGCGAAATATGGACGGTTGAAAATAATTCTATTTTTAGCTTCTGCGGTTCCCACAAGGACACAGGAAGAGGTTTTTGCATGTGTCAAGTACTTTTGACTGAATAATACCACTTACCAAATTGCTTCAAATAGGACCATCGGTTCAGAAAGTAGAGAGTTTCGGCGCGGCCGAAAATCTTTCCACTGCCATTACAAAGGCAGAGATTGCTGCACGAACTTCGTTTGAACAAACGTGTAGAATACACCTTAAAAGGAAGCCACATACCATATATTAAGTCATTGTATCCACTAGTTCATACGAATTAGATTTTTAAAAAATTTTGTAGGATTTCTCCGACCCCTTTCCTGTGGGGATGGGCAAGTTGGTATAAAACAAAAACAAAATGCGATGTCAGAACAAGCAATCACATCAGATTTAACTAAAATTATTATTATTTATTTGGTTCAGCGGTTTAGGGTGTGCAGATGCAAACACCATGTTCACAGTCGACGGACGACGGACGAACGGACTACTATAGCTCATCCTGACTTTCAGCCGGATGAGCTAACAATAGATTTTGGATGGTTGTTTGTGCTCGTTGAAATGGATGATTTTCAAGAACAGCAAGTTAAGCTTTTGTCTCCATTGTGATACTTTCAGTCCTGTTAGATATAAGCTGCCAAACAATAAATATAAGTTTCATTTTTAATTTTTTTATTGCACGCCTATTCTTTAATTTTCATAAAATACACGCTTTTTCTGCACAACCTAAAGCGAACAATACTTTTTTGTATTGTCCTGGAACAATACGGATCACGTGCGCGGACTATTTAACTATTTCTTTTTTTATTTTGGGGTTATGTTTTGCAATAATTTGTGTTTTTAATAGTTTTTTTAGCAGGCTGTATGCGGGAAATAAATACAGAACAGCATACCCGTTCGAACTGTCATTTTGTGCCGCACTTGATCGATTTCGGCGGAGGGATAATATTGAACAAGAAGTCGAAGGTTTCGAGTTCAATATTACCCTTCCTTCAAAATCGATTAATATTTTTTTAGTAAACTATAGGCGTGCAATAAATGCAGAACAGCAAACGCGTTCGAACTGCCATTTTCTTACCGCACTCGATCGATTTGGGCGGAGGGATAATATTGAACTCGAAGCCTTTTACGGCTTCTCGTTCATTATTATCCCTCCTCCTAAATCGATCTCGTGCGATAAAAATGACAGTTCGAACATGAATGCCATTCTGTTTATGAATTGTATAACGTGCAAATATTTTCGTTTTTGTGCGATTCTGATTGGTCAAGGATCTGTTTCCTGCCCCCCCCCCCCCCCCCAGTCGAATGTTCTTTCTGTACCGCATATTGTGTAAGACAGTAATACCACTGACCGAGCAAAGACTATTCGCTATGGTGAAATAAAATTGAAAACTTTTGATATGAAATAAATATTAAGCATTTTGTGATTGACAGCGAAAGCTTAAATATTCGCGGTAATAACTTCTAGCCTTTTTGTTTCCCAACCTGATGATGGGGTATTTGACGGATTTCTTAAAAGCACGAGTATATCTAGATTTCTTTATTGCGCCCCTCTTAGGTTAAGTTAGACAGCAATTTGATAATGGAGAATATATTTGGTATTCTTCATTTGTGTGATAACAATCAGATAGAGCTGGGAGATTTTGAGTTTTCAGCTTCGGTTTGAGGAAAAAGACTCGGTTTTGGTTCGGTTTATCTGTGTGTTAAGAGCAGATAATACCGCGGTGTACCGGTATATCGAAAGACTGTTCAGATATCTGAACAAACGAACCATAATCGGGACTTGCACTATCACAGTCGGAACTAATCAACATGCCTTGATGATGCAGTTCGAATCAAGTTTTACCCAACACAGACGATATCAAAGTTTATTATTTTAAATATTAGTTAATCGAATTTTTTTTAAAATGTAAACAAAACTATATCATGTGACCGCTCATGAGGCGTCATGTGATATGGTTTTGTTGAATTTTTTTAAAAATAATATTTTTTCAACTACTCAATTTATATAATACCTGGGTGGATGCGGACGATTCGTTAGGTAAATATATAATATTAATCATTTGAGACTGTAGTTTAAAAAACTAGAGATATCTTGAAAATAAAATTCTGGGTAGCCTAAATAAATAATGACGATAAACTGATATTTTCGTAATTACACCGATATTCAGCCGATGCTGGTTTGAATACCGGTGTTTATTTCCAAATGAAACAAAATACCGCGTTTTGATTGGCTGAGAGGTGCGGTGTAACTTGCAATCCACAGTGTTTTTTTTTTAACACCGTGGTTAACAAGAATATACAAGAGCAATCTATATGGCTCAAAAAGTACCCATTTTTAATTATTAATTCATACCTTCTGCTCGGTTATGTTAGAACAAAATTAAAAGTGCAGGAAATTTAATGTTTATGTGCAATAAAATATTACAGATATGGATGTCATTGGAACTGGCTCATCGAGCCAGTTCCAATGGCATCCATATTTGTCTGGTTTTATTTATTAAGAAACTTACAAAGTACAAATTTTCTGTCAGTCTTTGCCCACAATGTAGGTTAAAGTATTAAGTACACCCAAATTCTTGGAAATAAATCCGTTATCCTTGTGTTTTCGAGGGTGTATGGGAATTTCGCCTCAGGGTGTATGAGTTCCCAAACCGGTGTAATATTAGTTACGAATTTATCTATTGACTTTCCGTTTTAGAAGCACAATCTATTTCATGTGTGAACACACACAGCATGAGATCTTTTATCTTCCATTGTTGAGCCATACAGGTTTCTGTGGAATTTTTGTGCAAAAGAGTTTTTGTGAAAATATGCCGATATGACTAGTATAAAAAAATTATTGAATTTCTTTTTTTCTTTTTTGTCTCCAAAACATAGCTTATGAACCCCACATTGGAGGGTACTCGACAAGCTCATTCCAATAAGGGGTCATGAGCTATATTTTGGAGATAAAAAATTAAAATATAATACATGTACACTGTAAAACTGGAGTTGACGCGTCTTCTACGGGGTATGGACAATTTGTAGATTTCGGAACGAGGCTTCCACTGGGTATGGGAAATTAGTCAGTGGCTGGGCGGACGCATCGTGGTTTTCAATGAATATGGTCTCATACCACGTATTTATCAACCAATCAAATCAAAAAATTCACTTTAGTCAATAGATAAATTCCGATACACCCCGGAAAACACAAGGATAAGTAATACTATCAGTTTATCCCTAACAAATAGTAAATAACACTCCAGTCTCTTTAACTTGAAAACAATCCGCAATAGTTTGTACGGCACCACTCGCCAGGAAAGCCCTGTCTGTACTGCGTTCAATCTAACTTCTCTTTGATCATTCTTAGGGGCCCTAGGGGATCAGTTGCTAAGCCTATTCAATCAGAAAAAACATAAATCGGAGTCACAAATGAATAAAGTCCATCTAATTTTTGTTGTGTTCTCATTGCCGTATTTTCTCCCTTATTGACTTGTCCATCGGTCGAGTTAACCCTTTACCTAACGTAACGGCAAAAACCGGCCAGCGCTATTCTCAAAAATCGCCAATTAATTTTCATTATTTTTTTCATTTTTTGTCTCCAAAACATAGGTTATGACCCCTCGTTGGAACGAGCTCGTTGAGCTCGTTCCAACGAGGGGTCATAACCTATGTTTTTGAGACAAAAAATGAAAAAAATTAGTTATTCAAGAATTATTTTTGCAAGTGTCGTCTGCTTTTCAGGTTAGGTAAAGGGTTAACAACTGAGAAAATGTGACAATCTGAACACGACGTATTCGCCCATTTTTCCGGATAGACTAAGCGATGAGAGTCGACAGTGGTCTTTAGTACAGTTCCCTACAGTAAGATGGTTTGATTCATTTATTCACAAACAGTAAAAACGTTCGGTCGGCCTTTGCTGGGTCTTGCGATTCGGTTTTCCGGTTTTCCGCTAAAACTGGAACCGAACCGAAAAAACGAAAAAACGCCAAGCCCCACTGGTAGGGCTGTCTACTTAAAAATCAGCCATGGCAGGAGAACAATTCCCTTGAGTTTTTGAGAGAATGATCAAGCAACGAGTTAATGTTCCATGATGTTTTCAGATAATGTTAAACACTTAAAAGGATAGCAACCATATTTTTTTTCATTTGCACGGCAAACCTTCCAATTCAAATATAGAATCAAGTTTATTCGCAGATTGTGTAATGGACGATGGTACACGCTAGTGCTGAGGTACGTCTGTTTGTTTCCTTGTTGGGATTTGACTGCAACCATTTAATCCATGGTCATATCGTGTCGGACAGTTTTTTCGTGTGCAGCGGATGCCGGGGTACACGGACAGAACCAGTGATCAGCCGCAACTAATTGTCCGTCTCTGCAAGTTATTTTAACTCGACACGAGCAGGGTTAGCATCGGTTCAAAGCAAGTCTACCATTGACGCATCCTGAGCTTAGTACCCACTGCCACCGTTCACGAACAAGGGCGATAGGGATGAAGTGTCTAGCCCAAGGACACCACGCAGATGTCCTGGGTCAAGATCCAACTGTTGTCCTTCCGATATCATGTTCAATGCTCTAACCAATGAACCACCGCGCTCGCTTCTACGCTCTTTAATTATTCATGTAAAGTTCGTTTTGAGATGATGAGAGAATAAAGGGGAGAAAATTCAATTTTCGTGATTCGTAACTAACAACTGCTATGCTCTTTTAGGTACAAAAATATGTTAATAAATAATTTATTAAATTTGAGTAAAAATATACAAATCGGGATAAACTGTGTGTGTGCGGAAGTTGTATTATTAGTCTGCCCTACAGTGATATGTTATTTTCCAAGAGGATCTCTCGCTTCAACATGGAACGGTCAGTGATTTTTTATTGATTTCTCGTCATTGACCAGACGTACCCAATCAAGTTGAAATCCCCAAATCAACCGTGTGAAACGCATTTTTTTCATGCTGCCTTTGCTTCCCAAATGCGTCCTCTATTCGTAAATATCAATTATACACCCTATGTGCGTGCCACAAAGTAGCGTGATTCAAGCTCAATTTAGTCTTTGTTCGGAGTGTTTGCTTCAAAACATACGAATCTTCGCCTCGTTACCATCTTATGTTATCGGATCACATACAGATTTCTGTTGTTACTCCATAAAAATATTTTTTTAAATCCTTTTGTTTGTCACACTAATGCCGGCCAGTTCTCGCCATGAAGGTCTGGAGGTATTATTCGACCAGGTCGACAGATAAACATAGAGTCGCTAAATATCTATGGATTCTGCTTGCGCTTCCTCCCAAAAGTATATGTGCTGAAGTTGTGCAAAGATTTGCAAGTCCAGCAGACACATACAACGACATTTCCAGGACGAGAAAACTCTTTCTATCGGTTCCTCCAACTCATTTACCAGAAATGGTAATGGTATGGTGGTTTTCAAGAAGTGTATTTGAAATCATGTATCACTCTTATTACTCGAACTCTTTCGTATATGTTTGTCTTGATGCCAAGGTCTGAGTGACAGAAATGAATCTTTAGAACAAACCTCACGTTGTCATTTTCTGCCGTTTCGATATATCTATCTGCGAAAAGCGACACAAAGGTATATCAACCCAATAAATAACTAAACCCACTTTTCGATCCGATCCGATACGTCAGCATGGTAAGTCCTATCGAGTGGAGACGTCAAATGACTTTACCCCGTGCAGATAAAGTTTCATGCATGTATAACTGTGAATAGCGGAAACACGAAGCTGTCACTGCTGATGTCACCAAGCATATCCGCGCCATTTGAGCCATGGAGAAGCGTCCATGTTAGTTGTATTACATGCTTCCCGACCCTTTTTAAAATCCTTGTCGATGGACTGCAGACAACTAGATACTGAAAATTCATTACCACCCTCCCTTTCGGTCATTCCAGCGTGTACTGTCAGTCAGTTATCTATCGGTGAGACATCCGTCGTGTTTCACCACTTTTCCTTTCCGTTGGAGAAAAACAACCCTCTAAAATACCTATCTTTGTCAACTTTTACTGTAGACCTCATTTTCTTATTGAAAATGAAACTCCATAAAACACTTCAAAAACATTCAAAAATTTAACTCTCTGAACCCTGGAGATATGTTCCATGTCAGTTCAATGGCAGCAACTGAAAGAGTTCATATTCATTATTTGGGGGCAGGCCAATTAATATTTTCGACGTGCAGCCTTGGGGCTGCACGTTGAAAATATTAATTGGTTTGCTGCAGACATTCACTTAGCAGCCATCCTTCTTGGTGAAATTATGAAGTATCATGTTCCTGGGCGTGTAAAGCAGCCTCCTTTGTTCAAACGGATTCTCTGTAAAACTAGAGTGATTGAACCTACAGTTAAGTGTGACACAGAAATATCTTTATGGTCCGTATTTAATAGATTTAATACAACGGAAGCGAGGGAGGCTTTATGATTATGGCGCTCACGTTTTCTGTTGATTTCTCCAAATGCCTAATGCAGATTGTCAAGAAAAATGTCATTGGCAGGTCCTAGTAAGACAATACATGCTGCATGGAACAACTATTCCGGGAAGAGTTCGTTATCCCTCCACGGGCTGCCAAACTTCGAAATTTGATGACATGCCCTATTTTCAAGTAGCCACGGCACCCAATGGATATGCGGCAGACAAACATACCTTTTTTGTTAGATGCAGAATTCATGTCAGATCAATTTGGTAATAGTAAGAGTACATAAAAAACAAGATTTAACCCTGTTTTGAGAGGCAAAGAGAGAGATCACTTAACTGCTTAACATTCACGTCTTCGGTGAATTTTTCCAAACGCCTCTTGCAGACTTTCAAGAAAAAAATGGTCATTTGCAGATCTACGTTAGACAATATATACTGGATGCAGGACGTATTCCGGTAAACATTCGTTAATTCTCCACAGACTACCAAACGTCAACATTTTAATAAATTTGTCTATTTCCGTGTCCACAGCACACAAATGTAACAGATAGAAATAACTTCTTTTATCGGACATGGAATGAATGGGGGGGTCAATTTTGCAAGTAGTAAAGGTATTCAAAACACCAAGCCTTAACCTTGTTCTGACAAATTAAAGAAAGACAGCCCTTAAGAACTTAAAATTCACATTTACAGTGTATTTGTTTCAAGTGGTTCTTAGAGATTTCCAAGAAAAAATAGATTCTTGAGAAGAATTATTCCTGCAAGCATTCTTTAACCCTCCACAAATTGCCAAACATCCAACTGTTAGATAAATTTTGGATAAAATAGGCTGTTTTTGAATAGCCACAGTGCTCAATGGGTATGTGGCAAACAAACATATCTCCTCTTGGCGGACGTAGACTTGTCGGACGACCGTATTGATATTTACCCTCTCAAACCACTAGTGATGATTTTAACCTAAACTTTGTTTTAACAAACTCAGTCATTTGACCAACATTTCTCATGACATCAATAAAGCTACTTCAGTGATAAAGTCAAAACAAATTCTTCAAACACTCGGTGCCATGAACAATCAAGGAATCTCGTCTGGAAAGGCCTATGATTCTTCAGAATCATTAAGTCTAGTACTTCAGTTTGCTGTTTAACATTTGGGTAATTTTAAATAAACAGGAACTAAACAGTAATTTACAATAATTTTACAAACCAACAAGATGTGCTATAGCATCACGACATTTATTAAAACAGTCCGTTAACCTGAGTTGTCAAGGTCCGTCCCGTTGACGAGACCAGATCAATCAGATTAAACAGGATGCTTACGGAATATAATGTCCCGCATCAACTGACTGTTCCAGTGGCTTAGCTAAGGGGGCCTAGGGGCCATGTCCCCTCACCCTAAAAGTACAGTGCCCCCCCCCCTCACAAAATGGGAAAATGAAAGCACCAGAGGCGCCCAGATTCAGTCTCATGGCATTGAATTTTCAACATTTTCTCGGGGGAGCCCCCAGGACCCCAACCAATGGGAGGGGATACCGTAGGCCTAAGGTGGGGCGGGTATGGCCCACGCATTGGCGGGGGTTCGGGGTAGCCTCCCGAATCCCAACCAATGGGAGGGCCATACCCAGCCTCATCTCAGGCCTAAAGCCTTCGGATATGCCTGTGGCATGTATCGACTTGGCACCTCTCCACAAAAAAAAATTATGCACCCCCCCCCCACCCCTCTCAATGGGAATTCCTAGCTACGTCCTTGGACTGTTATAATATTCTCTATTTCCGTTTCCATTATGGAGATAATTTGAAATTTGGATACAGTACCGCTGGAAATAAGTTGCAGTATAAATACAATAATATACTGATTTTATTAGTAGCACCAAGCTCTGAAACTACTTACTGCAAAGTTCTCGAAGAGCTGCTGATACATTATTGTGTTATTTTCAACGATACTGTTTTTCCACATCATTTTTATCATGTTTAACCCTTTACCCAACGCACATGATAACAAGATTTATTATTTTACTGTTTTTTTTATTTTTTCAAAACATTTCAACAAAACCATATCATGTGACCCTCATTGGAACAAGCACACACGATATGGTTTTGCTGAAACTTTGTGAAAAATATCTTTTTTCAACTGCTAAATTTGAAAATTACGATGGAGCCATGAGGCTGATTCGTTAGGTGACGGGTTAATGTATAAATTAATATATATATATATATATATAGGATGAAAGACTCTGACGCCGATGGGGATCGAACCATTGCCTTGATGAGAGTACACTTCTGCGGCACCAATCGCCTAGTGAAACTGGACCAGCGCCATAGACCACTCGACTACCGACAAGCCCAAAAAAGGCATGCTAGCAGATCGAGCGTCCATGGAACTGGCACAGTCCACACGAAATTACTCGGTATCCCCCAGAATTAGTTGTTTACAATGAATTATACAATGTAATGCAGATGAAATCAGTGAGAATCAATCTCTTTTTTCAAATTTCCTGCTTAAGGTACAGAATACAGAATTCGGCACTTCTGTTATGCATTTACAAAGAATAAACAGTGAGCACGTTATTACCCGAACATATACGCCATATATGTATATATATTAGTAATTTAATATATGTAATGCATATAAGGACAGAAGACGTACAATGGATGTGTTCTGGCTCGTTCCATTGATGGATTTCAGAATAATGTCTCCTGCAAACTCATGAATATGATATCTGAAAATGTTGAAAATGGATACTGAAAAGCACGTTTACTTATTTTTTAATACTTACTGTTGCCTGAATGACTCGATGTGCACGGAGATATACCGTCTAACAATGTATTCCGCACAGTGTTGGTGCTCAGGAAACGAACATTAACGTATAAAGCCCTTTTCTGGCCCCATTCAAAAGATTATTTAGAGAACGTACGAGTAAAACATGCATGACCTATTTTGGCGTATATGTTCGGGTAATAACGTGCTCACTGTTTATTCTTTGTATCTCTCACACAAAGGCAACTTTAACCACACACCCACAGTCTTGTTTTAACCACTTTTATGAGAACTTGTTCTTTCTTTTGTTCTCGGTGACAAACAATACCCATAAAAACCGGGAAGACAAACCCTAACCCATTGTTTTCTTTGCGAGGGCTTGGAAAAAACAAAAGGAATATTTTCGGAAACTTAAACACTAGTGTTTAGGTTTCCATAAATGATGGAAAAGTAGTGTAAGTACATCCTCCACATAATGATTTGTAGATGGAATTTGTGACTATCAAGAGCCTCATTTGGATAATTTACAGTCTGAGGGGTGTACAAATGGAATTTTACATTTAATTTAACCATTTAATTTACAAATTCAGCACTTGAAAAAAGTGATTTAAAAAATGTTCGACAGAATCACATCATATGATCCCTCATTGGACCACGTTTCAGTGAAGGGTTGCATAGTACGATTTTGGGGGAAAATTTAAAATCGTGTGTTTCGGCTAAACGGTTAAAATCTGTATTTTGACCATTTTTGACTCGTCTGGGGTGGGTGGATGGTGCAATTGGAAATCTGGAGGTGGATACGTCCAATCCGGGACCCCTCAGCAACGTCCCTGTCCTCTAGCAACTGCATATTTCTTCAGTTTGTTATGATTTATTTGGAAGTGGTGTAAAATTAATTCACTGCAATCGTTTCTACTATGAACATTACAGTTCATTCTTAATCCGAAATTACTAGAGATACCACCTGCGAAAATGTTATTAATTAACTAAATATTTTCAAGTGTTTGCCAGGAAAACATAGTTTGTGACGCCGTATTGTGGATGTAAGCTATATTTTTGAGGCAGAAATTTAAACTGTAATAAATATTCAAATGGCGAGGTTTGTAATCAGTGCTGCCAAGATATTTCCGCTGCACTAGCAAGGATTTAAGATGGTGAAAGAAGAGGCTAGCGACCAGGTACCAGTATTGTTTCAATAAAAGGCTACGGTAAAAACTCCGGACAAATGTTTTTTGCATTAATTATAAGATAATTTATGCAACGAACCATGAGCGAAAATTAGTACCGAATAGACAATTAATTTCAAATTACACCCGCCTCTTTAATAATATACCCACTGGACTTTGATAGTCGATTTTGAACCACCGCTATGGTCATGCCAATATGTAGGCCTAGATTAAAATTCCTGTGGTATATCCATAAACTACTTTGATCCTCGCGAAATAAATATATTCGTGACAATAGAAAATTCGTGACATCACGCGAAATGTTGCAAAAACGTTTTGACTAATGCTGGGGTTGTTCACGAAAAAAGTTAGCAACACCCCCACCCCCTACCCCCCCCCCCCCCAACACACACACACACTTGTTGACATTTTGTTGAGTATGACATTAAATCTAGTCATGGCTCCTATATCAGCCATGACTTGATTTGATACCAAACTCAAGGAAATAGTAACATACAGTTTGTCGTGAGTATGCATGCTATATTACATTTTGATCAGAACATGATTGTCAGTCTTACCTTAAGTGAATTCAAGCTGGGAACTGACGCAAATCTGCGCCGTAACACAGAAAATGAAAGTGTCAGTGACACTGTAGCTTAACTTAACCGTGTGTAGTGTTTAATGAAAAGGATATGTTCCGTGTTTATGAAAGGATTGTGAAAAAAGACAAGAACTGTGATAATTGAGAATATGTTAAGTCCTTACCCTACATGCTATGTTTTCAATAAGAATAATTTGAGATGTAGACTGTACTAAAGAACTGAGGCAGGATTGATGTGGCCCTCACAGCTAACATATGTGGTGTTAGGGCACATGCGTAGCGGGTATTGTTAGGGTGGCACATGTTTCCGTCGTCCGTTTTGTTAACTGGAGGCCGCCATCTTGGTGTTTATGGTGGCATGTGGTTGTTATCTGATCCAAAACCGTTGTTCAGAGGGTGTGTTCGATTGAAAATGAGTATATCTAAATACCACAAACTGGAGTGATCGCCGATCTTCCACCAAAACGCCGTTGTGTACTTTTACGAAGACTAGCTACTTGGCAATGGGGAAGCCATGCGTTCTCATCGATTTTGAGTCAGTGCGCCACGCCCCAATTACCAACTCTATCGTCGACTGGGATGTTGCCGCATAATGACCAGACCAAATCTAACACTAAATATTCGAACTCCAAAGAAGTAACAATATCAGATGTTTGGTGCCATAACAATACACCAAATTTTAAATAATGAAGCACTGGGTTGTACCCGGTGCTTTATTAATTTAAGAATTGAATGCAGTTTTTATAATCTTTATTGGAGTATGAACGTGTGGGAATGGGCACAAATTATGTATGAATCCCGAAGGGATTCATACAAGTTGTACCCATTCCCACACGTTCATACTCCAATAAAGATTATAAATCGGGATTCATACATAATTTGTACCCATTCCCACACGTTCATACTCCAATAAAGATTATAAAAATTGCATTCAATTCTCATAATTACATTCCGTAACTGTTTAAACTACTTTTTACCAAACAACAAAGCAGAAACACGAAATAAAACATGTACGAACGAACGAGGCGAAAAACCACCCTCACACAAAAGACAAAGCGCACAACTCTGAGTCACCAAAGAAACTGCAGCGGAGTTGATCACTGCGACAGGCGCTAAAAGTTAAAAACCCGCCCAAACACCGCCCGAATTGCAGTCTGTCTACTGCGCTCTACCGTAAATGCGGGTCAAAGTTCGACCAAATGTATTCATTGGAAAATGAATTACATTTGGTCATGACGTTTTCAGCCTGCTGACCAATGGGAATTGAGTATTTGGACCCAAAACGTATAACTGCATTAACAATGTAATTATTGAATGTTTGATGATTATTCCTATAATTAGTGTTCGGAATCTAATATTAGTGCATTCGTGGAAATATTGCACACCCGTGGAAAGTTACCAATCCGCGGCGGCCGTACTGTAAGTGAAAACATTTTATCCATGATATAAACAAATATTTAGGTAATGCATATAGTATGGTTAAGCTTCAGACTGACATTTACTTTCATGGTTTGTTATACAATATCTTCGTTCGAGAATTCTGTAGTTGCAATGCCACAGAGTGGAGGAACTCTTCCTTTCCCTTATCCAATTTGACAATTGGGGGGGGGGGGGGATCCTGTTGCCATTCACGTGGCAGTAAAATATGTTGTGGTTAAGATACAATCACTGTTAAATTTAATACCGAGGTTTCAAAAGATTACTTGTTTTTAATCAAACGCTCAGTGTATCAACGTTATTGGTAGCACTTTGAAGTCTTGATATAAAATCGATGAAGAGGAATTTAGCGAGCCACTAATTCGTCGATCTAGCCTTGCAAACGTGATTTGTGGACCTCGATACTACATGTATCCAAACTTGGTCAAGGGTCATGAAAATTGCTTGGGATTTTAGAACATTTTGGCTCACACCACCACACCAAAGGAGACACATCGCTACTGTGTGGTCTTAGGACAGATACGTGCACCGCCAAAGTAGGGACCTGCGAAGTGCCGATTTTGCTCGAATCGAATATCGAATCGAATTGGTGAAAACGAATCGAATTACGAATCGATATTCGAATCGAATCGCAGTTAATGGATACGTCATCAAAAGAAAAGTGTTTTTTTAAATAATTAGCCCGATTATTAAAAGACACACAGTTATGCAGAGTGCATTTTTCGCCTCACCACTTCCCAATATAAATTGAGATATGAACCAATATACTAGCTGTTGAATGAAACCATTCGAATTGTTGACTCTGTAGCTTCGAAACTGCAACAATAAACATTTTTAAACGAAAGTGGCTGATAGGGCTGATATCTCCCTTTTATCACGTTTTCTTGATAAAAAAACTGGTTTCAAATCGGATCGACTCCATTCAGTCGTGAAGCCATTTGTTTTAAAAGGCGGGATGACTAAAACGAAATGATAATTCAACGCCGAATGGAGTCGACCCGTTTGTAAATTAAAGCCTTCTCAGCTTCTGTTCATATAATAATCAGGGGCAAATGCATTCTTTCAGAAAACCGTTACTTTTGACGATGTATCCAGTAACTGTGATTGAACAGAACAATACTCAATATAAAATAATGTGATCATGTTGTGGAACAAATCATTTATTGAAGTTGAACAGATGAATAGTGAATGAACAGTTGTAGCGGTAATAGTATTTGTAGCAATGTAGCTACAACTGTTGTACAGTTGTAGCTACATCGCTACAAACACTGTTATCACTACAAGTCAGTTAGGTTTCTACTCAGAAAAATACTCAATATAAAATAATGTGATCAATTATAATTTGTAAACATTCACGGTTATGACCGAAGTATATTCGAAAATATTCGAATTTCCGATTTCGAATCGAATATTGACTTTCGAATCGAACTTCGAATCGAATTTCGAAATTTCGCAGGAGCCTACGCCAAAGAGAATCTTTGTCACTAGATACACAGCGTTGATTTGTTTTCACAATTTTTGAGACATTTTGTTCCGTCTGTCCGTGTATAAATCAGTCAGAATATATTCAATACTCAATCTGTAAGCTAAAGCTGAAGTTGAATGCAACTTTATATCTTTCAACATTTGAACTTGGGAGAGCACAGACACAGTTTTCGAAATTTGTAAGCGGTCGTACAAACAGTACATAAACGAAATGTGAATTGCTGTGGAGGTTTTTTTTTTTATAACGCAGGCTTTGGAAAAACGGAGATTATTCGGTGAATTTTCGAGTTTGCCTCAGATTGTTGGTCATTCAAGTACAGAACATATTTGTAAAGTCATGGAACTGGAAATCAGACAATAACTAAACCTCCCAACACCAAGTCATTTGAAGGTTTTGTGTTGACAAAAATGCTCTTCTAATTTTTCGCAAGTTTTAAAAATTATTTTTGAAACAATTTGACCATCTTTTTGCTCTTTGGATTAAACTAGAGCAATTTCGAGGGTGACACAAAACGTTACCCTCCTCTTTATCAAATACAAGTGTGACTGGATTTGATTTGAGTTGATAATTTTACGAATTTTATTTGACGCAACCTTTATACATGTTGCACTTCACCAAGGCATATTTAGCCATATCCTGAAGTTTCAACTCTCTACATTAGAAACTGTGGGAGTAGTTGATTACACCATGAAGATACTCTCAATTAAATACACTGGAAATTTTCTAGGACGAAAAAGGGCAATAATTTTGTGAAAAGTTTGTTTTTTTGCAAACTTTATAGATGTTGACATTTTCAAGGCATGTGTGACCATTTCCTAAAGTTTTAACTTTTTACATTTGAATCTGAGGAAGGAGTAGATTACACCATGAAGATACCCTCAGTTAAAAAACACATGTTTTTTTTTAAGTCGACAGAGGGCAATAATTTTGTGGAAAATATTTTTTTCCGCATACTTTAAAAATGTTGCACATCTTCATCATGTGAGCAACAGAAATCGGTAGATGTGAAGAAATAGCACATCCAAAACAGGCAAAGTTGGATTAAATTGCATGCGTCATGAAAAACGGAATTACACTTTATTCTCCATTCCAGAAGGGAATTATAATATGCCTAATGCATTTTTGTCAAATTGTAATCACATGTGGTGGTGAGAATGGTGGGGAATGGGGTAGCAGGGCTGGGGCAGGGACTGGAAGAAACAATGGAGGTGTGAGGATATGTAAATGAATGATTTTTAAATATAGCTTAAAGGGCATCAGCAGATTTTTAGCCTGTCAACTACTGGTTAGAACATGGTGCCAGTTGTAGACTTAGAGCTGAATTTTTAGGTATTCCTTGAATTTTTAGGTATTCCTTTGTATATTGTTTGCGGATTCTAAGGTTTCAAATCTCTACATTAGAAACTGAGAAAGGAGTTGATTACACGATGAATGTTCCCTCAATAAGGTACCCTCAAATTAAAAAAAACTTAAATATTTTGTCCGCAAACTTTATAGTTTAAACTTTATCTCAAGGCACGTGTAGCCATATCCTAAAGTTGCAACTCTCTACATTAGCATCTGTTGGAGGTGTTGATTACGCCATGAAGGTGCCCTCAATTAAAAAAGCACATGATTTTGTCCAAGTTGATAAAGGCCAGTAACTGTGATAAACACATTCAGAGTCGTATGACTTTCCAACATGATAATGTGCAGAATGTAGTTTTGCATTGTGCAAAATTTCAGATGACAGTTTTGAAACGTGTGGGTGTAGTGTGTGATACAACTTCGGGACAGACGAACAGACTGATGGACTTACGGATATCAGTCGCTGGACTGGTGTGGGTGTAGTGTGTGATACAACTTCGGGATAGACGAACAGACTGATGGACTGACGGACATCAGTCGCTGGACCTCTGCGGTCTGTTTCTGGGGTGGTCTGTTTCTGTGGACAACAATTGAGTTCATGCATACAAAATCGAATGCCCGCGGAAACATCTTTCCACAATATCTGCAGGACCCAAATTTTTCAACTGTCTTAACAAGACAACAGCTGGAGGTTCCCACACCTCTCATTTTATCCATTGACTAATGGGATTTCAAATGCGGATGTCGAAACGGAACTTGACACCGTAGTTTTGTTTGAGTGCTAGGAGCAACTATCAGGGCTTTCAAAGAAATAAGGGTACCAGGGGAAAAGCCAACATTTCCCTTGATCATTTTACATATTCAGTCAAACGCAAATAAAATTTTGTTCATACAAATTTGTTTTATAACAAATTATTGAAGAGTGCCTATTTGGATGCACAAATTCTGAACAGCAAAAAATTTAGCCCTCAACCTGTTAACAAGACAACCGATGAATGTCCCCACACCTCTCATTTTATCCCTTGCCTAATGGGATTTCAAATCTGGATGTCGAAACAGAACGTGACGCCATAGGTTTGGAATTCATATCTGACTGAGGAATCTAAAATACCCCAGAGAATATAAGATTAGCTTGAGATTAAACCTCACTGGGTGACATTCCAGTTCCACATAAGTCTCATAGTTACACACACTGATCTTTATACAACTTGGTTGCTGGCATGTCAGCGAAAATCATCACAACTCAATCTGCTCATCCTCACGAAGCAGCGTCAGGTAAGTCCATTTGTGTAACTCTTCCCATTGATGACGACTGAAGACGAGAAGAACGTGACGCTATTACGGCTGCCACTACGTTAATACCTTTGATATCATTGAAGATAGCCGTATTTTCCAAAGCCTAGCTCGAAAACTGGTAACACTGTATCAACATTCTACAATCAGCACTTGTTCTTTGTAAATAATGACTAAAATATGCTATGAACATATAGAATATACCCACAGTAACTTGGTGTACCAAATGTTCACCACGATTGATGAACATTTGGTACGCCAAGCTACTTTGGATATATTTTATTTATACCATGATCGTAATATTTGTTTCTCCATTTTACTCAGCAGCAGACGTACACGTACACGTGCGAATCTGTTTTTGTTTTCATGAGCACCGGTGGGCGGTACTTCCGTTCTCAGTTTTATCGTCGAAACGAAATGGAAAAAGAAACGCGCAAATCAGGGGGACTTTTTACATTTTAAATACATAATAACATAATATTTCTAGTTATGGATGCTATATTAGCATGAGACAAAGCATTATTGTTAATGTTTGGTATCTTATGAGGTAAACACATTTAAAAACGTAATAAATAATTGCCGCTTTCGTTTCACTCTTCGTGAGGCGACAAGCGATAAATTTTGCAGTTTTCATTCACTTTTCGAATACCAGGGATTGTGTTACAAGAAATTATGTAAATTTGTTGTTGCTTAGACCGTAGTAAGGCCAGTAGAATTTTTTTGTGTTTCGGTATCTCCTACGTAGGATTTACTATCATTTACGTATGACTTATCTCCATTATAGGACTTCCTATCTCCTGAGTATGACTTATTTCCCACGCTTGACATAATATCCTACGTAGAATTTAGTATGTCGTACGCTGGACTTAATAGCTCTTACGCAGAATATTTTATTATACGCTAAACGATAGATTATCGAAAAATGTACAGAAAAATAGAAATCGTCTCCCCAACTCTGAAGAAAAAGCAATTTTCACTTTCACGGTATCAATCAAAATGGCAGCTTTCAAAGCATTACTTCAAGGTGAATACGAGTCAAATCATCACTGGAAATGATCAATTTGTTCTAAAAACGTATAATGAAAGGTAAATCTAGTGTTTTTGAGTGGATACTGATCATTTGCTGCAATAATTCAACACGTATTCACCTTGAATTGATGCCTAAAAACCGTCAGCTGAATCAAATCGCAAGACGCTACCTGTCCCACGTATCGATCAAATCACTTCCGCGATCAAGGCGCACCAGCTGTTTACTTTCATGCATCAATTCAAGGTTGAAACAAGTGGAATTATCAATAATGATAAGATTCTTCTAAAATGCGTATAATAAAAAGAAAATCTAGTGTTTTTGAGTGGATACCGAAAATTTTCTCACTCGTGATTGAGACGAAAGGTTATCTTCGCTTGCGCAAGCGCCCGCGAAAGATAAACATTTATCTCTGTCACTCATGAGATAATTTTCGGCATCCACTCAAAAACACTAGATATCCTCTATGTATCGCTTTCGTGGGGCATTGTATCTCCTTCGTAAAAATAATATCTCCTATGTCGGACTCTTTATCTCATACGTAGGAGTTAGTATCTCTGACGTAGTACTTGGTAATTTCGATAGTATATCATGTTTATGTTTAGGCCATATTGAATGACCTATGCAAAGGATCTCAGATGTGGCGTTTCAAGTGCATGATAGGCGTCACGCTGAGAGTCCGAAAAACGCGAGTAACATGTTTTGTTTTACACTGTTACTATCTTGTGATGTGTGGTGTCAGTGGACAGGCGCAACACGTGCTGTCTAATTGACGTTTTTCCCTGTTCATCTTTGTTTCATGAAACGATTCTTGGGTGCTATGAGAGCTACGTTGCGCTAATAACTTGACAACATGTTCTAGTGGTGAGTTTTATTTAACCGAAGTACTCTAAAAGAGCCTAAATACACATATGTGCCTGCCAACAGGGTCACCGAAATATCTTTTGGACCACGTGGCATCGAGTACTCCCCTACTCTATAGAGGCAAACAGAGTTTTGGTGGACCCCGTAATTAACAGGAAAAGGTAACAATTAGAGATGCATAAGTCATGGTCATTGGAACCGCCTTTCTTTGATCATTCGGTATTTGCGAAAAGAGTTTCTGTACAAGTCGTCTCATTTTAGAGTATCATTATTAGGTTTTCCCAAACCCAGTTTGGGAAAGACTCTTGTTATTCTTCTTTTTCAAAATGTTTTTCTCTATTTTTTTTCTGCCATCAATTTTGTCTGTTGCGGTGCTCAAAAACAAGCTGTAGGATTTTAACCAAATGAAAACGCGTATTTTCAAAATATTCGGCCAAAACTTCAAAATTTCACCATTTTCAACATAACTCAAAAACAAGCTGCACGATTTCAACCAAGTTTGGTAAACTTATGTATTGTCACAATATCTAGAAAAATAAGGTATAGTCATCTTCATGAAAACGCTTATTTTCAAAATTGTCTGCCAAAACCATCAAAATTTCAAAATTTGTCAAAAGTCTCGGAATTGTTTACAGTTATCTGGCTCTAATTTTCCAAACATATAGGGGATAATATGACACACCAAAATCACCACACAAATATTTCAAAATTAACCCCCCTGTGGACCAACAATGAAATGAATATAGCAGTTTTGTCTTTAAAATTGAACAACTTCAAGGGCAAATTTCTCTATTTGCAAGGTTGTTGTAACAATTATTTTGGTATGGATAGATTCAACAATGAATGCAGAAGAAAGATACTGTTTACTTTCTAATCTTAGATTCAACACCCAAGCACAATGAGGGAGAGAATAAGAGTGTTGTTTGAAAATGCCAAAATTAGCCAACTTTGGTTGCTTTTTTCGGAAACGGTTAATTTCAAACACTTTGCGTGTCCGTATTCACAATTGACTTCCGAGCATATTTGCTGTTGTAAGTTTGGTTGTAAAGTTGAACCCTATGCCCATTCTGGTTGCATAAAAGTGGGTACCATCCAAAAAAACTCCAATTTTGCAGAATTTGATAAGTTTGAGGGACAATTAACTCCATTTCTGATTTATTGAGCTCGGAATGTTTTCTATGGCTGCATGCAGCACTCAAAGTATGACATATTTTGAGCAGCAGGGAGGGTCAGCATACCAATTTCGACAGCTTGAAAAAAAAAACACTCGAGCCCATGGACGGCGAGAGCCCATGGGACGGCCCATTACCCTCGCCGGCCCTGGCTCTCTTGTTTTGTTAAGTCTGCCAAATATATATGCACCCTCCCTGCTGCTTATAATATATTTAAAGATTTGAGAAACACATAGGTATATTTGACATACACATGAGGACTAATACAATGAACGCTTGTGAGTGGCTGCTTCTAGGGTCTACCGACGTTTGTGGGCGGTCGTGCCGTGGGACCTTTTGTAAGGTCCACAATGCTCGTCTAAAGAAGGGTGGAGGCCCATTATCCTGCAATGGCTGTGGTAAGGGCGTCAAAACAGCGCTAGCCCTTTGTAAAAACTGTGGCGTGGGGTACGCTCGGCTGGCTAAATGGCGACAAAGGCAATCTAAAATTAAGGACGAGTTTCGGCGTTTGGCTGTGATAGATAACACTTTTGAAATTTTCTATTAGAAAAATGATAACATATAGATTTACTCATTACACAACATGACAACTATGAATGATCTACGTGCTCAAGCGAAACAATTTGGGTTTAGGAGGTATTCAAAGCTCCGAAAAAATGACTTGATTAAATTGATCGCTACTGCTCGAGCGGAAGAATTAAAAAAAAAAAGACTTCAGCAGGCCAGAGAAACGGGGCGGTTCCTGGCTCTTCGGGAAGATGTACAGAATCCTAACAAGCGTGGTCAAAGAATGCATGCAATCAAACAGATTCAGGCGGAGGTCACGGCGGCACATCGTGCTAAAGCTGTTGAGGAAAAGATGCGAAGAAACCCCGCAAAAAAGCTGCCCAACGTCGGCGAAGGCCTGTAACCATTGCCAATCAAATCGTTCAAGAGGGACCCGCCGTCCTTAAAGAATTACGAGAACGGAGACAATTCGACTTGGATATCGAAGTCCCTCATCTGGTGAGGCTATCAGATGATGAAGCATGGGTGGCTCTTTTGAACAACGCCAAAGATGAGTTTGAAGTCGACGGCGCTGTTGCGGTCTTCTCTACATGGCGAGTGGAAGTAGATGCCATTGGCGCCGATGGTTTGCACACTGGCCGAATGGCCTTGGATGCTCGTATGACCGATGAGAGGACAGCACAGCTTCTCGGGGTTCTACCGGAGGGGGAATTAATCTTAAGGATCAAGTTTCTCCGGGATCATAACGAAAGAGACAGGGTAGTCGAAGACAAGTTTGACCCTGTGAAGGCAGAAACGAAGAAAGGCCAGGGCGTTGTCGAAATCACACAAAGCACCACACCAGGCGCCCTGATGGGGATTGACAGTCCATACTATACAAATGCCTACCCTGTTACAGCTGTGGTCCACGGGCTCTATCCTTTCAGAGAGGCAGACCCTGCAAACCTAGTACCAATGAAAGTAGGGGATCTGAATTGCGTCGCCCGAAGAGTGGTTGAACACATTGATTGCGCTCTTAGAGGACAGGGCCTAACCCGATCAGGCGCCAGAAAACCGAGAAGTGGGAGGAGGGTGTTCATTTAACTGGTGCCACAGATGATTACGTTGCTAACCTCGAGAAAATCCTCAAGCGGGCCATCATCGTGAAAGATATAGCTGGCGAGGATGTCCATAACAGTGGCAAATACCAGGCAAGTAGATGGAAACCCGTAAAGCTTATCATTCACAACGGTCACGCCTGGTCCAAAGATCTGCACTTCCCTCAGTCCAGACAGGTCCACATATACGAGGATGACGTCTGGGAAGCCATCAGACAGGCCAACCAAAATGAGCCAATCGCTGTCTGGCTACACGGTGGCAAGGGTAGACAACTCAGCGTTGACCAGTTTGTCTTACAAGACGGCCGTACTTCCAGAACTCAGGAAACTCAGGAGAGACTCCAAGCGGCCTGCGCCGATCTAGGCGATGACTCTCTTGCCGACAGGGCCTTCGGAGTGAACCACGCAGCCAGCATCGTCGCAAAGGAAAAGAATGACTGGAAACCGACCCCAGCATTTTTCCTGGATGACATCCAAAAGGCTTGTGTCGAACATGGCCACGGTGGCCTCTGGAACGCAGAACGGTATCACGTCAATGACATCATAAGCATCGACATGAGGGTGTGCTATCCCTCAAGCTTCCATGGTCTGGGTGAGGCTCAGCCCTACTTCGAACGCTTCGGTCATCCAAAGGCCATCATCGCTTTCGGAAAGAAGAATGTAGTGTGGCTCCCCGAAGATAGAGATCAGGGCTGCAGCATCATCGGGAAATTCACTCAGGGCGCAAAAGCTGATGGTAAACGATTGACGCGTTGCCTGGTCACGGATCATGGTGAACTAGATTATCTTCTGGGAGATACTCTTGTCGGAGCCCCAGAAAGGTGTCCCCTGGGCCATGTGTTAACTTACTACGATGGAAGCCAGCCCCAACACACCCACCTAAGGGCCTCTATGTTAGCATACGCCCATATTAACCTTCTCAGTATGTCACAGCGTTTCGACAAAGAAGAGGCGGTCCGGGTGGCGACAGACAGCATATATATCAAGAAAGCAATACTCCATAAACACGACTGTGTCCAAGTCTACGTACCACAAGAAGTTCACCCTGAGGGTTTTTGCAGAACGTGCTGCCTCTATCATGACGAACCCACCCTACAGCCTCCCAAAAAGCATAATGTCCTGCCAGCTCAATGGCGAGATAAGGGGAAACTCTCTACATGCTCCAGGATCATGCCGCATACCTTCCAAAGACAGAGTATTGGTGCCGGAAAAAAAGACATCCCTGATTCTACAACTCCAAAGTACGACGACCCTCTAACCCACCAACGGCTGAGCTACATCAACGGCGGGGTGGTAGCGGCAAGACGAGAGCAATCGAGCTTTTCAGGATGCGAGATCCGCTTGTCTTTATTCCAACTCACCGCCTTGCCAAAGAGATGCGAGGTAGGGGAGTCAGGGCTCAGACCTACCATAGCTTCTTCCGGTGGAGTGGACAAAATGAGTGGACGCCAGATCGCATGAGCCAAAAGTTCATTCCCCGTGTTATCATCTGGGACGAGCTCTGTACAGTGCCCCGACCAATACTTGAGACCTTCCTATGCTGTCTTGAGCAACGGGGTGTCCTAGTCGTCTGTTGTGGCGATCAGGGCCAGCCGCCGCCGATTGCAGGCGAGATGCCGCACGATTGGCTGTGCCAGGCCCCCGACTACTACGAAGAGGTCGAGGTTGACCATAGGACAAAAGATGACGCATTCAAGATTCTGAAAAGGCGCATCCGTCTCCAGACTGACAAGGTCCAGTGCCAGGAGATGCGAAGGGCTCTCCCAAGATGCCTGGGATGGGACAGGTTTGTAGAGCAGTGGAAGCCCGGGGACCTAATCCTTACCAGCCGCCAAAAAGTCCGAGATCGTGCCCAGAGTATTCTGTTCCATCGCCACAAGAAGGCGTTCCCAAACGAGCCTGTTCCCCTGTTGTACCGACCAAAGGACACTCGGCGGCAAAATTGTTTGATGGCGATCCCAGGTCCTGTAATAGTCAATGACGGCTGACCTGACCAGGGGAGTTAGTTCTTAACGATGTCGTGGAGGTACCTGTTCGATACACCCAAGAGGTCATGACGGTAAGTGGGGCTATTGGCTCTCGCCTACGCGATGACGGTACACTCCAGTCAGGGTCTCACCGTCAGCGATCCGCAGAAGGTCTGGATTATCGATGACTATCTGCAGTGGTCAAATCTTGCCTACCTCCCTGTGTCACGTGTGGAGTATATGCATCAACTTGGGAGGGTAACCTGTCCTCCAGAAGAGAGTTCTGAGGTCAGGTTACAGAGCGGCAAGCAACTCCGCAAGCAAATCCAAAAGAAACTTGTGGCATACAAGCATCAGGGCCGGGTCAAATGTATCCAGGGGTTTAACCTGAGGGTTGACTTTATCTTGCAGCTCAGAGAGGCACAAGAGAACCGCTGCACGACATGCAACATCGAGTGGCTATGGGTGTATACCCCAAAAGACACAAAGCAGTTCTCTGTCGACCGGCTGGACAATAGCAGGGGACACTGTAGAGGTAACGTTCGACTGACTTGTCTAGAGTGCAACAGAAAAAGAGGGGGTGCTGCAGTTACAACTGAGTAAGAACCCCATCAGGCGGCAACTGGGTGTCAGGGTGCACCACGAGGAGCTCATCTCCACGTGGTGGCCCATCCAACAAATAATAAAGCACAGGTTCACCGAGCTTGGTGACCGAGCGTCCAAGCTGGTATACCTGGAGAGACCACACTGGGTCAGTTGTACGACGGTGACCTCTATCAAGTTCGCCTGGCTGGTAGAGGTAGCGAACACCCATGCCAGAGGGGAGCTTCTGCTCTCGGATGCCAACAGGACGACCTGCAACCACAGAGGAGGGCTTTCGTGCAACAGTTTTAGCCTTGATGGCGTCAGAGGGCTTCTTTCCGGTTAGGCGAGTCACCTCACCATTCAGAACCGCAATGACGGCAGGCAGTCGAGCCACCCACTTGGTTGATCGTTTGCCGGGTGGAAGTCGCATCTCTTGAGAGTGTTGGTGCCCAAAGAGTCGCTCTGCCAGGGTGCGGTTGAAACGCTCCACAATTCCGTGGTCCCGGTGGAGTACACAAAGCAATAGTCACAGACATGAGCTGGCCAACAAAAGAGGATTTCAAGAAAAGCGAAGCTTCGAAATGGAGAAACCTGCCCATAGACACCTACCAATTTATGGAAGAAAAGGATCTTCCAGGTGGTATGATCCTCACCGTTGTTACACAAATCGGCAAGAGGTATGTGGTCTGGGCGCCAAGTAGATTAGCGTCCGATTTGCGAGGGTCTCACGGGGAGGTGAAATATAAAAACAATGAAGGTCTTGTTAATAGTAATTAAAACCCTTCATGACAATATTATAGGTATCAACTCTTATAAACGTTTCTGGTTTTCAATTGACTCAGACTAATTTGACCCACATTGGAGGAGTCTTATCTTATTATAAAACTATAAATGTACGTGACACTATCCGACCTTCAAACCGTCGACCTACCAAGGGCGCTCCCTGCTGGAGAGCAATATGAGTGTGCGCTTGCTGGAGTAACATACTACCCTCTTTGGTACAACATTAGCTCGCGGCGACGCAACAATACTATTCGCATTGTGTCTGAGAATGATGATGAGCGAAAGATGATTTCAATCCCAGATGGCTATTACAATGTATGCGAGCTAAATGACGAGGTGTTTAGTCAAATTGGGGCTATATTGGATCTTCACAAACCATCGGGTCGTCTGCGACTCAAGACAGATAAGATAATCTCTTAAACTGGAAAAGTTGGCACGCACATTAGGATTTACAACAACCAAAATCCCTGTGGGAGGGAGGCTGATGGGAGGGCGGAGTTACCTAGTCTTGCGGCCCACCGTGAGCTCTTCGTTCATCTGTCAGAAGTCAGCACGGACAATGTTTACAACGGGCTACCCAGCACACTACTCAGAACAGTACCTGTAGCAAATGAACAAAAGGCTTGTCCCAGGTCCTATAGGCAATATCACAGTTAGCGTTGTAGATAGCAGGGGCGGCCCTATTGAATTACAGCACCTATCAGTAACAATACATATTCGAAATATATCTTCTGTGTAAAGACATGGAGGATAGCGGAGAACCAGGAGCTCATGATGTATTGCCTTGCGCCTTGCACAACCATTTCGCTGGCTGATCTTGGGGATACGAAGGGCTTTGGAGAACCAGGTGAGAAGGACAAACTGTATATATTTCAACTTTCTAATGGGTTATATAAGAGAACGGAACTCCCATCTGCTGCTTCCACGGAACAAGCTACCTTTACCGAACTGCGTGGTTTGAACCTGGAAGGCTCAGCCCCGTGGAGGAGCTACGAACTCCTCCAGAATGATGCCAGACAGTGGTCTCTGTATAGACACCCTGTACGCAGGGGGTGGGAACTTGACTTCAGGGTCATCCAACCTCACATCCAACTGGGCCGTGGACACAGGCTACGTAAACGCCAGAACAGTGGCCGCGTGTTGGCTTCTTATATCCCGAAAGGAGGTGCTATTAACGTTCACGAAAGCGCGGTGGAGTATGTGCTGGGTGCGGAGAAAAACAAGGCGTGATGATGAAGCTCGTTTCGGAGTTTGATCGTCTTACTGCTGGCAAGAATACTACCACCATTGTACAGATAGTCATGGGTCCACCACCCAACGACTTCGTACCAGTGCTACATGGGCTTGCCCTAAAATGGGGTCGGCGACAAAACGGCAAAGAACTTATCATCATTATCCGTGGCAAAGATGTGTTGCTCTCGTTGAGTGGAGTTGATCACAAGATCACAGATGATGACTTTCCAACTGACACACTCAATACCCTATATCTTGGCCCAGCTAAGCTCAAGCGCGTGCGGTTTACCAGACAGACACTGGCGAACGGTGATTTAAAGGTTATGGAGCATGACTAATAACAACAATGGGTCTGTATCCAAACCTGAAAAACGGTGACGCGAATACCTTACGCATCCAGGAGATCGGTGATGTTAGAGCCCGTCTCATGGCCGAACGAGACCGCAGGTATTCCCTCGGTAAGAAATACCAGCGAGAGGTTAATATCGCAGATGGCATTGAAACAGTTATGTACGCGGCGGGTGAAGGAATCTGTGTTAGTGGTATTGGGCTGTTGTCCAACGTAGCAGCGGTTCCTGTGGTAAAAGCGCTAGAGGCCGCGGCAAGTGTCTGTGGATTGGCAGGTGTCTTCGAGAAGAAGGCTAAAAAGCACAACACCATTGCCACATTAGTGGAGGCAAAACTTTCGAGCATCGCAAATCTGTACTCGAAGGCTGTTGGTGATGGCCAGATATCAGACGAGGAAATCAATCATATACAGAGGAAGAGAAATTCAACCAACTCCGGCTTGATATCCGCAAGACTTCTCGCCGAGAGAACTCGCATGGCACAGAAAACGAGATGTTACTGCTGATACGCCAAGAACTCACCCGGCAGAGCAAGCCCATGATACCCACTGGCCAACTGAGACCAGAGCCCACCTCGCCCGCCGCAGATGCTTAGTAAGCATATCATGGGCATTCGCTGTGCGACTAAGGATTGATTAGTAGCTAGGCGCAGCGCAGCAACAAAAAAAACAGGTTTTTTAAGACACCGTTACTGTTTTTTTATCTCCGTTACAACGGCGGGCAGCACAGCTGCAGTTCCGAAGGATCACATTCACTTGGCGAGTTTGTAGGCCACCAGGCCCGTCGCAGCCATCCCCAAGATAACCTAACGGTCTTTTGGGTCGGCTGATGGTGTGTAAAAGTTTTCTAGTTGCGGCTCTGGGCCAAGACTGTTCAAATTGTTCCCAGTTACCCGTGCATATTCGCGAATTGCAGGATCGACATCCTGGAATGTGCGTAATGTATGACCTTGGCGATGTAGTTCTTCTCTTCGTTAATCCAATCGAGGCGTTCTGTTCTCTTATGGGACCATGCTGCCTGAGCTGTCTGGAGCTTTTCTATGGCTTTGTCATGTCATGCACGTTCCTCACCAGCCTCATTATCCCGAAACATGGAGAAGAGGTACTTGCTGCCAGAGAAGGCCAATGCGTTAACAAGGGCGCCCCCAACTAGCATTGCGATCGAAGCCATCTTGTTATTTCATAATATTTGGTGGAATGATTCCTTGTTTAATTAGCATGTCCTTGGTTGCCATCGCCAGCCCCACGTCAAGGACTACCATCTCGACGTCATAGCCGGTGAAGTCAAGTTTAGGGGTGGCACCCTTCATTGCGATCTTATCTAAGCGGGCGTACCCTATTGCTAGAGCAGAGACTACGGCGCTGTGATAGGCAGCATTCACTAGCATCTTTCCATCGGCCGAAGACATGATTACTCCATATGTAATGGGTCTTTAGATACCTCTAACTGCTTGTTCGGAGGTGCGACTCGGTTGAAGGGATCAGCATTGGGCAGTCCCATTGGACTGGTCGTCTTCCCTTCCTTTTACTCTGCAAAAACCATAATGCCAAGCTAGCCAACCCCACAGCCCCAGCAATCCATAGGGACCATTTGTCCAATGAACTGTATTCGTGATACATCGAGATCCCTTGCTGGTGTTGTCCCCGTTCGGAAGGAACACCAACCGCTTGGGTTGCGTTGTTTATGGCCATTCTCTGGAGATTGACCTTCTATTCTCGCAATTCGACCAAGGCTATTTGTTGTTTTGCATTCCGGGCGGCAGCTCCTACTCTCCCAGCGGCCACTTTTTTAGGGTCTTTCTGTCGCTTCTGTACGGTAACAACAGGCGACTCAGTGGTTGGCACAGCTGTCACTCTCTCCGCCTGTTGCGTAGCAACTGTCGGCAGGTCTGGCTCCGTCGATAAGTTTGGCTCTGTCGTCGATGACATCGTCTTGAATTGTAAGAGGGCAGGTATGTCCAAATCCACATTGTTTAGCAGTGGTTAGCGCCGCGGTTAGTGGTGCTAAGTACATGCCATACCGATGATATAGCACACACATGGCACTGCTTAGCGCGTGCCCAATAAATGGATCTGCCTCAAGGTCAGCAACCAGCTTTGGTTGGTTCACCGGGGGTATGGGAAGTAACATGCTGACCACCCTTGCATAGAGTTGTAGTGCGGCCGTCCCCAGAGTTTTTGTCATTGCCGCGCCGAGCCGTGCCTCATATCGAGCATATAGTTTAGCGATTTCCTGATCGGCCATGTCGTCGACCTGGTCAACCGTGAGGTTTTTCCCCATATATTGCTTAGCCTGCCCACCGGAAGCTATCGCAGCTAGCCTTTCGCGTTTGGCCTGTTGTTCCTTCGGATGTTGCTCTGCAACTGAAGCAGGATCCACTGCCATCTTGTCTTCTGTATTGACTGCCTGCGGTTCAGTATCTTGCTCTTCCAGCAGTTGGTTAATGATTTCGTCGCAATCCATGATGGTGTGGACATGTACATGCACTTCGTATGGGTTTAATATAAAATTTATAAGTGGTAGGTTGGTCTGTTTTTAACACTTGCCGGGCATGCTTACTATTCGCCAATGCCTGGCGAACTGCTGCACGTTTCTCGTGGCTTCCAATCACATCATTCTCTCGTAGACAGTCCTCGAAGCTATCTCTGTCCTTGCAGTAGAACACACAGGCCCAGCGGGTCTGCTCGCGGAGATCTTTTAAGACAGAGTTATATTTCTGAGCCAGCACCCAAACGCTCTGCTGCGCATGACGACCCGAGAAGGCTAGCTCAGACAGCATGTCTTCTTTTGCGTCAAAGCTTTTGTAGCCGAGCAATCGTCGATGATGTACAATGTTGGCTCCCCATGGAACAGCTGATAGAAGGCCCGAAGATATGAATGGAGGCGCTCACCAGGATTTGCAATCTATATATCCGGGTCTTTCCAAATCCATGGACGGTCGTGGTATGTCTTGTTGTATTTGATTGTATGACAGAGGACCACAATGTGCTGAAATACGCCCCGATAAGGACCCTCCAGCAGGTTCAGAGTGAAAACTGTCTTGCCACAGCCCGTTTGACCGCAAATAGTGGCTGCGTGTGGCTCCATAAAGAAAAGGTTATTAATAAAGTGCGTTGGTAAACTGACCATGTTCAATGTTAACCTGCGCATCCATGAGAACGTACAGGTATATGTTCAATGTGCCACTTGTCTCTGCTGTCTTTGTGATCTGGATAGTGATACCTTCGCTGGCGTTTTCTATCCGCCGGCCACTGCCGTGTAGCTCGCCATCATCCGTGGTCCGCAGGTCAAGCCATAGAGCATACCTGTGGGTAAAGAACTCGCCCAGTGTGACATCACCCAGAGATAGTTCCTTTGCAACCAGGGCTACCTCAGGATCTCTCTTACTGCTGGGAAAGGCTCCAAAGTGCCGAGTGGCCTCATCCCATTGATGGTAGGCACGCAATCCCTGGGAGTACAGCTGGTTGGGCACTCCCTCAATGATAACCTCAACTTTGGTGATCTTTGGATTATAAATAAAAGACCTCAGGCTTCCTAGCGAAAGCAGCACCAGCTGTAGCAGGGTCCTCGAACAGCATTAGAATCCCTTTCATGCTCCGCGCCGCCACATTGAGGTGATATTCCACAGAGTGTCGCTTTTATCTTTTGTAATTTTGCGGTGGCGAAGGACGCGGTCGTAGAGAATGGCGAGACGACCCGAATACTGGCTGTGGACCATGCGCGCAAGATCATGTTGGGTGACCATCTCGTATTCCAGGCTGATATTATCAATGGTGTAACTGGCATCGATATCGCCTGAAGCCTGGACCACCCGGCTGTAAACTATTGAACGTAAGCTCATACTCGAGCCGACCCCAAAGCACACTCTGGTAGAAAGGCATATGAGCCTCAAGGAGTTCAAAATCCAACGGGATACAGAAACGGATGCCATGGGCATCAGCGATAGCCTTGTCTGCAACAACAGAGTCATCCTTGTCTCCTGCGCCGACACGAAACTTGGTAGCATTTCTTTTCGCAGATGTATCAATACCCTGGTAGTGTGCATTGTTGCGCTCGGAAGCTGTCTTCCAGAGTTCAAGGTAGCAGTGGTACACGTCTGCATCGTCGACCGACATCACCTCGTTCCCTCTGATCTTCATTGCCATTTTTTACTATGGCACGGCAGAGTTTCTGAACAACTGACCTGTTATCATCTGTTGAGTTCACGGTAGTAGGTGTAAATTGCGGATACCAACTCAATTTTCCACTTGTACATGTACATGTACACGTACATGTACCCATGGAGTTCAGTGTTAAAATGTACACGAAATGTACAAAAACATGTTTTGTACATTTGAGTTGGAATCCGCACTAGTTGGTCATCGTGAGTTAGACGGGTCGATCAGCCGTTGGCGAACGAGTGTGGATTCCAACTCAGTCCGCGCGGAAGAAATTGACCCTAAAATTCTCCCAACGTTCGCCATCGTGAGTCAGACGTTTCAATCAGTCGTTGGTGAACGCGATGCGGCGCGGTGCGGTTTCCAACTCAGCATTAAAATGTCGAAAAAAATCAGAATCGACGGAAATTCTCCCAACGTTCATTGTCGCGTTCTAAGTGTGGTGGGTGCGATCCAGCCACTGACGGACGATTGCGGATTGCAACTCAGAAGAAATTAGAGTTTGGAAATCCTCGATCATTCGCCATCGTGAGTTAGACGGTCCGATCTATCGTTGACGAACGCGTGGTGATTTCTGGGGACACTAGGGTTTCCAACTCAGAAAAATATAAAAAATTAAGATGTTGAACAAACTAGAATCGATGAAATTTTCGACGTTTGTCATCGCGTCCTGGACGGCGCGATCGATCGTTGACGAACGGTGAAGAGTTCTGGGACGAGAACAAAAAAAAAGAAATGAAAAAATCACGAGGCGTCGTGGGCATTCATTGCCACCTGGTCGTTTAATAACGCGGATGTAAATGGTTAGAACAATGTACTCCAAAAAACCAACAGCTCGAAGAGCTTGAAATAAGTAATCACCCAATCACTTCACGTTCCTGACGCTAATTAGCCAATCAGATTGCTTGATTCTCATAAACTGAACTTAATCATACAAAGTTATCTCCCCTTATTACAAAGAAGTCCTATTCGATTCTTATCATCGGATTATTCCAGGAGATTACTAAAAATGACATTTTTTTTCATTTTACATGGGGGTGGGGGTAACGCCCATCAGAAAATCGAAAGTTTCGAGAAGGTGGTCATGTGACCTATCAAATTAAAGGTATCGACGAGTAGATTAAGAAGATCGTAATTTTAACCCTCGTCGTGGGGTGGGGTCACGACCAGAGCCGAAAAACGTCTTCCTTTTTACAAATCCAGGCATGTGAGGTATTAATAGGAACCCCAAGCGGGCCGTAGGCCCGCAAAGGGTTCCACATACCCAGTCAGATAAATGTGTTCCAGAACAGAATTCTCTATAGCCGTCAATGTGATTTTTGAAGTGGACAGTAAATTTCAGTAAAAAAACTACGTAACTTCCGCTGTCGAATTGCCCATGCAATTGCAATTGGCCTGCCCCCCTCTAGGAATCAAATGTACTCTGTTGCAACTTTATTCGCCTCAAAGCTTTGCGTGATACATTGGCCGACATGTCTACACTTGAGGGGTTGCCAGGCCTTCTCACCCGAGAACCGCGACAAATCAGCGGCCGGCCAAAGTGTTACTATTATTACTCGAGTTCTGTCCTGGAGGTTTGTCAATATGCTCAGCTGATGATCTCGTCATTTCAGATCGAACTCTCAGTCTTGATTTCGTTGCAGCTTGTCTGCCAGTGACAACCTCAATCGAAAAAAACGTACATATAACCGATAATATAAGTTTATAACGGATAATTGTTGTTATATTGGTGCTATTGTATACAGACATGCTTTGACATGTATCTCGTGAAATATCAAGATGAACAGAAACTCAGTTTTTGAATTATCCAAATGTGAAGGTGTTGTAAAGGAAAAGTTTGCTTGAAAAAAAGGTATACGGACGTTTCGTCCCCAAGCCGAGTCGTCCGCTTGTCATAATGTCAAGGAAAATATTGTCTGTACATTTTTTACATTTCGAACAAGACACCCACCCCCTACTAACGTGTGACATTTCCCCAACATATAAAGCCTCCTGATGTTGTATTTATGTTAAGAGTGTGATGTACATCATCTTTAAGGTTTGAAACACAAATGATGTCGTATATTGGCTGATATAATGATATGTTTTTAAACAATTGCACAAGTTGGAAATGCACATTTTTGGTGCACTCAAGAGACTCACCCACCCCCACATCACGTCTTGCAAATTTTTGGTGCCCTCAGGATCCCTCTCCCCCTGGAATAATTGCAAAATTATAAGATTATGTTACAGAACTTAATATAACAAGTTTTGATGCATTTCTTAATATAATTATAACACGTTTTCATGCGTTTCTTAATATTATTAATTCCTATAATACATTTGCTAATAATTTTGTGATTATTCATTGTAAAGTGCTGGTGCTCTTCCAAGAATAATTGCAAAATTATAAGATTATGTTGCAGAATTTAATAAACCATAAATTTTGATGCGTTTCTTAATATAATTAATTCTTATAATACATTTGCTAATAATTTTGCTATTATTCATTGTAAAGCGACGGTGCGCCTCGATGAATAATTGCAAAATTATAAGATTATGTTGCAGAACTTAATATAACAAATTTTGTTGCATTTCTTAATATAATTAATTCTTATAATACTTCTACTAATAATTTTGCAGTCATTCACTGTAAGGTGCCGGTGGAGCTCTTCAATGAAAAATTGCAAAATTATAAGATTATGTTGTGGAACTTAATATAACGTACATATACTTTAAGAACTTTTACTGTAATAATATAATTATTATAGGTAATCCATTAGAGCTGGGAGGTTACTGAATTTTGGGTCGGTTTTGGTTACAACTTGGTTTTTAAGAAAAGAGTCGGGTTACGGTTTCGGTTTCGTTTTTTTTATTAAACAGATTCTGAACCAAAATAACAGAAAAAAATTAAGATGTATGAACTAAATAATGATTGAATAAACTCTCCCTGAGTGTGTAAAAACTTTGTCGAGTCGTTGACACTTGGAAATAATATAAACGAACTTTAAGGACAAACTCTCGCGGTCTCTGCCGAAGACTCGAAGTTAATTAAAAATAATTTGTAGCTAACACAATGAGTCACTACCGGAAATTGGGTTAATAACTTTCCATGCTCACAAGAAATATATTTATGACAATATTTACACTCAGCCGACTTTGAAGTTTTATCAGTTTTGATAAAGTGTTCCCATATAGGGCTCTTCTCGACTGTAATTGCCGCCATTGTTTCAGAAAAAAACACGTAAAAACGTTATTCTCACGTGACATTCAAATAACCGAGAAAGTCGGTTTTTCAGTTTATCGTCGTTCTCGGTTATTTTTTCATAACCGAAACTGAGTTGTTTTTCGGTTAACCTCCCAGCTCTATAATCCATTGAATAAACAGTAATTAAAATTTATTTAATGGCTGGATAGTTTATTTTGTTCTGACATTTCTGTTTTCAGAATTTCACACGTATATGAAATTGAATGCAAGGAGGTACATTAAGATATATTACAATGGAGGTACATTAAGATATATTACAATAGGTAATATACAATAAAGTATACAATAAAATTATTATATAAATAAATAAAAAATGATTCAAAATACAATACATGAATACTTTCCCCCAGCGAACGAGTTTCGGACGTGTTGGGTATAATTGTAGAGGACGAATTGGTTAAAATTGCAGCGGACGATTTGGTTAGCAGACGAAATGGGTGTAATTCGAAAAAGTGATACTGACAGGTTGCTTTCAGTCCCGTTAGAAACCAAAACAAAGTAATAATGTGTTACTTTTTGGTGCATCTGTATTTCTGAACAGTGCTTCGTAGTTTCAAACACTTAAAAATGGAAAATAATAACCCTTTTGGATATTTACCGCCATTGAAAATGGCATGTCATCTTTTTTCGGGAACTGGGGAATATTCGGCCTGGGGAGAACTAGGCCCAAGGAAGATTCATCCAAAAGAAAAGCAGTACACATCTGTTAGGATATTTTAGATACGCTACGATATTCGTTTTAACTCCTGAAAATAATTCTTAAAAAAAATATTAATAGATTGTTCGATATTTATTGAAAAATATTAATACAATGTATATCGTCGAGCAATTATCTCTGCAGTAAATTCACATCCAATGTGTTCTGTAATAATTAAGCCTTTTATTAAGGTCTCTCATCTGTTAGAATGGTATCCAATCACTTCGGCTCCAAGTCATTTCATCCTCTGGTCAATTTGACCTCAAAGTCATCTCTGCCCTAGTCACTTCGGTCCCTTGGTCATTTCGGCACCATTTTAAGTGTAGAGATCTACATGTATAAAGATCAGTGCATAGTTCATGTTTAGAAATAATGGGTAATTACCTTTATTAAGTAATGTTCAGTTATTTGTATTTACACAGTGTACAGAAAAGTTATACACAACATTAAAAATTATCCATGTGTTCAATTTTACATATATTTAAGATTCTATCTGTATAAGTAAGAGAAATTATTTTACTTTGAAATTTTGCAAAGTATATGCAGTCATTCATTCATATTGTTATGCACTATTCCTAGTCACCTTCCAGTTTGAGGTTCACAGGGTTTCTTTTTCTTTTCTTTTTTTGTGAAACAACCACCAAACTGCGATTTTGATACTACCATAAATATGTCCACATTTTCTAAAACACAGAGCAGAATCCTTGTAGTTATGCACAATTCCTAGTCCCTTTCCAGTTCGCTGTCCACAGGGGTCTGACCCCAGTACCCCACTTCCAAGGCATACACTCAAACCAAATAACATTACTGACCCTCGCTTCTGGCTGTCGTAGATTCATAAGCAAATACAATTATTCAGGTCGCAAGGGATTTCAAATCCCACATTGTCCATGTGCACCTTCGACGTGCTGAACCTTTTCTTGTATTTATTCATCATGAAAGAAAATCTACTAGACATATATCATATGTATACCTGAATATCTAATTGAGAGATATAAATGTTGAAAAAAAATTAAATAGAAAAATGTTAAAATTCAAACAATATTTGAAAATATTTAAAGAGGCTGAAATGACCTGGTATATTGGGGCTGAATTGACCTGCGGCCGTAATGACTGGGACCGAAATGACTTGGGGCCAAAGTGACTGGAATTCATGAGAATTGCATCCAAACTGTCCTCCAACAATTTGACCCAAACTGGATACTAATCTAACCCAAACCATCCTTTGGCAATTTGCCCCGAACTGTTCTCCAGAATAGGGACACATGATTCTTATTGATTTATTTATTGGGGTTTAATGACACTTCGATAGCCAGGGTCACTTCATGTCGGACAGTTTTACAGATGGGAAAAGCCAGAGAGAACCATTGAGCAATTACAAATATCTAACGTACAAACAGCACACAAGCTGGGTTAGCATTGGTTGAAGACAAGTGTACGATTGACTTGCAGTATGCCTTGGTACGCAATGGCACTACGTGGGCAATGGGAATGAAGTGTATTGCCCAAGGAAACAAAGTGGTTGCCGCAGGTGGGATTTGATAGAGGACCCTTTGGCTTGCAGCCTACACCTCTAACTACTGAGCCCTTTAACCTTCAAAACTGTATAGTACCAGCTAAAACATGTTGTAGAATGACCACATGAAAATTTCACAAGTACATAGTTTCATTATTAGTTTGTGATATTTGTTTTTCCTCAGTTTGCTGTACAGTGGAACCCTGTTAATTGAAGAGCCACTTTGCCAATAACATTATTCAATTAGCAGGAGTATTCAATTAACAGGGATTGTGTCACTTTCCTGTATTCCAGAGATAAACTTAGCAGTTATTCTATTATATTTTGTTTGACAGAGCTCCATGAGCTCTGTCAAACAAGATATAATAGATTAAATGCCTGTTTTGAATGTACTGAGGCCAAATTGGTCTATAACAAAAGAAAGCTGGGAAGAGTCAGGGCAATTTCTCAACATGTTACAAAATTTTTTATTCAATTAACAGGAGATTACTCTATAACCTATATTCAATTACCAGGTCAAATTTGTACTGGAGGCATGGTAAATGGTTTTGTGTTGGGAAATTACATTCTATTAACAGGGATATGCAATTAAGATATATCCAATTAAGTGGGCACCACTGTATAATCCCCCCCCATGCCCCCCTCCCCACACACACCCCAATCAAAACCATCATTCAAAGGTCTTGGATTCAGCAAATTTGATTTCTTTATTTATTGGGTTTAACAACAGTTTTTACAGCCAGGGCCACCCAACAGTTTTACTGGGGGAGGAACCCAGCCAGAGCACCCGGAGAGAACCACCGAGCAACAGTGACAAGCAACTGTCAGGCTTCTCAACATTGTTACTCCAAGCAAGCAGGGTTAGCATTGGTTGAAGACAAGTGCATCATCGATGTGCAGTACGCCTTATTTCAGTTGCCGCAATTGGGATTCGAGCTGAGAACCTCTCAGCTTGTTTTGGGAAGGTTTTTTTTAGGGTCCTGCGAATATTCGAGATTCGATTTGATATCGATACCATACGTATGCTTCGAGATCGATCCCGAATCAGTTTCAGAATTCGATTTTTTCGAATCTCTCATACTAACTTCAATTTGTTACATTTCCAACAAAAATAGGATAAAACTGTCATTAGAAAATTCATTCATGTAGGCTCAATTCCTATTTATTTGAGTAATTGACAATGTTTAATTGTTAGGTAAGGTGTGAATTTGGCCCAGAACATTATCCATAGTTTTGGTTTTTGAAGGCTTAACTTGTTACTATTCACGTTCTTAAGAACGTGAATAGTAACAAGTTAGGCCTTCAAAAACTAAAACTATGGACAATAGGCCTAGCTGTTTCAGCGACGGTGCTACAGAGAATATTTAGTTATTGGTGTTTAAGGTGTTCACTCCGTCACATAAGGTCATCACAGTGTTCCGTAACCTCCATTTGATGCAATATGAAATAACTTGTCTTTTAAGATTTGATTTGGGATTCAATTCGATGTCGATATCAGAGACATGATTCGATTCGAGATTCAATTCGAAAAGAAATTTGTGATTCGCAGATCCCTATTTTTTTTTTAGTTCCAGCTTCATTAAGGTTTGTCTCGTATCCCACTTGTAATTTTGTCATAATTAGTAATCATAAATCCTTAAAATAAAACAATAGAAAAAATGCATAGAATATTTAAAAAAAAAAATTTCTGTGAGGATTTGACCGCAGAGGTGATGACATGCGACCACCACTGAGACCGAATATTCTCAGAAAAAGTATGAGGGCTGAATTTTTCTGTGACTGAATCTTCATGAACCCCTTTTTTCAAACTAAATTGCCCATTACTTATAAAGCACCATAACTAAGGCAAAAACAATACTATGAAATTTCCAAGTCTGAAATTCTATAAATTGCAAATAAATTTACACAAATTATATAGCAAAATAAAGGATGTGGTGTATAGAACCCCAAAAGTATGTGTGCACCTCACACACTGACACACAGTCGCTATCAGACATCAACGGTTCCTGAAAGTGTGCTATCGGTACCATATTTGTACCATAGCTGATAATAATAAAATAATATTTCATAAGAACAACAAACACAGGAATTCAAAATGCAGCCTCAGGGCAGCATGGTGGTGAATGCCAACGCTGTCAGATTGTCCTTGAAAGGGGGAGTCCTTTACAAATAAGTTTTTGTTTTGTGATACTCTGGATACTCCCCATTTTTAGCTCAGCTTTGACATAGTCATATTTAAGGTTATGTCATAGCCCATTGTCCGTCTGTTTGGGAACAACAATTCAATACGGCTCGGGCTTGAGGCTTTATTTATGAACCGATCTTTACGAAACTTCTTGGGTACCTTTGTTATCACCGTGGGATGAGTGTTTTTGGGTGCGGTCCAAAATGCAAGATGGCCTCCAGCAGCCATTTTGTACAGAAATTAGTGCAATCAGTTTTTTGTTCAGAACTTATGTATGAAAGTTCTGATTTGAATAAATTTTTGTATGAATGTTTAGTAACATGGAGTACATCACATATAATAAAGGGCTTTTTCTCATGCTGAAATTATGGAAATTAGATGAACTTTAATTTATTCAGTGCTACTTACATGTATACCCAGTAAGTGCACATGTCAATACGGCTCGGCTAGGCTGTATTTATGAACTGATCTTCATGAATCTTCTTGAGTACCTTTGTTATCACCTTGGGATGAGAATGAGTGTTTTTGGGTGCAGCCCAAAATTCAAGATGGCTACCAGTGGCCATTTTGTACCGAAATTAGGTACAATCAGTTTTTTGTACAGAACTTCTATACAACTTGGGCTAGAGGCCATATTTATGTACCGATTTTACAAAATTTCTTGGGTACCTTTGTTATCACCATGGGATTAGAATGAGCGTTTTTGGGGGGAGTCCAAAATTCTCGATGGCCGCCGGCAGCTATTTTGTACTGAAATTACTGCAATCAGTTTTTTGTACAGAACTTTTGTATGAAAGTTCTGATTTGAATAAATTTGTGTATGATTGTTTAGTAACATGGAATACATCACAAAAATACAGGTTTTTTTCTTGTACAGAAATTATGCAAATTAGACGAACTTTGATTTATTCAGTGCTACTTGTACACAGTAAGTTCACATGTCAATACGGCTCGAGCTAGGGGCTGTATTTATGAACCGATCTTCACCAACCTTCTTGGGTACCTTTGTTATCACCTAGGGACGAGAACGAGTGTTTTGGGGTGCGATCCAAAATTCAAGATGGCTGCCAGTGGCCATTTTGTACCAAAATTAGGTACAATCAGTTTTTTGTACACATCTTCTATACGGCTCAGGCTAGAGGCCGTATTTATGAACCGATTTTTACGAAACGTCTTGGGTACCTTTGTTATCACCGTGGGATGAGAGCGAGTGTTTTTGGGTGCAGTTCGAACTTCAAGATGGCCACTAGCAGCCATTTTGTACCAAAATTAGTGCAATCAGTTTTTTGTACAGAACTTCTGCATGAAAGTTCCTGATTTGAATAAATGTTTGTATGAATGTTTAGTAACATGGAAAACATCACAAAAAATACTGTATAATACAGGTTTTTTTCTCTTGCAGAAATTATGCAAATTAGATGACCTTTGATTTATTCAGTGCTACTTATACACTGTAAGTGCACATGTCAATACGCTAAGGCTGGAGGCTGTATTTATGAACCAATCTTCATGAAACTTCTTGGGTACCTTTGTTATCACCTTGGGATGAGAACAAGTGTTTTCGGGTGCGGCCCGATATTAAAGATGGCTGCCGGCTTTCACACTGTTGCTTACTGAGGTGAAGTCACTTCACCATTACCAAGCTACCTACTAAATACCAAAGGGAAGATTTTTCAGCGCACTCTTATTACTTCAGCACCCATAATTCTCAAATATGGCATTAAAACCAATCACATACTAGTACTGCTTAAATCTATTTACATAATCAGAAAACACCATCAGGGATGCATTAGCTCAGTAGGTAGAGGTGCAGACTGCAAGCCGAGAAATCCTCGGTTCGAATCCCACCTGCGGCAACAGCTTTGTGTCCTTGGGCAAGACACTTTCACCCCCACTACCCATGTGGGGGCAAGGTATGCTGTGTACTAAGGCATACTGCATGTTCTTGGAGCACCTGTCTTCGAACAAGGCTAACCCTGCTTGTGTAGTATGTTGGGGAGCTCACAGTTGCTTGCCATTGCTCAGTGGTTCTCCTGGGGTACTCTAGCTTCCTCCATCCATAAAACTACCATGGTCACAATAAGCTGTTGTGCAGATAAATGTGACCTTAAACACCAATAAATAAATAATAAAAAGAACACACCACCTCATACCCGTTTCTCTCCTGTTTTTATTCACCTTGGTATTCCTCGGTTTGCCTCGGTGTTTAGTATGCCTGCCAGAAAAGGAGTGATTTCTTTTTCTAAAAGAGAAAAACAAGAAACAGTAATTTTTAACAGGTAGTAATGAAATAATTTTCATGAAGCGCACAATTTTATGTTAGTTAATAGCTGAAAAAACGCAGGGTGATATTTGCAAATCTTATTTTATTACGGGTGCTGGTCAAAACGTCCCCAAACCAAAACGTCCCCTAATTTTTTTGGTCAAAACGTCCCCAAGAGTTGGTCAAAACGTCCCCAACAATTGGTCAAAACGTCCCCAAGTGTTGGTCAAAACGTCCCCAACAATTGGTCAAAACGTCCCCAACAGTTGGTCAAAACGTCCCCAAGAGTTGGTCAAAACGTCCCCAACTCATTTATCCTTCTTTCGTAGTTTCATATTTAATTTAGCAATGTTTATACTATTTTTCGGTCGAAATCTAGGATTCTAAGTCAGTTGTACCAATACTCTGCTCTCGGCTGGGCATGAACAGGACTTCAGCAGACTGGAATTAATTGTCGAATGAATGAAAAGTTTCAGGGCGCCGAAAGCGCACTGGGACGATGTGGGATTGAAATCCCCTTCAACCCGAATAACTTTACTTACTTATGGATCCACAAGGGTCGGAAGCGAGGGACAGTAATCTTCGCACGAACAGTAAGGTAGGCCTACTGGGCTCAAACCCCCTCGATAACCTCGAACTGGAAGGTGACTTGGAATTGTGCATAACTACGAGATTCTGCTCTGTATTTTACTTAGAAACGTGGGCATATTTATATGGATGGTAATACTGAAAGCGCACTTTGATGGTTGTCTTAGAAAAAAAGAAAATAAAAAGAAACCCAAACAGTCGGTGTTCGGGAGCAACCCCAGCACATATTGTCCATAACGGTTATAAAAAAGGAAATATTATACCCATATGTGTTATTGAAAGATGGGAGTCACCCATCAGCCTATAAGAAGGGTAGAGTGGACGCTGAGCCTTGGCCATCTGGTCTGCCTTCAGGGGAACGGATGAAGGGGTGATGGTAGGCGCCCCCCCCCCCCCCCACACCCCAACGACAAGAAAATTCCCACTCACAGACATACACTTAAAAACGCTTAAAGGGTTGTTATATCTTTATTCATATGTTTATTTATTTAAAATGTACACTGGTCCCAGCCAGGCAAGTTTGTTTCAATCCTTTCTTGGTGCATGGTTTCCAGCGTGGTGAGGCAATCCTCACTGACTCCACACACTTTAATTCTATTGTATAATTTTAATTTTCTGTGACTTTTATTAGATCCCAAAACTTTGTCCGCATGCGTTTGTCATCTGAGAATTGCGATAATTTAAAATATCAACCGTTTTTGTTACCGTAAGCCGTTGTTACTTTAAACATTTTGGTGACTTCCACTGTAACTAATATTCATACAAACTACGATGTGTTTCCACCATGCCATAATTATCCTACAATTATAATGAATTAACAGATGACAAATTTGGACAGAATAAATAAAGTAACAGGTCACTCCCACTTTCAATGTCGGTGACATAAACCAATGATATTTTTTAGTCCTTTTTGCAATAAATTTCATCCAGGGAAAAATTCAACTAAATATTCCTACAAGCTGGAAAAATCAGTTAGCGTTTTCATAATAGTATTACCAGATAACGCTGCATAAAATCCACAAACAAACAAGAAAAAAATTATCGTTACACCTATTTGTCACAACTTTTTCTTAATAATTTAATTAAACGCTTCATCGTGTTGATTCCGATTGGCTATTCCACGAGCCAGGTGATTGTCATATAATAGTAGTCTATTGTTCTAGGCCTTCTTTGATTCCTATACAATTATTTCATTGGTTCGTGTCAAAAATAATGTTAAAAACTGGACTGGTCAAATTAATGCATGTTTATTAATCATTCTCTCTGGTGTAAAACGCGTAACACTTTACACTATGGAGTAGTTGCTTAGTAAAACATACATTATTCCACAAAATTTAGTTCGCCATACTCCCTTCGCGTCTTACCACTGTTTTCCCCATAGACAATACTGGACACCTCTGACATAATTTGCAAGATTTTATTAGAAGCTTGTTTTTTTAGGATACCTTGTTTTTATTTCTCTGCTTTTTTAGTAATAATAATAGTAATAATAATACCTACCTGTCTATATTTTGTATATCTGGTGTGTGATGTCTATTGTTGTGCAAAAATGTGCATTACTACACTGTTATTGTCTTATACGTGATATGTTATTATACTACACCCAGTCATGTATGTCATTTTTAACAATGTTCATAAAGCAATTGGGACAGAATAAATAAAATAACAGGCCACTCCCACTTCCAATCAATATCATTTTTAACAATGTTCATAAAGCAATTGTGACAGAATAAATAAAATAACAGGCCACTCCCACTTCCAATCAATATCGGTGACATAATATAATATTTTTTAGTCCTTTTGCAATAAATTTCATCCAGGGAAAAATTCATCTAAATATTCCTAGTATTTCCTACAAGCTGGAAAAATCAATTTACCTTTTCATAATTGTATTACTGGATAACGCTGCATAAAATTCACAAACCAGAAAAAAGTATCGATACACCTATTTGTCATAACTTTTTCTCAATAATTTAATAAAACGTTTCATAGTGTTGATTTTCGATTTTCAATTCCACGCGCCATGTGATTGTCATATAACAGTAATCTATTGTTCTATGCCTTCTTTAATTCCTATACAATTATTTCTTTGGTTCAAATCAAAGATAGTGTTAAAAACCGGGATGGCCAATTAAATGTGGTGACTGAACAAGTGTGCTTTAAAATTCGTTGAAATTATTTCATTAAATTATGACCAAGATAAATTCTAGTAAGTGATCCTTTTAAGCATTTCAGCATTCGCAAACCTGGCGAAAAAACTGAGTTAATTATGCAAAAACGGGCGGTGCTTTTCAATAAATACTTGCGAAATAATTTCAGGTTGCGTCGTAGTGTAGTAGTGTAAGCCACAGTAGGCCGTATGTTAGAATTATTTCGCAATTATTTACTGAGACGCTAATAGGCCCTATTTACAAATGATTTAGGCCTGCCCCCTCCTCCAGTCCAAAAATAACCTCAAATAATGTATTTTAATTTTTTGGGCTGGGTACGTCTTTCAAAGGACGTACCAAACGAAAATTAAAATACGGGCTTTCATGCCATTTTCGACTACCCCCCCCCCCCCCCTTCCAAGTTTCTGACCCCCTGTGCTAACGGTTAAGAAGGGGGCTGCATCGTGAATGGAGCTCTGCACTTGACCAACGGTTGTAATTTGAAACTGCGTGATTCTTGAAGTAATAACTTTATTAAATCAACTTGACGTAATAAAGTTATCACTTCAAGAATTGTGCAGTTAAAAGCTATAATTCTAGATCTCTGGATACTCGTTGGCGAACTTGAGAATTCAAAACATGCTGCTCAAAACGACGGCCAAAAAAAAATAAAGGGATTTTTGGGTACCAAAAGCCGCCGGAAGTTTCCATTTATAACTGATTAAATTTTCTTTTTGGGGGGGGGGGGGGGCACCCCACCCCTATCATCGATCGTTACTCGCGTCCAACCCAATCAACGCTCTTGCTTGCCTTTGGCATCTGCATCAGTATCCTGACACTTTTGAAAGGATATCTGTGACGGAATTAACCCTGGGGTCCAAATTTCCATTTCACCGGCACTGGTATCAAAAAGTGTTTTCCATATTCATAAGGCACGCGCGAAATTAGGGGAGGCACGCAAAAATATCGGCCTGACAGAAGCGGGGATATTTATAATTAATGTTTTGTAAAACAATAAATTTGTTTTAAAATAACATCGCAAGTTTTTTCAATGACCTCAGTCAAGAAACAACAAAGGGGACGTTTTGACCAACTATTGGGGACGTTTTGACCAACTGTTGGGGACGTTTTGACTAATTTTTGGGACGTTTTGACCAACTATATGGGGACGTTTTGACCAAAACATTTGGGGACGTTTTGGTTTGGGGACGTTTTGACTAGGATTCTTTATTACTGGCACCAGGTACTGGTAATGAAAATTGTTTGTCATCAATACTTGATCAAGTTTCTGACAAAGCACCAGGGACCAGCCGTGAGGGCGACTAGGGCGATTAAGTCGCCCTTCTAAGCCCAAAGTCGCCTAGAAAAAATAGTCGGGGCGATTACAAGTCGCCCTCTAAAAATTGGTCAAAATGAGAAAAGGCAAAACTGAGTGATGCGAGGTTTACATGAAAACGAGTATTTTCAAAAATCGAATGTGCTCGAGTGTGATAAATGGGCATTTTAATTCGTCAAATAAACGTCCATTTATTTGAAATCACACGACAAGCAATTGTCCATTGTCGCTTTTGGCGGATTTTTTTATTTCTATTTTGTTGCGTTCCAGTCGGAGCTTCAAGTGTCGAAACGAAAATAGGTGACTTACGCGACTCAACCCAGTTTGTAAGGTTCCGCTCCACAGTTTTCCAGGCATTTCCAAATGTGACATGCCATACACTCTCTTCAAATGCAAATATCCTGTAACTTAGTTATCTAACCCATTACATGTATTACATTTCCCAAATCCACAAAAAAACATATAACACTATCTGACTAAGTAGAAATAAACAATCTGAATGTGGGTGGAATTATTTATTGTCAAAGGCAAGACTTCAACCTGAAAAATTGCCCGAAAAAATACCGAAACCAGTCATTTTCAGCCACCTAGCAGCCTCAAAAGCAGAATTTTCCCACCAACCCCACCTACCCACCCCTGGAGCAGAGCATCAGTTGTTTCTAAAATGCAAAAAAAAAATTATATGTTTCCGTCTCATTTTTTAGTTACCTGTCTGGTAACAAACCCGTGTAAAAATTACATTTAAAAAAATAGCCAATTTTTCGAAGCCACTGTTTCCCATAATTCATCTGGTAATTTACCCCTATGTATCAGACTCCAACTTTGGGACCAAAACTTCAAATTCTCTTGTCCAACAAAAAGCCTAATGTAATCATATATCTGATACTAAAAATATATCTCTATTTTACATGGCCTTAGTTTCAACATACGCCCTTTGTTTAGAATGTCACCCCTATGCAATAGTGCGAAACTGTGGAGCGGAACCTTAAAGAGAAAACAAGAGTGATCTCCCCCTGGATTTCACTCAGGCAAAATAATCTGGAGTCTATCCTGAGTTGAATGAACAAAAACCACAAGTCTCTATTTTCAACCAGTAAAAAGATACAGCATGTCCATTCTGATTGCCGCATAGCTTTTTCAGCCATTTTACCCGATTTTCACAACCACACCACACCACCTCATCACCCCCACCCCCTCCCCATTTCTCTGAGCCACTTCAGAAAGTATTTTTGTTATTACCACCAGCCACATTGACTACCCATGTCCTGCCAATAGCACTGTTAAATACAATCAAAATGTAAAACAATAAGCACTAATAACCATAGCTTTTTTTTTTGGGGGGGGGGGGGGTGCTCTCTAGATATGAAAGCGTGAACAGCTTGACGGACGGATGACACACAGACATGACACCAATGACCAAAATGAAAAAGTAGACACCATAACTGCAAATCTCTGGTCAACAGTAACAACCAGGCTGTCCATAACTGCACAAATTTGTCATAAATACAAGGCCCGGTGTTTAGGAAAGGCAGTGCTCTACCTTAATGTTTTTGAAATCTTGACAAAAATTCAAAACAAGTGCGAAATTAGGCAACATCAATAAATTTCTCAAAATTTCCACTTATTTCCTTCCAGTTGTGCTGAGATATCACTTGCTGAATGTTAACTACTACTAACAATAGCACGCAAACCAGAAATCATGAAATGTTTTTTGAAAAATGGTGTATTTATAACTCAAACACAAATAAGGAACTTCCTGGTTCAAGAATTGACACCATCGGCAGAATGCTCTTTGAGGTTCCGCTCCACAGTTTTCCAGGCATTTCCAAATGTGACATGCCATACACTCTCTTCAAATGCAAATATCCTGTAACTTAGTTATCTAACCCATTACATGTATTACATTTCCCAAATCCACAAAAAAACATATAACACTATCTGACTAAGTAGAAATAAACAATCTGAATGTGGGTGGAATTATTTATTGTCAAAGGCAAGATTTCAACCTGAAAAATTGCCCGAAAAAATACCGAAACCAGTCATTTTCAGCCACCTAGCAGCCTCAAAAGCAGAATTTTCCCACCAACCCCACCTACCCACCCCTGGAGCAGAGCATCAGTTGTTTCTAAAATGCAAAAAAAAAATTATATGTTTCCGTCTCATTTTTTAGTTACCTGTCTGGTAACAAACCCGTGTAAAAATTACATTTAAAAAAATAGCCAATTTTTCGAAGCCACTGTTTCCCATAATTCATCTGGTAATTTACCCCTATGTATCAGACTCCAACTTTGGGACCAAAACTTCAAATTCTCTTGTCCAACAAAAAGCCTAATGTAATCATATATCTGATACTAAAAATATATCTCTATTTTACATGGCCTTAGTTTCAACATACGCCCTTTGTTTAGAATTTCACCCCTATGCAATAGTGCGAAACTGTGGAGCGGAACCTTAAAGAGAAAACAAGAGTGATCTCCCCCTGGATTTCACTCAGGCAAAATAATCTGGAGTCTATCCTGAGTTGAATGAACAAAAACCACAAGTCTCTATTTTCAACCAGTAAAAAGATACAGCATGTCCATTCTGATTGCCGCATAGCTTTTTCAGCCATTTTACCCGATTTTCACAACCACACCACACCACCTCATCACCCCCACCCCCTCCCCATTTCTCTGAGCCACTTCTGAAAGTATTTTTGTTATTACCACCAGCCACATTGACTACCCATGTCCTGCCAATAGCACTGTTAAATACAATCAAAATGTAAAACAATAAGCACTAATAACCATAGCTTTTTTTTGGGGGGGGGGGTGCTCTCTAGATATGAAAGCGTGAACAGCTTGACGGACGGATGACACACAGACATGACACCAATGACCAAAATGAAAAAGTAGACACCATAACTGCAAATCTCTGGTGAACAGTAACAACCAGGCTGTCCATAACTGCACAAATTTGTCATAAATACAAGGCCCGGTGTTTAGGAAAGGCAGTGCTCTACCTTAATGTTTTTGAAATCTTGACAAAAATTCAAAACAAGTGCGAAATTAGGCAACATCAATAAATTTCTCAAAATTTCCACTTATTTCCTTCCAGTTGTGCTGAGATATCACTTGCTGAATGTTAACTACTACTAACAATAGCACGCAAACCAGAAATCATGAAATGTTTTTTGAAAAATGGTGTATTTATAACTCAAACACAAATAAGGAACTTCCTGGTTCAAGAATTGACACCATCGGCAGAATGCTCTTTAAGGTTCCGCTCCACAGTTTTCCAGGCATTTCCAAATGTGACATGCCATACACTCTCTTCAAATGCAAATATCCTGTAACTTAGTTATCTAACCCATTACATGTATTACATTTCCCAAATCCACAAAAAAACATATAACACTATCTGACTAAGTAGAAATAAACAATCTGAATGTGGGTGGAATTATTTATTGTCAAAGGCAAGATTTCAACCTGAAAAATTGCCCGAAAAAATACCGAAACCAGTCATTTTCAGCCACCTAGCAGCCTCAAAAGCAGAATTTTCCCACCAACCCCACCTACCCACCCCTGGAGCAGAGCATCAGTTGTTTCTAAAATGCAAAAAAAAAAATTATATGTTTCCGTCTCATTTTTTAGTTACCTGTCTGGTAACAAACCCGTGTAAAAATTACATTTAAAAAAATAGCCAATTTTTCGAAGCCACTGTTTCCCATAATTCATCTGGTAATTTACCCCTATGTATCAGACTCCAACTTTGGGACCAAAACTTCAAATTCTCTTGTCCAACAAAAAGCCTAATGTAATCATATATCTGATACTAAAAATATATCTCTATTTTACATGGCCTTAGTTTCAACATACGCCCTTTGTTTAGAATTTCACCCCTATGCAATAGTGCGAAACTGTGGAGCGGAACCTTAAAGAGAAAACAAGAGTGATCTCCCCCTGGATTTCACTCAGGCAAAATAATCTGGAGTCTATCCTGAGTTGAATGAACAAAAACCACAAGTCTCTATTTTCAACCAGTAAAAAGATACAGCATGTCCATTCTGATTGCCGCATAGCTTTTTCAGCCATTTTACCCGATTTTCACAACCACACCACACCACCTCATCACCCCCACCCCCTCCCCATTTCTCTGAGCCACTTCAGAAAGTATTTTTGTTATTACCACCAGCCACATTGACTACCCATGTCCTGCCAATAGCACTGTTAAATACAATCAAAATGTAAAACAATAAGCACTAATAACCATAGCTTTTTTTTGGGGGGGGGGGGGTGCTCTCTAGATATGAAAGCGTGAACAGCTTGACGGACGGATGACACACAGACATGACACCAATGACCAAAATGAAAAAGTAGACACCATAACTGCAAATCTCTGGTCAACAGTAACAACCAGGCTGTCCATAACTGCACAAATTTGTCATAAATACAAGGCCCGGTGTTTAGGAAAGGCAGTGCTCTACCTTAATGTTTTTGAAATCTTGACAAAAATTCAAAACAAGTGCGAAATTAGGCAACATCAATAAATTTCTCAAAATTTCCACTTATTTCCTTCCAGTTGTGCTGAGATATCACTTGCTGAATGTTAACTACTACTAACAATAGCACGCAAACCAGAAATCATGAAATGTTTTTTGAAAAATGGTGTATTTATAACTCAAACACAAATAAGGAACTTCCTGGTTCAAGAATTGACACCATCGGCAGAATGCTCTTTAAGGTTCCGCTCCACAGTTTTCCAGGCATTTCCAAATGTGACATGCCATACACTCTCTTCAAATGCAAATATCCTGTAACTTAGTTATCTAACCCATTACATGTATTACATTTCCCAAATCCACAAAAAACATATAACACTATCTGACTAAGTAGAAATAAACAATCTGAATGTGGGTGGAATTATTTATTGTCAAAGGCAAGACTTCAACCTGAAAAATTGCCCGAAAAAATACCGAAACCAGTCATTTTCAGCCACCTAGCAGCCTCAAAAGCAGAATTTTCCCACCAACCCCACCTACCCACCCCTGGAGCAGAGCATCAGTTGTTTCTAAAATGCAAAAAAAAAATTATATGTTTCCGTCTCATTTTTTAGTTACCTGTCTGGTAACAAACCCGTGTAAAAATTACATTTAAAAAAATAGCCAATTTTTCGAAGCCACTGTTTCCCATAATTCATCTGGTAATTTACCCCTATGTATCAGACTCCAACTTTGGGACCAAAACTTCAAATTCTCTTGTCCAACAAAAAGCCTAATGTAATCATATATCTGATACTAAAAATATATCTCTATTTTACATGGCCTTAGTTTCAACATACGCCCTTTGTTTAGAATTTCACCCCTATGCAATAGTGCGAAACTGTGGAGCGGAACCTAAGTAGGTTACGTCGCTTAGGATGCCGAAAATGTATACACAACGGACGTATTTTATAACACATTATTTTCATTTCGATTTGCTGACGACTGTTAACTGTTGGGCTGTCTATTCCCAGAAAAACACGAATGGAATTGAAACACATGAAAAAAAGCTTTAGTGATGTCAAGAAAAGCTTAGTACAGGACACAAGTGTGCATGTGGACGATCTTGAAAAAGGGTCCTCCTAAACATCGGAATGACATGAAATGACGCGGAATGACACCGGAATGCCATAAAAATGATGCGGAATGACATTTCCTTTACAAAATACTCGACCCCAGAATGTATTTTGTTTATTAACTAACAAAGTACCTCCCAAGCAACCTTCTTACATCTGGTCCTGTTCACACATTCAGACTTAGGAAATTATGGGTGCTGGACGTTTCGTACACGGGCGTTTCGTACACGGCCAATTTAGGACGTTTCGTACACAAAACGCCTGGACGTTTCGTACACAGATTTTAATTTCGCATTTTCTCTTTATATCTCACTTTTTTCCTTCTAATTTCAGATTTTGGGTTTAAAAGCAAGAAAGAAGACTATTTTCTTGCATAAAATAATTTTATTTTCCAATAAATACGTGGTGATTTTAGTTGAAATCTCATACATACTAAATTAAAATAAATTCATTACACAAAAATAACATGTTTTGTTTTTATGTGTTTGATGTATTCTGCATGTGATTTTATTGTATTACATCAATATAAAATATATTGCTATCTTTGATAGTGATAAAATTTTATTCCGTTTTTATGACAATTTATCTCCAGTGATACTGTACATTTTCGGCGAATCACCTCATTGCATTGTGCTAAACTGATTTTATTTTATCGATATTTGCCCTTTATTGATAGCAACAGTATTTGGTGTCATTTAACACCACCAGTATGTTGTAGATTCTAAGCTCCTCCTCATCGTGTACGAATACGCCCAAACCGGCCTCCGACATTTTGGCCCAAACCGGCCTCCACTTAACCCAAACCGACCTCCACATTTTTACCCAAACCGGCCTCCAATATTTTCATCGTCGGCGACGGTCAGACTCTTTGCAATTTACTGCCGACTAGATTAGCCATCGCATGTACAAACAAAATAACCTAAAAACATCCCGGCAATATTCAAACAAGTCACTCATCGGTAAAATCAAACAGTAAATCAAACACTAAATCAAACACTAAATCAAAGAAATCAAGGGAAATTAACCTATTCAACATGCAATTAAACACCAACAGTATCTATAAAAACAGGAATAATTTTACATAAATATTCACAGAAGATATTCATAAATGTAAAAATATTAATTTAATGTAACAAAAATAATAAATAATGTTATAATACAAGGTCTAAAACAGATAATTAAACACGTGTACGAAACGCTCACTTCGTGTACGAAACGTCCAGTTTTTGTGTACGAAACGTCTTATTTGTGTACGAATCGTCGCGTGTACGAAACGTCTTGTGTACGAAATGTCAGTAAACCGGAAATTATTAGCTTAGTAGACTTCGTTGAAAGGCAACCACAGGAGGGTGATAGGGGATTGGCACGAAGAAGAGGTGAGGGGTCGTGAAGGAGAAGGTAGCTTTGGGCGATTTTCAGTCAATAATTACATTGTGATTTTTTAACCTGGCACAGATGCATCATAGACAACTGGACCTGGATTATTTGTACGTTAATGGAGGACCATAAATTGAAATATGAAGGGACGGCCGGGGTGGTACATGAATATTCTTAATTTTCCCCACTTGCCTATGAAGTCTCCCTACATGACTCTGCAGTCTCCCTATTTTTTCTGGAGGGAGACTTGAAGTCTCCCTAAAATTCCCCCCTAGGCTGGTCCCTGCAAAGCACATTATACTATTCCAATATGTCAGCTACTGGACATAAGCACACAATTTGATGTTGGTTTACCATTATACTGGTGCTTAGCCAGGATATCTAAGTTACATGTAGGGGCAAGAGTAATATCTAGTGGGAGTGGGGCCGGGTAATAAAGAATATGATGCACAGAATCACCTGAGCCACATAGCAGTGAGATAGGGGTGAGGACAAGAAGGTGTGTGACCCTCTCATCAGTGGAGGGGTCGGGTGCACCTCTCCCCCCCCCCCCCCCAAAAAAAAAAAAAAAAAAATTCAAGACAGTAAAACACAATTACCTTGAATCTGTGTCCTTTTGTGTCCATAATAAGTTGCGAACAAGCATAAATATCTAGATATTAAAATGTCTTTTGGGATGTTCATTATATGGGTTAACAGGAGAGAGGGGTGGTGGCATGAATGAAATTGGGGACCGAATATTCTCTGAAAAAGTATGAGGGCTGAATCTTCCTGTGACTGAATCTTCATGAACCCCTTTTTTAGCTCAACTTTGGCGAAGCCAAATTTGAGCTTATGCCATGGCCCATCGACCGTCTGCCTGTCAACAATTGGATACGGCTCGGGCTAGAGGCCGTATTTATGAACCGATCTTTACGAAACTTCTTGGGTACCTTTGTTATGACCGTGGGATGAGAACAAGTGTTCTTGGGTTTGGTCCGAAATTCAAGATGGCTGCCAGCCGCCATTTTGTACCGACGATGCAGAAATCTGTTTTTTGTACAGAACTTCCATATGAAAGCTATGATTTGAATAATTTTTTGTATGAATGTTCAATACCATGGGATACATCACATATAATACGGGTTTTTTTCTCGTGCGTAAATTATGCAAATTAGACTAACTTTGATGTTTTTTGGTGTTACTTTCAGCACTGTAAGTGCAAATGCCAATACGGCTCGGGCTAGAGGCCATATTTATGAACCGATCTTTACGAAATTCCTTGGGTACCTTTGTTATCACCGTGGGACGAGAACGAGTGTTTTTGGGTCCGGTTCGAAATGAAGATGGCCGATGGCAGCCATTTTGTACAAAATTTGGTGCAATCAGATTTTTGCACAGAACTTCCATATGAAAGCGCTGATTTGAATAATTTTTTGTTTGAATGTTTAGTACCATGGGATACATCACATATAATACAGGTTTTTTTCTAGTGCAGAAATTATGCAAATTAGATGAACTTTGATTTTTTCAGTGCTGCTTACACACAGTAAGTACACATGTCAATACAGCTCAGGCTAGAGTCTGTATTTATGAACCGATCTTCACGAAACGTCTTGGGTACCTTTGTTATCACCTTGGGACAAGAACGAGTGTTTCTGGGTGCGGTCCAAAATTCAAGATGGCTGCCAGTGGCCATTTTGTACCGAAATTAGGTCTAATCAGTTTTTTGTACACAACTTCTATATACGGCTCAGGCTAGAGACCGTATTTATGAACCGATCTTTACGCAACTTCTTGGGTACCTTTGTTATCACCGTGGGATGAGAACGAGTGTTTTTGGGTGTGGTCCAAAATTCAAGATGGCCACCAGCAGCCATTTTGTACCAAAATTAATGCAATCAGTCTTTTGTACAGAACCTCTGTATGAAAGTTCTGATTTGAATATATTTTTGTATGAATGTTTAGTAACATGGAATACATCACATATAGTACAGGTTTTTTTCTCGTGCAGAAATTATGCAAATTAGATGAACTTTGATTTATTCAGTGCTACTTATACACTGTAAGTGCACATGTCAATACGGCTCGGGCTAGAGGCTGTATTTATGAACCGATCTTCACAAAACTTCTTGGGTACCTTTGTTATCTCCTTGGGACGAGAACGAGTGTTTCTGGGTGTGGCCATTTTGTACCGAAATTAGGTCCAATCAGTTTTTTGTCACAACTTCTACACAGCTCATATTTGTGAACTGATCTTCACGAAACTTCTTGGGTACCTTTGTTTTCACCTTGGGACAGGAATGAGTGTGTTTTGGGGTGTCTTTGTTATCACTGTGCTATGAGAACAAATATTTTAGGGTTCAGTCAGACCCACTCTGGGACTCAAAGATTTGTTTCTAGTTTAGCATCTGACTGTCACCCACCTTTACAATACTTTACCTATACATTTGTTACAGGCAACGGCCAATATTTATGTACAGACCGTTACAATACTTTATATGTACCTTTGTTATCAGGTCATTACCTAGATGTTTGTCATTGTTGTGTCACATACTACACATGTACATGTCTTTGTCTTGACAAGTTGAGCTACAGTGTCATTGACACTTTCATTTCTAACTAAATTGCCCATTACTTATAAAGCACCATAACTAAGGCAAAAACAATACTATGAAATTTACAAGTCTGAAATTCTATAAATTCCAAATAAATTTACACAAATTATATTGCAAAATGAAGGATGTGGTGTATAGAACCCCAAAAGTATGTGTGCACCTCACGCACTGACACGCAGTCGCCATCAGACATCAGCAGTTCCTGAAAGTGTGCTCTCGGTACCGTATATGTACCATAACTGATAATAATAAAATAATATTTCATAAGAACTACAAACACAGGAATTCAAAATGCAGCCTCAAGGCAGCATGGTGGTGAATGCCAACGCTGTCCCATTGTCCTTGAAAGGGGGAGTCCTTTACAAATAGGTTTTTGTTTTGTGATACTCTGGATACTCCCCATTTTTAGCTCAACTTTGACAAAGTCAAATTTAAGGTTATGTCATGGCCCATTGTCCATCTGTTCGGGAACAGCAATTCAATACGGTTCGGGCTAGAGGGTGTATTGGTGAACCGATCTTTACGAAACTTCTTGAGTACCTTTGTTATCACGTGGGGCGAGAACACGTGTTTTTGGGTGCGGTCCAAAATTCAAGATGGCCTCCAGCAGCCATTTTGTACAGAAATTAGTGCAATCGCCATTTTTGTACAGAACTTGTATGAAAGTTCTGATTTGAATAAATTTGTCTATGAATGTTTAGTAACATGGAGTACATCACATATAATACCGTTTTTTTTCTCGTGCTGAAATTATGCAAAGTAGATGAACTTTAATTTATTCAGTGCTACTTACATGTATACCCAGTAAGTGCACATGTCAATACGGCTTGGGCTAGGCTGTATTTATGAACTGATCTTCATGAAACTTCTAGGGTACCTTTGTTATCACCTTGGAATGAGAATGAGTGTTTTTGGGTGCAGTCCAAAATTCAAGATGGCTACCAGTGGCCATTTTGTACTGAAATTAGGTACAATCAGTTTTTTGTACAGAACGTCTATACAACTTGAGCTAGAGGCCATATTTATGAATCAATCTTTACGAAATTTCTTGTTCTTGGGTACCTTTGTTATCACCATGGGGTGAGAATGAGTGTTTTTAGTTTAAACAATATTTATTTCAGATCAAGTAAAATTTACAAAGAACAACGACAAACAAATAACAGAATATAGCTGAAAAGACCTGGTGCCAGTAATAAACAGTGTAAAAATTTGTGGAATTTTTACACTGTTTATTACTGGCACCAGGATAAGATAAGATAAATTGTTGTTTGTCATCAATACTTGATCAAGTTTCTGACAAAGCACATTATACTATTCCAATCTGTTAGCTAATGTACATGTACATAAGCACACAATTTGATGTTAGTTTATACTGGTGCTTAGCCAGGATATCTAAGTTACATGTAGGGGCAAGAGTAAAACATGTATCTAGTGGGAGTCAAAAAGAATATGATGCACAGAATCACCTGAGCCACATAGCAGTGAGATAGGAGTGAGGACAAGAGGGTGTGTGACCCTCTCATCAGTGGAGGGGGTCTGGTGCACCCCCCCCCACCCCCCCAAAAAAAACAAAACAAACAAACAAAATTTGAAATTAAAGACAGTAAAACACAATTACCTTGACTCTGTGCTGCCTTGGACTGGTCACTTTCCGTGGATGGGCAATATTTCTGCGGATGCAATGATATTAGTTTTCAAACATTGTTTACAGCAATAATCAGCAAAAATTTAATTAATGAACCACAGGATACAATTCAGTGCTTCATTAATTAAAATTTTATTGATGATGATTTTCTATTATCTGGAAAAAACATGCATGGACATCATGCACTGCCCATGCAAGGATTATGACCACCAACTGTACTGTATGTCTGTGTTACTGCTATGAGCAGGGACTAATCTAAATGGGTGGGTGTGTTTACAAATATTAATATTTTTTAACACCTGATAACAAAGTAATATAAGTTTATAAACAACCACACAATTGACTTTTAATTACAATACTCCTAATTCCTATTAAACATACAGGAATGTTTATTAATTTTGTGGAATTTTTACACTGTGTATGGAGCGTATTTGGGCCTGTATGTTTGTTAAAATTGCCCTTCCACTACGGAGGACTTTTTGAAATCAGTCTATACTGGATTGTGTGGTATTCCTTTGTATAAGACAGTGTATTCATTGTAATAATATTCATGCATAAGTTCATGTTTTTGGTTTGTTTTAGGCCTGATAATCTACAGAATAGCATGGGTGGCGGTGTATTCGGAGTATTCCATCGCTTGAGTGCAAGAAGGCTTTGCAATGGTATATATAGCATAAACCTTGTTGCACTCCAGTGACAAATTTATCAATTTTAATAACGTGGGTAAAATATCGGACATGAACCATTTAATTTTTTTTTTTTTTCAACTCACTTCGACAAAGTCAAGCAGGGCATATCTAATCACTCTCCGTCCATTGTCCATCCGTCTGTCATCCATCAACACCATGTTTTGGTCAATTCAAGTTAAAGTTTGAGTGAGTAATGGTACCAAAGGGGTATTACATTTTTGTAATACATGCCCAGCCCCATAGGGAGGGGGTGGGATAAAATGCTCCCAAAATATTTTTAAAATATTATGAACCAGAGGGTACAGTGACTTGATATTCGTTATGGAACTGCCTTTTGAGATGTAGAATCACGTGTGTTCAAACGTACTTTGTGAAGCATTATTTGGCTTGATAATGGCAGTGGTTAGATTTTTGGTACTACCCAAAATTTCCATTTTCCGAACCGATGGTCCGATTTGAATGAAATTCAGTATGTGGTAATATTGGGTCATAAATACTTAAAAATACTTAAAAACCCCTGCATCCCCATGGGAACCCCAGGAGTGAAAAATAGAAATGTTTTCAAACTCCCATGTTTCCCAAACCACTTGGAACAGAGAACTGTTATGGTATGAAGCATCCTTAGGACCAGTAGAATTGAATGGTAAAAAAATGCCCTCTGTTGTTGTTAGAGAGTTCTGCAGAGGGCATCAGAATAACGTTGGTGCAGCATTTTTGCAAACATTTTAGAAAATCTTTTCTCAAGAACCAGTGTTCAGAATCTCTTGATATTTGATGTACAGCATCCATAGAGGGGTCAGATACAAGTTTGTTAAAATGAAGCCCATACATTCATATTTGGACTCAATGCAGGAGCCCAAATTTTATGGGGAATTTTCTTTAAAAATCTTCTTCAGAACCATGAGTCAGAATTTTTTTATGTTTGGTACCCTCATTGTTATGATGGTCAGATTCAAGATTGTTTAAACCAAGTCCATATGTTAATATTTGGGCTTCCTTTGGTAGTCCAAATTTTAACTTAGGGCTATATGGGGAAGTTTTTTTAAAAATCTTTTCCCCCAGATCCACCAGTCAGAATGCTTTCGTATTTGGTATACAACATCTCTAAGGGGGGAGGGGGGGGGGGGGGGAAATTCACATTTTGGACTCGCTATGATAGCCCAAATTTGAACTCAGTGCAATATGAGGAAATTTCTTTAAAATTTTGTTCTTCAGATCCACCAGTCAGAATGCTTTCATATTTGGTATACAGCATCTCTAAGGAGATCAGATTCAACTTTGTTCAAATCGATTGCCTGGGTTGATATTTGAGCTCCCTATAGGAGCCAGAATTGGCCAAGTAGCTGAAGAATTTTTATTCAGTACCCTCTAGAGGTAAAGAGTAATCTACATAGGTTGTATCAAGGGGCTTGAGAGGGGAGCTCCACATTTTACATCATGATCAACTAAAGAAAAGGCATGATGCTTGGACTGTTTTTGTCACTCCTGAGGGGCTCAAAGATATGCAGTGTATCCTATGGAGATGGATTGCTTAATGCAGATTCATTCTTGGTCTCTTATATCGTGTTCTGTTCTCTGTTTATATCATGTTCTGTTCAAGGTGAGCGCTTCAGGCCCTGTGGGGCCTCTTGTTTATTTATTTATTGGGTTTTAACAACACTTTCGAAAGCCAGCAGCTACAAGTTTCTTCTCTCCTTGAACCAAGTGTCTCGCCCAACTGCAGCACTCATGGTCCACTGAGTTTTTAGCTCACCTGACTTTCAGTCAGGGTGAGGTGTATTGATCACTCGCCATCCGCCGTCCGTGAACTTGGTGTTTGCGTCTTCTCCAAAACTGCTGAACCGATTTAATCATTAGGTGAAATTTGAGATGCTTGTTTGTTATGACATTGCATTTTGATTTTGTTTAAATCAAGTTGCCCTGGCCCTCAGTAGGGCCATGCCCAAAAATTTTGCCTAAATCTTAAAAAATCTTCTTGTGAACCAGGAGTAGCAGAGATTTGATATGTGGTGTGCTTCTTCCTTTTGAGGTGTAGACTCAGTTGTGTTCAAGAGAAGTTTGTGGGTCTTTATTTGCCTTCATTATTGGAGGGCAAGTATTTTCGCCCCGCCCAAAATTTCTGTTTTTCGAACCAAGAGGCTGATTTGAACCAAATTTAATTTGTCGGTTTATTTGATCATAAGTAATTAATTTATGCCCCAAAATATTTTCCCATCCCCCCATGGGAACCGCAGGAGCTAAAAATAGAACAAAATTCAAAACGCACATATCTCCAAAACTACATGGCACTGAGAATTCTTATTTGGTGTGAAGCTTCCTTGGGACCAACAGAATGGAATGGTCTAAGCAAATTTCTGTCAGGTCTGTCATGGGGTACTTTTTCGGGACTTTGAAAAAATACTTAGTCAGCATTCTGTAACACTGTGGGTAATGGAGAAAGCATTTAAGACTCTTCTTCACCCAATTCACTCCTCCAAAACCTTTCAAATTTCACATATACCATCTTTGGAAGATTTTTTTACACGTTTATTGAAATCAGATCCCTGGGTCCATATTTGGGCTCTCTATGGGAGTCCAAATGTTGAAATTAGTGCAGTATGAGGAATATTCTTTAAAAATCTTTTTCTTCAGACCCACCAATCAGAATCTTTTGATATTTGCTATGCACCATCATTAGGCGGGTGAGATCTTCAAGCCAAGCCTATATTTTTGCTCACCAGTGTTTCGCAAATTGCGAGAACGGTGATTTCATTCCTGTGATGTTCTTGCAAATGCTTGTTAAGAAGATCCATATTTACCATTCCCCCCAAAATATAAGCATTTTTTCATCAGATAAAATTTAATAAAATTAAATTAATTTTAGAGCTGAAACGATTAAAGGGTTTTCGTGATTGATTAATCGCATGGGTTAACCTTGGTTAACTGATTAATCACTTGCCCCAATAGGTAGCTGAATAATTGCTGTACCATTGACCATTTATATAATTAAAACTTTACTCAGCATAATGGACAAAACTGGGCAGCGCCATATACAAACATGTCCATTCAAATTTTATATTTTCAATTTTTGTCTTAAAACATAGCTTATGACCCCTCATTGGAACAAGCTCATTGAGCTTGTTCCAATAAGGAAGGGAGGGGGGGGGGGTCATAAGCTACGTTTTTGAGACAAACATTGAAAATCTTTAGTAATTCAAGAATTTCTTGTGCAAGTATCGTCTGCTACCTGCATTTGGTGAAGGGTTGAGAATGACCGTTTTTAGCTGATACAGTATAATGATCATGCAAGTGAACAAGTATTTTGGCACGTAACTGGCATGCATTTCTCTGTCTCATGCAATTGATGTGAGCCAGTGTAACAATGTTTGCCTGTTTTGGAGCAAGTTTGTTCCATAGTTAACCCATACAGGGTATTTTTTGTTTTTAAAAATTTGATTAGCAGTTTCCATCTTGGTTTCAAAAAGTGATGATAAATAGTGAATTTTAGCTTACCCAATATGAAAGAAAAATGGTTAGCAATTGGACATTTTTGTATAGCATTTTGCGATGTGAATCCAGCCATCAAATACCCTGCCATATAGTACCGTACTTCAAAAGTAACGGTTAACCGATCAATTACTTTTTATGTGTACCCATAGTACACAGAATGCCGGCATCCGGGGTGACCATCCGTCATTCGTCCATCCTTTGTCCATCCGTCCATCTGTCCGTCCATCCGTCCGTCTGTCCATCCGGCGTCCGTATCCATTTCTTTGGCATTCGATAACTTGAAAAATATTGCTTGGATTGTCAAGTTACTTTATTTTTGTGTTCAGGTTACTGAAGTGCCGAGCTGTATAGTTTTTGGTGTAAATCGGATAATTTGATCCTGAGATATTAACCCATTATCCTTCAAATTGAAAATTCCTCCAATCCCTTTGGCATTCGATAACTTGAAAATTATTGCTTGGATTGTCTAGTTACTTTATATTTGTGTTCAGGTTACTGATTTGCCGAGCTGTATAGTTTTTGGTGTAAATCTGATAATTTGATCCTGAGATATTAACCCTTTATCCTTCAAATTGAAAATTTCTCCAATCCCTTTGGCATTCGATAACTTGAAAAATATTACTTGGATTGTCAAGTTACTTTATATTTGTGTTCAGGTTACTGATGTGCCGAGCTGTATAGTTTTTGGTGTAAATTGGATAATTTGATCCTGAGATATTAACCCTTTATCCTTCAAATTGGAAATTCCTTCAATCCCTTTGGCATTCGATAACTTGAAAATTATTGCTTGGATTGTCTAGTTACTATCCTTCAAATTGAAAATTCCTCCAATCCCTTTGGCATTCGATAACTTGAAAAATATTGCTTGGATTGTCAAGTTACTTTATATTTGTGTTCAGGTTACTGATGTACCGAGCTGTCTAGTTTTTAGTGTTAATCTGTTATTTTAATCCTGAGATATTAACCCTTTATCCTTCAAATTGAAAATTCCTCCAATCCCTTTGGGATTTGATAACTTGAAAAATATTGCTTGGATTGTCAAGTTACTTTAAGTTGTGTTCAGGTTACTGATGTGCTGAGCTGTATAGTTTTAGGTGTTAATCTGATAATTTGATCCCAAGATATTAACCCTTTATCCTTCAAATTGAAAATTCCTCCAATCCCTTTGGCATTCAATAACTTGAAAAATATTGCTTGGATTGTCAAGTTACTTTATATTTGTGTTCGGGTTACTGATGTACCAAGCTGTATAGTTTTTGGTGTTAATCTGTTATTTTAATCCTGAGATATTAACCCTTTATCCTTCAAATTGAAAATTTCTCCAGTCCCTTTGGCATTTGATAACTTGAAAAATATTGCTTGGATTGTCAAGTTACTTTACAATTGTGTTCAGGTTACTGATGTGCTGAGCTGTATAGTTTTTGGTGTTAATCTGATAGTTTGATCCCAAGATATTAACCCTTTATCCTTCAAATTGAAAATTCCTCCAACCCCTTTGGCATGAGATAACTTAAAAAATATCAATCCGATTGTCATGTTACTTTATATATTTATTCAGGTTACTGGTGTGCTGTGCTGTATAGTTTTTTATGTAAATCTGATAATTTGATCCGGAGATATTAACCCTTTATCCATCAAATTAGACACTCCTCCAATCCATTTCTATATATATGTACCCATACCTTGTATGGTGTACATAATGTCGGCATCCGTGGTGGCCCTCCGTCATACAGCTTTCTACTAGTTGCGCGTATGGGTACACATCTGACGATTTCATCGGCCTATTTTTTTTTATCATTCAAGATATTGATCATTGGTTAGTCAATTAATCGGTTAACCGTATCAGATCTAATTAATTTCTATAAACATGTTTACTGCAATAGCCTTTGATGTGGTGGTTCAACAATCTAACAATCTATGTATTTGAAGATAAATAAGCATAATTCATGTGATTAAGACACATGTTGGAAATGGATCCCACAAAAATATATTTGTGAAACCCTGACTCACTGTGGGAGCCTGAATTATAATTTAGTTCAAAATGAGGAATTTGCTTTAAAAGACTTTTTCAGATCCAGTAGTCAGACTGTTTTGATGTTTGGTGTGCAGCATCCTTACAGGGGGAGGGGTGGGGGGGGGGGGTGGGGATTCAAATTTGTTTACGCCAAGTCCCTGGGTTCATATTTGGGTTCACTGTGGGAACCTGAATTAGAACTTAGTTCAAAATGAGCAATATTCTTCAAAAGTATTCTTCACATTCAGCAGTCAGAATATTTTGATATATACAGTATCCTCAGGGAGGTGAGATATAAGTTTGTTAAAGCCAAGTCGCAGGGTTCATATTTGGGCTTCCTGTAGGAGCCCAAATTGTACCAAAATTTCTATTTTCCAAATTGAGAGGCTGATTCGAAGCAAATTTGATATGATGGGCTTATTGGGTTGTACATGTAAGTACCTAATTTATGGCAAAACATTTTCCGGTTGCCCTTGTGGGAACTGCAGGATCTAAATATAGAAAAAAATTAAAACGTCCATGTCTTCAAAACTACACGACACTGAGAATTTTTATTTTGTGTGTCGCTTCCTTACGAACAGCCAAAAAGAATGGTAAAAAAAAATTGCCATCAGTTTTATCATAGGGAAGTTTTCCAGGACTTATGCGGAGTCATCATTTTAGTAATGGGAAAAACATTAAAGAATCTTCTTCTCTCATACCACTGCTCCAAAGGCTTTCATATTTTGCATATAACATCTTTGGAAGATTTATTCACATGTTTGTTGAAATCAAATCCCTGGGTCCATATTTGGACTCTCTATGATTAGATTAGTGCAATATGAGGAATATTTTTTAAAAATCTTCTTTTGATCCACTCTTCAGAATATTTTGATATTTGGGATGCTGCATCCTGAGAGGGGAGAGATTCAAGTTTGTTCGAGCCAAGTCCTCAGGTTCATATTTGGGCTCCCTGTGGGAGTCCAAATTACAACTTAGTTCAATAAGAGGAATATTCTTTAAAATCCAGTAGTCAGAATCTTTTGATATTGGTATATAGTAGCATCCGTAGGGATGTGAGATTCAAATTTGTTCAAGTCAAGTCCGTGGGTTCATATTTGGGCTCTCTGTGCGAGCCTGAATTATAACTTAGTTCAGTATGAGGAATATTCTTTAAAAATCCTTTTTTTTTTTGAGATCCACCGGTCAGAATCTTTTGATATTTTGTATAAGCTTTTCTTATGAGGGGCAGATGCAACTAAATGTTCAAATAAATTCCCTGGGTTGATATTTAGGCTACCACGTCAGGTGAATGCCATCAGGCCCTCTGGGGGCTCTTGTTTGTTTTCTGTTTGATAACATTGCCCTGGCTCTTCTATCTATATTTTTCATTTTAAGTTAGTCACTACTTTTATGTAGGCTTCCCAAATTTGTTACTGCATGTCTGTCTGTCCTTCAGATGAAATGTTTCTTTGCTTTTCATTTGCCCCCCCCCCCCCCCCCCCCCCCCCACACACACACACACACATACAAAAATCTGGGCTGGCAAGTATTGAGTACTTTATCAAAAAAGTGGTACTCGAGTACTACAAGTACTGAGTACTTTGGACCCAGCCTATCACAAATATATTAAACATCAAAGAGTATATTATATACTTGAAACAAATACAGTACAGTGGCTGTGTACTGCTCACTTTCCATGGATGGGCAATATTTCCACGGATACAATAATATTTGATGCCAAACACTAACTATAGGTATAATCATCATAAATTTAATAAATAATGAAGCACCAGGTACAACCCTGTGCTTCAATTAAAATTTTGTAGATGGTGATTTTTATTGACTGGTAAACGCACGAGTGGACATCACTGTCCACGCGTTTATTACAACCCGTCCACAGCGACTGTACTGCAACTTGTCCTCTTTGTGAACATATTTTCTACAATTTCACTCCCTTTGACAGAATGCATGCCTGTGGGGATTAAAACCAAAATAGTGAAAGTGCACTTTTGGATATTTGCAGCACAATCACAGCACTAATGAATCAATATTTGGTGATTTTAGGAATTTTAACAGTGTCATGAGACACCACAGTAGCAGGTACTGATCATTCTGTTGGAAAAATTCACTGTTTTATGACTTGAGGTGCCTTAACTGAGAAAACTTAGGCTTTTTCTTACAAAGATTGCAAAATATCAAAAACAATGTGAAATGTGTTCAGAAGAAAGAATGTGATTAAAAAATAATGGGAAATTCATGTCACCATCAATTTATTAAAAAATTAATACAGTTTTTTAGCTCACCTGAGCGAAGCTCAGTGGGAGCTTTACTGATCACATTCTGTCCGCCGTCCGTGCGGTGTTAACTTTACATTATTCAAATGTTGGGTAAATGTTTATTACCTAATGCCAATTCAGATTTGTTCAAATGAAGTTGCCCCCTTCTCCTGGGTGGTGCCATGCCCCTAAGGGGCACCAAAATCTTCTTCTCATCAACCAGCAGTAGCAGAGACTTGATATATGGTATGCAGCTTCCTTTGAAGGTGTAGACTTGGATTTCTTTAAGAGAAGTTTGATGGGCTAAATTTGGCGTCGTTATGGGAGGGACAAAATTGTTGGCCCACCAAAAATTTCTATTTTCCGAACCGAGAGGCTGGTTTGAATCAAATTTTATGTGAGGGTTTATTGGGTCATAAGTACCTAATTTATGCCGAATTTTCTTTTTCTGTAGTCCCGTGGGAACCGCAGGAGCTAAAAATAGAAAAAAAGTAAAACGCCATATCTCCAAAACTGCACGGCACTGAGAATTTTTATTTGGTGTGAAGCTTCCTTAGGACCAACAGAAAGGATTGGTCCAAAAAAATTGCGATCGGTTTTATCATAGGGTACAGTTTCGGGACTTTGAAAACACTTTTTAACACTGTAGGCAATGGGAAAAACATTAAAAAATCTTCTTCTCTAGATTCAGCAGGCAGAATCTTTTGATATTTGGTATGCAACATTGTAGGGTGGATCTGATTCGAGTTTGTTCAAATCCGCCCCCTGGGTTTATATTTGGGCTCAGTATAGGAGCCCAAATTCAAACTTAGTGCATTTCAGGCAAATTTCTTAAAAAATCTTCTTCACCAGATTCAGCTGGCAGAATCTTTTGATATTTGGTATGCAACATTGTAGGGTGGATCTGATTCAAATTTGTTCAAATCGGCCCCCTGGATTCATATTTGGGCTCACTATAGAAGCATTTCAGGCAAATTTCTTTAAAAATCTTCTTCTCCAGATCCAGCAGGCAGAAGCTTTTGATATTTGATATGCAACATTGTGGGGTGGATCTGATTCAAGTTTGTTCAAATCGGCCCACTGGGTTCATATTTGGGCTCAGTATAGGAGCCCAAATTTGAACTTAGTGCATTTCAGGCAAATGTCTTTGAAAATCTTCTCAAGATCCAACAGCAGAATCTTTTGATATTGGGTATGCAGCATGCTTAGGGGGGTGAGATTCAAGTTGTTCACGCCAAGTCCCCGGGTTCATATTTGGGCTCACTGTGGTAACCCGAATTATAACTTGATGAGGAATTTTCTTTAAAAATCTTCTTCAGATCCAGCAGCCAGAATGTTTCGATATTTGGTATGCAGCATCCTTAGGGGGTGAGATTCAAGTTTGTTCAAGCCATGTCCCTACGTCCATATTTGGGCTCACTGTGGGAGCTCGAATGATAACTTAGTTCAAAATGACGAATTTTCTTTAAAAATCTTCTTCAGATCCAGCAGTCAGAATGTTTTGATATTTGGTATGCAGCATCCTTAGGGGGGTGAGATTCAAGGTTGTTCAAGCCATGTCCCTAGGTCCATATTTGGGCTCACTGTGGGAGCTTGAATTGTAACTTAGTTCGAAATGAGGAATTTTCTTAAAAAATCTTCTTCAGATCCAGCAGATGAATGCTTTTGATATTTTTTATGCAGCATCCTTAGGAGGTAAGATTCAAGTTTGTTCAAGCCATGTCCCTAGGTCCATGTTTGGGCTCACTGTGGGAGTTCAAATTGTAACTTAGTTCAAAATGAGGAATTTTCTTTAAAAATCTTCTTCTTCAGATTCAGCAGTCAGAATGTTTTGATATTTGGTGTGCGGCATCCTTAAGGGGGGTGAGATTCAAGTTTGTTAAACCCAAGTCCCTGGGTTCATATATGGGCTCCCTGTGGGAGCCCGAATTATAACTCAGTTCAGTATGAGGAATATTTTTTAAAAATCTTTTTTTTAGATCCACTTGTCAGAATCTTTGTATATTTGGTATAAGCTTTTCTTAGGAGGAGTAGATGCAACTTGTTGAAATCAATTCTCTGGGTTGATATTTAGGCTACCATGTCATGTGGGCCCCCTCAGGCCCCCTGGGGCCTCTTGTTTTAAGAAAAACTGCATACAGGGAGGTTTGGGTGGGTGGGGGGGGGGGGGGGGGTGGGCACATCCAGGGCTATAATTTAGCCCATCACTAGGTAAAAGAATATTTGACATCATTTGTTGAGATGAAATGGCACTTTCTATTGATATTGGTGAATTATATAGCCTCAGCCAGGGCTTATAAGAATCTGAGAATCGATTCCCATAGAGATCCGTGCAACAAAACCAGTTAGAAACCATGTAGCTTCTCGTAACATTGCAGCTAGGATTCACATGAAAAGAACTGAGTCAGTTTAACCCTTTACCTAACACAAAGGCAGCAAATTAACCAATACAACACTAACATGATCCGTCAATAAAATTTGTACAAATGTGGCTGTCATTGGAACCAGCTCTCATCAGCTGGTTCCAGTAACATCCATAATTATTACGCTTGATGAATATTGTTTATTTTTAGCTCACCTGACTGTAAGCCAGGGGGCGCTTAAATGATGACTTTCTGTCAGTCGACCATCCGTCCATCCTGTCCGGCATGAACTTTACATTATCAACCTCTCCTCATAAACAACTGAGCCGAATTGAACCAAATTTGATATTCATGTTCCTTATATATGAATTCCAGTTTGTTCAAATAACGTTGCCACACCCACAGGGGGTCCCAAGCATTTCTCTGATAGCACGCATAAATTGTTTTCCAAAATTGAAAAAAATCTTCTCCAGAACCATGTATAAGAATCTTTTGATACTTGGTATAAAGCATCTCTAAGGGTGGGGGAGGGGGGATGGGTTCAGGTTTGTTCAAATCAAGACCCTGAGTTAATATTTGGGCTCCCTATGGGCACCCAAATATCAACAGTGCAACATGAGGAAATTTCTTTGAAAACCTTCTTCAGATCCACCAGTCAGAATGCTTTCATATTTGGAATGCAACATCTCTAGTGGGGGAGGGGGGGAGTGGGGGGGGGGGGTGTGTTAGATTGAAGATTGTTTGAATCGGGTCTCTGGCTTAATATTTGGTCTATCTATTGAAACCCAAAGTTTAACTTAAAACTCTATTTTTTCAGATCCACCTGTCAGAATCCTTTCATATTTGGCTTACAACATCTCTAAGGGGGTCAGATTCATATTTGTTCAAGCCAAATCTATGGGTTAATATTTGGGCTCATTATGGGAGTGCAAATTAACTCAAAGCAACATGAGAAAATTTCTTTAAAAATCTTTTTCTTCAGACCCACTAGTTTAATGCTTTAATATTTGGTGTACAACATCTCTGGGGAGGTCAGATGTAAATTTGTTCCAGTTTGGTTCCTGCCAGACAGAACCCTTTCATATTTGGTATCGCAGGAATGGGGGGGGGGGGGGGGTTGCTGATTTGAGTTCGTCCATTTCAGGTCTGTGGCTTAATATTTGGGCAGGGGTGGGTTAGGTTCGAGGTTGTTCATAAATGTTCAAACCCATTCCTTAGAGCTTTTCCATAAAATTTGCCTTGACACAACAACCCTTGGAAGTTTGGCAGTACTTGTCTACAGCTGTCAGAATTGGAAGCAATCAGGAAGACCTATGCTAATAATCATCTGACATGGACACTAGAATTATGAATAATTTCATAACATTATTCCTATGTAGTGTCCATGAACCTTGACTAACTGAATCTGTCCCAAAACACTTCTCTGAACCACCTTGTCAGGTGAGCGATTAAGGCCCCCTGGGGGAGGGGGTGGGGGTAAAAATCAGTAGTTGGTGTTGTAAAAATTAAAAAGCTGTATTGGGTAAAGAGTTAACATGTATTATCAGTATGCAACAGGGGTTCAATCATACTGACCTAATAGGATCCTGGCCCATAGCAGGTCTGAATTCTCGGAACGATTTCCCCAAGAATGCAAATGGATTCTCCCAAATTTAGAGGAACTATAAGTCCTGCACAACCCCAATTTTGAAACAAAATTGTCATATTGTTTCATGGTGGTGGGGCACTATTTATCTTGCTGAATGATTAATTAAAACAGATTTTGCGAAAAGGTTTTGTGTGCTGATGCAGATTTTAGTTTCATTTTGGGATTTGGGTAGTTTCAAAGAAAGCTGTGAATTCTTATCCCTCCTAACTTATTAGGTAACAGAGTAGAAATTCTGTCGGAGGCAATAACAGTTTTTAAGCCAATTTGACACAGATTGGACAGTTCACTTCAAAAGAACAAATTTCCCATGCTTTTTACTAGACAGAAGCCAAAAGTTGAATTCTATTGCAGAAATGACTCTTTCATCACATGAAAGAGGTAAATGTATCTTTGGTAGGGTTGGGTTTGCTCATAGGTATAACTGTTGTAAATATTTTAATTAGATGTACCTGCCTCTAAAAGTTGCGCTCGGAAATTATGTAATTCCCAAAACTAAGCAGTCTTGGGAAAATATATTGTTTCAATAAACATTTGAAGAAGTCTACTGACATTTTGCATTACTGTTGAATGTTCCAGATGAACAAAGAGGATGATTTGAGGACTTTTAGAACCTAAAAAGTTGTTTGACTATTGGTGTGTTTTGTTTGGGAATTCCCTGAGAAATATGAACATGTGACCAGCACTTCCCTTTCTGTTAGTTTTTCTTTTATTTGTTGCATGACCCATGTTTAAAGATCAGAAAAAGGTTGTCTGAAGGGCTATACTTGACAAAAAATATTTGAATGTTAAATTTAAAATGATGCGACCATATTTTTTCTCCTGAACGTTATAATGGTCGTTTATGGGAAAATATTTAGTACTGTGAAACGTATTCATGTTTGGCTGAAATTAAACAATTGCAGGAATTCGACTGAATAAACCAAAATGTTTTTGGAGTAATGGTTGCGGAATGAAATATTTCAATATGTTGGATACTTTGGGGTTCCTTCTTACGCCTTGCGTATTGTCATATTATGAAGGGCTCGATGAATACATCACAAAAATGACATTTTTCATTTTACATGGGGGTGGGGGTCACGCCCATCAGAAAATCGAAAGTTTCGAGAAGGTGGTCATGTGACCTATCAAATTGAAGGTATCTACGAGTGGATTAAGACGATCGTATTTTTAACCCTCGTCATGGGGTGGGGTCACGACCGGAGCCGAAAAACGTCTTCTTTTTTACAAATCCAGGCATGTGAGGTGCTGATATGAAGGGCTCGATGAATACATTACAAAAAAAATGACATTTTTCATTTTACATGCAGGTGGGGGCCACACCCTTCAGAAAATCGAAAATTTCGAGAAGGTGGTCATGTGACCTATCAAATTGAAGGTATCGACGAGTGGATTAAGAAGATCGTATTTTTAACCCTCGTCGTGAGGTGGGGTCACGACCAGAGCCGAAAAACGTCTTCCTTTTTACAAATCCAGGTATGTGAGGTGCTAATATGAAGGTTTCGATGAATGAATTACAAAATAGCATTTTTCCTTTTACGTGGGGGTGGGGGTCGCACCCATCAGAAAATCGAAAGTTTCGAGAAGGTGGTCATGTGACATATCAAACTGAAGGTATCGACGAGTGGATTAAGAAGATCGCATTTTTAACCCTCATCGTGGGGTGGGGTGGGGTCACGACCACAGCCGAAAAACGTCTTCTTTTTTACAAATCCAGACATGTGAGGTACTAATAAGAAGGGCTCGTGTATACATTACGAAAATGACATTTTCAACCCTCGCCGTGGGGGTGTGGGTCACGCCCATCAGAAAATCGAAAGTTTCGAGAAGGTGGTCATGTGACCTATCAAATTAAAGCTATCGACAATGATATTATGAAAAATCATATTTTCCCCCTTCTTCTTACGGTAGAGTTGTGACCATCTTGAAATCGAGAGTATTAAGAAACGTAGTTATAGGACATATTAAATTGAAAAAACAACAACTTGAATTTGATGCATCATTCATTTTGATATCTGTGTCCAAACACGGAAGTATGTTTTCAATATATAATTCTTATGCTATTTAGAGATACACTCACCTGTTAACAAGTCACGCCTTGAGATGTTTCATTCAATAATAACTCTTACTGAACCATAGATTTGTCAATAAAATTATAAGTTGATCTAACGTTTCTACATTTTGAGGATAGCCTATTTCACCGTTTCCGAAAAAGTGTCAATCCAGACAAACTATTTTTTTTTAGGAAAAAATGGCCATGAGAAGACATTACATAACTGAACGAGTATAACCTTGACTGAATTCAAATAAAACTATTTGTCACGTGTTAGAAAAGATTTGTAAACAGTCTAAACGCACGTGTGGAAAAGTTGTTTTGTTTTGTTTTTTACAACAGGAGTTAAAATATTTTAAGATATGTGGCGTTATATAAATACAGCAACAACAAAAAACAGTGTTTACAATGTGCCAGCGTATGACTGAATGAAAATGAGAAAAAAGCTCTTTTTCTAACCACCTGCTAGCGAAGCATTACATCGGTTTACTGCGATATTTATCACAGATGTTCAACACGTGCAAAAATTGTGAAAAATAGTGTATCAGACGTTTTTTGTTTAGAAATTATGTATTGTTTTCCATATATAAGAGAGAAAAGGTACGCAACTTCCTGGCTTGGAACATTTCGACCCGTCTTATTCAAACTCGCAAAAAAACAAACTCGTGAATTTGTAGGCGCGATATTGATGTCGACCAACCGCAGCCAAGACATTAAGCTTTTACGTTGGTATACCACTTGTCCAAAACAATTGTCTTTTAACGCTAAAACGGGTGAAATGCATCTCGGGAACTACTCTCTTTTTTTCTTGATCAGACACGGTTGTTGGCGGAAAATCGTTCAAAACAATTGATCAAATATATCGAACGAAAACAACCCATTTTCTAACTACGATTGTCGCCGTATTCTAAACGTCACCACACTAATCATACAATACGGTATTGGAACTGCACTACCTCTTGAATATTATAAATTTACGATTTGTATTGCCTTCAACACAAATCGTAAATTCCTTCCCGCGTCACCATACTTGTACTATACCGCATCGATTTAACCTCGTCATCATCCCCTTGCTAGATAAACCTGAACTCGTCATCCGAATGGTGTTGCGAAGTGAGCCCATAGGGGTTAATTAAGCTCGCAAGCTCGGGTAAGAGCTTGAGCTCTTGAGGTTTTATTTTGAGGACTCAGTGGACTCAGGTTTATTCACTGAGCCTGATATCGTTTGGTAAGGAAACACAAAATGCCAGAGCTGGTGAGACCTCGCAGAACTGCCAGTAATCACAACGTTTATAGTCCGATCTTACGATCTCTGATCGATAAATTTTCCCTAACATTCCGTAACAATGGTCGATAATAGAAATTAGTATAGAAAATCGTGTGAATCGTTCTCTGAAAATTGCATTCGCTTGTGCAGTATTTTCTGATTTTTTACAGATTGCGTTCAGGGTTGAGTTTAAAAAAAAACCTTGTCCAATGGTTAGGTTCAAGGGAAGTAACTCTGCAACAACTCATCCACCAAATGGTTAGGTTCAAAGGGAAGTAACTCTGTCATCCGTAGGTAGAGGTTTATTATGAGGTCATCAGAGGTCATGATACAGGTTAGGTTCAATGGAATTAACTCCGTTCATCCGTAGGTAGAGGTTTATTATAAGGTCATCAGGGGTCATGATACAGGTTAGGTTCAAGGGAAGTAACTCGGTAACAACTCATCCCAAAGTAGAGGTTTATTATGAGTACATCAGAGGTGATGATACAGGTTAGGTTCAAGGGAAGTAACTTCGTAACAACTCATCCGTCGAACGGTTATGTTCGAGGGAAGTAACTCTGTAACAACTCATGCGTTCAAATGGTTAGGTTCGAGGGAAGTAACTCTGTATAACAACTCATCCGAGGTTTATTATGAGGTCCTCAGGAGTCAGGATACGGGTTAGGTTCGAGGGAAGTAACTCTAACAACTCATCCGTTCAAACAACAATTAAAATTCGATTCACCATATTAAGAAGTGCTTGAAAAAAAACCCTAGTTTTTTAGGTTATGTTCAAGGGAAGTAACTCTGTAACAACTCATGCGTTCAAATGGTTAGGTTTGAGGGAAGTAACTCTGTATAAGAACTCATCCGAGGTTTATTATGAGGTCATCAGGGGTCATGATACGGGATAGATTCAAGGGAGGTAACTCTGTCATCCGTAGGTTCAAGGGAAGTAACACTATAACACCAAGGTTTATTATTAGGTCATCAGGAGTCATGATGCAGGTGAGGTTTAAGGGAAGTAACGCTATCACCCGTAGATTCGAGGGAAGTAACTCTCAACTCATCCGTGAAATTGTTAGGATCAAGGGATGTAACTCTGTTAACTCATCCATAGGTTCGAGGGAAGTAACTCTAACAACTCATCCGTTCAAACAAAAAATTTAAATTCGATTCACCATATTAAGAAGTGCTTGAAAAAAAACCCAGTTTTTAGGTTATGTTCAAGGGAAGTAACTCTGTAACAACTCATGCGTTCAAATGGTTAGATTCGAGGAAAGTAACTCTGTATGACAACTCATCTGAGGTTTATTATGAGGTCATCATGGGTCAAGATTCGGGTTAGGTTCAAGGGAGGTAACTCTGTCATCCGTAGGTTCAAGGGAAGTAACACTATAATACCAAGGTTTATTATTAGGTCATCAGGAGTCATGATACAGGCGAGGTATAAGGGAAGTAACGCTATCATCCGTAGATTCGGGGGAAGTAACTCTCAACTCATCCGTGAAATGGTTCCGCTCCACAGTTTCGCACTATTGCACAGGGGTGAAATTCTAAACATAGGGCATATGTTGAAACTAAGGCCATGTAAAATAGAGATATATTTTTAGTATCAGATATATGATTACATTAGGCTTTTTGTTGGACAAGAGAATTTGAAGTTTTGGTCCCAAAGTTGGAGTCTGAAACATAGGGGAAAATTACCAGATGAAATATGGGAAACAGTGGCTTCGAAAAAATTGGCTATTTTTTAAAATGTAATTTTTACACTGGTTTGTTACCAGACAGGTAACTGAAAAAGGACACGGAAACATATAATTTTTTTTTTGCATTTTAGAAACAGGGGTTGCTTTGTTCCAGGGGTGGGTAGGTGAGGTTGGTGGGAAAATTCTGCTTTTGAGGCTGCTAGGTGGCTGAAAATGACTGGTTTCGGCATTTTTTCATGCAATTTTTCAGGTTGAAGTCTGGCCTTTGACAATAAATTATTCCACCCACATTCAGATTGTTTATTTCTATTTAGTCAGATAGTGTTATATGTTTTTGTGGATTTGGGAAATGTAATACATGTTATGAGTTAGATAACTAAGCTACAGAATATTTGCATTTGAAGAGAGTGTATGGCATGTCATATTTGGAAATGCCTGGAAAACTGTAGAGCGGAACCAATGGTTAGGTTCAAGGGAAGTAACTCTGTAACAACTCATCCGTAGGTTCGAGGGAAGTAACTCTAACAACTCATCCGTAGGTAGAGGTTTATTATGAGGTAATCAGAGGTCATGACACGGGTTAGGTTCAAGGGAAGTAACTCTGTCATCCGTCAAAATGGTTCGGTTCAAGGGAAGTAACTCTGTAACACCGTAGGTAGAGGTGAATTATGAGTACAGCAGAGGTCACGATGAGTACATTAGAGGCCACGTTGAGACCATCAGGGGTCATGATACAAGTTAGGTTCAAGGGAAGTAACAACTCATTTGTAGGTTCAAGGGAAGTAACTCTGTAACACCATAGGTAGAGGTTTATTATGAGGTCATCAGGGGTCATGATATGGGTTTGGTTCAAAGGAAGTAACTCTGTCATTCGTAGGTTCAAGGGAAGTAACACTGTAACACCGAGGTTATTATTAGGTCATCAGGAGTTATGATACAGGTGAGGTTTAAGTGAAGTAACTCTATCATCCATAGGTTCGAGAGAATTAGCTCTGTAGCACCAAGGTTCACTATGAAGTCGTCAGGGTAGGGTCGAGGGGAGTAATAACTCATCCCAGGTTTATTATGCGGTCATCAGGGGTCACGATACGGGCTAGGTTCGAGGACAAAGTAACAGGTTCGAGGGAAGTAACTCTGTAACACCAAGGTTTATTATGAAGTCATCAGGGTAGGTTCGAGGGAAGTAACTCTGTATAACAACTCGTCCGAGGTTTATGATGAGGTCATCAGGGGCCACGATACGAGCTAGGTTCGAGGAAAAAGTAACTCTGGGCAAAACAAATAAATAATATAAAGTATAATTCGTTGTATTTTTTGTTCCTTTTTCTTTGAAAAAAAAAATAAATAAAAAAAAATTTTAAAAAATTATATATATTAAGGTTTATTATTAGGTCATCAGGAGTCATGATACAGGCGAGGTAAAAGGGAAGTAACGCTATTATCCGTAGATTCGGGGGAAGTAACTCTCAACTCATCCGTCAAATGGTTAGGTTCAAGGGAAGTAACTGTGTAACAACTCATCCGTAGGTTCGAGGGAAGTAACTCTAACAACTCATCTGTAGGTAGAGGTTTCTTATGAGGTAATCAGAGGTCATGATACGGGTTAGGTTCAAGGGAAGTAACTCTGTCGTCCGTCAAAATGGTTCGGTTCAAGGGAAGTAACTCTGTAACACCGTAGGTAGAGGTGAATTATGAGTACAGCAGAGGTCATGATGAGTACATTAAAGGCCACGTTGAGACCATCAGGGGTCATGATACAGATTAGGTTCAAGGGAAGTAACAACTCATTTGTAGGTTCAAGGGAAGTAACTCTGTAACACCATAGGTAGGGGTTTATTATGAGATCATCAGGGGTCATGATATGGGTTTGGTTCAACGGAAGGAATTCTGTCATTCGTAGGTTCAAGGGAAGTAACACTGTAACACCGAGGTTATTATTAGGTCATCATCCCAGGTTTATTATGCGGTCATCAGGGGTCGCGATACGGGTTAGGTTCGAAGACAAAGTAACAGGTTCGAGGGAAGTAACTCTGTAACACCAGGGTTTATTATGAAGTCATCAGGGTAGGTTCGAGGGAAGTAACTCTGTATAACAACTCGTCCGAGGTTTATGATGAGGTCATCAGGGGCCACGATACGGGTTAGGTTCGAGGAAAAAGTAACTCTGGGTAAAACAAATAAATAATATAAAGTATAATTCGTTGTATTTTTTGTTCCTTTTTCTTTAAAAAAAATAAATAAAAAAAAAATTAAAAAAATTATATATATTAAAAAAAATTAATAATAGAAAAAAAATGAATAATATAATTAATAATACATCAATTTAAAAAAAAATCAGTTTTAACTGATAATAGTGTTGTTGTTATGACTGATAGGTTAGGGTTTTTATTACGAGTACATCAAGGTGGACAGCTCTATTCCATTCCCTCATTCGAGTCCCTTTGCGTGACGACTTCTTTTTCTAATTCAATTCAAGAGGTGTTAACCTCATCTGACGAACAATGTCCATGGAGAGTTTTTATCTTAGTTCGCCACAGTGTCATCACCTCTTAGCACGGATTTTTCCCCATGGACAAATCTGGAGACACTCTGGCAACATTTTTTTTTTTATTCCAAACATGTTTTTAGGATATCTTGTTTCTACTTCTCCGCTTTTTTTTTGAAAAGCTAAGAAGAAAAAAAAAAACAACAAAAATTATAAATTAAATAATAATCGTCATCAGATTTGACCAGACCCCCAGGGGAGGGGAGGGGGAGGGGTGTGACCCCCACCCCCCACGTGAAATGAAAAATGTCATTTTTGTAATGTATTCATCGAGCCCTCCATAATAATACCTCACATGCCTGGATTTGTAAAAAGGAAGATGTTTTTCGGCTCTGGTCGTGACCCCACCCCACGACGAGGGTTAAAATTACGATCTTCTTAATCCACTCGTCGATACTTTCAATTTGATAGGTCACATGACCACCTTCTCGAAGCTTTCGATTTTCTGATGGGCGTGACCCCCCACCCCCACATAAAATGAAAAAAATGTCATTTTTCGTAATCTCCTGGAATAATCCGGTGATAAGAATCGAATAGGACTTCTTTGTAATGAGGGGAGATAACTTTGTATGATTATGTTCAGGTTATGAGAATCAAGCAATCTGATTGGTAAATTAGAGTCAGGAACGTGAAGTGATTAGGTGATTACTTATTTCAAGCTCTTCGAGATTTTGGTTTTTGGAGTACATTGTTCTTACCATTTACATCCGCGTTATTAAACGACCAGGTGGCAACGAATGCCCACGACGCCTCGCGATTTTTTCATTTGTTTTTTTTTATTCCCGTCCCCGAACTCTTCACCGTTCGTCAACGATCGATCGCGCCGTCTAGGACGCGATGACAAACGTCGAAAATTTCATCGATTCTAGTTTTTTCAACATCTTAATTTTTTATATATTTCTGACTTGGAAACCCCAGTGTCCCCAGAAATCACCACGCGTTCGTCAACGATCGATCGGACCATCTAACTCACGATGGCGAACGATCGAGGATTTCCAAACTCAGATTTCTTCTGAGTTGGAATCCGCAATCGTCCGTCAGCGACTGGATCGCGCCCACAACACTCTAGAACGCGACGATGAACGTTGGGAGAATTTCCGTCGATTCTGATTTTTTTCGACATTTTAATGCTGAGTTGGAAACCGCACCGCGCCGCACCTCGCCGCACCGCGTTCGCCAACGACTGATTGAAACGTCTAACTCACGATGGCGAACGTTGGGAGAATTTTAGGGTCGATTTCTTCCGCGCGGACTGAGTTGGAATCCACACTCGTTCGCCAACGGCTGATCGAATCGTCTAACTCACGATGACCAACTAGTGCGGATTCCAACTCAAATATACAAAACATGTTTTTGTACATTTCGTGTACATTTTAACACTGAACTCCATGGGTACATGTACGTGTACATGTACATGTACAATTGGAAAATTGAGTTGGTATCCGCAATTTACACCTACTACCGTGAACTCAACAGATGATAACAGGTCAGTTGTTCAGAAACTTTCCCGTGCCATCATAAAAAAATGGCAATCAAGATCAGCGGGAACGAGGTGATGTCGGTCGACGATGCAGACGTGTACCACTGCTACCTTGAACTCTGGAAGACAGCTTCCGAGCGCAACAATGCACACTACCAGGGTATTGATGCATCTGCGAAAAGAAATGCTACCAAGTTTCGGGTCGGCGCAGGAGACAAGGATGACTCTGTTGTTGCAGACAAGGCTATCACTGATGCACATGGCAACCGTTTCTGTAACCCGTTGGATTTTGAACGCCTTCAGGCTCATATGCCTTTCTACCAGAGTGTGCTTTGGGGTCGGCTTGAGTATGAGCTTACGTTCAATAGTTTACAGCCGGGTGGTCCAGGCTTCAGGCGATATCCATGCCAGTTACACCATTGATAATATCAGCCTGGAATACGAGATGGTCACCCAACATGAACTTGCTCGCATGGTCCACAGCCAGTATTCTACATTTTAACACGGAACTCTATGGGTACATGTACGTGTACATGTACATGTACAAGTGAAAAAAGTCAGTTGGTATTCGCAGTTTACACCTACTCACGGTGACTGTAAAGGCAAGGCGTACAGTACCCAGTGTAATAGGATGGTATTCTCCAAGATTCGGAAATCGGTCATTGAGCGATTGGTTCTGGTCAATCGTACTAGGATTGTGCGTAATAACAACCGATTGCTTGACCCCCTTTACCCCAAAAGGCATTCGTAGTCTGCGGTCTGGGTTAAGCTTGTGTCGTCCATATTGGCTTGAAGACATGTTGAATTATAGTGAACTCTGTCGCTCATCCTTCAATACAATGGCAGACTTTGATGCCTAAGACCATCCCGATGAAAAAGGTGGCCGCGAAGGTGGAGAAGATGAAACTAGCTTTACCGGGGTCCCTTTTAATAACGGAGCTGTCGGGGAGATAGGTGATCGTCTACCTTCATTGCAGCAAGAGATGTTGGAGACGACCGTTAATGACTAATACCAGAATATGTCTGAGAAAGGGATGGTGCCCCTTCTATGTGACTATACCAAGTTTGAGCACAACAAAAAAAGGACTGCTGAGGCTGAAGGCCCATCCAGATTTCGACATTGTTAATAGGTCAGGAGCACACCTTGCTCTCTCAACAATTGCTGGGAGGTGGTGCGGTGGTGAGGTCATAAGGAATGAGCTGGGGTTTGTGGACCGGACTCGTGGGACAAAGGCGCTTAAGCCTAAGGTGCTTGAAGCACTGAGGGTCAATAACAATGAGTTGGGTGAAGCAGCTGCTAGGATCGGATCGGATCGGATACTATAGAACTGCAAGACTTGGGACAGGTGGCTAATGCTGCGTTAAATTCCACTAAAACCGTGATGGCAAGTCTTACAGAGGAAGAAGAAACTGCACTTAAAACTTTACATAACCCTCCACTTGATACCGTGGGATTGGAGTACAGCATCAGAGAGATCCGTGGACTCGACAGGGTAATGCAGACACCCTGTGGTGAGCTGATAAACAACCTGTCCGAACCTGATGAGCACATAGCTTCGGAGAAGCGCAAACTGGACACTGGAGGCGTTGATGAGTCTATCAGGCGCCGAATTGCAGAGTGTCTGCGCAACCTGGAAGATGAACGACAAAGTTGACTTTAGAGCCAGCGTACCGCAATACATCTTGATAACGCTTGATTGCTGAAGGGAGGTCCACTGGGGATGAGATGGGATCCTCAACGTTTGAAAGGAACTGCTTCTGCGCACCGACGGCCGTTCCTTGACGTTGTGCATCGGCGATAATGCGTGTCCGTGGCTGGGCCTGTGCCCCCAAGATTGCCCACACGTAGGTCCTGATGCTGTCGTTTAGGCGTTCAACGCCGGGCCGCAAAAACCCTTGAGATTTATCAAGTATGAATGTGTTCCACGCGCTATCTGCGTTTGGGGTATCTTGTTTGATGAAATCGACGCGGACGAACTCGTTGGATGTTCGGTGTGTGAATGACATGCTAGTAGGGTCGTAGTCAGGATCAGCTAAGGGGTGGGGGCCAAGGTTTGTCCAGTAGTTGTACACCCGCCCCATGCCATGGTTTGGGACTTTGACGCGCCAGTCGGTGTGTGGGGATACATCAAACTCACCACAGATTCGCTCATATGCCCTCCGGTCATATGAGTTATTGAACGCATTCCAAGTTTGATCCTGGGGCAGTGCAGTCTTTAGCTCGCTGAGGATCCTGCGAGCCTGATAGTACACATGGAACTCGTATAAGGACTTAATGAGGGGGTCTGAGGCGAACAGGTGATCTTGTGTGGACACGCCAGAGCATGTCGTTGTACACCAGAAGGCGAAATTTAGCTGGTTCTGCCAGAACTGCATTGGATTGCTAAGCCATGTCTGTACTAGCTTGTCAGATTCGACAAGTGGCAGCCGGTACCTCTGGAACACATCAGGATAATGCTCTTGGAAATATGCGTGCGACGCGGCCCGGACCCGGATGCTGGGTTTTGTTAGTTACTTCACTATGTCTTTGGACGAGAACACCCCGCCTGTCTTGTATTTTGCACCACTATTGAAACTAAATGCCTGGGTATCCATAGTATGTATGTCTAAGACAAGACTTCAAAATGGCCAGACAACTGCCCTTCCCAGGTCGAAGGAGATTGCCGCACCTTCCATAAAATGACTTAATGTTGGTAATACCAAGCGACCCCCATGATATTCTGTTTTGGCAACTACTGTATATATATATATATCATACTAGATAGATATAACTTTATTTTACAGTACAAAGGTGTATACATCAAAACAAACATTAATCGACCCAGTTTTTGAACAGTGCATTTTAACACAGATAAGAGCTTCTCAACTTATGTAGAACGATATACTCACACTAAAAACAAATGCATATTTTCTTTCTTATTCTGTCCCAATGCCATTTCCATCTTTTTTCCACAAACATCATACTTTAAAGCACAAATTCAGTTGTTGTTTTTTTTTTGTCACAACACTGTAAACTATTTTGAGCGCAAAAATAAAATCTGATGACAAAATGTTCTCACCGTGACGGATATTGCACAGTTTAGATCATGAGATAAATTGGTGGCCAAATGTGCGCCACATATCCAAAAATAAAGCTAGGGCATCAAAATTCTTCAAACCACAGCGACAGAGCTACATGGGAGTAAATCCAAAAACTGTCTTTCCAATACAGGTTGGTTGTGAATCATTAACGATTGCGGTATGCTGTCAAGAAATGGATCACGCTATTTTTAGTCCGTATGTAAACAAGACACCCCTAGAGTGTCAGTCGATTTTTAGTGTCCTATATAAGCACAAATTGTTTGTTTAACCAGTACAGTGTAGACCGGGTTCCCTATGTATCTGCCGCGAGCGGGATTGGCCATTCCGTGCTGGGTATGTTAAATCCTTTAGGTGTGGTGCGGTTCAACCCTTCAGATGCCCGGCACGCAGTTGTGGACCGTACGAGATCTGGACTGGGGCACCGAGACCGAGGGGGCCACATGCTTTGACCCACTGCCTGGAGTCACGGATACTGCTAGAGTGTATCAGCCGGTGCTTGCTATAAGTGACACACCAGGATTATTTTCAAAATATTCTGCCAAAACCCAAAATGACATGAATATAAATTTTTTCTTTAAATTTGACCAAATTCAAGGGCAAATTTCACTAATTACAAGGTTGTTGTAACAATTATTTTGGTATGGATAGATGCAACAATGATTGTGGAAGAAAGTTATCTTTACTTTTTAATCTCAGATTTAACCCTCAAGCACAATGAGGGCGAGAACAGGAGTACCACTTGAAAATGCAAAATTAGCCAACTTTGGTGGCTTTTTCTATCATTTTGGAAAGGGTTAATTTCAAACATTTTTCATGTAAGTATTTACAATTGACTCCCGAGCATATTTTTTGTTGTAAGTTTGGTTGTAAAGTTTAACCCTATCTCATTCTGGTTGGATAAAGGTAGGTACCGTCCCAAAAAACTCCAATTTTTCAGAATTTGGTAAGTTTAGGTGACGATTTACTCCATTTTAAATTGATTGAGCTCTCAATGTGTTTCTATAGCTGCATGCAGCAGTCAAAGTATGACAAATTTTGTTCCATACGTTATTATTGAAAATTTAACCCTTGGCAGTTTTGAGACTTCCCAGGAAGGTACTGTTGGAATAATTGTTATTTTCGCCAAAATGTACATGCCATTTCTCAGTACGGGAGCCATATTTTCTCAAAACGTTTCCAATGAGAAGATAGGGCATTCATCCAAGAACAATTTTGCTGTTATATGGTTTATTCCAAGTTTTAAGGCTCACCCAGTTGTCATGCCTTGACTTGGAGTACCCTCAACTTGTGCATGTTCATTCGAATACCAAGATTCAAGATTCCTCCATGTCTCTTATCAGACGCTCAGTCTGTGATTGATGTTCACACATTTAGAGCATAATATGATAAATTAAAATCACCACACAAATATTTTAAAATTAACCCCTATGGCCACAAATGATATGAATATAGGATTTTATCTTCGAAATTGACTAACTTCAAGCGCTAATTTCTCTACTTACAATGTTGTTGTAACAATTAGTTTTGCATGCATAGATGCAACAATGCTTTCAGAAGAAAGTTACTGTTTAGTTTTTAATCTCATCTTTAACACTCAAGCGCAGTGAGTGTAAGAGTTCCATTCGAAAATGCTAAAATTAGTTAACTTCGATTACATTTTCCTGTCATTTTGGAAAGGGTTAAATTTAAACACTTTGTTTTGCTACAGGAAGAGATGCTTAATGAACAAATCTGCTACTGTAAGTTATGCTTTTGGGCTTAACTCAACACATGCTTTGGTCATGTAAAGAATGGTATTGTCCGACAAATATAGATTTTCAGTGAATTTTGCAAACATCTGTACTCATTTCCTCTACTTGCAAGGTTGCTGTAGCAATTATTTTGGTATGGATAGGTGTAACAATGATTGCAGAAGAAAGTTACTGTTTACTTTTTAATCTCAAGATTTCACCCCAAGCACAATGAGGGTGAGAATAAGAGTACCGTTATAGAATTCCAAAAATAGCCAACTTTGGATGCTATTTGTCAGGATAATTTCAAACACTTTGCTTTGCTGTATGTAGTCTGCATTTTCACATTGGGAAGTTGGGAGAGCCCGTAATTTGTCCAACAAATTACAATTCTCTAGTTTTTTTTTAGTTTGTTTTTTTTAAGTTTTTTTTTCCTCCTTCAATTTTGTCTTTTGAACACACTGCTCAAAACCAAGCTGTACGACTTTAACCAAATTTGTCATTCTTATGTAATGCAATTAAATCTAGTGAAATGAGGTATCGCCATATCTGTGAAAACGCATATTTTCAAAATATTCTGCCAAAACTTTCAACATTTAACCATTTTCAACATAACTCAAAAACAAAAAAATTGACCAACTTCAAGGGCAAATTTCTCTATTTGCAAGGTTGTTGTAACAATTATTTTGGTATGGATAGATGCAACAATGATTGCAGAAGAAAGTTACTGTTTACTTTATAATCTCTGATTTAACTCCCAAGCACAATGAGGGCGAGAATAAGAATGTTGTTTGAAAATGCAAAAATTAGCCAAATTTGGTTGCTTGTTTCTATCATTTTAGAAACGGTTAATTTCAAACACTTTGCATGTCCGTATTCACGATTGACTACCGAGCATATTTGCTTTTATGTAAGTTCGGTTGTAAAGTTTAACTCTATGCCCATTCCGGTTTATCAACGTAGCTACCATCCAAACAAACTACCATTTTTCAGCATTTGTTAAGTTTAAGTGACAATTTACTCCATTTCTGATTTATTAACCTCTGAATGTTTTCTATGGCTGTACGCAACACTCAAAGTGTGACATATTTTGTTTTATATGTTATTATTAAAAGTTTAACCCTTGGCAGATTTTAGACTTCCCTTAAGGGTGCTGTCAGAATAATTGTTATTTTTGCCACATTTACATGCGATTTCTGAGCACTGAAGCCATATTTTCTCAAAACGTTCTCCGTGAAAAGATAGGGCATTCATCCAAGAACAATTTTGCTGTTATATGTTTAATTCAAAGTTTTAACCATCACCCACTTGTCAAGCCTTGAATTGGAGTACCCTCAACTTGCACATGTTCATTCAAATACCAAGATTCAAGATTCCTCCTCGTGTCTTATCAGACACTCAGTCTGTGATTGATGTCCACACATTTAGAGAATAATATGATGCACTAAAATCACGACACAAATATTTCAAAATCAACCCCGATTGGCCAAAAATTATATGAACATAGCATTGTATCTTCAAGATTGACTAACTTCAAGGGATAATTGCAAGGGTGCTGTAACAATTATGTTGGTATGTGTAGATGCAACAGTGATGAAAGAAGACAGTTACTGTTTACTTTATAATCTCATCTTTAACCCTCAAGCACAATGAGGGCTATGATAAGAGTACCATTTGAAAATGCCAATTAGCCAACTTCGGTTACTTTTTGCTATCATGTTGGAAAGGGTTAATTTCAAACACTTTTTTTTTGCTATAGGCAGATATGCTTAATGAATAAATATGTTGTTGTAGGTTATTATCTGGGGCTTAACCCAACATATGCTTTGGCCACTTAGAGAATACTACTTTCCAAAAAATTGATTCTCTGTGAATGTTGCCAATTTCTGTTCTCATTTGTCCAGAAACAAGAAAGAAATAGCTTATTGTGCTTTCCATAACTGCATCAAAAATGAATGGTGAACAAATTTTGTGATATATGTTTTTGTGTCCTGCTTTATCCAATACCAGTTTTTGCAGCACAAACATGAGTTCCGTCAGACAAAATGTATTTTCTGATTAATTTCGTATTATTCTGTACCCCGTTGCCATGGGTGGGATTGGAATAGTCCATTTTCCTTTGCATATGTGCATTGTGTGTTATAGGGAAACCAATTTTCTGTGATAAGTTTTGGTGTCACACATAATCCTACACATGTTTTGGCAACAATATCCAGAAAAAAAACTTACATTTTCCTCAATTTTACTGCATTCTACATGTATGCTCATTTTTACTGTCATTAAATCCAAACCCACACAACCTTATTTCCGCTGAAATGACTATTAAAGTAACTCACTGTTTGCCACAAAATGTTTCGCACGTGTAGAGAAACATTACTGTTCATGTTTTAGTCTCACATTTAACCCTCCAGGACACTGATTGCTATAACCCTCCAGGACACTGATTGCTATAAAAAGCATATCATTTGAAAATGACAAAATTGGCCAACTTTGGGAGCTTTCTTTCTACCATTTTGGAAAGAGTTAATTTCAAACACATTGCTTTGCTATATGCTGTCTGTCTTTTCACATTAAAAAGTGGGGAAAGCAAGTAATTTGTCCAACAAATTACAATTCTCTAGTTTGTTTTTTTGCCTTCAATTTTGTCTGTTGCACTACTCAAAAACAAGCTGTGCGATTTTAACCAAATTTGGAATACTTATGTAATGCCCTAACATCTAGTGAAATGACGTATCATCATCATGTCTGCGAAAATGCTTATTTTCAATTTATTCTGCCAAAACTTTCAAAATTTCACCATTTTTCAACATAGCTAAAAAAGAAGCTGTACGATTTCAACCAAATTTGGCAAACGTATGTATTGTCTCAAAAGCTAGTAAAATGAGGTTTCGTCATATCTGTGAAAACGCTTATTTTCAAATTTTGTTGCCACAACCATCAAAATTTCACCATTTTTTTCAAAAGTTTCAAAATTATTTGCAGTTATCTAGCACAAATTTTCAAAGCATTTAGAGCATAATATTATACACCAAAATCACCACAGAAATATTTCTAAAATTAACCCCGGGGGGCAAAAATGAAATTAACATAGCAGTTTTGTCTTCAAAATTGACCAACTTCGAGGGCAAATTTCTCTTCTTGCAAGGTTGTTGTAGCAATTATGTTGGTATGATGGATGCAACAATAATCGCAGAAGAATGTTACTGTTTACTTTTTAGCCTCCGATTTAATACTGAAGCACAAAGAGGGCGAGAATAAGAGTGCTGTTCGAAAATGCCAAAATTAGCCAATTTTGGTTGCTTTTTGTATTCATTTTGGGAAGGGTTAATTTCAAACACTTTGCATGTCCGTAGTCATAATTGACTACCAAGCATATTTTCTTTGCTGTTGTTAGTTTGGTTGTAAACTTTAATCCTGTACCCATTTTCGTTGCATAAAAGTGGATACCATCCAAAAAACTCCCATTTCTTCGGAATTTGGTAAGTTTAAGTGACAGTTTACTGCATTTGTAATTGATTAAGTGCTGAAAGTTTTCTATGACTGTATGCAACAGTCAAAGTATGACAACTTTTGTTTTATATATTATTATTAAAATTTTAACCCTTACAGATTTAAGACTTCACATAAGGGTACTTTCGGAATAATTGTTATTTTCGCCAATTTGTACATGCGATTTCTCAGCACTGGAGCCATATTTTCTCAAAATGTTTCACACGAGAAGAAAGGGCATTCATCCAAAAACAATTTTCCTTTTATATGTCTCATTCAACGTTCTAACCCTCACCCAGTTGTTGGGCCTTGAATTGAAGTACCCTCAAATTGTATATTTTCATCCAAATGCCAAAATTGAATATTTCTCTAAGCCTCCAGTTAGAAAATCAGTCTGTGATTGATGTCCACACATTTAGAGCGTAATATGATACACCAAAATCACCACACAAATATTTCAAAACTAACCCCTATTGACCACAAATGATATGAATATAGCATTTTATCTTCACGATTCACTAACTTCAAGGGCACATTTCTCTAACTGCAAGGTTGATTTTTTCTATCATTTTGGAAATGGTTAATTTCAAACACTTTGTTTTACTATAGGTAGAGATGCTTAGTGAACAAATCCGCTGTTGTAAGTTATGCTCTGTGGCTTAACCCAACATATGCTTTGGCCACTTAAAGAATACTACTGTCCAAAAAAATTGATTTTCAGTGAATGTTGCATATTTCTGTACTCATTTGCCCAAAATCAAAAAGGAATGAGCTGGTTGTGCTTTCCATAACTGCATTCAAAAATCAATGGAGAATAAATTTTGTGTTATATGGTTTGGTGTCCCGTTTTATTCAATACCAGTTTTGGCCATACAAATATGAGCACTGTCAGAATTTTCTGATTATTTATTTATTGAGGTTTAACGATACTTCCGACAGCCAAGGTCACCTCGTGTCAGACAATTTTACAGGGGTAGAAGCGAATGTACCTGGAGAGAACCACCAAGCAATGACAGGCAAATGTCTGAACCTCCAACATACTAACTCCACAAAAGTAAGGTTAGCATTAGTTGAAGACAAATACACCCTCGACATGTAGTACGCCTTAGTACACAATGCCACCATGCCCCCTACATGGGCAATTAAATTGGGATGAAGTGTCTTGCCCATGGACACAATGTGGTTGCCACATACAGGAAGTATTCGAACAGAGGACCTCTCGGATTGTAACAAGCATCTCTGCCTACTGAGCTACCGCGGTCCCGTAATATGCAGTAATAGAACTCTTTATATGTTCTTGGGTGATTATAAATGAATAATATTAACGTGGATACCGTTCCACTGAATCAACCTGTTCAATATACTGGTCAGTTTACATGCAGCTTCTAAGTGATGAGATAGGAAATGATGACAACATTTTGTATGGAAAACCAAAATGTTTTTTGGTCATTTCTGGCTACTGAATTGCCCCGACATTTTCTGGCAAATTGCCTGAAAAATCAGCTCCCTCCTGACTCAGGGGTGGGTGGGGATCACTGTCCTCCACGACGCCCTGGTCTGTACAGCCATGATTCAGCTGTACTTATTTTTTTCCAAAGCAGAGCGGACAAGGCTCATTTTGGTTTCCATGAAAATATTCAATAATTATTGAAGAGTACATTTTGTGTTACATGTTTTGGTGTCCTGCTTTATCTCAAATATCTGTTTTGGTTGCATAAAAACTAGTAGCATCACAAAAACTTTCATTTCCACTAAATTTTACAGTTTTCAAAAATGATCGATAGTTTTGTGTACAATACAGTTTGCCTTTTAATATTAAAAAGTTGGGGAAACCCCGTAAAATGTCCAAAAATTGCAATTCTCTGGTCTTGACCTGTTGTTGTTCATGCAACACATCACGTTAATTTGATCAGTGCAACCAGCGAACAGGCGAACTCCCAGCTCCCACCACCCAGCGCATCTTACTATTGTTTGTGTAAATCCTTTCAAACCGGTGTGAATATTTTTTTGCGTGAAGAAAATGGAAGTGGACGCGCAGACGATGTAAAGAGCAAAAAAACTCAGGCGAGTATCGGTAATAATATAATCCGACAACTCGACAGAGCTATTGGGTTAACTTCTTACTGAACCTCCCAACAAACCAGGATGGTTTCGCCCATTTCTCCGACAGTCTGAAATAATACCTTCCAGTGTGTTTGTCGTTTCTGTTTCATGTGACATGCATTATCTCTTCAGTCTCCACGAACCGGTCACCTTCAAACGCGACAGGTGTGTGCATTTCTGTTCAATATAACTACATCGACATGTTTGTGGCATTATTTTGCGTTATTTACCGAGAATCGGATATTGTGTCGTAAGATAGATAGAACCTTCGTCGCCTGAGTGCTAGAATGTCCTATGTCCCATAGGGGACAAAGTACATTCTTGCAATCAGGCGACGAGATTTTCACAAGCACTTTCAAATTCGGAGCGTTCTATGGTGTAAGGGAAGTAACTCGAAATGCTACCTATAAAATACATGGGCAGTCTTGGTCCCCCCACCAGTGCACTTACATATAGATGGAAAGAAAAAGCAGACATAATATGTTCTCATTTCATAAAGTGTGATGGAATGAGAAGACAATTTAGTACAATGTATGGCAAGGACTTTAACCCTAGAGTAAACAGCCTGCTTCAAGTTCATCTTTCTTTCACATTATCAATGCATATTTGGTCTGTCAAAATCCATAATGCACCCCGAAAGGAGATGACAAATTTTTAGACGAACTGTAAAGTTTCAAAACTGGAAAGAACTTGTCGGGCCGATCTGTTTGCTTCGTGCACACATTTTAATTCACATCGTTGGTGTATATCTAACTTTGTCTATATCCAATGCAAAATGCAAAAGAATATATGATAATCTGGTTTTAGATTAAGCTTCAAGGACAGTAGGTATAGAACAAATTGATGTGCTGCTACCTATTTATTCATGCACAGCTCTCCATCTTAGTCATAATGTGTAATGTGTGCGGTCCCATTCCATCAAGAACTCTAGGATCAAGTTCTGAACAGACAAATCGACGGGAGGACTAACAGAGAGACAAACAAGTAGGTGACTAGATCGACCTACAGAATGGTGATTCTTATTTACTCCCCGCCCTCTTCGATTTTCGTTAGCAGGGTAAAAACACGCAACGATGGTTATATATAATTTTGATTCTTGGTTGCAACGGGGGGCACTGGGTACAATAAACTTGACAACATGCTCTATTAGTCTTTATGATTCACCTGAAGTACTCTACACTGTTTAAACAGCGCTTAGATACTAAACATCCGACCTACATGTTTATTTCCAAACAAGTTTAGAATCATTTTAATATATTAAGTTACGCCGCCCTACAATTGAAAACGTTTGGAAACTTATCATAAGGTTGTGTACAAAGACAAAAAAGATCTAAATGCTTTCTGGAAGTAAACACAAACCGACACATCAAGACCATTTTTAAAAAAAAAACACAATTGAAGGTAATGCAGTGGCGCTTAGAAATTAAACATGAGAGGCTCTTGTCAACATTTTGCGTTTAGTTTCTGAACAGAAAATAAGTGTATCGTAGACAACTAACTCTTATAAAATCACAACCTTTCTAAATTAAGTCATTAAGGTACGAGAATAAACAAGAAAACAATATTATTGTGGTCAAAAGGATAAGATTAAATAGTTGGAAGACCTTTAACCTGAGTGTCCTTTGTGGTATACCCATTCTCTCAGAAATATGGCCCCTTCCATCATCATCAGCAGTCAACAAGACGCAGCAATCTACGCCACTGGCTGTTGATGATGGTATGCATTCAAATAAATATTCAAGGAGGATGGGACACATTTTCTTTTAGAAACGATTGACAACTGTGCAGTAAGTCACTTTTTCTGGGGATGTGGGAGGAGTACATGTAGGGTAGTGCGGGCCACAATATTAATTTAGCAGTAGTGATGCAATATAAGAAGATGACGTTATAGGGCGGTTAGATGTGTACCCTCATAAACAAGCCTGGAAATAAACAGACTGTCATCTGCAGAATGAGGTCCCCAGAGGGGTGAATTTTGTGATGCCACCCTGCACAGCAGGGTGAATCACTAACTTTACCCTCCGTGAACCTAAATCTGAATCAAGATCTCAGGCCTAAACCGAAACAGGAACCCAGAGGATATACTGGAGGATTCTAACCCACTGGGTTAGCATCAGGAAATTCACCCTCCGGTGTCCTCCTTCTGCAAATGACAGATTGCTTTTTTCGCAGGCTTGCTCTTAAACATGTGAAATGTTTTAAAATCGGTGTATGAAAAGCGTATTTTTATAATTGAAACTGGTTCTTAGCCATCATTTTGGGTCTTACAGCAGCGTCAATAGTTTATTGTGTGATCACAAATAGACCTCGGATTTTTCGAAAAAGCTTTAGGTGTGTGCCAGATTCCCTTCTCCCCCACTCTCACGTCTATCCGCCTATTTGCGTGTAGGTCAAAATATCAAGACGCGTCCAGTTAGAAGGTAAAAAGGAGAAAAAAACAGAGTTCGTCCCAAAAAGACTGCGCTTCAGGTAACGTTAAAAGTTTGAATACGAACAGTCGGTTGAAATATCTCAAAGGTGAAACAGATTTATATTATACTAGAATGGAATGCACAAGACTCCAGGAATGGACAAATGATAACACCACATGTGGCTGCACAGGAGAAATAGTTTCACTTAAATAATAATTTTCACCAGGAGTTAGTTGTATCATCAACAAGTGAAGGTATGTATATTTTGACAATCCATGCATGCCCAGCTGCAATTAAGAGTTGATTCCTGCTGTTTGAAACGGTATCATTCTCTTTGTAAACGGATTAGATCAGCACATATATACTTCTCAAAGTTTACTAAGCACCACATATTTGACACATCATTGTGAAATTTGCTTGAGACATTTTTAGGCTTTCCCAAACCCAGTTTGGGAAAGACTCTTGTTATTCTTCTTTTTAAAAAATGTTCTTCTCTATTTAGGCTTTCCCACACCCAGTTTGGGAAAGATCTTGTTATTTTTCTTTTTCAAAATTTTTCTTCTCTATTTTATTTTATTTTTTTTTTCTTTTATTAGGCTTTCCCAAACCCAGTTTGAGAAAGACTCTTGTTATTCTTCTTCTTCAAAATTTTGCTTCTCTATTTTTTTTTCTTTTTATTTTTTTTTTTGTTATTATTAAATTTCTAAAAAAATGTCCTTGTTATTTTTTGTTCTTTCCCCCTAATATTGTCTGTCGCATAGCTCGAAAACTAGCTGAACGATTTCGACCAAAATTGGCACACTTATGTAGCACCATGGGAACTCGCAAAATCCCATTTGCCATGTCTGTTAAATCGCGTATTTTCAGAATATTCTACCAAAACCGTCAAAATTTCATCATTTTTCAAATGTCTAAAAATTGTTTACAGTTATTGAGCTCAAACGTTCCATACATTTAGATATTAATATGATACACTATATTCACCACTCAAATCTTTCAACATTAACCCCCAATGGCCAACAATGACATGAATATAGATTTTTTCGTCAAAATTGACCAAGATCAAGAGCAAATCTCTCTAATTACAAGGTTGTTGTAACAATTATGTTGCAATGGATAGATGCAACAATGACTGTTAGAGAAAGTTACTGTTTACTTTTTAATCTCAGATTTAACCCTCAAGCACAATGAGGCCGAGAATAAGAGTACCGTTTGAAAATAAACAAACAATAAATAAACACTTTTCATGTACGTATTCACAATTGACGACCGAGCATATTTGCTGTTGTAAGTTTGGTTGTAAAGTTTAACCCTATCCCATTCTGGTTGCATAAAAGTAGGTACCGTCCAAAAACACGAAATTTTTTTCAGAATTTGGTAAGTTTAGGTGACAATTTACTCCATTTTTAATTGATTGAGCTCTAAATGTTTTCTATAGCTCTACGCAGCGGTCAGAGGATGACAATTTTTGTTCTATATGTTATTATTAAAAGTTTAATCCTTGGCAGATTTGAGACTTTCTGCATTACGGCACCACATTTGTGGAATGCGTTACCTGACGACATCAAGAAACCACAGTCACTCGAGTCATTTAAGAGACACTAAAAACACACCTGTATAAATTGGCTTATTGCTGACCTGTTTGTATTATACAAAATGCACCTTTAGTTTTGTGTGAAGCCTGTGAGCACTTATGTGGATACTCGGCTCTAAACCATATTGTTATTATTATTATTATTATTATTTTATGTTCGAGATTGACTAGCTTCAAGCACTAATTTCTCTAATTGCAATGTTGTTGTAACAATTATTTTTGCATGCATAGATGCAACAATGCTTGCAGAAGAAAGTTACTGTTTAGTTTTTAATCTCATCTTTGCCCCTCAAGCACAATGAGGGTAAGAGTTCTATTCGAAAATGCTATAATTAGCTAACTTCGGTTACATTTTCCTGTCATTTTGAAAAGGGTTAATTTTAAACACTTTGTTTTGCTATAGGTAGATATGCTTAATGAACAAATCCGCTGCTGTAAGTTATGCTTTGTGGCTTAACCCAACATATGCTTTGGCCACGTAAAGAATAGTATTGTCCGACAGAAATTGATTTTCAGTGAACTTTGCAAACATCTGTACTCATTTCATCTAATTGCAAGGTTGTTTTAGCAATTATTTTGGTATGGATAGATGTAACAATGATTGCAGAAGAAAGTTACTGTTTACTTTTTAATCTCAAGATTTAACCCCCAAGCTCAATGAGGGGGAGAATAAGAGTACCGTTATAGAATGCCAAAAAATAGCCAACTTTGAATGCTTTTTGTCTATCATTTTGGAAATGGATAATTTCAAACACTTTGCTTTGCTTTTTGTAGTCTGTATTTTCACATTGGAAAGTTGAGAAAGCCCGTAATTTGTCCAACAAATTACAATTTTCTATTTTTTTTTTTTATTTTTTTTTTCCGCCATGAATTTTGTCTGTTGAACTGCTCAAAAACGAGCTGTACGATTTTGACCAAATTTTGCATACTTATGTAATGTCATAAAATCTAGTGAAATGCGGTATCGTCATGTCTGTGAAAATGCGTATTTTCAAAATATTCTGCCAAAACTTTCAAAATTTTAACATTTTGTGAAAGTCTCAAAATTGTTTACAGTTATTTAGCTCAAACTTTCCACACATTTAGAGAATAATATAATACACCACGAACACTACTCAAATCTTTCAACATTAATCTCCATTGGCCAAAAATGACATGAATATAGATTTTTTCTTCAAAATTGACCAACTTCAAGGGCGAATTTCTCTAAGTACATGGTAGTTGTAAAAATTATTTTGGTATGGATACATGCAGCAATGATTGTGGAAGAAAGTTACTGTTTACTTTTTAATCTCAGACTGAACCCTCAAGCACAATGAGGGCGAGAATAAGAGTACCGTTTGAAAATGCCAAAATTAGCCAACTTTGGTTGCTTTTTCTATCATTTGGAACGGGTTAATTTCAAACACTTTTCATGTACGTATTCACAATTGACTACCGAGCATATTTGCTGTTCTAAGTTTGGTTGTAAAGTTTAACCCTATCCCATTCTGGTTGCACAAAAGTAGGTAAGTCCAAAAAAAATCCAATTTTTACGGAATTTGGTAAGTTTAGGTGACGATTTACTCCATTTTAAATTGATTGAGCTCTGAATGTTTTCTATAGCTGCATTCAGCAGTCAAAGTATGACAAATTTTGTTCTATATGTTATTATTAAAAGTTTAACCCTTGGCAGATTTGAGACTTCCTACAAGGATACTCTCGGAATAATTGTTATTTTTGGCAAAATTTACATGCAATTTCTCAGCACAGGAACCATATTTTCTCAAAACGTTTCCAGTGAGAAGATAGGGCATTCATCCAAGAACAATTTTGCTGTATATGTTTTATTCCAAGTTTTAACTCTCACCCAGTTGTCGTGCCTTGAATTGGAGTACCCTTAACTTGTACATGTTCATACAAATACCAAGATTCAAGATTCCGCCATGTCTCTTATCCGACACTCAGTCTGTGACTGATGTTCACACATTTAGAGCATAATATGATACACTAAAATCACCACACAAATATTTTAAAATTAACCCCTATGGCCACAAATTATATGAATATAGCATTTTATCTTCGAGATTGACTAACTTCAAGCACTACTTTCTCTAATTATAATGTTGTTGTAACAATTATTTTTGTATGCATAGTTGCAACAATTCTTGGAGAAGAAAGTTACTGTTTAGTTTTTAATCTCACCTTTAACCCTCAAGCACAATGAGGGTAAGAGTTCCATTCGAAAATGGTAAAAATAGCTAACTTCCTTCGCATTTTCCTGTGATTTTGGAAAGGGTTAAATTTAAATACTTTGTTTTGCTATAGGTAGAGATGCTTAATGAGCAAATCCGCTGCTGTAAGTTATGCTTTGGGACTTAACCCAATATATGCTTTGGCCATGTAAATAATAGTATTGTCTGACAAAAATTGACTTTCAGTGAATTTTGCAAACATCTGTACTTATTTCCTCTAATTGCAAGGTTGTTGTAGCAATTACTTTGGTATGGATAGATGTAAGAATGATTGCAGAAGAAAGTTTCTGTTTACTTTTTAATCTCAAGATTTAACCCCCGAGCACAATGAGGGTGAGAATAAGAGTACCGTTATAGAATGCCCAAAATAGCCAACTCTGGATGCTTTTTGTCTATCATTTTGAAAATGGATAATTTCAAACACTCTGCTTTGCTATATGTAGTCAGCATTTTCACATTGGAAAGTTGGGAAAGCCCGTAATTTGTCCAACAAATAACAATTTTCTAGTTTTTTTAGGATTTTTTTTTTTTCCACCGTCAATTTTGCATGTTGCAATGCTCAAAAACAAGCCGTACGATTTTAACCAAATTTGGCATGCTTATGTAATGCCATGAAATCTAGTGAAATGGGGTATCGGCATGTTTGCGAAAACGCTTATTTTCAAAATATTCTGCCAAAACCGTCAAAATTTCACCATTTTTCAAAAGTCGCAAAATTGTTTACAATTATTCAGCTCAAATTTCGCACACATTTAGAGCATAACATGACACACCAAAATCACCACAAAAATATTTCAAAATTAACCCTCATTGGCCAAAAAAGTCACGAATATAGCTTTTTTCTTCAAAATTGACCAACTTCAAGGGCAAATGTTTCTAATTTCAATGTTGTGGAAACAATTATTGTGGTATGGATAGATGCAACAATGATTGTGGAAGAAAGTGGCTGTTTACACATTAATCCCAGATTTAATCCTTAAGCACAACGAGGGTGAGAATAAGTGTACCGTTTGAATATGCCAAAATTAGCCAGCTTTGGTTGCTTTTTATATTATTTTGGAACGGGTTAATTTCAAACACTTAGCATGTCACTATTTATAATTGACTACCGAGCATATTTGCTGTGTAAGTTTGGTTGCAAAGTTGAACCCAATGCCCATTCTGGTTGCATAAAAGTAGGTCCCGTCCAAAAAAGTTCCATTTTTTCAAACATTGGCCAAGGGTCAATTTACTCCATTTCTAATTGACTGAGTGCTGCATGTTTTCTATGGCTGCATGCAGCAGTCAAGGTATGACAACTTTTGTTTATATGTTGTTATTAAAAGTTTAACCCTTGAAGATTTGAGACTTCCTATAAGGGCACCGTTGGAATAATTGTTATTTGTGCCAACTTTTACATGCGATTTATCAGCACTGGAGCCATATTTTCTGAAAACACTACCCATGAGAAGATAGGACACTATTCCAAGAACACTTTTGCTGTTATATGTTTTATTCAAAGTTTTAATCCTCACACAGTGTCGGGCCTTGATTAAATTGGAGTACACTCAAATTGTATATGTTAATTCAAATACCAAGATTCAAAATTTCTCCTTGTCTCTTGTCAGAAACTCAAGCTGTGATTGATGACAGGTCTCTGGAAAGTGAAATGAGGTATTGCCATATTCGTGAAAACACGTATTTTCAAAATATTCTGCTAGAACCATTAAAATTTCACCATTTTTCAAAAGTCTCAAAATTTTTTACAGATATTTAGCTCCGATTTTCCAAACATTTTGAGCATAATATGATGCAACAAAATTACGACACAGATATTTCAAATTTAACTCCTACTGGCTAAAAATGACATGAATATAGCATTTTTTCTACAAAATTGACCAACTTCAAGGGCGCATGCCAGTGTGAAAGAGTACAGTCGGTAGAGTTGTTATACAGGCCTGCCTGCCTGCCTACCTGCCTGCCTACCTGCCGGACATTATCCATATACCATTCACGTCAATGTTGTAAGAAAAATAGTCTTCCTGCCTGCTTGATTTGGTCGTTTCTGGCAAGTGAATTGCCCAAAATTTACGGCTCGTTCCCGACTCAGGGGTGTGGGGGGGGGGGCACAGTCCTCCCAGACACCCCCGCCCCTATGCCCATGATTCATCTGTCCTTATTTTTTCCAAAGCAAAACGGACAGGGCTCGTTTTGCTTTCCATGAAAATATTCAGTAATTATTGAAGAGAGAGCAAATTTGTGTTAAATGTTTTGATGTCCTGCTTTATCTCCAATATCTGTTTTGGCTGCATAAAACCTGGTAGCATCACAAAAAAATTTGCTTCAACTATATTTTTCTATTTTCAAAACTGATCGATAGTTTTGTGTGCAATACAGTTTACCTTTTTCCATTAAAAAGTTGTGAAAGCCCGTAATTTGTCCAACAAATTACAATTCTCTAGTTGGTGGATATGATTGAGGAATTACTGAGATGGTTCCCGGTGTTTACATTAGCTCTCTTGAAAGGCAAGCGTTTCGTGACAGTCATGGAAAATATGTACCCTTGATTTTCACGACGTTTTCGTGTACTTTCTACTTGTACATGACATGTGTAGGGTATTCAGTCTTCATTTCAACGCAAACCCTTGTGATTTAATGATTGAATATGGCAAATGCAAATGTAAGAAGACATTTGTCTGATGTTGAAATGTGGCGGGCTGTAGGGATGGTGGGGCAAGGGGCTACCCATCGTCAAGTTGGTGAAGCCCTTGGTGTGCACCATACGGTGTTCACCAGAGCGTGGGCAAGATTTCACCAGTATTGCACCCCAGTAAGACGGCATGGTGGTGGCAGCGACAGGGCAGCATCTGCAGCTGAAGGCCAGTTTTTTGATCATTCAGCCCCGTAGGAACCGCTTTGCCACAGCAACCCAGCTTCGCAGTGACATTCAGAATGCATCCGGGGTAAATGTTTCGACGCAGCTTATCCGGGCAAGGTTGCACGAAGGTGGTCTCCGATCGCGAAGACCATGTATTCGCATTCCGCTGTCCCAGAACCACCGGTAGGTACGATATGAATGGGCCATGGACCACATTGGAGGGACCAGAGAAGATTGGCGACCTGTCCATTTTACAGATGAGTCAAGGTACTGCCTAGAGCACGCAGATAGGCGTTCTAGGGTATGGAGAAGACCAGGAGAGCGATTCCACGCAGCCAACATTGCTGAGCACGAGCGGTATGGTTGAGGGTCAATCATGGTCTGGGGCGGCATCAGCTGGGATGGACGTACAGAGCTCTGTGTTCTTGAACGTGGTACATTGACTGCATAACGGTATATTGATGAGATCCTGGATGTCCATGTCAGATTATATGCAAGTGCCGTGGGTGATAGACTTATTCTGATGCACGATAATGCCTGTTCTCATTTTGACCATGCTGTCTGGGAGTTCCGACAGAGGGAGGGGATTGAGCGTATTGATTGGCCAGCAAGATTCCCTGACCTCAATCCAATCGAACATGTCTGGAATGAGTTGTAGCTTGCAATTTCAGCCCGTCCAGTCCAGCCAAAAAGAGTTCAGGAGCTTGGTGCCCTGCTGGTCCAAGAATGGAACAACATACAACAAAGGACCACCAGGAAACTGATTGGGAGCATGAGAATGCGTTGTCAAGCTGTAATTAACAGTAATGGGTCTCAATATTGAAGCCATACCAGTTCGCTCCGTCAACTTTTTGGCATGTTGAAAAATTTCGTCTTTTACCAAAAATATCCATTTTCCATGGTTATCTTATTCAAAAGCTAAAACATAACGTCAAACACAAATAAAATTTTAATATCTGTACTCAAATACTTAAAGATATAATTAAATATAAAGTATATTAACTTTTCATAACAATATTTCAACTAAAACGTAAAACAGGTTGTTGGATGTACTTGGTGCTTTGCAAACGTTGAGTAGTAAATAAACAGAACCGGCTGAAACAAGCTGTCAGATAATTACAAGGAATTTTATGTTGTTGATATTTTTTTCTTTTCTTTTTTCTTTTTTGATAATTTCAACGTTTATCGTGACAATCTCAACTCTTGTCAATTGTTAAAATTAACTGAAAAAAGTTCTTTGAGTAAGATAACAACTTATTTCAGCTAGTACCACCGTAAAAGTGAACAAAAATGCTTTAGAAGTATAAAAAATGAAAAGAATAATGGGAGGAGGATTTTTATTACACCAGTATACACTCTTTAACTAACACAATAATATAATTTTGTGGTGACACAGTACAGGGGGTGGATAACTCTTAAATACGATGGGTTCGATTTTAAACTCCCCAAGAATTCTTTTTTTATTTCATTTTTTTTTATTTCGGGTAAAAGAACACGAAATATTTTTCAGCTCACGGACCTCGAGGTACATCTTGGTAATACATGAGCTGAAAGTTCACTTGCATTTCTTGTACTTTGTCCTCGTCAATTGTAAATATATGCAGTGTAGACAAAAAGCAAACCCTCTACTACTTAGTGGTAATTCAAAATTTCTGCAGTTAATATGTACTCGGAGCATACGTGTACATATATATCCTGTCATTGAAGAATTCTAGTTTTTCCCTGGCATTTACATATGAACGTGTCGTTATGTGCTTTTTGACAGGTTGTTTTCACTTTTTTCTCTTTTTTTTATTCTTAAAACAATGTAAATAACCGTTGAATGGAAGTTTTGCACAAGGCCTTTGTAACTTCCGTTTGTTAATTAATTTGTGTCAATGAACTTAAGTAAAATTAAGGAAAATTGTCGTACTCACTGTAACGTCACTAATTTAAGAAAATCAATTTAAATTGTATACTGTTTATTATAGGTTACGTTTTTGCTCATGGTCAGTATTGTAATTTATTACTCGCCTGTTCTGTGAAACCCCAATCTCCAGCAACACTAAACCATGCGGAAAATAAAAATCTGTTCCGCACATATGTGCGGAACGGAAATCGTTGACTGACTATTTTTATAAAGAAGCGAGATTTCACTGGAATTTTCTACAAACCGAGTACCGCAATTACAATTTGAATCTCTGGTGACAGCTAAACAGCGTCCCCTGAGTTCCAGTGTGTTCTATGTGCCAGAAGGCACATAGAACACACTGGAATTCAGGGAACGAAATAGTGACACGGGTTCCCCTCGCAGATTCATTGGGCGATAAAAGTTTCCTTCTAATAATTGTTTTTATAGACGTGAAGGCGTGTAATAAACACAAAACGACACGCGTGTGTGAATGGGCTAATCGATATATCGTGTGTAATAGAAGTAAAATACAATGCTATTTTTTTCTTTGAGGGTGATGGGTGAGAAACGAGGGGAGCGTTATCTTCTTTGGAAGCACTGGAGCACAGACAGTTGCATTCAATCGACCTCGGTTTTTAACACGTGGGTGCATCGACTGAAAACAACTTGTGTTTCGCTTATATGACAGTCGCTAAGTTGAAAATAAATTCGTTATTTTAATCATTTTTTTTTTTAAATTTTAAATTTAAATAGACACGAGCTCATTCCATTGAGGAAGTCACATGATATACTCTTGTTACAATTGTTTGCAAATTTTATTTTCAGCTGCTTAATTTGTAAACAACTCGGTGAATTCGTTAGGTAAAGGGTAAAAGACGTATATTGAGGTATGTGTCAAGTTTGTAACGACCATCAACGACCCGGAAACACTGTTGCAAAATTGTAACTCTGCTCCATCATGGTGGATAATTTTGAGATCCTGGCTTGTTGCCTGCTTATGTTCTAATGAATTGTATGTTGTGCAAATGACTGAGACTCAACCATCCGTTGACAAAGGTGTCGCTTACTTCCGTACCCGGAAGTAGTATACGAGGGTCCAGACATCCCAAACTACCAGGAACTTTGCCGGCTCAAGCAGTGTAAAACTCCCATAGAAACTGGAGCTTGCAAGTGCAACTATTCCGGGTCAAACATCGGCTCCATTCAAATAGGTCTGAAATGCGTTGTACGACCTACAGGTATACTATAGTAGAGTAAATTCGGCATGGTTTTAGAAATATAATATGAGTATGTGATGGAGACTTGATGGGGAAAGTGGGTTTCTTGAATTTTTTTGTCCGCTAAACGTATGACGTTGCTAATGACACTGTGGCATCATGATACAGATGTGAGGTCATAAAAACCGTCGAGCAATGTTGTTCGCTCTACAATCTGCCATAACTTTGTTCGGATCAGGGTGTGTCGGGCTTCTCGTACTTGACTATTATGATAAAATAGTGTGGGTAGTATATACTCCTGTTAGCCATTAATACTATTAAACTACCAAATGCTTTATATTACACTGTGACTGGCATACATATGTAGGTAGCATGGAATGCTAGACTAGGCAGTGCTATACTTGGATGTTCAGAACGGTAGTATAGGATGTACGGCCTGTACCCATGTTGGTCTATTATACCCTTAGTTCTACCAACCATACCTGCCTACTTGATGGTTGCTGTTGGTAGTACGAGATATGGACTGATGTGGGACTGACGTGTGAGCTTCTGTGGTATTTTGGGGACTGTTATGTGACGGATTGAGGACGAGGGGGAGTGTGACCTGCTTCGCGAACTATTGGGGACTGAACATGGGGCAAGTTTAAGTCTGTTGGGGTCTGGTGTGGACTAGTGGGAACTTTTGAGGCACTGGTGTTGGACTGATGTGTTTTGTCTTCTGAATCCAAGAAATGCCTTTAGGAATCTTAATTCCAAGCTCTTTCGCGCCTGGATGGTTCTAACTTCACCGTAGGTCGTGACTTGAGCGTCTGGACGTTCCATGGTTGGAGATTTGGAAATGAGAAGATTTCCTGATAGGGAAACAAATTAGGTGGGGGTATAATAAAAAACAGAAGACTTTGAAGCATCCCATATATTTTATTCAGTATAACATACACCTGGAACTTTATTAAGCACCCCCTGAAATGTTTCATAACAGGGAAGCTGCTGTTACTGATTATCATGTTTTAATGATTGCTATGTCTTGCAGTACATTTCATCCATTCATTCACTATCATCCACATGCAATATCTGCGTATAAAGCAAGAAAATTTGTCACTTACTTTATCAGTAAATGTTGACATGGCAAGGAGGAACCTGTCAGAGGCACTAAGATGAGAAATCGTTGGCATGCATGCAACAGGCATGCCATTCAAAGATATTAGAAGACAATATAGGAAGGCAACTTGGCTATAGTCATTCTGTCATCAGCAGACTTGTCCGAAGAAATCAACAAACCAACGATGTTAAGGACCCACCAAGGCCAACACCGAAAGACCTTTCCTCGGGAAGATGGGAGTCTGGCACGTCTCATTAGGCGTGAACCCTTTGCATCAAGTGTGGTTTTGAAACGCTACACCCCCCCCCCCCCCCAACAGGCGGTTGTGCAACAGAACTGTCCGAACCAGTCTCAAAGCACTGGGTGTGAGGTCCAGAAGGGTCATCAAACGTCCAGCTCTGTCCGATCAGCATCAAAGATGATGTTTGGAGTGGTGTGTGGCGCGACAACATTGGAATCACAGGACATGAAGGAGAGTCCATTGGTCAGACGAGAGTAGGTTCCTGCTTTACGTCACAGATGGTCGCATGAGAGTGTGGAGGCATATAAATACTGCCTACGTGCCCAGGAACATCAGACCTATTGTTCCTTGTGGTGGAGGATCAGTGATGATCTAAGCAATGCCTCTCTCATGATTTTAAACTTGATATGGTAACAGTACGTGGATATCTCAATGGTCATCAGTACATCCGGGACATTCTGAATCCGGTTGTCGCGCCTCATTTTGACAATCAACCGTTGGCTACTCGATCTGTATTCAGGGACGACTATGCAACGTCACATCGTTCCCATGCTGTGGGAGCATTCCTTCAAAACAACACTATTACAACACCACATTGGCCTGCAATGAGCCCCGATTTGAATCCCTTTGAACTCTAGTGGTATCTTCCATGCCAGTTCAATGGCAGCAATTAGAAGAGTCCATATTCATTATTCGGGGTAGACCAATCAATATTTTCAACGCGCAGCCTCTTTGCTGCACGTTGAAAATATTGATCGCTCTACCCCATACATTTACTGAACAGCCATCCTATTTATTGAGGTTATGGCGTGTCATGTTGCTGGCCGGGAAAACGGACGCTGGGGTTCAAAGGGTTAAACACATCTGGGACTTTCTTGGACGTCATGTGCAAGCATGAGATCCGCCTGTACAGGATTTGGCCGATTTGGAAACTGCGTTTGCATGAGGAGTGGCAGCAGTTGCCTCTGGACCGTATCAGAAGGCTCACTGGTAGCATTAGAAGGCTGTCACCCGGGCACGTGATGGATACACACCTACTGAGGTCAGACATTGCTCTTGTGTTCAGGAGATCACAAGTTTTTGTCACTAATTACCGGTATTGTTTCATCATGGACCGTTCCAGTACATACTTGTGGAAACATTAGTGACAGATATGTGTGATTAGCGCCATTCAAATACTCCATATTTTCATCATTGTGTTGGCTTTCAATTGTCAGTAAACCATTCTTTTCGCAAACAATCACTTTGGGCCATCTTAAAGATAGCATGAAAGTAAAGATAGTTTCTATTAAAACCACTGCGAAAAACAACAAAGCTTGCTTAAATATGTTCCAGGTATATATATAATAACTTTATAATATATATGTTCATCTGACAAAACACGATCTGAATGCATTTTTCTTGTGTACAAAAATGATCAATGAAATATAACACATATTCATGAGTTGTTCGCAGCTATCGCACCAAAAGCCGAGGGATGAAACAGCGTCCTATTACATCAATGTCACGTGTCTATATATTTAGTGGTATGGTCGACGTTCCATCTTCTTGAACTTTTCTTTTTTTTGTAAAGGTACGGCAGTCCATCTTTGATCTGGCTGTAAGTCTACAAGTTACTATTCTTCGCCACAAATCCACGGGTCATCGCTGTTCCACATGTTTGCGTTCTCAACACCTGCAGATATTTATTCACCTGCAATGGATCGATCAGACACTACAATCACGGCATGTGTTGAAGTTAGGATCATAAAGCCGTGGTGCAGGAGCTTGGACCTAATTGACCTAAAAGGTTTTCAAGGATTCAGGAGCCAAACCACAACAACCCAACATCAATTCCCCAATAGTTCCCATAGTACCCACCAACCCACAATAGTCCCTATACCAGCTCTATGTTCAGTACCCGAAAATTCCCAATAGCCTCTGCACCAGGTCCCTGGTCCCAAATCAGTCACAGAATCACCATAATGGCTCATGTCAGTCCCACATCACTCCATATTTCGTATTACTAATAGCAACCACTCAAACGCAGTTGATGGGTTAGTAGAACTAAGGAAATAATACACCAACAGAGGTACCGACCGTACATCAGATACTACCCATCCAAACAACAAGTCTAACACTGCTTAGCCCGGCCTGCCGTACAACCTATACCAGGCATATAATCATTTAAAGCATTTGGTAGATTAGTAGGACAAAAAAAGGCTAACAGTAGACCAACAGGTGTATATACTGCACTTACTATACTACCATATCAGTCCAGTACGAGAAGCCGGACACACCCTGAACCAAACAACGTTTTATCGGATTGCAGAGTAGGCATAATAGCGGTCAAAGTTTCTATGACGTCGGCGACGTCAACCTCTTGCGGGGACAATTTTCAAGAAACGCACCTTCCTCATCAGTTTTTCCATCACATTCCAATACGATATGTTTATCTACTCTACTTTCGTTCTCATGTAGTACGTACACCGCATGCCAGACCCAAGTGGATGGAGCAGACATTTTGCGCCGAGAAATGTTGCTCGGGTAAAGTTCCTGTTTCTATGGGAATTTTACACTGCTTTGGTAATAGAGGACACCTGGACTCTCTTATTCTACTCCAGGAGAATATGAATGTCAGCAGCGTCTTTTACAACTTGACTGTCGTGCCCCATTAATGTATAAAAGTGGGAGTCACGAACGCGCGTGAGCACGTGTTTCTGCATAAGCTCTCTATGTGTACGAACTAATCTGCAGAGAATGATTAGGCGTGTGCTTGCAAACGACAATATATGTAACTGTTTATGTGATTGTTCTTGCATACATATATAGATATTGAGATGATTTTTAAATTGATTATTGCAATCATATGCAGATGTTTTTTGATAACAAGAGTCCAATAGGTCACTTGAAACCTCGCATATTCTAAATCATGTTTGGGATAAGGTCAGTTGATGCATCTACATGTAATATTCTGCGTTATAAAATCTGCACTGTAAGAGAAAAAAATGTTTAATGATGTTCAGTGTTTACCTTGAGACGCCTAATCGATGAGTATAAATACTTCTTGCATTTTTCATTAACTTTTCGAATACCAGGATGGTTTTCCGCCTTTCATCTTTATTTGCTCACACGTTTTTTCGATGCTATGAGAGACACGTAATGCTATAGATGTGACAACATGTTCTAGTGGTGTATTTTATCCAGCTAAAGTTCTCTAAAATAGCTTAAAATACGCATCTTCTGTACCGGCTAAGAGGTTCGTCGAGAGATCGTTTGGACCCTGAAGCATCTTGTACTCCGTCACTCCGTTACCGTGGGATCGTGTAATATATTAATTAAATAAGGTAACATTCAGTGATTCTACGTAACGGTCAATGAGGCCCCTTTTAGATGATCATTTGTCTTAGCACACACAGTTTTCTATGTAATAACGAAGCCTTCTCATTTTAGAGTATCATTAGTTTGATATGCTGAGGTAGAACCAGCACAAAGAAACATTTAATATAACTAGAGTTTAATATAACCAGAGCAGTCAGCAAAGCAGGACAACCTCAGCCCCAACCAACCAGCTCATATATTTAAATATAATTAGAAAGAAAGAACAGACAAAATATGTTTTCATTTCATTGGATGTGATGGAACGAGAAGACAATTTAGTACAATGTATGGCAAGAACTTTAACTTTAGAGCAAACAGGTTGCTTCCTGTACATTTACCTCTCATGATATCAATGTATATTAGGTTTGTCAATATGCGATGATAAAGTTTTAGTCGAAGTGCAAAGTTTCAAAACTGTCAGGCCTCGATCTGGTTACTTCGTACACATTCTCTAAAATCAATTTGATTAAAAAACAACCCAAATGGGTTCATATTCAACCCAGTTGATTTGGGTAAATTCTTAACCAAACTGACTTTAGTGAGTACCCTTTACCTCGTCCCATCGATGCATATCTATATTTTTAAAATCCATTGAGAAATGCAAAAGGAGATGTGATGGTGTGGCTTTAGACTAAGCTTCAATGTCCACGAGTATGCGATTCTTATAAATTCCTCCATCCCCTCCGTTTTTCGTTAACAGGGTCATAAAGGGCAATGATAATATTGTATAACTTTGATTCTGGGTTGCTTTTGAGAGCACGGGGTAGTATTGACTTGACCTCATGTTCTATTAGTTTCTGTGCTTCAACCGAAATGCTCTGCACTGTAAAACAGCGCTTAGATACCGAACACCCGACTTACATGCTTCGAGCTAAACGAGGTTAGAATTATATTTAATATTTAAACGCATTTTGGATTACGACGCCACACAATCGACCTTTTCAGCAACACAGATGATATCAAAATTTGTTATTTTAAATATTATTTTTTTCAAAGTTTGTCAAAACAAATTGACAAAACCATATCAAGCGACCCCTTCATTTGAACGGACTCATTCAGATCGTTCCAATGAGGAGTCACCAGATGATTTTGTTCCAATATTGTGATTTTTTTTTTCAATTGCTGAATTTACATATTACCCATCGGCTGCGGCGATTCGTAAGGTAAAGGGTTAAACATTTTTGGAAATTTAAGAGACGGTTGTGTATAATAAAAATTTAAATAAAAACCTAAACGCCTTCAGGAACTAAACACAAACGATACATACAAACTTTTCTAAACACAACCCAAAGCACTTCTGTGGCGCTAAGAAATTATACACGTTTCTCTGTCAGTTTTTTGCGTTCGGGATTCAACCCGGAGGTTTATTAACTGAAAGCTACTTGTGTTTCGTTAATATTCCGAAATAAATATACTTCATGTTGAAACTCTAATCTCTGATTTGGATAAAATCATATCACCACGTATTGTTGGTTGGGTGAAGCGTTGTTAGATCATGAGAGCAGATTATTTTTAAATTTCTATTGGCATAAACTGAGGCCTGATATCAGCGATAATCACCCCAAACAACCCAGCTCTCAAAGAAAACCACTGTTTATTTACTACTGTAGTATTTCCTTAGTTCGTCAACGGAAATCCGTATGGAATACGTGTTCCGTGCTGATTTATAAGTATGGTACTGGAGGAAAAATAACATGCGTGTTATAACATAGTTTATAACACCATGTTAGATTATCGGCAGTAACGTCATCTTTACTTATGGCAGTACTCAGACTGATACAAATGTCTGTGATGCTATGGCCACGCATGATGGAATTTATTCGTTTCTACATACCACCACATCTAAGGTTACATCTTGGCGATGCGCACCATCAAAGTACCATCTCATCTGATCAACCTTCCCTACTGCGAGTGCAACTCATAGTCTCCTTTCCATGCCAATAATCATCCCAGAGGGACAATCTACTCTTCACCTATTGTTCTAATTGGATTAATTCAGGATAAATCTATTTACACATTGTAATCCAGATCCAGAACTGTGTGAGATGTCAGAACAACAAAAGGACATGGGGGTTCGGTATTAAAAGGAGCACACTACTCCTACTCTGAGTATGAGATAAGACCAAGCGTTTACAAAGCATCACAAATTGTAATGTGATAATGTAATAGTATTGACAATTGAAATGTATAAAGATGAGAGCTCATCCGTCGACAATATAACCTCTTTGTAGGGCTGTCGCGACTATCATTTTTTGTAATCGACTAATCGTGACCAGTAATCGACGGTTAGTCGATTAATAGTCGCTTCCCATGATTTTTTAGCAAATCATTCTTCTGTTCGTAAAACTCTGAAAATGACAATGGCACCAGTGTTCTCAGACGAAGTGGGGTTGTGGGAACAACAAATCGGTCCCGACTGAAGCTACATGTAGTCCAATCTTGGACCCACAGTCCGTAATATAATTTTTGGGGTTGGTACGTCCTGTAGGACGTACCAACCCCAAAAATAATATTACTGACTGCGGGTCCACGTGTGAACTAGATTGAAGCCGATGAATTAAAATGAATTTACCAAAGAACGTTCCTGCATATATTTCCTTTCTGCAATAAGTTTCTCGAAATTTTGAACATTGAGATCTGTGCATTCCCTCGTCAGTTGTTAAAATTGGATCTTAGTCTGAAGTTCCGAACTTTGAGAAGTGATCTGACGTTCTGACTTTCGTCATAATTTTGTCACTTCCGCGCTTTGGATTTTCCAATGGGTGCATTCGTGTGTACAAGACTGGAAAAATTCAGAAGAATCTATTCTTCTCGAGTAACTGTGAGTGTTCTTTCTTACACAGTCAGTGACAGTCGTACAGTCTTCTGGATATGAATGTTAACTATGGTTAGATATTTAAAGTTATTCACCTTCATTGATCATTCACCTCACAAAACAATGCAATTTAGCCCCGACGTGTAGTAGACGTGTACCACCTTGAAAATGAACGACGATCGACTAAAAATAAAAAACGTCGACTACTTCAATAGTCGACGGTTAGTCGACTAATCGAATAATCGCGACAGCCCTACCTCTTTGCTAGGTGATTATCGACCGGCCTCCGCCATTAAACTTGATAAGACACCAATGGACCCAAATGGGTTTGTTAACATGGCAGGTGAACACTGCAGTGCATCTCTAGACCCCAACCACTCCAACCAGCCCGGGGCCAGTTACAAAAGCAAGAGTGCCTACCTAGTCAGTTCATAGGATTAACATTGAACTATCCACTTGAAAGTATATGTCTTTAAAGTATGGTATACAAGCTGAATCGCAGGTGTTGCATATGGTAAGGCGCTAATCCCAGTAACTACGAGCTTTTTTTATATTATCGGTGTAACGTAAACATTAAGAGTATATTATCGGTGGGGGGAATAAACGAAATAGTATATTATCGGTGGGGAGTAAACATAATAATATTATCGGTGGGGAGTAAACATAATAGTATATTATCGGTTGTGAGTAAACATATTCGTATATTATCGGTGTGCAGTAAACATTATAGTATATTATCGGTGAGCAGTAAACATAGTAGTATATTATCGGTGTGCAGTAAACATAATAGTATATTATCGGTTGGGAGTAAACATAATAGTATATTATCGGTGGGGAGTAAACAGAATGTGTAAATCGGCTGACCTCGTTAATGTCCGTATAAACGAAAATCCTCGTCCAATGGTAAACCCTCAAATTGTGCTAAACCCACTGATCTCCATACAACTGGATTGCTGGAACGCTGATTGGTCATATATAGAAAGGTGGATCCACCGCCGACTTGTTGGAGATACGGGGCAGAATTTGCTATAAATAAACAATGCTGAACGACAAAAATCATATCGAAAGTTGTCAAGTTCCTGACGCCTATCAATAGCCGATCACTTTTCAAAGAGTATACTTTGATGTCTCTGAAAAATGAATATGATAATGAAGTGCGCATTTTCGTGGCAATGGGAAGTGAATATTTCCAAAATATTTTACTTATTATTGACAGAAAAAAAACAAGTGCCGTGATTAGAAAGAGGACACATAGTTTTCTTACTTGGTAAATGTCATGATGTTTGATCAAGAGGAAGTTGCTGCGTTGTGACAAAGGTCACCGCATAGCAGCCTTCACTTCATAAAACGTCATGGATTGGAAGGATTGACTTGACTCCATCTTGGGGGATGGACTATGCTGCGGCGTTTTTCGCTGACGCTCCAGCAATCCAGTTGTTTAGATATCAGTGGCTAAACCCCAAGAAGGCATTGTCGAAGAGGTCCGAAACCCAACCCAACTTACTTGGTAGTAAAATTTACACCCGCGTGCCAAATTTAGGCTCTATATTTCAACAAACTGTGACAGTGCATACGCTAAAAGGGGTGAATAAAGGGGTATTAAATATAACTCCGAATTGTTTTCCCAAAACATGTGCGAAAAACTAGACAGTTTAGATCATATGACCCTAAAACTTTCTGAAAAGGAATAATTAATATCAGAAAGAAATAATTCCCCGAAAAGGAGCTCGATCCCGATATAGCAGTCGATATTATTTTTTTCCAATAATCTGTTCTAAAATTCCGTTTTGATAATTTATACGTACACATACCAATGAATAATGACAAAATAACAGCTACCGAAATATTAATTCATAGCTGAAAAATAATATATCCACAGGTATTGATTATCCCGAATTAACTAAATCGTATTCTCCCAATTTGTCATTTTCAAGTGAAGGCATTTTTTTTTAATATGCGGGTACTTTTGCATTTTGAATAGCGCCTTCCGAATCTTAAACTTAGGGTCGAATCGAAACACGAATCGAATCAGAGAGATTATTTGTAATCGAATCGAATCTTCAAACGAATTTCACAGCCCTCAAAGTTCTTGATACTGCACCTTCTTACAACCGTAAATATTATCAGTATCAATTTCTGAAAGGGGCCTACGAAGCTTCAAGATTCGTTTCGATTTCGAATTTTAAGTTGGTATTCGGATCGATTCGAAATAATTTTTCTTTGTTTTTAACTCCTGTGGTTCTCTCTTCCCACCCCCTCCCCTCCCAGAATAAAAACATTCGGGCATAAATGAAGTACCTATGACGCAGTCATATACTACATGACAAATTTGGTTCACATTTGCCCACTGGTTCTGGAAACAGAAATTTTGAGCGAGGCCAAATTTTGACCTACTGAGTTCCATTGAAAACAAGTGAATCTGCATCACTAAAGTAAGTTCCATATCAGAATTTTAAGCATTATTGTGCGTAGCTTATAAGAAGAGGATTTTTAAAGCATTTTTAGGCTTATGGAGCATTAACTCCTCCCCATGGGACATAGTAACTTTTGGGGGAGAAAATCAGAAGTGTAAACTCCACCAGCCCGCAGATGGCAACAACTTCATTTGAACAAAGTAGAAAGGGTATACTCCAAAGATGGTCTGTGCCATAAATGACTAAATTTGGCCCAGTGGTTTTAAAGAAGAAGACAAGTTTCAAATTAATTGATGGAGTACAAGAAAGATGATGACTCAGTATTTTTCCATTGCCAGCAGTGTTAAATTGGGCATCCCCACACGGCACCCTATGACAAAACCGATAGCAATTGTTTTGATCCATCTGACCCTGATGGACCTAAGGAAGCTGCATATCAAAGACATAGGGAGCCCAAATGTTAACCCAGGGACCCGATTTGAACAAACTAGAATCTGACCCGACCCCAGAGACGTTGTATGTCAAATATCAAAAGAACCTCACCGATGGATCTGAAGAAGAAGATTTTTAAAGATTATTCCCCATATAACACGAAGTTAAAATTTGGGCTTCCACACGGAGCTCAAATATTGAAACAGGGACTTGATTTGAAGAAACTTAAATCAGACACTCCTAAAGATGTCACGTGCCAAATGTTAAAGGATTCTGACTGGTGGATCTAAAGAAGATTGTTTAATAATTTTTCTCATATTGCACTAAGTTAAACTTTGGGCTCCAATCAAGAGTCCAAATATTAATCCAGGAATCCAATTTGAACAAACTTGAATCTGAACCCCCTAGAGATCTTGTAAACCAAATATGAAAGGATTCTGAGTGGTGGATCTGAAAAAGAAGATTTTATCAAATTGCACTAGATCAAACTTTGGGCTCCAATAAAGAGCCCCCACCCCCCCCCCCCCCACCCAAATTGCCCAGGGCCCGAGTTGAACAAACTTGAACCTGACTCCCCCTAGAGATGTTGCATACCAAATATCAAAAATATTTGACTGGTGGATCTGAAGAAGATTTTTAAAGTTTATTCCCTATATTGCCCCGAATTATTATTCGGGCTCCCGTATTGAGCCCAAATATGAACCGAGGGGGCTTAATTGAAACACACTTGTTTCTGACCCCCTATGGATGCTGTGTACCAACTATTAAAAGATTCTGATCTTTTAATGTTTGCAAATACTGCTGACTCAGCATTTTTCGATGCCCCCCCCCCCCTACAGAAAACCCTGACACAACCGATGGCAATTGTGTTTTCCATTTTATTCAACTTGTCCTCAGGACGCTTCATACCAAATAACTGTTCTCTGTTCCGTGTGGTTTGGGAAATAAGGGTGTTTGAATTTTTTTCTATTTTTAACCCTTGGGGTTCCCACCTGGCTGTGAAAAACATTTTCCGGGCACCAATCAACAACAACAAAGGAATGGTTTCGCGCGCCGAAGACGCGCAGGGACGGTATGGGGAACAAGCCCCTTTCGACCCTCGGTGACTGTATATGATTGGCTGTCACTTGTCTAGGCGTGTTGAAGGAGGAAAAAGTTTCGGTACTCGGCAGGTGTCTCCTTTTGCGGCGTGGTGGCCTCGTTGACTGATGTCGGTTGAACCCTCGGGTGAGGACCAGTGTGAGAGGTTGGGTCCTCTCACAAAGGTACTACCTATCCCCGAGGGGGCAGTCGATCCGGATTTTCAGTCAAGTATAGTCTGCCACTTCAGAGATGATATTGAATGATGGCCATCACTGGCAAGTATAATCTACCTCAGGCTGTCTCTGTTTGGCAGGACGTCTTTGAAAGAAACAACAACGACCCCTTTCGGGGCCCACCAGAAAGAAAACCCGAATTTCCCTGGTTCGGGGGCAGGCCTGCATTGTTGTCCTATTGGGTTGGGACAAAAGATGCGCAATGCGCTTACAAAAAGGGGCAGAGGCGGGACGCAGGACCAACGCTCGCCTCCCTTAAAGTGGTCGACCACTTTTAGGGATGGAGTGGAGGATGTTCAGAAACCATGGGGTTTACTGTTTTCGTAACGGTTAGATTGTCCATAGCGGTTATTGGGGTGCTGGTCAGAAAGCATCTTCTGTGTACCTGCTTAAAAGAAGAAGGCAGAATTAGTTTTCATTAGAATGTGTAAGATATAAAAAGATAAAAAGATATAGAGAGATAATTGTAATATTTTTTTATAATATTTAAAGGATGAAAGAAATGTGTCGGTTTTTGTGTGCATGTGTGTAATGCTTGTACGTGTTCTGGTTATGATGAGCGTGACTGTTGAGTTGGTGTTCCTTGTCTGTGTTATTGGATTGCCGAGTGGATTGGTTCAGCTATTGTAGCATGCTTTAAGAAGGACATATCGTACTGTAGGGTCGCAGTAGTGTTGTTGACAATAGCTTGGCCCTCCCAGGCTTTCTCTGTTATGATTGCGTGATTCCTGAATGTATGTTGCGTGAGGGGTCAGGGTGGTTCGGTTCTGTGTATTGTAGCATGCCTTAAAAAGGACATATCGTACTGTAGGGTCGCAGTAGTGTTGCTGACAATAGCTTGGCCTCCCTATCTTTCCCCATTGTAAGTGTGGGTGGAGGCAGAGTGGTTTGGTCCAGCTATTGTAGCATGCCTTAAAAAGGACATATCGCACTGTAGGGTCGTAGTAGTGTTTCTGGCAATAGCTTAGCCTCCCCGGACTTTCTCCGTTTTGATAGCGTGATTGCTGAGTTTATGTTGTGTGTGTGGGCAGAGTAGTTGGTTCAGCTATTGTAGCATGCCTTAAAAAGGACATACCGCACTGTAGGGTCGCAGTAGTGTTGCTGACAATAGCTTGGCCTCCCTATCTTTCCCCAGCCTCCCTATCTTTCCCCATTGTACGTGTAGGTGGAGGCAGAGTGGTTTGGTTCAGCTGTTGTAGCATGCCTTAAAAAGGACATATCGCACTGTAGGGTCGCAGTAGTGTTGCTGACAATAGCTTAGCCTCCCAGGCTTTCTCCGTTTTGATTGCTTGATTGAATATATGTTGTGTGTGTGGGGGGGGGGGGGGGGGGGGCAGAGTAGTTCGGTTCAGCGTATTGTAGCATGCCTTAAAAATGACATATCGTACTGTAGGGTCGCAGTAGTGTTGCTCACAATAGCTTGGCCTCCCTATCTTTCCCCATCTTGTATTTGCGTGCTGCCTAATTTAAGTCCTGATTATTATTTCCTATTTTAGTGGTTTTTAGCTTTTGACGTTTTGGATTTTTTGTCTACTATCGCAAATTGCCTGTAATTCGGATATTAGCTGGCTATCGGCTAGCCGATCGTGGTTCTTCGCGGCCAGGGTGGCTAGGCGGTCTTTGATGGTGGGGATATCGGCCCTGTCGTGGAGTGTTTTGATGGGGGTGTCCCATGGGGCGCGGAGGGCGACCCTGAGCGCGTGATTTTGTACCCTTTGGAGTTTTTCCATATTAGTTTGATTGAGGTCAGTTAGGATGATTGCCCCGTATTCGAGTACTGGGCGCACAAAGGCTTTGTATAGTTTGATTGGGGTGGACTGGTTGGCTCCCCATGAAGTTCCCTTTAGCATTTTCAACAAGTTAATGCGTTTGGTGGTTTTTTTCGCCATGTCGTCGGTGTGTTTGTTGAAGGACAGTTTTTGATCAATGGTGATGCCCAGGAATTTCGCCTCTTTGCATTCTGGGGGGGGGGGGGGGTGTTATCCATTAGTTTTAGGTCAAAATCGCGTTTATTTGTCTTGCAAGTAAAGGTGATTCGTTGGGTTTTACTGGCGTTCAGCTTAATTCTCCACTTGGCACACTATTGTTCTAGGTCATCGAGGGCGCGTTGCAGGGGTTTTTTGAGCAGATTGGCCGTATTATTAGAGTCCCAGAGGCCCTTATCATCCGCGAATTGGGAGACTTGAACACGATCCTCGGAGAAATTAAGATCATTTACATAGAAGATGTAAATGAGGGGGCTTAGGACGGATCTTTTGGGGTACGTGCTTCAATGGGGACACTGTCAGACATTTCATTGTTCACTCTGACTTTAATTTCGCGATCATTTAAGAAAGAGGATAGTAATCTGAGCAATTTCAAAGGGAGTCTCATTTTTGATAATTTGTAGCGCATTCCGTTGTGCCAAACAGAGTCAAATGCTTTTTCGACGTCTAACAGGACTGCCGCGCCTATTTGCTGATTGTTGATAGCGGTTTTCATTTGGGTGACTAGTCGGTAGACATGCTCGATGCCTTCTTTACGGTTTCTATAGGCTCTTTGCCATTTATTGAAAAAATCGATGTCTTCAAGGTGCCCCCTGAACCGATTGGTAAGGATTCGTTCGACTGTCTTACCAATGCAGCTGAGGAGGCTGATTGGGCGGTAGCTGGTTGGATCGGAGGGGTCATTGTCAGGTTTTGGTATCATGACACCGATGGCTTTTTTTCCAACATTTGGGAAAGTAGCCATGGGTGAGGCATGCGTTGAACAGTTTGTTTAGTTTTTCGATTAGGGAATTATGGCTTTGTTTTAGAATTTTGTATCTTACTTCGTCTTCGCCGGGTGAGGAAGAATTTTTGCATTTTTTTGACATTGATGATTTCGTCATTGGTGATGGGGGTGACGAGGTCATCGTCATCCCCGTCTTCTGGTTCGTTATCGAATTTGGGGTCGCGGTAGATATCAGGGTGTTCGTTGATGAAGTCATCAATCGCGTTTATGACGGAGTCATCATTGCCCGCGCCTTGGTACGGGCGATGCGTTTTTCTTAGAAGGTCGGCAAAGGTGTCGGCCTTGTCTTTATCTGTGCGCGTGAAGGAGCCGTCTTCCCTCTTAAGAGGTTTGGCTGCGGCTTGTCCGCCCTTGTTTTTTTTGCCCAGTCAGGGTTTTGAAGGAGTCCCAGAATTTTTGAGCATCTTGGACCCCTTTTAGATTGGCTGTTACCTTTTCCCAGTTGGCTTGTTTTTCAGCTTTCAGGGCTTCTTTGACTTCGCCATGAAGGCGGTGGTATGGGGTTTTTTTAGGTCAGCTTTCTTACCGGGGGCATCAATCAAGTACTTAGGACCCACTTATACTACATGCCAAATGTGGTTCAATTCGACCCATCGGTTCTTGAAATATAAATTTTGAGTGGGGCCCAAAGCCAGTATGCTCTCATAGAGAGCATAAATATTGACCTACAAACTTCCCTTGAACAAATTTTAATATTCAATTCCAAGGATGTTCCATACCAAATATCAAGGCATTCTCTCTGGTGGTTCATGAGAAGAAGATTTTTAGAGATTGTTAGGCTTTGGGGGTCATTAACCACAGTCCGAAGATGGCAGCTTCTTCATTTGAACAAAATAGAAAGAGTATACTCCAAAGATGGTCTCTGCAATATATGTTTGAATTGGGCCCAATGATTTTGAAGAAGTAGACAAGTTTCCAAAGTTAACAGACGCCAAGTGATGGCAATAGCTCACACAGACTTGCAGTCAGGTGAACTGAAAAAACAAGCTCCGAGATTGAAAAGGTCATACAGTGTTACTAATTTTCACGTCTGGTAAACACAATGCCATTTCATTAAGTGAATGCTGTCACGCTGTGGCTACTCTTACAGCGTAACAATTTCCACGTCATTAAACGTCATGGATTGGGAGGAGCTACCGCGTTGATTGGTTTGACGTCCCCTGGGGTCGGGAAACAGATAGAATTATGACATTTTTTGATGATGTTCTGGCAGTGCAGATGTGTAGAGATCGGTGATATAACCGTAACTCGTCTGTTTGGGCAAAACAATAAACAGGAGGCCCCATGAGGCCTTAATCGCTCACCTGAAAAAAATATTTCAAAGAAGTATTTTGGGTCACGCTCTGTTAGTCATGGTTCATCAACACTACAAAGGAATAAAGTTATGAATTTATTCATAATTATAGTGTCCATGTCAGATGATTATTATCATAGCTCTTCCTGGCTGCTTCCAATTTCATCAGCTGTAGTGTTGCTGACAATAGCTTGGCCTCCCTATCTTTCCCCAGCCTTCCTATCTTTCCCCATTGTACGTGTAGGTGGAGGCAGAGTGGTTTGGTTCAGCTGTTGTAGCATGCCTTAAAAAGGACATATCGTACTGTAGGGTCGCAGTAGTGTTGCTCACAATAGCTTGGCCTCCCTATCTTTCCCCATCTTGTATTTGCGTGCTGCCTAATTTAAGTCCTGATTATTATTTCCTATTTTAGTGGTTTTTAGCTTTTGACGTTTTGGATTTTTTGTCTACTATCGCAAATTGCCTGTAATTCGGATATTAGCTGGCTATCGGCTAGCCGATCGTGGTTCTTCGCGGCCAGGGTGGCTAGGCGGTCTTTGATGGTGGGGATATCGGCCCTGTCGTGGAGTGTTTTGATGGGGGTGTCCCATGGGGCTCGGAGGGCGACCCTAAGCGCGTGATTTTGTACCCTTTGGAGTTTTCCCATATTAGTTTGATTGAGGTCAGTTAGGATGATTGCCCCGTATTCGAGTACTGAGCGCACAAAGGCTTTGTATAGTTTGATTGGGGTGGACTGGTTGGCTCCCCATGAAGTTCCCTTTAGCATTTTCAACGAGTTAATGCGTTTGGTGGTTTTTTTCGCCATGTCGTCGGTGTGTTTGTTGAAGGGCAGTTTTTGATCAATGGTGATGCCCAGGAATTTCGCCTCTTTGCATTCTGGGAGGGTGTTATCCATTAGTTTTAGGTCAAAATCGCGTTTATTTGTCTTGCAAGTAAAGGTGATTCGTTGGGTTTTACTGGCGTTCAGCTTAATTCTCCACTTGGCACACTATTGTTCTAGGTCATCGAGAGCGCGTTGCAGGGGTTTTTTGAGCAGATTGGCCGTATTATTAGAGTCCCAGAGGCCCTTATCATCCGCGAATTGGGAGACTTGAACACGATCCTCGGAGAAATTAAGATCATTTACATAGAAGATGTAAATGAGGGGGCTTAGGACGGATCTTTTGGGGTACGTGCTTCAATGGGGACACTGTCAGACATTTCATTGTTCACTCTGACTTTAATTTCGCGATCATTTAAGAAAGAGGATAGTAATCTGAGCAATTTCATGGGGAGTCTCATTTTTGATAATTTGTAGCGCATTCCGTTGTGCCAAACAGAGTCAAATGCTTTTTCGACGTCTAACAGGACTGCCGCGCCTATTTGCTGATTGTTGATAGCGGTTTTCATTTGGGTGACTAGTCGGTAGACATGCTCGATGCCTTCTTTACGGTTTCTATAGGCTCTTTGCCATTTATTGAAAAAATCGATGTCTTCAAGGTGCCCCCTGAACCGATTGGTAAGGATTCGTTCGAATGTCTTACCAATGCAGCTGAGGAGGCTGATTGGGCGGTAGCTGGTTGGATCGGAGGGGTCATTGTCAGGTTTTGGTATCATGACACCGATGGCTTTTTTCCAACATTTGGGAAAGTAGCCATGGGTGAGGCATGCGTTGAACAGTTTGTTTAGTTTTTCGATTAGGGAATTATGGCTTTGTTTTAGAATTTTGTAGCTTACTTCGTCTTCGCCGGGTGAGGAAGAATTTTTGCATTTTTTTATGACATTGATGATTTCGTCATCGTCATCCCCGTCTTCTGGTTCGTTATCGAATTTGGGGTCGCGGTAGATATCAGGGTGTTCGTTGATGAAGTCATCAATCGCGTTTATGACGGAGTCATCATTGCCCGCGCCTTGGTACGGGCGATGCGTTTTTCTTAGAAGGTCGGCAAAGGTGTCGGCCTTGTCTTTATCTGTGCGCGTGAAGGAGCCGTCTTCCCTCTTAAGAGGTTTGGCTGCGGCTTGTCCGCCCTTGTTTTTTTTTGCCCAGTCAGGGTTTTGAAGGAGTCCCAGAATTTTTGAGCATCTTGGACCCCTTTTAGATTGGCTGTTATCTTTTCCCAGTTGGCTTGTTTTTCAGCTTTCAGGGCTTCTTTGACTTCGCCATGAAGGCGGTGGTATGGGTTTTTTTTAGGTCAGCTTTCTCACCGGGGGCATCAATCAAGTACTTAGGACCCACTTATACTACATGCCAAATGTGGTTCAATTCGACCCATCGGTTCTTGAAATATAAATTTTGAGTGGGGCCCAAAGCCAGTATGCTCTCATAGAGAGCATAAATATTGACCTACAAACTTCCCTTGAACAAACTTTAATATTCAATTCCAAGGATGTTCCATACCAAATATCAAGGCATTCTCTCTGGTGGTTCATGAGAAGAAGATTTTTAGAGATTGTTAGGCTTTGGGGGTCATTAACCACAGTCCGAAGATGGCAGCTTCTTCATTTGAACAAAATAGAAAGAGTATACTCCAAAGATGGTCTCTGCAATATATGTTTGAATTGGGCCCAATGATTTTGAAGAAGTAGACAAGTTTTCAAAGTTAACAGACGCCAAGTGATGGCAATAGCTCACACAGACTTGCAGTCAGGTGAACTAAAAAAAACAAGCTCCGAGATTGAAAAGGTCATACAGTGTTACTAATTTTCACGTCTGGTAAACACAATGCCATTTCATTAAGTGAATGCTGTCACGCTGTGGCTACTCTAACAGCGTAACAATTTCCACGTCATTAAACGTCATGGATTGGGAGGAGCTACCGCGTTGATTGGTTTGACGTCCCCTGGGGTCGGGAAACAGATAGAATTATGACATTTTTTGATGATGTTCTGGCAGTGCAGATGTGTAGAGATCGGTGATATAACCGTAACTCGTCTGTTTGGGCAAAACAATAAACAGGAGGCCCCATGAGGCCTTAAACGCTCACCTGAAAAAAATAGTTCAAAGAAGTATTTTGGGTCAAGCTCTGTTAGTCATGGTTCATCAACACTACAAAGGAATAAAGTTATGAATTTATTCATAATTATAGTGTCCATGTCAGATGATTATTATCATAGCTCTTCCTGGCTGCTTCCAATTTCATCAGCTGTAGAGAAGCACTGCCAAACTTCCAAGGGTTATTTTGTCACTGCAGTTTGAAAAGCAAATTTTATGGTAGAAGACTAAGGTATGGGTTTGAACAACCATGAACCTAACCTCCCCCATCCCTGCCCACCACATGCCACCCCCCCCCCCCCCCCCCCCCCCAGTGGGCCCAAATATTAAGCCAGGCAATCGAATGGAACAAACTTGATTCTGATACCCCTTTAGATGGTATATACCAAATATGAAAGGATTCTGGCTGGTAGATCTGAAGATTTTAAGGACATTTCCTCATACTGCACGAAGTTAAAATTCGGGATCCCTTAGGGAGCCCATTTATTAATCCATAAACTCGATTTAAACTAACTTGAATCGGAATCTGCTAGAGATGTTCTATACCAAATATCAAAATAATCCTAGCTGATAGTACTGCAGAAGTGGATTTTTAAAGACATTCCCCCATATTCCACGACGTTGAAATTTGGGCTTCCATAGGAAATCCAAATATTAACCCAGGGACTCGATTTGAATCTGCCCCACCCCCTAGAGATGTTGTATACCAAATATGAAAGCATTCTGACTGGTGGATGTGAAGAAGATTTTTAAAGAAATTTCCTCATATTGCACAAATTTAAACTTTGGACTGCAATATTGAGCCCAAATATTAACCCAGGGGCTCGAGTTGAACAAACCTGAATCTCCCCACCCCATATTAACACAGGGGCCCGAGTTGAACAAAAGTGAATCTGCCCACCCCACCCCCACTAGAGATGTTGTATACCAAATATGAAAGCAATCTAACTGGTGGATTTGAAAAAGAAGATTTTTAAAGAAATTTCCCCATATTGCACTAAGTTAAAATTCGGGCTTCAATAGAGATCCCAAATATTAACTCAGAAACCCGATATGAACAAACTTGATTCTGGTCCCTTAGAGATGTTGTGTGTCAAATATCAAAGGATTCTGACTGGTGAATCTGAAGAAGATTTTTAAAGACATTTCCTCATGTTGCACTAAGTTAAAATTCGGGATCCAACAGAGAGTCCAAATATTAACCAAGAGACCCGATTTGGACAAACTTGAATCTGTCCTCCATAGAGATGTTGTACACCAAATATGAAAGCATTCTGACTGGTGGATCTGAAGAAGAGGATTTTTAAAGAAGTTCCCTCGTATTGCACAAAGTTAAACTTCGGGCTCACATAGGGAGCCCAAATATTAACTTAGGGTTCGATTTGCACAAACCTGAATCTGACCCCCATAGAGGTGTTGTGTACCAAATATCAAAAGATTTTAATTGATGGTTCTTGAGATGATTTTTCAATTTTTTTTTTCAAATATATATGGGTACTATCAGAGTTATGCCCCTTGTGGTGCCCCCTCTGCGTGCACAAACTTTGTTTGAACAAACCTGAATTGACATATGATAAGGAATATGCACATCAAATGGTTCAATTCGGTCCAGTGGTTTACGAGGAGAGGTCGATGCTGTACAGTTAACGCCGAACGGATGGACGGACGGATGGATGGACGGACGGATGGTCGGACGGAAAGTGATTAGTATGGATCCTCCTGAGTTTTGCTCAGGTGAGCTAAAGGAAAAGAATGTTTCAGAAATAGTATCAAAGTAGTGTCGAAAGTGAAACCTCGTGGAACGTCTCGACGATTCGAAAATTGCCGAATCAGCGCGATTCGAATCAAATAATTGGAGCGATTTCTTAGCAAATCGAATTTCGAAGTGTCGCAGAGTCCTAATACATAATGAAATGTTGTTACTGTCTGCCGAACGGAACTTTTTGAAAATTCTGCGGGTATTGTCTCTCTAAATCACTCCCCATTCCATTGCCTCCTCAATTACACCTAGTAGTTGCTCTTTAATGAGAGACATATTTTCGTCCGCCTCTACTATTTGTTTGAGGTATGATTCAGCAACTGCATCGATTTCAGCTTCTGTGTGATCAGTGAAATCCGTGGTACATCTGAACTGTGAAAGAGTATAGGGTATCTGAAAGCATGCCCATAACACTCCGTATAGAATACTCTGTGTAAACATCTTCTCCAATTCGTCCAAGGAGAAAGCAACAAAATCAACACCGAGCTTTCTCAAGAAGTCCGAGAATGCATTGTGGTATATACGTAATAACTCTCGCAGGTGTTTCTTGCGTGTGTTTCTTGTAGTACTGGTGTAAAAGAAATACACCAAATCAGTACTAGGCAGAGCATAGCGGACCATCTGTAGGTCGACAAATTTAACATCTGTTGGTATCCGTGCAGCTCCAGCATTATCGTACGTAAAAAGTATGTTATTGCACCACACGTCGCCGTGACATATTACAGCATAAGGCTCTTTTGGTTCAACATGTTCTCTAAATGTCTTCAGTAAATCCATCTCGCGCAATTTCTCGACACGCTGTATTGTGTCATTGTCTCTCGTGAACAGCTTTATTATTCCTACGGACGCATCAAAAATCTTTTGAAAGTATTGTGGTATTTCTTTAACAAATAAACTCTCATGAAAAACGAAATCATATTTTTTAAGATTTTCTAGACTTCCATTCTTTAAAGCATATGAAAGAGCATGGAAAGCTGCCAATTCGGTCATAACTAGTTTACAGTGTTCATAATTCAATCCAGTGATCAGGTCAGGCATCTGATAACCTTTTGGACGAACGTCTTCTAAAATGACAATTCCCGTGGGGTTGTCAGCAACTCCATAATAGAACTTAGGCACTGATGGTCCAATCTGCTCCATTCCTCGTTCATTCTGATAATGTGTCATATCGGGTATGAGTTCAGAGTACATCTTTATTTCTTTCAAGAAGACTTTCGACTCGATAAAGGTCCATTCGCGCCATAACTTATCAAAAGCAGTCTTAATGAACAAATCACGACTATTTTTCTCACCATTTTTGTTTACAACAGTCGCTGTCACTGAAAACGCAACACTACTATAATTTTCTCCCTCCTTACAACCTCTTTTCACTGTGAATTCCGTCACTTTCAAATCATTTCCTTCCTTTGACCTAATTGCCGCCTCTAAGACTTCCGAGGTTATGATTTTTGATTCTTCTCTGATAACATCGACTCTGTCTGTGATTTCCGCCATGCTCAGAAGTTGCGTTCTAAAATAGAAAACACGATGTTATTGTCTAACGACGAAGTAAATTGCATCACATACCTTATGTATAATATATATGGGAAGTCTGAGATTCATTCATTTGGTTCTTCCTCCCAGCTAGACATTTTTCGTTACAATGGCGGGTGAGCCTGTTTGGCACTCAGGGGTAATTTGCCCTGTACAGAGACATTTAATGGGTTCCGCTCGCGTATGACGCCGCGTTAAGCCTTTAGCGCGCAACTATCAGCATTTATTGGTAACTCCACTGTGCCTTTAATTTCCGAGACATGTAGCACCTCGGGGTCATTTGACCAGGAAAGTGGCATGAGATAGGACGTGATTGCATTCGACGGCGCATTAACCCTTTAAACAGTGTAACACCATGCAAAGTTCGACTCCACTATGTCTTCTGACGTGGCGGTGACCTTTAACGTATGCAAATACCTCGCCACATTTATTTGTAGCTTCACTCGTCTGAAATATTTCAGTTGGTTGGAATTAAATACTGGGTTATCTATAACTGGGACAATAACGAATACCTGTATATCTTTGTAAGTAAAGACACTTGAAATTACATCAACGGGTACCTGGGCGCAAATTTCCTCAAAGGTGGTTAAACAGACAACCCATAGCAGCGTCGAATTATTCTGAGCAGAATTTGACTGGTGGCCGGAGAGCTTGCATCACCGTAAAACCAACGCAGAACAGTCAGGAATCGTTAGAGATAACCTATTTATAGGCAGTGTCTATTAAAACTTAAGCTGGCATGCGTGGATCAGCAATAGCATCTGAGTAATTGTTGGGAAGCGCTAAAACAGACCTTTTCAACAAACAATCAGATGGAAGAGTTAGTGTGCTTTAAATATGGTTAATCTTCCCCACATACAAAAGCAAGTATATATCATCCATTAAGGTAAAAGTGGGAGTGGTAGTAAATGGTAAGTCGCGACAGTCTTGGGTTTATTTAGCCTGGGAGTGGTAGTAAATGGTTAATCGTGGCAGTCTTGGGTTTATTTAGCCTGCTGTCAACTGTTAACTTATTCACTGATGGCTGCATTTATAGACCATGCGGTTTCAAAGCTGAGTTTTTCGGCTGATTATAGTACTACGTGGGCAATCACTGAGGTTGTTATTATAGGCCAAGTTTGATAATGTTAGCTTATCAGACGTTAAATTGCCTTTCACACCAATGTGCTGATATATGACGGGAAGGACGTTAGCATCGCCTATATAGTACATGTGCAAGTTAATGAATGGTGAAATCATCCCATGCTTTTACAGACCTGAACCTAGTGGGGTTGCCGGGGGTGAGGTGGGGGTGGCCATGTCTGTCGTAAAATTTTATTGTTCGTCGGAATAAATGTGGCAAGCTCGAATACCAACATTTTCTCATAAAGCCTGAAAAAATATGACCATTTTAACCCTTTGCCCAGCGTGCACGATATGCAAATTTTGTTTTTTAATTATCTTTTTAAAATTCTTTCAAACTGTTTTTTTTTTTTTTTTTTAAAACAGTATCATGTGCCCTCATAGAAACGACCTCGATGAGCTCGTTTCCTCGAGACCTTACATGATATGGTTTTGTTATATTTTTAGAATTTTGTTTCGACTGCTTAATTTGTACATTACACTGGAGGATGTGGCCACTTCGTTAGGTAAAGGGTTAAAGAGGTACGTTGAATTAGGTTACAAGTTCGTACCGACCGTCAATGACCCGGGACCCCTGTCGGAAATTTGTAAATCTCCCCCCATCATGTCGGAAAATTATAAGATTCTGGGTTCGGGTCTGTGCGTTTGCCAAAGGAATTTATTTATTTCTTTATTTATTTATTGTGGTTTAACGACACTTTCGACAGCCAGTGTCATCTCGTATCAGACAGTTTTAAGGGTGGAGGAGCCCGGAGTACGGAGAGAGAACCACCGAGAACGACGAGTAACTGTTAGACTCCCCAACGTACTAACTCCAGCAGGTTTAGTATTTGTTGAAGACAAGTGCACCATCGACGTGCAGTACGCCTCAGTACTCAGGGCCACCGTTCCCCCGCGTGGGCAATGGGGATGAAGTGCCCTGCCCAAGGACACAGCGCAGTTACGCCTGGCGGGGATCGAACCGTGGATCTTTCGGTTTGAAATCCAATGTTGTTACCACTAAGCCACCGCGCCCCCTGCCAAAGGAATTAATTTGAAGACAAAATTGCGTTACACAGATTATGTTTTCACTGATCAAAATTAACTTGTTCGGTCTCGGAAATAATAAACCAATAAAAGTATGTTGATATGCCAATTTTTATTTTGTATTAGTTTCTGTAATTCTGTTCGCCCCTACCATGGTGATACATGACGGGGACGTTGCTAAGACGACCAAATGGGAAGGGGGAGTAAACCCAGTAGTTTATCCCGACTGTCATGACTCAAGTCCCGAATGAAGAAATATTCCAACTGCATCTTCGAAGGCATGCCTTGATGATGTAATTGGAATATTTGTCAATGAAGATTTTGGTTAAAACTCCGGAAATTTGTTTGAGGTTAAATATGTGTAGTTCTCGTAATGCACGAGCTTCCGAACTTCTTATTTAATTAGCACGCATCGAACTCAAAAGTCGGTCAAGCTAGGACCTCAACATCCCCAGTCAGCCACAGATTTCAATTTGCGTGAGACTTCTGCGTGAGTGACATAAGTCCAAGGAGCACCTCTGGTCTCGAAAGAAAGTATGTTATTTCCAGCAAGAGAGAATCGACATTTTTTTACTCCAATCCAGAGGTGAATGTCGCCCCGACTGGAACATTAGTGTGTGTGGGGTCGGAGGGTCACATTCCAAAACCCCTTTCAAAGTTACGTCCCTGATGCGCGGCAGGAGTAGAACATACATGAGACAGTGATTGATGCAGAAGAGTTAATATATAGTGGAGGAAGCCGCTCGTAGTACCTTTAACTATTAACGTTGTGACGGGGACGAAGGACATGCCCTCGGAGCCCCCCCCCCCCTCCTAACTGTTTCCAGACAGAAGAGGGAGAGAGATAGAGAGACAGAGAGTGAGATTGAGAGAGGCGGAGAGCGAGAGAGAGAGGGGGAGAGAGAGAGAACTGTTTCAACAAAATATTATTTTTACACCATAATTCTCTACCAGAGAATTAGTTTCTGTGTGGGGGTTGAGGTACACCCACGACTGAACTGTAGTCACACGAAACTTGTGCTTCAATCTTGCTCCTGTGATTTTTCGCTTTCACGGCCTTTGAACAAGAGACAAATCCACATTTTCGACTCAATATTTAACAAATTTCCCCATCGGGCAGGTTTCGCTCTGGTGGGAAAATTTGTAAAATATTTAGTCAAGGATGTTAATATTTGTCAGTGTAGAAATTCGTTAGGCCCGAACATACCTTTGTGTATTGCATATCTACGATGCCACTAAGATATATGGGCCACCACTTATATCGGTGTATGGGTGCCCTTGTATGGCCGTATCCCGACCCCACCCACAAGTTCGAAAGGCTTCCGGCGTCCATGGGTGGTGGGGCCTGATGCAACAATGATAAAAGCAAGTGGCGGTTGAAAAAAATTGCAATACTGGACAAAGAAAATAATAGTGGAAGCCGATTAGAAGACATGGGCGGCCATGGCACAAGCCAATAGTAGTAGGGTGCAATAATGAGGTAACAGTCGCAGCAGCAGAAACAATCTGTGGAGCAGTGACCGGGCACAATTTATGTGTAAGCCAATGATAGAAGCAGTTCTGCACGAGTAGTGTAGAATGTGGTTTTAATTTCCTCTCGGGGAAAATCTGTTGCGGATCCCATATGACGTCATCACTCGCATGCTATTTTTTACCAGTAGAACAGAGCTTGTTTCCAAGAGTAAACAAGGATAAATGGAATTACGGGGATTATCGTGATAGGGCGGAAGAACCGCCATGATGTTACGTCATTACGTTGTAATACCTGATGACGATGCGCATGCGTTGTGATGAAGTCCATCGTGTATTTTATTTAACAAGAGGCTCCCATTTGGTTTCTCGTATGACAGTTCTTATGTATCCGGATGGGGTTTGGTTTGTTGTTTGATCTAAAGGGTCTAAAAGGGGAACATGTATCACTATTTTTATTATTTGCAAGCCTGTGAATTATCGCAAATTATCTAAAAGATATTTCTCGATGTCCATTGCCTCGATGTATATCGTGGAATATCCCTCAGCAGCTTCCTAAATGACGTCACGCTACGCCGCATCACGTCGCCTTGAAGGAACGATCAGATGATGTTTGTTATTGTTTTGAATCTCATGCCGGATCTCATGTGACGTCATAGTCACGTGACCTGGTGGCGCCATGTTTGGTTGTCATGGTAACCCGCGTGAGCGGCCATCTTGTGACGTCATCTCCATAGTTATACGTGGTGTGAGTGCGCATGCGCAGCGCATGTTGTTAGGGTGATACGTGTTTCTGTCGTCCATTTTGTATACTGGAGGCCGCCATCTTGGTTTCTATTGTACCACTTGGTTGCTATGTGACCCCAAACCTTCTAACAAGACAGGGGTATGTTCGGAGGGTGTGTTCGATTGAATCGGAGTATCACGAATTACCAGAAACAACTCGACAATCCCTCCAAATCACGGAAATTGACTTTATTTCCCCAATTTATCGGTGTAGCACGTAGTGCTATAGTACCAAGGGGTACCGGGGGTGTGTTCGATTGAATAGGAGTAATTTTCTGGCTTAGAATTCTCCCAGAATCCTCGTTTAATTACCCCCAAAAACCCGATAATCCCTCCAAATCACCAAAAAAAATCTGATTTTATTTCCCCATTTTATTGGCATAGCACGTAGTACTATAGTACCAGGGGGTACAAGGGGGTGCGTTCGATTGAATAGGAGTAATTGGCAAGGCTTGGTGTTTCTTCCATGTGGTTTTAATAGTACCGAGAGAGCCCTGTGGGTACGTTCATTTAGACTAGAGTAATGTTTTTATTTTCTCCAATGAATTGTATAAGAGTAGTGATATAAGACAAATTCCTTTGGTCATTACCCAGAATCCATTATTTTTTTATATAGTTTCTATTTTTAGTGACATCCTTAGATGACCCCCCCCCCCCCCCCCCTCCATCACTATTTTAATAAGTTCACTAACTTTATTTTTTTTTTGTAATGTGAGGATCAAGATTCCTTTTTGGATCTCCAATCTGACCAATGAAATAACAGAATTATCGACCAATCAGATTAATGTATTCATATTGTGTTTCTTTCCCATTGCTTTCCATACTAATTTTCCCAACTTTAACCTATAATCCTATAGGAAACAAACACAAACCCCAATCAAGAATGAAAATATCGATAAAAAAAACGCTGTGACGTCATGACGTTTTCAAAAACGTCCGTCTCGTCTAAATAAATTCAGCGACTCTGTGGAGTCGGCTTCATTCCATTTTCATCTCTTGACGGAAAGGATTATCTCTGTGTATTCAGATTATTCAATAGTTTTTTGTGTGTGCTATTTTTGTGCATTCATTATTCTAAGGATTATGGAGACTTCTGGATTTTCAAGTGAGGATTGTGGGAAAATATTCACTGCCAGGACCAATCGGGATCGACATAGGAGGACAGCTCACGGACAAGGTAAGACATTTGACTGTAACAACTGCTATAAAAAATATTCTAGGAAAGAAGATTTAGACAACCATAAAAAAAACTTGCTTAGATGTATATACATGTTTGGAATGTGGACATACATTTAAACAACTTTTACATTTTAATAGGCATAAAAACACCGCCCATCTCCCTGTTACTCTCCCCAAGAAACGAAATTCTGAACGACCGGCAACAACCCTGAAAAAAACCCGTACTGTTTTGGATATTGACCCCATTGATTTTGATCAGGACCTTTTGGCAGAAACAGGTGATGAAATTTCAGAAATTTATTGTAGGAATTGGAATGCTATTCAGACCCATTACATAACTAATAGGAAAATACAGGACATTTTTAATTACAGGCTAGACACAACTGATTTATCTACCATGAATTATGAACTAAATAAAACAATCTTTCAATCTCAAAAAAATAAATTCAAAATTAATTTAAGCTACGGCTTCATTTTACGAAATAATGAAACAGAAGAACTAAGATTTTATCATCCTTCACAAAATAATGTCCGGGTTCTTGATAGGCCGCCCCTTATTGAAAATGCTGTAGATTTTGGGAATTTCCTTGAAGACCTTGAACAGGAAGACATTTTGGAATGGGCCAGGCTGCAAAGACCCAACTCTAAATGGATTGTCCATCAATTTACCAATGTAACTTTTTATGTACACAAGATTAAAAATCATCCAATTGGTGGGGTCCCTGAAAATCTTCCCAAGTATATTTTGGAAAATCGTTCGATTGTTGCCCTTGTCAGTGATCAGCATGACCATTTTGTTTATAATGACAATCTCTGTTTATTCCGGTGTTTAGCCCTGTGGAGCGGTTCTACTTACCATTCTTTGAATACTACTACTCAGACCCTGTATAGTAAAAACACAAATGAACCAAAAGATAACTTTCCTGGTGTGAAGTTAGATGAACTCCACAGAGTAGAAAAAGTATTTCAAGTGAATATTGAAGTTTTTGAACTCTTATTGGAAGATGATGAAGTTTTGGCTAAAATTGTACATAGGTCTAATAGAAATTTTGAGAATACCATGTATGTCAATTTGTATGAGAACCATTTTAGTTACATCACTGACATTAATCAATATTCTACATCCTTTGCTTGTCGTAAATGTGGTAAAGTGTGGAAAACAGGATTTGGACTGAATCGCCACGAGTTCTCTTGTACTGATGATGTGTCTGTCTTATAAGTATGTTGGTGGTATGTATCACACCCCAAAGACCATTTTTGAAATGTTACATGAAGAAGGTGTTGTTATTCCAGAACTCTTACGATCATACCCCAAAAGGGCTACATTTGATTTTGAATGTTATTTTGGTAAAACTTCTCTCCCCGCTTCAACTGATACTATTGTTTGGGAAGCTCAACACAAACCCCTCAGTGTTAGTGTATGTAGTAATGTCCCCGGTTTTGATAATCCCAAATGTTTTATTACTGATGGTGACACACAGACATTGGTTAAAAATATCATGAATTATTTAATGGACATTTCTCAGAAAGGTTACTCTCTCATGCAGGAGCTTCACATGGCCACCATATTATTCCGCAGGCAAATGATTCAAGATGCTTTGACACAGGAAGGTACAGGTGATTCTAAACCCCACCCATTTGAAAAATTAGCAGCAGAATTTGATCGTTACATGAAGGAAATGCCCGTCTTAGGTTTTAATTCTGGAAAATATGATGTGAACGTGATTAAACGAGAACTGATGGAGTATCTGAAAAAGTATGACCCACTGTCTTTTGTTGTTAAAAAGAGTAACAACTTTATGGTTTTGAAAACAGATCATTTGAATTTTTTTAGATATTTGCAATTACTTAGCCCCTGGATTTAGTTATGATAAATTTCTCAAGGCTTTTGGGTGTTCCATTACTAAAGGATTTTTTCCCTATGGATGGATTGACTGTATTGATAAATTGGACACTACTGAATTACCTCCCCATGTTTCCTTTTATAACTCTTTAAAAAAGGAAAACATTACCGAAGAAGAATATGCTTACTGCCAGCAGGTTTGGGGGGAAAATGGGATGAGGACCTTTAGGGACTTCCTGATTTGGTATAATAATAGAGATGTCCAGCCATTCCTAGAGGCTATTGAGAAACAATCACAGTTTTACTTGGAAAGGGGGATCGATATGTTTAAGGATGGTATTAGCGTTCCAGGACTGACGCTAAAATATTTATTCAGTACCGTTGACGAAGGTATATCCTTCAAGAACATCAACAAGAAGAACAAGGATCTTCATCATCTCACCAAGGACAATATTGTAGGTGGCCTTCTATCATATTCAATTGTTATCACGAGGCGAATATTACCAACATAAGAGAATTTAAGTATGGCGCAGAAGCAAAGGGATGTGGGGATGTTGTAGGTTATGATGCCAACGCCTTGTACTTATGGTCATTAATGCAGGAAATGCCAACAGGTTGCAACATTAGACGCAAAGAAGAGACGGGCTTTAAACCAGAATATTCCCATAAGTACGGTAGGATGGCCCATCAGTGGCTGGAATATATGTCTACCAGGGACGGTGTCCACATCCGACACGAATACAATGATACAGAAAAGAAGATTGGTAGACGTCAAGTGCCCGTAGATGGTTGGTGTAAAGTTACCAAAACTGTTTATCAGTTTCACGGATGTTTCTGGCACGGTCATGAATGTTATCTGAATATGAAGGACGGTACATTTGCCACTCACAATGCAGTACGGGGTAAGTCCATTTCTGAGCTTAGGGAAAAAAACAAGGGAACCACCCAGTATCTACAGAGTCTTGGGTATGATGTAAAAGAAATCTGGGAATGTGAGTGGCATCAGCAGAAGAAGACCGATGCAGACTTAAAGACCATTTTCCGGGAAAAGTTTGGGACTTCGGTGGATGGTTCGATGACATCCAGCGAACTTTTCGAGAAGATCCGCACTGGCAATATCTTTAACCTAGTGGTGTGCGACATTTCTGTACCCGACCAACTGAAGCCCTATTTTGAAGAAATGACACCAATCTTCAAAAATACAAATATTTCTCGGGAAGATATCGGACCACACATGAAGGCTTACGCTGAAGCCAACAACATTATGCGCCAACCTCGCCGTTGTCTCATTGGTAGCTACTTCGGCGAAAAAATCTTGCTGGCTACACCATTATTGCAATGGTATTTGGAGCACGAGTCGGGTATATCAAATCATCCAGTACCAGCCCAAGGCGTGCTTCTAAACATTTGGTGATCAAGTATCACAGGCCCGACGGGAAGGGGACTCTGACCCAAGTAAAGCCATAGTAGCTGACACGATGAAGTTATTAGGTAATTCGGGCTATGGGAACACAGTCACTAATAAGGCAAAACATAGAAATGTAGTGTATTGTGATGAAGATAATGTGTCCAACCTCATCAATAATCTTGCCTTTCGGAAATTGAACACCCTCACTGAAGAACTTTATGAAATTGAAATGAATAAAAGCAGAATCAAACTTGACTTGCCCCACCACATTGTTTTTTTCGTGTATCAATATGCCAAGTTACATTTGCTCCAGTTCCACTATGGTTTTTTGGATGTTTTTGTTGATCGTAAGGATTTTGAACTTTGTGAAACGGACACGGACAGCTTATATATAGCCCTTTCTGGATCTTCCCTTGAAGAAGTAGTCAGACCAGAGAAAAAAGAATCATTCTACCGCCAAGTCCATAAATGGTTACTCTCAGAAGCCTGTGATGCCCATGGGGAAGATTATGTAAAAACTAAATTAAGGGGAGATAACTGGATGCCATCTCAATGCTGCAGGGACAGGAAAGCTTTTGATAAAAGAACCCCGGGTCTTTTTAAAATTGAATGGGAAGGAGAGGGAGTTATTGGATTGTGCAGCCAAACTTACTATTGTTTCGGCCCATCAAACAAACTGAGTTGTAAAGGAATAAATAAAAGACAAAATGATTTAACAGAGGAAACATATTTAAAAGTGATTAAAACAAACAAACAGGAACAGGAAAAATAAAGGCTTTAGACTTAATGGAAATTACAGGTTTACGTGGTACACACGAACGACGGCTAATCTTATTTTTATCCAAAACGACTAGTTCAAGATGACGGTGTATCGACTTTACCATTGACAATTTAATTTTCTTTATCAACAACCAGTGAATATTCTTCCACAGTCTTTACAGAAATCCAGAGGTAAGCATAATTCTTATATTCAAACAAGAGCTGGACTTTCGTCCGGTGCATTCCCCCACGTGGTGTACCGCCTAGTGAGGGCATACCTATGACCAACAAATATTATTTAGGAATATTCTGGTACGGACTGACGGACGGTTGCACAGATGGATGGACGGACGCAATCTAGTATACCCCCCCCCCCCCCCTTCCATTTTCTTCAATTTCCAACAATTTCTAAGTCACAAGGTAAGGCCTTTGTCATAGGCAAACTGCATGCCATATTTCACTGAAATCCGATAACCCCAATCCAGTATGCCCCCCCCCCCCTCCCATTTTCTTCGAATGTTTTCAACAATTTCCAACAATTACTAAGTCAAAAGGTATGGTAAATTGTTTGGTGTATGGACGTTTTATGCAATGAGGCAGAAGCCTTTGTCATAGGCAAACAGCATGCCAGATTTCACTGAAATCCGATAACCCATACCTGAGATACAGGCTGAAGAGGCAAATAATGTCTATTTCCTACAATTTCTAAGTCAAAAAAGGGGGATAACTCTAAGAAGGAGAATGCGAGAAATATCGTTGAATCCTTTTTTTAAAGCCTATACCATAAGCAGTGTTCATGGCAAATTTCATTGCAACAGAACATTCGATACTCGAGATACAGGCTGAACAGACAAAATTTGGCTCAGACGGACACAGTTTCTTAGTGAACAGGTAATAAAAAAAAATAATAAAAAAAAATAATTAGTGTGGGCGTACCTATGACCAACAAATATAAAAAAAAATAATAATTTACTTAAGTTATGAATATTCTCGGACGGACTCACACACGGACGCACCGACGGACGGACGGACGGACGGACGCATGTAATCCAGTATACACCCATTTTCTTCGAAAGTGGGGGTATAATTATCCCAATCAATATTATTTTTATATTTACACAGATGGTTATCGAAGATGAGAATTTTCTTTTCTTTTTTTTTCTAATGGGGGTGGGTGAAAATAATTACTTGTACATATTTGTAAATAGTTTATGGAAGGAAATTTGTTCTTCAACAAATATCATTCATGTTGTACACTCCTGGTGTAGGCTAAGTATAACCAAAAATTTATGTTTAGTTTCATTCCATTTTTTATTTTTTAAAGTTGATAAAGTTGATTCCTGGTATCCCTTAGGTTACCCCTATTAGAACCGGATGATGTCCAATTATATTTATTTTCAAAATACTCAAAAACATTTATGTTTAGTTTCATTCCATTTTTTTTTTTTTTTTTTTTTTTTTTTTGTTTAAAATTGATTCTTGGTATCCCTTAGGTTACCCTTATTGGAACAGGATGATACCCAAATATATTTAGTTAAAAAAATGTTTTAGGTTATCCCTACCAATGGAGTAATTCATGTTGCCAATTCATCATCACCATCATTCTCTGTTGAATAAATTTTCTTCTACCTTTTTTATAGAAAATTTAAGAAAAAAAAAAAATTTAAAAAAACAATAAAAAAAAAATCCTGTTGTGGGGTGGTAATGCTCTCAAGTTATTTGATGTTTATCTTCTTGACAAATATCAGACAAACTTGACCTGTCCCAAGTTAAGTACAATATGCAGAGGGACACTTCTTACAGGACTGAAAAAGAAAAAAGTACGAACTGTATGTAGGGGGTCGGAATACACTCGAACTATTGACTTATCTCCATTGGTCAGAGGTTTGTAACTTGACCTGTCCCGAGTCAGTATAAAACTGCAGAGGGCCATATCCTACAGTTTAAGGATCAAGATTGCAGTTTGATCGCCAAACTGACCAATCAGATCGAAGTTAATCAACCAATCAGATTAATGTATTCCTATTGTGTTTCTTTTCCATTACTTCCTATACTAATTTTCTAATTTTTCCAACTTTAACCTATAATCCTATAGGAAACAAACACAAACTCCAATCAAGAATGGAAATATCGATCAAAATTTGCTGAACTGTGGTGGTGTTTTCAAACACGTTCGTCAAAGATATACAAGATTAGACGAGGAATGGACTTGGCATCATTCACGATCGAACCATTGACCAGAGAAGATGTTTTGACTTGGTAGGAAGCGGACTTACACTAATGTCACCCAGTACCAGGGCGAACTGAAGATACATGTTCGAAGATACTTTGAGGGTAAAGACCAGAAACCGTATTCAACGAAGACTGGGACTGCACTCTCTTTAGAAGAATAGAATGCTCTGAAATCCCAAATAGAAGAAATAGATGCAGCCATTAACACCCAAAAAACAGCTTTAACTGAAGATACTAAGCCTTCTGATGACTTCAAAAAGCCAAGGGAACCACATTTGAAGAAGAAGAAGAAGAAGATCACAGTAAGAAGAACCAAACCACTAACATTGATCGTTGATGAAACTGATAGTGAACTTAGGCAAGTTCGCTTGCAACATGAACTTTGTTTAGCATATGCTCATTATGTGGAAGAGAATATTGACGCTGTAGTAAAAGAAAAATGTTATGGATGTACAGTCGATCATCCAAGTCAGATTCAGCATAATGTATGCCTCATGATGTCTGAAGAAGAGAAGATTATAACATGTTTTAGTGAAGCACTTGAAAGAGTTAACAAGAATGATGTCCATCTACTGTGGCACCATAATACTTCTGAAAAGAATCCACCACCAGTACAGAAAGAGTATGCAGATATGTTCGAGAAACCTCTCACAAATGAACAGAGATGTTGTATTATGGATTTAGTGTTTGAATGCATGACCTTCAAGAAACCACTCAGTATGAAGTTGTAAATAGATGTTTTTTTATAAAAAAGAGATAAAAAAGAAAAAAAGTATAAAAAAGAAGGAAAAATAAAAAAAAAATTAAAAAAAAATGTCATGGTTGCCCTTAAGCCACCTGATGAGTTTCCCTTGGGCAAGGAAGAAACATTTTATTCTGAATTTTGTTTTGGCAACCACAGAGAAAGGTGCCGTGGATGCCTTTAAGTCGCCTGATAGGTTACTTTTGGGCAAGGACGAAACTTTTTCTTTCAACAAAAATGAAATTTAGTTTTCCTGCATACAGTACACACATACACATCTCTTTTAACTCTCTGCCCCCTTCCCAAAAACGTATAAAAGGGTGAGTAGTTCCCACATAGAGCAGCAAACATGGATCCTCGTTGGAAGCATCCGTTCACTTGTTTATTGTGTGGTCCCACGGGTAGTTGTAAATCATCCTTTGTAAATCGGGTTATTCAAAACATTCAAAATATTATATCGCCTGTTCCAAATCACATCATTTGGTGTTATAGTGAATGGCATTCATTACACAATACTTTACCCCAAGTAGAATTTGAAGAGGGTCTTCCTCAAGAATTACAATCTGATAGTTTAGTCATATTGGATGATCTGATGCTCGATGCAGATGTTCGAGTGTCTAGATTTTTTACTAAACGTAGTCATCACCGTAAGATTAGTGTGATGTACATTGTTCAAAATTTATTCGACAAAAATAAAGTCCATAGGACTGTAGCTCTCAATAGTCATTACATGATCTTGTTTAAAAATCCTAGAGATCGTTTTCGAAGATGCTACTTCGATCTCATATGGTTACCTTTTAATAGATCTCAAACAAGATACTCCTGAACATATGAGAATACGAAGTCAAATGAACCATTTCAATGCTGGAAAACATTTATCTGATTCCCGTGTGCATGTCTTTAATTTAACCCTCTCAAGACTGCAGGTCTGTAGCAGGGCGTTGCAAAGATTTTTAGCTCATCTTGACAAAGTCAAGCTGAGCTAATCTCATCGCTCTCCATCCGTCGTCCGCCAACACCATGTTTTGGTCTTCTCCTCCAAAGCCACTGGGCCAATTCAATTGAAAGTTTGTGTGAGTGATGGTCCCGAAGGGACATTGTATTTTTGCTCAACTCCACATGCTCAGCCCCATAGGGAGGGAGTGGGTGAAAAATGCTCCAAACATATTTTTAAAAATCTTCTTCTCATGTACAATGACTTGATACTTGCTATGGAGCTTCCTTGTGAGGCGTAGAATCAAGTTTGCTCAAACGAAGTTCGTAAAAACAACATTTGGCTTTGTAATGGAAGGAAGATTTTTGGCCCGCCCAAAATTTCTATTTTCTGAACCGATGGTCCGGTTTGAACCACATTTGGTATGTGGTATTATTGGGTCATAAGAACTTGACACATGCAAAAAAAATCCCACATCCCCATGGGAACCCTGGGAGCTAAAAATAGAAATATTTTCAAATGCCCGACCACAGCCAAAATATGACGTACTCATCTAGACATTATACCGAGTCATCATACAAATTTGAAATGAAATTCCTCTATAAATACAAGTTGTAGACTGTACTAAAGGAATCTAGGTAACGTGCCCCTACGGTCGTCACGGTTGACTATACCCGATCAAAAAGGGCGTTCTCATCTGTGATTTATAGAGAGTCATCCAACGAAGTTACAATAAAATCCCTTCATAACTACGATCTGTAGACTGTGCTAAAGGTTTTTGGGCTTGCGTAGCCGTCACGGTCGACCGATCACGACCAAAACGAGACGTTCACATTTAGATATTATACGGAGGCATCCTGTCAAGTTACAGTGAAATCCCTTCATAAATACGACCTGTAGACTTTGCTAAAGGCTTTTTGGTTTCGTGCTCTCGCTACCGTCACGGTTGACTGATCGCGACCAAAAGGGGACGTTCTTATCTAGACATTATACTGAGTCATCCTACTAAGTTACAATGAAATCTCTTCGTAAAGACGACCTGTAGACTGTGCTAAAGGGTTTCGGGCTCTCGCAGCCGTCACAGTTGAACGATCACAATCGAAAGGGGACGTTCCTATCTAGATATGACTTCGAACCTGCTTTTGAAATTTCGTGATGATCGGCCAAGAGCTATGGGATGTAGCTTTTGAAGAAAATGTGAACAGAGTCACAGACTTCCGTACGCGTGATGGCAATAGCTTATCTTGACTTTGTCAAGTTAAGCTAAACATTACTCAAAAAGGTGGTATAAGACAAAACTACATTTCATCAGCATAAAGGAAAATAATTTACTTTTATGATCACACTTGATACAGAAACGTCAAAATTTATGGCACGAAAAGTGATAAAGATAAAAGGACCAAATGTCAGAGAACTTTAGAAATGTAGGAATGTTTGATAGGAATTAATATTAGCAACAAACTACCACAATAGCCGTTGCCAACAAGGCAAGCCTTTAATCATGAAAGTGTCAATGACATTGTAGATTAGCTTGACTGTGTGTTGTGTTTGATGAAAAGGATAACGTTCAAAGTTTATGAAAGGATTATGAAATACGGCACGAATTGTGATAACTTAGAAAATGTTAATTTCTGTTCCCTGTATGCTATGTTTTCAATAAAAATAATTTGAGATGTAGACTGTACTAAAGACTTGAGGGACGGTTTAATGTGGCCCTCACAGTTAATGTATGTCAACCAAAGTTACCAAGTTACAGCGAAATTATTCCAAAACGAGTCATCCCATGAAGTTACAATGAAATCCCTTCGAAATACGATCTGTAGACTGTGCTAAAGGTTTTCGGGCTTCGGGGCTGTGCAGCCATCACGGTTGACCCATCGCAATAAAAGGGTACGTCGTCATCTACGGATTATACTGAGTCATCCTACAAAGTTACAATGAATTCCCTTCATAAATACGACCTGTAATCTGTGCTAAAGGTTTTCTGGTTTTGGGCTCGGGCAGCCGTCACGGCTGAACGATCGCGACCAAAAGGGGACATTCTCGTCTAGACATTATCTGGAGTCATCCTTCCAAGTTGCAATGAAATCCATTTATAAATACGACCTGTAGACTGCGCTAAAGGTTTTCGGGCCCCTGTAGCCGTCATAGTTGGCCGATGGCGACCAAAAGGGGACTTTCTAATCTAGACAATATATAGAGTCATTCTAATAAGTCACAATGGAATCCATCTATAAATACGACCTGTAGACTGTGCTAAAGGTTTTTGGGTTTTGGGCTCAGGCAGACGTCACGGTTGACGGATCGCGACCAAATGGGGAAGTTCTCATCTAGACAGCATACAAAGTCATCCTACCAAGTTACTGTGAAATCCCCCCTATATTAAATACGACCTGTAGACTGTCTTAAAAGTTTTTGGGTTTTGGGCTTCGGCAGCCGCCACAGTTGACAGATCACGACCATAAGGGGACGTTCTCGTCAAGGCATTATACAGAGTAATCCTACCAAGTTACAATGGAATCTCTTCATCCATACGACTTGTAGACTGTGCTAAAGGTTTTCGGGTTTTAAGCTCGTGCTGCCATCATGGTTCATCATTCGTGACCAAAAGGGGACGTTCTCATTTAGACATGACTCCAAACCTGCATATCAAAATTTCGTGGCGATCGGACAAGACCTACGGGGTGTAGCCTGTGCAAAAGAAAAATATGAACAGAATGACAGACTCACAGACTAACAGACTTCCGCACGCGTGATGGCAGAAGCTTATCTTGACTGTGTCAAGTTAAGCTGAACATGGGTACAGACAATAGCCACTAAACATCAGAATACTCTACTTCAGTCGAACTACCTCCTTGAACTCGCCCGCTTTATTCAAAACCAGTATTCCATATAGCAACCACATACAGAACGACAGTCGAAACTTTTCTCTTACTCCGGGCCATGTGAAAACCAACACAGTAGTAGTGACTTTTCTGGTGAACTTTCTAAGTCTCTCAGTGCTGTTGTTTCTGTCATGGTATTTTTACCACAGCATACGTGTTCTACCTGACACAATCATAACTAGGGTCTATGGAGCTTACCTGACACAATCATAACTAGGGTCTATGGAGCTTTGAAATTAGATTCGATTCGAAATTCTTCCGATGATTCCATGCGATCTGATTTAAAAACATGTCGAATCGTTGTTGCGTTTTCAAAAGTGACTGCCATTGACCTCTCCTTCTATCATCGAGTCTCGCGTACAGGAGACCCGATACAAAACAGAAACATCCCCGCTTCCGAAACTACTTTGTTTCCGGTTTTGGAATATTCCGTATATGGGATTGATTTGCCCAAACAGACGAATCTCAGTTGAACACAAACTACTTGAGTAGAGACTGGGGATATTTTCTATAATCTACGGTTGTAAAATGTGCAATAGCTACATCTTGAGAAGCCTGGGAAGTTCGATTCGTGATTTGATTCGATTCTAAATACTTTATCTGATCTGATTCGATTAGAACCGATTTTTTTTTTTTTTGGGGGGGGGGGTGGGGGGTAGGCAAATATGATATTTTAAAGGCCGTTGTGTGTGGTTTCCGGGGGCTGAAGGGAAGGGGATCAGAGGCAACGACTGGAAGGTGCTAGTCAGGACTAGTCTCCCACATCCTTGAAAAAATTGTGCAAAATTTAGCGCTCTGAGAGCGAATCTGGGGCATTTATAGCGTGTGTCGCTAGTATACTGGAGACCATTTTGTGGCTCTATGTTGTGTGAAACATGCATTGGGCTAGTGTTTTGGGAGCCAGCGGCAATTTTAAGGGGGTGGGGGCAAGCCTCCCCGTAGATACACTACTGTGTATCAGTGACATATACAAGTAAGACATAGGGCTTTGGTTAAGAGAGTATATCCCCCAAAAGTGAAAGTTCTGGATCTTCCCCGGGCAAAAAACCGTAGTTTTCATGTCAATAGTAGCACTCTGGGTACTCTTGAAGGTTTATGTACCCAGCAAGTGGAGGACTAACCATTGCAAAATGACCCAAGATTTACCAGGGTGAGAGAACATGAATCAGATTTAAGGATTTAAGGTATGAATGTATATAAGTTTTAGAGCTGGGCGGTTTTTCGTTTTTCCAGCTCAGTTGCGGTTTTGCGGCATACTGTAGGAAACTGGACTAAAACCCATTATGGACTATCGTTATTTAGTCTATCTGGCAAAAGGGCATGCCTATACACGTCAAAAACTAAAGTGTTAAAAACTGCACTTGAAGTGCAATATCTGGCAAAAGGGCATGCCTATACACGTCAAAAACTAAAGTGTTAAAAACTGCACTTGAAGTGCTGTATTTAACACTTACTAAGTGCTGAACTAGCACTTTGTTCAAGTGTAGATATCCCAGAACTTGACAGGTGTTGACAATAATACCACTTGACAAGTGTAATGTCGCGACACTTAAAAGGAAACAACTCAGATGACGCGGATCAGACTCGAACTCTCGAGCCTGATCCGCGTCATCTGCGTTGTGTCCTTTTAATTATATACCCACCAAGCGCAAATCAAATTATGGACGATTCTGGAAGAACCACCAATGCTAGACACATGGGAAGTGCCATCCATTCAAGTTTCAGATGTCTGACGATTGTAATGTCTCAGTGCTTAAAGCATTGCACTTTGAGTGTTAAAATCAAACCCTAAGAGTTAGAATGGGTTTAACACCTTGAAAGTGTCAGTTTTAACACTTTAGTTTTTAGTGTGTACGTCGTGTTTTGATTGTTACCTTCTCTCCCCTATTGACTCGTCCGATGGACGAGCCAATAAGGCAGAAAATGTGACAATCAAAACACAACATAGATTAGACTGACTCTATTCATTTGTAACTCTGATTTTTTGTTTTTTTCTGATTGAATAGGTTCAGCAACTGATCCCCAACTGCTCAGTTTGTATATTTCGCGTACGGATGCAGCCGATTTGTTATGTGAAGAATTAATAACAAAAGCTATTCGATATTGAAGACCCCAGTCCAGACGACAATATCCCCACTGGAGAAGTTATTGGGGTGCCACATCAGTAGCTGAGGCTATATCGTTGCGACCGCTGCGGATGTGGCGTTAAGTACCAATAAATATGATTGATCTCCATCATACTGTAAGCGCTATGTGTGGACTGACCCCCGCATGTATTTTGTTTTCGCGGGTGGAGGGGGGGGGGGGGTGGGTAGAACTGAGATTGGTTCTGTTTGTGGCAGTTTTGCCAGGTATCCAGCAGCCAATCAGTAATGTTGGTAATCACTTATTGTGCGTTTTTGAACACTAGTTAGTGTGAATGAGCTTTGAAAGCAGCTCTGTCAATATTCGGAGCTCTCGTTTTATGGCCTTAAGTAGAAAAAGGGTGATAATTTAATGCCAGAACGACAAAGGCAACCAATTAGATGTAAAATTTATATTTCCACGGGTCTTATGTTCTATTTATTTATTTATTTATTTATTTATTTATTTATTTATTTATTATTTATTTATTTATTTATTTATTTATTTATTTATTTATTTATTTATTTATTTATTTATTTATTAAGGTTTAACGACACTTTAACAGCCAAGGTCATATCGTGTCGGTGACAGTTTTACGGGTGGGGGAAGCCGGGGTACCCGGAGAGAACGACCTAGCAACGACGAGCAGCTGCCAGCTCCCCAAAATCGTAACTCCGCTCTGCCGCACAGGTAGGGTTAGATTGGTTGATGACATGCGCGCCATCGACGTGCAGTACGTCTTAGTACACGTCGTCATCGTGCCCCTATGTGGACAATTGATACTTAAGTGCTTTGCACAAGGACACAACGCGGGAGTCCGAATCGATCGCTCAGACGGGTCTTATGTTCCTTTATCATCAGTGACATTTATGTAATAATAAAGGCTGATTGATCATTGAAAAGCCCCGATCCGGCGTCGAATCCGACGAGGATAAAAATTAAAAAAAGAACCCACTCATTTCTTCTCACTCGAAAACATCTCAGAAGTGGCAGACTATACTTGCCCGAAAACCCAAGACTACTGCACCCTCGGGTAGAGGTAGTACCTTTGTGAGAGGACCCAACCTCCCACACTGGTCCTCACCCGAGGGTCCAACCTACATCAGTCATCGAAGCCATCACGCCGCAACCGGAGACACCTGCCGAGTACCTGAACCTTTCCCCCCTTCAACACGCCAAGACATGTGAAAACTGATCATAAACAGTCACCGAGGGTCGAAAGGGGCTTATTCCCCAAACCGTCCCTGCGCGCCTTCGGCGCGTGAAACCATTCCGACCTCCGGCCGGTTATCAGTTTCCCCATTTATTTCATCAGTGAATCAGATGGAATTACCAACTGAAATTCAAGAGACGCTCGCTACTAAGCTTGAATGTTGCTCTTGTTTCCAAGTGCGCAAGGTCAAAATTTACTTAACAGTGGATTTTGAAAGAATCACATCACCAGAGTCCGTGGAGAGGTGTTGCACCTTTCGTGGGGTGGGGGATTTCCTCCCGCACTGTTCACCCTCTTAGTGACTCGGATTTGTTGCATGAATATTTAACCAACCAAAGACATACGGAAGGAAAGAAGAAGAAGAGAAGGAAGGGACCAGACGCTGCGATGACCGTCGACTGTCAGAGTTTCTGCCGAGGAAGAGGATGGAAAGGGAAGAGATGGGGGTGGGGTGGGGTGTCAGAGAGAGACATTACAAGGATCATTCATCACACCCGTCCGATCCATATCTAGCCGGCACACTCATCACGAGAGGCGGAGCAGCAGGAGGACGCCGGTTCGCTGGGAGATAGATCAATCTCCACCCAAACTTATTCTTCATGGGAAGATAAGATGGAGGAGAGAGACCTATCTTTGGTTGAGGATATGATTTCGGACGATGTCCCCCATATCCCTCTAAATCCTACTCCTCCAGCTTTTTCCAAACCAGAGACCTGCTCGGGAAACGGAACGTCCGGTCGAGGAGGAAGGTCGCCAAGAGACATGTTGAGCGAGATGCAAGACAGAATATCCAGAGAGCTCGAAGAACACGAGACAGGGACAGCCGAGTTATGCAGAATCCACAAGGGATGGCAGCTAAATACTTACTGACAACAGAGGCGCCGGCAAGGACTAGACCCTGCCACCCGGACCAATCCTCCGACTCTACAACTACCGCCCCAACCACTCCGCCAACTTCAACAACAACGCTAGTCTCGCTTGCTCAGCCACCACCGCCAAAGAAGAATCGCAAGAGACATAAACGCCACTGAATACCTTGACCTTTCGCTCCTTTGCCCGCCCAGATATGACAGAAAAACTTTACAGACAAAGAAGGGAGAAATGGGCTTATCTTACCTCGTCCGTGTGCGCCTTCGGCGCCCCAAAAAACATTATTTTGGATTTGTTTTTCTTTTCCGGTTGCTTTATTTGATTTTTGAATATGTCACAAGATAATATTAGCCCCTGATGGCGGCGATAAGACTGTTCGGAAAAGTTGAAAAGTAATACAAGTAACACAAATCAGAAAAAAATACTTAGAATAAGCAGAATTTATACAAAAGTGTCAGTCAGTATACTCTTATGAACAGATCATCTGAAAATACGAGCAGCAGTGACGGAAATGCGGGGCATGCGGGCGTCTTTTAAAATCATATTTCATATAGGCCTACTATTAACCACTCTCCATTTGGGGAAGGGGAAAAATACCCAGTTGGGCGTTTTTCAATCAATAAGCACGACATTTGCCAAAACAATTCAGAAAAAATTGAGTTTTTCCCCTTTTTGCTTCAAAAAAAACAGCTTGTGACCACTCCGTTTCGATTTCAAAATCTTTGGGGGGGGGGGGGGGTAGGGGGTGCCAGCCGAAATATTCAGCAAACTGTTCGTTCGGTCATGGGCAGAATGGGTAAAATTGTTGGACTGCCTCATTGGTCGATATGGCCGCGGAAAGTCAGTTGGAGTCAAATAGTGGGGAACGGTTCGGATCAAAACGATGGCGGTCGGTTCAGCCAGGGGACGGTTTGGGCAATTTCCAGCATACTGAATAGCGAGTCGTAGCTTCACATTTATTGTAATTATTGGGCTTACCAGGTGATATGAACAAGGCCTTATATGCAATGAGAACGCTTAAAATGAGACTGAAAATTTGCTGGGTATTGCTCGTTAAATTGCAGTTGGCGACTAGGAGGTTGTATTAGTATTTTGAGCTTTGAGTTACGATAATTTTACGAACAAATTTATCCCTGATTTCCAAGTGGAGCGAAGTCACAGATATTAATTGATAAAATGTAGGTGTCAAAACATTTTGGTAGGCTGTTTCAAAACGATCATGCGCAGGGCTGTCCGCACGTGCACATTTCATACAAGTCCCGTCCACCCTATTAACATAGCATCGAATCATTTAACCCTTTACCCAACGTAACGGCCAAAACGGGCCAGAGCTATTCTCCAAAATCGCCAATTATTTTTTATTATTTTTTTCATTTTTTGTCCCCAAAACATAGGTTATGACCCCTCATTGGAACGAGCTCGTCCAGCCCGTTCCAATGAGGGGTGATAACCTACGTTTTTGAGACACAAATGAAAAAAATTAGTTATTCAAGAATTTTTTTTGCAAGTGTCGCCTCCTTTTCATGTTAGGTAAAGGGTTAATTATCCGATTTGGCAACGGCTTTGATTTCGTTGTCCGGACTACTTTCGAAAATTATCTTTAGAATTAGTTCAGTGATCTGAACGTAGCGGCTACCCTACTACTAGTTCTGCTATCTGAACGTAGCGGCTTCCCCTGTAAGGGGGGGGGGTGGGGGGGGTGGGGGCGCTACGTTCAGATCGCTAAACTACTTCAGAATTGGCTACGTTTATCACACAGGTGTTCTACATGTGCAAAGATCATGAAAAATAGTGTATTAGACGTTTTTTTTTTTAGAAATTATGTATTTACCGATGATTATGTATACAAGAGAGAAAAGACCTAGGAAAAGGTTACTCGTTCCCGAGATATATTTGACCCGTTTTAGCGTTAAAAAGTATTTAATTGGGCAAGTGGTTTACCAACGTAAAGCTTAATGTCTTAGCTATCGGGTGACATCAATATCTCGACTACAAATTAACGAATGTGGTTTTTCTGTGAGATTGAATAAGGCAGTTCAAAATCTTCCATGCCAGCGAGTTGTGTACCTTTTCTCTCTTATGTACATAATCATAAACTCCTACAATTTCATACATATTGGAATGGAAACTGTCACCTTGGGGTAATTTTTTATCAAGAGCAATATGGGCATTTTGAGTTTTGTGTGACACAACATTAGCCATTCAACCATTAAATCTTCAAGTTGTGTAATATCGCTGTCCTCAACAGTTGGGGGACATATATACACGTTCAGTACATTCCTGGCGTATCTTCCTTTGACTGACAAAGTTACACTGGGTATTGTCACGAACACCTTTCAGACAGAGTAAGGAAGTTATCACATGCCATTCGCAAACTAAGCAAATTTTACGAGGAAGAGTTTTTCATGCAGTAGACTTTTGATTCCCATAACTCTTTTAAGGCCTTTCGGCGGCCAGGGACAGTCTGAGATTCTACAGATTCGCCCCGTCTAATTTGTGTTTAAGGTGCTATGTAAGTAAGAGAAATGTGTTTACTTTGAACTTCCCATCTATGACATTCCATGAATTCAAATTAAATGTACACAAATTATACATCAAAATGAAAGTTGTGTTGTGTGGAACGCGAAAAGGGAGCACGGTGTCTTAGTGATTACAGAATTGGACTTCAAATTGAAAGGCTCACGGTTCGAGCGTACTGCACGTCGATTATGCACATGTCTTCAACGAATACTAACCCTGCTTGTTTGGAGTTAGTACGTTGGGCAGTCTGACAGTTGCTCTCCGTTGCTAGATGGTTCTATCAAGATACCACGGGTACTCTGGCTTCCTCCATCCGTAAAACTGTCCGACACGAGGTAACCCTGGCTGTCGAAAGTGTCGTTGAATCCCAATTAATAAATAAGAACATGAGAAATATATTCATTCAAATCGCAGAGTTGACAGCAGGCACCAATGTTTCCAGGAAGTCTGCTACCGCATTCCTACCAGAACGGATAATAAAAAAAAATATTTTAGGAGAACAACTTGTGGCCAAAGGTGCTTCAGATATCCAAGAACAAAGATAGTCATTCAAAACATTTTACGATGCAACGACGGGACTGTATTTACGGAAAAGACAACACTGTCTGCATTTTTTTTTTTTGGGGGGGGGGGGGGGGTGGAGATAGGTTTCATGGCCGATGCTGCAAGTCGAGAGGTCCTCGGTTCGAATCCCACCTGCGTTGTGTCCTTAGGCAAGATACTTCATCTCCAATGCCCGCGTGGGGACACGGTGGCGTTGTGTACTAAGACGTACTGCACGTCGATGGTGCACTTGTCTTCAACCAATGCTAACCCTGCTTGTGTGGAGTTAGTGTGTTGGGGAGTTGACAGTTGCTCGCCGTTACTCGATGGTTTTCTCCGGGTACTCCGGCTTCCTCCACCCGTAAACCTGTCACGGTCATGATTAGCCATTGTGCGTAAATCTATGCCATTTAACATCAATAAATAAATAATAAATTCATGGCCGATGGACATGCGCATATCACGCGATACTACGTAATTCAGAGAAATTCAAACAGGTGTCACGATACCTTGTATGTAATATGACAACTGTGCAGTCTCCATATAATAATAGTGTGTAGTGTGAAGTTGATCTATCTCGTTCTTAGATTTTAGACGGCATTTTAGGTCGATGCTTTTTCGGTCCCGATTACCTTGACCGTATGTGAACAAACAGACAATGAAAACAAAACCGAGAGTTTTTTTTTTTAATTTGTCGCCGCACAGCACTATCGCTTCGTTTTGAAGAATTTGGATGAAGCACATCTGGCCTCGAATTGTTCTCCTGAAATATGATTTTATTGTGAGTTCTTGGATGAACACGGTAGCAGACTTCCAGGAACCACTGGTGCCTGATGTCAACTCTGTGAGTTAATGGCATATGTTTATCGTTGTCTGCACATCACAATCTTCACTTTGATGTATAATTTGTGTATATTTTATTTGAATTTATGAAATATCAGAGATTGGAATTTCAAAGTAAACAAATTTCCTTTACTTATATACCACCTTATTGTCACATATTTCTACACAATGGCAACTCATGACCGTAACATGGATATACAGATAAGGCCAGCCAATCGTTTATACCCTTTTTGCCCATTTGTGAGAACTTCCATCGACAGGCATTGTTTACCAGGTTCTATTTACCAGTAGAACAGTCTTGTTTACCACAGGAAACGAGCAATGCTTTACTTCCCAGGTTTCCAACGGGTTACAAGAATGAAGCAAAATTTTACTTTCCCGCGGTTCGTAGAAAAAGCGGGAAAGTTTAGTCTTAACGGTACATTTTGTCCGAAAGAGGAGGGGTTTATGTTGGGTTAGCCAATGAAACTGAAGAATATTCTTCACGTTTTGGTCGGTTATGAAGTGTATAGTGTTTTCAATTCTAGCCTGACCGCGCTGGCAACAGCACACACAAAGAGTTCAGATAATGGATTCCGACGTGCAAAAGATGATAGAAAGTAAAGTGGCTAAAGCTGTGTCAGATTCTCAAAATGTTTTATTAGACAATATGAAATCTCTACTGGATAACAACCTTGAAAGTTTTAAAGACAGTATAAATTCAGCAAGTAAAGAAATTTCAACCTCACAATTGGCTTGTATTCAGCAACAGATCGGAGATTCTTACAAGTTTAACAGGAAAGGCTGTGAAGACCAGCATAAACACAACAACAAGGTTTTATTATCATTACAAAATGTACACACAAGTTTATCGGCTGAGAAGATCACAATGAACGAAGTTACCAAAGCCAGGGAAGCTGTTCAAGAAGGTATAGTTTTAATCCAGAAAAGACAAAAGATAATCAAAATTGCAGATTCGTCTGAACAAGGATGGAAAGTAGTGGAAGAGTATTTAGCGAATCCGTTAGCAGACGATTCAGATGACGAGAAAAAATTGTGGAGGGCTCAAGCTCGTGCATCAAGAAAAATTAAAGTGGAGCGTCTGAAGAAACACAGAAAAGAAACGAGAACTGTACCATACAAAATTCCTGAATCAACCATTTCTAGCAGACAGGAACCAACACACAAGCCAGGAAAATGTTTTTCATGCGGTGCCGCTGGGCACTGGAGGGGTGAATGCCCGGTCTACAATCAGAAGCCAGTTAAGATAAGTACTAATACTTTTATTGATAACCTTAGAGAGAATACGAACTAAACTGTATTGACTGAGCTAAGTTTAGAGGCGGATAACATTGAGGTCGAGCTTGCTCAAAGTTCAAATCCGTGTGAAAACTCTAACGGTAATCAGGAAAATACTTTTACAACTCAAAGTGATACGTCACGAGGAGCAGAGTTCGGGCGATTTTCGCCAGTGGGTCGATTACGAAAAAGAATTTCAATTTGGGAAACAATTACATCCAATTCTAGTGTGTTAGATATTATAGCTAATGGATACAAAATTCCATTCCTTAATATTCCGCCATCAGTTTTTCTATTTAACAACAGATCGGCTTTGGATAATCCCGAGTTTGTTTGTTGTGAAAAAGAAAAATTGCTGAAGCAAAGTTGCATTGACGAGGTCACTGAGATTCCGTTCATAGTTAACCCCTTGACAGTAGCTTTTAGCCGGAAGGGAAAACCCAGGCTCGTTCTCGATTGTAGACATATTAACCCATACTTATATAAATTCAAATTCAAGTATGAAGATGCTACCATTTTGAGTCAGTTTATTGATTTGAGTTACTTTTTGTTTACATTTGATTTTAAAGCAGCTTATCATCACATAGAAATTTTTCCTCCAGATCGTAAATATCTTGGTTTTTCGTGGAAGCAAGACAACAAAATAAAATATTTTGTATTTTGTGTTTTACCTTTTGGAATTTCAACAGCAGGTTTTGTTTTTACGAAGGTTTTGAGAGAAGTTGTCAAGTTTTGGAGGAGCAACAACATTTGTGTTGTTTTATTTTTAGATGACGGCATCTGTGTGGTTAAAAATCTGAAGACGGCAAAAATGATTAGTGGCCAAGTTAAGAGGGATTTAACTGAATTGGGGTTTTTATTTTCTGATGAAAAGTGTATCTGGGAGCCATGTCAGAAAGTGGTTTGGCTGGGGCTTGAGTGGGACACTGTTGAAGGTGTCGTACGGGTTTCGGCTGATAGAATGTTGCGGCTGTCAGAGATTTTGGATAAATTGCTTATTTTACGGCCCAACACCAACGGTTTAGTTCAGGCTAGACTGCTGGCGGGGGCTGTTGGACAGATTATTTCCAATCAACTGGTATTTGGCAATTCAGTGAGGGTACATACTCGAGAGCTATATGCATGCATTGTTGCAAGAGCGAGCTGGAATTCGCCGGTTTTGCTAACTGATGAGGCATACACAGAATTGAAATTTTGGAAAGAAAATAGTGTTACTATCAATAAAGAGGGCAATTTATTTCATAATTTAAAAGATTTTGATGATTACAATTACAAGTTATTCAGTGATGCTTCGGCCATTGGTTATGGCGGTTTTGTTACCCCGAGCGTGGTTGCCTCGTTAGAGGGCGGATATGTTTTGTCTCACAGACTTGAGTCTGGTGAAGTATTAACAATAGAGTTTGTTAACAGGAGCTCAGGACATGATTTTTCCGATGCTAACGATAACGTTGCTGAAAGAATAAACATGTTTGGGAGCTGGACAGAAAAAGAGTCCTTGCTGAGTTCTACGTGGAGAGAGCTCGAATCAATACACAGATTGATTAATAATTCCATAGATGTCATTTCTGGTAAGAAGGTAGAGATATTCACCGATAGTAAAAATGTCACAAACATTATCAATGTTGGGAGTCGTAAACGCGACTTACATTCCATAGCATTACGCATTGATAGTCTTTGTAACAAGAACGGAGTAAAATTGCAAACGCAGTGGATTCCTAGAGCCGAGAATAAAGAGGCAGACGTTCTTAGTAGAATCAAAGATTGTGACGACTGGGGAATAAAGTTCTGGGTATATAATCGGATAAATAAGCAATGGGGTCCACACACAGTGGACCGATTTGCCTGTCATTATAATAGCAAATGTGAGCGTTTCAATTCCAGATTTTGGTGTCCCGGCACGGAAGGAATAGATGCTTTTAAACAAGGCTGGGAGGGAGAGAACAATTGGCTGGTTCCACCGCCTAGGCTTGTCGTGAACACATTAGAAAAAATGAACCACGATAAGGCGTTTGGGACTCTTATAATTCCACAGTGGAAATCCGCTCCTTTTTGGCCGTTTATCGGAACAGAAAATTCCAAATATAATAAGTTCATTAAAGGTTTTCAAGTTTTGCCAAATAGGTATGTCACGTGTAGAGGAAGAGGTAAAAACGGCATTTTTGCTGGCACAAGTTTGAAGTTTAAATTGTTAGCTTTCCGGTTAGAGTTTTGTTAAACGGTTTATATGAATTTAATTTCAGGATTGAGATTGAAGGAAAATGTGGTCAAAGCAGTAACCGACAGCGGCATTGAGATGACTGGCGAGTTTGCGGGTTTAGCTGAGAAGATGTCGACTTATTTAGTTCACTCCAAAAGTCCGGGAACAGTGCAACAATATTTCTACAGTTTTAGAAGGTGGGACAATTTCTGTTTTCACCGTGGACTCGCATCACTTCCTGCTCAACCAGTGCAGGTTGCCCTTTACATAACATTTTTAATTGATTCTGGATCATCATACAATACTGTTAACTCTGCCATTTACGGCATAAAGTGGGCGCACAAACTTAACAATTTTATTGATCCCACATGTAATTCATTTGTTACGGAATTGCAAGAGACTGCTAAGAGACTTACTGCCAGACCTATCCATAAAAAAGATCCGGTTACTGCTGAACATTTAATTGAACTTTGTGATTTATTTAAAGACACTTGTGATTTGCTCGTTATTAGGGATTTGACAATGTTGTTAATCAGCTTCGCAGGTTTTTTGAGGTTCAACGAGCTCTTCTCACTTACAGCCAATGACGTGGTTGTAAAAGATAATTTTTTGTTGTTGTATATCAGACAGGCTAAAACGGACCAGTATCGACACGGCAGCGAGATTTTGATTTCCAAGGGTAATTCTTCTGCTTGTCCTTACAGCATGTTTTTGAATTATTTAAAGGTATCCAACATTCAGCTGGGATCTGGCGTATTCCTTTTCAGGCCTATTTTTAGGTCAAATGATATGTGCCGTCTGATATACAAAGACAAGAAGTTGAGTTACAGCAGAGCGAGGGAAGTATTGTTAGATAGGCTGAAACTCGTACTTCCCCAAGCTAATTTGGGGTTACATTCTTTGAGAGCAGGGGGTGCTACAGCAGCCGCTGCTAATGCAGGAGTCAATGATCGCTGTTCGAAGCGACACGGAAGGTGGAGAAGCGAAGCCAGTAAGGATGGATACGTTGCGGATTCAGTCGAAAATAGACTACTTGTCTCTGAAAGTTTAGGATTGTAGATAAATTACTTCCGGCTTTGTTCTATCCCGTTCTTTGATATTTTTTCTAAGCCAGCAACTCGCGGGCTAGATTGCAACTATGTAGAGTTGGTTTTCGTCATTTGAATAGTTCAGACTTTTACTTTCCCGCGATTCGTAGAAAAAGCGGGAAAGTTTTGTCTTAACGGTACATTTTGTCCGAAAGAGGAGGGGTTTATGTTGGGTTAGCCAATGAAACAGAATAATATTCTTCACGTTTTGGTCGGTTATGAAGTGTATAGTGTTTTCAATTCTAGCCTGACCGCGTTGGCAACAGCACACACAAAAAATTTAACTTTAATATTAGTTGTTATAATTTTTAGTAACGTATCCATTTTTCAATGGCAGCTTGGTCATTATACTTCATATATTCATTGAACTGAAAGTACAGTTACTTTGTTCAAATCTGAGATCGCAAGTCCAAGCGATCATACCCTAGATGGCGTTGACAGAGTTAATTTTGTTAGCTCGGCTTTTGGACACAGGTTTCTAGAGCTTTTCAAACAAAATGTTTTATCTCTAGTTTTTCCTAGGGTCATTTTATATGGGTATTATCTGTGTGTTCCAATTATCCACATTTATCATGCATCATTAAATAAGTGTGAAGATGTTCACTATGACATATAAAATTTGTAATAAATATAAATACATTTTTACGCTAAGCCAGCAACTCGCGGGCTAGATTGCAACTATGTAGAGTTGGTTTTCGTCATTTGAATAGTTCAGACGCCACACTTTCTCTGTGATCGTTCGACTGTGAGTTCAGATTGCAGCCATAAACTAAACTTCTCATACAATCATCACAATCATAAAACTCCATGTATAACAAATTAGGTCAGCAGGAAACTTACCTTTATCAAAAATAAAATATCTCGCAGTTCGTTCAGCTGGTTCGTTTTAACTTCTTCAGCACTTTCTATTAATGTTTTTCAACCTGTTTTGCTGACAAACTGTCGAGGTCAGATACGGTAACATTAAAGATAACTGCTTCGAATGGCGATTGAACTAAAATGCACAAAGCGCATTAAACAGTGATAATATTTATATGGAGAAAAAAAAACAGTCACCTGGGAAACCTATCTCTCAATTTACACGAAAATCCAATAAGAAAAGTCATTCCAATTAAATTGAATATTCGGGTCACTGTTTTAACAGTTCAACAGTTCGGGGTCATGTGACTTTCGTGTCGAGAGAGTCATTGGCCGTTTTCGCATAGCGCCATCTTACATCTAAGACTCGATAATCCCGTCTAAACCAGTCAAACAGGTTTGTTACTAAACATTGCACACACGTATGTTGTACAGTACTGATCGCCACATGTATATCGTTTGTTTCCACATTATATATTTTTTTTCAATTGCTGTTGTTTTTTTTTATCATCGTGTCATGTTGATGTTGACTTGAAGTTCAGAGTTGTGACGAACGTCGGAACGAACATGAAGGATTGTAACACGAAAATGATAAGTAAGGAAATATAACGTCCCAAAATACACAAATTTCTATTACACAACCTTTTTCTCTTTGGGGATGAAAACGAACGCAAAGAGGGTAAATTGTCGGATTTTATTTGATAAAACCGGAGTCGAAAGACGAAGCTTCCAATACTGATCAGCTATTCAGTACACCTGTATGCAATCTTGATAAACAAAGTCGGGTTGAACGGGCATAATATCGAGCACCGGATATAAAGGTGGCGCTATGATATGCCAATTAGGTTATTCCTATTGTGCACGTGTATCGGTCTTCGGGAGTATTACTCTATCTTTATGTAATGGTGTTTGCATAATTGTATCTCACCGATGAATTTGGCCGATTTCCCCGACCGGAGGGTGGGGGCTAATCCTCCCTGGCGGGGTGGGGGGAGGTAATCCCCCACCACCCCGACACCTACTTGACGCCACCCCTGTTTTGAGTTTATAAAGTTGCGAGCCTTCCGATTAAATGAGACGGTCAAGTGAGTTCTTCGGCACCTCGCAGGTACTTTGTCGAAATTGAAATTCCCAAATGAAGCCACATGATGTTCGTCATATCGTATTTTTGTACTCAAATGGTGATATTCCAAGACACTTGTTTCGATTTGTTTCACTGAAAATGTTTTCGCAATGGAAAATGGCTCGATTATTCGGTAATTTGTTGATACGAAAATATTGATGTTGACTTAGAAGGGGAGAGTTGTGACGAACGTCGGAACGAACATGAAGGATTGTAACAAGAAATTGATAAATGTAGTAATATAACGTCGCAAAATATACAAATTTCTATTACACAACCTTTGTTCTCTTTGGGAATGAAAACGAACGCAAAGACGGTAAATTGTCGAATTTTATTTGATGAAACTGAGACGAAAGACAAAGTGTTCAATGCCGATCAGCTGTTCAGTTGTCTCGGATGTGCGATGGCGCTTTGTTAAAATGGTCTATTAATAACGTTTGCCCAGCGGTGAGCTGCTTGCATACCCCTTTCAACCTTGCCGCGCTGGTCGTGTCGTATTATTGCGTGTGTCGGGGAGTGAATTATCATTCTTGGACGAGCTACTGTCAGTTGGTATTTGCAGTATTATAAACCTTGTCGCGCCACTGGATAGCATCATTTCATATTTTTCCACGGGAGAACAGCACGGGAACCCTCCCCCACCAACCCACCCCGACCGGGGTTAATTGGTGGAGGTGGATCACAGGGTGTTTGGCCCTGGGGGAAATTCATCGTGACAATCAACATCGGCACATGCACACGACCCGAAGAGACTTCATGACCTTAACAACTTTGCCGGTGTGATGACGTTATGACACCAAGTTACTCAAAAGTAGTTTTTTTCCGTCAGTAGATCGCAGTTTTTACAGCGCGATTCAAAAGTATGACAGTGTAAACTAGAGCACACTTTCAAACAAAAAATTCAACATTTCAAACGGTTGTTATTTATAAAGCAAAGAAAATTTGAGATAAACTATTTATCGACAAAGCCTACACCCTACTGTGTAAGCAATTGTTAGGATTAACCATTGTGCGGAAATATGTGATCTTAAACATCAAAAATTAAGTAAATAATTGTGCGGAAGCGAAATGGGAGACTGTCTTGCATTTCAGATGTGGATGAGTAAGTAGTAATTAATCCTGCAGTCCTATAGGTATGGGTTATCGAGGTCCCAATAAAACATATTTATTAAAAAATAAACAAATCATAATCTCTCTTGCCACAGGTTCTTCGGGATAGTCTTTGGTCCATCCAAAATGAACAAGACAATGCTCATAACTATTCTGGTTCAGATAGGGTAGTAGTCCAAAACTTCCCCGGGCGCATGAGTTCTCTTCCTCTCACAATTGGAAACATAATAATAAAAATAAAGGAACATGAACGCATTTGGACTATACATGAACAAGAACATTGTGAGCACCCTGCCCGTGTAATATTCCCGGATTTACTTTTATTTCTGTTGAGTTAATGGAGTTAACTGGAGATAATGATCCACCCCACGCTAGGCCTAAATGTCACTGGAAGGGGGGGGGGGGGCTATTATGATCAGGAGGCGCCAGATTGCCGGTAAATCGGAATAGCTTTTAGAGGAGCTACATAGGCTTGTGGGGAGGGTTACCTCTGGGGTGGGATACAAAGAAGCATACCAGGACATGTGTCCGTTATATTACCCAATAGGGCAGGCGTTGCTCACGTGCCTTGGGGCATCTCTCCTACATCAGATGTGGAGCAAAATTCACATGTAATATGAAGGTCACCCATATATAGGAAGTATTAGAAGGAAAGGAAATTTGTTGTATTACATGGGGCCGGGTTTTTTTAGAACATGTTGATGGGAGTTGAGCAAATATTCATACAGGAGGGACCATGGTCAAATGTATATCCAGTTACCGTGGATGGAGGTAGGGTTATGGTAATGCTGTATATAATGGGTTTGTAGAAATTTCATGCCTGGAATTCCATATCTCCTATTATGAATTCGCGGTAAATAGGCGAGGTTGAGTGCTCATCTGTACTCGTGTGAAATTTACGTATAATTATCTCAGCATTCTTAACCTTGCCTCCATCCAAGGTAACTGAATATACATTCATCTCAGTCTACCTTGTGTTAAATGTATATTCAGTTATCTTGGGAGGAGGCAAGGTTAAGAATGCTGAAATAATTATACGCAAATTTCACACGAGTACAGATGAGCACTCAATCTCTCCTATTTACCGCGAATTCATAATAGGAGACATGGAATTCCAGTCATTCAGCGGCTGATCCAGCTTCAATTCCACTTACGCACTGGCTCGAGTTGATTATTCACGAAGCAATGCACATAGTATATGTATGGCCTTCAAATCTTAAAGTGAATAAAACATTCAGAATTTACGGGAAATTACCAGTCACATTTTTAATCGGGTTGGCTTTAGTAAAGAAAATAAATTTGGTCTTCCAGGGATAGGACCTAAACAAAGCGTTGACATGGTTTGTAGTCCTGGACAGTGCAGGATACATATTCTGTCCAATTTTTAATAGACTCCTGAAAAAGGCTGTCTTGGGGTATGCTTCTGAAACTGGATACAAAAGGCAAATTAGAGTGAGTGGATACCGAAAGTGGTGTTGTAAAAAACAAAAACGCAGCTTATTTTTTCCAGCCGCAATCACCGCCCCACCACTTTCGCCACCCCGCGCCCTCTCCACCAACCCAACCGCCCCGGAAGATCTAATCATTTTAACTCAATTTTCCGTCTTTCGGAAAATAACATAAATTATTTGTCTTCACTGCCAGTTCTAAATACAATACCAGCACAGGAACTGGTGCTGCTGGGGTAGTGAGTTTGAGTTTACATAATAGACTGTGATGTTGTAACTCCTTGGGAGTGTTGCCAGGGCCGCAACTTATCCAAAATATTGGAGGGGTGTAACAAACTCTTGCCCGGCAATTAGAAGACAATTCCCGATAGGCAACATTAATATTATGGCTTGCAATTCCGGTCTTCAGATTACTTTAGCTTGAGGACATGCATTGTTCTAAACGCTTGAGAGAAAGACGATGTTTATGTGTACATATCAACATTTCGCCGAAACACAGAGCGGTATGTAGCAGAACAAGCAACCCTCAAGATTATTTAACGCTATGTTGGGACAGGTTTGGGCTAATCACCTGGTGACCCCAGAGTAAACGTATTTTCATGGACTCTATTTACAGTAGGCCTCCTGTGCAAACGAGTTCCTAAGATAGGTGACCTAATTTACACTCAGTTAAGAAATCAAATGTGCCCCAATAGGTCGCTCCCTGGGTGTCGAGCAACTTAAATCAATTGTGACGCATCAGCATTTTTCACCATGTAAGTGGCATTTGCCCAACAATAATTTTCGTCGTGCAATCACACATCAATCGAACTTATGTTGGGCAATTGTTCCATGTTTTCTGGTCGATCATTTTACAGTACAATACCCAACAATTGCCCAACGAGTGTCCAACGATGTCCCCACCTGAAAAATATTTGAAGGGTGACACATCCCCCCCATCCCGCGATTTACGACTATATGTGTGTGTGTGTGTCTCTCTCTCTCTCTCTCTCTCTCTCTCTCTCTCTCTCTAGCTCTCTCTCTCTCTCTAGCTCTTTCTCTCTTTCTTTTATCTAGGCACCTTTCGCCAAACCCGACTGGCGGGCAACACTTGCGAATTGTTTTATAAATGACTAAAACTTTTAATTTTTCCTTTCGAACATGTACCCTTGGGCCCATCATTGGAAGGAACTCGTCGATCCTATGAGAGGTAATAATCTAAATTTTGGAAGCAAAAAATGGAAAGAATAATCGTCGCCGGAGTGCTAGAATGTTCTATGTCCCCTATGGGACATAGAACATTCTAGCACTCAGCCGACATAATGAAAGTTGAATCTGGATAGTTTGTTAGTAGTGTTTACGTGATATTATGGTCACGTGGGCAAAATATTAACCATCGGGGTGGTCGAGACACTGCAGCACGAAACACCGTGATCTTTACGAATTTGATTTTTTTCAAAAAGCGAATTCGGTTTTCCTTTCATTTCCTCTGTGGAACTATTTATTTATTGGTGGTTAATTTCATTTTCAGCATCTATGGCTCTTTCGTTGCCATAACATATGAATGGAATCAAATTTAGCCAACCTTTGATACCTTCACTGCATCCAGGCATTGGTTTCTGGGCCTTAGTTTACCAGTAAAACAGAACTTGTTTACCGCAGTAACATGCATCGCTCCTCTTCTCGAGATCCCCACAGAGACGCTGCAGAACGAGACCAAACCAGATTAATCCATCTAGATGAAATCTATCATGCAGTGTCCCTAATCCTTTATAAATTCTGACAACCTAATCCACGTTGCACACGTGCTCATATTTAAAAAGATTCCGAACAATTCCAGTTTCATTCCTATTTTTTTTTCTTTTTCTTTGTCATTTTTTTTATTTAACTAATATTAAGGCGGTAAAGGAGAATACATTACTCTTCGAAGGGTTCCATGAATGTATCCTCCTGATTATTCATTTATTTATTGCTTTTTAATGTCACTCTCAATATCGATGGCTGTATCGTGACCACATCATGCATTCAGCTCCCACCAACCATTTCCTAGATCTACTCATACTATTACTACCCCCAAGCTAAAGGGAGGAATGGTGTCAGCAGGATCAAGAGAGCGAGATTTCGCAGTTGATCATCAGCGTCACTTTGCACGCATGTCGGAATGAGGCCAGTGTTGCAGTGTGATACCCATTTCTTTCTTTTTCTTTTGTTGACCTTTCTTTCTCTTTTTCTTCTATATTTCTCAGGGAAAGGCAAGAAGACGGCCAATCTGGCTATGCCTTCCCCAGCCAGTATACAATGCATTAATTATTGGGATTATTGTATTTAAATGTACATGTACTATATGCAATATTTCTTTTTGTTGAAATTTCAATATGTTAACTACATGTTCTATATATATACATATTATATCTCACGTGACTTCCTTGCATTCTGATTGGCTGAAAGATGATACTCTATTTCGTGTAGTTTGCATCCACAGAACTGACCAGGCACTACACGTTTTCTATTTTTAGCACACTACTATATCAATTTTCTTTTCATACTGGGCGAATAAAACTGATCAGGCTAAAGTTAAAAATCGATTCACAGAGGCACAACATCCACAAAACGACCCGGAAAGAAATCTTTGTGGAAAAATGTATCGATTTTCCATTGTTGAAGTCATATTTTCCGAGGCGTTCATTTTATTCTTTGAGAAGATGATCCATATCTCGTTTCGAGGGAATGATCCATACCTGGGTTCACCGTTCATGAGAACGCGTCCGGATATGAAAAATCGTTTGTTTCGCTGCTCATATTATTTCGCTATTTAATTGTATGTTTTGGGCAGTAAACGAATAAATAATGGAATTCAGTTGAATCTTCGGAGTTTGTATCCCGTGCTGACCCATTCGGTAATGTATATGTGTGACAAATGTGTGGAAATTATCAAACTGCGTTGTCAAATTTCGAAAAATTTTAGTTTTCATTCGCGAGTTGCGCGATTCTAGAATACACAGTTCCGTTTGGGGGAATGTTTTTTTTACCCTTGCCGACCGATTCAAAATCTGTCTTCTGCTTATATCAATAATCCAAGTTAGCCGTGTTTTGGAAGAAGAAAATATTTTTTAAAAACTACATGGTATTTTTTCTATATAACGCTGGTTGGTAGGGCTGCTACCTTGGTAACAGATTAACAAATCGGACAGATGTTTTTCTTGATGGGTGTTCGATATATTATAAGGATTAGTGCATGTCTTGTCGTTGACTACGCCCATATAGAGCCCAGTGAGGTGGTGTAGTTCCCTCCGCTTCGCGGCGGGAACTACACCACCTCACTGGGCACTATATGGGCGTAGTCAACTCCAAGCCATGCACTATCCCTTAAGTAGAGGATGTCTACACTATTTCTGTGAATATCGGGAATTATCTAATGAGTGTGGACCCGAAAGTTTTATTTTTCACGAGCGCTTGCGAGTGAAAAATAAAACTTTCAGGTCCAAAGCGTACTGACTAAAAGAGAGTAGATTTTCTTTTTATCATATGCTATGAGACATTTTATTGCACAATATTTAGCCCAATTCGATCCCAAATGCGTACCGTTCAAAACAATAACAAAGATCACCTGATCGTTCCTTCAAGGCGACGTGATGCGGCGTAGCGTGACGTCATTTAGGAAGCTACTGAGAAATATTTCTCGATATCTATCGAGTCGATAGATATAAAGAAATATCTTTTAGATAATTTTCGATAATTCACAAGCTAGCATATAATAAATTGTTACATTTTAGTATACTGGCAAATAAAAATATCAATATCAATATCAGTTCGGATGAGGTCAAGTTTAGCTAATCATTCCAACCTATGTTGCTCACATTAGTGGGGCACATACATCACACCCGTTAGATATCAGTTCCTATTTTATCAGAAAAGCTGAACACTTGTATTACAACACATAAGCGCTGTTCCACCTTTCGGGGTTCCCAATTGGATTTTCCTATTTAAAAGATTTAGCAAATAGCGTGGTAAAATAATAGTCATATCGAAACCTAGACCCTTTTTCTGTCTGCCGATAACTGGATACGAAGTATTATGTAACATGTATGCAATGAGATTTCGGAGCCATAGCACAGTTCGGTTTCATGACAATTCGGCACAAGCTGAATAACCCACCAAGACTTTCGACATCACATGAACAAACCGACGAGTCAGCAGTCAATTTATGTGTGGAACTCGACGTGATTCTTTTACTTGCGACCAGCCTATCCCTTAAATAGTCCAACGCCAGTGCTTAGAATCAATTGTATCGAATATTTCCGTTGGTCGGAAAAGCGAATCTACGATTCGCTTTTCCGACCAACTGAAACATTCCATCCAACTGAATCTAGAAAATCCTAGAAACATTCTTTTTTGAATCAACAAAAAATTGTTTCTCAATTGGGAACTGATTTGTCCGATTTTTTAATGGCATAGCCAGTTATTATTATTATTTATTGGTGTTTAAGGTCACATACATGTGCACAATGGCTAATCATGACCGTGACAGTTTTACGGGTGGAGGAAGCCGGTGTACCCAGAGAGAACCAACGAACATCGACAAGCAAATGTCAGCTCCTCAACATTCTAACTCTGCTCCAGCTCCGCTCAAGCAGGGTTACAGCGTTTGAAGACATGTGCAACATCGACGTGCAGTACGCCTTTGCACACGGCGTCATCGTGCCCCCATGTAGGCAACTGGGACAAAGTGCCTTGCCCAAGGACACAACGCGGGTCGTCCCAGACGGGGGTCGAACTCGGGACCTCTAGCATAGAAGTACAACAGTCTATCACTGAGCCACCGCGGTTCCAACATAACCAATACTATTATAATAAGCGTATTATTTATTTAAGAAACTCTTATTATTTCTTTATCTCTATTTTAGTTTTTCTGTATTTATTTTGTGATGTATGATTACTTTTGAAATAAAAAACTACCGGTGAAATCAACATGGAAGCTTTAGTATTTAATTTTAGGCTCACGCACCTGGATTTTAGGCATCGGTGACCATTCCATCAGAAATAAAAATAAAAAACCGCCCTGCCTCATTCGTTTAAAAAAATTATTTCATTTGTTTGTCCTAACAGAAATGTTTTTTCACTAAATACATCTAACTGTCACCTGAGACTCACCACTTCAGTGCTTGCGCGTAGTTCCACCATTTGTGTTAATAGCTTGAATGTTTCAAAGGAAATTAAATATTTATTTACTGGAATATCTATAACTGTGTCACGAAAGAAAATCAGTATATTGTCGCGAGTAACAAATGTTATATTAACACTTTCGCTGCCGAAAGCGACTATTGTCGCCTATTTTGTGATGATTATCTGTATATTCTGATATGCGCAGATCAAACCTACCATCTGATTGATTACTGGAAAGAGCACAGGAAGCCCTTTTCAACAATTAATCGGATGATAGAGTTTCGAGTATGTCATAAATTTTATTAAACTTCCTCCCATACAGGCGTACATAGAGGTCCTCCATATATGGATAAAATGGGTGTGGCAGTAAACGGGTTAAATCAACGATAGTCTGCGTGCGAACATTCCAAAAAGTACGTAAACAAATAGCCTATATTGACGTCTCATTTCTTACTAGTTTGATTGGCGGACTGAGAGTTTGATCCTCAAATAGTCGGTTTGCAACAAGTTCCTAGTTTATTGTGAGATTTAAGAAATGGGGTTCATTAACCCTTTGAATCCTAGCGGCCTTTGTTCCGGCCAGGAACATGATACGTCATAACGTCATTATATAAGATGACTGTTCAGTAAATGTGTGGGCTAGACCAATCAATATTTTCAACGTGCAGCAAAGAGGCTGCACGTTGAAAATGTTGATTGGGCAACCCAATATAATGAACATGAACTCTTCTGATTGCTACCATTGAACTGGCTTGGAAGATACCACTGGAATTCAAAGGGTTAAGTTAGGTCTGGAACCTGGACAGACGTTTTAGCCAGAGCCAGACCAAATTTACTAGGCGATTTTCGTCAATTTAAAAAAGATACTTCGAACGAGTTTTAAGATCATATTGATCACTTTATCCCAAATCCAACCAAACATGCGTAAATGGACCGGGAAATGGACTATGTTATTAATAAGAATGTTTGGCAGATCGGCCGATCAAAACATTAGATCGCAATGATGATGTCAACAATCTGGAGCCTTGAATCATAGAATATTCTTGATTCAACTGTTTAAAAACAAACCAAAAGCCATGTTATCAACATGTACACGAATACAATAATATACAGGGGCTAAAGATTGATTACAAGTGGATGACTTTTGTCACGTACGGAATGTTATTGAATGACGGTGATTTTCATTGTTTAAAATATGTTTAAAGTACGGTATTGTTGGTGTGAACAGAGATCATATCGCCGGGGCGATACACAGATAACCGATGCGAGAGAAGGGAGGGAGGTTGTAACTTGTGAACTAAGTCATGTGTTGGGGTAAAAAGTTTACTTCAAATCCTCTCTGCTGCAACTTCCTAGCTACCACCCCAACGAAGCGAAGCGTAGAAATGTTGAATGGTATGTCCCCAACGTACATTGTTTTGTCTTATTATTATTTGCAAGTCGCAGCATTAGCTGAGGTAAGCTTTTCCATGCTAGGACCCCAACGCGATCACTATACGCCCAATTGTCGACGATCGTCATCTCTAATGGCAAAATTGTGAACGATATGTATGCCAAGTTGTCAAATATGTCGAAAGATGGAATATTCATTGCTTTGGGTTTTGACGCATGTTCATTCGGGCATCTACAGTATCAGCATCATTTAAAATTAACAAACTCCCGATCAAGAAAGCCATGTGTTCGGCTTATGGATCCCCAAGAAGTTGAATTTTAAGAACAGCAGAGACACTCGTATTATTGTGCTATACTCGTTGTTGGTACATTGGTATTGTGGTCATGTTTTCAAGAAACGCGTCCTCCAAATTCTTCTGACGCCTAAGAAATATATCTTCGACGAAATGTTTCCGTCAGACCCGTGACCGTACTGATAATCTCAGCCCCGACACAATGCCTTCGGATACACGGAAATTATAGTAAAATTCTCCCGGTTTAATGCATCTAAAACGAGTGCAAGAGTTTATTAACGACAATAAAATGTGGCGTTTTTCCTTCAAAACCATTGGGCTTATTCCGCACATATAAATGCACACTTCTTTTTATCGCATATTTCTCTATCACTCTAACTACATGTACTTTTCCTTTTCGTGTTCATTATTGCCATGCATAGAGGTTTTAAGCAGTGAAGATGCATCCATATTGTAGTGTTAATTTGATGATTATAATTCTAAACTTCTTATTCGCTCCTAGAGCAAGAGATGCCACTCGCTCCCCGGGGTATATTGTAACTGAGGGAGAGTAAGATTGTTAAACACGATAAAAGCAGGGGTGGGACGCAAACACAGGTGGGTTTGTTGTATCGCTACTATATCTTCCCATACATGGTCTGGACGACAACAAAATGTACTTTCTCGAAATCGCGGTAAGTTTGAGTTGTAAATATATCCAAAACGTCCAGAAATATCACATTGACTGCGAAGTGAGGTTAAAACAAAACCGCACATTGACGTTGATTTCTTTCGATCTCAGAGATCGCGGATTGGTCTAGACAAAACACCACGCTGTTGCAAAAGGTTTGCACTCGCAGGGATACACAAAGCTCCGGGCAGTTAGATGAATGCGTATCAGGAGACATCGCTCCACAAACAGTGGCCACATCAAGGTTCGCTCGTACCATTTTTTGCATGCATTGATCTCTCGCTCTCCGTTAGTCAAAATGAATCTAGGCGAAACTCAAGTTATCGAATTGTGCCTCTTCATAAGATTAAATAGAGAGTAATCGATTGACTGGACTGGTTACGTGAATTCATTCATGAGAGGTGAGGGACGTTGTACAAACACGAGGTGCGAATGCGCACGAGTGTTTTACAATATAGTCTCTCGCCTCGAATGAATTATTTCACGTAACCAGTCCAGTCAAGCGATTACTCTGTTTATTACTTTTCATTATTAACGATAATTATATTATTTAACGCTTTACCTAACGTAACGGCCAGCGCTATTCTCAAAAATCGCCAACTAATTTTCATTATTTTTTCATTTTTTGTTTCTACAACATAGGTTATGCCCCCTCATTGGAACGAGCTCCTCGAGCTCGTTCCAATGAGGGGTCATAACTTATGTTTTTGAGACAAAAAATGAAAATAATAGTTATTCAAGAATTTTTTGGCAAGTGTCGTCTGCTTTTCATATTAGGTAAAGGGTTAAAAAACAATGAAGTCCCCATTACATCCACGACAAAGCGTCTTCGTTCGCGCGTACGGATACATGACACAATTGTTGATTGCATAATTCACTTTTGAAGTTATCGTTTATAATCAAACCCGGAAATCCCAGTAAATCATACTTTGGAAAGTAATAAAATAGCTATAAATCTATTTTTAAAAGCTAATCTGAGTGGCGGCAACAATGAAAGAAAGTAACTGGGGGCGACCATGTGAGCGTATATTTCTTAGACTGATCCCCACTTCGCAACTGTCCGCTTTTTGCACAATTAATGGTTTTTACGCATTTTGGTCACGAATTGTCATACAAATGTAAGCGAAACACCATATGAAAAGTAACATGGGCTTCATGTTGTTTCAGGTTTCAATTAAACCGTTTGCATTATATGCTGTGGGGCCAAGCGGGCATATTTATTTCATTATTAAGTCATTCAATGAAGTTGAAATGTCATGTAGCGATCGTAAGCCTATTTTATTGTATTTATCTTTTTCCCGTTTCTTCAGACTAAAAGAGCAGGCACTTCCCCTTCACGCACACTCATGACATTTGGCACACTGGTCGGGAATAGGAAATACTTAAGGGAAAATTACTCCCCGATATTATATCCACGATGATAAGAGCAATAGGGATTTTAAATTTATTTACTTTTGTAAATATCTTTTAATATCAACTCCTGTATCAATATCAAGCCCCCGCCCCTATTTCAAATTTGAGAATCCCGTCTCTATCCCCCCCAAAAATGTCTAAAAATATGTTTTCGTTCTGGGAAATTCTCAACTCTCAGTGAAATTTTCGGTGTCATAAGTCCGAAAAATTCAACTTCGTCTGATTTTCATAAAATTTTAGTATGTTGTGCAATTGAAAACATAGGAGACAGCAAGGTCTTTTTTCCAGATGCCAATATAATGAGTGGCATGATGGCGAAGTCAGGGTTTTTATACCCATGGAATGCAGTATGGCGAATGTCCTTACCGTGGGCATAAAATCAATGAGTTCGCAATACAGCCACACATGTGTCTAAAGTCCCCGAGTTCGCTTTTCTGCCACCTCATACATATCCCATTGCCCGTTCCCTCCATCTACTACTCCCATCCAAAAAAAAATTACGTTCAATGTCCTTTCCTGGTTGCCTTTGGGAAATTCAGTGTTAAATGTATGAGACAAATTTTAAGCCATACAAATGTAGGCAGTCATGACGAAATACCATATGAATAGTAGCATGGGCTTGAGATGTTTCGGGTTTTAATTGCTCCCCGTGATAACTTGTTTTCTACTTTTTTGATTGTTACAACAAAACACCCAATACAAACATTGATAAATCATTCAACAGTAAAACCAAAAAGCACTCAACGTATGTACTGTTCATAAAACCTAACACTTAAAGTAAAAAATAATGTGTGAATGGCATGTGTGATGGAACTGTGTCACTCAATTTTAAGCAAGACTGTCCTCCGGATATCTTGTTTTCTCCTTCTCTGATTGTTACAACAAACAACGCAATACCAGTACTGCCAAAATATACCAATACCAACACCAACAATCACCCAATGTATGCACTGTTCATAAAACCTAACTCACATTAAAAAGGAATGTGGGTATGTCATGTATTGTGGGTGTGGGAGGGTAAATGGAACTGTTTCTCTCTTTCTGAGACTTTTATTTGTTTAGAAAGAAAATCTCATTCTAATATATGTAGCCTTAAAATGAGGTTGTTCAGTTCTGAATCAGGAAAGATGAAAATTGTCATTTCTCCCTTCACGACTTATTGTAAAGTTAACTCTTTACCTAACATGAAAAGCAGACGACACTTGCAAAAACAAATTTTGAATAACTCATTTTTTGTCTCAAAAACATAGGTTATGACCCCTCGTTGGAACGAGCTCGTTCCAACGATGTTTCACAACCTATGTTTTTGAGACAAAAAATAAAAAAAAAGAAAATTAATTGGCGATTTTTGAGAATAGCGCTGGCCGGTTTTGGTCGTAATAATTGGGTAAAAGGTTAAATTACAATTGTATGTCCCACGGATTTCCCACCGTGTTAAACTTGGTACAATAATTGCAGTACATCGAGTGTCAGAATCAAAAGACAGTGTGTGAAACTATTAACCTGTCGAGTTTTAAAATCTGAGCAAATCTTCCCCTTATAGAACTGAGCAAATAAAAAAAAATGCTGTGGGTTCACCGTTACATTCACAGTACAACTGTATGCTTATCACATGCTTATCACGTTGAAAATGAAGACATCCTGCGTGTAACACTAATAACATGCAGAGTTCTAAAATCTGATCAAATCTCCGATACAAGACTGGATAAATAAAACATGCCGGGGGACCACCGTTACTCTGACAGTATCAAATCAAAAATTAAGAAACGTTCCGTGTGTTATTCATAAAAAATAACCTGACTGAATCTTAATCTCCTCAAATAATTTGAAAATTTAAAGAATCATGTAAATCATATTTGTACGAATACGAATTTGCAGAGTACAAGAAAGCTACTCCTTCCTCCGTTGTCTCCCACGAGAGGTGACCATGGCTGTCGAAAGTGCCGTTAAACCCCAATAAATAAATAAGTCTGCGCTATAAAATGCACTGCCAATCCTATTACAAAAGCAAGAAGAGAATACAACAGCACCTAGAAATGATTTAAGTAAAAAATCCATTTTTAGTGATGGACTAATTGAAATCCCAAAGTTATTTAATATCCCACTGATAAACAAATTCATGTTACCTGTTAGCTGATAACTGCCTGCTATAATCGTCACAAAATATAACGTCATTTTCGGGGAACAGGTGATAATGTAGCGCTTCTTCGCTGAAAAATAACCACTACCTGCGATATCGAATACCAATACTGACTTGCCACGAAGTGTTATACAGGCACCAAAAAGAAAACACCTGAAAGATTTCTTTCCATCAATGAAATGTGATCGTTCAAATTCATTATTGAAATACATGAGTTCCCAACGACTTATACCATGCATTTGAAAAAAACAATAAAACAAAAACAATTGATTATTTTTTCGAACAATGGGCCAAGCACACCCAACCATTTTTTGGAATATCTTCATATCTTCGCTATGTTTATTCTATCTTGACATATTATATATCATCTTAAAACTTGTGACCTGTAGTTTAAGATGTTATTTTAATCAAGTTCGGAAATTAAAAAGTCATGGACTATTTTCTGTCAATAAACACAAATACACAGACAGATATTTCAGCTATCGTCGTTCAGGTTGAGTGATTTTTATCTGAGATATCCCTGTTACATATCAAAAGACTCGAAATGACGATATAGAGAGTAATCGCTTGACTGGACTGGTTACGTGAAGTAATTCATGAGTCATGAGAGGTGAGGGACGTTGTACAAACACGAGGTGAGAATGCGCACGAGTGTTTTACAATATAGTCCCTCGCCTCGAATGAGTTATTTCACGTAACCAGTCCAGTCAAGCGATTACTCTCTTTATTACTTTTCATTATTAACGAAAATTATATTATTTAACCCTTTACCTAACGTAACGGCCAAAACCGGACAGCGCTATTCTCAAAAATCGCCAATTAATTTTCATTTTTTTTTTCATTTCTTGTCTCTAAAACATAGGTTATGACCCCCTCATTGGAACGAGCTCGTCGAGCTCGTTCCAATGAGGGGTCATATCCTATGTTTTTGAGACAAAATAAATGAAAATAATAGTTATTCAAGAATTTTTTTTGCAGGTGTCGTCTGCTTTTCATGTTAGGTAAAGGGTTAAAAAACAAAAAGCAATGAAGTCCCCATTACATCCACGGCAAAGCCTCTTCGTTTGCGCGCACGGATACATGACTCAATTGTTGATTGCATAATTCACTTGTGAAGTTATCGTTTATAATCAAACCCGGAAATCCCAGTAAATCACACTTTGGAATGTAATAAAATGGTATAAAGTGCAAAGCGTATTTGTGTCGTACATAAGTTTTCATTTTCAGACTTTGTGTGCATTGCACAAATTCAGAAAACAAAAACTTCTGTGCGACATGAATTCGTAAGTTGCCGATATTAACACACGATCTTCTCTCGTCGCTGGTTTAGTATTCAATGATCTGTTTCCCGCCAGATCGCCATACTGCCTTCCATGGGTATAAAATCCATAAGTTTGCCGTCCTGCCACCCATTACTAGTGGTGCCGTCGTTTTTGAAGTTTTACGTAACTTCGACAAATTTCAGCATTTTCTCTTTCGAAACGTTTATATTGTGACACGCAGAGCTCCATACCTTTGAACGATACAGCGTTGAAACTTCGCACACTGATTTCTGGTTATCTGAAGTTGATCCGACCGGTTTAACTTTTTGTCATATAGATCCACAAATGGAAAGAGCCGGGATTTAAATTTTGTTTGTACACACAAGAGCGATATAGATTTTAAATTTATTGAATTGTTTAATTATCTTTTAACCTTTTGAATCTTCGTTTCCTGGAATGGTATAGTCTTTGTGTACACTTACAGTGAGATGGGTCAGTCCAATACCAATGTACAGTGAGGATAAAGTAATAACTGCAGTCTGCAACCGTCGCGCAGCAGAATGCAGTTATTATTTTTCCATCAATGCCGCGTGTATAGACCTCTTATAATAAGATAAAAATGGGACGAAATCATGCCCTGGACGGAAAAATCGGTCTTATGAGTTAAAAGGGTTAATATTAAATCCTGTATCAATATCAAGGCGCCGCCTCTCTTTCAAAGTTGAGATATCTCATCTCTATCCAAAACCATGTCTGAAACTGTGTACCGTTCTGGGAAATTCTCAATCCCTCACTGAAAAGTTTCAGCCCTAAAAATTCAACTTCGTCTGACTTTCAGTAATATTTTAGGTTTTTGTATTGCACAACACACTTATATATTTATTTGTGAAATATGTCACCTTAATCACAAATACATGAATGTGTTGAATAATGCAAAAATAGGAAATCTGTTCATTCTGAATTGATGGATTGGCGGAATTGATAAACGGCTTTGGGAAAATAAACTTGTCGCTGTTAGAACTGACCACCATTTCTGTACGGTCGTGCAACTGAGAATCAGGCCGTTTACAACAAAACATTCAGTGATCTAATTGAGAGTGCCGATATGAGATGATGGCGTAGCTTGTTTAAAATATAAATATACGTCGAGGACATTCGTATCTATCATACCGAATTTTAGTCTGATTTGTAGATCCGTGTGAATGTACAAAACGGAGGGTGAGAAGTGAAAGTTCTGCACTAACGTTGCATTCTTTCTGATGATTCAGCTCATTTTTTCCAAGTTAAAATCTACGATTGTAATAATTCCTTTAGTATGGGATATAATGTGTATGGGACACCTAAATACTCACAGTTCTGAGTTTGATTCTTTTATGAAGCAATGTCTAAGAAAACAAGGAGGTTTGAGAAAAGTGTTTCGAAAACATGACATGAAAATAGAAAATCTCTGACTCGAAATCCCGTTTTTTTAATTTTTATGCTCAACTTATGTGATAAAAGAAGAGGCATTATTTTTTTCTAATCCTTACGTGTACATTTTAAATGAAGGGTACAGTATCACAGGGAACATGGCAAAAACTATTCCTGTATTGCAGAAGTACATTAGTTTTGAAAGAAGAAAAACATTATCAAACCTCAATATCTTCTTTAAAACATGTTTCCACACTTTGCATTTTATTCAGGTTTCTGTTAAAACATTTCGCCGTTTGATTTAACTCAAATAACTGAAGGGGTTGGTATCACTTGGAACATGACCAAAACTAGTTCTGTATTGGAGGAGTAAATTAATTGTGAATGAAAAATAAACAGGATAAAAACACACAATATCTGTTTTAACAATATGTTTACACACTTTGCATTTTGTTCACGTTTCTGTTAAAACATTGCGTGGTTTGATTTAATTTAAATAACTGTGGACCTCTTCATTTATAGTTGCTCCGTGTATAAATGATAAACGCCGACTTCGGTTCGAACTTTATTATGAACTAAATATATAGAATAAATAAGGGTCGGTAATCAGATTTAAACCACGAGTAGGAAAAGGGTTTTAACCACTCGATTTGCCGAGTGGTAAAAATCCTTATTATACGAGTGGTTTAAATCTGATTACCGACCCTAATACCTATTTGTTTTATTTAGACCATGCTCTTAATAAATACTCAACTTCGTCACTTAAAATTGAGGAATAACGACACCTTCTATCGCAAAAGAATGGTTTTGTTTTGTTTACATCTGCGCCTGTGGGCAGTACTTCCGGCTGTGCGTGAATGCTAGATTGACAGATAGACACATCGTCAAAGATGATTGAATTTACTTTGGTTTTTCAGTCAAATTATTATTAACAATTCTTAAATTGTATTTTAAATATTTAATTGTAGGCATGTAGGTATTTTAAACTTAACACGTCATTGCACGTAGTAGATAGTATCGCACAATGTCGTATGTTTGAATGAAACATCGCGAAGTGTGAATGTATCGAAGTTGGCAAACTGCGTCATGTCAAAGGCCAAGTTGGATGAACTTCCGACTATTGGTGTAAAATATTTTTAACCGCAGTAGAAGATTTACACCGGTAGTGGGGTTGAAAGCTAAAATTTAACATACAGGCTTTTCACAGGTAGTAACATAGGCGAGCATGGTATAAAAATAAAAACATACATAACAATACTTTGTTTTTATGTGCTACCCTGAATAATTACAAATTAGATGGTGATTTATAATTTACGTAATCGGTATACTTCGATGCCCGTCCGGGACGACCCGCGTTGTGTCCTTGGGCAGGGCACTTTATCCCGGTTGCCTACATGAGGGCAAGATGACGCCGTGTACTAAGGCGTACGGCACGTCGATGGTGCAGCACATGTCTTTAACAGCTGTAACCCTGCTTGAGCGGAGCTTGGACAGAGTTAGAATGTTGAGGAGCTGACAGAAGATCGTCGTTGCTCGGTAGTTCTCTCCGGGTACTCCGGCTTCCTTCACCCGTAAAACTGTCACAGCCACGCTTAGCCATTGTGCATAAGTATGTGACCTTAAGCCCCAATAAATAAATAAATCGGTATCCTTCAAAATGAACAAACCAATTTACACTGACAAATGTAGACAAATCTCTTTACCCGTTTGCAAGAACCTAAATACATAGCAATAATTTATTTTTATGAGCTAATCTGCATAATCACAAATTTGATAGTGATTTATAATTCAAATAGTTCGGTATCCTTCAAAATAAACAAACAGAATTGCAATGACAAATATAGACACAACTCTTTAACCGTTTGTAAGAACCCACATATCGTCACCTTAACGCCTCAAATAGATTATAGATTGTATGTGACTCTAAGTCACATTATATTAGAGGGTTCTCACAAATTCGAACATTTCCTGTACTGCCGGCTCAGCTATCCGAATGTTTTCCCACTGGGGAAGCCGCGACGTTCGGATAGCTGAACTATCTCTTCCCCCACTTCGAATAATCTCCGCTAACTACTCAGAATCTTAATTTGTTTTGACTTTTCTGTTCAACTCTCTTCTCTCTTCTCTTCATCCACCTCATTCTGGATTATTGCCATCATTAATCCCCACCATCCAAAACAAAAGCTTAGCTTTAAACTCCTCAATTTCGTTTGGTAACGCCATTTTTTTCGGAATTGCGTTCGACGAATAACGGAAAACAGTTTCAGAGTAAATAAATAGGTTTCGCCTAGTAATGCATCAATGGGAACAACTCTAGCCTGGCCCATAGCAGCCGAAATCGGCGTCATATTCGCCCAGTTTGAAGTCACTGGTAATTTTGGGAAAAAACTCATTACTGATAAATAAGTATCAATACATCAAATTAAAGGAAATGGGTCATTTGTTCACTGACACAGGTAGGGTCGAAACTCATTTTTTTCTTAGTTCGCCTCCAGCTTTTGTAAATTCAAGGTTAAGATTATTTTTTTACAGCCTATGAGAATGGATTAGCACTCCCGCTGAAACACCCGTAAAGTGGTATTTTAACCCAAGAAATAACCACATTTCTGCAGACAAAGCCTAAAAGACATAAGTGGATTTTCGCATTTGGGACGTCAAGATGAATTATCGCTAAATTCTCGTGAGATTTTCAACATTTGCGTGCATGAACTGCTATAAGATCCAAGAACCAGTTGTTTAACTCGTACAATCCGGTGAAATATCACAGTATTTATTCAGCATTAAAACGTATAAAGACCTTTGATCTTTTAGTTATTTTGGTCAAGTGAGGTCTGTCTGAATAGATAGACGATACCCGAATAAAAACAACTGCTCCGGCATACTAACAATCTAAGAACTCCACTTTGTCGAACGCACCTACATCAGACCTCCTTCCTACCATCCACCACCCGATTATGGAACGACCTACCCCTTGAAGTAAGACAAAATAACTCGCTGCCTAACTTCAAATCATATCTTAATAGGAATAGACGCATTGTCCCATCCTACTTTCACGGGCATAGGTCACGCCGAGCTCAAGTCCTACATTGTCGACTGCGACTCAGCTGCAGCGGTCTAAACAATGATCTATATAACAACTTCGTCGTCGATTCATTCTTATGCAGCTGTGGAGCACGCGAAACTGTGGATCATTACCTTTTCCATTGCAATAGATACGCACAGATACGAATACAAACATTGGTAGCATCCAGCACCATATAACTACTGACACCTTACTATACGGTAGTGAACACTATAGTCCCGAAACAAACAAATCCATTTTCGAGAAAGTTCATGAATTTATCCTTTTATCCAAACGTTTCGACTGATCAACCCGGCACCACCGATTCAATACTCGCGGATATCGATGTACACCACTCAATCATCTAAGTACTGGTCACTACTGATTCCCTTGGGTCTCTCCTCTCCTGCCTCTATTACTAAACCCCTGTCTTCCTTTTGCACCTTCTGTCCCCACGATCCTTCTCGTGCACTCAACCATATTTATTAGTCCATGCAAATAACAAAAATCCCTTGTACTGCTGATATCATCATTACATGTAATACTCTCATATGGAGACAGCCTTGTATAAGCTTTTTAGCTTTCTGCTGAATCCATTTCCATACTTCTGTACACAATACTAGCTTGATTATTTGTATTTCTTATTATTTGTTTGGAAATAAATATTGTTTAAACTAAAAACAACTGCTCGTGTGATACGAATCTTTTTGCGAATGGTACATTACGCGCACTCAACGATAGAGCACCAGCTGTGCAGCCATCAGTGGCAGAAAAAGATTTTGTGTTGGCGGGGGAGGGGTGCCAGATTTTAATAGATAGTTACAATGCGAAGTATCATCCGATACGTGTAGAGGCGAGCTGGGAGTGAGCACGAACTGGAGGTACCCTACTGTCGTCAGCTTAATCAAGGTCCCTCCCCAGGGAAAGTTTCAGAAGATGGAGGGTCAGTATGGTTCTCCAATGGCTTCTTTGCGGTAGCTATAAGTGTATCTATGAGGTTGCGTATTACAGGCGATCACACATGGACATCCCCGACCATAGGTAGTGGATGTACTTATATTATTGCAGGTAATACCACGACCTCTGGTCTTGCAAGTCGTGGAAAAATTATTTACTTTCCAAAGCCGCCCCGCCCTCTACATCCTCCCATGACCACGTAGGCCAACTGTCTCTGCTTCAGACTCCTCTGTGTTAAACGTTGTGAATCGTTTCGCCGTTTCGAGCGATATTTCAACTCCGATCATCCGATTGCAGTAGAACAAGTGATGAAAGATCATTCAAAACGATGATCCGCGGAAATGTTGTATAAGAATTCGTTCATTACTAAAAAGAAAAGTTATACTGCGTATAATAATAATACCTGAATCCTCCACTTATTTACTGCGGTCCTCTGATGATGAGACATACAACCTTATTACCTCCACCCCAGCCCCCATTTCACCGGGTAATTCCTCCCCAATTCTCCCTCCAAGTCTCGCAAAATGTTTTATAATTTCTCCTAATTTTTCTCACTACCAATTGATTGTTCAACGGGTGTTTGGTAACTGCCAGATTTCTCTTAAATTGCTAAAAATAATTCTGGAATAACAAAACACCTTCATATTAGTCGCAAAACGCAGCTTGTGGCCTCTCACAGAAAGTGTTCGTTACAAATGAGTGGCCATAAGCTTTGGTCTGGAAAAATGAAAAAAATAATAATTGCCCCCCCCCCCCCCCCAACTTCCGCTTTTTAGTCACGACGCCACTGACATTTTCCTATTGATACATATACGGTCCTTGAGATCTATTAGAAGTGATCGGAATAAATAATTTAAAAGTAAAGAGAAGCAAATATTTCAATACAATGCTTCAAAGGTTTTTCAGAATAATCTATTTTTTCAAGGTTGCGTAGTGTCGGAGATTACTTTACTGCCACTTTCAAGGCGGGTTAAGTCATTCAGTTGTTTAGTTCTAATATGACAATACGCAAGGCGTAAGAAGGAACCCCAAAGTATCCAACATATTGAACTATTTCATTCCGCAACCATTACTCCAAAAACATTTTGGTTTATTCAGTCGAATTCCTGCAATTGTTTAATTTCAGCCAAACATGAATACGTTTCACAGTACTAAATATTTTCCCATAAACGACCATTATAACGTTCAGGAGAAAAAATATGGTCGTATCATTTTAAATTTAACATTCAAATATTTTTGGTCAAGTATAGCCCTTCAGACAACCTTTTTCTGATCTTTAAACATGGGTCATGCAACAAATAAAAGAAAAACTAACAGAAAGGGAAGTGCTGGTCACATGTTCATATTTCTCAGGGAATTCCCAAACAAAACACACCAATAGTCAAACAAATTTTTAGGTTCTAAAAGTCCTCAAATCATCCTCTTTGTTCATCTGGAACATTCAACAGTAATGCAAAATGTCAGTAGACTTCTTCAAATGTTTATTGAAACAATATATTTTCCCAAGACTGCTTAGTTTTGGGAATTACATAATTTCCGAGCGCAACTTTTAGAGGCAGGTACATCTAATTAAAATATTTACAACAGTTATACCTATGAGCAAACCCAACCCTACCAAAGATACATTTACCTCTTTCATGTGATGAAAGAGTCATTTCTGCAATAGAATTCAACTTTTGGCTTCTGTCTAGTAAAAAGCATGGGAAATTTGTTCTTTTGAAGAGAACTGTCTAATCTGTGTCAAATAGGCTTAAAAACTGTTATTGCCTCCGACAGAATTTCTACTCTGTTACCTAATAAGTTAGGAGGGATAAGAATTCACAGCTTTCTTTGAAACTACCCACAAAACCTTTTCACAAAATCTGTTTTAATTAATCATTCAGCAAGATAAATAGTGCCCCACCACCATGAAACAATATGACAATTTTGTTTCAAAATTGGGGTTGTGCAGGACTTATAGTTCCTCTAAATTTGGGAGAATCCATTTGCATTCTTGGGGAAATCGTTCCGAGAATTCAGACCTGCTATGGGCCAGGATCCTATTAGGTCAGTATGATTGAACCCCTGTTGCATACTGATAATACATGTTAACCCTTTACCCAATACAGCTTTTTAATTTTTACAACACCAACTACTGATTTTTACCCCCACCCCCCATACCCTCCCCCCAGGGGCCTTAATCGCTCACCTGACAAGGTGGTTCAGAGAAGTGTTTTGGGTCAGATTCAGTTAGTCAAGGTTCATGGACACTACATAGGAATAATGTTATGAAATTATTCATAATTCTAGTGTCCATGTCAGATGATTATTAGCATAGGTCTTCCTGATTGCTTCCAATTCTGACAGCTGTAGACAAGTACTGCCAAACTTCCAAGGGTTGTTGTGTCACTGCAGCCTGAAAGGCAAATTTTATGGAAAAGCTCTAAGGAATGGGTTTGAACATTTATGAACAACCTCGAACCTAACCCACCCCTGCCCAAATATTAAGCCACAGACCTGAAATGGACGAACTCAAATCTGCACCCCCCCCCCCCCCCCCCCCATTCCTGCGATACCAAATATGAAAGGGTTCTGTACCAAATATTAAAGCATTAAACTAGTGGGTCTGAAGAAAAAGATTTTTAAAGAAATTTTCTCATGTTGCTTTGAGTTAATTTGCACTCCCATAATGAGCCCAAATATTAACCCATAGATTTGGCTTGAACAAACATGAATCTGACCCCCTTAGAGATGTTGTAAGCCAAATATGAAAGGATTCTGACAGGTGGATCTGAAAAAATAGAGTTTTAAAGAAATGTCCTCATACTGCACTAAGTTAAACTTTGGGCTTCAATAGATAGACCAAATATTAAGCCAGAGACCATTGAGCCCAAATATGGACCTAGGGACATGGCTTGAACAAACTTGAATCTCACCCCCCTAAGGATGCTGCATACCAAATATCGAAACATTCCGGCTGCTGGATCTGAAGAAGATTTTTAAAGAAAATTCCTCATTTTGAACTAAGTTATAATTCGGGTTACCACAGTGAGCCCAAATATGAACCCGGGGACTTGGCTTGAACAACTTGAATCTCACCCCCCTACGCATGCTGCATACCCAATATCAAAAGATTCTGCTGTTGGATCTTGAGAAGAAGATTTTCAAAGACATTTGCCTGAAATGCACTAAGTTCAAATTTGGGCTCCTATACTGAGCCCAAATATGAACCCAGTGGGCCGATTTGACCAAACTTGAATCAGATCCACCCCACAATGTTGCATATCAAATATCAAAAGATTCTGCCTGCTGGATCTGGAGAAGATTTTTAAAGAAATTTGCCTGAAATGCTTCTATAGTGAGCCCAAATATGAATCCAGGGGGCCGATTTGAACAAATTTGAATCAGATCCCCCCTACAATGTTGCATACCAAATATCAAAAGATTCTGCCAGCTGAATCTGGTGAAGAAGATTTTTTAAGAAATTTGCCTGAAATGCACTAAGTTTGAATTTGGGCTCCTATTCTGAGCCCAAATATAAACCCAGGGGGCGGATTTGAACAAACTCGAATCAGATCCACCCTACAATGTTGCATACCAAATATCAAAAGATTCTGCCTGCTGAATCTAGAGAAGAAGATTTTTTAATGTTTTTCCCGTTGCCTACAGTGTTAAAAAGTGTTTTCAAAGTCCCGAAACTGTACCCTATGATAAAACCGACCGCAATTTTTTTGGACCAATCCTTTCTGTTGGTCCTAAGGAAGCTTCACACCAAATAAAAATTCTCAGTGCCGTGCAGTTTTGGAGATATGGCATTTTACTTTTTTTCTATTTTTAGCTCCTGCGGTTCCAACGGGGCTACAGAAAAAGAAAATTTGGCATAAATTAGGTACATATGACCCAATAAGCCCTCACATAAAATTTGATTCAAACCAGCCTCTCGGTTCGGAAAATAGAAATTTTTGGCGGGCCAACAATTTTGTCCCTCCCATAACGACGCCAAATTTAGCCCATCAAACTTCTCTTAAAGAAATCCAAGTCTACACCTTAAAAGGAAGCTGCATACCATATATCAAGTCCCTGCTACTGATGGTTGATGAGAAGAAGATTTTGGTGCCCCTTGGGGGCATGGCACCACCCAGGAGAAGGGGGCAACTTCATTTGAATAAATCTGAATTGGCATTAGGTAATAAACATTTACCCAACATTTGAATAATGTAAAGTTAACACCGGACGGACGGCGGACAGAATGTGATCAGTAAAGCTCCCACTGAGCTTCGCTCAGGTGAGCTAAAAAACTATATTAATTTTTTAATAAATTGATGGTGACATGAATTTCCCATTATTTTTTAATCACATTCTTTATTCTGAACACATTTCACATTGTGTTTGATATTTTGCAATCTTTGTAAGAAAAAGCCTAAGTTTTCTCAGTTAAGGCACCTCAAGTCATAAAACAGTGAATTTTTCCAACAGAATGATCAGTACCTGCTACTGTGGTGTCTCATGACACTGTTAAAATTCCTAAAATCACCAAATATTGATTCATTAGTGCTGTGATTGTGCTGCAAATATCCACAAGTGCACTTTCACTATTTTGGTTTTAATCCCCACAGGCATGCATTCTATCAAAGGGAGTGAAATTGTAGAAAATGTGTTCACAAAGAGGACAAGTTGCAGTACAGTCGCTGTGGACGGGTTGTAATACACGCGTGGACAGTGATGTCCACTCGTGCGTTTACCAGTCAATAAAAATCATCATCTACAAAATTTTAATTGAAGCACGGGGTTGTACCTGGTGCTTCATTATTTATTAAATTTATGATGATTATACCTATAGTTAGTGTTTGGCATCAAATATTATTGTATCCGTGGAAATATTTCCCATCCATGGAAAGTGAGCAGTACACAGCCACTGTACTGTATTTGTTTCAAGTATATAATATACTCTTTGATGTTTAATATATTTGTGATAGGCTGGGTCCAAAGTACTCAGTACTTGTAGTACTCGAGTACCACTTTTTTGATAAAGTACTCAATACTTTCCAGCCCAGATTTTTGTATGTGTGTGTGTGTTTGTGTGTGTGTGTGTGGGCAGGGGGGGGGGGGGGGCAAATGAAAAGCAAAGAAACATTTCATCTGAAGGACAGACAGACATGCAGTAACAAATTTGGGAAGCCTACATAAAAGTAGTGACTAACTTAAAATGAAAAATATAGATAGAAGAGCCAGGGCAATGTTGTCAAACAGAAAACAAACAAGAGCCCCCAGAGGGCCTGATGGCATTCACCTGACGTGGTAGCCTAAATATCAACCCAATGAATTTATTTGAACATTTAGTTGCATCTGCCCCTCATAAGAAAAGCTTATACAAAATATCAAAAGATTCTGACCGGTGGATCTAAAAAAAAAAAGGATTTTTAAAGAATATTCCTCATACTGAACTAAGTTATAATTCAGGATCCCACAGAGAGCCCAAATATGAACCCAAGGACTTGGCTTCAACAAATTTGAATCTCACATCCCTACGGATGCTACTATATACCAATATCAAAAGATTCTGACTACTGGATTTTAAATAATATTCCTCTTATTGAACTAAGTTGTAATTTGGACTCCCACAGGGAGCCCAAATATGAACCTGAGGACTTGGCTCGAACAAACTTGAATCTCTCCCCTCTAAGGATGCAGCATCCCAAATATCAAAATATTCTGAAGAGTGGATCAAAAGAAGATTTTTAAAAAATATTCCTCATATTGCACTAATCTAATCACAGAGAGTCCAAATATGGACCCAGGGGTTTGATTTCAACAAACCTGTGAATAAATCTTCCAAAGATGTTATATGCAAAATATGAAAGCCTTTGGAGCAGTGGTATGGGAGAAGATTCTTTAATGTTTTTCCCATTACTAAAATGATGACTCCGCATAAGTCCTGGAAAACTTCCCTATGATAAAACTGATGGCAATTTTTTTTTACCATTCTTTTCAGCTGTTTGTAAGGAAGCGACACACAAAATAAAAATTCTCAGTGCCGTGTAGTTTTGAAGACATGGGCGTTTTAAATTTTTTCTATATTTAGATCCTGCAGTTCCCACAAGGGCAACCGGAAAATGTTTTGGCATAAATTAGGTACTTACATGTACAACCCAATAAGCCCATCATATCAAATTTGCTTCAAATCAGCCTCTCAATTTGGAAAATAGAAATTTTGGTACAATTCGGGCTCCTACAGGAAGCCCAAATATGAACCCTGCGACTTGGCTTTAACAAACTTATATCTCACCTCCCTGAGGATACTGTATATATCAAAATATTCTGACTGCTGAATGTGAAGAATACTTTTGAAGAATATTCCTCATTTTGAACTAAGTTATAATTCAGGATCCCACAGTGAGCCCAAATATGAACCCAGGGACTTGGCGTAAACAAATTTGAATCCCCCCCCCCCCCCCCCCACCCCTCCCCCTGTAAGGATGCTGCACACCAAACATCAAAACAGTCCGACTACTGGATCTGAAAAAGTCTTTTAAAGCAAATTCCTCATTTTGAACTAAATTATAATTCAGGCTCCCACAGTGAGTCAGGGTTTCACAAATATATTTTTGTGGGATCCATTTCCAACATGTGTCTTAATCACATGAATTATGCTTATTTATCTTCAAATACATAGATTGTTAGATTGTTGAACCACCACATCAAAGGCTATTGCAGTAATCATGTTTATAGAAATTAATTAGATCTGATACGGTTAACCGATTAATTGACTAACCAATGATCAATATCTTGAATGATAAAAAAAAATAGGCCGATGAAATCGTCAGATGTGTACCCATACGCGCAACTAGTAGAAAGCTGTATGACGGAGGGCCACCACGGATGCCGACATTATGTACACCATACAAGGTATGGGTACATATATATAGAAATGGATTGGAGGAGTGTCTAATTTGATGGATAAAGGGTTAATATCTCCGGATCAAATTATCAAATTTACATAAAAAACTATACAGCACAGCACACCAGTAACCTGAATAAATATATAAAGTAACATGACAATCGGATTGACATTTTTTGAGTTATCTCATGCCAAAGGGGTTGGAGGAATTTTCAATTTGAAGGATAAAGGGTTAATATCTTGGGATCAAATTATCAGATTAACACCAAAAACTATACAGCTCAGCACATCAGTAACCTGAACACAATTGTAAAGTAACTTGACAATCCAAGCAATATTTTTCAAGTTATCAAATGCCAAAGGGACTGGAGGAATTTTCAATTTGAAGGATAAAGGGTTAATATCTCAGGATTAAAATAACAGATTAGCACCAAAAACTATACAGCTTGGTACATCAGTAACCCGAACACAAATATAAAGTAACTTGACAATCCAAGCAATATTTTTCAAGTTATTGAATGCCAAAGGGATTGGAGGAATTTTCAATTTGAAGGATAAAGGGTTAATATCTTGGGATCAAATTATCAGATTAACACCAAAAACTATACAGCTCAGCACATCAGTAACCTGAACACAATTGTAAAGTAACTTGACAATCCAAGCAATATTTTTCAAGTTATCAAATCCCAAAGGGATTGGAGGAATTTTCAATTTAAAGGATAAAGGGTTAATATCTCAGGATTAAAATAACAGTATTAACACTAAAAACTAGACAGCTCGGTACATCAGTAACCTGAACACAAATATAAAGTAACTTGACAATCCAAGCAATATTTTTCAAGTTATCGAATGCCAAAGGGATTGGAGGAATTTTCAATTTGAAGGATAGTAACTAGACAATCCAAGCAATAATTTTCAAGTTATCGAATGCCAAAGGGATTGGAGGAATTTCCAATTTGAAGGATAAAGGGTTAATATCTCAGGATCAAATTATCCGATTTACACCAAAAACTATACAGCTTGGCACATCAGTAACCTGAACACAAATATAAAGTAACTTGACAATCCAAGTAATATTTTTCAAGTTATCGAATGCCAAAGGGATTGGAGAAATTTTCAATTTGAAGGATAAAGGGTTAATATCTCAGGATCAAATTATCAGATTTACACCAAAAACTATACAGCTCGGCAAATCAGTAACCTGAACACAAATATAAAGTAACTAGACAATCCAAGCAATAATTTTCAAGTTATCGAATGCCAAAGGGATTGGTGGAATTTTCAATTTGAAGGATAATGGGTTAATATCTCAGGATCAAATTATCCGATTTACACCAAAAACTATACAGCTCGGCACATCAGTAACCTGAACACAAATATAAAGTAACTTGACAATCCAAGCAATATGTTTCAAGTTATCGAATGCCAAAGAAATGGATACGGACACCGGATGGACAGACGGACGGACATTCTAATAAATGGGTACTTAGGTGACTATTTTTACGGGACTACAATAAAATGCATGTCCATTATACTAAAACAAGTGATTTTGGGAAAATTTTTTGGGGTGGTAGCAAACCCTGACCCTACCCTTTACTGACCCTAACCCTACACCCTCTATTCTAAACCCCACCCTAGACTAATGAAAATGGCTATTTTTTTAGGGTACCTTATCATAAAATGCATGTCCATTCTATTAAAACAACTTTTTGGGAAAAATTTTTTTGGGGTAGTAGCAAACCCTAACCCTACCCTTTACTGACCCTAACCCCACCCCACCCCAACTCTAAACCCCACCCTAGAAAATTGGGATTTACTTGTGGGACTAGCCACCTAAATCGCAGTAGTCACCTAACCCCCGTTTATACCGAAAATTAGCCCCCTAAGTAGTCATTTATGAGTGCGGATGGACGGACAGACGGACGGACGGACAAAGGATGGACGAATGACGGATGGTCACCCCGGATGCCGGCATTCTGTGCACCATACATAGTATGGGTACACATAAAAAGTAATTGATCGGTTAACCGTTACTTTTGAAGTACTGTACTATATGGCTGGATTCACATCGCAAAATGCTATACAAAAATGTCCAATTGCTAACCATTTTTCTTTCATATTGGGTAAGCTAAAATTCACTATTTATCATCACTTTTTGAAACCAAGATGGAAACTGCTAATCAAATTTTTAAAAACAAAAAATACCCTGTATGGGTTAACTATGGAACAAACTTGCTCCAAAACAGGCAAACATTGTTACACTGGCTCACATCAATTGCATGAGACAGAGAAATGCATGCCAGTTACGTGCCAAAATACTTGTTCACTTGCATGATCATTATACTGTATCAGCTAAAAACGGTCATTCTCAACCCTTCACCAAATGCAGGTAGCAGATGATACTTGCACAAGAAATTCTTGAATTACTAAAGATTTTCAATGTTTGTCTCAAAAACATAGCTTATGACCCCCCCCCCCCTCCTTATTGGAACAAGCTCAATGAGCTTGTTCCAATGAGGGGTCATAAGCTATGTTTTAAGACAAAAATTGAAAATATAAAATTTGAATGGACATGTTTGTATATGGCGCTGCCCGGTTTTGTCCATTATGCTGAGTAAAGTTTTAATTATATAAATGGTCAATGGTACAGCAATTATTCAGCTACCTATTGGGGCAAGTGATTAATCAGTTGACCAAGGTTAACCCATGCGATTAATCAATCATGAAAACTCTTTAATCGTTTCAGCTCTAAAATTAATTTAATTTTATTAAATTTTATCTGATGAAAAAATGCTTATATTTTGGGGGGAATGGTAAATATGGATCTTCTTAACAAGCATTTGCAAGAACATCACAGGAATGAAATCACCGTTCTCGCAATTTGCGAAACACTGGTGAGCAAAAATATAGGCTTGGCTTGAAGATCTCACCCGCCTAATGATGGTGCATAGCAAATATCAAAAGATTCTGATTGGTGGGTCTGAAGAAAAAGATTTTTAAAGAATATTCCTCATACTGCACTAATTTCAACATTTGGACTCCCATAGAGAGCCCAAATATGGACCCAGGGATCTGATTTCAATAAACATGTAAAAAAATCTTCCAAAGATGGTATATGTAAAATTTGAAAGGTTTTGGAGGAGTGAATTGGGTGACGAAGAGTCTTAAATGCTTTCTCCATTACCCACAGTGTTACAGAATGCTGACTAAGCATTTTTTCAAAGTCCCGAAAAAGTACCCCATGACAGACCTGACAGAAATTTGCTTTGACCATTCCATTCTGTTGGTCCCAAGAAGCTTCACACCAAATAAGAATTCTCAGTGCCATGTAGTTTTGGAGATATGTGCGTTCTGAATTTTGTTCTATTTTTAGCTCCTGCGGTTCCCATGGGGGGATGGGAAAATATTTTGGGGCATAAATTAATTACTTATGATCAAATGAACCCACAAATTAAATTTGGTTCAAATCAGCCTCTTGGTTCGAAAAACAGAAATTTTGGGCGGGGCAAAAATACTTGCCCTCCAATAATGAAGGCAAATAAAGACCCACAAACTTCTCTTGAACACAACTGAGTCTACACCTCAAAAGGAAGCAGCACACCACATATCAAATCTCTGCTACTCCTGGTTCACGAGAAGATTTTTTAAGATTTAGGCAAAATTTTTGGGCATGGCCCTACTGAGGGCCAGGGCAACTTGATTTAAACAAAATCAAAATGCAATGTCATAACAAACAAGCATCTCAAATTTCACCTAATGATTAATCGGTTCAGCAGTTTTGGAGAAGACGCAAACACCAAGTTCACGGACGGCGGACGGCGAGTGATCAATACACCTCACCCTGACTGAAAGCCAGGTGAGCTAAAAACTCAGTGGACCATGAGTGCTGCAGTTGGGCGAGACGCTTGGTTCAAGGAGAGAAGAAACTTGTAGCTGCTGGCTTTCGAAAGTGTTGTTAAAACCCAATAAATAAATAAACAAGAGGCCCCACAGGGCCTGAAGCGCTCACCTTGAACAGAACATGATATAAACAGAGAACAGAACACGATATAAGAGTCCAAGAATGAATCTACATTAAGCAATCCATCTCCATAGGATACACTGCATATCTTTGAGCCCCTCAGGAGTGACAAAAACAGTCCAAGCATCATGCCTTTTCTTTAGTTGATCATGATGTAAACTGTGGAGCTCCCCTCTCAAGCCCCTTGATACAACCTATGTAGATTACTCTTCACCTCTAGAGGGTACTGAATAAAAATTGTCTAATTCTTCAGCTACTTGGCCAATTCAGGCTCCTATAGGGAGCTCAAATATCAACCCAGGCACTCAATTTGAACAAAGTTGAATCTGATCTCCTTAGAGATGCTGTATACCAAATATGAAAGCATTCTGACTGGTGGATCTGAAGAACAAAATTTTAAAGAAATTTCCTCATATTGCACTGAGTTCAAATTTGGGCTACCATAGCGAGCCCAAAATGTGAATCTCCCCCCCCCCCCTCCCCCCTTAGAGATGTTGTATACCAAATACGAAAGCATTCTGACTGGTGAATCTGGGGAAAAAGATTTTTAAAAAAACTTCCCCATATAGCCCTAAGTTAAAATTTGGACTACCAAAGGAAGCCCAAATATTAACATATGGACTTGGTTTGAACAATCTTGAATCTGACCATCATAACAATGAGGGTACCAAACATAAAAAAATTCTGACTCATGGTTCTGAAGAAGATTTTTAAAGAAAATTCCCCATAAAATTTGGCCTCCTGCATTGAGTCCAAATATGAATGTATGGGCTTCATTTTAACAAACTTGTATCTGACCCCTCTATGGATGCTGTACACCAAATATCAAAAGATTCTGAACACTGGTTCTTGAGAAAAGATTTTCTAAAATGTTTGCAAAAATGCTGCGCCAACATTATTCTGATGCCCTCTGCAGAACTCTCTAACAACAACAGAGGGCATTTTTTTACCATTCAATTCTACTGGTCCTAAGGATGCTTCATACCATAACTGTTCTCTGTTCCAAGTGGTTTGGGAAACATGGGAGTTTGAAAACATTTCTATTTTTCACTCCTGGGGTTCCCATGGGGATACAGGGGTTTTTTTTGCATGAGGCAAGTATTTATGACCCAATATTACCACATACTGAATTTCATTAAAATCGGACCATCGGTTCGGAAAATGGAAATTTTGGGTAGTACCAAAAATCTAACCACTGCCATTATAAAGCCAAATAATGCTTCACAAAGTACGTTTGAACACACGTGATTCTACATCTCAAAAGGCAGTTCCATAACGAATATCAAGTCACTGTACCAACTGGTTCATAAGATTTTAAAAATATTTTGGGAGCATTTTACCCCACCCCCCTCCCTATGGGGCTGGGCATGTATTACAAAAATGTAATACCCCTTTGGTACCATTACTCACTCAAACTTTAACTTGAATTGACCAAAACATGGTGTTGATGGATGACAGACGGATGGACAATGGACGGAGACGCCGGAGAGTGATTAGATATGCCCTGCTTGACTTTGTCGAAGTGAGTTAAAAAAAAAAAAATTAAATGGTTCATGTCCGATATTTTACCCACGTTATTAAAATTGATAAATTTGTCACTGGAGTGCAACAAGGTTTATGCCATATATAGCATTGCAAAGCCTTCTTGCACTCAAGCGATGGAATACTCCGAATACACCTCCACCCATGCTATTCTGTAGATTATCAAGCCTAAAACAAACCAAAAACATGAACTTATGCATGAATATTATTACAATGAATACACTGTCTTATACAAAGGAATACCACACAATCCAGTGTAGACTGATTTCAAAAAAATCCTCCGTAGTGGAAGGGCAATTTTAACAAACATACAGGCCTAAATACGCTCCATACACAATGTAAAAATTCCACAAAATTAATAAACATTCCTGTATGTTTAATAGGAATTAGGAGTATTGTAATTAAAAGTCAATTGTGTGGTTGTTTATAAACTTATATTACTTTGTTATCAGGTGTTAAAAAATATTAATATTTGTAAACACACCCACCCATTTAGTTTAGTCCCTGCTCATAGCAGTAACACAGACATGCAGTACAGTTGCTGGTAATAATCCTTGCATGGGCAGTGCATGATGTCCATGCATGTTTTTTCCAGATAATAGAAAATCATCATCAATAAAATTTTAATTAATGAAGCACTGAATTGTATCCTGTGGTTCATTAATTAAATTTTTGCTGATTATTGCTGTAAACAATGTTTGAAAACTAATATCAATGCATCCGCAGAAATATTGCCCATCCACGGAAAGTGACCAGTCCAAGGCAGCACAGAGTCAAGGTAATTGTGTTTTACTGTCTTTAATTTCAAATTTTGTTTGTTTTTTTGTTTGTTTGTTTTGTTTTTTGTTTGTTTTTTTTTGGGGGGGGGGGGTGCACCAGACCCCCTCCACTGATGAGAGGGTCACACACCCTCTTGTCCTCACTCCTATCTCACTGCTATGTGGCTCAGGTGATTCTGTGCATCATATTCTTTTTGACTCCCACTAGATACATGTATTACTCTTGCCCCTACATGTAACTTAGATATCCTGGCTAAGCACCAGTATAAACTAACATCAAATTGTGTGCTTATGTACATGTACAGTAGCTAACATATTGGAATAGTATAATGTGCTTTGTCAGAAACTTGATCAAGTATTGATGACAAACAACAATTTATCTTATCTTATCCTGGTGCCAGTAATAAACAGTGTAAAAATTCCACAAATTTTTACACTGTTTATTACTGGCACCAGGTTTTTTCAGCTATATTCTGTTATTTGTTTGTCGTTGTTCTTTGTAAATTTTACTTGATCTGAAATAAATATTGTTTAAACTAAAAACACTCATTCTCATCCCATGGTGATAACAAAGGTACCCAAGAAATTTCGTAAAGATTGATTCATAAATATGGCCTCTAGACCAAGTTGTATAGACGTTCTGTACAAAAAACTGATTGTACCTAACTTCAGTACAAAATGGCCACTGGTAGCCATCTTGAATTTTGGACTGCACCCAAAAACACTCATTCTCATTCCAAGGTGATAACAAAGGTACCCTAGAAGTTTCATGAAGATCAGTTCATAAATACAGCCTAGCCCAAGCCCTATTGACATGTGTACTTACTGGGTATACATGTAAGTAGCACTGAATAAATTAAAGTTCATCTAATTTGCATAATTTCAGCACGAGAAAAAAAATGGTATTATATGTGATGTACTCCATGTTACTAAACATTCATAGAAAAATTTATTCAAATCAGAACTTTCATACAGAAGTTCTGTACAAAAATGGCGATTGCACTAATTTCTGTACAAAATGGCTGCTGGAGGCCATCTTGAATTTTGGACCGCACCCAAAAACACTTGTTCTCGCGCCACGGGATAACAAAGGTACTCAAGAAGTTTCGTAAAGATCGGTTCACCAATACACCCTCTAGCCCGAACCGTATTGAATTGCTGTTCCCGAACAGACGGACAATGGGCCATGACATAACCTTAAATTTGACTTTGTCAAAGTTGAGCTAAAAATGGGGAGTATCCAGAGTATCACAAAACAAAAACCTATTTGTAAAGGACTCCCCCTTTCAAGGACAATGGGACAGCGTTGGCATTCACCACCTCGCTGCCTTGAGGCTGCATTTTGAATTCCTGTGTTTGTTGTTCTTATGAAATATTATTTTATTATTATCAGTTATGGTACAAATACGGTACCGAGAGCACACTTTCAGGAACTGCTGATGTCTGATGGCGACTGTGTGTCAGTGCGTGAGGTGCACACATACTTTTGGAGTTCTATACACCACATCCTTCATTTTGCAATATAATTTGTGTAAATTTATTTGGAATTTATAGAATTTCAGACTTGTAAATCTCCTAGTATTGTTTTTGCCTTAGTTATGGTGCTTTATAAGTAATGGGCAATTTAGTTTGAAATGAAAGTGTCAATGACACTGTAGCTCAACTTGTCAAGACAAAGACATGTACATGTATAGTATGTGACACAGCAATGAGAAACATCTGGGTAATGACCTGATAACAAAGGTACATATAAAGTATTGTAACGGTCTGTACATAAATACTGGCCGTTGCGTGTAACAAATGTATAGGTAAAGTATTGTAAAGGTGGGTGACAGTCAGATGCTAAACTAGAAAAAAATCTTTGAGTCCCAGAGTGGGTCTGACTGAACACCAAAATATTTGTTCTCATAGCACAGTGATAACAAAGGCACCCCAAAACACACTCATTCCTGTCCCAAGGTGAAAACTAGAAAAACTGTGAGCACTGCTCACTAAATGATACCACCCACTCCCACCAAGAAACATTTTACAACAGTAAAAGTGTGTTTAATGTAGAGAGCACAAACACTGACAACCCCCCCCCCCCCCCCCCGCCAAAAAAAAAAAAAAAAAAAATACCTGAAAGCAGAATAGAAGGTGCACATCTATAATGTATATAAAAGAATGTCTGAGAGTTTCAATGAAATTCGCCCACTGGTATAAGAGGAGTAGCGGATAGCAGGAGTGTACCCCCCTAAAGCATCACAACAATTTGGCTAAGTTCATTTCGCCCTTTGGGAAAGAGTAAAAAATAAAAATACCTGAAAGCAAAATAGGAGGTGCACATCTATAATGTATAGAAAAGAATGCCTGTAAGTTTCAATGAAATCCACCCACTGGTTTAAGAGGAGTAGCGGATAGCAGATGTGTACCCCCAAAGCATCACGGACGTACGGACGTACGGAAGTACGGACATATGGAAGTACATAAGTACGGAAGTACGGACACCATGAATGCTATATACCGCCCACTTTTCAAGTGGGTGGTATAACAAAGGTACCCAAGAAGTTTCATGAAGATCAGTTCACAAATATGAGCTGTGTAGAAGTTGTGACAAAAACTGATTGGACCTAATTTTGGTACAAAATGGCCACACCCAGAAACACTCGTTCTCGTCCCAAGGAGATAACAAAGGTACCCAAGAAGTTTTGTGAAGATCGGTTCATAAATACAGCCTCTAGCCCGAGCCGTATTGACATGTGCACTTACAGTGTATAAGTAGCACTGAATAAATCAAAGTTCATCTAATTTGCATAATTTCTGCACGAGAAAAAACCCGTACTATATGTGATGTATTCCATGTTACTAAACATTCATACAAAAATATATTCAAATCAGAACTTTCATACAGAAGTTCTGTACAAAAGACTGATTGCATTAATTTTGGTACAAAATGGCTGCTGGTGGCCATCTTGAATTTTGGACCACACCCAAAAACACTCGTTCTCATCCCACGGTGATAACAAAGGTACCCAAGAAGTTTTGTAAAGATCGGTTCATAAATACGGCCTCTAGCCTGAGCCGTATATAGAAGTTGTGTACAAAAAACTGATTAGACCTAATTTCGGTACAAAATGGCCACTGGCAGCCATCTTGAATTTTGGACTGCACCCAGAAACACTCGTTCTTGTCCCAAGGTGATAACAAAGGTACCCAAGACGTTTCGTGAAGATCGGTTCATAAATACAGACTCTAGCCTGAGCCGTATTGACATGTGTACTATACTGTGTGTAAGTAGCACTGAAAAAATCAAAGTTCATCTAATTTGCATAATTTCTGCACGAGAAAAAAACCCGTATTATATGTGATGTATCCCATGGTACTAAATATTCACACAAAAAATTATTCAAATCAGCGCTTTCATATGGAAGTTCTGTGCAAAAATCTGATTGCACCAAATTTTGTACAAAATGGCTGCCATCGGCCATCTTGAATTTCAGACCGGACCCAAAAACACTCGTTCTCATCCCACGGTGATAACAAAGGTACCCAAGGAATTTCGTAAAGATCGGTTCATAAATACGGCCTCTAGCCCGAGCCGTATTGGCATTTGCACTTACAGTGCTGAAAGTAACACCAAAAAACATCAAAGTTAGTCTAATTTGCATAATTTACGCACGAGAAAAAAACACGTATTATATGTGATGTATCCCATGGTACTGAACATTCATACAAAAAATTATTCAAATCATAGCTTTCATATGGAAGTTCTGTACAAAAAACAGATTTCTGCATCGTCGGTACAAAATGGCGGCTGGCAGCCATCTTGAATTTCGGACCAAACCCAAGAACACTCGTTCTCGTCCCACGGTCATAACAAAGGAACCCAAGAAGTTTCGTAAAGATCGGTTCATAAATACGGCCTCTAGCCCAAGCCGTATCCAATTGTTGACGGACAGACGGACGGCGGGCCATGGCATAAGCTCAAATTTGGCTTCGCCAAAGTTGAGCTAAAAAAGGGGTTCATGAAGATTCAGTCACAGGAAGATTCAGCCCTCATACTTTTTCAGAGAATATTCGGTCCCCAATTTCATTCATGCCGCCACCTCTCTCTCCTGTTAACCAATATAATGAACATCCCAAAAGACATTTTAATATCTAGATATTTATGCTTGTTCGCAACTTATTATGGACACAAAAGGACACAGATTCAAGGTAATTGTGTTTTACTGTCTTGAATTTTTTTATTTTTTTGGGGGGGGGGGGTGGGGGGAGGTGCACCCGACCCCTCCAATGATGAGAGGGTCACACACCCTCTTGTCCTCACCCCTATCTCACTGCTATGTGGCTCAGGTGATTCTGTGCATCATATTCTTTATTACCCGGCCCCACTCCCACTAGATATTACTCTTGCCCCTACATGTAACTTAGATATCCTGGCTAAGCACCAGTATAATGGTAAACCAACATCAAATTGTGTGCTTATGTCCAGTAGCTGACATATTGGAATAGTATAATGTGCTTTGTCAGAAACTTGATCAAGTATTGATGACAAACAATTTTCATTACCAGTACCTGGTGCCAGTAATAAAATAAGATTTGCAAATATCACCCTGCGTTTTTTCAGCTATTAACTAACATAAAATTGTGCGCTTCATGAAAATTATTTCGTTACTACCTGTTAAAAATTACTGTTTCTTGTTTTGCTCTTTTAGAAAAAGAAATCACTCCTTTTCTGGCAGGCATACTAAACATCGAGGCAAACCGAGGAATACCAAGGTGAATAAAAACAGGAGAGAAACGGGTATGAGGTGGTGTGTTCTTTTTATTATTTATTTATTGGTGTTTAAGGTCACATTTATCTGCACAACAGCTTATTGTGACCATGGCAGTTTTATGGATGGAGGAAACTAGAACCACTGAGCAATGGCAAGCAACTGTGAGCTCCCCAACATACTACACAAGCAGGGTTAGCCTTGTTCGAAGACAGGTGCACCAAGAACATGCAGTATGCCTTAGTACACAGCATACCTTGCCCCCACATGGGTAGTGGGGGTGAAGTGTCTTGCCCAAGGACACAAAGCTGTTGCCGCAGGTGGGATTCGAACCGAGGATTTCTCGGCTTGCAGTCTGCACCTCTACCTACTGAGCTAATGCATCCCTGATGGTGTATTCTGATTATGTAAATAGATTTAAGCAGTACTAGTATGTGATTGGTTTTAATGCCATATTTGAGAATTATGGGTGCTGAAGTAATAAGAGTGCACTGAAAAATCTTTCCTTTGGTATTTAGTAGGTAGCTTGGTAATGGTAAAGTGACTTCACCTCAGTAAGCAACAGTGTGAAAGCCGGCAGCCATCTTTAATATCGGGCCGCATCCGAAAACACTTGTTCTCATCCCAAAGTGATAACAAAGGTACCCAAGAAGTTTCATGAAGATTGGTTCATAAAATACAGCCTCCAGCCTTAGCGTATTGACATGTGCACTTACAGTGTATAAGTAGCACTGAATAAATCAAAGGTCATCTAATTTGCATAATTTCTGCAAGAGAAAAAAACCTGTATTATACAGTATTTTTGTGATGTATTCCATGTTACTAAACATTCATACAAAAATTTATTCAAATCAGAACTTTCATGCAGAAGTTCTGTACAAAAAACTGATTGCACTAATTTTGGTACAAAATGGCTGCTAGTGGCCATCTTGAATTTCGAACTGCACCCAAAAACACTCGCTCTCATCCCACGGTGATAACAAAGGTACCCAAGACATTTCGTAAAGATCGGTTCATAAATACGGCCTCTAGCCTGAGCCGTATAGAAGTTGTGTACAAAAAACTGATTGTACCTAATTTTGGTACAAAATGGCCACTGGCAGCCATCTTGAATTTTAGATTGCACCCCAAAACACTCGTTCTCGTCCCTAGGTGATAACAAAGGTACCCAAGAAGCTTGGTGAAGATCGGTTCATAAATACAGCCCCTAGCTCGAGCCGTATTGACATGTGAACTTACTGTGTATAAGTAGCACTGAATAAATCAAATTCGTCTAATTTGCATAATTTCTGTACAAGAAAAAAACCTGTATTTTTGTGATGTATTCCATGTTACTAAACAATCATACACAAATTTATTCAAATCAGAACTTTCATACAGAAGTTCTGTACAAAAAACTTATTGCAGTAATTTCAGTACAAAATAGCTGCCGGCGGCCATCAAGAATTTTGGACTCCCCCCCAAAACACTCATTCTAACCCCATGGTGATAACAAAGGTACCCAAGAAATTTTGTAAAATCGGTACATAAATACGGCCTCTAGCCCAAGTTGTATAGAAGTTCTGTACAAAAAACTGATTGTACCTAATTTCGGTACAAAATGGCCACTGGTAGCCATCTTGAATTTTGGGCTGCACCCAAAAACACTCATTCTCATCCCAAGGTGATAACAAAGGTACTCAAGAAGATTCATGAAGATCAGTTCATAAATACAGCCTAGCCGAGCCGTATTGACATGTGCACTTACTGGGTATACATGTAAGTAGCACTGAATAAATTAAAGTTCATCTAATTTCCATAATTTCAGCATGAGAAAAAGCCCTTTATTATATGTGATGTACTCCATGTTACTAAACATTCATACAAAAATTTATTCAAATCAGAACTTTCATACATAAGTTCTGAACAAAAAACTGATTGCACTAATTTCTGTACAAAATGACTGCTGGAGGCCATCTTGCATTTTGGACCGCACCCAAAAACACTCGTCCCACGGTGATAACAAAGGTACCCAAGAAGTTTTGTAAAGATCGGTTCATAAATAAAGCCTCTAGCCCGAGCCGTATTGAATTGTTGTTCCCAAACAGACGGACAATGGGCTATGACATAACCTTAAATATGACTATGTCAAAGCTGAGCTAAAAATGGGGAGTATCCAGAGTATCACAAAACAAAAACCTATTTGTAAAGGACTCCCCCTTTCAAGGACAATCTGACAGCGTTGGCATTCACCACCATGCTGCCCTGAGGCTGCATTTTGAATTCCTGTGTTTGTTGTTCTTATGAAATATTATTTTATTATTATCAGCTATGGTACAAATATGGTACCGATAGCACACTTTCAGGAACCGTTGATGTCTGATAGCGACTGTGTGTCAGTGTGTGAGGTGCACACATACTTTTGGGGTTCTATACACCACATCCTTTATTTTGCTATATAATTTGTGTAAATTTATTTGCAATTTATAGAATTTCAGACTTGGAAATTTCATAGTATTGGTTTTGCCTTAGTTATGGTGCTTTATAAGTAATGGGCAATTTAGTTTGAAAAAAGGGGTTCATGAAGATTCAGTCACAAAGATTCAGCCCTCATACTTTTTCTGAGAATATTCGGTCTCAGTGGTGGTCGCATGTCATCACCTCTGCAGTCAAATCCTCACAGAAATTTTTTTTTTAAATATTCTATGCATTTTTTCTATTGTTTTATTTTAAGGATTTATGATTACTAATTATGACAAAATTTCAAGTGGGATATGAGACAAACCTTAATGAAGCTGGAACCAAAAAAAAATAGGGATCTGCGAATCACAAATTTCTTTTCGAATTGAATCTCGAATCGAATCATGCCTCTGATATCGACATCGAATTGAATCCCAAATCAAATCTTAAAAGACAAGTTATTTCATATTGCATCAAACGGAAGTTACGGAACAGTGTGATGACCTTATGCGACGGAGTGAACACCTTAAACACCAATAACTAAATATTCTCTGTAGCACCGTCGCTGAAACAGCTAGGCCTATTGTCCATAGTTTTAGTTTTTGAAGGCCTAATTTGTTACTATTCACGTTCTTAAGAACGTGAATAGTAACAAGTTAAGCCTTCAAAAACCAAAACTATGGATAATGTTCTGGGCCAAATTCACACCTTATCTAACAATTAAACATTGTCAATTACTCAAATAAATAGGAATTGAGCCTACATGAATGAATTTTCTAATGACAGTTTTATCCTATTTTTGTTGGAAATTGAACAAATTGAAGTTAGTATGAGAGATTTGAAAAAATCGAATCCTGAAACTGATTCGGGATCGATCTCGAAGCATACGTATGGTATCGATATCAAATCGAATCTCGAATATTCGCAGGACCCTAAAAAAAACCTTCCCAAAACAAGCTGAGAGGTTCTCAGCTCGAATCCCAATTGCGGCAACTGAAATAAGGCGTACTGCACATCGATGATGCACTTGTCTTCAACCAATGCTAACCCTGCTTGCTTGGAGTAACAATGTTGAGAAGCCTGACAGTTGCTTGTCACTGTTGCTCGGTGGTTCTCTCTGGGTGCTCTGGCTGGGTTCCTCCCCCAGTAAAACCAGGGCTTATATTTCAACGAGAATCCGAGAATCGATTCGCACAAAGATTCGCGCAATAAAACTGGCGAGAATCCATGTAGATTCTCGCTGCACCTCTGCTAGGATTCGCGTGAAAAATTGAGTCAGTTTAACCCTTTAACTAACAAATGGGCAACAAATTAACCAATAGAAGGCTAACATCACCTGAAATATCCTGACACTTTGTCAATAAAACCTAACAAATATGGCTGTCATTGGAACCGGCTCATTGAGCCGGTTCCAACGACAGACATATTTGTAAGATTTTATTGGTAAATATTGTTCGTTTAATTATTTTATCATTTATTTATTATTTATTGTTTAAAAATTATCAAACTTAGCTTTAAAAATTAAAAAAGTGTGTTGGGTAAAAGGTTAACATGTGTTATCAGTATACAACAGTGGTTCAACCATGGTGGCGTCATGGGATCCTGGGACACTCATAGCAGGTATGGATTCTCGCAACCATTTTCACGAGAATCCAAATGGATTCTCACAAATTTAGACCAAATATAAGCCCTGTAAAACTGTTGGGTGGCCCTGGCTGTAAAAACTGTTGCTAAACCCAATAAATAAAGAAATCAAATTTGCTGAATCCAAGACCTTTGAATGATGGTTTTGATTGGGGTGTGTGGGGGGGCATGGGGGGGGGGAGGTGGTGGTTATACAGTGGTGCCCACTTAATTGGATATATCTTAATGGCATATCCCTGTTAATAGAATGTAATTTCCCAACACAAAACCATTTACCATACCTCCAGTACAAATTTGACCTGGTAATTGAATATAGGTTATAGAGTAATCTCCTGTTAATTGAATAAAAAATCTTGTAACATGTTGAGAAATTGCCCTGACTCTTCCCAGCTTTCCTTTATTATAGACCAATTTGGCCTCAGTACATTCAATACAGGCATTTAATCTATTATATCTTGTTTGACAGAGCTCATGGAGCTCTGTCAAACAAAATATAATAGAATAAATGCTAAGTTTATCTCTGGAATACAGGAAAGTGACACAATCCCTGTTAATTGAATACTCCTGCTAATTGAATAATGTTATTGGCAAAGTGGCTCTTCAATTAAAAGGGTTCCACTGTACAGCAAACTGAGCAAAAACAAATATCACAAACTAATAATGAAACTATGTACTTGTGAAATTTTCATGTGGTCATTCTACAACATGTTTTAGCTGGTACTATACAGTTTTGAAGGTTAAAGGGCTCAGTAGTTAGAGGTGTAGGCTGCAAGCCAAAGGGTCCTCTATCAAATCCCACCTGCGGCAACCACTTTGTTTCCTTGGGCAATACACTTCATTCCCATTGCCCATGTAGTGCCATTGCGTACTAAGGCATACTGCAAGTCAATCGTACACTTGTCTTCAACCAATGCTAACCCAGCTTGTGTGCTGTTTGTACGTTAGATATTTGTAATTGCTCAATGGTTCTCTCTGGCTTTTCCCATCTGTAAAACTGTCCGACATGAAGTGACCCTGGCTATCGAAGTGTCATTAAACCCCAATAAATAAATCAATAAGAATCATGTGTCCCTATTCTGGAGAACAGTTCGGGGCAAATTGCCAAAGGATGGTTTGGGTTAGATTAGTATTCCAGTTTGGGTCAAATTGTTGGAGGACAGTTTGGATGCAATTCTCATGAATTCCAGTCACTTTGGCCCCATGTCAATTCGGTCCCAGTCATTACGGCCGCAGGTCAATTCAGCCCCAATATACCAGGTCATTTCGGCCTCTTTAAATATTTTCAAATATTGTTTGAATTTTAACATTTTTCTATTTAATTTTTTTTCAACATTTATATCTCTCAATTAGATATTCAGGTATACATATGATATATGTCTAGTAGATTTTCTTTCATGATGAATAAATAAAAGAAAAGTTTCAGCACGTCGAAGGTGCACATGGACAATGTGGGATTTGAAATCCCTTGCGACCTGAATAATTGTATTTGCTTATGAATCTACGACACCCAGAAGCGAGGGTCAGTAATGTTATTTGGTTCGAGTGTATGCCTTGGAAGTGGGGTACTGGGGTCAGACCCCTGTGGACAGCGAACTGGAAGGGGACTAGGAATTGTGCATAACTACAAGGATTCTGCTCTGTGTTTTAGAAAATGTGGACATATTTATGGTAGTATCAAAATCGCAGTTTGGTGGTTGTTTCACAAAAAAGAAAAGAAAAAGAAACCCTGTGAACCTCAAACTCGAAGGTGACTAGGAATTGTGCATAACAATATGAATGAATGCCTGCATATACTTTGCAAAATTTCAAAGTAAAATAATTTCTCTTACTTATACAGATAGCATCTTAAATGTATGTAAAATTGAACACATGGATAATTTTTAATGTTGTGTATAACTTTTCTGTACACTGTGTAAATACAAATAACTGAACATTACTTAATAAAGGTAATTACCCATTATTTCTAAACATGAACTATGCACTGATCTTTATACATGTAGATCTCTACACTTAAAATGGTGCCGAAATGACCAAGGGACCGAAGTGACTAGGGCAGAGGTGACTTTGAGGTCAAATTGACCAGAGGATGAAATGACTTGGAGCCGAAGTGATTGGATACCATTCTAACAGATGAGAGACCTTAATAAAAGGCTTAATTATTACAGAACACATTGAATGTGAATTTACTGCAGAGATAATTGCTCGACGATATACATTGTATTAATATTTTTCAATAAATATCGAACAATCTATTAATATTTTTGTTAAGAATTATTTTCAGGAGTTAAAACGAATATCGTAGCGTATCTAAAATATCCTAACAGATGTGTACTGCTTTTCTTTTGGATGAATCTTCCTTGGGCCTAGTTCTCCCAAGGCCGAACATTCCCCCAGTTCCCTAAAAAAGATGACATGCCATTTTCAATGGCGCTAAATATCCAAAAGGGTTATTATTTTCCATTTTTTAGTGTTTGAAACTACGAAGCACTGTTCAGAAATACAGATGCACCAAAAAGTAACACATTATTACTTTGTTTTGGTTTCTAACGGGACTGAAAGCAACCTGTCAGTATCACTTTTTCGAATTACACCCATTTCGTCTGCTAACCAAATCGTCCGCTGCAATTTTAACCAAAACGTCCTCTACAATTATACCCAACACGCCGGAAACTCGTTCGCTGGGGGAAAGTATTCATGTATTGTATTTTGAATCATTTTTTATTTATTTATATAATAATTTTATTGTATACTTTATTGTATATTACCTATTGTAATATATCTTAATGTACCTCCATTGAAATATATCTTAATGTACCTCCTTGCATTAAATTTCATATACGTGTGAAATTCTGAAAACAGAAATGTCAGAACAAAATAACTATCCAGCCATTAAATAAATTTTAATTACTGTTTATTCAATGGATTATAGAGCTGGGAGGTTAACCGAAAAACAACTCAGTTTCGGTTATGAAAAAATAACCGACAACCGAGACCGACGATAAACTGAAAAACCGACTTTCTCGGTTATTTGAATGTCACGTGAGAATAACGTTTTTACGTGTTTTTTTCAGAAACAATGGCGGCAATTACAGTCGAGAAGAACCCTATATGGGAACACTTTATCAAAACTGATAAAACTTCAAAGTCGGCTGAGTGTAAATATTGTCATAAATATATTTCTTGTGAGCATGGAAAGTTATTAACCCAATTTCCGGTAGTGACTCATTGTGTTAGCTACAAATTATTTTTAATTAACTTCGAGTCTTCGGCAGAGACCACGAGAGTTCGTCCTTAAAGTTTGTTTATATTATTTCCAAGTGTCAACGACTCGACAAAGTTTTTACACACTCAGGGAGAGTTTATTCAATCATTATTTAGTTCATACAACTTAATTTTTTTCTGTTATTTTGGTTCAGAATCTGTTTAATAAAAAAAACAAAACCGAAACCGTAACCCGACTCTTTTATTAAAAACCGAGTTGTAACCGAAACCGACCCAAAATTCAATAACCTCCCAGCTCTAATGGATTACCTATAATAATTATATTATTACAGTAAAAGTTCTTAAAGTATATGTACGTTATATTAAGTTCCACAACATAATCTTATAATTTTGCAATTTTTCATTGAAGAGCTCCACCGGCACCTTACAGTGAATGACTGCAAAATTATTAGTAGAAGTATTATAAGAATTAATTATATTAAGAAATGCAACAAAATTTGTTATATTAAGTTCTGCAACATAATCTTATAATTTTGCAATTATTCATCGAGGCGCACCGTCGCTTTACAATGAATAATAGCAAAATTATTAGCAAATGTATTATAAGAATTAATTATATTAAGAAACGCATCAAAATTTATGGTTTATTAAATTCTGCAACATAATCTTACAATTTTGCAATTATTCTTGGAAGAGCACCGGCACTTTACAATGAATAATCATAAAATTATTAGCAAATGTATTATAGGAATTAATAATATTAAGAAACGCATCAAAACGTGTTATAATTATATTAAGAAATGCATCAAAACTTGTTATATTAAGTTCTGTAACATAATCTTATAATTTTGCAATTATTCCAGGGGGAGGGGGATCCTGGGGGCACCAAAAATTTGCAAGACGTGATGTGGGGGTGGGTGAGTCTCTTGAGTGCACCAAAAATGTGTATTTCCAACTTGTGCAATTTTTTGCATTTTTTAAAAACATATCATTATATCAGCCAATATACGACATCATTTGTGTTCAAACCTTAAAGATGATGTACATCACACTCTTAACATAAATACAACATCAGGAGGCTTTATATGTTGGGGAAATGTCACACGTTAGTAGGGGGTGGGTGTCTTGTTGGAAATGTAAAAAAAGTACAGACAATATTTTCCTTGACATTATGACAAGCGGACGACTCGGCTTGGGGACGAAACGTCCGTATACCCTTTTTTCAAGCAAACTTTTCCTTTACAACACCTTCACATTTGGATAATTCAAAAACTGAGTTTCTGTTCATCTTGATATTTCACGAGATACATGTCAATGCATGTCTGTATACAATAGCACCAATATAACAACAATTATCCGTTATAAACTTATATTATCGGTTATATGTACGTTTTTTTCGATTGAGGTTGTCACTGGCAGACAAGCTGCAACGAAATCAAGACTGAGAGTTCGATCTGAAATGACGAGATCATCAGCTGAGCATATTGACAAACCTCCAGAAGGACAGAACTCGAGTAATAATAATAACACTTAGGCCGGCCGCTGATTTGTCGCGGTTCTCGGGTGAGAAGGCCTGGCAACCCCTGAAGTGTAGATATGTCGGCCAATGTATCACGCAAATCTTTGAGGCGAATAAAGTTGCAACAGAGTACAGTCCTAGAGGGGGGCAGGCCAATTGCAATTGCATGGGCAATTCGACAGCGGAAGTTACGTAGTTTTTTCACTGAAATTTACTGTCCACTTCAAAAATCACATTGACGGCTATAGAGAATTCTGTTCTGGAACACATTTATCTGACTGGGTATGTGGAACCCTTTGCGGGCCTACGGCCCGCTTGGGGTTCCTATTATACCTATACAAACTTTTGCTGCGTATCCACAGGTGCCGCTGCAAACAATTGTGTAAAGACTAACGAAACATTATCAGATAAGCATAACTGAACACTCCTATTAATACTAATGGGGAATCCAGTTATTCTTATCTAAAATATTCCGTTTATTGAATGCTTCTAATAGGATAGCGGGAAAAGCCAAAATGATTTTTCGATATATAAGATATCTCTTGGGGAGTGACGTTTATTACACAACAAGTTAATATCGATATCCTTGCGCCTTAAGTTAATATCGATATCCTTGTAATTAAAACATCACAACGTGTATAAAAAACCGAATAGTTTCTGCTTTTTGAAAAGGTACCGGAATTATCTCATGAGTTACTGTAAGGAAATTTAAGTTGAAATGCTGCGAGTAATAGCTCACATTTTATAGTGCACATTCATGAGATAATTCCAGTACTGAATTCTTACTTATGATCGACGCTATACATACAATACAATAAATGAGTCATGTCACAACAGGTTAACTGGATTTTAAGATTAAAGTTAGCTTTCACCGCGTCTTAATTAGATGTCTGATAAACTTACTAAATAGAGCTCAAATAAACAATGAAGGGAAACAATGAATAAAGGCAACTTGTTAACAACAGTTACTGCTACGAAAGAGTTTTGCTGTCACACAACAAATAAAGAAATATACAATTCAATTTTCAATTTATTTCTCCACTTTTAACCATTCCTATGGCGTAAAGTGTAAACGTAATGTAGTACATTTTACAATAATATACAAAATAAGATCGCGCAGGCCCATGGTGGTTATTACAAGAAATAAGAAAATATAAGATACATGTGTGGGGAAAAGGTGTTTTCGCTTTCGAGCTTTTCAACAGAAGTTTAATTTTAAAATGGTCAAATACTTGCATTCTGTCGAAGGCGGGGGGGGGGGGGGGGTGGAGGAGGGAGATTCTGATTTTTAAATATTCTATCGTATCCGCCATGGTATTTGTAATCAATCAATATTTTTCATTTTAGTTTGGAATTCGATCGACTGTATCCTGTCCGAAAGTGCGCGATGTGCTCTGTCTTTCGTGATATAGTCCATCGGGTTCCAGTCCATATAATTAATTACACCATAGCCTCCAATAACAACAAGTATTGTAGCTATTCACCTGGTAAGACAAAACCAAGGTAAAAACAGATGAAATTAAATTGAACTCAATGCGAATAGTATAGATTGTCAAAGCAATATAACAACAGTAAATTAGTCTTTTTGTATCAGTCATTTATGCTCTAAACATGCTTCGGTGATAGGACACTGCAAACAGTTGTTGTTATAATTTAGATAGAAGTACTGGTAAACACTTGCCGTTATTACTACCACAGATACCAAGGCCTTCTCGCACGAGAACGATGACAACTCAGCGGCCGGCCGAAGTGTTATTATTATTAAGACATTATCGCAATTACCGTTAAATAGAGATATCTACATTATTTTAGTGAAAAGCGGGAATTATCTCATGAGAGTGGATTTGAAAATTCTATTGAAAAAAAATATTTTCATGTCCACACGAAAATATCTTAGATAGCGTAACGTTTTTGTTATATGCTACGTGACATTTTATTGCGTAATATTCAACCGGGTCGCCGACTCACCCAAAAAAACCTTCCTGGGCGAATCGGTCATTTGGGTTTTTTTTTCGGAAAAGGTAATCCAGTTCAAGGCGAAATATCACTCTCGGAGTCACTTTCTATACATTTAATTATTTTACTTTATTATTTTATTATTATTATACATCTAATTTTTAAGTTACGTAATCAACAGAACGGCTTTGACTAGCAGGGACGTCTGGTACTGATGGTAAAGCCAGTACTGAATCACTTGCAACAGTATCGAAGGCGCAAGTATGCACTGAAGCGTGACGTCATTTAGGAAGCTACTGAGGGATATTCCTCGTTATCCATCAAGTCGATGTATATCAAAAATATCTTTTAGATAATATGCTATTATTCACAGACTCGCATATTATAACTACTGTTGCTACGTAAAGTTTCAACACATGAGCCCCCTGTGGTGTACACTGTAAAAGTTTCGAAACTGAAAAATTAAGCTATGAGCAACCAGTTGCCGTTACTTCTACCATAGATATTACAGTAAAGACCGTTAATTGTTGTTAGTACTTAATGTTTTAACATATGGAAAATTTTATAAATGAGTGTTCATGTACAGTGGAACGAACGCATTTAAATCTTTAACCGGTAGAGTGCTAAATAATTTTTGGCCATCTAAATTTAACCACGTGTCTTTGCCCTGTACCAAGTTATAGAAGAGTACCCACTGGTATTCCTCGTAAGCTGTAGCAAGGAAAAGCATTCAGATGAAATACCTTTCCCTAACCCAGTTCAAAATTGTTGTGAAGATGCTACGTCTGTGAGTTAATTCCACCTACCCGTTTGTGAATAGCCTTCTAAACTGTTACAGCCAGCTAGACTTAATGTTTAATAGTTAACCCTTTGCCTAAGGTGGATAGCAGACGACATCAGATTCTTGACTAACGAAATTTATTTTTTCTGTCACTGAGACATAGATTGTGGCCCCTCAATGACGCGAGCTTTTTGAGCCCGTTCCAATGAGGGGTCGAGAGCTCTCTGCTCAAGAAAAAAAATTGATTGAGTGAAAGCACAATGAAATTTGAATGTTGATTTATGTGAATAGTGCTGGCCGGTTTTCCTGTTACGTCGAAGATGGGTGTATTATATCTAATCTTTTATTAACCCTTTAAACACTTGTGGTATCTTCCATGCCAGTTAAATGGCCGAAATTGGAAGAGTCCATATCCAACATTTTGGGGCAGAGTAATTAATATTTTCAACGTGCAGCCTTCAAGCTGCACGTTGAAAATATTAATTGCTCTACCACACACGTTTACTTAGTAGCCATCCTGCTTAATGAAATTATGACGTGTCGTGTTCCTGGACCGGAAAAGTGGCCTCTCGTGTTGAAAGAGTTAGTGGTGCCCCCCTCTGCTAATCTGGTACAGAGATCTTTTTGAGTTCTGGTCGACTGTTTACTTGGCCGAGTCATACACATTTAATTCTTATCATCAAAAGCTTTCGTAAGGGCAACAGTACAATGATATCAAAGATGGCGACGATCCCTGATTTGATCGGAAATGGATCAAAACGCGATCGAAATTCTCCATTCACTTTTCAAACTACAAATCCTCTTTTGATGTCTGGCGTCTTACTTTTATTGTAGCGCACCCGTGGGACCCCCCCCCCCCCCCCCCATTAAGTGGGCAACATAAGCGTGAACGGTTGGGTAAACTTGACCTTCTGTTTATGTTGTGCCATGATATGGCCTAGATGCGCGGAGTCAAGGGTTGGATGGACAATTTATACCGAACTCACAGCACCTAAGGGCAATGGGCTCGATATGAATTGTTCATCTGATTTGTGATTCTGCGCATCAAGTCGCCCGTACAGAGATTTGATGGTCCTTGATAAAGTGTCTCACCTCTCTTTAAATATTCCCTTGCATAGTCATATATCACGGTGAATCAATTCCAACCATATTAAGCCCAACCGAATAATCGGAAACCAATACGCCATCCTGTTAGTAGAAAGCAAACTCATACCTTGCACTCATACCATTTGCTGGTAGTCGATACACCACCTGTCCATCTCTCAAGAAACACCCCAATCTCGCTAACAAGTGGTATGGGCCAAATATGAATATAAACATAAATACAAATGTAAAACGGTATTTTCCTTTTTCAGTCCTCTTCTTTTTATTATTCCCGAATAGAGACATATTTCAGCTCATTTTATGTAAAACAACCATACTTGCCTTGCTGATGTACAAACAATTTGTGAAAATACCACGGAAACAGCTAACATAAGCATTTGCTTGCTGCTGGATCCACTTTCTGTCTTTGTTCTATATACATCATCTGTAATTATGTTGTATTGTTGAGTTTATTGAATTCGGAAATAATATATTGTTTAAATTGAAATACTTTCATTCATGGATAATAGGACACATATCAACGAATATGAAGCCTCTAATTTGGATAATTCAAATTTCTAAGTGGCGGTACCTGAACTTCAAAATAATGTCAAAATATGGGCTTCCATCACTCAAATGTGTGACTTCCATCACTCACTCCGCACATGTCAAATGTTGCCGCTTGGCTGTGGGTTAAGGATATTAATTGGTCTAGAAAGTTGTACGATAAATCATCGGAGATCATTGGAGATCTCGGACCTAGACGTTGGGGCAAACCAGGGTGGAAAAATCGCCAGAGAAAGGGTCATGGAGGATTGTAACCGTAATTGGCGAGAGGGGGGTCAAATCAAAGAGGTCTTTTGGGTGGCCTGCGTGATAAAGAGAAGCCTGGTTTTGAAGAGTACCTTGATTGCACCTTTGGGAGGTGACTGTTGTTCAAGCTGAGGTCGCGGTCCCTGGAGCTGAGGGGAAAAAATGGGAAAAACAGCAAAACGGAGTGCCAGATGTGTAATTTGGGCGTGGAGAAGACCCTGGAACACTTTCTTCTAGAATGCCCAGAATACCAGTCTAACAGAATAATATTCACTGGGAGTATAATGGGGATGTGGGATGGGAGAATGAAGGACATGTGGTTAGTGGGAGACCTAAAGGAGAGGGTTAATATGCTAATCGGAGAGATTGGGAAGAGTGGGGCAAGGGACGTCATCAAGAAGTAGTTCGTCACCGAGTGTTGGGAGGAGAGAAAAAGCGTGGGAATAGGGAGGCAGTTGGGAGTACAGGGGTAGCCAAGGCCTTCTCATCCGAGAACCGCGACATATCAGCGGCCGGCCAAAGTGTTATTATATTATTGTTATTATTATCAGCCTTCTGGTGTAATGAGATGGAACAAAATATCAGTTCCTCGTTTTAACACCGACATCGACCAAAAATAGGTCGTTATTGTAATAAGTAGTATAATACGGCATTTTCAACGTAATATTTTCACGGTAAAGTACCGACTGCTGGTTGCCTGTTCTTCTAACATATTTTTAACGGTAATGTTTTACAGTGTATCTACCAGATATGAGTTTGTAAGTGTTGGTCACGTCCTTCCTTCTCTGTAAACGTTCTCCCACAAATACAGCATTTGAATGATTCGCTTGCGACAAATGTTTTCACAGAGAAAAATTGTTTTGAATTTACAATTAAACTTTCATCGTTATAACATTCATCATCAAGATTAAACATATTGCCAGAAACTGTGCCTTGAACTGACTTTTCTTGTTTCCAGTGAATCCAGGAATGTTTATTGAAGTCTTCACCGCAAATAAAATCTTCATTACAGAAGTTACATTTAAATTGTTTTGTCTGTGTGTGCCTCATCACATCTTCATTAATGCATTCTTCATCACTGGAATCCTTATCGAAATTATCCGACCAAACTGCTTTAGCTCCAATATGCATTTTAATATGATCAACAAATGTTTTTCGATGGAAGGACGTTTTTTCACAAATATTGCATTTAAAGGGTATTGTCCCGATGTGATTTTTCATATGCTCATTGAGATCTGAGCTTGTAAAATGGACCTTCTTACAAATAAAACAGTGGAACAATTTTACGTTGGTATGTGTCATTTGGTGTCTTTTTAGTTTACCTTTCTGACTGAAATGCCGTTTACAAAGAGAGCATTTGAACGATTTATCGCCAGTGTGCTTCCTTTCGTGTACATTAAGGGAGGTTTTCTCACTGAATCTCTTTTCACAAAAAGAACATTCGAATTCTTTTTCCGCAGTGTAAGTTCTCTGGTGTACGTTAAGGCTGGATTTATTACTAAAACGTTTTTCACAAAAAGAACATTCGTATGGTTTTACGAGCATATGTGTCCTTTGGTGTGATTTAAGGTTACCTTTCTGACTGAAACGCCTTTTACAAAGAGAGCATTTGAACGGTTTATCGCCAGTGTGCGTCTTTTGGTGTACATTAAGGTTACTTTTCTGACTGAAACGCCGTTTACAAAGAGAGCATTTGAACGGTTTATCGCCAGTATGCTTTCTTTCGTGTACATTAAGGGAGGTTTTCTCACTGAATCTCTTTTCACAAAAAGAACACTCGAACTCTTTTTCCGCAGTGTGAGTTCTCTGGTGTGCGTTAAGCTTGTATTTGTGACTAAAACGCTTTTCACAAAAAGAACATTCGAATTCTTTTTCCGCAATGTGAGTTCTCTGGTGTACGTTAAGCTTGTATTTGTGACAAAAACGCTTTTCACAAAAAGAACATTCGAATTTTTTTTCCGCAGTGCGAGTTCTCTGGTGTACGTTAAGCTTGTATTTGTGACTAAAACGCTTTTCACAAAAAGAACATTCGAATTCTTTTTCCGCAGTGTGAGTTCTCTGGTGTACGCTAAGGCTGGATTTATTACTAAAACGTTTTTCACAAAAAGAACATTCGTATGGTTTTACGAGCATATGTGTCCTTTGGTGTGATTTAAGGTTACCTTTCTGACTGAAACGCCTTTTACAAAGAGAGCATTTGAACGGTTTATCGCCAGTGTGCGTCCTTTGGTGTACATTAAGGTTACTTTTCTGACTGAAACGCCGTTTACAAAGAGAGCATTTGAACGGTCTATCGCCAGTGTGCTTCCTTTCGTGTACATCAAGGGAGGTTTTCTCACTGAATCTCTTTTCACAAAAAGAACACTCAAACTCTTTTTCCGCAGTGTGAGTTCTCTGGTGTGCGTTAAGCTTGTATTTGTGACTAAAACGCTTTTCACAAAAAGAACATTCGTACGGTTTATCGCCAGTATGATTACTTTGGTGTGCGATAAGTTGCGATCTGCTACTGAAACGGTTTCTACAAATAGGACATTCGAATGGTATTTCGCCCGTGTGTGTCCGATGGTGTACATCAAGGTACGCTTTGGTATTGAAACGCCTTTTACAAGTAGAGCACTCGAATGGTTTTTCGCCCGTATGCACCCGCTGGTGTCTCTTACAGTTCCCTTTGTTGGTGAACCGTTTTTCACAAAGCGAGCAATTGGAAGGTTTGGGGCTAATATGTCTATTTTTGTGTAAGTTAAGGGACGTTTTGTGAGTGAAACGTTTTTCACAAATATTGCATTGATATGGTTTCATACCAGGGTGAGTTTTAATATGCAAAAGAAGATTTCTATTGTTACCTAATATGTCACCGCACACATGACAACGAAACATGGGTGGATGAGCAATACTCATTTTCAACTATTTATGGGAAATCAGTTTTTCGAACAGAACATTTGACAAAGGCATGGCATTTAAGCGCATTTTCCCAAAAGTCGTTTTACAATATAAAGTTAGCTGGATGCTTCAGTGGAACGTTTTATGTACAGATGCAATATTTACACGGACATCCTTCAGGGAGGTAGTATACATTTTAATAAAATTCAGCTTGGTGAGTCTTGGCCCAAAAATCACATGTATGGAGCTGAAGGTCTTCTGAACATTAAAACAAAACCTATCACAGACTGTATTCCATGCAACAGTCATGCACACTATCACACGAACGTGTTGTCCTGAAATGAAACAATTAAAAACGTAATGACAGAAGCTTAGAGCAAATTAAAACGCATCAATCATATTAAGCCACTTTTCCCAAATATCGAAGACCTATATATCGTTCCTTGAGTGCAAAAAGTCACCATGCTAAATTACTGCAATTGGGCCTTTTTACAACAAAGGGGCGATATAAGCTTGTATGTCGGGAAGTCTTTACCTAACCTATGTGTGTGTCCTGTGGTGCACTTTAAAGCACGCTTTGTTACCAAAGCACGTTTTACAAGTAGAGCATTCGAATGGTTTTTCACCCGTGTGTGTCCTATGGTACACATCAAGGTACGCTAAACCCAGTACCTAACGTAACGACCAAAACCGGCCAGCGCTATTCACAAAAATCACCATTCATTTTCATTAATTATTTTCATTTTGTCTCAAAAAATAGTGTATGACCCTCTGTGGAACAAGTTCGCCGTTGTGCTCGTTCCAATGAGTGGTCATAAGCTATGTTGTTTTACGCAAACGATGAAAAATATTAGGTATCCAAGAATTTTGTTTGCAAGTGTCGTCTGCCTTCAGTTTAAACAATATTTATTTCCAACAGTAAAAGGTAGTAATTTACAATAGTATGTGGATTGGATTCGACGGTAAGCCGCATGCTTGTTGTTGTCGTTTCCATACATATAATAATATTACAAACACCCGTTCCATCTGTCTGACTGAAATTGTGTAATAGCATAGATTTGGAGACGGTTCACATAAGCATTCAGCTTTCTTTCGAATCCCGTACTTCCATGTACTTCCACAAGTTAGTTTCATATGATGGTGTTAATTGTATTCACTGAAATTTATGTACAAAACATTCAATCCGTTTAAACTTGTTTGCATGTATACAATTAACTTATTTTTTTTCAATAAATATTGTTTAAACTAATATTACAAACAGATTAGATCAGATATGATAGATATCAAGTGTATAATGATCATTAACCCTTTACTCAACGAATCGCCCGCATCCGCCCGCGTAATATGAAAATTCAGCAGCTGAAAAAATATTATATGTCGAAGAAATTTCAACAAAACCATATCATGTGACCCCTCTTTGGAACGAGCTCGTCGAGCTCGTTCCAAAGAGGGGTCACATGATATGGTTTTGTTGAAATTTTTTGAAAAAATTTAAAAAATGTTATTTAAAATAATAAATTTTGAAATCGTCTGCGTTGGGTAAAGGGTTAAGTTTGTCAAGGAGCTGGGTCACTATGTGTTTGTTCTATGATCTATTGGAAATATAGGTTTAAGAGAATGAGAGAGAGAGATAGATAGATAGAGAGAGAGAGAGAGAGAGAGAGAGAGAGAGAGAGAGAGAGAGAGAGAGAATAAATGTTTAGTTTAACAGTGCAAAGAAAAAAAAATACAAAACCAACAAAGATATATAATAGTTGTTCTAGTTCAAGTAGTTCGCATTGAAGCAATGGAGGTAGTTGGATTGTCCACGAAACGCGCCACCTTTCGCGTTTGGAGAATATAAATACATGGGTCAAAAATCAAATTCAATTAGAGGCCGCAAAGCAGTCCAAACCAGCTGGTTCGAGCGAACACGAGCCCGGTTAGGCTCATATTCACTCAAATCAGCCAACCCGGGCCGAGCCTCAGTCCAACCTATCCCAGAATACTGTAAGGCGTGTGTGGGCAATCCTTGGAAATTTCAAGTATTACACAGTGGACGCGATGTAAGAGTCGCTTGCCTTGGTAAAATACAGAAGTCTCTTTTTTCTCATCACCTAGGGCCCTCCCACCGCGTCCAATGTGATCTCAGAGAATTGAAATAACGTTTTCGGTGTAAGCCATTTACACAAATCAAAAGGTAATTTTATTCATTTGTCAGCTGTTGGCCGAATCGTCCGGAGGCAAGGCACACAGGAATTTTGACCCACACCCTACGTGTGGTACTACACCGTGCGGTGAGAGCTTCATCCATGTCCAGACGAGTTATAGCCTACCCTGGATGTGATTAGGGGGGGGGGGGGGGGCTGCCAAACACCGTCTAATCGATGGTATGGACACCATCATGATGGGATGGACCGTTCTCATTTAGTTGAACCTACCACTAGCCAAAATAAAACTTTGTACAGTCTCAACAATGAGACGATTGTCTTCATTACAATATTGCTCGGAACCACATACGAGCGTAGTGCAGTCTATGCCTAGAGGGTGATGTTCCAATATATTATCCCGAACCTGAGCATGTATTGGATATGCCAAGAGAAAGTGGTCACTTGTCTCTGGATCGCCACACCGACACAGAGGAGACTGGGCCAAATGGTTTTCGTATAGGTGAGCGTTAAGACTACTGCATCTGAGACGACAGTGGTAAATTTGTGTTTTACGTGATTTTGACCCTGAAAAGAACGGGGGTGGTCGTCTACTGTCCCTGTTTAGGTACTTTTGAAGTTACAAAGCCGAGAGGCCTCTCTAATATTTTCGGTGAGCTCGTTCCACAACTTGGTTACTGACGGTATGAATGACGTCTGATATGTTTTTGTGTGACAATATGGGATGCGAAGGTTACTGCTATTGCGAAGATCATAACTCTGGTTAGTTAGTATGGATGGTGGAGTCTTGTTTGCTAAATAGCTTGGGACCAAGTTATGATACGTTTTAAAGAATTGTACTAATTTGTGTTTCTCGCGTTTTTTTTGCTAAGGGGCTCCCAACATGTTTCTAAATATAATCGAGCTTTACTTGTACTGACAGTAGCGCCTGTCATAATTCTGGCGGCAGCTATCTGTATTTTCTCTAATTGGATTGAGCAGGTTTCTTTACAGTTACCCAATCAGTGTCAGCATACTCCAGAAGTGGTCTTATAAAGTCAAAGTATATCTTCTCCAGTATTTTCTGATCCAACACAAATTTATGCCTACGCATTAGATCAATGGGTCTCCAAGCTTTGGGACTAATATATCCAACGTGATTCGCCCAAGTGCAGTTGTTGTTTATTACGACCCCTAATTGTTTGTGTTTGGGGACCTCTGTTAATGATACATTAGAAATTTTGAGAGGTGGGTGAGGTCTTCGATCCGTTTTACGGGATATTGTCATCGTTTCTGTTTTTGTGCATTAAATTCGATTAACCAGGTGTGAGCTCAGAGTTCAGTTTTGGCTAGGTCTCTGTGTATGATTTCTGAGGCTTGTTGGGGATTTTCGACGATTAGGTATAGAGATTTGTCATCTGCGAATAGGCGAATGTTGCTGGTCAGATTGAATTCTAATTTTTTCTTACTTGTGTAAAAGTCCTGCGTGCCAGACCTTGTCAAGCGCATTACTTACGTCACAAAAGACTACTCTTATCTCTTTCCTTTCGTCTAATGCATGACAGAATTTATCGTAAAGGTCCGTGAGCTGGAGAACTGTAGAGTTTCGTGGCGTGAATCCCGATTGGAACTGGCTTAATGCATTGTTTTCCTCTAAAAAGCCCCATAATTTGTTAAAGACGCATCTTTCAAATAATTTACCAACACAGCTAAGTATGGATATTGGTCTGTAGTTGACCAGTTGATTAGAAGGCGATTTCTTTAACACGGGTGTAACATTCGCTTTTTTCCAACTAGTAGGAAAGTAATACTTATCAAGTAAAATGTTACAGAGGGCAGTAAAGGGCTCACATAACGAGAGACTACATTCCTTCAACAACCTTGGTCTTATCGAGTCCGGACCAGAGGCTTTTGATACATCAAGTGCTTTAAGAGCCTCGGATACATCAGAGAGGTTCAGAATTATGTCACTCAAGGTTGGACTGTTGGGAAATATTCTGGCGGAAGTGATGCATTTGCGGCATCGATGGAAGCAACGGAGCAGAAGTAATCGTCAAATGCTTCAGCTTTATCAGCATTCAACGAGAACTTATTTTGATAAAATATTGCAGGGATTGCCGGTTGATTATTTCCAAGGAGGTGTTTTAATGTCTTCCAAAATTCAGCGGACGATGTACCGGAACTTCCTCAAGTGGATTGTATTTTAGAGTTGTAATTGGTCTTTGCTCTTCTTATAGCGGCCACTACCTCATTCCGTTTGGTACGATATTTAGCCCAGGCCTCGCGCAAACCAGTACGTTTGGCGTGTCGGTATAATCTCTTACGCTGACGGATAAGCAGTCTTATTCCACCATCCGTCCTATCGCGTTGTTTTTTTCTGACTGTGATTGTTTTATTGGGTTTGTTTTCGGGCGCAAGATCAAGTAATTTAGAAGTGAGGCCATCAGTCACAGTCTCCAGGGAATTCTAGAAGAGACCAAACTCCCAGTGCTCATTTCGGATAGCCGAGTTGAGGCCTTCATAATTAGCATCTTTGAATAGCCAGATACGGCGTTTGAAGTTTCTCAATGGATGCCTTTCGAACCCGATTTCTGCAACCGTTGGACGGTGATATTGAATCAAATCAGGAAAATAGTGTCTAATACTTCACAGGCTATAACATTTACAGAACTACTTACTGCTATCAAGTCAAGTGTAGAAGATGATGCTTCAGTAAAGTAAGCAGATTCGGAAATTAGCTGCTTTAGGTAGGTTGAAGGTATCTACGACTTCTTTTAATTTGTCCCGCCCTAAAGAATATGGCCATCATTGTAGTCACCAAGAATTAAGATGTCTGATATCCCAGTATCTTTCGCTTTTTCAATCGAGTATGAAATTAGGTCCCACTGGATTCTGTCGTAGTTGGGAGGGCGGTAATAGGTTCCGATAAGTATGGATCCAAGACAAGTTGGTATTTCTACCCATACATTTTCAAGATTTGGCATTTCAAGATCGGGACGGGGTATAAAACCTAATTGATCTTTCACATAGAGGGCAGCACCACCACCTCTGCCTGTTCTTTCCTTTCTTAAGGGTTTCCCAAAACAGGGTAAGTTCACATCAGAATTGGGTTCATTCAGATCTAGCCAATTTTCTGAAAAGGCGCAGATATCAAAATTGAAGGCCTCACATTGGATTACGTCTAATTTGGGCTTGAGGCTTTGGACATTGAGATGAAGAATTTTCAAAGTAGTACTGTGAGCAAATACGGGCCCTGGATTTGATTCTACATCTCCCGATAGGATCAGAAGAACACAAATAAGTACACCAAGAGAGGCGAAACAGAGGAGGCGAGTTAGAACGCTTCTTATGTGTATTAGGGAGACCCATTTCCATAAACTACAGTTATATGTTTCTGTCTGATAAAATCTGGGGAATGAATTAAGCAGTCGAGTGTCCACACATATTACAGTATAGTAGGTAGGCTAACATCAGTCTGACTTTCTTGGAACGAAACCTGAGAAGTAGTTTCGCCAGTAGTATGCAATTGAAACCCAACGTATCTTTAGGATCTGCGCCCCTGTGTGCCCGTGCAATGAATAAGCCCACTCGAGCTCAATAAGCAGCCATTATTTATACACACATAACTATTACTTCCAGAGCCGAGCGGGCACCCATGAAGCATTCCTAACGGACGATTCGATCGAGCAAAAAAGGCAGATTCTGATTTAGGGGGTGACATAGGCTCATTTTGTAAGAAATCAGTTGTGTATGCAGGTAGGTTGGAGCAGAGGTACAAAATAGGTTGTTGGAAGGTGTTGTTTTGTTTGGAAGGAAAAAATACATGAAAAGTAGGTAAGAAACATATTTACAAACAAAACAATCAATGTCAGCAACTTGAAAAACATGTGAGCGGCACATGGCTTCTTGTAACCGAACAGCTTATCGTAGTATATTCTGTGAATGAAGGTGGATTAATCGATGAAGACAGAGGAGAATGATGAATTTGAGAGGAGTGTTCCCTCAACTACCCCAGCACTGAAATGTCATGCATCATTTGATGCGGTAAATGTTGACCAACCAAGCACAAAATTATTTCAGAAAAAAAGCAAAAACAAAACAAAAACAAAAAAAAAACAAGTCTTCTGTACTCAGTGCTGGAGTATGTTGAAAATTCGAGACAAGTGTAAATTTACGGTCTTGACAATCCCGAACATACGGTATAAACAGCTAACTCCAAGTTTTAGAAAAATGGTGAGCTTGTTATCCATACATGCGTTACGCAATGGTCGTCATTTTGGTATGTGGGCAGTGAGTCTATGATGTGGAAGAGGGGTGGGTCGTTTAGACTTCTCACTGGGGGTTGGGATCTCGGCACAACATGCCGCGTACACGTTCCCGGGGCCGAAGGCGCTCGGAACTTACCTACGGCATGTCGTGCCAGGTCCCCACCGCTGCAGTGGAAGTATTTCCTCTCGATGGTGTGGGTCGGAGGTCTCCACCGGGGACATTTTTATTTTTGAACCCTGCGATTAATTCTGGTACCTCACTCTATCTTAAATGTGTCTAGTCTTCTTGTCTTACTATGGCTTGAGATCTCAGCACGACATGCCATAAACTCTTTCTCGGGGCCAAAGGCTCCCGGAACTTGCCTACGAAATGTCAAGCAGATACCTCCCCCCACCCCAACCGCCGCAGAGGAAGTATTTACGGAGCCCGAACACGGGCCATATACTGGCAGCTGTTCATCTAATACCTATTCTTCCTGGTGGTAATCCCGATAAAAAGAGGAACGATGAATTCAGAGGACCAGACCTGTCACAAATTCAAGTCCTAATTTCGGGATATAATAACAGCTGATCAATAAATTCGGAGAATGTGGTCAAAAAATGGAAAAACACGTTGGCTTCGACCGAAAGAGAGTGACAATAGCAAATTAAATTTGTTTTTATGAGTTCCCAATTCGTATCATTGGATTCCCAACACTTGGGATTTACATCAACGATTCTCCAACGTTTGTAATGTTGGGCAATAATTGGGGGACACCCCACCACCCCTCTTGCCACGTTACGTCGTCCTTGTGACTATTCACTCACCTGGTATCATTTTAGTGTTCAATCACCATTGTTGGGTGAAAACAAAACAAAATACGTTTGGGGGAGTGGGGGATGGGGTGGGGGTAATTTACATTATTTGGCTTACCAGGTCTTGGTTAAAATGTAACCTACAAATTCTGGTCACACTAAAATAGTAACTAAAATAATAAATTAATAATAACATTACACAAACCAAGTGGAAGGTGTGCTGACGGCAAAACTGCAGCACAGCTTTTACCGATTCCTCATTATTCCCTGAAATCCCTATATGTGTGCGTGTCTGTGTGCATTTGTGTGTGCATCTCTGTACGTGTGGGTGGGTTGGTATGACCAGGTGGTATGTGGGAGTATATATGTATTCTTTGTCATTCCATAAGTTCACGAGGATGACAGCGGCTCGCAAGACCTCTTATTATTTGTTGGAAAGATACGAACTTTCGAAAAACAAAATGTACAATAGTCTAAAACGAAAAACTGAACTCGCCACATATATACATATACACACACACAAACATTTCTATATCTAGATACATAAATAATGTATTCTCATTCTATTTTAACTTTGAACACTCCTGCTCGTGATTCATCGACTGTGGGTTCCACTACGACTGAGATTGGAATAATAGCAGTTTACCCATCAGTGCCACGGAAGAGAGAAAGTCGGCACAGAGTATACGTGTTTAGAATGGTAGCAGTTTCCTTTTTATGCGTCACTTCTTGAAGAGGGAACCAAGGAATGTGATAAGCCCCTGTGTGGTGTTCTTCCTTGTTGACTAACAAGTAAGTGCAAAGAGCTCATGTGTGGTGTTCATCCGTGTTATCTAATACGAATGTCATCAAGCCTTGGACTGACCTACCAATCACACATGGAACTCCCGGTCGAGCTCAGAGTGCACATTATGGCACCAGCCGAAATTCCATCTGCAATTGGGAAAAGATCATCGCGTATCTTTTGCACCAATACAGAGCATATGGCGGAACAATGTAGACAAGGAAGTGCACCAAAGGCATCGCAGTGAAGGCGATGAATCATAAGCAGACGTTGAAGTGAAATGGCTTGTTTAAAGCGAGAGGATCGCGTACAGATCGTCTGCTGTCTCCAGTCCAAGACTATGAACGGGATCAAACAGCATGCTGCATTATAATCTGCCTGGACCCCAAGACATTAAACGGGATTAAACAGTGTTCTTCGTTATAATCAGTGATAGTACGCGAGTGGACATTACGTGCGCCAACAGATATTTTACCTCGTATCTCCATGAGTCTGAGAACAATTAAACAAGGTAGTTTAGATTTCTTTTGACATCAGCAATTGGACGCTGTTGCGTGGGATTTAGAGTGGCCCTGACCTTGAAAGCCATTGGACATTATTGTTGAGAGAGTGACGTCGGTAATAACCGGGCCTCCAATTGGTCACTAGGATGAGATGTACGTTACGTATCATTTCACGCTCAAATAAGCATACTATTTGTTTACAAGTGAGTTAGTTGTAGTAATGTACGCATGCAGACAGAAAAACCTGGACTTCAAGTTAAAGTTCGAAAAAGAATTCCAGTCGCATGTGCTATTTGAATAAAAATTACAAGCTGCGCTGTTAATTTACCATCAGTGAACGTATCTGAGAATGATTACGCACACTGCTAACACTTATATAATTACCGGTAGGATTACAAAACATTCGATATTGTGAAGGAAAGGAACAATTTTAGGTTGAGATTTTGACTACACTCGAGTAATATTGCCAATATCGCAATCAGAGTAGTTGTGCTTGTCCGACCGAGCGTCGAAACAGACACTAATCTGTGTACGTGTTATCACTCCAAACTGGAAGTGTGATCAGGATAAAGTTAAGTGCAGTTTACCATATTAAAGTAAATTCGTGTCAAGAGCAAATCAGTTCTCAAGCTAAATCTGTTCATACTTTCAACAACAATTTGGTTCGATATGCATTTCAAGCTGGGACTCTATCTTCGGCAAGGTAATGTGAAAAGATGCTGGAAGCTAAGTTGGCAATGTTGGGGTACGAGTTGTCACCAGTAACTTAAATTTTTCTTCAATTCATGACATCTCAGTATTATTTATTACGCGGTAAACAGTTTTATTGAAAAGTTTGACAAAAATTACTCCATCGTGCGTCCACGAGCCTGCTATTTTCTTGTCATGGACCATGAGGCGTCCCCTCCTTGCTAGTACAGGCCGGTTTTTCGTCAAGTATTCATTAACATAAACATTTTTCATTGGTAAGAAACCCTTGAGTTTCCGACGTCCCCTATAGAATTTGTCTCTCGACCTATAGTAATCGTCGCCTGACTATAACAATGTTCTATCTACCATTTTTCACTTTTCGAGAAAACGGGGTTTAAAGATTTAGGTATCTGAAATTTGTACACCTTTGGGCGTAGAATAATGATATTTCCCATGTCACTTTATATGTTGATGTTCTACGTAATTCTAAAATTATATTATGATTGATCAGCGTTTTGATGCCAAACGGGGGAGACGATTTTGGAGATAGAACATTTGTATACTGGGAATGTTGCATTTTCTTCAGAAACATATTGTTTCTGGGGATAGAACATTTTATCACGAACACTTGGTGTAAGGCGTGTTGAAATCTAAAGTGTTGCTCACCAAAATGACTATACAATCGTTATTGTTTCAAAGAACTTTACGTACAAATCAGTGAAGAATTGGATAAACTTTATTAAAAAACAAATTGCTATATCTTAGCAAGATCAACAAACATGAATATCAGTACACTCTACTTTCTCTGAACCTGATCAGGGGCGGCAGAATCTCCAATAAAGTGTGTGTGTGTGTGGGGGGGGGGGGGGAGGGGAGGTCACACTTTTTTCTAGGTAACTGCATGTTTGTAGGACGGATGGACAATAAATGTTTAGGGGCCAATGTGGGGGTGGGATGGAGGGATTCTCTGTCATCGCTTATGTCAAGAATATGGAACAATATTATATGCAACTCCGGAAGGGAACACACGTGGACGTTTTACCATACTCCAAACTTGGACCCAAATTCCGTAATATAATTTGAGGAGGGGGGGGGGGTTGAACGTCCAAAGGACATACCAAACCCAAAAATTATATTCCGAACTGCGGGTCCAAGCTTGGACTAGATTTACTATTACTATAGTCTGACTTGTAGCGAATTTGTGACGTGCAATATCTCAATATATAAAGTGGGCAGCGACGTCGACACTATAATGTTGCTAATTTTGTTAGCACTGATACTATCTCCCACAGTCAATGCGGGCATGGGGGTGGGGGAGGGGGGTGTATAGTATGTCAGAATACGTCCCACTAGGGTACCTATAATTAGTGAAAACAGTTAGGGGGCGCCTGGAGTAATATAACCAAGGTTATAATATGATTTATGAGGTTTGTGCAAAATACAGATATCTCAAGTTTTCTACTTTCTTTCAATAAATCCATATGTTAATTGAAATGGCCTACACTGAATTATGAAAAAAAAGTTCACTAAATCCTCAATTATATTGTCGGATATATACGAAAATATAATTGAGGTGATGGTGTGGATAAACATAGCCTGTTTCAATTACCTCACCAGTCGTAGCAGTGATATTATGAAAACTATGTGCATCATTTATGTTCAAAATTTCCGCCCTACTACTACTAAATAAACGGTAAGGAAAACAACGCCATTGTCACCAAACATATTCTTTTACATAGAATATGTTTGGTGACAGTGTCATCGTTTGTGTTGTGATGTGGTGTACAAAAGCAAGACAAAGACATGACAAGACACGACAACAAAATGTTTCCTTTACGAGTACTACAACCACGACGGTATAGTTTAAACGGACCTTATGTTAAAGTTTGTGTATCGTCGAACTTTTTTTGAAATCTCTTTTCAAAATATTAGGACACCATGGTTGAACAGCACTTTGTTTTTTGAAGGAAACGGAATTTGGAATTACTGCTTTTTACCGTTTTAGCATCTTCAACCATGGCGTCCTAAAATTTTGAAGAGAGTTTTTAGACAAAGTTTGAACCGCACGCAAACTTAAGTGGAATTTAAAATAAACCAAAATCCACGAATATTAGTGAAACTTAGTTGACGTTCCTCGTGACTTCACAAATAAAAATGGTCTCATATCAGTTCTTTGAAAACATTTATAAACCTAACAATGAATCAATAAAAAATAATCAACTAAAGTTTGTCTTGGGATAGACGTAAAATGATTTACAAACAGAATAGTAGCACCCGCTGTGGTGAAAATATAACATTGGCATCACTTAACCATTAAACAACGAAATATTTTTGGCATTATTAAAAAATATGAAAGTGTACATCTCTTATGTACTCGCTTAAGATGGTTGTTCACTACACTAATGCACAGCATGAGAATAAAAAAAGATTAAACTGAACTACAGTTTAAATGTGCATGTGTGTGTGTGTGTGTGTGTGTGAGTGTGTGTGCGCATGTGTGTGTGAGGGGGTGTCAGAGGGTGTGTGTGTTTGTGAGTGTGATTTATGATGGAATGAGTGTGTGCGCGTGATTGTGGTGTATGAGTGGGAGTGTGTGTATGTAACAAAAGTATGATTTGTTGTTTCTAACAAATTCCGACAATCAACCCATTTGGAAACAAATTTTTAAAAAAAGAAAAATAGTTCACTTTCAAATTAAATGGACACTCCGCTTCTGTCTACATTTTTGTAGTAGTTCATTCACATCTAGGATGTGACAACGGACATGCATCTACAGTTCACATTATTGACAAAATTACATTATCAATAAAATAAGCCATGCTATTAAATTTTACCCCTCAAAAGTTCTTTAGTAAATCACTCCATAAGGTGTTGAGATTGAAGAATCAATTATGGTCAGCGAAATGGCTGACAAGCGATAAACTGATTCGGGACACAAATCTTCACAAAATAATTGAACGTCATTACATTTTAGATTGAATTACTTCAAAAATGTAGACAGCAGTTAACGTGTCCCTTTCATTTAAATGTGACCTGTTTTTATATATTTTAATTTGTTATATTTCATTGTTTATTTTGGCACTTTTTGTTTTCCTTTAGCTTTATTCTGAACCTGTTTCTTTGTTTTTGTTTTCGTGTTTTCTCGTTGCTTGCCTAGTTTACATACCACCTCAAGATAAATTCGATCTTGCTGTGGCATGTAAACTAGCATGCTCCTAAGATCTTCTTGTTTTTCCTTGGACAAGCATGGTGACATGGCTTGTTCTGGTTTTGAATGGATGAGTCTAACACACGTGTCATCAACCTGTTCATTTGATTGGTCAATGGACATAGAACAATGTTTTACTGAATATTATCCACCTTTTGGAGATAGAACAGAAAAATAATGGTTATATTTCAGTTTTAAAGCTAGAAATGCAACCGATTTTTGCTTAAAACGCTTCTTGAAGGTCATATTTATCACGTGCAACACTTATCTCAATTTTCCCAAAAATGGAGTTAGAACATCGTTATACTCAGGCGACGAGTTGACAAACTTTACCAAGATTGTCCTCGGTGAACTTCTACTGGGAGGGCCCGATCGGTGACTCCTTTTGATCTCATCTATACTGAGGGGAACTCCCATTGCATTGGCGATATCAAGAATTAGATCGTCAGTCTTTTCTGTGCTTTTTTCAGGAATCCCTGAGATTCTCAGTGAGTTGTGCATTCCATATTTGCGCAGGGCCTCGTATCCAGTTACGGTGTCAGCGATGGCGGTTTTAACTGACTTCTCGATTAAACTACCAAGTATTTTTTGAACAGAGGAGTCTTTCAGAGCAGTAATAAAAATATTAACTGCTTCTGGTGTTGATGCACTTGGTGTGTCACCCAGCTCGGGACCAGGTTGCTTAGCATTCTGTGAATAGTCTACAATATATGTATCAATTAATGCTTCGTCTGCCTTTCGTGTTTGGTAAAGGGTAAATAAATTTATAACACACTTGTAATTCTATCATATGATTTATTGTTGGAAAGACCCTTACACATACAACGTCATAACAAAATGCGATACGAAAATCATGAACAGTCCGTAATGGCTGATGACATAATTTTAAACGGCGCCCAGTAAGAAGGCGGGTGGGCCGAGAAGTAACTCCGGTGATTCGGAAAGGCGGGCTAGGATCATGACTGGCAACACAAATTGCCTATTGAAATGCAATAAAAGTCGGCCATCATTTACACACAAAATTTGGAGGCAAAGATGACATGCTAAATGCATTGCATACAGTACAGTTACCGTGGACTGGTCATAACCCATGCGTAGGCAGTGATGTATGTCCACGATTGAGTTTATCGGATAATACAAATCATCATCAGCAAAATTTTTATTAATGAAGCACCGGGTTGTACCCGGTGCTTTAGTAATTATTTTTTTGTGATTATGTCTATAATAAATGTTTGGAATGTAATATTACTGCGTCCCTGGAAATATTGCCCAGCCGTGGAAAGTGGCCAGTCCGCGGCGGCCGTTCTGTATACAAATTCATGCCACTCCTTCGACAAAAGTAGAAATATACATACATCTCAGTCCACACCAACGGTACGATAACGGTAACCTGAATGTGTAAAAATATTTTTTTTACTTCCGAGTGGTTAAAACCCCTATCCTACTCGTGGTTTAAATCTGATTACCGAGCCTAGTACCTATTTATTCTATATTTTATTCGCGCTGCAACTTTTTCCCTCACCAGAAACTGCACCCATTCTCCCAGTATCGTACACTCAGACAAGAAGTTTTTCATTACTTACCATTCATACCCCGTCTGTAGACTTTTAACGCAGATGGTCCGGTCAAAACTGGCCATTTCAGCTTCAACAGGCAAACATTTTATCTTTCGTTCCCAATGATAGATACTGGCATAATATCAGTAAAAACGTGATTCCGAAATCTACTGGTAGAAATTGAGATAGGATTGAATGAGGAGTCCTTTAGTGAGCGCAGGACTATTCAATCATCGCACGTCCTTCTGTAAACAAAAAGAATGGTGTCACGTTTCGGAAATAATTGCAGACGAACGTTTGTCGAAGAAAATAGAAATAAAAACACATACCGCAAAACGAAGGACACTTGACTCTTTTATATGAATTCTGGGGTGAACGCCATCATGGCTGAAGAGAGTTGCACGAAATTCCCATCGAAACGTTATGCGAATACATTACAGAATTCATAACATGACGTCATTGGAATGTGTCAATGTTCACATCGCTACAAATCTTTAACCCTGTCTTGCCGGAGTTGGGATTTAGTTTTGGTGTATGTACCTGCGATATATACAGAACTGTTCTGCGCTCTTTCCGATAAGCAAATCAGAGTGTTTTGGTGGGGAAGAAAAATTATCTCTGATGGGAATGGGTGTGAGATGAGAAAATCTCACCCTCGGGACAAGATATTTGGCCCCGGCCTTCGAAAACCCTCGTGTCTGGCCCAAATATCTTGCCCTCGGGTGAGATTTCCCCATCTCACACCCAGCCTCATCAGGCATAATAATAGTCTATTTCCATTCAAGGTGTGCACACACCCACAAAACGTCCAATATTCTTCGTTTACTGAGCTTTTTGTAGATATACACGTACAGACGAGTACTTCTTGGCTTTTTACGGGATTGATACATGATTATAAGACTCAGTCTCTAAGGCCAACAGTTGAACCATGTTCGGACTTGGACGCAGCTGTGGGTTGTTTGTTTAACCACTTTTCGTGGAGTCTGCGAGCATACGACCGTTCAGGAAATGTGATGCCTCGCAAAGATAATTATACAGACAATCTCTTTTGTACTCAAGTTATATATATTATTTAAATCATCTTGAAAACATCAAGGTATTAATACATTTAATTACTCGGTGTAATCATAACGTTACAGCTGTGATGAGTTCAGGGCTCAAAATAAGTGGTTTCGCATCGCTATTTGCTATGCAAAACATGCTAAAAGCTACACAATTTTCAATTATGTATAGCATTTTGCAATACAATATATTCAACTGCAGCCTATTAGGCTGCAGTTGAATATCTTGTATTGCAAAATGTAAAAATGAAAATTTGCAACAAACTTTGCAAGCTAGTTCACTGATGCTTCACTCTTGATATAAGATTAACTCTCCGTCTCGCATTAGCAACTTCATATGTAACGTGAATTTTATTGGTTTAAATTCATACTGCATTGTTTCTGCATTTTGCATAAAATACCCAGACAAAATAACATTAAGCCCATCAAATTAAGAAATGTTACACATTGGAAATATCTAAGTCCATACAGTTGTTAAAGGCAGTTCAGTTGAAAAGCAGAGCTAGGGCTTCATGTGTTGGAGCTCATTTGAAAAAGCACAGAAAGGGATGGACATTATTCTATCTGCTCAGAAGAGTTCAGTTCAAAACAGTGTGGCATAACTCCGGTATACAAGAACTGCTACGCAATTTAAACAAAATGCTATTCATTTTTCGGAAATGTGTAGCATTTTGCTACGTATAGAAAAAAGGTATTTTGAGCCCTGGATGAGTTTTCATTCACAATATTTATTAAGCAAATTTATTAGATACTTATAAATAATCACATTTATATTTCCTGAATCTTATACACGTGACTGGTACTCAAGAATCAATGTACACCGATTTTCCAGTGAATAGTAACCTTCTAAATATAGGTTTTTCCCATTTTTTATGTTATTCTGCAGATGATAACTATTTTATTGTTTAATAAAAGTATTTCTGGTTGATATAATTGAACTTTTAATTGACAGATAGAAGATTGTTTTTTTTATTATAGTGTGTATAATAAAACAGTTATGGACTTTTGTGGTGGTAAATATGATGTGATATTAAACTAAAAAACTTATACTATATATAAGTTTTTTGGGATCATAATAAATAATATTCACCACCATAAAAGTCAAGAATTGTATAATGTCTAATAAAAATAATAAGTGTCATCATTGATTCGGTCAAATTATAACCGATTGAAAAGTATATCTTGCGTTGATCCCGAAAAATAAATATTTGTGGAATGTTTAAGTTCAATCGGATGAGGTACTTCCAGTTGGTCGGAAAAGCGTATCGTTTAGGTTAGTCTGTTCGACCAACTGAGATATTCCACCGGATTGAACTTGAAGAAAAGGCGATGGACTACGTAAGGGCTAGACTAGTTAGAGGTCAAAACAGCGCCCGTTTTTTTTTTTTTTTTTTTTTTTTTTTTTTGTTTAAGAATTTGATTGATGGCTTGAGAGCTTGTTTAAGATTGACTAAAGGATCGTTCACCGGTGTATAATAAAGTACCAACTGAAATTAAAAGTCAAAGGCTGTTTTACGGGACAACACTTTATGTTGCATTGGAATTAACACACAAAACAATTAAATCCTACTTTGTATAATATCATACAACATTTTGACAGGTTCAACAAATATGTCTACATTCACAATTTTAAATCCAAGTTCAGTCCAATGTAAACGACGGTATTAATAGTAATATGCCCAATCCTTTGAATGTTTAGGTACCGTCTGTACCATAGAATTGAGAATCGTACTAGTAGCCGAGTTCATAGTTCACCAGTTTAATTCCATAACAAATCCGACACTATTGATTGTTTATGTTTACCCACTTTCCGCGAAGTTTGCAAGCACACTACCTTTGATTTAATGTGATACCCCTTTACCCACAAAGATATGCAGATGTTCTTTCGGTTCCACTTATAGATATTCCAAATCAATAAATATTATTTTGCCTGAGACCATCAAGATATTAACACGATATGTGGAACTACGCACTGCAATCATAAAACTGCAGCCGTGGTGAGACTTCATCCATAAGTATTTAGTTTACAAACATATCTCACAGCATTGCAATGTCATTAAAGATTCGGGCAAATCAATTCTCTGTCCAGAAACCTTTCTTGTTGTGTTGACGCAAAGAAAATAAACGTTTATAGTACATTTAGATTCAACAGACTGGAATATTGCAGTTGGTTGTTTTTTAGACGAACTGCAATATGCCAGACAATCTAAATCATCTTCTCTGGACTATTTAGAGGCTAGAGCAGTTCCGGACATAACAACGTCGAATTCCTAACTAAATTTGACTGGTGGCATGAGAGCTTGATTAGCAGCCTTATCAATTGCACTGATAATATATTGGATTGGTAATGTTCGATTACGGGATTTATTTTGTCCTGTTGGTGTTTTGAGAAATACTGTGCTTCCCATAAACAAACATCACCTGCATAAGATATTATTTATTATTTATACTCCTTCGTCGACTATCCGCAGTATTCTGCGCGGGAGAAACCACCCGCCCCCTGCCACCACACAGTTGTTCTGTAATTCCATTTATTTATTTATTTATTTATTTATTTATTTATTTATTTATTTATTTATTTATTTATTTATTTATTTATTGGTGTTTAAGGTCACATACTTATGCACAATGGCTAATCGTGACCGTGACAGTTTTACGCAGGAAGACGGAGTACCCGGAGAAAACCACCGAGCATCGACGAGCAACAGGTAGCTCCACAACATTCTAACTCTGTTCAAGCTTCGCTCAAGCAGGGTTACAGCGTTTGAAGACATGTGCACAATTGACGTGCAGTACGCCTTAGTACACGGCGTTATCGTTCTCCCATGTAGGCAACTGGGATAAAGTGCCTTGCCCAAGGGCACATCGCGGGACGTCCCGGACGGGGATCTAACTCGAGACCTCTAGCATAGAAGTTCAACAGTCTACCACTGAGCCACTTATCACTACGCTCCCCTTTTGTAATTCAGTTTATTTCTCAAGCACCGAGACCATGAGGCACGGTATTATCTGCGATAATATATGGACATCCAGTACCGGAAGTAACGATGTCCATGTGTTATCACGGTTAATACTGTATCCAATAAATGCAACTATATTGACCTAGCTCCTGTCGGGTATCCTCTGAGTGGTTATAAATTAGTGCTCCAAAATTTCAGTTGTCAGTACGAAATGGTGAGAAAACTTTGTCTAGAAAACATAGTGGCCATGTGTAAAGAAGCAACCAAAGGGTCACACTGACCCTCCGTTTACTAAATATTCCAGGAGAAGACCCCACGGAATTCGACAACGAGAGTGTATTATCCTGAACTGGCACTCAGAACGCAGGGACGCATGTCGGATGATGTTTTGCATTATCACCCATGATTGAAATGTGCATCCCCACAGAATCCTGGATTCACCACTGTTATGAAATGCTATGTATAAACCAAAAACAGTCCAGGAAACGGACAGTGTGCGTTAATTATAGTCTAAAGTTAGGAGAAAATAGACTTTATTTCAGAGAGGCGTGTGTCTTAATTCACAGATAATAAGTCTCAATTCAGGGATACATAACTCTTAATTTAAAGGATAATAACACTTAATTCAGAGATAGATACGTCTTAATTCGTAGATGGTTAAGTCACAATTCAGAAATAATCGATCTTAATTCAGAAATAATCGTTCTTAATTCAGAAATAATCGTTCTTAATTCAGAGATCATTTAATTCAGAGATCATTCAGAGATATGTGAGTCCAAAATCAGAGATAATAAGTCTTAATTCGGCGATACGTAAGTCGTAATTCAGAGATAATAAATCTTAATTCTCGGATACGCTAGTCTTTCTTAAGAGATACGAAAGTCTTAATTTTGAGATTTGTACGTTTGAATTCAGAGATTCGTAAGACATAACTTATGAGATAACCAGTTCCGTAGTTTTCTTTTCTTTGTTTATTTTATTAGTTCGGACGGAGAACACTATATCAAAACTAGCAAGGGCAATACGTTCATTCGTTTTCTCACCGTCGGATTAACATTAGAAAGTACGGGTCGTGGAGCGAGTGGAGGGGTAGTGATGTTTTTGAAACTTCGCACATCCGATTCTGGAGTTGATCCGTCCGGTGTTACTTTTTGACATATAGACTAACCTCGATCGGAAGAAGCCGGAATTTAAGCTTGTTTTTACAGGTTTTAATTTCCTGCCCATTTTAATCCCATCTTTCTGAAATTGTTGAAATGTAATATCCAATAAAAAACATTTATAAAAATGTGTTGTCGCACTAGGAAATTCCCAACCGCTGTGGCTGAAATGGGAGGTGACATCTGGAAGTGGGTCAAAGGGTCAAACTTTTAAACGTGTTTGATTTTATTTTTCATTTTAATATATTGTAGAATTACAAAATTAGGAGATAGCTGTTTTTTGTGTTTGTATTTATTTTTTTTTTTTTTTTTGGGGTGGGGGGGTGGGAGGGTGGGTTGTTTGTTTTGTTTTGGGGTTTTTTTGGGGTGGTTTTTCTTTTTATCTTTTCACTGTTTTTGTTTTTTTTTTTTTCGATTTGAAGCAATTTGGACGTTTTTCGTCACTTCAAAGTTTAGCCAATAATTTTTGACATATTTCGTTAAAAACGCTGTCTTGTGTGTAACGTAACTCCATATTTATAAACGATAGAGCTACGAAACTTCATACTCTGTTTTCTGCTTACTTGGAAATCTTCAGTCTTATTTCGTCATTTCAAATACTTACACCCGATGCCATCGATGACAAATTCAGATTTTGTCTATACCTTTTATTCTTAACCTCATTTTGAGCTTCAGACTTTAGAGATTTTGGGAATATAATCTCCGCAAAAAAATGCATATCTAAAATGTGTTTCTGTCCTAGGAAATTCTCATTTCAACCATTACAGCCGAACTCTGAAGTGACGTCATATGGGCTATACGATAAAACATTAGAATGCGTCGGATTTTCTTTTTAATTTTAGTATGTTGTAGAGTTCAAAAAATTAAGGGATAGTTTTTTCTGCTTGGTGATCTGCCTGCAAGTTTGACGTTTCTACGTCACTTCAGTGTTTAGCCTATTTTTACATATTGAATTTAAAACACTGTTTTGTGTTTCAAGTAGCTTCGTATTTTTAACCGTTACATCTACGAAACATTATACTCTGTATTCTGGTTATCTGAAATTGTTCAATTGAATGTTTTCATTTCAGGTTTACACTAGCGATTACAATTTTACTTTTTCTCTATACCTTTTATTTGCAACCGCATTTTCAGCCTCAGCGTTTTGAAATACTTGGAATATCCAATCTCCGCGAAAAAAAACCCTAAAATGCGCTGGCCTTCTAGGAATTTCTCAACTGTAACAGCCGAACTCTAAGCTGATGTCAAACGGGAACTTAGGGTCAAAAATTAAAATGCGAAGAATTTCTTCAAATATTTACTATGTTAACCCTTTACATAACGGATCGCCGGCATCCGCCCACGTGATATGCAAATTGAGCAGTTGAAAAAATTATATTTTTCAAAATATTTCAACAAAACCATTTCATGTGACCTCTCATTGGAACGAGCTCATTGAGCTCGTTTCAATGAGGGGTCACATGATATGGCTTTGTTGAATGTTTTTAAAAAAAATTTAAAAAATTGTATTCAAAATAATAAATTTTGATATCGTCTGCGTTGGGTAAAAGGGTTAAAAAGATAAAATAATTAAGATATAGTTGTTCTTAAGGTTTTCGATTTAACCACATATTTGGACGACGTTTTAACGTCACTTCAAGGTCTAGGCTATTTCTGTCTTATTTTTATTCATTGAAAACGAGCGATCGAGTACGCCTTATCTGGCGGCTTGGAGCGTTAAAATTTGAGAGAACCCCTATGAGATGTTTGCCTACAACAGAGACAAACATTAACACTGATATAAATATACGCCGGGGACATTCCTGTCCAGCATACCGAATTTTACTTTGTATATCCGGATGAATGTACAAAACGGAGGGTGAGAAGTGAAAGTTCGACACAAACGTTACACTCTTTCCTATGATTCAACTCATTTTTTTCCAAGTTAAAACCTACGTTTGTCATAATTCCTTTAGAATGGGATACGGTGTGTATGAGAGATGTAAATACTTACAGTTCTGAGTTTGATACCCTTTATGAAGCAAACTCTTCGAAAGGAAGGAGGCTTGAGAAATGTGCATCGAAAACTTGACATGAAAATGGAAAATCTCTGCCTCGAAATCCTGTTTTATATAATTTTATGCCCACCTAATGTGATAAAAGCACAGGCACTATTTTTTCTAATCCTTACGTGTACATTTTAATTGACGGGTACGGTATCACATGGAAAGTGAGCAAAACTAGTTCTGTATCAGAGAAGAAAATTAGTTTGGATTGAAAAATAAACAGGTTAAAACACACACTATCTTTTTAACAATATGTTTACACACTTTGCATTATGTTCAGGTTTCTGTTAAAACATTTCGTGGTTTGATTTAATTCAAATAACTGTGAACTTCATCATTAATAGTTGCTCCGACTGACATCGACTTCAGTTCGAACTTTATTATGAACTAAATAAATAAATACATACATAACAACAATTTATTTTTCCGAGATATCCTGAATAAGAGTAGTAGGAGATGTGGTAACCGGGCCAGATTGGGGGACTCCGGCGGGGTTCCTGGAAGTGACGTCATGTAGTTACGTCATGTTTTGTTGTCATGGTAGCCCGCGTGAGCAGCCATCTTGTGACGTCATCCCCATAGTGATACGCGGTCTTAGTGCACAGCGCGTGTTGTTAGGGTTATACGCGTTTCCATCGGCCATTTTGTATACTGGAAGCTGCCATCTTGATTTCCATGGTAGCACGTGGTTGCTATGAGACTAAAGAGCCTACAACAAGACATGGGAATGAACGGAGGATATGTTCGATTGAATAAGGGTATTTACTCAATTAAACCTGATAAACGCTTTTTTACGGTTTCCCCACAAATCCTTTTTTGGATCGCAATACGATGGCACAAAATAGTAAAATATAGTGCTATCGGACAAATTCATTAGTATAAGAGTAGTTTTTATTGCGCGGAATTTCCCAAATAATTCCGACAAACCCTACAAATCACCAAAAACGACTTCATTTGATATGGAGTCCCCGAGAATGGGCTTTTTCCCCAATAACGGTCTCGTTCTTTTGTATAAGATTTGTTCTGGGGAAAAACTCCAGTAGAGTAGAAGAGCCTATCAGTTGGAAAAGCTTCGTTACCATATTTGCTATTTGCTTTTCTGGTCTGTTTTGGCTAGTTCTGACCCTATTTTAAGTAATTCTGTTCTCGTTTCGTTTATCCAGATCATCCAATCAGTTCACTTTGTTGCAGCTAACTAACTAATCAGACTGTATGATTTTCAATAATCTTTATGCAGAGTTATCTCGCTTCTGTACAGGGAAGGGCTTTGTGATTCTGAAACCCAAAAGACAATCGAGCATTCACTGAAGGGCAATTGCTCGAACGACTCGAATCCCATCGAGCAAATGAGCAATCGAGCAATTGCTCGATCGAGTGACTCATCTTGAGAATCATAGCCTCATCTGGTTATCTGAGGATTCAGATTCAGATTCAGATTCTTTGTTCACGGTACACATACATGTAAAATGATTACAAATAAAAAATATTGCACAAATGTAATGAGTAGTATACCGTGGGAAGTGGCATAGCCAGATTGGCTGTCTACCTGCCACCCCCTGGAAGAAGATGGGGTGATTGCAAACAGACTGTGACTGAAAGAATGAACCGAGAGCGAATTACGTGACACATGATGGAGAATGACGATCGAATCATTACTTTTCTGGGATTAGAGTATTAATGTTTAATTTTCGCCAGCGGAAAGACGGTGATTCAAGGTAGGCAAGAAGCAACCTGCCTATAGGACTCCCTCCACTACTTATAATAACACCTGAGGGTTGCAACAAGTCCCATCGTGAAGTTCGTATCGTTTAGACTGCGACAAAGAGGTTGGTCATGATGTTTGGGCGTGGTGTCTACGTTAGCTGCATTATCATCGTAGGATGACGAATGTTATGATTTATTTGTTTAAACTTTTGTTTGCAAATTGTTAATTGTATCCTTATAGTATTTTACATAGCACCACTGTAAGGAGGAAGCGCGACAGGTTGCACAAGACGTGGATTCCAGATTTAGACTTTTACAATTTCCAAATTTACGAAGTTTACGAAGTCCAATCGGGGCAGTAGGGATTGTTACAGCTGACATAACCGGAATGTGAGGAAATGAATGTGGAAGTTAAGTTGTTCTTAAGCATGCTTCTGTCGCTATTATTACGAGTTATGTCGTCCAGAGTATTCCATAGTTTCGGGAAGGAGTATAAAGGAGTATAAAGGAAATTTATCCAGAGTTTGGGTCCGTGTTTTTTCTCTGTATAGGAGGCCCGAGGTCTGAGGGCACATATGACATGACAATATATCATTTGAGGATACCAATTGAGGGTACTATTTAAGGATACCTTTTAGAGGATACTTATCAGTTGATATCTATCTGAAGATAGTTATGGATACTATACAACACCAGACCATCCATCAACTTCATAGGTCTTAGTCCTCTTCTGCTGATTTGTCCATTGTCACTATCGTCTGTCTTATAGTTAGCTTCCCCTCTTTTCTGGCTTCGTGTCGGTCAGCATGAGATAGGATTCGCAGTGTACCTGCATTTCTGTTTAGTTTTGCAGTGTTGCTCGATTTTTCTATTTGTCGCTTCGAACAAACTTCTTCCTCCTGTGTCTCTTCAAGTTAAACCTTCGAGAAAATGTTTTTCAGCAGTACTCGCAGGGATGGATTTTCATGTTTTCTCTCTTTCGCGTTCAACGAATAAATCAGTTTTTTTGGAGTTGGCCCATCTCTTTTATGCCTTTTTTCAGGGCTAGGACTAGGGCGATGAGTGACAAAAGAAAGCAACTATTTCGTAATATACCTATTTATATATCCAGTGATACATCTTTGTAAGTATGCAGATTCAATACCTGCTCGTATTTTCGCAAGCCATCCAATTCAGCCAAATTCGGTGGTATCTTATCTTCGAGGATATTGGTAGCACATTCACATGAACAGGTAATCAAATCTTCATCAGCAGCACGAAAAACGGCATCGATTTCCTCATTGAAAGCAAGGCGTAAAAAATCTAAAAGTACTTTATTCCGGTCAATTATTGAGTCTTCTGTATCTCTCGGTTCTTCGGTTTTTCTTGGACAGTGATGTCCTTCATGCCTACGGGCGGTGAATGGTCTGGAAAACATTTTGGTACAATATCTGCATTGGAGCCCACTCGGGCGACAATAGTACTTCTCCAGTCTTCTGGCATGATCAGATTTCGAAAATAACTTAGAAAAAAATCTGCAGCGAACTGGTAACATGACTTTACTCGACGGCGGTCAGGACACAAATAGACTGAAAGCAAAGATCGCACCCTTTTTATACCTTTCACACTAACACTAGAGTACCCGGGTGTAGTGAGAAGTATCCGAATGTAGGGTTTCAACAACAAGTATCCTCAAATAAGTATCCTATAAAAGGCATCTTCCAAAAGTACAATACCATAGGTATCCCCAACTACCGAGATGAGTCGTAGAGCAGTATGTGGAGTCACTCGATAGAACAATAGACGATAGGCCATTTGCTCGATGGGATCCGAGTGGTTCGAGCAATGACTGTTTCAGTTACTACTCGACAGTTTAGTTGCTCGATAAGATTGGAGGCGTCAGTGCAAGCAGATTGTATAAGACTGCTAGTAGTGTTGAAAGCGGAGTATGATAGTGATTATCATATAGTGATGTAGGTACTGAAAGCTATAGCAGTCAGAAGCAAAAGTGTGAGACTCTAGTACGGGACACCCAGTGGTAGCCAATATTAGCTGTACAGACCAGCAGTGGTGGCAGGAAAGAGGGGAAGCTAACCATAGGACAGACGATAGTGACAATGGATCAATCAGCAGAAGAGGGCGAAGACCTATGAAGATGATGGATGGTCTGGAAGCAGTATAGTATCCATAACTATCTTCGGATAGATATCCTCTGATAAGTACCCACTAAAAGGTATCTTCAAATATTATCCTCAATAGATATCCTCAAATGATATATTCACATGTCATAGGTATCCTCAAATAATCAGACGAGGCTAAGAGTCGTAAGAGGAGTCCCTCGATCTAGCAATTGCTGGATACCTCATTTGCCCGATTGGATTCGAGTCGTTCGAGCAAATGCACTTCAGTAAATGCTCGATTGACTTTTGGGTTTGTGAATCACAAATGCCTTCGTTGTACAGAAGGGAGATAACTCTGCATAAAGATTATGGAAAATCAAGCAATCTGATTGGTTAGTTAGCTGCAACAAAATGAACTGATTGGATGATTTTGATAAACGTAAGAGAACAGAATTACTTGAAATAGGGTTTAGAACTAGTCCGAACAGACCAGAAAAGCTAATTATAGTAACAAAACTGTTCTGCTCTAATGGAGTATACTCCAGAACAAACTAACAGGGTCGGGAAGACAAAACCTATAGTATAGATAGATAGAAGCGGAGGATTCTGGGTAATTATTCTTATACGAAAGAACGCCACTATTACTCGGGAAAAAAGCCCATTCTCGAGGACTTCATATCAAATAAAGTCGTTTTGGGAGATTTGGAGGGATTATCGGATTTATTTGGATAATTCGATGAAGTAAAAACCACTCTTATACTAATGAAGTGGTCTGATAGCACTATATGCTATTATAATAAGCCATGGTATGGCGATCCTGAAAAGGATTCGTGGAGAACTCGTATCAAATAAAGTCGTTTTGGGTGATTTGGAGGGCTTGTCGGGATTATTTGGGTAATTCTACGAATCGGCAAATTACTCTTATTCAATCGGACATACCCCTCCGAACATACCCCTGACTTGTTGTAGACCTTTTAGGCTCATAGCAACCACGTGCTACCATAGAAACCAAGGTATCAGCCTCCAGTATACAAAATAGCCAACAGAAACACGTATCACCCTAGCAACACGCGCTGCGTATGCGCACTCGGACTACGTATCACTATGGGGATGATGTTACAAGATGGCCACCCGCGAGGGCTATCACAAACCTGACGTAACTAGGTCACGTGACATTACGTCCCTACCTGGGTCCCCGCCGGGGTCCCCAATCTGGCCCGGTTACCACATCTACTGGTAATAGTACGAATTTGATAGAATTTACGTAGATTGGTATCCTTCAAAGTAAACAAACAGAATTACACTGACAAACATAGACAAAACTCTTTACCCGTTTGCAAGTACCCAAATGCGTAGCAATAATTTATTTTTATGAGCTACTATACAAATTAGATATTGATTTATAATTTATGTAGATCAGTATCTTTAAAAATAAACAAGCAGAATTACACTGACAAATATATACCCAACTCTTTACTCGTTTGTAAGAACCCAAATATCTTCAACTTATCCCGTGAAATAGATTGTATGTGACCCTAAGTAACATTAGATTTACAGATTTTTCACACAGTCGGACGTTTCCTATACTCCAGGTTTTGCTATCTGAACCTTTCGGTTTCCCTACTGGGGAAGCCGCGACATTCGGGTTGCTGAACTCATCTCTTCCCCCACTTCGACTTATTTCCGCTTACGACTCTGAATCTTACTTTGTGGTGACCTTTCTGTACAACTCTCTTCTTTCGTCTCTTCATCCACCTAATTTTGGCTTATTACCATCATTAATCCTCACCATACAAAACAAAAGCTCCGCTTCAAACTACTCCATTACGTCTGGTAACACCAATTTGCCTGATAGCGTTCGACAAATAATGGTAAACAGTTTCGAAGTAAATAAATTGGTTACGCCTTGTAATGCATCGAGGGGGACAGCTCTCGCTTGGCCCATATCAGCCAAGATCCGCGTCATATTCGCCTAGTTTAAAGTCATATCCGCCGCGTTTGGTAATGGACAATTCTGGGAAAAAAACTCATATCTGATAAATAAGTATTAATACATAAAATTAAATGGAATGCATAATTTATTCACTTGCACATTCAGGGTCAAAGCAGTTTTTTTCACTTCATCTCCAGCTTTTGAAAATGCATGGTTAAGATTATTTTTTACAGCATATGGGAATTGATTAGCACTCTAGCTAAACACCCGTTAAGTGGTATTTTAACCCCCAAGATAACCACTGTTCTGCAGACAAAGCCTAAAGGACTCAAGTGGATTTTCGCATTATGGACCTCTGGGTGAATTATTGCTAAATCCTCGTAAGATTTTCAACATTTGCGTGTATGAACTTCTATAAGATTTGAGAACCAGTTGTTTAGCTCGTTCAGTCCGGTGTATTAGCAGAGTATTTATTCAACATTAAAATGTATAAAGACCTATGACCTCATTTCTGTTTTTGGCATGTGGTGTCTGTCTGAACAGACCGACGACACCTGAATAAAAAAAAGCTGCTCGTGTAATGCGGATTTTCTTGCTCATGGTATATGCGCACTGCAGCTTTAGGGCACCAGCTGTACAGCTGTCAGTTACCGTACCAGATTGGAGGGTGCAGGGGCACCAGATTTTAATGGAGGGTCATGTTGCGAAGCATCATCCGGCGCACCTAGAGGCGAATTGTGAGCGAGCACGAATCGAAGGTGTCCCACTATCGTCAGCTCAGGCTGGGTCCCTCCCAGGGGAAAGTTTTAGAAGATGTGGAGACATTATGGCTTTCCAATGGTTGCGTCACAGAAGCTATAAGTGTATCGATGAGGTAGGGTATTATCAGAGATAAAACATGGACATCCACTACCAAAGGTAGTGGATGGTTATGCGTTATTGTGGGTAAAACCGTGACCTCTGGCCTCGAAGCTCCTGAAAAAAAATACTCACTCCCCAAAACCGCCAGCCCCTGCATCCACCCATGACCACTTAGGCCAATTGACTCTCGCCTTCAGACTTCTCTGTGGTAAATGTTGTGAATCGTGTCGTTGTTGCGAGCGATATTTCAACCTTGGTCTTCCGATCAGAGGAGAACCAGTGATAAAATATCGTTCAAAACGATGATCCGTATAATAGTTGCATAAGAATCAGCACATCCGTAAACAGAAAAGTGATGCTAAGTATAACAATACTACCTGACTCCTCCATTGATTCTCTGCGGTCCTGTGACGATGGGGCATACATCATCCCACCCCCTCTTTCCACTGATGTCAGTCCAGGGCACCAGGAATACCTCTCCAGCTCCTACACCGATACCACCACTTCATCGGAGGGCATTCAATTTTCCCATGTTATCTCTGATACCACAGGAATTTCAACCACACATTCCACACCTCAGATCTCTGGCGCCGACGTCACGCCAACACCTACCTCCGGTGCAAATAACGTCACAAACCATCCGTCCGCGTGGACTTCCACATTTAACCACCCAGATAAACAAACCACCACCCGGGCTTGACACTTCCTACCACGTCAACATCCACCCGGCTCGCTCATAACCATACCAAAGAAACCATTCTTCGAAACTTAACCCGCATAATCGACACAGAACGAGCGTGACATTACCAACACATAATGGCTATAGAATTACCCTCACGCCCTATCCGTTGTACCAACCGACGCTCTAAAAATACCATGGAGCGTCGCAAACGTCGACGGTTCAACGACAATCACATCTTACCAAGTTGGCTGCCAAAGCTAGCAAACACATCACGAACCTATCCACCTATACCCTCAGTTCACGTGAAAAAAATTGTACTGGGCAAAGGGTTAAAATTTATACCAACACCTTCAAAACCCACCAGATCATTCTACAGTGAGGACATCCAACTGCTTCATAACAGAGTGCGGCTGAGGGTTCTACACGCTGACCAACAGCGGCGGTTCATTAACCCTTTCCACAAAAAGACAATACTGCTCCAACCACCTGTCACAATGTCGTTGTTGAACATCGAGGTATTACGGCACACCTGCCGCGCCCATCCAAAAGTACTACATACCCGGTCCCCCAAGCCGGTATAACTCGACCGATGCACATACACATCGCGACGCACCATACGTAGTAACGTTGCAGGGCACCATTCTACCACAATGACCCCCCCCCCCCCCTCACATATGGGGGTCCACCACCTATATTGAACGAAACAAACAACCAAACACCCCCCCCCCCCCACCACCGCATATGCCGATCCGACCGGAATGAGACACCGGATTTTACAAAATCCCACCACCTTTACACCATCCTGGGCCTAGGCCGACAGGCGGAGCTACCACCGTTTCTCCGTGCACGGGAGATTTCAACAGGACACCTCCCTTCTCGCACCACCCATAGATGACCACACCCGAAACCTGGGAGCGAATCTGGTTGCTACTGTCCCTTCATTATCACCTATCAAGGCTTTCGAGTCTGACTTCGACATACTGCTTTACTACCGGGGCTCCTACCTGCACTTGTCCGAGTTTCGAAGGTTACCTATAACATCTAACCAACTTCACGGGATTTACCTAACACGTATTTAATCTCACTAAGACAACGTTGTCAGTGCGAATTGGACCTTCACCTCCACCAGGCTTACCCACTGTAAGGGTTACCAGAACTCGATCCAATAGTCATACACTGCTGGTTTCACCCTTACCGACTGGCTACTACCATGTCCCCGTTGCTACAATTCCGACCACCGCGCCACATCCACCACTGGGCAACTGAACCACAATACTGGACGACCTCATATCACTTGGTAACACGCACCGCGTGAGGCACCAACCATACCACTGAACAATCTACCCTTCTCAGCAAAAAAGGTTTTTTTCCTGAATGACATCGAGGTATTACCGCACACCTGCCGCGCCCATCCAAAAGTACTGCATACCCGGTCACCCAAGCCGGTATAACTCGACCGATGCACGTACACATTGCGTCGCACCATACGTAGTAACGTTGCAAGGCGCCATTCTACCACAATGACACCCCCTTACATGTGGGGGTTCCACCACCAATATTGAACGAAACAAACAACCAAACAACCCCCCCCCCCCCCCACCGCATATGCCGATCCGACCGGATTGAGACACCGGATTTTACAAAATCCCACCACCTTTACACCATCCGGGGCCTAGGCCGACAGGCGGAGCTACCACCGTTTCTCCGCGCACGGGAGATTTCACCAGGACACCTCCCGTCTCGCACCACCCAAAGATGACCACACCCGAAACCTGGGAGCTAATCTGGATGCTACTGTCCCTTCATTATTACCTCCGACCTTACGACTCAGGTGTCCGAGTATCTTAACGACCCGCACCCACCTAATGTTACCGAGTGGGACCAACCTGCTTTTCTTGAACTTTTTCACAAAACCATAGACCGCTTCTCCACCGGTGACCTCACCAAATACAAACTAACCAATAATACACGCTTTAAGGAGGCTATGGCTACCGCTATACCGGTCCAGGATCGTACCTCTACTCCGGAGTCCACCACCACTACACCATCAGATATTAACGCATGCCACTCACCAAATGAGACCACACATCACTCACCCGTGAACAGCTCTTCATACCACACCCTGTGACATTCAATGCACCATAACTGATTCATTTCCCCGCGCAGCCAAGCGCCGGAAGCTGGGAATGACCAAAATAATTCCTCCTCCACAGGTATCAGATAGAGGCAATATACACCCCGCACCCCCGCCTCCACAAAGGCCATCCACCATACGACCACACCCGGCTGCATACCTACACGTCCCACCGGACAGATAGCAAGGGTTGTCTCCAGGTCCAATATTCCCATTGCACCACCAACACCAGCCACCTCGGCATGTGCTTCTACTTCAACCATACTGAGTACACTCATGACCCCTTGTACCAGTCAACTACCATGGTCACAAACCACTGTACCAGTGAAATCTTGGCCCATCCACCCAGACTCTGACCTTGAATCTGGTGACCACTCAAACGATGCCAAACCAGCCACCACATGTACCCTATCTGAACCGAATACCACTGATTCAGCGTCGACATGGCGCCCGGAAACCAACATTTTCACTGATATCAGGCCAGGGCACCAGGAATACATCTCCAGCCCCCACACCGATACCACCACTTCATCGGAGAGCATTCATTTTTCCCATGTTACCTCTGGTGACACAGGGACTTCAACCACACATTCCACACCTCAGATCTCTGGCGCCGACGTCACGCCGACACCTACCTCTGGTGCAAATAACGTCACAAACCATCCATTCGCGTGGACTTCCACCTTTAACCACCCGGACAAAAGAAACCACAACCCGGGCTTGACACTTCCCACCACGTCAAGATCCACCCGGCTCGCTCATAACCATACCGAGGAAGCTATCCTTCGAAACTTAACCCGCATACTCAGCACAGAACGAGCGTGACTATGCCGCGAAGCACCCATTGCCAACACATACCTTCCCACGGCTATAGAATTACCCTCATGCCCTATCCGTTGTACCAACCGACGCACTAAAAATACCCTGGAGCGTCGCAAACGACGACGGTTTCAACGACAATCACACCTTACCAAGTTGGCTGACAAAGCTAGCAAGCACATCACAAACCTATCCACCTACACCCTCAGTTCACATGAAAAAATTGTACTCGACAAAGGGTTAAAATTTATACCAACACCATCAAAACCCACCAGATCATTCTTCAATGGGAACATCCAACTGCTTCATAACAGAATGCGGTTAAGGGTTCTACACCGCTGACCAACAGCGGCGGTTCATTGACCCTTTCCACAAAAAGACCAATACTGCTCCAACTACCTGCACAATGTCGCGGTTGAAACATACCTGTCGAAAACCAAAATTGACGTGGCTTAGGCCGATAGGCGGAGCTACCACAGTTTCTCCGCGCCTTGGAGATTTCACCATGACATCTCCCGTCTCGCACCACCAATAGATGACCACACCCGAAACCTGTGAGCGAATCTGGTTGCTACTGTCCCTTCATTATCACTTTCCACGGTGTTTACGAGCAAAGTACCTTGGATTTAATGTGATGTCACTTTACCCACAAAGATATATAGATTTCATTTCGGCTCCAGTTATATATATTCCAATCAATAAATAGAGAGAACGACACACGCTTGTGAACATAGGTACTCGGCACAAGCTTTGAAATCGAAAGAAAAATGATATGATAGCATTTTTGAATCGATGCTGACGTGCCCCCATAATGGTATATAAATATTAACATGGTACACAACTCGCTTTTCGAAAACGATAGCACTCATCTTTGTTGACCCCCCCCCCCCCCCCCCCACATCACATTTGATTCGCCTAACGTATCCAGCAGAGCCCGCTGTCAGTGGAAAGGGGACAGTGGTGTAGTGCACGACCGTTGGGTGTTCTTGACTTGTCCATGATAACTGGGAGAAGTTGCAGAAAAGGCCGAAAAACATTCTGTGATGCGTAAGTAGGTGATATGTGCCTCTCCTGGACCACATCATCCCTGGACCACATCATTTCTGGACCACCATTAATCATGTGGTCCAGAAATAGTGGTCCAGAAAACTCATCCAGAAAAGTCAGTTATTTTGGGAAAAAACATAAATTTTTCCGTCAAAACAATCGATTTTGTCGATTTTATCCAGAAATAATTCAATTTTTCCCGAAAAATGTTTAAAATTTGAACATTTCTGAGCCACTTTAAGGTGAATTTGACGAACCCACGCTAAAAACCTCGGGTTTTTAGAAACCCCGCTTTCTTGACAATTTGAACACCGATATTTCCATATTTTGACAATGGTAACACTGATTTTTTCCATCTGGTGAATTTTTTGACAGCCCAGAATACCCGGACCACTCGCGATCGAGATTTAACGCCGAGATTTTCCGTTGCAAAATATTTCGAAAAGCAGCATCGTTGTCTGTAGGGGCTAGAAAAAATACGCGATCGAACACGCGGTAAAAGACAGCGGTTCGATCGAGGGCGAAGTTTTGTGAAGTGTGGTCCTTTTTCTGTGTTTTTTTTAAAATTCGAGCTAGAAAAATACGCGATCGAACGCCGATTCTCGCGGTAAAAGACAGCGGTTCGATCGACGAGGTGAATTTTAAAAATTGCTGTAACGCATCATTCAATTTTTCCTACTACTACAGTAGTTGCATTTGGCTGGTTTGAAAATTATAAATGGAGCACGAATGCTTTTCACGAACTAAGAAAATATTTTTTGCATAATGAATAACACTGGGTGTTGTCAAAAGTATAATCACTTTTAAAAGGTTTAACGTTATTCCTCACTGCAAATTAAAGGTATCGACGGGTAGATTACGGAAATTATATTTAACCCTCGTCGTGGGGGTGAGGTATCAATTTGAAGGGCTCGTCGAGGAGAGTACGAAAATTATAGTTTTCCATTTTACTTGGTGGTGGGGGTCACACCCATCAGAAAATCAAAAGTTTCGAGAAGGTAGCCGTGTGACCTATCAAATTAAAGGTATCGACGAGTAGATTACGGAAATTATATGGTTAATCCTCGTCTTGGGGTGGGGTCACGAACGGAGCCGAAAAACTATTCTTTTTTATAAAGCCAGGCATGTGAGGTATCAATTTGAAGGGCTCACCGAGGAGAGTACGAAAATTATATTTTCCATTTTACTTGGGGATGGGGGTCACATCCATTAGCAAATCAAAAGTTTCGAGAAGGTAGTCGTGTGATCTATGAAATAAAGGCATCGACGAGTAGATTACGGAAATTATATGTTTAATCCTAGTCGTGGGGTGTGGTCACGATCAGAGTAGAAAAACGTATTCTTTTTTATAAAACCAGGCATGTGAGGTATCAATTTGAAGGGCTCGTCGAGGAGAGTACGAAAATGGCATTTTTTCATTGTACTTGGGGGTGGGGGGTCACACCCATCAGAAAATCAAAAGTTTCGAGAAGGTAGTCGTTTGACCTATCAAATTAAAGGTATCGACGAGTAGATTACGGAAATTATATTTTTAACCCTCATCGTGGGGTGGGGGTCACGACCAGAGCTGAAAGACGTTTTCTTTCTTTATAAAACCACACAACATTTAATATTTCATAAAAAAAATTTACAACAAAACGACGACAACGAAATAATCAGTCATAATAATAACTGTTTTTGTCATTAAAGAAAAGAAAATGTAAAAAAGACGTTGTTATTTATTTTTCTACATATATTAATAATAATTATTACCATTTAAAAAAACCACACACACACACACAAAATTTAAAAAACAGTTTTTGTCATTAAAGAAAAAAATTGTAAAATAATGGTTGTTATTTTTTACATATATAATAAAAAGTTAAAAAAAAAAAAAAATTTACAATTAATAATTATTATCAATAAAAAAAACCACACACACAAAATTTAATATTTTATAAAAAAAAAAAAATTCAATAAAACGACGACAACAACAAAAAAATAATCAGTCGTGAAATCGACAGTACCTAAACGATCCGCATTACAATTGAAGAGAGTCGAGAGATATTCGGAGTTCGATAGTAAAATTTATAGACTGCAGTTGCACGACGACATTGAATTGAAGGACGTGGAGACGAGTGGTTTGAGAGAGGAATACGACAAATATAAATTGCCTTTGAAATTGAACGAGACCACCTTGGAATTAATGTACAAATGTCAGGATGATCTATTAGCCATTCCATTCTCTCGGAGAACATAGAATATTTCGATCCAGACGATCTGTCAATCATCTACTGGAGTAATATATATCCGAACGTCTCTAATGAAGTGGTCGACAAACTGCATCTGATCATCGGGGGAAAACGAACGTTCGAGAGGGTGAAGCTAGTTTTCCAATGGATTTATCAGCGGGGAGACAATAGCTTTTAAAGTTAACATGCTCCTCACAGACGTGAAAATATGATAAAAAAAGAGAGAGTTAGTTCATTATAGATAGATTTAAATCTCGACTGGAAAAGCTCATTAAAGTACTTATCATGAGGTAGTATTCATTTTTTCTGTTTTTTTCTGTTTTTGAGTTGGTTTTATTTTCTTTGATGATAAAAAAAATATATATATTAACATAAAAAATTCACAAATCCATTTTTTAATTTCTAAATAATATATATTAAAATAAGAAGTTTTAACATAAAAAAGGCCAAAAACAAAAACGTCTAACATGGAAAAGTTATATTTCTCTACCGTATTCAAGTTGGAATAGCACTGTAGAAATCACTGCAGAAATCTAGGAATTAAAAATTACACCCATTTTTTAACCAAAGGAGACATCAAGTGTTTCGAAAAGCTAAATCTCGCCGTGGCCGTGAACGTCTTGGGATACGAGGGAGACGATAAAAAAGGAACAGGCTATCCTCTCAGAATGACCTCACAGAAAGAGAGAGAAAAGATTGTTAATTTGTTATTAATTTCCGAGGGTGACAATCAACATTGTTGCTGGATTAAAAATATGAGTAAATTGTTGTCCAAGCAGACTTCTAAACATAAGCATGAAAGATTTTTCTATCTCAACTGCATGAATTCGTTCCATCGTCAAGAATCGTTGATGCGTCATCAGGAATATTGCAACGAAAAGTCAAGTGTTGCCGTGGAAATGCCAAAACCTAACACTCACATGAACTTTTACAACTACGCCGATTTCGAATGTTTCACCACGAAAATAAATTCTTGTCAGCCCGACGAGCATAGGAGTTATGCTGAAAAACATCAAAAGCACGTAACTTCGGACTACTGTTATTACATGGAATGTTCTTTCGACGATCGAGAATCGTTAGGTCCATTCGTCTACAGTAAACGTTCAGATGACGACGACGAAGTGGCTAAAAAATTCGTGGAAGCGTTAGAATAAAAAATCCAAGAATTGTACAGCAAATTTAAAGAATCCAAAGACATGAACATCACGCCAGAGCAACGAGAAGAATACAAGGAAACCACCGAATGTCACATCTGTAGACAACCATTCGATAATAATTGTGAAAATAATGAAAAAAGTTAGAGATCGCGATCACTACACGGGTCTGTTTTGTGGTACTGCTCACAACAAATGTAATTTAAGATTTCGAGACACTCAATTCTATCCGGTGATATTTCACAATCTCTCGGGCTACGACAGTCACCTGTTTGTGAAAAATATTATGAACTAGATCCGGATTGGTATTTCACTGCACCCGGACTTGCTTGGGATGCTCTCTTGAAGACGACCGAGGTTCGATTGGAATTATTAACGGATATTAACGATTCGGAAAAACCAAGTAAATATATACAGTATTGGGATGTTAATAATTTGTATGGTTGGGCCATGAGTCATCCTTTACGGATCGGAAATTTCAAATGGGTCAAAACGTTGAAGGAAAAACAAAATTGGAGACATTATCCTTGTATTTTAGAGGTTGATTTGGACTATCTGGGAACGTTACACGATCTACACAACGATTATCTGCTGGCTCCTGAATGAATGAAAGTGAATGACATCGAAAAACTTATTTCTAATTTAAATCACAAATGCAAGTATGTGGTCTATCGTGGAGTGAGATTGATCAATGTGCATTGAATCACTCGATTCAACAAGGAGCTTTGGATGAAAAAATACATCGATCTCAACACGAATTTAAGAATGCAGGCCGAAAGCGATTTCGATAAAGATTTCTTCAAACTCATGAACAATTGCGCGTACGGTAAATCTATGGAAAACATTAGAAATAGAACCAATGTTCAACTCATCACGCCTGCAGGGAGGTGTAGAAAATTAATTGTGAAACCCAATTATAAACATAGAATCATATTCAACGAAAATCTAGTGGTTGTGCACATGCAAAAGACGCATCTAACGTTCGACAAACCCTGTTATCTCGGAGCGATCATCTTAGACGTCAGCAAACAGTTGATGTACGAGTTCCACTATGATTACATCAAAGCGAAATTCGGTTCGAAAGGCAAACTTTTGTTCACCGACATGGACGGTCTGGCTTACGAGATAGAGAGTAGGGACGTCTACGAGGGCATAGTTCCAGACTTGAACGAATGGTTTGACACGAGTAATTATCTCAATGATCACCCGTCTAAGATTCCAAAGGGCGTCAATAGAAAGGTGTTGGGTAAATTCAAAGATGAGAACTGTTGAAGACAGATCACCGAATTCGTGGGTTTGAGACCTAAATTGTACGCTTATCTCCTCGATGGTGAAAAGATCAAGATATGTAAAGGCGTTCAAGCGTGTGTGACGAATAAAAGCATTGCTTTCAAAGAGTATAAAGAGTGTCTTTTCGAAGATTTGATGGTGTATAAAAAGATGACTGTGATTCAAAGCGAAAAGCATGAGATGTACACCAAAGAAATCAATAAGGTTGTTTGACGGCTGACGACGATAAGAGAATTATATGTGAGGATAAAATACACACTTTCGCACTCGGACATTATTCCGAGATATTTCAACAAAAATATCGAGAGGATGATGAATGTAGTATGACTGAGGACATCGAAATGTTGTAAGTTTAAAAAAAAACAAAAAAACTCGCAAGTTTATAAATTAAAAAAAAAGAATAGAAAAATAATAAATGAATAAAGAAACAAAACAAAATAAAACAAAACATATTATGAATAATAGGAAAATAAACACATATCCATAGAAGTGTCGTCTTACCCAACAAACCCCTATCCATCATTGATCTGTTGAAAGCAGTGAAAGATTTGAAAATCAAACATTTTCGAGGTGTGTTTTCTAGAGATGCCTTACCAAGAAAAAAAAGAATGATTCGGAATGTGGAATTTTAAATCTGGACGATATCGGAGGTGAGGGCATGCATTGGGTCGCACGTTTTTCAAATCGGAATAAAAATTATTATTTCGATAGCTATGGAACCTCACCACCGATAGAAATAAGGAACTATTTAACGTCAGTTATTTTCAACACCGAATGAGTGCAAGCACCAGATCGAGTGTTTTGCAGTCACTTGTGCCTCTATGTTCTCAAGAGATGGTTGTAAGGAGATCACTTTGAAGATATTCTCAACGATTTACATTAAAGAACATTTTTTTTATATATAGAGAGAGATATATAAATAGAAAATCTTTGGCTGTTATAATTAAAATAATAAAAAAAATTCAATTAAATTTAAATAATAATAATAAAAAAAAACAAAAAACAAAACAAAACATGACAGTCGATAAATTTGGTCGCGCTGACGATAATGGAGGTTCCTCTAGAAGGAAAAGAAAAATGGTTGAAGTTGTTGGTGGTGGTGCTGGTGACATTGCCAACTTAGACGAATAATACGTTCAAAGATATGAACCTCGACAAGAACCTTTAAATTTAAACAATAAGAAAATCTACAATCTTCCCGAACTGATCGATCAGTCGGATGCCACAACTAAAAAATACGCCGATAGAGGAGACGAAAATTTCCAATTGATGATGAAAGATAATTACATGAATAAAGACATGACGGACGATCTCGATTTGAAATCTAAACGAGTGGTGAATGTATCAGATCCTAGAGATTCAACCGATGCTGCCACTAAAGGGAAGATATGTGGACGATGCTCACGCGAGATTCAGTAAACATCTGAAAGATCGCTACGTTCCTAAAGTCATGCAGTCCGAATTAAATGCGAATTCTAACAAGACAACCAATGTGCCCATTCCCACGAATCCCAACAATGCCTTGACAAAACAATATGTAGACTTGGAACTGAGAAAGAATAACGTCAACGAGCTAAAAATGAAATCAGATCTGGAGGTGGGATTCAACAAGATATTGAATCTGTCCCAGATCGACGATGAGGACAAAGACTTGATGGCTGTCAACAAAGGCTACGTGGATTCTGCCCTACAGGATTTTCAATCCTATCTGGAATCTAAAGTTGACGAATTGTATCTGAACAAAAAATCCGGAGGAACCATGGAAAAAGGTATTGACATGGCCGGTCACATTCTATTCGGTATCGACTACAAACCGGAATTCACTTCCAGCGCAGTCAGTAGATGGTACTTGGACGAAAATACGGTCTGGAGAAAAGGTGATACCATGGAAGGCAAACTGGACATGGGAGGACATGCACTCACGAATCTGCCGGATCCCACGCACATGATGGATGCCTGCAAACTGATCTCCGTCATGGAAAAGATAAAATACGCCAGACAATTGATCACCATTTAGGCCGAGGAGAGCGGCGCATTAGAAGTGGAAAAAACTGAATGGTCCTTCGGAAATGGACCGCCGCAGGGTTAGATAGGATATCACATGCCGGTGGGAGGTGATATCATTCAAATGAGTCCTGCTTCTACGGACTTGAGCAACACAGCAGTCGTCAATCTCGTGGTGAATGGTGTGGAAACTGATAAGAGGTATAGAGTCAAAAGATGAAGGATCAACACTCGAACACTAACGTATTTGTACGCCTCTCAAGGTGCAAATGGGGGATAGGATCAATAATAGGACCAATAATGCCGAAACTGCCACTTTAGCAGACTCTCTGTTGATCGAACTCAATCCTCTGAACAAACAGTGAGTACCAAAAAAATTGAAATAATCACTTTTTTGTGATGTAGGGGAGACAACTCAAAAAAAAAATATATATATATTTGGATTTTGAGAGAGAATAAATCAAAATCCAATTATATTTTTATTTTTTTATTTATTACTTTTTTATTTTGTTTTGGTTTGACATTTCGAACTTGCATATATTGTTATTTGTTTTGGTTCAACATTCTTAAAACACTCGTTCATGTCTAAACCGAAATCGAACATAGCAATAATAAATTCTTCAAAAGCCGTTTCTCCTCTATATGTTAACATATCTAGTAAATGTCTCACACAATCTTTCGTGGTTGTTCCCTGTTTTTTAATTCGTTCTACCATTTCCGAAGTCAATATTACGGGTATTGTCATTTCCAACCGATCTAATATATTTAATAAATTGCTCTCATCTATGTTATCTACCAAATGTTTTCGATTTCGTCTCAAACATTCTTTATCTTGATTATTCATTTTTTTAGGGGTTTTTTGGGGGGTATTTTTATTTATTACTTTTTTTGGTATTTTAATTATTATAATTTCATCAAACGATGGACATTTTGTGTCCATCTGTTTCAAATTCTAATGCTCTATCCGACAGGACTAGGGCAAAAGGCTCGGTTCTCAGCACGTTCCTGTCGAATTGCATCTTGATCTGAATGTCCAAGACACTACTCTTGAATCGCTCAATGGTTTACTGATGTCGAATATGAACAGGGGATACATCGATTTGTATTCGGTGGGAGTGATGTTAGGATTGCCCATCAATTCGTCCAGTCAATGATATTTCTTTCTGAAATCCGCAGCATTGCCGTTTTGTCCGCAGAAATCGTTCTTATCAAAAGAGGTGTTGTAATCGATGGCCGGATATCTCGTGGCGTTTAGAAATACCTGCATGTTTCTCAAGTGACAATGATCGAACAGTGAAGGATTTTCTCTTGAGACCCATCCCTATCAGTTTGAAATGCCACTACGATGAATCACGGTCTTTCCGAAGCAGATTTCACGATCAATCTCTAATCGAATTGATTGCTGGATGGTGGAATATTAGCCGTGTCACACTGTCTCATTCTAAATCCCACTGGTAATTTACTCTTCGATTCTATGATCTTGTAGAGATGTACTTTCTCCACAACTGAAGGCAGTACATGTGGAACGAACCAAGATATCTTGTTCAGATGTATCTTACCCACATTGGTCGCAGTGGGTCTCATGATGGCTTCGTCATTTCCTTTTCGAATCAACGTCAGACTGTGTTTGAATCCATAGAGAATCTTATCATAATCTTCCGCAAATCCGAATATGTGTTTTAGAGGTATCCTGAAGGAAAACGTTCCTTTGGGTCCCGACGTCTTGACCACGTAGTCGAGTCTCAGGGCAGCACTGGTATTGGCTGCATTCGTGTTGGCGATGGTGTCTTTCACCCACAATTGATTGAGCCCGTTAGATTCGAAAAATCGCCCGGATACCTCAAGAGTCCGCACATCGTGGTGGCTTGTCCGGGATGAAACACGGATTCTAGCTCTTGTCCCGAGAGCATGTATTTTATATTACTGAACAGATGCATTATGCCATTATTGGCTAGAGTGACCACATTGTCATCGGCATAATCGCTTCCGTCTTCCTTGGTGAGACGCCTCTGTATCACTATGTAACTTTTGCTGGGATGAATGAACAGATCTTGAGTCTCGATGTTGATTCTTATTTCAGCGGCATTGTTCAGACTGGTTCCAGTCACTGGTTTGTATTCGTGAACTTCGTTTTCTTGAATGCTTTTGTCTCTCAATATACCTTAGGTTATATCTAATATATTCATCATGTTTTGGGGGGTTTTTTTGTCTGTGTTAATTCACTTTTTATTATTAATTGTTTGTTTTTTTTTTAATTATTATTTTTTATTTATTTTTTTTTTTTTACTATATATGTGTAAAAAAAAAAAAAGTAAAAGGTTGTTTTTTTCTCAAAACGCCATCTTCTGCAATTCTTTTTCGTAAAATGTTCCAATGATTTCTCTGTTGTCATCCTCAGTCCATCAAGGAGTGTAACCTTTTGCGAAGAGTGACTTATAAGGAGTGATTCTCACACGATCACCGACTTCAAATTTCAGTTGGTTTGGACTCCTTCTTGATGGTGATCCTTTCGGGATACAGATTCGCGAAGATGCGTTTTTCGTTTCGAGGATTGCTAGCTTCCACGGGAGTCATCTTGATCGATCTGTGCCGCGTGTTGTTGTATTCTTCGACCAGCTCATCTAGAACGTCGATATATTTTTTGGTCTTATTAGCCGTGAAATACTTGTGCATTTTTTCCTTCATGGTTCTATCCCAAAGTTCAATCACATTAGCTTTCCCTTCATTTTCGACGGAATAGAGGTCAACCAATGGACGAACGTGACTGTTGTAAAATTCCTTACCCTTGTCCACCCACAATTTATCCGGTTTTCGAGAGGACGATGCGAATATGCTCTTCAGAGCCTCGGCCACGCAAGCTCCCGATTTATTCTTCAGAGGTCTCATCCATCCATATTTCGAAAACGCGTTGATGACAGTCAGTATGTATTTAATGCCCTCGTTGCATCTCGAATGCAATTTCATGTCGACTAGATCGGCCGACCAGATCTGATCCAGACCCGTCACGAACACCCTTCTCCTTCGAAATTTATGTGTGACGGGCTTGTGTAGTTCGTTCGCCAATGCCTTCGTGAATAATTTGCTCTGGACATTTTTTTCATGACCCCATCTGAATCGACGTTTGGTACCGATCACTTTACCGACCAGCGAACGATCGAGTCTCTCTCTCCTAGTGGGATTCGGTATATTTTTCAGAGTCATCAACATGTTTTTATCGCAGATTCGATTACGAGTCTCCACGTTGGGATGTTTAGCAAGGCACAGATCATGAGTGTAAGAAGCTGAATCCACCCTATTGATGGGCTTGCTCCAAGATTTCAGTATCAGACCTCGATTCAGTCTCTTATTTAATTTCGTGCCGGGTCCCACGAATTGTTGTCCTGGCAGATGCATTTCAATGGGTAGATTATTAATCAGTTTATTCGTCAGACCGTTTGACGAATTGCATCTTGGTCGAACTGCATACTTTACACGTTCTGCGAAGACTTTTATTTTTCGTCAGTACTTTTTTAACGTTAATTGTATCGGTAACTCTCTTGCATTTGACGCAATACATTTTGTTTTTTTGTTTTTTTTGTTTTTTTTTTCATATATATATTTTAATTATTTACTTTTTTTTAATTTATATATAATTTGTTTTCATCTTTTATATATATATTTTTTTTTTTCAATCGATTGCTTACGGAATCTTTTTGGGATCCAATAATTTACGAAACGATTGTCTCGCTTCTTCCCTACCTTTTTCCACGAGAGAATCCTTCATTTCTTCCTTCAGAATCTAACGACTCTTGACTGTTATCTTCACTTTCATGACTTCGCATTTTTGTTTTTCGTTCAGTATGTCAACGTATTCGCCGTCAAAAATCCTACCATCTTTCAACGCCAGTGAGGTCTTATCTGACATGGTGTCGATCTTTGCATTGGCTAAAACGCTGATGTTTTCATGCTTCTTGGCCTTCACAGATAATTTCTTAGCGAGAAATTTTCCAATCATACTGATGAATCCAGTAGTCAAAGCCAATCCTTCTATAGCCAATATGACCAGAAGAGCAATGATGGCAGTCAACAATAGACTGATTCTGGCAATGTTCAAACCCACAGAGACAGCGATGAGAGTCAAATCCACACCACTCACAAATTTCTCTAATCTCGAATATTTCTTATTGAGCGAATGACGAGAATCTCTCTCTCGCATCAGATATGATTGAATTTTATTGATTTGTTCAATTTGATCCCTCTGCCCCCCGTCGTCACTACTTTCTGATGGTAGAAGAGGTGTCATGGACTCGACGCTCGACTTCTCTAACAATGTATAGATGTGTTTACTTTGAAGTTCCATTTTCATTTTATTTTTTTTTATTTATAACTATTATATTATTTTTTTATATTTTTTTTTAATTTTTTTTTTCACCCCTTATTATTTAACGAAAAAAAATTTTTTTTTAATGTTTTCTTCCCTTAAACAAGGAATTCATAAAAACGCGATGGTGGTCTCCCGTTTTTCAACAAATATTTCAAAACACGTCCTCTGTCTTCCATGGTGAGACCTCGATGCGCCAACTTCAACTCTCCTGATTTAGTGCGTTCGGGTTCTCTGAAGCCAACCACGGACTGCTTCCAACATTCGATCACATTGTCACATTGGACGTATTCCAATGACGGCATGAAATACGTTATGATGGCATCTTTCCATTCCATCGTGAGATACGAATGATCAATGTGATTAAATTCTCTCTCCTCCTGACAGCCGAGACACCTTTCGAACAAGATATCAGGAAGTTGTTTGTTCACGCAGATCGCGTAAGCTCTACAACTGTTCTGATTTATTGGGCTTGGGTTCCCCGATGCAAGACACAAATTGATTCCAACATTCGATCACGTCATTGCGTCGGACGTATTCCAATGTAGGCATGAAATACATGGTGATGATGTCTTCCCATTCCATCGCAAGACACGAATGATCAATGTGATTGAATTCTTTCTCCTCTTGACAACAGAGGTATCTTTCATACTAGACACGAGGAAGTTGTTCATTCATGCAGATCGCAGAAGCTCATACATCTTTCGATCGAATCCCTCTTCGAAGAATCCAAGCTATCGATTCCATAGAATCGTTTGTCATAATTATTATTATTATATAAAAAAATTCTATTCTTACTATTTTTTTTCTATTATTTTGTTTTTCGTATTACTTCTTTTAATTTTTTTTTTATATATATGACGTTTTTTTAATAACAACATATCTATTCATCATCATCATCAAACGAATGAACGAATACTTCTCGTCTATTATGATCGTGCATATTATTATAGGAAAGAAAAGACTTTTTTTTTTCGAAAGAAGGTTTTTATGCTTCTCGTATTTCGATAAAACCATCGTTTTTATAGTAGTTAGATTGATATGGGAAATATCGTTTTCTCTCAATCGTTATTTTTTTTTATAATAACATACCCAAAATGGGTATATTCTTAAAATGAAAATTCTGACCAAACAATAAGCCATTACCGATCGGTTCCACATTTTCTCCGGTCTTCAGATAGAGACCGTCTCTGTAGAAAGCATCACCACCACTGCCTTTTCTCATGGGTATTAGATACAATCCTTTACCTTCAACATCCACGTGACACACGGCTCCTCCCTTCTTCAAAAACAGTCCATTTCCTCTCTTCTTCAGAAACAATCCTCTGCCCATTAATTTGTCGACTCCCAAACTAGCGCGTCCCGAGAGAGCTCCCATGCCCAGAGCTTGTAACACCGTTTTTGCGAGAATGGATAATTCTTTGGCGGTGAGTCCCGCCAATAGTGGTAAGAAACCACCTTTCGTTCTCAGATTGTATCTCAACTGAGTGGGACTCAGTCTCACCGTCATTCCCGTTCGATTGCCAATCGCTTTTTCCATCCTTTTGATTTGAGTTTAATCCAGGTGATCTGATTGCTACCGCCACTCACAAGATCTTCATAACAGAAATTAAATCTAATGGCCTTGCCACGATGACTCAATGCTCTGTGAAGTTTAGCTTTCTGTTCTCCAGATATGTTCACGTTTTTAATGATGTATGGACTACTCATATTTGTTATTTTTTTCACTGGATTATATGAACATTTTTTTAATTAGGAATATTATAAGTTGTTTTTTTTTTAATTATTATAAATATTATTATAATAATAAATAAGTTTTTTTTTATTTCTTACATAAATATATAAAAAAATGAAAAACAAAAAAAAAATAAAGTTTATTTTGTTTTTTCAAATTATATTTATTATTATTATTTTTTTTATTTACTTAATTTTTTTTTTGTCATATCTCTCTGATGTGAAATTGTATAGTCACTCTCTATCCATGAAGATCTAACAGATCACCGTTCTGATCCATCAATGTGGTTTCGATGCTATACAACGTGTCCAGGATCACGGGTAGATTGACGAGATTTCGAGGTCGCTCCACGATTTTGTAACCCGGCGGAACGTACAGAAAGAATGAGTAGATCATAGGCTGAGTGCTACGATCGACATAGCTTCTGCGAGAATGTCGACCATGTTTTCGTATGCAGCGTGACCTCGATAGATCTTTCGATCGAATCCCAACATCTTGCCGATCGAATCTTCCACACTAAAATCCACTCAAAAATTATCTCCCAAGTCTAATATCATCTGTAGAGTACTTGTGTTGGGAGCGAGTCTTATCATCTTACTTCCATGACGTCGGGTTTCAGTCTCGTCTGGATGTGACGATTTAGATCATCTATGTCGTAACTCCCTTTGGATATTCGAATCTCGAACCAATCCACTCCGTTGGAATACTTGAACACATTATTCTTTTTGGTGACGTTGGGAAACGAACAGTAAGTCTCGAGAATGACCAACGCCATCTCATATCTCTTTTCCTTCTTCAATTCGATGGAAGGTTCCAATTTAGTCGTGAATCGAGTTGTGTCATGACTCACTATGATTTGAAAGGATTGTTTCACAGCCATATTCTCGACTATCTGTTCTAATAGGTGATGTTCTGACATTTTGTTATTATTATATATTTTTATATTTTATCGATATTGTTTTTATTTTTTTTTTTTATATCTTTCTCTATTATTATCGTCAGAAATATAAAAAAATCGTCGAATCCGCTTTAATATTTTCCGTTGTTAAATTCCCTAGTCAAATCGATCACCACAAAATTGTGAAGTCCTTTGTCCCACACCTTCTAACAGAATCTCGTGAATTCTTCCCTGCTCATGTCGTTGGCCACGTGATCTCCATAGATGTTTTTGAGATTCTTGAGATCCTGATGAAAGAGACATAGAAAATTAGCATTCTCCCTTATCAACTGTCTGGGCAGTAGAAAATAATTCTGAGACAGATAGAAACAATCCACGTTGCTGTGACGTCCTCGAATGTAATATGATGCGCATCGAGTCTGTCTCTCCAACAGCAAATCGTTGAAGATCATGAGATTCTTGTTCTCTGACTTCAACTCTCTGGAATCGAGAACGTTGTCGGCATTCTCATAAAACAGACATTCCACATTTGAACACTCGACGTTTCTCCTAGTCAATTCTCTCGCTGCCCATTCCAATATATTTGAAGTCTCGTGTCCTTCGAATCCGTCTCGATTGTAGAAGATTCTCGCTATGACGTCCTTGGGAAACTTACGATTCATGCACTCTTGAAGCAATCTGTATTCCGGTTGAAAGAGACTCTTGCCAAAAACGAAATAATCTGTCGTAATCCAACCAACCGGGTCGCAACAATAGATTCATCAAGAGATTGGTCTTTTCGTAATTCGATTTTCCCACTATCAGACCTCTTATGATTTTGGGAAAGAACTCGTCATTCGACCTCTTTGTCATTCCAAGACATGTCTTTGATATCCATTTTTTTCTCCAGTTTGTTTTTACTATGTTTTGAATTATGTTTTTTTTTCTTTTTTTCTATTTTAATTTCTATTTCCTCTTTGTCATTCCAAGACATGTCTTTGATATCCATTTTTTTCTCCAGTTTGTTTTTACTATGTTTTGAATTATGTTTTTTTTTTATTTTTTTCTATTTTAATTTCTATTTTTTATATATATATAAAAAAGTTCTTTTTTATTATTTATAAATCACTTTCAGTCCCGATCGTTTCGTCATTTTAGCTAATTCTTGTATCGGTACGACATCATCATAGAAGTCTCTCCAACTTTTTGGTTCGATTCTCGATCGCTTGGCAGGTTGTGCAGTTATCAATTCATTAATCAATGCGTCGGCCCTCTCTTGCCGGCTTCCGAAACTATTCTACCACTCACTTCGGTCGCAGCTTTCTTACCCGCATCGATCGCCGTCTCATTTCCGATTTTGAGATCGCTTGATGCGATCTGTTTCATGGCATCGCCGGTGAATTTACGAGTTAAAAATCGCATCATCGAATCAACGATGCTCGATCCGCCGTAGACTTAAGATCTAGCGTATCCCCTGTTATTTATCACTAATATTTTTTTTCTATTATTATTATTTTTTATTTTTTAAATATATATTTGTTTTTATTTACTTAATATATTTTTTTCTTTTTCTTACTATTTTATTATTTCAAACGATTCATCAACTTTTGATAATCCTTCTTAGTCAAGACCTTCTGCCTCAACAATTCGTCACACACACTCACTATCTCGTTATCCACTCTGGTGTTACCGGCCTCTCTGCTAGCCATCAACAATCTCAATCTCTCTGACAAGGCATAAGGATCGCGCGGAAGAAATATCGTGTCGGTCATTCCTTTTCCAGTCGTCGATTTCACAAAATACTCATTTGCCTTCCATATTGGTTCCACCATGTTCTTCCACCTCTAACCTTTCCTATCCTTTGATCTCCTCTCTTTGGAATCGTTGTTCTTCTTCGTGGCGTGAGTCTGAACCAGAATGTCTCCGTAATTTTTATAATTCTCCTCGGTGTAATTGTCGGGTCTTGATGAGAGAGCAGAGTATGCAGTCCGTTGGTCATTTCATACCTGTTCAGACCGACGATCAAATAGCGGCCTTCAAGTAATACATCCGTGTCACCCACGAAAGTTTTATCGCGATAGTCACGAAATCCGTACATCGGATCTTTCACGATTCCACTACTATCGTCAGATCTGATGCTAACAATGCTCGAAGCGTCGCTACTATCGACGTTACATGCATCGGTCTCGATTCTCTCCGGAGTGAATCCAGACAAACTTCTCGGCGTAAAACTACCGACGCTACTCGGATCGGTCTCGATTCTCTCCGGAGTGTAACCAGACGGAGTTCTCGACACAGAACTACCAGGGTGTGAACCCATCCTCAGAGAACCTTCTTTTATGGGTCTCAATTCCTCGACGATCTCTTTCCTGGCTCGTTCCTCAACTTCAGTGACGTGTCTGAACAACTTGGTCACCCTCGATCGAACCGCTGTCTTTTACCGCGAGGATCGGGGTTCGATCGCGTATTTTTTCTAGCCCTTACAGACAACGATGCTGCTTTTCGAAATATTTCGCAATGGAAAATCTCGGCGTCAAATCTCGATCGCGAGTGGTCTGGGTATTCTAGGCTGACAAAAAATTCACCCGATGGAAAAAATCAGTGTTACCATTGTCAAAAGATGGAATATCGGCATTAAAATTGTCAAGAAAGCGGGGTTTCTGAAAACCCGAGGTTTTTAGCGTGGATTCATCAAATTCACCTCAAAGTGGCTCAAAAATGTTCAAATTTTAAACATTTTTCTGGAAAAATTGAATTATTTCTGGAAAAAATCGACAAAATCGATTGGTTTGACGGAAAAATAACTGACTTTCCTGGATGAGTTTTCTGGACCACATGATTGATGGTGGTCCAGAAATGATGTTGTCCAGGAATGATGTCGTCCAGGAGCGGCACTTCTCACCTACTTACGTAATTCTTAAGAGATGCAAAAGTCTTAATTCAGAGATTTGTAAGGCATGACTTATGGGACAACCGCTTCTGTTGTTTTCTTTTCACTGTCTTTTTTAAAAAGTTTTTAAAGAACTCTATATCAAAACTAACCGGGGTAATACTGTTCATTTGCTATTTCACCCACGGATTAACATTAGAAAGCACTGGCCGTGGAGCGACTGGCGGGTGGTGGTGGCTTTAACGCCTTCAATTTTTCGGTCAACACTGTTCAAAATATTTGAATATGTAGAACGAAAGAGTTTCGACAACGCTCATATAGATGACCTGGCTGATGTATTTATATGCTCAATTGAAAGTTATCCTACTTTCCACCATTAACCCCTCCACTGCTGCGCAAGTTGGTAATATCCTGTGCTGAACCATATATTGGGGAATGGGGTTAAAGTAGAAAACAGTCGAAATACCAGGAACGTACACTTAGTTTTAGTTATAATTTTAAAATTGTTTGTATATATTTGAACATTATAACCAACATTCTCTAAATCTCATCAGAATATAAGTCTGATCCAAGTGCCTTATCACATAAATATTTTTTTTTTTATCCGATTTTTTTCGAGTCAAACTGACGTTTGAAGAAGTTCAAGAAAGTTAAAACTGACTTTTGTTATATTTGCACTTTCATAACACCGAAAAGGTAAATCTGACTGGTAGCTGAGCATAGAGTTCAAAACTGGCCCCACAAGGCTTCATATATATTTTTTTTTTCTTTTTGTTTTTTTTTGTTTTGTCGTCCTGACCTATGGATTGCCGTCAGTTCGATTTCCGTCGGGGGATCAGAAATCAACATTCTAAATTCCCCTAACAAATACAGACTTTTGCCCTTCAAAATATACACTCAGGTCTTTGTCAGTCTTCGCCTGATCCCAACCACAACAATTTCACTGCACTGTAGTTTACGCGTTTCACACTTGCGTGCAGCTGCCGAAAAAAGTGAACCAAGTGATCATGAGGAATTCATCTAAAAAGCTCGATACCAGCCATCGTTTATGATGGCGTGCAATGGGATAGTGGTTTAGGTTGTGGACAACTGGTTGCCAAGCGGGATTGCTGTGAGTTCGATTCCTGATGGGGAATGCAACCCAAAGTTCTAAATTCATCCAAAACATGATTGTGTCGTTCAAATTGCTCACACATAGATTCGATGCAGTGTTTGGTTGAACAACGAGGGTTCGAAGCTTCATATATTTCGATAATTATGCATGTGTGGACTTCCATGTGATGTGCACGACGTATTTAAACACGATATCATTGGAAATCGATCCCCAGATGAGATAGGTGTCAACGGGAGAGTGGGAAATTACAATGTTATTTCCAATTGTCCTTATCCTTTCAAAACACTGATGTATTTAGTCCGAAGACGGTGAAAAAAGATTTTTGCATTTTTAACGTTTTTGACCCTTAAAGTAGCAAAACCAGGAAGAAAAAAGACAGGTATGGGTGTTAACATATTTGACTGCAGAATATATCATCTATCTGAGATCCTAAACAGTATTCAAACACAACAACGGACATGCAACAATATGTTTTTGAACGATGCGTGTAAATGTTCCAAAATCAGCCTAATTTTCAGCGTTTTTTTTTCAAAACGTCCCGCCGAAGAATCCCCGCGAAATCTCCAATTTCAGAAGTGGAGCTCTGTGATATGAATCAAAACTTGTCACATTGTATTGGAAATAAACTGATGTAGGGATCATAAGAATTGATTCACAGTACAATACAGATATCTCCCAAAACTCAACTTTTTCCCAAAAAACGTAATTTTTTGTCAGACATTAACCACAGGTCCGGATGGGGAGCGTGACATATTTCACAATTCACTTTGTGCTTTCTTACCTTTTATGGAACTTTTGGCACTCTAATAGTTAAAAGTTTTAGGGGTTTTTTTTATCAGATAAAGATTTATGTGCAGAACACAAACAAAAAACTAAACAATAACAAATACAGCTGATGAAGTCCTTGTGAACATCTGTATACAAGTAGTCAGAGCTTATATACATATGTATATGGTTGATGTATACTTTCCACTCTAGTCTCATTGGTCTTACAGATTGGTTTTGTACTATCTTAACCCTTTACCCAACGAATCGCCCGCATCCGCCCGCGTAATATGCTAATTCAGCAGTTGAAAAAATATTATTTTTCAAAAAATTTCAACAGAACCATATCATGTGACCCCTCGTTGGAACGAGCTCGTCGAGCTCGTTCCAACGAGCGGTCACATGATATGGTTTTGTTGAAATTTTTTGAAAAATTTAAAAATATGATATTTAAAATAATAAATTTTGATATCGTCTGCGTTGGGTAAAGGGTTAATATATAAGTAACCCTATCGTCTGAATAATTGATGGTAGGACTTCTTTGAAGTCTGGCCGTCAGTCACCCAACGATAGTTTTACTCTATATATAACAAGACTTATGGATTATTTTAGTGGAGTAAATGCCAAATATCCGTAATATGCAATAAGTTTTTAAATAAACAAAACAAGAGACATAAGGGCGTAAAAGATATGTCAACATTTCATATAGAAAAAGGAAAAAATAGAAACGTATCGGGTATTTTTTGCGTATTTCCATTATGGTTTTAGACTGAATTCTGTTTTTTTATATATGAGAACGATGGTAGTCTATTAGGGTTATTTTTTTACTTGCGTTAGGCGAGGAAAAAACATTTCTGCGATTACTTACTTACTACGACTTAAGACGGAGTTACTTCCGCCCACCGTTCTTGTGTAGTCGTTGGCGTTTTTGGTTGGTTTGCATCCTCTCAACTAGCAGGTATAAATGTACTTTTTTAAGTAAACTTATCATTTCATCACCGGTATTTTTCGGTGTGGGCTGTCCTATGAGAATAAATTCTGGTGTAAGTAAAAATGACATATTGCACCCTTCGCTTAATTGTTCTTGGAGTAATAATAAAATTGCCTTTACATGGGCGCATTCAAAGAACAGGTGCAAAACAATCCCTCGTGTATCACCACAGGAGGTGCATAGCTCGGTTTCTGAAAGTTTACATTTAAAAAGCTTTGAATTGGTATATAAAATACAGTGCAGAATGTTATACTGCAGGCTTTTCATGTAGGTATTATCAGTAGATGAAAATGAATGTCTGTATATTGGCTGCCAGTCATCTAGTTGTAGACAAAGGCCTAAACAGTTATTCGATTTTTCTTGGGGTTTGCGTAGGGGGTCGTGGCGAATATGTTTAAAAATAGCAGGTAAAGCAATTTTCTGTCAGTACAAAAAAGTCGTTGACGAAAAAAATGTCATTATCACAACAGGTTTTGTAAAACCTAATTTATTGTCAGCCTTTATGTTTTTATTATAATTTTGAAAGAATTTCTGCTGAAGCGTTTATTTTTTTTTTTTTTTGTACAAAAGAGACCATACCTTTATAACGTCACACCAGAAAGAGCTTGTACAATCACTCACTCACTTCACTTAATCCCTCTTTAGGCATATACAAAAGTGTTTCACTTCCAAAATGTTCACGATCGCCCACAACAAGTGTTTTTCAAGGCGCTAGCACAGCGGGGTTGATTACTTTTTTATTCAGGGCATTTTAAGAGCGTAACAGTAGGACTCAACATTTGGGAGTTTCAATCCTCTATTGTCTATTTTGTTAATAATTACCCTACGATTAACTTTATTAGATTTCCTGACCACAAAAACTTACAGAACAGAGATTGAATTTTTTTAAGAAAATTCTCAGGCGGATTTCGTAGAACTGTTAAGACGTCTATTAGAATAGGAAGGGCAAGGGCTTTTAGCACGGAGTTTTTTCAGATGATTTTCAGATGCCTGAAGGGTCAGTCATAAAGTAGCCTTTCAATTTTGTTAAGTTTTTGAGTAGTTTCTTAAACAGTAGTTTTTGTTAAATATAATGAACTCTTTTCCAAGTATTTCATATTCACTCAACCCAGTTGATTCGGTTTAATTTTTAACCCTACTGATTTTAGAGTGTACTCTTTAACCTTGAGTTATTAATTTCTTTGGTTGTTATCTCGTGTAATTAATATTGTAAGTCGGTATTAATTCAACCAATTTCAATAAGGATACCTACCCTGGGGCATATGGATGCATTATTAATACAATCTGCTTACCATAATATGTATAAGCACATGGCTCAAAATGAATAATTCTCATCAGAGGAACTCACGTCCAGGCACTGATACGAGGTCTGATTTTTTTTCAGAAATACAGACATTGTTTACCACAGTACACAAGCACCGCTCCAGTTTCCAATGTTACCATTGTGTAAACAAGGAAATAATGACTGAAAACTATATTTGATAGCTGAGACCTACCTTAGTTCATTTGGATGGATTATGAAATGTTAGGCGAACGGAGTCAACAACCGCAGGTGATCTCAGTCACTTTCTGTGTCACTACAGGTATTGATAGCGCTGGGTCATGACGCTAGAGGCAATTTTCGAGCTGTGATGGGGACATTCAAGAAGCGAGCAAGTCAACAATGTCTCGTGCGAAAAGTCCTCACAGTTTATTTATATGCCAGGGGATGAAGCAAGTTTGCGAGAGATTATGGTCGGGTTCAATGAGATGGTGGCTTTCCCTAACGCCATTGGCGCTATTGAGTACATTAATATCAGGATCGCGGCGCCTTCTGTGGATGAATGGCTTACTTTGACAGAAAACGCCATCATTCTCTCCTTGTGCGGGAAGTTTGTGATTCCGACTTGCGTTTTAGAAATGTAGCGGCCAAATGACCGGGTTCCACGCACGATGCCTTAATTTATGCAACTTCAAAACTTTGTCGCCTCCGTGAAAGGGGGTAATACCATTCAGATGGTTAGTAGACGATAGTGGTTACCCATTGCACTCCGAGCTGATGATACCAGTCAACACTACAGCCATACACAGGCAGAAGGGAGGTAGTGCAAGGTACTCGAAAAAACGGCACTAAAATTAGGGTTGCTCATCCATATCTTGAGAGTGAGAAATAACAAAATAACTGTTCATTCAGATAAAACACACTCTTATTCAAGGGTGGAAGAGTAAGACAGGAACAAATGTTCTGTGCGGCTGCCTTGGTGTGGTAGCTATGGTCGTTGGTTGGACATTCTTACGACTAATGACGGTCAATCAGACATAGAAAGGAATGCTCTACTTATTTGTTCTCCGTGCTTGTTCGCTTCTCAGAACAGGGGCTTGTAATGTGCTCCGTTGCCACTATACCCATCACCCTGCCATTACATTACTCGAGAGTGTGTGTAGGCGCAACGCAGCGCTTACAAGCCTTTTATTTATCCGTCCCAGTTATGGTGCAAGAACTCTGTATATGAACAGCAATTACCCACAGTGCGGTTGACGCGGAGAGGTAATCCACGCGTGGACAGTGATTTCCACGTATTCGCTTACTAGGTAATAAAAACATCATCGGAAAAATTTTAGTCAATGAAGCCCCGGGTTGTACCCAGTGTTTCATTAATTTTTTTATGATTATTTTTAAAATCCGCAGTAATATTGCCCACTTGTGGAAAGTGACCAGTCCACTGCGACTGTACTGTACATGCCTTATGAAGATCTAATCTGTTCGTAATCATTGCCATCATATCCAAAATACCACTTCTGACTGCGCACCTCTGAATCCAGCCCCCCCCCCCCCCTGCCCCCCCCCCCCCCCACCAGAATGCGTTTGAAAAAAACATGACTCTGGTTCGTGGTGACGCCAGATACAATAAGAATAATAACTTTGTACCGAGGAACCGTACACTGGTGCATTTAAACTACACGAACCCACACTTTCCAGTCCGCTGCTGTATCAATCGGTCGATACCCAGTCGAATGGATACAATGTCTTAGTCTTGGTTAAATGCTTAATTTGGCCACAAGTTTGTGTCTTGAAACAGTATTGTCATAGTTAAGATTTGTCTTTATCACTGAGATTTGAGACCATCTAAAGATGGTCTTATGACATTGCTTCATGAAACTGCCCCCAGGTGTCGAATACTTGTTCATATTTTAACAGTAACACACATTTATTTCTACTATAATCCACTGCATTAGATATTTAAACAATCAGATAAAAGTAAAAAAAAATTAAAACAAAAATAACATTCTGACTGCTTGTTCCTTGACAAATACTTTCCACAACTGGTCAAATAATGATGGAATGTGCTAAACTTATTAGCTATTTCAAAACTTTTTGTTGTGTTATTCCCGGCAGTTTAGTCAATATTTGAAGTTTGATCATCGTGATGGTGATACTGATAGCTGTCAATTGATGTCGACCAGTTGAATGCCGTAAAAATTAAAAGGCAAATTAGGGTTAGTACCCCACCCATTATCAGTGATGTCTTCTTGGCAACGAAGGAAAAGCAGCAATTATCAAATTAGAAAGTGCTTTTAGTTCAGATTTTGTGTTGACTGGTTGTTACATGGGAGGTGAGTGATTAATACAGAACCGCACATACGTTTGATATCGGCTCTCGTGATATCCTGGGCCAAAGCAATCTCATGCGATAATCCTTAGCCCATTCAAACGTATGTGTGGTTCTGGGGCGCTATTCATGAAGCAATGTCATATCATCTTAAGACGGTGTGAAATCTAAGAGGTAAGATCCAACTTAGCTGTAATATTTCTTATTCATGAACGCGATTCAGGAAAAGGACTAAAGACCATCTTACGGAGTAAATTGAGATGTTACTTTCCCTTGACTAGTTAGTGCCCTCATGTTGTAGTTATGCACAAAATAAGTTGGATTTTGAGTGCTTGAAGCTGCTTGATGTGGAGGTTATACGTAGAGTTGTCTCGCTTATCACCACAATAGAAAGGCGCAACGGGGATAGGGGTGGGGTGGAATGTAATTTTTATGAATTCGTTCTTTTTTATTTTGTTCTGTTCATCTTGTACTTTATTTTTCCTATTTCTTTTTTCTTTTCTTTCTTTCTTTCGTTATTTTTTTTTATCCGCATTCCAGTTGTTTCTAAATCAACTTGCCTAGAACTGAGTCAAATATGGGAATTCGTACAGAACAAACCCCAAAAATCGGAGTTCTATTGAACAGCACGGGCTTCATTGTCAAACGGTCAGCGAAAAAAAGGAGTATCAATAGATTTATTATTTTATCTGAATCTTCCTTCCATCAAACGGGTCCTCAAAACAATCGCACTGGTTTGTCCTGCTCCGCCTTCGTACCCGGTGCCCATGTCATCGTCCACTGGAGTTTCTTCATCCGGTAGTCCATTTGTTACACACATGTTGTGCAAGATCGCTGCCGCAATCGTGATTTTGCACACCTTATCAGATGAATACACAAGAGCCCCTCCGCACGTATCAAGGCACCGGAATCGCATTTTGAACAAACCCAATGCACATTCAATTGGGTTTCTTGTCTTTACGTGTGCTCTTGTGTGGCGTCTTTCACCTGGTGTAGCCGCCATTTATAGGTGTCAACAACTCAGGACGTAAGGGCTATCCACTATCGCCGACAAGCCATCCGACCGGTATAGCTCGTGATTCAAAAAGTCTACAGAGTCTACACATTATGTAGATGAATGGGTTGTGAGTTGAACCCGGCCATTTAGCAACAATATTGGTGAATTTCAATATAGAGTCGCAAACACCTTGTGCGTTGATTGAATGGTATATTTTCCTGTTAACGTAAGCACCGTCGTCAACTGGAGGAGCCGCTATTCTGATGTGAGTGCAATAAATTGCACCTACGACATTTGGGAAACCCGCTAGCTGATGGAACCCAACCATTATTTGTCGTAGGGCTGCACGATATTCGCAACCGAATATCGGTATCGGTGTTAAAAACATACCGCGGTATACCTCTATATCGAAAGACTGTTCAGATACAAACCATAATCGGGGCTTGAGCCATCACGATCGGAACAAATCAGCATGCCTTGATGATACAGTTCGAATAACCCTTTATCCAACACAGACGATATCAATATTTATTTTTTTTAAATATTAGTTTATCAAATTTTTCAAAAAAATATAACAAAACCATATCATGTTCCCTCATTGGAACGGCCTCATCGAGCTCGTTCCAACGAGGGGTCACATCATATGGTTTTGTTGAAATGTTTTGAAAAATAATATTTTTCACCCGCACAATTTGTGTATTACCCGGGCGAATGCGGTCGATTCGTTGGGTAGAGGGATTATATTATTTGTTTGGGACAACAGTTAAAAAACTAAAGACATCTTCAAAATTAAATTGTGGGAAAATAAATAATGACGATAAACCGATATTTTTGCAATTACACCGGTATTTAATCGATACTGGTTTAAATACCGGCATATATCGATTTATCGATATACCGTGCAGCCCTAATTTGTTGTAAATTCGCCTCATATCTAGGCATATAGATACACTGGTGTGTTTGGTCACACAAAGCCGCTCTTGTCGAATTGATGACGCGAGACATCGTTGATTGGCTCGCCCCGTAAATATCTCCTGCAACCGCTTGGAAACTGCCAGTTGCGTAACAATGCAGTGTCGAAAGTACCTGCTGTGACGTAGAAAGTGATCGTGATCTTCTTGTCGGGTGCTCTAGTCGATCACGCAATACGTCGTATAGGTTGAGAATCATTTGTCTGTTCAAACGATACTTGGATATGATCTCTTCGTCATCCATATAGTCCAAAGGGTTATTACTGTCCCTGAACACCCTCTGTCGCCTTAAACTTCTTCGAGCTTGCAAAACCATAAACACGGCAGCCATATTTATCAGTTTTGATCGATTAGGCGAGTTATCTCGCCTTTAATGTCAACAAAAAGTTAGTACTTAACTTGCAGACCGTCTTAAGTCCATCTTAACACCATCTAACAAAGTTAAGATCATCTTATTACATACTCCAACCAGTCTCATCATTCTGGTCTTAGCTAAGATCGATCTTAGCTAAGACATTGTTCGTGAATCGCACTTTAAGACATATGATGGTTTCAGGACCATCTTAAGTTGTAGCTAAGTCATAAGTAGGTTTCATGAATACGACCCCTGTATATTTATTTCATGTACAACTATTTCTATCCACCTGGAAGCGCATGCGCGAAAAACTAAGTTATTTTCTGTTTCCAGTTTTACTATAGCTGTCAATGGGAGAAAGATGTGAAACTTCATTTTTCACCCAAAATTGTTTTTCTTTCAAATGTGCGTTCATGAAGTGAATTAGCTTAGGATATACTCTTTACAATAATGTTAAATTCTTATTTTAACTTAACTTAACTTATAACTTTATTTGCAAAAGACATTATAATACATGTCTATAACATAACTGCCCAAGAAACAACAAATAGCCATTGTGCATAAATATGTGACCTTAAACACCAATAAATAATAAATAAATATAACAACAAATAGTACAAATATTATATTACATCTAGGATTTATGAAGCTTCATATCTGTCTTCTGCAGGAAGGTGACATAGCCAGCTAGCTGTTTTACTGCCACCCACCTCAGGAAAAGGGAAAATGGAGAGTATGAAAAAAAAGAAAAAAGTGCGAGATAAAAAAGGAACGAAAGAGGAAAAAAGTGAAGAGAGAGCGTAAGAAAGAGAGAGGGAGAGGAGGAGGAAGAAAGAGAGAGAAAGAAAATGAGAGAGAGAGGAGAATCAACTGCAACTGAAAATAACATGTATAGTAGAAAAAATTAAAACAAATATATAAGGAATGATCTCTGCAGTCCTGGTCATAGGTGAAATTTAGTTTCGTTCTTGCACTGAGAAAGGGGGCATACATGGGAATGTGATATTTTGCCCAGAGCCAGCTTAGAGATTTGAGTTCCTCGTTGGCAGTTTGTTTTCTGGAGTTTTCGGGAATCAACCGAAATTAATAAGGATTTGTCGGGCATATTTCAGTGAGTCTGTTGTGTCGCAGGAGTCGGTACTTCCCGATATTCATGGCATGATCTGTTACTGCATTTGACAGAGGCTTCATACGAGCTTAGAAACGTGTTGGTCATCTTTTTTTTAAACTGTGCTCGAGGTTAATTTCAAACCAGTGGGTCAATTATTGGTAGCTATTTAAACTTAGAAAAAAGATATTAACTTCTTATAGCATGATTTATGCGTTTATCTTTCCGAAGAAAGCAATCTTCAAAATATTTGATGGTTTAAGAAAATTTTTGGCTATGGGTTAGTTTTAATATTTCCATTTTACTTTGCAAAATAGTGATTTTTAACTTTGTGAGATTTCGACAGACTTCTCTCCACATCTAACAGTATTCGCACACATGAAAGCGACGTCAGTTCTATGGCCCTGAAAATAGAGGTGTTTAGTTCTACATTGGTCACAAAACTAAACACCTCGATTTCCATGTGATTCTGATCGATTTAGAATTAATAACCTTTTGGGAGGTAAAATTTTGAACAATTTGATGGATATAAAGTTGACATCTAATTGGAAAGCTCTTTGGTGTTGGTGGGTTTTTTTTAGCAATTGCTCAGTGTCGGGTTCCAATGAGGGCTCATATATGAGCTATGTCTTTGATGCGAAAAACTAATATTTTTTGTGTTACGCATTTCTTTTTAGCAAATGCGATCTGCTGCTAAGGTTAGGTAAAGAGTTAATAACAAAATAATCTTGAGTGTTTGCATCAGTAACCCCATACATGACCTAAATAACCATTTTCTAACATACATGACATAAGGCAGCAAACTCCTCCCCCCCACCCTCCCCACCCCCCCTCCCCCATATACAAAAACTTTAAGATTTCTATGTTTCTCGACGAGTGTTTTTAATTTCTAAATATTTACTTACATGTTATGTATTTCATTTTAAAAGGTTTAAAATTTACCAATTAAAATATTTCACACCAACTATAGTCATTATATTTTTCTTTTTTAGTTCAGGCGTAATCCCCAACATACAAGTATTCAGAATATGATGTTCAGGTTACAATAAGTCGCCAACTGTTGGTATCCACATATCGTTTTCCTATATCTTTTTGTTTGTATGTTCATGACGACTGGAGGGGAGCACGGTGGCTCAGTGGTAGACTGTTGGATTTTTATCTTGAGGTATCGAGTTCGATCCCCGTGCGGGACGACCCGCGTTGTGTCCTTGGACATGGCACTTTATCCCGGTTGCTTACATGGGGGCACGATGATTCCGTATATTAAAACGTGCTGCACGTCGATAGTGCACATGTCTTCAACCGCTGTAACTCTGCTTGAGCGGAGCTTGAACAGAGTTAAAATGTTGAGGAGCTGACAGTTGCTCGTCGTTGCTCGGTGGTTCTCTCCGGGTACTCCGGCTTCCTCCACACGTAAATCTGTCACGGTCACGACTAGCCATTATGCATAAGTATGCGACCTTAAACACCAATAAATAATAATAATAGGACGACTGGAAATTAATTACTTCATCGCTGTCCCTCAGTGAGGAATGAAGCTTTTCAATTAGTCCGACAGAACAAGAGAGAATTCGGTCCCAATATCGTGTGCAGTCACAAGTAAAATAAACTCCATATTTTTTACTCAAAACTAATAGTTCAGTATAATTTATTTATTTATTTATTTATTTATTTATTTATTTATTTATTTATTTATTTATTTATTTATTGGGGTTTAACTTTCGACTGCCAGGGCCACCTAGGCTGGGACGGTTTTACTGGTGAGGAAGCCGTTTACTTGCAGAGAACAAATAAGCAATAGGGAGCAACTATCGGGCACACCACCGTACTAACTCTACACAGGCACGGTTAGCATTAGTTGAAGACAAGTGCGCCATCGACGTGCAGTATGCCTCGGTACACAACCCCATCGTGCCCCACATGGGTAATCGGGGTGAAGTGCCTTGCCGAAAGACACAATGCAGTTACAACTGGCGGGATAGAACCGTCGACATTTCGGTTCGAAGTTCAATGCCGTAACCACTGAGCCACCGGGCTCCCTTTCGGTGCCGAGTGGAATTTTTCTTCAATTCCAAAGTTTTTGTTGCCAAATGAAATATTTAGTGCCAAATTGAATTCGATCGTAAACAAGAACAAATTAACAAGGTATTGTCCATTGAGGGCAACAAGGCAGCATCTGCAATGCTAAAGAATTGCAGATGACACCTTTCTGCATTCAAAGAACGAGATTTCAACGTAGTATTACCTGGCATTAGATAGAAAAGGACAATTCTAGCACAGAAAAAAACCTTTTTTTTTTTTTTACTAAGCCGATTTCTCGCGATTTTCGAGCTTATTTTCTCGAGGAATCGTTTAGTCCGATACTGGCATACTTTAGACTTCTCGCAAAATGTGGCAGTGTGCGACGAGACGACGCGCGACTTTTTGGACTCAGAAATCGGTTGGGAAATCGAATCGTTCAGAGAGAAATTACGAGGATCCGTTTCGCCTTGTCAATCAAATCTCGGAGTTGGATCGAAATAAAAATCTTAGAAAATTTCCAGGATCGTCAGGTTCTGGCACAGTCGAGAAATCATCGAATTCCCCAACGTAATCATAGTGGAGACAGGCAAAGGCCCCGATGCCGAGATGGGAATTTGCAGAAATTCCCTCCAATCCACTTCTCACAATGTAAGTTTTAATGTAAAAATGTATCAAGTGGGTTGAATTGCGTTAACAATTTACCTCGAATATCTGTCAGATCCTGCAACTTTCCGATCAGTCCGTTTATATCCAACGGTAATGTTAGGTGGAATATTCAATAGTATGTTAAAAACACCATTTCCCAATTGATAAAATCGCGTTCATATAATTTTTTTAAAAGACACATGCTACGGCAACTCCACAAATACTCGAGATGAGAGACAACTTATATCTCAAACAGGATGTTTTCAAGCTTTTAAAATATAAAATGCAATAGAATATTTATGAACTTCTTCACCCAGGTGGAAACGCTAGATTTAAACATAGAAGAAATTTATACTCGCTTTAAAAATCTACAAACACATGAGATGAAAGGAAACTTATAATTCACATACGATATTTCAAGCTGTTAACTATACAAAAGTAAGAATATGTAATGAGATCGTGGACCATTAAGTGCACGCAACATTAAATTTTCGAAGAGAAATTCGAGTGAAGATAGTTGTGTAGGATGTTGAAATAAACAAGATTTGATTTATACAGTTTTTTTTTAAAAAATGTGTTCGTAATTTCTACTAAAACATGAAACTGTATTATTAACCCCGTTCAAAAATGAAATGTTAAATCCAAAAGGTGTTCTCAGATAGATTAATGTTTTTGTGGGTGTTTTCTTTTAAATAATTCTTGGTTCGCTGTCACTCACATATATTAAATAAAAATAGGCGAAAAATCAAATCAAAATAATATTTAATTATTAAAACAAATCTCTAAAGTATTAAAAGCATCTCATTTTTAAAGACCAGGGGCCAAATTCATCAAAAAATCGTAAGATATGTCATAAGATAAGTCATAAGTTGTGACTTAAGAAAAGTCATAAGATAATCTTAGGAAAAACGTAATTGCGATTCATCAAGGAATCGTAAGACCTTTTTATGTCACATTTCTTAGGACGATCTTAAGACAATCGGAGGGAGAAATCATTGACCTAATATGATGCAACATAGACACAGGTTTGTGCAAAAAAAGTTGGCTTAGCAGCAAATTATGTGTCGAAAATACAGTGAGTACTGGAAATGATGTACCAAGTTGCTTGTGCTATGATATTATTCTGTATTTAGCACTGTATACACATAAATACTCCTCATATATTTCTTATTGACGTATTACTGGAGAACCATGATATTTTGGGGACATTAACACGATGTGGTGGCGAGGGTCAGTCTGAGGGAAGCAGAAAACCGCGGCGAGTCATAGATTTATTAATACAGTTAGCTTGGGTTTTAGGCAAGTGCGTCATCCACGTTCAAAGATCAGTGTAAGATGTCACCGTGTTATCCAGTGAGCAATGAAGTAATGTACCGTAACAAAGCAGTGTGCGCTACAAAAAATACCTGCTATAATTAATATTGAAAAAAGTAACAGTTAAATTATAGGAAAGGATGCGTTAATCCCAATTACATCAACTGCTTCGCCCAGCATGAAGTGCACGGGGCACATAGTATGGTCTCTACTGTGTGTTCGCAATAAAAGAAACATTCTGCCAAGTTATCTGTTTCAATGAGAATAGTACATTTTTAAAATGACTTGTAAAAGGAACCCCAATTTCAGTGCGGCGGAGATTACAGCTCTCACCGAGGGCGTAGACTCAAGGAAAGGGGTCTTATTTTATAAACACAACACATCAATTAATAACTCGAAAAAAAAGAGTGCATGGGAGGCAATATGTGAAACTGTGAATGCCACCAACAGTTCGGGCGTTACCAGGACTGTCCCCGAGATTAAGAAAAAGTGGACATGTCTAGCCAGTGAGACGAAAAAAAAGTTGGCACATATCAATCGCGAATCGCGAAAAACAGGGGGTGGTCCTCCACCCGATAAGGTAACTGATGTGGACGAGAGAATTTCTGGCGTAATAGGAGAAACACGAGTATGTGGAATCCATTCTGGAATTGACACTGAGGAACAGTTGTCTAACACTAGCGGTATGTATTTACTATTTAGCTACACCGTAAACATTTAGCTCCATAATAACGGTTCAAAATTGTCACATATATACAAACAAAATTAGACTGAACCTATTTCATGGCCAGCTACATATAAAAAGTAGGAAAAAAACTTATATTATACATTCTTCACTGATAACTCTCTCTCTCTCTCTCTCTCTCTCTCTGTTTCCGTTTCTCTCCCTCTCCTCTCAAGAGAGAGAGAGAGAGAGAGAGAGAGAGAGGAAGAGAGAGAGAGAGAAAGTGAGGGGTAAAGGGATATATATATATATTATAAACAGACAGACAGACTGACTGACTGACTGATGGCTGGCTGACTGAGTGACTGACTGACTGTGAGACAGACAGACAGACACAATCATTGACAAACAGGCAGACTGATAGACAGACAGATAGATAGCTAGCCAGGCAGACAGACAGCCAAAGGTAGGAAGGGCATAAATATTTGGGAAAGAGGGAAATAGGCGAGGGTGTCGGGTGTTTTTTTTATGGGGGTGGGTATAAGAAGTCAAAAGAAAACTAGATTTTTTCACGGGCATTTGGGATTTAAGGAGATGCCAAGACGATTTCGACATGATATATTAATTGATTTACCATCAAAAACGTATGTTGAACAGTGAATTGATGCTTATTTTGTTACGCAACTGAAAAAGTAGTGAAACAGACATAACAATAAGCCACGCCCTAAAGTTATTAGTGTGGGGACTTTACTTACTGCACGTTTATTTGGCATGGCTCCATTGGTATACTGAACGACGACGAGTGACGGCGTCGTTGAATATCATAACTTTTCAAATACGTTTAACCCTTTGAACTCGAGCTTTCTGGGATGGAATCACATATGTGTGTATTTTCTATAAGACTGATGAGTCTACTGTAGGTATAAAGAAAGGATAAATTAATCACAGCAATATGCAGCTCGCCTCTGGCTGCAAATTGCCGCGATTAGTTTGTTCTGAACGTTTATAGATAGCCCGCTATATCCTACACACAGTTCCGGTCTATGTACGCTCATTGTCCGAAAAGTCGGCCTTTAGTGTTGAAAGGTTTAAGTTTATCTATACAAATGTCACCTCCCAACACTTCCATATGGTAACTGTAGTTTTTTTTATTGGAACAGCACAACAAGAACAGGATGAAACATCACAGGCTGCAAGTGGATACAGCTCAGACCATGACGTAGAAGTAAGTAGAAAGAGGAAGATGAGGTCCAGTAACAAGCAGGGGCAAACTGACCATTTAATAAGTATCGAAGAAGAACGTCTGGAAGTCGAGAGAAAACGCCTGATAGTGGAGGAAAAAAGGCTTGAGGTAGAGACGCAAAGGCTAGCTGTAGAACGTGAGATGCTCGAGAGTCAGAAAGAGTTACTGCGAATGAAACAAGAAAAACATAACATATATTTGTCACAATTAGCTGGACTTGAACCAAATATAAATGTTGAAATTACAGACAATTAAAAAAATAAGTATTAAATAACTTCTTGTTTATCTATACCACCAAGCATGCTGTTAATGTAAAGCGCAAGCTTATACGATAGAGTACGATAAATTGTAATATTTGTAAAACGCTGCCTGAAGACAGAAGATTGCAAATCTTAAATTTATCATACCAAATCGACCGAAGAAAAATGACATAAGTTGGAATGAGAACCATTCGGAGCAGGGACAAAGATGAGTTAATTCAAGTGGTAAATTCTACTGCACGTGCGTACTATGTTGTCATAACAAACAACGTACAGAATAGTCTAGTTAAATTACAATATTTATTTAACTCTTTAACCCTCAGAACTAAAGTTTTGCGGAACCCTATATGCAATCCTAGAAAATATCCCCATACCTTATATGGGTTTGTATTTTAAGAAATAACTGTCTACATCTCAATAAAACAATGTATATATGGAAGTCACTGGAACTTGCTCTCTGGGGAGCCAGTTCCAGTTGCGTCCATATATACATTGTTTTATTGATAAGCTACCGTTACGTGACGGCAAATGGCGTTTTTAGTGGTTAAAAAGTTGACGTCAACATACTCCAAACCTTCCCTCGATCAGACGAGCTCTTACACCCATTCCGTCATTTTGAGTACCCCATATGGCACGTGTAACTGGGCATCATCATTATTGTCACTAGGGGTCACATCCTGCATGGGAACGTTATTGCTTATGCACATATTATGAAGCATAAGCGTAGCGACAGACATGCCACAGACACGATCAGGCCTGTACAATAAACTGCCACCAGAAGTGTCCATGCAGCGGAATCGCATTTTCCACACCCCAAACGCACGTTCAATGGTGTTTCGTGTTCGTATATGAGACGCGTTATATCTTGTCTCTTGTGCTTTGATTGGGTTGTTTACAGGAGTCATTAGCCATTTTTTCAACGGATAGCCACTATCCCCCAAAAGCCACCCACTGTCTATTGTTCCTTGTTCCATCAACCGAAAAAGTTCAGAGTTGATCAATATAAAGGCGTCGTGGCTAGATCCTGGCCATTTCGCCACAACATTCAGAAATCTGACATTCGCATCGCAAACAGCTTGAATGTTAATAGAATGATATCCTTTTCTGTTTACGTAAGCATCTTCGTCAAGGGTTGGTGCTTTAATTCTAACGTGTGTGCAGGCAATGGCACCGATAACATTTGGAAAATTTGCTAAATCAAAAAAGCCATTCCTTACTTCCCGCAGTTCATTGGGTTCTCGTGGCATTTTAATGTATCTCCTGTGGTATTTAACTAACGCTTGGGTAACATTATTTACAATTCTCGATGTGCTCGCCTGGCTGATGTTATGGACGTCGCCTGTTACATTCTGAAAGCTGCCAGTTGCGTAGAAACGTAAAGCTACCATAACCTGCATTGATACTGGAAATGGCGATGACCTTCGAGTTTCACGCTCGAGGTGTTCATTTAGTAAATTACAAATGTCTAATATTAACGGGCGCGTTAATCGATATTTACGAACAATATCTTCATCGTCCAAGTAGTCCAAAGGGTTACTACGATCTCTAAATACTCTTTGGCGACGTAAATTCCTTTCACCTTGAAGAATAACATAGGGCGCAGACATATTTATGACTGTATTAAGACACCTCTAGAGGTGTCTTAAAGTTACGACCAAATTTAGGATTATCTTAAGTTATGACATTTTGGTGAATCGCAACTAGGTCAGAAAATTGTCTTAAGACATATCTTAGGACAAATATTTGTCATAAGATCGTTCATGAATTTGGCCCCAGGGGCCCGTTTCATGAAAGCGACTTATGACATAGTTGTATCATAGGATGAACTTAAGACTAACTTAGGAGAAAAATTGCATTTCAAGAAAAACGTCTAAGCTAAGTTTGATCTTAGCTATGACCAAAATACTTAGACTGGTCAAGAGTTGCCATAAGATGATCTTAACATAATCCTATCACTTATGACATAGCAATGAATTCACGAAATATTCGTTTTGTTTGTCATACGGGTTAATGAAGGACACACAAATGGCTGCTGTGTACATGACGATTTCGGCTCGCAGACATTTGAGACGCGAAAGGGTTTTTAGGGATCGAAACAATCCATTTGATTACATGGACGATGAGGATATACTTTGTAGGTATCGGCTTACTCGGCGTTTGATTTCCAATATATGCGAAATAGTCGGCGAAGAGATCGAACACCCGACGAGAAGGTCGCAGTCACTTTCCGTATCACACCAAGTATTGACAGCGCTACGATTTTATGCTACTGGCAGTTTCCAGGCAGTTAACGGAGACACCTTGGGAGTTAGCAAGGCAACAGTTTCCCGAGTTGTTAACTCTGTGACAACGACACTCTGCAATAAAGCACCGCTGTTCATCTTTATGCCAAGAGACGAGAGAACTTTGAGGCAAATAATGGTTGGGTTTCATGAAATTGCTAATTTTCCAAACGTTGTAGGTTCAATTGATTGTACACACATAAGGATCGTTGCCCCATCAGTAGATGAGGAAGCTTACGTAAATCGGAAGCAATACCACTCAGTAAATGTGCAGGTTGTTTGCGATTCAGACTTGAGATTCACAAATATTGTGGCCAAGTGGCCGGGTTCTACACACGACTCTTTCAGTTGCACAAACTCGCAGCTGTGTGATCTTTTCGAAAGGAGGCAGATACCGATCGGCTGGTTAGTTGGTGATAGTGGTTACCCATTACGAGCGAAACTCATGACCCCATTCATCAACCCTCACACCCAAGCTGAGAAAAGATATAATAAAGCCTTGATAAGGACTAGAAATACAATTGAACGTGCTTTTGGCGTACTGAAAATGCGATTTAGATGCATTGACTCTTCTGGAGGAGCTCTTCTATTTTCACCGGGAAAAGTGTGCAAGGTAACTGTGGCTGTTGCTATTCTACACAATATGTGCATCAACAATAGAATACCACTTCCAAACGAACAGTTACCAGCAGAAGATGATATGAATATCATTTACCAGCAACATTCCAATAATTCTACTGGAATTAATCTGAGAAACAACCTCGTGCAGAACAGATTTAGATAAAAATAACATTGTTCTCATTTCGCCACTTGAATGCCTCAAATTCTGCGACCGATTGAAACATAGAACAACATTGTACCATTTATGTCATAACAATCCGAGCTATTGTTCATGAATAAAAAGCATAACGTAAATTTTTACTAAAACTTTTTTTTTTTATACGGAAACGTAAAAGCGACATGCAATTACAGATGGATTTTTACACGGAAACGTAGAAACGATATGGACCTACAGTAGGGAATCCGTAAGTATAAAATAATAATTCTTAATTACGTAATACTAAACGGTAAAGAAGAAATTGGAATTCTGTAAGTACGAAACACTAATCCCAAAGTACGAAAAACTAATCCCCAATAACGAAATAGCTCTTTCGTAATTATGAAATATTATTCAAAAATTACGAAATAGCTCTTTCTTACTTACGGAAAACTAATCGATAATTACGAATTTGCTAACCCCTAATGACGGAATAGCTAATCTGTAATTACGGAATACTGGAAGCGATGAAGATAGGTTGGATGTCCCTGCCATCTGACTCTCCAACAATGCACAGCACATTCAGAGGATGTTTTTTGAATGGGGGAGCCCCAGCATGAACTGATGATGATCGTATGGATCGAAGTGAGTCCTTCTCGTAGCTTCTTCTGGGTGTTGTTATTTGCTGTTTTAGGGCGTCACTGGGACAATAAAACATCTTGAACACGGAACATACATGTATGCATTTTATATCTTTTCCATTGATTGTGATATACTTTCCCCGACCACGGCAACTAACTGATCCAACTTCTGGAGCATCTTCTCATCTACTGATAAACGCCGTTTCTCTAATTCAAGTCTTTCCTCTTCAATTTTCAGTCGTGTTTCCTGTATTTCAACCATTCTTTCACTCAGGTCAATGTTACTACGACGTTTACTCTTCACACTGTTACGCGCGTTTGACAGACCTGGCACCTCTTCGTCATCTACAACAATTTCATCATCACTGTCGTCATCATCATCATGAACATCACCATCCCCATCATCATCAACATTATTATCATCATCATCAACTAAATGAGCTGGCGCTAAAAAAATCGAGGAATAAATTTAGCAATAACAGGTTGACTCACAAATCACTAGCAGACTAGGCATTAAATAACAGTGATATTTTGTACTTCACTTTACTTTCTTTTGATAGTTCCTTTCTAAAGCTATTCTGTCAAAATTAATGAAAATGTTGGAGACAATACCTGTATTGCCATGTATCAATTGAGGCTGAAAATCTGACAGGGTCGCTTACACCCCATTCAAACCCTTTTTAAAAAGAAAAATTCAGTTCGACCAAAGGTATACATACTCAAATAAACTTGATGGACGAATACAAATTGAGAATGCTTTTTCACTTCTAAGAATGTGCTTTCAAAACAGATTACGAGAGTGACGCCTTAATGCATGTTGCCTTACTTAAATATTAGTATCGCACGTTTTTTGTCTGGTGGGTGGGGGTAGGTGTAGTAGGTCTTATATTCTAGTACCTATTTTTAGAAACTTCATTTCGGTGGGGGGGGGGGGGGGGGGGGGGGGGCTATATTTCCTAATAGCTTTCAAATGTACAGCTGAGTCTTTACTCGATTTCAAATGTTGTTCTGATTCAAGCGAATGTTTTATCTGTGAAAAAAATCAGCTGGGTTCATTTATTATGGATTTAAGGATTTAGCCGTTCTTATCTTGACAACATCCAACGAAGTCCACCTGAAGATTCAGTTCAGGCGTCATCATGGGTCAGAGTTCGGGAGGAGGTACAAATTGTCTGTTTGCTATTAAGCATGATAACTGTAGGCTGAAGTGATTATGCTTAGTAGCAAATAGACAGTATGTACTTCCTGGAGTGAAACCCACGAAGACATGGGGCATGAGATTCGAATATCAGTGATATCATGATCTATCTATATCTTTTCTTTACCACACAAATCACACAGATGCAAAGAATTGCATGTTTTTTTGTTTTTTTTAACTTTCCTAGACCGGGCCGAACCATGGCTAGCCCTACTTGTCCTGTGACATTAAATCCTCACCTCTCTTGATTACCCCCCCCCCCCCCCCTCCACTATTGGTAGGTTTCAACGCCCATCATAAATACAGTAAAGGTTTCAGTAAAGTCAACCCTTGAAAATTATCAACATTACTTTACAATTCAATGCCATTAATGAAGCACCACCTCCCCAATACACACACAAACACACACATGTTCCTCAATCCGGCAAGCATTGTATATTTGGGTCTGGTCCAAATATGGGGCTTCTTAAATGGCACTCGTCGAGGTGAAGGGTTAGCTACACTCCCTTTATACATGTACGAATAGATGACATGCTACAACACTGAATGTTTATGACTTTAATTAAAAGTAATCAACAGAGTATTAAAATTTACCTTTCTTCTTTCTGCATGACAGCGTTTCTGTATCCACCCCTCCTGGTAGACCTTCAATTCTGGTAGGCCCGAGGACATCCGCGACCCTGTCGTCTGTTTGACTTGTAACGGCGCATGGCGGGCGGCCTCCGCCAGTCTTTTTCATGTCTTTTGAACTTTTCGCTAATTTCTGTTTTGTTGCGCTGGCCATGTTCGTCCATTTTTTTCTGATTTCCTCAACTGTCCGCTTTACACCTGTCTTATTTACCGCATTGACTTCCCTATTTATCTGTTCCCAGATCTGATTTTTTTCTGGTGTTTGTAACGCTTGACTTAAAAGTTGAAAACAGCGTGTCTTTGTTCTGAAAAACTTTCTGGGTTAACATCTCCAACTCGTCTGGCGTGAAATTGGAATTTCTTTTCGACATTTTTTCGTTAAAACGTCTGAAGCATCAGATCATTCGCTTATATTTGTTTCACGAATAGCATTTCAGCGTGCGACGCGGATTTTCCCGGGAAAATGTTTCTTAGCACAAATGTTATACGTGTCATATTTTTCAGATTATTTCGTGAATTACTCTGGGAGATTTTTAATTATTCTGTCTTTGAACATTTTTTATCGGTGTTTAACAACACCTCCAACAGCCCGAGTCATATCATGTTGGTGATATGTTTATTGGTGAAGGAAGCTAGACTAATCGGACAGAACCACAGAACAATGGCACGCACATGTCAGCTCTACATATCAGTTTTAGGCACCGCCTAGCGCAGACAGAACTAAATAAAGACGTGCACCTCATCGTGCATTTCTCCTCGGCACCTACTTCTATCTTGTTTAGCTTAGACTATCGGTATTAAATGTCTTGCCTTGGAACATGGCGTGAGAGTCCCAATTCACCTGTAAATATTTACCCATCTAAAGACAGGCGGGGCTTAACTTCGATGAAGTTACGAGAACCGATTTTCGCTGACGTCACCTCACTCCTTCCAGTCTATTTAATTTTTGGCGTGCTACAAACGGCTTCATACTGATGTGCAACGCGTACAGAAAGGCCAATGGTTATGACGTTGGGTAATTGGAAGGTCCTCGCCGCTGTGCAGTGGTTCCCTCCAGATACTTCTGTTTCCTGCGCCTGTAAACCCGTCACCAAACGCTTCGACTGATGTACAAAAACAATAAATTAATTAAATAATTAATTCATTAATTGTTTCATCAAGTAATTCATTAATTAATAATGTAACCATTCGAAATTTTCAATTGACCGTAACCCTGACAAACACATTCAATGTGATGAAGGGTTAAATTAGAAAAACAGTGTTGTGGACGAGTACGTAACGATCGATAACTCTCTGTGGAAAACAGCTTAATTTTAGGTTTTGAACAGGAGAAATGCGTATTTTTGGAATGAACTGTACTATTCAATCAGTACCCAGTCTAAAGTATCTTGTGTCTTATTCTTAAGATTAGAATGGCCCTAAGTTGGCTTCGTGAAACGCCTTGACGAAACACAAATGTCACATCTAAGAATGATCTTATCTCTTAGATTTAGGACGATCTTAAGATTGTCTTATGACATTGCTTCATGAAACGGGCCCCAGCGATCCAAAGCCGAAAGCGAAGAATATGAAAACAGATCTTCTGCATGAGAGGTTTCTCTGAAATGTCTTCCACAGAGCGTGTGCCCATCTCGAGGATTTAAGCGAATGTTGTCCGGGTTGCATGTCGGAGAGATGAATCAAAAAGCACGCCTGTTACACCGCGGAACGCAAAGACGCCATAGTCCTGAGGTTTGTGTGGGTGTTAGAAAAGTTCGACGAGGACGAGGTGATAGATTGGTGGAAGCAAATGATCGAGTGTCGAGGGCAACCAAGGCTTCGAATTTCGAAACTGAGCGATTCCGGAAAATGACGAGAAATTTCACGAACTACCATCATCGAGATCGTAATTTGCATTGATTACTGGATAGAGAATATCCGACTCAGATCTTGTGAGGGAAAAATATTATTAAACAGGAAAATAAAAAATAAATTATATACATTAATTTTTAGAAAAAATGGATAATACATTCAAAGATGAAATAAAAAAAAAACGAAAAGGACAAGAATTTAACCTAGATGTGTTTTACAGAACGTTTGGCCATCCCGTGAAAGAAAACATTCCCAGAGCGTTGAAGGAGAGATGCTCCTGTTGTGGGTTCGAATGGGACAACGGTTACATCTGTCAGGACATGGAATACTAAGACGCGATTGTTGTGTGTTTCATGCCGACATTAAATATGGTCCGTGAGTGCGACGTGATGAGAATTCAGACGAATACGGTCGTGCGTTTTGGAGAACCGAGACCCACTGTATTAGTATGTAGGACTTTACGATTGCAGACGAGTCGTCTCACGACCGAATGTCGAGGGCGTATTTTGGAATTATTGTTGCGAATTCGCGACGACATCCAAATTCATTGAAAAAAACAAAACAAAATTCTTCATAACAAACTTTATTAGTTAATAATAATGATGAAGATGAAAAGAAGGGAGAGACTACAATTGTTTTCCCCATTTTGTGATTGTTCTAAGAAGATGAAGAGAAAAAAATTAGAAAAATAAGAAAAAATATGGATATTATAAACATTTATTTATGAAATAATAAAAAAAAAATTTAATATTTCATTTATGAAATAAAAACGAAATTTAACATTTCTTAACAATTTTTTTTTCATACATTTTTCTCTTTCGTTTTTACAGTTTCCTTCTTTTTTCTACAAAGTCATATCTTTTATTAATATTCGGGCTGGCACTTTCCCGCCTTATTTTTATGTACATTTTCGCTGACCATGTCTACTTTCGTAAATTTTTCCACATTTTAAGAGCTTCTTCTCCGAGTCTATCTACGATTTTCGGATATATCTTGTCTCTACCACATACCATAATAAAGCCACCATCCTCGACTCGAAATCTTCCTCCTCTTCCTTCACGAGTCCCAGACACGATTATTCCAAATCTAAAAACAAATCAACTTGATTTTCAGTCAATTTTAATCCCATGTTATAATTCTCGTATTTATGTTCAAACTTTGTCACCTTGACGTCTTTCAATTCGATTGGGCGAGGTTTCAGAGGAGAAGATTTACTACCATATGTCTTGAATGAAATGATTCTTTTTAATTCGATTTTTCCTACCGTTGCCATTTCCAATTTTGTGATTAATTTTTAAAATGCTATTAAATTAATTTATTTTATTTTATTTTTTTCTATTTCCTATATTATATACATGAATTTGTTTATATAAAATTTTAAATTTCTTTTTTAAGTGTTTCTTAATTACATTTATTTGTTATCTGCATGTGAAAGTTTCAATTTTGTAGGATTAATCATTTTTTTCAGGATATGCTTTAAATGTAAAGCATAACTACTCTACCTCCATAGAATAGCACTACCTCACTTCCCACGAGCATGAACATAATCTTTTATTTCAAGAGAATAGTACTACTTTAATTCTCATTAACCGTAAAATAGAAATAATACATCCCAATGTATCAGCACTACTCACTTCAGAAGAGAACAGCCATTTTATGGAATAGAAGTTATGGTAAATATGGAGTCAGAGATCTTAAGGTTGAATTCGGGGTATGATGATATTTGAGTTCATCTGAAATTCTAAATGTTTTCCCATAATGTGTTCATTTAAAATATCCTCCCCTCAGAGGGGAATGCTATAAAACTTTTACAATTGTATTTTCCAGAAGTGTAGTTTCTACTTATTAATGTAACTGACTGAAATGAATCATTAGCATTTTAAAAGTTATGGTATTTTGTCAACTGCAAATTGACACATCTTTGAAAATGTCAATGGTTCATTTCAACACATTTAATGTTGTAATTAGAAAATATAATTCTACGTGATACAATTGTAAAGGTTTTGCTGTACTGAACCCTGGATACCGAAATTCATCATACGTTACATCCGAAGTCGTTTTTGTTTTGCCTTTTCATTTCACCTTACTGGACCGTCATGTCTTCTAGTGTCACTTCAGTGATGACGAGTGGAAGAAAACCGCACTTGCACCTCCCACAGGTGAAAGGCAATATTTTGTGATGACCATTCACCTGGGGCCAATACTATAAAACTGTTACAGTTGTACTTTCTTGGATTGTATGTTCTACTTATTAATAGGAACCCCAAGCGGGCCGTAAGCCCGCAGGCCCGCAAAGGGTTCCACATACCCAGTCAGATAAATGTGTTCGAGAACAGAATTCTCTATAGCCGTCAATGTGATTTTTGAAGTGGACAGTAAATTTCAGTGAAAAAACTACGTAACTTCCGCTGTCGAATTGCCCATGCAATTGCAATTGGCCTGTCCCCTCTGGGGATCAAATGTATTTTGCTGCAACCTAATTCGCCTCAAAGCTTTGCGTGATACATTGGCCTACATGTCTACACTTCAGGGGGTGCCAGACCTTCCCATCCGAGAACCGCGACAAATCAGCGGCCGGCCAAAGTGTTATTATTATTACTCGAGTTCTGTCCTTCTGGAGGTTTGTCAATATCACGGAGTACAGAATCAACTGATGATCTCGTCATTTCAGATCGAACTCTCAGTCCTGATTTCGTTGCAGCTTGTCTGCCAGTGACAACCTCAATCGAAAAAAACGTACATATAACCGATAATATAACTGATAATTGTTGTTATATTGGTGCGATTGTATACAGACATGCATTGACACGTATCTCGTGAAATATCAAGATGAACAGAACCTCAGTTTTTGAATTATCCGAATGTAAAGGTGTTGTAAAAGTAAGGAAAAGTTTGCTTGAAAAAAGGGTATACGGACGGTTCGTCCGCAAGCCGAGTCGTCCGCTTGTCAAGGAAAATATTGTCTGCACAATATGTTTTTAAAAAATTCAAAAAATTGCACAAGTTGGAAATGCACATTTTTGGTGCACTCAAGAGACTCATCCACCCCCACATCACGTTTTGCAAATTTTTGGTGCCCCCCCCCCAGGACCCCCTCCCCCAGGAATAATTGCAAAATTATAAGATTATGTTACAGAACGTAATATAACAAGTTTTGATGCATTTCTTAATATAATTATAACACGTTTTGATGCGTTTCTTAATTTTATTAATTTCTATAATACATTTGCTAATAATTTTGTGATTATTCATTGTAAAGCGCCGGTGATGCTCTTCCAAGAATAATTGCAAAATTATAAGATTATGTTGCAGAATTTAATAAACCATAAATTTTGATGCGTTTCTTAATATAATTAATTCTTATAATACATTTGCTAATAATTTTGCTATTATTCATTGTAAAGCGACAGTGCGCCTCGATGAATAATTGCAAAATTACAAGATTATGTTGCAGAACTTAATATAACAAATTTTGTTGCATTTCTTAATATTCTGCTAATAATTTTGCAATTATTCACTGTAAGGTGCCTGTGGAGCTCTTCAATGAAAAATTATAAGATTATGTTGTGGAACTTAATATAACGTACATATACTTTAAGAACTTTTACTGTAATAATATAATTATTATAGGTAATCCATTGAATAAACAGTAATTAAAATTTATTAGATGGCTGGATAGTTTATTTTGTTCTGACATTTCTGTTTTCAGAATTTCGTACACGTATATGAAATTTAATGCAAGGAGGTACATTAAGATATATTACAATGGAGGTACATTAAGATATATTACAATAGGTAATATACAATAAAGTATACAATAAAATTATTATATAAATAAATAAAAAATGATTCAAAATACAATACTTGAATACTTTCCCCCAGTGAACGAGTTTCAGACGTGTTGGGTATAATTGTAGAGGACGACTTGGGTAAAATTGCAGCGGACGATTTGGTTAGCAGACGAAATGGGTGTAAACTGATACGATCTTATATGCAAAACATTATTCCGTCCTAAAAGGGCAGCATCCATTTATTGGAAACAATTACAGCCCTGGCGTCGTCTTATTACATGCCTCCATAATATAGGCTGAGTCGCTTAGTGGAATAAACACAAGCGCCCATACAACAATTACTCGAGAAATCACATGCGCACCTAACGCCTATATCACGGTTAATGGACCAGCAATTATATCAAGGTCCCCGATATACATCGTGTCAGCCAAATAGCGTGTGCCCTTCCTCTTCACTGTGAATCACAGGTGCACTTGATGCCTACATTACAGTTAACCGACCACCCAATTGAAAAAAGGTCGCCGATCCATTCTAACGCATCTATCGTATCACCAACGTTAGTCTGAATTAAAAGCACCTGCATTAGAAATTCAGCATGCCTCCACAAATGTGCCTTATTACGCATGCCAAATACTGATACGATGTCACAAATGAAACATATTACACGTCGTCATAATATAGGCTGTGTCGCTTAGTGGAATAAACACAAGCGCCCATACGATAATTAACCGAGAAATTACAGGCGCATTTAATGCCTATATTACGGTTAATGGACCACTTATTGTATCACGGTCCCTGGTGTACATCGTATCAGCCAAACAACGCGTGCTTCTTTTCTTCACTGTGAATCACAGGTGCACTCGACGCCTATATCACATTTAACCGACCATCAATTGTTTAAAGGTCGCCGATACATTCTAACTCATTTATCGTATCACCAACGTTAGTCTGAATTACCTAACTGTCGTCAGACGGATACACTCTAATGTCAACAATGACTCACCCAGATAAATGGATGAAGCTATGAATCATACATAGCTAGCATGTCGAATCACGATTTGACCTAAATAAACTGAATTACACGACAAACAGCACTTATCAGACTCCAGTTTTTGAAATGAGTCGTATGCTGGAATAAACAAGAGAACTAGTCCTGGCGGAATACACATAACTCAGCCACAAGTTCTATGCGCAGCACATTGTAACCATATTGGGACTCCCACGGTTGTTTCCGACTTGCTCGTGGTGCCTGCCCCCACCCCCCCCCCCCCCCCCCACTTACATTAATGATCCACAGGATACAATTCGGTGCTTCATTAATTAAAATTTTATTGATGATGATTTTCTATTACCTGGAAAAAACATGCATGGACATCATGCACTGCCCATGCAAGGATTATGACCATCAACTGTAGTGTATGTCGGTGTCACTGCTATGAGCAGGGACTAATCTAAATGGGTGGGTGTGTTTACAAATATTAATATTTTTTAACACCTTATAACAAAGTAATATAAGTTTATAAACAACCACACAATTGACTTTTAATTACAATACTCCTAATTCCTATTAAACATATATGAATGTTTATTAATTTTGTGGAATGTTCACACTGTGTATGAAGCTTATTTGGGCCTGTATGTTTGTTAAAATTGCCCTTCCACTACGGAGGACTTTTTGAAATCAGTCTACACTGGATTGTGTGGTATTCCTTTGTGTAAGACAGTGTATTAATTGTAATAATATTCATGCATAAGTTCATGTTTTTGATTTGTTTTAGGCCTGATAATCTACAGAATAGCATGGGTGACGGTGTATTCCATCGCTTGAGTGCAAGAAGGCTTAGCAATGCTATAGCATAAACCTTGTTGCACTCCAGGGACAAATTTATCAATTTTAATCACGTGGGTAAAATATCGGACATGAATCATTTAATTTTTTTTTTTAACTCACTTCGACAAAGTCAAGCAGGGCTTATCTAATCACTCTCCGTCCATTGTCCATCTGTCTGTCATCCATCAACACCATGTTTTGGTCAATTCAAGTTAAAGTTTGATTGAGTAATGGTACCAAAGGGGTATTACATTTTTGTTTAACTCAACATGCCCAGCCCCATAGGGAGGGGATGGGGTAAAATGCTCCCAAAATATTTTTAAAATCTTATGAACCAGTGGGTACAGTGACTTGATATTCGTTATGGAACGACCTTTTGAGGTGTAGAGTCACGTGTGTTCAAACGTACTTTGTGAAGCAATATTTGGCTTTGCAATGGCAGTGGTTAGATTTTTGGTACCACCCAAAGTTTCTGTTTTCCAAACCGATGGTCCGATTTGAATGAAATTCAGTATGTGGTAATATTGGGTCATAAGTACTTGCCTCATGCAAAAAAACCCTGCATGCCCATGGGAACCCCAGGAGCCAAAAATAAAAATGTTTTCAAACTCCCATGTTTCCCAAACCACTTGGAACAGAGAACTGTTATGTGGTATGAAGCATCCTTAGGACCAGTAGAATTGAATGGTAAAAAAAATGCCCTCTGTTGTTGTTAGAGAGTTCTGCAGAGGGGATCAGAATAATGTTGGCGCAGCATTTTTGCAAACATTTTAGAAAATCTTTTCTCAAGAACCAGTGTTCAGAATCTTTTGATATTTGGTATACAGCATCCATAGAGGGGTCAGATACAAGTTTGTTAAAATGAAGCCCATTCATTCATATTTGGACTCAATGCAGGAGCCCAAATTTTATGGGGAATTTTCTTTAAAAATCTTCTTCAGAACCATGAGTCAGAATTTTTTACTGTTTGGTACCCTCATTGTTATGATGGTCAGATTCAAGATTGTTCAAACCAAGTCCTTATGTTAATATTTGGGCTTCCTTTGGTAGCCCAAATTTTAACTTAGGGCTATATGGTGAAGTTTTTTTTAAATTTTTTTTTCTCCAGATCCACCAGTCAGAATGCTTTCGTATTTGGTATACAACATCTCTAAGAGGGGGGGGGGGGGGAGGGGGGTTGAGATTCAAGTTTGTTCAAATCGGGTCTGTAGGTTAAAGTTTGGGCCCAAATTTTAACTTAGTGCAATATGCGGAAATTTCTTTAAAATTTAAATTTTGTGCTTCAGATCCACCAGTCAGAATTTCATATTTGGTATACAGCATCTCTAAGGAGATCAGATTCAACTTTGATCAAATTGAGTGCCTGGGTTGATATTTGAGCTCCCTGTGGGAGCCGGAATTGGCCAAGTAGCTGAAGAATTAGACATTTTTTATTCAGTACCCTCAAGAGGTGAAGAGTAATCTACATAGGTTGTATCAAGGGGCTTGAGATGGGAGCTCCACATTTTACATCATGATCAACTAAAGAAAAGGCATGATGCTTGGACTGTTTTTGTCACTCCTGAGGGGCTCAAAGATTTACAGTGTATCCTATGGAGATGGATTGCTTAATGTAGATTCATTCTTGGACTCTTATATCGTGTTCTGTTCTCTGTTTATATCGTGTTCTGTTCAAGGTGAGCGCTTCAGGCCCTGTGGGGCCTCTTGTTTATTTATTTATTGGGTTTTAACAACACTTTCGAAAGCCAGCAGCTACAAGTTTCTTCTCTCCTTGAACCAAGCATCTCGCCCAACTGCAGCACTCATGGTCCACTGAGTTTTTAGCTCACCTGACTTTCAGTCAGGGTGAGGTGTATTGATCACTCGCCGTCCATCGTCCGTGAACATGGTGTTTGCGTCTTCTCCTCCAAAACTGCTGAACCGATTAATCATTTAAGTGAAATTTGAGATGCTTGTTTGTTATGACATTGCATTTTGATTTTGTTTAAATCAAGTTGCCCTGCCCCTCAGTAGGGCAATGCCCAAACATTTTGCCTAAATCTTAAAAAATCTTCTCGTGAACTAGGAGCAGCAGAGATTTGATATGTGGTGTGATGCTTCCTTTTGAGGTGTAGACTCAGTTTTGTTCAAGAGAAGTTTGTGGATCTTTATTTGCCTTCATTATTGGAGGGCAAGTATTTTCGCACCGCTCAAAACTTCTGTTTTTCGAACCAAGAGGCTGATTTGAACCAAATTTAATTTGTGGGTTTATTTGATCATAAGTAATTAATTTATGCCCCAAAATATTTTCCCATCCCCCCATGGGAACCACAGGAGCTAAAAATAGAACAAAATTCAAAACGCACATATCTCCAAAACTACATGGCACTGAGAATTCTTATTTGGTGTGAAGCTTCCTTTGGACCAACAGAATGGAATGGTCTAAGCAAATTTCTGTCAGGTCTGTCATGGGGTACTTTTTCGGGACTTTGAAAAAATGCTTAGTCAGCGTTCTGTAACACTGTGGGTAATGGAGAAAGCATTTAAGACTCTTCTCTTCACCCAATTCACTCCTCCAAAACCTTTCAAATTTCACATATACCATCTTTGGAAGATTTTTTACACGTTTATTGAAATCAAATCCCTAGGTCCATATTTGGGCTCTCTATGGGAGTCCAAATGTTGAAATTAGTGCAGTATGGGGAATATTCTTTAAAAATCTTTTTCTTCAGACCCACCAATCAGAATCTTTTGATATTTGCTATGCACCATCATTAGGCGGGTGTGATTTAAGTTTCTTCAAGCCAAGCCTATATTTTTGCTCACCAGTGTTTCGCAAATTGCAAGAACGGTGATTTCATTCATGTGATGTTCTTGCAAATGCTTGTTAAGAAGATTCATATTTACCATTCCCCCAAAATATAAGCATTTTTTCATCAGATAAAATTTAATAAAATTAAATTAATTTTAGAGCTGAAACGATTAAAGGGTTTTCGTGATAGATTAATCACATGGGTTAACCTTGGTTAACCGATTAATCATTGCTCCAATGGGTACCTGAATAATTGCTGTACCATTGACCATTTATATAATTAAAATTTTACTCAGCATAATGGACAAAACCGGGCAGCGCCATATACAAACATGTCCATTAAAATTTTATATTTTCAATTTTTGTCTCAAAACATAGCTTATGACCCCTCATTGGAACAAGCTCATTGAGCTTGTTCCAATGGGGGTGGGGTGGAGGGGGTCATAAGCTATGTTTTTGAGACAAACATTGAAAATCTTTTGTAATTCAAGAATTTCTTGTGCAAGTATCGTCTGCTACCTGCATTTGGTGAAGGGTAGAGAATGACCGTTTTCAGCTACTGATACAGTATAATGATCATGCAAGTGAACTAGTATTTTGGCATGTAACTGGCATGCATTTCTCTGTCTCATGCAATTGATGTGAGCCAGTGTGACAATGTTTGCCTGTTTTGGAGCAAGTTTGTTCCATAGTTAACCCATGCAGGGTATTGTTTGTTTTTGAAAATTTGATTAGCAGTTTCCATATTGGTTTCAAAAAGTGATGATAAATAGTGAATATAAGCTTACCCAATATGAAAGAAAAATGGTTAGCAATTGGACATTTTTGTATAGCATTTTGCGATGTGAATCCAGCCATCAAATACCCTGCCATAGAGTACCGTACTTCAAAAGTAACGGTTAACCGATCAATTACTTTTTTTTATCAATCAAGATATTGATCATTGGTTAGTCGATTAATCGGTTAACCGTATCAGATCTAATTAATTTCTATAAACATGATTACTGCAATAGCCTTTGATGTGGTGGTTCAACAATCTAACAATCTATGTATTTGAAGATAAATAAGCATAATTCATGTGATTAAGACACATGTTGGAAATGGATCCCACAAAAATATATTTGTGAAACCCTGGCTCACTGTGAGAGCCTGAATTATAACTTAGTTCAAAATGAGGAATTTTCTTTAAAAGACTTTTTCAGATCCAGCAGTCGGACTGTTTTGATGTTTGGTGTGCAGCATCCTTACAGGGGGAGGGGGGAGGGGATTCAAGTTTGTTTATGCCAAGTCCCTGGGTTCATATTTGGGCTCACTGTGGGAGCCTGAATTATAACTTAGTTCAAAATGAGGAATATTCTTCAAAAGTATTCTTCACATTCAGCAGTCAGAATGTTTTGATATATACAGTATCCTTAGGGAGGTGAGATATAAGTTTGTTAAAGCCAAGTCCCTGGGTTCATATTTGGGCTTCCTGTAGGAGCCAGAATTGTACCAAAATTTCTATTTTCCAAATTGAGAGGCTGATTTGAAGCAAATTTGATATGATGGGCTTCTTGGGTCATACATGTAAGTACCTAATTTATGCAAAAAGATTTTCCTGTTGCTCCGTGGGAACTGCAGGATCTAAATATAGAAAAAATTTAAAACGCCCATATCTTCAAAACTACACGGCACTGAGAATTTTTATTTTGTGTGACGCTTCCTTACGAACAGCCGAAAAGAATGGTAAAAACAATTGCCATCAGTTTTATCATAGGGAAGTTTTCCAAGACTTATGCGGAGTCATCATTTTAGTAATGGGAAAAACATTAAAGAATCTTTTTCTCCCATACCACTGCTCCAAAGGCTTTCATATTTTGCATATAACATATTTGGAAGATTTATTCACATGTTTGTTGAAAACAAATCCCTAGGTCCATATTTGGACTATGATTAGATTAGTGCAATATGAGGAATATTTTTTAAAAATCTTCTTCTGATCCACTCTTCAGAATATTTTGATATTTGGGATGCTGCATCCTTAGAGGGGTGAGATTCAAGTTTGTTCGAGCCAAGTCCCCGGGTTCATATTTGGGCTCCCTGCGGGGGTCCAATTTACAACTTAGTTCAATAAGAGGAATATTCTTTAAAATCCAGTAGTCAGAATCTTTTGATATTGGTATATAGTAGCATCCTTAGGGATGTGAGATTCAAATTTGTTCAAGCCAAGTCCTTGGGTTCATATTTGGGCTCTCTGGATTATAACTTAGTTCAATATGAGGAATATTCTTTAAAAATCCTCTTTTTTGATATCCACCAGTCAGAATCTTTGGATATTTTGTATAAGCTTTTCTTATGAGGGGCAGATGCAACTAAATGTTCAAATAAATTCCCTGGGTTCATATTTAGGCTACCATGTCAGGTGAATGCCATCAGGCCCTCTGGGGGCTCTTGTTTGTTTTCTGTTTGACAACATTGCCCTGGCTCTTCTATCTATATTCTTCATTTTAAGTTAGTCACTACTTTTATGTAGGCTTCCCAAATTTGTTACTGCATGTCTGTCTGTCTGTCCTTCAGATGAAATGTTTCTTTGCTTTTCATTTGCCTGGCTCAACATTTTAAATAATTTGCAGCTATCTGTCACCCATCAACCTCCCCCCCCCCCCCCCCCCAAACACACACATACAAAAATCTGGGCTGGCAAGTATTGAGTATTTTATCAAAAAAGTGGTACTCGAGTACTACGAGTACTGAGTACTTTGGACCCAGCCTATCACAAATATATTAAACATCAAAGAGTATATTATATACTTGAAATAAATACAGTACAGTGGCTGTGTACTGCTCACTTTCCATGGGATGGGCAATATTTCCACGGATACAATAATATTTGATACCAAACACTAACTATAGGTATAATCATCAAAAATTTAAATAATGAAGCACCAGGTACAACCTGGTGCTTCATCAATTAAATTTTTGTAGATGATGATTTTTATTGACTGGTAATCGCATGAGTGGACATCACTGCCCACGCGTGTATTACAACCCGTCCACAGCAACTGTATTGTAACTTGTTCTCTTTGTGAACATATTTTCTACAATTTCACTCCTTTTGACAGAATGCATGCCTGTGGGGATTAAAACCAAAATAGTGAATGTGCACTTGTGGATATTTGCAGCACAAGCACAGCACTAATGAATCAATATTTGGTGATTTTAGGAATTTTAACAGTGTCATGAGACACCACAGTAGCAGGTACTGGTCATTCTGTTGGAAAAAATCACTGTTTTATGACTCGAGGTGCCTTAACTGAGAAAACTTAGGCTTTTTCTTACAAAGATTGCAAAATATCAAACACAATGTGAAATGTGTTCAGAAGCAAGAATGTGATTAAAAAATAATGGGAAATTCATGTCACCATCAATTTATTTATAAATTAATATAGTTTTTTAGCTCACCTGAGCGAAGCTCAGTGGGAGCTTTACTGATCACATTCTGTCCGCCGTCCGTCCGGTGTTAACTTTACATTATTCAAATGTTGGGTAAATGTTTATTACCTAATGCCAATTCAGATTTGTTCAAATGAAGTTGCCCCTTCTCCTGGGTGGTGCCATGCCCCCAAGGGGCACCAAAATCTTCTTCTCATCAATCAGCAGTAGCAGAGACTTGATATATGGTATGCAGCTTCCTTTTAAGGTGTAGACTTGGATTTCTTTAAGAGAAGTTTGATGGGCTATATTTGGCGTCGTTATGGGAGGGGCAAAATTTTTGGCCCCGCCCAAAATTTCTATTTTCCGAACCGAGAGGCTGATTTGGATCAAATTTTATGTGAGGGCTCATTGGGTCATAAGTACCTAATTTATGCCGAATTTTCTTTTTCTGTAGAACCGTGGGAACCGCAGGAGCTAAAAATAGAAAAAAAGTAAAACGCCATATCTCCAAAACTGCACAGCACTGAGAATTTTTATTTGGTGTGAAGCTTCCTTAGGACCAACAGAAAGGATTGGTCTAAAACTTTTGCCATCGGTTTTATCATACGGTACAGTTTCGGGACTTTGAAAACACTTTTTAACACTGTAGGCAATGGGAAAAACATTAAAAAATCTTCTTCTCTAGATCCAGCAGGCAGAATCTTTTGATATTGGGTATGCAACATTGTAGGGTGGATCTGATTCGAGTTTGTTCAAATCCGCCCCCTGGGTTTATATTTGGGCTCAGAATAGGGGCCCGAATTCAAACTTAGTGCATTTCAGGCAAATTTCTTAAAAAATCTTCTTCACCAGATTAAGCTGGCAGAATCTTTTGATATTTGGTATGCAACATTGTGGGGTGGATCTGATTCAAGGTTGTTCAAATCGCCCCCCTGGATTCATATGTGGACTCACTATAGAAGCATTTCAGGCAAATTTCTTTAAAAATCTTCTTCTCCAGATCCAGCAGGTAGAATCTTTTGATATTTGATATGCAACATTGTGGGGTGGATCTGATTCACGTTTGTTCAAATCGGCCCCCTGGATTCATATTTGGGCTCACTCTAGAAGCCTGAATTCGAACTTAGTGCATTTCGGGCAAATTTCTTAAAAAAATCTTCTTCCCCAGATCCAGCGGGCAGAATCTTTTGATATTTGACATGCAACATTGTGGGGTGGATCTGATTCAAGTTTGTTCAAATCGGCCCCCTGGGTTCATATTTGGGCTCAGGATAGGAGCCCAAATTTGAACTCAGTGCACAGTGCATTTCAGGCAAATGTCTTTGAAAATCTTCTTCTCAAGATCCAGCAGCAGAATCTTTTGATATTGGGTATGCAGCATGCTTAGGTAGGGGGGTGAGATTCAAGTTGTTCAAGCCAAGTCCCCGGGTTCATATTTGGGGCAACTGTGGTAACCCGAATTATAACTTTGTTCAAAATGAGGAATTTTCTTTAAAAATCTTCTTCAGATCCAGCAGTCGGAATGTTTCGATATTTGGTATGCAGCATCCTTAGGAGGGGGGGGGGGGGTGAGATTCAGGTTTGTTCAAGCCATATCCCTAGGTCCATATTTGGGCTCACTGTGGGAGCCCGAATGATAACTTAGTTCAAAATGAGGAATTTTCTTTAAAAATCTTCTTCTTCAGATCCAGCAGTCAGAATGTTTTGATATTTGGTATGCAGCGTCCTTAGGGGGGGGGGGGGGGGGGGGGCGGGGTGAGATTCAAGTTTGTTCAAGCCATGTCCCTAGGTCCATATTTGGGCTAACTGTGGGAGCTTGAATTGTAACTTAGTTCGAAATGAGGAATTTTCTTAAAAAATCTTCTTCAGATCCACCAGACGAATGCTTTTTGATATTTTTTATGCAGCATCCTTAGGAGGCAAGATTCAAGTTTGTTCAAGCCATGTCCCTAGGTCCATGTTTGGGCTCACTGTGGGAGCTCCAATTGTAACTTAGTTCAGAATGAGGAATTTTCTTTAAAAATCTTCTTCTTCAGATCCAGCAGTCGGAATGTTTTGATATTTGGTGTGCGGCATCCTTAGGGGTGTGAGATTCAAGTTTGTTAAAGCCAAGTCCCTGGGTTCATATATGGGCTCCCTGTGGGAGCCCGAATTATAACTCAGTTCAGTATGAGGAACATTCTTTAAAAATCATTTTTTTTTAGATCCACTTGTCAGAATCTTTGGATATTTGGTTTTATCTTTTCTTAGGAGGAGTAGATGCAACTTGTTGAAATCAATTCTCTGGGTTGATATTTAGGCTACCATGTCAGGTGGGCGCCCTCAGGCCCCCTGGGGCCTCTTGTTTTAAGAAAAAATGCATACTGGGAGGTTTTTTTTGGGGGGGGGGGCACATCCAGGGCTCTAATTTACCCCATCACTAGGTAAAAGAATATTTGACATCATTTATTGAGATAAAATGGCACTTTCTATTGATATTGGTGAATTATATAGCCTCAGCCAGGGCTTATAAGAATCTGAGAATCGATTCCCGTAGAGATCCGTGCAACAAAACCAGTTAGAAACCATGTAGCTTCTCGTAACATTGCTGCTAGGATTCACATGAAAAGAACTGAGTCAGTTTAACCCTTTACCTAACACAAAGGTAGCAAATTACCCAATACAACACTAACATGACCTGGCAATAAAATTTGTCAAAATACGGCTGTCATTGGAACCAGCTCTCATCAGCCGGTTCCAGTAACATCCATAATTATTACGCTTGATGAATATTGTTTATTTTTAGCTCACCAGACTGTAAGTCGGGGAGCGTTCAAATGATGACTTTCCGTCTGTCGACCATCCATCCGTCCTGTCCGGCGTGAACTTCACATTATCAACCTCTCCTCATAAACAACTGAGCTGAATTGAACCAAATTTGATATTCATGTTCCTTATCATATATGAATTCCAGTTTGTTCAAATAACGATGCCACACCCACAGGGGGCCCCGAGTATTTCTCTGATGGCACGCATAAATTGTTTTCCAAAATTGAAAAAAATCTCCTCCAGAACCATGTATAAGAATCTTTTGATACTTGGTATACAGCATCTCTAGGGGTGGGGGAGGAGGGATGGTTTCAGGTTTGTTCAAATCGAGTCCCTGAGTTAATATTTGGGCTCCCTATGGGCACCCAAATATCAACAGTGCAACATGGGGAAATTTCTTTGAAAACCTCCTTCAGATCCACCAGTCAGAATGCTTTCATATTTGGAATGCAACATCTCTAGTGGGGGGGGGGGGGGGGGGGGGGTAGATTGAAGTTTGTTTGAATCGGGTCTCTGGGTTAATATTTGGTCTATCTATTGAAGCCCAATGTTTAACTTAGTGCAGTATGAGGAAATGTCTTTAAAACTCTATTTTTCAGATCCACCAGTCACAATCCTTTCATATTTGGCTTACAACATCTCTAAGGGGGTCAGATTCATGTTTGTTCAAGCCAAATCTATGGGTTAATATTTGGGCTCATTATGGGAGTGCAAATTAACTCAAAGCAAGATGAGAAAATTTCTTTAAAATGTTTTTTCTTCAGACCCACTAGTTTAATGCTTTAATATTTGGTGTACACCATAATAATAATATAATAACACTTCGGCCGGCCGGTGATTTGTCGCGGTTCTCGTATGAGAAGGCCTTGGTTACCCATGTTCTCCCAACTGCCTCCCTATTCCCGGGCTTCTTCTCTCCTCCCAACACTCGGAGACGAACTGCTTGATGACATCCCTTGCCCCATTCTTCCCAATCTCTTCGATTAGTATATTAACCCTCTCCTTTGAGTCGCCCCCTAACCACATGCCCTTCATTCCCCCATCCCACTTCCCCATTATACTCCCCGTGAATCTTGTTCTTTTAGACTGGTATTTTGGGCATTCTATAAGAAAGTGTTCCAGGGTCTCCACCACGCCCAAGTTACACATCTGGAACTCCTTTTCACTGTTTTTCCCAATTTGTCCCCTCAGCTCCAGGGACCGCGACCTCAGCTTGAACAACAGTGACCACCCAAAGGTGCCATCAAGGTACTCTTCAAAACCAGGCTTCTCTTTATCACGCAGGCCACCCAAAGATCTCTTTGATTTGATCCTCTCTCGCCAATTACGGTTACAATCCTCCATGACCCTTTCTCTGACGATCTTTTTGCCCTGGTTTGCCGCAACGTCAAGGTCCGAGATCTCCAATGAGTAGTTTTCTACTAGCTCCCTCACTTGGACCATCCACCCCGTCTTGATATTTGAGTTGAAAGTTCTCAGGAACATTACTTTACACCATCGGCTATCGGGGAGATTTACCAAATAATTAAGACAACCGAGTTTCAATAAGTCTATCCTGTCCTTGATCCTCATCCACCCAAGCTCACCCCTGATCGCTTCTAGCGCTGCGGCATTACTCGAGCCTGTTATCCATCGGCCTGCATCGTTCTGCAGGATTGCCAAGCTCTTAACAGCTGTGTGGTTTAGGGGTACAACTTCCGTACCGTATGTTATACTTGGCAGACCCACCATTTCCCAAATAGTTTTCCCCACGAAGACCTTATTGAAACTGTTTCTCCCTATAAGTTTCATTTGGTTAAGGATTCGCTTCCCCTTCAGAATCAATTTATTTGTGTGGTTACGGTAGATGTCTCTTCATGTGATGTTTATATTTACCCCAGGTACTCATAGTCACTAGTCTCTCCTACACTAAGAAGTCTACTGCTACCTTCCGGAATGCAGACCTCACCCACTCTCCACCTTCGAGTGGGGTCCACTTTGCGGCCCACGGGTATAACTTTGCTCTTGCTTTCATTAAGTTCGAGTCTCCATTTGCTCCCATATTTCCCTACAATTCCCAGCATCTTCGCTAGCCCCTCTTCGCTTTCTGACACTAGCGCCATATCGTCTGCAAAAAATAGCCCTGGGATCTTCAAGTCACCAACTGCAACCCCCTCGTCGCTGTGCAGGAGTTCATCTCCTAAACCTTTGATTTACAATGCAAAAAGAATTGGCGAAAGAATACACCCCTGTTTTAGGCCTATTTCCATAGGCGCACGTTTTGTTATTATGTTACGAAGGCTAAGTTCACTCTGTACATCTTTATAGAATGCTCTCAGAATTCCAACAAACTCGCCTCTCATGCGTTTTTTACATCCTGAAAGGCCATAAACATCTTTTTCGTTTTGCTTTCGCGGATTCTATCATTTGGGATAGCGCGAAAAGATGGTCAGTAACTCTCCTTCCCTTCCTGAAGCAATTCTGAATCTCCCCCCCAAAAAACCTTCTCAAACTGTGAATTCTTATCCCTCCTGACTTATTTGGTAACAGAGTAGAAATTCTGTCGGAGGCAATAACAGTTTTTAAGCCTATTTGACACAGATTGGACAGTTCTCTTCAAAAGAACAAATTTCCCATGCTTTTTACTAGACAGAAGCCAAAAGTTGAATTCTATTGCAGAAATGACTCTTTCATCACATGAAATGTATCTTTGGTAGGGTTGGGTTTGCTCATAGGTATAACTGTTGTAAATCTTTTAATTAGATTCACCTTTCTCGAAAAGTTGCGCTCGAAAATTATGTAATTCCCAAAACTAAGCAGTCTTGGGAAAATATATTGTTTCAATAAACATTTGAAGAAGTCTACTGACATTTTGCATTACTGTTAAATGTTCCAGATGAATAAAGAGGCTGATTTGAGGACTTTTAGAACCCAAAAATTTGTTTGACTATTGGTGTGTTTTGTTTGGGAATTCCGTGAGAAATATGAACATGTGACCAGCACTTCCCTTTCTGTTAGTTTTTCTTTTATTTGTTGCATGACCCCTGTTTAAAAATCAGAAAAAGGTTGTCTGAAGGGCTATACTTGACAAAAAATATTTGAATGCTAAATTTAAAATGATGCGACCATATTTTTTTCGCCTGAACGTTATAATGGTCGCCTATGGGAAAATATTTAGTACTGCGAAACGTATTCATGTTTGGCTGAAATTAAACAATTGCAGGAATTCGACTGAATAAACCAAAATGTTTTTGGACTAATGGTTGCGGAATGAAATATTTCAATATGTTGGATACTTTGGGGTTCCTTCTTTCGTCTTGCGTATTGTCATATTATATATAACTGATTAAAACGAATCATTAGAATTTTAAAAGACATGGCAATTTGCCAATTGGCAAATTGCCACATCTTAGAAAATGCAAATGGTTCATTTCAACCCATTTCAATTCGTAACTGGAAAATACAATTCTAAACGTTTAATATTACTGGACTCTGGACAGTATAGTGAGTGTTCACAAGATATCCCCTGGTACCTGAGCTACAACAGTATCTGTTTTCTATAATCCTTCCTCAGATGTGACAAAGGGATGATGAACTGTGGAACATACGAGTTCCCGTAACTGTTCTGCTTCTGCACCGGTTTCCATCCTCCATTTGGTGAATTCTCTGAATGACTCCTGTAGGTCATTTGTCTGTGCTAGTTCCATTTTGTCCGGTCTGTCTTGTCACGTAAAGAACAGAATATGTTATATCTGACAGTAATAGATGGATCAGTGAATGTTCATATGTTTATTTACTGGAGTTGCTTTCGGCATCTACAGCTATATCAAGACTGCAACACCAGTATAAAATCACTTATGAACAATCGTTTATTCCTATGCTGCCCACGTGCGAGGATTTCCACCCCGTGCGAGCACGTTGGCTGGGTAGGTAGAGATGAAGGGCAGGCTGCAAGCCGAGAGGTCGTCGGTTCGAATCCCAACTGCAGCAACCGCGTTGTGCCCTTGGGCAAGACACTTCATCTCAATTGCCCACACGGGGGCACGGTGGCGTTGTGTACTACGGCGTACTTAGTGCACTTAGTGCGTTGTGTGCTAAGGCGTGCTTAGTGCACATGTCGATGGTGCACTTGTCTTAAACCAATGCAAGCCCTGCTTGTGTGGAGTTACTATGGTGGAGTCTGACAATAGCTCACCGTTGCTCGGTGGTTCTCTTCGGGTACTCCGGCTTCCCCCACCCGTAAAACTGTTCGACACGAGATGACCCTGGCTGTCGAAAGTGACGTTAAACCCCAATAAATAAATAAATTTCCTCCAACGCGTTTTACATTGCTCACATTTTACAAAGCAAATACTTTCCCAAGTTCCCACGAGATTAATCACTGGGTATAAATTGTTGTGCTTGGCGGATCTGGGGTGGGGCTATATCACATGGACATCCACTACCACCCACTAAATATTTACTTATTTATTTCTTAAACTTGCCGTCTTGGCCTATTCGTCAATTTATTGAGTTAAAGTCAAATCAAATAACTGACAGAAGAACAGAACTCGGGTATTTTATACTAAATATAAACGCATGCTATGATCGACAATGTTAAAAAATAATTACAATGCCTCAAAAATGCTGCTTCCAAGTGTCCTGGTTTGTTGATGAGGATGTCGTAGGTTTCCCTAACCCGTTCCTTCTGGGTTGATTTTAGGTATTCCAAATAATCATCCCCAGTTCCGTCAAACTACTACAGCTTAAGTTCGCCGAAGCCCTTTATGGCACGTCCATCAAGGATTTCAATGTAGGCTGACAGGCTAGTATCTCCTTCATCTGCAGTTTCATGCTCGGACTGCGAAGTTGAACTGGATTTGAGTCCCTATTGGTTGAAGTTGATAGGAGAGTCAGGTACGGATTGGGCGACTTCTATCTCCTCTGCCTCCACTTCCTGCTTCTCCTCTCCCTCAGACCTCTTTGGTGAAGAAGTACGGCTTGGGATTGGTGATACAAGTCTTGGAGGTGAGTTGACAGTGATCACCTTTTCCATCTCCTGATTCTCGGTCTCAGTCCTCTTCCTTTCGAGCCACGCCTCCATTCACCTGGTGTTCCGGCGTTTGGTTGACTTTTCTGGTCTATTCTTGTTAGTTCTGACCCTATTCCGTGTACTCATGTAGTTTCCTTTATCTTGATCATTTATAACCAATCAGATTGCTTGATTTCCCATAATCTGTATACAGAGTTATCTCCCTTCTGTATAATAAAAGACTATATCCAATGGCTATATCCCATGGGATCGCATTTTTTGCAAAACACCTGTGGCTATGGAATCCCTGTTTTGTCGTATGAGGCCATGAGGGCTATGTAAAAGCCCTCAACGAGTCCCCATTTATTATCCATCATGCTCTCATTGAATTTTGAGGTTATGAGGACCTTGAAAAATCCCTCAATGAGGTATAATTTACTACGACTCTTAGCCTCATTTCAGTATTTAACAGGTATATCCTATGGAATCCCATTTTGGAAAACGCCTGTGACTGTGGAATCCCTTTTTTGTCGTATGAGGCCATGAGGGCTATGTAAAAGCTCTCAATTAGTCCTCATTTATTATCCCTCATAGCCTCATTGAATTCTGAGGTTATGAGGACCATTAAAAATCCCTCAATGAGGCATAATTTACTGCGACTCTTAGCCTCATCTCGGTATTTGAGGATACCCAGGGCCTGGTATTGTATTATTCGAGGATACCTATCGAGGATACCTTTTGGAGAATCCTTTTTTTTGTCGTATGCGCGTAGAAAGGCATCGATTTCCATCTTGTCAGCATCCCGTAAAAATTCTAAAAATCCTTTATTCTGGTTAGTCAGTCCAGTATCTCACTCCTCTTCTGTTCTTCTTGGACAGTTATGTTCTTCATGCCTACGAGCACTGAATGATCTGGTAAACAACTTAGTACAATATCTGCAGTGGAGCCGATGATGGTTTTTCTGGCGTCTTCTGGCAATATCCGATCTTGAAAATAACTTGGAACAGTATCTGCATCGAACTGGTAACATGTCTTCACTCGACGACGGTCGGGACACAAATGAATTTATTTTCGTGCCAACACCCTTTTTGTATCTTTTCCAACAGAAGTACCCGGATGTAGCATGAAGTACCCGGATGTAAAGTCCAACAAGTATCCTCTAATAATATAATGTCAGGTATTCTCGAATTCCGAGATGAGGCTAAGAGTCGTAGTAAATTATGCCTCATTGAGGGATTTTTAATGGTCCTCATAACCTCAAAATTCAATGAGGCTATGAGGGATAATAAATGAGGACTCATTGAGGGCTTTTACATAGCCCTCATGGCCTCATACGACAAAAAAGGGAATCCACAGTCACAGGCGTTTTCCAAAATGGGATTCCATAGGATATACCTGCTAAATACTGAAATGAGGCTAAGAGTCGTAGTAAATTATACCTCATTGAGGGATTTTTCAAGGTTCTCATAACCTCAAAATTCAATGAGGGTATGAGGGATAATAAATGAGGACTCAATGAGGGCTTTTACATAGCCCTCATGGCCTCATACGACAAAACAGGGATTCCATAGCCACAGGTGTTTTGCAAAAAATGGGATCCCATGGGATATAGCCATTGGATATAGTCTTTTATTATACAGAAGGGAGATAACTCTGTATACAGATTATGGGAAATCAAGCAATCTGATTGGTTATAAATGATCAAGATAAAGGAAACTACATGAGTACACGGAATAGGGTCAGAACTAACAAGAATAGACCAGAAAAGCTAAATATAGTATTAATAAGCAATTCATTCATTCTGGGTGGACGGACGGATGGATGGATTGATGTGTGGGTGCTTGACTGATCGAGTGTGTGGATATGTGACTGACTTGCTGTTTAGGGTAACAAATTAAAGTACCTCCACCTCGTTTAGTTTTTGTCAACCCGCTATTTGCAGTTCATGATTTCCTTACTTTTGCGCCGGAAGTGTGGCTTATGCCCCCTCATTGGAACGAGCGCGTGCCTGTGGGGGTTGTGAGCTGTACTTCTGACGCAAGGGATGGAAGACAAATTTGCCTCTCAAGAGCTTTCTTATTAGAGTTGTCTGTTCTTCGTGCTCGAATAAGGGCTGCTTTGTATGTTAATTGTCAGTTATTAAAGTGGACATTCCATGATGTAATTAAGTAATACTATTTATTAACAAATCAACTTTTAATCAGTGAAAATATACCTTGAAGTATAGCCAACGCTAGTTCGTCAATGTAGTACTAGTGAAATAACTGAGACAGTTATTTCGCTGGTACTGCATTGAAGAGCTGCGCAAGTTCGTTAAGTTAGATCGAGTAAGATACCTTTAGCCCACTTGGGTATTCACCAACCGTCGGCTCTGCAAATGATCGTCATCATCACACGCAGTGCTTTCCGCCCTAATTCGTCAAGCTAGTTCGAGCAAGATAACTTTAGCCCACAATAGTTTTCAAACGGCTATTCACCCTTTGCTCTGCGTAGCGTCCAAAACCGACCAACGTTTTTCACAAATAACCACCGAATCTTCGTGATTTTTGTCTTGTTGTTGGCTTGGAGATGTGGCTATGTGGCTTATGATCCCTTATTGGAACGAGCAGGTGTGGCGATGTGGCTTATGACCCCTTATAGGAACGAGCAGTTTTTTTGTTTTTTTTCTAGAAAATGAGGCTTATGACCCCTCATCAAAGTGAGCCTGTTCCTATGGGGGCCGTGGACGGTGTATCTCGACATAACGGATGTAACAAATAGCATAGAACTGGTTTACTATTTACTAGTTTCATATAACATCCATGCCGGATGAAGGGTTATTCATTCATTCATTCACTCATTCGTTCGTTCGTTCTTAGTGTTACTAGTATCATTCATTCATTCATTCATTCATTCATTCATTCATTCATTCATTCATTCATTCATTCATTCATTCATTCATTCCTATATAGTGTTACTAGTGTCATTCATTCAATCGCTAAATCATTCGTTCTCTCATCCATTCATTCGTTCGTTCGTTTGTTCGTTCGTTTGTTCGTTCGTTCGTTCTGGTGGACGATCGGATGGATGGATGTGCGGGTGCTTGACTGATCGAGTGTGTGGATGTGTGACTGACTTGCTGTTTAGGGTAAAAAATTAAAGTACCTCCACCTCGTTTATTTTTGATCAAGAACACTTCAACAATTCATCAGATGATTTATACCCTGTAGTGCCCTCTTGCGCTAAATCGTCAATTTAGCATCATTAAGATAATTTCAGATCCACTCCTCTTTATTCCTTTTTAGGTTAGTTACTAATCCTTTACCATATGTAGTGCCAGAACGGGAAGCCCTATTCATCAACCCGCTATTTGCAATTCATGATTTCTTCACTTCTTGTGTCGGAAATATGGCTTGTGAGCCCTCATTGGAATGAGCGCGTGCCGGTGGGGTCGTGAGCTGTGCTCTCGACGCAAGGGATGGAAGACAAATTGGTCTCTCAATAATACTTCTTATGAATATCGTCTGTTGTTCGTTTTAAGGGCTGTTATGTTTATTAATTGTTAGTCATTAAAGTGTACATTCCATGATGTAATTATGCATTAACAAATCACCTTTTAATTAGTGAAACTATACCTTGAAATACAGCCAACGCTAGTTCGTCAATTTAGTACCAGTGAAATGACTTTAAGCCCAAATTCTCACCCGGTTGATCATTGACCGTCTGCCAAGTGTAACGTCAAAACTGCCAGCGCCATTGACAACTATTCAATTTTCAAGATTTGTACACTTTTGTTTGTTTTTCGGGATTTTGCTTTGTTTTTTTTTTATTTTTTTTTTGTCGGCTTATGACCCCCTCGATGATGATCATTCATTCATCCATTCATTCATTCATTCATTCATTCATTCATTCATTCATTCATTCATTCATTCATTCATTCATTCATTCATTCATTCATATTACTCCACCTCGTCTTTTACAAATTCACTCACTCATTCTCTATCCTCATTGAATCCATTGTTTTACTGTAAAGTCCTTTAATTATAAATTTATTTGTTCAATCATTCATCCAAGATACCATATCACTTTGATGTGATGTTAGGTAGGGTGATGTTGCACCCGACGTACTTATATATAAACTACAGTGTTTTTATCCTGTTTGTACAGAATAATTTCGTTTCTAAACAAACTCCCAATTACATACTATTACCGCAACAGACTGTGACTAGAAATGAAAAAGAAATATCGTCTCAACCCGTCCAACAGTTGAACTATGTCTGGGACTTAACCTCCTTTTATCTTCATCTTGGAACAATATATTGTAGTCTTGTACATTTGTCCAGCGAGAAAGGATGGTAGTATGTTGGTGAATTATGGCGGGTAACATTACACTCGACGAGGTGCAGGTAGACGCAGAGTACGACTTTATACAGCTCTATAATGCGAAAATATTGTTCCTTGACAGAAAATGATGAATCCTCATATAAAAACCACGCAACTGACTGCAACTACTTTTCGCCTAGAGACTTTCAGTCAATGGCTTGTAAAATAGACGCAGGATTCTCAATATTCCATCTCAATTGCCAAAGCCTGAAGGCCCATTGGGATTTCTTCCAAAACATGCTATATAACCTACAAACAGGAAAGAACTTCTTCAACATAATAGGACTTACCGAAATTTTTCAAATTCCTCCAGAGATGTCGTTCAGTCTGGATGGCTATGCCCTGATTATTAAACATATGAGACACGACAATGATGATGGTCGAGGAGGGGTTGGTCTATATATTAAAGAAGGAATACCCTACAGAGTTCGTAATGATATTTCGTTCTTTATTCCCCATGTTTTTGAATCTCTGTTTATTGAAATTAAAGATAAATACCAACCCAGAATTATTGGCGTTATTTATAGACCCAACACTCCTCCTAAAGCCGACATCAACCTCTTCTTATCAAAATTAAATGAAATAACGAATGTTTTAAATGCCGAAAATAAAAAAAAGTTTACATTATGGGGGATCTTAACCTAGACCTTTAAAAAGCAACTACACACTCAAAAACGGAAGAATTTGTTAATCTCATGTTCAGTCAAGGCTTTCTGCCGTATATCACCAAGCCAACGAGAGTAACCTGTCGTTCTGCTTGTCTGATAGATCATATCTTCTCTAATAATGTTTCACAAGCAGCATTACCTGGAAAAGTCATATCTGACGTGTCAGATCAGTTTGGTATTTTCTATATTGAGGAAAAACCCAAACCAAAAGATACACCACACTTTACACTAAAAAGAATAATACATGCAGAAAGAATTGTTGAATTCAAAACACTTATCTCGCAAAGTGATTTTCATCCTGTAATGCAGTCGAATTGTCCCAATGAGTCATATGAAACCTTTCTAAACATCTATATGGAAGCCTAGGAAAGAGCATTCCCTCTCCCTCTTATTAAATAACAGCCATGGATGACAAGGGGGCTTGTAATATCCGCCAACAACAAAGAAAAATTCTACAAGAAAAAACTCCAAGCTCCCACCGAAAGGAACTCAGAAAACTATAAAAACTACTGTAGAATCTTCAACAAGGTAAAAAAACAATGTAAAGCTACCCATTATAGAGATATCCGAAACGAAAACAAAAACAAAATGCGAAGAACGTGGCAGATTTTAAACGAAGCCATCAATAAAGGAAAACGTGAAGCCAGATTACCCTCGTTCTTCATCCAGGACAACATCGAGTTAAGCGAGCCCCATGCCATCGCAGAAGAATTCAACAATTTCTTTATCAACATTGGAAAAAACACATCCGAACAGATTCAGAAAACTAATAAGTCCCACACAGATTACATGGACAACAATGTCTCCAATAATCTTTATTTAATACCCACAAATCCCACAGAAGTCAACCGAGTAGTAAATAAAATGAAGCCAAAATTATCTAAAGACTGCGATGACATCACTACCTGTCTTCTTAAGCATACGATAACCGAAGTATTGGATCCTCTAACACATGTAATTAACAACTCTTTCCTAAACGGCAAAGTATCAGACAGGATGAAGATCGCGAAGGTGATACCCATATTTAAAGCGGATGACGAGCACAGCTTTACAAATTACAGACCTATCAGTATACTTCCGGTATTCTCAAAAGTAATGGAAAAACTCATGGAAGTGAGGCTAGCTAGTTTCCTCAATAGGTTTAATATTTTATACCCTCACCAATATGGGTTCCGAAAGCGACATAGTACTATTCATCCCTCCTTAAAAGCATTGCAATAGAAAATAATAAACAAGAAAAAACAGCACCTTAGCACTGTTCCTGGATTTGTCAAAGGTCTTTGACACCATAAATCACGAAATACTATTAGGTAAACTGGAAAAATATGGCATCCGAGGTGTCACCAACAATTGGTTTAGAAGTTACTTGTCCAACAGGTCTCGATATGTCACGTTCGGAGAACACAAATCGAACTTAGCCAAACAGAGTTGAGGTGTACCACAGGGCTCGATTTTAGGCCCTATTCTTACTATATGGATACAATTAAGAACTTGCAAATAAAAGTCTAAAAAAATAAATCTTAACATTCGTCATCCTATGATGATGATGCAGCTAACGTAGACACCACGCCCAAACTTCATAACCAACCTCCTTGTCGCAGTCTAAACGATACGAACTTCACGATGGGACTTGTTGCCGCCCTCATGTGTTATGATAAGTAGTGGAGGGAGTCCTATAGGCAGGTTGCTTCTTGCCTACCTTGAATCACCGTCTTAACGCTGGCGAAAATGAAACACTAATACTCTAATCTCAGAAAAGTAATGATTCGATCGTCATTCTCCATCATGTGTCATATAATTGGCTCTTAGTTCATTCTTTCAGTCACAGTCTGTTTGCAATCACCCCATCTTCTTCCAGGGGGTGGCAGATAGACAGCCAATCTGGCTATGCCACTTCCCACGGTATACTTCTCATTACATTTGTGCAATATGTTTATTTGTAACCATTATACATGTATGTGTACCGTGAATAAAGAATCTGAATCTTAATCTAAGCAAAGCTGTTCCAACTAATAGGCTCTTCTACGTTACTGGAGTATACTCCAGAACAAAGGAACATGGCCAGATAGACGAAAACTATTGCATATATAGAAAGAAGCAGAGAATTCTGAAAGAATTCGAAATAGTAAAAGTTGGGATAGATTTTGGTGATTTGGAGGGATTGTCGGGTTGTTTATGGTAATTAGATTTACTCTTCTACAATCGAACATACCCTCCGAACATACCCCGTCTTATTGTAGAAAAATTGGGTAACATAGCAACCACGTGCTACCATATAAACTAAGATGGCGGCCTCCAGTATACAAAATGGACGACGGAAACACGTATCACCCTAACACGCGCTGCGCAAGCGCAAGCGCACTAACACCACGTATCACTATGGAGATGACGTCACAACATGGCCGCTCACGCGGGTTACCATGACAACACAACATGGCGCCACTGGGGTACGTGACATGACGTCACTTCCGAGGTCCGGCACCGAGGTCCGGCAACCTTGAGGTGAAACATACGAGACATACTACTGATGATAATTGTGTAAAAGCACACAAGCTTATATCGGCACATCCAGCATGTGGAAAAATTAGGCAGGCGACACTTGATTAGAAACGACTGATCAAATGTACCAACACTCCCAGCTAATCATATTATCGGAACCGTTAGTACCTGACAAATATTTGTTCGCACACAGTCACTTCAAAAAAGAATTAAACGAAAAGAATGTTGTTGTTTAGAAAGCCACTGACCTTTAAGATGGAAAATTGTCGATAATGTCCATAAAGTAAATAGTTCGAAAAATAACCGTGCTGTTCTCTCTCCAAGTTGGCGTTAATATGAGCATAATATTTCCAATATCGCTAATACATACAAAACAATTGCATGCACACCCTCCTATCAAGACGTACCTGTCCCCAGGCAAACACTCATCACCGTGCTAATTATATTATTTTTGCAAAATGGCACTGTGGTAGCCAAGCTGGTTGCTTAGGACAGTTGATTGAGAGTTGTTATATAATGGGTCAGCGATTAATGCATGTACAAATATATATCAAAGAACATGTATATCAACTCAAGTGTGAAATATAGGCCGATGAAATCGTCAGATGTGTACCCATACTCGTAATTAGTAGAAAGCTGTATGACTGAGGGCCACCACGGATGCTGACATAATGCACACCATACAAGGTATGGGGTTACATATAGAAATGGATTGGAGGAGTGTCTCATTTGATGGATAAAGGGTTAATATCTCCGGATCAAATTATCAGATTTACATAAAAAACTATACAGCACAGCACATCAGTAACCTGAATAAATATATAAAGTAACATGACAATCGGATTGATATTTGTTGAGTTATCTCATACCAAAGCGATTGGAGGAATTTTCAATTTGAAGGATAAAGGGGGTTAATATCTCCAGATCACATTATCAGATTTACACCAAAAACTATACAGCTCAGCACATCAGTAACCTGAACACAATTATAAAGTAACTTTACAATCCAAGCAATATTTTTCAAGTTGAAGAATGCGAAAGGGAATGGAGGAATTTGCAATTTGAAGGATAAAGGGTTAATATCTCAGGATTAAATTATCAGATTTACACCAAAAACTATACAGCTCGGCACATCAGTAACCTGAACACAAATATAAAGTAACTTGACAATCCAAGCAATATTTTTCAAGTTATTGAATGCCAAAGGGATTGGAGGAATTTTCAATTTGAAGGATAAAGGGTTAATATCTCAGGATCAAAATAACAGATTTACACCAAAAACTATACAGCTCGGCACATCAGTAACCTGAACACAAATATAAAGTAACTTGACAACCCAAGTAATTTTTTTCAAGTTATCGAATGCCAAAGGGATTGGAGGAATTTTCAATTTGAAGGATAAAGGGTTAATATCTCGGGATCAAATTATCCGATTTCAACCAAAAACTATACAGCTTGGCACATCAGTAATCTGAACACAAATATAAAGTAACTTGACAATCCAAGCAATATTTTTCAAGTTATCGAATGCCAAAGGGATTGGAGTAATTTTCAATTTGTAGGATAAAGGGTTAATATCTCAGAATTAAATTATCAGATTTACACCAAAAACTATACAGCTCGGCACATCAGTAACCTGAACACAAATATAAAGTAACTTGACAATCCAAGCAATATTTTTCAAGTTATCGAATGCCAAAGAGATTGGAGGAATTTTCAATTTGAAGGATAAAGGGTTAATATCTCAGGATCGAAATAACAGATTTACACCAAAAAGTATACAGCTTGGTACATCAGTAACCTGAACACAAATATAAAGCAACTTGACAATCCAAGCAATATTTTTTCAAGTTATCGAATGACAAAGAAATGGATACGGACGCCGGACGGACAGATGGACGGACGGACGGACAGGCGGACGGACAAAGGATGGACGAACGACGGATGGTCACCCCGGAAGCCGGCATTATGTGTACCATACATAGTATGGGTACACATAAAAACATCGTATATTTATTCTTCCAGAGGATAAGCATTTTAAATACAACTTGTTAAAAAGTCTACTGAACTGCTTTGTCGTATGCTACCAGGTTGACGAAACCAGATAGGAAAGGTTAGGCCCTGTCAAAAAGATGGAATATGAAGATCCTCATGGTGTAACTGTATAAACAGAAAATAATAATCAGTTTACATATTGTATGGCAATGGGTGCAGATACAACCTAAATACGACACCTGAGAATGCAGAAACAAATTAACACATTGCAATTCCTGGGGTTAGTTAGAAGTATCGCTCTCGTAGCAATAAAGTTGAATCATGTTAGTTTGTCTTTTGAAACACACGGGCTATTGTTTGTGTACAGTTTCTTTTTTTCTTTTCTTCTTCTTCTTCTTCTTCTTCTTCTTCTTTTTCTTCTTCTTCTTCTTCTTCTTCTTCTTCTTCTTCTTCTTCTTCTTCTTCTTCTTCTTCTTCTTCTCTTCTTCTTCTTCTTCTTCTTCTTTCTTCTTCTGCTTCTTCTTCTTCTTCGTATTATTCTCTTGGTCGTCTGTCTTCTATCCGTTGTCTTGCCCACCCGATAACTCGAATACGAATCTTCCTATTTCCCTGACTTCTGGCATACTGAGAGATCGTCACTGGTACTCTTCGGGTTCTTGGAGCTTTTGGGTGTGTCCCTATTGAAATGGTTTGAATGTGGGTCATGGTCAAATCTTGAGCATGGTATGACTTGGTGAGTTGGGACCAACACCTAATGAGACGAAACTCAAAGGAGGGTCACAATATAGGTCAAGGTCACTGATGTGAAATAGGGGCCATTGAGTGCATTTTCCACCACTCCCGCCTCCACCCCCAATGATTTTCCAAAACTCATACATTTATTTTTATGCGCAAAAATGAGTGGGGGCCAAGTATTTGAAAGAAGATCACGCTCCTATCTCAAGCATGTAAGACCTACGGGCCTTGGATCGACAGCAAATGAATCGAAACTCAATGGCAGTTCAAAATGGGCCAGTGTCACTGAGGTCATCCAGGGGGTCATTGAGTGCATTTTTGGAATTGCTAAAAATCATATTTTAGAACACCGTAATGAATTTTTGAAGTTCATACATGTATTTTACAAGCAAAACAGTGGGCGGGCCAAACATAGTCAAAGTGGGCCACGCTCATATCTCAAACATGATATGATCAATGGATCTGTCATCAACGTCTAACCGACGGAATTAGAATCCATGACTTAAGGAATATGTAATAAAAACGAATTCAACAATAAATAAAATATATGTTCTATAACATTTTATTTGTTTTTTAATTTACTCCCCGTTGATTGTTTTTCGTTTGTTCAGTGTTACTGTGTTTATATAAGTTATTCTGTTGAATGTATCATAAAAGTACCGATTTACTGAGTACATCTGACCCTCGGAACGTATCTGAATCTTCTAAACTGAGAAAAAACGACTTGAAAAGGTAGTAACGAAGCACCATTAAAAACAAAATGTGTCCATCGCCAAAATTCAATGCAATGAGTGTAAAAACATCTGTTGGCAATGACATGTGTAACAGCCGTCGAATCGTTGAAATGATAAATTAAACAAAGTGTAAGGAAAATTAGTAAACGCTTTATCCCAAAGTACAACAGCCTACGATGTCTAAAACAAAGGCTCAATTGCTTCTTATTGTAAGGTAATGATTCAGAAAAACGCCGAAGAAGAGGTTTGTAGATTAACTGCCCGCATTTAACATCTCCAGAGACAGATACTGACCCTGGACATAGTACGCCATCCGGATATTTGTCAAGAGGGCATTTTTGCCCAGGTTATCGATGATTTATGAGATTTGTTTCACGCTCTTCTCGCTCCTGTATCTTTGTTTAATCATTTATCCCATATATATTTTCTCTCAGCATTTTTATTCATTTTTATAGGCCTGTTTGAGAAACGGCAGTATTATGTTATCATTCCGCCCGTCCGTCCGTCCGTCCGTCCGTACGCCCGTCCGTCCGTCCGTCCGACCGTCCGCCCGTCCGCTTGTCGACCGTTAACAATTTTTCGTTTTCTGACCGATAACTCCAGTTTGTATTACGTGATCTCAGCCAAAGTTGGTATGTGCATTACGCAGTTAGTATTACAGTTGACGTTCGAATATGGGTACCGCCTAATTATTTGTACATGCGTTACAGCCCCTTTTTCGACTTTCGTATTCAGCCACTCGTGGCAGTGCCCTTTTTATTGTTTATTTTCATTTGCAGACATATTTACTTCTAAACAATGGTCAACGGATATTGGGGTACATTGCAAAAGATGTTCCTTGAGGCACTGCTGGTCATCTTACCAAATTGTTTCCTAAAGTATATTCCATTCAAATGCGACTTCCCAAAACGCGCTGATAGTTGTATTTGTGTTTTTCTATGGAAGAGAATGGGGGAACCTACACGGAACTGTTGACAATAATTATGGGGGGGGGGGGTGGGGGGGGCTAAGGAAACATACTTACTTTGCACCTTCAGGGCTAAACGAGATCAACTTTTTAGAATTCTTGGTGTACATTTCTGTATATTTTGGTTGTTAACGGAATGAAAAATTGATCCCTTTACAGTACCGTGATAAAAATGTGGACAGAGAGTTCCCACCGGATCGCGACTTGGTCGTTATCCGATTGAAATTCTCTATCTGCAATCTCATCCCGTCCAAACCGAATTGCAACCATGTTGAAAACTAGATTATCTTTTTGTTTGCTTTCCTTGTTCCGAACAAGAATTCGCACTTTTCTGTTAATGAAGTTTTGGCTGATATTAGTCTGTCGCGTGTGAGATATCGCAGAACTGTATGAAAACCCAAGATGGCTCTGACAAAAATGAGGACCGAAAACTCAGGTATTTTTTAGAAAGATTAAAAAAATAATGACTTATGATTATAACAATTGTATTTACACAGCTAGTTTAGGAGTCGGTGTAGTGGGACTCCGTCGTTTCATGTATTTCTTTCTACAATTTGACATAAGTTTGTATTTACTGCGTTCCTACTTGTATCACGAAAACAAAGGCATATTAGTGTCAGACCAGCAATTTGAAACATATTTGAGAATCTTTATAAATCTGTGAGAAGGGTATTTTTACCATCCTTGAAACTAATGACATAGCTATAATACAATAACATTCACTTCGATTTGTATACTCACCCTTTGGACCCGAGATGGCATTTTTTCTTGTCCAGGACCTTGATACATCATAATTTCATTAAGGAGGATGGCTGCTCAGTGAATGTGTGGGGTTGACCAATCAATATTTCCAGAAAATATTAATTAGTTTATCCCCAAATAATGAATATGGATTCTTCCTATTGGAAGATTCCACCAGAATTGAAGGGGTTAATCTCGAAAATTTATTTGTATAGGAGAAGGGGAGAGGGAGGGGGAACATGACCGATATCGATGATAAGCAGGAGGGCTTAGGTCCGTGCGATAAATGACCGAGAGTCATATGTTCTTTGAATCTTTCTCGTTCTTTCTTCATCGACGATATTTGCTTCAGACTTGACTTTGATTCTTGGAAAACAGTCGCCGTGGACAGGTCGTAATCCACAGGTGCATGCCAGAAAATAAGCAGACTGTTATCTGAAAAATGAGGTCTCCAGAGGGTGAATTTAGTGATGTAACCCTGCATAGCAGGGTAGGATCACTAAAGTTATCCTCTGTGAACCGGAGTCTGAATCAGGGTCTCACAACTAAACAGAAAGAGGTACCCAGAGGATAAATTGGCCCACTGTATGGGATAACACCATCAAATTCGCCCTCTGTGGACCTCATTCTGCAAATGTCAGGCTCCTTATTTTCAGGCCTGCACGCGTGGGCAGTGATGTCCACGTATGCGTTTACCAGGTAATAAAAATCATCAGCAGCAAAATTTTAATTAATGAAGCGTCGGGTTGTAACCGTTGCTTCATTAAATAAATTTTTGCTAATTATTTCTATAATTATTGTTTAGAATCAAATACCACTGAGTCCGTGGAAATATTGTGACCATTACATGGCCGCTGTACCGTAGAGAGAGCATTTCCAGAATCAATATTTGGAGCCTTGTATCATCGATGAAGAAAAAGAAAGAAATGCTCATTGCATTCACTCGCAAACCTGATTTTTTTTAGGGGGAGGGGGGGAGGGTTAGGTGAGGGGGTACCACTTTCCAGCACAAATTTGAGCTTAAGCAGGGCTGAAGGTCCAGTATGCACAAAACAATTCTAACTAATATTTAAATGGAAAGGAGATATAAATAAAATTGCTTTGTTTTGAAGACAAGAATGTATGCTAAAATCCAATGCCTGTAAGAATTGAATATGAATATTTTTTTCATCCGAGACCTCAATAAATAGTTTAGGATCGGGCCTTAAAATGGATAGGTAAGGAGACGGCGAACACATCTTTTTGGAATGATAAACAAGTATAGTTTTAAGGTGTAACAAAGTTTCGCCAGTTTTGTAGTGCTTTATCCTTACTTTTGAATAGGCTCAAAACGCTTTCACAATTCCTGTACGCGATAAATCTCTCACTCCAATCCAATGAGAGCCCGACACTCTAAAATATTTCCAGAATAAACAAAATATTTGTATTTTTTGCTTAAAGCATAGCTTATGATACTTTGTTGGTACAAGCTCGTTCCAGTGATGGGGCGATAGGCTATGTTTTGGAGGCAAAAACAAAAACACATCTAAACATTTTGAATGGCGATTTTTGTGAACATTCTGTCCGGACATGACAGTTGCGTTAGGTAAAGTATTGACATTGACTTGCTGTAAACACATTATAAGCAGTATATGGCGTCTGTGGTTCAAATGGTACAAAGGTGAAGTACTGAAATCAATAACCTCTGAGATCGCTGCTCAAACAATACATGCCCGAGTTTATGACCCCAAATCTTTGAAGCTTAGACGCGAGATGTTTGCAGACATACTATTCGTGTAAATTGTTAACTTAACGCCTTTAACGTGTCTCTGGTCAGAAATGAGAACTGACGATGTAAACGACTTGTCGTTTCATACCAAACTAATTGTACGAGTTAAAGATCTGATGTCGCAACAGACCACTGATGTTATGTTCAACGAGGGTGTCCGCAATACCATTCGTTACATAATTGCGGGTGACAAAACGTGGTATCATAAACTTGTGTCTGAAGGAATTGTATAAAATAGCCTAAAACAACCTCGATATCGTATTTTGGGATGGTGGTTTGCCAGGAATGGTATTCAAATTCACCGTTGATAGTATGAAGGTCTATTCCTTGTGAAATCTGCGTCAAACAACGACAACGAGAAAGAAGAACTTTTGCGACTATTCAGACTTTTCCACAGGTGTTTTGTAAAACATTCCGGACTCACTCGCTGTTCTGCTTCTAGGACGCTTTAAGTATCTCTAAACATTAGGCATAGTCATCGATTGTGAATCGCAAAAAAACGCATACGTGTGATGCGCGAAGATTTGCGCGTTGATCTGGTGAGGAACAATCACTGACCAACAAAGCTACAGAATTGTGCTGAAGAGGATCGGGTGTTCCTGGCATTCCTTGGTGCCCACATATTGTTTATCCTCACCCAGAGGTCGAAAGAATTTAAAATGAAACTGGTCAGTTTGGGTAAACTTCGTATCCAACCAATTTTGGGTACTTGGATACACAGTATGTCGCCATTCCTCTGCAAGTAGTTCGGTGTTTGTGCCTCTTATCCATATAGAATCTAGGGCACTGCGAAGCATCGAAATTCGATTCGATTCTTGTCGTGTTGATTCGGAAATTGTCGAATTATCAAGATTTCGCGATATTTTCAAACTCCTACCATGTGTCCTTTCTTGAACTCTTCTATCATCAGGTCTTCTCCACGGGAGACCCGATGATAGAAGAATTAAAGGAGGTCCCGCTTCAGAAAATACTTTGATTCTGTACTGGAATATTCCGCCTGTTACTTACTAGCCCAAGGAGACGAGCATCCGTTGAAAACAAGCCTAACGTGGAGACTGGCAATATTTACGATTGAAAGAAGGTACAATATTTACACCTTCAAGAGCAGTGAGAGTCACTGAAAGGTTCGATTCGATTCGAAATAATCCACCTGATTCGAATCGGAATTTGATTATATCTAGAAATTGAGATCGGCGGGGCCCCAATTGACATCAACGTTATCGACAATTTATTTTTGTATTCGTCAGTCTCTTTATGTTATTATCTGCTGCACCTCGTGTATCAAGAAATGGTTTGAGTATAATAAATAAACGGTGCCGTGTTTTAATTTAAGGTGTCAAAATAAAAAGCAAATTGGCAGAAATGGCAAAAATAATTTCACGAAATGATGCCATTTTTCTGTTGATTTGTGACATAGATTAGGGGCCCTTTTCCCTCACCATTTCAGTTCTACCACCAAGCTCTATGTTTCCACCCACATTACTATTTAACAGTCTACGTGACGTCGACTTTACTTCTAGTTTTCATCTCTATTTATTGAAAATGGTAAAGGAAAAAAAGAAATATTCAGTCACAGTTGACTCTGGGTTAATTTTTACACAGCGTGAGGTTGATTCTCCATCCAGCAGAACATCAGTTAACTGGCTGGGTTGAAATCTCCAAATATCTCACACAGGGCCGAACTACGTGCGGTCAGATGGGTGCATCCCGGACTAAGGGGTCACGAAAATCGACTTTCGATAAAGTTGTCTCCCCTGAGGACGGGCAAGGAAAGTCCCATTAAGAAGCATGCAATTGTAGAGAAAACACCTATGACATCAGTAGAAAATAAAGCCGAGCATTCCTTTGTTACCTTTAAGAAACGAAAACAACAGACAGCTCTCGGGGGGTTCTGCTATTTTCGTGTATTAACGTGTATTAAAAGTTAAAAAAAGAAAAGTCTTTTTATAGAAAGCTAATTAGAAGAAGCTAAGTAACTGTTCACTTTGATGCTTTGTTTAGCGAATATGTTTTTACAATAATTTGCATTTTGTTATTCTTCCCAGGAAAAAAATTAGCAAATCTTATCTCCTAGACTATTATATTAACCCTTTACCCAACGTAACGGCCAAAACCGGCCAGCGCTATTCTCAAAAATCGCCAATTAATTTTCACTATTTTTTTCATTTTTTGTCTCAAAAACATAGGTTATGACCCCTCGTTGGAACGAGCTCGTCGAGCTCGTTCCAACGAGGGGTCATAACCTATGTTTTTGAGACAAAAAATGAAAAAAATTAGTTATTCAAGAATTTTTTTTGCAAGTGTCGTCTGCTTTTCACGTTAGGTAAAGGGTTAATGAAAAGGATAATATCTGTATTATACGTCACGTGCATTGTTGATAAAATGAGCACACAAGATGTTTTCGAACATCAAAAGATGGTGTAAGCGTCGTTTTCTTATTTTTACATGGGTTTAAACAAGATTTATCAGTCTAACATTCAAACTGATTGGGACAACAATTGTAAAAAAACTGCTTCTGTATTTTTAAATTACTCTGCACGAAATTGCACGACATTTGTGAAATGATGCGCATACTGATGAGACAACTTTGCTAACATTTCGAAATTTCAATTTTTATATGAAATTCACATACCCAAAGTGTAAAATGTATGGGCAATTTTAGAAAATTAAAGGGAGCTAACTTTACTGTAAATCTCTTCCAAAGACTGAAATTGTCAGCCATGGTCTCTAATGACCATCGTCCATGGCTCGTATAGGTGTGAGAAATATTTCTGAAAGGCGGTCTCGTAAAAACCGCGTAAATTTGGCCAAGAGTCTGCAATTTCAAAATAAACATTCCTGGTAGAAATATCAACGGATAAATATTGAGCTGACATATCTGCTTATCACTTACCCAAAAAAATCAAAGTTCGTCGCAAAGATTCACTTCTAAAGTGGAAGAACAATGTAGGCAGGTTCCCGTGAAACTGCACATGATTCTGTTAAAGGACAGTTGTAGCCTAGTTTAAACAGTATTTTATTCATCAAAAACAAATCATGCAATAGAAACATGTATGTACAATAGAAAGATATATAGCTAATGGTAAGGACATTGGTACAAACAAGCTAAGCATACTTAAATAAATGAATAACCATATAATATTAGATGTCACGTGACTTTCCCGCGTGCTGATTGGTTGAGCAGAAACACCCTATTTTCCGATAGTTCGTCAGCGAAATCGCACAGACCTACTATCATTTTTGAAAAAAGAATAGTGCACGGTAATAGTGCACGGTTATAAATAGTAACATTCGAATTCGCTTAGAAAATTCCATTGAAGCGTAAATACTTTACAAGACATCTCGTCCCATATACGTTATTACATTTAGTTTGGAGAAATAAAAATATGTGTATCTAAAGTGATGTTTGTAGTAGTGTTGGGGGCGGGGAGGGGGGTTATGGAATAATGGTATTGTGTTTCTTGGGGTTTTCATTCTCTACCTCTCTATCCCAGAACTATGAGTGGCAGAATTAACTTAGTTTACCTGTTAAACCCTGAACCATTTTCTTTTCTCTTTGGCTGTGAGTAAGAATATTATCTTGCATATATGACCGATGAAGAACCCCCCCCCCCCCCCCCCCCCCACACACACACACATCTAATATAATAAATATAGCATGACTTTTCGTTGACTATGCCAAAATAGTGGTCCTCGAGGAGAGAATAGTCCCTACGCGTATACGCTACGCGTAGGGACTATCCTCTCCTCGAGGACCACTATTTTGGCATAGTCAACTCAAAGCCATGCTATATTTATTAAATATTACCGGGATTCGTCTTCAAACATTTGTTTGTATATGCCGTCAATTTCCATTTATAGAGTACGTTTTCGAAAAGTAGGGTCCTTGCTGTTTGGAATGGTTCATTATAGCTACATTTATTTCTTATTTACTGGATGGGTGAAAGCAGAAGAAGAAAAGGAAAGAGAAAGCGAAGGAGATACACAGAGGACAGAGAAGTTCAACTGGCGCTGACTGACGCAGATGCGTAACATAAGTTGCTCTACACAGTTCAAGATTAAAAATTTCATGTGCGCTTATCTTGTGATTAGGGTGGACCTAGCCTGACTGACTCAGTAAGACATGACGTCTTTATCCCCCACTCTCTCGTACACACATTCACACAGTCGCCCAGCACCAGTAGTAGACGATAGTTGCAAACACAGTTTGGTGCAATTCACAATTTATGCACCTTCCCTCAGAAGCACAGCATGTGACCCAACACTTTAGGTGTCTGGAGGTCCATCCACGGTGGTTTCACGTCATGTTCCGGTTGCATGCACTGGTGATAAAAATTTGAATAGCGTTTGTCTTCTGCGAAAGTACTGGTTGTTACGTATAGCGGCGAGCGTATATTATATGCTGACATATCACCGATAACAACTAAAATCTATTACTTTTAATTATAAACTCCTGAACGTTCAAAAACATTGGAGCATTTGTACTGTTAATATAGTATTCCGGACGAAATAGCTGGGTATCGTTTTCTAACGGAATATCGGGGTTCCAAGGATACTAATTCGTACAACTTCGTAAATAGGACACTGAATAGATAGTGCTTACTCGTTTCAACGACTCCACACTGATCGTGAAGCGAATCAGAGGGATGCTTATTAAAGAGGTCTTCCCGGAGGTTACTACAACTTCATCTTTGGCGGTAATGGATGATCTGGCCTTATAGTTATGATTAACCCTTTGAACGTTTGGTATCTTCCATGCCAGTTTGATGGCAGCAATTAGAAGAGTCCATATTAATTATTTGGGGTAGACTAATCAATATTTTCAACGTGCAGCCTCGGGTATGCATGTTGAAAATATTGATTGGTCTACCCCACACATTTACTAAACAGCTTATCCTATATAATGACGTTATGACATATCATGTTCGTGACCGGAAAAACGGCCGCTCGGGTTCAAAGGGTTAAAATATACTGGTGGTTTTCGATGGTTATTATTCAACAGACGTTTCAAAGCAACAGTTGTTGTACAGCTTCGGGTATTAACGCGGGGAGCTCGTTTCAAAGCTTTACTGATGAGTACAGAAATGCGCGCTGGCTTTGTGGCAATCTTCTTGTCGATTATGATACATCGTGGGAATTCATTAGGTTGTACTCTTGTGTTTACGATATTTGTAGGGATATAACCTTAAAGGTATGCAGGGGTGTGATTTAATATAATTTTTTTTAACTGGAAGAGTTTATGTTTTTTACGCCTTGTTCTACAGTTTCCTGGCTTGTTTCAACCTCAAATGGGCCCTAGAAACACTTTTCGTTGTAGCTCTCATGACTCTTGCTGCTTCCCACTGGATTTGTTTAAGTTTATTACTCTCAGCGAGTGTACAGTTGACATTCTCATACTCGACATGCATATTCTAATAAGGGGCGGATAAAAGAAAAGTTAATACTTTGGAGAGTCGTACTATTCAACTGATCTTTATTTTGTTTAACCCTTTACCTAACATGAAAAGCAGACGACACTTGCAAAAAAAAATCTTGAATGACTAATTTTTTTCATTTTTTGTCTCAAAAACATAGGTTATGACCCCTCGTTGGAACGAGCTCAACGAGCTCGTTCCAACGAGGGGTCATAACCTATGTTTTTGAGACAAAAAATGAAAAAATAATGAAAATTAATTGGCGATTTTCGTGAATAGCGCTGGCCGGTTTTGGCCGTTACGTTGGGTAAAGGGTTAAACATATTTATACGCTTCCAAACCTTACTAGCGATCATATCAGTGTGGTCCTCCCATGTTGCGCGGCTGTTAAAAATCAACCCAGTGTTTGTGATTTGATACTTCAAGTTTCAGTGGACGCTGTATCTGTGGTTTTCTTTTCCTCGCAATTGTCATTGTTTCCGTTTTAGACAGATTATATACTGTTGGACTTCTATGCTAGAGGTCCTGAGTTCGATCCCCGTCCGGGGCGATTTGCGTTGGGTCCTTGGGCAAGGCACTTTATCCCGGTTGTCTACATGGGAGCACAATGACGCCGTGTACTAAGGCGTACTGCACGTCGATGGTGTATGTCTTCAACCACTGTAACACTGCTTGAGCAGAGCTATAACAGAGTTAGAATGTTGCGGAGTTGACAGTTGCTCGTCGATGCTCGGTGGTTCTCTCTGGGTACTCCGGCTTTCTCCACCCGTAAAACTGTGACGGTCACGATTAGCCATTGTGCATAAGTATGTGACTTTAAACATCAATAAATAAATAAATAAATTTAGACATTAAATTTTACAATCCATTGCCGAGTTCACGATTCAATTTTGGAGATATTGTCTGAAAGTATTTGAGCCGAGTAGTCTGGGTTTTCGGTGGCAATAAAGAGTGTAGTGTCATCGGCAAACAGTCTGATATCGGATGTAATATCATCTACATTGCCATTATAATATAATAAGAAACAGGAGGAGGCCAAAAATTGAGTCTTGTGGGACACCATTCTTGACAGTTTCCGAGTCTGATGCGTGAGAAATGATGAAAACTTTTGAACCATGTCAATAGAGGACCAGTTAAGCCGATTTTCTCTAATTTATAAGAGAACTTTGTGCCAAACTTTATCAAACGCTTTGCTGATATCACAAAAGAGAAAATTAACTTCTTTATTATCATCGAGGGCGATGATTATACTTTTATTTATTTATTGGTGCTTCAGATCACATATTTTTGCACAATGGCTAATCATGACCACAACATGAGTATCAACTCAAGACCAGAAGCGAGCGTTAATAAGCCATGTTGCCCATTTTAGAGAGGGTTTGCACCTCTCAAGCATTAGTGACTGGGTCCTATTTTACCAGGAAAACAGGGCCTGTTTATCGCAGTGAATAGGCACCGCTTCACTTCCCGGGGTTCCCACGAGGAGATTATACTTTCATAAATATCCGTTCACTGATACACAGTTGAGGCATTCTGAGTAAAACCTGATTGAAATTTCGATAAAAGGTTGTTGTGTTTCAGGAAATCGAACAATATTGTTTTAAAAGCACACTTTACAAACGTTTTACTGAGTGAACTGAGGACTGATATGGAACTGTGGTTTCTGGCTTTGGAATCGTCGACACCTTTGGAAACTGGTAAAATGATCGCAAGTTACCATTCTTTGAGAAAATAGAGTTTTGATGGAATTTATTAAAAAATAACGTTAGGGGTACGGTTAACCCTTTACCTAACGAATCGCCCGCATCCGCCCGCGTATTATGCAAATTGAGCAGTTGAAAAAATTAAATTTTTCAAAATATTTCAACAAAACCATATCATGTGACCCCTCATTGGATCGAGCTCATTGAGCTCGTTCCAATGAGGGGTCACATGATATGGTTTTGTTGAAATTTTTTGAAAAATTTAAAAAAATTATTTTTAAAATAATAACTTTTGATATTGTCTCCGTTGGGTAAAGGGTTAAGCTGTCTCTGCAAATTTTAAGTATATATGGACTCGCACAATCGTAACCCATAGCCTTGTTACATTTAATTTCTTTAACCCTTTACCCAACGTAACGTTAAAAACCGGCCAGCGCTATTCATAAAAATCGCCAATTAACTTTCATTATTTTTTCATTTTTTGTCTCAAAATCATAGGTTATGACCACTCGATGAAACGAGCTCGTCGAGTGTCGAATGCTTTTCATGTTAGGTAAAGGGTTAAGACTGTCTTAACATCTTCAACAGAAAGTAGAATACTGTTGAACCTTCCTCTGTTTATATCGAATGAAAACTCGGGTAGGGTGTGCCCACTATCGTCAATGTCTCAGATGGTACAACAATAATCGTTAAACAAGTCAGCCTTGTCTGCATTGGATGTCAGGGCAGCGTTTTCATGCTGAGTAGCAGGTATACAGTGTTTGGAGATTGTTGAGTAATTCCTCAATGTATTTTCGATTCTATTGAGAAATGCTTCTTTGGATTTACGGACTTCTGCAATCTCAGTATTTCGCTTGAGGCGATATGCTGCCCAGGCTTCGGGTGTATTATATGTCTTTTCCTAGTGATGTAGGCGTCGAGGCTGTCTGGATAGGAGTTGAATACCATCATGCACCCATTTTGGATCTAATGGTCTAATTCTGACAGTTGTTTAGGGATGTGGTGTTTCGGAGGAGGACATATACTTTCGAGAGGAGTGTCTTCAATGACGATGGGCCAGAGATAATTCTTGAAGTCATTTTGCGCTTCCGTTGAATTTGCTTAGTCGTAATAACTAATTTGCCGAGTCTGTGACAACTTTCTGTTTTCCTCGAGACACATCTTGATATTAATGGATAAGAATATTGGTACACAATGCTGCGAAGTTTGTCCACAAGGGTTAATTAAGCTCGGGAAAAGAGCTATGGCTCTTCTGTGTTGGGGATGTAATTATGGCCATAAAATATTCAATATACATTTTCTATTTGGAGATAGGAATCGCATGTTATGTGCAGTTTAGTTTAGTAGAATTTCGAAATTACATGGAATTATACAAACTTGCGATCAGAGTGCAAGAGTACTCTGATTCCCACACAAGAGTGGTAGCCAGATTTTATGCTGTCAATACCAAGAATATCCTTGTAGAACTGTATTGCCAACTAACAGTAACATTGCAAGATTTGTTGATGGGAAGTATAATAACATTCTGCAGTAGTTTCCAGAACGTTGTTGTTCTATCTGTCACCAGATCATAATATGCGTTTGGTGGAACATCACAGGGCATCACCTGATACTGAGTTGCAGAATTGTGAATCCCACCAGGCAATTCTGCCGGTTAACAAACACCCGGCAGAATGCTTTTTGACTTAAAAGATTCTAGAGATTCCATAGACTGCATGCATACTGACTGGCAGTCTGCAAAACAGTAGAAAAAGTCCAACAATGGCGGCTGTCACATCATAGGACTTCCCCCTAATTTTCCTATGAGTTGTATGTCGCGTGATTAGGTATTGCATCAGAAAATGGTGAATATAAGCATCGTTTTCTGGGTGTTAGGCCATGTTGTGTCTGGCTCATCACCGTGCAAGAACCTTCAAAGATATTTTAAATTAAATGCAGAAAACTTGACTCAAGTGTCCGTTACGTCATTTCATAATTGATGCACGACACGATTCGTGAAGTTACTGGAAACTGAGAACTGTCTGGAACATGCGTTAAATATCATCTGTTAAGGAGACTCAAAAAGCCACGGGCTGGTGGGACTTCGCGGTTCTACCAGTTAACACAACGAATTTAGTCCTAATTTACAAGTGTAGACCAGTAGGGAGATTAACCCTAACTCCGTAACAATAATACCGGGGTAACCCTTTACCTAACATGAAAAGCAGACGACTCTAATATTTTTCATTTTTTGTCTCAAAAACATAGGTTATGACCCCTCATTGGAACGCGTTCAACGAGCTCGTTTTTGAGACACAAAATGAAAAAATACTGAAAATAAATTGGCGGTTTTTTTTAGAAAAGCGCTGGCCGGTTTTGGACGCTACGTTGGGCAAGGGGTTAAATCAACGAAGAAAGAACCAGAAACATCTGCTTTGTCTACGAATGTGGACTCGCTGAACGAGAAATATGTAAAGAAGTGATAAGGAGGTTTCAGTGAAGTGTGTCGAGGATGTGATGATTTACTTTACCGCGTTGGACTGGGAGATGGAATGTATATGGCTTGTCCCATTTAGAAGTTGGTCCTCGTTCTCCGTTACGATTATATTCTTTGTACGGGTATTGATAGCTCTGTTGATTGACAACTCAATGTCGCCACACGAAGACACCTGCAAGCTGGGTCCATCAGTCTTTCATACCAGACACATTCAAGGTCAGGGGATGCCAGATCATCTCGAGGAACAAGGGACATATCATTTCTTACAATATATTGCTACAGCCCACCCCTCTCTGTTCTATCCCTCATGGGGGGGGGGGGGGTTGTGTCCGGGTACATCAAGTGTTATCGAGTCAATTTTGTCAGAAATCCATGTTTCAGTAAATACACATATGTCATTGGAGCCCATTTCAGTCTTAAGTATATCAATTTTCGGAACAATACTTTATATGTTGAGGTACATAATTCTTAACTGCTTGCTCTAAATAGTACGCGGTACATCACATGGGTTTAGTGGCATCGGAAGAGGTACATCATACGGGTTTAGGGGCTGGGGAAGAGGTACATCACACTCAATTTCGATCTACATTTACAGTAGAGGACTAAGTTAAAAGAGAAACTGTGCATCAATATTGGACTTGTGCGAAGATTCACACCCGATTGTCGTAGGGCCAAGTACTGCATTATTACCAAAGACAAATGAAGCAGCAGACCTTTTCTCTGTTCATGTGCATGTTGGGGATTGTGGAACAGACCTATCCGCCTTCGGTGTATAAATGTGTATATCATGATGGAGGGACACGGATAACTGGAGTGTTAAGATATTAGGGTGGATCCATTTCTCATCGACAAGCTGTAACAAGAGAAAACCTTATAATCAAATGCGTCAGCCTGGCAGTTTTTACATAAAAGTAGGCTCCAAAAGTTGATAGAGACTGCAGTGAACTGAACAATGAGAACCAGTATGCTAAGAAAGCAAGAAAAGTAAAATGAATAAGAAAAGAAACAAAATGTTCATGATGAATCAAATGAATTAAGCTTCAAGATCGCCTGACTAATTTCCTTTAACTCCTTAAAGTGCTGCTGGTGGATATTACCGCTAGGGCAGTATTATTTGTTCACAATTAATCAAAATGTCCCATTGTTAATTAAATGGACTTTTTGACCAAGGATTTCTGGAGTTAAATATAGATAAATGTTTTATTTATCAAATCTAGTCATGGCTGCTTCATAACCATGACTAGATTTGGTGAAAAATATATACTCAGCGGGTTAACCCTTTACCTAACTTAACGGCCAAAACCGGCCAGCGCTATTCTCAAAAATCGCCAATTAATTTTCATTAATTTTTTAAATTTTTTGTCTCAAAAACATAGATTATGACCCCTCGTTGGAACGAGCTCGTCGAGCTCGTTCCAACGAGGGGTCATAACCTATGTTTTTGAGACAAAAAATGAAAAAAATTAGTTATTCAAGAATTATTTTTGCAAGTGTCGTCTGCTTTTCATGTTAGGTAAAGGGTTATATGATATATGCCAGGGAATTGAAAAAAGCAATTGGGAGGGTGGTCGGTGATATGAATTACAACTGAGTTGGTCAATATGAGCATGTTCAATGGGATAAACTGATTAGGGAACAATATGTGGAATATCATTATCACGCTGGAGAGTGTGTTTGGGTATTCGATGTATGTTTCCGCCACCGAGAACGATGGGGTGACAATTTAATAATTACCTGTCCACCTACCTACCTGGAGAAACAATCGAGTTCAAGTTTACAACCTTGTTCTACAACAATAGATTAGACTTAGTTCAGTGTCCGAAGTGAAGCCAGTAATTGAACGTCAGAAACTTATCGGAGCGAACGGTTTGTCTCAAAGGAAAACAATGACAACCAACTTTGACTATCACAAAATGTTCATTTGGTTTTTTGTCTTGTATACTGAAATTGTTCATAACTGACAGGGAAAACAATGACAATCAACATTGACTATCGCAAAATGTTCATTTCGGTTTAGTCTAAATTACTGAAATTGTTTTTAAAGTCATGGGAAATTTCTAATTTTTGGAACAATAAGCTGACATGATGTATTCGTAACTTAATTTCAACGTAAATTGTCTGGTATTCTCGTCTCTGCCGGGCTCGGATTCGGTTATCATCCTTGCATTTTCTAAATTCTGTTTTGGGGCAAATTGTCCCTTATCTTATATTAAGTTAACTAACGCAATGGTGAGATCCGTGTCGGGGCCTGACCAAACTGTTCTCCGGCCACCACCCGCACCATCCGCACATATTACAGTCGAGCTATCTAAAAGAAGATAATGAGAATTAACTATGTTGCACTAGTACCTATTTCTGTGTTTTTCCTACACTCTTCTTCTTTCAACCTCTCACTTTTCCTCTCCTATCTATACCTAAATGTTCTTTTCTCTCCTACTTAGGGAAAGGCAGGAAGACAGCCAATCTGGCTATGCCTTATCCTACCAGTATACAATTTAAGTGTTGATGAATTCGCAACCAAGTGTCGGTGACAAATATATTGTAAATATGTATACTTTATGTACCTTGAGATAATTTTTTGTTGTATACTGGTGAATAAAACATATATCATATCATATCATATCTATTCAATTTTGATAATGAGCTAAGACTTTGACGAAACAGTGTAGCATAGTTGTAGTCTAAAAGTGGCAAAGAGCTGGAATACACCAATCATTTAGAGGTATGAGTGCTCCAAGATAATAGTTTGCGAACTATCATTTACGGCCACGAAGCCACGGTGAACAGGCGTTTTGATAAATGTGTCCATATTCACATTTAAAACAATGGTTCGCTTTTGCGACCAACTGATATATTCGAGACGACAGAATCTAAAAAATACCATGAACGTTCTTTTTGATGAATCAATGCAAGAAATGCTGTGCAAAAGAGACTTAATTTGACCGAACTTTTGATGGCATTACCGTGAGGAATGAAGACTCAACATAGCCGTAGGTTTATGATTACGCCGCGCAGTTCCATAAACTGTATTAATATCTTGATGTTTTCAAGGTAAATTAAATTATTAGTCATTCGAATAACTATAACTGGAGCAAAATTTACCTGTGTATTTTGGTGCGAAAGGACATCACGTTCCACCACTTTCCCTATAGGCGTGTAGCCAGTAATTGTTTTTAGGGGGGTCGCCCACAATGCAACTCAAGGATGAGAAGGTCTGGCAACTAAAAAAGACTGAAATTTTTGCCCGAGGCCAAGGCTTGGCCAAAGGTTAAGTTGGAGGAGATTATGGGAGGGGGTGACCCCCTCCCATAATCACCTCCAACTTGACCTTTGGACATCGGTGGTGGTCCAGTGGGTGGAGGGGGGCTCCCCCGGAAAAATTCTTCAATATATTAGCAGTGATCAAAGATTTCATGCTAAGTGAAGTGAATCAAATTCAATGTAGGCATGTATTAGAATGCTGTGGAGAAAATCGGCCGCGGACCTTTGGGATTGGGGAGGCGGTCGTACAACCCCAATTACCTTTTGAGGCTACACCCTTGTCCTGCGAGAAACCCACAGGAAAAGTGGCTAACCAAAGAAAGGTCAATACTATAAAACATTTACAATTGCATTTTCTAAAATTGTATTTTCTAGTTATGACTTTAAATGGGTTAGAATGGATCATTAGCATGTTCTAGCAGTTTGCCAGTTGGCAAATTTTCATATTTTCTAAAATGTTGATGGTTCATTTTAGTCAGTTATATTAATAGGTAGAACATACAATTCTGGAAAATACAATTGTAAAAGTTTTATAGTATTGGCTCCTGCCCATAGCAGCGTGGAGAGCCTTGCAGAATTAGAACGGTAGCTGAAGAACTGGGAGAAGAGCGTCAATGCCATAGGTATTTGAACAATTTTGCGAAGCCAATGTGAAGTTCCAATACTGCGAGAGATAACAAACGCAAACATCAGTGAAACGAGACAGAGGTGTGCGACGTGAGACGCTCGTGGCTCAGTGATTGGGATATTCAACTTCAAAAAGTCGACGGTTCGATCACGACTAGCTGTCCGACATCAGGTGATGACCCTAGCTGTCGACAGGGTCTCTAAACACCAATAAATAAATCAAATAAATGTGACATGAACCAAGGAGATACCACAGACATGACGAGACGAACTGGCTCCAGGAATTATGAGCCGTTGAAACAATAATTTTGCTGTAGAGTGTGTTCTGTGAAATCTGGAAATACTTGTGAGTAAAGATTTTTATTTGTTACCTTTCGTTTATATACTTATGAATAAATTGAACACTTAACTCCACTGATAATTCCAAGGGATAGGGCAGCTTCAAAATAAACACGGATGGCTTGGCATGACAACTTGATGTCAGATCACTCAAGCTGAAAAGTCTAAAAAATATGTATAAAAATAATATTTTTTGATTCATTCTATTCTGTAGAAGGTTCGATCAACAAATGTCAAATAAAATGATTTTTTAATTCTTCAAACTTTCACTAACTCCCGGATTAACGGATTAAACGGCATGGGGATGTGGCTAATGAGGGTTTGGGGTATGACACCCCACCCTCAATAATGTTTGCATACAGACATACATTCGGTCGTACAGTTGCAGGACTCTAGTACCCGCCCGGTTTGGGATGCTGAAGGCCCAGCATGGCTAATATGGAGTACCGGCGTGGTACATGGTAATTAAATAAGAACTTTCGTAACTACTGCTGCATGTATGTTTTGTTATTCAATAATACATTTCAGAGAATTATTCGCCCAGACTGACTAACATTCCAGCTACATCATCAAGGTATGCCTTCGACGAAGGCAAACCTTGATGATGTAGCTGGAATATTAGTCATTCGGGACTAAAGCTATCATAGTAGCGGGATAAAACAGATTTATAACCCCACCTCCAATATGCCATTTTCGCGACGCCTCTGCATAAACTGGTGCATCTTTCGAGAAACAACAGAGTTTCAGTGCTTGTGCATGGTAAGTAGTATGTCTCGTATGTTTCACCCCCAGGTTGGATGACCTCGGTGGATGACCTCGGAAGTGACGTCATGTCACCTGACCTAGTGGCGCCATGTTGTGTTGTCGTGGTAACCCGCGTGAGCGGCCATGCAGTGATACGTGGTGTTACTGCGCATGCGCAGCGCGTGTTATTAAGGTGATACGTGTTTCCGTCGTCCATTTTGTATAATGGAGGCCGCCATCTTGGTTTCGATGGTAGCACGCGATTGCTATGTTACCTAAACCCTTCTTATAGGACAGGGGTATGTTTGGAGGGTATGTTCCTTTGTACAGGAGTATTCTCTGGAACGACTTCCCTGGATAATTACCACAAACATCCGACAACCTTTACTATTTCGATTTCTTTCAGAATTCTCTGCTTCTGTCTATTTATGCAATAGTTTTTGTTTATCTGGTCCTGTTCCTTTGTTCTAGAGTATACTCCAGTAGCGTAGAAGCGCCTATTAACTGAAACAGCTTTGTTTATTATTACTATATTTAGCTATTCTAGTCTGTTAGTTCTGACCCTATTCTGTGTACTCTTGTTGTTTCATTTATCTAGATCATTTATATAAATTATAATTAACCAATCAGATTGCTTGATTTCCCATAACCTGTACTTAATCGTATAGAGTTATCTCCCTTCTGTATAATAAAAGCCTATATTCAATGGCAATATTCCCGGGCACCCCAATTCCGGCACCCTTTTTTGAAAAACATATGACCTTCGGCACCCCTTTTTTGTCATATGTGCTTATGTGAAAAAGCACAATGTGACACAATGTGTCCTAGCACAAAGGAAATGCTTTATGTGCCGATATGTGCTTATGTGTAAAGGCACAATGTGACACAATGTGCCATATCACATAGACACATACGGATATTTGAGGATACCTATAGCCTAGTATTGTATTATTTGAGGATACCTATCTAGGATACCTTCTGGAGAATCCCTTTTTGTCATATGTGCAGATGTGAAAAAGCCCAATGTGACACAATGTGTCATAGCACATAAGCACATGCTTTATGTGCCGATATGTGCTTATGTGAAAAGGCACAATGTGACACAATGTGCTCTAGCACACAGGCACATACGACCAAAATGGGATACCATAGCCACAGGTGTTTTTCAAAAGGGGTTCTTTAAAAGGGATTCCGTAAAATGGAATTCCTATCCGACTCCGTAAAATGGGATTCCGTCTTTTATCATCGACACTCGAGGGTATTACCGTCCCCTATTGGAAGAATTCAGTTCAATGGGTTGTAGTTCATTCAGTTAAAATGTATTAAGTTTAAAATTCATTCAGTTCAAAGGGTGCTAATACCTTCATTTAGGCTATAGTTCAAAACTGCATTGGCTTCAAAGGGGTTTACACAGGGTTATAGAGGTTATAGTTAAAAACTGTTTTGACTTCAAAGGGTTCATTCAATTTTGTTCAGTTCAAGAGGGTTAACATTGGGTTATATTTGGGTTCATTCAGTTGAAAACTTTGTTATGTTGAGTTTGATCTTGGTTGTGTTCAATCAGATCAGTTCGATCTTCGTCCACTTTGTTATGTTATGTTCACTTCGATCTTGGCTGTGTTGGATCTTTGTTCATTTTTATGGTCAGTTCACTTCGAGTTTGGTTATATTCGATCAGATTAGTACGATATTCTTCAATTTGTTATGTTCACTTCGATATTGGTTGTGTTGGATCTTCGTTCACTGCGACTTCAACAGTTCAACTGTAGTTGAGTTGGTTCTGTTCAGTTTTTTCCGACTAGTTCGATCTTCGTTCGTGTTTCGTCTGTTTAGTTAGGTTTTTGCATGTAGTATTTAGGGGTTACAGTCCATTCAGGTTAACTTTATTGTATATATTGGGCGTTAAGATTAAATCAAAGTTTATGTTGTGTTCCCTTCGATCTTGGTTGTCAGTTGTATCTGTTCGGGTTCTTGTTGTAGTTGATGAATTAGGCTTTATTAGTCCCTTTCCATACCCTCGAGTGTCGATGATAAAACACGGAATCCCATTTTACGGAGTCGGAGAGGAATTCCATTTTACGGAATCCCTTTTAAAGAATCCCTTTTGGAAAACACCTGTGGCTCTGGAATCCCATTTTGGTCGTATGTGCCTATGTGCTAGAGCACATTGTGTCACATTGTGCCTTTTCACATAAGCACATATCGGCACATAAAGCATGTGCTTATGTACTAGAGCACAATGTGTCACATTGTGCTTTTTCACATAAGCACATATGACAAAAAGGGATTCTCCAGAAGGTATCCTAGATAGGTATCCTCCAATAATACAATAATAGACTATAGGTATCCTCAAATATCCGTATGTGCCTATGTGATATGGCACATTGTGTCACATTGTGCCTTTTCACATAAGCACATATCGGCACATAAAGCATGTGCCTTTGTGCTAGGACACATTGTGTCACATTGTGCTTTTTCACATAAGCATATATGACAAAAGGGATTCTATATTTGGTATCCTCGAATAATACAATACCAGGCAATATGTATCCTCAAATACCTGTATGTGCCTATGTGCTAGGGCACATTATGTCACATTGTGCCTTTTCACATAAGCACATATCGGCACATAAATCATGTGCCTATGTGCTAGGGCACATTGTCTCACATTGTGCTTTTTCACATAAACACATATGACAAAAAAGGGGTGCCGAAGGTCATATGTTTTTCAAAAAAAGGGTGCCGAAATTGGGGTGCCCGGGGATATTGCCATTGGATACAGGCTTTTATTATACAGAAGGGAGATAACTCTATACGATTAAGTACAGGTTATGGGAAATCAAGCAATCTGATTGGTTAGTTATAATTTATATAAATAATCTGGATAATGAAACAACAAGAGTACACGAAATAGGGTCAGAACTAACAAGAATAGACTAGAATAGCTAAATATAGTAATAATAAGCAAAGCTGTTTCAGTTAATAGGCACTTCTACTCTACTGGAGTATACTCTAGAACAAAGGAACAGGAGCAGATAGACAAAAACTATTGCATATATAGATAGAAGCAGAGAATTCTGAAAGATATCGAAATAGTAAAAGTTGTCGGGTTATTTGTGGTAATTATCCAGGGAAGTCGTTCCAGAAAATACTCCTGTACAAAGGAACATACCCTCCAAACATAACCCTTTCCTATAAGAAGGGTTTAGGTAACATAGCAATCTCGTGCTACCATCGAAACCAAGATGGCGGCCTCCAGTATACAAAATGGACGACGGAAACACGTATCACCTTAACAACACGCGCTGCGCATGCGCACTAACACCACGTATCACTATAGAGATGACATCACAACATGGCCGCTCACGCGGATTACCATGACAACACAACATGGCGCCACTAGGTCACGTGACATGACGTCACTTCCGAGGTCATCCACCGAGATCATCGAACCTGGGGGTGAAACATACGAGACATACTACTATGGTAGATTATCAATTCTGTTTTCCACAATTATAAAACATATCTCTGCGCCCCAATTTTTCCAATATTTTCTTTTTTTTTGGGGGGGGGGGGGTGGGGCTGCACAATCGCAATGCATTGTAACGCACATGCTCACATTTCCTAAGCTCTAGTTCTTTGTTCTCTATATGAGGGTCCTTGAATGCCACAGCACTGTAGATGGCGCCTCACTACAAAAATTGCACGAAAATAGTATCTATTTTCATCGAGGTTTAGTAAAATATTTAATTCCATATCCCTAATAGTCTATGGGATTAAATTATCACCAGTCACCCTGATAGATGTGCTTTTCACCCTTTTTTAACTTAACGGTCGTATCTAGCCAGGGGCATAAATGGAGGTAGGTACTAGTGGGCGACACCTCCCACTCCTCACCCCCCCCCCCCCCAATAATTATTCCAGTAGTGACATTTTCGCCAGGATTGGAGTCCAAGATATTAATTCTCTCTTGCTAGTAACTACGAACTTTCTTAAAAGACAAGATCTGATACTTGGACTTGTATCGCAAACACAGTCGGCAAATCAAATGTAGGTCCTTAGTACCCTATTCGAACTGCTAGGTGCCCAGTATGACCAATCGAGAGTACTGGGATGGTCCGTATTAATTACCTGGTAGAGTCCTGGAAGCCAGTATCTGGGCTTTATTCTAAATGACAAGTACTGTAACATAAAAGCTTCATACTCTGTGGATGGGCTTCATCTTATCTTGTTTGTCGGTCTGTTTAGTCTGTGTGGATTTGCCCTGTTACAATTTATGGGAGAGTGCCCCCATGAATCGCAACAAGGCAACGATTTGTGTACAAACTCTGCCGACCAAAAATAACTTTGCACTCAACCAGTTAAACAGATGTCTTGGTGAAAAAGTTGGAATATTAATCAATCTGAACTTGAGCTATCATAGTCGGGATAAATCAGATTTACACCTACCCCCCCCCCCCCCACCCCCACCCCCTTTTAATCGACAATCGGTCTTCTTCGCGACACCCCTGCATAAAATGGTTAACTCTTTTGGAAACAGCAAAGTTTCGACGAATGCGGCATGGAAGATTATCAATTCAGCTTTTCACAATTTCTCGGGTTTTTTCGAGTGTCTTTTTTTATTTTGCTAAATTGCAATACGTTTCAACGCTCATGCGCTCCATATCCTGAGCTCTAGTTCTTTATTCTCTACATGGCGGCCCTTGAGTGCTAAAACGTTGCAGATTGCGCCTTACTTCAACAATTGCAATATATTTTACATCACGACTACTACATGTATCTTTTATTTATTCACTATTAAATCTCCAAGAAGGCTGGAACATTTTTAATTATAATCTCGACTCAAATTTAATTATTTCTTCAATTTTTGCCTCGAAAATATAGCTTGTGCATCTCTCTCTCTCTCTCTCTCTCTCTCTCTCTATCTATCTATCTATCTATCTATCTATCTATCTATCTATCTATCTATCTATCTATCTATCTATCTATCCAACTTCCCCCTCTATATGCCTCTCCTATCTATCTATCTAACTTCCCTCTCTCTATGCCTCCCCTCCCCACTCTCTCGCTCTCCCTCTCCCTCTCTCTCTCTCTCTCTCGCTCTCTATGTCTCTCCCCCCCTCTCTCTCTCCCTCTCGGTGTTGTAGATAATAAAATATATTTCTAGTCTGAGTCACAAATCTGATTATTGATTATTGGGAATAAGTGACAAAAGCCGAGGGTTCTAGCGAAGAGCGCCATACCATACTATAGGCCTTGTATCAACATAGAGATGTATCCAGATGGTGCCGTGTACAGTTGCATCACTATGGCTTGTAGATAAATTTTAGGTGAGTCTAATATTCCAAATACTGGTGGTTTGGGGATAGGACAATAGTGCACGCATTACTGCTGAGAAATACAAGATGCAGCAGATTGTTGAGTTGTCTGTAAAAAATACTTACTTCTCTAAAAATCAATGCAGTACAGTCGCCGTGGACTGGTCGTAATCCACGCTTGGGAGGTGATGTCCACGCATGCGATTACCGTTATTAAAATTATCATCAGCAAAATTTTAATTAATGAAGCACCGGGTTATACCCGGTGCTTCATTAATTAATTTGTTGATCATTATTCCTATAATTAGTGTGTGGAATGTAAAATCACAGCGTCCAAAGAAATATTGCCCAGTCGCGGAAAGTGGCCAGTCCACGGCGACCGTATTGTACAACGAGTCGTTCTAATAATATACTATCATACAGGGCTGTAGCTGACACCCCGCCCCGCCACCAACACTTAATATAAAAATGTTCCCAGCCTCGACATTATTGCCTGGATTGAAGTCTAAGCTATCGTTTCCCTCTTGGTAGTAATCATGCACTTTTTTTCCTACGAGACAAGTTTTGATACTTAGCCTTATGTCCCACATATACAAGTGGCGGTTTGTAGTTCTCGGATGGGGCCGCTGAGGCCCAGCATGGCTAATTTGGAGTACAGCGCGTGTTAATTCAGTGAAGATTTGGAAGCCCATACATCACAACTACTACATGTATTTATTCACAAATTATTTTGAAAGAAATCTTGAGATTTTTTGCTATAATGCTATAATACCGACTTACTAATATTCCAGAAACAGCATCAAGGCATGTCTTCGTCGATAGTGCAGTTACAATATTTTATTATTCGTGACTTAAGCCACCATAGTAGAGACAAACCAGGTTTACATTACGCCCAATCGGTTATCTTCTTCACGCCCCTGAAATCACGCTTCTGATATGGATACTTCGTGGAGTTGTGTCTCATGTCAATGGGTGTCTGTGGCTGATTTGTCCCGCTCTTTTGCTCCAATTTCTATGTCTACTTGCTTCTCGGACTTATGTCTCATGTATATGGGTGTCTGTGACTGATTGGGGGATGTTGGGGTCCCAGCTTGACCAATTTTGTGTCCGGTACGTGCTATGTAAATAAGTTGGGAAGGCTATGCACCCAGGGGCGTAAATTCTAGCGCGGAGGGGGTCACCCCCCCCCCCCCAAAAAAAAAAAAATAAAAATAAAAATAAAAATCTCCGGACCACGGTTTTCGTCGGGCAGAGGTTTGGCAGACGTCCTAGCTTGCCCGATGAAAATATGCACATGCTTTGGAGTACTCAGTTGGGCAAAATCTCTTGCTTGTCTGACAAAAATACCCCCCCCCCCCCCAAAAAAAAAAATAAAATAAAATAAAATAAAAATCTCCGGACCACGGTTTTCGTCGGGCAGAGGTTGGGCAGACGTCCTAGCTTGCCCTATGGAAATATACTCATGCTTTGGAGTACTCATTTGGGCAAAATCTCTTGCTTGCCTGTCAAAAAATATACACAGATTAGAAAGGGCAATATATGCCCGACTCAATATATCGGTAAACAAATTAAACAAACTCCTGAATTACAGTTTTCATTCCAAACGTCCAGGACAAATCCTATCTTCAAACACAAATGTCATATGTTTTGAAAAACTGAATGATTCTTTGTGCACTCTAAAATCAGTTGGGTTAAAAAATTACCCAAATCATCTGGGTTGAGTGAATATGAACCAAAATGGGTTCAGTTGAGTTAAAATTCAACCCAAATCAGCTGATTTGGGTTGAATTTTAACTCAACTGATTTTAGAGAGTAGGGATGTACGGTAGTGTACACTGTACGGCACGGTACATTACAATGATTTCACATGGTGTATGTTAAATATAGAATAAACGTATAGTGTTTTCAAGTAAAAAATGTATTCTACGAGTAGGGTTATGAAAGAAACCGTCGAGCCTCTGGTGAGTCGGTTTCATTCTTAATCCTACGAGTAGAATAACTTTTTTACTTGAAAACACAATCCGTTTATTTTGTTTATCCCATAAATCATTTACAGGGAAGTCGCGGCGAAATCGTGCTGTCACTCGCTACAAAACACTGCGAGAAGGGAGGAGCTCATTGGTCAAAATCAATAGACAAGCAAAACTGCCAAAAATAAACAAGGCGCAGTGATGCATTTCTTTCTAAAAATAATTCCTCTAGAAACTTGAGTTAAAGTTGCAAAAATATTTCATTTAAATGAACAATGTTTATCTTTCTTAATTTCGTTGTTTATTGTTGTGTTTTTTTCGTCGTCGATTCAACTTGAGTTTTATAAACAAAGCAGCCAACACGTGCATTTGTTTATTTATACACTTTCCTAATTTGGAAAATGAAACATAGCTCATTTTGACCCCGCCTTTCAAAATCGAGCTTCTATGCTTTTCAACGCTTGGTTTCGTTTGATTTACTTTGTTAAATTTGATTTAAGTGTTAAACCCACAGGGAAAATTTATCACCCTACTAGCAGCTTCTACTAGGTGAATAAAGTAAAAATTTATCTTTATTTTATTGTTCGAATAAACGCCCATTTATGAGATAAAAATACAGTATCCTATGAATAGAAAGTATATTTGTTGCGTATTAGTATTTGGTAAAAACAATTAGGTATGTTCCAAATAGTTCGGCGATATGCATGAGCCTTCGGACACCGACGTCCTGCAACCCCCACCCCCAAAAAGGAATTTTGTTAGTTACGGCCCAGCATGCACCACAACTACTATATATATTTATCCAGAAACAAATTTCTTGAGATTTTTTTACATATGATCCCCATTGACAAGTATTGTGGTTGGAATATTTCTTCATTCAGGACTTGAGACACGACAGCAGGCACAAATTAGTTTTACATCACCCCACCCCCAATCGGTAATCTTTCCAACGCCCCAGTACACAATTAATATACCGTATCAGGCAGTCACATGTAATTGCTACTATCGCTGCAGCACTCACAATTAAAATTGTCAATGTGGTTCCTTGCAGAAGAGTAATTAAGGGGGGGGGGGTGAAGCAGGTTGTGATACCGCCACCCACAATTTGTTTTCCATGGGGGATATGCTTTTTGGCAATATATTCCAACTCCATCATTAAGATATGTTTTCGCTCACGGACGTAGATAGATTTTCGCCTTGAGGGAGTGGCGGGGGAAGCCCCAAATTTTGTGAGAGACCAATAAAAATCTTTCAATAGATTTTACCAAATGTTTACCGTTTTGGTACCCGAAACAGTTGTTATTGAAAAATCAGCCCAAAAGCATATGTCTTTTTTCTACCGTTTTCGCATCCGAAACGGTTTAGTTATTGAACTTAGATGTGAGTCTTCCATGGAAGACGTGTGTCGCCTGCACTATATTTTAATATTTCAGACAGAATTCTAAGTGGAAAAGGGACATAACTCTGGGAAAAATACAGCGATCAAAAAACAAAATAGGAGGTGCACAATGCCATTATGTGATAAAGAATCACTGAAAGTTTCATCAAAATCCATTCATAGGTTAAAGAGGAGTGGCGGATAAGAGAAAGTGTGACGCGGACGACGCGGACGACGACGCAAGACGACAAAAGTAATCCCTATATGTCGCTCCCCACTTCGTGGGGCGGCGACACAAAAATCAGCCCAAAAACATGTTTTACTTCTACCGTTTTTGACACAAAGTTGTTTTGTTAATGAAAAATCACTCCAAGGACATATGTTTCGACCAAAATACCAATCATTTCGTAATTTAACTTTAATTGGAAAAACTACCGTCATAAAAACTTTGGCTCTACCTACTTTAACACATTGTTTAATGGTTTTGCCAGATCCCCCAAAGGCCTAATTGTGAAAATGCAGGAAAAATTTTTATAATTTTCTAAGGTCCGGAAAACCTGAAAAAAATCAATTACCACAATTACTGGTCTTTTCGAAAGGGATGGAACTAAATTCCCACAGATCGAAACATTTAGTCATGCCTTAAACAATGATTTGGATTAAAAAAAATCTTTTAGACTCTTCCGTATTAACCCTCTGGAAAACACTGGTGGTCGACGACCTAGAATCGTTCGGGAATTACAAACTTTGGCATTTGCACAAAGAAGGTTTAGGGAAAATAGAAAAACATATGAACTCATTTTGTGACGACGTTCTGTCGGTTTGGTCTCTTCTTGATAATAAAACCACTACAATCCCGGAAGAGATATTTAGAGAAACCATTTGTTTGAATAATAGCATAAAAATTAACGGAAAGAGTTATTTTTAACAAATCTTGGTGCGAAAAAGGGTATCTCTTTCATAAATGACTTGTTACCTGAGAACAACAGTCTCTTAACCTTCTCTGACTTCTCCATCAAATATAACATTAAGACCCCATTCACAGTCTATCAAGGTGTTATAAATGCAATACCCAAAATCCTGGAAAGCGGCAGCCAAATCACATAAAAAAATTATCGTCTGTACATAATATAAACATTGGTACGCTAGAATCTACACACAAAGTTTGCAGAACATTCTATATTAATTTCTTAGAACTATACGCGCGCGACGTCTTCCACTAATTACCAGATGAAGTGGAACGAGATTCTAGATATCATTTTGCAGCCGGATGACTGGCATTTTATTTTTGGAATCCCATTTACAACCACAGACGATACATACCTACAAAGTTTACATTTTAAATCGTCCATAGAGTCTTGTATACAAACTCAAAACTACACAAATGCAAAATTTCAGAGACGGCATTATGCACATTCTGTAATAATTCAAAAGAGACTGTACATCACGTGTTTTTTTAATGTTCTGTCTCAAAACCAGTTCTGTTGGCCTTTCTGGAAAATTTTAAAGATAAATAGTAAAGTAACCTTTCCATTAACACCAGAATGTGTTATCTTATGCTATAATAACACCTCGGATACTTTCAACAGCACAACAGATGTCTATATGCTTCTTCATAAGAAGTTCATTTACTCGTAAAAAGTGAAAAAATATCAGCTAACCTATCTCGGGTTCCTTGATCAACTCAGAGAGTACAGGAACCTAAAACTCATCTCCCGACATTCATATCCAAACAAATGTGTCAATAAAATAAATTCTAGGTGGTACCTTGTCAATTCCCTACTTAACTTGTGAACTCTGAATGCACCCGGACTATTCCCCCAAAATATTTGATTACCTACGGAACTCAGCTGGAGCTTATTTATCAAAGTTGGGAAGATGACCCTCCCTTTGAGGAGAAAGATAAATTTTAAATGATGACAAAAATACAGCTCGCGTCGCGATTGCGTCAGTCCAGTAGGTTTCTGCTGCAGGGACGTAACCGCGAATTTCTATGCTATCAATCGGATTCTGATTGGGCATCTATGTCAATCAAACATCAGTAGGAAATGGCTATTTCGTGCGTGCAGCAACAAATTGTACAAAAAATCTAAATATCTATTATGCTACCTTGTTAATGGTTTATCGGTAACTACATTCCAATTACTATAAAGGAATATAATGCATTCCTGTAAATATTCATATAACAACTGAATAAAAATTGTAAAAAAAAAAAATTCCAATAATTATCCTTTCATTTTGTAACTCTTTGTCAACAAAAACTTTCGTATTTTCCGATGAGCAGTACATTTTCCAAGGGAACCAAGGTCTCCCCGCTCCACCCACATTCCCTCCCCACACACACACCTGTAAATACACGACGACTTTCGACAAACGTATGCCTTGGTGATCTTGGAGTTTTTTGAGAGTGTGGACTTGAGTCATAGGTGTCGGGACAAATCTTGTTTGCACCCTCTCCCGCCCCGAATCGGTAATCGGGACGTCTCTTAGTCCGCACAGTCCCATAAATATATAGTTGAAGCGAATTTAGCATTGCAAACAATGTGCTCTTTGATGGGCATACAGACATGTTTTCCCAAATTGTACAATACACTGTCACACCTTTCCAGATATTCGATGACATGAACTTTAGAGACAGAGGTATGTTCTCTCGTTCTCAAGAGACAAATACGATAAACTGTTTCTCTGCCATTGAACATATCACTTTCTACAGCATTCCCATCTCCACAGCATCCTCAAGGACGCCTAGCAACCGTTCTTTTACAGCAGGTACTTTTTCGGTGATTTCAGGAAACTGCTTTAAATACTGTTCCCTGATCACGCGAAGCTCCGCTTCGGATTTCCCACCAGCGTGTTCTAAAGCCCTGTGGGAGGGATTTGTGAGGATCATTGGCAGAATCACACATGCCATTAACACCCCGTACAGCATGCTCTCTTCAACCAGATGCTGTAGAACATCAAAAGTGAACTCAGGAAAATCCAGATTGAGCTTTTCCAAGGATTCCATAAATGCAGAATGGTAGGTGTGTAAAAGATTTCGCATGTATTTTTTGCGAGTGTCTCTTGTGGTACTGGTACAGAAGAAGTAGACTAAATCAGTGCTTAGTGGTGCATAACGCACGATTTGGAGATCGACGAGTTTAACGTCTAATGGTTCTTGTCTTTTCGCTTTATCGTTGTACTTGAAAAGGATATTGTTGCACCACATGTCACCGTGGCAAATGACCGAAAAAGGCTCTTTGACCTTTAAAAGATTCTTCACTGTCTCATTGAAATCTAATGTGAGTATTTTATTGGCATGTTCCTTAATGTTAGGATCTGCTGTGGCTGTTTTTATTATATTTACCGAAATCTCTAACGCATTTGTGAAATACTTTGGTGCACTTGCCGAAAACAAACTATCATGAAATAAGAAGTCATACTTTTTCAAATTGTCGGGATTTCTATTTTTCAATGCATATGAAAGTGCATGGAAATCAGCCAGTTTTCTCATCACCACTTCGCAGTGTTCATTGTCCAATCCACTAATCTTATCCGCCAATACATAGCCGCGTGGGCGTATATCCTCAAGTATTATAATCCCCTTGTAGTTCTCAGCAACACTGTGATAAAACGGAGGTACGGAAGGCCCGAAAGGTTCTATCCCTATATCCTTTTGGTAGCGGATCATGTCCGGTATAATGACAGAGTATGTTTTGCCTTCTTTCAAAAAAACCTTGGACTTCACAAATGTCCATTCCCGCGCTACTTCGTTATCATGAGCAGTCTTCAGAAACAAATTATGGACTCGTTCCTTGCCGTTTTTATCGGTACTCGTAACTTTAATGGAAAATACAACACTTGCAAAGTTGTCTCCTGACATGCTTCCCGCTTCAAGTTCAAAGTGTTTAACTTCAAGATCACCATCGCCTTCCTTTGATCTGATGGCTGTTTCCAGTAGGTCTTTAGTAATGATTTTTGACTCCTTTTTTTCATCACTGGCGACCGTTACGCTTCCTGGCATGATCTAAAAGCTGATGTCTGTTCCTGCAAGAAGAGCGTTTGAAGTTAGGTTTCTACAGGCAGTGGCGTTGATAGCATTTGTCTGATGGTGGTAGAACTGGTGGCGGTTGGGGTAACTGAGGGTCGAGGCTATAGAATTTTTGACAAAAAAAACAACGATGCTACGCATAACGCCTATTCACTCTGGCACGCAGCTATGTTATGCATCCCTCATTCTGTCGAACTTTTATTACACGCCTGTTCTATGAAATCCCCATCTGCAGCAACACTAAATCATGTGGAAAATAAAAATCTTTGACTGACTATTCTTTATAAAGCAGCGAAATTTCACTGAAATTTTCTACAAATCGTGCACCGCAATTACAATTTGAATGGCTAACGATAGCTAAAATCGTTCCCTGAGTTCCAATGTGTTTTATGTGCCAGGAGGCACATAGAACACATTGCAACTCAGGGGACGAAATAGTAACACGGGTTCCCCTCGCAGATTTGGTTGGCGATAAAATGTGTTCTTTTTGTTGATAGTTGTCAAATGAATTGCCGAGTGTTCATCTAATAATTGCTTTTAGAGACGTGAAGGCGTGTAATTAACAGAACGACACGCGCGTGTGAATGGGTTAATCGATATAGAATCTGTGCCATCGCGGCAGGACAAAACTCGAGGCCTGCGGCCTCTGATTCTATCCTTCCGCGCTGCCACTCGTGCCATATCGATTAACCCATCACGCGCGTGTGTCGTTCTGTATATGATCTCCACTCCAATATTAGGAGACTCTTCCACAATCTCCCCAACCCACCCTCTCATCTTGTCTCCGAAGTTGCTCGGAAACCTGATGTTCAATAGGGTCATTGCCTTCAATTGACAATTATATTCCTAACGTAAGCGAGTTACCACGTACGCAAAACAACTCTGAATGATGCAACTGATACATAGGGTTGTGCCATGGATTTTGTTGAATATTTGGCGTTCGAAACTCCTGTTTACGACAGAATCCTTGGCGCAGTCCTTTTCCAACAGTAACTGAAACGGAGGAAGGCAAGTAACTGGTGAAGTCAATGGTTGGAAGCCGGAAGCTTTCTTAAACACAGAATCAAATGACCTTTCTGATGTCTGTTAGGCCTTCAACTTCAACTTTAACTGTCCTGAAAAAAAACTTCTCTGACATCGTTTTAATTAATATTTTAACAAGGGAGAAAGTGTGTTGATTTGATCAACTAAAGCCATGCATTTTCTCATACGCATTTTCTATTTGACTAGATTACTGAGAGGGAGGGAGTCTAAGGGTATGCCTATATTCTTTTCCTAAATAACCATGACGGTCATTTCGAAAATGATACGACATACTGAAAAGGAGGAACGATTACGCAGGAACAAATCGGTGATTGAACCGACAGCGTATGGCGGAATTGGATTGGTTATGGAGTGCCGGATAGGTTTTCTGAAAAAGAGCTGGGAAATGTTTTCGAAATAGAAGGTTCCGGTTACGCCTGTGTGTTATTGTTAATCAATACTTCTTCTCAATCTCTGTTCTCAACAAAACCGTTTCCTCACTCCAGGGTAAGACGCGAATGTTCATCGTCTGAAATTTCGATACCATTCCCAATGTTTTTCTTAGAATTTCGTTTATCTCTGTGTAACTTCACGATGTGAGAGTCCTGTCGATAAATTACTCAACTAGATTGTGTGTCAAACCTTGTCAGTCATCACAGATACGTGATCTCTGCAAGGAAAAATAACAGTAAAACTCCGCCTTTGTAATTATTGTTCAGCAAAAAATTCTCAATTGGCTTCGATAATGGCCCACCACACTGGTTACTGTTCCAGTGGAAATTGGAATTTGTAACAGTGTTGGTACTGTTACCCTCAGCGCAGCGTGCTGCCGACAGGTCTGATACTCGGCCTACATGTACTGTGTAATCCTATTCGATTCACACTTCGGCAATATTGCAGCATATCTTATCTTGAAGCAGGATTAAATCAAACGTGAAAACTGGTTATCGCGAAGTGGAAAGACAGACAGCGACACTGGCGATAGTCCTTGCAGATGACGGACAGCTTGTGGTTTCTGATTAACTAGCAGTATCACCGATTCCACACTTACTTGGTGCCCCCACCCCCGCCATTAGTTGAAGAAAGAAAATAATGTGGAGGAATTATAAGACCTGTTTAAGAAAAAAACATCAACATTCTGCTCAGTAGTTTATATTTGTAGAACCAATATTTTTTTTTTTGAGATTCGGGGTGGGATATTATTGCCAATGTAGTAATGCTGAAATGACTTTCTGCAGTCTGTACTGACTACTGGGGAAATAAAAAATTACCACCCACTCATTGCTGAAAGACTTGAGTAAGGTGAGAGTAAGACAATGAAGAGGGGAGGGGATTGGCGATCAGTGCAAGTGGCCTGATGCATCACAGTATCAATTTTATGAGACGTCTCCGATGAAAAACAATCATTATGATGTTTAAAACATAGGCAGTATTGCAATATTTTCCAAACGTAGATTGATGTGTATTTTTAAATGACTAAAATTTAATAATTTTTCCTGATACAAGAATATAATTCTGAATATTATTATTTTGATTAAACTCCCAGCATCAAAACTTAAATCGAATGCCATCTACATGTAACAGCTACATAGGTGTATGAGATGGGGGTCATTGTAGGCAGCCAACAGTTTCATCCCCTCACCCAACGGCCAGCTAATTTAGAAGTTTTCATGGCAAGAGCATGGTATTTCCTTTACAAATTGGACAGAGGGGAGAATATTCTTTTTTTAATTTTGGCAAATTTTAGGGCGATGGGCAGAAATGTTTCAGGGTTACGTGGCAAATCCAAGATAGGCGCAGTTTAATTGGCCAGCCCCACCCCCAACAAAATACCCTTCAAAAGCCTCTCATTTGCCATATTCTGTTAGTTCTCTTTAAAACTACTCTTGTGTTCCAAATAATGGTAGGGTGCTAAATAATATTATTATGCCCCACGTTTGTAACATCAGCCGTGATTGGTTAATATGACACCTTCTAAAAGTCATAGTACTGGAGTTTTGGGGCAAAACACGGGTACTATCAGAACGTTTTTCCCTGGAGACAAGAGAACGAAGAAAATGTAAGCGCCACTTCCATTGATCAGCGTCGAATTTCTCAACACCAAACGCTGGCTCCCTGTCCGTGTAGCTTTTTCATCACCGATTGACACAAACTTACCAACAAATATATCACCTCCAATGGGTGTGTTTTCAATTTTAACTGCAAACAATGCATTCAAAAGAATCAGAAATATTAAAAAACTCACTCACGTGTTGTTCACCACTTCAGTGAATCCTGAATATGAGTCTCAGTTATGACTTGTGTTTCACTCCGCTTAATTCTATCAACTGTTGTCCGAGAAACATGAATTTATATTCCATTAATTTAAATCACTTTTCACACAAGCATTAACAATGAATTATAACACGAACAACATGATGCAGTTGTTAACACTGGCATTTGTTGATAAAGAAACTCCCAAAGCGACGGCACTTGTGACAAGTCATTTTCGAAGAGACGTCATTCGTTCGAAATGACGTCATGTTTTTGGATTCGACTACATTGTTGTTACAAGATCGATGGCTTGTTGCAGTTAACGCTTAACAATGAAAGTCATATTTTGTTCGGCATAATAAAATAATTAGAACGTTTCTTTTCATGTTCTATCGGTCGATAGTACCTGAGTTTGTGTGATTTCTGAAATAAAACCTTCAGCAGCGAAGCTGCTTCAGATTTTATTTCAGAAATCACACAAACTCAGGTACTATCGACCGATAGAACATGAAAAGGAACGTTCTAATATTATAGTAGGGGTAGACATTATTGCCACAATGAATAAGAGTAGGGTGTAGAACATTGTATTACAACTTTGAAGGTGTGATGTTTATGAATATCCATGATATCAGCCATACACTGAATATAATAGCCCAGGATGTTCAGAAAACTTCAGTTGGATGAATCCATTGAACCAATTAAGAGGCATAACTTCTAAAAAAATCTTTTCTACCGTCTGGCAGTGAGAAAAAATGCTGGGCCAAATAAGGTTCATACTAGTGTGTTCCTAATAAACATACATGCATGTTTATTAATTCTTGGGAATTTTTCCACCCCGTATGCACCTTATTTAGACCTGTATGTTTATTAAAATTTCCCTTCCAACAGGATGGAGATCTTCTAATCAGTAAATCTTCACTGGATTGTGTGATAGGTTTTTATTTTTAGCACAGTGTATTGGTTGATGTAATCAATATGCCTAAACGCCCATTTGTTTTCTTTAGTAAAACTAACTGCAGTACTGGAAAATAAGTTGGCTTTTAGATAAAATTAACTAGCATTACTCCTCCACCTCATTAGTCCTCCATGAATTTCCACCCTGTACTATTGTTTGGGTCTGTATGTTTATTCAATTTTGATAGATGTTCCACCCCGTACTTTCATTCTCACCTGTACTTTTATTTGGAACATAAGAGTGGTGGGTGGAAAAAATTGGAAAAAATATTAATAGTATGGGTATGATTATTTGGAACACGAGAGTACTCACCAAATGCAAATTCAAAATAATTCCAAATTTAAAATTGAGAATATATAGGACCAGACACCTAAAAATTATTTTTGTTTTGAACCCGATACCAGAAAAAAAATATTGATATAGCATACATCAATTTGTAAATATATTATCAATAGAAATAAATTGGAGCTAACTGGTGAGAACAACCACACTCCCTTTATTTCTCTTTCAGCATCTGACAAAGGCTTCGGTGGAACTCATTTCGAGAGCTTTTGAGAAAACTTTGTTTGGCAAGTATTGTGGGAGGGTTAGGGAGAGTAATTGTGTAAAACTGGTGGAGAGAACAAAATATGTGACATTTTCTTGCAGTTATTCTGAAATACGTTTCTCGCTTTGTATGTAGTAAATTTGGCCTTCCTAAAGTCTATGTTGTTTGTGAAGTCCGAATAAAATAACAACTAAATTTCAAATCAGAAATTCTAAATTATAGTGAGAAATAAAACTTACCATGAATTCACCCAGAATGGAAATTGGAATCACAAACAGTACTAGTTAAACTAGACGATCGAATGAATGCCCTTGAATGTTAATTATTGCACAAGAATGTCCTTTGTTGTCCAGTGTGTACTTTTATTACAGTACAGAACAGAAATGACCGATGTCTACAAACAATAGCCTAACGCACACACAGCACAGCCAATCCGCGTTCAACTTCAGTTTCAGTTCAAAAAGCACGAAATTTAAATACAGCGACCAATTCGCATCGTATTTAAATTAAAATCCTTGAATATTTCCCATCCCCCAGATATAATGATGCCTGAACCCACACACTTTTCAAAACAAATTTCACAGCTTATACTTTCCTATGTCTGATGTGAAGTGTTAGCTTTTGGGTTTTGGCTGTTCGGATAATTTTTCGGGAACAAAATGAATCAACATCGATTCTACAGGTGGCAAGGTCAAAGACTCAAGACTGGTTCTTTGACAAAGTTGCCTGTCTCCGGGTAAAATCATTTCAACCGTTCAAATCATCGACTATTTAATTCAATTAGCGATTAGTTACAGTGAATTCTTTTTCAGGGTTTGGTGTGTAATAAATACAGAACTACACTTATGCTTGAATGGGTTAACGATTACTGGACTCCAGCGAGTGGCGGTGGGATACCACTCGAGCATAGCGGCTCTCGTGGTATTACTGCGCCACTCGCTCTCGTGTAGTAATCGTTAACCCATTCAAACATAAGTGTGGTTCTGTATATACATTACACGTGTTTTGCTATCCAGGAAATTTAAAACACGGTAAAGTTGATGCATTTTAATTACATTAAAACTTCTAAAAACATTAATTTTCTTCGTGAATAACAGTACAAAAAGCATGTAGTTATATGATAAAACAGTCTTGTGAGAGGCTGTACATACATATTGTCGCTACAGTGAAGTGATCTGGGTGGCAGTTTGATCCGGCGATCTGACCTCCTCAACGAGACGTGATGCAATGACCCAGATCACTACACTGTAGCGATAAAAGGTTTATTAGGCTTTCCCAAACCCAGTTTGGGAAAGACTATTGGTATTCTTCTTTTTCAAAATTTTTCTACTCTATTTTTTTTTTTTTTTTTTTTTTTTTTCCTCCCTGAATGTTGTCTGTTGAACTGCTCGAAAACAAGCTGTACGATTTTGACCAAATTTGGCACACTTATGTAATGTCATAAAATCTAGTGAAATGCGGTATCGTCATATCTGTGAAAACGCGTGTTTTCAAAATATTCTGCCAAAACCTTCAAAATTTCACCATTTTTCGAATGTCTCAAAATTATAAACAGTTAGTTAGCTCAAATTTTCCACACATTTAGAGCATAATACGATACACCACAATTACCACTCAGATCTTTCAACTTTAACCCCCACTGGCCAAAAATGACATGAATATAGAATTTTTCTCCAAAATTGAACAACTTCAAGGGCAAATTTCTCTAATAACAAGGTTGTTGTAACAATTATTTTGATTTGGATAGATGCAACAATGATTGCGAAAGAAAGTTACTGTTTACTTTTTAATCTCAGATTTAACCCCAAGCACAAAAGAGGGTGAGAATAAGAGTACCGTTTGAAAATGCCCAAATTAGCCAACTTTGATTGCTTTTTCCACCATTTTGGAAAGGGGTTAATTTCAAACACTTTTCGTGTACGTCTTCACGACTGAATACCGAGCATATTTGCTGTTGTAAGTTTAGTTGTAAAGTTTAACCCAATCCCATTCTGGTTGCATAAAAGTAGGTACCGTCCAAAAAAACTCCAATTCTTTCATAATTTGATAAGTTTAGGTGACGATTTACTCCATTTTTAATTGCTTGAGCTCTGAATGTTTTCTATAGCTGCTTGCAGCAGTGAAAGTATGACAAATTTTGTTCTATATGTTATTATTAAAAGTTTAACCCTTGGCAGATTTGAGAATTCCCATAAGGGTACTGTCGGAATATTTGTTATTTTCGCCAACTTCAAGAGCAATTTTTTCTGATTACAAGGTAGTTGTAATAATTATTTTGGTATGGCTAGATGCAACAATGATTGTGTAGGAAAGTTACTGTTTACTTCTTAATCTCAGATTTAACCCTCTAGCACAATGAGGCCGAGAATAAGATTACCATTTGAAATTGCCAAAATTAGCCATTTTTCGTTGCCTTTTCTATCATTTTGGAAAGGGTTAATTTCAAACACTTTTCATATACGTGTTCACAACTGACTATCGAGCATATTTGCTTTTGTTAGTTTGCTTGTAAAGTTTAACCCTATCCCATTCTGGTTGCATAAAAGTAGGTACCGACCAAACAAATCCCAATTTTTTCAGAATTTGGTAAATTTAGGGGGCGATTTACTCCATTTTTAATTGCTTGAGCTCTGAATGTTTTCTATAGCTGCTTGAAACAATCAAAGTATGACAAACTTTGTTCTATGTGTTATTATTAAAAAATTAACCCTTGACAGATTTGAGACTTCCCACAAGGGTACTGTCAGAATAATTGTTATTTTCGCCAACGTTTACATGCACTTTCTCAGCACTGGAGCATTATTGTCTCAAAACCTTTTCCATGAGAGGATTGGGCCTTCATCCAAGAACAATTTTGCTGTTATATATTTTATTCAAAGTTTTAACCTTCGCCCAGTTTTCAGGCCTTGAATTTGAGTGCCCTAAATTTCTTCATAAAATTGGCTAATTTGGAGCTAACTTTTTTTCCCTTTTCGAAAGGAATATCGAAAAATGATTTACATGTTCGTATTTACAATTGCCTACCGAGCATATTTGCTTTTTGTAAGTTTGGTTGTAAAGTTTAACCCTATGCTCGTTCTGTTTGCATAAAGATAGGTGCAGTCCAAAAAAACTCTCGTTTTCAGAATTTGGTAAGTTTAAGTGACGATTTACTCCATTCCTAATTGATTGAGCGCTGAACGTTTTCTATGGCTGTATGCAGCAGTCATAGTATGACAACTTTTGTTTTATATGTCATTATTAAAAGTTTAACCGTTGGCAGATTCGAGACTGCCCATATGGGTATGGTCGGAATAATTTTAATTTTCATAAAATCACTGAATATTGATAAGCGTGCAGTGGTAGTTTGGAATAGAATATCTGAAAATGATTTCGAAATTCGGATTCACAGTTCAGTTCCTAGAATATTTTCTGTTATAAGGTTGCTGTAAAGTTTAACGCAATCCCTGTCTCAGATGCATAATGGTAGATGCCGTCGAATTCAGTGTTAAATCGTGTAGAGAGTGCAAAAAATGTCGTTTTTTCATGGTGATACGGAATCGGCAATTTTTGTGAGGCTCACAGATCGCACTTTTCACGTTCAAACACCCGTTGGCGAACATGTAGATTCAACGCATCGCTCAAAAGTGAAAAAATGTACGAAATTTGAAGAAAATGTAAATTAAAAAAATTTTTTCTCTACGTTCCCATCGCGGATTAGACCATCGATCTATCGTTGGTGAACGCGAGCAAAAAACGCTTTGCCGGTTCCAGATCAGCATCAAAAAGCGGTTTGCCGATTCTGTATCACCTACGTTCGCCAACGGGTGTTCGAACGTTAAAAGTGCGATCCGATCGGCGAAACCCATTTGCCGATTCTAGATCAGGGAAAATCGACCTCAAAACGTTTTCTCGACGTTCGCCAACGGTGAAAAGTGAGCGTAAAATGTAGTTACTCATCGAGGATTTTTTTTAAAATTTTGTTTAAAACCGATTTGGGCCTCTGGTACGTGGAAAAAAGGTGGTTTGCCGGTTCTGTATCACCTACGTTCGCGATCGCGTTTGGGACGGTCTAGGGTGCGATCCGATCGGCGAAAACCCGATTTATCGATTCACCTCGCGAGTTTTGTGAGGCGAATCATGATAGAATCGGTTTTGGCGAGAGGAAGTAAAAAGTGATTGATATATATAGGAGAGAAAAATATATAAATAAATAGTTATTTAAAAAAATAAATATCGAATCGAATAGATAATAAAAATACGTAAATCATGAACCCTTCCCAGACTATTAGAGCAAGGTTTCTTTTAAACATGCTGATGAGAGCATACGCAATCTGTGTGAACGAAGAACTACGTCCCCTCTTGTTAGAACGATGCATCGGATGTCGGGATCATCTAGACTTCGATCATGAGGATCATTCGTGTCTGACGATGGAAAGGGAAGATATGGTCATCAAGTATTTCGAACCAGCATTCGAACGCGTTCGAATCGACGAAGTGATCACGCTTTGGAGGAGATTAGTCTTCTGTAAGGATCGAGACAAGCCCACAGTTTCGGAAGAACTGAAATTGGCGCGTAGAAGTCTGACTTTAGAAGACAAGGGATGCATCATGAAATTATTGCTGAAGGAAGCATGCGTCTAAGTTTTCTCGTTGATATAAATAAGGGAGAATAGAAAATAAAAAATAAACACACACATAAATTTTTTATCTAATATTAGAAAGAAAGAAAAACACAAAAATGAGAACCAGAAATAAATTGTATCCGACATTAGATGATGACGAGGATGAGAAGCCAAACAGCGTTTTGCCAACGGCATCGTCGCTAGAAGAGAAAGAAAGAGGAGAGAGGTATCGCATCGATCAAATCAGTAGAATTCAATTGTATCTGACTCGAGAGAGAGATTCTCGCCATTCTCTCAAGAAGAAGTATTCGCGTTTCCTGAAATTCGTCAACGCTGTCGACACGACACTCATCACGATTTCCATGGGTTTACACGTGGCTGACATCGGGTGGTTGTCGACCGCGGTTGGCATTCCGATCGTGTTGACCATAGAAGGAGTGGCTCTCGCCGCCGGATTGTTTAGCATGCTCGGAAACTTTTTGAGTAGGAAATTATATCTGAAAGCTAGGAAACATGAAAAGATTCGCGTCTTGACTGACTCCAAGATCGACACGATATCCGAAATGATCTCGATGGTGTTGAAAGATGGTAGGATATCGGACGGAGAATACTTCACAATATTGGGCGAGAAAACGAAATACGGTGCCACGAAAGAAGCCGTGAGAGTCAAGACTCGTCAGATCATCAAGGAAGAGATGAAGGATTCTCTCGTGGAAAAGGGTAGGAAAGAGGTCAGGGAGGAATTCAGTAAGATGATAGAACTCAAGAGCAGCGACTGAAAAAAAATATATATAATAAGAACAGAAAAAAGAAATATTAAATTTATATATAAAATAGAAACGAAATTAATTTAAATAACTTTCAAAAAATGTATTGCGTAAAGTGTAAGAGAGTTACCAAGACGAGTAATTCTCGAGAAGTACGAACTAAAAACGACAGACAGATGCTTCGCGGAATTTGCGACGTGTGTGGTTCGATTAAGACTCGATTTGTCAAAAAAAAGAACACGAGCAAAGGTAAAGGTATTGTGAATAAAATGATCAATAATCTACCTTTCGAAATGCATCTGCTGGGTCACAGTTTCACGGGACCCGGAATGAAATTGAACAAGAGACTCAACGCCGATCTGACTCCTAAATCTTGGATCAAACCCATGAGTAGGGTGGACGCGACCGCGTATGATCATGATCTGTGCTACGCCGACATCCCGACACCAAGACTCACAACGACGTCTGCGATAAAAACATGTTGGCGAAATTGAGAGGTATATCGAATCCGACCAGGAGAGAGAAGATAGAACGTTCGCTGGTTGGTAATCTGATTGGTGCGAAACGTCGATTCGGATGGGGCATTCAAAAAAAAAGCGCATCGGAAAAGAAGAAGAAACGATTATTGACCAGCGAATTGGCCAAGGAGTTACACAAACCCATCGTGTGTAAATTTCGAAAGAGAAGGGTGTTCGTGAAGGGTTTGGATGACATTTGGTCTGCCGACTTGGTCTACATGAGATCATTTTCGAGTTGGAAAGAGGGCGTCAAATATCTATTGACAGTCATCGATGTTTTTTCCAAATATGGTTGGATCAGAGCTTTGAAGAATAAATTGGGACCTTGCGTCGCCGAGGCTCTGAAGAGCGTGTTCGACTCGTTTTCTCAAAACCGAATAAATTGTGGGTGGACAAGGGAAAGGAATTCTACAACAAGCACGTTCGTCGATTAGTCGACCTCTACTCGATCGAAAATGAAGAGAAAGACAACGTGGTGGAATGTTGGAATCGAACGATGAAGGAAAAGATTCACAGATACTTCACAGCGAATTCGACCAAGAAATACATATACGCTCTGAACGGTCTGGTCAAAGATTACAACAACACGCAACACAGATCGATCAAGATGACTCCCGTGGAAGCTAGCGATCCTCAAAACGAAAAACGGGTCTACGCGAATCTATATCCTGAGCGATCTAAGATTAGGAAGAAGTCTAGAACGCCGAAATTTGCGGTCGGCGATCGAGTGAGAATCTACGCTTATAAGAAGCACTTCGAAAAGGGTTATACTCCTCGATGGACCTCGGAAATCTTCGTGATAATCAAAATATTTCACACCGATCCGGTGACTTATGAAATCGAAGTTTTGGATGGAGAAGAGATCATTGGAAAGTTTTACGAACAACAATTGCAGAAGACGAAGTTTTAATAAGAAAACATTTTTTTTTTTATTTACTCTCTTTAACATTTTCTTGTTTACATATATATATAGGAGAGAAAAATAATAATAAAAAATAATTAAAACTATTTTTAGATAAAAAAGCAAGCTAATTAATAAACAGAAAACAAAAACCCTTCAAAAATGGCAAATATACTAGATATCGCACAAAGCATAGTGAAAGATGAAAGTATTCAAGAATATGAGGTTCACGAATATGAACCGATAACTGGAACGAGTTTGAACAATGCGGGAGAGATAAGAATCAATGTCGAAACCCAAGATCTATTTGTCCATCCTAGCGAGAGTTACATAGTGGTGCAGGGACGTCTCACCAAGGAAGATGGAACCGACTACGCCGACGACGACGACACGGTTACTCTAGCCAATAATGGCACCATGCATCTATTCAGTAATATAAAATACTTGCTATCCGGACAAGAGATAGAATCTGTGTTTCATCCCGGTCAGGCCACCACGATGTTCCGACTCTTGACGTATCCAGATGGTTTTTCAAAATCCAGAGGACTTAATCAGTTGTGGATGAAAGACACCGTCGGCCCTTCTAGCACCGGCGCCATCGCGATATTCGACTACGTCATCAAGACGTCCAGACCTAAAGGAATATTTTCGTTCAGGATACCTTTGAAATACATCTTCGGAATTCACAGACGATTACAACAAGATCATGTATGGATTCAAACACAATCTGACGTTGATTCGAAAAGGAAACGAGGATGCAATAGTGAGACTCACTGCAACCGATGCGGGTAAGATAACTCTACACAAGATATCGTGGTTCGTTCCGCACGTGGAGCTTTCGATCGTGGAAAAACGCATCTCTACAAGATCATAGAATCCAAGAGTAAATTACCCATGGGATTTAGAATGAGACAGTGCGATGCGGCTAGCATTCCACTCTCCATGAATCACTTCGATTTGAGATTGACGGTGAAATCCGCTTCTGAGAGACCGCGTTTCATCGTGGTTGCATTTCAGACTGATAGGGACGGGTCTCAGGAAAAGAATGCATAGCTGTTCAATCACTGCAATTTGAGAAACATGCAAGTGTTTCTGAACGCCACGAGATATCCAGCAATTGATTACAATGCGTCGTTCGACAAGAACGATTTCTGCAGACTGTACGGCGACGCTGCTGATTTTAGAAAGAAGTATCACAGTCTAGACGAATTGATGAGCAACCCTAACATATCTACCGGCGAATACAAGTCGATGTATCCCAGGTTCGTATTCGACGTTAGTAAACAGAGTGAACGACTCAAGAGTAGCGTCTTAGCCATTCAGATCAAGATGCAATTCGATAGGAACGTGCCAAGAAAAACCAAAGCCTTCGACCTGGTCCTGTCGGACAGAGAATTACAATTTGAATCGGATGGAAATAAGACGTCGATCATTCGATGAGAGACGTGTGTGAAAAAAAATTAATAAATGTTAAAAATGAGGATGTAAGATTAATTAAAAAAAACAAAATCTCGAAAACAAAATGGATGTTTTTAACACAAAAACAACAAATCATCTGTTCACTTCAGATCACTACGACGTTAAAATAAATTGCTTGGAAAAATGGATTCAAATTGAACATGAAGAACGTAACACAAAAAAAGGATGGAATAATTGTGATTTTAACGAATATCGTTTAAAAAAAAAGAAGAGTTTGATCTCATAAGATCTAACAAAGAAATTATAAAAAAATACAATTTTAAAATGTCGCAAATGTAAGAAACGTCAAATAAAAATTGAATCTCAACAAACTAGATCTAGTGATGAACCAACAACCATATTCGCAAAGTGTATAAATTGTAATCATAAATGGATAGAAAATTAAAAAAGAGATGTAATTTTAATCATCGTCATAAGTGACAAAATTCTTTTACTGAAGAAAAAAAACATTTCAGAAATCATATAATAATATATAATAATAAAAAGTTATCAAAAAAAACAAAAAAAATAAAAGTAATGAGATCTAGAGAGATTAAACATCTTTCTAAATCTCATTACTTTTTTTTAGTATTTAATAATCACACATTATTTTTAATTAATTATTTCCACGCGTTCACTGTTTGTTCAAAGGATCTAGTTCAATCAGTAGACTCACCACGGAAGTGGCGGCTTCGGGATTATTGGTTTTCATAACGAAATTAATCCTGTCTCCGGCGTTCACTTTGAGAGGCGTGCCGAACATGGTAACATTCGTGTGTTGATTCTCAGTCTTTTTAATGCTATATCTCTTATCGCTCTCTACTCCATTCACCGCGAGATTGAACACCGCTCTGTTATTCAAATCTGTGGAAGCCAGACCCATTCATATGATTTCATCTCCTAACGGCATGGATATCCCACCTGACCATGTTGCGATCCGCTACCTCCGTTTCTGAAAGACCACTTGGTTTTTCCCTCCTCTAACATGCCGGCCTCCTCGGCCCACACGGTGATCAATTGTCTAGCATATTTCACTCTTTCCACCACTGAAATCAGGGTGCAGGCATCCGTCATGTTCACGGGATCCGGTAGATTCGTGAGCGCGTGTCCGCCCATGTCTAGTTTACCTTCCATGATGTCGCCCTTTCTCCAGACTGAGTTGTCGTCCACGTACTTCCTGCTGACTGTGCTGGAATCGAATTCGGGATCGTGATCGAGACCGAATAAATTGTGACCGTTCATGTTGATGTCACCCCATGTTCCGCCAGATTGTTTGTTCAGGTAGAGATCATCCACTTGTGATTCTACGTATTCTTGTGATCGTATCACAGCAGAATCTACGTAGCCCTTGTTGACCGTGGTTGAGTCCGCATCAGCATCGTCGACCTTTGACAGATTCAATGTCTTGTTGAATCCTGCATTCAGATCCGAGTTCATTTCTCGTCTGTCAGACTTTCTCTGTTCCAGATCTATGTAGTGTTTGGTTGCCACGTCCTTGGGATTCGTGGGAGTGGCCACGTTCATTATCTTGTTAGAATTGGTGTTCAATTCCGAGTGCATCATTTTCTGAACGTATCTACTTATCAGATGTTCGCTGAATCACGCGGGAGAGTCGTCTGCGTATTTATTGGTTGTGGCATCGGTGGAATCTATGGGATTTGCGATGTTCACCAAACGTTTAGATTTCAGATCGAGATCGTCGGTCATGGCTTTATCCATGTAATTATCTAGCATGATTCGTTCGAAATCCGCGTTCCCCCTGTCGACGTATTTTTTAGTCGCAACATCTGCGAGATCTATTGGCTCGGGAAGATTGTAGAGCTTCTTATCATTCATGTTCAAAGGTTCCTCTCGAGGTTCGTATCTGCGAACGTAACGTTCATCCGAGTTGACAACGTCGTAATCTTCACCGACTTCGAGTGTCTTCCTCTTCTTTTTGGGTCGACTTTCATCATCACTTCTACCAAATTTATCAACTGGCATGTTGTTTTGAGGTTTTTGTTTTAAAATATATTTCAAACGCAGTTTATTAAAAAATGAATTATCTCACTTATTTTTTATTTTTCGTTTTTATTCGATTAAAATTTTTTAAATAATTTTTTTACCTTTATGTATACTATAAAAAAAAATCGCTCTCTAATGTAAATCATTGAGAATGTCTTGAAACCGATCTCCTTCAGACCATCTCTTGAGAACATAGAGACATAGGTGACCGCAAAACACTTGATCTGGCGATTGCACTCGTTCCGTGTTGTAACGAACCATCGATTTGTTGAAATAGTTCTTTATTTCTTTCGGCGGCGAGATTCCGTAGCTGTCGAAATAATAATTCTTCTTCTTCCCGTTCTTGAATCACGCCACCCAGTGAATGCCTTCACCCGATAAATCGTCTAGATTTAAAATTCCACATTCCAATTGTCGAGGTCTTCTCTTTGGCAATACATCTCTGGAAAACACGCCTAGAAAATCTTTGATTTTCAAACCCTTCACCGCATTTGACAGATCGATGTTGGATAGGGGTTTGTTAGGTAAGACGACACCTTCTACGGATAACCCTATTTTCTTATTCAAAAATGTGTATATATTTTTTTTTAATTTATTTATTTTATTTTAATTCACTAAAATGACGTTATTCTTTTTATATTTTTCTTTTTCTTTTTAAACTAACTCTATCGACTTCTATAATCTTGAATCCATCTAATTCCTCTTGATTTTCTGGAATCCTATCATCCTTAATCATATCTTAAATCCTATCATCTAAAATTATATCCAAAGTCCAATGTCCGAGTGCCAAAGTGCTTATTTTATCATCTAACACGAATCTCTTATCGTCATCGGCCATCAGCGAAATCTTGTTGACTATTTTGGTATACAAGTCATGATTTTCGCTTCGAATCGATTTCATAGTCTAATACACCGGACCACTTCCTAACAGACAATCTTTATACTCTCAGAAAGAGATGTTTTTCTTCACCACGCACGCTTTAACCCCTTTGCACTTCTTGATCTCTTCATCTTCTGGACGATAAGCATACAGGTCTCAAGCCCTCGAATTCGACAATCTGTTTACTGCCGCTCTCATCCTTAAATTTACCCAACACCTTCTTGTTGTCGTTCGATTGAATGTTGGACGGGTGATCGATGGGATAATTGCTCGTGTCGAACCACACGGCCACATCTGGAGATATATCTCGGTAGACGTCTTTCGTCTCTATCTTGTAAACTAAACTGTCCGTGTCGGTGAACAGTAGTTTGGCTTTATCACCAAATTTTCGGTTGATGTAATCATAGTGAAACTTGTACATCAATCGCTTGCTGATATCTAAGATGATCGGTCTGAGATAATACGGTTTGTCGCACTTCAGGTCTTTTGCATGTGAACGGCCACTAGATTTTCGTCGAATATGGTTCGGTGTTTGTAATTGGGTTTCTCCACTAATTTTTTAGCTTTTTTCTCAGACGTGACGAGTCGAACGTCAGTTCTCTTCCTGATGTTTTCCATCGATTTACCGTACACACAGTTGTTCATGAGTTTGAAGAAATCTTTTTCGAAATCGTTCTCGGCTCAAATTCTGAGATTCGTGTTGAGATCGATGTATTTTTTCATCCAAGGCTCTTCGTCGAATCGAATGATACGATGTATGTCAACTAATTTCATATTGTGATCGACGTATTGTTTCAAATTCTCGCTGTAGACGACTTACTTAGGTTTGTTAAATAAATTGGGAATAAGTTTTTCCTCGTCTCCTTTGATTGGTTCCATTCGTTCGGGAGCCAGCGGATAATCGTTGTGTAATTCTTCAGGATAGTTCAAATCGACTTCTAAAATGCAAGGATAGTCTCTCCATTTTTGCATCTCTTCCGGTTCCGTCACCCATTCGAAATTTCCTATCGGTAAAGGATGACTCATAGCCCAACCACACAGATTATTAGCATCCCAATACAGTATGTATTTATTCGATCTTTTCGAATCGAAACCTTCTTTCATGTAGGGATTGTTAGCTTCAGAATATCTGTGGGAGATCATCAAGATGCCACCTCTCGCAGCCCTTTTGAACATGAGCAACATGTCCACGTCGGATAATAATTCCAAGTGGACTTCGGTGGTCTTCAACAGAGCGTCCCACGCCAGACCAGGTGCGGTGAAATACCAAGCCGGATCCAGATCGTAATTTCGATGACAGATGTCTCGAAAATTTTCGAACACGTCTGCCAAGAGCAGAACGTCGGTCTTCGGATAGAGATCGTGATAATCTCTCATGGTTTTCATATCGAATGATTTCCACACATTTTTGGCGTGTTCGTAATTCTCGTCGGAAATGTCAGATTCGTATAATTTCGAATAAAAATCTTCTTTCAAAGGTAGTGCAGTGTCGTCGAATCTCTTTAGATCATTCATGTAATTGTAAGGATAGACTCCTTTCCTCAGCATGACGTCTACTCGTTCTCCAAAATGTTCACTCATGATTTTAAATTTATCCTTGCTCATGTTATCGACTAATTTTTCCAGAGCGGTCAACATGAACTTAAAACTGTCAATGAACGGTATGCCTCTACGAATGGATTTCGTTTTTTCTTCCAACGTTTCTCCATCGATTACTCTTTTCTTCTCCATTAGCTTCCATTTCGTGATGGAAATGTATCTTTCTTTGCTGTTCGCGATGCAATTTAATTCTTCGTGGGAGGTGCCGAGATTTTTCACGAACAGATGACTGTCATAACCTGAGAAATTGTGAAATATCACCGGATAGAAAACAGCGTCTCGATATTTTAAATTACACTTGCTGTGAGCCGGACCGTGATACAGACCCATGTAATGATCATGGTCTCTGACCTTCTTCTTTTCCTCCAAATTCTCGTTGAACGATTGTCTGCATATGTGACATTCGGTGGCTCTGTTATTTTCGTCCTGCTGCTCTCGTGTGATGATCATTTTTGCAGGTGTTTTGAATTTATCGTATAACATTTGAATTTCGATTCTAACTCTTCCACGAACCTTTGAGCGACGTCGTCGTCTTCGCACTGTTCCATGTAGGTGAAAGGACCCATGTCATGTTGTGAGTCAAAAGCGCATTTCATGTAAATGCAATAACCCAAAGGCATGTGTTTTTGATATCTTTCGACGTAACTTCAAAGAGCATCAGGTTGGCAGGAACTCATTTACACGGCGAAGCATTCGAAATCGGCGTACACGACGAATGGTACTTTTAACCTTCTATTGCGATTTTCAAACTTCACAATGGTGTTGGGTTTGGGCATTTCGATGGCAACACCTTGATTTTCGTTGCAATATTCCTGATGTTTCGCTAACGATTTTTCGCTGTGAAATGCGTTCATGCAGTTGCAACATAAACATATCTTATGTTCATGTTTATTATTTTGTCTCGATAGTAATCGGCTCGGATGTTTAACCCAACAATAATGATGATTGTCACCATTCGAAATCAATAATAAATTAATTGTCTTTTCTCTTTCGAGATACGAAGTCTGTCTGAGAGGATAGATCATTCGTTTTTCTTCGTCGTATCCCAAGACGTTCACTGCTACGGTGGGATTTTGAGCCTCAAAATGTTTGATGTGTTTTAACTCCACTGGAAAAGTCATTCCGGTCCAATCAAGATTTTTAGAAGTCTCCTCATAACGAGAAACTATATCGGAGTTCATTTTGACTGGGTATAAAGCGGAGGTCACTGCCCTTTTAAAACACTTATCATCTTTATTTCTCACGTTGATTACAGCATTTTTTTTGGCTAAGAAATACGGTAATTCAACATAGGAAGACCCTTTCAATGAATCGTTTTTAGTTATATGAATTTCGAGTTTCAACACCTCATCGAACGTCCAATTACTACCTTCATGTTGATAATTCGTGAGAGATGTCAACATCTTGTCTTTCATCTTTTCGAAAACGTCTGATAAATCTGAACCTCGAAGTATGGGTTCGACATTAGATCTGAAAAATGCATTTGTCACGATGCTCTCGCCGGACTTCACATCGATTTTATTCATCACGCAATGGAGTATCATCTTAATTTTTTGTCCCATGTTCATGTGTTCGCGAAACAAATCCAATACTTTTTTCTTCACCCATTCCATGAACAATTTCGGATCGATTTTCTTGAATGAGGGAACCACGTCAAAAGTTTTAAAAACGCCATTGATTGCACTCTCCTGTTCTACGGAATTTGATTGGAATGCTTCCATGACGAGTCATGCTACATATTCTTCTCCTTTCCCTTTGTCGATTGCTCATCGAATTTCGTTCGATATATCTCATTTGTCTAGATTCTGAAGTGCATCACTCGTTTTCGTTTTAGTTTTTTTTTTTCTTTTGAAACTTGAAGTTCTTCAGCCGTCTTCTCATTTTTTACAACCGATGCATTTTTTGACGTCGTTGCTATCGACATTTTGTTTGCCTTTTCATCGCGCAAACTACGTATCTCCTTGCATATGATCTTTCTAATTTCATCATGCTCCACTTTTCGTTTCCTATCGTCAGGCGTTACTGTCATCGGCTTATTTGTTTTTGCAATTTGAGTCTGTTTAAGTTTATCCACTTCCGATCTTTTGATTTTTTTCTTTCCATCGTTTCGCAAACGATATTCCTGTATGACTTCAATTTTTTTTGATTTGGTTCTATGATTTCTGAAATGTGGAATTTTTTATTTTTTACAAATCTCGTGTAACTGAGGTACGGTTTTCTCATTTAAATTTTCCTTTTTTTTATTTGTTTGCTTCATTTGTAAGAATATTTTGTTTCGAATTTTGTATTTAAATAATAATTTGTTAAAAGTTTGTTTTTTTTTACTCTCTATATATATGTTTTAATTCCTTCAAAAAAAAATTTTTTGATGAAATTAATCAATTTTTTTATGTTCCTTAACGTAAAAAAAATTGAATTAATACAAGACTTTTTCACATTAAAGAAAATTAAAATTAAAAAAAACTTTTTTATATATATATATAAAGAGTAAAAAAAAAAAAAAACTTTTTTAACAAATTATTATTTAAATACAAAATTTAAAAATATACATTATTTGCAATAATTCATAAAACAAAAAAACCAAATAATCTATCATGACAACAACACCTAAAAGATGCGAATTGAAATTGAAACGAGTTGAAACGTGTAAGAAATTCGGTTATAAAATCTATAGATTACAACGACACGACTCCATCGAATTGAACGAGGTCGAGACGAAGGGCTTAGAGCACAAACATGACAAATATAACATGCCTTTGAAATTGGATGAAGCCACGCTCGATTTGTTTTACGAGTACCAAAGCGATCTACAGAAAATCGTCATCGCCAAAGATAGAGAATTCGACAAGGACGATTTGTCGTTGCCCTATGGAAGTTACATATATCCAAAAATCTCTCTCGAACTCGTGAACAAATCAGGTGGTGAGAGCGCGTTCATCGATGTAAAAAAACTCAAAAAAGTAAAGATAAACATTCAACACATTTTCGAAAAAGGAGAAGACACGACCGTCAACATGCTAATAACGGACTTGGAAATATAAACAATAGAGAGACTGATTTTTAGCAAAGAAGAAGGAAAAAAAAGTAATGAGATCTAGAGAGGTTGATCATCTCTAGATCTCAATACTTTTTTGTTTTTTGGGGTTTTTTTGTTTTCCTTCTTCTTCTTCACTATCACCCATATATATTATAATAACATTTCCTTTTTTCTCAATTTTGGCGTCGATTCTTCTTTTCTTTTTTTTTGTGATATGTTACGTTTTTATAAGAACACATTTGTTTATCCAAATCATAATTATGAACGAATGTGGTGCATCTCTTGGTAACACTCACATCATTACCATTCTCTTCAGAAGGTAGTGGTGACGGTGGAAAGCGTCTCATTCTTTTCAATTTCAACCATCTATCCCGCTCGTTTTTCAGTTCTTTCCTAAGATATCCATCATTAGCATCCAATTGTTTTTCCACATCTTTTTCCCACACTATCCTGCAATATTCATCATTAGCGTCTAATCATTTTTCCACATCTTTTTCGCACTCTATCTCGCGATATTCATCATTATCGTCTAATTGTTTTTCCACCTTTTTATCCATTTTATATTATTTTATACTTTCTATGATTTATATTTTATATAATTATATAATTTTTACATTATAATAACATACTCAAAATCGGTATATTCTTAAACGGCGAATTCTCACCAAACAACAAACCCTTACCGAGTTGCTCAACATTCCGTACACTCTTCAGATAGAGACCGTTTCCACTCAAAGAGCTGCCACCTCTAACGGGTTCTAGATACAATCCTTCACCACTGTCGTCTACGTGGATGCGACACACGGCTCCTCCCTTCTTCAAAAACAGTCCGCTGCCACCCATTAATTTCTCAACTGCTAAAATTGCAAGTCCCGAGAGAGATCCCACGCCGAGAGTTTTTCCGAGAAAGGGTAATGCTTTTGCGGCAAAGGGTAATGCTTTTGGAGCGATTCCTGCCAATAGTGGTAGGAAACCGCCTTTCATTCTCAAATTGTATCTCAATTGAGCAGGGACTCAATCTCACCATCAACCATCTTCCATCACGAATTGCTTTCTCCATCCTTTTGATTTGACTTCTTGTCCAGGCGATCGAATTCTGACCGCCACTCATCAGATCTTCATGAGTGAATTTGAATCTCACCGCCTCGCCTCGTGTTGTTAACGCTCTCTTAAGTTTCTTCCTCTGTCCTGCGGATATGTTCACGTTTTTAACCACGTATTGTGCCATAATTCCTTTTTTAAAATATATTTTCTTCAAATGTTTTTTTTGTTTAAATGATAATTATATATATATTAAATAATTTTTGTAAATTAATATTGCATTTATTTTATTTTCTTATTTATATATACACACAATATTTTTTTTTTGCTTTTATATTTCTCTTATGTGAAATCGTATCGTCACCCTCTCTCCGCGAAGATCTAACAGTTCACCATTTTGATCCGTCAACGTGGTTTTGAGACTATACAACGTGTCTAAAATCACTGGTAGATAAACTAAATTTCGAGTTCGTTCCACGATCTTATAACCCGGCGACACGTTTGGAAAGAAGGAGTAGATCGTCGGTTGAGCGCTACCATTCACGTAGCTTCCAGCAATCACATCCACGTTCACCAGAATACTATTGACTGTGAGAATGTCGACCGTATTTTCAGATACCACGTGGCCTCGATAATCTTTTGTTCGAATCCCAGCATCTTGCCTATAGAATCGTCCGTGTTGAAATCCACTCGAAAATTATCTTCCAAATCCTACATCGTCTGTAAGGTATTAGGGTTGGGAGCGAGTCTGATCTTGTTGCTTCCCTTTCCATCCGTCTTCATTCGCGTCTGAATGTAATTGTTCAAATCGTCTATGTCGTAACTTCCTTTGGGAATTCGAATCTCCAACCAATCCACTCCGTCGGAATACTTGAATGAGTTATTCTTTTCGGTGACGTTGGGAAAGGAATAATAAGTCTCCAGATTCACCAACGCCATCTCGTATCGTTTCTCTCTAATCGATTCGATAGAAGGTTCGAATTTCGTCGCGAATCGAGTCAAATCGCCACTCACCACGATTTGAATGGATTGTTTTGCAGCCGTATTCTCGGCTATCCGTTCTAACAATTCTCCTTGTTCGAACATTATATTTTAATTTTTATTTTATTTTCAAAACTAAATTATTTGATGATTTAATTATTTTCTAATTTTATTTTCGCTCTCTGTCTTATTATCATCAGAAACATAAAACTTGTCGAATCCGCACCGATATATTCCGTGATTAAATTCGCTAGTCAAATCGATCACAACGAAATTGTAAAGTCCTCCATCCCAAACCCTCTTGCAGAATCTCCTGAATTCCGCCACGCTCATGTCGTTTGCGACGTGATCGCCGTAGATGTGATTGAGATTCTTGAGATCCTCGCGAAAGAGACACAGTAAATTAGCGTCTCCCTTATCGTCTGTCTGGGCAATCGAAAATAATTCAGCGACAGGTAGAAACAGTCCACGTTGCGGTGACGACAACTAACGTAATACGATTCGCATCGGTTCTGTCTCTCCAAAAGCAGATCGTCGAAAATCATGAGATTCTTATCTTCCGATTTCAATTCTCCAGGATCCGGAACGTCGCTAGTGTTCTCATAAAATTGACACTCGACGTTCGAAGACGTATTTCTCTTCATCAATTCCATTGCCGCACCGTCCAAAATGGTCGAAAGAGAAGCTTCACTTTTGTCGAATTCCTCCCTACTGTCAAAGATTCTGGCTATGACGTCCTTGGGCAATCTACGATCCATGCACTCTCGAAGCAATCTGTATTCGGTTTGAAACAAGCTCTTGCCAAACACGAACAATCTGTCGTAATCCAACCAGTCGGGTTGCAACAACAGATTCATCAACAGATTGGTCTTTCCACAGTTCGATTTTCCCACTATCAAGCCTCTTATGCTTTCGGGAAAGAACTCGTTATTCGACCTCTTGGTCGCGGCGTCGTTCCAAGACATATCTTTAATGTTCATCTTTGTTTATTTTTTGTTATTTTAGATTTTTCAAACACAATTTTTATGTTTTTTCAAACTTAGTTTTATAAATATTATTATTTATTTATATTACACCGTCGCGAGTTCTCTTCAATCCAGATCCACTCGTCATTTTGGCTAAATCTTGTATGGGTACCACAGCATCCTTAAAATCTTTCCAACTTTTCGGTGATAGCTCTAACGTAGGTCGCTTCACCGGCGGACTGATCAACGCGTCGATCAACGCGTCGGCTGCCCTCTTGCCAGCCACAGAAGCTATCCTACCACTGGCTTCGGAAGCGGCTTTCTTACCAGCATCCAAAGCCGTCTTCTTACCGACCTCAAACGCGGTCGATGCGAGTTTTCTACCTGCATCGCTCGTGAACGCTCGCATTATAGATTCGACGATGCCAGAACCGCCTTGAACGTAAGTTCTAACGTATCCCCTGTTCTTTATCACCAACATATTTTATAATATATATTTTGTTTTTCACTGGTAAATCGTTTGTTGTTTAAATTACTTTTATTATTTTGTAGTGTAAAATTTACTCTTTTTATTTTATATATTTTTGTTTGTTTGTTTGTTTCTCTCTACTTATTATATATCAATTCTTCAATTCGTTCATCAGTCTTTTGTAATCGCATTTATTCAAAACCTTCTGCCTCAACAATTTATCGCATATGCTCACTATCTCATTATCTAATCCAGTGTTACCAGCGCGTCTACTTGCCACCAACAAACTCAATCTCTGAGACAGAGCGTCAGAATCGCTCGGAAGAAAAGTGGTTTTCACCCCTTTGCCAGTCACCGACTCGACGAACTTCTTATTCATACCCCATATGGGTTTCACCACTTTCGTCCACTTGTGACCTCTGTTGGCTTTGGGTCTCGTTTCTCTGGCATCGTTATTTCTCTTCATGGCGTGGGTCTGAACCAGAATGTCGCCGTAATTGTCGAAATCCTGATCCGTGTAATCTCCAGGCTTGTCGAAAAGGAGCAATTTGCGCAGTCCAGGAGTTAATTCGTACCTATTCGAACAGACGATTAAATTATCATCATCCTCTCGCACCTCTGTGTCGCTCACAAAAGTTCTACCGTCAGAATACTTATAAATTCCATACAACAGATCTCTCTTACCACCTTCCTCGGACGACGCGACGCTATCAGTGGTGATAGTCGAAGCTGTATCATCGCTCGCACTCACATCGGTTTCGATTCTCATGGGAGCGTAATCCGGTGTAGATTGAAAGGAATACTGTTTTATAAAACTACCGGGCAACGAACCCATTCTCAAAGAACTCTTTTTTATGGGTCTCAATTCTTCAACTATCTCCTTCTTGCTTCGTTCCTGAACCTCCGTCACGGGTTTAAATATTTTTGCGGTTTCGCGTCTCAATTCCATTTCTCCAAGTCGTCTGCTTCTGTCAGCTGATTGAATACTCTTCTTAGCACGTTCATATTCGTTTAAAAGTTGATCTCTACGCTTGGAATCTGTGATGTGTAAAAACATTTTTTCGTTTTTTAAAATTATTAATATTTCCTTTAGAGTATGCTAATGTGAGTTATTTATTATTTTCAAAATCAAATGTATAATTATTTTTATGTTTTATGTTTTAAGTAAATAAAAATCTTCTGTCTTTAATATAATAACTAAAACCAGTTGAGGAAAAACATTTTACAAAATAAAACCTCTATAAATGCGTTTTGCCCTCGAACGTGTAAAAGATCATATCACTGATTATTCACTCCGCGACGAACAGGAGAACTTTGAAAAAGTTTGAAAATTTTAGCGCATAAGAAACCGGTTTCTGATTTAACGCATTTGAGAATAATTATATCCGTTAAAAGGGTTCATTTATATCTCCGAACATTATCACAAGTAGATTAAAATTCAGTTACCTCTTAAAACCTGATTGAGTGGAAAACGCGTTTTATTGTCTTTTTTTAAAACGAAATACCTTTCATTCACACCGGAACATCTATCTCTTAAAATTCATCCAAGTGAAAAACCCTCTATAGTGGAATTTTTATTTGAATGAAACAATTCTACGAACTGTTTTATTAAGATTTATCTAACAAAATTTCGCTATGACAAAACGTGAACGGACGATTTCCATCGGTTCTAATTTTCCGAAACTCGAGTTTTCAATGTCATCCATTGAACGAATACCTTTCATTCACACCGGAACAAAACATGAGTGTCAATTTACAATAAATGGGACTCAATTTTATAGTCGACTCTATTGAATGAAAAAGCTATTTTATTTACACTGACTACAAAATTAAAAAAAACTCCTCAAAACCGATTCTATCACGATTCGCCTCACAAAACTCGCGAGGTGAATCGACAAATCGGGTTTTCGCCGATCGGATCGCACCATAGACCGTCCCAAACGCGATCGCGAACGTATGTGATACAGAACCGGCAAACCACCCTTTTTCCATGTACCGGAGGCCCAAATCGGTTTTAAACAAATTTTTTAAAAAATCCTCGATGAGTAACTACACTTTACGCTCACTTTTCACCGTTGGCGAACGTCGGGAAAACGTTTTGAGGTCGATTTTCCCTGATCTAGAATCGGCAAATGGGTTTCGCCGATCGGATCGCACTTTTAACGTTCGAACACCCGTTGGCGAACGTAGGTGATACAGAATCGGCAAACCGCTTTTTGATGCTGATCTGGAACCGGCAAAGCGTTTTTTGTTCGCGTTCACCAACGATAGATCGATGGTCTAATCCGCGATGGGAACGTAGAGAAAAAATTTTAAATTTACATTTTCTTCAAATTTCGTACATTTTTTCACTTTTGAGCGATGTGTCGAATCAACACGTTCGCCAACGGGTGTTTGGACGTGAAAAGTGCGATCTGTGAGCCTCAAAACAATTGCGGATTCTGGACCAGCATGAAAAACGACATTTTTTGCACTCTGTACACGATTTAACACTGAATCCCTATGGCGGTACACGTACATGTACGTGTACTTGTACACGTTTTTGGAAAAGTGGTCCAGAATCCGCCATTTATACCTACTAGCATAGCATGACAACTTCTGTTTTATACGTCATTATCAAAAGTTTAACCCTTAGCATATTTAGGAGTTCCCATGTGGGTATAGTCGGAATAATTGTTATTTTCGTAAAATCAATCCCTGAATATATTGGCAACCGTGCAGTGGTCTTTCAGTGGTGCTACATGAAGCTGCAAATAGTTAAGGTTGAAAAGTTCATCAAGTAGACAAATATAATACCCAACTCAGCCGGTGACAGGTAAATAATGAATGGAAAAGTCGTTGAGTTGAGAATAAAGTAGGGACGAATCGTGCCCTCAGTTTCCACCTGATCCACGGTATTTCAACGCGGTCTCGGCACTTGACAAAGATACTAAACTGTCGGGCAGGGACAGTAGGAAACATTCTGAGAATTCCAAGTTGCTGCCTTGCATGATCGGGACATAATTGGAATATATCCGACATTGTATCTGTCGGATAAATTCCAATTAGTTTAAACAGTATTTATTCAATAATTGACATGTGTATACATTTCACAATAACATTTGACTAACAAAAAATGAACAACACTAGATACAAAAAGTATACACAAAACAAGAAAGCATATTGTTGTGTATTAGAGGGATTCGACAGAAAGCTAAAGCTTATGTGGGTCGTCTCCCTGTCAACGTATAACTTACTCCTGTGGGTGGTACAGATGAACGGAAGAGCCCAAACGTCGTTGCATTCCAATTATGTCCCGATCACTTCACCCCGACTGTCCGCATGGGGGCACCATGACGTCGTGTACTAAGGCATACTGCACGTCGATGGTGAGCATGTCTTCAACCAATCTAACCCTGCCTGTGCTACAGTGCGGAGGCACTATGTTGGGTAGCTGGCAGCTGCTCGTCATTGCTCGGTGGTTCTCTCTAGGTGGTTCTCTCTAGGTACTCTGGCTTCCTCCACCCATACAACTGTCACCGACATAATATGACCTTGGCTGTTAATGTGTCGTTAAAACCTAATAAATAAATAAATAAATAAATTCAGTACCAGTTTTGCTCGTACAAATATTAGTACTGTCAGACAAAATTCATTTTCTGATTAATATCGTACTTTTCTGTACTCACCTTCCCTGAGTAAGATTGGTATACCTTTACAATCTCAGATTTAACCCTCAAGCACAATGAGAGTGAGAATAAGTGTACCATTTGGAAATACCCAAATTATCCAACTTTGATTACTCTCTACTATCATTTTGGAATGGGTTAATTTGAGGCACTTTGCTTTGCTATATGCAGAGATGTTTAATCAATAAATCCGGCTTTAGTTATGATCTGGGACTTAATGAAACATGTGCGTTGGCCACTTAAAAATAGCACTGTCTGAAAAAAATGACTTTGAGTGAATACTCACTTGTACAAAAACAAAAAGGAAAGAGCTCTTTGAGCTTTCCATAACTGCTTTCAAAAATCAATGGGGAATAAATTTTGTGTTATATGTTTTGGTGTTCCGTGTTATCCAACACCAGTTTGGCCGTACAAATATGAATACCGCCAGGAAAGAAAGCACATTTTCTCAGTGGTAGACTGTTTGACTTCTATGATAGAGGTCCCGAGTTTGATCCCTATCTGGGACGGCCCACGTAATGTCCTTGGGCAAGGCACTTTATCCCGGTTGCCAACATGGGGGCACGATGATGCCATGTACTAAGGCGTACTGCGTGTCAATGGTGCACATGTCTTCAACCGCTGGTACCCTGCTTCAGCGGAGCTTGAACATAATTAGAATGTTGAGCTGACAGTTGCTCGTCGATGCTCGGTGGTTCTCTCTGGGCCCTCCGACTTCCCCCCACCCGTAAAACTGTCACGGTCACGATTAGCCATTGTGGATAAGTACGTGACCGCAAACACCAATAAATAAATACCGTCAGGGAAACCCTCTGTGAAATCCTTCTGTCAGTAAATAGCAAAGTAGTAATGTAATGCAAGAAATATTAACAAGCTGTTCAACCACCCTTTAATCAACTCATTTTGACTTGAACTGTACCTATCACTGTGTATACTAGCTCTCTAGATGGTTTAAACCATATCAAATAAACAACTAATTTGTGCGTGACAGTAACTCATATTACATGTATTTCATTGTATCTGAAACAGATATGTTGGAAAAATTGTGAAATCATGGAGTAGGAAGCTTACCCTCGTTTGTTGACAAATCCCACACATTCACAAACAGACAGAATGATAGAGAATAAATTAATTATTGATATTTCAGGTCACTTTCAGCATCTACAGCTATATCATGACCATAATATAGGTATTTATTCAAGTCCAGGTTTTCATTGCATAGGCGTACAGGGCTATTTTTCAGGGGGGGGGGTGAACCCTTTTAGCCCGAAGAAGTTGAATTTCAGGAGGCAATGCCAAATGTGTGTATGGGAGGGAGGGGGGGGGGGGGTCTCCCTCCCATTGAGTACCTGGAGAGAACCACCGAGCAATGGCAAGCGACTCAGACTCCCCAACATACTAACTCCTAAAAGCAGGGTTAAAATTGGTTGAAGACAAGTACACCCTCAAAGCACCCTTAGTACACATCGCCATCATGCCCCCCCCCCCCCCCCCCGACGTGGGAAATTAAATTGGGATGAAGTGTCTTGCTCAAGGACACAATGTGGTTGCCACAGGCGGGATTCGAACCGAGGACTTCTTGGATTGCAACAATCATCTCTACCTATTGAGCTACCGTGCTCCCGTAATATGCAGTAATAGAACTCTTTATATGTACTTGCGTAATTATAAATGAATAATATTAACGTGGATACGGTTCCACAGAATCAACTTGTACAGTATAATGGTCAGTTTATTTTCTACTTCTAAGTGGTGGGATAGAAAAACACCATTTTGTGTGGAAAACCAAAATGTTTTGTGGTCATTTCTGGCAACTAAATTGTTCGAAATGTTCTGGCATATTGGCAGAAAAATCGGCTCCTTCCTGACTCAGGGGTGGGTTGGGGGCACAGTCTTTCATGAAACCCCGGCCCGTACGCCCATAATTCATATGTACCATTTTTTTCTATAGCAGAAAGCACATCGCTTGTTTTGCTTTCTATGAAAATATTCTGTAATTATTGAAGAGCAAATTTTGAATTAAATGTTTTGGTGTCCTGCTGTATCTCAAATATCTGTTTTGGCTGCATAAAAACTAGTAACATCACAAAAACTTTGATTTCCACTAAATTTTCTGTTTTCAAAACTGATCGATAGTTTTGTGTACAATACAGTTTGCCTTTTCACATTAAAAAGTTGGGAAAACCCGTAATTTATCCAACAAATTACAATTCTCTAGTTATATGACTCATAGTTCAACATCGCATGACAACGCCAGCATTAACAATTCCCCCAACCATTTTTTGGTAAATTGGACTGAAGTAAAAAAGAACTATTTTTGTTTAGACTTATTATTGTAACAGGTACACACTTCCTGGGGATCGCCCGTTGTGCATGGAAACGATAAAAAAGTATCATGAATACGATCAAAAAGAACCGGACCGCCGTTCGAACGCTCCCATTTCATTTCGGAGTAAAGTACTCTCTGCTGTTGGAACAGCTAATTATGCGAACTTGAACGCATCTGTAAATAGTCCGTCATACTTTTGTGATACGGACTTGGATTCCTCACTTTGGATTTTCCGTGGACCAGGAAAAGATCACCAAACAGTAGTGATACTGGTTGGTTCTCGGAATTCCGACTCACTCTAAATAAACACTTCTCGGAATGCCGGCACATTAATGGAAGATTGCAATCGAAACTGGCGAGCAGGGGTTAGCGTGAAAAGATCACTGCAGGGGTTACAATATAAAGAAAAGCCAGCTTTTGAGAAGTACCTAGATGGCACCTTTGGAGGGTCACTGCTGTTCAAACTGAGATCAAGATCACTGGAGCTTCGGGGAAAAATTGGGAGAGATGGGGAAAAGGGATGCCAAATGTGCCACTCTGGAGTAGTGGAGACCCTGGAACATTTTCTCTTGGAATGCCCACAGTATATACCTCATAGAATAAAATTTACTGGAAGAATAATGCAGAAGTGGGGTGAAGAAACAAAGGATAGATGGCTGAAGGGGGACACGAGGGAGAGGGTAGGAATGCTTATTGAAGAAATTGAAAAAGAGGAAGTGAGGGACACTATTAAGCAGTTTATATCTGAATGCTGGGAGGAGAGGAGGGGAAGAGGGGGTGGGGTGCAGGGGGAATGATGGCCTTCTCTTATGAGGACCGCGACAAATCAGCGGCTGGCCAAAGAGTTATTATTAATTAACTTTGTCCGCACAACAGAGTGAGATTGCATTATATTTTATTCTAATTAGTGAACAGTTTTAAGTGAACACAATGTTAGAAAGTTATCAATTGTGTTTTTAAATGACTGAGTACATAATCAATGATAGATATGCAACAAGTTACTGAGTTATCAACTGTGTTTTTAAATGACAGAGTACATAAGGAGGGGGTTAATATGCTAATCGGAGAGATTGGGAAGAATGGGACAAGGGATATCATCAAGCAGTTCGTCTCCGAGTGTTGGGAGGAGAGGAGAAGCGTGGGAATAGGGAGGCAGTTGGGAGTACAGGGGTAACCATGGCCTTCTCGTCCGAGAACCGCGACAAATCAGCGGCTGGCCAAAGTGTTATTATTATTATTACATAATCAATTTAATTTCTTATAAATAAGAAGAAATTGCGTCAAATTACATATCAGTCTAAAATGGCAAATGCTCAAGTGAATGTTCGGTTTATCACCAATAGACGTGGTGGTCAGAATTTAGTATATGGCGGTTATAAATTTAGGGTAAAAAGCAGTAGAAATGACACGGTGCATTGGAAGTGCAGTGAAGGTGGCTGCTCAGCAACCATAAACACCAAAGATGACATGCTCACGTCTTACAGAAATTCACACAACCACAAGCCAGATGAAGATAACTTAACTGTCGACGAGATGTTAGCTAATTAAAAAAAAACTGGTACGCAAAAACTCCAGACCAGCTTCAGCAATATATCATGAAGAAATAACCGCATTGCGGTCGACGGACTACGAGCATGTCATCCCGAAAGTTTTCACGTTATACAGTATGCATTCCAGTTTATATCGTGAAAGAGCAACGAACATTCCATCTCTTCCATCTCAGCGTTCTGATATAGATCTACCAGATTTGTACGCTAACACTATTTCTGCTCAATCTTTTCTTTTATATTCTGACGTCAACAACAATTTTCTTATATTTTCAACAAATCAAAATCTTGAACATCTAGCAGCAGCCAACACATATTTTGCGACGGAACTTTCAGTATGACTCCCGATTTATTCTACCAGATCTACACAATCCACGCAAGTGTTGATGGGAAGATGTGTCCTTTAGTGTATGGACTTCTCCCCAACAAAACCAAGGCGACGTATCTCCGCTTCTTCCAAGCAATACAACAAAAATCAGCAGAAATTAATATAAACTTGTCACCAACAACTGTTTTTACTGACTTTGAGAAAGCTGCGCAATCTGCAATTCAAACTGTTTTCAATGTGAAATGAAAGGCTGCCTCTTTCATTATCGCCATTGTATCCAAAGAAATGTGCAGCGTTGGCAGGGACATGTGGAACCATTTTGACACTGTAGGTCCACGGACCACTAACCACGTGGAAGGCTGGCATTCAAAAATTTCCAAGTTGAGTGCTGCACACCCAAATTTATTCAGATTCATAGATTTTATAAAAAAAAGAACAAGATCAAACAGAGACTGTTATCATGCAATTAGCTTAAACAGTATTTATTCACTAAATGACATGTGTACACATTTCACAATAACAGTAGGGTAACAAAAGTTCTGAACACCACTAGACACAATAGCATACACAAAACAATGAAGGTAGATTAGATTACTGTGTAAAGGAGGGATTCGACAGAAAGCTTAAAGCTTATGTAAGTCGTCTCCCTATCATGCAATTACAATCCGGAGAGAAAATGCGACCTCGGAAGAGGAAATACCGACAATTAGACCAGGGTCTGGAAAATGAGAAACGAAATGAAATTCAAATGTGATACCCTCAGCCTATGTTGCCAACCAAGTAACCCACCACAAGCCATTCTCCGTTGTCATTTCAGGCCATGTCTTCCGTTCTGTGGAGAGTGGCGTTTTACAAACTGTAGCCTACCAGTACTTAAATGATTACTATTTCTGGTTTTCTCTTATATTTTTTTATTATTTTTTTTTTATTATTATTTCTCTTCTTCTTCTTTCTATAATTTCAGAATTTCAGAAATGTGTTTCCAACCTATATCAAACCGTATTATCACTTAGTAAATTATTTACTGGTTTGGATTTAACATATTTTATAGCTGTTTCTCGAATATATTAGAGGTAATTAATTAATGGTGTGGAAACGACCTTGTACAAGCCAACGGCTTACTGTCGAATCCACAAACATCTTCATCTGGTATACTGTACTCACTGAGGTTGGAAATAAATATTGTTTAAACTAAACTAAATTGTTGAGTGGTGCCAAGACTGTTCTTGAATATGCTGACTCTATATCACATCTCGTTGGGTTATAAATGTTTAGTTTGCTTGTTCATATTGGTTATAAATGTTTAATTTCTTATTTAGTTTGTAAAATTCGGATAAAAATACATTTTTTGTATGAAATTCATATAAAAAATACATTTTTTGTATGTTTGTATGCCTGGTTTTATGTATGTTTGTATGTGTATTCTCATGGTAATATATTTAATTATTAATTAGTGTGTGAAAAACTTCTTATTTTTGCGAGAACCGACTGAATAAATGTATCTTCTGAATTAAGCCGTTATCACTCATTTCTCCCATTTATCAGAAACAAACTATACTTTCCTCACACCCAGAAAGTGTTGTTTTAGCACTCAACATGCACCACTGACTCCAGGTTAGAAAACAATAGGTGCCGGCATTCCGAGAACCCCCCCCCCCCCCCCCGTGATATTTAGCGGTTAAATTAGATAGTCATATAATAAATTAAATTACCTTTCTCGAACTGGGCGAATTATGCACAATATTAAAGTGTTCCACCGCCAAGGGAAGCTTTTGCTGAGAATGTATTCCAATCACACTCCAGCTCATATAAAACGTTTAGTGAAAAGTGTTTGCATGTGAACATCAAGTCAATGCACGTATTTCAATTTTCAACGACAGAGTGTCCTAATTTTCTGGAGCGTTCGGTTTGCCGTGACCCATTTTGTCTGCAACGTAAGTCAGATGTGAGCACAAATGTCCATATGTTGTTAGGAGACCCTTGAACACTTTCCCTTAGAATGTACAAAATATCGGTCGAGCAGAATATGATTCTCGTGGAGTATAATGGGGAAGTGGGATGGGCGAATGGAGGATGTGTGGTTACGGGGTGATACGGACGAGAGGATTAGTGTGAAGTTTAGTGAAGTTTGATGAGTATGAGGTACCGGATATCATCAAAGAGTGCGTTTCTGTGTGTTGGAAGGAGAGAATAGGCTTTGGGATTGGGTAGCATTTGCAAGCACTTGGGTAATCAAGGCCATCTCATATGAGAACGCGACAAACAAGTGTGGCTGACCGAAGTGCTATTATTTTTATATGAGCCCCGACTACTTTCAAGATAGATTCGGGTCCGCAATTTTATTTTTCAAACCTATCTGCAGTGCCGTTACATGTGTGGAATATAGCGTTGTTTTGGTAACCAACAAACGCACCCTAATATTCAGCTCATACCAGTTCGTTCACTTTCTTTACATACTTCTAACATCAGAATGTTTTTCGTGTTGAAGATGCGAAATTAAGACAATTCGACTATGATATTTCGCTTTTTTTAATCAACTTAGAACTACCCATAACCGTGTGCATTGAGAGGATCAATCCGCTGTCTGCATCAGCATTGTTGATGGCGCCTTGCCAACTCAAAGGAGGATTTAATTTTTGTGATCCCTTACTTGAACGCAAAATTTGACAAGTTGCAAAGCTGACCTATCCCTAAAAGTTGGTTGATTTAAATTGTGGATTGACTTTTCAATAAGGAAGCGCGGTGGTTAAAGCATTGGCCTTTAAACCTACGGATCGATCCTGATCACTGGTAACGTCGTTGTGTCTTTAGTCTAGACACTTAAACCCGCTTGCCCACGCGGGGGTGGGGGTTACGTGGCGCCATGTTCGAATGCATACTGCACTTGCGCACTGTACTTACGTATGATGCACGTGCCTTCAACTGCTGGCAACGCCATCTGTGCAGAGTTTAGTACGTTGGAGTGTGTGAAAAAGGCTTGTCGCTGCTTGGCAATTTTCTCTGGATATTCAGGCTTTCTCCACACGTAAGCCTGTCTGACATGATTTGTCCCTGGCTGCTGAAAGTGTCGCTACACCACAATAAACAAACAAACAAATACACTTTTCAATAAAAAAGACAAATAGAGAAATGTTACCATTTTTCGATATTTTGAGTTGATCTACCTCAGGCGATATCTGCGAACAAAGAAGCAGTGTCGAAAATGACAGCGAATAATCCAGTAGGAAGTGGAGTGGACGCTCGGAGCTTTAGGAGTTAAATATATTTTTAATTACTGTCATTTCATCCTACCCTTTACTTTTTGGTAATTTTATTTACAGCCACCTTCGTGACTGCCATTTATGTAACGGGCGTATTTCTACCTAACCGTGGTTCACTTTCAGGAGTTCGGAGTTGAAATAGCTGAAAAAAAATTTCAACGAAGTTCGAGAAACTAGTGTGTTAAGGTGATATTTATGCACGGAAAATCAGTTTTCTTTGAAATTCCCACCTCCTATATTCCATAAATTCAAATTAAATATACACAAATTGTACATTAAAATGAAGGTTTTGATGTGTGGAACTCGGACAATATACGCAACCTACCCACAAAGTTGACAACAGGCACCAATGTTCCTGGAAGTCTCCTACCGTATTCGTACCTGAACTGATAATAAAATAATATTTCAGAACAACTCGTGACTAAATGTACTTCAGGTATCCAAGAAAAAAGCTAGGCATTCGAAACCTTTACGATGCAACGACAGGACTGCTTTTGTGGAAAGGCCAACACTGTCTGCATTTGCAGAAGGACTCCAAGGCCGACGGACATGTGTATGTCATGTCACTCCACGAATTTTAATTGAAAAAACAATCGCTTAATTCTAGGAAATTCAAACAGATGTAATGATACCTTGTTACAGTTAAAACTAAAAGTCCTGTCCTTAAATGCGCACAAACGGCACGTCGATATGCGCGTTGATCTACGCGATATGACCATAGTGAGGCTATCAAATTCTGTAAATATGGCCTGTGCACAAGCAATGTTTCAGCCAATGGACCTCCGGGTAACCCGGAGGTCCATTGGCAGAAACATTGCCCGTATTTGCTATGAGTAATCAGGAAAACCTGCCGTGCTTTGGACGCCATTCGATATGGCAATTGCGCGCAATTCCTACGCGCAATTAAGCCTAGATAAGCGCACAGTTCGTGACAGGACTTCTAGTTTTAACTGTAGTAAAATGACAACTGTGCAGTCTTCATACAATAATAGTCTGTAGTGTGAAGGCAAACGGTCTCATCATTTGATTTTTGACGGCATTGTATATTGATGCTTTTTCGGCCCTGTTGTCCTTGACCGAAAAGGAAACAAATAGAAAACAAAACATAGTCGTGAGATTTGAAATTTACTCTCAATTAGCACTGTCGCTGTGTGTTGAAGACTTTTGATTTCCTAGCTTTGTTCTTTGATATATGAAGCATGTTTAGCTACGAGTTGTTCGCGTGAAATATTATTTGATTATCTGTTCTGGTAAGAATCCGGTAGCAGGCTTCCGGGAACCAACAAAATCAAACAAAAATGAAGTTGAAGTTCCAAAACAATCTGTAAACAGTCTAGTAAACAGCAATATTTCTGCATATACATGTACTAAACACACCATAACTGGAATAATCTATTATAGAGAACCAACGAAATATCAAAATATATGTGGGAATTTGCAAACTCTCCTGTGAAATGTTTAGTGACCAAAAAACCAAATTAAGGCTAATCATAAAATTGTTAAGTTTGGAAGTCAATTCCGAAACAATCTGTAAACAGTCTAGTAAGCAGCAATATTTCTGTATATACATGTACAAAACACACCATAACTGGAATAATCTATTATAGAGAACAAACGAAATATTAAAAGATGTGGGAATTTGCAAACTCTCCTGTGAAATGTTTAGTGACAAAAAAACCCAAATTAAGACTCGTCATAAAATTAGTAAGTTTAAAAGTCAATCAGCCTTGAGGACATTGCATACTCTCAGGTGCTTTATGGTCTAAATGTGAAGTGGGAACGCATACGGCGTGAGGTTTGTAGGCTTACTCTTTACATGAACTAAATATTACGTTACATTAACACTATTCCTGCAGACAAAAACTCGTTTCACTTTGTGAATGGGGCCCTGCGAATCACCCATTTTCGCTTCGATCGAATCTCGGTCGAGTCGGTTCTATTATTAGAATCTCGAATCGAATCGAATCAGAGCGTCTTGAGGATGACCGCCTGGGTGATAGTTGGGGGAGGGGGCAGTAAACCTATTTGTTCCGACACTGATGGCTCAAATTCCGACTGATAAAATATTGCAACTACATAACCAAGGCATTGCCTTCGTCGAAGGCATGCCTTGGTGATGTAGTTAGAATATTACCCAGTAAAAGTTGGAATAGTACCCAGTAACGGGTGGGAGAGTCAGCAGTACTAGGCACTACACAGGGCTAGCGATAGCAACAGCTCATCCTTGATGTTGCTTGGAAACAGTGTAGTATCTAATGAGACTGCAATTAGCATGGATGGCGGCATGGGTACAGATGCTGTTTCTGCTTAAATATCGGAAACTACTCTCAGTCTTTATTTTCGGTATTATTTATGTACAATTTTCACCAGAACTATACGTATTGTGAGTCGACGAATATGACTGATGTCAAGCTATTCCAGTGAAAAAATTCGAATCGAAACGAATGGTGTAGCCGATTCGAATTGAACCGAATAGCAACCTAAAAATCGTAATCGGATCGAATCTCGAAGCTTCGCATTGTGAATGTCCCGTGATTTGGAACATGTTGAAGACTGATCCATATCGCTGACGTGCACAAAGTAGGATCACGGAAACGAAAGGGCTTGTGTCGTTTTCGCTACGGTCTGGAGTGAATATTAAATTTGTTTTGATCTGATGAGCCCGTTCCAGCAACTGACTGATGCGGAAAGCTAGTTTGCACATACTCACTTTCAGTGGTGAAATTAAACACATTGTCTACACTGGCCTGAGTACCATTTATCAACTCTTATTGTACTGGATTATTAGAAATCAAAAAGGGACTGTCAGTGTCGGTAGAAACTTGATAATAATATTCAGCTTAAAAGGAGGGCTTGACAATGAAATTATGATCACTTCCGGTTGAATGTTTCTGCTCGTGAATTGGTTACAACGGAATCTTAAAAGAAGATATGAGGTGTTGACTTTCTAATATAGGCCACATTTAAGCGACAAACGTGAACAGGGTGTTTGAAAGAATATATTGGTGAGTCAGATAACTGGATCATGTAATCAAAACATATTTTCTTATTTACAGATCGGTCTGAATGAATATCTGGCCATCAGCTTGTGTCCCTCTCCCGGTGGCACAGAATGCAGGTAATCAAACTACCCTAATGCCGATGCAAGTGGATTGGTTTTTAAGTTAGCACGATCTGTCATTTTGATTTTTGCATGACGAGAATGCTCTTTTATATTCATACGAATGCTTTCTGAACATTGTGCATGCGTAGTAATATACTGATTACACTCAGTAGGCAAATCTGAAAGTTAGTCTCTTGGAAAGAGGAAATTTTGGACGAAATCCAAATAAGATCTCCAATGTCGCATAAGATAAATAAGCGTTGACCTATTGTCCATTGAGAAAGCTGCGGCTGGTATAAATGTGTCTCATCTTCTTTTGTTAGTAACGATAGGTGTCAAGCGCTCTGCTACAGTCCAATGTGTGCGTTCACATAATCCTAAACAGTGGAGGATAAAACTGGGCGTGAATTGCTGCTGAGGAATAACGAATGGATAAATGAATATTTAGCAGTATACAACAAAGGAAAAAAAAAACCCAAAAAATTATACATGCATCACTGTTTATTTATTATTTATTGGTGTTTAAGGTCACATACTTATGCACAATGGCTAATCACGACCGTGACAGTTATACGGGTGGAGGAAGCCGGAGTACCCGGAGCAACCAAGCAACGACGAGCAGCTGCCAGCTCCCCAACATCGTAACTATGCACTGCAGCACAGGCAGGGTTAGATTGATTGAAGACCTGCTCTCCATCGATGTGCAGTACGCCTTAGTACACGGCGTCATCGTGCCCCCGTGTAGACAATCGGGGTTTAAGTGCCATGCCCAAGGACACAGTGCGGGAGTCCGAATCGATCGCTCAGACGGTCACCCATCCGAGGACTAACCGGGCTCGACGTTGCTTAACTTCGGTGATCTGACGAGAAAAGGTTACCGCAACGCCACCGCGTCCCCATGCATCACTGTAGAACAAAAATATACATAGATAATTATAGAACAAAAATAATCTAATAAACATGTATACCGCAGAGAGTATCCAACAGTCTACACACTTCTGGCAAGCACTTTGACAGGAATTTCCTGCCTTGGTCACCGATTAAACAGTCATAAATTCCATGCTCAGTAAACAGTTGATACAGAGAAAATGATACACTCATAGTGCCACGTGAACGAATGGTATATAACACAAAATGTACTAAACATATCAACCGCTGTAAAAACATAAGAATTACCATTTCCGGAAAGAGGTAAGGATCCATAAATGTATATCCACCATACCTGGAAAGGAGCAGACGGTGTAGGATTGATATTGATTGGAGATTTAGTGTATGATTTAGTCACTTTTCGTTTTCAAGAAATTGCCCATGTCTTAATGTATGCTGCTGCAAGATCAAGTAGTTTGTTTACTACAATGGCCTCCAGTTGGAGAGTCATTTGAAATATCTAAAACAGTTGGAACAAAAAAGTTGTTCTTCATTTTTAGGAAAAGAAAAAAAAATATGGGATAGCGGATGAGAACTGGGTTTGAGGTTTATGTGTGTATAGGTTTCCACATTGCCTTGTATTCATGCCGGAGGGGTTTGGAATGTATCATCAAAACTATTGAATGAAACTTGTACATATTGTTAAATTTAAGAATTTTCAAACGTTTGAAAAAGGGGTCCGTGTGTGAGTTGAAATTTTTTGGCAGATTCAGAATTTGTTTAGTAGCTGATGCATTGCCCCATGTTTGAATCCCATAAATTAAGTGGCTTTGAAATAGGGTAAAGTAGAATATACGCAATGTCTCGATTTTTGCTCTATTCAGGATATAAAATGCGCTGGATAGTTTCGTACAGAGTGCAGATACACGGTGGTTAAATTTAAGATTCTCGTCCATATTAATTCCTAGGAATTTTATGGATTTGTTTTGACGATTATTACCTGTTATTATTAAGTTTGAGATATTTAATGAAATTTGGGTCCGTACGTTGTTCTAACTGTAATTGTCATTTTGGGGGTGAAGAGGTTTGGCTTTTGTTTTATTAGCTTTTAGTAATAACTTGTTTGCTAAAGACCAGTCATTAATTTTCGATAAATCATTGTTTGTCGTCTCCGTTAGAAGGTTGAGGTCGTTTCCTGATGTGTAGGCTGTTGTGTCATCCGCAAAGGACAGAATATTCATGTCAGTTGACTCACGGATGTCGTTGATAAATAGCACAAACAAAAGAGGATGAAGTACAGAGCCCTGTGGTAACCTTGGTAACATTTAGTAAATCCGAAGATTCATTCGTGAATTGCACATTTTGGGATTTCCCAGAGAGATAGTTTTGAAACCAAGAATTTGCTATATCTCTAATGCCATAACTTGACGACTATTTCATGACCAATAGTGTCGAATGCTTTCGAAAAGTCTAAAAAAATGGATAATGTGCATTCTTTTGTTGTTTTGTTATTCATTATGGAAATATGGTTGATAAGATGCATTATTGGATGAAGTGTTGAATGTCTCTTTCTGAAACCGAACTGATAGTTATAGATTACGTTGCTTGAGTCTAAGAAATTCTTTAGTCTTTTATGCATTAATTTTTATTTTAGAGAACGAGGCGAGAATACTTAATGGACGACAATTGACTGTTTATCCCCGGACTTGAAAATTGGTATTACTTTCGCGATTTTCATTTTGGGTGGTAAAATTTCAGTTGGGAATGAGGTATTTATGATATGGGTTAAAGGAACTGCTATCTCATTTATTTTTAGTAGCGGAAGCTTTTGGGGGGGGGGGGGGGGGCGCTTTTTATTGAAGATGTGACTTCTTCGGCGCTTATAGGTGATATGAAAAATTTCCATTGTTAGTAAACTAAACGTTAAATTTTACAACAATCTGGATCGAGTCAGTAAACTCCACATTGTCAACAATAAACGATCGTGGTAAGGGAGAAGGAAAGTTTGACTTATTTATTACCTTGCGGAGAATTTCCCAGGTTTTCTGAATGTTTCCCTTATTTTCTAATATTACTTGACTATAACAATTCTTGTTATGTTTACGTTTTAATTGATTAAAGATTTAACGATTGGTTTTGTAGCTTGTAATGTTGTCATTGGTCGGAGTTTTTTTTAAATAGTTTGTGTTTGTTTAAGGAGGACTGGAGAAGTCATCCAGGTTTCTCGGTTTACGTATTTTTTGGGATCTTCATTATCATCGGCGGAAAGGCTTGATTAAAAGTCGAGTTAAGAATTGTTAAAAATGTTTGTAAGCTTCATTGGCATGAGCCTCCAGGCATACATTACTAAAGTCGGATTCAGATAGCAGCTGGTTAAATAAGCTGATATTCCTTGTGTTGAATATTCTCTAAGGTTGGCATGTATTGTTGTTGGGGTGGGTAGTTTCGTTATTTTCGATGTAAAATGTAGCGAAGTGATAATTATTCCAGATGTGTTAGGCTTTGGTATATTGCAGAATATGTGGTTAATTATAGTGGATGAATGGCTGGTTACCCTCGTTGGTTTAGTTATCATGGGCTTGAATCCAGTACTGAACAAAGATTCTCAGTATTGATTAGTTTTTTGGTGTTGGTAAAAACTGAGCAGATCTATATTAAAATCGTCCATCAGGTAAGTTGCTTTCTTCTACGTATTAACTTGATTAAGCAGGTTTGAATATTGAGATAAAACAATTCCAGATCAGCTTTTGGGGCGGTATTGGGGCTATAAATAATTCCTATAATTGATTTCTGTTTTCCTGTAAGTTCTATGAATGGTGATTCAAACACATGGGGAATGGAAATGCTTAAGTCGTTTCTTATTTCGAACGGTATAGAGTCTTTAACGAATACACCACCCCCCGCCCCCCCCCCCCCACCACCACCACCACCACTATGATCACCCACAGGACGAGAACGTAGGACAAGCGGATGATAGCCGTCCAAGGTGTAGGTGATATTTTCTTTTACATTGAATGTTTCTGTCATGCCTATAATGTCTGGAGTTTGGAGATCACAAATCAGGTTTTGTCGAGATATTCAAAATTGGCATTCAAGCTCCTGCAATTAATGTTAAGTAAGGCAAACGATTTCTTACCCGTGCTTACAGCTGAAGAAAAGGTTTCGGATGTGTTGTACCTGCAATTGTTCATATCGGCCGCGAGTTCGGTAATATGATCATTCTCAGAAATACAGTTAAGTTGATTATTGAATTGAGTAACAAAGTTAAAGGCAGTATCATTCTGAACTTGGTCAAGTCAGACTGCGTTGGTGATCAGAAAATTTGACACACAATGGAGGAAACAAAGGGTTACAATCACACATGTATTCTACTCTACTCTCCAGTATGGCGTGATTTGGAGTTCAATTTGACAGTGCTGAAATGTGGTGTCGGTGTACGTCCGGGAGATAAGTGGTTGGGTTGAATAAGCCGTGGTTGAACAGCTTATTAATGATCTCAACATAATTCCAGTCCATCATTCGGCGAACGGGAAGATGTGAGAATGAATAAGCTAAAATATTCGATCGGTAAAAAGTTAAGTGGGACTTACAGAGTGCAGTGTTTATTTCGGTGAATTGTCAAATCGAAATGACTCAGTAAAATCCATAATCGAAGACAATGAAAATTGAAGGGTGGATGAGGCTAAAATTTGACGAATGCGTTTATTGGAGGTGAATAGGAGCGCTGATGGATAATCAATTGAATATTTGAATAGAAAAACGGAAATTGCATTCGACTATCTAAAGTGCTTCAAAAGCAGTTCCACGTTAAGCAAATGAGGCCTGCAACTAAAATGATGACCGTGGATTGGCGAAATAGCTAACCCTTGATGAAATAACTGACCATAACAAAATTACATATAGAATATACCCATAGTAGCATGGTGTACCAAATGTTCACCACGAGTGGTGAAGTGGAACACCACTTCAGCACGAGTGGTGAACAGTGAACATTTGGTACACCAAGCTAGTTTGAGTATATTTTATTTATACCATGACCGTCAGATTATTAAGAGTCGCTATTATTTTGTCTCGATTTTACTGAACAGCAGACGTACATACGTGCGAATCTGTTTTTGTTTACATGAGCATCCGGTGGTCGGTACTTTCACTGTCAATTTTATCGCCGAAACGAAATGGAAAAGAGAAACGGAAACTTTTTCGTTTTAATAACATAATATAATCATTCCCCAATGTGTGTAAATGTCTTGTCCCCACCCAGTTTTGCAGCATATATGTCCCCCACCACTGACCTGTATACGGCCCATGTGCCAATGGATACACTGGTGATTGTAGGCTAGGGTGTTCACGCACCCCATCCACCCCTCCCCTCCATATATGCATGAAGCATGCACCCACAAACGCACAATGATCATAATCTCACAAAATATACATGCTATGTTCAACATCAACGTGCCTTTATGTGTAATTGCTCTTTACACTAACTTATACCCCCCCCCCCCCCACACCCAACATCAACAAGTTTATAAATGGGAATATTGGGACTCCTTCTATTGAGACCACTGTGTTCTAGTGTTTGAAGTTTGTTAATCCAAAATGCTTCACGACCTCTCCTGTAAGCTGTATTTTGTTGATTAATTTGTTCAATTTCAATAACCTTAGAATTGTTTATACTTTGGTTTTCTGTCAGAAAATGATGCGGTATCGGTTCATTGAGAACTTTCAAGTTTTATTCTACTCAGATGGTTTTGCATTCTCTCATACAAATACAATTTTGTCTCCGTCTCTCCCACATACACAACTTCATTACACTTGTCGCAGAGAATCCCATATACCACATTCCTGGACATGCAGGTGATTTTCTTGCCTATGTAGTAAGCTGCTCCGTTCGTGTCTGCGAATTGTTTTGTTTGGAGCATAAACCCACGGATTGCCCAGTTTCTCTCGCGTCTAACAGACCCCGGCCCTTGATTGTAGAACATTTTGTTAAGCTGGCTATGGACTATAAGGTCTCCAAATTTGTCAGTCATTTGTACGAAATCAAGGGAGGTTTTTCGAATGCCAACTTCGTATGTTTGGAGCAGTGTAAAATGGGCGGCCACTCCCGTGTTATTTTTCCAATGTTGTGGAGGCGCCGCGAGTAAGTTACCACAAATGGGACTCTTTCGTCGATTGATTTGTTTGATCCTTTTTCAAGTAACTGTTTCCGCTTGATTTGGTCGACCTTTTTTAGCTGTTTGCTTACAAACGTTTCGTCGTAACCTCTGACATGCAGGTGTTGCTTTATGTCATTTTTGTGGCATTCATATTCAGCATTATCGGAACAAATTCTTTTCACTCCTGAAGCTATCCCATATGGCATCGCTCTTTTGCTATTGGTTGGGTGATTCGACTTGGCGTGCAGGTATTGATGAGTGTCTGTGAGTTTTGTATATAAATCAGTTTTAAGAAAAGAATCTTCAATTTTGACTACCGTGCCTAAGAATGCTATCCTATTTTCAGACCACCTTAAACCAACTTGTATTCTTGGGTGTTTCGTATTTGCCAAAGAATGATATTGTTTCAAAGACTCCCATCCATTCATCCATATTACCCAAATGCATACCGTACCGTTCAAGGGGGTGTAACTTTGATGCTTTTGACACTTTCTCTTCCCATTCACCCATATAAGTGCACCCATATATGTGCATGCATAATTCATCCCTAATCGCGAACCTATTGCAACGCCGTCCGTTTGTAATCCCTAATCGCGAACCTATTGCAACGCCGTCCGTTTGTAAATAATGTCTTCCTTTTATTGCATTAAATTTGTCTAGAGCTTTTTTATTTTCATCGCGTAGGATGCTTGTACACAGTTTGACGTCCATACAGTACATTATGCTGTTTTTGGGGAGTGGTTAGGGTATACAGTCCAGTCTGTTCAGGAAATGTGTGGTGTCGCGTATGTAGGATGGTAACGACTCGACGTGTTGTTTTAATTCAGACTCCATCACTTCTCTCTGTTGGGTGGTTTATACCCGAAATTATTGTTCTAAAAGGGGCTTCATTTTTATGCATTTTGGGATTACCTTTAACTCTTCCAGCCTCTGGCTGCTTAGGTATCATGTACGCTAATACTTTTTTGTCTATCAGTTTGTTTTTTCTAGTTTTTTGAGTTGGCTTTTAATCTTGTTTGCTATTTTCTCTGTCAGATCTACAGGTACTCCTTTGTATGTTGTTTGGTCCTCCAACTCCATCAAGATCTCATTTTAATATTTTACATGCATTTAAAACGGCTATTCCGGACTTCCTATCGGCTGATCGCACGCCTATTGTATTATTATCATTTAACAACTCTTTCAGAGCCTTCGCTTCCATTTTTGTTATGTTGTTCCGCACACGTTTTATGCCCTTCACAGTACCTTCCTGTACTATCTCTAAATAAAGGTCTAAAACATATTTTATTTAGAATATACCCATAGTAGCATGGTGTACCAAATGTTCACCGCGAGCGGTGAAGTGGTATTAACCGCGAGTCTTTAGCATGTGTCAACACCACTTCACCACGAGTGTTGTATATTTGGTACACCAAGCTACTTTGGGTATATTTTATTTATACCATGATCGTCAGAAATATTAAAAGTCGCTATCATTTTTTCTCAGTTTTACTGAAAAGCATTCGTACATATGTGTGAACCTGTTTTTCTTTACATGAGCATCGGTGGGCGGTACTTCAGCTGTCCATTTATCGCCGAAATGACATGCAACAAGAAACATGTTACTAAGGTAACACATGCCCCCTCCCCTTGTGATCATCACCTTGCAGACGCAGCTGAAACTATTATACGCGACACACCTTCTGACTGTCCTTAACATTTGTAAAAAGTTTAACAATTGTAATATGATTCGTTTCTGAGTTATGGCTGAGACACGAATATCGATGATTTTCAGTGTGACCTTGAAATGTGACCTTGACCTTACGACCTGGCTGTGGTGTGTGATACATCCACCCATTGTCCTTTATAATTGAGCAAAGTTAGAAGATTGTAGCCCTAATAGTTTTGGAGTTATGCTTGAGGCACGATTTGTGACCCTGAACATATGAAGGTCAGTTGTGACCTTCACCTTGCAGATGCGGCGGAAACTATTATACGCGACACACCTTCTGACTGCCCTTAACATTTGTAAAACGTTTAACAATTGTACTATGATTTATGGCTCATATTATGAGTTATGGCTGAGACACGAATATTTACCGATTTTTAGTGTGACCTTGAAATGTGACCTTGGCCTTGAAGGTACGAACCCGGCTATGTCGTGTGACACATCCTCCCATGGTCCTTTATAATTGTGTGAAGTGTGATGACCGTGGTCCTAACCGTTTTCGAGTTATTGGCTCGGACACACACACACACACACGGACACACGGACACACGTCCGTACAGACACACGGACACACGCACACACGCTCACTTCAATCACTATATGCCACCCGATTTAAGTCGGTGGGCATAAAAAGAAGCTGAGCCTTTTTCGTTTTAATAACATAATAACATATTTCGAGTTCTGGGTGCTTTATTAACACGAGACAATGTATGTTTGTTAATTTTTGGCATCTTATGAGGAAAATTTAGACAAGTTTGCATTCTGGTCGAAGTCACCAAAAGTCAGCTTGGATGTTTTTGTACTGTATGTGAAAAATTTAGCTAATGAAATTCCATTACTGACGTGTTCACCACGGTTGGAGTGTAAGCTAAAATTTATGTCATAGGCTTTTCATATATTGTACAAAAGGTAAGCATGGTATAAAACAAGGGTATGCGATACTTTGAGTGTTCGTTTTTGAGAGGACATTTATGGATATAATGAGGTCAATGCACGACATTAAGATATTATGGCTGCACATAATGGCATATCAATATTATGATACACCATTTTCATGACAAAGAATTCCGATATTCTCGATGTCAACTGAATCATGTGCAAATGTATAATCCCACTGGGTAAAGAAAATTAGAGAGGATGGGTAGGCATCCAGTAAATGAAGAGGATGAGATCTGATAGGAGGAGTATCAGTATATATTCTGTATGCAACGTTAATATATTCAAACATCTGTGTGGACTAAGAATGAATCATCCAGTAAAATCCTCGCTAACAGAGAACTGGAGACCAGCCACCCAGTGAGACTGTGTTAATGTTGAGATCATCATTCAGCTCGCTTGGCACTTGTTTTATTGTGACATAATCGGAGTGAGAGTTAAAGTACATTTGAGTTAACTGAATAAATTTGGCAAATACTGTGACGGATGGGAGGGGCTGATAGAGGTAGATCATATCTTAGGAATGATAAAACATAGGGTGAGCAAAGTAACCTTTTAAATTTTCTAAATGAAGTCTCGTGCTCTTCCTTCCAAATGAACTTTTTCCGTGTTTACAATAATTTTGATTTTCGCAGCGGTTGTGAGACTGCACTAAAAGTAGGAATATACATTTGGGTAACTCAGTTACCAACCTTAAGTCTGTTAGAGACTTCGGTGGTAGAAGAGTTTGAATAGCTTGCACGCCGCCTGGGGTGGGGAGATTTCCCCCGCACTAGTGTGGTATCCAAGAAAAACAAATGAATTACTGACAAGTAAATAGTTCGTAGGTCCAAACTTGAGGCCAGCATTACGAAACCGTGGAAATGTTTCTGATAAACGTCAGAGGTGATCTGAAAATGTTTTAGATGTAACGATAAAATCATCCAAATAACACAAGCATCCGCCAAAAGTTTATCCCTCTAGAACTTTACCTATCCTCAACTCGAATATATTGGACGATGTGATGAGTCATTGAGGAAATCCATCAAAAAAGTATATGTTCCGTGACACGTGTTAAATGTTGTGAACTTTGAAAAATCTTCATCTAGTGCCATTTGAAAAACTCCAGAACCTAAATCGATACATGAAAAGTATTTTGGGATTTGGGATCATATTTCGAGGTTTACGTGTTTGGGAATTTAAATAACGAAAGCCACAGTAGACTCAATATTGTGATAAACAGTTATTCTAAGGGTCATTAAAGTGGCCATCCCTTCGTTGTTTGGAAATTAAAACAGTTGGGCTTATGATAACTAGGTCATCTTACTCTCTAGCATAGGCAATAATGACTTGGGCAAGCAATTCGTCCAATTGGGCGCTTATCACTTCTCTTTTTTGTCAGACGGGAGACGATATGATTGGTTATGCTTAGAAGTGGGAGTAGGTTTTAAATGTATCTTATGCTTCACAAGATCAGTGTATCCCAAGTTAGGAATTTCTGGCGTTAAAAATATATCGTTTATTGTCATTTCACAACTTTAATAAAGTACATTTTTTACTCTCTGAAAATTTATCTGAGACTCTAAAAATATCTTCAACAACACTTGTTGAAGCTTTTGTCGGTCGTTCTTGTTTAGCATACTAGGGTGTGGCTTTGTTAATCATAACCAGCAGCGCCTTGTACAAACACATTCTGATTATTAGACAAAATAATATGTTAGTCCGACAATGCGCGGATATTAGATTTACACCGATTTGGAGTGTTGTTGAAAGATGACTCTGGCATTAAGTTTTATTGAGCTTCCTGAGTCAATAAGTGCAGCAACCTCTAGGTCACTAAACTGCATTGGTATATTCTAAAATCAGCTGGGTTAAAAATTATCCCAAATCAACTGGCGTGGGTAAATATGAACCCACTTGGGTTCATATTCGCTCAGCCCAGTTGATTTGGGTTGATTTGTAACCCAACTGAGCTGAGAGAGTATACACACAAAATGACATGGCAGAATTCTACCCGTCTCTCTGGCAGATGTTCAGACTAATTCACTCTCAAAAAAAGGAATAAGAAGCACTTAATGTATCATACCCAATGAACAGTGTCTCTGTCCCACTGGGATTCTCCAGTTTCCCGAAAGCCTTTTTACAGTAGCGTGCATCATGACCTTTTTGGAGGCAAAGGTGCCATATTACAGTGAGAGAAGGTTCACCTCTTTCATTTCAGCTACATTGATTTCTAACAAGACTCTCACCACTATACTCAAAACATGATACAGCGTTATCAGGGTGACGTTTATGATGAGAATTTAAACACATTATAAGTTATTGTGATGAATTGACGATAACATGGTCTGAGGTTGATGCTCGGAGCTTATGTTCAACCACCCAATCTGAATGTTAGCGTTCCATATATGGTTAAACGCCGTTTTACACCATCAGCTGTTTGGGAGGTTTACTGGATAATTCAAGTATCATACTTTCCCATATCTTTTCCATCTTTAACCGGCATCCTCACGAGTTCCTCTCAGACCGTTTCCAGCGCGGCTGCGTTACTTGATCCGGTTAACCACCAACCCGCTTCACTTTGTAGAATCTCCAAGTTTCTCAATTCAGTTTGATATAGAGGGGTCGCATCCGTCCCATAAACACTTGGTTACAATATACTTGGTAATCCCACCCTCTTACAAACCTTGTTAAAGCTATTTATTCAACGTAGTTTTAACTGATTAAGTATCTTTTTCTCTTAATCTCAAGTTTATTTCTGTGGTTTCTGACTCATCCACCCTACGGTCCACAGGATTACCTTACTTTTGTTTTCGTTCAGTTCAGGTAGCCATTTATTCGCGTACTTTCTTACGATGGTTAACAGTGTTTGTATTCCATCTTTACTTTCGACTAATAAAACCATGTCACTGGCAAAGAAAAGCCACGGGATTTTCGTCTCGCCAACTTGCACCCCCTCTTAATTCCTCTCCTAGAGCTTTTATGTACAATGCAACAGAATCGGTGACCAGATGGAACCAAGCTTAATGCCTATCTTCATTTGAACCCTTATTATTGTGATGGTTTCAAGGCTGAGTACACTCAGCACATCTTTCTACAGTGATCTCGTGATTCCGTCAAAACTTTCTCCGAACTCCACATCCATGGCCCTAAAGTTTCTGTCGCATTCCGTCTCTCGACACTCTCTTGTATGTTTTTCTCACACCAAGGAAGGCCATAAACATCTTTCTCTTATTGACATTTGTTGATTCTATCAGTTGGGAGAGAGTAAACAAATGGCCAGTGACTCGTCTCCCTTTCCGGAACCCGTTCTGGATTTCCACCAGGATTCCTCTTTATTCGACAATTTCCACAAGCCTTCTACAACGAACCTTGCAAAATATCCCTCGGTATTTATCTAAAACATTCCTGCCTCCTTTTTTTGTGTTTGAATAGTACGCTACTCTTCTTCCTTTCTTTAATGAGAGGTCAAAAGCAGCGATGCACCTGTCGTCAGATGGAGTTTTTGATATGAAGTGAATTTGTTGAAGAATTGTGATGCATTCTCCGTCGCCAGGTCGCTAAAACGACGATAGTTCAAACTACCGTTGAAATTGGTTGACAACGAAGATATGTTATCGTCGTCTGAATCGTATCAGGAAAGCTTAAATGAAGACTTTCAATCATTACATTATCAAAACAGCAAAAAAGCGAAAAAACAAAACCTGTACGAGTTTCCTGAAGGTCAAATCGTGTCAAAGCACCACGAAAGTGGCCTTGTTGTGGGTTTTCCTATTTGCGCGTGAAACACAAGTCTGTTCAAACTTCACAATGTTACAGGTCATGAAAACACACATCAACTTCGAAATGACCAAAATTTGATAAAAAGAGCGAATTAAGATTCTCCACCATGTAGAATAATTTTGGTAAGACCCCCAAATAAAATAGTAAACCTTCAACACCATGCATGTACATTTCAATCTTCTTTGATTCCAATAACAAAAACTGACAAAAACATACCCCCATTTGCTTAAGATTACCACAAATAATCGACTTGCGCCTGAAAGGTTTTGGGAAGACAACTCTCTCTCTCTCTCTCTCTCTCTCTCTCTCTCTCTCTCTCTCTCTAACATCATTAACACCAGAAAGACCAACAGCAACGCACATACTAGTTTATTTACGATTGTCGCGAACAGTTTGCAAAATGAGGACTAACACATACTGGGTTCATGGTTAAGACGGCTACCATCGTCGGTCCGATAGGGTATATTAACTTCGTGCCAAGACCGCCCCACCCCACCAACAATGATGCGAGATACTTGTCTTGTAAAGCATGTGTTGAACAGTTCTCAGACATTTAGTACTGGAACGACCTTCCCACTACAATGTAGACTATACATTTCGGGTTGATAACCAGTACGGAATAGTGATGTAGCCTGGGGGATCCCCAGAAACAATTCCCCACGGCCTCCTACTAAATTCACGGGACGCAAACTAATGAAATTATAGATGTCATGCCACGTTTGATTAAAATTAGAGTTTTTTTAGAGTTTCGAATTGTTCTGCTAATGGTGCAGAAAATCGTGTTTTAGTTCAGTGGCTCGGACCCAGCACTGTGTCTGGAGGAATTTCTGCTTGCCATAGGCAATACAAAATTAACTTCAAGCAGTATCATCTTCACAGATCTTGAATTACTTGAGATTCCTGTGTTAAAGGGGTGGTACCATACACCGATATAGCAGTAGTCGCCCCGACTATTATTCAGTCGAATATCCTGGGCTGATTGTTTTATCTGACTTGGAACTGACTTTACATTAAATTCGTGTTTTAATGTGAAAATACAAACTGAAATAAATTTAGCACATTGGAGAGCATTAAAATTGAAAATGTGGACAGTCTGGACGTTACGGATCCTTTCGAGATAACTGACTTATCGAGGACAACAGTGCGGATGTTTCAGTAGAAACGCGAGGTAAACACCCCGTCATGCCTGGGGACCAATACTATAAAACTTTTACAATTGTATTTTCTAGAATTGTATTTTCTACTTATTAATATAACTGACTAAAATGAATCATTAGCTATTTAAAAGATATGGCAATTTGCCAACTTTAAAAATGATAATGGTTCATTTTAACCCATTTAAAATTATAACTAGAAAATACATTTTTAGAAAATACAATTGTAAATGTTTTGTAGTACTGGGCCCTGCAGGTTGAATGTTTGTATTAAAACATTACTGTGTATTATTCAAAAGAGTGCCCGATCATTCTTCTAAGATACAAAGGCACAAATTTTATGCATACTTTTTGTTCGTGGCGGTCATTCTTATAGTTCGTGGTGGTCATCATTTCGGATGACAGCGAAGTTGAATTAAAGGGTGTTCTCGGCAGTGGGTTTTCATGCAGAGATAATACTATTTTGGGATGAAAAGGTCACCAAATAATGATCGGGTTATCTTATCTGTATCGAACTTTCTGTATTTTCACCCCTTCGACCAAGTTTATGAAGTTGTCAACTTATGCGCGCACATTATCCTCTAATATGATAAACATGATTGAGAGCAAATATGCTTGGTTATGAAACTCAGATAAAGGATAAAGAAGGAAGGAGAACATTCGACAAAAACCTGTTACCATTGGATTGTTGTTTAAAGGTTTGTTTTAATTTAATAATTTAGCGTGCATTTGTCTTAACGAATATGAACGTGCGATCAAATAGTTGAAACGAATTCAGGATAAAACTAAAAAAATATCTTACAAGCAAGAGAGTTCGAAGCAAGGATCATGATAAACAGTTATTTTGTGTCTCTTGAATCTGTCCACATCGGTGCATAATCTAGTCCTGTTTTTCGCGGTGGCTCAGTGGTTAGAGCATTGGAATTTCAACCGAAAGGTCGACAATTTGATCCTACCAGCGGTAACTGATTTGTGTTTTTGGGCAAGACACTTAACCCTTTACCTAACGAATCGCCTGCATCCGCCCGCGTAATATGCAAATTGAGCAGTTGAAAAAATTAAATTTTTCAAAATATTTCAACAAAAACATATCATGTGACCCCTCATTGGAACGAGCGCAATGAGCTCGTTCCAATGAGGGGTCACATGATATGGTTTTGTTGAAATTTTTTGAAACATTTAGAAAAATGATATTTAAAATAATAAATTTTGATATCGTCTGCGTTGGGTAAAGAGTTAATTCCGATATCCCGCGTAAGGGGACGGTGGCACTATGTACTAAGGCGTACAGCTCGTTAATGGCGCACCTTCCTTCAACATTTGCTGTTACTGCATGTTCAGAGTTTGTAAGTTGGATAGTCTAGCAGTTGCTCCCCGTTACTGGGTGGTTATCTCCAAGTACTACTCCCCCCCCCCACCCCGTAAAACTGGTCCGACACGATGCGTGGCCGTTGGAAGTGTCGTTAGCCCTTATTTTTCAAAAAATTTCAACAAAACCACATCATGTGACCCCTCATTGGAACGAGCTCATTGAGCTCGTTCCAGTGAGTGGTCACGTGATATAGTTTTGTTGATTTTTTGGAAAAAATTGAAAAAACAAAAATTAAAATAATATATTTTGATATCGTCTGCTTTGGGTAAAGTGTTAAGCCACAACAAAACAAAGAAACAAACAAGTCATGTTGTTAATCATAAAAAGGTGCACGGTGACTCGTTAGGTTGAGCGATGGACTTCAGATCGAATGGCGGAGGTTCGAATCTGATCTGCGTCATATCTGCTGTGTCCTTGAGAATGACATTTAATCTCAATTGTTGAAGTAGGAGCATGGTGGCGCAGTGTGCTATAGCATACCGCGTATCAATGGTACGCATGCCTTCAGTGGATGCTAGCATTTTCTGTGTCGGGTTAGAAATTTGTTAAGCTTATAAATTTGACAATAATTGTGAGCAAGTTATACAGCTTATATTAGCGCCTCTCCTTGGCCTAATGGTGCAGGTAAATTGGATGCCTTGAAGTGATATTTAGCCTGCATGGGGTGTGTACACCGATAGGACGTTGCGATGTGACATCCTCAACCCCACAACTGATGCTGTCATGGAGTGTTCGTGTGTTTGTGAAACAAAAATAGTGATAACAAGAATAGGTTCAATTTTTTTTTTTTAAACAATATTTTATTCTCTTGAAATGGTTCGGTAAACAGGCTATAAGCCTATATAAATACCTTACCGTTACATAAAAATACTTCTTTGATTTACAAACGATGGTGCATGAACAAGTGTGAAAATTGAGTAGAGTCAATCGCTGGCATCAGCAAGGTTTGGTATTGAATCTGACCGTCTTGAACATTACTTCAAACGTTTTACGTATGATAACTGATTCACTATCTCAGCAGGTGTATAGGTTATTTCGATGTTGTCTCGACGAAACAAGACAAATACAATATAATACAGCAAAACAAACAGACCAGAGTTTGGTACTTTCACACCTTGTCCAGTTTATGATGTCCGGAGTTTTACTTTTTCACGATCTCAGTCTGAGCTCATGGTCACCTCTGGGTGTGACTTCTACGATGTCACTCCCAAAAGGACCACGAGCTATGTTTGGAAAGCGATAACAATATAGGTTCTATAACAGTTTACTAAATGTAATGGTCAAACCGGTCAGTGTTATTCATAAAAATCGCTATAATTTTTTTTTTTAATTTCAGCCTCAATCACATAACTTATGGCAGCTCCTTGGGGGCAGTTCAAATGACAGCTGAATGGTTGTGTGACCTTTCCTAAAATCAAATTGTTTGGAATATAAGATCTTATTACGTTCTACAAAATATATAAGCCTTTTTAACATAATGTTTTCCAGAATGTTTGAAAATACGTGAAGTAAACTGGTGTGCCGATAATTGTTTAGTATGTGCCTGTCGTCTGATTTAAAGATTGAGGTTACCTTTGCTATTTTCATTCTTTTAGGGACAATACCTGTCTGAAAGGACAGGTTGATGATATCTGAAATTGGAAGGGCTATTTCTTTAACAACATGTTTTAGAAGAAATATCGAAATCTCGTCGCAACTCTTGCTCTTTTTGGGCTTAAAACCTTTAATTATATCTATTACTTCGTCTGGACATGTCGGGGATATGAAAAACTATTCTCGAAATTTCAGTTTAAATAATCAGTGTACATCGTGGTATTTCCGCTCTTGCTGATCGTCCTGTACTGGAAAAAAAGTTATTGAATTCTGAAGCTATATTTTGAGGGGAGGAGTATTCTGTGTTGTTAGTTTTGATGTGCGTTACTGAATGGAATGACATATTAGATTTCTGAATAGCATCGTTTTAGTATTTGCCAGGTTTTTTCATATTATTCTTTTTTCCCTTAGATGGCGTTATAATAATCGGCTTTACGTCAACGTTTGATCCTATTGCAGTTTTGAATATATATTTTGTAGCATGTGGCATTCTCAGATGTTGGGTGCCTGAGCTGCTTTTTATATAGATCTAGCTTTATTGAAGAGGATTTTAAAAGTCCGTTTGTCATCCAGGGCTGCTGCTTGACAAACGTCCTTGAGACATTTGTCTTTTCCAAAAGGAAATGTGATTGAAATGATTGCCTGAATAAATCTGTGTAAGCATTATATGCATCTTCCGGGGATACGAAATCGGGTTGTCTAAGGCTATACCGTGCTAGTGTACTTTGAATCTGTATACAGCTGACGGGGAGAAGTGTCTGGTGGGTGATGGACTCCTGTTTATAATTGACGGGGAGAAGTTTCTGGTGGATGACGGACTCCTAGAAAATGTTTCCACCGGACGGCAAGTAGGGAACAAATTAGGGTGGGCGCAAGTGGCCTTTAGGATCATAGTATTACATCCAGATACCGTAGACATCTGCGCAAGCTCCCAAGACACGAGCAATCATGGGAATTTGTTGTTTTTTTTTTGGTGGGGGGGGAGGGGCAGGCGTTTTCCTCCCAGACAAAAAGTTTGAAATTAGGATTGCGCTTTCAAATGAAGCTTTCTGTAGTTTTGGGGTAAATCTCCACCTTTAGTTTTTATTTGAACGTCGAAAATAATAATAATAATAATAATAATAATAATATACATTTATATAGCGCAAACATCTCACAATATTAAAAAAAGTTCCATGGCGCTTTACAACACTGCTCATAAACAAAATGATGACCAACATAGGATTTAAAAATATTTGTTAAATAAATGGGATTTTAATCTAGATTTAAATGCTGTCAAAGAAGGGGCTGTTTTAACAAATTCTGGTAGCATGTTAAACAGTCTAGGAGCATTATAGCTAAAAGAACGTCCACCGTAGCTAGCGAGAACATAGGATTTCTCTGACGAAGGAGACACGAGTACGATCGTGCAACGTCCACATGAGATCTGTTCGAGGATAAGAAGCCCAGCGGACTGGGACTCCAGCACAGTGAGCCAAATTAGATCCCTGCTGTGCTCCATAATTCGAAAAAAAAACATTACCCTTACTTTAGAGACAACATAGGCCTACATGGTTCATAATCATCTGCTTCCGTGTGGCTGTGTGGCGGGGGTTGTGAGAGGGTGGATGGGTATGTATGTTGGACAGGTAGCGCCCCCACTGTTTGGATGAAGGGCTGAAGGGTGAAGTATTAACTCTTTCCGGTTTACTTTCTCTGATGATGCTGCTAGAGATGATGTGAAAAGAAAACAAATCAAATTTTTCCTGTAACTTTGACCTTTGACCTACTAACATGTAATTAGAATGAAACTATGATAATACTTTGTGATAAAGCTAAATAAAAGATTTTGTTCTCGTGCAGTTATTAATATTCCAAATCGATGGTGGGGCGGGGGCGGGGCATTTATTCCTATTTTTTGTGTTTGAAAACTGGAAGAAAGCTAAATTACTTTTGGTCAGAAAAATTGGTTCACATGTTCTGGCCTTTTTTAAAATTTATGGTCGAGTGCCTATAGGCACTCGACCATAAATTTTAACAAGGCAAATCTATACAGTCTAAATAATTTCACTTCACAGATTCTATGGAGCACATCCACAGATTATGAAGTCTTTAAGTTGTGGAACCTGCAGTTTAGAAAAATGTGCAAATTTGGACCTTCAGCACTAAACCAGTCAATAAAGAAATATGAAATACATTTGTGTTTAGTTATACTTATGAACCTTTTTTGGAAAAACAAATAGCATCCTCAAAATATTTGAGATATTTTGTGTAAAACAGAGAAAACTGGAGGTTTACTAGAGCTGAAACGGTAAAAGGGTTTTCTTGATCGATTAATCACATGGATAAATCTTGGTTAACCGATTAATCGCTTGCCCTTATAGGTAGCTGAATAACTGCCGTACCGTTGATGATTTATAGCATTAACCCTTTACCCAATGTAAAGGACAAAATTGGCCAGCTCGCCATACAAACATCTCCATTCAGAGTTCATTATGTTTTCAAGTTTTGTCTCAAAAGGAGGAGCTCGTTGAGATCGTTCCAATGAGGGATCATAAGTTATGTTTTTGAGACAAAAATTGAAAATTTTTAGTAATTCAAGAATCTAATTTGCAGATGTCGTCAACTACCCGCACTGGGTAAAGATAAACTTAAGAATGACCAGTTCCAGCTTCTGATACAGTATAATGATCATGCAAGTGAACAATTATATAATTATATCATCACGTAACTTGCATCCTTTACTCTATCTCATATAATTGATGTGAGTCAGTGTGACAATGTTTGCCTGTTTTGGAGCAAGTTTGTTCCTTTGTTAACCCTCCTTGGTTAATCCAGAAAATACAGTAGTTCAAAAGTAACGCTTAATCGATCAATTACTTTTTTGATCGATCAAGACGTTGATCATTGGTTAATCGATTAATCGGTAAATCGTTTCAACTCTAAGGTTTACAAAGCAAATATAATAAATAGACACTGTATTTTAATCGTGCTTTGTTGAAAACATGTGCAAATGCATATACATCAATCAAAAAAAGGTAAAATTGTAAAGTCTAATGATTTCAAAATAATTTTGGAAGACACTGCAAACCAATAAAAATGTTTAACGAGGAGATTCAATTTCAGTGAGGGTGGTGCCTGAGAACCAAATACTTTTTTTAGCCTAAACAAACAAACAAACAAATATACGAACATGCAGAAGACGCTATTCTGTCATCCATTTTACATTGGTTTGAATTATTTAATATTGTTTCTTTCTCTACTTAACCCTTTCCCAAAGCATACGATATCAAAAATTGTTGTTATTTTTTTTTTATTGTTTTCAAACAATTTCCATAAAAGCACATCATGTTACCCTTACTGGTGTATAAAGTATTATATTCTATATAACCAAGAGGCTCTCCCGAGTGGTTAAAATCCTTATTCTACGGCTGGTTTAGTACCTATTTGTTTTATTTATACTATGCTCTTCATAAATAATCGAATTTGTCACTTAAAATGGAGAAAAAACAATATTTTCGATTAGCAGATGAGCTAACACATGGTTTGCTTTGTTTACATCTGCGCCGACGGGCAGTATAATTACAATTTTAAATTTTATTTTAAATATTTAATTGTAGGTATTTTAAACTTAATAAGTCTTTGTACGTAGTGGATATTACCGCAAAATCTCGTATGTTTGAATGAAACATCACGAAGTGTGAATGTATCGAAGTAGGCAAATTGGGTCATGTCAAAGGTCATATTGGATGTAATTCCTACTATAGGTGTAAATTTTGTTATGGAATTCCCAATGAAAACGTTTTAGACGTAGTGAAAGTTTTACACCGGTGTGACAGGAATGGAAGTCCGTAGGAAAATTAGTCCCTCTGGACTATTATTCCGCGGAATTATAGTCCTAGGTCTAACATTTCTAGGAATAGTAGTCCGCCGGACTACTATTCCTAGAAATGTTAGACCTAGGACTATAATTCCGCGGAATAATAGTCCAGAGGGACTAACGTTCCTACGAACTTCCATTCCTTTTACACCGGCAGTGAGTTTAAAAGCTATAAATTTAACATACGGGTTTTTCACAGGTTGTAACATAGCTAAGCATAGTATAGACTGTTGTTACATGTTAACCTCTAAGTACGAGCCGGAACAGAGCCCTTAGGTCCACAGACCTTAACCCTTTGAACCTTAGTAATATCTTCCATGTCAGTTCAGCGGCAGCAATTGGGAGTGTCCATATTCATCATTTGGTGGAAGACCCATTAATATTTTCAACGTGCAGACCCAAGGCAGCACGTTGAACACAATGATTGGTCTACTCCACACATTCACTTAGCAGCCATCCTGCTTAATGCAAGTATGACGTATCATATTCCTGGGTCGGAAAGGTGTCTCTCCAGTTCAAAGGGTTAAAATTTGATCCGATTCATGGCATTCGGTGTTAATTCTCGCGATATCCTGCTACGAGAATCAATTTTCAGCTCTTAATTAATTAAAAATATGAGAGTACTTGAGAGTAAATGCTTGAAGGTGAAACTATTGTATATTCCGTAACAAAAAAACCCTGATATTTATATACTAGAGTTGAGCCCTAGTACCGGTTCAGACGTCGCATACTGTCGCGTCAAATTTAATTTCAAGCCAATAATTGAATTTGATGCGTCTCAAGTGCGACATATGTATCAAATAAATGCGGATAGACGACCTTCAGACGAGCTATTCGTCTGACCCAGACGTTACACAGAAGTCACTCAAAAGACGTGTCGAATTCAATGTAAACGAGCTGCATGATATGCTAATGAGGGAATAACCAATAAACGGGGTCAGACACACTGTTCGTAACGTAATTTGCTATTTTTTTCAGTGAATAACAGGTTCTTACGAACTCCGAAGAAAATCCAACAGTATCAATCTTGGTTATACAACAACAAATAAACCCGAAGAGGGATTTGATCGGTGCGTAGAGGCGTAGATACAGGTTTGGGATGAGTGTAAGGGTGCTGACGCCCCCGCGTCCCAGCAAAATTGTCTGAAAATTTTTGGCTCGTCAGGGAATGTTTGGAGCGTTTTACCCGGTTTTGAGGGTAAAACTTCCCAAAATGAATGGGTATTATATTTTGGCAAAAACAAATGTTTTTGCACTGAATGCCAATAACAAACCGATTTTCTGTGCCAAAACGTGTATAGAAATTTTGTTACCCGATCTGAAACCTGTCTAAAAATGCATTTGGTCGGAAATCTGTACTCTTGTTCCCCTCCCCCTCCTTCACATCCACTCACATAAAAGTCTATCTACGACCCTGTCACCGAGTTTTCCAAACTTTTTACAATGTTTATTATATTTAAATTCGAGTTTATTAACATTATCTCCGAGTTTGCGCCTGTAGTATGTACATGTCTTCCCTTTCCGCGCATGAATTTGGATAAACAGGACTCAGGCAATGATATGGTAATGAGGGAAATTAGTCCTCGATACTTTTTTATCGATAGAGCCTATACAGATATGGGCTACGGTATTGTCCGTGATAACACATGGATATCCACTATCTCGTTGTTATCGTACATGTGTGATTCTTGATCTCTTTTTTTTTTGGGGGGGGGGGGGGGTGAGGCTGGGGAGATTTTATAGAAGATACACTATACTGGCCTGAACCCAAATATTATACACAATCATGTTGAGTACCGATTTTCATTTTCAGTAGCGGATCTTGGCATCCAAAATTGTAGATTGCGGGGGTGGGGGGCTGGTTAATGTCAATCATGGGTAGCACCGTAGCCGAAAACTGTGGGTGGGGCTGCGCATATTTCATATCGTCCCCGGAAGTCAATTTATAACGACCCATACAACAGGAGACACCGCACACGAGCGATGGCTGTACAGTGTCTATCGGAAAGTGAGTTGTCGTTCTTGAACTAACTATTACCGGTTGGTATTTTCGGTATTGCGCCGTGGACTGGTCACTTTCCACGGAGTGGGTAGTATTTCCATGGACGTAATAATATTAGATTTCAAACACTTATTATGGAATAATCATAAAAAAATTGATTAACCCTTTATCCAACGAATCGCCCGCATCCGCCCGCGTAATATCCAAATTCAGCAGTCGAAAAAAATATTATTTTTTAAAAAATTTCAACAAAACCATATCATGTTAAGCCTCGTTGGAACGAGCTCGTCGAGCTCGTTCCAACGTTGGGTCACATGATATGGTTTTGTTGAAATTTTTTGAAAAATTTGAAAAAAATTATATTTAAAATAATAAATTTTGGTACCGTCTGTGTTGGGTAAAGGGTTAATGAAGCATCGGGTACAAAGCGGTACTTCTAAAAATTAAAATTTTGCTGTTCATGATTTTTATTACCTGGTAAACGTATGCGTGGACATCACTGCCCACGCGTAGATTACGACCAGTTTACGGCGACTGCACCGTAATTAGACACACAATTACACGGTAGACTTTTTCCTTTGGTGTGGTCGCAGGTTGGTAACATTATTCAACTGAATCACAATGTAAACAGACAAAAAAATTCGGAAATAAAGAATTCCGCATACCAAGCGGAAGTAATTCATATTATTCTCAACAGCGCAGAAAAGTTCACTGTATCAGGTGGAGATTACTTTTTTATTGATAGAGCCGAAACAGATATGGGCTACTGTATTGTCCGCGATTACACATGGACATCCACTATCTCGTTGTTATCGTGTTAATGCCGTAGCCCCTGGTCTCGCCACTTGTGAGAAAAACTGACTTTCAGAAAACATAAGGGGCTCACGACAGATAGCGTTGCTTCCCACCTCCCCCAATACGACCTTCATTCAGTAGAACGGGGAATTCGTGGTCAATTCCTTAGAAGGTGCGTTAAAATCCTCCGTTCAATAAATGTCCCGCTACCCCCGTCCCAGCCACACCTAATCCCACGTGCACAGCAACGCATATTGTAATTTATTTTGTCAGGTTATGATGTAGCGATTTATACCTGGTAACGTTAAAGCACATTTTTTTCACTCGGAACCTCTGCAATGACATTTATTGCTGTCAGCATGGGAATAACACTTACCGATAACCTTCATAGAAAGTTTAAATGTGTTCCAACAGGTGATGCTGCCCCATTTCATCTTTATACAAGAAATAATGTGAGGAATGAGACAATACACGAGGTTCTTGTCCTTGTAAGCCTTTACGTCTCCCTATGCCTATCTTGGGTGTGGGCCTGTAACGACGTGAAGTTGTACACAAACTGTACATTCCATGGAAACAAACAACAGGTTACAAAACAGGATAATAAGAGGTGTTTGTCCGAGAGATGGGTGGTGGTGTTTTTGGAGGTTTTGTTCTCGGAAGAATGATCAGTCAGTCAGTAAGACAATAGAGTGCATCTGCCCCCCCCCCCGCCCCAAAAGAAAATAAATAAATAAATAAATAAATAAATAAATAAATAAATAAATAAATAAATAAATAAATAAATAAATAAATAAATAAAATTTAAATCGAATTTTTGGAACGAACAGGAAGTGGTTGGTCAACATTCATCATCACTTTTTATATGAGTTTTGGGGATAAAAGAACCAATGTCCGCGCGTGATAAACTTCGTCATGTCGGAATATAGAGAGTATTTTTGCAGCAACCCTACACCCCTGATGGGCATCCACTGATTCCCCGTCCGCCAGTATACAGCACGCACTGACACAATACGGAATTTATAGGAAAGCGTATTGAATTCGATGCGACAGAAATGCGATGTCTGTATCAAAATACGAATTATGAATTAAACTCGACTCCAATTGGAATTGAATTCGAGGTGTGGCGTCTGCATTGGGCCTTCTTACATGTACATGTAGAACACTTTTTCGAACATCGAGGCCTTTGGTGGCCTTACGGGTGGATGTTACAGTTCCTTGGTAATGATTTTTATAGGTTACTAAGTCTTCACAAGACACCTCTACTAAGCCCAAGTGTTATCGTCTTATGAGGGATCAAAGATTTGTGGTATTCTCCCGGCCTTCAAGGACATTTACATAATCTGTTATGTGTGGCAAGAATCAAATGAACATTTTGCAACGATCAAAGTTGATTCTCGTTGTTTCTTTATGAGAATCATTTGTGAGACTCGATTCTGATTCTCGTATCAATTTCAAGCCCTGGCCAAATTAGTGTGATGAGTTTGACCACTTTGATATGATCGATGGCTGAGATATTGGGCGAACTCATCACATTAATTTAGCCGGGACTTGAAATTCATACGAAATTCACTCTCTCGTTCAACTCAAGTCGCCGTGGGTTACTACAGAAAAGGGTATTCCTGTGACGATACTGTTTTATTGATGTTTTAGAATCGATACACACCGTACTGTCAAAATACCAAGGAATGGGTGTTCCAGCCACGGGTAAAAGTAGCGATCGCGAAACTTGGTCTCGATAGACGGACCACGTTCGGATGTTTTGTAGTAAATCCCCCCCCCCCCCCGGGCATTTTGTAGTAAATCCCCCCCCCCCCCCGGGCATGTGCCTCTTATATATTCATAAGAGAAAACATTAGATTTGTATTCTTATATGACTACCACAAAGAGTTACTCAATACCTCTGTTCTTTGTTTATCAATTCTGTTTGCAGGAAAATGAGATTCTCAACTTGTCTAAATCCGTATTATGCCTCTCTCAAACTAGATTCGAGTAACGGTATTGAAATGCGTGGGTTTTCGATGCGATACTTAATAAATGGGAAATAAAAAACCCTCTAGTCTATTTGCGTAAACGAAACAAACATTCCGTAATTTATTTTATTATACGTCAAACGATAGATTATCGAAAAAAAATGCGGAAAGATAGAAATCATATCCCCACTGTGAAGATATAGAAATGTTCACTTTCACGATACCAATCAAAATGGTGGCTTTCAATGCACAACATCAAGCTGAATACGAGTCAAATTATCACAGGAAATGATCAATTTGTTTTAAAATGTATAATGAAAAGGAAATCTAGGGATTTGGGGTGGATACCAATCATTTCCAGAAATAATTCAACACTTATTCACCTTGAATTGATGCATGATACCTGCCAGCTGAATCAGATCGCAAGACGCTACATGTTCCGAGTATCGATCAAAGCACTTCCGCATATCAATGTGCCTCAACTGTTTAATTCCATGCATCAATTCAAGGTTCAAACGAATGGAATTTTCGATAGGAATGATCAGATTCTTTTAAAAAGCGTATAAGAAAAGGGATATCTAGTCTATTTGAGTGGATACCGAATATTATCGGACTCGTGACCGAGATAAATAGCTATTTTCGCTGGCGGAAGCGCTCGAGAAAAACAGACATTTGTCTCGGTCATCCATGAGATGATTTTCGGTATCCACTCAAAAATACTAGATATCCTCTATTTATTACACACCTGTTCTGTGAAATCTCCATCTACAGCAACACTAAACAAGCGGAAAATGAAAATCTGTTACGCACATATGTAGGGAACAGAAATCGTTGACGGACTATGTTTATAAAGAAGCGAAATTTCACTGTATGTTTTTACAAATCGTACACCGCAATTACAGTTTGAATCGCTGGCGGCAGCTAAAAATCATCCCCTGAGTCCCAGTAGTGTTCTATATGCCTGCAGGCACATATAACACATTGGAAGTCAGGGGACGAAATAGTAACACGGGTTCCCTTCGCAAATTTGGTTGGCGATAAAATGTATTCTTTTTGTTGATAGTTGTCAAATGAATTGCTGAGTGCCCTTCTAATAACTGTTTTTTTAGACGCAATGACGTTAATAAACACAGAACGACTCGCGCGTGTGAATGTGTTAATCGATATGACACGAGAGCCATATCGATTAACCCATTCGCATGCGCGTGTAGTTCTGTGTATTTGTTGCAATCAATTTGAAAAATCCTGCGGCCTCTCGTTTTATCCTTCCGCGCTGGCACTCGTGCCACATCGATTAACCCGTCCACACACTCGCGTCGTTCTGTGTATTTGTTGCATTCAATTTGAAATAACCATTGTCATATTGTAAACAGATTATTACAACAATCAATCAATCTGTGTTGTCATTTTCCGGCTCGTTAACGAGACCAGATCAAAACCTTCCACGTCATCCTGTTTGATCTGACTGACCTGTCTCGTCAACCCGTTGAAATATGGCAAACGCAAGACAGCGGACTGTTGTAATAATTCCTTTGTCTTCAAACGATGATCACTGTCATTTTTTGTTTCAGATCGTAAATTTCGAATCATGGCTGAAGCCACAGATAACACTAATGATATCAAAATAGAGTCAAAAATCATAACCAAAGAGGTGCTAGAAACAGCCCTCAGATCTAAAGAGAAGAACGATGATTTGAAAGTAGAAACATTCACAGTTACAGCAGGATGTCTGGAAGGAGATAATTATGCAACTGTTGCTTTTTCCGTTAAAGTGACAACTACAGACAAAAATGGCGAGCAAAAGGTGCATGACTTGTTTATTAAGGCTGCACATGATAACGAGCTTCTGCGCGAGTGGACCTTTGTGGAATCTCAAATCTTTGTAAAGGAAACAAAGACATATTCTGAAATCATACCTGATATGATAAGCTATCAGAATGATCGCGGGATAGAGCCGATCGGACCATCGGTGCCTAACTTTGTCTATGGTATGGCTGCTAACTATAAGGGAATTATAGTTTTAGAAGATCTTCGTCCACGTGGTTATCTGCAGGCTGATAGGCTCACTGGATTAGACTATGAACACTGTAAACTAGTCATGACGAAATTGGCTGCCTTCCACGCTCTGGCATATGCACTGAAAAACGGAAATTTGGAAAATCTAAAAAAGTACAATTTCTTATTTCGTGACAGTCTTTTTACTGTGAGAGTTCCAATAGCCATGGAAAAAGCTTTGAAAGCTTCAGTTGGTATGATGGAGTCAATCACAACAAACAGTAATACAATACAGAGTGTGGAGAAGTTACTCAGAATGGATTTATTTACGACAATAAGAAAACATATTGAACCAATAGAGCCTTATGCTGTAATATGTCATGGTGACATGTGGTGCAATAACTTGCTTTTCAAATACGACGAAAAAAAAGATGGACAGAAACCAATAGATGTCAAACTCCTTGATCTACAGATAGTTCGCTATGCACTTCCTACCACTGATTTGGCATACTTCTTCTACACTAGTACCACGAGAGACACGCGCAAGAAACACCTGCGAGAGTTATTGCGTATTTACCACAATGCGTTGTCGGATTTCTTGCAAAAGCTCAGGGTAGATTTTGACGTATTTTCTTATGTCGAATTGGAGAAAATGTTTGCGCAGAATATTGTCCTTGGCGTCCTCTCTGCCTGCTTCGCATCCCCAACTTTTCTCACCCAACCAAAAAGTTTCACGGAGTTTACTGGTCAAACAGAAGATGAGGCGCGTGTCTTTCTAGAAAAATATTTCAAGCAGTTAGTCGAGATAGACGCAAATGTGCCAATTATAAGGGACAGACTGTTAGGTAGCGTTCAAGAAGCAATGGAATGGGGAGTGCTTTAGTGTTACACGTTTCTAATCCGGGATCTGATTTAAGAGAATCTTGGCTTTATTTATTTTCTAAAGTTTATTTAGAGTGCAAAACGTGTCACTGTAAGATATTTTAGCAGAAGAGAATATAACCAGTCCAGAGAAAGACTCAGCAGCAGACGTAGCACAGTATTTAATCCTTTGAACTCTAGTGGTATCTTCCATGACAGTTCAATGGCAGCAATTAGAAGAGTCCATATTCATTATTTGGGGTAGACCAATCCATATTTTCAACGTGCAGCCTCGGGGCTGCACGTTGAAAATATTGATTGGTCTACCCCACACATTTACTGAACAGCCATCCTATTTAGTGACGTTATGGCGTATTATGGTGGTGGCCGGAAAAACGGCCGCTAGGGTTCAATGGGTTAAATTCTTCAATGGGACGCCATCAGAATTGTTTTTGATTTGTGCAATTCGTAACGGCGTGAACATGTTGGTGAACATCATTAAATATTTCCCACCTGTACACTCGTAACGAAGCGCGAAATGAAATGAAGTTGAGCAGAGATATACCCCCCCCCCCTTACTCTTTGACCAAGCCCCAAAGCACTAATAATGGAACTATTAATTGATTTACCACTCGCATAATTACGTGCAAAGTTTAAGACAAAGGATGCTTGTTTGTAGGGAGGGAGGGTGTGAAGAGGATATGTTACGTCATGATTTGAACTGAGATGTAGTAAACTCGATTGTTTTAAAAGTGAGTTGTGAGTATACATTCACAGAACGATCACTGGCCTCGAAAAATACGATTTTGTTGGCAGTATGCACTTTGAATTTCCTCCCATTGTTATCATCTTTTCAAATATTTCATTCACTTGGTGACGTCAGACGGTAACATATGCCACTGGAGCCTAAAACATAGAAAAAACTACGCGAGCTCTCGCCCTTTCAGAGGGTGAGGTTTTAGTCTTATTGCAACATTAGCTAATATCAACAAAATAACACTAGATGAGGTGCACTCGAATAATATATACTCGCCCAAAAAAGAAAGTGTGCACTGCAGAAATTGATGAAACTCCAAAAAAATAATTTCGTAGGTGTAAAGAGTGTTAACCTGTTCATGAATAAGTTATATTGAACACAAAAACAGCTTTCCCCGTTAAAATTGCATTAACGTTAAATGACGTGCTGCACGTTTGTGAAAAGGCATGTTTTGCACGTGGAGAGTCTGAAAATTCATGCAGCAGTGTGAATCCTTGGGTATTTAAACACTAAAGTAAGGCCTTCCCATCGTTCACATTCAAACTTGCGCTGCTCTTAAAACGACTCCACATTAGCATGCCAAGATTGACAATGAATCAACGTCTCCTTGCCCTGGGTATGATTAGAGCTGGCAGAACACACAGAGAGGTTGCCCAGCATTTGAACTGCCACCGTAACACTGTAGACAGGCTAGTCCATCGACATGCACAACATGATGACGTTCGAGACCGACCCCGCTCCGGGAGACCCCGAGTTACCACCCCTGCACAAGATCGGTATATCCGTGTCGTCCATTTCCGGAACCGGCAACAAACGGCAATGACGACAGCCAGGAACATCCCTAACCTGAGACAGATATATCCTCAAACAGTAATCAACCGGCTGAGAGAATATGGCTTACGTCCTCAAAGACCTGCAATTCGTCCGATTTTGACGTTACGTCATCGTCGTGCTCGACTGCAGTGGTGTAGAGTAGGGTTAGGGTTAGGGTTAGCCTACCCTAACCCTAACCCTAGCCTAACCTAACCCTAACCCTAACTTTAACCTACCCCTACCCTAACCCTAACCCTACCAAACCTAACCCTAACCCTACCTAACCCTACCCTAACCCACTTCCATGCTAACGTGTTCGCTTCCATGAGGCGTAGATGCACAGCAGTAGTCGATGCAGACGGAGGTCATACCAGATATTGAGTGTGTGACTTTTGTGTTTGACCCTTAGTGTCTTTGACTCTCCATGGCACCAAGAGTATTCGTCGTAGCATAATGAAATTTCTCGTGTTGATCACAAATTGATTCATCTGTGATTGAATGAAATTTCCATGAATGGAATGAAAATGATATATATCTTTTTTTAGTGTTATTTTTTAGCATGCACACTTTCTTTTTTGGGAGAGTATATATAATTTTACAACCTTCTATAACTATGACAATTACACAGACGTTGGCAGTATTGACACGCCGTTTCCACCATTTACCACGACTGTAAGTACTACTCGCCAGAAACATTCAGCCAGTCAATAGATAGGGATGACTACCCTTTGTCTTTGTTTCACATAAATTGTGAAAGTATGAATTCCCACTGGAACTCAAATGAATTGCTGTGCGGTGTTTAACGTCATGAGACACATTTAACGTCATTGGTCTAACGGAAATATACAAAGTTCGCCATAAACTACACAACAGGCTAGATGGAATAAGCCACGTTTGCACAAGTACAAAACTTGTTCCTGTACGGATGGTGGCAGAGGTGGAATCGGCATATTCGTTAAAGAGAATGCGACATTTCGCACACGAGAAGAGTTATTAACTTTTACTCAACACGTATTTGAATCAGTATTTATCGAAATTAAATATCGCCATAAATGACTAGTTGTAGTCTGAGTTATTTATAGACCTAATACTCCCACCTAGAGCTGATTTTGACGAATTTATTTCAGCTTTTTTCAAGGATTGCCGATGAGATAACCTCGAACACAAAAAGTACGTATCACGGAAGCCTCAATATAGGAATTCCAACAACATATCAAAACTGATGAATTTATCGGCCTTCTTTTCACGAATGGCTTTCTTCCTTGATAGATCAAATCCACAAGAATAATTTCGTTCTAGGGCCTAAATTGGGTATCATCAAGGCAGATGTTGAAAATCACTTTTGAATATTTTATTGTGAACTGAGCAGCATTAAGACCAAATGCGTTCAAAAGATTTCCAGGCACATATTTAGTGAAAGAAATAGAGTCACTTTCAAACAACCATCAACCATAATTCGTCGCGTGAGAACCATAAGGTTCTATCTTCCAGCGGAAGATAGAACCTTATGGTTCTTACACGACGCATTGTCAACGTGCAGATTCACGTCCGTTCTAGATTGCACGTGTCCAGTCAACGCCTATGATAATTTTTTAAACATTTACTTAACGATATTTAATATCGCGTATCCATTCAAAACTATGGTTACGAAAGATAAGTCTGTCGGGCGACAACCGTGGATGACTGCTGGTCTGATATAATCATCAGTCAATAAAAATAAACTGTATCGTATAAAGTGAAATTTTCCAACTGAAATAACAACTACAATTATCGACACTTTTGTCAAATCTTCTGAAGCAGCGCCTTAAAAATCGAACGGATTCTGCACGAAAACAAGCATAATATGAAGAGAACATGGAAATATCAAGAAATACCATTCATATGAACAAATCCGTTTTTTTCACTCCCTTCTTGTTTTGTTGTCGAAGGTGTAAATATTTCCAACCTTGCCGGTGTGACAGGAATGATAGTCCGTAGGAACGTTAGTCCCTCTGGACTATTATTCCGCGGAATTATAGTCCTAGGTCTAACATTCCTAGGAATAGTAGTCCGGCGGACTACTATTCCTAGGAATGTTAGACCTAGGACTATAATTCCGCGGAATAATAGTCCAGAGGGACTAATTTTCCTACGGACTATCATTCCTGTCACACCGGTACTGAAATTGCACAGGAATTTAATAAATTATTTTCCAATTTAGGACAAAAAGGAAGTGTCCAGGTTCTTTCAACAGGAAGGAGCTACACAAAATATATGAAGAAAGTAATAATTCATACATTCTTCGTGATACCTTCGACTCCACAGGAAATAGTATCGATATCAGATGGTTTGAAATCTTAAATAATTAAAGATTGCAGTGATATTTCAAGTAATATTATCAAGTTAAGTATCAATGAAGACGCCAGCACGCACAATCGCCTGTAGAGTAAACGCGTCATTTGTGTCTGCTATTGGGTCTGACAAAATGAAAGTTGCGAACGTACACCCCATCTTTAAACCTGGCAACCCCAAGGTTATCAATAACTAGAGACCAATCAGTATAGTGTCCGTATTTTCGAAGTTGCGTGAAAAAGCCGTTTGCAAAAGACTTACTATTTTTTAAAATAGCTTTGATGTTTTATATGACCAGCAATATGGATTTCAGGTCAATCATTCAACATGTCGCCTATTATTGCAGCTACTCCAATACATTGCTACCAACAATGACAAATCATCTATGGATTGCACACTGAACGTTATTTTTAGATTTCTCAAAGGCTTTTAACCCGCTAAATCATGATAAATTACTTAGTAAATTAGATTCATATGGCATGAGAGGAAACAATATATTACTGGTTCAGAAGTTTTCTATCAGGTAGGTCCCGGTATGTAGACTTTTTGGTTCTAACTCTGACACGAACGCCATATGCTGTGGTGAACCACAAGGTTCCATACAGGGACTTCTTCTTTTACTCAAATATATCAACAATATTTCCTGTTCGACAAATTTGAACCCACTACCCTTCACGGACGATACAACCGTTCACAATTCACGCCATAAACTTGATACATATTTCAATCATATAAATACCGAACTTTCCAATTTAGGTAGATGGTGTTACCCAAATAAGGGTATGCCAACAAACCTAAATACATAATCATTTAAACCAACAAATGACAGATATAACTCGAATGATAGAACTACCTCAATCCACAACAATGAATTAAACCAGGTTGATAAACACAAACAGAACTTACTGCCACATTTCTCGGAATACAAATAGACGAACATCTAAATGGTTAGTAAAAAAATACCCTAAGCAATTATGTAATTAAGGGGAACGTGCACAGAAACAATTTGGAGAAAAGTGTCATGTAGAATTTCTTTCTATTCTCAGTTTAGAAATGACTATTAGTGCACTTGCATTCTATATCATAAATAAGGTATGCTGATACCTTCAAAAATTATTTTATAATTTAAATACTTGATAATCTTACTTTTAAATAAACCTTTTCGAGGCAGTTATTTTCACATTCTTGTGCAACCTAACCTTTATAAAAAAAACTATACTAATACTTCTGTCTTTTTCTAGAGACCAGGGATTTTGACATATTGTATCATTAATAAAATTTGTTTGATCAGATTTGTTTTCAGAAGTTTCTGCATTTAGGGGTAAGATGTTACACGAATCGGGCCACATGTGAAAAGTCAATATGTCAATGATTCTGTTTTCCTTTATGCTAGCAGTAATTAAATGATAAATAAATCACCAACTCATTGAAATAAATGAGACTAGATCATTTCTGCATCATGATATCTTTATGTAGGCTTACCATGCTTCAAACCTGAACAATAAAACAAAGAAACGCACAGCCGAAACACTACTATAAACTTTAGCGGTTATAGAACAAGTAGAAGAATGAATTGGGATTACGTCATACTCAGCGCAAGGACCCATACCATAACGTCATGATCTTCATTCATAAAATAAATCAGTTCATAGACGCCGAATGATTGTCAAAATATATGCGAACAGGTCACGAAAGGGAGGACTGTTGTAAGATAAACTGATTATTCCCTTGAATTGGTTTCGGAGATGGTGTATTAAAGTCTCGACCTCTCCTCTGGGTCATATATCGACTCGCCCTAACATACTCGTCGATATGTGTCCAGAGACGATGTCTCGACTTCAATTCACCATCTCAGAAACCCCCATGATGGAAATAACCTATATAGGTTATTACCATCATTTCTCAGCGTGTCGCGAAACGTTGAATGCACGCGATAGTACATTGAGTCATTTGTGTACAGAGCCATGGTGTATCCTCGCATTTTCGGTTTTAACGGTAAGAGTGGGACCACAAGGGACTGTATCAAAATTACAAAAATTCTGTGCACACCTACAGACCTTAGCCTACTAAGGTCGTTTCGAATTATGTAACCAACTCTATAACTATAAAAGTGGCACTACTGGAGCCACATGAGGTCGAATAAAAAATCCGAAACCTTTCTGCGCATCCATAGACTCTACTGAAAACCTGAGCATACGTTACATCTTTCGAATTATAAACCCTATGAGCCACTCGACGGAAACCAACTATCTAGGGATAAACGTGGCGCCACCCGAGCCACATGGGGTCGAATAAAAATTCTGAAACCGTATGCACATCTGCAGACCCTACCTGAAAACGTGGGCATGTATTTTGAACGTTTTGAAATATATACCCCAGGATACTTTCAGCAGAAGCCAACTCTGATGGTTAAAGTGGCACCAACGGAGCCACCTGGGGTGAAATCAAAATTCCGAAACATTTATGCAGATCTAGACACCCTCGGAACACTTGGACATACTTTAAACGTTTTGAAATATATACACAACTCGCCTTTTGCTATAACCCAATTTTCTAGCGATAAAAATGGAGCCAAAATTCCGAAACATATATGCACATCTACAGACCCTACCTTCCAGGATATATAATTCGAAACGTTTACAATATGCCCCAGGGCATACTTTAAACATTTCGAATTATATACCCTGGGAGCCTTTCACCGGAAACCATCATGTTAGCGATAATTTCATAGGGCTTATATATTTCATCTAAATTTGGGAGAATCCATTTGGAATCATGCGAAAATGGTTCCGAAAATCCACACCTTCTGCGAGTGTCCCAGGATCTCATGACGCTACTATGGGTGAACCCCTGTTGTATACTGATAACACATGTTAACCCTTTACCCAACATATACTTTTAATTTTCAAACATAAACTGAATTTGCTGCCACGATGTTATGTAAAGGGTTAAATTGACTCAATTCTTTCAACACGAGTTCTAGAAGAGGTGCAATGTGAATCTACATGGATTCTCGCTCTTTTGTTGCGCAAGCCTTTGCATGAATCGATTCTCGGATTCTCCTCGGAGTCCTGTTTCAAGTGACACAAATGGACGACCTGACGACAAAAATTCAAACCACGCATGCTTTGTCAATAGGTATCATTTCGAGTTACCTCCCTTATACCAAATTATAAAGTTTGTCTCTCTTTTTAACACCACAGCCGATTCTCGGTAAATAAAGGCAAAGCATTGTCACCAAATATGTCCCAGTTATATCGGATTGAAATGCACGCAATTGCCGAAGTCAATCGGGTCAGCAGAGTCTGTGTAGATAGGGCGCGTCACGAGAAACAGAACTCAAATTATACTAAGATACCTTGCCAGGACCTCGTATTCGCCCTCCTGTATACAAAAGAAGGTGAATAGAACACCACATCTCAAAAGGCATTGTGACTGGTGATTCACAAGAAATTCGTTACGGGGGTTACAATCTTTCTTCGAAAAGACTTGAAAAGGACACTCCTCCCTCATACCCCCCTCCCCACCCACCCACATCCACTACCTTCAAAAAAAAATCTTTATTTTAGGACGAATCGTCTCTGTACGGAACTCAACTTGGGTCAAAACGCCGAGTTGATTTTGAGAGGAACTACCCAGGCACCATCTCCAAGTATTGTCAGTGGTGGTTCTCGAAAATTATTTTTAAAGAATTTCAAGCTAATGAGACAAGGGAGAGGGGTTAAGATCTCGATTCGAAAAAAAAAACTTGTAAAACGTCCACCCTACACCCTCCATAGAAAATAAATAAATCTGTCAACTTTTATACTTGCCAGTCCCAAGCCCGGGTAAAAGATGTGAGGAGTTGATTAATTGAGAAAAAAAGAAGCAAAATTCACTGACCACCCCCCCCCCCCCCCCCCCCAAACCTATAAATGTGCTAAAAGTTTCATAACTGCCCGTACCAAGCCCGGGTAAAGGATGAGGGACTTAATAATTTAAAATAAAACAGTGTCACAATTCACGGTAGAAAAAAGAACTCTAAGTCTGCCACGTCTTATAGTTGCCGATCTTAAGCCCAGGTAAAAGATGAGGATAAATTATATACAAGCTATTTATTTCAAGTGAAGCTCGAAATCTTCAAAAATGTTCTTGAAGCTGCGATAAAGGATGGGTGGATTTCTTTTTAATGTTATTCACACCCAATACGGACAGGGCAAATTCTCTTAATTGGCTCATTTCGGGGAAGGGTTTCCGCATAATCGGTGTATCTGTGCCTGGTAGAAAATGAGTCCACAAATGTGATTGTCTATCGGACTTTAAACATAAAATAGAAGGCGTACAAATCCAAATATTACCACCACCTTTGGAATAATTCATATATGTGATATAGCATATACTTTCGCGTTTATTTGATGTTTCCAAAATTAATAGTTTACCTACGGGTCTTTTTGTCCCTGCTTGAGAAAACTGAGACCGCAAATCGGAAGTCGCGCTGTACATTAAAAGTGGAATTTTAGAGGTTAAAATTAAAATACCAATATTAAAGTTCGGAGGTATATTGAATATACCCAACATCACTAGATAGCGTCCATTCTGTGTTTTTAGGACCAGTAGTTTAGTTGCGGTCTCTTTGTTTAGAGAGTTGCGGAAAAGTGTGGCCGCAATACGGGTATCGCGCTTTAAATTAAACATGACATTTTAGGGGTTAAAGTTAAAATATCTGGGGACTTTAACTCTAACTTTTCGAACGTTGGGTGTGATCTCTTGTAGTCTAGTTTTCTTCCTGAGGTCTATTTTTAGTATGACCGAGAATTACAATGTCTCCCATTTTATTAGGACCGGGTATTCAATGTCACATACAACAAATAACTGGACCGGCCTTTCTAGTCGGATTGTTTTCGTGTCACTGTTGCAAAAACACATCAGCAGATGGCACAGACGCATATTTATATATTGCTTTGCTTGTATAGTATAAAAACAATGCACAGAAATGAAAATAAAGCAAAACCGAATATAGGAGAATTACAAATATTCATTTCAGATTTTTGCACACGTCCATTTTTTCTCCAATCATTTGAATGTTCCATGTCCCCAGGAACTGTGCCAAGAATCGTTACAAATATTACGCGCACATGCGCGCTAAATCAGTAGACCAATCTTGCGATGTATATTAATGTATACGTCCTAGCACTGAAAGTGGGACACACATTTCCAAATTACGTATAGCATTATCCCATTTGACTTCATACATTTGATCGTCTTCATAGTGAATAATCTTGATAACAAAAACTGGTCATAAATTTGAACCAAAACAGTTCAGATCCAGATAAAACTAGAAAATATTTGTGCAGAGTTCGAGGAGTGTGGTGGCTCAGTGGCTAGAACATTGGACTTCAAACTGAAAGATCGACGGTTCAGTCCTGACCAGCGGTAACTGTGATGGCTCAAACGTAACACACCTGCCTGGTCCCAATTGCCCACTTGGGGCCATGGTGGCGTTGTGTACTAAGGCGTACTACACTTCGAATGTGCACTTGCCTTCAACCGCTGCTTGTGAAGAGTTATTAAGCTGGTGAGTTTGACAGTTATTCGTCGCTGCTCGGTGGTTCTCTCCGGGTACTCCACTCCCTCCACTCGTAATACTGTCAGATACGATGTGACTCCTGCAGTTAAAAGTGTCGTTAATCCCTAATAAATCAAGAAACAAACGTTTGAAAAAAAGATCACGCAAATATTTATTTTAATCCTCTGAGTTTTTAATTATTCTGACGCTCAAACGTCACTGGGAATTCAGTTTCTTCACTGTTTTTCAAATTGCGAAGTCAAACGTCGGAAATTACAAATAACAAGATATTTTTCACATTAGTGGTTATCTGGTTGAGAGCTAGATTATTTTTGGTGGGCTGAATTTGTTATTCGAATCTTGTTTTATTATAAATTATTGGAGAGTGCACACAGGAACTCTCCAATAATTTGTAATAAAACAAATATATATAAACATTTGTGTTTGACTGAATATGAAATATAAGCAAGGAAGTGTTGGCTTTTGCTCTGGTATCCTCATTTTTTGAAAGCTCTAATTGTGGCTTCTTGCACTTAACCAGTTAAGAAGACTTGACAGCAGGATTATATTATTATTTTAAGCTGCGTTGACATTTGGCTCAACGGTTGTTGCTGAGCATTATTCGTGAGATAATAGAAATTGAGGTTAAAACTTAAAAAAAAAACGGAAAATAATAACAAAACAAATGACCACAAAGTATCAAGAAGCTGTTTGATTTCGTACGTCAAAATCGAGAGAGAACATCCAGATTTTGTTGGTATGAGTAGCTCTGAGAGATTCGTATTTCTTATGAAAAATGAAATCCCCGAACTGTGTGGTATCATCTGTAATATGATCCGACAAATGTTTGAATGCAGAGAATGCTTACTTGCGGCATAGCACCAATTAAAATGAAATCATTAGCTATAACATGCCCCAACTGAATATTAGTGTTTATGGTTTCAAACATATTTTGCTATTTCCTGGTATTATTGTTACTAATTTCAATGACGTGCAATGATTGCAATCTGCCTTGTTTTTGATGTTCTTGCAATAAATATTATCTTATTTTATCTTAGGCGTACAAGGTATCAACGCACTGTTTGATTTCAAACAGAATACACGCTAAAAACTAAAGTGTTAAAAACTACACTTGAGGTGCTGTATTTAACACTTACTAAGTGCTGAACTAGCACTTTGTTCAAGTGTAGATATCCCAGAACTTGACAGGTGTTGACAATAATACCACTTGACAAGTGTAATGTCGCGACACTTAAAAGGAAACAACGCAGATGACGCGGATCAGACTCGAACTCTCGAGTCTGATCCGCGTCATCTGCGTTGTGTCATTTTAATTATGTACCCACCAAGCGCAAATCAAATTATGGACGATTCTGGAAGAACCACCAATGCTAGACACATGGGAAGTGCCATCCATCAAGTTTCAGATGTCTGACGATTGTAATGTCTAAATGCTTAAAGCATTGCACTTTGAGTGTTAAAATCAAACCCTAAGAGTTAGAATGGGTTTAACACCTTGAAAGTGTCAGTTTTAAAACTTTAGTTTTTAGTGTGTAAGACTACAAAAGTATCAACGCGCTGTTAGATTCCGTATGTAATAAGACGTACAAAAGTATTTATTTATTATATAAGATGTTCCTTCCCAGAATTGTCAATTATTTAAACTCGGCTAACATGACTTCAAAGTCGGCTGAGCCCGATCTGGGCCAATATGAGCCGAGCCAGAGTTGTTCCCATGGGTTCGTTACATTGCGCAACCAATTTGTTTACGTCGAAATCGTTCATAATTATTCGTCGAACGCAATCAAGAAAATTGGCGTTACTTGGCACGATGGAGTAGATAGAAGACGAGTTTTTGTACGATTATGAATTAACCCTCTGAACCCTAGTGGTATCTTCCACACCAGTTCAGTGTCATCAATTAGAAGAATCTATATTCGTTACATGGGGGAATACCAATCAATATTTTCAACGTGCAGCCTTGGGGCGTAGACCTTTTTTAGAATTTGCCTTTCGAATTTCTAAAATAAATTTACAATAAACGCCAGACTTCGCCACCAAAAGGGTGTTTGCCGTCAAAACAGCATTGGCTGCCTCTTGAAGTTGGCCGTGCTTTGTTGGATGACTTTTGGAAAACTAGCTTTGCGATTTCAAAACCATCTCGTGTCTTTGGGTTTAATAAATAAATAGGATATTACTTTGTTAGTTTCATATCTGCCGAGATATCACCCCTCTTTAACTTCATATCAGCTTGCAACCCTTCGGCTTGTTGGTTAGAGCACTGGATCTCAGATCGAAAGGTTACATGGTAGAGCTGCGTTGTGTCGCTGCGTTATGCCACAATTTTCGTTATGCAAAATTGCTCCCACGTTTCACATTTCATTCCTATGGATGCGTTCGTATCGATTAAATAAATTTATTACTTTCCAAAGTGTGATGTATTGGGATTTCCGGGTTTGATTACAAACGATAACTTCACAAGTGAATTATGCAATCAGCAATTGTGTCATGTATCCGTGCGCGCAAACGAAGACGTTTTACCGTGGGTGTAAAATTTGGGACCATTCAGTACTGCATCCGGCAAAATGGTGTACGTACTACATATATAGTATGCTATGGTATGTATATTGATATATGTACACGTGGTGCTATGGGTATATAGTAAAGGTATGAGATGGAAAATTGACGGGAAAGGTGAGATTTTTTCTTGAAAGTTTTCCCCCACGAAACGGTTGACGTTACTATTGACGTCGTGACGTCATGATGCGCACGCGACGTCATAGAGGTGTTGACCACTGTTGTTGTCCATTATACAATCTGACAAAATTTTGTTCGGGTCAGGGGTTGTCGGGTTTCTCGTGACTGATATAGGTAGTATGTAATGTGGGGCCAGTCATGGGATGACATAAAACATTAAGTCGATTAGTAGTACCATTGGCTTTCGGGGGACCCACAGAGGTATATACCGCCAATACTGTACTGCCGTTCTATACCACCAGGCATTGCACCCACCCACCCCACAATAACGTTTGGCCCGTATCCTATGCCAGTCATGGAATGACATAAAGCATAGGACCCGAACAACGTTATGACATATTGTATAGTGGACAACAACAGTGGTCAACATCTCTATAACGTCGCGTGCGCATCATGACGTCACTACGTCAATAAGCAACATCAACCGTTTCGCGGGGAAAAACTTTCAAGAAAAATCTTACCTTTCCCATCAATTTTCCATCTCATACCCTTACTATTATAATATTAGAACGTTCCTTTTCATGTTCTATCGGTCGATAGTACCTGAGTTTGTGTGATTTCTGAAATAAAACCTGAAGCAGCTTCGCTGCTGAAGGTTTTATTTCAGAAATCACACAAACTCAGGTACTATCGACCGAAAGAACATGAAAAGAAACGTTCTAATTATTTTTTTATGCCGAACAAAATATGACTTTCATTGTTAAGCGTTAACTGCAACAAGCCATCGATCTTGTAACAACAATGTAGTCGAATCAAAAAACATGACGTCATTTCGAACGAATGACGTCTCTTCGAAAATGACTTGTCACAAGTGCCATCGCTTTGAGAGTTTCTTTATCAATAAATGCCAATGTTAACAACTGCATCATGCTGTTCGTGTTATAATTCATTGTTAATGCTTGTGTGAAAAGTGATTTAAATTAATGGAATATAAATTCATGTTTCTCGGACAACAGTTGATAGAATTAAGCGGAGTGAAACACAAGTCATAAATGAGACTCATATTCAGGATTCACTGAAGACAGTGAAGTGGTGAACAACACGTGAGTGAGTTTTTTAATATTTCTGATTCTTTTGAATGCATTGTTTGCAGTTAAAATTGAAAACACACCCACTGAAGGTGATATATTTGTTGGTAAGTTTGTGTCTACCGATGTTGAAAAAGCTAAACGGACACGGAGCCAGCGTTTGGTGTTGAGAAATTCGACGCTGATCAATGGAAGTGGCGCTTACATTTTCTTCGTTCTCTTGTCTCCAGGGAAAAACGTTCCGATAGTACCCGTGTTTTGCCCCAAAACTCCAGTACTATGACTTTTAGAAGGTGTCATATTAACCAATCACGGCTGATGTTACAAACGTGGGGCGTAATAAATACCAATAGCCCCACGTATACATATATCACTATACATGCCATAGCATACTCTATATGTAGTACGTACGCCATTTGCCGGATGCATTACTGAATGGTCCGAAATTTTGAACTGGCATAAATGGCACCGGCAAAGCTCCGGTTCCTATGGAAATTTAACACCAGTTGTAATAAGGGTCGATTCATACGTGCTATACTACTGACATGGCTACTATATTGCCACTGTAAAAAAGGGTATCCACACTCGCCCTAACAAGGGGAAACTCTTAATCGTCCCATCAATCAGTACATGTAGATGTTCGTGACCCACCAACTAATTGCCCCTAACCAGTATTCTCCTGGCCGCCACATTGGTACACCCTGTATCACCCAGCATACGAACTTTTTGGTGCCCCATTTCGACTGAGTACACCAGCACTTTCGCTTCTCCTCCTTGGAGAGTTGTCATATTCCATTGATTAAAGGAAGAACCACTCACCCCTCATCCCCACCCCTTCTAAAACGAGTCACCCTCATTCAACAGCAGTACGAAGGTGTATATTTTTGGGCCCCGAGTTTCGGAAACACGCTGCCACAGCCTTTCTCAGCGGTCAGATTACCGCCACCACCCCTGCTACATTTTATGAGTGGTAGCTCTCCCCTTCCATTTCTCCTGGGAGCACGGTTTGTCCTAAAAGGGAGACTTCGTTTGTAACTATCCATCGCTAAATACACCCTCTTACCGCACACACACCAGGAACACCTTTAGCGCCCCATTTGTATCCCCGTAAGCTGCCATGCAGTTCAGGGTGTTGATCTTAATATCGTGCATTTGCAACCGGGTTATCCCATGCTTTTCCGTCTGGGACTGTTAATATAGCCCCATGGCCTCCAAATACTGCTCAGCTGTCTTTGTCACATCCTCGACAGTATTCGGCTTGCTCTCCTTAACAATGAGAGCCAACTCTGGGGCATGCGTTGACACACTTACACCCCTGCCCTATATAGGCCTGCACACGCTCCAATGCCTAAGATTCAATGTTGGGGCACTGATTTTTTTTAAAAAACTGACTATCAACTCCCTACTATTGAAAACTTGGCAACGCGCCTGCTAACAGGTATCATCATGGCATATCCAGGCGACCAGGGTGTAACGAAAGAAGGTCATTCCATCAATTATGGGAATTGTCGGTCAATAGCAGCTGTGTAACAATATCCAGTGCAATTGTTCTGGTTACGATATGACACACTATGATTTTTGTCAGAGGTAGCGTTCGGTATTGGAGTGCTGGAGCCGCCCCATCTAACTTTTTTTTACTCTTGCTCTCCAGCAGACGTCCAGGTCTTCAGTTGCATTGAAGGAACAATACCCCACTAATTTCAAAAATATTGACGCTCATAGTTTGCTTGTATGTGTAAAAAAAACACTGCATGCAAAGCGTTAGTCAGGAAAAAATCAAGTTTAGCACCCCCTTCTCGATCGGTCATCTTCGCGACACCCCTGATGGCAGTGGGGAGTTAAAAAGTGAAGTTTTGTGACCCGTATTAGCGGAGTTGACTACACATTGTGAATAAACGCAGTATTTAGTTTGCAAATAATTCGGTACAGTATTTCTTTCTCAATACTCTGGTGACAGCAGTGGCTTTCCACGAACGTGCCAAAAGTGCCGAGATAATATTAAATACAGTGACCGGAGCAAACGTAGGAGAAAATTTTCAAATAATACCGAATTGTGTCTTGCTCTGTTGATTCATTCACGTCTGCAGGCGTCGAAGTGTAAAACACACTTCCATTACAAACTAGTGCGCGCGCATTTTAAGCTTTGACCTTATAAATTCCTGAAACATCTTGTCGTGAATTTGGAACAGGATTTTACAAAGTTATTATAGAAATCCAATGATCTGCACAATTGTATTTAACAGAAATAAGTGAAGAGTGAAGTTGACATAACCCTGTTATTCTCGTGTAGTGGTACTTGCATCTGGTAAAGGTGAGTATGAAAATTTTCATTTTCAATCCAATATTTTTGTTGGTGCATTTGAACTTGTGAACGCGTCAGATACCCTAACCAAATACCTCCGCACAAAATTCCCCCAGTAATTCAGAGCAATCGGACAAAAAAAACGTCACGTGCTTTTCTGTACTTTGATATATGAATATTCTTCGTCACATTTCTCATCAGCAAACCTGAAACGTATTGTTGGGTATTGAAAGAAAGTCACTTATACAATTTGACATAATAGCTAACATAAACACTTTAATACGAGCGTTAACAGTACAAATGAAACATATTTTTCAGTAACACGGTGTTGTTGGCTTCAAGCGTATTCAATTTTTAAAACTTTTTTAGCGAAGTCATAATTAACCATTTGCGGCCGGCAGTGGAGTCACCAATATAAAAAAAAACGCGTGAGGTTGTCACCAATGAGAAATGTAGATTTACCCTCTTTTGGGGGGGGGGGGCGGGGGAGGGGTCAAACAGATTTAGCGAACCCGGTATGGCGGAGGGTATGGCTAAGGGCTCCCCCTTCCATATGTAGAGATCCGGAATTTTTTTGAAAATGACCCCTCTCCCTTCAGGTCACATCTGATTGTTTTTGTGGGGGGATTCAATACTAAATATTTTTTTATTTTTAGTATCATGCTTTTCTGTATGGGAGGGCAGGGCTGACTCCTGGACACCGCCGACTACACTCATGAAAAGTTCAAGCATGTGGAACGGGCACGGGATCAACCACTATGTGTTAGGAACCCTGTTGGTCGACCATTGAACGCATTGGAGAGCAATGACCTTTCTAAATTCCTGAAAAGTATTATGGAGTAATAATGCTTGCAGTTAAACTTGAAATAAGGCTGTTCATTGATGTATGATGTAATCGGTGAAGGAACAACTCCGAACAAGTATGTATCAAAATATGTGCAGAACATTATCAGAATTAAGTTCAATTCCGCCAAGGATTTGAGTGTGTTTATTTACTTACGATCATGCGAGACGAAGCAGGATGTTACCTTTCTGTCTTGAAGTTTAAGGTGGCAGTACAGGTAAAACTTTGGGAAAAGGAGTGGGGTATCTCCAAGCGATATAACTATGCTTGCAGAAAAAAGTGGGATGTATGTGATCCCAGCCTCCCACCCCCATCCAATTGCGTCACCCCTTGTACTTAACGCAAATACAGTTTTGAACAGGAAGGGGGTCCACCCCTCTCTCAAACCTGACCAAAATTTTAAACCTCAAAATGGCAATAGTTAGAAAGTTCATACCCTATATGGTAGTTGATTTCGTATCATTTATAATCTAGCTGTGGCCATTTCTAACAGACATTTTATGATTTTTTAATCACATTTCATGGGATTTTCTGAGTGATGTCAGTATTTCGTGCCGAAAGTGCTGCAAGGCGCCACCTGTAATGCTTTTATCATTCCAGGTGCCGGCCCATTGTACTCATTAGACTCTTTCCAGCTCTAAAACACAAACCACGCATATTTTGAACACAAGGGGAGACACAGGGCTGGGAAGATTGTAAACTCCGGGGCTCGGAACTTTCGGGGCTCGGGTTTGCCCAGGCATCCAGGATTCATGGGTTAGGCCTGCCCCCCGCCAGTCCAAACGTGGTCTGGGTTAGCCCCAGCCCCTCTCCAAACGTGGCCTTAAAGCTTGTGGGTTTTTTGTTTTTGGTTTTGGGTGTCCTTTTGAAGGACGTACTAAACCAAAAAAATAAAATACGGGCTTTCAGTCCATGTTTGTACTTCCCCACACCATCCCAAAGGTTCTGACTCCCGTGAGATGGAATTTTGGGAAATAAAGGAGACATCAGCATCACCAAAGAAGCTCTAAAATCCATATAGATGGAATTTCCAACTACTTATGACTTGCCCTCCGAATTTTCAACTATAGGGAATTTTTTGCCAGGATTGGGGGGGGGGGTGACACCCCCTTCGCCACGTCCCTGGGAGCAGTCCAAACTATGGCAGAAAGTGTAGAAAATAATGTGATTGGTGTGGTATGTCCTTCGCGTCCAAGTTTGTGTGTGGTTGGTGTTGGCGAGGATTTTTGAACACCCGAAAAAAACTCTAGACAGATATCACATTGGGCAAGCAAGTTTCTATCGTATTTGAACCAAGACGAGTAATGTATCGAATATTCATTCCAAAAGCATGCATTTTGTTCAAAATATCAATACTTTCTCAACCATTTTGTGAACTTCGGTAATACGGTAATGCAACTTGTATTACCGTCATTGGCTCAGTGGGTGCAGGTGTGTGGGGTGAACGTCGTGCACGTTATCGCCAAAAGGCTTGGAATTTTCCTGACGATCAGAAAATTTACTCCTCCACACGAATCTTCGCCACTGTGTGGTTGTGAGTTTCGTGATGAGAAAAGTTCATACTGTTCATTGCATGATGTTCAAACTTTGGCAGAATATCGCCGTGGGCGTCACTGTAACAATGTGACTTGAAACTTTCTCAATTATTGTCAGTCAAGCGCAGCAGGAAGGTGATTAAAGGTTTTTAACTGGTAGAGTGCTAAATTTTATTTGGCCACCAAAATTTTTTCACATGTCTTTGCCTTGTTACAATTTATAGGAGAGTGCCTGTGGGCACTCTCCTATAAATTGTAACAAGGCAAATCTTAACAGACTAAATAATATCACTTCAAAGATAATATGATGCATAGCCAATGAATTTGAAGCCTTTAAGTTGCAGTACCTGCACTTCAGAAAAAAGCCCAAATATGGGCTTCCAGCACTCTACCAGTTAAGGGCCTATATAAGTAATGAAATTTTGTTTATTTTGAAAATTCTCACCTCTCATATTCCTTAAATTCAAATTAAATATACACAAATTATACATCAAAATGAAGGTTGGGATGTATAGAACACGAAACATAGATGTAATCAACTCAGAGAGTCGACTGTAGGCACCACTGGTTCCTGGAAGTCTGCTATCGTATTCGGTATTTTATTTCTTTTTATTGTTCTTTTTTTCATGCTTTCCCAAACTTCGTGTGGGAAAGACTTTTGTTGTTCTTAAATTTCAAAAGAATTTTCTTTGTTATTTTTTTTATTTTTATGTTTTTTCTTCCCCCCTAATTATGTCTGTGGCATAGCTCGAAAACTAGCTGAACGATTTCAACCAAATTTGGCACACTTATGTAGCACCCTGGGAACTCGCAAAATCCCATTTGCCATGTCTGCTAAAACGCGTATTTTTAAAATATTCTGCCAAAATCATCAAAATTTCACCATTTTTCGAATGTCTCAAAATTGTTTACAGTTATTTAGCTCAAATTTTCCACACATTTAGAGCATAATATGATACATCACAATCACTACTCAAATCTTTCAACATTAACCCCCATTGGCCAAAAATGGCATGAATATAGCTTTTTTCTTCAAAATTGACCAACTTCAAGGGCAAATTTCTCAAATTGCGAGGTAGTTGCAACAATTATTTTGATATGGAAAGATGAAACAATGATTGCAGAAGAAAGTTACTGTTTACTTTTTTATCTCAGATTTAACCCTCAACCACAATGAGGGCGAGAATAAGAGTACCGTTTCAAAATGCCAAAATTGGCCAATTTTGGTTGCATTTTCTATCATTTTGGAAAGGCTTAATTTCACACACTTTTCATGTACGTATTCACAATTGACTACCAAGCATATTTGCTGTTGTAAGTTTGGTTGTAAAGTTTAACCCTATCTCATTCTGGTTGCATAACTCCAATTTTTTCAGAATTTGGTAAGTGTAGGTGACAATTTACTCCATTTCTAATCACTTGAGCTCTGAATGTTTTCTATAGCTGCTTTCAGCAGTCAAAGTATGACAAATTTTGTTCTATATGTTATTATTAAAAGTTTAACCCTTAGCAGATTTGAGACTTCTGATAAGGGTACTGTCGGAATAATTGTTATTTTCGCCAACTTTAACATGCACTTTCTCAGCACTGGAGCCATATTGTCTCAAAACCTTTTCTATGAGAAGATAGGACATTCATTCAAGAACAATTTTTCTGTTATATGTTTTATTTCAAGTTTTAACCCTCACCCAGTTGTCAGGCCTTGGATTGGAGTACCCTCAACTTGTACATGTTCATTCAAATACCAAGATTCAAGATTAGTCCATGTCTCTTTTCAGACACTCAGTCTGTGATTGATGTTCACACAATCAGAGCATAATATGATACACTAAAATCACCACACAAATATTTCAAAATTAACCCCTATTGGCCACAAATGATATGATGATATCATTTTATCTTCAAGATTTACTAACTTCAAGGGCAAATTTCCCATAATTGCGGGGTTGTTGTAACAATTATTTTTGTATGCATCGATGCAATAATGCTTGCAGAAGAATGTTACTGTTTAGTGTTTAATCTCATCTTTAACCCTCAGGCAAATGAGGGTAAGAGTACCATCCGAAAATGCCAAAATTAGCTAACAGTGGTTGCATCTTCCTGTCATTTGTAAAGGGTTAATTCTAAACACTTTGTTTTGCTATATGTAGAGATGCCTAATGAACAAATCCTCTGCTGTAAGTTATGCTTTGGGCTTAACACAACATAAGCTTTGGCCATGTAAAGAATTGTACTGTCAGAAAAAAATAAATTGATTTTCAGTGAATTTTGCAAACATCTGTACTCATTTCCTCTAATTGAAAGGTTGTTGTAGCAATTATTTTGGTATGGATAGATGCAACAATGATTGGAGAAGAAAGTTACTGTTTTCTTTTTAATCTCAAGATTTAACCCCCAAGCAAAATGAGGGCGTGAACAACAGACCCGTGAGAGAATGCCAAAATTAGCCCACTTTGGATGCTTTTTGTCTGTCATTTTGGAAATGGTCAATTTCAAACACTTTGCTTTGCTATATGTAGTCTGCATTTTCACATTGGAAAGTTGGGAAAGCCCGTAATTTTCCAACAAATTACAATTCTCCAGTTATTTTTTATTTATTTTTTTTTCCATCGTCAATTTTGTCTGTTGCACTGCTCAAAACAAGCTGTACGATTTAAACCAAATTTGGCATACTTATGTAATGTCATAAAATCTAGTTAAGTGAGATATCGTCATGTCTGTGAAAACGCTTATTTTCAAAATATTTTGCCAAAACCGTCAAAATTTCACCATTTTTCAAATTTCTCAAATTGTTAACAGTTACTTAGTGCGCATTTCCCACACATTTAGAGCATAACATGATATACGAAAATCACTACCAAAATATTTCAAAATTAACCACCATTGACCAAAAATGACATTAATATAGCTTTCTTCAAAATTGACCAACATCAAGGGCAAATTTCTCTAATTTCAAGGTTGTTGTAACAATTATTTTGGTATAGATAGATGAAACAATGATTGCGGAAGGAAGTTACTGTTTACTTTTTAATCTCAGATTTAACCCTCAAGCATAATGAGGATGAGAATAAGAGTACCGTTTGAAACTGCCAAAATTAGCCATCTTTGGTTGCTTTTTTCTATCATTTTTGAAAGGGTTAATTTCAAACACTTTGCATGTCTGTATTCACAATTGACTATATTTGCTGTTGTAAGTTTGGTTGTAAGTTTAACCCTCTGCCCATTCTGGTTGCATAAAAGTAGGTCCGTCAAAAAAAACTGTTTTCTATGGCAGCGCGCAGCAGTCAAAGTATGACAACGTTTTTTGTATGTTATTATTAAAAGTTTAACCCTTGACAGATTTGAGACTTCCTATAAGGGTACCGTCGGAACATTTGTTATTTTTGCCAACCTTTTTACAAGCGGTTTATCAGCACGGGAGCCATATTTTCTCAAAACACTTCTTATGAGAAGATAGGACATTATTCCTAGAACAATCTTGCTGTTATATGTTTTATTCAGTTTTAACGCTCAACTTGTTGTCGGACCTTGAACTGGAGTACCTTCAAATTGTACATGTTAATTAAAAAAAAAAGATTCAAGATTCCTCCTTGTCTCTTATCAGAAACTCAAGCTGTGATTGATGACAGGTCTCTGGAAAGTGAAATGAGGTATCGTCATATTCGTGAAAACACGTATTTTCAAAATATTCTGCCAAAACCATCAAAATTTCACCATTTTTCAAAAGTCTCTGGCAACTGAATTGTCCGAAATTTTCCTGAAAATTGCCTGAAAAGTCGGCTCCTTTCCGACGCAGGGGTGAGGGAGGAGGTACAGTCGTCCTCCCTCATGTCCAAAACGGACATGGCTCGTTTTGCTTTCCATGAAAATATTCAGTAATTATTTGAAGAGCAAATTTTGGGTTAAATGTTTTGATGTCCTACTTTATCTCAAATATCTGTTTTGGCTGCATAAAACCTAGTAGCATCACAAAACACTTTGCTTCAACTATATTTTTCTATTTTCAAAACTGATCGATAGTTTTGTGTACAATACAGTTTGCCTTTTTACATTGAAAAGTTTGGAAAGCCCGTAATTTGTTCAACAAATTACAATTCTCTAGTTTATTTAATGGTGTTTAAGGTCACATACTTATGCACAACGCCTAATCATGGCCGTGACAGTTTTACGGGTGGAGGAAGCCGGAGTACCCGAAGCGAACCACCAAGCAACGACGAGCAGCTGTCAGCTCCCCAACATTGTAACTCCGCACTACAGCACAGGCAGGGTTAGATTGGTTGAAGACATGCGCACCATCGACGTGCAGTACGCATTAGGACACGGCGTCATCGTGCCCCCATGTGGACAATCGGGGTTAAGTGCCTTGCCCAAGGACACAACGCGGGTGTCCGAATCGATCGCTCAGCCGGCCAGACATCCGAGGACAAACCGAGCTCGACGTAACTTAACTTCGGTGATCTGACGAGAACCGGTTACCGCAACGCCACCGCGCCCCCTTGAATGTAATGAGTAAGCAATTCGGAGTATAATTGGAGAGCAGGGGTGTCGCCAACAGTTTTCTGGAGGGGTATTAATTTGGTTTTATGAACCCCCTAGGACAGAAGGCCACACGAGATTGCTACAGACAAAAGCTGAGTGTGGCACGAGAGAGGTGCCCCTTTCTCTCGTTGGTGGAATTCTAAGAGACGTCCCTCAGAAAATAAATTGTTTGAACTTCCATACCTATGAGAATTAATTAATCTCTGGCTTTTAGGGAAATTAAGGTGCTATATAAGTAATAGAATTTTGTTTATTTTGAAATTTCCACCTCTTATATTCCTTAAAATCAAATTAAATATACACAAATTATACATCAAAATGAAGGTTGAGATGTATAAAACACGAAACATATATATGTAATCAACTCATAGAGTTGACAGCAGGCACCACTGGTTCCTGTAAGTCTGCTACCGTATTCGTATCAGAACTGATAATAGGATAATATTTCACGAGAACAATTTGTGGCCAAATGTGCTTCACATATCCAAGAACAAAGCTTGGCTGTCAAAACACTTTAGGATGCAGCGATAGAACTGCATTTGGGAAACGGACAACGCTGTCTGCATATTTTATTAGTCCCCTACCGGCATCGCCGGAGGGGACTATAGGTTTGCACTCTGCCCATCCGTCAGCCTGTCAGTCTGTCAGTCTGTCAGTCACACTTTAGTTTTCCGGAGTTTTTTTTGGAAACGCTTCAACGGAATGATTTCATTTTTCGTAAACTACTATAGAACGATGACTTACAGATTAAGTTTGAGTTTCATGCTGATTGCATTATTCTTGTGTGAGTTACGGCCCTTGGAAATATGGAAACGCACCAAAATATCAGTTTTCCGGAGTTTTTTTGGCAACGCTTCAACGGAATAATTTCATTTTTGGTAAGCTACTATAGAAGGATGACTTACAGATCAAGTATGAGTTTCATGCTGATTGCGTTATTCTTGTGTGAGTTATGGCACTTGGAAATATGGAAAAGCGCCAAAATATATGTTTTCCGGACTTTTTTTGGAAACGCGTCAACAGAATGATTTCATTTTTGGTATCCTACTATAGAATGATGACATACAGATCAAGTTTGAGTTTCATGCTGATTGCCTTATTCTTGTGTGAGTTATGGCCCTTGGAAATATGGAAAAGCGCCAATATATCAGTTTTCCGGTTTGGATACGCTTCAACAGAATGATTTCATTTTTGGTAACCTACTATAGAACGATGACTTACATATCAAGTTTCATTTGCACTCTGTCCATCCGTCAGTCTGTCAGTCAGTCTGTCAGTCATACTTTAGTTTTCCGGACTTTTTTGGAAATGCTTCAACCGAATGATTTCATTCTTGGTAACCTACTATACGACGATTACTTGCAGATCAAGTTTGAGTTTCATGCTGATTGCATTATTCTTGTATGAGTTATGGCCCATGGAAAAGCGCCAAAATATCAGTTTTCCGGACTTTTATTTTGAAACGCTTCAACGGAATTCATGCTGATCACATCTAGGTTATAACATTTGTATAATTATTAATGCTCATTAGTCCGGTAGGGGACATTGTATTGCTTCAGCGATACGTGCGCTCTTGTTGAAGATGGATTCCATGTTCAACGGGCAAGCGCAAATCACTCGATACAACGAATTTCTATCAAAAACCAAAACTGTAATTCTAAGAAATTTCTCGAAGTGTCATGATACCTTGCACACAATATGGCAACTGTGCAGTCTCTATATAATAACAGTATGTTGTATTAAGGCGATCTTTCACATTATTTTATTTCATGCGGCGTTGTTTTTCGATGCCGTCTGATGACGTTGACCGGAAATCGAATATAATTATATATCGGAATGAAGGCTGAAATGAATAGAACAGGAAACACAAATGTAATGAACTCATAGGGTTGACAGCAGGCATTACCGGTTCCTGGAAGTCTGCTACCTTATTCGTACCCGAACTGATAATTTGATAAATTTCGCGAGAACAGCTTGTGGTCAAATGTGCTTCAGATATCCAAGAACAAAGCTAAGGTATCAAAATTCTTCAAAACACAACGACAGAGCTGCATGGGGGTAAATTCCAAAAACTTCGCTTTTGTTTACATTCAAATGTACTTTCGATTTCCGGTCAACGTCATCGGTCGGAATTTATTTATTTGTTTATTGGTGTTTAAGGTCACATACTTATGCACAATGGCTAATCGTGACCGTGACGGTTTTATTGGTGGAGGAAGCCGGAGTACCCGGAGAGAACCACCTAGCAGCGAGGAGAAACTGTCAGCTCCTCAACATTCAACTCTGTTCAAGGTTACAGCGGTTGAAGACATGTGCACCATCGACGTGCAGTACGCCTCAGTATACGTCGTCATCGTGCCCCCATGTAGGCAACCGGGATAAAGTGCCTTGCCCAATGACATAACGCGGGTCGTCCCAGACGGGGTTCGAACTCGGGACCTCTAACATAGAAGTCCAACAGCCTACCACTGAGCCACTGCGCTCCCCATCGGTCAGAAGAAGCATCCATATACAACACCGTCTAAAATCAATTAATGAGAAAGATCGCCTTAATACAGCATACTATTATCATATAGAGACTGCACAGTTGCCATATTCTACGCAAGGTATCATAACACCTGTTGAATTACAATTTTGTTTTTCGTTGGAAATTCGTGGTGTCGAGAGATTTCCGCATGTCCGTCGAACATGGAAACCATTTTCAATAAAAAATGCAGACAGTGTTGTTCTTTTCCAATATGCAGTTCTATCGCTGCATTCGAAGGTGTTTTGATATGCCTAGCTTTCTTATTGGATATCTGAAGCACAATTGGCCACAAGTTGTTCTCGTAAATATTATTTAATTATGAGTTCTGGTACGAATATGGTAGCAGATTTCTAGGAACCAGTGAGGACTGCTGTCAACCCTATGAGTTGATTACATAAGTGTTTCGTGTTCTATACTCTTCAACCTTCATTTTGATGTATAATTTGTGTATATTTAATTTGAATTGAAGGAATACCAGAGATGGGAATATCAAAATAAACAAAATTCTATTACAAATAAAGCTCCTTAAAATGACTAAAATATGTTGTTGATTGAAACAAAATCCAGCTTGTTTTCTAAATAATGACAGGAAACCTTAACCCATGTCTCGCCGGTCCAAACTGGGACTAAGAGTCCGCAATATGATTTTCGTTTTGGTCTGGTATGTGAACGTGCCAACATTTCATATAACGGCCATTGCGTCTAAGATTGGACTGATGTTTTACTGTGAGTGCTCAGTGGGTCTTTTTGAAAGTGGGGCGGGGCACATTGCCCTATTACCTCCTGCTATACCCTTGGGAGAGTTATTATCTGATAACGAATGTCATTATCCACCACTGATAGTAAGTTAAGGTACTCGCCGTGTGGATGTCTTGCAGCTATCTTTTCTTAATACTCTCACTGCAAAGTCACACTACACTGGCTCACACTCCAATAACAGCTACTAGCTGGAAGTAAACCCACATACGCGCAGTCACGCCAGAGTGGATATGAACAGGAAATAGCGACGAGCAGCATAAACTCTGTTCACCGAGCCCATCCACCCCCTCCCATCCGCCCGTCTCCTCGCCTCTGCTGCTTGGAGCTGCTCATGGCTTATCCCAACCCAGATCAAACTTATAGTAGCTTTTAACCACGTCAATCGAGCAACTTGTGTGGATTTCAGGCTATAAGGGTGGAATCTACAAAACCCAGTGGGCTCAGTTTTCATTCAGCTGTATTCGATTTCTTAGAGGGCACAAAAACAGTAGTCAATTTTTAGCTCATGGACCACTGGATAACATCCAGTGGTTCCTGAGCTGAATGATTTCATTTCTGTTGGTGTTTTATTCAACAATAATATACATATATGTCGGGTGGAAAGATCACCGTGATTTAGCAGTAATCCATCTTCCTTTTGGGCAACATGGGTATAAATGATCGACTAAACTTTATTTTCTTGTTGCAGTCACGATCAGCCATTGTGCAGGAATATGTGACCCTAAAGATGAATAAATGACCAAATCTTCCCTGTACCGTATTTAAAGATTTATATGAGGGGGACGCCCTCTTCATAAATTTAAGCGGAGTTTTGTATCTTTGTAAATTTTTTAGTTTTTATTTATTTATTGGGGTTTAGCGCACTTTCGACAGCCAGGGTCACCACGTGCCGGACAGTTTTACTGATGGTGGAAGCCGGAACACCCGGAGAGAACCATCGAACAGAGGCGAGTAACTGTTAGACTCCGCAACGAAACTACACACAAGCAGTGTTTGCCTTAGTTGGAGACAAGTGCATCATCGACGTGCTGTACTCCTTAGAAGACAGCGTCGCCCTGCCCCCACTCGGACAATCGGTATGAATACCCTTGCCCAATGACACATCGCAGATACCCCTAGTGGTTATCGAACAGTGGGCCATTCAGTTTGAAATCCAATGACGTAACCACTGTGCCACTGAGCCAGGAATGTTTAATAAAAATCTAAAAGAACTGAAGAAATAATAGTGTTAGTTTATTTGTCACTTAGTATGTCCGTGATTGATCAAATGGTCCGCTCGGGACCAAATTTTTGTCATGAAGTAAACAAACATGTACTTGTGATAAAAAATTTAAAACTTAAACGAGACTTACCTTCGGTCTGACGAAGTTTGATTGTGATTCTATGAGGCATTAGAATCACTGGATGGATTAAGTAAGATAGTACGGCGCATGTGCGACTTCAGTCTTTAAAAAAAAACAATTTTGTGGGGTAATCAACAAAAAACCAAGTTCAATAATATACCAATTATAAATAACAGGCCTTTTTCACAACAGACAACTGCAAGGAGGGAGGGTGGCACTTAATCCCTCCAGTGATTCTAATACCTCATAGAATAACAATCAAACTTCGTCTGACCGAAGGTAAGTCTCTTTTAATTTTTAAATTCTATTTCGCTATTAATCATTTCAGTGATTAAGGGGACGTCCAACCTAACTTTGGTCAAATTTCATGTAATTTTCTTTCAAGTCTAAAAAAGGCCCGAAATGAATAACCCCAATAAATTATATACCAAAATGCTTGGAATGAAACATAGTACATGTGGAAACTGAAATTTGCCATGGAACTGCTGCCATGTGTAAATAGCACCACCTGAAAGTCTGCTATGGCATAAGTAAGAGAACAAGATTTTTACAATAAAATACCTCAAAATAAAATAACAGCTGTATTCTATAAACATTTAAGTACATACTCGAAGAAATCTTTTCCTAATTCATGAAAGTAATAAAGATTGAGACCAAATGTTATAAGTGGAGTGCTCACTGATTGAAGGCAGACATTTTCTTTTGTTTATGTTTTTATTTGGGGAGTTCAACAAAGGTCAACTTGAAAGAGTCCACCAGAAGAAGTATTGAAGGACAAAAGAGTGTCTCCCAATATAAAGATGTATGTGTCACGGTGGTGGTTTGGAAAGAAACTATGATATTCTCCTATGTAGAATGCACTGCAAAGTCATACATTGTAGTTGAATAAATATATTTACAAACCCCTTGCACTGTAACCCCTTTTATCCCATGCCTCAATTTGATAGTGATTAAATTGTTAAATTTGTCTGGTTTATCAATAAGTATAATAGCTTTGTTTACTCTTGGACACCAATACAATCATGATATCTGTTGGAGAAGAAATAAGGGTAACTGTAACCTGTCACTGCAACCAACCATCTAATGTACTTAAAAGTACAGTGTTATTCAAAATATATCAAATCAACCTTATATAACCATTATTGCATGTACTTTCCCCAAGGAGTCATATTGGCATATTGAGATCAGAAGGGCACATCCAGAGAGTCTCACATATTTTTTTCAAGAACGCAGTACACAAAGCAATCCCCAAAAGGTTACAAGTGAGCTCCATTTGACACATAAAAATTTCCCGGGGGGGGGGGGGCTCTCTTCCTTGTATGACTCTACCTCCGGCACTCAAGGCATATGCCTTTTTTTTCAAAGTTTAACTCTTTTTTTTCTTTTTGAAGATCCTGCCCACACATGTTCCAAACGCAATCAGACAGGTAACCCTCCAAATAAGTGTATCTGCAAAAATCATGTTACATTGCAAAACATTCTTTTTAGGCTTCAAGTTCTGGACCTTTCATGCTTCTTACTTCCAACTATAACACTTAATTTATCGATTAATGGGTGAATAGAAAAGTCCTGCCATAATCAACATTTTGAGTTCCATAAGCCTTCATAACAGCTCCGATGAAAGTGTCAAACATCAGAGTGGTGGCTTTATACAGAATATTCATTAGGTTGTTGCTTGATGAGTAATAGGAACAAAATCTTCACCAGAAATATTTTGTAGCAATCCATTTGACGGTATCAGCAGGCACTTTCCAACAAATTGTAACAAATCAACTAGTTATAAACAAAATTTTCTAACTCAAAAGAGTGAAAAAGTACCACAACTCTGAAAAAATGTGGGAAGAAACACATGCATCAGCAGCTACACAGGCATTGTTTCCCCATGATGGTCGATCACAACACCAAATATCCTTCAAATTGGAGTAGCAGTGGTTGAGATACAATGGAGAATGATGGTACATGTAATGATGAATGGGTAAGACTAAGAGGACAGAGGTCACCACTGCACGGCCCTAGATGCACCTTTGATTTTACAACTTCCAGGTCTGGGGCATAATAATTGCAACACACCCACCTCATCAATTCATACTTTCAGTAAAATAAAAGGAATTATCAATTTTAATTAATTTATAGATGATGGGAAATATTTGGCTTCTTTCGCTTTCTCGTATTATTAATTACCACAAACAATATCAGTTTGATGTCGACAAACGAAACTGAACGCATGTCGTCTGGTTAAAAAGTAACTCGGCATGGATAATGAAGAAATTGTGAATACTTCGTGTATTTCATTTGTTTAAAAGCCAATTGCAGCTAATTTTGACCGTGGATTCGATAATTCGTTTCGGTTTTGACCACACGGTCACGCTGACAGCGGTTATTTTATTGTGATATGCAGATTGGGAGTTAGTTTCCGGTCAAGAAGATTTGTCAAATTTGTCAGTGTAAAACGATGACAAAAGACACTGATCGACGCATGTGTTAGTATGGTTGGTTGCAAGAAAAAACTAAGTTCTCAGCATCGTCCAAACGCACCTTATTTAAAAAGCGCTAATGCATCATTTTCAACCCATCTTGAATCGGTCCTTTGCCGACATCAACACAGTCCGTGGGGAAGATCGATGGTAACTGTGAAGTAAATAACTTCACAACATCGGGGGAAATCAACACGCTGAATATTGATCCAGGTCACTTGGAATATACTTCGTGAAAAAGTGGTTTCTGAAGCATTCTGCTTACTTTGTTATGAATATTGCCTTATTTTATGTGTATCGTCCCGATTTTATACACTCGGTTATTTTTTTACAAGTGGTTCATGTTGTCTTTCTAATGCTCAATAATTCAGATTTTTTGTCAACAAAGAAGTTCAGACGGCCTGTAAAGACGAGGGGGAATTTCGAACCATATTTTGCAGCTATGACATTAACAGCTCAAGTATTTGCTGTCACCTGTTTGCAAATCCGCTCATACATTGTCTCGAACAAATAAAGGGCGTGATCACGTCCTTGCATTCTTACGATTGCCCAAATTGAGTATTTCTGCAAGAACCACATCGCAATCACATGACCGGAATAAACATCATTGAAACATGACCACATCCGGAACATCCAAACTTTGTGTTGGTGTTATTACATTCAAACATCAAAACCCACCAGAGTGTATGTCAAAAAAATATTTTCTCGGAATCTGTAGTATGTTATCATTATATTGAGGACAAGGCTTTCGAATTACCGATTATTTTGTGGTTTTACTGGCTCGTTACTTGGCCATAGGCAAATTAATCTTCTTCAAAATCATAAAATTCACCTTTTTTCTTGAAAAAAATTATATGTGCCTTTTCTATGCACTTTACTCATTATTTTGATATATAATTTGCCTTTCCTAACTTCTCTTGTCTGTTTCTGAGGCATTGGGAAAAATGTCAACAAATTGACCAAAGTTAGGTAGGAGGACCCCTTAAGTGAGACTTTAAAGCATTACCCTGCAAAATTGAGAGCATATTTCAAACAAAAATTAATTATATTGAAGATTTTAGAACTGCCCGCTCAAACACAGCAGAATTATTTGCATTTACAATTGTCTTTTTGTAATATTTTCCAAATGTTCCAGCATTAGACCAACCAGCTTTGTTCAGTATTTGATCGATGGGTACACAATTCCTACTAGCTTTTGAAGTAGCAGCAGATCTCACACTGTGAGACTTGAACTGAGAGGTATCTATACCAGCATTCGTCATAACCCATTTTATCCACCTGGATAACGTATCTCGAGTCACAGCACAATGTGCTTTAATAAAACTAGTGGCCAACCGATTACCACAAATGGTCGCTGACCGATTACCGGTTATTTGAGCCCACAATCGGCCGATTCTGACGCCGATTCCGATTGTAATACCGTGCACTACAAGACAAGTCGAGGCTCGAAAGAACTGCATTAAACTGAACATTTTTCAAAGTGTTAAACTTCGTTGACTGGGGTCCCAGTAAAATTACCAGTCGCGCACACTTGGGCAGTAAACGTGGCTCTCAGAGCCACGTTTACCGCCCAAGTGCGCGCGACTGGTAATTTTACTGCGACCTGAGTCAATGGAGTGCCCCCTTCACTTTTCCGGTATGAACTGGCGATTGCTGCAAGTGTGCTCAGTTGTAAGCTTTACATTCGTTTAACACGTATATCCCGTAAAGGGGCTTCTAGAGAGATTAGGAATACACATTGTGGTTGTTTCTCAACTTTATTGAATGGTATCATCGACATCGTTTTACATTAACAATTGAACAATTGCAGAAGATAATAAAATGCGATTCAGAAAAATTACAAACTGCTTGGCAACAATCGGTTGAACCGATGTTCCAGGAGCCGTTGCCGTTGTCATCCGATTACCCATAATCGGCCGATTGTGTGGCCGGTTCCGATCATCGGTTGAACACTAAATAAAACTGATGAAAAGAAAATGCACAGACTGTCTCAAAATAGAAGTACGATGCAAATATTCTTTCAAAACTGATACACTGCAGAGACGGCCATCATCAGGATAACACGTGATGCACATGTTAAGGAAATAAGCATAGCAAGCTTCATTGAAAGTAGCCGCAAGGATAAACTGCTATTAGGTGATAATGTTCTCAAATATTCCAACACAACTGAATTATCCCACATGCAAATGTACCTAGGTAAAGCTGGACGTAGATTAAACACGCTTTTCATAAACCTAATAGTTTGCGGATGTCGACCTAATAACACCCCATCAAACATGAAACCCAACACAGATAAAGCACTTCTAGCAGTGTTAATGGGGCCGTACTTCAAACCACTTTGAAGCAGGCTAGATAAGAATTCAATTATAAATTCGAGGTACTTCGAGGTACTGAAAATGGATCAACTTTCCTTTCATATTTATTTATTTATTGGTGTTTAAGGACACATATTTCTGCACAATGGCTAATCATAACCGCGACAGTTTTACGGGTGGAGGAAGCCGGAGTACCCGGAGAGAACCACCGAGCAACGGCGAGCAACTGCCAGCTCCCCAACATACGAACTCCACACAGGCAGGGTTAACATTTGTTGAAGACAGGTGCACCATCGACGTGCAGTACGCCTTAGTACACAACGCTACCGTGCCCTCACGTAGGCAATGGGGAACTTTCCTTTCACTACATCAGCAAAACCATCGTTTATAGAACGAACTGTACTGTTTCTGGGTTCCGCACTTCCAGGATGCCATAAGGATGCTGACTGCGTCGTGAGAAATGCCAGATTTTTCAAAGTTTTACCTGATAGACGACATGCCATTAATACTAAAGTGGCGTGTAAAGGATGTAACACCTGAGAATAAGGAAGAAACAATAGACTCTTGCTCTCTGGTAGAATGAGAGGTTTCGCGACAAGTAGTTCCATCACCATACTGAACCATGGTTGAGTTGGCCACACTGTTGCCATCAAAATACAGTCCATCTCCTCGCTCTGAATCTTCCGCAGACATCTGCCAAACAAACTGAAAGGAGGAAATAAATGGACATAAATATTATGCCAATTCAAAGCAAAAGCATCAACATAAGTAGAATCTGGGTCTGGTCTCCAGGAACAGAAACAATCAATTTGTTTGTTCAACCGAGAAGAAAATAGATCTGTGCTGGGCATGCCAAAATGATCACAAATCTTGGAAAAAATCAGAGAATTCAATTTCCACTCTGTAGTATCAGAAAATTTCCGTGACAAACTGTCTGCAATAACATTATCTGTGCCAGCAATATGAGACGCAGTGAGCCAAATATTTCTGTTCCTGCACCAAAGCCAGATTTTAACAGCAAGATCGTTGCACCGTACAGACTTACAACCCCCCATGTTGTTGATATAGGCAACAGCGGTGGTATTATCCATAACCACTTTAATATGCTTATTAGTCATGGAACTACAAAACGATTGGAGTGCAAGAAAACATGCTAACAGTTCCAAGTAATTGATATGACTGTTAACCTCGGCTGGCGACCAACGGCCACCAGTCCTCTGACCATTCATGATAGCTCCCCATCCCAGTAAGGAGGCATCAGAAACAATAATGACTTCAATCTTACCATGACAAATATGTCGATGTTCAGAATGCACATTATCAATCCACCAACTCAAATCTTGCTTCATGTTATCTGTAATTAACATATTTCTATCAAAATCATGTGCAAAATTTTGAAGGGCACTAATTTTAGCCATTTCTAATTGCCTGTAAAACAATTTTCCAAATTCAACAGCAGAAAAGCGTGCAACTAAAAGTCCAATCACACTTGCTACCACACGAATAGGAGCTTCTCTCTTGTTTATAAGCTTACTACATTCATTAAATATTGCATTTTTCCTCTCATCCGATAAATACACAAGCATATGTACAGAATCAATACTATTACCCAAAAATTTTATTTTCTGCTGAGGCATGAAAATTTATTTATTTCTTTATTGATGTTTAAGGTCACATATTTATGCACAATGGCTAATCATGACCGTGACAGTTTTACGGGTGGAGGAAGCCGGAGTACCCGGAGATAACCACCGAGCAACGACGAGCAGCTGCCAGCTCCCCAACATGGTAACTCGCGTTAGATTGGTTGGAGACATGCGCACCATCGACGTGCAGTACACGTCGTCATCGTGCCCCCACGCGGACAATGGAGATGAAGTGTCTTGCCCAAGGACACAACGCGGTTGCCGCAGGTGGGATTCGAACCGAGGACCTCTCGGCTTGCAGCCTGCACCTCTACCTACTGAGCCACCGCGCTCCCTCGGCATGAAAACAGTCTTTTCATAATTGATAACAAAGCCCAAACCTTCACTCACAGTAACAGTAGCTTCAACATTATTGTGGCCTTCCTCAACATCATCGCCGAACAATAACGTATCATCAATGTACCCAATATTCTTAAAACCTAATGGTCTCAATGTTGTTTTCCGAGAAATCCAGGGAGAGCTTGAATTTTAAGCAATTGATGGGTATCATTGTTTATGCAGCCCAAAACGGGTTAAGGGTTGTTTTTGAATACCCTTATAACTTACAAAAATGTCTTCTCAATGAATTCTACTTCCACTTATGTTGATCTCTCCTCTTAACTTTGGGTGCTGTGGGTACGCAAACACAGCCCATTTTATCAAAATTTTGATGTTTGAGAACCCGCATAGGGTTAACAAATGCTTACTGGAATATTTTATACATACAACTTGTAATGTGACTCTAAAATCTGAGAATGGTCATTTTTTCTTGAAAATCTACGGGATGATTTTAGAGAAATTCTCGGATAACATGAATTTTTAACCTTTTGAGTGGTATCGCTCTGTAATCAGTCCTAAACGGGTTAATGCTCGGTTTTGTGAATATCTTCATTACTTACAAAAATGATCTTCGGTGAATTTCACTTCCAGTGAAGGAGGTCATGTTTATCTCGCAGGTACATATTGGGTGTTATGGGTGCACAAGGCCAGCCCATTTTCTCAAAATGTCTATGTTTGGCGGCCTCACGAGGGTTAACAAATGCTTACATGGGTATTTTGTCCATGCAACTTGTAGTGTCACTCCAAGACCTGCGAATGGTCAATTTTTCTTGAAAACTTACTAGATTTTTTTGAGAAATCCACAGAAAACGGGAATTTTAAGCTTTTAAGTGGTGTATCTCCTTAACCAATCGAAAATGGGTTACCTCGATTTTTGAATACAAAAAAAAAATTTTCCTATCAAGTTTGCGTCCGGTAAAAAAGTTAAGTTTCTCTGTGGTATTCCCATTTGATGTTGTTGGTGTCTAAAAACAGACTATTTTTTCTCAAAATTTTGAGATTTAGCAGCCCATGGTTGGTTAACAAATGCTTACCGGAATATTTTTCCATGGAACTGGTAATGTGACACCAAAAAATACCAATGGCCATTTTCTCCTGAAAACCTTTAAGATGTTTGAAAAGAAATCCAGGGAAAACGTTAATTTTTTAGCTCAACTTGACAAAGTCAAGCTGAGCTATTGCCATCACTTCTCGTCCGTCGGCGTACCTACGTACGTACGTACGTTAGTACGTATGTCCACAATTTCCTTTGGCACACCTCACAGGTCGCATTTATCATCAGATTACTTTGAAACCTCTTATGCTTGTTTGGGGTGACCTCTAGATGGGAGCTATCGATTTTCTTTAATTTCCGTCAAAAAATGTTGCCGCGGCCAAAGTTCTTAGAACTTAGTTTAGTCAAATCACAATATTTCCCTTTGGCACACCCTACAGGGCACATTTATGATTTGATTGCTTTGAAACCTGATACGCTTATTTAGGGTGACCTCTAGATGGGAGCTATCGATTTTCTTCAATTTCCGGCAAAAAATGTTGCCACGGCCAACGTTCGTAGAACTTAGTTTAGTCAGACCTCAATATTTCCCTTTGGCACACCCTACAGGGTACATTTACGATCAGATTGCTTTGAAACCTGGTATGTTTGTTTGGGGAGACCTCTAGATGGGAGCTGTCGATTTTCTTCAATTTCTGTCAAAAAATGTTGCCGCGTTCTTAGAACTTAGTTTAGTCAAACCACAATATTTCCCTTTGGCACACTCTACAGGGCACATTTATGATTTGATTGCTTTGAAACCTGGTATGCTTATTTATGGTGACCTCTAAATGGGAGCTATCGATTTTCTTCAATTTCCGGCAAAAAATGTTGCCACGGCCAACGTTCGTAGATCTCAGTTCAGTCAGACCTCAATATTTCTCTTTGGCACACCCACCAGGGCCCATTTATGATCACATTGCTTTGAAACCTGGTATGCTTGTTTGGGGAGACCTCTAGATGGGAGCTATCGATTTTCTTCAATTTCTGTCAAAAAATGTTGCCGCGGCCAAAGTTCTTAGAACTTAGTTTAGTCAGAAGACTCAATATTTCCCTTCGGCACACCCTACAGGGTACATTTATGATCAGATTGCTTTGAAACCTGGCATGCTTGTTTGAGGTGACATCTAGATGGGAGCTATCGATTTTCTTCAATTTCGTCGAAAAATGTTGTCGTGGCCAACGTTTTTAGAACTCAGTTTAGTCAGACCACAATATTTCCCTTTGGCACACCCTACAGGGCACATTTATGATTCGATTGCTTTGAAACCTGGTATGCTAGTTTGAGGAGACCTCTAGATGGGAGCTATCGATTTTCTTCAATTTCCATCAAAAAATGTTGCCGAGGCCAACGTTCTTAGAACTTGGTTTAGTCAGAAGACTTGATATTTCCCTTTGGCACACCCTACAGGGCACATTTATGATCGGATTGCCTTGAAACCTTTCATGCTTGTTTGGGGTGACCTCTAGATGGGAGCTATCGATTTTCTTCAATTTCCATCAAACAAATGTTGCCGCCGCCAACATTCTTAGAACTTAGTTTAGTCAGACCACAATATTTCCCTTTGGCTCACCCTACAGGGCACATTTATGATTAGATTGCTTTGAAACCTGGTATGCTTATTTACGGTGACCTCTAGATGGGAGCTATCGATTTTCTTCCATGTCCGTCCAAAAATGTTGCCACGGCCAACATTCTTGGAATTTAGTCTAGTCAGACCACAATATTTCCCTTTTGTACACCCTACAGGGCACATTTATGATCGGATTGCTTTGAAACCTGGCATGCTTGTTTGGGGAGGCCTCTAAATGGGAGCTATCGATTTTCTTCGGTTTCTGTCGAAAAATGTTGCCACTGGCAAAAAAACTTACATTGGTCCCAATGATCTTCAATTTTGCCATTTCATTTATAACTTACCAAGTTCAAGTTTGTCAAGTTGAGCTACAGTGTCATTGACATTTTCATTTAAGCTTTTGATGGGTATCACTGTTAACCACCCCAAAAAGGGTTAACGCTTGGTTTTTAGAATACCCTTATTACTTACAAAAATGGTCCTCAGTGAATTCCACTTCGAACAAAGGAGATTATTTTTATCTCTCGGGTATGCATCGGGTGCTGTGCGTGTCCAAAAACAGCCCATTTCAACAAAATTACGATGCTTGGCAGCCTGTAGAGGGTTAAAAAACGCTCACTGGAATATTTTGTCCATGCAACTTGTAATGTCACGCAAAGACCTGCGAATAGTCATTTTTTCTTGAAAACCTACAAGTTGCTTTTAGAGAAATCCTCAGAAAATGGAAATTTTAAGCTTTCAAGGGGTATTTCTCTTTAGCCTGCCCAAAATGGGTTACAACTTCGACTTTTGAATATCCTTTCTACTTACAAACATTTTTCCGTATAAATTTTGCGCGCAATAAAAGAAGGCACTTTTCTTTGTGGCGTACCCATTGGGCGCTGTTGGTGTCCAAAAACAGCCCATTTTATCACATTTTTTTACTTTTAGCAGCTCGTGGAGGGTTAACAAATGCTCACTGGAGTATTTTTTCTATACAACTTGTATTGTCACACCAAGACCTGCGCGTGGCCATTTTTTCTTGAAAATCTACCAAGACTTGTTTAGAGAAAACCATAGAAAACATGATTCTTTTTAACTTTTGAGGGGTATTGCAGTTTCACCAGCTCAAAACGGGTTAACGCTTGGTTTTTTGAATACTCTTATTACATGCAAAAATGATCGACGGTGAAGCCCACTTCCAATAAATGAAGTTATGTTTATCTCTCGTGTATTGTTTGGGTGCTGTGGGGACCGAAAACAGCCCATTTCATCAAAATTTCGATGTTTGGCAGCCTGTGGAAGGTTAGCCTATGCATTGCCTAATATCTCCTGTATATGAATGGTCGTGTCACAGGCAGGTCTAACAATCATGAATGTTTAAAAAAAAGTCTGCAAGACGCGTTTCGAGAAAGTGCTTATAAACCCTAATTATTGACAGTTTTTTGCCAATTCTGGCGAAATAGGGGTTAAATCGGACATTCCGCTTTTGGTACATTTTTTTAGAATTTGTGCCCTCTATGCGTGTGCAAAATTTTGTGAAAATCGGTTCGAAAATGGCTTCTGAATCGTACGGACAAAATGTGGGGGGGGGGGATAACCCCCCCCCCCCAAAAAAAAAAATAACAATAATAATAATAATAATAACCCGTAGAAAAACAATAGTCTTTTCCATAGGGAAAAGCCTAATAATCCGTAGAAAAACAATAGTCTTTTCCAGAGGGAAAAGCCTAACAAAAAATAAAAATAATAATCTGTAGAAAAACAATAGTCTTTTCCAGAGGGAAAAGCCTAAAAAAAATAATAATCCGTAGAAAAACAATAGTCTTTTCCAGAGGGAAAAGCCAAAATAGACTCTTGAGAAGAATTATCCTCACAAGCCTTCATTAACCATCAACAAACTGTCAATCATCAAAATTTTAGATACATTTGAGATATAAATAGCCACAGCACTTAGCGGGTATGTGGCAAACAAATATAACTTCTTTTGTCAGACAGACTTCTCAGACGTTGATACTGATATTAACTCTCTCCACCAACAATGATGATTTTACCTCCACAGCACCCAAACGATACACGAGAGATAAACATAACTTAATTTATTGGAATCATTTTCGCTCTATGTTTAAAGGGCACAGGGGCCAGTCCAGTCCCCAAAAAATATTATTAAATATTGGCGTGAATTCTCGAAATGATAATTCTGATCTCGTAGTTAAGAAGTTGCGGAATATGCTTAACGATATCAGGGTCAAGTTTAGATCAGCAACAAATTATTTCACTGAACTAAACTTTTCGCAAAAACTCCCTCAGGCTGAGAGGAGAACTTGAGCATCATCAATGAAACCATTCGGAAATTGAAGGACGTTATTGTGATACCAAAAATTGATGACGTTTGATGTTGCTTAGGATTTAATGCCTTGGGCCACGAGAACCGCCAATAGTATGTTCGATCACTGGTTGAGCCATCTAGATTTAAACTAAGTAAAGGCAAAGGTAACAACAGCCTAACAGATGTGGGATTAGGAAATAATGTTGTTAACCTATCTGGCACCAATGATCTAACAACCCAAGAGAAGTCTCTTTTAGATCGCGGTTTAACTTTTGTACCAGCACCTAAGCCTAAAACTGGTAATCAAACAAATATACCATCATATAATTGTAATTTTCTAAGGCAAATGAAATTAGTAGACCGCTTTAGAAATTCCAGCTGTCAGATACTTCCTTTTACAGAATCATCTGGTTGGTCACCTCCAGATAGTGATGTGGACCCCGAAATTATTGAGGCTAGTAAACGAATCATCCAAAAGGTGTTCAGCATGAACATACTCTCCGATAAAGACAATTTAACAGCTGGTGAACAGAGAGCCCTCACGAAACTTCGAAAAAATAAGAAACTAGTAATTAAACCAGCCGACAAAGGTGGGTCGGTAGTTGTTCTATCTCGGGGTAATTATATAAAGGAAGCCATGAGACAACTCAGCAATACTAAACATTATAAGAAAATAGTTTCATTTATTTGGCCTAGTAATGTCAAAAAATTCAATAAGATCTTAAAATTTCTCCTCGGCGACGGTCACATTACCAAAAACAATTGAAATATTTAACAGCTAAGCTCAGTGTTCAAACAAGACAATTTTACATCCTATCAAAGATCCACAAGGACCGATCTTCATTTACGGATGACGTAACTCCACCCGGGAGGCCAATTGTATCAGATTGTAATTCGTAATCTTATGCTATCTCGGAACTAATTGATTATCACCTGAAACCTATAGCAAATAGACATCCGAGCTATCTAAAAAATACACAGGATTTCCTGTTAGAAATTTCGAAATTGAAAATATCGAAAAATGCAATTCTGGCTGCTTTGGATATCGACAGTATGTATACGAACATTGATATTGATAAAGGTGTTAAATCAGTTACAAATGCATTTGAAAAATATCCGGATGCAAAACGCCCGGATGAACAAATTTTGGATCTTTTAGAGCTGAGCTTAAAAGGTAATGACTTTCAATTCAGTGGAGAATATTTTCTACAAATAATGGGTTGTCCTATGGGCAAAAGATTCAGTCCTAATTTTGCAAGCATTTATGTAGCGGAATGGGAGGAAATGCCTTAATCAAATGTGCAAAGCATTCTATCGTATATCTCAGGCATTTAGATGACATTTGTATTATTTGGAAACATTCAAAAGAAGATTTTGATGAATTTTTAGAAATTTTGAACAATCATGATCCAAACATTAAATTAAAAGCTACTATCAGTGAAAGTTCCGTTTATTTTCTCGATGTGCCCGTGTATAAAGGCAAGCAATTCCAGGCATCCGGTCATTTAGATTATAAAGTATATTTTAAACCAACTGTTTCACATCAATTGCTGTACACAAAATCATTTCATCCTCAACATACATTTAAAGGTATCATCAAACACAGCTCATTCTTTCCACCGCAATTCAAGTGATAAGGTAAATTTCAGTGAGGCTTGTTCTACTCTATTTGGCGCCCTCAGATCGAGAGGATACTCACTGCGCTTTTTGCGTACCTTGAAATCTCAAACTCTGAAAAAACTCGAAAGTCCAGCGGGAACAACTGATTTCGAACCACTGAAGATTGAACACAACAGACCGTTGCAGAATGGTAATGGCATGGTATTTAATTGCAAACAGCCTCGTTGTAGATTGCATACTTTTATGCCTGATCAGAAAGAGGAATTTTCCCCCGAACAAACGAAAAATCATTATCAGATCCGTAAACCCCTCCATTGGCATTCACCAAATATTATTTACCTTATCACATGTAAGCACTGTCGGAAACAGTATGTTGGTCAAAGTCAAAATCTTTTCCGAGAACGTGCTACTAGACACAAACACGATATAAAACATAATGCTGATGCCCCAGTAGCACAACATTTTAACCTTCCTGGCCATTCCTTGGGCGATTTCGAAATCCATCCTATTGAACAACCACCAACTCAAGACACATCAGAAGAAACGGATGAATGCGAAAGGAGGTCCATCATTCCTTTCGCTTTAACATACAACAGAATGAATATCGAAATAGCAAAAATGTTAAAATATGAATTCAATTTAACCAATGCTAAATTAAAAGAACCTTTGAAACTTCGACCTGTCATCGCCTATAAGAAAAATAAAAGCTTGCGTAACATCCTTGTAAGGACTAAGTTAGAGCCCATCAATGAATAACATCAATTATTGCCAGTCAGTTTATCCAGTCCCTAAGTTCATCACTCAGTTTAAATCAATTTTATGTAATTTTTGTCATGTTTGAAACCCATCAGGGTTCAGTAAATGAAAACAATTTTTTTCTGCGGCATATTAAAAGAAAAAAAAGTTTCAGCAGGAAATGTCTGTGCCAGTGCGATTTTTTAACCACACACACACACTAAAACACGCACACACACACACTAAAACACACACACACACACACACACACACACACACACACACACACACACACACACACACACACACACCCAGTCTTGTCTACCCTACATACCGAGGTACCCCATTGTTTGTCCTTTGTGTGGACTAACGGTTTCTACCTCGTTTTGCCGGTACAGTTCTGGGAAAACAACCGAGGTAAAGGGTTTCTTTTGTCTTTTGTACCTCGGTAAGGCGAAACACGCAAACTCTTTTGTCTAGTTACCTCGTCAAGTTGGTAAGACAAACCCACGCACACACACACACACACACACACACACACACACACACACACACACACATATATATATGCGGGTTTTCATTGTGGGGCTCTCATTTGTGTGAAGCTTGCATTGAGCCAATATTTTCTTTTGCGGGGGTGGGGGTAAAATTTTAGGGGGCAATATCCCCAGCCCCTATACCCCACCCACCCCCACCCCCACCTGTAAGTGCGCTACTGGATTTGCCCAAGCAGAGAAGTTGCCATTTCATACAATGGTTGTTAGAAGTTAGAATATGTACAACTTCAAGACGTGGGATTCGATTCTAGATTCGATTCGAAACCCACTGCCTGTTTCGACGGGATTTGATTCTACCTGAATTTGAGACTCCCAGAGCCTTAGTATTGTCATTTTGTTCTTTGGTGTTCAGGGGTTAGGTTAGCAACAAAAAAAAAGTTCATCTGTCGGCAGTGCCTTTCTTTAGTCAGTTTTGATCAAAGCGTATGTTTGTAATTAAATCTTTACGGCGATCAGAGCTCGCGTGCGCTTCTATTTTTTTATACCTGCATAAAAGACCATTCACGCTGCAAGTAACTGTCATTGAGCAATTCAAGTCACCTAAAGTCGCATCTGGTGTGTTTGTCTTTTTATGGTTCAGATGAGGGATGATTTTTTGTTTCAAGCGTAATTTTTTAGGCACTTCCCGGAACAAGTAATTTAATATTTGGTATGTAGCATTCTTTGTGTAGGGGAGTAATGTAGGGGTGTGGCACCCCTAATAATTTTTCCAGAACGGACATTTTCATCTGGATTGGAGTCTCAGATACTGATTGACTCTTGCTAATTGATATTCATGTATTTCCTTACTGTACTAGATTTTACGCGTGGTCTAATGTCACGCGCGCAGTCGGCAACATCCAAATGGAGTTACGCGGCTAATTGGGGATGTTGGGGCCCACATGCGCAATTTGAGTCCGATACGAGTGAATTAAATAAGTTGGGAAGCGCATGCATCACGACTATTACATGTACAATGTCGTACCTTTCCACAGTATATTTCATTATCTGAAGTCTTGGGGCGACAGGCGTCATTTTTAGCTTAACTCGACAAAGTCAAGGTAAGCTATTGCTATCATGCGTGTGGAAGTCTGTTAGTCTTTGAGTCTGTTCACATTTCCTTTAGCACAGACTGAACCCCGCAGTTTTTGTCCGATCGTCATGATGCAGGGTTGAGGTCATGTCTAAATGAGAACATCCCATTTTGGTCGCGATCTGTCAATCGTGATGGCTGTCCGAGCCCAAAATCCGAAAATCTTTAGCACAGTCTACAGGTTGTATTTATGAAGGGATTTCATTCTAAGTTGGTAGAATGACTCCGTATAGTGTCTAGGTCAGAACCTCCCCTTTTGGTCATGATCTGTCAACCGTGACCGTTGGCCAAGCCCGAAACACAAAAACTTTTAGCCCAGTCTACAGGTGGAATGTAATATGGAGGGATTTCATTGTAACTTGGTAGGATGTCTCCGTATGATGTCTAAATGAGAACTTCTCCCATTTGGTCGCGATTTGTCGACCGGGACGGCTGCCCGAGCCCAAAACCCGAAAACCTTGAGCATAGTCTACAGGTTGTATTTATGGAGGAAATTCATTGTAACTTGGTAGGATGACTTCAGATTATTTTCAGATGAGAATGTCCCCTTTTGGTCGCGGTCTGTGAACCATGACGGCTGCCCGAGCCCAAAACCCGAAAACATTTAACACAGACTGCAGGTCGTATTTATGAAGGGATTTAATTGTAACTTGGATGGATGACTCCAGATAATGTCCAGATGAGAACCTCCCCTTTTGGTCGCGATCGTTCAAACGTGACCGCTGTCCCATCCCCAAACCAAAAACCTTCAGCACAGACTACAGGTCGTATTTATGAAGGGATTTCATTGTAACTTGGTAGGATGTCTCAGTATGATGTCCAGATGATGACGTCCCCTTTTGGTTGCGATTGGTCTACCGTGATGGCTCGAAGACCTTTAGCACAGTCTACAGACCGTATTTATGAAGAGATTCCATTGTAACTTGACAGGATGACACGTTTTGGAATAATTTTACGGTAACTTGGTAACTTTGGTTGATATATATTAACTGTGAGGGCCACTTTAACCCACCTCTAATTTCTTTAGTACAGTCTACACCTCAAATTCTTTTTTATTAGCTAACCTGGCCTAAAAGGCCATGTGAGCTTTTCTCATCACTTGGCGGTACACTTTTCACATTTTCATCTTCTCTGTAACCGCTGAGCCGGTGTGAACCAAACTTAGCAGGAATGGTCTATGGGAGGTCCTCTTCAAACGATCCTCCTTTTGTTCCCGTCGGATGAAAAACATGGCTTGCAGAGACATTCTTTGATTCTGGTTGGTGGATTTTCAAAAATCTTCTCCTCTGAAACTGCCACAATAAATGTTTTGAAACTTCCTATAAATGATGACTGGGACCCCCTCTACGGACGATCCTCATTTAATGTTGATTGGGTCACAAACATGGCCGCAATTGCGGCGTATAGTTACTGTAGAAACCCTATGAGAAATCACATTTTCATCATCTTCTCTGGAACTACTGAGCTGGCATGAACCAAACCTGACAGGGATAGTCTATGAGAGGTCCTCTACAAACGATCCTCATTTTGATCCAATGGGTTTGAAAACATGGCCGCCAGAGGCATTCTTTGATTCTGATTGGTGGATTTTGAAAAATCTTCTCCTCTGAAACCACAGAGCCAAATGTTTTGAAACTTTGCACGGTTGATGACAGGGGCACCCTCTACCAACGATCTTCATTTAATGTTGATCGGGTTGCAAACATGGCTTCAACAGTTCATGTCAGCTCAGTAGTTCCAGAGAAGAAGATGAAAATGTGATTTCCCATAGGATTTCTATAGTAACTATAAGCCGCAGTTGAACTTCAACTGCGGCTTATAGTTACTATAGAAATCCTATGGGAAATCACATTTTCATCTTCTTCTCTGGAACTACTGAGCTGACATGAACTAAACCTGGCAGGAATGGTCTATGGGAGGTCCTCTTCAAACGATCCTCATTTTGTTCTCGTGGGTTGAAAAATATGGCCGCCAGAGGCATTCTTTGATTCTGGTTGGTGGATTTTCAAAAATCTTCTCTGAAACTGCCAGGGCACATTTTTTGATACTTCACATAACTGATGCCTTGGACCCCCTCTACCAACGATCCTCATTTAATGTTGTTCGGGTTATAAACATGGCCGTAATTGTGGCTTATGGTTACTATAGAAACCCTTCGGGAAATCACATTTGCATCTTCTTCTCTGGAACTACTGAACCGATGTGAACCAAACCTGGCAGGGATAGTCGATTGGAAGTCTTCTACAAAGTCTTCTCGTTTCGGTTACCGTGCATCGAAAAACATGGCTGCCAGAAGCATTTTTTGATTCTGATTGGTGGATTTTGAAAAATGTCCTCCTCTGAAACTACAGGGCCAAATGTGTTGAAACGTTGCATGGTTGATGACTGTGACACCCTCTACCAACGATCCGCATTTATTGTTGATCGGGTTGCAAACATGGTTGTAATTGCGGTTTATAGTTACTATAGAAACCCTATGGGAAATCACATTTTCATCTTCTTCTCTGGAACTACTGAGTCGACGTGAACCAAACTTCGCAGGAATGGTCTATGAGAGGATGGAAATATGTGGCCACCAAAGGCTATATTCTAATGCTTTCCCCAATGCCTCTCCTACCTGCACGAAGATCGGTACTGTCAGCAAAATTCTTGTTTTTTGAGAATCTGGTAAGGGTTGGTTCCAGTTTTCTCCACTGAGGACTGGGAACAAAAACAAAAATATTGTGTATACAGTACAAGTCAAAATAAGTTGTAGCATAACTGCAATAAACTAAGTAAACTAACGCTCCTGCACTGGCAAGACCAGAATCTGACATTTTCTGGAAAGCTATCCGTGAGAGCTTTCCAGGAAATGATGTCAGCTTCTGGTCTTATCAGTGTAGGAAGAGAAAATATATATAGTTTATAGGATTATCCTACAACTTATTTAGTTATTTTGACTACTACTGTAAACAAGTGCAGCTGTAATTATGTTAATACATGTATTACTCTCAAGTTACTTATCTGAAATACTGGTTGATGACATGTGTTTGGAAAAGCATGGAAGTTTTGTTTATTTTCTTTTTCCAGTATCTGTACAGTAAAAATAAATCATTTGAGATATGACAAAATTGGGTAAAATGTGTTTCCTGTAATCCTTTACTTATCCAAAGCTTTTTGGAAGAGAATACTGTCTGAAAAAAATTGTAATTTTCAAAATATTTAACCTCCTTTTACCAGCTTTTATTGATTTTTTTGTTGAAACAGAATTCATAAATGTGTGCATTTTCAAGAAATCTTCTTTGAAACTACAAGGCCAAATGTTTTGAAACTTAATGTGACTGATGACTGTAACCCCCTCTACCAATGGTCCTCATTTAATCTTCATCAGGTTACAATTATGGCTGCAATTGTGGCTTACAGTTACTATTGAAACCCTATAGGAAATCACATTTCCATCATCTTTTCTGCAAGTACTGAGCCAATGTGAACCAGACTTAGCAGGCATGGTCTATGAGAGGTTCTGTACAACTGTTACTCATTTTATTCCTGTTGGATGAAAAACGTGGCCGCCAGAAGCATTCTTTGATTCTAATTAGTCACTTTTGAAAATTCTTCTCTGAAACCACAGGGCCAAATGTTTTGAAACTTTACATGGTTGATGACTGGGACACCCTCTACCAACGTTCCTCATTTAATGTTGATCGTATTGCAAACATGGCCACAACTGCGGTTTATAGTTATTATAGAAAAACTTTATGGGAAATCCCATTTTCATCTTCTCTCTGGAATTACTGAGCCGACGTGAACCAAAACACGAATGGTCTACAGGAGGGCTTCCACAAACGATCCTCTTTTTGTTCCCGTTGGTTGGAAAATATGTCCACCAGAGACTTTCTATGATTCTGTTTGATTGATTCAAATGTTTTGAAACTTCACGTGATTGAGGACTGGGAAACCTACCAATGATCCTCATGTAATGCTGATGTAATGTTGCAAACATGGTCACGATTGCAGCTCATAGTTACCATGGAAAGCCTATGGGAAATCACATTTTTATATGTAGTTCCAGGTGAGCGATTACAGGCTCTTTAGAGCCTCTAGTTGAAAATATAGCATATAGGGAACAGAAATTAACCTATTCTCAATATCACAATTCTTGTATTTCATAATCCTTGCATAAACATTGAACATTATCCTTTTCATCAAACACAGCACAGTCAATTTAAGCTAAGTGTCATTGACACTTTCATGTCAAATGACCTATTGGACAGTCATGTGATCTCACCTGAATCGCCGCTATTCCCTGCATTCTTTTCATCTGCGTTTTGATAAATGCCATTTCTGTTGATTTTGTAAAGACAGACAAGAAGATAAGAACGGGTCTTTCTAATACAAGTGGAACCCCTTCCACTCTTTAATCAGTTGGTTTAAAAATCAACCCAAATCCACTGGATTGAGTGAATGTGAACTTACATGGGTTCGCATTCACTCAACCCCACTGATTTGGTATGATTTTTAACCCAACTGATTTTAGAGTGTTTAACCTAATAGACGCGAATGTACAAATCGGAAGAAGCAATTACAAAGGAATTGTGACACACCCTTCCAGTTTTCGAGGTAAAAATTCACATTGCTTCGTTTTTCGTTCACCGAAAAGTGGTTTAGTGAGTTTAAATAAGTTTGTTTTTTTTAAATTGAAGTGCGTTAAATTCCGGATCTTTTAGTATATAGTTAATGTTTACAGTCCATGTAATTGTTTCACTTTTAATGGAGTTGAGGTTACACGTCAACTTCTTTCTCGGGAATTAACAGTTTGCATATACACACCGAAATTGTTTCCGTTCAGTAAAAACATCTTAGTGGGTTACAACTCGGTAATTGGGATTTTTAGCTCATCTTGGGGGGGGGGGGGGGGGGGGTCAGATACACGTTTGTTAAAATAAAGCCCATTAGTTCACATTTGGGCTCAATATAGAATCCCAATTTTATCTCACCTGACTTTCAGTCAGGAGGGCTATAGTGATCACACACCGTCCGTCGTTCGTTCGTCCGTCGTCCGTCGTCGTTCGTCGTCCGTCGTCGTTCGTCGACCGAAGTCCGCGAACATGGTGTTTGCGTCTTCTCCTCCCAAACCGCTGAACCAATTTAATTGATATTTGACATAATAGTTTGTTATGACATCGCAATTTGATTTTGTTCAAATCAAGTTGCCTCGCCCTTTGGTAGGGCCACACCCAAAAAGTCTGCTGAAATCTTTAAAAATCTTCTCATGAACTAACAGTAGCAGAGACTTGATATTTGGTGTGCTGCTTCCTTTTGAGGTGTAGACTCAGATTTGTTCAAGAGAAGTTTGTGTGGCTATATTTGCCGTCCTTATGGGAGGGGCAAGAATATTTGCCCTCCCAAAATTTCTATTTTCCAAACCGAGAGGCAGATTTGGACCAAATTTGATATGAGGGCTTATTGGGTCATAAGTACTTAATTAATGCAAAAACAAATTTTTCCCGTCGCCCCATGGGAACCGCAGGAGCTAAAAAGAGAAAAAGATTAAAACGCCCATATCTCCAAAACTACACGGCACTGAGAATTCTTATATGGTGTGAAGCTTCCTTAGGACCAACAGAATGGAATGATTAAAAAAAATTGCTATCGGTTTTATCATGGGGTACTTTTCTGGGACTTTGAAGGTGAGTCAGCATTTTTTAACACTGTGGGTAATGGGAAAAACATATAAGACTACTTGTCTCCCAAACCACTGCTCCAAAAGGTCCGAATTTCACATATAACATCTTTGGAAGATTGTTTCACATGTTTATTGAAATCATTTCCCTGGGTCCATATTTGGGGTCTCTATGGGAGCCCAAATGTTTAAATTAGTGCTGTATGAGGAATATTTTTTAAAAATTTTCTTCTTCAGATCTTCCAATAAGAATCTTTTGATATTTGGTATGCAGCATCCTTGGGGGCGGGGTGGGGGGGGGGGGAGTGAGATTAAAGTTTGTTCAAGCCAAGTCCCTGGGTTCATATTTAAGCTGAAAATTTGGGGGCTGGGTGGGACCAAAATCCGGAAATTTTTTTGTTTGTTTTTTAACTGTTTCGGTCAATTTTAAGACAAAAATTCTTTTTTTTTGCACTGAAAATTTGTGGGGCAGGTGGGACTTGGAAAATTTTGGAGCAAAATCCGGAAATTTTTTTTTTGTTTTTTTTATGCTTTTCGGTCAATTTTAAGACAAAACATTTTTTTTTTTTTCACTCTGAAAATTTGGGTCCGAGTGGGACATAGAAAATTTTGGACCAAAATCCGGACATTTTTTGTTTTTGTTTTTTATAAGTCCCTGGTTTGATATTTAGACTACCATGTCAGGTGATGGCCCTCAAGCCCCCTGTGGCCTCTTGTTCAACTTAGGGTAATATCGGGAATATTCTTTAAAAATCTTTTTCTTCAGAACCACCAGTCAGAATCTTTTAATGTTTGGTGTACATCATTGTTATGAGGGACAGATTCAAGATTGTTCAAACCAAGTCCCTAGGTTAATATTTGGGCTTCGTACGGAAGCCCAAATTTTAACTTAGTTCAGTATGGGGATAATTTTTAAAAATCTTCTTCAGAGCCACCAGTCAGAATGCTTTCATATTTGGTATGCAACATCTCTAGGGAGGTCTGATTCAAGTTTGTTCAAATCGGATCCCTAGGTATATATTTGGGCTCCCTATGGTAGCCCAAATTTTAACTTAGTGTAATATGAGGAAATTTGATTAAAAATCTTCTTCTGATCCACCTGTCGGAATGCTTTCATATTTGGTATACAACATCTCGGGGGGGGGGTAGTTTGTTCACTGAAAAGTGGTTAAGTGGATTTAAATAAGTTAAATTAAAGTGCGTCAAATTCCGGACCTTTTAGTATATAGGTTATGTTTACGGTCCATGTAATTTAAGAGTTACTGCACTTTTAATGGAGTTGAGGTTACACGTCAATTTTTTTCTCGGGAATTAACAGTTTGCATATAAACACCGAAATTGTTTCCGTTCAGTAAAAAACATCTTAGTGGGTCACAACTCAGTAATTGGGTTTTTTAGCTCATCTTGGCAAAGTCAAGCTGAGCTAATCTCATCGCTCTCCGTCCGGCGTCCGTCGTCCGTCCGTCGCCCGTCAACACCATATTTTGGTCTTCTCCAAATTTATCACCCACTGCACCTGCATACAATATGACGTGGGCAACTAGGATCTCATCAATATACTGCTGTGCAATCAATGTACCGGGGTCAAGGATACAGAGCTCTGTACGTTCATCCCAGCTGATGCCGCCCCAGACCATTATTGACCCTCCACCATAGCGGTCATGCTCAGCAATGTTGGCTGCATGGAATCGCTCTCCTGGTCTTCTCCATACCCTAGAATGTCTATCTGTCTTGTCTAGGCAGTACCTTGACTCATCTATAAAAAGAACAGGTCGTCAATCTTTTCTTGTCCACCCAACGTGATCCATGACCCACTCATATCGATGTGAATACATGGTCTTCTCGATCGGAGACCATCTTCGTGCAACATTGCCCGGATAGTCTACGTCGAAACATTTACCCTGGATGCATTCTGAAGGTCACTGCGAAACTGGGTTGCTGTGTCAAAGCGGTTCCTACGGGCCTAAATGATTAAAAACCGGTCTTCAGCTGCAGATGTTGCCCTCTCTCTGCCACCACCATATCGTCTGACTGGTGTGCCATACTGTTGAAATCTCGCTCAGGCTCTGGTGATCACCGTATGGTGCACACCATGGGCTTCACCAACCTGACGATGGGTAGCCCCTTGTTCACCCATCCCTACAGCCCGCCACCTTTCTGCTTCAGACAAATGTCTTCTTACATTTGCATTCACCATATTCAATCATTAAATCACAAGGGTTTGTGTTGAAATAAATACTGAATACCCTACACATCGCATGTACATGTCGACAGTACACGAAAATATCATGAAAATCAAGGGGTACACGCTTTCCATGACTGTCATGAAACGTCTGCCTGTCAAGAGAGCTAATGTAAACACTGGGGACCATCTCAATACATTCCTCAATCATATCCACCAAAAATATCGCAAATGTGTCACAAGAAAATTTCACGATGTGTCAAATATGTGGTGCTTAGCAATCTTTGAGTAGTATACAATTTTAGAAAACGCAATTGTAAAATTTTTATAGTATTGGTCCCTGATTTATCCAGACAGTGATGGCTCAAGTCCCGGTTGATCAAATATTCTAGCTACATCATTATGAAAAGCCATCGTTGGAAGCATGTATTGATGAAGAAGAATATTATTGAGTCGAAATTATAGTTAAAAACATCCAATCCACTTGGAAATTTTAATTTTGTTTTGTGTGGATATATAAAATATATATGTAGAGGTCGTGTTGCAACATCTTATTTACTTGATAGGTACTATACCGGTACTCCAAATTGGTCATGCTAGATCCCCAACATACCGAATTAGGTATTACATGCCTCCGTTTGTATGATGGACTGTGTGTCTGACAAAGGTCCAACTATAAAATCTAGTATTGTAATAAAATAATCGGGAGCGCGGTGTCTCAGTGGTAGACTGTTGACTTCTACGCTAGAGGTCCCGAGATCGATCCCCGTCCGGGACAATCCGCGTTGTGTCCTTGGGCAAGGCACTTTATCCAGGTCGCCTCAATGGTGGCACGATGGCGCCGTGTACAAAGGCGTACTGCACGTCGATAGTGCACGTCTTCAACCGCTGTAACCCTTCTTGAGCTGAGCTTGGACAGAGTTAGAATGTTGAGGAGCTGACAGTTGCTTGTCGATGCTCGGTGGTTCTCTCCATCCGTAAAACTTCTACGGCCACGATTAGCCATTGTGCATAAGTATGTGACCTTACACACCAATGAATATATATAATAGTATCAAATGTAGTCTCGTAATAAAATTATTACCATTGCCCACATTCGAAAACAAAATTCGCAAGCAGCGAGACGGGGAGTGTCGCGAATGAGTTTAGCTGTCAGTTTCACTCTCCGTCATATGGGAGCCAGTGGAAAGGGATTAAAGGGACTCGAGACTAGCCAGAGATTGATAGAAAATGAAAATTATGGCGTAACAAATCATGACTTTTCGAGAGAACCCCAGAATATTTCTTGTTTACTGTGGTAAAGAAGAACTGCTTCATTTGTGAAATAGAATCTGGAATCAATGCGGGGGTGGAAGTCCTCTGCAGTGGACAGTATAGGTATTTATTACATGCCAGTTCTATCAAATCTCCATCTACATCAGCACTAAACCATGCGGAAAATGACAATCTGTTCCGCACATATTTGCGGGATGGAAATCGTTGACGGACTATTTTTAAATAGAAGCGAAATTTCACTGGAATTTTCTACAAATCGTGCACCGCGATTACAATTTGAATCGCTGCCGATATCGAAAAATCGTCCGCTGAGTTCCAGTGTGTTCTATGTGCCAATAGGCACATAGAACACATTGGAACTCAGGGGACGAAATAGTACAACGGGTTTCCCTTGCTAATTTGGTTGGCTATAAAATGTGTTCTTTTTGTTGATAGTTTTCAAATGAATTGCTGGGTAACCTTCTAACAATGTTTTTTACAGACGTGAAGGTGTAATAAACATAGAACGACACGCTTGTGTGAATAGGTTAATCGATGCGGCAATTGTGGCATCGCAAAAGAATAAAATCGAGGCCTGCGGCCTCCCGTTCTATCTTTCCGCGCTGGCACTCGTGTCATATCTGTTAACCCATTCACATACCCGTGTCGTTCTGTGCATAAACTATTGGCTAAACTTGACTTCAGTCCCTTTGTTACCGTCATGAGATAGCCAAGGTGCTGAAAGTAACCTTAAACATCAATAAAGACAAAGAGTAATAAATCTGACAATAGGGGAAATTTTATAGCGACTGGACTGGCCACTCCAGTTCTCTATAGTGTTTCCCATTGTAAAGCTATTTTCAGAGACGTTTTTTCATTTCCGCCCAGTTTCCCCGCGAGAACCATTGGAAGTAAAGCCGTGCTTGTTTACTTTAGTAAATAAGTTCGATTTTACTGGCAAAATAGCACCCAGTCACCAATGCTTGGGTGGAAGTCCTCTAAATGGGCAACACGATTTTAAATGATTGACAAAACCTGGCTTTTTCTCCATGATGTGGTCATGATTAGCCATTGTGAAGAAATATGTGACCTTAAACACCAATAAATAAATTTCCGGTCAGTCGCCACCCCTATGATACCAGACCCTATGCTCTCTGTCTATGAGTTCATTTGGGGTTAACATTGGAGGTAACCACTAAACCTCTTCCCCAAACTTCTGCCTTCGTTTTTTTATCGTGAGTCATCAAGTGTGTGCATGGAGGGAGTGACTTGTAACTAATAACTTTCCATTAAAATTTACATCCGTGTTCAAACTGAGCATCGTCAGATCCTACAGTTTATGCTAGGTTCCCACGATTTGCCGCTTTAAAAGTTCACGGAAATTCGTATTTAAATACTTCGAGTCGGTACGTAACTAGCACACTTTCATATCTTTACCGCCACGTGCATCCAGGTGGTTCTTGAGCTGAAAGTTAGCACTTACGTCTTGATACGGTCTTGAGCTTTTTCTCAGAAACTGCAACCAAGCTTTGGCCTGAACACTTCTCCTGTGGTGTTATTTGTTTATTTACTGGTGTTTAAGATCACTTTCGTGTTTATCGCCATATCATGGCCACAACACGAGTAATAAAGTTACGTATAGCTAATCGTTTATGCTTATAGTGCCCACTGTAAAACAGTCCATTGTACCTTTGGTGAAGAAGGTTAACACAATAAAAACGTCCAGTACAATTTCTTTCATAATAGAAATACAAAAACTCTAAATTATAGTCAGAGATAATAAAGTGTCGCAAGTTTAGACATTTTTCATAACTGAAATATATCATAAATATATCAACAGGGAGCACGGTGGCTCAGTGGTTACAGCATTGGACTTCAAACCGAAAAGTCGATACTTAGATCATGACCACCAATAACTGTGTTGTTTGCTTGGGTGAGGTACTTAATCCCGATTTCTCACATAGGGACATGGTAGCGCGGTATACTAAGGCGTACTATACGTCGATAGTACACTTGCCTTTAACCGCTGCTAACACTGCGCGTGCAGTTGGGGAGTCTGGCTATTGTTCGCCGGTAAAATTGTGCGTCGCGATGTTACCCTGGCTGCTGAACCCGGTAAAACAAAACACACAAAATCTCACCAAGTCTACTAGAACAGATTCCGGATTATTTTGTTAGATGTGGGGGCTGGGGAGAGGAATGGTCATCACTGAAGGTCATATGTTTCTTGAGTACTTGAACGCCACAGGTCTTCAAGGGCCTCAAAAATCCGATTCGGACGGAGGCACTCAAGCGTAGGTTTTTGGAGGGGCCGAGCAAGGACAGATCTTATGCAAGAAACACAGTGTTCCAATTGTTGGCATAATAAAGGGACTTTGTGTTATGCCTGTCGTTTTTCTCACAAGAATAACACAAAAGTTTCTTCCAGTGGTGAAGAAATTTACGGCAATTTTCCAAACACCCATAGGCATGGCTGACAATTTTGGTCATTGGAAGAGATTTAGAGGGAAGTTTGCTTCTCCAAAATTCATATAATATGTGCGCATCACGGTGGCGCAGTGTGCTAAGGCGTTCTGCACTCTATGGTGCACTTGTCTTCAACCAATGCTAGCCTTGCTTGTGTGGAGTTGGTAATTTGGGGAGTCTGACTACTGGCACATAGAACATATTGGAACTCGGGGGATGGTTTTCAGCTGTCGCTAGTGATTCAAATAGTAATTGCGTTTGACGAATCGTAGAAAATTCCAGCGAAAATTACGCTTCTATTTAAAAATAGTCCGTCCACGATTTCTGTTCCGCACATACGTGCGGGAGATATTTTCATTTTCCGCATGGTTTAGAGTTGCTGTAGATGGGAATTACGAAAAACAGGCGGGTAATAAAAATCCAACGACAACACTCGCGACAAAAAAAGGGGGAATACCATTCAATATTGCAGTGCATCGAGGTGTTCAAACAGTGCGTTCGACAAGTCGTGTCTGCATTGTCAGTGAAATTTTAGCTATTTTCCATCAAAGACCCCGCATTTGCCTGAATTTAGATACAAAAAATTACATGTAGGGATGCCCGATGACTGGATGCCCAAATGGTAACAATTTTCTGTCATTTAAACCTAATATTCCGTATTTCTAATCACTTTTGAAATTCTCACATTAAAATGGCTAATCCAATGTTTTAAAACATCAGACACCCCTTTGTGGATTTCAGACTTTCCATCGTATTTAGTTGGAAATGGTAGGTCGATTTACCACACAAAACTGCCTGTGCATACAAATCGTCGCCTGGGTGCTAGAATGTCCTGTGCCCCACAGGGGACATAGGGCATTCTAGCACTAAGACGACGAAATCCATAGAACAATACAGATACTACAACGACTAACATTACACTTATAGGTTATAGGAAAAAACTCAAACCAGAACAGATGAAGACCTTTATTTTTAAAACGAAAAGTACATACGTGCGCAGAACCCACAATCTATAATTTTTTTTATTATTGTTCACTAAATTCAATTAATTTCACTTTTTTTTATTTATTTTTAGCTCAACTTGACAAAGTCAAGCTGAGCTATTGCCATCACTTCTCGTCCGTCGGCGTACGTATTTCCTTTGGCACACCTCACAGGTCGCATTTATGATCAGATTACTTTGAAACCTCTTATGCTTGTTTGGGGTGACCTCTAGATGGGAGCTATCGATTTTCTTCAATTTCCGTCAAAAAAAGTTGCCGCGGCCAACGTTCTTAGCACGTAGTTTAGTCAAACCACAATATTTCCCTTTGGCACACCCTACAGAGCACATTTATGATTTGATTGCTTTGAAACCCGATACGCTTATTTAGGGTGACGTCTAGATGGGAGCTATCGATTTTCTTCAATTTCCGGCAAAAAATGTTGCCACGGCCAACGTTCGTAGAACTTAGTTTAGTCAGACCTCAATATTTCCCTGTGGCACACCCTACAGGGTACATTTACGATCAGATTGCTTTGAAACCCTGTATGCTTGTTTGGGGAGACCTCTAGATGGGAGCTATCGATTTTCTTCAATTTCTGTCAAAAAATGTTGCCGCGGCCAACGTTCTTAGAACTTAGTTTAGTCAGAAGACTCAATATTTCCCTTTGGCACACCCTACAGGGTACATTTATGATCGGATTGCTTTGAAACCTGGCATGCTTGTTTGGGGTGACCTCTAGATGGGAGCTGTCGATTTTCTTCAATTTCCGTCAAAAAATGTTTCCGCGGCCAACGTTCTTAGAACCTTGTTTAGTCAAACCACAATATTTCCCTTTGGCACACCCTACAGGGCACATTTATGATTTGATTGCTTTGAGACCTGGTATGCTTGTTTGGGGAGACCTCTAGATGGGAGCTATCGATTTTCTTCAATTTCTGTCAAAAAATGTTGCCGCGGCCAACGTTCTTAGAACTTAGTTTAGTCAGAAGACTCAACATTTCCCTTTGGCACACCCTACAGGGTACATTTATGACCGGATTGCTTTGAAACCTAGCATGCTTGTTTGGGGTGACATCTAGATGGGAGCTATCAATTTTCTTCAATTTCCGTCAAAAAATGTTGCCGTGGCCAACGTTTTTAGAACTCAGTTTAGTCAGACCACAATATTTCCCTTTAGCACACCCTACAGGGCACATTGATGATTTGATTACTTTGAAACCTGGTATGCTTGTTTGGGGAGACCTCTAGATGGGAGCTATCGATTTTCTTCAATTTCAATCAAAAAATGTTGCCGCGGCCAACGTTCTTAGAACTTGGTTTAGTCAGAAGACTCGATATTTCCCTTTGGCACACCCTACAGGGCACATTTATGATCGGATTGCTTTGAAACCTGGCATGCTTGTTTGGGGTGACATCTAGATGGGAGCTGTCAATTTTCTTTAATTTCCGTCAAAAAATGTTGCCGTGGCCAACGTTTTTAGAACTCAGTTTAGTCAGACCACAATATTTCCCTTTGGCACACCCTACAGGGCACATTTATGATTTGATTGCTTTGAACCCTGGTATGCTTGTTTGGGGAGACCTCTAGATGGGAGCTATCGATTTTCTTCAATTTCCGTCAAAACATGTTGCCGCGGCCAACGTTCTTAGAACTTAGTTTAGTCAAACCACAATATTTCCCTTTGTCACACCCTACAGGGCACATTTATGATTTGATTGCTTTGAAACCTGGTATGCTTATTTAGGGTGACCTCTAGATGGGAGCTCTCGATTTTCTTCAATTTCCGGCAAAAAATGTTGCCACGGCCAACGTTCGTAGAACTTAGTTCAGTCAGACCTCAATATTTCCCTTTGGCACACCCTACAGGGCCCGTTTATGATCAGATTGCTTTGAAACCTGGTATGCTTGTTTGGGGAGACCTCTAGATGGGAGCTATCAATTTTCTTCAATTTCCGTCAAAAAATGTTGCCGCGGCCAACGTTCTTAGAACTTACTTTAGTCAGAAGACTCAATATTTCCCTTTGGAACACCCTACAGGGTACATTTATGATCGGGTTGCTTTGAAACCTGGCATGCTTGTTTGGGGTGACATCTAGATGGGAGCTATCAACTATCAATTTTCTTCAATTTCCGTCAAAAAATGTTGCCGTGGCCAACGTTTTTAGAACTCAATTTAGTCAGACCACAATATTTCCCTTTGGCACACCCTACAGGGCACATTTATGATTTGATTGCTTTGAAACCTGGTATGCTTATTTGGGGAGACCTCTAGATGGGAGCTATCGATTTTCTTCAATTTCCATCAAAAAATGTTGCCGCGGCCAACGTTCTTAGAACATGGTTTGGTCAGAAGACTCGATATTTCCCTTTGGCACACCCTACAGGGCACATTTATGATCGGATTGCTTTGAAACCTTTCATGCTTGTTTGGGGTGACCTCTAGATGGGAGCTATCGATTTTCTTCAATTTCCATCAAAAAATGTTGTCGCAGCCAACATTCTTAGAACTTAGTTTAGTCAGACCACAATATTTCCCTTTGGCTCACCCTACAGGGCTCATTTATGATTAGATTGCTTTGAAACCTGGTATGCTTATTTACGGTGACCTCTAGATGGGAGCTATCGATTTTCTTCCATTTCCGTCAAAAAATGTTGCCACGGCCAACTTTCTTAGAATTTAGTCTAGTCAGACCACAATATTACCCTTTTGTACACCTTACAGGGCACATTTATGATCGGATTGCTTTGAAACCTGGCATGCTTGTTTGGGGAGGCCTCTAGATGGGAGCTATCGATTTTCGTCGGTTTCTGTCAAAAAATGTTGCCACTGGCAAAAAAACTGACATTGGTCCCATTGATCTTCAATTTTGCCATTTCATTTATAACTTACCAAGTTCAAGTTTGTCAAGTTGAGCTACAGTGTCATTGGCACTTTCATTTTTATTTGTCACTCATATATTTTTTTAAATTCAAATTCAATTTCTTTTCATTTGTGGTGGTGGTGGTGGTGGGATCTAACGTAAATTTAGAATCCACAGTGCAATTTTCCCGCATTTCATTTTTCGACAGATGAGCTTCTAAACTGTTTAAGGGCGGGGGTGTTGACACAAATTTCAACCGGATTGTGGCCCAATTGCTATCAGCGATCAAGTAATTTTTTCTGTCTGCTCTTGTGATTGTTTCCCTTGTACTCTTTGTACGCAGTGTGTATGTTCTATGTATTGTTCTACATTGATGTTGTGCTACGTAGTAATTCAACAACCCCTTCGGAAAATAATTGACTAACAATATGAATACAAATATTCATATTTTGTTCATGTCATGATGAGAACAAAACGGGTTGTACTGGAAAGTCTCAGATAATATATCTGCACACAATGTAATTTCCATTTTTTGTGGGTGGGGGGGGGGGGGGGCGGTACACATGCCTTTATACAATGATAACCAATGCAAAACACGTTACAGGCGTCGCGCACATGAGAGGTTGGAATTTTTATTGTTCTTTTTTGAAGGGGAAGGTAAATGATATTTCTTGAGCTATTTTGCTAAAGTTATTCCTTATTTTTCTGTGTACATCAAAGGCATTCAAAGTGTACCCATCATGGTGCTCCGTTTGGCATGAAAAACAACCAAGTTTTTCTAAGAAGGAACTGAACCTTCACCTTTAGGGGATAATACTCCCAGCTTGATGTGAAATGAAGAGTGTGTGTGGGTGGACATATTCTTCTGATGCTATTAGAAGCAGAAAAATACCTTGTCCTCTCCCCACCCCCAACACCTCATACAGCCTAGATTTATACCCGAATTTACTGCATGAAAATAGTTTACAACTTCCAGAGAGGACAGTGTGTAAAACATATGTTTATTTCTAAATTACGAGCAGGAAAGCACGACAGTTATGTTTTGACCATACCGTCTTAATTACTCTAGGTCAACTCTTTAATTTGGTAATTTAACCCTTTACCTAACATGAAAAGCAGACGACACTTGCAAAAAAAATTCTTGAATAACTAATTTGTTTCATTTTTTGTCTGAAAAACATAGGTTATGACCCCTCGTTGGAACGAGCTCGACGAGCTCGTTCCAACGAGGGGTCATAACCTATGTTTTTGAGACAAAAAATGAAAATATTTTGAAAATTAATTGGCGATTTTTGTTAATAGCGCTGCCCGTTTTTTTGCATGTTACGTTGGGTAAAGGGTTAAACACTCGCATAGTTGTATTCGTAATTCTAATTTTGTGCTGGTTCAGGATACTCTTGTTTCTGGGTACTTTGTCTTTTAGGGAGCGCGGTGGCTCAGTGGTAGACTGTTGGACTTCTATGCTAGAGGTCCAGAGTTCGATCCCCGTCCGGGACGACCCGCGTTGTGTCCTTGGGCAAGGAACTTTATCCCGGTTGCCTACATGGGGGCACGAAGACGCCGTGTACTAACGCGTACTGCACGTCGATGGTGCACATGTCTTCAACCGCTGTAACCCTGCATGTGTAGAGCTTGAACAGAGTTAGAATGTTGAGGAGCTGACAGTTGCTCGTCGATGCTCGGTGGTTCTCTCCGGGTACTCCGGCTTCCTTCACCTGTAAAACTGTCACGGTCACGATTTGCCATTGCGCTCAAGTATGTGACCTTAGGCACCATTAAATAAATAATAAATACTTTGTCTTTCATGAAACTGAACCTGGTGTTGCTGTCTCGGACTACTCTAGTTGTGATTTTCTCAACTGTCATTTTCTAAAAGTTACAGGAAATTCGTTTGTTCACTTTAGTTTCATGTGTCGGATGTTATGGAAATATCTCATGCTGGGGCTCTTTCCTGCTGTACACAACACTTCAGGCTTTAGTGAGCAATGTCCACATACATTTTATAAAAGAACATATGCCTACACAATAATTGATTGTGTATAATGCATCCAAATTATGTTTCCTACTATGTATAACCCCATAGCCAATGAATCATTCCATAACTTAATTCAGCAGCTAGTCGTATAGGGGTTTATATAAAGGTATGTTCCATGTTAGCTGGAAGCGGAAACGTCGTAAATTTTATATAGTAACTTGTCTAGTACACTCGTTTTACGGGGATGCAGCTAAAGGTTCCTCAATGAGTGATCAGTTATATTTCTAACTTGGGTTGGGGTTGGGGTCCCAGCATTGTATGCCATGTCATAGGCATGTCCCGATGACCGCAGGCCTTGGTTTGGGATTTCCTCCATTGATGTTGGGGCTGGGGGAGAATTTGTAATTTTTGAATCCCTGAGAGTGATTCTGAGAGCCCCCTATGGCTTATATCTAGTCGTTTTTTTTCCATAAGAAAAATGCATTTTCACAGGTAGGTGCATGCGATTTCTCTTGCACTGACTTTGCTAAAACCAATACCTAATCTATCCAACTGACTGGAACCAGAAAAGCAGTGAAGTATATACCCATTTACCAACTAAGTCTGATCCCAGTTTCACCAGGTTTCAGTTGGAAAAATGGAATGATGAATTCGAAAAACTGGACCGGTAAGAGATTCGAATTGTAATTTCGGAAAACAACATTTCAGCGGATTGTAAAAGTCGAATTTGATCGAAAATTGGAAAATCACGTTGGCTCTTTGATCGGAAAAATGTGATGATATCATTGAATATCCAACTTTATGTATTTACATTACCGAATTAACCCCCAGCCACTCAACATCCCCTTCTCTGCCTCCAGCTGCGCCCCTTTCTTTTTATGATATTTTGTAGATATGGAAGGAATCCTGAATATGGCTCATTAGCCTCTTTATTGTTAAACGGCGTGAACGCACAAGAGGATTATAAACAATCTTTCAAAATATTCAAGGTGCACTATCGCCCATGAGCGTTACATTTCGTTTGGAATCAGTGGCGCCTGAACGCACGAGAGGATTATTTATTTTGTCACTGAACAAACACAAAGTCTATATAATGAGCAATGGTGTGAAAATACTCAAAATATACAAGTTGTTTTCAAAAAATAAAATTCCTTTCGGGAAGGAGAGTTCATCGCGACTGGCTTTCAAAACAGCGTGTATTTCGCGTGCCTTGTTTCAAAGTCGGTTACCTGACTCTGATCCGTCTTCATCGTCGGGCTAGATCATATTAAACCATTGTAACATATTCACAGATAATGCATGGCAATAATTCAATTGGTGATGATTCGTAAAAATTGAGAAATTTACATTAACCATACGTTTCAGATTGATACTGAGAACTTTTCCATTGTAAACAACCTTTCAAATTATCTCCCTTGAATTCTTTCACGCAGGTTACGCTAGGTGCGCTTTCGCCAGCTCAATAGTTCTTTCTCTACTATTTGGTTTTGCTTTCCGAACGTCTTCGCCAGTGGAGAAACCGATTCGTATGGAAAGCTGAACAAGGGAAAGAGGAAACTTCGTACTTTGTGAAAAGGAAATGAAACAATACCACTTTCGGAGAACTGTAACAGATCTGAGAATTTTTGTAATTATTTATGATGGTTTAATAACTAAGAGGTTATAACTTGATTAGTTACATATCGGTCGAGATATCAGCCCTCGGTAACTTCACGTGTCTTCGACCGTCGGTCTCGAGCTGATATGAAGTTACCTCGAGTTGTCACCTCGGTCGATATGAAACTAATCAAGTAATAACCTCTACCAACCAATCTGGGTTGTCAGTTTGCCATATTCCGTCTCGTTGATATGACCAGATCAGTCAAATCAAGCACCTACGGCGTCCTGTTTGCCCTGGTTGGTTGATCTTGTCTCATCAACTTGTATCAACGCACATCAACTGTCAGTTGTAATAACCTGAATGTATTGAAGCTATGATCACTGTGATACTGTCATTTTTTGTTTCAGACACCAGACTTCGAATCATGACTGAAGCCGCAGATAAAGCTGATGGTATTAAAGTGGGGTCAAAAATCATAACGAAAGAGGTGCTAGAAACAGCCCTCAGATCGAAAGAGAAAAACGATTATTTGACAGTAGAAACATTCACAGTTAAAGCAGGAACTCTTCAAGGAGACAATTATGCAACTATTGCGTATTCCGTTAAAGTGTCTACAGATATAAATGGCGAGAAAAAAGTGCACGACTTGTTTATTAAGGCTGCTCATGATAACGAGCTTATGCGCGAGTGGACCTTCGTAGAATCCAAAATCTTTGTAAAGGAAACAAAGACATATTCTGACATCGTCCCCGATATGATACGCTACCAGAATGATCTTGGGATAGAGCCGTTCGGACCATCGGTGCCAAACTTTGTTTATGGTGTTGCTGAAAGTAATGAGGGAATGTTAATTCTAGAAGATCTTCGCCCATGTGGTTATCAGCAGGCCGATAGGCTTACTGGATTAGATTTCGAACACTGTAAATTAGTCATGACTGAATTAGCCGCTTTCCATGCTCTGGCTTATGCATTAAAAAACGGAAATCAAGAAAATCTTAAAAAGTACAATTTTGTTTTTCATGACGCTCTTTTTTCTGAGAGAGTACCCCTGGGCATGGATAAATCTTTAGAAGCTTCGGCTGGAATAATGAAGTCAGTCACAACAGATAGTAAAACAATACAGAGTGTCGATAAATTGCTCAAGCTGGACTTGCTTGCAACAATAAGAGAACAAATAAAACCAACAGAACCTAACGCTGTAATATGTCACGGTGACATGTGGTGCAACAACATGCTCTTCAAGTACGACGATGGTGGAGATAGACGGAAACCAATGGATGTCAAACTTGTTGATCTGCAGATAGTTCGCTATGCACTTCCTACCACTGATTTGGCGTACTTCTTCTACACCAGTACCACAAGGGACACGCGCAAGAAACACCTGCGAGAGTTATTACGTATTTATCACAATGCGTTGTCGGATTTCTTGCAAAGGCTCAGGGTTGATTATGACGTGTTCTGTTATGACGAGTTAGAGAAAATGTTTGCGCGGAATATTCTCTTTGGCGTCATTTCCGCATGCTTCGCGTGTCCAACTTTTCTCACCCAGCCGAAAAGTGACATGGATTTAAATTTCAAAACTGAAGCAGAGGCTAGTGCCTTTCTGGATAAATTCTTCCAGAGGCTAGTCGAGATAGAAGGGAATCTTCCAATTATAAAGGACCGACTATTAGCTACAGTTGAGGAAGCAATAGAATGGGGAGTGATGTAGAATTACCCGATTCTGGTCAGGCATTTGATTTGTCTGGACGCTGCTTTTCTTTACTTTCCTATGTTTTTATACAAAGTAAAATGGGGATAGCGTCACTGAAACAATTTCTTGCAGAAGAGAACACAACATGACATGAGCATGTTTCAGCGAAAGACGTGACACAAGATTTGAACTCTGCTGCAACCGGACTCCATTAGAATTATTAAAATGGGTAATTCAATCTTCAACTATAATGCTGCAGGTTGGAACTCTTAAATGATCTACTACTCGCATACTTTTTTACAAATCTTAAAACGGAGTGTTTTAAGGCGGGATGGGGTTAGAATGTGTTGTGTTCCAAGAAGGGAGGTATCTTGGAATGAAGTCTTTTGACGACAGATTTTGGACTGTGAGGTATTTTGACGTCTCCCACTTAAAATGGAACACGTCATTATTTTATAGCAAATGTGTTCCTCCGTCTCGCACTGTAAGATCCCAATCTTGCCTTGAGTAGATATATGGATTAATAGGTACTAAGGCCGGTAATCCGATTTAAAGCACGAGTAGAATAAGGAATTTAACCACGAGGCCCTTCCAAGTGGCTAAAACCCCTATTCTACGAGTGGTTTAAATATGATTACCGGCCCTAATACCTAGTTGTTCTATTTATACCCTGCTCTTAATAATTAATCGACTTTGTCACTTAAATTTGAGAAAGAAACGATACTTTTTGTTGCAAACGCATGGGTTTGTTTTCTTTACATCCATGTCGTAGGCAGTACTTCCAGAAGCACGTGAATGCTTCATTGACAGCTAACTAATCGTCAAAGTGGATTGAATTTTCCTTGCTTTTTCAGTCAAATTATTATTAACAATTCTTAAATTTTAATTTAAATAATTAATAGTAGGTATTTTAAACCTAATAAGTCATTGCACGTAGTAGATAGTGCCGCAAAACGTCGCATGTATGAATGAAACATCACAGAGTGTGAATGTATCGAAGTCGGTAAATTGGGTCATGTGAAAAATTAAATTGGATGTAGTTCCTACTGTTGGTGTAATTTTTTTGTAATGGCATCCATTGAAAACGTTTTAACTGTAGAAGTTTTTCATCGGTAGTGGAATTAATAAGTAAAATTTAACATACAGGCTTTTTACATGTAGTAACGTAGGTAAGCATGGTATAAATCTCTATTACATACTTCCGATAAAATATGAGGCCGTGGCGAAAACGTAGTCGTCGTATTTTTCGTATTGTCATCCGATCGCGTTGTATAACAATTGTTTTTTCACTGTACGTTGAATCACAATAAAAGTAACATCAGCAAACACGAAATAAACTGGCTAATATGTTATCAAAGTGAGCAGGGCCGGATGTAGGACTGGGCAAGCCGGGCAGTTGCCCAGAGGCCTCCACAAACAGGGGCCTCCACATATTTCATAAAAAATATTGTAAGGAAAAATCAAAAATAGAATTTTGTACACTGCATGTATTTACAATATACACACGTATCAATCAAAACCATACTGCGCTGTTACAACCCACTTTGTAATAAAAGTTGCAATATGTATTAATTATTACAAAATGCAACTACTTGGACGGGAAAAACGTTGCAATATGTAATAATTATTACAAAATGCAACTACTTGGACGGGAAAAACGTTGCAATATGTAATAATTATTACAAAATGCAACTACTTGGACGGGAAAAACGTTGCAATATGTAATAATTATTACAAAATGCAACTACTTGGACGGGAAAAAACGTTGCAAAATGTAATAAAATATTTTCAAGCAGAGCAATCAAACTAATTCATTGTATTATTAAATTACTGATAGCAAATTGTATCTGAATGTCTCAACCAAATGCTGTCAATGTGTGTTGTGTGTAGAGGTGACCACTGGTGATCAATATAGTGGCGATGACAGGAAATGGCAAGTGATCGTCTATGGCGATCTCTAGTGATTGTTGGGAGCGAGATGTGATAGAGGGCTATGAGTACTAGCCTCACTGAGGCCGCACCTCACCCCCTCACATCCTCATACGGGGAGATGTTCATTGGTGATAGCCATTGACAATCATGCCTAGTGATCGCTCATGGAGATCGCAAGTGATCGTTACTAGTGATCAACAGTGATCACCTCCCTGTATGAGGATGAGAGGGCTGTGAGGAGAGACCCCATGGAGTCTTCACCTCATACCCCTCACATCCGTATCTCGCTCCCACCGATCACCGAAGATCATAGATATCCCAGATTTGACCGGATCAGAACCAGATTAACCGCAAAAACAAATCATCACCAGACACAGCAGCGCTGCGATTTATAGAAATGTCACTATTTAAGATTTTGAGTTATAAATCGAGGACCAACATGTAAACGTCTGGTGGACGTAGTGGTTTGCTATTTGCGTATTGATTTTACTAGGCTTTGACGCATCGTTACTTATGGAGGTTTTACGACACTTTTAACAGCTAGGGTCATATCGTGGCGGTGGAGGAAGCCGGAGTACTAGGATAGAACCGTCGAACAGCGGCGAGTAACTATCAGACTCTCCTCTGCACTAACCTGAGTTAGCATTGGCTGAAGGCGTGTGCACCATCGGCGTGTCATACGTCTTAGCACACTTTGCCACCGTGTTTCCACATAAGCAATCCGGATTAGGTGTCTTGCTCAAAGACACAGGGTGAGTGACACGGACCCGGATCGAACTTTTGAGCCCTCTGTCTAAAGTTCGACAATATAGTCAATGTGCCACCGCGCTCCGCTTTACCTCGTTGAAATGAAAAAAGAAATTTTGAGTGAAGCAGCTGAACATTTTGGGTGAACAACGTGTTTTTAATTTTGTTTGAGTGTGTGTGTGTGTTGGGGGGGGGGGGTAGAAGGTGGGTGATGGTTACGCGCAATGAAGGCGCTCGTGGCCGTTTATTTGGGCGCGAGCTCCACATACATCCAAAATTACATATATAATATTTTTCATGCAAAATCGTAAACCAAGACATGCGGGAACAAGAGAACTTGGAAGGCCGCCAAGACACAAACAGCCATCCGCCCATGAGACGGAGAAAAATGAGGGAGGAGACCACAATACTCATCCACCATTTGGAGTCACCGAAGCGAACCACAGGCGCCCTTTACTCGCGACTCGGGCTGCGGCGTCCAGACCTAGACCGCTCATGGAACATCACGCCGAGTGGTGAAGGGAATTAACATTGTCATCAGGGAAGTCGGTCACTAGACTTTTGTGTACTCATTCCGTTGATATTGAGCGCCTTGAATCACTGAGCCTGATCGAGTGAGCCAGCAAACGCAGCTATCCCATCCCCAAAGCAGTCGCACTAATCTAGGATCGGGTCTACTCAACGGCACAGCCCTACCGCTGGGCCCCGACAACGTCCTAAAATTCAGTGCGCCCACTAAGACGTCGCCGGCGTCACAGCTCCTCTAACAGTTTCCCACTCTTGATACCTGTTTTTTCCATTAACATTCACCATGCATTAAGCATCCACACCAGCCAGCGATGCAAGCGGTGCGCACTGTACAAAGCCATGTAACTAGAGTTGGCCATTGAAACTATAGTTGTTGAGTTAGCGACCGGACATCGGAGGCCGGGGTCCTGGAGGAGCGGCGATCCGGATGTGGGTGAGGGTAAGTTGGTTACATAACATACCACTAGCGTGTCCGGCATGCAAGGGGCAGGAGAATGAATAACTTTGGGCCGTAAGTCAGACATCTTAACGCTTCTGGCGACAACCAGAAGGGTGATTTTTAGTTTACAGCCGGGCCCGAAGTCCTAGGTGCACATGACACGCCCATTTCCAGACACCACTCCACCCGTGATTAGAGGTGAGAGGGTCTTTTCCCCAAGGTTGGTGGGGCGCTCGTGGAGTGTTTCAAGACCCGATTCTTCTTAGTTGAGTGGTGTGGGTGTGCCGAGCACCGATAGAGCCAGGTTGGGGGCTCGTACCCCGTTGACTTGGTGCGCTTTAGTCCGGCTAACACAGTATGTGTGTGTGACTACATCAGCATAGTCGTAAAAGGCCTGACAAAGCTCATGAAGAGCCTCAGAATAGAGACTCTATCACTCCCCCCCCCCCCCCCCCCCCATCTTTCCTATCAGAACCATCGAGACCTTTGAGAAGGCACATGCGGCCTATTGCTCTGCTGGTTATTTTATCACAAGACGTCTTGAGGGTCAGGTTCTTGTTAATGACGATGCCCAGAAAACAGGCTTCCTAACAGTGATTTATCCTCTTCCCAACGATTTCATCCGTTCCGGTAATTGGAGGAGCGTCTTCTGTGGGGTTTCGATCTTTTAAACTGAGGCTATGGAATGGCTGCAATTTACTTCATTTTGCGACAACGTGCGCCCAGTAAAGAAATGGATAGCAGCAGACTGGATTGACGGTTTCCAACTGAAATGGCTTGTGTGCTTTTGTTATCAAGTCAATAATAATAATTATTATTACAAAATGCAACTTTTATTACAAAGTGGGTTGTAACAACAACCCACTTTGCAATAAAAGTTGTAAAATGTAATAATTATTACAAAGTGCAACTACATGGACGGGAAAACGTTGCAATATGTAATAATTATTACAAAATGCAAATACATGGACGGGAAAAACGTTGCAAAATGTAATAAACCTTTTTTTCAAAGGGACACTTTTTTTTCAAAGGGGAAATCAGAAACTAATTCATGTTATTATACAACTCTTAAAATAAATTTGTGTCTCTTTGATTTTACGACTGTCTTCGGGTATGTTAAACGCATTTCTACGTGTATTTGAGTGAGCTTCGTATATGCCCTAAGTTTTATTACAAAATGCTACTACTTGGACTGGAAAAACGTTGCAAAATGTAATAATTATTACAAAATGCAACTACATAGACTGGAAAAACGTTGCAAAATGTAATAAAATATTTTCAAACAGAGCATTCAAACTAATTCATTGTATTAAACAATTATTAATAGCAAATTGTATCTGAATGTCTTAACCAAATGCTATCAATATGTGTTGTTTGTGGAGATGACCACTGGTGATCAGAAAAGTGGCGATGACAAGAAACGGCTAGTGATCGTCTATGGCGGTCTCTAGTGGTCGTTGAGAGTGGGATGAAGATTAGAGAGGTATGAGTGCTAGCCGCACTGAGGCCTCTCCTCACACCCACCACATCCTCATACGGGGAGATGATAACTGGCGATCGCCAATGACCATCACCACGGATGCCTAGTGATCGCTTATGGAGATCTCTAGTGATCGGTACTAGCGATCATCTCCCTGTATTATGAGGTTAAGAGGGCTCCGAGGGGGCCTCATTGAGTCCACACCCCATAGCCCTCACATCCATACCTCGCTCCCAACAATCACTAAAGATCACAGACATCCCTGCTGATCGGCAAGATGGGGATGTGAGGGCTATGAGGTTATGCCTCATTGGGGCATCTCCTCACAGGCCGCTCATCCTCATAGGGAAGATGATTATAAGTGATCACCAGTGGCGATCCCTATGGATGCCTAGTCATCTCCGATGGTGTTATCTAGTGATTGCTGACGGTGAGATGAGGCTTTGAGGGCTGTGAGGAGAGACCTCATTCAGGCACCACCTCGTAGTCCCATGGTCTCCCAGTAGTCCGACGTAGAGCGCCACAGTCGCTGCCCAGTCCAGAACCCTTGGACTACTTTACTTGAAATAGTGACCCGGCGACCCAGAGACCTCCAACCAGTGGCCCGACCGAGAGCGACCGAGTCCCCCTCTCTCTTCTCTCAACGGTGAAACTGTCTCAGAAGCCCTCCAACCAGTGGCCCGGTCTAGCGACACAGTAGCCTCGCCCCTGCTCCCAATATTGACACTATCCCAGAAGCCCTCCAACCAGTCGCCTGACCGAGAGTGACACAGTTTTATCTCTCTCTGCTCCCAACAGTGACCCTATACCAGAAGCCCTCCAACCAGTGACCCGACCGTAAGCGAGACAATTACTCTGTGATCCTACCATGGTGTGGGATAGCGACAGTCAGATTTTACTGGGATAAATATATTTATTTATTTATTGGTGTTTTAAGGTCATATACTTAAGCACAATGGCTAATCATGACCGCGAAGGTTTTACGGGTGGAGGAAGCCGGAGTACCCGGAGAGAACCACCGAGCAACAACGAGCAGTTGTCAGCTCCCCAGCATCATAACTCCGCACAGCAGCACAGGTAAGGTTGAATAGGTTGAAGACATGCGTACCCCTGACGTACAGTACGCCTTAGTACACGGCGCCATCGTGCCCCATGTGGGTAATCGGGGTTAAATGCCTTGCTCAAGGACACAATGCGGGAGTTAAAATTGATCACTCAGACGGTCACCCATCCAATGATTAACCGGGCTCGACGTTGCCTAACTTCGGTGATCTGACGAGAACCGGTTACCGCAACGCCACCGCGCCCCCACTGAGGGAAATGGCACTACTGACGTACGTTCTGTGTGAAATGGCATGGGGTAAGGCCGACTTGGTTTGAAGCGACTGTGGTGAAAGGCTATCAATGTATGGACAGTATTCCGAGGGTTTTGACATAGGCCAGAGCCTGCTCAACAGTGCATGGCCTGTTGCCGGGCCCAAACAACATCCAGTCACTCACCTCTGTGGACATCAACAGCGGCCAACATGGTCATGATCTCGCGCGCTCTCCACGGCGTCACCGACGTCATAGCTACTCAATAACAATTTTCCTTGTCGATTCTCGATTCTCGACTTTTCTGCATCTACACAAACTTTGCAGAGGGCATCCACACCCAGCCTGCGACGCAAGCGATGCGAACCGCACATAGGCAGTCGACTAAAGTTGGAAAATGAGCCTATAGAGTTAGTGTCAGCGATAGGAATTGGTGTGTGTGTGTGGGGAGAGGGATGTGGTACGGGTGGGGGGATGGGTGCTGGGGATGGGAGGCGGACAGGAAGAGGACGACATAAAGGGCCCTTTCGGGAACATAACATACTGCTCGTGCAAGATGATATGAAAACAAAAATACTTCACTTTGCTTTCCTTGGGTTTATGGATTTCATTATATACTACTCAAAGTTTGCTAAGCACCAAGTATATTCAACTACCTGTTTTACGTTTTAGTTGAAATATTGTAATGAAAAGTGTATATATTTTTTATTTAATTATATTTTTAAAGATTTATGTACAGAAATTAAGATTTTATTTGTGTTTGACATCATTTTTTAGCTTTTGAATACGATAGCCATGGAAAATGGATATTATTGGTAAAAGAGGAAATTTTTAAATATGCCAAAAAGTTGACGGAGCGAACTGGTGGGTTCAATATCGAGTATGAGACCCATTACTGTTAATTTCAGCCTAACAACGCCTTCTGGGGGCGCGGTGGCTCAGTTGGTAGAGGTGCAGGCTGCAAGCAGAGAGGTCCTCGGTTCGAATCCCACCTGCGGCAACCGCGTTGTGTCATTGGGCAAGACACTTCACCCCGATTGCCTACATGGGGGCACGATGACGCTGTGTACTGAGGCGTACTGCACGTCGATGGTGCGCATGTCTTCAACCAATCTAACCCTGCCTGTGCTGCGGTGCAGAGTTCAGAGTTACGATGTTGGGGAGCTGACAGCTGCTCGTCGTTGCTCGGTGGTTCTCGCCGGGTACTCCGGCTTCCTCCACCCGTAAAACTGTCACGGTCACGATTAGCCATTGTGCATAAATATGTGACCTTAAACACCAATAAATAAATAAATAAATAAATAAATAAATAACAACGCCTTCTCATGCTCCAAATCAGGTTCCTGGTGGTCCTTTGGACCAGCGTGGCACCAATCTCTTGGACACTTCTTGGCTGGACTGGATGGGCTGATGCAGGCTGCAACTCATTCCAGACATGTTCGATTGGATTGAGGTCAGGGAATCTTGCTTGCCAGTCCATACGCTCAATCCTCTCCCTCTGTCGGTACTCCCCGACAGCATGGGCAACATGAGGACGGGCATTATCGTCCATCAAAATGAATCTATCACCCACTGCACCTGCATACAATCTGACGTGTATATCCAGGATCTCATCAATATACCGTTGTGCAGTCAATGCACCACTTTCAAGGACACATAGATCTGTACGTCCATCCCAGCTGATGCCACCCCAGACCATGATTGACCCTCCACCATAGCGGTAATGCTCGGCACTGTTGGTTGCATGGAATCGCTCTCCTGGTCTTCTCCATACCCTGGAACGCCTATCTGTGTGGTCTAGGCAGTACCTTGACTCATCTGTAAAAAGGACAGGTCGTCAGACTAATCTGGTCCATCCAACGTGGTACATGGCCCATTCGTATCGTGCCTAGCGGTGGTTCTGGGACAGCAGAATGCGAATACATGGTCTTCTCGATCGGAGACCACCTTCGTGCAACCTTGCCCGGATAGTCTGAAACATTTACCCCGGATGCATTCTGAAGGTCACTGCGAAGCTGGGTTGCAGTGGCAAAGCCGTTCTTACGGGCCTGAATAATTCAAAATCGGCCTTTCAGCTGCAGAAGTTGCCCTATATCTGCCACCAGCATGTCGTCTTACTGGTGTGCTATACTGCTGAAATCTTACCCAGGCTCTGGTGATCACCGTATGGTGCACACCAAGGGCTTCACCAACCTGACGATGGGTAGCCCCTTGCCCCACCATCCCTACAACCCGCCACATGTCTACTTCAGACAAATGTCTTCTTACATTTGTCATATTCAATCATTAAATCACAAGGTTTTGTGTTGAAATGAAGATTGAATACCCTACACGTGTCATGTACAGGACAGGACAAGAAAACAAAATGAAAATCAAGGGGCACATGCTTTCCATGACTGTCACGAAAAGTCTGCCTGTCAAGAGAGCTGATGTAAATACTGAGGACCATCGCAATACATTCCTCAATCATATCCACCAAAAATATCGCAAATATGTCACCAGCATATTTCACAATGATGTGTCAAATATTTGGTGCTTAGCAAACTTTGAGTAGTATATTACCTCAGCCATGCATCCACAAGGAATCTTTCCAGGCAAGCGTTTTCATTATGAAAAGGTTGTTCAGCTTCAGTGGGTTTAGAGTAGGTGCAGGGTCAGGATTATGCGCGGCATTGGCATTCCTTTTCATAGGAAGTATTCGGCTGCTTATTCGAAAGAATTACAAAGGATAACATAAAATAAAAACACTTATTATTTATTGGTAATCAGAAAAACAGAATATAATTAGTTTCACAAATTAAAAAAGTAAAGGTAGAACCTTGTCAACTTAACATGAAATAAACAGTTTTAAAAATCAGAACCGTTTAAATCCATTCAATGAAACTGTTCTTGTTTCATTGATTTTGGAACATAACTAAAAAAATCATCTAGAAACATCTAACGCTACCTCCTTGTATCAATCGTTTAAAAAGTACTCAAAATTAGGTGTTGATTGTATTGATTGTTAACAGTTTAAAGAACAGGGTGCTTTACTTACTGGTAAATAGGCGTCTCCTTAGTTGGCTAATGATTCAGTTCAACCATTTATAATTTCAATCAGAAAAACCATTTCGAAAGATGCAATGGCAAAATGCTTATAGAATTTGCCAAAACAGTTCTCGGACCCTCCTTCTCAGTGCATGCACCTAACAAGTGTTAAGGTTGTGGGGTATGGTTTGAATGGCCTTTATAAGTTATATGCAGTGCACTCAAACATTCAACAAGAATTTAGAACACCTACTGAGTGGTATCAAGCACTGCAACTTTTGACAGTCCAAATCTTTAATTCACAATTGCGAATCTCCTGTGTAAAATGTCTCGACGCGACACGACCATAGTCTCGTGAAACAATAGTAAAATGAACAAACATAAAAACGAGGAGACCAACGGCCCCACGAAAAACTTGTCGAAAAGGTCAAGCCTAAAATATCTTAGGTTTTTCTTGGCAAAATTTTGCTTAATGGAGGGAAGAGTTTTGATATTCCGGCTAAAAAATATTATACTTTACTGCATACTAACCCACGTTGGGTCCCAAAATGGTAGAAATTAGGTCAATCAGGAGTTTTACTAGTGATCAGGAAGAAAGATTTAATCTGCCCCCACCCCCTCCACCCACTTACCTGAAAAAACTATACTCCCCTGCCACCTAGCTATATATCTCGCATAACTACCCAAATCGACCAGCGCTTTTCACGAAAGGCACCATTCATATGTTTTGTTTTATGTCCATTTTTAGCTCAACTTTGGCGAAGCAAAATTTGAGCTTTTGTCATGGCCCGTCGTCCGTCTGGCCGTCTGTCCGTCTGTCCGTACGTCACCAATTGGATACGGCTCGGGCTGGAGGCTGTATTTATGAACCGATCTTTACGAAACTTCTTGGGTACCTTTGTTATGTCCGTGGGACGAGAACGAGTGTTTTTGGGTGCGGTCCGAAATTCAAGATGGCTGCCAGCCGCCATTTTGTACCGACGATGCAGAAATCTGTTTTTTGTACAGAACTTCCATATGAAAGCTCTGATTTGAATAATTTTTTGTATGAATGTTTAGTACCATGGGATACATCATATAATACGGATTTTTTTCTCGTGCGTAAATTGTGCAAATTGGACTAATTTTGATGTTTTTTGGTGTTACTTTCAGCACTGTAAGTGCAAATGCCAATACGGCTCGGGCTAGAGGCCGTATTTATGAACCGATCTTTACGAAACTTCTTGGGTGCCTTTGGTATCACCGTGGGACGAGAAGGAGCGTTTTGGGGTCCGGTCCGAAATTCAAGATGGCCGATGGCAGCCATTTTGTACAAAATTAGGTGCAATCAGATTTTTGCACAGAACTTCCATATGAAAGCGCTCATTTGAATAATTTTGTGTGTGAATGTTTAGTACCATGGGATACATCACATATAATACGGGTTTTTTTCGCGTGCAGAAATTATGCAAATTAGATGAACTTTGATTTTTTCAGTGCGACTTATACACAGTAAGTGCACATGTCAATACGGATCAGACTAGTGTCTGTATTTATGAACTGATCTTCACAAAATGTCTTGGGTACCTTTATTATCACCTTGGGACGAAAACGAGTGTTTCTGGGTGCGGTCTAAAATTCAAGATGGCTGCCAGTGGCCATTTTGTACCGAAATTAGGTCTAATCAGTTTTTTGTACACAACTTCCATACGGCTCAGACTAGAGGCCATATTTATGAACCAATCTTTACGAAACTTCTTGGGTACCATTGTTATCACGGTGGGATGAGAGCGAGTGTTTTTGGGTGTGGTCCGAAATTCAAGATGGCCACCAGCAGCCATTTTGTACCAAAATTAGTGCAATCAGTCTTTCGTACAGACCTTCTATATGAAAATTCTGATTTGAATAAATTTTTGTATGAATGTTTAGTAACATGGAATACATCACATATTGTAAGGGTTTTTTTTCGTGCAGAAGTTATGCAAATTAGATGAACTTTGATTTATTCAGTGCTACTTACACATTGTAAGCACACATGTCAATACGGCTCAGGGTAGAGGCTGTATTCATGAACCGATCTTCACAAAACTTCTTGGGTACCTTTGTTATCACCTTGGGACAAGAATGAGTGTTTCTGGGTACGGTCCAAAATTCAAGATGGCCGCCAGTGGCCATTTCGTACCGAAATTAGGTCCAATCAGTTTTTTGTCACAAGTTCTATACAGCTCGTATTTATGAACTGATCTTCACAAAACTTCTTGGGTACCTTTGTTTTCACCTTGGGGACACGAACGAGTGTGTTTTGGGGTGCCTTTGTTATCACTGTGCTATGAGAACAAATATTTTGGGGTTCAGTCAGACCCACTCTGGGACTCAAAGATTTTTTTCTAGTTTAGCATCTGACTGTCACCCACCTTTACAATACTTTACCTATACAGTTGTTACAGGCAACGGTCAGTATTTATGTACAGACCGTTACAATAATTTATATGTACCTTTGTTATCAGGTCATTACCTAGATGTTTGTCATTGCTGTGTCACATACTATACATGTACATGTCTTTATCTTGACAAGTTGAGCTACAGTGTCATTGACACTTTCATTTTATTAAAAAATAAAGCTGACGACCCCCATTGGGCCAAGCTCGTTCCAGTGAAAAGACGTAAGCTTTGTTTTTGATGCAAAGAGTGAATATTTACATATATTCAGATCAGGTGAATGGTTAAGAAGAGGGAACTTGCCCAAGAACACATCGCAGGTGACCAGTGGAGTCAAAACCGTGAACCTATCGATCTCAAGTCCAATGCTCCAACCAGTGTGACTACATTCATTTTTGTAATAATCGATTTATTAGTGGCGACATGTGTACTCTCTATAAAGTTGCTATGACATTCTAAGTCGTTGTAATGAGATTCCAAGTCGTTATAACGAGATGTTTTTTCGCCATAATAAAATGTTTTCTCAGTATAACGAGAAGCGTTTCTCGTTATACAGAGTTGTTTTCTTGTTATAACGAGATGAAAAATTACCCTTTGTCCTAAAGCAGCATCCATACTATCGCTATACTGCAGTCGACACTAAGGCTTGAAAGTAACTACTCCTCATAATTCTTGTTCTGTCCTACCTACTTGCTTAATTGTTGGTGTTCAGTGGGTTTTATGACATTTTCAACAGAAGGGTGATACCGTGACAGACAGATGTAATGTCGTGGGAAGCTGGAGTCCAAGGAATAAAAGCACAGAGGCTGGACGAGTAAATATCAACTTCCGCAACTTACATCCCTGCCAAAGTAGGTTATCATGTGTATCATCAACATACCAAATGCCTCCGTACACTGCTCCACCAAACAAACCCTGATCTTTACAACTGGTATTCGGTGCCTCGCCCACGGACACAACATGGTTAGTGGGCTTCCCACATAAAAAAAAATCATGAAACAATTTTGTCAGTGTTTTTTTCTTCACACAAAAGCTACTACTATGTTGCCGGCAAAAGTTACCGCAACCAGATGCATCGATCGCGTATCATTAGCATCATGGCCGTCAACGTTGCTATAATGTCGCGTGAGCAGTGCGACGCAAGCAACATTATAAAAAAGATCTCTCAATAATAATACGTAAATTGCATTTATCATGTTCTTGTTGTATATGAACGACTTGGGATTAGTAGGTAGCCAATACCACATTCAAAATTTGCCCTAGTACATAAACGTTCAATAACTGCTTTCAACACTCTGGCTTCGACATATGTCCGGCCAGTGACCGATGGTTCGTCACATTACTACTATTGATTTACATAATTTTGCCCAGTGTTCTTAATGTCTCCACCTTATGTCATATATGGTGAACCACATGTGACTTTCTTCCTTGAGGTAGATCCAAGCAATGGCGGATACAGAGGGGGGGGGGTGAGGCGGTCGCCCCCCCCCCCCCCCCTCTTTAGCTCGTGTTTGTCTCGTATGTAGGGCGTAGCCAGGATTTTCATTTGGGGACAATACATGAATTGAAGTAAAAACATACAACGACATTTATTTCCTCCAGCACCATTCGCTATGGAAAACAAATATACCGTTGAAATTATGCAAAATATATCTACTGGTCGCCTCCATTTATAGCGTCACCGACACAGCATGATTTTGTGGTGTTACATGCCCCTAGCCTCAGGTACCCCATGGCTATGCCAGTTATGGGTCAGGATCTTAATTGGCATAGTCATGGCGTACCTAAGCCTAGAGGGCTGACTGCTGAAAACTTTCAAACGCTGGCAGATCGCAATGTTCTCCTGAGGTTAAGTCGGTTATGACTGTAAACAATGTGTCCAAAATACAGTATTATGGTAAACGGATCTGAAGAGCATATTTCAAATTTTCTAATTCTGTCTTGAACGTGTGACAGAATTTGAAATTCTGAAACATGCTGTTTAAAAAGTATTAATTAGCCGTTCAAAAATTCAAGAGGATTTCCACCCCAGAAACCACCAGAATGCCCCATTTGGTCGTTCATTTCCAAAAAAATTCTGGGAGGAGAACCCCCCCCCCCCCCTCCCAGACCCCCCTACAAAACCTCGTGCCTTCGCCACTCGCGGCAGATGCCTTCGGCATCTGCACGATCCGCCCCCCCCCCCTCCCCCCTTTGAGAATTCCTGTATCCGCCACTGGATCCAAGCGTTAAATCAAGTTGGCCTTCGAATTATGTCTCGAAGGGCAAGGGTAACACCGCTAACTCGACCGGATACGGCAACAAGTTTTCTTACGCTTATTTCAGATGGGACGTCTTTCAGAATATGACTGGAGATATAAATTCGTGAAGGGAGATATTGATCAGTAATATACCGGAATAATTTACAAACATTCTGGCGATGGTATCTGGATGAAGGATCATTTCTGATGCTTCCTTCTATAATATTCTGAAACATATTTGTGGGGAGTATTATTGAGCGGGCATTTTCCGCTACTACTTGTGGAACATCATCATACAAGTAATCTCCACTCTCACAGTCGGCATCTTCTTCAAAGTTTTTTACCGGTGATGATGATGATGATACTCTAGACGGTGGCTCATTTTGACCAGTAGTGTTTGGGCATTCGGTATTTGAACTATCAACATTTAGACTCTCTGTTTCATTTTCCAACTCAGGCACAAATATGCTTACATAATGCTCTCCTCCATCTTCAGGGAAGTACCCTAGTGTAAGAGTTTGTAACTGAGGATCAAATATATTTGTGTTCGAGACGATGGTGTTTGAATCTGGCCCATTTGCAGATACCACAAGTATTTGAACATTAAATTCCCTTGCAATAGCTTGTGCGTCAGACGGTCTCCATAGGTTGAAGGTAGGCACAGTTCGTCAAGATAAGTTTTAAAGGACCCATCAGTGTCTGAAATGAAATGCGAATAATGGTCTTTGTTGCATCTAAGATGGCTAACTGCTGTCCGACGCAAGACCAGGGCGCTTCTGTGGATTCCTAATCTACCGAGCTGATCAGCCACAGCCATGAACTGACAGTTTCCGTCGCCCAATGGATCTATTAGAACGTCTAAGTCTACGTGGCTGTTCGAAACAAGTTCGTTAATACTGTCTTGATGAGTTTTGGGAATCAGAAACATTTGACGATGATCCTTTTGCGATCAGTTCCTTTTACTGCTGTGTCTTTTTCACAACCTTGGTAAAGTTTAGTGTGACTAGCTTTCCTATGTAGTGGTATCAAATACTTTTGTCTGTGGAGAATTTTTTTAAATCTTTCCTGATAGTATAATTTAGCTTGTTTTTTTCTTTTTGAGCTCATCAGCACAAGTTGCACTCGTAATGTTCTCCACACGGACCCACTCTTGTATTTTCTTCGCTTGCGGATTTCTACAACTGACCAGATATCGGAACCTTTTAATGTTCGTCTTCATGACCCGAGCATTCAAAATGTAACGTTTTTTTTTTGGCATTCTTGATACACCTGTCGGGTATTTTATCAACTCTTTTTCACCTATTGCATACAATGAGGGTGGGTTTTGTTTCAAATGATACTTTTTCATTCTGTCTGCACATTTTCGAGTAGCAGTAGCAGCTGATTGTCTGATGTCATCAGTCCTTTTCTGCCGATTATCGAATATTTTCATGTGATATTCGCCTTGCTGCAAAAGAGGTGCCTGGTCTCTCGGCAGCCGACCAAAGTACACTTCAAATGTTCATTGCGTACGCATATGCTGGAAGTTCATTCACCCAGTTCTGCCCTTTTCTCTTCATCTTGTGAAGTTGAAATTCCATTTTTTGCGCAAATTTCTATTTGACCGTTCACACTTACTCTGTGATTGAGGGTGATAAGCTCTACTTGTGATTATCTTTACTCCTTTTTGGCGAAGATAACGTCTTGTTGACCCTTTGAATTCAGTTCCGCGATCCGATTGCACTATGTAAGGGCAACCGTGTTCAAAAAAGATAAGTGTAAGCTCTTTGCATACGGATTCACTAGATTTATTTGGAAGAGCCCTTAGAAACACAAAGCGAGAAAACACATCCATAACAACTAGAATGTACTGATATGTTTTTGATTAGTGGCATACTGCACTAGACTGCATTGAAATAAGATCAATTTGAAGTCTTTCAAACACAAACTTTGCCTCTATAGTTGTTAGAATAGCTTTTTGGTGAACCTTGCATTCAGGTGATAGTAAGCTTGATTTTTGCTCAAAACCGACCTAACTTTTCTCTCACTGAGACCCGTATATTTATGTTTTAAACGATGGCCCAATCCTCGCGCACCTTGTCCCTTGCTTTGAATGAATTCTTCTTCCACAATGTTCTTTAAATTTGATTTCTTGATTACTGTTTTTGCCTTGGATGAACAGTACGTTTTGATTGTTAATGTTAATCACAGAGAACTCTTTGTGTCGTCTCCAGTAATGTATTACAGCATTTTTCTGCTTTTTGGTTCTTTCTTTACATGGAACATTGAAATTGTTAGTAATCAACGCTACTAATGTTTCGTATTTTTCGGGATCAACTGGTCTCATTCCTCCCTTAGGAGAATTAATCAATCTGGAAATGAAAGGCAGTCACACAACTATACAGTCAGGAAGTCTCTGCTTGAATCCTTCACGGAGTTTATGACATGATTCCACAACGACTCATTGGGGAAATGAACCTGGATCGCCAATCCCGGGTCGCCTACGGCGTGCTCCATAGAAGTATTTTCACCTTAAACACTCAAAACGAATTGGAATAACACAGTGCGAAAACAATTGTTTCTCAATGACGCGATTCGGATTGAACGTAACGATATTTATTACAGTGTTGTTGTCATGATGAGAACGTCATATTACATGCCAATATTACCACGGGAACGAACAGTCGAAAGTTGAGAACATAGACCAAGTCTTCGAGACAATTCAGGTCTTACGCTGCGCCCGCTTGAAATTGTAAACGATACGTTAGCGTAGTAACAACGTTGTACTGTGCCTTAATCAGTAACATTAACCTTCCACTTGAAATGCCGTCAGACGGTTATCCACACATTCGAAAATATAGTTCGCTGCTGTCCTAAACACGTGATTTAATTTGATTTGTAATCTATTCGCCCGATCACACAGTTCCTTCATTGAATCTTCAGAGATGGTTAATGTTCAGTGCACGTGGGCTAATAATCTGCTTTGGTGAGGTTTTGTAACCTTATTCTAAATATTCTAAGTGAAATCAGGACTTGAAAGATAAAAATAACCAGCAGAGCAATAGCCCGCATGTTCCTGCTCGGCCCTCGATTCTTCTAAATAGAAAGATGGGGGGGGGGGGGGGGGGGCGGTAGGCGGGGGGGGGGGGGGGGGGGGGGGCTTGTGATAGAGGGTATATTCTGAGGTTGTTCAGGAGCTTTCTCAGGCCTTTTTTGTCTTTGCCGCTGTAGTCACATACACATACTGTGTTAGCCGTATTAAAGTGCACAATGTCGACGGAGAACAAAAACCCTCAACCTGGCGCTAGGGTGTCCGCGACACCCGCATCACTCAACTCAGAAGAATCGAGCCTTGAAACACTTCAGGAGTGCCCCATCAACCTTGTAGAAAAGACCCTCTCTTGTCTAAGGGCGAGCGATCTCATAAAAGGGTACCAAACGCTTGATAGAACCCACCCCGGGTGGGGGGGGGGGGTGTGGGAATGAGCGTGCCATGTGCACCTACATGTAGGACTTCTGGCCCGGGCTGTAAACTAAAAATCACCTTTCTGGTTGTCGCCAGAAGCGTTAATGTGTTTGACCTACGGCCCAAAGGTATTCTCTTGTTGCCTTGCATGCCGGGCACGCTAGTGGTGTGTTATATAACCAACCTATCCTCACCCACCTCCTGACTCCCGCTCCTCCTGGACCCCGGCACCTCCAATGTCCAATCGGTGGCACAACAACTGTAGGTTCAATGGCCAACTCTAGTCGCATGCCTATGTACAGTGCGCACTGTTTGCGTCGCTGGCTGGTGTGGATGCTTAATGCAGGGTGTATGTGAATGAAAACAAACAGGCATCAAGTGTGGGAAACTGTTAGAGGGATTATGACGTTGGTGACGTCATTGTGGGCGCACTATCGTTGTCCGCACAGCTGAGTTTCTGGACGTTGTTCGGGCGCAGCAAAGACACTGTGCGCCGCTGAGTATGGACTGCTCTTTATGTTGCCCCTTACCTGAACCGCAACCGCCCCCCCTAGCCCCCCCCCCCCCAATTTCTATCGCTGACACAACCTATATAGGCTCATTTGCCAAACTCTAGTCGACTGTCTATGTACGGTTCGCATGGCTTGCATCGCAGGCTAGATGTGGATGCCCACTGCAAAGTTTGTGAAGATGCAGGAGAGTCGACAGAGGAAAATGGTTATAGTAGCTATGACGTCGGTGACGTCATGGGGAGCGCGTAATGTCATGACGGCGTGACCGCTGTCGATGTCCACAGAAGTGGACATTGCTTGGGCCCAGCAACTCCGCCCTTTGCTCTTGAGCAGTCCATGGCCTATGTCAATACCCTCGTATCACTATCCGCACAGTGATAGCCTTTCACCACAGTCGCTTCAAACCAAGTCTGACTTTCCCTATGCCATTTCACACAAAACTTGCGTCAGTAGTGCCATTTTCCCCAGTAAAATTTGACTGTCGCTATCCCACACCATGTTAGGAAAGCAGAGTGACTGTGTCGCTTTCGGTTGGGTCAGTTGTTGGAGAGCTACTGGTATAGGTTCACTGTTGGGAGCAGAGGGAAGTACGACTGTTTCACTCCCGGTCGGGCGAATGGTTGGAGGGCTTCTGGGATAGTGTCTACTTTGGGAGCCGGGGTGAAGCTACTGTGTCGCTAGGTCGGGCGACTGGTTAGAGGGCTTCTGAGATAAGTTCACCGTTGGGAGAGGAGAGAGGGGGACTTTGTCGCTGTCTGTCGAGCCACTGGTTGGAGGTCTCTGGGTCGCAGGGTCACTAGGTCAAGTAAAGTAGGCTAGGGCTTCTGGACGGGGCAGCGACTGTGACGCTCTCCGTCGAACTACTCGGAGACCAATGAGGTCTATGAGGTGATGCCCCAATGAGGTCTCTTCTCATAGCCCTCACATCCTCATCTCGCCCCCCCCCCCCTCCCCACCAACAATCAACAAAGCGCACCATCGGCAATCACTTGGCATCCACAATGAACGCCGCTGGCGATCACCAATGATCATCTTCCCTATGAGAATGATAGGGCTGTGAGGAGCAGGGCTTATATTTCGACGAGAATCGATTCGCACAAAGATTCGCGCAATAAAACCGGCGAGAATCCATGTAGATTCTTGCTGCACCTCTGCTAGGATTCATGTGAAAAGAAATTAGTCAGTTTAACCCTTTTACTAACACAGAAGGAACAAACTAACATGACCTGAAATATCCTGACACTTTGTCAATAAAATCTTACAAATATGGCTGTCATTGGAACCGGCTCATTGAGCCGGTTCCAACGACAGCCATATTTGTAAGATTTTAGTGGTAAATAATGTTCATTTAATTATTTTATCATTTATTTATTATTTGTTTAAAAATTATCAAATTTAGTTTTAAAAATTAAAAAGGTGTGTTGAGTAAAAGGTTAGCATGTGTTGTCAGTATACAACAGTGGTTCAACCATGGTGGCGTTATGGGATCTTGGGACACTCATAGTAGGTATGGATTCTCGCAACCATTTTCACGAGAATCCAAATGGATTCTCACAAATTTAGACGAAATATAAGCCCTGGAGGAGATGCCCCAATGAGGCCTCACCTATTAGCCCTCACATCCCCATCTCGCACCAACAATCACTTGATATCGCATTTGCCAATCAGTATGGGTGACTGTGATCTTTAGAGATCGTTGGGAGCGAGATACGGATGTGAGGGCTATGAAGTGAGGCCTCATACACGGATATGATCACTGATGATCGCTAGTAACGATCATTAGAGATCGCCATAAACGATCACCTGGCATCCCTGGTGATCGTCAATGACGATCACCAATGATCGACTCCTCGTATGAGGATGTGAGGGGTGGGGGTGAGGAGAGGCCTCAGTGCGGCTAGTACTCACAGCCCTCTAATTCTTACCTCGCTCCCAACGATCACTAGATATCGCCATAGACGATCACTATCCATTTCATGTCATCGCCACTACACTGATCTTCAAATCCCACGCATTGACAGCATTTGGTTGAGACATTCAGATACAATTTGCTCTTAATAATTGTATAGTTCAATGAATTAGTTTGCTTGCTCTGCTTCAAAATATTTTATTACATTTTGCAACGTTTTTCCAGTCGATGTAGTTGCAGTTTGTAACATTTATTACATGTTGCAACGTTTTTCCAGTCCATGTAGTTGCATTTGGTAATAATTATTACATTTTGCAACGTTTTCCAGTCCAAGTAGTTGCATTTTGTAATATAACTTAGGACGCATACGAAACTCGCTCAAATACACGTAGAAATGCGTTTAACATACACGAAGACAGTCGTAGAATCATAGAGACACAAATTTATTTTAATAGTTGTATAATAACATGAATTAGTTTCTGATTTCCCCTTTGAAAAAAATGCCCTTTTGAAAAAAAGGTTTATTATTGCTATTAATAATTGTTTAATACAATGAATTAGTTTGAATGCTCTGTTTGAAAATATTTTATTTTGCAACGTTTTTCCCGTCCATGTAGTTGCATTTTGTAATAATTATTACATTTTGCAACTTTTATTACAAAGTGGGTTGTAACACTACGCTATGGTATCGATTCCAATTAATTGATACGTGTGTTTTGTAAAGATATGTACTGTACTATATTCTTGTTATGATTGATCATGATTGACCTGCTTACTTGCTTATTTGGACTCTTTCTGCTATAAAAAAAAAACTTTATGGACGACTGTAACTATGTCTTGTGACCTTTTAGGTTTTTCTTTGTTTTGGTGTTTAGTATTCTGAGGTAGGATTGGCCTCCACTACTGAAGGCTGCCCAGGGGCCTCCACCTGTCTCATTCTGGCCCTCAAAGTGAGAGGTGTTTACTATTTCATGGTGAAAAGTTGTTCTCATTGTTATTTATGGATTTATATTAATATCCATTAACGTTTCTGCGTAGCTTTCTATGAAAATCTGAGGAAACTATTTCGTTTCGCGGTCGACCAATTTCATCGCAGGACGGGATTTGTTGGTTATCGGCTAATGGGTTATAAACTGAAATGCATCTGTGACGTATCTCGTTTGGTAACTCAACTTTCGATAAAGTTATTTCCCTTGAAATTGTTAGATGCGCGAGATTCCTTTTTTTTAATTCTAATAAACGAAGACAGCAGACTGCTCTCGGAGCATTATTAATAGCAACAATTTGAAACTTGGCCTTTTATCGCAAGCTTACTAAAAGCAACTACTTCGCAGATAATCCTCCCCGCGGGAACCCCGGGAAGTGAAGCAATGCCTGCTCACTGCGGTAAACAGACCCTGTTTTACTGGTAAAATGGGGCCCAGTCACCAATGCTTGGGAGGTGCAAACCCTCTCTGAAATGGGCAACATGGATTATTAACGGCCACCCCTGGTCTTGAGTTGATACTCATGTTGTGGTCATGATTAGCCATTGTGCAAAATGTGACCTTAAACACCAATAAATAATAATAATAATCACAGATAATCGGTCATGAAGAATATCTATCGATATCACACTTACTAACACTAAGTGTTCACTTTGTATCTTTTTTAGCGAATGTGTTTCACAGAAATTTGCAAGTTCTTACTCATTCCTGGAAAAAAATAGCAAATCACGCCTCCTAGACTTATAGATTGATAGAAGGGACAATGTATGTTTTATATGTCACGTTGCACACACGGTGGTACAATGAACAGATAAAAAGTCAAAGAAGGTTAAAACGCCGTTTTCTTATTTTTAAAAAGGTTTCCACTGAGAAATATAGTCAATCATTCAAGCAGATTGGGGAAAATGCGAAAAACCAACTTCTGTATCTTTATACTACTCCACATGTAAATATTAAAAGTTTGTGAAATGCAGGGACCGACCTGGGCACGCGCAAGTGCTTATTTGGTTCGGAAACATCAGGACCTGGCTCTTAAATCTCAGAAATAGGCTTCTCAGTTGGCGCGTAACTTCTCAGATCATATTTTGATATTCTTTCGATGGATAATCGAGAGAGACACTCTTGCATGTATTATATATATGATTATCATTTATCATTGTTGTAGAGTGCTTAAGTTAATACTTCAAGTCTCCAAGCATTAATCTTCACTGTGGTTTCTGATCAAGTCTTGGCTGCCTAAATAGGCAGCCAAGACTTGATCAGAAACCACAGTGAAGGTTAATGTTTGCTAAGGTGTACTAAATGAAAATGATGAGAGCTATTACATACTTGCAGTGTGTGTTACAAACAGCAGTGTGACTCCGTAAATTGAAATCTGGCGCATGAATTGAAAAAATAGGCTCCGAGGCTAGAGTGCATTTTAAATAGTCCTGATCGGTCCCTGGAAATGGTGTGCACATCAATGGTATCGCTTTGCTAACATTTAATTTTTTTAACTTTAACTCTTAGGGTTAAATTTACTGACAGATTTCGGAAATTAAAGGGAGCTAACATTCCCGTAAATATTTTCCTATGAAAACTGTCAGCCTTGTTTGTCGCTTGGACGCAATGACTTTGCATTATCTTTGGATTCAAGTGTAAAGATTGTTTTAGAAAAGGTAACCCATTTTATAAAAAGAATGCCTATGTTTCTTTGAGTGGTTACCATGGTTATTGCATTTGTGAATAGCAGGTGATTTTCATGAAAGCGATCCTTTCAGCTGCTATCAAGCCTCAACAGGGCCTTATAAAAAGTGAATGTTTGAAAATTCAGACGAATTCAGTATGCAATGATTAGTTCGTTTCAGTTTTTCTGTATCCCCTTGATATCGGTATCGGTTCGATTTTTCGGTATATTGTCCATCTCTTCTGACGTTTTCCGAAGATATTGACCTGACTTTTCTAATTAAATAACAAGACTGTCAAACTGGAAAGACATGTATCAACTTATCAACAGTTTTGTATTTACCAGTTAGTGAAGAATTATCCTACAAGACCCTGATCGTCTGGTGGCTGCATTCCTCGTGTTTTAAGCTTAAATGTATATTTTTATAAACTCGTATGGTAGGAGCGAATTTTTGTCTCAACGACATTCTGACTAGCTTTTACCTAATTTTTGGGCACAGGTTGTTGAAATTTGCGTTGAAAATCATTAATGTGACAGCAGAACAAAAATAGACGGACTGCCGTGAATACTCTGAGAAAATGCCGACGAGAATATAGATAGTGTACAACAAAAATGACGCCGCGGAATTGCTATACATACTGCATCTAGGCCTCTCGGCACAGCTTTTGTCGTTGGGCATAACCCCAACTCTCGTCCGTATTTTTATATTTTTAATCTATTCTCGGCGCCTCTTGTTATCAAACTCCAAGGAGTGTGTCTCCCCTCGCGAAACGCTCGATTCGTCGGACACATCACAGCTGAAGGTGTTCCATCTGCACGATTTTTGCAGATTGTTCATCGTATGGTATGGGTTCTTAAATTTGCATTGAGCACATTCTAAATTGTTGTAATTGAAATGCCCGCGAACGAATGTTCAGAAATATTTTTTGAATCAAGGAGAAATCTAAAAAACTGAAATAAATATAGTCCGCGTACGAAGAAACCGCAATGACGTGTTATCTGTAATTAAACAATTTATTTCATATTCGGCATGGAATAGGTAGAGACATTGTAATTTAAATACGTACTTTTTGCTGGTTGTTTAGAATAGTGGTAATGTTCGGTGTGGAGTATTTATCATTGAGATAGTCTTCGCTCACAACATATTAACATTTATTATACGCTAAACGATAGAGTAGAGTATCGAAGAAATTGCGGAAAGATAGAAATCGTATCCCCCACTGTGAAGATATAGACATTTTCACTTTCACGGTATCATTCAAAATGGCGGCTTTCAAAGTATCACTTCAAGGTGTATACGAGTCAAATTATCACTGTCTAAAAACCTATAATGAGAAGTAAATCTAGTGTTTTTGAGTGGATACCGATCATTTCCACCAATAATTCAACACGTTTTCACCTGGAATCGACGCATGAAACCCGCTAGCCTTAAAGTTCTAATATACATTTTTGATTTGGTACGTCCTTTCAAAGGACGTACCAAACCAAAACCTTATGTTACGGACTTTCAGGCTATGTTTGGACTAGAAACCCGCCAGCTGAATCAGATTGCAAGAGGCTATGTTACAACCCACTTTGTAATAAAAGTTGCAAAATGTAATAATTATTACAAAATGCAACTACTTGGACGGGAAAAACGTTGCAATATGTAATAATTATTACAAAATGCAACTACATGGATGGGAAAACCCTTGCAAAATGTAATAAACTATTTTTTGAAAAGGACATTTTTTTCTAAGGTGCAATAAAAAACTAATTCAGGTTATTATACAACTATTAAAATAAATTTGTGTCTCAGTGATTCAACGACTGTCTCCGGGTATGTTAAACGCATTTCTCAGTGTGGTTGGGCGAGTTTCGTATGTATTCGAAGTTTTATTACAAAATGCAACTACATGGACTGGAAAAACGTTGTAAGATGTTATTATGATTACAAAATGCAACTACAAGGACTGGAAAAACGTTGCAAAATGTAATAAATGTTACAAAATGCAACTACATGGACTCGAAAAAGTTGCAAAATGTTATAAAATATTTTCAAGCAGAGCAATCAAACTAATTCATTGTATTATACAATTATCAACAGCAAATAGTATCTGAATGTCTTAACCAAATGCTGTCAGTGTGTTGTTTGTAGAGATGGCCACCAGTGATCAGTATAGTGGCGATGACAAAAATGGCTATTGATTGTCTATGGCGATCTCTAGTGATCGTTGGGAACGAGATGAGGATTAGAGGGCTATGAGTACTAGCCGCACTGAGGCCTCTCCTCACACACCCTCACACACCCTCACATCTTCATACGGGGAGATGATCATTGGGGATCGCCATTGACGATCATCAGGGATGCCCATTGATTGCTTATGGTCATCTATAGTAATCGTTACTAGCGATCACCAGTGGCCATCTCCCCGTATGAGGATGTGAGGGCTGTGAGGAGAGGCCCCATTGAATCCTCACCTCATGGCTCTCACATCCACATCTCGCTCCCAACGATCACTGAAGATCACAGATATCCCAGAGTTTACCGGATCAGAAACAGATTAACTGAAACAGTAAATAACCACCAGACATCGCACGGCTGCGATTTATAGAAATGTCACTCTTTAAGATGTAGGGTGTTTTAATCGGGGACCAACATCTAAACGTCTGGTGGATGTAGTGGTTTGCTATAGGTGTATTGATTTTACTAGGCTTTGACGCACTGTTATTTGTTGGGGTTTTACGACACTTTCAACAGCCAGGGTCATATCGTGTCGGTGGAGGAAGACGGAGTACTGGGATAGAATCACCGAACAGCGGCGAGTAACTGTCAGACTCTCCAACGCATTAACCTGAGTTAGCATTGGTTGAAGGCATGTGCACCATCGGCATGTCATACGTCTTAGCACACTTTGCCACCGTGTTCCCACATAAGCAATCCGGATTAAGTGCCTTGCTCAAGGACACAAGATGAGTGGCAAAGACCAGGCTCTAACTTTTGAACCCTCGGTCTCAAGTTCGGCAATGTAATCAATGTGCCACCGCGCTCCGCTTTAACTCGCTGAAATGAACAGAGAAATTTTGAGTGAAGCAGCTGAACTGTTTGGGTGACAACGTGTTATTAATTTTTGGTTGTTTGTGTGTGTGGGGGGGGGGGGGTAGGTGGGTGGGTGTGGTGGCTACGCACAATGAAGGCGACCATGGCCGTCTATATGGGCGCGAGCTCCACTTACATCCTAAATTACTTATATAATATTTTTCATGCAAAGTCGTAAGCCAAGACAGGTGGGAACAAGTGAACCGAGAGGGCCGCCAAGACACAAAGAGCCTCCCGCCCATGCGACGGAGAAGAAAGAGGGAATACACAACAATACCCATCCACCATTTGAAGTCACCGAGGCGAACCACGGGCGCCCTCTACTCGCGACTCGGGCTGCGGCGTCCAGACCTAGACCACTCATGCGACATAACGCCGAGTGCTAAAGGGAATCGACGTTGTCATCAGGAAAGTCGCTCACTAGATTTTTGTCCATTAATTCCGTTGATACTGAGCGTTGAGCGTTTTGAATCACTGAGCCTGGCCGACTGAGCCAGCAAACGCAGCTAGCCCATCCTAAGGACAGTCGTACTAATCTAGACTCGGGCCTACTCAGCTGCACAGCCCTCTCGCTGGGCCCGAACAACGTTCTGAAACTCAGCTCCACTGACAACGACAGTGCGCCCACCATGAAGTCCCCGACGTCATAGCTCCTCTAACAGTTTCCCACTCTTGATGCCTGTTTTTTTCCATTCACATGGACCATGCATTGAGTAAGCATCCACACCAGCCGGCAATGCAAGCGGTGCGCACTGTACATAGCCTTCCGACTGGAGTTGGCCATTGAACCTATAATAGTTGTGTTAGCGACAGGACATTGGGGAGCCGGGGGCCGGGAGGAGCGGGGTCCGGAAGTGCGTGAGGATAAATTGGTTACATAACATACCACTAACGCTTCTCCTGGCGACAACCATAAAGGTGATTTTTAGTTTACGACCCGGGCCAGAAGTCCTAGGTGCACATGGCACGCCCATTCCCAGCCCTGGATGGGTTCTATCAAGATGTTGGTAGCCATTTGTGAGATCGCTCGCTCTTAGATGGGAGAGGGTCTTTTCCACAAGCTTGGTGAGCGCTCGTGGAGTGTTTCAAGGCCCGATTCTTCTGAGTTGAGTGATGCGGATGTGCCGAGCACTGATAGCGCCAGGTTGGGGGCTCGTACCCCGTTAACTTGGTGCGCTTTAGTCCGGCTAACACAATATGTGTGTGTGACAACAGTACCATAGTCGAAAAGGGCCTGACAAAACTCGTGAATAGCCTCAGAATACACCCTCTTTCACCCCCCCCCCCCACCCCCCATCTTTCCTATTAGAACCATCGAGGGCTTCGAGAGGGCACATGCGGGCTATTGTTCTGCTGGTTATTTTGTTACAAGACGTCTTGAGGGTCAGGTTCTTGTTAATGATAATGCCCAGAAAACAGGCTTCCTGACAGTGATTGATCCTCTCCCCAACGATTTCAACCGTTATGGTAATTAGTTGAGTTTCTACTTTGGGGTTTCGCTCATTTAAACTGGGGGCTATGAAAATACTGCAATTTACTTCACACAGAGGCAACGCGCGCCTCGCAAAGACGAAACTCAAGGAAACTCAAGGAAACAAGAATGGATTTAAGAGGTTCTGATTTTTAAAGCTGTTTATTAAGTCGACAAGGTTGTCATCGTTTATTCAGAGTGAAGTGTCTGATGAGTAGGCAAAAATGTTAAATTTTTTAAACTGTTCCAGACAATTTTGAATTATGTTATTCAGTAAAGTGTAATTGCGACAGCAATTTTTGGATGGATAGAAAGACAACAGAATTCGCAGAATAACTGAAGTTTCATGAAACTAGTGAACTGATAAGTTCAAATACTTTTCAATATTATTTTAACACCAAGTGGACGATAGCGCAAGCAGCACAGGTAATGGTTATTTTTTTCGTATCAGATTTCAATTGTTTGGGATATATGGGGCACAAATAGCAATATTAATTTAAGCTTCCACACGCTTTCTTTTTATTAGTATTATTTCTCAAGACCTCAGATTCAGGGGAGCACTACATGTACTACAACTGTTAGAAAGACTACTTGTAATCATTTCTCATTTCAAATTTACGAATTAACCCTTTGAGACTTTAATTATCCTGACGTTCAAACGTCACTGGGAATTCAGTTTTTCAAAATGCGACGTCAAACGTCGGAAAGTACAAATAACAAGATATTTTTCTGGTTGAGGTCTAGATTATTTTTGGTGGTCTGAATTTGTTATTCAAAACTTGTTTTATTACAAATTATTGGAGAGTGCCCACAGGCACTCTCCAATAATTTGTAATAAAACAAATTTATGTAAATAAAATATTATTTGTGTTTGACTGAATATGAAATTTAAACAAGAAATGTGTTGGCTTTTGCTCTGGTATCCTCATTTTGTGAAAGCCCTGATAGTGGCTTCTAGCACTTAACCAGTTAAGAAGTCTTGACGGCAGGATTATATTAGTATTTTAAGCTGCGATAACATTTGGCTCGACGGTTGTCACTGAGCACTATTCGGGAGAAAATAGGAATTGAGGTTAAAACTTTAAAAAAAATCGAAAAATAATAACAAAAATAATGACAGCAAAGTACCAACGCGCTGTTTGATTTGGTACGTCATAAGACTTAAAAAAGTATTAACGCGCTGTTGATTTCGTACGTCATAAGATGTACAAAAGTATCAAAGGGTTAAATTCGAAAATTTGAAAACCCAAAGAAAAATATCCGAGTGGATAAAGTGGATATCTCACGAGTGGAGGCGAGAAGCATGAGAAACATTATTTTTGCCAGCGACTTTCACGAGCTAAAATACACTATTTGTAGTGGCGAATCGTGGGATATTTCCAGTATGCACACACAAAACACGAGATTTTCTTGTAAAGTTGTGACATTACACCACTGATTTCCTCTCCGTACAAGAAAGTATTTAAAAAAAATGTTTAGTACTCTCACTTGGAATAGTGTTACCGAACCATTTCACAATTTTGCATTTATACTACATCTGTTTCAGTTATAACCAGTTTCTGCTTATACTTTTTTATTTGTGAAAGTAATTATATTCTGTTGCCTTTCGAATAAGCAACCGAATATTTCCTATGAAAAGGAGTGTCAATGCCGTCCATAATCCTGATCCTGCGCCTGCCCTAAAACCACTAAAGCTGAACAACATTTTCACAATGAAAACACTTGCCTGGAAAGATTTCTTGTGGGTGCATCGCGAAATTAATATAATGAAATCCATAAAACCCAAGGAAAGCAAAGTGAAGAATTTTCCATATCATCCTGCATGAGTAGTATGTTATGTTCCCGGAAGGGTCCGTTATGTCGCCCTCTGCCTGACCCGCACCCACACCCGGACCCGAGCCCACCCCTTCCAAATTCCTATCGCTGACACAACCTCTATAGGCTCATTTGCCAAACTCTAGTCGACTGTCTATGTACGGGTCGCATCGCTTGCATCGCCGGCTGGGTATGGATGCCCACTGCAAAGTTTGTGTAGATGCAGGAAAGTCGGGAATCGACAGAGGAAAATGGCTAGAGAAGCTATGACGTCGGCGACGTCATGCAGAGCGCGCGGGGTCATGATGACATTGACCGCCGTCGATGTTCACAGAGGTGAGTGACTGGATGTTTGCCGTTGAGCAGCCCCTGGCCTATGTAAATACCCTCGTAACGCTGTCCGCAAGGTGATAGCCTTTCATCACAGTCGCTTCAGACCCAGTCTGCATTACCCTATGCCATTTCACACAGAACTTGTGTCAGTAGTGCCATTTTCCCCAGTAAAATTTGACTGTCGCTATCCCACACCATGGTAGGATCGCCGAGTGATTGCGTCGCTTTCAGTCGGGTCACTAGTTGGAGGACTTCTGGTATAGGGTCACCGTTGGGAGCAGAGGGAAGTAAGACTGTGTCTCTCTCGGTCGGGCGACTGGTTGGAGTGCTTCTGGGATAGTGTCAACGTTGGGAGCAGGGCTGGGTCTACTGTGTCGCTAGGTCGGGCCACTGGTTGCAGGGCTTCTGAGATAGGTTCACCGTTTGGAGAAGAGAGAGAGGGGGGGGGGGGGGACTTTGTCGCTGTCGGTCGAGCCACTGGTTGGAGGTCTCTGGGTCACTAGGTCAAATAAAGTAGGTCATGGCTTCTGGACGGGGCAGCGACTGTGGCGCTCTCCGTCGGGCTACTGAGAGACCAATGAGGTCTATGAGGTTATGCCTCAATGAGGTCTCTTCTCATAGCCCTCACATCCTCATCTCGCCCCCCCCCCCCCCCAACAATCACTAGAGAGCACCATCGGCAATCACTAGGCATCCATAGTGATCGCCACTGGCGATCACCAGTGATTATCTTCCCTATGTGGATGCGAGGGTGTGGCACAGTAGAGGGGTTAATGGATCGATGGTTTCATCAATTACTACCCAAACTGACTTTTTGATTATTTTAATACCCTTTTAACATCTTCCGTTTTGTTGCACTGTCTGCATTAGTTGTCGGAAGTAGTTTTTGTTGTACTGGTTTTTAATGAGATGACTGGTTGAGTGACCGCCACGACCTGGCACTTCCCACAAACTCTACGGGTCAATCCTCTGGCGGTATGCATTAGCATCAACGTCGGGGAGTATACTCTTCATGTACTCTTGGATTTGTCACCTCCCCTTGTTAGGTTGGGGCATAACCCCTAAGTTGGGCTCGAAGTAAGGGTGAGAGGCATGAAGTGAAGAATTACAATACATTACACTATGGATTTCACCAACAACAAAAAACAGAAACGAGGTCGCGATTTCCTATCCTCAGATTCGGACTCTGACTCAGATCAACATGTTCAACTTCCATCGCAAAAATGTCCAAAATTCATCATTATATATGCAGCAGCTAAAGATAAAAAGACAACTAACATCAATCCTTTTGCATTAGAAAAGGCCATTAAGGGCATAGCTGGCACCGTAAAAGGTGTTAAGAAGCTCAGAACAGGTGCTCTTTTGATTGAATGCAACAAAGAATGTCAATCATTAAATTTACTGAACACAACAAAGCTTGTAGATATCGAGGTAAACGTCTTTCCGCATCGCACCCTCAATAACAGCAGAGGTGTAATAAGAACTAAAGAATTATCAGGCATTGATGTACTTGAAATTCAAAAAGAACTACAACCACAAGGTGTTTCGGGTGTGAAAAATACTACAATAAAGAAAGATGGATCAATCATAAAAACCAACACTACCATTCTAACATTTGACTCTTCTCAACCACCAAAATCTATAAAAGTAGGATATATGAAAGTCAAAGTGGATTTGAATATTCCAAATCCACTTCGATGCTTCAACTGTCAAAAGTTTGGACACGGACAAAACAATTGTAGGGGGAAAACTATTTCAAGTGTGGTCAAGAACACGAAGACCCTTGCACAAATACCGTTAAATGTTGCAATTGCCAGGGTAGCCATGTGGCTGCTTCTAAAGACTGTCCAATTTGGAAAAAAGAGAAACAAATTCAAAAAATTAAGTGCGAAAAGCAGGTTAGTTTCAAAGAGGCAAGAGATATTGTAGCATCAATGCCTGGTATGAATACTTCTTCGCCGTCATATGCTACAAAAGTATCACAAAAATTACCAACAAAGTCAGCAGGGTGTCAAACTGAATATACGTGGCTCACAGGAAATATACCTTCTTTAGTGAAAGCCTTCACAATAGAACAAACAGAACCATCTTCCACCCAATCAAATACAACTACCCAAACAAGTGAGAAAATACCAAGTCCTAGACAAAAGCCAGACCAAACAAAAGACATACCTCAGTTAGAACGCAAAACACAACAAAACACCAAAGCAGAAAAGAATGATAAGTGCAGCAAATCAAAACCAGATACACAAAGATCCCAACAAAATCTGAGTCAGAGTCAGATACGGCAGCAATCAAAAGACATAAAGAAAAACAGAAAGAGGAGTCTGATAGACTACCTAAACGCCTTCAAAATGTTGAAACGAGCAACATGTTTGAAGGCATTGACGAAATGTCTGTCGATGAGTGCATCGACGACACGTTTTCTTCCAAACAGCGCCAGAATAGTTCTCAGGGTAAGTCCCCACGTAAGACATCACCAAAAAGAAACACTGGGGCAATTTCGCCCATATGTCCACCATCCAAATCACCACTCAAACAAAGATAATACACACAAGCAAAATATTATAGAGTGGAATTGTCGAGGTTTTAGAGCAAATTTTGATGAACTAGGCCTTCTAACCCAAAAATATCAACCTGCAGCCTTTTGCCTGCAGGAAACTCTTTTAAAGAAACCCGAGGCTCAAGATCATTCAGCTTTTAAGCATTACACTTCGTACAAGAGGATGCAAAAGGTAAAACTGTAGAAGAGTTCATTACAAAATATGACTTGTGTTTGTTTAATGATGGTTCAGACACTTATCTGCACCCCGCATCTGGTTCGTATACATCAATTGATCTTTCAATTGCATGCCCTTCTATCTTCCTCGATTTTTAGCTCAACTTGACAAAGTCAAGCTGAGCTACTGCCATCACTTCTCGTTCGTCGGCGTACGTACGTACGTACGTACGTACGTATGTTAGTACGTACGTCCACAATTTCCTTTGGCACACCTCACAGGTCGCATTTATGATCAGATCGCTTTGAAACTTTGGTATGCTTGTTTATGGTGACTTCTAGATGGGCGCTATCGATTTTCTTCAATTTCCGTCAAAAAAATGTTGCCGCGGCCAACGTTCTTAGAACTTAGTTAGTCAAACCTCAATATTTCCCTTTGGCACACCCTACAGGGCACATTTATGATTGGATCGCTTTGAAATTTGGGATGCTTGATTAGGGTGACCTCTAGATAGAAGCTATCGATTTTCTTCGATTTCCGTCAAAAAATGTTGCCGCGGCCAACGTTTTTTGAACTTAGTTTAGTCAAACTTCAAAATTTCCTTTGGCATACCCTACAGGGCATATTTATGATTGGATCGCTTTGAAACTTGGTATGCTTGTTTGGGGTGACCTTTAGATGGGAGCTGTCGATTGTCTTCAATTTACGTCAAAAAATGTTGTTACGGCCAACGTTTTAGAACTTAGTTTAGTCAGAAGACCTCAATATTTCCCTTTGGCACACCCTACAGGACACATTTATGATCGGATTGCTTTGAAACCTGGCATGCTTGTTTAGGGTGACTTCTAGATGGGAGCTATCGATTTTCTTCAATATCCGTTAAAACATGTTGCCGCGGCCAACGTTCTTAGAACTTCGTTTAGTCAGACCACAATATTTCCCTTTGGCACACCCTACAGGGCACATTTATAATTGGATTGCTTTGAAACCTGGTATGCTTGTTTGGGGTGACCTCTAGATGGGAGCTATCGATTTTCTTCAATTTCCGTCAAAAAATGTTGATGCAGCCAATGTTCTTAGAACTTAGTTTAGTCAGACCACAAAATTTCGCTTTGGCACACACTACAGGGCACATGTATGATTGGATTGCTTTGAATCCTGGTTTGCATATTTGGGGTGACCTCGAGATGGTAGCTATCGATTTTTTTCCATTTCCGTCAAAAAATGTTGCATTTGTGCATCAACAGTCTTTGACATGGCCTGCAGGTCACATTTATCATAGGATTGTTTTTAAACTTGGTGTGCTCATTAGGCAAGAACTTTAGATAAGAGCTATTGATTAGCATTCATTTCTTTGAAAAAAAATTGCCATTTACAATAACCTCTAAACATACTGCATTTGTGTATCAGCATTCTTCCTTTAGCCAGTCTTACAGTTTACATTTCAAAAATGCATGAATTACTCTGTCATTGTGCACACACAATGCTGTTATGTTGAAATTTCATCAAATAACATTGGTACCAATGATCTTCAATTTTGCCATTTCATTTATAACTTAACAAGTTCAAGTTTGTCAAGCTGAGCTGCAGTGGCATTGACACTTTCATTCTTGGAAGGTAGAAGATGACATGTGCGGGAGTGATCACTTTCCAATTGTGTAGGAGAGTGTAGTTCCGGCGGACGATGAGAGAGGGCCACAATGGAACTTCAAAAAGGCTGATTGGGACACTTTTTATCGCTTTGTATTGAACGCCTCACACGGGAGAAATTTCAAGATAGTGCTGATCAAATAGAACATTTTACAAACGAGCTGCTTGACAGTGCAAACACAGTCATCCCTAAAACCACGGCAAACCCAAAACGTTTCACCAAACCATGGTTTGATAATGAATGTAAAAAAAGCTATAAAGGATCGTAAGAAAGCTGAAAGGGAATTTAACAAGTCACCAACTACATATAATTTAAACACACTTCATATAAATCGGGCAAAAACAAGACGACATATAAAACAAAACAAGAAAAGTTCTTGGGAATCTTACATTTCCAAGATTTACCAAAACACCCCTATCACTAAAATTTGGAGAATGATTAAAAAGTTTAAAGGAAAAGAAACAAATTCAACTGAACAACACCTGAAGGAAAACAGCACCTTAATTACATCTAAAACAGAAATTTCAAACACTTTGGCCTTCACATTTTCGAAACATTCGTCGTCCAAAAATTGTAGTCCAGAATTTATCAAAATTAAAAAACAGCAAGAAAAACAAAAGATCAAATTTAACTCCAACAATCTAGAGGATTACAATCAACCTTTCTCTATTGAAGAGTTACGTAACTCTTTGCATAGAGCAAAGGATACAGCCACTGGTCCCGATGACATACATTACAAACTTTTAAAGCATGTGCCACAAGCATCACTAGAACTTTTATTATAAATTTTTAATGGCATTTGGGTGACTGGCCAGTTTCCACCATCCTGGCGTAAAGCAACAATAATTCCTATTCCTAAGCCTGATAAAGATCACAGCAACCCAAGCAATTACAGGCCTATTGCCTTAACCAGTTGTCTGTGCAAAACTATGGAGAGGATGATCAATGATCGACTTGTCTGGTTTCTGGAATCGAACAATCTGCTTGCAGATGTTCAGTGTGGTTTCAGAGGCCAGAGAAGTACTGTGGATCATTTGGTCAGACTTGAAACGCTTATTAGAAATGCCTTCGCCAGAAAAGAACATGTGGTCGCCATCTTCTTTGATCTGGAGAAGGCATATGATACCACGTAGATGTATGGGATTTTAAAAGATCTTTTTAACATGGGGTTGAGAGGGCGTCTGCCCCTTTTTATTGAAAACTTTTTAAAGGACCGCCAATTTCAGGTTCGTGTTGGGTCAACGTTATCTGATCCTCACGAGCAGGAATTGGGGGTTCCTCAGTGTAGTATTTTATCTGTTACCCTTTTATCAATTAAGATTAATAGCATCATCGACGCAATTGAGAATATGGTAGATTCGTCATTGTATGTTGATGATTTTTTGATCTGCTATAGCAGCAAACAAATGAATACTATAGAGCGCAAACTTCAGCTGTGCTTAAACAGAATTCAAAAATGGGCCACAAAAAACGGTTTTAAATTTTCAAAGATGAAAACAAATTGTAACATTTTTGTAAGCTTCGGAAGCATCACCTCGAGTTTAAAATTGATGGGAGTCCTATTAAAGTTGTTAAGGAAGTGAAATTCTTAGGTTTGTTGTTTGACAACAAACTGAATTTCACTTCCCACATAAAGCAACTAAAAGTTAAATGTAAGAGAGCTCTGAACCTACTGAAGGTCGTTGGTAGCACTGATTGGGGTGCTGACCAAAAAACTTTGCTCCATCTGTATAGATCACTTGTTCGATCAAAATTAGATTACGGTTCTATAGTTTACGGTTCTGCAAGGAAGTCATACTTAAAACCACTTGATGCCATTCACAATAGTGGTATTAGAATTAGTCTCGGGGCTTTTCGAACATCCCCAATAGACTCGATGCTTGTTGAAGCAGAGGAGCCTTCTCTTGAGACATATTCCTCCATTGGGAATTAGAGTTAAACCCCACATGGAATCTGTAAAAATTGATTCTGAATCTATAAAAGAAAACCGTAAATCACACATTCCTCCTTGGCATCTTAAAAAACCTACAGTTATTTTGGACCTTGCTTCTACCAAAAAATCTGATACCAATTCCTTGCAGTTCAAACAAAAATATGCCGAAATAAAGTCCAAATATAGAACACATACAAGGATCTATACCGATGAATCTAAAGATGGTGACAAAGTACCATCAGCTGCTGTTACTGGTGACCAGGTCACCTCAATCAGAATACTGAATCAGAGTCCTATTTTCACAGCTGAAGTTAAAGCTAAACAACTCGCACTTGAACACATCGAGAATGCTCAGGAAAAGAAGTCGATTATTTTTTCCGACTCTCTTTCCTCTCTACTAGCTTTACTCAACCCCAACCTCATTTTGGAACTTCGTGAGAAGTTAACAACTCTCATGTCTGACCAATATGATATCATGTTTTGCTGGTTACCCGGACATGGAGGTATCGCTTGTAACACCAGAGCAGACAGTGCAGCAAAATGGGCTTTATCAAAGCCTGTCATTGATCTTAAGATTCCGTTTAGTGATTTCAAGCCTCATATCAGTTGTTACATCAAATCTATGTGGCAGGTGGAATGGGATGGAGCGACAGATAACAAGCTTCATCGCTTCCGACCAACTATTTCAGATCACTTCCCGTCTAGTAACCTTTGTAGAAAGGATCTTGCAGTTTTGAGGCGTGTCATATTGGTCATACACGACTTACACATTCCCTTTTGTTGGAGAGTAATTTGCGACCAGAATGTGTTCCCTGCCAGCAGGTGTTGTCGGTAGAACACATTATTTTGAATTGTACTGATTTTAATCATGTTAGAGGGCAGTGTTTTACAGTCAGATCTTTGAGAGATTTATTTTATCTTGCGAGCCCGCAAAAAGTCATCTCATTCTTGAAAGTAATCAACATTTTTAATAAATTTTAAATTGTTTTTACCTTTTTAAATTTCACCTATCCATATTTATTTCACAGGTTGATTTACACAGCATTTTTTGCACAACTGGTCTCACATTCTCATTATGTCTCACTCTCATCATTTTTAAACCTCTTATTCCTTTCATTTCAAATTTCAATCAATGGTCTTTTTGAAATACATACTTTCATCGCCACAATATAGCCTAAGCTGCTGATTTGGCATAAAGCACCAATAAATAAATAAATAATGGATCGATGTGGCCGCGATCGTTGCACCTCAGTCGTCTAGTGGATTTTAGTTCGGACTCACGAATGTTTATTCTGGGGAGGAAGTTCGTAATCACTCCCCCACACGTAAGCTTAAAGAAAATGTCTGAAGTAATGGGTCAACACCAAGTTCGTGGTTACTCTTGAAACATTCACCATGGATTCCTCGGGAACACTTCATCTGGGCATGGGTAAGTCAAACACAGAAGAGTACTTACGATTTCTTTGTCATATATTGTTAAATAAATTATAGCACTCAACACTTGTAAAAAGACTGATGCAAAGCAAAATTTCAGATACATGTTCACTGAAGAAAATAAAGTCGACTAAGTGTTATTGAGAAGCAGGAAACTTTCCACCATTCGCGTGCTGTGCATGAGAGGAGTTCGGTCAGGAAACTGACTTTCTGTGGCAATCACCATGCTTAATATCCAAAATCCAAACTATTCTATCAGAAGATAGTTTATCGGACCAGATATTGACCAGGTGTGTGAATTGGATACCCACCCCTCATATAACCCTGTTGTAACTGGCCAAACGTCATTATATGTACTGTATTAAGACATAGCTCTCCCCTTCTTTAAAAGTGAACCGCTAGTATATTGTTAAAACCTCCGAGTCTTAATCTCAAAAACCATTAAATTATTATCAGCGATGAGTTATGGCTATAACATCCGTGGTCGACACTTAATAATCACGCCACACGCCCGACACGAGGTAATTAAAACTCAGTACAAGGGAAGAACTATAAAACAGTCGCCGTGACATGTGGTAAATGGTCAGATAGATATTTGTAATCGGCATAGAGATGAAATTGCTTATTAGTTATCTCTTAATGGGAGGTCGTAAATACCATACCTGTGCTCCAAACCTTGCAACACACGAATCAGCTAAAATATATTCGTTTTACTTTTTGTGAGAAAAAATATATTTCTCTGTGAAAGAACTTTTCATGAAGGTAAAAAACGTACTTTACACAGAAACTAAATTATATAGCCCATCCCTGCCCCCCCCCCCCTTCCCCTTGGGGATGAGGAAAAGCTCTACGCTGGTCAATACGGACCCACGGGAGGGCTTTATGTGACAATCCTCCCCAAAAAGATTCAAACTCCAAAGGCTGTGCCAAGGAGTTCGAGTCCAAAGAAGGACTCACATACATGCACTTCCGTATAAAGGGCTTGTCCTGCCTCTCAGTAACTGCGAAGTATCCAACATTCCAAAAATAAAAATAAAAATGGATTTAAGATAATCAATTTGTTATGGGGTCACCATAATGATCATGTTGGGCATAATCAAACCAGTCTGGAACCAAGTTAGTACCCCACCGTAAAAGGAAACGACAATGTGGGCACCGTTGAGGGTCAGAGTAAGGCATCCAGGAGTGCCCACATTCCATATGTACCAACTGTCTACATTGAGGACAGTTGTATGCCTCCCAGTCACCTCCAGGTATTGAGGTAAGACAGACAACACATGTGTCTTGACCGCTACTTGAGGTTATGTGATTTATTCTTTGATGCCCACAGTTTGTCACATGCTGTCGAAGACAAGAATGCAGCAGTTGGAAATCTGGGGTGAATCTTTTCACGTTCAAATGTTTCCCTCACAATTTTTGTGTGTCGCTGTTGGGCAATTTCAAAAGGGCGTTGGAAGTCCTGCCCAACAGCGTCCATGTAATCAAATTCCGATGGCCGAAAGGGCAAATATTATCATAGAATCGTCCACTCCAATGAGGATCATTCCAGTAGCGGACAGCCTGATAATATGTGGCCGGGTATACTTTGGCCGGGGTCGCATCTCTTAGTGGTCTATCGTCCACCACAAGATGAGGAAAAACAACCTCACCCGAATCCCTACAAACATGATACCATAGATGTACGTCATGAGAAAATATTTTGATGTCACTGGTGTCTTCATCAATGTGACCATCAGCCCAATAATGGATAACTCTCTGGGAGGCTTGAAGGGTATCCCTTCTAATACATTGAAGACTTATGAAACGATCGTCATTCAGTCAGTCTCGATGGTAGTCGTATTCTTGTTGTTCGCTCTCAAAATCTTCTGCCGTAAGATTCTCAGGATTTTCTGAACTTGCAGAAGCCATGATGTCAAAAATATACACTATAAAATAAAAACCGTAGTATCCTGTAAACTATTAGTAGGTACTTGAAATGGATATAATTTCTGAAAGTAAAAGGTCACCACGACCACCATTTAAATCTGATCATTCAGCCAAGTTATCTGAAATCAAACACATGCTATAATCACTATCAGAATCATCAGTTTTAGCAAAGATATCCAAATTTGAACATTCATCGGAATCATATTTGGGCGTAATCAACGCCGAATTATTTGTAGACTCATTATCTGCCATGTTTCCAGAAGTGGATGTTGCACTATTGGTGAACTGGTAATAGTAGAACCATCCTCTTTAAATTGTTCGCTACCACAATCTGCCTTTGCTCACTGAAACGAAAACACACAGTCTGTGAACTTTTTGCTCATTAGAGTTATTGTTTCTATCTACCATAGTCACGTGAACACCGGCAGACTCGGCATCATGGCTCACTCGAGGATACATTTGTCATTGGGCAGGTTTGGGTGAAGTACTGAGATTCTTTATCGCCCGTCTCATCATGTCAGTTACACTCTTTGGAGGTTGAGGTGACGAAGGTGTCACCATTGGAGATCCATTCATAGTTGCATAAACATCATTATTGGCAGAAGCAAGATTAACCATTTCATTATCACCATCAGCAGAGATCGTAAGTCACATTTTACGTTTACTCTTACTTCTACATAGCCAGTTGCATATCTGTCTGAGGGTACCGGATCGATACAAATGCATTAACAGATATGCAACAAGTGTGCACGTTATTGTAGCAATGAAATATGCCAATTTTGGAATGGAAAAGGGTTTGGTAGGAGTATCATTAACCATATCCAATTCACGAACAAGATCTTTCATAGGAATCTTATCTAAATGCTTAAAATCGTTCTGTATCTCAAAGGTAGTAACATTTATTCAAGACAATACGGGTTGCCAAATACTTTGTTGTGTCATCGAAAATTGCGGTAATACCGTTTTTGATACCAAGCGATGTATCTTTTCATCCCTGTGATGGAAGTAGCTAGTCAATAATAATTGACCCCTAGTTGCCATACACAATGGATTCAATTGTAAGATGCCTATTGGTGGAAGAATCCTATCTGGTTTTGGGTTCTTCCTATTTGGGCACGTAATGGAGAATCGTAATGGAATGTCAGTGGAGACGTACCATAAGCCTTCCTCGAGTCTCGTCGCGAAGGGTAAATTGATATTAAGTCTTATTTCCATTGTACATAATTGTTTTATTGCCAATTTCATATTCAAGAATAACGCCAACATACAGCTAGTAGTTGTATGTATTGTATGTATTGCTCCTACAAGTGGACAAAATAATTTCTTATTATCTATGCATTGATCATGTCCTATTTCAGGTACATATCGTGATCTTTGTTTATCAACAATCAAGGTATCAGATTCCAGAGTGTACATAGCCACCAGTTTATTTGTTTCTTGTGAAGCATGCTGACTCACATTTACAAATGGTATAGGTAAAGCCTGTACTTTAAATACTTCAAAGTTAAAGTTTGCATTACTTAATGGCACCTTTACCAAGATTACCAATTTATTGTCAGCAAACACAGTTGCCATCATCAATAAATGATAGTATTGCCAGAGTTCGTTTCAGACATCTAATGGCAATGACGTATGATCATTCAAGTGTGATTCTATTTCCATCAATACGTTCATTAATAGTGAAGGATTTACGATTTTTGGAAATAATTTCTCATCAGCCAAAATATCCATTTGATCATGTAAATCACGCATATAGGTCTCTGCCGTGGTTAGCATGAGTTCCAATTGCATGAGTACTGTTTCCAATTGATGATACGAATTTGTAAAATGTTCGATCAATACTAGACGTTCATCATGGTCTGTGAATATTCGTTGGGCTTGTGTCCGGAATTCTGTAACTGATTTTGATAACTCTATCATAACTTTTGGATTTTGTTGAATCGCTTCTCTGTTCAAACTTACCTTAGTTGAACTCTCTTTAACAACATGCTTAAGTTTAGCTTGATTAGCATATAATTTTTCAATATTACTTTGTAGTCCCTTTAAATCTGAAGCAGACGCAGTACTGAAAAGAAAACTTAACCCTTCCCCAACGAAATCTAACAATCCCCGTTTAAATCATGACGAGGTTGTATGGCCATTGAGCTTATGATAGTCATTTAGATCATCTACTACTCATGCGACACGATTATTTATGAATCCAACCTCTTGGTACATATCCCTTATTATCGACTTAAGCGCAACATGAAGGGAAAAGGCATTTTTATTGGTAATATTGTTAGCCTTTTCATGATTCTCTATGACTACATCAAATTGTTGTTCAGTTTCAGCATAAAACTTATTTAGATATCTAACATTCTGCTCTACTTCATCTATGTATTGTATGAATGCTTTTAAATCAAAAACATACATCGTTGTCCAATCACTTGTTACAATATTTACTTCTTTTACTTTTCTAAAGATCACATTGTTTCTTACAGTAGTATTTCCTTTTCCATTAACTATCGCTAATAATATCACCAAAATTCCAATCGTAACTATCCAACGTAACATCATGCTCCTACAAAAAAAGGAAGCAAGAGTTAGCGTCATGAGTTAGTCTCTCTCTGTATCTTACTCTATCATTTCACTGCTAGATTGTGAAACAACAGATAATACCCATTGACACGCGGTACCATGTTGGTTCGCGAGGCCAAGAAAATATTCCCAGTATTTTCTTTCTTAACAAATCATAAGTCAATATAATTTAGTCACTCATTTTGCCTTCTCCAAACCTCAACCTCTCTGTAGATTGCCTTTATCACTGAAATTGTTATTTGGCTGTACTCCAAGGGGCAGGCTGCACTATCACCGATTTGTCAGAATCGGTGGCATCTTCATGATTCCTCAAGACTGTCGAATCCTTGAGATCATATTACTTATGTCAGCCTGTGTTTCCTGCTTGGGTTTAGTTGGTTCATTTTGTAACTGATTTACCTCCATTGATTGTTCATTGTCAATCAGTCATGGAGGGTCAATATTTTGGACAGGGCTCTTCGGCTCTTGGTCCACCAAGAGCTTTTTCATAGCTTTCTTATGTTCTCTAACCCTATGAACTTGTTGTCGTAATTCTTCCAGGGGAACATCATCCTCTTCTGAGGAAGAATGCTCTCTGGTTTGTCTGTTACTCCTAATGAGAGGAGCCAAAGGATGTTCTCCCTCTGCCTCACGATGCTGTGAGTGCAATCGTTCAGCCAAAGGCATATCATCATTTGAAAATGACTATTTTTGCATTATTACATCATGCACATCACTCTCGGCACCACTATCACTTGAGTCAGTGTCGGTAGTGGAAGGTTCTGGTGGTACAGCATACCGTACCACTCGGCTGGCCTTCTCTGGCCTTGGCACCTCCCATTCCTGAGGAGCTAGGCTAAGTTTCTCTCCATGACATTTAATTATTCTATTTGTTAATTGATCTTTAATTTTATAACTTACAGGGCCTGCCTTTCCATAACTACAAATGGGTAATTCCATCTAGATTCAAGTTTGCCTTTTGATCTACCAGATAAATACAAGACTGGGTCACTCACTTCAAAGGTTGTATCTTTTGCTTTTGCATCATGTCATTTCTGTTGTTTCAGAACACGCTTCTTTTGCGCGACTTGTTGTTGTAAGAATGCTTTATGTTGTTCTTGTAAAGCAATTTTATGGGGTTCCTCACCTATACATTTTTGTCTCGGCTTAAGAATAGTGTCCAAAGGCAACACTACATCTCTACCACACATCAGATAGAACGGCAAGAACCCAGAGGATTCACATCCGTTGAATCTGATGGTTGCCAGAGCTTGATTGAGAAATAGATCCCAAGTCTCGAGTTCCTTTCTTGACAATTTTGACAAAACATTGTTTAAAGTACCATGAAACCTCTCGACCTTCCCATTAGACTGTGGATGGTAATAAGAAGTCTTTGCATGATGAATTTTAAGATTCTCTGTTAAGTGTTTCATGATCTCATTGCAATTTTCTGACCCATTGTCTGTTAATAATTCTTACGGACAGCCAAACCTGGGAAAAATTTGTTCAATTAACAATTTTGCTATTGTTTCCACCTTTTTATCAGGCACTGGAAATGCTTCCAGCTAACCTGAATACATATCTATAAAAGTTACTATGTATTTATTCCCAGATAAGGTGGTTGGATGAGGACCACTCACATCCAATGCTAACTTAGCAAATGGATAAGGAGGTTTATCCATTACTTGTAAAGGCAAGGTATGTTTCTTTGTATTTCTGGCTCTACAAGGTAGGCATTTTTCGACATACTGGTAAATCTGCTTGTATAAAACAGGCCAGTAATATTTCCTGCTAATGTTATAATACACTTTATCAATTCCTAAATGCCCTAAGTTGTCATGGTATTGTTCAAGTTCGTTTGTGTACAACTGTTCTGGTATACACAATCGTACCCTAGGATTTTACTCTGCAGCACTTATGTAATATAAAACTTCCTCGATCATCATATATTTACTACTTACACTAGGCGGTGTGTTAGGACTCTTATATTTCTTAATAATTTTGACAAGTTTAGAATCTTTTTCTTGTTCTAATTTCATATCTAAATTTTTATACTTTATAATCTGGGGTTCTTTAGAAGATTCTGTATTATCATTGATTACATGCACATAGTCTCTGGGGTCAATCTTATCACTATTTATAACTCCCACTTGTAAAGATGTATCTGTCTCAACATTGTCCATCTCATAATGTGGATCTGCATTGGCGATCCCTTCAGGTAATCTTGAGAGCAGATCAGCACAGGTATTTTGTCTACCAGATAAATATTCAATCTTACAATTAAAAAAATCGCACTGGTATAGACATTTTCTACTGAAACGCCTTTTTTCTTTTAATATGCCACTTTTCATGAACCCTGATGGGTTTCAAACATGACAAAAAATTACATATAAATTATTTAAACTAAGTGATGAGCTTAGGAACTGGTTAAACTGACTGGCAATAATTGATGTTATTCATTGATGGGCTCTAATTTAGTCCTTACAAGGATGTTACGCAAGCTTTTGTTTTTCTTATAGGCGATGACAGGTCGAAGATTCAAAGGTTCATTTAATTTAGCATTGGTTAAATTGAATTCATCTTTTAACATTTTTGCTATTTCGATATTCATTTTGTTGTATGTTAAAGTGAAAGGAATGATGGACCTCCTTTCGCATTCTCCCTCTGATATGTTCATACCAAATGGCCAGAGGGTTTGATGCATATTGATCCAAAAAGCTTCACTTTTTTTTCTAAATTCATCTGTTTCTTCTAATGTGTCTTTAATTGGTGGTTGTTCAATAGGATGGATTTCGAAATCGTCCAAAGAATGGCCAGGAAAGTTAAAATGTTGTGCTACTGGGGCATCAGCATTATGTTTTATATCCTGTTTGTGTCTAGTAGCATGTTCTCGAAAAGGATTTTGACTTTGACCAACATACTGTTTCCGACAGCGCTTACATGTTATAAGGTAAATAATGTTTGGTGAATCACACTGGAGGGGGTTACGGATCTGATAATGATTTTTCGTTTGTTCAGAGGAAAATTCCTCTTTCTGATCAGACATAAAAGTATGTGATCTACAACAAGGCTTTTTGCAATTAAATACCGTGCCACTACCATTCTGTAATGGTTTGTTGTGTTCAATCTTCAGTGGTTCGAAATCAGTAGTTTCAGCTGGACTTTCGAGCTTTTTCAGAGATTGGGATTTCAAAATGAGCCGTGATTTGATGATACCTTTAAATGTATGTTGAGGATGAAATGATTTTGTGTGCAACAATTGATGTGAATCAGTTGGTTTAAAATATACTTTATGATCTAAATGACCGGACACCTGAAAATGCTTGCATTTATACACGGTCACATCGAGAAAATCAACAGAACTTACACTGATTGTAGCTTTTAATTTAATGTTTGGATCATGATTGTTCAAAATTTCTAAAAATTCATTAAAATCTTCTTTTGAATGTTCCCAAATAATAAAAATGTCATCTAAATACCTGAGACATACGAGAGGATGCTTTGCACATTTGCTTAAGGCATTTTCCTCCCATTCCGCTACATAAATGCTTGCAAAATTAGGACTGAATCTTTTGCCCATAGGACAACACATTATTTGTAGAAAATATTCTCCATTGAATTGAAAGTCATTACCTTTTAAGCTCAGCTCTAAAAGATCCAAAATTTGTTCATCTGGGCCTTTTGCATCCGGATATTTTTCAAATGCATTTTTAACTGATTTAACACCTTTATCAATATCAATGTTTGTATACATACTGTCAGTATCCAAAGTAGCCAGAATTGCATTTTTTGATATTTTCAATTTCAAAATTTTTGACTGGAAGTCCTGTATATTTTTTAGATAGCTCGGATGTCTATTTGCTATAGGTTTCAGATGATAATCAATTAGTTCCAAGATCGCATAAGATTCCGAATTACAATCTGATACAATTGGCCTCCCGGGTGGAGTTACGTCATCCGTCCATGAAGAACGGTCCTTGTGGATCTTTGATAGGATGTAAAATTGTCTTGTTTGAGCACTGAGCTTAGCTGTTAAATATTTCAATTGTTTTTGGGTAATGTGACCTTCATCGAGGAGAAATGTTAAGATCTTATTGAATTTTTCGACATTACTAGGCCACATAAGTGAATCTATTTTCTTATAATGTTTAGTATTGCTGAGGTGTCTCATGGCTTCCTTTATATAATTAACGCGAGATTGAACAACTACCAACCCACCTTTGTCGGCTGGTTTATTTACTAATTTCTTATTTTTTCGAAGTTTCGTGAGGGCTATCCATTCACCAGCTGTTAAATTGTCTTTATCGGAGAGTATGTTCCTGCTGAACACCCTTTGGATGATTCGTTTGCTAGCCTCAATAATTTCGGGATCTACTTCATTATCTTGAGGTGACCAACCAGATGATTCTGTAAAAGGAAGTTTTTGACCGCTGGAGTTTCTAAAATGGTCTGCAAAATTACAGTTATATGATGGTAAATTTGTTTGGTTACCAGTTTTAGCGTAAGGTGCTGGTACAAAAGTTAAACCGCGATCTAAAAGAGACTTGTCTTGGGTTGTTAGGTCATTGGTGCCAGACATGTTAACCACATTAGTTCCTAATCCCATATCTGTTAGGCGGTTATTACCTTTGCCTTTACTTAGTTTAAATCTAGATGGTTCAACCACTGATCGTACATAATATTGGCAGTTCTCGTGGGGGGGGGGGGGGGGGTTCAGATGAAAATATAGAATATACGATGCAATTTTTTCGCATTTCATTCTTCGACAGCTAATATTCTACAGTGAGGCTTTGTGGTGCGCTGGAGAATGCTGAGAGAACATTCAATCGAATCGAGACCCGGTCACATTCTCAGTCTGTATATATCACGGTACCCTAACTGTGAGTTTCAAAATGTAAATATGTACCATGTTTATCTGTATATTTCTATGTAGTTCTAGATAGTGTCTGTGTTGTTCTATGTGGTTCCATGCAGTTGTATGTGATTCTGTGTACTTCTGTGTAGTCTTGTGTGGTTCTATACAGTTCAGTGTGATAATTCGACACATCCCCATCTTGAAAATGAACCGAAAACACGAACAAATGGTGGCCATGAGCCCATTACTTTGTTTGGGAAGAAAACCTGACAGAAGGTAGGTATTGAATCATTCTTTCAAGCATACTAAAATTTTGATGAGGAAGAATAGTTTGTTTGTGAAATTCATTCTACTTTCTCGTCCTAAACATAGGGATGGTCTGTAACAAATTACGTTTATAATATACATATATATGCAAACTGTATGCAAAGATCACAATAACTTTGCCTTCTTATCATTTAATGGGAAACTCTATGAAAGAGGGATTTCCAATAAATAATAATCCGAAAATTTGGTGTTCATAAAGCCTTCTAAAGTTGGACGTTCTTTTGATATTGTAGCAGTGATTCTTCTGCCCTCTTTTTTATAAGGGTCCGCGGCTCATGCCATTGGGAAAAGTTGCTTCATTGGGGCTTCAATTGTGAATTTGTTTTGGACGGGAATAACATACAAAGACTAAAAAATTTCACATTCAAAATGAGCAGAGAACATTTAGACCGGTAGATACCGAAGCAACTACATGAATACTACAAGTAAGTTTTACAACAAAAAGTCACATGAAATCATGTTCACCCCGGTTTATGTAGTCTCTATTAACTGTTCGAATACTATGAAAGAACTTGCAATTTGCCTTTGAATTCAGACTGTTTCTGAGCACCGTTAGGTGAACAATTTAAATTTAATGCAAAATCGGTGTCCTGAACTGGGTGGTTTTCTGAGGCCTTATGACAATCCATTTCATAACACCTATCGTGCATTAACTTTTTTGTTTGAATGGGAATTTAGATTGGGAAAATTGGGGTTAACAATTTGGAAAACCTAAGCCAAAAATGCCATTGAGAAAGGGTCCCATATTCGTGTCCTGTAGGAACCCAAAAGAATCCCTGATTATAGACGCATATTCTGTTCCACGAAATTGTACTGGACAAACACCGAACGTCACGCGCGGGTGAATGGGTTAATCGATATGGCACGAGTGCCAGCGGGGAAGGATAAAACGAGAGGCCGCAGGCTTCGAGTTTTATCCTTCAGCGGTGGCACAAGTGCCGTATCGATTAACCCATTCACCCGCGCATGTCATACTGTGTTTTTAGACTCCTTCGCGTGCATAAAAACAATTATTGGAAGAACACTCAGCAGTTCATTTGACAGCTGGGTCAACAAAAAGAACACATTTTATCGCCAATCAAATTTGCAAGGGGAACCCTTTTTTACTATTTCGTCCCTTGAGTTTCAATGTGTTCTTTGTGCCTGTTCTTATTTTTTTGATAATATAAGTAACATAAGAGAGAGAGACAGAGAGAGAGAGAGATGGGATTTTTTATAAATTATATTATTATTATTATTTATATTTTTTTTTCATAATATTATAGGTAATATAGGGAGAAGAGAGATATATTTTAATATTATAAATAAATTTTACTATTTGTCCTTTTCAGAATTACGTTCATGCAGTTCTGTTGAAATGGTGCAGTCAGTTCAAACATATTATAGTGTACAGGCCAGCCTTTGTCGGTTATCGTCCAAGAATTGTCCGCGACTGCCAAGACTTCCCTCAGAAACAGAGTTGACGACAGAATATACTCATACAACTGTTGGTGAAGAATTTCTGCTATACCTGTATTAATTGAGGATCTTTTGCTGATACATATTTCTGTGATGTATTGCGTACGAACAGGTTCGAAAATAATTATTGAGGTACATACTATATTATTTGAGGTTCATCCTATATTATTTCAGGTTCATCCTATATTATTTGAGGTTCATCCTATATTATTTCAGGTTCATCCTGAAATAATATTTATGACCCTCTCGTATGCGATTAATAATTTGTCCGACCCTGGATGGACTATAATTATTGTTTCATGTTGAACCAGGTTCGATATAAATATTTCAGGTTCATCCTACATTAATTGAGGATGAACCTAAAATAATTTGTCCGACCCTGGATGGACCATAATTATTGTTTCACGTTGAACCAGGTTCGACATAAATATTTCAGGTTCATCCTGTATTAATTGAGGATGAACCTGAAATAATTTGTCCGACCCTGGATGGACCATAATTATTGTTTCATGTTGAACCAGGTTCGACATCAATATTTCAAGTTCAACCTATATTAATTGAGGATGAACCTAAAATAATATGTCCTATCCTGGATCGACCATAATTATTTTAGGATCATCCTCTAAGCCAATCAGTGACGCCGATACATAGTCAATTTTCTTGCGCGACATTCAAATAACTCGATCAGCAAATAGAAGCCAGACAAGAAAATGAATCTGGAGGGCTTCCTTGAAGGTGCTCGCGGTATTGTATTGACCGTAACTAGGACTTTATGGACATCGGTTACCGGAGAATCTCTAAGCGATGCAGCTTTGAAACTTGAAGCCTTATCGAGGAATGTGATCCGCGGTGTGGAAAGTTTCCCGGATTGTGCGGTTCTGTTGCCAGATCTTGTGGAGGCTATTCAGATAGTTGAAGAAATGAAAAGGTAAGAATAACCTATCCTCATAAATAAATTGCTTATGGAACACAGCCTGGGCGATCCAACTTCCAGTGAATATGTAAGTACAGACCAGACACGTCGTTATATTGGTTGCAGTCTGGTCACACCTGTGAGGTGTGTGTGTATGTGTGTGTGGGGGGGGGGGGGGGTGCGGGCGGGGGGGGGGGGGTAATTGCTTGCAATTACTTCCTGGGAATAAAACTCAGACAAACAGTTTAAGAGGAGGCAACTTGCGGCACCTGAAGTGGTTAGGTGAGGGGGCAAACTGTCATTATCGGTTCAGGGCCCTACAAATACTGTTTTGGTAGGAGTGGGGGTGGGGGTCTGCACAGCCACATCAGTTCTAGGTTTGAGTCGCTTAACTGACATGCACAAACAATGTACCCTAAATAAGTAACCAAATCACAACGATATTCTCTATCATTAACTGGGAAAGAAACATTAATGATAACCACATAGCTATGTTACGTATCCAGTTGCATTGTGCGTCCTATTTCACTCAACACCCCCCCCCCCCCCCCCCACCCTTCTCCGCCACACACACGCGTTGCTTTTTTGACTATTCAGTGGCACTCACCTGCTTTGAGAAAAAATTGAAACATTGGGAATAGATCTTCCTAAGTTGGCCACACTGTGACGAACACAGACGCGCCGAGCCGACCATGGTTCGGTCTGGCGTTAAAAAATGTTAAAAATTGGCATTAAAAGAAGCAATTTCCTGGCTTCTGGAGTGTCAGTTCCCACTCCAAAATACCACCTAAAGTTTAAGTTTTTCTACTTAAATATCAAAATGTTTACATCCGGAAATAATTAGTGATGGAACTCCTTCACCCTTCTTCGCTGCTATTGGTGCCTTCGTGGGCCGTCGATTTGGAGCGAACAAAATCAGATTTTTTTCAGCAGTAATCCATCGCGACACTTTAAAATCATGCCTTTGAAGTTTTGCGTTACGCTATTTTGCGCACATATTATTAACTTGGGCACCCGTTTACCGGGTTGAATTTAGTGTAATTTAGGGGCGTGGAAAATCGCTTTTGCGAAATGTGTGTTTTTGTATATTCTGGAGCATTCTACAGGCACAAAATTATCTCCCCTTTACCCTCAACTGCTGTTGACAAAACGTGTAACGCAAAAACGGAAGTGAAGTTAATATTTCCATTCTGAATTCTTCAATCGATTTTCACGGGCCAAACTTTTTCCGGATCCGGGGCGGATTCGGTCATTCTTTGTGATTTTTTTTCTGGATCAGGATCAGGATTCAGAGGCCAAATCCGGATCCGGAAAAAAGTCGAACATGAAAATATTAAATACCTTTACACAAGTGAATGAACATATGAACGGAACATTTTCAGCATGAAAACAGCCAAAACTAACAAAACAAAGACTGGGGCGTTGTGAAGTGGGACTGGAGAGTTGGAAACTGAACTGAGACATTATTTAATTGCAGCAATAAAAAAACAAAAACCAATGCCAACAGGCGGACCGCCCCCATGCCCCCCCCCCCCCTCCGCCCCAGACGTGGGCTTCTTCCCTCTTGCCCCCATCATCACACATATCCACTCTTTCTCTCTCTCTCTCTCTCTCTCTCTCTCTCTCTCTCTCCCTCTCTCCCTCTCTCTCTCTTCTCTCCCTCTCTCCCTCTCTCTCTCTCTCCCTCTCTCTTCTCTCTCTCTCTTCTCTCTCTCTCTCTATCTCTCTCTCTCTCACACACACATACACACACACACACCCACATACACACTTACACCCACCCACCCTCACACACACCCTTACACACACGCGCGCGACGCGCACGACCTACTTGTAATGTGTATTGGCCGGAGCTAATTTGCCCTCTAAACAGACAACCAGGTTCTATGTTTTCTATTTTATCTGTATGAACGAAATTTCGTAAATAGCTAAAGATCACACGTTTGAATCGGTTTCCGTTTTCATTTCTCTCATTTGTGTGCGTTTATGTCCGTGCACGGGGTCAGTAAACACCGATGATCAGGTATACACACAAAACATCGAACTTTCTAACCCGCCATTTGCATTTACTAAACAGGTCTAACCTCCCAAGCTAGACACCCCCAGCACGTACACACTACACACTCACACTGTGGCTGTCCTCTATTATTTATTCCCACATACACCAAGCTGCTGAATATCCAGGAAAGATTTACAAGCGCGAAATAGGCGCATGGGGAAGGGGGCTAGGGGTGCACAGTCTGAAAAAAATCGATTTTTTCGGGCAATACCTGCGCCCCCTCACCCCCCCCCCCCCCCCCCCCACCACCACCACCACACAGCACAAAAATCTTTCTGGCGCCGCCACCGAAGGCGTACAGACAGATTTATACATAATGGTGATGAAAATTACAATAATTTTTCATTTTTTTTTAAATATCTATAATTTCTTATTCTCGAATACTTTGCTACTAATTACTGGTTTACTAACATTAAATATTAGCTGACTCTGGCTATCGTTATATTTCAGGCTTTAAGAACTTTTCACGAAAACAATTTAACGTTGTGGAGGCATCCTAATTGCATTTATGTTCTGTAACTACCGTTATAATGGGACACAAGATTATTCATCACACTTTGTGTCGCCTATTTTGAGGTGTGAATTTTGCCGCTTTAGGACGTCAAAAGTTCAAAACCTCTAATAAGACTATGACAGTAACAACACATCTGCTTGCAAGATATGCACACTCATAGGATGATATTCTAATAAAATTGATGGCGTCAGAACTGGTACATCAGCGCCATTCCTTCAGTAAATGCTTGGTGTAAGTTATCGAAGTTTGAGGCGATAATTTGCCAGTTTTCCTATGGTAATTTCTACAGTTACCTCTTGGAGGCGGTAGTGTCATTTTTGGGTATGGGAAATTCAGCGTTAAATTCTCCGGACCGTATCCCCAATCTATTAGGTGAAACACTCACTCATTATTCAGGTAAAAGTTTCTAAGCTTCGAAAAGAGAGGGGAAAACATTTTGTGTTTCTTCCCGTATTTGTATTGAGCCCAAGAAAAACATATTGTTGAATTGCGACTTGTATCCTTTATCTGTGACTCAAAGAAAGCCCATGAAATGTGCCGAACAAGGGAAAACTGAAAACTATTTTTGACTTTTTCCGGATCCGGATTTGGCCTTTGAATCCAGATCCGGATCCGGAAAAAAGTTTGTCCCGATTTTGACCCGAAGTTCTCGGTAGTTGGAGTTTGTCCTCATTTTAGTCCTCCAGTTGGAAAAATATGTTTCTTAGTCAATTCAACCACACATTATTTTTCAATTTCCAACTGTTTATATTTTTGCCCTCCGATTTTCCAACTGTTCCTGTGGCTCTGAACTAAGCTCGAGAGGGGAGCGGTAGAGGATCTAGATTGTCTTATGGGGCATCTAGGAGAAGCTCCACACTCGTGTTGTCAATTTGTCCCTATATATTTGGTATTACAAGGTTTACAATTTCGGTTGTTTATGCAGTTTCTTTCAGTATAAGGTGTATTGCTTGTGTGAAATGGAGAAATGGGGATACCCCCCCCCCCCTTTCTCGCGTTGAAGTGAAGTGAAACAAAGTATTTAGTCCGCAAGCTAGAAATGTCTGGTGTGCATCCCGCCCCCTCCACACTTTTCTCGGCTTTTCTCTCAGGAGCGAACCAAACGGTCCGCATTGCGAAACGTGATTAAATATCGCATTTTCATCGTAATACTAGGGGCGGCTGAAGCTAAAAACATGTGGGGTGGGGGGACAATTTGTTTTCGGGATAACCGACAGGTTGTAGGACTGAAAAAAAGTTTTTAGGGGTTCAGAGGAAGGGGGTGGGAGGAGAATGGGGTGGGGTGGAGAGGTACTTTGTCATCGCGTATGTCATGCATGCAGAACAAAATTAAATGCTGCTCCGGAAAGGGAACACATTCGCACGGCACGTTTCACCATAGTCCAAGCTTGGACCCAAATTCCGTAATATAATTTTTGGGTTTGGTTAGGTAGTCCTTTCCACGTACCAAACCAAACCCCAAAATTATATTATTATATATTTGGGTCCAAGTTTGGACTAGTTTACCAAACACCCAAATTATAATATGGAATTTGGGTCCAAGTTTGGACTAGTTTTATTATAACTATAGTCTGTACTTATTATGGCTGCTTGCGACGTGCAATATCTCACTATACAACAACGCCGACAGTATTATGTTGCTAATTTTGTTAGAACTATTACTATCTCCCACAGTCAATTTGGGTATAGGGTTTGTGTACGTATGTCAGAATTAGGGTTCCCATAAATGGTGAAACAGTGTGTGGGGAGGGGGCACGTGCCCCCTGCGCCCCCGGCTCCGCCGTCCCTGCACACTTCTTTGCGGTAAAAGTAATGCAAGTACCCGCAACTGGACCGACGGTACTTTTTATTTTCAACAGTAATTTTTAAAGTGCGCTTTTTCACTGAAAGAGGCTTTTGAATCGAATTATTTCGATGCAGCACCACACATAGAGGATTCACATTGATACAACCAATGGGAGGATTGAAAAGGTGGTGCCTGTCCCCCTCCTACATACCCAATATTTTTGGTCGACCGATAGTAAGTGTTGACTGAAACATTGCGCTGCGAAAGTCAACGCAACCTCAAGCGGCTGTGAAAAATCGTTTTCGTAGTCCCAAGGTTAGTGTCAGAACCTTTCGAAAGTTTGGCCGAAACAGCTAACTTCCACCAGAAATAAAGCAGTTTATGAGCATTCATTAAACATTTTCCTTGATTAAATCATCGTTATATTCCCTCCCAAGTGTTCTGAACCTAGCCTGATCATCATCCCGGTGCAAACGTTTCGACAGTTGGTGTAGGCCTAAACGAATGGATAATTCGGCTCCCTCTGATGTCGACGGGTATTTAGCATTGGGCTTGTTATGTGCATTGATTGATTCCCTCTCGGTTCCCGTTGTGACCTCACATAGCATATTACCATATTTCGCTCGCTATTCGGGAAATGTGCACATTTTGGATAAATGAATTGTTTCAGTGTTAGTTTTCGACAAAATCAGGTTTGCCATTTTATTTTTATGAACATCTCGAACATATTTATGTACTCGAATCAAACTGTAGAACCAGTCAGTCCTCCCCTTCTCCCTCCCAGGGGCGTAGCCAAGATTTGACAATAGATGGTGGGGGATACTGAGCTTTACATGGGTTGAGTTGCCGCACGCATCTCCAGAAGGCCTGAGGTGAGGGCGTGTACAGGAGCTAGTGCTCCTCTCGTAAATGTGTGTGGGGGGTGGGGGGGTCTAGCTGTTCCTAGGCACATTGTTCATATTTCAGCGCTCTAGGAGCGATTTCCAAGGATTTCGTTGGCACCTGAGAGGATTTACAAGCACACCGCTCTGCCGATATTCGCCCGCATAACATTGTGACAGTACATCGGCGAACAGACACTAAAGATTCTTTTGCCAAGCGTAAACGAATGATGGTTATTTGGCAATAGCGAGATGATGTGTGCATTAGGAACCTATTTATAGGAAATATTTGGGGGAAACCCGAAAAATCATGGGGGTGGGGTGGCCAGAGCCCCCCCCCCCCTCCTCCCCACCTCAGCCCTCCCCCGTAACTACGCCCCTGCTCCCCCTCCCCCGAAGAAGAGGAGGTACAGAAAATGGCAGTGATACGATTTTTATGGCAAGTTTACTTCACATCCCTCAGAATATGGATGACTACTCCTTTGTACACTCTTAATGTGCCTCTTCAAAGCATCCGACTGAGAGTAGTTATGTTTGCAAATAGCACACGCTGTTGACATTGTGTTTTTTTCAAAACTAGATACAAAAGACTGTGTGCATTGTAAATAGTTATAAAAAAATCATATTTGATGTCTTATAAACTCATCCTCAAACGAGACCCCAATACGCACATCCAACTTTCACTACCCCCTTCCCCCATCACCACTACACCACTACCACCACTAGTATTTATTTATTTATTTATTTATTTATTTATTTATTTATTGTTTTTTACGACACTTTCAACAGCCAGGGTCACATCGTGTCGAGCAGGTTTACGGGTGGAGGAGGCCGGAGTACCCGGAGAGAATCACCGAGCAGCGACGTGCATTCTCCAACGTACTAATCCGAGAAGGGTTAGCATTGGTTGAAGACATGTGCACCATCGACGTGCAGTACGCCTCACTTCACGGCGCCACCGTGCCCCCAAGAAGGCAATGGGGATAAAGTGTGTTGCTCACGAACACAACGTGGTTGTCGCAGGTGGGATTCGAACCGGAGACCTCTCGGTTTACAGCTTGCTCTTCTACCAACTGAGCCACCGTGCTTCCCATCACTACCATTACTATCACCATAATTGTAAACCTTGTAACACCAAATATATAGGGACAAACTGACAACACGAGTGTGGAGCTTCTCCTAGATGCCCCATAGGACAATCTAGTTCCTCTACCGCTCCCCTGTAGAGCTTAGTTCAGAGCCACAGGAACAGGGGCGTACGGGGGTGTGCCCCCCCCCCCGTCCTCACCAAATATTTGTCAAAATATAAGTAGTTGGAAAATCGGAGGGCAAAAATATAAACAGTTGGAAATTGAAAAATACTGTGTGGTTGAATTGACTAAGAAACATTTTTCCAACTGGAGGACTAAAATGAGGACACATTAGTAGGTGATAATTGAGAGTTCAACCATCAACGTTCATGTACGTGTACGTGTACGTGTACACCTCCACAGGATTTAGTGTTAAAATCGTGTACCTGTACACGATTTTCTTTTAGGGTGCTTTAGAATCCCCTTGAGAATTCAAACATCACTGATTGTATCCAAGAGTGACAAAAAAACTTGAAATTTTATGTACAGTACATGTACCGTTTTGATTGAAATCGGCAAGTGAGTTTCCCCCATAGGATTCAGTGTTAAATTGCGAGCAGAAAAACGTTTTGTCGTTCCTAAATCATCCTCTCGCCGATTCTAAAAATCCGCGTCCGTTCACGATTTTAACACTGAAACCCAATGGAGGCGTACACGGAGATCAGCTTGCGGATTTTAGGTCTGAAATCGACTCGCGTGAAGAGGTGATGTTTGAATCCCCAAACCCACTGTCGCGTTTCTCGAAGTAAGACTGGCGCACGTTATTGCGAGGTGATCTCGATGAGCACTTGATGGAAATGTTTTGAATGAAGAGTGTTGTCGGTGTGTTAGAAAATCCGCAAACCTGCTGTCACGTTTTCCTGAAGTAAAAACTAACACATGTTATCGTTATTACTGAATGAGGTTTTCGTTCAAAAAGAGTCGATTATGAATATGGTCTGTATTATAGAGATTCATGTCTTGTCTTGATGTGAAGAAGAGAAATTGAGTTTAGGGATATTGTTCAAAAAGAGTCAAACACTTAGCGGAATGTTTAAACGCATTTTCCGCTCAATTAGGTTTTGAGTGGTAAAATTTTTAATATATTCACGATAGCAATCAGAGAGAGATTTGAAAATGAATAAGTTCTCAGCGTTAAAAATTAGAAAACCAGTTTTCTTTTGTGTGTTGATATGTTTTAACAGTCATCAAAGGGGTTCTCTCTTAATTCGAAACTGAGTGAATGATTCTTTGATATGTGAATGGAAATCTTTTGACAAAACGTAAAACTACTATTAAAATGCGTTAAATCAGAAACCGGTTTGTCATGTACTGCTTAAACGTATTTTTAAACTTCTCCAATTCAATCAACAGTCAGTTGAGATGCGAATATTTTCAGCTTATTATATTAAAGACGGAAAGATTTTTTATTACTTAAAAACATAAAAATATAATTAATGGATGGATTCTAGACACCGAGATCGAATTTTAGAAGAGTTTGAGCGTGCTAAGAAGGGCATTCAGTCAGCTGATAGACGCAGACATCTTGGTGAGATGGAACTCAAACGCGAAGCCACAAAAATATTTAAACCCGTGACGGAGGGTCAAGAGCGAAGCAGGAAGGAGATAGTCGAAGAATTGAGACCCATAAAGGAGAGTTCTTTGAGAATGGGTTCATTGCCTCTTAGTTTTGGAAATCGGTATTCCGTTCAATCTACACCGGATTACGTTCCCACGGGAATTCAAACAGATTTGAGCGAGACCGACGATACAGCTTCGACTATCACCACTGATAGCGTCGCATCGTCTGATGATGGCGGTAAGAGAGATCTGTCGTATGGATTTTATAAGGATTCGGAGGGGAGAACTTTTATTGGAGACACAGAAATAGAAATTGGTGATGATGAATTGATCGTTGGTTCGAACAGATACGAATTGACTGATGGACTGCGCAGATTGCTCCTTTACGACAAGCCTAGCGATTACACGGATCAGGATTTCGACAATTACGGCGACATTCTGGTTCAGACCCACGCCATGAAGAGAAATAACGATGCCAGAGAGACGAGACCCAAAGCCAACAGAGGTTACAAGTGGACGAAAGTGGTGAAACCCATATGTGATATGAACAAGAAGTTCATCGAATTGGTGACTGGCAAAGGGGTGAAAACCACTTTTCTTCCGAGCGATTCTGACGCTCTGTCTCAGAGATTGAGTTTGTTGATGGCGAGCAGACGGGCTGGTAACACAGGATTAGATAATCAGATAGTTACTATATCTGACGAATTGTTAAGACAGAAGGTTTTGAATAAAAACCACTATAAAAGGCTGATGAACGAATTGAAGGATTGATGTATATAATAAGTAGAGAGAAACAAACAAACAAACAAAAATAAAACAGTAAATTTTTACACTAGAATAATAAAAGTATTTAAAAACAACAAAACGATTTACCAGTGAAAAAAACAAAAATATATTATAAAAATAAAATATGTTGGTGATAAAGAACAGGGGATACGTCAGAACTTACGTTCACGGCGGTTCTGGCATCGTCGATTCTATAATGCGAGCGTTCACGAGCGATGCGGGTAGAAAATTCGCATCGACCGCGTTTGAGGTCGGTAAGAAGATGGCTTTGGATGCTGGTAAGAAAGCCACTTCTGAAGCTAGTGGTAGGATAGCTTCTGTGGCTGGCAAGAGGGCAGCCGACGTGTTGATCGACAAGTTGATCAGTCCGCCAGCGAAGCGAGCTGCGTTAGAGCGAACGCCGAAAAGTTGGAAAGATTTTAAGGATGCTGTGGTACCCATACAAGATTTAGCCAAAATGACGAGTGGATCCAGATTGAAGAGAACTCGCGATGGTGTGATATAAATAAATAATAACATTAAAAACTGAGTTTGAAAAACATAAAAAATTTGTGTTTGAAAAGAATCTAAAATAACAAACAAAAAACTAAAACAAAGATGAACATTAAAGATATGTCTTGGAACGACGCCGCGACCAAGAGGTCGAATAACGAGTTCTTTCCCAAAAGCATAAGAAGCTTGATAGTGGGAAAATCGAATTGTGGAAAGACCAATCTGTTGATGAATCTGTTGTCTCGACCCGACTTGTTGGATTACGACAGATTGTTCGTGTTTGGCAAGAGCTTGTTTCAACCTGAATACAGATTGCTTCAAGAGTGCATGGATCGTAGATTGCCCAAGGACGTCATAGCCAGAATCTTTGACAGTAGGGAGGAATTCGACAAGAGTGAAGCTCCACTTTCGACCATTTTGGACGGTGCGGCGATGGAACTGATGAAGAGAAATGCAACTTCGAACGTCGAGTGTCGATTTTATGAGAACGCTAGCGACGTTCCGGAGCCTAGAGAACTGAAATTGGAAGATAAGAATCTCATGATTTTCGACGATCTGCTTTTGGAGAGACAGAACCGATGCGAATCGTATTACGTTAGGGGTCGACACAGCAACGTGGACTGTTTCTACCTGTCGCAGAATTATTTTCGATTGCCCAGACAGACGATAAGGGAGAACCCTAATTTTCTATGTCTCTTTCGCCAAGATCTCAAGAATCGAGTGCGGCTTCATCCAATTTCAAAGGCATGCGGTATTTGTCGTATTTGTGCTCTAAGCCCTTCGTCTCGACCTCGTTCAATTCGATGGGATCATGTCATTGTAATCTATGGATTTTATGACCGAATTTCTTATACGTTTCGACTCGTTTCAATTTCAATTCGCATCTTTTAGGTGTTGTTGTCCTCATGATTGATTATTTGTTTTTCTTGCAAATAATGTATATTTTAAATTTTGTATTTTACTAATTTGTTTAAAAAAAGTTTTGTTTTTTTTTTTTTGCTCCTTATATATATAAAAAAAAAAAGTTGTTTTTTAATTTTTATTTCTTTAATGTGAAAAATTTTTTTGTAAAAGTTTTTTTTTCTCTTTGTAACATGTGTCTGCTTCGCGGAAATTTGTTTTGAACCTCGTGCAAGACTTCACGTAAAAGTCGTAAGAGTTCTGTTTGTCTTGAGCCTTCTTTTTCAATAGTTCGAACGACATTGTCGATTAATTTTTGTTCGCTAATAGTATTACGATTCGATTTTCTATCGCAAATTGTATCGTTTTCTTTTGAAACGCGTAAATATAAATTACGATTTTTTTCTTCTTGATTTTTTTGAGAATAACGACTTATTAAACAGCGTCGACGTTTATGTGGATGTTGTCATCATGATTGATTAGTTTTTTTTTGTTTTACGAATTCTCGCAAATAATGTATATTTTAAATTTTGTATTTTAATAATTTGTTTAAAAAGTTTTTTTTTGCTCTTTATATATATATAAAAAAGTTGTTTTTTTAATTTTAATTTCTTTAATGTGAAAAATGTTTTTGGTATGATCGTAAATTGTTTTGAATAAAAAAACACATTAAAGAAAAAATTGAATTTAAAAAATCTTTCTTTTTTTTTTTTTATGTAAAGAGCAAAAAAACCAAAACTTTTTAAACAAATTATTTAAATACAAAATTTGGAAAAAAATATATTCTTACAAAATGAAACAAACAGATAAAAAAAAATTGGAAAATTTAAATGAGAAAACCATACCTCAGTTAAACGAGATTTGTAAACTATTAAAAATTTCACATTTCAGAAATCATAGAACTAAATCAAAAAAGATTGATGTCATACAGAAACATTTGCGAAACGATGGAAAGGCAAACGAAATGCCGATAGCAACGACGTCAAAAAATGCATCGGTTGTGAAAAATGAGAAGAAGAAGAAAAAAATAGTAAAAGGAATCGAAATGCTGATAGCAACGACGTCAAAAAATGCATCGGTTGTGAAAATGAGAAGAAGAAGAAAAAGATAGTAAAGGAATCGAAATGCCGACGTCGAAAAAAAAACAAAAACGTTTCGATTGTGAAAAATAAGAAGATGACTAAACGAAAAGCCGTTGAAGAAGAACTTCAAGTTTCCAAAGAAAAGAAAAGAAAAACTAAAACGAAAACGATTGATGCACATCAGATTCTAGGCAAACGAGATATATCGAGCGAACTTCGACGAGCAATAGACGAAGGGAAAGAAGAATATCTAGCGTGACTCGCCGCAGAACTATTTCAATCGAAGTCCATGGAACGGGAGAGTGCGATCAATGGTATTTTTAAAACTTTCGACGTGGTTCCCTCGTTGAAGAAAATCGATCTGAAATTGTTCATGGAATGGGTGAAGAAAAAAGTATTGGATTTGTTTCGCAAATACATGAACATGGGACTAAAAATTAAGATGATACTCCATTGCGTGATGAATAAAATCGACGTGAAGTCCGGCAAGAGCATCGTGAAAAATGCATATTTCAGATCTAATGTCGAACCCGTATTTCGAGGTTCAGATTTATCGGATGTTTTCAAAAAGATGAAAGACAAGATGTTGATGTCTCTCACGAATTATCAACATGAAGGTAGTAATTGGACGTTCGATGAGGTGTTGAAACTCAAAATTTACATAACTGAAAACGATTTGTTGAAAGGGTCTTCCTATGTGAAATGACCGTATTTCCTAGCAAAAAATCACGCCGTGGTCAACGTGAAAAATAAAGATGATCAGTGTTTTAAATGGGCAGTCACTTCCGCTTTAAACCCTGTCAAAATGAACTTCGAAAGAGTTTCTTCTTACGAGGTAACTTCTAAAAATCTCGATTGGACTGGAGTGACTTTTCCAACAGAGTTAAAACACATCAAACGTTTCGAGGCTCAAAATCCCACCGTAGCGGTGAACGTCTTGGGATACGATGACGAAAAACGAAAGATCTATCCTCTCAGACTGACTTCGTATCTCGGAAGAGAAAAGACGATTATTTTATTATTGATTTCGAATGGTGACAATCGTCATTATTGTGGGTTAAACATCCGAGCTGATTACTGTTGAAACAAAATAATAATCATAATGGAAAGATATCTTTATGTTACAATTGCATGAACGTGTTTCACAGCGAAGACTCGTTGGCGAAACATCAGGAATATTGCAACGAAAATCAAGGTGTCGCCGTCGAAATGCCCAAACCCAACACCATCGAGAAGTTTGAAAATCACAATAGAAAGTTAAAAGCACCATTCATCGTGTACGCCGATTTCGAATGTTTCACCGCGAAAATGAGTTCCTGTCAACCCAACGCTCTTCAAAGTTACGTCGAAAGATATCAAAAACACATACCTTCGGGCTATTGCATTTACGTGAAATGCGCTTTCGACTCGCAACACGACATGGGTCCCTTCACCTACACGAAACAGTATGAAGATGACGATGTGGCTCAAAGGTTCGTGGAAGAGTTAGAATGGAAACTTCAAATGTTATACGATAAATTCAAAACTCAGGCAGAAATGATCATCACGCGAGAGCAGCAGGACGAAAATAACAGAGCCACTGAATGTCACATATGCAGACAATCATTCAATGAGAATTCGAAGGAAAATAAGAAGGTCAGAGACCACGTTCATTACACGGGTCTGTATCGCGGTCCGGCTCACAGCAAGTGTAATTTAAAATATCGAGACGCCGTTTTCTATCCGGTGATGTTTCACTATCTCTTGGGTTACGACAGTCATCTGTTCGTGAAAAATCTCGGCACCTCACACGAAGAATTAAATAAGATACATTTCCTTCACGACGGAGAGACGTTGGAAGAAAAAACGAAATTCATTCGTAGAGCCATATGTTTCATTGACAGTTTTAAATTCATGTTGACCGCTCTGGAAAAATTAGTCGATAACATGAGCAAGGATAAATTTAAAATCATGAGCGAACATTTCGGAGAACGAGTAGACGTGATGTTGAGGAAAGGAGTCTATCCTTACGATTACATGAACGATCTAAAGAGATTTGAAGACACCGCACTACCTTCAAAAGAAGATTTTTATTCGAAATTATACAAATCCGACATTTCCGACGAGAATTACGAACACGCTAAAAACGTGTGGAAATCATTCGATATGAAAACCATGAGAGATTATCACGATCTCTATCTGAAGACCGACGTTCTACTCTTGGCAGACATGTTCGAAAATTTTCGAGACGTCTGTTGTCGAAATTACGATCTGGATCCTGCTTGGTATTTCACCGCACCCGGTCTGGTGTGGGACGCTCTGTTGAAGACCACCGAAGTCCAATTGGAATTATTATCTGACGTGGACATGTTGCTCATGTTCGAAAGGGCTGGGAGAGGTGGCGTCTCAATGATCTCCCACAGACATTCTGAGGCTAACAATCCCTACATGAAAGAAGGTTTCGATTCGAAACGATTGACTAAATACATACAGTATTGGGATGCCAATAATCTGTACAGTTGGGCTATGAGTCATACTTTACCGATTGGAAATTTCGAATGGGTGAAGGAACCGGAAGAGATGCAAAAACGGAGAGACTATCCTTGCATTTTAGATGTTGATTTGAACTATCCGGAAGAATTACACGATCTACACAACGATTCTCTGCTGGCTCCCGAACGAATGGAACCGAATGAGGGAGATGAGGAAAAAGTCATTCCCAATTTATTTAACAAACGTGACTACGTCGTCTACAGTGAGAATTTGAAATAATATGTCTATTATGGGATGAAATTAGTCAACATACATCGCATCATTCGATTCAACGAAGAGCCTTGGATGAAAAAATACATCGATCTCAACACGAATCTCAGAATTCGAGCTGAGAACGATTTCGAAAAAGATTTTTTCAAACTCATGAACAACTGCGTGTACGGTAAATCGATGGAAAACATCAGGAAGAGAACGGACGTTTGACTCGTCACGTCTGAAAAAAAAGCTAAAACATTAGTGGCGAAACCCAATTACAAACACCGAACCATATTTGACGAAAATCTAGTGGCCGTTCACATGCAAAAGACGCACCTAAAGTTCGACAAACTGTATTATCTCAGACTGATCATCTTAGATGTCAGCAAGCGATTGATGTATGAGTTTCACTACGATTACGTCAAACGAAAATTTGGTGATAAAGCCAAACCACTGTTCACCGACACGGACAGTTTAGTTTACGAGATAGAGACGAAAGATGTCTACCGAGATATATCTCAGGACGTGGCTGAGTGGTTCGACACGAGCAATTATCCCATTGATCACCCGTCCAACATTCAATCGAACGACAACAAGAAGGTGTTGGGTAAATTTAAGGACGAGAGCGGTGGTAAACAAATCGTCGAATTCGTGGGCTTGAGACCCAAACTATATGCTTATCGTCTAGAAGATGATGAAGAGATCAAGAAGTGCAAAGGAGTTAAAGCGTGCGTGGTGAAGAAAAACATCTCTTTCCAAGAGTATAAAGATTGTCTGTTAGGAAGTGGTCCGGTGTATAAGATTATGAAATCGATTCGAAGCGAAAATCACGACTTGTATACCGAAATAGTCAACAAGATTTCGCTGACGGCCGACAATGATAAGAGATTCGTGTTAGACGATAAAATAAGCACTTTAGCACTCGGACGTTGGACTTTAGATCTAATTAGAGACGATATGAATGTGGATGATTGGATTCCAGATACGATTGTGGATGATAGGATTCCAGAAAATCAAGAGGAATTAGATGGATTCAAAATTATAGAAATCAATAGTAACATCAAGTGTCCAGAAAATCAAGAGGAATTAGATGGATTCAAAATTATAGAAATCGATAGTAACATCGAGTGTCCAGAAAATCAAGAGGGATTAGACGGATTCAATATTATGGAAATCGATAGTGACATTGAGAGTCCAGAAAATTAAGAGGAATTAGATGGAATCAAAATTATAGAAAACGATAGAGACATCGAGAATGTTAGTTTAAAAAAAAAGAGAAAAAAACAAAAAAAAATAACGTCATTTTTTAGTGAATTATAATAAAATAAATAAAAAAAAATATATACACATTATGAATAAGAAAATAAAGATATCCGTAGAAGGTGTCGTCTTACCTAACGAACCCCTATCCAACATCGATCTGTTGAATGCGGCAAAGGATTTGAAAATCAAAGATTTTCTAGGCGTGTTTTCCAGAGATGCCTTGCCGAAGAGAAGGCCTCAACAATCGGAATGCGGAATTTTAAATCTAGACGATTCATCGGGCGAAGGCACTGACTGGGTGGAGTGGATCAAGAACGGGAAGAAGAAAAATTATTATTTCGACAGCTACGGAATCTCGCCGCCAAAAGAAATAAAGAACTATTTCAACAAATCGATGGTTCGTTACAACACGGAACAAGTGCAATCACCAGATCGAGTGTTTTGTGGTCACCTGTGTCTCTACGTTCTAAAGAGATGGTCTGAAGGAGATCGATTTCAAGACATTCTCAATGATTTACATTAGAGAGAGATTTTTTTTTTTTATAGTATATATAAAGATAAAAAATTATTTTAAAAAAATTTTAATCGAATAAAAACGAAAAATAAAATAACATAGTTCATTTTTACTAAACTGCATTTTGAATATATTTTTATAAAAACAAAAAATCCCACAACAACATGCCAGTCGATAAATTTGGTAGAAGTGACGACGAAAAAGTCAACCCAAGAAAGAAGAGGAAGACGTTCGAAGTCGATGATGGTTACGATGTTGCCAACTTACGTTCGGAGATACGAACCTCGAGAAGAACCTTTGAACATGAACGATAAGAAGCTCTACAATCTTCCCGAGCTGATAGATCTCGCAGATGCTGCGACTAAAAAATAAGTCAACAGGGGGAACGCCGATTTCGAACGAATCCTGGTAGATAATTATGTGGATAAAACCATGACTGACGATCTCGATCTGAAAACCAAACGTTTGGTGAACGTTGCGAATCCCATAGATCCCACCGATGCCGTGACCAAGAAATACGTGGACGACTCTCACGCGAGATTCAGTGAACACCTGAGAAATAGATACATTCAGAAAACGATGCACTCGGAATTGAACGCCAATTCTAACAAGAAAACGAACGTGGCCACTCCCACGAATCCTTAGGACGTGGCGACCAAACACTACGTAGATCTGGAACATTTAAAGTCTGACAGACGAGAAATGAAATCGGATCTGAATGCGGGATTCAACAAGATATTGAATCTGTCGAGGTCGATGACACGGATGCTGACTCAACCGCGGTCAACAAGGGCTACGTAGATTCTGCCGTGATACGATCACAAGAATACCTAGAATCGCAAGTGGACGATCTCTACCTGAACAAACAATCTGGCGGAACCATGGAGGGTGGCATTGACATGAACGGTAAGAATTTATTCGGACTCAGTCGGCCGGCACCTTAGATGAGGGAAAAGCTGAGTGGTCTTTCGGAAATGGAGGTAGCGGATCGAAACATGGTCAGGTGGGATATCCCATGCCGCTGGGAGGTGAAATCCTTCGAATGAGTCTGGCTTCCTCGGATTTGAATAACAGAGTGGTCGTCAATCTCATGGTGAATGGTGTAGAGAGGGATAAGAGATACAGCATCGAAAAGACTGAGAATCAACACGCGAATGTTAGCACGTTCGGCATGCCTCTCAAAGTGAATGCTGGAGACAGGATTAATTTCGTTACGAAAACCAATAATCCCGAAGCCGCCACTTCCATGGTGAGTCTACTGATCGAACTAGTTCCTTTCAACAAACAGTGAATTCGTGGAAAATAATGAATTAAAAAAAATAATGTGTGATTATTAAAAACAAAAAAAAACAAAAAAAAGTAATGAGATCATCTTTAGATCTCATTTTTTTTTGTTTTCCTTTGTCACTTATAACGATGATTAAAATTGCATCCTTTTTTTAATTTTCTGTCCATTTATGATTACAATTTATACACTTTGCAAATACGGGTGTTGATTCATCACCAGATCTAGTTTGTTGAGATTCGATTTTTATTTGATTTTTCTTACATTTGCGACATTTTAAAATTGTATTTTTTATAATTTCTTTGTTAGATCTTATGAGATCAAACTCTTCTTTTTCTTTTAAATGATATTCGTCAAAATCACAACTATTCCATCCTTTTTTTGTTTTACATTCTTCATATTCAATTTGAATCCATTTTTCCAAGTATTTCATTTTAACGTCGTAGTGATGATTTGTTGTTTTCATGTTAGAAACATTCATTTTGTTTTCGAGATTTTGGTTTTTAATTAATCTTACATCCACATTTTTAACGTTTATTAATTTTTTCTTCACACACTCATCTCTCATCGAATGATCGACATCTTATTTCTGTCCGATTCGAATTGTAATTCTCTGTCCGACAGGACCAGGGCAAAGGCTTTGGTTTTTCTCGGAACGTTCCTATCGAATTGCATCTTGATCTGAATGTCTAACACTCTACTCTTGAGTCGTTCACTCTGTTTACTGACATCGAATACGAACATGGGATACATCGACTTGTATTTGCCGGGAGACATGTTAGGGTTGCTCATCAATTCGTCTAGACCGTGATACTTCTTTCTAAAATCAGCGGCGTCACCGTACAGTCTGCAGAAATCGTTCTTGTCAAACGACGCGTTGTAATCGATTGCTGGATATCTCGTGGCGTTCAGAAACACTTGCATGTTTCTCAAATGGCAGTGATCGAACAACGATGCATTCTTTTCCTGAGACCCGTCCCTATCGGTCTGAAACGCAACCACGATGAAACGCGGTCTCTCGGAAGCGGATTTCACCATCAATCTCCAATCGAAGTGATTCGTGGAGGGAGGAATGCTAGCCGTGTCGCACTGTCTCATTCTAAATCCCACAGGTAATTTACTCTTGGATTCTATGATCTTGTAGAGACGCGCTTTCTCCACGAATGAAGGCTCCACGTGCGGAACGAACCACGATATCTTGTGTAGAGTTATCTTACCTGCATCGGTCACAGTGAGTCTCACTATTGCATCATCATTTCCTTTTCGAATCAACTTCAGATTGTGTTTGAATCCGTACATGATCTTGTTGTAATCGTCCGCAAATCTGAAGATGTGTTTCAAAGGTATCCTGAATGAAAACGTTCCTTTAGGTCTGGACGTCTTGACGACGTAGTCGAATATCAAGGCGGCGCCGGTGCTAGCAGGGCCGACAGTGTCTTTCACCCACAACTGATTAAGTCCTCTGGATTTCGAAAAATCATCAGGATACGTCAAGAGTCCGAACATCGTGGTGGCCTGACCGGGATGAAAAACAGATTCTATCTCTTGTCCGGATAGCATGTATTTTATATTACTGAATAAATGCATGATGCCATTATTGGTTAGAGAAACCGTGTCGTCGTCGGCGTAGTCGCTCCCATCTTCCTTGGTGAGACGTCCCTGCACCACTATGTAACTCTCGCTAGGATGTACGAATAGATCTTGATTTTCGACGTTGATTCTTATCTCTCCCGCATTGTTCAAACTCGTTCCGGTTACCGGTTCGTATTCGTGAACCTCATATTCTTGAATACTTTCATCTTTCACTATGCTTTGTGCTATATCTAGTATATTTGTCGTTTTAAAGGATTTTTAGTTTTTTGTTTATTAATTAACTTGCTTTCTTTATCTAAAAATAGTTTTTAATTATTTTTTTATTATTTTTTTCTCTCTTATATATATGTGTGTAAACAAGAAAATGTTAAAGAGAGTAAATAAAAAAAATGTTGTTTTCTTTATCAAAACTTCGTCTTCTGTAATTGTTGTTCGTAAAACTTTCCGATGATCTCTTCTCCATCCAAAGCTTCGATTTCATAAGTCACCGGATCGGTGTGAAATATTTTGATTATCACGAAGATTTCCGTGGTCCATCGAGGAGTATAACCCTTTTCAAAGTGCTTCTTATAAGCGTAGATTCTCACTCGATCACCGGCCGCAAATTTCGGCGTTCTAGACTTCTTTCTGATCTTAGATCTCTCAGGATATAGATTTGCGTAGACCCGTTTTTCGTTTCGAGGATCGCTAGCTTCCGCGGGAGTCATCTTGATCGATCTGTGTTGCGTGTTGTTGTAATCTTTGACCAGACCGTTCAGAGCGTATATGTATTTCTTGGTCGAATTCGCCGTGAAGTATCTGTGCATCTTTTCCTTCATCGTTCGATTCCAACGTTCCACCACACTGGCTTTCTCTTCGTTTTCGATCGAGTAGAGGTTGACCAATCGATGAACGTGCTTGTTGTAGAATTCCTTTCCCTTATCCACCCACAATTTACTCGGTTTTCGAGAAGACGAGTCGAACACGCTCTTCAGAGCCTCGGCGACGCAAGGTCCCGATTTATTCTTCAAAGCTCTGATCCAACCGTATTTGGAAAACACGTCGATGACCGTCAATAGATATTTGACGCCCTCGTTCTACCTCGAAAACAATCTCATGTCGACCAAGTCGGCAGACCAAATATCATCCTGACCCTTCACGAACACCCTTCTCTTTCGAAATTTATGCACTATGGGTTTTTGTAACTCCTCGGCCAATTCGCTCGTCAATAATCGTTTCTTCTTCTTTTCAGATGCGCTTTTTTTTTTTGAACGCCCCATCCGAATCGACGTTTCGCACCGATCAGATTGCCGACCAGCGAACGTTCCATCTTCTCTCTCCTGGTCGGATTCGATATGCCTCTCAATTTCCCCAACATGTTTTTATCGCAGACGTCATTGCGAGTCTTGGTGTCGGGATGTCCGGCGTAGCACAGATCGTGATCATACGCGGCCGCGCCACCCTATTCACAGGTTTGCTCCAAGATTTGGGTGTCAGATCGGCGTTGAGTCTCTTGTTCAATTTCGTTCCAGGTCCAGTGAAACTGTGACCGGGCAGATGCATTTCGAAAGGTAGATTATTGATCATTTTATTCACGATGCCTTTACCTTTGCTCGCGTTCTTTTTTTTGATGAATCTAGTCTTGATAGAACCACACATGTCGCAAATTCCGCGAAGCATCTGTCTGTCATTTATAGTTCGCACTTCTCTAGAATTACTCATCTCGGTAACTCTCTTACACTTTACGCAATACATTTTTAAGAGTTATTTAAATTAATTTCGTTTTTTTTATTTTATATATAAATTTAATAATTAATTAATTCTGTTCTTATATATATTTTTTTTTTCAATCGCTGCTCTTGAGTTCTATCATCTTACTGAATTCCTCCCTGGCCTCTTTCCTCCCCTTTTCCACGAGACAATCCTTCATCTCTTCCTTGATGATCTGACGAGTCTTGATTCTCACGGCTTTTTTCCTGGCATCGTATTTCGTTTTCTCGCTCAATATCGCGAAGTATTCTCCGTCCGATATCCTACCGTCTTTCAACGCCATAGAGATCATTTCGGATATCGTGTCGATCTTGGAGTCGGCCAAGACGCGAATCTTATCGTGTTTCCTCGCCTTCAGATATAATTTCCTACTCAAAAAGTTTCTGAGCGTGCTAAACAATCCGGCGGCGAGAGCCACTCCTTCTACGGTCAACACGATCGGAATGCCGACCGCGGTCGACAACAATCCGATGCCGGCCGCGTGTAAACCCATGGAAATCGTGATGAGTGTCGTGTCGATCGCGTTGACGAATGTCACGAAACGCGAATACTTCTTCTTGAGGGAATGACGAGAATCTCTCTCTCGAGTTAGATACTCTTGGATTCTATTTATTTGATCGATGCGATACCTCTCTCCTCTTTCTCTTTCTTCTAGCGACGGTGCCATCGGCAAAACGTCGATCGGCTTCTCATCCTCGTCGTCCACTAACGTCGGATACTATTTATTTCTGGTTCTCATTTTTGTATTTTTTTTTCTTTCTAATATTAGATAAAAAATTGTATGTGTGTATTTATTTTTATTTTCTATTCTCCCTTATTTTATATCAACGAAAAAAAACTTAGACGTATGCTTCATTCAGCAATAATTTCATGACGCATCCCTTGTCTTCTAAAGTCAGACTTCTACGCGCCAATTTCTGTTCTTCCGAAACTGTAGGCTTGTCTTCATTCTTACAGAAGACTAATCTCTTCCAAAACGTGATCACATCGTTGAATCTAACGCGTTCGAACGCCGGTTCGAAATACTTGACGACCATATCTTCCCTTTCCATCGTCAGACACGAATGATTCTCGTGATCGAAGTCTAGATGATCCCGACATCCGACGCATCGTTCTAACAAGATGGGACGTAGTTCTTCGTTCACGCAGATTGCGTATGCTGTCATCAGCATGTTTAAAAGAAACCTCGCTCTAATAGTCTGAGAATCGCTCATGATTTACGTATTTTTTTTATTATCTATTCGATTTGATATATTTATTTTTTTAAATAACTATTTATTTATATTTTTTTTCTCACCTATATATCAATCAAAAACGTGACAGTGGGTTTGCGGATTTTCTAACACACCGACAACACTCTTCATTCAAAACATTTCCATCAAGTGCTCATCGAGATCACCTCGCAATAACGTGCGCCAGTCTTACTTCGAGAAACGCGACAGTGGGTTTGGGGATTCAAACATCACCTCTTCACGCGAGTCGATTTCAGACCTAAAATCCGCAAGCGGATCTCCGTGTACGCCTCCATTGGGTTTCAGTGTTAAAATCGTGTACGGACGCGGATTGTTAGAATCGGCGAGAGGATGATTTAGAAACGACAAAACGTTTTTCTGCTCGCAATTTAACACTGAATCCTATGGGGGAAACTCACTTGCCGATTTCAATCAAAACGGTACATATACTGTACGTAAAATTTCATGTTTTTTTGTCGCTCTTGGATACAATCAGTGATGTTTGAATTCTCAAGGGGATTCTAAAGCACCCTAAAAAAATCGTGTACAGGTACACGATTTTAACACTAAATCCTATGGAGGTGTACACGTACACGTACATGTACGTTGATGGTTGAACTCTCAATTATAACCTACTCACATTCCAACTACCGAGAACTTCGGGTCCAACTCGGAACAAACATTTTTTTGGATCCGGATCCTGATCCGGATTCGTGACTTTTTTCCGGATACGGATCTGGATTCGAAGGCCAAATCCGGATCCGGAAAAAAGTAGTTTTCAGTTTTCCATTGTTCGGCACATTTCATGGGCTTTCTTTGAGTCACAGATAAAGGATACAAGTCGCAATTTAACAATATGGTTTTCTTAGGCTTAATACAAATACGGGAAGGAACACTAAATGTTTTCCCCTCTCTTTTCGAAGCTCAGAAACTTTTCCCTGAATAATGAGAAAGTGTTTCACCTAACAGATTGGGGATACGGTCCGGAGAATTTAACGCTGAATTTCCCATACCCAAAAATGACACTACGACCTCCAAGACGTACCGTAGAAATTACCATCGGAAAACTGAGTAATTATCGCCTCAAACTTCGATAACTTACACCAAGCATTTACTGTAGGAATGGCGCTGATGTATCAGTACTGACGCCATCAATTTTATTAGAATATCATCCTGTAAGTGTGCATATCTTGCAAGCAGATGTGTTGTTACTGTCTTAGTCTTATTAGAGGTTTTGAAGTATTGACGTCCTAACGCGGCAAAATTCACACCTCAAAATAGGCGACACAAAGTGTGATGAACAATCTTGTGTCCCATTATAACGGTAGTTACAGAACATAAATGCAATTAGGATGCCCCCACAACGTTAAATTGTTTTTGTGAGAAGTTCTTAAAGCCTGAAATATAACGATAGCCAGAGTCAGCTAATATTTAATGTGAGTAAACCAGTAATTAGTAGCAAAGTATTCGAGAATAAGAAATTATAGATATTTAAAAAAAAATTATTGTAATTTTCATCACCATTATGTATAAATCTGTCTGTACGCCTTCGGTGGCGGCGCCAGAAAAAAATTTGTGCTGTGTGTGGTGGGGGGGGGGGGGGGTGAGGGGGCGCAGGTATTGCCCGAAAAAATCGATTTTTTTCAGACTGTGCACCCGCAGTCCCCTTCCCCATGCGCGTATTTCGCGCTTGTAAATCTTTCCTGGATATTCAGCAGCTTGGTGTATGAGGGAATAAATAATAGAGGACAGCCACAGTGTGAGTGTGTAGTGTGTACGTGCTGGGGGTGTCTAGCTTGGGAGGTTAGACCTGTTTAGTAAATGCAAATGGCGGGTTAGAAAGTTCGATGTTTTGTGTGTATACCTGATCATCGGTGTTTACTGACCCCGTGCACGGACATAAACGCACACAAATGAGAAAAATAAAAACGGAAACCGATTCAAACGTGTGATCTTCAGGTCTCACAGAACTAAATATTTTCCCATAGGCGACCATTATAACTCTTACGTGGAAAAAAATATGATCGCATCACTTTAAATTAAATATTTAAATACCTACATAAAGTACAGACCTTCACACAACTTTCTCTGGCCACAAAACATGGGGTCATGCAACAAGTAAGAGAGAAAATACACCAGGAAGTGAAGTACCGTCCTTGAACTCAGTTTTTTTCTGGGAATTCCCAACAAAAATACACAAATAGTTAACTGAATTTTAAAGACCCAGAAAATACTTAGAAAATCTCTTTTTTCTTGTGAAATATTCAGTATTGTTGTAAAAACCTAATAAAATGCTTTAACAGTTTTCTCAAGTAATAAGTTTGTTTCTAGGAGTCTTATTTTAGACTATGATGCAATATCCGAACATTTCAAGGCAGATCACTCTAAACTAAATATTTAGTTCCGCAAGACCTATAATACTCCTCACCCATGCCCTAATTTTATTTTTCCTGTTTTATGTGATAAAACAATCATTTCTACACTAAAATACAAGATTTGGCTTCTGTTCATCCAAAAAGATTAAAAATATAGCTTTTTTAAAAAAGTTGTTAAATTGTAAAAAAAAGGCCAAAAAATTTGGAAATTTCTGTATACCGCTTTCGTTACTTATCCTGATTCTGCTGCCAATCTATTTGACAGAGCAGTTCACCAATTGATGTTTTTTTACTGGAATTACGCCAGTTTACCTGATAAAAGTCCAAAATCGGCATAGAAGAACTCAATTCGAGAAAAAATTGGTTATTTATGTGTCAAATAGCTGTAAATTTATGTCCGAGAAAGAACATTTACACAGGTATCATTCATAAAAAAGCTGTTCAAAAGTACAATTTTCATCTAAAAACCTTCCAAATATCATAATTTATGTATACTTTATCTATTTACTAAAATAGAAAGGTATACCACCCGATGGGTTGGTGATTAATGTCCCAACAGATGTGAGGATGTTTCACAGAAAATCACATGCTGAGTTCAAGCTACCAAATCACACTTGAAACACAACTATTATGTGTAACAGTTCTTGAGTAATACAATTCCTGAGAAGTCTACCTGATTTTTAGAATTTATTAAGCATATTTTTTCCATTCTTTCTCGAAATGAGTGCAAGAAAATTAAAATTTAATCGCAGGACACATCTGAGAAAATTTGCATTTCAGAAAAATCATCCGCCTTGTAATATTTCCAAGTGTGTGGCTGCTACAAGGGCAGAACCTGAAAATGTAGTAAAAAATGTAAGACTCACACAAGAAAAGCCTGATATGGTTACTTCAAGTCCACTTCCAGTGACAGCAGCAATAGAAGAGCCTGGAAAGAGCTTCAAACTCTTACGCCCATTGTCAAGATTAAAATCTGAGCTCGACATCTGCAATGAGAAAATAGATGAAAAATGGTAAATAATCATATGGACAGTTATCAAGACATGCAAACATACATGCCTGCCTGCCTGCCTACCTGCCTGCCTGCCTGCCTGCCTGCCTGCCTGCCTGCGGGCGGGCGGGCGGGCGGGCGGACGGACGGACGGGCGGACGGACGAAGATGGGTAGTCATCCTGCCAGCCAGCCTGCCTGCCCGCCTGCCTGCAGATCCACCTGATTATTGTTAGTTAGTATAAAGATACAAAGTTGGAAAAAATTGCTCAGAAAGAAACATAACTCATTCTTCCATCCATCCATCCATCCATCCATCCATCCATCCATCCATCCAATTCATTTCATTTCATTTCATTTCATTTCATTCATTCATTCATTCATTCATTCATTCATTCATTCATTCATATCTGAGCAATTTTCTTCAAATTTCAGGCCTGAAGAAGATAGTTACAGACTGGTACATGCGGGTAAAATGGCAGAGATGTGGAATACTGTTTTAAAAAAACACAGGCAACTTAATCCAGAATGTGATGGATACCTTTCTTTTGATCCGAATGGGGAGGAAAGGCGTGGACTTGTTTGGAGGGAGCGAATCATCTGCAATACCTGCTCCTATGTTTCTACTCGATTCTCTTTATATGAGGAATTTTCCAGCCCAAAACAGGGTCGCAGATCAGCATGCACAAACAGAGCACTTCAAGTGGGGCTCTCACAGACTAGTATAGGTAATGCAAGTTTCCGCAGGTTGTGCATGACACTAAATTCACCTGTCCCTTCTGAAAAAGGGATGCAGAAGACAGGGAATGTGGTATGTTCACAAATAGAGAAAACTAATGAGAATGAAATGAAGGCCAGACGAGAAGAACTCAAAGAAATCAACACTTTGAGAAGTGTGAAGCGAAATATTATAAGTGTTGAATGTGATGCAGTGTACAATAATCCACTGTATTCAGATATAGGGAAACACCATTCCAACCTGCTACTCAGTGTACTTATATTCATGCAGAGAATGTTACCAGCAAAAAACAAGTGATTTCAGTCTGTAACAAGAATAAACTATGTTCCAGGAGAGGAAAACACATTAACCAACAGCCCTGTGGGCCGGAAAACCCAGAGTATACAGTAACATTGAATATGAAAGAAAGTATTGGCAATGAAAAGGCATGGGATACTTCTTGCCTAGAACAACTAAAATCAGATGACTTGAAGGTCCAGTACAAGACAACTGATTCTGATTCTAAAGCCTTTAAAGCAGCTGAGAACATTTACAAGAATAAAAGTAGTTCAATACGCCCCGAACATTTACTGGATACAAGGCACTTATCTGCAAATCACAGAAAGAAAATAAAGAATGACAAGAGTATTGTTGCAATAATGCCTGGGAAGACAAAGACTGAAAGACAAACAAACTTTAACCGCTTTGTATTGGATATAGCAGCCAGATGCACAGCTGAACTGTCAGCTTGTCACAAGAAACATTTTGGAAATATGAATAAAGTTATAAATGCCATGTCATATGCTGTAGATGTAATTGTCGATTGTTACCAAGGAAATCATAAATTGTGCTAGCGATATTCATATGTTTGTTCTATCAAGAAAACTTGGCTTTCCAAGAGTGCATATTTGTCAGATTCATTTAAAATTCCTCTATCACCAATGGCAAATCAAAGGTTATGAAAATGTGCTAATATATGACTGTCAAGGTGCAATATACTGAAGATCAAACTTCATAGCAATACCCAAAAAGCTGAGGCAGTGAATCGTTGTCTACGTAGGTCTTTGACACGTAATATCACCTTTGCTAGGAACTTTCCGGGAAGAGCCCACAGTGCTATACATTCAGTGAACAATGGCCCAGGAGAATCTATTGTGAAACTCAGTAAAAAGTGTGAGTGCCCAGTGGCATCTGGTTCTCAAGCAGCAAAACAGCTGAAGCAGTTGCAGAGCAAAAATGATTCAGATAAAAAGAGACAGAAATCAATAGAATTCAAACTTCAGCGGTGTGAAAAACGCACACAAATGTTTAAATTATATGAAGAACACCAAGAAGATGAAATTTACAGAAAAGCCTTAGACAAGGAAGAAGCCAAAGCTCAAAGGGCCATAGCAAAAATAAAAAATAAGAAAGATCGCCACAGATATCATGAGCAATAATTTTCTGGTAAGATTTCATTCTTGCACTTGCCTGCCTGCCGCCGCCACCCCCACCCCCCCCCCCCCCCCCCCCCCCCACTCTTCCTATCCTGTCCACTTGGAACATAGTGTGACACTTTAAAACAAAATGAAATAGTTTAACAAGTATTAACTGAACTAAATGAGTAGCCTGGATTAATTTTGCCAGTCTGAATACTTTTTTTTTCAAATGGATAGTCAATCGGCCATGACATAGAATTCACACTTTTTCTGAAGCTATGGCCCTAGCTGCTGAAATTGGCCATCTATTAATAATTAATTATAAATGTATGTAATAACCTATAAAATACATGCAGGGGTATGTTCATTCGAACAAATACCATTTTGGAGACACAATTTCCTGTATTCATTGGTAGAATGGCTCTCCAAAACTAGGTGCCCAGACTCAACACAAAGCTTCTGATGACACAAGTGGCTAACATCTAGCTGCTGTCCATTTGCACCAAAATGTGGCATTTCATCCTTCATCAGTGCATTGACAGCCATGTACATGGTTCTGTGTACATATTCCAGTGAATTATTAGTATCTCCCCATGTTACTCTAATTAAGCCATATCCTCGGCTGTTTTTTGCCCCCCTCCACAACAAACAAGCATGTCCACCCCCTACCTTGATGATCTAAACATAATTCTTTCTTTGAGCTTGTCAAAAAATGATGCCATTCTTGAAAATAGACAATAATGCACGTGCATCTTCATTCTGTTAGCAACAAACACCAAGGAAATGCAGAAAAACAGCATTTCTATAGGTCTCACAGAACTAAATATTTTCCCATAGGCGACCATTATAACACTTATGTGGAAAAAAATATGATCGCATCACTTTAAATTAAATATTTAAATACCTACATAAAGTACAGACCTTCACACAACTTTCTCTGGCCACAAAACATGGGGTCATGCAACAAATAGGAGAGAAAATACACCACGAAGTGAAGTACCGTCCTTGAACACAGTTTTTTCTGGGAATTCCCAACAAAAATACACAAATAGTTAACTGAATTTTAAAGACTCAGAAAATACTTAGAAAATCACTTTTTTCTTGTGAAATATTCAGTATTGTTGTAAAAACCTAATAAAATGCTTTAACAGTTTTCTCAAGCAATAAGTATTTTTCTATGAGTCTTATTTTAGACTATGATGCAGTGCAACATTTCAAGGCAGATCACTCTGAACTAAATATTTAGTTCCGCGAGACCTTTAGCTATTTACGAAATTTCATTCATACAGATACAATAGAAAACATAGAACCTGGTTGTCTGTTTTGAGGGCAAATTAGCTCCGGCCAATACACATTACAAGTAGGTCGTGCGCGTCGCGCGCGTGTGTGTAAGGGTGTGTGTGAGGGTGGGTGGGTGTAAGTGTGTATGTGTGGGGGGGGGGGGGTGTATGTGTGTGTGTGAGAGAGAGAGAGAGAGAGAAGAGAGAGGGAGAGAGAGGAGAGAAGAGAGAGAGAGGGAGAGAGAGAGAGAGAGAGACTGGATATGTGTGATGATGGGGGGGAGGTAAGAGGGAAGAAGCCCACGTCTGGGCGGAGGGGGGGAGTGAGTGGGGGCGGAGGGGGATGAGCGGGTGGGAGGTGAGCGGGGAGGGGCGGTCCGCCTGTTGGCATTAGTTTTTTGTTTTTTTATTGCTGCAATTAAATAATGTCTCAGTTCAGTTTCCAACTCTCCAGTCCCACTTCACAACGCCCCCGTCTTTGTTTTGTCAGTTTTGGCTGTTTCATGCTGAAAATGTTCCGTTCATATGTTCATTCACTTGTGTAAACGTATTTAATAATTTCATGTTCGACTTTTTTCCGGATCCGGATTTGGCCTCTGAATCCTGATCCTGATCCGAAAAAAGTCACAAAGAATGACCGAATCCGCCCCGGATCCGGACCCGGTCCGGAAAAAAGTTTGTCCCGTGAAAATCGGTTGAAGAATTCAGACTGGAAATATTAACTTCACTTCCGTTTTTGCGTCACACGTCTTTTGTCAACAGCAGTTGAGGGTCAAGGGGAGATAATTTGTGCATGTAGAATGCTCCAGAATATACAAAAAACAGACATTCGCAAAAGCGATTTTTCCAAGCCCTAAATTATACTAAATTCAACCGGTAAACGGGTGCCCAAGTTAATAATATGTGCGCAAATTAGCGAAACGCAAACTTCAAAAGCATGGTTTTAATGTATCGCGATGGATTACTGCTGAAAAAAATCTAATTTTGTTCGCTCCAAATCGACGGCCCACGAAGGCACCAATAGCAGCGGAGAATACACGGCCCATCATGGAGAAGGGTGCAGGAGTTCCATCACTAATTATTTCCGGATGTAAAATTTTGATATTTAAGTAGAAAAACTTAAACTTTTGGTGGTATTTTGGAGTGGGAACAGACACTCCAGAAGCCAGGAAATTGCTCCTTTTAATGCCAATTTTTAACATTTTTTAACACCCAGTCGAACCATGGTCGGCCCGACGCGTCTGTGTTCGTCACAGTGTGGACAACTTAGGAAGATCTATTCCCAATGTTTCCATTTTTTTCTCAAAACAGGTGAGTGCCACTGAATAGTCAAAAACGCAACGCGTGTGTGTGGCGGGGACGGACGGGGGGGGGGGGGGGCAGTGTGTTGAGCGAAATTAGGCGCACAATGCAACTGGATACGTAACAGAGCTATGTGGTTATCATTAATGTTCTCTTTCCCAGTTAATGATCGAGAATATGATTGTTGATTTGGTTACTCATTTAGGGTACATTGTTTGTGCCATGTCAGTTAAGCGACTCAAACCTAGGACTGATGTGGCGGTGCACCCCCCCCCCCCCCCACCCCCACCCCCTCACTCCTACCGAAACAGTATTTCTAGGGCCCTGAACCGATAACAAAAGTTTGCCCCCTCACCTAACCACTTCAGGTGACGCAAGTTGCCTCCTCTTAAACTGTTTGTCTGAGTTTTATTCCCGGGAAGTAATTGCAAGCAATTACCACCATCCCCCCACCCCCCCCCCCCAGCCCCCCCCCCCTCCCCCCCCCCCACACACACACACCTCACAGGTGCGACCAGACTGCAACCAATATAATGACGTGTCTGGTCTGTACTTACATATTCACTGGAAGTTGGATCGTCCAGGCTGTGTTTCATAAACAATTTATTTATGAGGATAAGTTGTTCTTACCTTTTCATTTCTTCAACTATCAGAATAGCCTCCACAAGATCTGGCAACAGAACCGCACAACACGGGACAACTTTCCACAACGCGGTTCACATTCCTCGATAAGGCTTCAAGTTTCAAAGCTGCATCACTTAAAGATTTTCCGGTAACCGATGTCCCTAAAGTCCTAGTTATCGTCGCTACAATACCGCGAGCACCTTCAAGGAAGCCCTCCAGATTCATTTTCTTGTCTGGCTTCTATTTGCTGATCGAGTTATTTGAATGTCGCGCCGGAAAATTAACAATATGTATCGGCGTCACTGATTGGCTTAGAGGATGATCCTAAAATAATTATGGTCGATCCAGGGTCGGACATAATATTTTAGGTTCATCCTCAATTAATATAGGATGAACCTGAAATATTGATGTCCAACCTGGTTCAACATGAAACAATAATTGTGGTTCAATCCAGGGTCGGACAATTATTTCAGGTTCATCCTCATTTAATATAGGATGAACCTGAAATATTTATGTCGAACCTGGTTCAACATAAAACAATAATTATGGTCCCATCCCAGGTCGGAGAAATTATTTTAGGTTCATCCTCAAATTAATATAGGATGAACTTGAAATATTGATGTCGAACCTGGTTCAACATGAAACAATAATTATGGTCCATCCAGGGGTCGGACAAATTATTTCAGGTTCATCCTCAATTAATATAGGATGAACCTGAAATATTTATGTCGAACCTGGTTCAACATGAAACAATAATTATGGTCCATCCAGGGTCGGACAAATTATTTCAGATTCATCCTCAATTAATATAGGATGAACCTCAAATGTTGATGTCGAACCTGGTTCAACATGAAACAATAATTATGGTCCATCGGTCGGACAAATTATTTCAGGTTCATCCTCAATTAATAAAGGATGGACCTGAAATATTTATGTCGAACCTGGTCAACATGAAACAATAATTATGGTCCATCCAGGGTCGGACAAATTGTTTCAGATTCATCCTCAATTAATATAGGATGAGGATGAACCTCAAATATTGATGTCGAACCTGGTTCAACATGAAACAATAATTATGGTCCATCCAGGGTCGGACAAATTATTTCAGGTTCATCCTCAATTAATATAGGATGAACCTGAAATATTTATGTCGAACCTGGTTCAACATGAAACAATAATTATGTCCATCCAGGGTCGGACAAATTATTTCAGGTTCATCCTCAATTAATATAGGATGAACCTGAAATATTGATGTTGAACCTGGTTCAACATGAAACAATAATTATGGTCCATCCAGGGTCGGACAAATTATTTCAGGTTCATCCTTAATTAATATAGGATGAACCTGAGATATTTATGTCGAACCTGGTTCAACATGAAACAATAATTATGTCCATCCAGGATCGGACAAATATTTCAGGTTCATCCTCAATTAATATAGGATGAAACTCAAATATTGATGTCGAACCTGGTTCAACATGAAACAATAATTATGGTCGATCCAGGGTCGGACAAATTATTTTAGGTTCATCCTCAATTAATACAGGATGAACCTGAAATATTTATGTCGAACCTGGTTCAACATGAAACAATAGTAGTATGTAATGTGGTTTTGAGGGATAGTTTGGGGGACCTCGGTGGGGGACCTCGGAAGTGACGTCATGTCACGTGACCCAGTGGCGCCATGTTGTGTTGTTATGGTAACCCGCGTGAGCGGCCATCTTGTGACGTCATCTCCAAAGTGATACGTGATGTGAGTGCGCATGCGCAGCTCGTGTTGTTAGGGCGATACGTGTTTCCGTCGTCCATTTTGTATACTGGAGGCCGCCATCTTGGTTTCTATGGTAGTACGTGATTGCTATGTTACCAATGGCTTCTAACAAGACAGGGGTATGTTCGGGGTTGTGTTCCTTTGTAGAAGAGTAAATCTGATTACCACAAACAACCCGACAATCCCTCCAAATCACCAAAATCCACCCAAAATCACCAAAATTGACTTTATTTGATACGGATTTCCCATTTTATCTGCTTAGCACGTAGCGCTATAGTACCAAGGGGTCCCCTGGGGGTGTGGTTGATTGAACTAGAGTATACCTAATTACCCAAATAGACCCGACCACCCTTACAAACCACCAAAATCTCCACCAAACCACCCAACGGACTTGTGAAGCCCATTTTGGGCATATAAAAATAACACGTTATGCTATAGTACCAAGGGGTACAGGGGTATGCTCTACTGAATAGGAGTACAGGGCCTGATTTTCCCAGAATCCCATATTTAATGCCTATTACATATATTTCTCTATCACTAACAGTCTATCCAGTCCAAACTATCTCTGGTTCTCTCGTTCAAGTCTTATAATTACCAGTGCTCGATTTCCCATAATGCGGTTATCTCCCTTGTGTATATCAAAAGCATTCCCAAACCCAATGAGCAATCGAGCAGTTACTGATAAAGCATTGCTCGAATGACTCGAATCCCATCGAGCAAATGAGCTTTAGAGTAATTGCTCAATCGAGTGACTCGGCATATTGCTCGAACGACTTGAATCCCTTCGAGCAAATGAGCCAATGAGCATTTGCTCGTTCGAGTGACTCCTCGAACGACTCTTAGACTCATTTCAGAAAAAAGGGATTCCATAGCCATAGGCGTTTTCAAACAAGGGATTCCACAAATGGGATTCCAAAAAGGGATTCCAAAAGTGGGATTCCGTCTTATGTCGAGTGACTCGCAACTATTGCTCGAACGACTCGAATCCCATCGAGCAAATGAGCCAACGAGCATTTGCTCGTTCGAGTGACTCCTCGAACGACTCTTAGACTCATTTCAGAAAAAAGGGATTCCATAGCCATAGGCGTTTTCAAAAAAGGGATTCCACAAATGGGATTCCAAAAAGGGATTGCAAAAGTGGGATTCCGTCTTATGTCGAGTGACTCGCAACTATTGCTCGAATGACTCGAATCCCATCGAGCAAATGAGCCAACGAGCAATTGTTCGATCGAGTGACTCCTCGAACGACTCGACGACTCATTTCAGAAAAAAAGGATTCCATAGCCACAGGCGTTTTCGAAAAAAGGATTCCACAAATGGGATTTCAAAAAAGGGATTCCACAAATGGGATTCCTTTTTCATCTTGTCGCCAAAGCTCCAAGTCCACTACAGGTCTATGGTCTATCTGTCCTATCATTAGCTTCTACAACTTGTTGTAGTCTTGTTCCACTGCGGCCTTGTACCAGTACTATTGGCTTCTGTTATTCTGCCCCATATCTCATCCATTACTTCCTAGCTATACCTATCTCAGTCTCGACTATAACATTGATCAAGGTTGAATCAGATTTCCCCTGTATACATATAAAGCATTCTGTAATTGAGATTCTTAGCCGAGTCCGTAAAATTTGGATTCCGTGTTTTAACATCAACACTCGAGGGTATGGAAAGGGATTAATAACACCCAATTATTATTACAAGAACCTGAACAGAGACAACCAACCACTACAAAAGAACAAAGGTACAGATCCAACATAACCAATTGTGAACATAACAAAGTGAAAGAATGTCAAACTAGTCGGATTGATCGAACTAGTTGGACAGACTGAACAGCTCTGGCCAAATGCAACTACGATTGAACTGTTGAAGTCGCAGTGAACAAAAATCCAATACAACTAAGATCGAAGTGATCAAAACAAAGTGACGAAAATCGAACTGATCTGATCAAATATAACCAAACTCGAAGTGAATTGACCATAACAAATTGAACAAAGTTCTGAACTATAACCCTAATGAAGGTATATATAATTAACCCCTTTGAACTGTTTGAGTGAACTTTATTTTTTAACCCTAATGAATGTATATAATTAAACTCCTTGAACTGAATGAATTTTTAACCATAACCTAAATGAAGGTATTAACACTCCCTTTTGAACTGTTTGAATTGAATAATTTTTTAAACTACAACCCATTAAACTAAATTCTTCCAATAAGGAAGGGGAACACCCTCGAGTGTTGATGTTAAAACGCGGAATCCAAATTTTACGGACTCGGCTAAGAATCTCAATTACAGAATGCTTTATATGTATACAGGGGAAATCTGATTCAACCTTGATCAATGTTATAGTCGAGACTGAGATAGGTATAGCTAGGAAGTAATGGATGAGATATGGGGCAGAATAACAGAAGCCAATAGTACTGGTACAAGGCCGTAATGGAACAAGAATACAACAAGTTGTAGAAGCTAATGATTGGACAGATAGACCATAGACCTGTAGTGGACTTGGAGCTTTGGCGACAAGATGAAAACGGAATCCCATTTGTGGAATCCCTTTTTTGAAATCCCATTTGTGGAATCCCTTTTTCGAAAAAGCCTGTGGCTATGGAATCCCTTTTTTCTGAAATGAGTCGCCGAGTCGTTCGAGAAGTCACTCGATCGAGCAATTGCTCGTTGGCTCATTTGCTCGATGGGATTCGAGTCATTCGAGCAATAGCTGCGAGTCACTCGACATAAGACGGAATCCCACTTTTGGAATCCCTTTTTGGAATCCCATTTGTGGAATCCCTTTTTTGAAAACGCCTATCGCTATGGAATCCCTTTTTTCTGAAATGAGTCTAAGAGTCGTTCGAGGAGTCACTCGAACGAGCAAATGCTCGTTGGCTCATTTGCTCGATGGGATTCGAGTCGTTCGAGCAATAGTTGCGAGTGACTCGACATAAGATGGAATCCCACTTTTGGAATCCCTTTTTGGAATCCCATTTGTGGAATCCCTTTTTTGAAAACGCCTATGGCTATGGAATCCCTTTTTCTGAAATGAGTCTGAGAGTCGTTCGAGGAGTCACTCGAACGAGCAAATGCTCGTTGGCTCATTTGCTCGATGGGATTCGAGTCGTTCGAGCAATATGCCGAGTCACTCGATCGAGCAATTACTCTAAAGCTCATTTGCTCGATGGGATTCGAGTCATTCGAGCAATGCTTTATCAGTAACTGCTCGATTGCTTATTGGGTTGATATACACAAGGGAGATAACCGCATTATGGGAAATCGAGCACTGGTAATTATAAGACTTGGACGAGAGAACCAGAGATAGTTTGGACTGGATAGACTGTTAGTGATAGAGAAATATATGTAATAGGCATTAAATATGGGATTCTGGGAAAATCAGGCCCTGTACTCCTATTCAATACAGCATACCCCTGTACCCCTTGGTACTATAGCATACGTGTTATTTTTTTTTGTATGCCCAAAATGGTCTTCACGAGTCCGTTTGGGTGGTTTGGTGGAGATTTTGGTGGTTTGTAAGGGTGGTCGGGTCTATTTGGGTAATTAGGTATACTCTAGTTCAATCAAACACACCCCCAGGGGACCCCTTGGTACTATAGCACTACGTGCTAAGCAGATAAAATGGGAAATCCGTATCAAATAAAGTCAATTTCGGTGATTTTGGGTGGATTTTGGTGATTTGGAGGGATTGTCGGGTTGTTTGTGGTAATCAGATTTACTGTTCTACAAAGGAACTCACCCCCGAACATACCCCTGTCTTGTTAGAAGCCATTGGTAACATAGCAATCACGTGCTACCATAGAAACCAAGATGGCGGCCTCCTGTATACAAAATGGACGACGGAAACACGTATCACCCTAACAACACGCGCACTCACGGCATGCGCACTCACATCACGTATCACTATAGAGATGACGTCACCACAAGATGGCCGCTCACGCGGGTTACCATGACAACACAACATGGCGCCACTGGGTCACGTGACATGACGTCACATCCGAGGTCCCCCACCGAGGTCCCCCAAACTATCCCTCAAAACCACATTACATACTACTAACAATAATTATAGTCCATCCAGGGTCGGACAAATTATTGATCGCGTACGAGAGGGTCATAAAAATTATTTTAGGATGAACCTGAAATAATATAGTATGAACCTGAAATAATGTAGGATGAACCTGAAATAATATAGGATGAACCTCAAATAATATAGGATGAACCTGAAATAATATAGGATGAACCTCAAATAATATAGTATGTACCTCAATAATTATTTTCGAACCTGTTCGTACGCCATAGTGATGGGACATTTGATAAATCACCAGAACTTTTTTATCAGTTGTATTCTGTCCATGCATTTCTTAACAACAAAATGTGCCCTTTAGTATATGGACTTCTTCGAGATAAATAACAGACCACATACAGACGTTTTTTTCAGCATAATAAAGCAGAAGGCAGCTGAGCGAAATATTTCGTTGGCACCAACAAAAATAATGACCGACTTTGAGGTTGCGGCACAGAACGACGCCCAAGATATCTTCAGTTGTGATGAAAAATGAACAGGCATTTGTGGAGGCAACGCTACTCCAACTAGCATCGGGAGGAAGACTCCCATCGAAGCGCAGGAAATATCGACGTGTGGATGCAAACATTGAAAACAAGAAGCAAAAACTGTTATTAGGACTCAAATCACCAGTAGAGTATGCCGATCGAGTGGCAAAGATAATTGGACTTTAAAATGTTGTATGTTTAATGTTTATTGTTAAGATTCCATGCTAATTGTTATCATTTCTACTATAGTAGAACAGATGAAACAGACTAATTAAAATATAAATGAATAAGAAATTGTTGTCATGAAAGAATCCCCTTGTGCAAACATTAGAAGGACGGCATATCGAGGTTAAAGACTAACCTTGATATGCCGTCCCTCTCATGTTTATACAGGGGGCGCGGTGGCTCAGTTGGTAGAGGTGCAGGCAACAAGCCGAGAGGTCCTCGGTTCGAATCCCACCTGCGGCAACCGCGTTGTGTCCTTGGGCAAGACACTTCACCCCCATTGCCCACGTGGGGGCACGGTGACGTTGTGTACTAAGGCGTACTGCACGTCGATGGTGCACCTGTCTTCAACCAATGCTAACCCTGCTTGTGTGGAGTTGGTATGTTGGGGAGCTGACAGTTGCTCGCCGTTGCTCGGTGGTTCTCTCCGGGTACTCCGGCTTCCTCCACCCTTAAAACTGTCACGGTCATGGTTAGCCATTGTGCAGAAATATGTGACCTTAAACACCAATAAATAAATAAATGTTTATACAAGCGAAATAGTGTTCAGTTAAACAGCAAAGATATCAGAAACAGACTATACATTAATCCCTATTGTTCTCCAACTGCCCTCTCTTATTTTGAAAACAATAGGGGACGGCATATCGAGTTGTCCCCGAATGAATGATGTGTGCTATTCTCAGCTGCGCAGTTTTTGGTTAACACCTTCCTATATTCTCGTTGAGTGAGTTTTCATTTTTAAACGGTTGGATGTGATGAAGGAGGGGATGAGGGTAAACAGATGTCAAAGAGTTTAACCATCGACTCTTCGATAAAGCGCTGCCGAGCTGTTTCGTTTCTCTCTGCAGCCCAAACCCGAATTTTCAGTCAATCACAGAATTCCTTGATGACGGAATTGGTCTGAACAACTCCGGTGCCGACTGGATTAATAAAAATGTAAATTTCCTTATATTTTGAATCTTTTACATTTCAATGACCTTCTCAGTTTTTTTAATAATGTATAACCTACACACGCGGTGTTGTATATTTGTCAAATACTACGTATATTTTTCACGAAGAAGAATGATGTGGTCATGTTTCCCAATTCGCGCAAATGAATGGAAAAATCGCTTCGTTTGTTGAGCTTTGTTTGCAGCAATAAATATCCGATTTTAAATATCAACTGCAAACAAAGCTCAAAAGTTGAGCTAATGACAGGAAAACTATTCATCGAATTATGAAAAACTCACCTACTGTCCTTTCCATAACCCCCCCCCCCCCCCCCCCCTCCCCAACCTGCCTGTTGACTATTTCGCGTATTTCATGTTCTGTTTGTTATTCAGTTATTAAGGGGACGTCCAGCCTAACTTTGGTCAAATTTCATGTAATTTTCTTTCAAGTCAAAAAAGGCCCAAAATGAATAACCCCAATAAATTATATACCAAAATGCTTGGAATGAAACATAGAACATGTGGAAACTGAAATTTGCCATGGAACTGCTGCCACGTGTAAATAGCACCACCTGAAAGTCTGCTATTGCATAAGTAAGGGAACACAATTTTTATATTTAAAATACCTCAAAATAAAATAACAGCTGTAGTCTATAAACATTGAAGTACATACTCGAAGAAATCTTTTCCTAATCCATGAAAGTAATAAAGATTAAGACCAAATGTTATAAGTGGAGTGCTCACTGACTGAAGGCAGACATTTTCTTTTGTTTATGGTTTGATTTGGGGAGTTCAACAAAGGTCAACTTGAAGGAGTCCACCAGAAGAAGTATGGAAGGACAAAAGCGTGTCTCCCAATATAAAGATATATGTGTCACTGTGGTGGTTTGGACAGAAACTATGATATTCTCCTATGTAGAATGCACTGCAATGTCATTCATTGTAGTTGAATAAATATATTTACAATCCCCTTGCACTGTAACCCCCTTTATCCCATGCATCAATTTGATGGTGATTAAATTGTTAAATTTGTCTGGTTTATCAACAAGTATAATAGCTTTATTTACTCTTGACACCAATATACACTCATGATATCTGTTGGAGAAGAAATAAGGGTAACTGTAACCTGTCACTGCATTAAACCATCTAATGTACTTAAAAGTACGTTGTTATTCAAAACACATCAAATCAACCTTACATAACCATTATTGCATGTACTTTCCCCAAGGAGGCTTATTGGCATATTGAGATCAGAAGGGCACATCCAGGGGGGTCTCACATATTTTTTTTCAAGAACACAGTACACAAAGCAATCCCCAAAAGATGACAAGTGAGCTCCATTTGACACAAAAGATTTCTCTTCCTTGTACGACTCTACCTCTGCACTCAAGGCATATGCCTTTTTTTTCTCAAAGTTTAACTCTTTCTTTGTTTTTGAAGATCCTGGCCACACATGTTCCAAACACTATCAGACAGGTAACCCTCCAAATAAGTGTATCTGCAAAAATCATGTTACATTGCAAAACATTCTTTTTAAACTTTAAGTTCTGGACCTTTCATGCTTCTTACTTCCAACTTTAACACTTAATTTATCGATTAATGGGTGAATAGAAAAGTCCTGCCATAATCAACATTTTGAGTTCCATAAGCCTTCATAGCAGCTCCGATGAAAGTGTCAAACGTCAGATTGGTGGCTTTATACTGAATATTCATTAGGTTGTTGCTTGATAAGTAATAGGAACAAAATCTTCACCAGAAATATTTTGTAGCAATACATTTGAGGGTATCAGCAGGCACTTTCCAACAAATTGTAACAAATCAACTAGTTATAAACAAAATTTTCTAACTCAAAAGAGTGAAAAAGCACCACAACTCTGAACAAATGTGGGAAGAAACACATGCTACAGCAGCTACACAGGCATTGTTTCCCCATGATGCTCGATCACAACACCAAATACCCTTCAAATTGGAGTAGCTGTGGTTGAGTTACAAGGCAGAATGTTGGTACATGTAATGATGAATGGGTATGACTAGACTAAGAGGACAGAGGTCACCACTGCACGGCCCTCGAGATGCACCTTTGATTTTACAACTTCCAGATCCGGGGCATAATAATCACAACACACCCACCTTATCAATTCATAATTTCAGTAAAATAAAAGGAATTATCAATTTTAATTAATTTATAGATGATGGGAAATATTTGGCTTCTTTCGCCTTCTCGTACTATTAATTACCACAAACAATATCACTTTGATGCCGACAATCGAAACTGAACGCATGTGGTTTGGTTAAAAAAGTAACTCGGCATGGATAATGAAGAAATTGCGAATATTTCGTGTATTTCGTTTGTTTAAAAGCCAATTGCAGCTAAATGTGATCGTGGATTCGATAATTCGTATCGGTTTTGACCGCACGGTCACGCTGACAGCGGTTATGTTTATTGTGATATGCAAATTGGGAGATAGTTTCCGGTGAAGGAGATTTGTCACATTTGTCAGTGTAAAACGATAACAAAAGACACTGATCGACGCTTGTGTTAGTATGGCTGGTTGCTAGAAAAATCTAAATTCTCAGCATCGTCCAAACGCACCTTATTTAAAAGCGCGAATGCATCATTTTCAACCCATCTTGAATCGATCCTTTGCCGACATCAACACAATCTGTGGCGAAGTACCATGGTAACTGTGAAGTAAATAACTTCACAACATCGGGGGAAATCAATACGCTCAATATAGTTCCAGGTCACTTGGAATATATTTCGTGAAAAAGTGATTTCTGAAGCATTCTGCTTACTTTGTTATGAATATTGCCTTATTTTATGTGCATCGTTCCGATTTTATACACTCGGTTATTTTTTTACAAGTGTTTCATGTTGCCTTTCTAATGTGCAATAATTCAGATTGTTTGTCTGGAACGATTTATCTGGATAATTACCACAAACAACCCGATAACTTGTATTATTTCGAATTCTTCCAGAATTCTCTGCTTCTATCTATATATGCAATAGTTATCGTTTATCTGGCCATGTTCCTTTATTCTAGAGTATACTCCAGTAGCGTAGAAGAGCCTATCAACTGGAACAGCTTTACTTATCATTACTATATTTCGCAATTTCTGGTCTATTCTTGTTAGTTCTGACCCTATTCCAAGTACTCTTGTTGTTTCATTTATCTAGATTATAACTAACCAATCAGATTGCTTGGTTTCCCATAATCTGTATGCAGGGTTATCTCCCTTGTGTATAACAAAAGACTATATCCAATCGCCATATCCCATGGAATCCCATAATTGTGCAAAACACCTGAGGCTATGGAATCCCTTTTTTGTCGTATGAGGCCATGAGGGCTATGTAAAAGCCCTCAATGAGTCCTCATTTATTATTCCTCATAGCCTCATTGAATTTTGAGGTTATGAGGACCTTGAAAAATCCTTCAATGAGGTATAATTTTCTACGACTCTTAGCCTCATTTCACTATTTAACAGGTATATCCTATGGTATCCCATTTTGGAAAACGCCTGTGACTGTGGAATCCTTTTTTTGTCGTATGAGGCCATGAGGGCTATGTAAAAGCCCTCAATGAGTCCTCATTTATTATCCCTCATAGCCTCATTGAATTTTGAGGTTATGAGGACCATTAAAAATTCCTCAATGAGGCATAATTTACTACAACTCTTTGCCTCATCTCGGTATTTGAGGATACCCATGGCCTGGTATTGTATTATTCGAGGATACCTATCGAGGATACCTCTTATGGGATACTTATCTGAGGATACTATATAGGCTGTACATATCCATATAGGTCTCTTGCTGGCCCTTAGTACTATTAATCCACCTGATGCTTTATGTTATCGTATGACTGGTATAGGTAGTATGCAATGCTAGGCATAGGGGTATTGTGGGTATGGGTACTGCCTGGTAGTTTAGAACGGTACTATAGTATGGCGGTATATACACGTATAGGCCCCTGTTAGTGTTTGGTACTATTAACCAACCGATTGCTTTGTTTTATTATATGGATGGTATATGTAGTACGTTATGGTAGACCTAGTGATTTTGTGGGGGTGGGGGTAATGCTTGGTAGTTTAGAACGGTAGTATAGCATAGGCTGTACATATCCTTGTAGGTCTCTTGCTAGCCCTTGGTACTACTGATCCACCAGATGCTTCATATTATTGAGCGATATTCTGGGGTGGGATCAATGCCTGGTAATACAGAACAGCAGCAGAGTATGGTTGGTATATTCCCCTATATGTCCCATCCTAACCGTTCATAGTATTAACCTACCAAATACTTTGTATCATCCTGTTACTGGTAAGGTGGTGCGTGATACCAGTAGTTCCTACCTTATTCCGAGTACTGTTGTTGTTTCATTTATCTAGATCATTTATATAAATTATAATTAACCAATTAGATGGCTTGATTTCCCATAACCTGTATGCAGGGTTATCTCCCTTCTGTATAATAAAAACCTATATCAATGGCCATATTCACAGGCACCCCAATTTCGGCACCCCTTTTTTAAGAATCCCATTTGTGGAATCCCTTTTTTCTGAAATGAGGATAAGAGTCGTATTAAAAATCCCTCAATTGAGGGATTTTTAATACGACTCTTATCCTCATTTCAGAAAAAAAGGATTCCACAAATGGGATTCCTAAAAAGGGATTCCGCAAATGGGGTGCCTTCTGGAGAATCCCTTTTTTCTGAAATGAGGATAAGAGTCGTAGTAAATTAGACCTCATTGAGGGATTTTTAATACGACCACCATTCGGTTATGGCAGACATTAGAGGGGGATGGCGGGACTGGGTTTTCAGTCCTATGACGAGTACCGTCAGCGGATTATAAACAACCCTATGCGGTTTCCTGCAGGAAGCAAATTTGGGCAGCGATCATAGATTGCTGCCCAAGGCCCTTTTTAGGGCCGCCTAAATAATATAAAGATAGACCCATTGCCCACATTCAAAAGTATTCAGGTCACCACAGTGGTGTTCCGATTACTTTTTAAGCCTGGTCACGTATGATCCCCTTTCCGTCGGTCACCCATCTTTTTTGACCTTAGAAAGAAGAGGTTCTGTGAAAAACATCACATTCGTTATTAAAAGACCCCAGGCAAAACTGAACCATTCTCTTAACATACAACCATCTAGGAGCTAAAGTAGTTATTGGGGGTTAACAACACATTCAACAACCAGGATCACATCGTATAGGATTGAGCGTCCTGTAGTCCACAATGGAGGGTAGACTAAAAAATTGAGAATGTGTGGCGGAACTCAGTGTCCGGAATCTATCATAATGAACACTAATTCTCAGTTATATAACAAACTATACCATTATCTTGTATTATAGACGTTAATACTAATATAGAAAGTTTCCTTAACACCCTCGAGTGTTAATGAAAAAACACGGAATCCATATTTTACGGAATCGGGTAGGAATCTCAATTACGGAATGCTTTTTTATATGTATACAGTGATTTAACATTTTGAAGGCTTGAGCGAAGGTATAGCTGGGAAGTAGTGATACAAGTCAATATTAATGGATGAGATATGGGGCAGAATAACAGAAGCCAATAGTACTGGTACAAGGCCGCAATGGAACAAGACTTTAACAAGTTGTAGAAGCTAAAGATAGGACAGATAGACCTGTAGTGGATTTGGAGCTTTGGCGACAAGATGGAAACGGAATCCCATTTGTGGAATCCCTTTTTTTGGAATCCCATTTGTGGAATTCCTTTTTCGAAAACGCCTGTGGCTATGGAATCCCTTTTTTCTAAAATGAGTCGTCGAGTCGTTCGAGGAGTCACTCGATCGAGCAAATGCTCGTTGGCTCATTTGCTCGATGGGATTCGAGTCATTCGAGCAATAGTTGCGAGTCACTCGACATAAGACGGAATCCCACTTTTGGAATCCCTTTTTGGAATCCCATTTGTGGAATCCCTTTTTTGAAAACGCCTATGGCTATGGAATCCCTTTTTTCTGAAATGAGTCTAAGAGTCGTTCGAGGACTCACTCGAACGAGCAAATGCTCGTTGGCTCATTTGATCGATGGGATTCGAGTCGTTCGAGCAATGACTTATCAGTAACTGCTCGATAGCTTATTGGCCTTGGGACTGCTTTTGTTACACACAAGGGAGATAACCCTGCATACAGATTATGGAAAATCAAGCAATCTGATTGGTTATAAATGATCTAGATAAATGAAACAACAAGAGTACTTGGAATTGGGCCAGAACTAACAAGAATAGACCAGAAATTGCTAAATATAGTAATAATAAGTAAAGCTGTTCCAATTAATAGACTCTTCTACGCTACTGGAGTATACTCTAGAATAAAAGAACATGCCTAGGTAGACGTAAACTATTGCATATATAGATAAAAGCAGAGAATTCTGAAAGAATTCGAAATAGTAAAAGTTGGGGTGGATTTTGGTGATTTGGAAGGACTGTCGGGTTGTTTGTGGTAATTATCCAGGGAAGTCGTTCCAGAAAATACTCTTCTACAAAGGAACATAACCTCAAAACATGCCTCTGTCTTGTTAGAAGCCATTGGTAACATAGCAATCACGTGCTACCATAGAAACCAAGATGGCGGCTTCCAGTATACAAAATGGACGACGGAAACACGTATTACCCTAACAACACGCGCTGCGCATGCGCACTAACACCACGTATCACTATGGAGATGACGTCACGACATGGCCGCTCACGCGGGTCACCATGGCAACTCAACATGGCGCCACTGGGTCACGTGACTATGACGCCACATGAGATCCCCCCCGATGAGATCCCCCAAACTATAGCTGTAGGGGAACATACACTAGTAGTATAGCATGTACCCGATCGTGCCTTATTACCCGGACTTTTGGGGGTGCAGCTAGTGTTAAATTCCCATAGGAACCGGACTTTTGGGGGTGCAACTTTGGGGGTGCAAATTGTCGGCACCATACATCTAGTTCTGACAAGTGGTGTAGGATCTGTATATATAGTATACTATGGCATGTATAGTGATATATGTACGCATGGGGCTATAGGTATATATTATGGGTAAGTGGTGGAAAGATGATGGGAAAATTGGGTTTTCTTGAAGGTTTTTTTCCCCGAAACGGTTGACGTTGCTATTGACGTCGTGACGTCATGATACGCGCGCGACGTCATAGAGATGTTGACCACAGTTATTGTCCAGTATACAATCTGACATAACGTTATTCGGGTCAGGGGGTGTCGGATTTCTCGTATGGGGTGGCGGCGATATGGTAGTAGTGGTATATATCCATGTTGGTATATTATTAGCTCTTGGGTCTTCATATTATCCTATGCCTGCTATAGCTAAGTCAAGCAGTAAGGTGGGTGGGGGTAGTGTGGTATTGCGAGATAGAGTCATTGGTGGTTTAAATTGGACAGTATAGGATGAATGATCTGTTGGTCTATTACCCCCTTAGTACTATTAACCTACCGAATCCTTTGTATTATCTTATGGCTGGTATTGGTAGTTTAGTGTTAGGCCAGGCAGTATTATACTAGGTTGTTTAGAACGGTGGCATAGGATGCATTGTATATACCACTGTAGGTCCAGTCCTCGATATTATTAACCAGCCGATTGCTTTGTACTATTCAATGACTGGTACAGGGAGTACGTTATGGCAGGTCAAGTGGCATTGTGAGGTGGGGGTGGGGGTAATGCCTGGCAGTATAGAACAGCAGTATGGTATGGACAATATATACCTCTGTGGGCCCATGCAGGGCCCATGTTAGCCCTTAGTACTATTAATCCACCTGATGCTTCATGTTATCCTATGACTGGTATAGGTAGTATGCAATGCTAGGCATAGAGGTATTGTGGGTAGGGGTACTGTCTGGTAGTTTAGAACGGCACTATAGTATGGCGGTATATACACCTATAGGCCCCTGTTAGTGCTTGGTACTATTAACCAACCGATTGCTTTGTTTTATTATATGGCTGGTATATGTAGTACGTTATGGTAGACCTAGTGATTTTGTGGGGGTGGGGGTAATGCTTGGTAGTTTAAAACGGTAGTATAGCATAGGCTGTACATATCCCTGTAGGCCTCTTGCTGGCCCTTGGTACTACTGATCCACCAGGTGCTTCATATTATTGAGCGGTATTCTGGGTGGGGGTCAATGCCTGGTAATACAGAACGGCAATATCCCCGGCACCCCAATTTCGGCACCCCTTTTTTTGAAAAGCATATGGCCTTCGGCACCCCTTTTTTCTGAAATGAGGATAAGAGTCGTTCGAGGAGTCACTCGAACGAGCAATTGCTCGTTGGCTCATTTGCTCTATCGGATTCGAGTCGTTCGAGCAATAGTTGCGAGTCACTCAACATAAGACGGAATCCCACTTTTGGAATCCCTTTTTGGAATCCCATTTGTGGAATCCCTTTTTCGAAAACGCCTATGGCCATGTAATCCCTTTTTTCTGAAATGAGTCTAAGAGTCGTTCGAGGAGTCACTCGAACGAACAATTGCTCGTTGGCTCATTTGCTCGATGGGATTCGAGTCGTTTGAGCAATATGCCGAGTCACTCGATCGAGCAATTACTCTAAAGCTCATTTGCTCGATGTGATTCAAGTCATTCGAGCAATGGTTTATCAGTAACTGCTCGATTGCCTATTGGGTTTGGGTATGCTTTTGATATACACAAGGGAGATAATTCCATTATGGGAAATCAAGCACTGGTAATTATAAGACTTGGACGAGAGAACCAGAGATAGTTTGAACTGGATAGACTGTTAGTGATAGAGAAACATATGCAATAGGCATTAAAAATTACAATTCTAGGAAAAAATGCTATACACACAGATTGGTCTTTTCATCAACAATTTTGGGTCAAAAGATGTAAATAATGAGCTGAAACGTGTAACATATCGTTCCTCGAAACCATAAAGGTTCAACTGCACGTCGATCGTGCACTTGTCTTCAGTTTCGACTGACTGTGTTTTTGAAGAAATAGTAAGTGTGGCAGTCTGATAATTCCACACTGCTGCTCGCTGATTCTTTCCCGATACTCAAACGCTTCCACCACCTATGAAAGTGTCGTCAAACTCTAATAAACACACTGCGAAATAAAATTATTAATTATAACATCATCATCGCATCGGTCGAAACACTCACAATGCGTCTAGTGGGTTGGGGTCTAATTTGACGGTGGTAATGGACCAAACGAGGTACAAGTGCAAAGAGACATTTACACGAACAAGTCATCAAATAAAGATTGTTGTTTTAATAATTTTGTTGATGTGAACTGATTTCAAGCTCAGCGGAAAAAAGCAATAGGCTTTTTTAACCTCTGCGCACGCATTATTCACTTTCTCTTTTTCAACTCACTCTCCAAGATAATCTGCAATTCCTCTTTTGATGTATCCACCTTCAAACTTTGGACGCAACGGCTCTGGGATTGCGCGCTGTCCGCACTCCAACCTGGATCATTCCGGTAGACGAACTCAGGCTCATCTAACAGTGCCAAGTGGTCTTGGGGATAAGGCAAACACTAGTTTTATCGGGGTGGAAGGGTAGTACCTCTCCCAGGAATAGCCAATCAAAACTCGACGTAGACGGGAGACTTGAAACAGGGTGAAGGGAAGAAGAGAGGACGCCGTCATAGAGAAGGAGGTAAAAGTAGTACGTACCACCAGTCCCGTACCCGCGCTCCAGATTCACCTGGTTCCAGCTAGGTCATTTCATGCTGAACTCCAGCTCCGCTCTTCCCTCTCTTGATTGATGAGGACAACCTCATTTTACATTCAACTCCAAATTCTTCTTTTCCTCTTAACTGGAGCTCTGTTGAGAAAGTGCTTCTCTCAGAAACCAGCTCGGAGCTATGGAAGAGTTGGAGGTCCGAGTTAATCCGTAACTCCCCCCAGCCTCCACCACCAAGAAAAAGTACTAAAAATAGACCGGCGATAGAGTAACTTTACATCCCAAATAACAGTTAGAATCACCGTCGTTTTAGCGTTTAAAGGGGTTGAAAAACGACCCATCCGCTCCTCTGGTACACCACAACCATTCATTTGTTCGTGTCATCAACATGTAAATAAGATTAATTATATTATTTATTTATTTATTCATTTATTGGTGTTTCAGGTCACATACTTATGCACAATGGCTAATCGTGACAGTTTTACGGCTGGAGGAAGACTGGGTACCCGGAGAAAACCACCGACCATCGACGAGCAACTGTCAGCTTCTCAACATTCTAACTCTGTTCAAGGTCTGTTCAAGCAGGGTTACAGCGGTTGAAGACATGCGCACCATCGACGTGCAGTACGCCTTAGTACAAATAAGATTAATATATCTGGTCGTGACTTTGGTTGGACAACTCGAGGCGAACAATGTAATGAATACATCTCTCAGATAATAATGAAACTAGAACGATAAAATTTACAATACTAGGACGGTGAGAGTTCGGGTGACATATATTTCCTACCCATGGAGTGTTTGCGTTTGATAAAAGTTTGCGCCAAACGTTCAGTTTTGAAGCCTGAGCAAACGTAAGTGCATTTGAACGAACACCCACAATGTGTAAACAATTCGGTCGTAAATACTGTTATTATGTGATAACAAACGCTGTCCTCCATTGCTGATATTGAGCTGTTAACCTTCAAAACGTGATGGCATGTTAGATTCAGTTCATTTGTTCCTCCGAGCATGGGAACATCGAGAAATGGAGCAGTGCTTGTTTACGAGAAATGGAGCGGTGCTGGTAAGATAGGACGTGGTATCCAACATATAGGGTGGAAGTTCTTAACCCTTTACCTAACGAATCGCCCGCATCCGCCCGCGTAATATGCAAATTCAGCAGTTGAAAAAATATTATTTTTCAAGAAATTTCAACAAAACCATATCATGTGACCCCTCGTTGGAACGAGCTCGGTCACATGATATGGTTTTGTTGAAATTTTTTGAAAAATTTGAAAAAATTATATTTAAAATAATAAATTTTGATATCGTCAGCGTTGGGTAAAGGGTTAAGGTGGGCAGCATAGGAATAATCGGTTGCCTAAACTTGACTGCATAACTTTTTTGCGTTCATGATATAGTCTAAGATTCTAAAAGTTACCTTAAACACCGATAAATAAATACATAGTCTAATTGCTCCAGCTGGGAGAGTCCATATTTTATATTTGGGATGGATCAATTAATATTTTCAACGTGCAGTCTTGGGGCTGCACGATGAAAATATTGATTGGTCTACCCATACAAATTCACTGGACATCCGTTTATTTTATGAAACTAGGTTTTATGAATCTGGCCAGCAAAAAGCGGGCTATGGGTTCAAAGGGTAAGGTAAAGATAGTTTCCGTGTGTGCATTTGGAGGGTGAAGGGCGCCTACTTAAGAGAGTTTATCACAAGTTTTAACGGATTTTTAACTTTGGATTAGAGGAATGAGCAGCTTAAGAAGTACTGATGTTAGTTTGTTTCTTCGTAACTGAGGTACACTGCAAAGAATCACTGTAAAAAATGCCATAAAATACTGACAACAAGCTACAGTACCGAATTGTGAATTTTATAGTAACACCTGTTACCACTTGAAGTGTAATTATATGAAATGCTAATAGAGGATCATGGGCGTACAAGGCGGTGGTTTTGCGGCGGTAGCTCCCAACCCAAGGCCAGGCAATTTAGCAGCTTCCAATGCATGGACAAGGTATTTACTGGATAAATCGCACTCAGCTAGGGCATATTAGTGGGTTTTTTTTATAATTGTTTGCAGTTTAATAAAAATGGCAATGTGTAACTGCCTCCCGAACCCATCCCAACAAAATGAATTCCATTGTAGCCTAGTGTCCATGTTCAATGAAGTTAGCTTTCTAGCTCTAGCACATATAACCCTTCCGTTACAGCTTTTGCACCGTGTTCCCGTCAATTTACAGGGACTTGAAAAGTTATTACTCCTTTAAGGCAATGATTTTGATTTTTTTTTTAAAATATGAAATAGATGCCTCTAAATACGAGCGCAGGCGTCCGTGGCAAACTTAAATTTTACCCTGCCTTAGTGAGTCCTTTCCTACATAAAAAGAAATTTGAAAGAAGAAAAGAAACTTGAAAAAAATGAAATAATCTACAGAACCAAGATATCATATTATACAGACCAATGATGTCTCTGATCATGTGGCAGTTCCTTGGGTAGACCATCCTGATGAAAACAATTTTGAAATTCGTTCATTATTTCACTTTCAAACCATGGCTGATGCATAGCAAATTCACAGACCAGATGCGGTAAGAATGTGGAGGTGTTTAACCTTTTGAACCCTAGCACCCTTTTTCCGGCCAGCAACATGATACGTCATAACGTCCTTAAATGGGATGGCTGGTTAGTAAATGCGTGGGGTAGACCAATCAGTATTTTCAACGTGCAGCCGCGAGGCTGCACGTTGAAAATATTGATTGGTCTACCCAAATAATGAATATGGACTCTTCTAATTGCTGCCATTGATTTGCCATGGAAGATACCACTAGAGTTCAAAGGGTTAAATAGGCTTTCGTGAGACTAGGACATAGTTTGAAGCTCGTGTGCACAAACGACACATCATCTATATCAAGACAATATCGATAAAGAATCAGATGATTATTGATGTCTACCACATATTCAAACGATTTTTCTTTGATTTCAAGCGAGATGGGAGTCGATGGTGGTTATCTAAATAATTTACATATTGGGACTGTCTTTTGGGAAAATAAAAATTGGTTCTGGAACCTTGAATGAAACAAAAGCACAGAATGTTTATTTTCATAGAATCATTAAAAGAATATTGAGAAGACCATTTAAATTAAAACTTCTGGCATCTAGTGAAAACATCCATCGCCCAAACTTCACAATGTTTCATCATATTTTTGTGAATGAAATCGCTAAGGGTCAATGTTGCAATCGAAATAACTAGACGAAATCGCACACCGAGTCAGTGAAATAACACATGCATGCACATGTTGTCAGACCCAACTTTACACTTGGTGTTCGGTTAAAAGAGATATGGGCTATGTCCATACATATCAAAAGAGAAATGGGGTATGTCTATACATACAATACATATATATCAGTATAAGTGTATGACTGTGTGAAAACTATTTTATGTAAAGAAGTAATTACATATGATTGACGTGCCGAAGGCTACGACTTAGTACACAGTGCCTCCCTGTTTACACGTTTCTTTCGATAAGCAGCATTCTGGTAAATTCAATAAATAGATCCCATTTTTCTAGTTCTTGTTAGTACATTAAGATGCAGTTGAAATGCATGAGGTATATTTTGCCATGCAAAATGACTGAATTTACAATGCATAGGTAAAAAAAAGTTTCTACTGAGGCAATAGGTCCTAGTGGGGATAAATTTCAATTAGGGGAAAACAGTGGAGAACAGATAGATCCTTTCAATTTCTTCCTGGGCCGATTTCACGTATTTTGTGAACTCCGTATTCTGAATTTGAAGTCACCTCGGCAGGTGGAAACAATTTGATAGATGGACAACTTTAACTTGAAACGGGCTTTCTCCTTTTATAAAATTTAATTTCATGTTATGCAAAAGATTTACATGTAGGCATACTTGTATTTCCTACTGTTTTTAAACAATAATTTTATTTCCTTCTAAGATGAAACAAAGTGTGCCGAACAGACAAAGCGTATATAAAGCCCCAACCACCACCCCACCCCATCCTACAAAATATATGTTCCAATAAGAGTAAAATCCTCACTCTTTGATTGGATGAGAGCTGGTGTAGTTTCTTTTATGTTTGCGGCTCCAGTAGCAAATGTTACTGTCTGATGTCACAACGCGAAATTTTGAAATGACTTTGCCCGTTTCGTAATTGTTTCATCAACGGAGTGACAAACAGTTTCATTTTTTCTGGATTTTTCACACGTGCAGCAGACGGTGTTCCGGATAAAAGTGTTGTTTAAATTACAAACCGATTTACGATTGGAACTAAGATGGAATGAGTCTATCTGGTTTATTGCTTATTTATCCAGAGCCGTCGTGGGTACACGAGAGGTTTATTTACTAAACCTGTTGTGATCGTTAAAAGTTCCCTCACAGAAGGCAACTATTAACGATCGGAGGTTTAGTAAATATACTAAATAAATCTCTCATGTTTCACAATGTAGGTTTTGGGCTATGGGTAGTGTCTTATTGGAACATATACATTATTGTGATGAGCTGACGGTAACATGATATGAGGTTTGCGGCTCGGAGCGTATGTTCAACGGAGACGCGACGCAACGTCGAGCCCGGTTAGTCCTTGTGTGGGTGACCGTCTGAGTGATCGATTCGGACTCCTGCGTTGTGTCCTTGGGCAAGGCACTTACCCCGATTGTGCACATGGGGGCACGATGACGCTGTGCACTAAGGCGTACTGCACGTCGATAGTGTGCATGTTTTCAACCAATCTAACCCTGCCTGTGCTGCAGTGCGGAGTTACGATGTTTGGGAGCTGGCAGCTGCTCGTCGTTGCTCGGTGGTTGTCTTCGGGTACTCCGGCTTCCTCCACCCGTAAAACTGTCACCGACATGATATGACCTTGACCGTTAAAGTGTCGTTAAACCTTAATAAATAAATAAATAAATAAGCTCCGAGCCGCAAAACCTAAGACCATGTTACCGCCAATTCATCACAATAACTTATAATATTGTAACAAAAACATTGAATCGGGTTTAAATGCTGGTAAGAGGTGAAGTACACATAGGCACGTCAAAAATTTCAAATTTCTTCACATTAAGAAAATCATACAGTAGTGAATATGTGAAACCTAACTCCTTAGTAAGTTTTCCATTTGTTGGACAGGAACTGGTTGTATCTTATTCCTGTCGTTTGAAGGGCTGGTATAGGCCTGGAAATAACCCACGAACGGTCATTAGGCTAACTGGGGGCCGCCTGAAACCGGAGAAGAATGACATGTGCTCTTTATTACTGGGCCTGTCGGTACTTCATCATATCGTCCTCTGAGTTTCAATGTGTTCTATGTGCCTACTGGCATACAGAACACATTGGAACTGAGGCAACGATATGGTAAAAGTTTGACCTAGGTGAGAATGATAATTTATAAATTTTCATCGGCCTCGTTCATAGAAAGTAGTAACAACGTACAAGTTATGAAGTGGGACTGATAGATTCACCAGTCGAAAGTGGGATATTTGAATTGTTGATGAACGCTCGCTTTCATCACCAACGACCATTGAATCTTCCTTTGTCAATTGAAAATTTGTTGAAAGGCCATAAATGGTTCGCTGTTAGCCTCGCCCGACCACAGGTACTCGGCACAAGCTGTGAAATTGAAAGAAAAATGATATTTGATAGCATTTTGAAATCGATGCTGACGTGCCCATATAATGGTAAAAAGTATAAACAAGGTACACAACTCGCTTTTCGAAAACGATAGCACTCATCTTCGTTGTACCCCCCTCAAATTTGATTCACATAACGTATCCAGCAGTACCCAGTGTCAGTAGAAAGGGGAATGAATACGCTTTACAGTGGTGTATTACACGACCGTTGGGTGTTCTTGGGTTGTTCATGATAACTGGGAGAATTCGCAGAAAAGGCCGAAAAACATTTAGACGGACAAGACAGTGTACAGTGGAAAGTGGGTTACGAGCGACAAATATCCGATTTATTAGAAATAATTCGAGGTCCCATTGTCTATGGAGGGCATATTCAAACATTAACCGTATACCTTTATCAATTACTAAGCTCGGATCCACATATATTCATTTCTGGTGATCACATTTACCGTTTATACACTTTTTAGCCGTCACTTAAAATCTAATGAAGTTTTTTCGCGTCCATGGATACGGCGAATTTTCCCCATTCTCCCAATGGCTTGTTTTAAATAGTAGCCAGTGGGATGTTTTTGTGAGCATCTTAGCTTCTATGGCTTCGTGAGTTTCCAAGAAAAGGTTAAAAAATGTATAAACGGCAAATGTGACGTGAAGTCTTGGCCCTTCCTTAGGTGTAGACCAGTGCAGGACAGGGCCCAGTGAAAGGTACTACCACTACCCATGGAAGGTTCTTGATTGTACGTTATGGCAAGCGGAACGCAGCCACCATCAACATGAACCGCACAGTTGATTGGTGCACTGGCGGTCAGCACCATCAAAGTGTCTTTAACTTGCGAAGGCAGGAAATCCATCTTCTCTAATTAGTAAGGTGCTAATTGTGAGCTTTCACACTTGCGTCTGATCACTTCGAAAGCAAAGAGATCAAAATGAAATGATGTGAGTGATATACCGAAATTACTGAATCACCCGATGTTATACCTGTTGGACACAATAGCGACACTGAGCGTGACAAGATGAATCCGTCCGGAAATAGAGAACCAATTGGGACCCATCTTGCTCCTGGGTGTCGTCGTTATCCCCAAAATGGATGCAAGTGAGAACATCAATTCGCTAAAGAGAAACAATTTAAATGGAGTTTCGAAACTATTAAATTAAATATATATTGCGCTGAAAGGTATAACAGAAAATTTATCACTGGAAACTATGAATTACTGGTTCGATCTATTACAATTGTTTATGGGAGAATAAGCGGACCGTTGTGCAACTGTGCGAGGAATTAATCGCGATAAATAATCAGGTGCAAGTCCATGTATCATTTTGTAACAAAATGTTAGTTTGTGTCGAATTCTTCGAATGAAGTTCCATAAAGATTCGTGCCACGGTATGCACCACAAATTGTGCGAACGGCTTTCAAATGCAGATTCCCTAAAATTTAGGTTTTCTCTTCTATACAGTTGTCCCATATTAAGTCGGCATAACGAAACCAATGAAGTATAAAGTGGCTGTATAAGGTTGTGAGTGACCATCGTGATAATCTATATTTATGCTCCGAAAACAGTTAATCATTGGGCTTACTTTCTTTATCATACTATCGATATGCATGTCCCATGAACCTGTACTTTGAAAAGTTTATCCCGAATGCTTATTATGGGTGACTTCTTTAATAGCGTTGTCGTAAAGCGTATACTGTGGGGGAAACTAGCTGAATCAAAGTGCTTGTCAACTTTAAACATTTATTTACATTTAGCGGCGAAATAACCAACCGTACTTCTATCTCAGCCGGTATAGCCAGACTGTTGAATTCAGGAAATACATACGTTAATAGAACGTTACTCATAACAACGGTTACTTATTAACACAAATCCTAAACAATGATAAAACACTTTTTGGAGAACAGGACTTGTCATCAAGCAGCTTGTACTATTGTAGAAGGACAATTGCTGATTACCAGCTTATGGATTCCGATTCAGATTCAGATTCTTTATTCACGGTACATGGATACATTTTAATATACTCGACAACAATACAAACACTGAAATTACTGCTTAATCACCAAACCAATTAGCACGTGGGCTTTCATAATAATTTTGGATAGACGCCTTGGAATTTTGTTCTTTTGAATTTCAGTTCAAAACCATCCTATGACAGCTCTATCTAATAAATATAACTTTGTATAAGGGGCCGTTTTATGCGAAATAGTTAAGGTAACAGTCTTTTTCAGGACTGAAATTAACCTGCAATTTTGAGGAACAATTTACAATTTGTATTAGATCAGAGTTCTTAAGCTTACTAACTACGTACGGATTTTTTACTATCAGACACAACGAGGTATCATCGACGTACAGGCGAATGTTCGACTGTATATTATTAATAATGTCGTTTATACAGAAATTAAACAAGAGCGGTCCAAGAACCGATCCTTGTGGCACCCTGCCTCGATAATTTCATTTCTTGAAATTTGCCCATTTACTATCACCACCTGACTTCATCCTTTTAGATAGTCCCCAAACCATGATATAAAGGAACCCTTATTCCCGCGTTAAGTTTGTAAATAAGCCAGATGTGCCACACTCTTTAAAAAGCCTAACCGGTAAGTATGACACAAAACACAAAAAGAATTTCCTTATGTTCGTCTAGAGCCACTCTTATGTTATGATCAAGGTCAAGTAATTGTCAGACGGTGATATCACCTGTTGCAAAGCCTGAGTGTAAATCGGCCATTAGAGTATTTTCTGTGACGAATCGAAAGAAAGCATGCTTAAATATTATTTTTTCAAACACTTTACTAACGCACCTAGTTAAAGAAACGGGCCTACAGATTTCCTTTAAATTTACAGATGATGACTTTTTATGAATTGTAATCACATTGACTTGCTTCCATATAACTGGAAACTTACCTTGAAACAACGACAAGTTGAATAACCTACAACATGAGCGGTGCGAATTGTTTCAAGATAATATTGCTAATTCTGTCTGGACCACAGGCTTTCTTGGAGTCAAGATTTAAAAATAACTGTTCTACCTCGTCTGGGTTTATGTCAATAACGTCTAGTCTGCACTCGATAAAAGGGGATACTGGGCAATTATGTATCAACCAGACAACCACAGTGCTACTTTGGCTGCTACAATATCTGTTTAATGTGTCGGCTACAGTTTTCGGGTTACTTAAGACTTCATTTCCCTTGAGGAATGGCGGAAATACTTGACTGCTCCTTCATTCTTGTTTCGAAAAGCTTTTTAAAGTTTTCTACCAGTTCTTCAATGAAAACTTAGCAGTACTGACTGAAGCGTCTATGCGATCAACATATTCATTTTTTATCCGCTCGGACACAAGCAATTGTTGCATTTCGAGTCTCTCTAAAAATTCCCAGTCAAATGGGATGTTTGTTAATTTGGCTTTCTTGTGAGTTTTGTCTCGAACCCTCATTTGTCTCATAACAGCAGAAGTCCAAGGTTTACCCTTTGCCCGGACGAGTGTAGTTTTGTTTGGAATAACCTGCTGGGCTGCATTTATTATATCGGCGGTAATACGTTCGGCTACTTTATCTATATTTCCAGAAACGAAAATCGACTCCCGGTCAGTATTTATTTAGAGTTGAACGCCTTCCAACAACATCCATATTATCATAGTTGCATATCAGTCTTGTAAAGCTCTCAATAGAGGTTTGCTTTACATGTACTTGAACCACAACTGCGTCGTGGTAACTGCAGAATGGAGAGATATTCTCACATTTGGATACAAAATTCGGGCAGGATGTTAAAATATGGTCAATCAAGCTGCAGTGGTGAACCAAACCATGAATAGTTTCCAAATTTCTTATTTTCGAGTGAGTAGTTGGTAAGCAATTATTTTTGAAGTCTCCTACAATCATACACCTGAGTGCCTGGCTAATTCTTGCTGCTCCTATGTGGTAATTGATCAGCTGCCAGTGAAAACTGTTTACAGACGGAGGTTGGTAAAAAACTCCCAAGCAAATATTTCTGGTTACTACTACGTATTTCAGTCCACACAGCCTCTAACCCTGGGATATTCAAATCACTGTGGGTTTTAAAGATTGTGTCATTTTTTATGTGGATAACTTTACCGCCTCCAGGACCATTCTCATGGTCAGGACAAATAGGGGGAAAACGAAAGTCAGGAATTGCAACTTGCATCATCGATACCTCTGGTGAGAGAAAAGTTACTGTCAGTGCAATAACATCGAACTGACCTAGCTCGGTATTGATCATGTTCACTTAGTTACGTAGATCTCTTACGTTTAAACATACAATACAGATAAAGCGTTCCCCACCTGGAGTTCGACATCATTACCCAAAAGTAAATATTGGGTAAATCATCAATACGAAACCCTGGTGTCCGAAAGTGCCGGCCATTAATTTTTCGAATCTTGCCGACATATAGATTTGACACCCCCACCCGCACCCCCACCCCCACCCCACCCCGTCTGGAAACGACCTAGCTTCTTTGTCAATCGCATCGAGGCATGATCCACTGTTATTTTAAAGATGAGATGATCCCTTGCATCCATAATTAGTCCAGTAAAAATCCGACTAAAATCGGCTGACCTAGAAAAAAATGTACAGAATTGGTTTTAATCTTTTTCGAATCTACGAACCGTCCCCAACAACAGAGAAAAACAACCGAACACGAACTCGCGCGAGTATTTAAAAAAATCAAGATAGCTTTCATGATGGCGGTCGATTGTCAAAAATCGACCAAGTTGTTTTGATGACACCATGCATTAATGAATCGTTAGAAGATGGACTCCGTTACAATGGAGATTCGTTCTACAATAACCAAAGATACATTTGACATTGGAATTATTCATCTGAATTCAGGATGGCTGACCAAACGCCGGCAGGAATTCGAAAAATTGATTTTTTCATACTTTGTGTATGTTTTCTGATATAAAGATGGGAATATTGCGCATATGCCAAAATGTGCTATACTAACAAAGAGGCTGGCCATCCTCAAATAGTCTGCATCAATTTTGTCCCCAACATTCGTGTGGAACACCCACAATTACAAATTTTATAAGGTTCGAGTAGAATACAAATGAACAAAAAGAGGTCAATGCGCTACGATGTTGTGCGAGAGAAACGGTCTTTTTGTGTACGATATGATTGTTTAGTGTGTATATTCATACTGGGGTTTACTTTAACCAGAAACACCCACCAAATCTCACTTTTATATCCAACATTGGAATAGGACTGTCGCACAAGTCCAAATATTGTGATGTTCTTTAAATGAACAGCAGAATGCAAATAACTACCACGCATGTTATAATAATAGGAATCAGATGTCAACATATCAATATGCCCTTTGCTCAAAATATGAAACCAGAAACAGAACATAACAGGGTGAAACTGATCACCTAAGAATTACATACCCCGGTCATTGGGATCATTAGAGCGGATGGATAGGGAAATCATAGACTACTTTCTAAACAAAATAGACCCCAAAACCAATGTATTTGGGTGCATCGGGACACTCTATGTTTACAAATACCTCACATCGCTAAACCAGAGAGCGGAGATATTTCGCTCCTATCAAGAAAATCACAAATAGAACTAGACGAGCGCTTCTGCAGAATCACAGGCTTTTCCTGGCGTACAAAAACATTAAGCCCTTTGAAGGAATTGTACAAAATTTTAGCCCTCATATCTCTGAACATGTTGGTGTCCATACCGATATTGACCTGGTTGAAGGGTTAACACAACGTTAAATAAAAGATCCATCCAACCCATCCATAAAATCTCTTGAAATCCTTCAGAACTCATTTTAATGCAAAACAAACTGCACTCCAATAGACCCCCAGGCCCCTCCCACAGACACCCTAACCGAGTGAAGGGGTCATAAGACTCAAATGGAGATTTCTTTTTCCATAAAATCATTCAAAATCCTTCAAAGCTCATTTCAAAGCAGAAAACCATCACAAAAATACACTCTCGTCTTAATCCGTCATCAAGGGGAGATATCGTTTAGGGGTGTTGTGCAAATATCAGTTCTCGGCAATGTTTGCTTCGCACACAGCGTGCAATGGCCATTGACTTGATTGACAGGCATTATTAATCACGGGAAAGCAAAATGTTTCTCTATTAACTAAAATATTGGCACTTCTCCAAAGCAGTTTCAAGCACACCGTATTAATGTCATTGAGTACAAACAATTTTCTGAACTTGAAGATTCTTGTGGTTTCATGTTGTCCCCAACTCATATATATCCCCCTCAAACTGATCTTAAAAGGGATATCCCAGCATCTTTGGATAGAAACCATTTCACTGTGATCACGGAGTACAGTGATGTAACATATGTTAACCCATCATTTGTCAGTTATGAGATCTAGGATTTTAAAAATGATCGGGCTCTGAAGATTGTAGGCCGAGATTGTGGGTCAAAATATCCGATATTCAGGCCTATTTTTGATGTTTTGGAAAATTTTGGCAGAAAAAATAATTTTGGTAAACTTTTGTTACCAGCTGGTTATGGAAAAGTGTATTTATGACAAATTTGTGAAAACTTCAGGTCATTAGCCCATTCGGACCAGGAGATATTGGTGGATGAAAATTTGGGCGTTTTTCCACGTTTGGCGGCCATTTTGGACACATTGTAGATAAAATCGAAATATCTATATCATTTATGATAATGATACATTGCATTCTTACTATTCAGTCTATTACTTGTGTTCTACTAAGTCACAGTGCCGAGATTGTAGGCCAAAATGTACAATTTTCAGGTTTATTTTTAATGTTTTGGACAATTTTGACAGAAAAATAATTTTGATAAATTTTTGTTACCAGATGGTTATGGGAAAGTATATTTATGACAAATTTGTTAAAATTTCAGGTCATTAGCCCATTCGGACCAGGAGATGTTGGTCAATAAACATTTGAGCTTTTTTCCACGTTTGGTGGCCATTTTGGGCACATTGTGGATAAAATCCAAATATCTTTTGCATTTTTGATAATGATACATTACATTCTTACTAAGTAAGTACTTAAGTACGTGCGATAAATAATAGAAACATCTTTAAAAAAACTCTATCATCTATGTTCATATCATCTTATGCCAAGACAATCGACTGCAACAATCCTTACCATCCCGACTGTTTCACATAGACTTGAAATGGTCCTTTGTACATAACAACGTTTGAAAAAATTGAAAAATCACAAATCTGATGCATCTGGTTTTCTCGTCATCCTGTGATCCTGCGAGGACCTTCAGTAATTCTGTAGTTTATGAATATAGGGCCAGTTACATAGTATAGTATAGTATAGTATAGTATAGTATAGTATAGTATAGTATAGTAAACGAGGTGGTCCGAATGAGAACAGTTAAATCTCCCAATTTTTCTTAGTATCACATATTGATATTACTAAACCCTTTGGTCCTGGCTTTGAATTGCACCCCAAATTAGCCCCGAACTCAATACCATATGACACCGTAACATTTCCTGCTCACCAATCAGCATGCACAACCTTTTTTCTGATTCATAATTTTACTTCAAGGGAAGTCAGTAAGATAGCCAATTTGGCTATGACTTCTCCAAGCAGTATGCCACCAGCCCATCTAAATGTTTTGTACATATTATGTATTCTCTTATTTGTTCGTTTATGTTTATTGTCTTGTTTTCTTTAATTATTGTAATGTATACTGCTTGATAAAGTCATCATCATCATCACTACTACTATGCAACATATATCGACGTACGAGTAGACATGTCATGGTAGCACAGGAGAACGAGAATATCACTATCGTCTCCAGTGAGACACACAGGTGCTTGTCTTGCCATGTTAATCGAACTGTGAGGGTGTCTGCTTCATCGTTGGCACGTTTGGTACTTATTTCGCCCTGCTCAAGATATCCACTGAACAAGGCTTGCTTGTTTTTACTATTAGCGAGACACGTCTCCTTCTGAACACTCAGAATGTGTTTGGAGTCAATGGTGATCTCTACACAGCCCTTCAATCCAACTTGCCTGGAGTGTGTATTATCCTTAACTGATGCACCACTTGTGTAGACATCAAAAACCACAGTTGCCCACAGATAATGGAACTCGATAAAGTCCACAAATGCCTCGCAAATTTGTTTGAAGGGTTTGCCCCTAGCCCATGGGAGCCAATGCACCAGCATTCCATCGACTAATACATATTGAACAGAGCTGCAGTCAAAATGGGTATACGGCTTGACAATTGAACGGACAGCTTCCGCTAACACAGGCTTGTCTGTCTCTCTCAGACTGTCAGAGGACTCAAACAAAGGCATCAGCTATGTGCCCAACTCATAAGAAAACACATCCGACAGCTCGGCGCCAAGTATTGTTCTCAGAGCAACAGCAACCAGTCCCTGGAAGAAAAACTGTCGATCTATTTTCTCAATCACATCACCCACTTTCAATCCACATTTGTCATTCATTTGGGTGGCTTGATCCTTCTTCTAATAAGTATTATCATTGGCGTCCATGCCAACTCGTTCACCAATATCGGTATCGGGTGTTTTAGCGACATTACTGCGATTGGACACGACCCCTGTCTGTATATTCCTCATCCCGGACACACTTGCGAAGGGATTCACCTCCAGCAGATGTCTCAGTTATTGGAATTTCTTGCCTCTCCACAATCTTTGTGCTGCTCACTTGAGTAATATGAACTCCCATATATATTCGGCTTGGCGTCATTAATTTTAGAACAAGAAAGTCTGGAGAGGACATAAATAGCTCGTTCACATTCCATCATCCCAATACCTCTGGTAAGACCCCCAACCATTTTAAGACTTCTCATTAAATTCTGCTCTATCACTAGATCCGTCGAAAGTCCACCCCATACCGTTCAGTATATTGAACCACGTGATAGCCAGACATGAACATTTGGAATACCCCAGGACGTGTTTTATCTAGATACTGCATGGTGGAGAGAAAGGTGCTAACAGACATTGCATAATGCAAAACACTGAAAGAATATTTAGCGAACTTCGACTGATGACGTATTGTTTCATTTCAGAGTCTCGTTTTGGCGGTCAATTAGGATATTATATAGTCGGATTTGGTACCAAACGGTGGCGTTTCGTCGCGGTACATATATAAATAAGCCTATATTGTCATACTATAATGTGCAATGAGGGAGTTAAAATAAATAATGCATTTTTGGCGGTCATCTTAGACGCCATATTGGATTTCTCAGGAACACGCATGTCTTCTAGCTCGGATTGTTTTCTGTAGTTGTGGGATGTTCATAGATTCTGAAAACGTTCAAACCATTTCTGTACAAATTTTTCAAAGTCTATTACACTTTGACTGGACTAAATGTAGAAGTTGTTTGTGATTATTTGCCTTTTCATTCACAAGCAGAAAACTAAAAGAAATTATTTTTCAAGCCAGTTCCTCACCCAAACATGTAAATAGGTAGGTGTAAAGAGTTTCTGTAACAAAAAATGTGTTGTGCAAAAAACACATGATTGACAATGAGTGAAGGGGAGATATGGCCGTTGAGTGGTATTCATGCGGTACACGACTTGAGTAAACTGTTCGTCAAGCAGTTTTATTCCGGTTTATAATAATGTGGCCAATGGGACAACAAACGGTCAGGAAGAAAAAACCCTTTTCCAGCATAAACTAAGCGGTTGTTTTATCGAATAAGATAACACCATTAGAGATTGATGAAGCGTTCATCTCAATTAATGACCTGCATTCCGATATCAATATATCAGACTTACTAACCTGGAAATATTTTCATACAACATTTAAAATTTTAACGCAGAAAGCCCGTGGAGGACAATACAACCGCCCGACTTCTGAGCCTTCCTTTGCACAAAATAACGATTTCCTAAAAACAAATATGATCTTCAAGGTGTAAAAAAGTAAGGAAAATTAGTTTACTTTGAAATTCTCAAGTCTGATGTTCCATAAACATAAAAAATATACACAAATTATGCATCAAAATGAGGGTTATGATGTAAAGAACACGCACAATATTTGCAATCAACTCACAGATTTGTCTACAGTCACCAATGGTTCGTGGAAGTCTGCTAAGGTATTCATACCAGAACGCAAGATAAAATAATATTTCAGGAGAACAACTCACGATCAAATGTGCTTCCGATATTTTGAGCTGTGTCAAACAAGACTGAACTGGTTAAATTGCTTAAGTTGAATTATGGGGTAATGGCTACTGGAAATTGTGATATTTTGACATCCTTGTGCATGGGGTTAATACATCATTTGGAAAGAAGGCAAAATTATCGGTTTTTCTCTTTCAAAAAGTACATCCAGTTTTGAAACTAACAATACTGCCTCGCCTCTTGGATGTCCACTGTGATCAATGTCGGCAAAATGGTTACTGAAATATCACCGATTCACCTCTCATATTATTTTTTTTTAAATTCGAACAGCATAATTTATGTGACCTTATCCTATCTATCTAAAATTAAAGACTGATTGCAAGAATTTGTGTGGTTTTGGAAGGTTGTAAGTTCACGTTAGCAATTTCGTGTCATTCAGCTTCCGGTGATAAACTGTGAAGATTGAAACATTCTCAACATAAACTGGTGTATGTGTGTAATAATGGTGACATATTCACAAAATACAATTAAGTTCTGTTATTACATAATTGCCATCAAATGGCCCATTACGGAAATATCATTCGCAACTCAAAAACAGCAAGAAAACGTTTTATGCAAGCACAAGTGTGGGAGAAAATGGTCACGAAATACTCTTATTTTGTGCATATATCACAATTTCTTCGTATAAACATATATACAGTTTATTGAACAGGATTCCAGACTATGGGGTTTAATATCTTCCTTCGAAAACACTTGAAATGGCACCCCTCCCTCCCACACACAAACACCTCTCCCCAAAGGATCAGTTTTTTGGATGAGTCGTCAAACTACGAAACTCGACAAATACCCGTGGCGAGGAGATTTTGAGATGAAATACCCGTCACTATCTCCAAGTACTGTCAGTGGTGCGTCTCGAAAATTCTTTTTAAAGAATTTCAAGTTTATTGGACAGGTGGTGGGCTATACTTTGGGGGAGGGGTGTAGGGTATTCATTCGAAAAAAAAACTTGAGAAACTACCCCACCTCTCCATACAAAATAACCAAAGCAGATTGCTGAAATGTAGGCAACAGACATATCGCGAATTAGGGAACATATTCACGCAGACATCTCATCTAATATAATCAAGGGTGGGTGCATCATAACAAATGGTTTTAAAAGGTACTTCTAAGTTAGGAGGTGGCATAACGCAACACGAATATTGATAACATTAAATACGGCGAATCCCAGTTAAATAAGGAATTCCGTACATTAATGGATCCCGTGTATATACGGTTCCATTTTTCACTGTTTTCCAAGTCAATTGCGTCGACCTGAGAATTCAATACTGCATGATCTGGAGCAATTACCATTCCAATATTCACGCGCGCTAAATAAACACATGAAGTCAAAGGACGCGGCGTGGCGCACTGGTTAAAAATGCGGATGGTAATGAGAACGGGAAGGATTTTTACAAATTGAATTCGCGAGACGATTTCCAACTTCAGATCCCAAAGGTCAAATATTTCGAACACATAGGGAAATGGTGCATTCGATTTATACAGCAGATGAAAATTCACAGGCAGCAGTTGAAAAATTCCCACTCACTGGGAGGGGGGGGGGGGGGGGCACAAATGGTTTCCTCGAAAGTTTGTTGTTCGGCAGCCGAGTGGGGTATGGTTGGCAATTCAGAGCCACCCTCGGAAGCATGACTTCTAGCCACATCCTTGCAAATATTGTCAGTCCAAAAAAAATACATTTCTGTCTTGGGGTACCCAATGTTAAAAGAGATGCTCCGATTATGCAGTAGTGACGTCTGGTTGGAACGAACAAAAACAGGGAAGCCATATGGAGGTGTGGAATATTGTAATATCCGTTTGAATTTAACTGCATTACGACCGAGTTGAGCTAAAGAAATGTGTTCAAATGCGGAATCATCTCTCCTGTTAGATACTTTCCGATGCTATGATCTTTCCGAAAAGTGTCCATCTGCTTAACAGCGTTCTTGATGCTGTCGGCGTTTATGATTTTTGGCGCATTTGAAGCTGTTTCATTCTGCCACTCACACATAGGGCGCTTTTGAACAGTATAATCATTCTGAGCTGCTGTGCTCCGACGTTATGTGGTTAATGAATATATTAAGTCACCAACACTTCACATTGACCACACGCACCCACACAATTCAAATCGGTACATGTTTCTCCATATAAAACGTGGAATGGCCGACACAACCAGTAGTCACACATTCAAACAGATAACTATAAGGTCTCATAGTTTAAGTGAGATATAGGCTTCCTTGGAGTTCAGTATCTATGGGAATGGCACCCCCGACTTTTATCGTCATGAAAATCGACTTCTGATAAAGTTATCTGCCTTGAAATTATAAGACGCGTGAGGCGAGGAAGGTCCAGTTAAGAAGTAAGTAACTGTTCAGAAAACACTTACGTGTTATGATATCAGTAAACAATAAAGCCAAGTTTCGCTTTGTCGCTTTTGACAAACGTAAACAACAGGCAGCTCCATGGGCTGCCTGATGTTTTTGCGTATTAAAAGTAACTAAAGGAAACTTGGCTTTTCACACTTCCCAACACTAAGTGTCCACGTTGGATCTTTGTTTAGCGAATGTATTTTTACAGTGATTTGCAAGTTTTTATTCTTCGCAGGAACAAATGAGCAAATATCACCTCCTACTTGTATATTAATGGAAACGAAAGCGTGTGTAGTATATACCACGATGCGCAAACCGTTCATATAATGAACAGAACAAAGTTACAGAACATCAAGAGATAGTGAAAACTCCGTTTTAAAGGGATTTTAGCAGAAAGTAATAGTCAAACTTTCGAATTCATTGGGAGAAAAATTTCTGCGTTTTCAAGGTGCTATATGAGTAATAGAATTTGATCTATTTTGAAATTCCCACCTCTGATATTCTTTAAATTCAAATTAAATATACTCAATGTATAAACCAAACTGAAGGTTGAGATGTATAAAACACGAAACACACACGTATTGAACTCATAGCGTTGAGAGCGGGCAATACTGGTTCCTGGAAGTCTGCTACCATATTCGTACCAGAACTGATAATATAATAATATTTAACGAGAACAACTTGTGGCCAAATGTGCTTCATAGATCCAAGAACAAAGCTAGGCATTCAAAACACTTCAGAGTGCAGCGATAGTACTGTATTTAGGATGAGGACAACACTGTCTGCATTTTGTATTGAAGGTGGATTCCATGTTCGACGGTTCGACGGACATGCGCAAATCACTCGATACCACGAATCGTAATTCTTAGAAATTTCAACAGATGTCATGCCTTGCAGAGAATATGGCAACTGCGCAGTCTCTATATAATAATAGTATTCTGTATTTAGGCGATCTTTCTCATTATTTGATCTTACACGGCGTTGTATATCGATGCTTTTTCGGTCCGATGGCGTTGACCGGAAATCGAAAGTAATTTACAATGCAAACAAAGGCAACGGTTTTGAAATTCACCCCCATGTAGTTCTGTCACTGTGTTTTGAAGAATTGTGATGGCCTAGCTTTGTTCTTGGATATCTGAAGCACATTTGGGCTAAAAGTTGTTCTCGTGAAATATTATTTTATCATCAGTTTTGGTACGAATACGGTAGCAGACTTCCAGGAACCAGTGATGCCTGCTGTCAACTCTATGAGTTGACTGAATATATATTTTGTGTTCTATACACCACAGCCGCCATTTTGATGTATAATTTGTGTATATTTTATATGCATTTAAGGAATATCAGTGGTGGGAATTTCAAAATAAACAAAATTCGATTACTTATTTTGCACCTTAAACTACTTTACAGGAAAATGCCTAAAGTTTGTGAAATGATGTGCACATCGACGATATAAATTCGCTAACATTTCGGAATTTCAATGTTTATAGGAAATTCCCATACTCTTAGTGTTACTGTCAGCTTTAGGAAATTAAGGGCCTACATAAGTAATGGAATTGTGTTTATTTTGAAATTCTCACCTCTCACATTCCTTAAATTCAGATTAAATATACACAAAGTATACATCAAAATGAAGGTTGGGATGTATAGAACACGAAACACATATGTAATCGACCCATAGAGTCGACTGTAGGCACCACTGGTTCCTGGAAGTCTGCTACCGTATTCGCACCAGAACTGATAATAAAATAATATTTCATCAGAACAACTTGTGGTCAAATGTGCTTCATATATCCAAGAACAAAGCTAGGCATTCAAAACACTTTCGAATACAGCGATAGGACTGCATTTTGGAATAGGACAACACTGTCTGCATTTTTATTGAAGATGCTTTCCATGCTCGACAGACATGCGCAAATCATTCGTTACCACGAATTTCCATCGAAAAACAAAATCGTAATTCTAAGAAATTTCAACAGGTATCATGATACCTTGCATTGAATATGTCAACTGTGCAATCTCTATCTAATAACAGTGTACTGTATGAAGGCGATTTTTTTCATTGTTTGATTTTAGACGACGTTGTTTTTACATGCTTTTTTCTGTCCGATGACGTCGACCGGAAATCGAAAGTATACTCATACGTAAACAGAAGCAAAGGCTTTGGAATTTTCCCCAATGCAGCTCTGTGGCCGTGTTTTGAAGAATTTTTACCCCCAGCTTTGTTCTTGGGTATATAAAGCACATTTGGCCACAAGTTGTTTTCTTGAAATATTATTAAATTATCAGTTCTGGTGTGAATATGGTAGCAGACCTCCAGGAACCAGTGGTGCCTACAGTCGACTCTATGAGTTGATTACACATGTGTTTCGTGTTCTATACCTCCAAACCTTCATTTTGATGTACATTTTTGTGTATATTTAATTTGAATTGAAGGAATATCAGAGGTGAGAATTTTCAAAATAAACAAAATTTCATTACTTGTATAGGCCCTTAAGTGGAGATAACGTTCCAGTAGGTCTCTTCTAATGACCAAACCTGTCAGACACGGACCAATCTCTCCCTATTTAAGGACTGTGTTACCACAAACTTCAACCAAAAAGCACAGTGCCAAAACCCCCCAACTGACACATTTCGGATGTTGATGTTTCATATCTGTTGGATTACGGCTATTTGATTAACATATCAATGATAAATGAAGAGACCAGAAAGTGATTTTGAAGTGAAAAAAATGACTTTTAGTTATCGGATTTAATTTGTTGACATTTTTCCCAATGCCTCAGAAACAGATAAGAGAAGTAAGGAAAGGCAAATTATATATCAAAATAATGAGTAAAGTGCAAAGAAAAGATACATATAATTTTTTTCAGAAAAAAAGTGAATTTTATGATTTTGAAGAAGATTAATTTGCCAATGGCACAAGTAACGAACCGGTAAAACCACAAAATAATCGGTAATTCGAAAGCCTTGTCCTCAATATAATGATAACATACTATAGACTCGGAGAAAGCATTTTTTGACACACACTCTGTCGGGTTTTGATGTTTGAATGTAATAACACTAACACAAATTTTGGATGTTCCGGATGTGGCCATGTTTCAATGATGTTTATTCCGGTCATGTGATTACGATGTGGTTCTTGCAGAAATACTCAATTTGGGCCATCGTAAGAATGCAAGGACGTGGTCACGCCCTTTATTTGTTCGCGACAATGTATGAACGCATTTGCAAACAGGTGACAGCAAATACTTGAGCTGTTAATGTCATAACTGCAAAATATGGTTCGAAGTTCCCTCTCGTGTTTACAGGCCGTCTGAACGTTTTTGTTGACACACAATTTGAATTATTGCGCACTAGAAAGACAACATGAACCAATTGTAAAAAAATAACCGAGTGTGTAAAATCGGGACGATACACATAAAATAAGGCAATATTCATAACAAAGTAAGCAGAATGCTTCAGAAATCACTTTTTCGCGAAGTATATTCCAAGTGACCTGGAACTATATGCAGCGTGTTGATTTCCCCCGATGTTGTGAAGTTATTTACTTCGCAGTTACCATGGATCTTCGCCACGGACTGTGTTGATGTCGGCAAAGAACCGATTCAAGATGGGTTGAAAATGATGCATTCGAGCTTTTAAATAAGGTGCGTTTGGCGGATGCTGAGAATTTAGTTTTTTCTTGCAACCAACCATACTAACACAGGCGTCGATCAGTGTCTTTTGTCATCGTTTTGCACTGACAAATGTGACAAATCTCCTTCACCGGAAACTATCTCCCAATTTGCATATCACAATAAACATAACCGCTGTCAGCGTGACCGTGTGGTCCAAACCGAAACGAATTATCGAATCCACGGTCAAAATTAGCTGCAATTGGCTTTTAAACAAATGAAATACACGAAACATTCGCAATTTCTTCATTATCCATGCCAAGTTACTTTTTAACCAGACCACATGCGTTCAGTTTCGTTTGTCGGCATCAAACTGATATTGTTTGTGGTAATTAATAGTAAGAGAAGGCTGATATTGTTTGTGGTAATTAATAGTAAGAGAAGGCGAAAGAAGCCAACTATTTCCCATCATCTATAAATTAATTAAAATTGATAATTTCTTATATTTTACTGAAATTATGAATTGATAAGGTGGGTGTGTTGCGATTATTATGCCCCAGACCTGGAAGTTGTAAAATCAAAAGTACATCTAGGGCCGTGCAGTGGTGACTTCTGTCCTCTTAGTCTTAGTCTTACCCATTCAACATTACATGTACCAACATTCTCCCTTGTATCTCAACCACTGCTACTCCAATTTGAAGGACATTTGGTGTTGTGATCGAGCAACATGGGGAAACAATGCCTGTGTAGCTGCTGTAGCATATGTTTCTTCCCACATTTTTTCAGAGTTGTGGTACTTTTTCACTCTTTTGAGTTAGACAATTTTGTTTATAACTAGTTGATTTGTTACAATTTGCTGGAAAGTGTCTGCTGATACCCTCAAATGTATTGCTACAAATATTTCTGAAGATTTTGTTCCTATTACTTATCAAGCAACAACCTAATGAATATTCTGTATAAAACCACCAATCTGATGTTTGACACTTTTATCGGAGCTGTGAAGGGTTATGGAACTCAAAATGTTGATTATGGCAGGACTGTTCTGTTCACTCATTAATCGATAAATTAAGTGTTATAGTGGGAAGTAAGCAGCATGAAAGGTCCAGAACTTAAAGTCTAAAAAGAATGTTTTGCAATGTAATATGATTTTTGCAGATACACTTATTTGGAGGGTTACCTGTCTGATAGTGTTTGGAACATGTGTGGCCAGGATCTTCAAAAAGAAAAGAGATTTAAACTTTGAGAAAAAAAGGCATATGCCTTGAGGGCTGGTGGTAGAGTCATACAAGGAAGAGAGCCCCCCCCCCCCCCCCTCCCCCGGGAAATTTTTTTTTTGTGTCAAATGGAGCTCACTTGTCACCTTTTGAGGATTGCTTTGTGTACTGCGTTCTTGAAAAAAATATGTGAGACCCTCTGGATGTGCACTTCTGATCTCAATATGCCAATAAGCCTCCTTGGGGAAAGTACATGCAATAATGCTTATGTAAGGTTGATTTGATGTGTTTTGAATAACAATGTACTTTTAAGTACATTAGATGGTGTATTGCAGTGACAGGTTACAGTTACCCTTATTTCTTCTCCAACAGATATCATGAGAGTATTTGTGTCCAAGAGAAAACAAAGCTATTATACTTATTGATAAACCAAACAAATTTAACAATTTAATCACTATCAAATTGATGCATGGGATAAAAGGGGTTACAGTGCAGGGGGTTTGTAAATATATTTATTCAACTACAATGTATGACTTTGCAGTTCATTCTACATAGGCGAATATCATAGTTTCTTTCTAAACCACCACAGTGACACATACATCTTTATACTGGGAGACAGTCTTTTGTCCTCCCATACTTCTTCTGGTAGACTCCTTCAAGTTGACCTTTGTTGAACTCCCCAAATCAAAACATAAACAAAAGAAAATGTCTGCCTTCGGTCACTGAGCACACCACTTATAACATTTGGTCTCAATCTTTATTACTTTCATGAATAAGGAAAAGATTTCTTCGAGTATGTACTTCAATGTTTATGGAATACATTTGTTATTTTATTTTGAGGTATTTTAAATATAAAAATTTTGTTCCCTTACTTATGCCATAGCAGACTTTTAGGTGGTGCTATTTACACATGGCAGCAGCTCCGTGGCAAATTTCAGTTTCTACGTGTTCTATGTTTCATTCCAAGCATTTTGGTATATAATTTATTGGGGTTATTCATTTTTGGGCCTTTTTTAGACTTGAAAGAAAATTACATGAAATTTGACCAAAGTTTGGTTGAACGTCCCCTTAAAAACAGCTACAGATGAATACGTGTGAAATATCATTGAAATAGTTAAACCAAAATATTCAGTGAACATCCATCTAATGGCGGTTGCCAACTAAATGATTTTAATATCCCAGAAAAGTATTTTAAAATCGGAACAGAAAATGGTAAATTATGTGCATGTGTTTTTTTTTACAAACGACACAGAACATCCGTAAAATCCCAAGACACTTTATCAATACACATGTTCAGAGTCATTGTAACTGGTCAGTGTGGCCAAAGAATAACAAACATGCATGAGTGCAGTAGAACTGATTAACACTTGATACACAGTAATGGAAAGGAATTTTCTTTCCTTCCAAACATGAAACAATCTAATTATCCAACAGAGGTTGAATGATTTTTTCACCTTACACTCAGTACCACTCATGCAAAATTGGTTATCCTTCCTTTTTTTGTTTTCAAAAGATAACTGATTTAGAATTGACAAGTGAAGTTCATTTTAACAGTTATATTCATGACAAGTTTTTCTCATTTCTTCTTGAATGTTAACTCTCCCCCTTCTACCTGCATGCCTGAATTAAAACAAAATATTCTCAAAAAAACTTTGTATTTCAATCACAACTGTACCATTTTTTTAGCATTTAGGAGGTTCTGCTTTGGGCGTTTGTTCACAGTGAAACAAAACATATAATTTAATCTTTACATTTTTAAAATTATTTATATATTTTTAAAAATTATTTGGTTGGTAATTGCCACTAGATGGATGTTCGCTGAATATTATGGTTTGACTATTTCCGTGATATTTGCCACCTATTCAGCTGTTGCTGTTTTTTTTTTTTTAATCCAAATTAAAAGTACTTTTTCACTTCAAAATCCATTTTTGGTCTTTTCATTTATCACTGGTGTGTTAATAAAATAGCCGTGATCCAACAGATATGAAACATCATCATCCGAAATGTTTCAATTGCGTGTTTTGGCACTGTGCTTTTTAGTTGATATTTGGGGTAACATGGTCCTTAAGTGCATTTTACCAACACCAAGCATTACCAAAGCATCGTTTCATGAGACTGTTGGTTTTGTTCCAATCAAATTGACCTAACTGATGTATAAATGACATTCACGAATTATTCTATTATCTGTCAGGTGTCACTGAGCAATTTAGTACAAGCAAGCCTGCACATATCACTAATGGGTGATATCGGTTCATTGTTTATGATTATATCACCTGTACACCTGATTATTATTTACTTATTTCTTGGTGTTTTAGGTCATATACTTATGCATAATGGCTAATCATGACCGTCACAGTTTTACGGGTGGAGGAAGCAGAGAACCACCGAGCAATGACGAGCAGCAGCCAGCTCCCCAACACCGTAACTTCGCACTGCAGCACAGGCAGGGTTAGATTGGTTGAAGACACGCGTACCATCGACGTGCACTACGCCTTAGTACACGGCGTCATCGTTCCCCCATGCAGGCAATCGTACAGCTGATCGTTTTGTCGAAACAATATTCACAAACTTAACCGATTATTATTCGCCTTTTCATTTGTAATTCGTGTTCCAAAATCTATGTTTGCAGTGCCGGATTAGAGCATGGGCTTTATGGGCTGCACTCCAGGGGCCTCCCCCAGCTGAGGGCCTCCATAAGTTAAGTGAAATTAATTTACTGTGAAAAGTTACTTCATTTGAAAATGCAGAATGAAAGTATAAGTATGCTGAATTATCTCTTTAACCCTTTGAACCCTGGTGGTATCTTCCATATCAGTTCAATGACAGCAACTGGAAGAGTCCATGTTCGTATTTTAGGGGTAGACCAATACAATAAATATTTTCAACGTGCAGCCTTTGGGCTGCACGTTGAAAATATTGATTGGTCTACCACACACATGCACGTAGCATCCATCATATTTAATGAAATTATGACGTATCATGTTCCTGGTCGGAAAAACGGCCACTAGGGTTCAAACGGCTAAAATGGGCTCAACTAATATACTGTATAACATACTGTAATTCTTTTCTTGTCCATTATTCCAACCCGTTGGCACTGGCAGTCCTAATTACAATGAGACGACCACATACTCGCTTAGGGTCTGTACAAAAAATCTTTCTGATAGAGGGTAGATTAGTTTAAACAATATTTATTTGAAAAATCATGTTATATGTATACATCATATGGAACAAGAAAGCTTAGCATCCAAACTAAATCAAACATTTATGGTATACACAGTAACAGAAAAAAGAAGGCACAAAATATATAGAAGGAATTCGACAGTAAGCTAGAAGCTTTTTGGAGTCGTCTCTCTGAAAAAATGTTGATTTACACAACGTGGAGGTTACGGTCAATGGGGAGGTGGCAGTCCCAAGACGCACCCGCGAACGTGTGGGCAACAATCTGCGATCTATGACACAGTAGTCGGGCAGTTTTTTCTTGAAGATCGCGAGGTACATCGCAGAAAGCAACACACACGCCCCCACATGCGTCCCAGAGACGCCACCTCACAGATGTTTACACTTTTTGCACAAAATGTTGATTAAGCTGATACAGAGATAGGAGGATATAAGACAGGCAAAGGACGTAGGACACAAATTGAGCTCAATGGGGAGGGATTTGATCAAAAATTGATATGGTTACCCATCACCCAAATGTAGGAATAAACATGGTAGTAGTAGTAGTAGTAGTATCTTTATTACAGTGACATGTGCTAACAGTACATTAAAACAAGCAGTATTTCCAGATATAATAAGCACCCGACCCATGGGATCTATATGTCACAGATATATAAGATGTAAAGGTATGCCTCAGGGTTAATTCGGAATCATTCGTCACTCAATCACTCGCATCCACAGCTCACCACCCACCCGACCCCATCCCACCCACCCCACCGCCCCATCTCCATAAATACCACCCGCCTACCCCACCCACATTCTTATTCCATTTACTCACAGATTCATTCTACTAGTTATACTAGGACGTGACTGCAACTAACCGTAAATAAATATAACTTTAACATAAGTTGAATTAATTTGGATACATGAAGTTTCTTCGCCTTGTGTATGCCCTAACCAAATAGTCAGCGCATTGTCGTGGATAATTACGCAGTATTATGGCCATTGACCCGTTTTCTAGTGGAAATATTCCGTCCGCATCTTCAGCTGATATACAGTCTAAGAGTCGTTTCCTTATGTCATTATAAAAAGGATACTCAAGCAGAAAATGAAATTCATTCTCCACTGAGTGTTCTTCGCATAATGTACACAATCTTTCATGTGGTTGTTCGCCTCTAAATCTACCTGTCTCAATTCGTATTGGGAGTACACCGCAGCGAAACTGGGCCATTATTGATCTTTGTTGACGATTGAGATTCATTTTCACATAACTTTCTGTCTCAAAAGAGTTTTTAAATAACTTAAAGTTCTAAGTTTGGGTACGAATTGTATATTGTTAAGCCATTTGTCCGACCAATATGTTCTTAAAAGAACCTCCGTTTCATTTATATCACAGACGGATTGACTATTAAATGTTTCAGTTTTATCAAGTTGTTCAAATATGTATCGAATATCAGCACACCACCCGTTTTGTCCACTACCGTAATCCCAAACAAAAACTTTATGCACTAAACTATCATTATTCATTTCGACTAATTTATTCCACAGTCTAACTATATTTAGCCAGTGTCGCTCTTTACAGGATTTTAACCCCATGTCCCCATTTACTGCCAACAATGGCGTGTAACGGTGGACCCCTAAAAAATATCGAAGTGCCCTATTTTGGATTGCATCTATACTGAAATGTGTTTTAAAGCCCCAAATAGCTGATGCATAGTCCAAGATTGGACAGACACACTGATTGTATAATTTTTTAAATGTCTGAAATCCTACGTCTTTAAATGGGTGTATTTTTGATATAATCGACCCCAGGGCCCTGCCTCCTGATTTTGCAAGATTATCGGCTGTGTCAGAAAAGTCCTTATTTTCATGTAATGACACGCCCAAATAATTATATTTTTCCACTATTTCTATTGGTTTTTCTCCCAAATTAAATTTAAATGAGGTTCTACCCACAGTACGTTTCCTAAAATGGACCACTTTTGTCTTTTTTTCATTGATTGACATTCGCCATCTGTTACACCAAACATTGACAATCTGCAGCATATGTTGCATATCGGCCTCATTTTCGGACAAAAGAACGATATCATCTGCGTATAAAAGAATGGAGATTATGTCATCATCAATTTTTATCCCCCTTTTACTATCTTTTATTCCTCTTGCCAAATCGTCAATAAAAAGACTAAAAAGTGTTGGAGATAAATTATCGCCTTGTTTTACGCCGCACGTACACGGAAAAAAATCGGTAAGTTCGCCATTTACTTGAACACATGATTCAGTACCACTATACATGTTTTTAATTGACCTATAAATGTTACCATCAATCCCAAGCTTCAGCAGCTAAAACAACAATAAATCACGGTCAACACGGTCGAATGCTTTTTGGAAGTCGACGAATGTTGCAAAAATTTCGTGCTTTCCCCTAATCAATGATGTGATAGAAAAAATATTATCAACACAAGATCTACGAGGTCTGAAACCGTTCTGTTCATCCACGAGTAACCCATTTTCTTCAATATAGAAGACAAGTCTATTGTTTAATAAAGTAGAGTACAATTTACTACATGTTGGACTCAGTGAGATCCCCCTATAATTACTGGGAATCCTGGGATCATTTGCACGATCTTTAGGAAGAGGGCAAATAATAGATCTTTTCCATATTGTAGGTATAATCCCTGTTTCAAAAATTAATTCAAATAATGTGTGCAATAATTTAATTACATGATTAAATTTAAACACTTCATAGGGCAAATAATCACACCCGCTTGTCTTCCCATTCTTAGATTTATTAACAATTCGTTCCACCTCACTGTACGCTATAGGGTGATTGAGTAATTCGTTTTGTTCATACAGAGGATCTAAGAATTTGTCTTCGAAAAAGGCTTTTTCTTTTCTTCTATCATAGTAGAATTTATTATCAAACTGGGTTTCGTGAAATTCTGGATTATAAATTTTTGTAAAGCCGTTTTTCCATGTATTAAGAACCTTCGGTGTCTCCCTATTTATAGACCCATCTTCATCGTATACCTCATTTGGAATTTTAGACGCCCTTGGCGGGCCAAGATGCTTTATTTTATCCCAAAATAAATTAGGATTTGCTTCACTCAATACTTCTGTATCTACCATAAATGACTTTTTATACTGTCGTTCGAAAAAACGCAATCGAGTATTAAACTGTTTACGAGATGATTTAAAAAGAGCAAACGCGTCGTTTTTTGTTTTATCATTTTTACCATCTTTCTTAATTCTCAGGAATTGTTTTTCATTTTGGTGCATATGGTTCCAGAGTTTAGTTAATTCAGTATTCCAAAATGGTTTATAAAATTTTATTTTTTTATTTGTTTTATATATTTTTGCTGAACCGTAATTTGGAAACACATTTTCCAATTCTTTCACAACAACTTCAACAAGCCGTGAATAAATATTGTCAATCTGACACTGCGACTCCCTGACACCCTCAATGGCTTGAACTATTTGGTTAAGGCACAACTGCGAGTTTTCATCCAAAAGAAACGTATTTGGTAATGGTTTATTTAATTTACTTTTACCCCTTGATATATTTAGGTCAGGTTGATGCGTCGTTTCGAAAACAAAATCAAGATTAAGTTGAAAAATAATAAAACTATGATCTGGTTGTTTACTTCTTTCTCCCAGGAGACATTGCAGATGGAAATTTTCTATTAAGGAGGCTTGTGTTATAACACGGAAATTCTCGCACTTACCAAAACAGTCCTGTGCTGCACAAATAAAGTCCACAACAGACTTCCCTTTTGAGCTGATACATGTGAAATTGTCATTTGACGGATTATCCCTCCCATTCAAACAACACATTTTGGACTCATTAAGGAACTCAATAAAAGCGCGGCCATGTTGGTTCACCGTGGTATCCATTATAACTCTAGTGGCTAAATTATCAAATTCACTATTATAATCCAACAAATTTCCTATCCGTGCGTTAAAATCTCCACACAGAATGGTTGGATAGTTCCCACAATGCATGTAGGTATCAACAAGCAGTTGCGAAAAATAGGAGTCTGCGTCCCGACCCCAAGGGGAGCTCTCCGGAGGCAAATAACAAGCGAATACAACGGGGGTCGTCACTATATCTTATCTAATCTGATGTGGAGGGAACAATTAACCAATAGTTCAAGCATGTTATAGGGACCGGGCAGGGTCTGGCATCTTCAAGTCTTGGTTAGTTAACATTTTCATTTAAGATATAGTTAAAATTAGTCTTCCTAACAAAGTAGTAGCCTCGAAAGTCGTGGACAAACACTGCATAGGCAGTTGGAGACTGACGGGGAATTATTTATATAATTTCAACAACACATATGACGTTTACTTGTTAAAACTTGGAAGGTGCATATTGTATATTACGCGTTAAGTGTCAAATGGTAGTACTCTTCGTCTAGTGAGACAAGGTAGATGCCGAGGTCCTACGTCCCTAGAAAGACTTAGATAATCGGAATTGAGAAACAGTAAGACAAAAAGTAAGAAGGAAAACAGACAAAGAAGAGAAACACGTGGTAATAATATGAATGATAATAATAACAATAGTATTAATAATAAAGAAAATGAAATAAAAATAAGTCAAACAAAAATTTAAGGGTAGATTAGCATTGTTCTGTGATGTAATTTGAATTTACCTTATCCAATACTTGTTAATTTTCACTGGGTGACCCTGGCCTCACGGTATCTGTAGCCCAAGGGCCTACATAATCGTAATCCGACCCGGAATATTTGAATACATGATTAACATCCCAATGTGCCCAATCTGCGTGATTAATACTGCGTTTAGTCAGTGTGGCATTATTATGCCACTTTGACTAGACGCAGTATTAATCACGCAGACTGGGCGTATTGGAGAAAAGGGTCAAAAACATTGCGTACTGAAAGAAGAATAATCCGAAATGAGAATTTCACACGAGCTTATTGGTTTTTTAGGTCACCTATTTCTGCACAATGGCCAATCGTGACCAATCACACGAGGTTATTATCCAAACTATGAGATAACGTCGTTTTATCTCCTTCAACAGATTTTTTAACATGTCACAGCAAACTAAACTGATAATTAATCTTCTGCCTTCCGCTGAGTTATAGCGGTCCTCACTCGAGGAGGCCTACATTAACCCAGCGGCTCGCCGTGGAATTCCTCCCCACTCTTCATCCTGATCTCCCAGCATTCAGTCAAAAACACTGTTTCATAATTCTCCCCATTGGCACCTTCTCGGTCTACCCAACAATAAAATTGCCCCCTTTCCTTGTGTCATTCTTCGTCCAATTATCCTTCATGTTTCCATCCCATTTTCCATTAGCTTCCCAAAGAGTCTTGTTCTACTAGGTAAATGTTTGGGACATTCTAAAATTAAAATGTCCCAGCGGTCTCCGTTACACTTAAGTAACATATTTGGCACACACCTTTTTATGCCTTTCCTGGTTGCCTCTCTCCACTCCAGTGACTTGGATCTCACTTTGAACTACAGTGTTTCCCTACACGATCCACAAAGGATCTCTCCTAAAGAGGCGCATGCCTTTTATATAATCCGTCTAAACAACTCTTGGTCCAAAATCCACCTCGTCAGTTTCGATTACAATACTCGAGCACTCCTTCCCTTATGAAGTTCCTCCCATGCTGCACCCTCCTTTCTAGATCTAAACAATGTTTTATAACATTTTGACATGTCACTGAAATCTGAAATCTATCATCAATCACAGTTATACATTAGAAACATCACAGAGAAACTTGCGAGATGACAATCTATAAAATATATGTTAATCCGTAATTTTACTCAGGAGAACGGTCGTAGTGTGCATAAAATACAATTTGCGTTAATGTCAAAGAAACAAGCGTTCTTCTCAAATTTGCAGTCAAGTGTGTGTTGCATCTTCAAAGGATTGTCTTCCTCTCAAGATTTATTAATTTATTACACTCATTACTGCATGGATTGTTGTGGCTGCTATCATGTGGCTTCGCACATTTGTAATTTTGTGTAACAGGTGATTATATCAGCAACGCTTTTAGGGAAGGCTGGGGCTCCCCGCACCTGATACTTTGTTTTCATACTGATGAATGTGAAGATGCCTTCGTAAAATTGCCCCTTTACACATACACTCTTCAAGACACATGTCAATATCACAAGGCTGTCATAATCGGAATGAGGGTCAGTGCAACTACCCCCCCCCCCCCCCCCCACCACCCCACAAACTTTTTGAGGCTATTAACCTAGATAACCAGAGGTAGTGGTGTTTTGTTATAATAGATACATTTTTGTTTGTTACCATGACAGGGTTCACTGGCATAAACCAAAGAGAGGCTTGGATGAGGGTTTTATCTAGACTTGGAAGTAGAATAAGCGATGGTGATAGTAGAACACTGGTCCTGACTGGAAAGCTTTCTTGAACAACAGCTAAAGTTACAAATATCATAAGGTAGAACTATTAACCCTTTGAAAGATATGCGTAAATAAAATGTCACTCGCTATCAGCACACAACAAAATGAACACCAAACTGGAAAAGGAGATTTGGGGCTGTTGGATTTAATTCTCACGCAACGTCCTTAGGGGTATAATAATGACACGCTCATTTCCCCGTTGGCAGGTATGCATACGACGGAACCTATCAAGACAGTGGCATTGTTAAGAGTATTTTTCTCATACACTGCTGTTGACGTGTTTCAATAGGCGCAGCAAACAGTTTGTTTGTCTGATTATTGGTGTTCAACGACACATTCAACAGACAGGGTCACACCGTGTCGGGTATTGTTACGGGAGAAGGAAGCCAGGGGATGCGGAGACAACCACCGATCTGTGGTGAGCAACTGCCAGTCTCCCCAGCTTACCAGTCCTGCACAAACACGGTTAGCAACGGTTGAGCGCAAGTGCTCTATCAAGGAGCAGTATGCCTCAATAAACAGCGGCATCGTGCCCCTCCCCCATCCCCCACCCCCACCCCCTCCCCGCGCGGGCAATCGAATTAAGTGGCACAACAAACGGGGAATTCACTGAGCTGCAGACCTTCCAGTAAAAGTTTGGAATGTATGTTTTTCCTGAACCCTGGCTTGTCATTGTTAACTCCAGTGTAATAGGCTTTAAATACATTTGAAATATTTTAATGGATAGATGAACAGATTAATGTCCTAAGCTGAATGCGAGGAAAACCAACGTGCATGGCGGAAGTATTTAGTGGTGGTATAGGGGGTGAATTCCGTGTCTCTATAGTCGCCTCCGCCGTCCTCCACGAAATTTCTGAATCCCATCTAACCGCCTGTTTTATTCAGCTGATTGCGGCAAGATTTCCGAGCTGCATAAATGTGTAGCCGACTGAGGCCAGATACAAGCCGTGATTTTTGTACTGATGTCATGTTCTAAACCCACCTCTCTCTCAGTGGTGACGCCGGGATTTCGCCGAAAGTACAGGGGGTAGCTTATTCATCGTAAAAGGGGCAATTTTTCAGCGGGGGAAGGTAGCTCTTCTCGACAAGGGATCTATAGCGTCACAATATATCCCTTTACGCCATCCCTACACTCCGCTTCCTCCCCACCGGAACCAAAGTGCAAAAACGAACAGCACAATGAAGTTAAAAAACAATAATTTGTTATTACATAATTAACGTTTCTTAAGCACAAAACCCTTACCTTTTTCGATTTGGAAAATGCAATATATTTTTTTTCTAAATCACTGACAGTTTTTACTTTTTTCTTCAAAAGTATAGTCTTTTACACCTCATGGAAACGATCTTACCGAGCTCATTCCATTAAAGATGCATGAGCTATGATTATGAAGAAAACAAGAAAAACGACTGGCAATTCAATTTGGCAGATGAAAATAGCCGCAGATATTCTTTTATAAACGTACAGTCGCTATACGTTACATCACAGAATTCATATTAACCGTAAGGATGCTTCAAAACAACACAAGGTCAAATATATCAAATACAAAAGTGTTGGGGATTCTGAATGTCTATAAAAAGAACACATCGATTACTGCAAAAACAACCAAATGTTTTAGTTCCAGCTTCAATGACTGACGAGGTTCCTTCGACCAGTTATGGCAACTGTTACCATACTGTGTGATATTAGCTGTCATGATATTGTTGTTGCAAGAGATCACGCGACAACACACTGTTCATCCACGACTCAGGCTAGTAGTAGAGAAAATGGAGAATGACCCAGTTCTGCCGGACGGGGGTGACGGGGTGATGGGAGTGGATGGCGTCATCTTAATTAAAAAGTTACATAATGTAATTAACATGACGTCACATAATGAATATTTTTTTTAATCACTTTAATTAATAACTGTTGCTTAATTAATTTTAATTAATGACTGTTGCATAATTAATGTAATTAATGAGTGTAATTAGGGTTGATTATAATAGTTAGTATATTAATAAATGAATTAATAATGTCGATTAGTACATATTTTTTTTAAATTCATCCTTTGGGACAGATATTATTAGATAAAAAAATAATATATTTAAAAATAATATATTAAAAAATAATATTAAAGTTCGCTGACCGTTGGACATATATATGAATTATATCGACTGTCTCTGACCTGGACACGTATTAAGGTAAACACTTCATTGCGTGTTTAGGTGTCATTAAAAACCGATGAAATCGTGTTAAATTGATTTTTCTTTTCAAACGCGAACTATGGCAGATGTTGAGGTAAATAAATCTATTATAACATTCTAACGACCGGTCATAAATATCGTTAGACTGAAGCTTCAACTTTAAGTGCTATTGAAATTGTAAGAGACCAAGTGAGATTTTCATCCACGTTAATCCTATGGGATTTCTGGTGTGAAATTGAACACATGGGTGCAGGGTCTGGTAACTGGAGGATATATAGCGACAAAATCCCAGGTTATAAAGAAAGTACTTAATCACTGCAAGCACTTGATAGCTGCGACGGGTGGTAAAACAAATGACACAGATTCAAGTCTGTAAAGGGTAATAACTAATAAACTAATACAAAATAGCAGAACAACACCAGCAAAGACATCGACAAGAGATATACTCACACTACAAATATGATGTCATTCCATCGTGTATGTGAAAAGTAACCGCCTGAAAAACAGTCACATTTTGCAAAAAAAAATATTAATTCCATAAAGTGGCATAACTCTGATAGGACAGCGTCGAATATCACCGATGGCATGTGAGGCTAGACAACAATACGATACGCTTGCACACCAAATACGACGTCAATCCACAAAGTATTTTAAGAGTTATCGAGTTTAGAAAACTCGTTTGTCACAGGCCGGCAGACAGAAAACTAAAATACACACGAGCAATATGAAAATGCAGATAAACTGCAATGTTTTTGCTAATGGACACAGCGCCATTCACCTGACACACCTGCAAATGTTAACACAACAGATGAAATACTGTGGAATGACATCGTATTTTGGTATAAAATATGACTTCCATAAAGTGTCATAACTCTGATAAGACAGCATCGAATATCACCGGCATGGTATGTGAGGCTAGACAACAATACGATACGCTTGCATACCAAATACGATGTCATTCCACAAAGTATTGTAAGAGTTATCGAGTTTAGAAAAACTCGTTGGTCACAGGTCGACAGACAGAAAACTAAAGCACACACGAGCAATATGAAAATGCAGATAAACTGGAATGTTTTTGCCAATGGACACAGCGCCATTCACCTGACACACCTGCAAATGTTAACACTACAGATGAAATACTGCATAGGAAATGCATATCACAACATATCTTTTTTCAGACAATAGTGTAGCTTCCAATGACTAATATTTGTCTCTTTCGATAGCCATTCAGTCGAGATAGTTCAAAGCAGCATTCGCGCCTGGAAAAATAATAAATTCAGTAAATATGAGCCAAATATACACACAATAGTTATTCACTATCATGATTGAAGAATTAAATAATTCATTTTTTACTAGTGGTGTACAATATAATATACAGCAAAATCAAACGACGTTTTAGAGATCACCTGTCCTTTAATGAAAACACCGTGACAAATTTCAGATCCTGACACGCAGTAGTTATTCATGAGAATGATTTTTTTAAATCATTATTTTTCTACTGGTGTATTATTCGTTATCCTTGCATTTTCCAGGGTGTATGGGAGTATACACCGGTCTGGGAACTCATACATCCTGAAGCCTCAGGGTGTATGAGTTCTCAGACCGGTGTAAACTCCCATACACCCTGGAAAATACAAGGATAACGGATTTATTTCCAAGAAGTTTGATGTACTTAATACTTTATCTAAATGGTGGGAAAAAAAATGACAGAAAATTTGTACTTTGTAAGTCTCTTAACAAAACCAGACAAATGTGGATGTCATTGGAACTGGCTCAAGTTCCAATGACATTCATATCTGTCATATTTTATTACACATTAATACTAAATCTCCGGTATTTTTATTTTTGTTCTAAAATAACCGAGCATAAGGTATGAATTAATAATTAAAAATGGGTACTTTTTATAGCATATAGCCTGCTATTGTGTATTCTTGTTTTTACACCGTGGTTAACCACGCTGTAAAATAGCTACTGTGGATTGGAAGTTACACCGTACCTCTCAGCCAATCAAAATGCAGTATTTTGTTTCATTTGGAAATAAAATATAATATAGAGTAAATCGATGTTTTGGAGAGATCACTTATCCTTTAATAAAAAAAATCATGAGAAATTAATAATTTGAAATGTTTTTTGTTTATTTGTAATTTTTTTTTCTTTATTATTTTTCAGATATTCAGAAAAAATCTTAGGTATCAGGAAGGTAGTTATGCAATACATTAAATGACAGGCTTCAGTGCGTGGAGTTCGAAAATGAGGTGACTGACCCTCGTCGATGGAGTGGTGGTGGGGGCATGGTCGTCAAAACTCAATTTTTTTAAAGGTAGGCATGGCATAATCAAATGAAAAGTCCAGCTCGTTGAGTTCGAAAATGAGGTGACCAACACTCCCCGAGGGGGTGGGGCAGGGGCAAGGGCAAGGGCGTCAAAACGTAAGTTTTCAAAATGTAGGCATATGATGCATCAAATGAAACATCTCAGTAAGCACTTGGTGTTTTTTTTATCGGACTTTATACTATTTCTTCAGTTTCTTATGCAATTACTTCACGAGTAATTACACCAATTGAATTATTCGTGCATGTGCGTCTGGTCCATTTCACTTGAAGACAACAAAACCACAAAAAATAAACAAGATACTTCATAGTATACAAGTGTATGTACTCAAACGGAGATAACATAACAAATCGATTAAGTTACAGAGCATCATTTAGTTATTATAACGCTCGTGCCATGCTTCACTAATAAATAATTGCCTAACCCTATAGGAGAGAGATATTCACAGAGAACGAGTCTGACCTTCTAGCGACCAAGAGAATAGAGTGAGAGAGATGAAGGGAGCAGTTGTCCAAAAGCTGGTGGCGGTGGTGAATGGTATAGAAAAAACGATAAATACCCATTCTCCCATTCCTCAATCAACCATAAGTTAGTCGTGCATGCGCAGTGCATGCCATCCTTTTCCATTTTTTATGAAATTTAACATTTGATTACTTCGTTGAAGATTATTTGATTATTTCTAAATAATAAAATCAGTCAGACATTATTTCGTCATATCTAAAGTAATAAAATAAGTCAGAAATTATTTCGATATTCTAAATACTAAAATAAGTCAAAAATTATTTCATTATTTCTAAAATAATAAATTTTGTTAAATTTGTTAAAAAACAAAAAAAAAATGAAATAAATGGGGAGCCCCTCGGAAATTGGAAGAAGTGTAATACGTCGAATGTTTTTTCAAACTTTTTTTTTCATATTTCCGAACTCTCCTCCAGACAGGGATTCAAGGAAGGAGGGCCCTCTACCCGAAGGGATCCACGGAGGTGGGTGGAGTTTCCACGCGGGGAAGCGGTGAAGGCATCCTAAAAATAAAGCGTAAAAAACGTAAAAACATAAAACAAACTTTAAAAACTTGAACAAAACTTAAAAAAACATAAAATGCAATTAAAAAGTTTAAAAAATAACTGGAAGAAAAAACTTTAAAAAACATTAAGAAAACTTCTTAAAAAAAATTGAAGAAAACTTGAAACAAACTTTAACAACTTAAAAGAAGCATAAAAAAAAAACTTTTTTAAAAAAACTTAAAAGAAACGTAAAAAAAACTTGAAAAATACTTAAGTTTGGATTCAGTATAAAATTCGTATGATAGTCGGATCAGTTTTTGGAGTTCGAGGTACTATTTCAATTCGACTTATAACACTAGGTAGCTCTGTGATAACCTGCTGACATTTTTAAAACATCTAAGAAACATATTGTTAGAGTCTGAATTAGTTTTGTAATTCATGTGAAAGTCGGATTAGATTTATGGATTCAAGGTCAAATTTAACTCGACTTATAACACTAGATAACTCAGTGATAACCTCTGTATTTCTCACAACATCTGAGAAACATATCATTAGAGTCTGGATTAAGTATGTAATCCATGTGAAAGTCGAACCAGGTTTAAGGATTAAAAGTCCTAATTTCACCCGACTTTTTTGCACTTGATAACTCAGCGATAATGTGCTGACATTCTCAAAACATCTGAGAAACATTTAGTTTGAGTCTGAATTAGGTATTTAATTCTTGTGAAAGTTGGACCAGCTTTAAGGTTTAAAGGTTCTAATTTAACTCGACTTATAACACTAGATAACTCAGTGATAACCTCTGACATTCTCAACACATATAAGAAACATATCGTTAGAGTCTGGATTAGTTTTGTAATTCATTTGAAGGTCGGATCGGGGTTTTGGGTTCGATATCCTACATTAACTCGACTTATAACATTAGATAACTCAGTGGTAACCTGCTGATATTCTGACATATCTGAGAAACATGACTGTACCTTCACTCCCGGGGGAACTCGACACACCTCCACGGGCCCCTGGGGTTGAGGACCTCTCCTCCCCTGGATCCCTGGCTGTAGATTTCAGAGACTTGAAAAAACAGTTTGAAATCATTCTAATTATTACTCTTCTTCCAATTTCTGGGGTGTGCAGAGTGCGCCTCATTTATTTTATTTTTATTTTTGTTTTTAACGAACTTAATTATTTTAGAAATAATAAAATAATACTTGACTTATTTTATTATTTAGAAATATTGAAATAATTTTCTGACTTATTTTATTACTCAGATATAATCAAAACAAATTTTGAACGAAATAATAAAATGTTAAATTTCATTAAAAAAAAAATTGGAAATGATGGCGCGCGCCGACTAACTAATGGTGGAATGGGGAATAGGTATTTATCGTTTTTCTTTTTTCTATACCATTCACCACTACTATCTTCTTAACGACTGCTCTCTCACTATCTCTCTCAATCTATTCTCCAAGTCATTAGAAGGCCAGACGCGTTCAACATGGATACTTCTCTCCTATGGGGTAAGTCAATTTATATTATTTGTGAAACATGGCGTGAGCGTTAACCCTTTACCCAACGAATCACCCGCATCCGCCCGCGTAATATGCAAATTCAGCATTTGAAAAAATATTATTTTTCAAACAATTTCAACAAAAAAATATCATGTGACCCCCTTGTTGGAACGAGCTCGTCGAGATCGTTCCAACGAGGGGTCACAGCATATGGTTTTGTTGAAATTTTTTGAAAAATTTGAAAAAACGTTATTTAAAATACTACATTTTGATATCGTCTGCGTTGGGTAAAGGGTTTTAACATAACTGAATGAAGCTATGTAACTTATTCAATTTTTTATGTTATCTCTGTTCAAGTACATACACTCGTATACTATGAAGTATTTTTCTTTGTGTTTTGTGGGAATTTTTGACTTAGTGAAATGAAGGAGACTCACATCCGCGAATAATACAAATGGTGTGATGACTCGTGAGGAAATCACATAAAAATCTGAAGAAATAATATAAAGTCAGATAAAAAAGAAAATCCCAAGTGCTTACCTCTCACAAAGGAACCGCACACGGTTTTCTTGCACTCTCGGTCCCAACTTAATCAAAGGGAGAGGGTCGTTCGCCTCATTTTCGTACTCTACGCGCTCTGAAGCCTTTCATTTAATGTATTACATAGCTACCTTCCTAGTTCGATCCCCGTACGGGCGACTCGCGTTGTGTCCTTGGGCAAGGCACTTTTCTCCCGGTTGCCTACATGGGGGCACGAAGACGCCGTGTACTAAGGCTTACTGCACGTCGATGGTGCACATGTCTTCAACCGCTGTAAACCTGCTTGAGCGGAGCTTGGACAGAGTAAGAATGTTGAGAAGCTGACAGTTGTTCGTCGATGCTCGGTGGTTCTTTCCGAGTACTCCGGCTTCCTCCACCTGTAAAACTGTCACAGCCACGATTAGCCATTGTGCATAAGTATGTGACCTTAAACACCAATAAATAAATAAATAAATTAGCTACCTTCCTAATACTTAAGATGTTTTCTGAATATCTGAAAAATAATAACAATAAAAAAATTACAAATAATCAAAAAACATTTCAAATTAAAATGAAAAGTGATTTCTCCAAAACATCTCTTTACTCTATATTAGATTGTACACCAGTAGAAAGAAATAATGATTTAAAAAAAGATTAAAAAATAATTCATTCTCATGAATAACTAATGTATGCCAAGATGGAATTTGTCAGGGTGTTTCCATCAAAGGATAAGTGATCTCTCTAAAACATCGATAGCTTTTACTGTAAATTATATTGCACGCCAGCAGAAAAAAATATTTATTTTTCTTCAATCATTATAGTGAATAACTACTGTTTGTATGTTTGGCTCATATTGATTGAAATTTTTGTTTTTCCAAACGCGAGAGCTGATTTGAACTATTTCGATTGAATGGCTATCGAAAGAGACATCTATTAGTCATTTGGAAGCTACGCACTTGGTGTCTCGTGACTGTTTATGAAGGGTGTAGTTGAGAGGTTCAGCCTGGCGAACTGGGATCCAACATCGTCTGTGACGATTTGCAATGGCAGAAAGATCCAATTAAAGTTGGTAATGACCTTTAAAGGCGCTTCCATCACGTTTCATCAGTGGCTAAAACAACCTAAATTTAATTTTGTCCATTAGCAAAAACACTGTAGTGTATCTGCAATTGCATATTGCTCGTGTGTGTTTCTTACATTTTTCTGTCTGTCGGCCTGTAACCAACGAGTTTTCTAAACTCGATAACTCTTCAAATACTTGGTGGAATGACATCGTATTTGGTATTCAAGTGTATCTTATCGTTGGCAAGCCACACGTACATCCTCCCGTGTTATATTATTCGCTGTCGTCTTATGAAAGTTATGATTCTTTATGGACTTGGTATTTTTCGCAAAATGTGTACATGTCGGTGTTGATCTGCATATTTTTTTTAGAGTTATTGCCCTTTATAGACTTGGAATCCGTTTCATTTTTGATTCACCACCCGTCGCAGCTATCCTTGTATTGATTAACGGCTTACTTAACAACATGCGATTTTTGTCCGCTACATATCCTGCAGTAACCAGACACTGCACTAGTGGCTGGCGATTTCACATCAGAAATCCCATAGGATTAACGTGGATGAAAATCTCAATTTTGTTTAAATTTCGAGCCCTGATTTTCACATCTCCCCGCAAACCTCTCGTGGGAGTTCCTCCACGTATTTATTTTCTCAGAGTTATTGCCCTTTACGGACTAGAAATTCGTTTCATTTTGTTTTTACCATCCGTCGCGTTCGAAATCCTGTTGGTTGACATGTTCCACTCTCACGAAATGTCGTGGTGGTGGAAGTCGGATCTCTGTCTCAGTGTGTTCACGAATCTCTTGCCCAAAGTTTTATGATGTTTCACTCTCCCAGAATGTAGTTGTACTAGCAGTCTGATATCTACTCTTTTCAACATTTGTTCATGAATCTCTTGCCTGAGAGTTGTCATGTTCCACTCTCCGGACATGTGGCAGTTATAACAGTCAGATCTCTGCTCTGTCACAGTACTTTCACGAATCTTTTTCCCTGAAAGTTTATGTTCCCCCCTCTAAAATGTGTTAATAACAGGTCAGATATCTGCTCTGTCACAGTGCGTTTAAAAATCTCTTGCCTGAAAGTTTTCATGTTCCATTCAACCGAAACGTCTAGATGGTAGTTGTCGGCTCTCTGCTCTGCCATAGTACAGTCACAAATCTCTTGTCAAAAGTTTGTGATGTTTCACTCTCACGAAATGTCGTGGTTGTGGTAGTCGGATCTCTGTCTCAGTATGTTCACGAATCTCTTGCCTGAAAGTTTGTCATGTTCCACTCTCTCGAAACGAAGTAATAGTCGCCGTCAGACCTCTACTCTGTCACAGTAACTTCACGTATTTCTTGCCAAATATTTGTCATGTTCCACTCTCCCAATATGAGGTATCAGTGGCAGTCGGATCTATGTTCTGTCACAGTACGTTCACGAATCTCTTGCTCGTAAAGTAGCTCTCTATCATCCGCTCAGAAACGAATATATATATATATATATATATATAACTTCGTCAAATTGCCGTCATGCTCGGAAGTTTACTTCCTTCTAAGCGGCTTTCATTGTTGACTAATACTTATTCCGTTACGTTAAGTGCCGTACCAATGTGTATCGCGTCATGGGAACGTAAAAATTAGCGTCACGCTGATCCTAATTGTTGAATGGGAATTATAAAATTAATCGTGATACGCGTACGTCTTACAGATCGATTTATTATTTGGCAAGTGGCTGCCTAGCTCCTAATCACGAACCCGTCTATAAAATCGCCGATACATGTCTTCCTTGGGTGGCAACAAGTAAAGATATGTTCCGCATTACACGTTGTTCACCTTCTTTAATTGTAAATTATGGACAAACAAGACCGTATCATATCTTCCTAAGGTGTTAACGAGTGGAGATATATTCCGCGTTATCTCGCGCATTTTTTTGTTCTCAGCCTTAGAATTAGAAACATTCAATCATTTATCTCAACCTCGCCCTGGTAACAGAGGCAGAAGCGAGTTCGCATGCAGTATTCACACATTCAGCCATTCCTTGACCCGAATTGTTTACACGCGTTGTTCTCCATATTCAAGTGTATTGCTTATAAAACCACTGTATCATATCTCCATTGGGTGGTAAAGATATGTTCCCCGTTTCATGTTGTTCCCCGTATCCGAGTCTATTACGCGCAAAATAACCGTATCATATCTTCCTTGGGTGGCAACAAGTAAAGATATGTTCCGCGTTATTACGTAAAAAGCAAATATGAATTAGACACTATTTCTAAAACCTCGCCCTGGTAACAGAGGCAGAGGCAAGTAAGTTCGTATACCGTATTCACACATCCAACCACTCCGCGCACCTCCATATCTCCGCCCCAGTACCCAAACCGCGTCAATCAGACATCAATACCACTGATGGAAAATATAATTTTTTATACCCTCCTTGCGTAGTAATACCCCCCCCCCCACCCCGCCCGATCCTTCCAGGGTGTGTAAATGTCTTGTCCCACCCCACTATTGCAGAATATATATGCCCTCCACCACTGATCTAAGTGCAGTCCCTCCTATAATGTCTACACTGACAATCGTAGGCTAGGGTTCCATACCCCCCCCCCCCACACACACACACACACACCACATACACATGATGTACGCACTGACATGTACCAAATGATCATAATCTCGCAACATATACACGCTATGTTCAACACCAATGCGTGCGTGTTTAGGTGTAATTGCTCTGTACACTAATATATGTCCCCCCCCCCCTCCCCCCCCCCCCCCCCCCCCCCCCGTTCAGCAAGTTTATAAATGAGAATATTTGGAATTATTCTTGTCTATTGAGCCCATTGGGTTCTAGTGTTTGAAGTTTGTTAATCCAAAATGCTTCACGACCCCTCCTGTAAGCTGTATTTTGTTTATTAATTTGTTCAATCCCAATAATCTTAAAATCGTTTATACTATGGTTTTTGGTCAGAAAATGATGTGGTATCGGTTCATCCATAACCTCAAGTTTTATTCTACTCAGGTGGTTTTGCATTCTCTCATACAATTTTGTCCCCGTCTCTCCCACGTACACGACTTCATTGCACTTGTCGCAGAAAATCCCATATATCACATTCCTGGACATGCAGGTGATTTTTTTGCCTATGTGGTAGGCCGCCCCGTTCTTGTCTGCGAATTGTTTTGTTTGGAGCATAAACCCACAGATTGCACATTTTCTCTCGCATCTATCAGATCCCGTCCCTTGATTGTTGAACATTTTATTATGCTTGCTGTGGACTATGATATCTCCCAAATTTTTCAGTCTTTTGTACGAAATCAGGGGAGGTTTTTCGAATGCCAACTTCATGCGTTTTGAGCGGTGTAAAATGGGCATCCGTTCCCGCGTTATTTTCCCGATGTCGGGGAGGCGCCGCGAGTATGTGACCACAAACGGGACTCTTTCGCCGGTTGAATTGTTGGTTCGTTTTTCAAGTAACTGTTTGCGCTCGATTTGATCGACCTTTTCTAGTTGTTCGCTTACAAACTTTTCGTCGTAACCTCTGGCATGCAGGTGCTGTTTTATATTATTTTTGTGGCATTCATATTCAGCATTATCGGAACATATTCTTTTTACTCTTGAAGCTATTCCATATGGTATCGCTCTTTTAGTGTTGATTGGGTGATCTGACTTTGCGTGTAGGTATTGATGCGTGTCCGTGGGTTTTGTATATAAACCGGTTTTAAGAAATCCGTCTTCAATTTTGACTACCGTGTCTAAGAATTCTATCTCATTTTCAGACCACCTTAAATCGACCTGTATTCTTGGGTGTATCGTATTTGCCAAAGAATGATATTGTTTCAGAGACTCCAACCCATGCGTCCATACTCCCCAGATATCATCAACGTACCGTACCTGTTCAAGGGGGTGTAACTTCGATGCTTTTGACAGTTTCTCTTCCCATTCACCCATATATGTGCACGCATAATTCATCCCTAATCGCGAACCTATTGCAACGCCGTCGGTTTGTAGATAATGTCTTCCTTTAAATGAAAAATTGTTGTTGTCCAAAACAGTTTCTATTAGTTTAAGACCTATCTCTGTTGGGAATAATTTTCTTTTAGAGTTTTCTAGTGCTTTTTTACATGCTAATATACCTTCATTACGTGGGACGCTTGGATATAGTTTCTTGACGTCCATACAGTACATTATGCTGTCCCGCTATCTTCTTATCTTTTGATAAGAAGCGGGACTGGGTGATTCAGACGGTACCGACCTACCTGGAAAGAATGTATCGCTGTTGGAAATAAATAATGTGTTAAAAGTATTAGGAATAAAATTACAGAAGAAACTCCCCAGCCACACTGATATCGCAACACACAACATTGAACTGAGAAGGCAAGGGTTTGGATTGCAAAATGTTAGAGCTGATGGGAATTGCTTTTATAGATGCATCAGCAAAATCTGTACAGGCGATGAAGAATATCATCATGTAATACGGAAACGAGTAATGGAGTATGTGGAACATCACGCGAAAATAATGTCTAAATATATAGATGGGCCAGTATCAGGATTCATTAGAAAGAGATCAAAAACGAATGGTAGTATTGAGAGCTGGGCAACAGATGAGGATATAATAGGTTTGGTGAATATGCTGGGAATAGGGATTCATGTATATTGTAAGTATGGTCAAAATTACAGGTGGGTGCGATTCGAACCTGAAAAACAGGTGAGTACAAATGAATTAAATTTCTATCTCTTTTTGAATGATTCTCATTTTCAGGTTGCACAAATGATTGGAAGTATGAAAAAGACAAATGGGCCTAAAATAATCAAATACAAATACTTGCAGTCACAAAATATTTCCGCGTTCCGTAGGGATGAACCAAAACTGAATCCCCGGGGTTATTCAAAAAAAATTACCGACAAAAAGCCTGAGAAACCCTCCAAAAAGGACGAATCTGTGAATCCCCGGGGTTATACAACAGAAATTACCGACAAAAGGTCTGAGAAACCCTCCATAAAGGATGAATCTGTAGAAGTTAAGGATATGAGCGATGATCAAAATAACATGTATGTAGATATAAAGAGTAAAATTCTGCACAACGAAACTAAAATAAATCAGCAAAATAACGTGTTTAATTTATCCGGTAAGAAACTAACAAAACACCAAAGAACATTACTTAAAAGGAGTCTCAAGTTTGTCCCAACGGAAAGAACTTTGGATATGGCGAACCTTATCGTTGAGATAAAAGAATGGGAGCGAAGAATGCGACTATGTGAGTATTTCCTAGACAATAAACAGCAATATATTAATGATAAATTTAAAGAGCGTAACCCGTGGACCCCTAAAGAAGTTAGAGATAAGCACCTTGACCTTTATTTAGAGATAGTACGGGAAGATATTTTGAAGGGCATAAAAAAACGCGTGCGAAACAACATAACAAAAATGGAGGAGAAGGCTCTGAGGGAGTTGTTAAATGATAATACAATAGTCGTGCGACCAGCCGATAAAGGGTCTGGAATAACCGTTTTGGATGCAAGTAAATATGAAAATGAGATCTTGATGGAGTTGGGGGACCAAACAACATACAAAGAAGTACCTGTAAATCTGACAGAGAAAATAACAAACAAGATTAAAAGCCAACTAAAAAAACTAGAAAAAAACAAACTGATAGACAAAAAAGTATTAGCGTACATGATACCTAAGCAGCCACAGGCTGGAAGAGTAAAAGGTAACCCCAAAATGCATAAAAATGAAGCCCCTTTAAGAACAATAATTTCGGGAATAAACCACCCAACAGAGAAAATAGCAGAAGTGATGGAGTCTGAATTAAAACAACACGTTGAGTCATTACCATCCTACATACGCGACACCACACATTTCTTGAACAGACTGGACAGTATACCCCAACCACTCCCTGAAAACAGCATAATGTACTGTATGGACGTCAAGAAACTATATCCAAGCGTCCCAACGTAATGAAGGTATATTAGCATGTAAAAAAGCACTAGAAAACTCTAAAAGAAAATTATTCCCAACAGAGATAGGTCTTAAACTAATAGAAACTGTTTTGGACAACAACAATTTTTCATTTAAAGGAAGACATTATCTACAAACCGACGGCGTTGCAATAGGTTCGCGATTAGGGATGAATTATGCGTGCACATATATGGGTGAATGGGAAGAGAAACTGTCAAAAGCATCGAAGTTACACCCCCTTGAACAGGTACGGTACGTTGATGATATCTGGGGAGTATGGACGCATGGGTTGGAGTCTCTGAAACAATATCATTCTTTGGCAAATACGATACACCCAAGAATACAGGTCGATTTAAGGTGGTCTGAAAATGAGATAGAATTCTTAGACACGGTAGTCAAAATTGAAGACGGATTTCTTAAAACCGGTTTATATACAAAACCCACGGACACGCATCAATACCTACACGCAAAGTCAGATCACCCAATCAACACTAAAAGAGCGATACCATATGGAATAGCTTCAAGAGTAAAAAGAATATGTTCCGATAATGCTGAATATGAATGCCACAAAAATAATATAAAACAGCACCTGCATGCCAGAGGTTACGACGAAAAGTTTGTAAGCGAACAACTAGAAAAGGTCGATCAAATCGAGCGCAAACAGTTACTTGAAAAACGATCCAACAATTCAACCGGCGAAAGAGTCCCGTTTGTGGTCACATACTCGCGGCGCCTCCCCGACATCGGGAAAATAACGCGGGAACGGATGCCCATTTTACACCGCTCAAAACGCATGAAGTTGGCATTCGAAAAACCTCCCCTGATTTCGTACAAAAGACTGAAAAATTTGGGAGATATCATAGTCCACAGCAAGCATAATAAAATGTTCAACAATCAAGGGACGGGATCTGATAGATGCGAGAGAAAATGTGCAATCTGTGGGTTTATGCTCCAAACAAAACAATTCGCAGACAAGAACGGGGCGGCCTACCACATAGGCAAAAAAATCACCTGCATGTCCAGGAATGTGATATATGGGATTTTCTGCGACAAGTGCAATGAAGTCGTGTACGTGGGAGAGACGGGGACAAAATTGTATGAGAGAATGCAAAACCACCTGAGTAGAATAAAACTTGAGGTTATGGATGAACCGATACCACATCATTTTCTGACCAAAAACCATAGTATAAACGATTTTAAGATTATTGGGATTGAACAAATTAATAAACAAAATACAGCTTACAGGAGGGGTCGTGAAGCATTTTTGGATTAACAAACTTCAAACACTAGAACCCAATGGGCTCAATAGACAAGAATAATTCCAAATATTCTCATTTATAAACTTGCTGAACGGGGGGGGGGGGAGGGGGGACATATATTAGTGTACAGAGCAATTACACCTAAACACGCACGCATTGGTGTTGAACATAGCGTGTATATGTTGCGAGATTATGATCATTTGGTACATGTCAGTGCGTACATCATGTGTATGTGGTGTGTGTGTGTGTGGGGGGGGGGGGGGGGGGGGTATGGAACCCTAGCCTACGATTGTCAGTGTAGACATTATAGGAGGGACTGCACTTAGATCAGTGGTGGAGGGCATATATATTCTGCAATAGTGGGGTGGGACAAGACATTTACACACCCTGGAAGGATCGGGCGGGGTGGGGGGGGGGGGGTATTACTACGCAAGGAGGGTATAAAAAATTATATTTTCCATCAGTGGTATTGATGTCTGATTGACGCGGTTTGGGTACTGGGGCGGAGATATGGAGGTGCGCGGAGTGGTTGGATGTGTGAATACGGTATTCGAACTTACTTGCCTCTGCCTCTGTTACCAGGGCGAGGTTTTAGAAATAGTGTCTAATTCATATTTGCTTTTTACGTAATAACGCGGAACATATCTTTACTTGTTGCCACCCAAGGAAGATATGATACGGTTATTTTGCGCGTAATAGACTCGGATACGGGGAACAACATGAAACGGGGAACATATCTTTACCACCCAATGGAGATATGATACAGTGGTTTTATAAGCAATACACTTGAATATGGAGAACAACGCGTGTAAACAATTCGGGTCAAGGAATGGCTGAATGTGTGAATACTGCATGCGAACTCGCTTCTGCCTCTGTTACCAGGGCGAGGTTGAGATAAATGATTGAATGTTTCTAATTCTAAGGCTGAGAACAAAAAAATGCGCGAGATAACGCGGAATATATCTCCACTCGTTAACACCTTAGGAAGATATGATACGGTCTTGTTTGTCCATAATTTACAATTAAAGAAGGTGAACAACGTGTAATGCGGAACATATCTTTACTTGTTGCCACCCAAGGAAGACATGTATCGGCGATTTTATAGACGGGTTCGTGATTAGGAGCTAGGCAGCCACTTGCCAAATAATAAATCGATCTGTAAGACGTACGCGTATCACGATTAATTTTATAATTCCCATTCAACAATTAGGATCAGCGTGACGCTAATTTTTACGTTCCCATGACGCGATACACATTGGTACGGCACTTAACGTAACGGAATAAGTATTAGTCAACAATGAAAGCCGCTTAGAAGGAAGTAAACTTCCGAGCATGACGGTAATTTGACGAAGTTATATAAAATATTTGATGAAGTGTATATATATATATATATATACATATATATAGGATCAGCGTGACGCTAAATTTTACGTTAGGATCAGCGTGACGCTAAATTAGGATCAGCGTGACGCTAAATTTTACGTTCCCATGACGCGATACACATTGGTACGGCACTTAACGTAACGGAATAAGTATTAGTCAAAAATGAAAGCCGCTTAGAAGGAAGTAAACTTCCGAGCATGACGGCAATTTGACGAAGTTATATAAAATATTTGATGAAGTGTATACATATATATAGATATATATATATATATATATATATATATATATATATATATATATATATATATATATATATATATATATATATATATATATATATATCCACCCCGTTCACAGTCCTGTTGGTTGTCATATTCTACTCTTCCGAAATGTCGCGGTCGTGGTAGTCGGATCTCTTGCTGAAAGTTTGTCATGTTTCACTCTTCTTAAATGTGGTAGTAATAGTAGTCAGATCTCTACTCTGTCACGGTACGTTCACGAATCCCCTACCGAATGTTTTTCATGTTCCACTCTCACAAAATGTGGAAGTCATAGTAGTCATATCTCTGTCACAGTAATCACTAATCTTTTGCCGAACGTTTGCCATGTTCCACTCTCTTGAATGTCGTGGTGGTAGTAGTAGTCGCATCTCTCTATCTCAGTATGTTCACGAATCTCTCTTGTGGAATTGTTTGCTCTTTGACTCGTATATAGAACGACACGTGCGTATATGGGTTCTGTGGATAGTGTTCAGCTTCTGGTCAACCAGCATAATAGCTGTGTGCGATTGTTTTTTCATGTGTAACTTCCTCAAAATGTATTCATAAAGTAGATGAGTTTGTTATTTGGGTTTTTTTCCCTAAGAAAATGCATTAGACAGCCTAAGGTATCATAATACCTTTACTCTATCATTTGGATTCTCTCTCTCTCTCTCTCTCTCTCTCTCTCTCTCTCTCTCTCTCTCTCTCTCTCTCTCTCTCTCTCTCTCTCTCTCTCTCTCTTTGAACGCGGTACCAAGCACTCGCAATACCGCATGCCACGCGTTTGAATATCTCCCTCGTCCGAGAGATCTTTGCGGAAAAGACAACATCCGTGGAAGAAACACTACAAAAAAACCGCATCCTCTGTCACAGACTGATTGACACAACAAGATGTCACGCGATTGCAAATTTCTTCGATCGCATCCGATGGAAAAATACAGGCGTTTTGCATTGTGGTGACAATTTTGAATTTTTCACACACGAAAGATCACCGCCGAATCGACTAAATAGACCCTTAAAAACCGACAAAAAATTACACGTTTTCACATTTTGACGAGTTTGACGCTCGCATACCCACTTTGGATATTTCGCCAAAGTGGACTAATATGTCACGATTCGACTCGACTGTTCGACCCCGAATTGATTTTGTGTAAAACATCTATTATTTTCATCTCAGCTTCGGAAGCTTTCGCGTTTATTCACTCTCATCCCGTGAAAAAATGCGACAAAGTTTCCAACTGAGCTCGAACTGGACAATCCCGGGACTTTCTAAAATTGTCTAAGATTTTTATTTTCGTTCAATCTCCGAGATTCGATCGAGAAGACGGGACAGTTCCTCGAAGTCTCTCTATAGGCAATTCGATTTTTATCCGATTTCTGACTCGAAAAAGTCGCATGTTGTCTCGTGGTATACGAGCTTCACTAGGTCGATTTCTCGAGAAAATAAGCTCAAAAATCGCGAGAAATTACCTTAGTAAAAAACCCGAAGTTTTGAGCTCGAATTGTCAATTACACTCTGCTGTGAACATCGGGATGAGGGCAAAGTTTTGAGCTCGAATTGTCAATTATACTCTGCTGTGGACATCGGAATGAGGGCACCAATAATCTAAAACGAAGAAATTGCCAATGAAGCCAGAAATATCAGGGGTAGAAATACAGTAATCGACACTATTCGCTCCTATGCAGGTTAAGAAGCCAATATTTTTATCGTCACCTATTCTGCCATTCAATATAAAAATGGTATGAGCTTTAAAAAAAATTTAGTAGCTGATTCCCGAATTCAATTTATTGTAGTCTTTAAATATTTACCGTCTACTAATTCCTGAGTTAGTAAAAATAGTTATAAGGTGTAGGCTGTTCTTCGGGAATGGCTTCTTTCGCGTCGAAACCGTAAGCAAATTCATCACAGACATAATCTCTGTCATCTCCAGCTCTGGCATTGAAGTTCACAAGGAGACAAACAAGCTTGTTTGCGGGGAAATTTGCTATTAGCCCCCGACCCCCCCCCCCCATCCCACCCCCCTCGACCTCGCTGTAGCTATCAACTGATGCATAGGAACTGTTTTCAGGAGGTATATGTACACAGCACCAAAACTAATGTCGGCATCTTTAGCTAAAACACACTTATCCTGTCTAAACCAAAGGACAACTCTCCTCTCCGTCTCGAAGAGGGAAACATACTTCGCAAGACTATCTTTAACAACAACAGCTATCACCCCTGAACGGTAATGTTTATTTCCTGTTCTTTACAAATTGTTTTAAAACCCAGTATAGATATTTGGTCCGAGCTGTCAGTTCTTGTTTCTGCAAAGCACAAAATATCGTACTGAGAAATCAGTTCAGGGATCTCGAGAATATGTAGTCTGTTTGTAAGTCCTCATACATTTAACGCAACACTCTTAATGCTGCACGAAAGGGTAACTGGTATGGGACATTTCTGGGTTTTCTACCATGTTCACCACTTTCTCTCTGTATATAAGTCTTTTCTGGGTGATCGTGATATGCATCCCCCACATCTGTCATATTTGGTAGGAGAAGAGGAAACCCCCGGTCTCTTATATGGTTTTGCATAGTTAAGTGGGGGCCTTGTATTAGGTTGGCTACCCGTGGAGTGGTTTTGTATTAGCTGTTTCTGTTGGGGCTCAATGTAAATTTTACCATCCATAAAAAGTTTATCTTTAACCCTTTACCTAACATGAAAAGCAGATGATACTTGCAAAAATAATTCTTGAATAACTAATTTTTTTCATTTTTTGTCTCAAAAACATAGGTTATGACCCCTCGTTGGAACGAGCTCGACGAGCTCGTTCCAACGAGGGGTCATAACCTATGTTTTTGAGACAAAAAATGAAAAAAATAATGAAAATTAATTGGCGATTTTTGAGAATAGCGCTGGCCGGTTTTGGCCGTTACGTTGGTGAAAGGGTTAACTGGGGAGACACGATTTCCAGACTGTTTCCTTGCCGCATTACAGGGTAGAGTCTCATGTGGGATGTCTCAACGAGTGGGAGAAATGGCTCATTAATGAACATTTTTGTTCATGTGAGTTTGGGACCACGCTTTCGAACAATTTCCCTTTATTTAAAATTCAGAAACGTGGCCACAATTCGTCTCAGTTTATTGTCAGATTGTTTCCCGAAAGTATGAGCACGCTCCAAGACAAACTCATTTTCATTTTCTGACGTTAGTTGTTCTTACAAAAAACATCTGAGCGTTTCCTCACAGTCTTTGTCTGTCGACTTTGGCAACCCTGTGAAAACAAGATTGTTCCGCATTGAGCGGCGCCAAAGGTCAGTTAAAATATCATTAACACCCTCTCTGTCAACATTTATTGGATTAATCTCACCTCGTATAAACACTTTTTTCGACAAGTTGGTCGTCGTGTTGGTCATGAGCTTAAGCCTTTAAAGCAGAAATGTCACCTTTCATGCCTTTACACCTGGCCTACATCGAGTCATATTTGTCGCTGACAACGTTAGAACCTTTTTCTATTTCTACCACTTTTGATCTAAGTTCATTAACATCTGCTTCCGAAGTAGCCATCCCAAATGACATTTTACCCAATTTTACATCAATGACATCTAGCAATTTAAGTTTCGTCCTATCTTTTTCCATAACTTGCAGTCTTCATTCTATCTTATCTATTTTCCAGACTTTCAATTCTACTTCATCCAACTTATCAAGCTTAGAGTTAGTATGCTAAATAGTGTATGTCCATCAATCGATCTTTGGGAGCACACAGGTTCTTTAACCCTTTACCCAACACAGACGATATCAAAATTTATTATTTTAAATATAATTTTTTTAAATTTTTCAAAATATTTCAACAAAACCATATCAATCATGTGACCCAATGAGCTCGTTCCAATGAGGGGTCACATGATATGGTTTTGTTGAAATATTTTGAAAAATTTAATTTTTTCAACTGCTCAATTTGCATATTACGCGGGCGGATGCGGGTGATTCGTTAGGTAAAGGGTTAAAAGGCTCTGTGTTAGTAGTATTATCGATATAGATGACATCAGCCACATTGTTATACAAAAAGTGTCTTGCGTTGCTCATCAGGTCAGTAGTTTCAGAAAGTGACATCCTGCTATTTTTCCCAGGGTTTCAATAGTTTTAAATAAAATGGCAATGCACGTACAATAGATACTACCTCGGCCGAATGTCTTACAGCCCGATTCGTCTTGATACAAACAAATACACGGACGATCTGGGTTGAATCCAAACACCTCACCCCAACTAATCAATACTCAACAATAGGAAAAACTCAAATATCAACAGATCCGTGGTATCAGTACAATGAAACCAGGTCCGGATAGATGTTGCATTTTCTATTCTGTGAAGAAAACTATTGAATTGGGCCTACAAGTTGATATTGGATTGGATTGACCTGTTAACCCTTTACCAAACATGAAAAGCAGACGACACTTGCAAAACAAATTCTTGAATAACTAATTTTTTTCATTTTTTGTCTCAAAAACATAGGTTATGACCCCTCGTTGGAATGAGCTCGACGAGCTCGTTCCAACGAGGGGTCATAACCTATGTTTTTGAGACAAAAAATGAAAATATTTTGAAAATTAATTGGCGATTTTTGAGAATAGCGCCGGCCGGTTTTGGCCGTTACGTTGGGTAAAGGGTTAAACACGTTAAAGAAAATGACAGCCTGTAGCTTGTTGCTGTGTAAACAAACCCGAAATGCAGGAGATTTAAACGAATGTTACATTTTAACTAACAGTTGAAAAATACTTAGCTCTCGTGTAAGGTTAAGTATAATATTATGAAGATTATAGATATTATAATATTATGAAGATTCTACACCAGTGAACAAGTCTCTTCCGTCAATCACACGGACCCATTACTGGAATTTGTAACACAAAAAATACAAGAGCATTTTACTAACCTTCCCAATGATATCCACCATTGAATATCATATATCAGATAGTTACTGAAATTGGCGTAAGAATCTTCTGCATGACGTTGCATGGCCCCATCGGTCGGATCTATGGATTCGCCGACATTAATCATTTCGATTTCAAATCTAGATCGAAATTCGTGTTTATAGCCACGTAGCTATCTCTCAAGCGTCTCTCGAAGCACACTTCTCTCCTATCCGCATAATGTTTATTGGCGGCATCGCTGAGCTCGGTTCGGGAAGAGTATAAAGTTTTTGAGAATTCATGTTCAACGGTTCTGGTCGAGGTTCATATCTCTTCGCAATATGATCGTCCAAGAAAGTCTCTGCGATTCCACCGCCGATGCTAAGGGTAGTGGTCTTTCTCCTTTTCGTAGAAACTTGTTCACTTCATCCAAATTTATCGACTGTCATTTGTTTTTTTCTATTTGTATAATTTATTTTAAATTTTCTTTCTTTCTGCTTGCATGCAAAAACAAAACCAATGTAAATCGTTGAGATTGTCTTGAAAATAATGTCCTGAAAACCTTGTCTTGAATATGTAGACACAAGTGTCCTCAAAACATGGATCCAGGGACTGTACTAGTTCCTCGTTCATTTTGTAATAGGCGAGCAATTTCAAATACTTCCCCAATTCGTCAGGTGGTGCGATCACGTAACTATCGCAAAAAATATTTTTGGCACTTTCTTAAACCAAGCCACCCAGTGAGTACCGTCGACTAAGAAATCGTCTAGATTCAAAATTCACTTTGACCGTTTTTACCAAATCTATGATGGGTAGGGTGTGTTTGGCAAAATAATACCCTCTGCCGATATGTTCATAGTCTCTCTCTCTCTCTCTCTCTCTGTCTCTCTCTCTGTCTCTCTGTCTCTCTCTCTCTCTCTCTCTCTCTCTCTCTCTCTCTCTTCTATATTTTATTTATACTATTCAAAAAAGTAGGGGATATCCAAACTGATGTTGATATTTTCGGAAAATGGTATTGGATACGCGTGATTGGACACATCAATATGTTACCAAATTTAGTGTGGATCATGAATGTCACCGGCCCACGAAAACTTCGTGCAGGTTTGTCGCACGAGTGCCGCGATAATGTGTGTGGGGTACGTTTTGAAATTTTCATTTGTACTGGACGGGCTTTTTCGGAGGTCTCATCGTTCTTTCCTTGGTACAAACTCGTTCATCAAGAGTTTCGGGTCGAAACGTAACTTTTGAGGTATGCGAAGACTGACACGCGACGAACGTTTACGTGCCGTTGGCATGTTGGAAGCTGGTAACAGACAAGCTGCAGTGGCTCAAATTCCCACCGTTACTACTCAATCGGTGATTAGCAGGTTGTGGCCACGCTACCGTCAGACAGGTAATGTTGATGACAGACGTCGGTCCGGTCGTCCAAGGGTGACAACTGCTAACCAGGATCGTTTCATCCGAACCTCAGCATTACGTATCCGCCTCCAAAGTGCCTCGGGAATTGGACAGCAGCTGCACCGAGAGACAGGTGTGCGAGTTAGTGTTCAGACTATCCGAATCGCCTACACAGCTGGAATTTGTATGCTCGACGACCTCGAATAATTCCACGTCTGACTGAACTTCACATCGCAGCAAGGCGTAATTGGTGTGGAGCACGACAGCGCTGGGACAATCGTCGTTGAAGCAACATCATATTTTCCGATGAATCGAGGTTCACTCTCGACGCCCACGATAGACGAAATAGAGTGTGGCGGCGGCGGAACGAACGATACCATAACGTAACCGTTAGGCAGCATGATCGTTTTGGTGGTGGATCGGTTATGGTGTGGGGAGGCATAACCACGATAAGCAAAACAGCATTACATGCAATCCAAGGGCGTGTCACAGAGCAGCACTACCGTTACAACATGTTAACAGCTCATGTGGTGGCATTTGCGCGACGTGACTGCCGTCGATTCATTTTCCAAAATGACAATGCAAGAGCGCACAGGGCTCGTGTCGCTAGAGAGTTCCTCTGGGAGCAGAACATCACTACACTGCCTTGGCCAGCACTACGTCCAGACCTTTCACCAATCGAGCACGTCTGGTATATGCTTGGCAGGTGCCTACGACAACGCCAGTAACCCCTACCAATGTCCAGGAACTCGCCGCTACACTGCAGGGAGAATTGAATAACATTAGTCATGCTGATATTGGACTTCGGTGAGGGGTATGCCACGCCAGTAATGGAAGAGCGATGGATCGAGGCCTGTCACGTGACCCAGTGGCGCCATATTGTGTTGTCATGGTAACCCACGCGATTGGCCATCTTGTGACGTCATCCCCATAGTGATCCGCTGTGTTAGTGCGCATGCGCAGCGCGTGTTGTTAGGGTGATACGTGTTTCCGTCGTCCATTTTGTATACTTGAGGGCCGCCATCTTGGTTTCTATGGCAGCACGTGGTTGCTATGTAACCCAAAGGCTTCTAATAGGACAGAGGTATGTTCGGAGGGTATGTTCCTTTGTACAAGAGTAATTTTCCGATTCGTAGAATTACGCAAATAGACCCGACAATCCCTTCAAATCACCAAAACGACTTTATTTGATACGGATCCCCCTCCTCCCGAAACGCTATAGGACCGCCATACCATGCTACCGAGGGGCCCGGGACCAGTTCTTTTGAACTAGAGTGAATGGAATTACAACAAACAACCCGATCATTGTTTACTGGGCTCTGATTTTCCAGTAAATTCTCGGTTTCTATCTATGTACCTACAAGCTCTGTTATGACTTCTTTGTTCTATTTATTCTGACTTCCCTAAACATGTTTATGTTCTATTCTACACATTACAGGTAGCACATAGGCGCATTGGCTTATGTGAAAATGCATAATGTGTCACATTGTACACTAGCACATAGGCACATACGATAAAAAGGGGTGCCCAACGCCAGACGTTTTTTTTAAAAAGGGGATTCCATGGAACTTGGGTGTTTGGTGGAACGTGCTTGTGTGTTATTACACATTGTGTCACAATGTGTACACATTACCTGTTGCACATTAGCACATGCTGGATGGGCCGATATGTGCTTATGTGAAAATGCACAATGTGACACCTTGTGCAATAGCACATAGGTACATACAGGTATTTGAGGATACCTATGGCATGGTATTGCATTATTTGAGGATATATATCGCCTTAATTAGTCCCTTTTTACGAATTTGAGCTTGTCAATTCTTTTATTGTAGAAACGTTACACCCGGGTCCTTCATGCTACAACCGGGTTCTTCTAGTGCGAAAGGTATAACAGGGGTTCAAGTTCGGCTTGAACCTCATTTGTGTCCTGCCGTCGTCGAGTGAAGACATGTTACCAGTTCGGTGCAGATACTGTTTCAAGTTATTTTCAAGATCGGATAATGCAGGAAGACAAGAGAAGACCCATTGTCAGCTCCAGTGCAGATATTGTACGAAGTTGTTCACCCAAGAACACAATAGGACGAGGCATCAAGAACATCACTGTCCAAGAAGAACAGAAGAACAGAGAGATACTGGAGATTCGATGACGGACCAGAATAAAGAGCTTTTAGAATTTTTACGCCTTGCTGACAAGGAGGAAATCGATGCCGTTCTACGCGCTGCTGGTGAAGATTTGATAACCTATTTATGTAAATGTGCTACCAACATCCTCGAAGATAAGATACCTCTGAATTTGGCTGAATTTGATGACCTGCAAAAATACGAACATGTATTGAAGCTGCTAACAGATGATGGAATTTCTACCGTTATAAAAAGAAGTATATTACGAAAGAGTTGCATTCTCTCGGCGCGTATCACCTCGTCCTAGCTCTGAAAAAGGTATAAAGGGGATGTACCAACACCAAATGCTCATTTGTCCTGCGACCACGAAAGGGTGAAGTCAAGAAAGTCCATTGCTGCAGACATTGTGATAAATAATTCTCCAGGAGATTCACATGTAAGAGACATGGAGATGATTACTGTCCCATGAGGAAATTGGAAACATCGAACAACACTGCAAGACTAGACAGAAATTCAGATACACTGCGAATCCTATCTGATGCGGATCCACATGAAGCCAACACTATGATCAAGACGGCCAATGATGATTTGATACAATACATATGTGATTGTGCCTCGAATATCTTGAAGGGGCAGTACCTATAACCAAATCTGAGAGAGCACAGCTGCTCCCATACAAATACTAGATTACGAGAATTGCCTCACCAAAGAGAGAACTATCTTATCGGAAAAAAGACGGATCATACAGAAAGGAGGATTTTTAGGAAAGTTAATAAAACCTATAATCAATGTCCTGTCCGATATCTTATACAAGGGTCGTGCTCATACGAAACTTGTCATTTGTAATCTGTCCTTCGAAGAGAGCGGACGCAATGCAATCCAGTTGTGCACCAAAAAATTGTTCAAGAGATTCGGAATTCGATGAGTCATCGGAACTATCAGAAGATATGGAATATGAAGAAGAAAATGCCAAGACGATTTTCAAAGCCTCATGAACAAGTATATCGAGGATGGAATGGACAGAGAAGATGCAGTTAAAACAGGATATAGATCACTTCAAAAGAGTGTCAGAGAAGCTATTAGTGCGAAATACATTAATACCCTACATTTGAAATCTTTGCAACGAATCAATGCACAAGAAAATTCAAGAAACAGCCAAGCGTCTTCGTGAAGAAGAGGATTTTGACTATAAAGAATCCCAGAAATATGCCTTGGAAAGGCGAAGATTTCTATTCGACAACCTTATGACAAACTACTCATTCAGAGGAGAAGATGGTGAAGACGAAGAAGACGATTAGAGAAAAACGTGTAAAAGGAGTGTTAGTATGAAAATAAACTCATTTCCGTTCTGAACGTCGAAGAGTGAAGATGGCTGTGTCAACAACAGTGCTCAGATTCAAAGATAACTTACACACACAGATCTTCACGAATGATGCTGGATTAAAGCTGACTTCCCAAGAACTGGCCCAAGTGAATAGTGTGGTAAATGGAAACAAGAGAAAAATCTAGATATTGTTGCTGGTGGAACAAAACAAAGATGTGTGAATACTGGCCGATTAGTAAACACGAGAACGAAGACAGAAGAACTGACTGATGCTTCCACTACAAACAAGAATGAAGTTACTACTCAAATCACGTAACAACACGAAGAAAATAGAGCGATGTCAGCTCCCATAAAGAAAGATGTTTCCACTGAAACTAAAATTGAAGTTACTACTCAAACTACGAAACAGTCTGAAGGCAAGAGAATGGTGACAGATTCCATAAAGAACGCAGTTACCACTACCAAGAAGACTGAAGTTACTACTGAAATTAAGAATGAAGTTACTACTAGTTTAGTTTAAACATATTTTATTGCCATAAATGCAAAAGGATCAGAGAACAAGTTATACAACTTAAACAAACTCCTTTCCCGTACAAAGAATAACTTATTATAATGCGGCAAGAACATAGAATAAACTGATTACACAAAATACAAACTACAAACGAAATTTGAACTGATAATTTAGCGAAAGAAGGAAGTGAAAAGAAAATGAGAGGTAAAAGGTGAAAGGTAAAAGGTGGACAGGCTATCGTCAAGTAGCATACCTTGATGGCAGAGGGGTGCATAGTTTTCTCGAAAAGACTATTGAATGTGATTCGCCGTATCGTGATATGATGCTGATCAAGCAAAACGCCTGCTAGTGATTATGAAAGATTGTACTTTTTGAAATAATAAAACATTCTAAGTTACTACTCAAACTACGAAACAGCCTGAAGACAAGAGAATGATGCCAGATTCCATCAAGAACGATATTTCCAATCAAACCACAAATGAAGTTACTACTGAAACAAAGAACGATGTTCAGAGGACTGAAGGTACTACTCAAACTATGAAACAGCTATAAGACAAGAAAGAGGAATCCAAAAAGTAGAAAGATACCAGACAGGAAATTAAAGCAACCAACAAAACCAAGCTACCAGCCATCAATCAGAGAACGTGTTTTATCAAGAACCTAACCAGACAATGGGAAGAAGCTCCATCCAACAAGAAGATGAGATGGTTAGCCCATGAGAGAAGACAGAAGAACAGCAAAGACGAAAATGATGCCTTGAGAAATGAATGAAATGTTAGAAATTGTTGTTGTTTTTTTTTTTTAATCTACTATCCAAACAGAAGTACCCGGATGTAGCATGAAGTACCCGGATGTAACGTTTCTACAATAAAAAATTGACAAGCTCAAAATTCGTAAAAATTAAGGCCATAGGTATCCTCAAATAATACAATACCAGACCATTGGTATCCTCAAATACCCGTATGTGCTTATGTGTTATTGCACAATGTGTCACATTGTGCATTTTCACATAAGCACATATCGGCACATCCAGCATGTGCTAATGTGCTACAGGTAATGTGTACACATTGTGTAATAACACACAAGCACATTCCACCAAACACCCAAGTTCCATGGAATCCCCTTTTTTCTTTTCTTTTTTTTTTTGAACAGGGTAGTAATGGCGCAAGAATGGTACAACACTATACTATTTGTTGACTAAAATAGAGCCAAATCATAGGACAGACAGTAAGATTATCTGTATAGGAGCTTGGAATCCCACTTATGGAATCCCTTTTTGGAATCACTGTAGAATCCCTTTTGGGGGAAATATCGGTGGTTATAGAATCTCTTTTAGTCGTATGTGCCTATGTGCTAGTGCACAATGTGTCACATTGTGCGTTTTCACATAAGTACACATTGGCACATCCGGCATGTGGCTATGTGCTACCTGTAATATGTACAATAGAACATAAACATGTTTAGGGAAGGCAGAATAAATAGAACAAAGAAGTCATAACAGAGCTTGTAGATACATAGGTAGAAACCGAGAATTTATTGGGAAATTAAGGCCCAATAAACAATGATCGGGTTGTTTGTGGTAATTCTATTTACACTTGTTCAATAAAACTCACCCCGGGGCCCTCGGTACCATGATATGACGGTCATAAAAGGGATTCTGGGGAATCATTATCAAATAACGTCGTTCTTTTGGTGCTTTGGGGGGATTGTCGGGTCTATTTGGGTAATTCTGCGAATCTTGAAATTACTCTTGTACAAAGGAACATACCCTCCGAACATACCCCTGTCCTATTAGAAGCCCTTGGGTAACATAGCAACCACGCGCTTCCATAGAAACCAAGATGGCGGCCTCAAGTATACAAAATGGTCGATGGAAACACGTATCACCCTAACAACACGCGCTGCACATGTGCACTAGCTTCCACGTATCACTATGGGGATGAGGTATTGAGGTCTTGGACTGATTGTGGTAAATTCTCTGACTGACCGTCCATGTCTTCTACAGCTCAGTGCGCGGAATATGTGCTTGTCAGACACCCAGCTATCGCTAAAATCATTCACCAGTTGTCACAGTGCAAGGCCTCAACTGCCTTTTTGATGAAAATATAAATATATCTCTTCATATATCTAATCTGCGTCCATTACCGGAGAGAAGTTGCTCAAGATAGAAGTGACTGGAAGCATGAAATATTTTCTTTATTTATAATTCTTTTGAATGTGGGTGCCGAATCATAATGTGCTTCAAGATTGGTTCCAATGTGCAATATACCAAAGTGTTCGGATACATCTGTTGAGGCTGCGCCAGATAAAGAGGTAGGTGTTATATGATTCGAATAAATATGATCAATGAGAGTTGCCGAATGGCTGGTTACTCTCGGGTGATTATTAATAAGTGGTAAATAGACTTGACTGAACATTTCGTTTGCAAACAGTCCGGTGTTTTGGTGGGAGTCGGATTTCAGAAGATCTATATTTAAATCACCCATAATATAGGACGGTTTATTTTCGGTCTGAATCTCGCCCAAACCTACGTTACCCGCCATTGTTTGCTGGACGATCATCAAGTACCACAAATCCACAGGCCGACAGTATTAGAAAGAGGTTTATATTTTTCTCAACAACAAGAGATATTAATTTAACTTGAGGGTCACCACGAGTGGTGATGGCATTCTGTTGTTTGTCAGACACGGTCTGTATCAGTGCGAACACAAACAGTGAAATAGCAATGAGCATAACTAAAGAAACTGATAATTGAGGGAATATATACATTGTGGAGGCTCCGATGAGTTGTTAAATTTCAATACAAAATATCATTTGGTGGGTAAAGTAGTAGTTCCGAGAATCATATTGTACCGAGGTAGAGCGACAGTTTGTTTCAGAACTTTTCGATACGTTTTGTATAAAGTTTTCCGGACTTTGTAGGTACTCACGAAATATACTACACTTGCATAAGATCATATTTTTGCAGGCTTCTCCTGTCTTCCTTGGGAAAAGGATATGGAACATCTCAAATTTGGGAAATTTATTATCGTTGAGAAGGAAACGGGAATATGTAAAACATTATGAAAATTTGTTTTTTCAGCTACATTCTGTACCAAAGATTATTATCTGACATGTTTATAAGGTTGATTAGATTAAACATATTTTTATTTGCCATTCACCAATGCAAATCAGGATTGGAGGACAAGTGCTGACCACTTAGAAAACCCTCCGCTCCTGTACAAAGACTAATAGATTACAAAAGGCAGAACAAAATATAACAATATGTAAACATTATACACAAAAGAAGTTAACTCAAAAGAGAGAGAGAGAAATAAAGAAAGAGAGAATATATATATATATATATATAGAGAGAGAGAGAGGGAGAGAGAAACGGGTAAAAGCAGATTGAAATCAAAGAAGACAAAGAAAAGAACAGTATACAACAGAAATTCCAGTGATGATGACTCCCCCCCCCCCCCCCCCCCACACAATTTATTCAATTCTAAATTTAGTTTAATGCCGCTAAGGAACGTTGACAGAACATTGTTGAGACCAGTTAATCTTTGTGTGCTCATTCCACGTCCGTACTAACCTAACATCCACCGTGTTGTCCTCACACAGATTGATTGTCAGGTCCCACTGCGAGAGGACACCCATAGTGGAAGTTAGATCACCTGTATAACCTTGGGATAATCAGACTTGCCGAGAGGCGCAGCTAATTCAGCAACTGTACATCAAATCTATGCGAGTCACGAATAAATTTTTGAACAGATAAGAAAACTAATACATTGCTGCTTTCGGGTAATGACGGGCTTCCATATAAAATTAAATCCAATGAATTCCAGTTGGGCGTAAGTTTCGACAAATCATCTATGAGGATACAGCGAATATCAGAATTTAAAGAACACAGGAAGAAATAATGTTCTGCATCCTCAACGCCATCGTTACATAAGCAAAATGGAGAATCTGAGATGTAGTTGCGGAACTTGCACCATTAAGGTAACTACATCCAGTTCGTAATTTTTGAGTGAATAATATTGTATTTCCTTATACCGGTTGAAAAATATGTTGGAGGCTTACACAAGGATGGTGAGATGGACTTTTTGAATTCCCCAAGTGACCGACTGTTTCGCACAACCTCCGATAGGGTATTCCACACTTCAGTACACGAAGGGAAAAATGATCGTTTGAAGAGTTCCGTTCGACAGAAATAAGGGACAAAATTAGATGCGTTTCGTAAATTGTATTGGGATATGTCGGCGACACGAGATGGTAAAAGTTCGTGGAGGAAGTTCGGAGCATTCCCAGTGAGAATTTTGTAAAAGTTACACATTTTGTGAACATAGCGCCTGTTTTCCAGACTACTCCAACCAACTTCCAACAAAAGTCGATCCCGTGGCACAGATCTTGTCAACCCGCCCACTATTCGGGCTGCCTCGTAGTGAATATCTTCAATGCGATTTAATTGATACTGAGCAGCACCGCTCCACACAGAACTACCATATTCCAAAATCGGTAATATGAATGCATGATATATTTTTTCAAGAATTTTTCTGTTAAAAAGTATACTTCAATTTTCTTAGTTGGGACAATCTCGAGCAAGTCTTTTTACAAATGTTATCGATGTGATCTGACCAAGACAGGTTTGATTCTAAGGTTAAACCCAAATGTTTGTGAGAATTACAAAAATCAATTGTTTCGCCATTAAACAAAATATTTAATGACGAGATATTTTTCTTAAGTGTGAATAGGACTGCTTTCTTCTTTTTGCATTAAACGAAACAAGCCATGTGTTAGCCCATTCGTTTACATTTTTGAGTTCCTCGTTCATTTTTGCTTCGACGTTACATGGGTCATTGGATGATTCTGTCAGACACGTGTCATCGGCAAACATGCGAGTAACCGAGTCAATTTTGTCGACGATGTCATTGATATATACAAGAAACAGGAACGGGCCTAGGACCGACCCACGTGGAACTCCAGCCTTGACTTTCTTATAGTTGGAATTGTAACCATTTATTTTTACCCTCTGTTTTCTGTCTTTTAGATAGCTGTGAAATCAGCGGAGCAAAGGACCCGAGATACCGTACTGTTTTAATTTATATATGATTCCTACGTGCCATACTCTATCAAATGCCTTTGAATTATCACAAAATACATCACATATATATAAGTTTTTATCCACTGCGTCACAAAGGTTATGATAGATCTCTAATAATTGGTAAGCGGTGCTGTTGTTTGGAAGGAAGCCTGACTGTAATATATAAAATAGATTGTTGCCCTTAAAATATTTATAGACTTCCTTAAAAACAACCCGCTCCATTATTTTACCAACACAACACAATAAAGAGATAGGTCGATAATTTTGGGGGTCTTGACGATCACCTTTTTTATAAAGAGGGGTCACATCAGCACATTTCCACTCCAGAGGAAATTCCGACAACTCCAGTGATTTAGAATAAAGCAGAAATAAAGGTCTGCTTACACTAAATTTAGTTTCCTTTAACATTCTATGTCCAATACCATCGTGGCCGCTGCTTTTGTTAGTTTTAAGAGAATTGATAATTTGAATAATGTCTTCCTGAGTAAAAGAAATTTTGTAAATGATTTCGAACATTTGCGTTTGAAGGGGGGTAGTTGTTTGCTATTCGAGTTCAACTTAGTAGTTTTGAATAAATGCCTCGTTTAAAATATTAGCTTTTTCACAGTCGGTTTCAAAAAGTGTGTTACCTGAATCAGTTTTCAGCGTCGGTATTCCTGGATCGAAAGCAAAGTTGTTTTGAAACATCTTAACAATATGCCAAAATTGCCGTTGGTCGTTGTTTTCTGATATTGAGGTATCTATTTTTTCTAAGTATTGTTCCTTGGCAAATTTTTTCATATTGTTAACTTTGTTTCGGGTAGTTTTATATTTCGCCCATGTGTTTGGGTTATTGCTTTTCAGAGCTAATTTACGCAGTCGATCGCGAAGACGAATAGTACTTCTAATAGCGCTATCAAACCACGGCTTATCAGACTTCCTAATTATAACTTTTGTATGTGGAATACATTTTTCTGCAAGTTCCAAAAAAGTAGAAACAAAGTTTGACAGAGCATCGTTAATGTTCTCCTCACTGCATATTAGTTTCTCCCATTCTGTCTCGTTTATAAGGTTATTCAATTTTATAAAATCACATTTTTTTATAATTCCAAACCTCCCGGGTGACAGTTGATTGAATAGGGTGTGCACAAACTACATGAGTGTATACTGCGAGATGGTCGGATAAACCTAATTCCAGCGTGCCCGAGTGAGCTATCGTAACTGTGTCACTAACAATTATAGGGTCAAGTAGGGTTCGAGATGTCTTTCCTATTCGAGTGGGCTCAGATATAACATTCTTCAAATTGAATAGTGTTATAAGAGACTGTAGCGTACTCCGTTCCACGAGTATGTCAGAGTTTATATCACCAGTTAAAACAACTGATTGATTTATTTCCAAGGCTAATTCTATTTTTTCCTGCAAGTTAGGTCAGTAATTTTCACTCGATTCCCTCTCCGATCTGTATGTGACACAAAGTATGAATTTCTGTTTGTTGCCCACTTCAAACCAGAGAATATCATCATCAAACGATGGGTCTTCAATTTGTTCGGAGGTGATGTGATCCGCAAAATACACCGCAATACCCCCGCCGTATTGGTTTCTGTTATGTATAATGGGGACCGAATAGTTTGGAATCAATATATTACCAATATTGAAGTCATTATCCAAGTGAGTTTCTGAAAGCAAATAATGTCAAAGTCATTGATCTCATCTACTAGCTTACGCAGTTTATGACGGATGCTACGGATATTATAGTTTAGAATTGAAATTGTATTTTGATCGGTACTGACAGAACCCGTATGAGATGGACCGGGGTTTGGATGGACATCACCACAGAGAATAACAATCAACGTCATAATAACAATTATAGATGATGAGAGATGGAATATAAGTGGAGGGATTTTAAGATGGAGTGTTGCATAAGTTTGATGAATGTGGTCTTGTTTCATTGAATTAAGACCGTTGTAGAAAATACCCACTGACTGTCGGTACTGGGTATAAGGCTGATGTTCATTACAAACTGTGGAATTAGAATTAGTGAAAATAATAGACAAAATCACATTGGTAATATGATCCATGACCAGAACTTGTAGACTATAAGAACAAATCCCCAACTTTAATAAAAATATATAAATCTCAATGGACTATAACAGGTGACCACAGATATATTATTTTTATACAACTCATATTTGAATTTTCAAATCACAATTGTAAAACTAAACATGAAAACAATCTGTTAATGCCGGTTTATACAATTGTGTTTCAGTCCCATTGTTGTTTGCCACTTGGCACGACCAATAGCGGAAAAAATGCTGCAGTTCTATATAATGCCCATTTCTACTCCATCCTCGGCAGCTCCCAACAGACGTTCTTGTATGATAGATTGATTTTCAGGAATATTGCTAAGTTCTTTGAAGAATGCCGCAAGCATCACCTGCATCTCTTCTGGTGTTTTCCCATCAAAGTCTGGTAGAGAATCCTTTTTTGTTGGTTTAGCGAGGATTGTTGGTAACGCCATCAATGCGATTAACACACCGTAAAGCGTACTATTTTTGACCATATCATCTAACACATCAAACGTGAACTCAGGAAAATCAAGGTTGAGTTTTTCCAAGTATTTCATAAACGCAGAGTGGTAGATATGCAAAAGACTTTGCATGTATTTCTTGCGTGTGTCCCTGGTTGTACTTGTGTAGAAAAAGTAGACCAGATCAGTGCTAGGTAGAGCATAGCGGACAAATTGCAAATCAACTAGTTTTACATCTAATGGTATTTCTTTATCTTTGTCACTGTCGTACTTGAAAAGCATGTTATTGCACCACATGTCACCATGGCAGATAAGCCCATAAGGCTCTGTAGGCTTTAAAATACTCCTTATCCTCTCATGTAAGTTCAAGGACAGTAATTTCTCGACACGTTCGATAATATTCTCGTTTGTTGTACATGCTTTCATCATACCAATAGCAGCCTTTAATGACTCTATCAAAAACACTGGCACCGATGTTGCAAACATACTCTCGTGAAATATGAAGTCATACTTTTTCAAAGTTTCAGGATTTCTTTTTTTCAATGCGTAGGAAAGAACATGGAAAGCCGCCAGTTTTCTCATCACAAGTTCACAGTGTTTATAGTCTAGTCCAGTCCTCTTTTCTGCCATCTGGTAGCCGCATGGGCGTATATCTTGGAGCATTATAACTCCTATGTAGTTCTCAGCAATACCATAATAATACTCGGGTACTGACGGTCCAAACGGTTCTATACCGAGCTCTGTTTGATAGCGGATCATGTCAGGTACGATACAAGAATATGTTTTATTTTCTTTCTCAAAAATTCTGGATTTGTCAAAAGTCCACTCCCTTCCTAATTCGTTATCATGAGCAATCTTCAGAAACAAATCATGGTCTCTCCCCTTACCATTTTTATCAGTGGTACTTACTTTAACGGAAAATGCAACACTTGCAAAATTGTCACCAAACAAGCCTCCCTTTTTAATTGTGAATGTGTCAATGATCAGTTCATCACAGCCTTCCTTTAATTTTATGGCTGTCTCCAGAAGGTCTTTAGTGATGATTTTTGATTCACGTTTGAGATCATCGTCGCTCATCGTACATCTAACTAGAATGAAAACTTTGGTTACCGAGTTCTGGAAAGAAAGAATAAAGAAGCGTTATTAGTCAATCCTTTCAGCCATACATAACCATGTATATATTAATCACGAAGACATCTGAATAGAGAAAGAAATATAAACTCATCAAAAGTACAGATGTTTGTCATTGTATTATCTGTCAATCCTCCACTGGCTCCTCAAATATGTAACCCAGAATACCCTCCTCTTCAAAAACTGTTTGTTTTCATTAGAGGTAAAGATAGATCTTTAATCTTGTGCGCACGACATTTTGTCTCGTGCACAAGCCTTTTAATGTCGTGCGCACGACTTTTAATCTCATGCACGCGACTTTTTATCTCAGGAGCACAACTTTTAATGTCGTGTGTACGACTTTCTGTTGTTTTATTTTTTTCTTGGTATGTCACCAGTAAGGTCAAGTGTTTTACTCAAATGATTAAATACTCATCATTAAGTTCGGCAGATTTCCTTCTTTATAGGTATGAAAAACAAACAATTGGATTATTATCTATACAGAGATCGGGGAAATATTCAATTCGTCCTTCTACCAATAATCAACTGTCACTGGTGAAAACGCATCGTTTATTTAATACCGGTGTGAATCGTTTGTTTGGTGATTAAAATTGTTTTAAAATGAATTAATCCACATTTTACCAAGACCAAGACAGTGGGGGAGGCGTGTTGTGTTTTGATTGGATGAATACAGCCGGGATATTAGTGTCATAATTTTTATCATTTTCATCACACGGAAAAATGAAAACGTGAGCATAGGAAAACAGTACAACTCACTCTTAAAGAATATTTTTCCGGGCACTCTTGTGAGGTACAACCTCTTTAAAACCAATGTCAACAATTCTCTCTATTTTGGTATATATTAGATGAGATCCGAAATTTTACACATTGTGCCATAAAAGAAATGAGTGAGAGTTTGGTAAGTACGTTAATAAAGTTGATGTAAACAGAAAGCAGCTGTCTTGATTCATGTCAGTATGAAGGATTTCCCCCAATAAGTACGGTAGGCAGTACCAATCACACATGAAATCCAGAGTGTGTTTGGTCTAGATAACCTGAGATAACCTCTGCAAGTAGTATATTGGAGGCAAAATGGGCCTGTTCTGCTGGAGGCTAGGGCCGGTGTTCGGGGCCGGTGGTCGGGGACAGGGGATGACGTCATGTAATTAAAGTGTTACGTAAGGTAATTAATTAATGAATATTTTTTTAATCACTTTAATAAATAACTGTTGCTTAATTAATTTTAATTAATGACTGTTGCATAATTAACGTAATTAATGAGTGTAATTAGGGTTGATTATATTAATTAGTATATTAATAAATGAATTAATAATTTACGTCGATTAGTACATTTTTTTTTTTAAAGTCATAATTTGGGATAGATATTATTAGATAAAAAATAATATATTTAAAAATAAAATTAATGTATTGGACATATATATGAATGCTATCGACGGACTCTGACCTGGACACGTGCTAAGGTAAACACTGCATTGTGTCTGCGTGTATGGGTATAATTAAAAACCAAAGAAATCTCGTTAAATCGATTTTTTTTCAAATGCGAACTACGGCATGCGAGTGACAGGTGTTGATCGCTAATTCCTATTGTTCAAAAGTAATGGGTGCAATAAAAACCTCATTAAATTAGCAATCAACATGTGACCTTCTTCCAGACTCTGAGATTCAAATTTTCAAATTCATCGATTTTTTAAAGGTCCGATTTCTCCGTTTTGACTGGTTCTCAAAAAATCAATCAGTCAATTTTAAAACAACGACAGCCACTCCTAGACCAGCGTATTCTGATTTTATCTCACGCGATAAAGTAATTTTTTAAACCGATGACCACATGAACAAATAACATTTCGGTTATTGAAAAGCCGTCGTGTTTTTTTCCCCCTTTAAAGTCTGACGATTCGAACATCACTCACGTTAGAAACTGGGTCAGAAAAGTCAACATGGCAAGCTATGAATGTATTATTATTTCTAGAAGTACACTTATCAATGATATGCCATTTCTGGAGCTGACAGTGATCGACTATACTTGAGCGAACCAAGAAGCAGCGAGCTGATGAAGAATTTGCATTAGCGTAAAAAAGTGGTGGTCAGCGACGCTCCCCATGAAGGAACAAGAAAAGAAACTTAAAGACTACCCTTTTGTTGAGGATGCCAGACGTCCCGTCGGGGAGGTCCAGTATAAAAATTGACCTAAACACTGGTTCGATCTTCCCATACACATGCAGGAGGAAGCACTTTTACAAGACTAAGATTGGAGATATAGTTAACAGTCGAAGAAGATTGGCATAGTGAATTTTTCACCGAGGCGGAGATGTCGTTAACAGTCGAAGAAGGTTGGGAAAATGAGTTCTTCACTGAGGCGGAGATGTCGTTAACAGTCGAAGAAGATTGGCATAATGAGTTCTTCGCCGAGGCGGAGAGGGGAGGAAAACATAGCTTTCTATGGAAAGCAAAAAGCGGCCCTTTTCAGTGCCACCATAATCTTAAAAAGAGTTCCTTTGTCACAAACACACACTTTTTCAACCAATCAGACACCTCCATTGTCCCACTTCCTCATCGCCACACCCCTGTAACCCCTCACAATACCTAAAACTTTCATGAACTCCCCTCCTCCAGCCCATCCAATACCAAAAACTTTTGGAAACCTCCCCCCCCCCCCCTCCCCAACCCCTCACAATAGCTACATTATCGTGAACCCTAGTCCAGTTCTCTAAATGTAATGGGCATGTCAGGTCCCGGATACCCAGTCCCCACAATTTTGAGCGATCAAATTACCCTGATTAGTCTCTTCTCATAACTTACCACACTCTTAACCCTTAGTTACTATGAGGTAGTCCCCGTAAAAAATAGTGTATATTCAATTAATATATATATATATATATATTACACTGGATCGACACTTAGGGCGACATGTTTCAAAATAGTCCAATAGGAAGACATTTTTTCCTGGGCTTCACAGAGAATCTTTTGTCTGATGATGGAATTAATTTAATAAATTAATGTCCTAAAATCCAATATTCATGGTGAAAAAAGTATTTGTGCAAAATATATCGCCCATGTCTCCTTAATGGCGTCGCCCTAATGTTTTTTACTGCAATATGACCATTAGGTAGACATTAATTGCATATTTATTAGGGAGACATTTACATATTCATATAAGTTGGGTCCTTAAAGTGGGTTTACAGATAATTGATAGCTTTCGAAATTATTTCAATCCACACCAAAATGTGCTTATCCTGAAAATGCTCTCTGCCACTAATGATATGTCCACCAGAATTAAAGTAATTCCCTTTGTTCTACAGTAGTTCAGATGTCAGTGTCTACTGGTTTCTTCATATCGACAACATCCTGAGTAGTTGGGAAATACCATTACACCAGCTTTTAACCATTTTCTAAACACTGTTGTTGATACCAGTCAGTGTTATATACAATGCACACTATGCACGGGGGGGGGGGGGTGTGGGTGGGTGGGGGTGAGGGTGAGGGTGGGCACTCTTCCTCAAAGTTGGTCTGAAATATGTCTAAAGGTGGCCTAAAAGTCGTAGAGGGTTAGGTCCAGGGGGTGAGTTAGGCTGTAAATTTGTTGATTGGGCGTCCTAATATCTGTGTCGGTCAAAAGGTAGACAGTCATCAGTACATGAAAAACCTCAAAATATTCGCTCAGATCGGGGGGGGCACCAAAATGTCCCATGACCCGAGGCCGGGATGTCTGGGTGGGTCTGAGGTGAAAAAAAAACCTGTTTTTTGTGTTGTTGAAATTTTTTCCTGTAGGCCCCCGGGAGAGTTAGAAAGGCTCATAACAGATTCCCTTCACTTACAAATCATTATTACAAGGTTGTTCTGGTATACAGGGGTAGGGCGGACACTTACTCACTGTCTCTCAGACACTATTTCCCCGACAAAACAGGGCAAACACTCAACAATGAGCTGTAATGTGAGTAATGTCATGAAGGAACAATCGATAGATTTGAGAAGTTTTAACGTTTTTTTAGCCCGACTGTTTACAGTGAGTGCTATAGTTATGACTTTTGTCCGTCCATCCGTCTGTCCGTCTGTTAACATTTAGAGTTTTCGTTAAAGTTTGTGGTTAAATTTTTTTACTCAAGGTTCAAGTGTTTTTTTTTTCCTGTTCAGTCGTGACTTTCTTCTGTCTGTCTGTTAACATTTGGTGTTTTGATTAAAGTTTGTGGTTAAAGTTTTTTAGTCAACCTCAAAGTTTTTTTTTTTTTTTTTTTCTTTTAAATTGATACTACCATTGATTGTATCATTCTCATTTTGGTTTTAGTTTTTTATGTTTCATGATTTTTGGGGAAATATTTAACCCTTTTTTGTATGGCAATTTAACTTACAATTTCCAGGTTAAAGTTTTTGGTTAATTTTTTTCTTTGGGAGGGGGGGTGGGAGAGGGGGCGTGTTTTAAAATTACACCTTTGATTCTTCAAACAGTTTAGTGGAATGTCACTGTTTCTTATTTGGGACAATGTCTACTATCTACTGAACATTTCTACAGTGACTTTCATTAATATCGGCATGATTTTAATCCCTTTTAAACATGTTTTCACACTTACTTTCTTTGTATTTGAAATTAGACTTTGCCACAAACTTTCTTACTCTAATTCTTCCATGATCATTACAACTTAATGATTCCATTTACATCAATGATTTCTTTTATCCGTTTTAGGAAATATTTAACCCTTTTTGCCAATCAATTTTACTTAGTATTCCCAGCTCAAAGTTTCGGATTAAAGTTCTGCTTTTCAAGGTTCTACCTTTCATTCTCCAAACACTCTGTTACAACGTCATTTCTTTTTTTCATTTCGGACAAGCTCTACTGAAGCTGTGCACAGTGGTTTCAAATAATATTGTCGTTAATTTAACCCTTTTCACAACGCTTTTCGAGAGGGGGGTGGGCAATTAGGAACTTTTTTTTTCTTTCATCAAAAATGCTTTTTTTACAGTTTTGGTTAAAGTTTGTGGTTATGTACTGCTTCTCTAATCCTTTACCTAACACAAGTTGAAGCCAACAGTACAAATTATTTTTCTGAAACATCAGATTTTTTCTTGTTTGACTTCTAACCATGGCTTATTATTCCTTATTGGAACAAGCTCGTCAAGTTTGTTCCATTAATAGGTGGTAGAGAAATTAAAAAATAAAAATAAAATTCGAATATCAAGTTTTGTATATCACGAGTGCAGATATGGCAGATTCGTTAGGTAAACGGTTAACAAAAAATGGCTTCGACTATGTTGTGTCTAAGCATTGCCATTGCTGGGACAGTCGGGCTGCATCCGTGACATCATTCTAGTTTGTTTGCATTTTAATTGAAATTAAACATAAAAATTTTAAAAAATCTCTCTCTCTCTCTCTCTCTCTCACTCTCCCTCTGGGACCCTCTTCTTCCTGTGCGATTTATTAATGAAGTATCACAATAAGGAATCCCCATAACGTGCTAACTTGAAGGATCTTAGAGCGACACACTCATTGTAGAGGCGGCGCGGTTGGGGTGAGGTGGTGGCGGGGAGAATAAACTAAACAATATAAAACTCTACGTTTTGCAGTTACAAAATTTCAATTTTCTGAGACAATAGAGAGAGCATACGTTTTAGAGTTTTGGATCTACCTGGCGCAGCATATCTACAGCGTGCAATTTATTTAGGCACTTTCTTATTCTTTCCGTCCAGTTTTTTTTATAATTGGTACAAAGGCGTGTTATATTTAGCTCTCACTCTCTCAGATTTATTCACTTCCTTACCTTGGTGGAAGACGTAGAAAATAAAATATATTTTTATATTTTGTCTTCGTATAGTCTAATAATGTATCACGATAAAGCATCCCTTTAAAGCGATAACTAGAAGGATAGTAGAGTGAGACACTCGTTATAGTGGTGGCGTGACTCGGATGAGGCGGAGTGGAGAGAACAAACCAAAGAATATAAAACACTCCGTTTTGCAGTTACAAACTTTTAATTTTTTGAGACAACAGAGCGAGCATACATTTTAGAGTTTTGGATCTACCTGACAAAGCATATCTAGGGCGTGTAATTAGGGCACGTTCGTCTTGTTTCCGTCCAGTACAAATAATTGGTACACAGGTGTGCTTGAGTTATTTTGACATTTAACCAATATGTCCAAGTGACTGCCATAATATGTTTTGTCGGCTTAATATAGGAACTCAGACAAATGTTCTGTTTTAACTTCATCTATTTTTGTATAATAAGATGACAAAATATACAAAAAATATGTCCACTTAACATCCGTTTTAAACTACAGCTACAAAAAAAAAACAATCGTTCAAGAGGTGGTTTTGACGTAAACGGTTCTCTTCTATTATACCCCCACACGACTTGCTTTTCATGAAATTTCAACAAGCATTTATACGAAAAATAGGCTTATGTAAACAAATAAGTAAAATTTTATTAACACATGCTTTACAGTTATTGGAGAGAATACAATTGCAATTCACAGTATGCCCTGATCCAGTATGCAGAAATGCCACTTATTTTTATAATCGCAACACAATAAGGAATCCCCTTCCCCAACGTGCTAACTAGAAGGATGCATAAATAACATGACAGCAGACATGTGTATATAGTGTCGGTTAATTAGTAAAATACCGCCCCCTCCACTCCGTCCATCCTTACCCCCCCCCCCCCCCCCCCCCCCCGTCTCTCTCTCTCTCTTTCTCTCTCGCCCCCATCTTCCTGTGCGATTTATTCATTTTCCTAGGTGGATGAGCTAAAATAAAATAGATTTTTTATATTTTGTCTTCCTGTAGTCTAAAAAGTATCACAATAAGGACCTCCCCCCCCCCCCCCCCCCCACACACACACCTAACGTGGTAACTAGAAGGACAGTAGAGTAAGACACTCATAAAAGCGGCAGCGCATTTGGGTGGACAGTGGTGCGGAGAACGAATCAAACATACAAAATCTACGTTTTGTAGTTTCAAACTTTCAATTTTCTGAGACAATAGACAGAGCATACATTTTAGAGTTTTCGATCTACCTGACACAGCATATCTACGGCGTGAAAGTTCGGTACTTTCGAATTTTCCAGGACACTACAAATAATTGGTTCAAAGGCCTGCTTGGGCTATTGTGACATTAAAAAAATATGTCCAAGGGACTGCCATAATATGTTTTGTCTTCTTAATATAGGATTTGGGACGTATGTTCCGTTTTGATTTTATATATTTTTGTTTTATAAGAAGACAAAATATACAAGGCATATGTCCACTTAATATCCATTTTAATCTACAGTCATAAAAACAATCGTTTAAGAGGTTGTGATGCCGCAAAGGTTCTCTTCTATTCTCTCCACAAACGACTTTCTATTTATGGAAATTCTGCAATCATTAATACAAAACGTAGGCTTATTCCTGTGGTATAATAAAGTATCACGATAAAGCACCCCATAAGGCGATAACTAGAAGGATAATAGAGTGAGACACTCATTATAGTGGGGGCATGATTCTGAAGAGGCGGGGGTATAGAGAACAAATCAAAGAATATAAAACTGTACGTTTTGCAGTTCAAACTTTCAATTTTCTGAGACAATAGAGAGGGCATACATTTTAAAGTTTTTGATCTACCTGACAGAGCATATCTACGAAGTGAAATTCAGGCACTTTCGTCTTGTTTCCATCTAGTACAAATAATTGGTACAAAGCCGTGCTTGAGTTATTGTGACATTCAACCAATATGCCCAAGTGACTGCCATAATATGTTTTGTCTTATTAATATGGGAACTGTGACGAATGTTCCGTTTTCACTTCATGTATTTTTGTGTAATAAGAAGTCAAAATATACAAGGCATATGTCCACTTAACATCCGTTTTAAACAACAGCTATAAAAAGCAATCGTTTAAGAGGTGGTGTTTTCGTAAACGGTTTTCTTTTATTATTCACTCAAATGACTTTCTTTTCATGAAAATTCAACAAGCATTCATACGAAAAATAGGCCTACGTAAACAAGTAAGTAACAGTTTATCAACACATGCTCTACCGTTATTGGAGAGAATATAATTGCAATTCACAGTATGCCCTGGTTCCAGTATTCAGAAATGCCACTTATTTTTATAATCGCATCACAATAAGGAATCCCCTCCCCCAACGTGCTAACTAGAATGATATGCCTTCGGTATATATGGAACGTTGTGCCAGGGGCGCAATTCAGTGCTTGCCAGAGGCGCTATGTTCCGTATCGGTCGAACATTAATTTCCTGAGTTCCCTGAGTAACGACACCTTGTAGTGTCACTCGTTTAGCCGATGCATAAATAACATGACCGCAGCCATGTGTATATGTTACAGTAAATCCACGAACTCAGTAAATACGTGTTATTTCTGAAACATTTAGCAAATACACGTATTTCCTAAATGGGTCAGTAAATACATGAATTTACTAGAAGTTTCAGTAAATTCGTGTATTTACTGGAAAAAGACACAAGTAAATATATGAATTTACTAAAATGTTCATTCATTGATGGAAACTATCAAAAAAGATAACAAAAGAATAACATTGTGCTAATATTTTATTCAGAAATGACACATATATGTAACATGCAACATAAAACATATAACATACAATACATTTTATATTTTGTTTACGCAATTAATACTGTCGTGACATTTTGAGTTACATTTTAATTTTGCTTTAAAACATTTACATCTGTTGGTTTGACATCTCTTTGGTCCTTTATAGTTACATTTTACAAAGCGTTGCCTGCCACAGTTTGACTCTGCAGTCACGGCAGTTCTAGGGGATACTGTACACTCCTGGCTAACATCATTAAGGTTTAGTATGGGATGTGGGCACAGGTCAAACTGATTTCGGGAATACAACCCCTTTAACACACAAGCTTTAACAGCAATCCTGTATAAGTCATTCTCAACTTCCACAATAACACCTAGAATATTTCTAGGGTTACCTCTTCCTTTATCAACAGATGGGATCGGAATGGCTACATTATCACCACATTTACCACTAACTGATCAGGTATTTCGGACATCTGAGATAGCTCGTCAGGGATTTCTGACTCCAAAGATGACTGATCAGGTGTATCCGACACCGGCGACAACTCAGTTTATATTTCTGAATGCTGGGGCACATGTAATTCATCAGTTATTTCTAATGTCTGAGATGGCTGATCAGTTACTTCTGAGTCCAGAGACAACTGATCTGGCATTTCGGACACCTGAGATAGCTGACCTAGATTTACTGAGGGCTGAGGCAGCAAAAAAATGAAGTCCTTCCTCAGTTGTGAGCCTTGCAATTATTTGCAATTCTATGTATTCGCAGACCTTAATTTAACATTGTTTCGTAAATACACCTATTTGCAAACAAAATTGAGAACACGGATTTACTAAAATTAACTTAGGAAATCTATGTATTCATAGATCTTAATTTTCAGTAAATACATGTATTTACTGCATTGTTTAGTAAATACACGTATTTGCAAGGTGAATTAGAAAATACACGTATTTACTAAAAAAATCAGTAAATACGTGTATTTACTGAATTCATGGTTGTACTGTAACATATATAGTGCCGGATAATTAATATATTACACCACCCGTTCCCGTCGCTCCTCATTCTCTCTATCTCTCTCTCCATCCCGCCTTCCTGTGTGATTTATTTAGTTCCAAAAGTAGATGAGATAGGAATAAAATATATATTTTTTATTTTGTCTTCCTGTAGTCTAATAAAGTATCACAATAAGAACCCACAGCCACCCCTTAACGTGGTAACTGGAATGATAATAGAGTGGGGCACTCATTATAGCCGTTACGCAGTTGGGGTGGGCGGTGGTGTGGAGTACGAACCAAACATTTAAAATGTACGTTTTGTAGTTTTAAACTTTCAATTTTCTGAGACAATAGACAGAGCATATATTTTAGAGTTTTCGATCTACCTGATACAGAATATCTACGGCATGAAAGTTAGGCACTTTCGTCTTGTTCACATACAGTACAAATAATTGGTTCAATGGCCTGCTTGGGCTATTGTGACATTAAAAAAATATGTCCAAGTGACTGCCATAATATGTTTTGTCTTCTTAATATAGGATTTGCGTCGAACGTTCCGTTTTGGCTTTATCTATTTTTGTAAAATAAGAAGACAAAATATACAAGGCATATGTCCACTTAACATCCGTTTTAAACTACAGTTATAAAAAAAACAATCCATTATCCTATTTATTCAGATTCATTCACTTCCTTACCAAGGTGGACGACGTAGAAAATAAAATATAGTTTTATATTTTGTCTTCCTGTAGTCTAATAAAGTATCATGATAAAGCACCCCCAAAAGCGATAACTAGAAGGATAGTAGTATGAGACACTCATTACAGCAGTGGCGTGTTTCGGATGAGGCAGGGGTGGAGAGACCAAACCAAAGAATATAAAACTGTACGTTTTGTAGTAACAAACTTTCAATTTTCTGAGACAATAGAGAGAGCATACATTTTAAAGTTTTTGGTCTACCTGACAGAGAATATCTACGGCGTGAAATTTAGGCACTTTCGTCTTGTTTCCGTCCAGTACAAATAATTAGTAGAAATGCGTGCTTGAGTTATTGTGACATTCAACCAATTTTTCCAAGTGCCTGCCTTAATATGTTTTGTCTGCTTAATATAGGAACTGGGAAGAATGTTCCGTTTTCACTTCATCTATGTTTGTATAATAAGAAGACAAAATATACAAGGCATATGTCCACTTAACATCCATTTTAAACTACAGCTATAAAACACAATCGTTTAAGAGGTGGTGTATACGTAAACGGTTTTCTTCTGGTCTACCCCCAAACGACTTTCTTGTCATGAAAATCCAACAAGCATTTATACGAAAAATAGGCTTACGTAAACGAGTAAAATTTTATCAACACATACTCTACAGTTATTGGAGAGAATACAATTGCAATTCACAGTATGCCTTGGTTCCAGTATTCAGAAATGCCACTTATTTTTATAATCTCGTCACAATAAGGAATCCCCTCCCCCAACGTGCTAACTAGAAGGATATGCCTTCCATTTCTATGGAACGTTGTCCTAGGGGCGCAATTCAGTGCTTGCCAGAGGCGCTATGTTCCGTAGATACGGCACTGGCCCCATGCAAGTAAAATCATATCGGTCGAACATTAATTCCCTGAGTAACAACACCTTGTAGTGTCACTCATTTAGCCGATGCATAAATAACATGGCCGCAGACATGTGTATATGGTGCCGGATAATTAATATGTTGCCCCACCCGCTCCCGTCGCTCCTCATTCTCTCTATCTCTCTCTCCATCCCACCCCTCTGTGCGATTTATTTAGTTCCCTAAGTGGATGAGATAGAAATAAAATATATATTTTTTATCTCGACTTCCTATAGACTAATAAAGTATCACAATAAGGACCCACCAGCCACACCCTAACGTGGTAACTTGAATGATTATGGAGTGGGCCACTCATTATAGCCGTGGCGCAGTTGGGGTGGGCGGTGGTGTGGAGAACGAACCAAACATATAAAATGTACGTTTTGTAGTTTTAAACTTTCAATTTTCTGAGACAATAGACAGAGCATATATTTTAGAGTTTTCGATCTACCTGATACAGAATATCTACGGCGTGAAAGTTAGGCACTTTCGTCTTGTTCCCATATAGTACAAATAATTGGTTCAATGGCCTGCTTGGGCTATTGTGACATTAAAAAAATATGTCCCAAGTGACTGCCATAATATGTTTTTTCTTCTTAATATAGGATTTCTGTCGAACGTTCCGTTTTGACTTTATCAATTTTTGTATAATAAGAAGACAAAATATACAAGGCATATGTCCACTTAACATCTGTTTTAAACTACAGTTATAAAAACAATCGTTTAAGAGGTTGTGGTGATGTAAACGGTTTTCTTCAATTCTCTCCACAAACGACTATCTATTTATGGAAATTATTCAGTCATTTATACAAAACTTAGGCTAATGTAAACAAGAAAGTAAAATTTTATTAACACATCCTTTACAATTATTTGAGATGAGACAATTGCAATTCACCGTATCTCCTGGTCTAGTATGCTAAAATGCAACTTATTTTTATAATCGCACCTCTCTCTCTCTCTCTCTCTCTCTCTCTCTCTCTCTCTCTCTCTCTCTCTCTCGGACGACGTAGAAAATAAAATATATTTTTATATTTTGTCTTCCTGTAGTCTAATAAAGTAGCATGATAAAGCACCCCCAAAAGCGATAACTAGAAGGATAGTAGTATGAGACACTCATTATAGCAGTGGCGTGTTTCGGATGAGGCAGGGGTGGAGAGAACAAACCAAAGAATATAAAACTATACGTTTTGTAGTAACAAACTTTCAATTTTCTGAGACAATAGAGAGAGCATACATTTTAAAGTTTTTGATCTACCTGACAGAGAATATCTACGGCGTGAAATTTAGGCACTTTCGTCTTGTTTCCGTCCAGTACAAATAATTAGTAGAAATGCGTGCTTGAGTTATTGTGACATTCAACCAATTTGTCCAAGTGTCTGGCATAATATGTTTTGTCTGCTTAATATAGGAACAGGGAAGAATATTCCGTTTTCACCTCATCTATGTTTGTATAAAAAGAAGACAAAATATACAAGGTATATGTCCACTTGACATCCATTTTAAACTACAGCTATAAAAAAACAATCGTTTAAGAGGTGGTGTTTACGTAAACGGTTTTCTTCTAGTCTACCCCAAAACGACTTTCTTTTCATGAAAATCCAACAAGCATTTATACGAAAAATAGGCTTACGTAAACGAGTAAAATGTTATCAACACATGCTCTACAGTTATTGGAGAGAATACAATTGCAATTCACAGTATGCCCTGGTTCCAGTATTCAGAAATGCCACTTATTTTTATAATCGCATCACAATAAGGAATCCCCTCCCCCAACGTGCTAACTAGAAGGATATGCCTTCGGTATATATGGAACGTTGTCCCAGGGGCGCAATTCAGTGCTTGCCAGAAGCGCCATGTTCCGTAGATACGCCACTGGCCCCATGCAATTAATTTCATATTGGTCGAACATTAATTCCCTGAATTCCCTGTGTAACAACACCTTGTAGTGTCACTCGTTTAGCCGATGCATAAATAACATGACCACAGACGTGTGTATATAGTGCCGGATAATTAATATATAACCCCACTCGCCCCCGTCGCTCCTCATTCTCTCTCTCCCTCCCATCCTCCATTGCGATTTATTCAGTTCCCTAAGTGGATGAGATAGAAATAAAATATATTTTTATATTTTGTCTTCCCGCAGTCTAATAAAGTATCACAATAAGGACCAGAACCCTCTCTCCCCATCCCTAACGCGTTAACTGGGCGGATATTCGAGTTGGACACTCACTATTGGGGTGCGCAGTTGGGGTGGGCGGTGGTGTGGAGAACGAACCAAACATATAAAATCTACGTTTTGTAGTTTCAATTTTCTGAGATATTAGACAGAGCAAACATTTTAAAGTTTTCGATCTACCAGATACAGCATATCTAGGGCGTGAAATTTAGGCACTTTCGTCTTGTTTCCGTCCAGTACAAATAATTGCTACAAAGGCGTGCTTGAGTTATTGTGACATTCAACCAATATGTCCAAGTGACTGCCAAAATATGTTTTGTCTGCTTAATATAGTAACTGGGACGAATGTTCCGTTTTGATTTCATCTATTTTTGTATAATAAGAAGACAAAATATACAAGGCATATGTCAACTTAACAACCGTTTTAAACTACAGCTATAAAAAAAACAATCGTTTGAGAGGTGGTGTTGACGTAAACGGTTGTCTTCTATTCTACTCGGAAGCGACTTTCTTTTCATGAAAATTCAACAAGCATTTATGCGAAAAATAGGCTTAAAAATAAGTAAAATTGTATTAACAGATTCTTTACAGTCATTGGAGAGAAAACAATTGCAATTCACAATATGCCCTGGTCCAGTGTGCAGAAATGCCACTTATTTTCATAATCGCATCAAAATGAGGAATTCACTCCCCCAACGTGCTAACTGGAAGAATATGCCTCGGTATATAAGGGCCGATGTCACAGGGGCGCATTTCAGTACTTGCCAGAGGCGCTATGTTCCGTAGATACGCCACTGGCCCCATGCAGTTAAATTCATATCCGTCGAACATTAATTCCCTGGGTTACAACACCTTGTAGTTTCACTCGTTTAGCCGACACATAAATAACATGACAGCAGACATGTATATATAGTGTTGGATAATTAATACATTATCGGCCACCTCGCTCTTCATTCTCTCTCTCTCTCTCTCTCTCTCTCTCTCTCTCTCTCTCTCTCTCTCTCTCTCTCTCTTTCTCATCTTCCTATGCGATTTATTCAGTTCCTTAGGTGGACGAGGTAGAAATAAAATATATTTTTAGATTTTGTCTTCCTGTAGTCTAATAAAGTATCACAATAAAGACCCCCACCCCACCCCACCCCAACGTGGTAACTGGAAGAATAGTAGAGTGGGACACTCATTTAAGCGGTGGCGCAGTTGGAGTGGGCGGAGGTGGGGAGAACGAACCAAACATATAAAATCTACGTTTTGTAGTTTCAAACTTTCAATTTCTGAGACAATAGACAGAGCATACAATTTAGAGTTTTCGATTTATCTGATACAGAATATCTACGGCGTGAAAGTTAGGCACTTTTGACTCTTTCCAGTCCAGTACAAATAACTGATTCAAAGGCCTGCTTGGGCTATTGTGACATCAAAGAAATATGTCCAAGTAACTGCCATAATATGTTTAGTCTTCTTCATATTGGATTTGCGATGAATGTTCCGTTTTGACTTTATCTATTTTTGTATGATAAGAAGACAACATATACAAGGCATATGTCCACTTAACATCCGTTTTAAACAACAGTTACAAAAAAACATTCGTTTAAGAGGTTGTGGTGACGTAAACGGTTTTCTTTAATTCTCTCCACAAACGACTTTCTGTTTATGGAAATTCCACAGTCATTTATACAAAACTTAGGCTTATGAAAAAAATTAATTAAAATTTTATTAACACATCCCTTACAGTTATTGGAGATAAGACAATTGTAATTCACTGTATCTCCGGTCTAGTATGCAGAAATGCCACTTATTTTTAAAATCGCTACTCTCTCTCTCTCTCTCTCTTCTCTTCTCTCTCTCTAAACATTCTTCTCTATCTATCTCTCTCTCTCCATCTTCCTGTTTATTCAGATTTATTCACTTCCTTACCTGGGTGGACGATGTAGAAAATAAAGTATATTTTTATATTTTGTCTTCCTGTAGTCTAATAAAGTAACACGACAAGGCATCCCCCTAAAGCAATAACTAGAGGGACAGTAGAGTGAGACACTCATTATAGCGGTGGAGTGATTCGGGTGAGGCGGGGATTGAAAGAACAAACCAAAGAATATAAAACTCTACGTTTTGCAGTTACAAACTTCCAATTTTCTTAGACAGTAGATAGAGCATACATTTTAGCGTTTTGGATCTACCTGCGAGAGCATATATGCGCGTGAAATTTAGGCACTTTCGTCTTGTTTCCGTCCAGAACAAATAATTGGTACAAAGCCGTGCTTGAGTTATTGTGACATTCAACCAATATGTCCAAGTGACTGCCATAATATGTTGTGTCTGCTTAATACAGGAACTGGGACGAACGTTCCGTTTTGACTTCGTGTATTTCTGTATAACAGGAAGGTAAAATATACAAGGCATATGTCAACTGAACATCCGTTTTAAACTGCAGCTATAAAAAAACAATCGTTTAAGAGGTGGTATTGACGTGAACGGTTTTCTTCTATTCTACCTCCGAACGACTTTCTTTTCATGAAAATTCGACAAGCATTTATACGAAAAATAGGCTTATCGTCCCCTGAGTTCCAATGTGTTCTATGTGCCAGTAAGCACATAGACCACATTGGAACTCAGTGGACGTTATGTAAACAAGTAAGTAAAATTGTATTAACACATGCTTTTCAGTCATTGGAGATGATACAATTGCAATTCACCGTATCTCCTGGTCTGGTATACAGAAATGCCACTTATTTTTATAATCGCATCTCCCCCCCCCCCCTCTCTCTCTCTCTCTCTCTCTCTCTCTCTCTCTCTCTCTCTCTCTCTCTCTCTCTCTCTCAATCTCCCCCTCTCTCTCTATGTATCTCTCTCTCTCTCTCCCCATCTTCCTGTTTATTCAGATTTATTCACTTCCTTACCTAGGTCGACGTAGAAAATGAAATATATTTTTATATTTTGTCTTCCTGTAGTCTAATAAAGTAATAGGACAAGGCATCCCCATAAAGCGATAACTAGAAGGATAGTAGAGTGAGACACTCATTATAGCGGTGGCGTGATTCGGATGAGGTGGGGGTGGAGAGAACAATCCAAAAATATAAAACTCTACGTTTTGCAGTTACAAACTTTCAATTTTCTGAGACAATAGAGAGAGCATACATTTTAGAGTTTTGGATCTACCTGACACAGCATATCTACGGCGTGAAATTTTGGCACTTTCGTCTTGCTTCCGTCCAGAACAAAACAAAAATGGTACAAAGGCGTGCGTGAGTTAGAGTGACATTCAACCAATATGTCCAAGTGACTGCCATAATATGTTTTGTCTCTTTAATATAGGAACTGGGGCGAATGTTCCGTTTTGACTTCATCTAATTTTGTATAATAAGAAGACAAAATAAACAAGACATATGTGCACTTAACATCCGTTTTAAACTACAGTTATAAAACCAAACGTTTTAGAAGTGGTGTTGACGTGAACGGTTTTCTTCTATTCAACCCCCAAACGACTTTCTTTTTATGGAAATTCAACAAGCATTTATACGAAAAATAGGCTTATGTAAACAAGTATGTACAATTTTATGAACACATGCTTTACGTTTATTGGAGAGAATACATTATTGCAATTCACAGTATGACCTGTTCTAGTATACAGAAATGCCACTTATTTTTATTATCGCATCACAATAAGGAAACCCCCAACGTGCTTACTAGAAGGATATGCCATCGGTATATATCAACCGTTGTCCCGGGGTGGGGGGGGGGGGGGGGGGTTTAGTGCTTGCCAAAGGCGCTATGTTCCGTTCCACTTGCCCCGTGCAGGTAAATTCATGTCGGTCGAACATTAATTCCCTGAGTTACAACAGCTTGTACTTTCTCTCATTTAGCCGAAGCGCAAATACTATTACAGCAGACATGTGTATATAGTGTAATTAGTACATTAGCCCACCCACCCACTTCGCCCGTACCTCTCTCTCTCTCTCTCTCTCTCTCTCTCTCTCTCTCTCTCTCTCTCTCTCATCTTCCTATGCGATTTATTCCGTTCCTTAGGTGGATGAGGTAGAAATAAAATATATTTTTAGATTTTGTCTTCCTGTAGTCTAATAAAGTATCACAATAAAGACCCCCCACCCCACCCCACCCCAACGTGGTAACTGGAAGAATAGTAGAGTGGGACACTCATTTAAGCGGTGGCGCAGTTGGAGTGGGCGGAGGTGGGGAGAACGAACCAAACATATAAAATCTACGTTTTGTAGTTTCAAACTTTCAATTTCTGAGACAATAGACAGAGCATACAATTTAGAGTTTTCGATTTATCTGATACAGAATATCTACGGCGTGAAAGTTAGGCACTTTTGACTCTTTCCAGTCCAGTACAAATAACTGATTCAAAGGCCTGCTTGGGCTATTGTGACATCAAAGAAATATGTCCAAGTGACTGCCATAATATGTTTAGTCTTCTTCATATTGGATTTGCGATGAATGTTCCGTTTTGACTTCATCTATTTTTGTATGATAAGAAGACAACATATACAAGGCATATATCCACTTAACATCCGTTTTAAACAACAGTTACAAAAAAACATTCGTTTAAGAGGTTGTGGTGACGTAAACGGTTTTCTTTAATTCTCTTCACAAACGACTTTCTGTTTATGGAAATTCCACAGTCATTTATACAAAACTTAGGCTTATGAAAAAAATTAATTAAAATTTTATTAACACATCCCTTACAGTTATTGGAGATAAGACAATTGTAATTCACTGTATCTCCGGTCTAGTATGCAGAAATGCCACTTATTTTTAAAATCGCTACTCTCTCTCTCTCTCTCTCTCTCTTCTCTTCTCTCTCTCTAAACATTCTTCTCTATCTATCTCTCTCTCTCCATCTTCCTGTTTATTCAGATTTATTCACTTCCTTACCTGGGTGGACGATGTAGAAAATAAAGTATATTTTTAAATTTTGTCTTCCTGTAGTCTAATAAAGTAACACGACAAGGCATCCCCCTAAAGCAATAACTAGAGGGACAGTAGAGTGAGACACTCATTATAGCGGTGGAGTGATTCGGGTGAGGCGGGGATTGAAAGAACAAACCAAAGAATATAAAACTCTACGTTTTGCAGTTACAAACTTCCAATTTTCTTAGACAGTAGAGAGAGCATACATTTTAGCGTTTTGGATCTACCTGAGAGAGCATATATGCGCGTGAAATTTAGGCACTTTCGTCTTGTTTCCGTCCAGAACAAATAATTGGTACAAAGCCGTGTTTGAGTTATTGTGACATTCAACCAATATGTCCAAGTGACTGCCATAATATGTTGTGTCTGCTTAATACAGGAACTGGGACGAACGTTCCGTTTTGACTTCGTGTATTTCTGTATAATAGGAAGATAAAATATACAAGGCATATGTCAACTGAACATCCGTTTTAAACTGCAGCTATAAAAAAACAATCGTTTAAGAGGTGGTGGTGACGTGAACGGTTTTCTTCTATTCTACCCCCGAACGACTTTCTTTTCATGAAAATTCGACAAGCATTTATACGAAAAATAGGCTTATCGTCCCCTGAGTTCCAATGTGTTCTATGTGCCAGTAGGCACATAGACCACATTGGAGCTCAGTGGACGTTATGTAAACAAGTAAGTCAAATTGTATTAACACATGCTTTTCAGTCATTGGAGATGATCCAATTGCATTTCACCGTATCTCCTGGTCTGGTATACAGAAATGCCACTTATTTTTATAATCCCACCCCCCCCCCCTCTCTCTCTCTCTCTCTCTCTCTCAATCTCCCCCTCTCTCTCTCTGTGTATCTCTCTCTCTCTCTCTCCATCTTCCTGTTTATTCAGATTTATTCACTTCCTTACCTAGGTCGACGTAGAAAATGAAATATATTTTTATATTTTGTCTTCCTGTAGTCTAATAAAGTAATAGGACAAGGCATCCCCATAAAGCGATAACTAGAAGGATAGTAGAGTGAGACACTCATTATAGCGGTGGCGTGATTCGGATGAGGTGGGGGTGGAGAGAACAATCCAAAAATATAAAACTCTACGTTTTGCAGTTACAAACTTTCAATTTTCTGAGACAATAGAGAGAGCATACATTTTAGAGTTTTGGATCTACCTGACACAGCATATCTACGGCGTGAAATTTTGGCACTTTCGTCTTGCTTCCGTCCAGAACAAAAAAAAAAATGGTACAAAGGCGTGCGTGAGTTAGAGTGACATTCAACCAATATGTCCAAGTGACTGCCATAATATGTTTTGTCTCTTTAATATAGGAATTGGGGCGAATGTTCCGTTTTGACTTCATCTAATTTTGTATAATAAGAAGACAAAATAAACAAGACATATGTGCACTTAACATCCGTTTTAAACTACAGTTATAAAACCAAACGTTTTAGAAGTGGTGTTGACGTGAACGGTTTTCTTCTATTCAACCCCCAAACGACTTTCTTTTTATGGAAATTCAGCAAGCATTTATACGAAAATAGGCTTATGTAAACAAGTATGTACAATTTTATGAACACATGCTTTACGTTTATTGGAGAGAATACATTATTGCAATTCACAGTATGACCTGTTCTAGTATACAGAAATGCCACTTATTTTTATTATCGCATCACAATAAGGAATCCCCCAACGTGCTTACTAGAAGGATATGCCATCGGTATATATCAACCGTTGTCCCGGGGTTGGGGGGGGGGGGGGTTAGTGCTTGCCAAAGGCGCTATGTTCCGTTCCACTTGCCCCGTGCAGGTAAATTCATGTCGGTCGAACATTAATTCCCTGAGTTACAACAGCTTGTACTTTCTCTCATTTAGCCGAAGCGCAAATACTATTACAGCAGACATGTGTATATAGTGTAATTAGTACATTAGCCCACCCACCCACTTCGCCCGTACCTCTCTCTCTCTATCTATCTCTCTCTCTCTCTCTCTCTCTCTCTCTCTCTCCTCCTCCATCTTACTATGCGATTTATGCAGTTCCCCAGGCGGATGAGGTAGAACATAAATATATTTTTATATTTTGTCTTCCTACAGTCAAATAAAGTATCACAATAAGGACCCCCATAACGTGATAACTAGAAGTACGAACAGGGTGGAAAATCTCCATGTTTGTCGGTTTGGTATTTCAAATATTGTCTTTTAGCATTTCTTCGAGACTTTTCCTTTTAAAACGACGCAGGTCTTTTTTGTGTTGACCCATAGCTCAGAATGATACGATAAGGCTCGCGATATGTGCTACAAAAGTTCTAACCTGACCAAGGGTTTGTATTCGTTTGGGAATCGATTGCTTATATTTTGACCAGTATGAAGTGTTTATGGTTTTCAAATATTGCCCACGGCATAATTTTATAAATTTATAGTGTATGATGACACCGACAATATGGTCGCACAAAGTAGCTGTAGCCAACGTCAGCCCACTAATATCATAAGTAAACCATGGCCAAGTATATGAGAGATTAAATAACCGACTGAAGACAAACTACCCGTGGGATGAGGCGTGTACAGCTGGACTGTGACTTCACTTGTTCACTATTTATTTGTTCATCTTTTTCCAATTCCATGGGGTCAGAGTTACATAATGATATAAAATTGAATAAATAATACATTACATGGCCGTAATAGACGGTACAAATACAGAAAATTTATCACCACCAGTACCCGACACTCCAACCCCATGCACCCCCCTCCCCCTCCCGCACACACATACACACATCTACGTAAACAAAGTTTCGCAATTACAGATACACTAGAATCTTCTCTCTCATTTTCTCTTCCCCACTCTCTCTCTCTCACCTTCATTTTCCTCCAGCATTTCGATTCATTCATGTCCCAAAACAATTTCACCTTTTTTTATATGCTGCATGTATTTTCTGTATCCACTGCAAGAGAAATAGTCCACGACTCCATCAGTCTGATGGTCAAATGGGCGACAAAGACCCCCACCCCCCCCCCCCCCCACCCCTAATCTCTGTCTACAATTTGCAAAAGAATGGGTCAAATAATGTTACATGTGCTAGGGGTTTATCAAAACCCCGAGTCAATCTAAACTGCATGCATGCAGTTAGACAAATTCATATCAGCCGAAAATGGAGGCCCTAAATTACAACATCTTGTTTTACTGATATGTAAATAACATGACATCATGCATTTGTTGTGCATAGTGTCGGATATTTAGTGTATTGTCGTCCCACCTCTCTCTCTCCGATAATTAGTATATTACCACCCACCCCTCTATCTTTCGCTCTGTCTATCTCTCTATATATATCTCTCTCTACCCCCCCCCCCCCCCTCTCTCTCCCTCTCTCTCTGTATCTCCGATAGCTCGCTGTTAAACATGGCAGATAAACGTGATCTGTCTGGTAAGCCATCATGTTGCTGTAAGCACTCCCCGCCCGCCCGATGTTCCGAAAAAGTAATAAAATGGGTCGCAGTTCTCCACGTAGGCCTATGGCGTTAGGCAGAGGAGAGCGCCATCATACACATCACCAAAAAACAATTTGCGTTTAGTGCCCCCCACCCCCCCCCCCCCCCCTCCACACACACACACACACACACACTCCGACTAGTGCGTATAATTTACAAATGGGAGGCTCGCCTATCTGTTTGCAAACAAAATGTGGACCAACTGACACATAAAGATAGGAGTAGACTGTTCTGTTTTATAGGTGTATGTTTATTCCTCTGTCAGGTGTTTTATTAATGATTAAATGGGCTATACAAGTTTTCTTTTGGGGAGGGGGGAATACGAAGGAATATTTGTACCCATTTAAAAATGTGTAACATAATCTAGTGAAGTGTGCAACTTAAGAGTAATGTTCTTCTCGGAAACGGATACATTTATTAAAATAACAATTTTAATTAATTATCATTTACTGATTATCTTGAAGAAAAATGTTTAATTAATTTAGTAAACACTGACGCTGCAAATACACTCTAAAACACCTGAAAAACACAACACCTCTCATTGTCATCAACCCATTTAACTATCGATTCCATAAGTTCCTTTCAAATTGATAATGCTTGAAACAATATATAATTTGACCATTCAGTTAGTATATAAAAGTAACAAAGGAATTTTACACGAATGTGTAAGTTTATTTTCGGAAATACGTGTATCTGTGCTCATAAACATTGCCGGTGTTGCAGTTAAAGTGCATTTTTAAACTGGACAAAATCCGTCTTAGCCGTTTTAAATATTTTTGGCTTTATTCAATTTTTGTTTTAAAAAAAGTACAAAATTATAGCAGAATTCCCATGAACCCTTTACTTATCCTAAATAGAAGCAGCATTTATCCAATATGATCTCGTTTTACTAAACATTTTCACCGTCCGTCCGTCCGTCCGCATTTAGGTACATCATATCTTGATAAAAGTTGCGTTTTCTTTTCTTCGGGCAATGGCTGGGTGTGTTGAACATTGTCTGGGGTAGTCGCCAATTAACAAGCACATTCTGTTGTCACTGAAGTCTGATATTCTCTCCAGAGACATGTTCTAAAATAGTATCTCTCAAATCAGAATAAAATGGATATTTCATTGAAAATTATTTTTATTTTTGGGACTCGTTTCCTCACAAAAAAATCGTAATTTATCATTAATTTGGCTTTCCATATCTATATCTTTCGCTGTCACAATCCGAATGATATATACATATCGGATATAAACTGATGTAGAAAACAAAACACCGCTACAATAAGACTTGAAAAAATAGGAAATGTTATGGTTCCTGGAAAGACCAAGATGTAGGGAGAGCGGGTGGGGGTGAGGACGGGGAGTTGTTAACAGGAGCAAAACATTGCCTCGAAGTAGGACATAATACCATACGGAGTGGAATATTTATTTATTTATTTATTTATTTATTTATTTATTTATTTATTTATTTATTTATTTATTGGGGTTTAACGACACTTCTACAGACAGGGTGACCTCGTGTGGGACAGTTTTATGGGTGGAGGAAGCCGGAGTACCCGGAGAGAACCAACGAGCTACGGGGCGTAACGTTTGGACTCCCCAACTTGCTAACTCAGCGCAAGTCGGGCAAACATTGTTTAAACGAACTTACGGGCAAACATTGTTTAAACGAACTTATGGAAGGTGGGATATGAACATGCAGTATGCGTTACCACACTACGCCCCCGTGCTCTTAAGTGGAAATTGCGATTAACGGCCTTGTCCAAGAACACAACGCAGATGAGACGCGTCAGGCTCGAACCTACGACTAAGAGATCCAAAGTTTAACGCGCTAACCAATGAGCTACTGGGTTCCCCGTATTAAATATCAGTGATTCCATTGATACACTTCTACTAATGAACTTCTATTAATAATAGTCAATGGTGGAAAAGGTTAAGAATACATAAAGCCATTGGTATTGCATATCGGATTTGAATCCAGAGTTTCGACCGTGAGTACAGGTAAAATTCTTCTCTATTTTACAATTTATCTATTCGTCTTTTTTCCCATGCATTTTCATGGGAATAGAGAGTTGCATGATGATATAAAAATCAATAAATAATACGTTTCCTACCGTAATGGATGGTACACATAAATCAAGTACAGCTGTATATCATCGCCAGTATCTACCCACAGCCCTCCCACATAACCACCCCTCTCTCTCTCTCTCTCTCTCTCTCTCTCTCTCTCTCTCTCTCTCTCTCTCTCTCTCTGACAACCTTCTGTTAAATATGGAAAATGGAAGTAATCTGGTGAGTTATCACTTTCCAGAGAATGGCGTCGACTGTAAGCATTCGCTAGCCCGTCCGCCCGCCCGCCTGCCCGCCCGCCCGCCCGCCCGCTCGGGCGGGCGGGCGGGCGGGCGCCCGATGTTCAGTGAAGTAGAAAACAGGTCGCAGCTCTCCGCGTATTGGTTGAGACACAGGGCAGCTCCACCATACATATATATATAAAAAAAAAACATCTTGCGTTTGGTAGTACCCAACCCCTCGGACCGGTCCAATCATTATAAAATACATTAAATGGAGGGAAATGTGTTAAAATCTTACTTTTGGTAATACCAAAAGTAAGATTTTAACATTGTCCCTCCTTTAAGGTACCGGTACCTTATAATGATTGAATTAGTATACAAATTTGTGTGCCAGAATGTTTCATGGTACTGCCCTTGGCCGGGCAACCTTGGTAACTCTGGGCATGTTATATAATACATTGTATGCACATTGTTGAAATATGCAGTGTATTTTGAACTATTTTCTCATCTCCATCATTGTAGAGCAGTTAGAGAACGAACAAACATGCTACTTTGTACTGCAATGTCTCCCTAATATCCAATCCAACAATATATATATTGTTGGATTGGATATTAGGGAGACATTGCTCGCCCAATATATATATTGTTGGATTGGATATTAGGGAGACATTGCTCGCCCAATAAATTTCATTAGGGAGACATCTGATTTAGGGAGACACATACGCGTCGCCCTAATGTTTTCGCCATCGCTCAAGCTCGCTACATTGGTCTTAGACCAACAAAATGCTGTCTGCTAAATGTGATTAAGGGTGTGAACAAAATAAGATATTGACTTCGAGTGGGAGTTTTGCAGGAAAGATGGCACAATGAATTTTAAAAAAGAACCAAAATATATGCCATGTAAAAAAATTGTACATTGGGGACACGTCGTTCTAAAGTCAATTTTCTCTTTAAAAATAGAATATGTTTCGATTATATTTGTTACCGTATGTGTGAAATGGGTGAAGACAGCTAATTGAGAAGATATTGGCCTGTATATTAACCCATTCTAACACAATCGAATGATTTCACTATCAGCGTCCATATTTTTAAATTACTGTCGATATACACTTTCGGCGTGAAAATTTATACATTAGGTATACGTGCGTCTCGAACGCTTACGTGCTGAAGTGACATCGAGATTTGTAGTTTGTAGAATATTTACCCTTTCAGGATAATTATGGGACCCGTGCGTTCTTGGGGGAATTAGCTGGTAAAAGAAATAAACAACAGTTATTCTTGAGATTTGCTACTGTGTATTGAATAAATAATGCCCATAGGTAAACATATACATACTGCTTATAAAAACACATTTTTCACTTTTAAAAAGTATAATGTTGTCATAACAGAACTTACAAGATATTGTTTTTCTTTTTTATAAATCAATAGACAAACCACTTCTAATAATTGATGAATTGTCAAACACACAGATTAAATTACATTTATCCATAAAACGTTTATAAGCTACGTAGTTGCTTAAGAAGTTTGTATACATAACGAACTGATAAGATATTTACAGCTGCCCAAATGTGTGGACGGTCCCGTAAACCACATGAGTGCCCCCCCCCCCCCCCCCCCCCCCCCCCCCCCACTGCGCGCACTCGATTGAGCAAATAATAACACCACCAATTAAAGAAATAACAAAACAAGTATCTACACAGTTTTCCGATTATTGGGCTGTGAGGTGACTAATGAGGGATTGTTTTCAACTTTCTAATTCGAGGATCTCGCAAAATAATGCAATGCAAGGCATTTATCAAATAGCTACAAAACTGCTTATCAATAACTTTGTATGGCTAAACACTCGGGAACAAGGAACTATTCTACTCATACCTCGCGCCATTCAACAATCGCTAAAAACTCACCATGTGTGTTTTAGCGAATGCAGAATCACACGAATACAATAAATATCACGCGAAAATTAGGAAATAAGAACTGCCGTGAGACGTACACTATCCAGAGGTAATTACATAAAGAGTATATTTATACTGGACCTTACAATTTCAGACAAAACGCTAATAATTATTTACGTCTCTCAAACTCCAATATAATTTCCGGTATCAATTTACATCTCGCGATTATTCGCTAATTTTATTTCTTTTGACGCGTTGCAGGTGGGTGCAAAATATTAGTATCTAAAGTATATTAAATGTCGCAGTCTGTGAGGTAAATGCAAGGAATATAAATCCAAGTTTCATGGCAGTTTACATCTGCCGGAGGTCGCACAGTTGCGGCCTCAGGCAGAGTGTAAAATACCCAAGTAGCGAATTTTCTTTTACATTAACAGGCAATGAAATATTGAATTATAAGTTTTTGCCGCTTCCTAGACTCAGTGGCCTTTACGCTCCTATATTTTTATCTAACCTATCATGACACGTCCTATGGACACATAAAATCAAGCAACAAGGCAACATCACAGCACGGGACATACGTTTTTGGATTTTTTTTATAGTTTAATGATTGGAAACAATACAGCTGCTTACTACTGTTGGACATTTCTGATTTAACAAAGCCGTGCTAAATCAACAATGGCCAATCAGTCAGTCAAAGGGAACTAGTTACAACAAAACGCGCACAAAGTGAATACGAAATATATAGACTCACCTGGTAAAAGAAATAAACAACAGTTATTCTTGAGATTTGCTACTGTGTACCAAATGAATGAATGAATGAAAGGTTTTAGCGCGCCGAAGGCGCGCAGGGACGATGTGAGATTTACAAATCCCTTGCGACCCGGTTAGCCTTATTTTATTTCACTTAGATCTTGGATCACACAGGCCTAGCTTTCCTATTGCCTCAAATGGGGTCTGAAGGGGTATGCACGCGGTTAGAATTCCCGGCAGTTTTGCATTGGAGTGATAGATTGTCAAAGACCAAACCCTCAACGCCATTAAGACTATTAGAGAGTGGGCTCTATTCGGTTCCAGCTTGGCGATGGTAGAGGTTTGAGTCCCACCATGGTGGCGAGCCAGAATATAATGTTGTGCGATGGCAATTTTAAGGGAAAAAGAAAAAAGAAAACCAAACAGCAACGCCGGTTTGGTAGCGGCCCCGGTATATGACCATAGCGGTTACAAAAAAGGTATGGAGAAAGCTCCAACAGTTTAGTTTGAAAAAAACGGGAGTCATCCATCAAGCCTTCAGGGAGATAGGATGCCGTATGTGATTTTGAGGTATCTGGTTATCCTTCGGGAATTCCAAATGACCTCCAACACCCCCCCCCCCCTCCCACCCACAAAAAAAGCCCTTAAAAGGGCTGTTTGCTGGCAAGATTGTTTCAATCCTTGCCTTGGTCTTGTTAGGTTTTCTGCACATCTTTGCTTGAGGATTGTTTCAATCCCTCATAGTTTGTCATTCAATTTGGTCGTGTGTCTGATGAGATAGAGGAGGTAGAAAAGATAGAGAGCTGGAAATTAGAGCAATTCGGTTTTTAATTTACAACTTTTCCGTCCTTTTGGATGGGGAAGCCAGCATTTTTTCCCCGAGATTTATATCTCAGGGAGGGGAGACCCGGCAGCAGGTGGAGATTTTCCTCGCTGTTTGCAACTCCCACTGGTAACAGAGGCAAGCTTTCGTGCGTATCGTGTCACCCGCAGCCAGTTCTAAATTTAGGTCACAGAATGCCTGTCTCACCCCATCACAATGATGTAATCTTTAACCCTTTCGATAGGCATGCCCCAGATTATTTAGTTTTCCTATTGAGGACGCGATGCGCATTGAGTTCTATTACTAATTCGCTGTCTTGAAGTCTATTTAGAGTTTTGCTTTGAAGATCTTTTAAGCGCATTGCTATAGTGTCTATTTTTGCTATCTCGTGAAGTTGTTTTATCGATGTCCACGTGGGCTTTCGCAGAGCCACGCGGAAGGCATGATTTTGGACCCGTTGTAGTTTTTCAATGTTGGTTTTATTCAGGTCACTTGTTATTATGGCCCCATACTCTAGTACTGGGCGCATATATGATTTGTAAAGATTGAGGAGAATTTCTTTATTGGCTCCCCAATTTTTACCCCTAATCATTTTCAGGAAATTGATGCGTTTAGTCGCTTTGACGGTGACTGAGTTTATGTGATTGTTTAGATTGAGACTGCTATCCAGGTTGAATCCCAGAAACTTTGCCTCATTACTAGCTTCAAGTTTATGATCGTAGAGCTTAAGCTCAATATTAGGGACAGGCTTTTTCCTTTGTTTTTTATAGAATGTGATTCTGTGTGTTTTCGTGGCATTTAGCTTGATGCACCACAGAGCGCACCAGTCTTGCAGGTCGCGGATGGTATCCTGCAGGCGGTTTTGTATTATGTTTCCAGACTTACTGGCCGTCCACATTCCTTTGTCAGCTGAGAATTGAGATAGTTCAACATGGTTCTTCCCTAGTTTGTCAATGTCATTCACATATATTATAAATAGAAGCGGGCTGAGGACCGAACCCTGTGGAGTGCCCGCTTCGAGTTTTACCTCGGCTGACACTTCGCGGTTGACCCTCACTTTGATTTTTCGATCAGATAAAAATGATGATATGATCCTTAGAATGTTGGTAGGTAGCCCCATTTTAGCTAGTTTGTATCTCATGCCATTGTGCCAGACAGAGTCAAACGCTTTTTCTACGTCGAGTAATAGCGCGGTTCCTATTTCATTTTGACTGAACGCCGTTTTCATATAATCTACCAGTCTATAAACATGCTCGATTCCCTCTCTTTGGCTCCTGTATGCCCTTTGCCACTTATTGAAAAAGCTGATTGATTCGAGATGGCTGCGGAGTCTAGTCGTGAGAATCCGTTCGAAAATTTTTCCAATACAGCTAAGTAGGCTGATTGGGCGGTAATTAGCTGGGTTGCTCAAATCCTTGTCGGGTTTGGGTATCATGACTCCTGTAGCTACTTTCCAACATTTTGGGAAGTATCCACTAGAGAGACAGCAGTTTAGGAGGTTAGTGAGTCTACCGAAAAAAGTGTTGGGACATTGTTTCAGGATTTTGTATGAGACCTCGTCCCCTCCTGGGGAAGAAGAAGACTTACATTTTTTAATTGTGTTAGCCACTTCTTCTTTGCTTATCGGTTCCGTGAGTTCATGGCCATCCCCGTCCTCGGGCGTTTGGCTGAAGTTGGCATCGTTAAACGTTGTCTTGTTGTCTTGAACAAATTTGTTTACTTTTTCTTTGAACTCGTCATCAAACCTATCGCCCTCATGTGGACGATGATATTTCTTAAGGAGCTCAGCAAAGGCGCTAGCCTTCGCCTTGTCATCCAGGGCCATAGTTCCATCGTTGATCTTTAGTGCCTTACTGTTGGCGTCTTTATGTTTTTGTCCAGTAAGGGTTTTAAAAGTATCCCAAAACTTTTTAGTCTCCCTGAGTCCATTTAGATTTTCCGTTGCTTTTTCCCATCTCACGCGATTGTCGTTTGCTATTGCTTTTTTAACTTCGCCGTGGAGGCGATTATACACGGCTTTAAGTTCGACCTTTTTAGTTGGAAGTTTTTCTGATTTGTATGCACGGAAGGCCTTTCTTTTTTGTTTTATTATTTGGAGTGTGGTTTCAGTTATTCTGTTGGCCCGCGGTTTAACTGTCTGTTTGGGACAAATTTCACCAAGAGTGTTGTTAATGACTTCACTGAGATTGGTACATGCTTGCTCGAGCTCGCAGGTATTTATTGGGTCGTTTTTGTTTATTTTAACCTGAATTATTTTTCTGAAGAGGTCCCAGTCAATTTTGGATAGATTCCTCCTCCTCATTGTGGGATATCTTGCGGGTCCACTGCAACCGTGTAATGTAGCATGAACAGGCAGGTGGTCGGTACCTAAATCATCGTCCCCCACATATATGTCTTGTATTTGATTAGTTAGTGATTTACTGGTTATAATTAGGTCAAGGATGTCGGATTGGTGGAGGGTGTTGTTACTGACGTGAGTAATGTCGTGGTCGTTATTTAATACAAAAAGATCAAATTGTTCGATGATATTGAAGAGAGCGTCGCCATTGGGCTCCGTTTTATTGCATCCGAAAACCTGATGTTTGGCATTGAAATCACCTAAGAAAATACAGTGTTTGTGATTTTTCACAAAGAATTCAAAGACTTTGCTGTCAACTGTTTTTTCGGTTCATTATAATATGAGATTACGGCAACTTTTTTATGATCTAGTTCAATCTCAGCGGCAATCACCTCTGCGTTGAGATGATCGCTTGATATCGTTTTATATTTTAAGTCCTGCCTTATGAGGAGAGCGACTCCGCCTCCACGTTGTGTGGGACGGTCTCGTCTAATGATGTTGAATCCACTTAGCAAAAATGTCTTACTTGGCTTTAACCATGTTTCGCTGATACCAATTACATCTACGTTTGTGAAGTAATCGGACATCTGTGAGCTTTTGCAGTTAACGCTTCGAGCGTTCCACTGAATTATTTTTAGTGTATCCATGAATGGTTTAGGAATAACTGTACTAAGTTTAATTACTATTTGTAATATTGTTACATAATTATATTCTGTTGACGGCCGCTTCTAATAGCGTGTGAGATATTTGAGTATTATATAACTTAGAGGCTGTTTTACTAATCTCTTTGCAAACGTCCGAAAGACTGGTGTCCAAGTGTTTCTTCATTATGCTGAAAATAGAGCCAGCCATTAGAGTACACGTGGAATAAGGGGAAGATGAGTTCTCGACATTACTTACATTTAGAGCTTCAGGCTGGATGTTTGTTTTAATTTTTTTGAAGTGGCTACAACCCCGGTAGTTGCTGGGGTGTTGACCACCGCAATTCGGGCATTTCAGAGTTTTAGCACTACATGCCTTCGCGATGTGTTTGTCACCGCATTTCATACATCGTTGCTCTGTTGCATTTGTGTGACAAGTGCCCAAATTTCTGACACTTGTGACACTGAACGGGTTGCGAAAGAACACGATATTCCTCGGTTTCGCATTCTTTGCCATTAATAATTACCCCTTTGCTTATCAGATTTAATTTTGTTGCTCTATTAGGGCATTTTACTTTTATTTTCCAAGTATGGTTACCCGTGGCTTTGGAGATTAGTCTCTCCCACAAGCATCCTGGAAGGGCTTTATCAATCGAGTTTTTTTCCGTTTTGGGGTGGACGCGTGTGATTACGACACAGGGGTTTGGTTGCGGGTGGTCCCTTGTCTTGTTGGTTTTATTGGGCACCTTAGGGGGCGTTTTGGCTTTTACTTTATCGGCGTACGTCGCTCTATCGGTTGGGCTAGCTGTCGCATTCACTATTTCCGGTGACGTAGACTCTGTTGCGTTAACAGAGTCCCCATTTCTTGGTGTGACCACCGAGTCCTTTTCAGTAGCGGTGCTCTGTGAATTTTTCTTGATGATTTTTGTCTTCTTGACATGCCGATCAATAGTCATACAGAAACCATTTTCGTCTTCGACGTCCACGGTTTCATCATTTTCACGGAACTCATTGGAGAGTTTCTTTTTCGATCGATTTTGGTTTGGTGTTTTTTTCTGTCGCTGCGATTTGGGGACTTTAGCTGAATTTTTATCCAATTGAATTTCAATCTTTACATGTCTATAATCTACTCACTTGGCATTTAATAACAATAGTCGAAATTAGTCTTTATGCACCCATTATTTATCAACGCATTATGCCTTTCATCTTTGATGTTGCCCAGTTACTCCTAACAATTATATTATTTAGGAGACAGGGAGGGGAGCTAGTACAGAGTCTCGATTCTATCGTTACTACATAATCATTCCATATTTTGCATTCTATTTATTCGTTTCTAAAGAATGCACTGTGAAGATAGTGGTCTGTACCGTAGCAAACTTTACAACATGGAAGACGGAATAAACTACCAGCACATTGATACATTGGTACATTTATTTATTTATTTATTTTTTTTTTTTTTTTTTTTTGGGGGGGGGGGGTTACGACACTTTCAACAGCCAGGTTAAAAGATCGAGCAGATTTACGGTTGGAGGAAGCCGGAGTACCCGGAGAGAACCACCGAGCAGCGGTGAGCATGTGCCAAACTCTCCAACGTACTAACCCAGCGGTTAGCAGTGGTTGAAGGCATGCGCACCATCGACGTGCAGTACGCATTAATACACGGCGCCACCGTGCCCCCAAAAAGGCAATGGGAATTTAAGTGCCTTGCCCAAGGACTAGGGATGCGGACCAGACCGCAAGCAACCGGTACGGTCTGCGTCCCAGGGCTGGACCGCGTACCGGACCGGACCGCTGGACCGCTTTGGACCGGTTCACTCATGGTGGTCCGGTACTGGACGGGTCCGTGGATTTTAATACATAGATGTGTGCCAAGCTTTAGCACTGGGTTTATTTGGTACGGAAATCCGAAGCTCTAATCACCAGTTAATACACAGTGTCGCATATATCTGGTCGGCCGCGGTATTCATATTGCTAATGCTAATGACAATGGCTGATGTTAGACAAGACAGCGAATTACTAGGTCAACTAACCCTTGTATGCTGTTCAATGTACTGAACATGGATCGCAAATTCCGATATATCCTATAGTTGCCAATATATAACCCCCCCCCCCCCCCCCCCCAACCCCGTCACTACATCTAATTCCGGTACGCATACCTGGATGTTGGAAATTGACCAATCTATCTGGAGTATGTCAGGTGCCAATGCTAAGAACAAAGCGTTATTAGTACTGAAAGACTTGGAGCATTGCACTGTCTGCCTTTATTCTTAACCCAATCAAATACTACATGATTGGGTTAAGAACTTAGAGATGGATGCTGCAAATGTTCCAATTCTTTCGACACTAATAACGTTTAGTCTGTAGTCCACGTTTCCGCTATCCTCCACAGTCCACAAGCTATATGACATAATAGCGTGTAGAGGATAGTGGAGACGTGAACTACAGACTCTACAATGAGTCACAGTCAGGGGCGTAACCACGTAAACAAATATTAAAGGAGGAGGGGGTCAGGGTGGATCCAAGGAGGTGCCAATTAGTCTGACAGTATGATACACAGCATTATTCGAGCCGCTGCGCAGTGGCAAGGTGGGTGCACGAGAAGGGGATATCCCCCTATTGATGGTGAGGGTCCGCATGTATCCTCTGGTACATTTTGAAAAAAATTGTGGGCCAAAATTCGTTTTCTCAGCGATTCTGAGGCTGGTGTTACCGACTCCCCAGGTAAGGGCTGCTGGACATTGCAGATCCGAATTCTCTGCTTCTTTCGTTATCAGACTCGCTTCTAAATTTATAAATTTTGTCCACCTCTTCTTTTGCGTTTTGTTTTGGACTGACTTCAAACATCGGGTTAATAATTTTCGGAAATTTTAGGGGGTGGGTTAAATACCTCTCTTACCCCACCCCTCCCCCCGGTTTTTACCCCACTGGTCACAGTCATAAGGTGTAGGCAGTACTAAGTAGCATGTTTGTTTGTTCTCCAACTTCTAAACAATGATGGAGATGAGAAAATAGTTCAAAATATTCTGCACATTTCCACAATGTGCATGTGCATACAATATATTATATAACATGCCCAGAGTTACCAAGGTTGCCCGGCCAAGGGCAGTACCATGAAACATTCTGGCACACAAATTTGTATACATAAGGTACCGGTACCTTAAAGGAGGGGCAATGTGTTAAAATCTTACTTTTGGTATTATCAAAAGTAAGACTTCAACACATTTCCCTCCATTTAAGGTATTTTATAATGATTGGATCAATCCGAGACCGCTCCAGGCAAGAAAACCTGAACACCGAGAGCTGGACCGGGCCGGACTGGACCGCCTCTTCACTGGATCGGACCACCACTGGCGGTATGGTACGGTAAGTGACCTTAAACGTCAATAAACGGATAGATAAATAAATAAAATCGAATCGATAGTTAAATGGATTGATGACATTGAGATGGAAATGTCAATGGAGCTGTGTATTTTCGCCACTTGTTTAATCGGGACCATGGGTTAATAATTTTCGGAATTTTTTAGTGGGTGGGTTAAATACCCCTCTTACCCCACCCCTCCCCCGGTTTTTACCCCACTGGTCACAGTCGCAAGCTATAGACAGTACAAAGTAGCATGTTTGTTCGTTCTCTAACTGCTCTACAATGATGGAGATGAGAAAATAGTTCAAAATACACTGCATATTACAACAATGTGCATGTGCATACAATGTATTATATAACATGCCCAGAGTTACCAAGGTTGCCCGGCCAAGGGCAGTACCATGAAACATTCTGGCACACAAATTTGTATACTAATTCAATCATTATAAGGTACCGGTACCTTAAAGGAAGGACAATGTTAAAATCTTACTTTTGGCATTACCAAAAGTAAGATTTTAACACATTTCCCTCCATTTAAGGTATTTTATAATGATTGGACCGGTCCGAGACCGCTCCAGGCAAGAAAACCTGACCACCGAGAGCTGGACCAGACCGGACTAGACCGCCTCTTCATTGGACCGGGCCACCACTGGCGGTACGGTACGGTAAGTGACCTTAAACATCAATAAACGGATAGAGAAATAATTAAAATCGAATCGACAGTTAAATGGATTGATGACATTGAGATGGAAATGTCAATGGTGCTGTGTATTTCAGGTGTTTCAAAGCTTCGGTGTTTTCCATTAATTATTTAAACATTTTTTACTCCAGATATTTCAATAAAAATGATTATTCAAATTTGTTATTTTAATAAATGTATCCATTTCCAAGAAGACTATTACTCTTAAGTTGCCCACTGTCATCATGGTGTATGTTAAAATCATTTACATGTGTGCAAATATTCCTTCCACATTTCCGTGAAACAAAACTTTTATGACCCATTTATTCCTTAATAAAACGCAAGACAGTGGTATGAACATAGGCCTGCAAGACTGAATAGTCCACCCCACCCATATCTATGGGTTGGTCCACATTTTGTTTGCGAACCAATAAGCGAGCATCCCATTCATGAATAATTACGTACCATACGAGGGATGGGGGTTTGGGGGGGGGGTGGGTACTACCAAACGCAAGATGTTTTTTTTTTTTTATATATATGTATGGTGGAGCTGCCCTGTGTCTCAACCAATACGCGGAGAGCTGCGACCTGTTTTCTACTTCACTGAACATCGGGCGCCCGCCCGCCCGGGCGGGCGGGCGGGCGGGCGAATGCTTACAGTCGACGCCATTCTCTGGAAAGTGATAACTCACCAGATTACTTCCATTTTCCATATTTAACAGAAGGTTGTCAGAGAGAGAGAGAGAGAGAGAGAGGTGGTTATGTGGGAGGGCTGTGGGTAGATACTGGTGATGATATACAGCTGTACTTGATTTATGTGTACCATCCATTACGGTAGGAAACGTATTATTTATTGATTTTTATATCATCATGCAACTCTCTATTCCCATGAAAATGCATGGGAAAAAAGACGAATAGATAAATTGTAAAATAGAGAAGAATTTTACCTGTACTCACGGTCGAAACTCTGGATTCAAATCCGATATGCAATACCAATGGCTTTATGTATTCTTAACCTTTTCCACCATTGACTATTATTAATAGAAGTTCATTAGTAGAAGTGTATCAATGGAATCACTGATATTTAATACGGGGAACCCAGTAGCTCATTGGTTAGCGCGTTAAACTTCGGATCTCATAGTCGTAGGTTCGAGCCTGACGCGTCTCATCTGCATTGTGTTCTTGGACAAGGCCGTTAATCGCAATTTCCACTTAAGAGCACGGGGGCGTAGTGTGGTAACGCATACTGCATGTTCATATCCCACCTTCCATAAGTTCGTTTAAACAATGTTTGCCCGTAAGTTCGTTTAAACAATGTTTGCCCGACTTGCGCTGAGTTAGCAAGTTGGGGAGTCCGAACGTTACGCCCGTAGCTCGTTGGTTCTCTCCAGGTACTCCGGCTTCCTCCACCCATAAAACTGTCCCACACGAGGTCACCCTGTCTGTAGAAGTGTCGTTAAACCCCAATAAATAAATAAATAAATAAATAAATAAATAAATAAATAAATAAATAAATAAATAAATAAATAAATAAATAAATATTCCACTTTGTATGGTATTATGTCCTACTTCGAGGCAATGTTTTGCTCCTGTTAACAACTCCCCGTCCTCACCCCCACCCGCTCTCCCTACATCTTGGTCTTTCCAGGAACCATAACATTTCCTATTTTTTCAAGTCTTATTGTAGCGGTGTTTTGTTTTCCACATCAGTTTATATCCGATATGTATATATCATTCGGATTGTGACGGCGAAAGATATAGATATGGAAAGCCAAATTAATGATAAATAACGATTTTTTTGTGAGGAAACTAGTGCCAAAAATAAAAATAATTTTCAATGAAATATCCATTTTATTCTGATTTGAGAGATACTATTTTAGAACTTGTCCCTGGGGAGAATATCAGACTTCAGTGACAACAGAATGTGTTTGTTAATTGGCGACTACCCCAGACAATGTTCAACACACCCAGCCATTGCCCGAAGAAAAGAAAACGCAACTTTTATCAAGATATGATGTAACTAAATGCGGACGGACGGACGGACGGACGGACGGACGGACGGACGGACGGACGGACGGACGGACGGGTCCGGACGGACGGACGGACGGACGGACGGACGGAAAAATATCATCGAGCTCGTTCCAATGTCGGGTCATAACATAAGCTATTTTTTAGCCAATCGTGAAAATGTTTAGTAAAACGAGATCATATTGGATAAATGCTGCTTCTATTTAGGATAAGTAAAGGGTTCATGGGAATTCTGCTATAATTTTGTACTTTTTTTAAAACAAAAATTGAATAAAGCCAAAAATATTTAAAACGGCTAAGACGCATTTTGTCCAGTTTAAAAATGCACTTTAACTGCAACTGCGGCAATGTTTATGAGCACAGATACACGTATTTCCGAAAATGAACTTACACATTCGTGTAAAATTCCTTTGTTACTTTTATATACTATTGGCTAAACCACAAACTGAATGGTCAAATTATATATTGTTTCAAGCATTATCAATTTGAAAGGAACTTATGGAATCGATAGTTAAATGGGTTGATGACAATGAGAGGTGTTATGTTTTTCAGGTGTTTTAGAGTGTATTTGCAGCGTCAGTGTTTAGTAAATCAATTAAACATTTTTTCTTCAAGATAATCAGTAAATGATAATTAATTAAAATTGTTATTTTAATAAATGTATCCGTTTCCGAGAAGAACATTACTCTTAAGTTGCACACTTCCCTAGATTATGTTACACATTTTTAAATGGGTACAAATATTCCTTCGTATTCCCCCTCCCCAAAAGAAAACTTTTATAGCCCATTTAATCATTAATAAAACACCTGACAGAGGAATAAACATACACCTATAAAACAGAACAGTCTACTCCTATCTTTATGTGTCAGTTGGTCCACATTTTGTTTGCAAACAGATAGGCGAGCCTCCCATTTGTAAATTATACGCACTAGTCGGAGTGTGTGTGTGTGTGGGGGTGGGGGGGGGGGGAACTAAACGCAAATTGTTTTTTGGTGATGTGTATGATGGCGCTCTCCTCTGCCTAACGCCATAGGCCTACGTGGAGAACTGCGACCCATTTTATTACTTTTTCGGAACATCGGGCGGGCGGGGAGTGCTTACAGCAACATGATGGCTTACCAGACAGATCACGCTTATCTGCCATATTTAACAGCGGGCTATCGGAGATACAGAGAGAGAGGGCGAGAGAGAGGGGGGATAGAGAGAGATATATATAGAGAGATAGACAGAGCGAGAGGTAGAGGGGTGGGCGGTAATATACTAATTATCGGAGAGAGAGGTGGGACGACAATACACTAAATATCCGATACTATGCACAACAAATGCCTGATGTCATGTTATTTACATATCAGTAAAACAAGATGTTGTAATTTAGGGCCTCCATTTTCGGCTGATATGAATTTGTCTAACTGCATGCATGCAGTTTAGATTGACTCGTGGTTTTGATAAACCCCTAGCACATGTAACATTATTTGACCCATTCTTTTGCAAATTGTAGACAGAGATGAGGGGTGGGGGTGGGGGGTCTTTGTCGCTCATTTGACCATCAGACTGACGGAGTCGTGGACTATTTCTCTTGCATTGGATACAGAAAATACATGCAGCATATGAAAAAAGGTGAAATTGTTTTGGGACATGAATGAATCGAACTGCTGGGGGAAAATGAAGGTGAGAGAGAGAGTGGGGAAGAGAAAATGAGAGAGAAGATTCTAGTGTATCTGTAATTGCGAAACTTTGTTTACGTAGATGTGTGTATGTGTGTGCGGGAGGGGGGGGAGTGCATGGGGTTGGAGTGTCGGGTACTGGTGGTGATAAATTTTCTGTATTTGTATCGTCTATTACGGCCATGTAATGTATTATTTATTCAATTTTATATCATTATGTAACTCTGACCCCATGGAATTGGAAAAAGATGAACAAATAAATAGTGAACAAGTGAAGCCACAGTCCAGCTGTACACGCCTCACTCCACGGGAAGTTTGTCTTCAGTTGGTTATTTAATCTCTCATATACTTGGCCATGGTTTACTTATGATATTAGTGGGCTGACGTTGGCTACAGCTACTTTGTGCGACCATATTGTCGGTGTCATCATACACTATAAATTTATAAAATTATGCCGTGGGCAATATTTGAAAACCATAAACACTTCATACTGGTCAAAATATGAGCAATCGATTCCCAAACGAATACAAACCCTCGGTCAGGTTAGAACTTTTGTAGCACATATCGCGAGCCTTATCGTATCATTCTGAGCTATGGGTCAACACAAAAAAGATCTGCGTCGTATTAAAAGGAAAAGTCTCGAAGAAATGCTAAAAGACAATATTTGAAATACCAAACCGACAAACTTGGAGATTTTCCACCCTGTTCGTACTTCTAGTTATCACGTTATGGGGGTCCTTATTGTGATACTTTATTTGACTGCAGGAAGACAAAATATAAAAAAATATTTATGTTCTACCTCATCCGCCTGGGGAACTGCATAAATCGCATAGTAAGATGGAGGAGCGAGAGAGAGAGAGAGAGAGAGAGACGGAGAGGTACGGGCGAAGTGGGTGGGTGGGCTAATGTCCTAATTACACTATATACACATGTCTGCTGTAATGTTATTTGCGCATCGGCTAAATGAGAGAAAGTACAAGCTGTTATAACTCAGGGAATTAATGTTCGACCGACATGAATTTACCTGCACGGGGCAAGTGGAACGGAACATAGCGCCTTTGGCAAGCACTAAAATCCCCCCCCCCCCCCCCCCACCCCGGGACAACGGTTGATATATACCGATGGCATATCCTTCTAGTAAGCACGTTGGGGGATTCCTTATTGTGATGCGATAATAAAAATAAGTGGCATTTCTGTATACTAGAACAGGTCATACTGTGAATTGCAATAATGTATTCTCTCCAATAAACGTAAAGCATGTGTTCATAAAATTGTACATACTTGTTTACATAAGCCTATTTTTCATATAAATGCTTGTTGAATTTCCATAAAAAGAATGTCGTTTGGGGGTTGAATAGAAGAAAACCGTTCACGTCAACACCACTTCTAAAACGTTTGGTTTTATAACTGTAGTTTAAAACGGATGTTAAGTGCACATATGTCTTGTATATTTTGTCTTCTTATTATACAAAATTAGATGAAGTCAAAACGGAACATTCGCCCCAATTCCTATATTAAAGAGACAAAACATATTATGGCAGTCACTTGGACATATTGGTTGAATGTCACTATAACTCACGCACGCCTTTGTACCATTTTTTTGTTCTGGACGGAAGCAAGGCGAAAGTGCCAAAATTTCACGCCGTAGATATGCTGTGTCAGGTAGATCCAAAACTCTAAAATGTATGCTCTCTCTATTGTCTCAGAAAATTGAAAGTTTGTAACTGTAAAACGTAGAGTTTTATATTTTTGGATTGTTCTCTCCACCCCCACCTCATCCGAATCACGCCACCGCTATAATGAGTGTCTCACTCTACTATCCTTCTAGTTATCGCTTTATGGGGATGCCTTGTCCTATTACTTTATTAGACTACAGGAAGCATAGAGAGAGAGGGGGAGATTGAGAGAGAGAGAGATGGGGGGGGGGGGGAGATGAGATTATAAAAATAAGTGGCATTTCTGTATACCAGACCAGGAGATACGGTGAATTGCAATTGTATCATCTCCAATGACTGAAAAGCATGTGTTAATACAATTTTACTTACTTGTTTACATAACGTCCACTGAGTTCCAATGTGGTCTATGTGCCTACTGGCACATAGAACACATTGGAACTCAGGGGACGATAAGCCTATTTTTCGTATAAATGCTTGTCGAATTTTCATGAAAAGAAAGTCGTTCGGGGGTAGAATAGAAGAAAACCGTTCACGTCAACACCACCTCTTAAAGGATTGTTTTTTTTTATAGCTGCAGTTTAAAACGGATGTTCAGTTGACATATGCCTTGTATATTTTATCTTCCTATTATACAGAAATACACGAAGTCAAAACGGAACGTTCGTCCCAGTTCCTGTATTAAGCAGACACAACATATTATGGCAGTCACTTGGACATATTGGTTGAATGTCACAATAACTCAAGCACGGCTTTGTACCAATTATTTGTTCTGGACGGAAACAAGACGAAAGTGCCTAAATTTCACGCGCAGATATGCTCTCTCAGGTAGATCCAAAACGCTAAAATGTATGCTCTCTCTATTGTCTAAGAAAATTGGAAGTTTGTAACTGCAAAACGTAGAGTTTTATATTCTTTGGTTTGTTCTCTCAATCCCCGCCTCACCCGAATCACGCCACCGCTATAATGAGTGTCTCACTCTACTGTCCTTCTAGTTATTGCTTTAGGGGGATGCCTGTCGTGTTACTTTATTAGACTACAGGATGACAAAATATAAAAATATACTTTATTTTCTACATCGTCCACCCAGGTAAGGAAGTGAATAAATCTGAATAAACAGGAAGATGGAGAGAGAGAGATAGATAGAGAAGAATGTTTAGAGAGAGAGAAGAGAGAGAGTAGCGATTTTAAAAATAAGTGGCATTTCTGCATACAAGACCAGGAGATACAGTGAATTACAATTGTCTTATCTCCAATAACTGAAAGGGATGTGTTAATAAAATTTTAATTAATTTTTTTCATAAGCCTAAGTTTTGTATAAATGACTGTGGAATTTCCATAAATAGAAAGTCGTTTGTGGAGAGAATTAAAGAAAACCGTTTACGTCACCACAACCTCTTAAACGATTGTTTTTTATAACTGTTGTTTAAAACGGATGTTATGTGGACATGTGCCTTGTATATTTTGTCTTCTTATCATACAAAAATAGATAAAGTCAAAACGGAACATTCATCGCAAATCCAATATGAAGAAGACTAAACATATTATGGCAGTCACTTGGACATATTTCTTTGATGTCACAATAGCCCAAGCAGGCCTTTGAATCAGTTATTTGTACTGGACTGGAAAGAGACGAAAGTGCCTAACTTTCACGCCGTAGATATTCTGTATCAGATAAATCGAAAACTCTAAATTGTATGCTCTGTCTATTGTCTCAGAAAATGGAAAGTTTGAAACTACAAAACGTAGATTTTATATGTTTGGTTCGTTCTCCCCACCTCCGCCCACTCCAACTGCGCCACCGCTTAAATGAGTGTCCCACTCTACTATTCTTCCCGTTACCACGTTGGGGTGGGGTGGGGTGGGGGTCTTTATTGTGATACTTTATTAGACTACAGGAAGACAAAATCTAAAAATATATTTTATTTCTACCTCATCCACCTAAGGAACTGAATAAATCGCATAGGAAGATGAGAGAGAGAGAGAGATAGAGAGAGAGAGAGAGAGAGAGAGAGAGGAGAGAGAGAGAGAATGAAGAGCGAGGGGGCCGATAATGTATTAATTATCCAACACTATATATACATGTCTGCTGTCATGTTATTTATGTGTCGGCTAAACGAGTGAAACTACAAGGTGTTGTAACCCAGGGAATTAATGTTCGACGGATATGAATTTAACTGCATGGAGCCAGTGGCGTATCTACGGAACATAGCGCCTCTGGCAAGCACTGAATTGCGCCCCTGTGACATCGGTCCGTATATACCGAGGCATATCCTTCCAGTTAGCACGTTGGGGGAGTGAATTCCTCATTTTGATGCGATTATGAAAATAAGTGGCATTTCTGCACACTGGACCAGGGCATATTGTGAATTGCAATTATTTTCTCTCCAATGACTGTAAAGAATCTGTTAATACAATTTTACTTATTTTTAAGCCTATTTTTCGCATAAATGCTTGTTGAATTTTCATGAAAAGAAAGTCGCTTCCGAGTAGAATAGAAGACAACCGTTTACGTCAACACTACCTCTCAAACGATTGTTTTTTTATAGCTGCAGTTTAAAACGGTTGTTAAGTTGACATATGCCTTGTATATTTTGTCTTCTTATTATACAAAAATAGATGAAATCAAAACGGAACATTCGTCCCAGTTACTATATTAAGCAGACAAAACATATTTTGGCAGTCACTTAGACATATTGGTTGAATGTCACAATAACTCAAGCACGCCTTTGTAGCAATTATTTGTACTGGACGGAAACAAGACGAAAGTGCCTAAATTTCACGCCCTATATATGCTGTGTCTGGTAGATCGAAAACTCTAAAATGTTTGCTCTGTCTAATATCTCACAAAATTGAAACTACAAAACGTAGATTTTATATATTTGGTTCGTTCTCCACACCACCGCCCACCCCAACTGCGCACCCCAATAGTGAGTGTCCAACTCGAATATCCGTCCAGTTAACGCGTCAGGGATGGGGAGAGAGGGTTCTGGTCCTTATTGTGATACTTTATTAGACTGCGGGAAGAAAAAATATAAAAATATATTTTATTTCTATCTCATCCACTTAGGGAACTGAATAAATCGCAATGGAGGATGGGAGGGAGAGAGAGAATGAGGAGCGACGGGGGCGGGTGGGGTTATATATTAATTATCCGGCACTATATACACACGTCTGTGGTCATGTTATTTATGCATCGGCTAAACGAGTGACACTACAAGGTGTTGTTACACAGGGAACTCAGGGAATTAATGTTCGACCGATATGAATTTAATTGCATGGGGCCAGTGGCGTATCTACGGAACATGGCGCTTCTGGCAAGCACTGAATTGCGCCCCTGGGACAACGTTCCATATATACCGAAGGCATATCCTTCTAGTTAGCACGTTGGAGGAGGGGATTCCTTATTGTGATGCGATTATAAAAATAAGTCGCATTTCTGAATACTGGAACCAGGGCATACTGTGAATTGCAATTGTATTCTCTCCAATAACCGTAGAGCATGTGTTGATAACATTTTACTCGTTTACGTAAGCCTATTTTTCGTATAAATGCTTGTTGGATTTTCATGAAAAGAAAGTCGTTTTGGGGTAGACTAGAAGAAAACCGTTTACGTAAACACCACCTCTTAAACGATTGTTTTTTATAGCTGTAGTTTAAAATGGATGTTAAGTGGACATATACCTTGTATATTTTGTCTTCTTATTATACAAACATAGATGAGGTGAAAACGGAATATTCTTCCCTGTTCCTATATTAAGCAGACACAACATATTATGCCAGGCACTTGGACAAATTGGTTGAATGTCGCAATAACTCAAGCGCGCATTTCTACTAATTATTTGTACTGGACGGAAACAAGACGAAAGTACCTAAATTTCACGCCGTAGATATTCTCTGTCAGGTTGATCAAAAACTTTAAAATGTATGCTCTCTCTATTGTCTCAGAAAATTGAAAGTTTGTTACTACAAAACGTATAGTTTTATATTCTTTGGTTTGTTCTCTCCACCCCTGCCTCATCCGAAACACGCCACTGCTATAATGAGTGTCTCATACTACTATCCTTCTAGTTATCGCTTTTGGGGTGCTTTATCATGCTACTTTATTAGACTACAGGAAGACAAAATATAAAAATATATTTTATTTTCTACGTCGTCCACCTAGGTAGGGAAGTGAATGAATCTGAATAAATAGGATAATGGAGAGAGAGAGAGAGAGAGAGAGAGAGAGAGGTGCGATTATAAAAATAAGTTGCATTTTTGCATACTAGACCTGGAGATACGGTGAATTGCAATTGTCTCATCTCCATTAACTGTAAAGGATGTGTTGATAAAATTTTACTTACTTGTTTACATTAGCCAAAGTTTTGAATAAATGACTGTAGAATTTCCATAAATAGATAGTCGTTTGTGGAGAGAATTGAAGAAAACCATTTACATCACCACAACCTCTTAAACGATTGTTTTTATAACTGTAGTTTAAAACGGATGTTAAGTGGACATATGCCTTGTATATTTTGTCTTTTTATTATACAAAAATAGATAAAGTCAAAACGGAACGTTCGACGCAAATCCTATATTAAGAAGACAAAACATGTTATGGCAGTCACTTGGACATATTTTTTTAATGTCACAATAGCCCAAGCTGGCCATTGAACCAATTATTTGTACTATACGGGAACAAAACGAAAGTGCCTAACTTTCACGCCGTAGATATTCTGTATCGGGTAGATCGAAAACTCTAAAATGTATGCTCTGTCTATTTTCTCAGAAAATTGAAAGTTTGAAACTACAAAACGTACATTTTATATTTTGGGTTCGTTCTCCACACCACCGCCCACCCCAACAGCGCTACGACTATAATGAGTGCCCCACTCTACTATCCTTCCAGTTACCACGTTAGGGAGGGTGGTGCTGAGTCCTTATTGTGATACTTGATTCGACTACAGGAAGACAAAATATAAAAATGTTTTTTTATTTCTACCTCATCACCTCGGGAACTAAATAAATCGCTCAGGAATATGAGAGACAGAGAGAGAGAGAGAAAGGAGAGAGAGAGGGGGAGAGAGAGAGAGAGAGAGAGAAATCAGTACGGGGATTGGGGGTAGGTGTAACGTATTAATTATCCGACACTATAAACACATGTCTGCTGTCATGTTATTTATGCATCGACTGAACGAGTGACACTATTGTGTTGTAACTCAGGGAATTAATATTCGACCGATATGAATTTAACTGCATGGGGCCAGTGGCGTATCTACGGAACATAGGGCCTCTGGCAAGCACTGAATTGCGCCCCTGGGACAACGTTCCATATATACCGAAGGCATATCCTTTTTTTCGTATAAATGCTTGATGGATTTTCATGAAAAGAAAGTCGTTTGGGGGTAGACTAGAAGAAAGCCGTTTACGTAAACACCACCTCTTAAACGATTGTTTTTTATAGCTGTAGTTTAAAACGTATGTTAAGTGGACATATGCCTTGTATATTTTGTCTTCTTATTATACAAAAAGTAGATAAAGTCAAAACGGAACGTTCGACGCAAATCCTATATTAAGAAGACAAAACGTATTATGGCAGTCACTTGGACATATTTTTTTTAATGTCACAATAGCCCAAGCAGGTCATTGAACCAATTATTTGTACTGTACGGGGACAAGACGACAGTGCCTAACTTTCACGCTGTAGATATTCTGTATCAGGTAGATCGAAAACTCTAAAATATATGCTCTGTCTATTTTCTCAGAAAATTGAAATTTTGAAACTACAAAACGTACATTTTATATGTTTGGTTCGTTCTCCACACCACCGCCCAGCTAACAGCGCCACGACTGTAACGAGTGCCCCACTCTACTATCCTTCCAGTTACCACGTTGGGGTGTGGCTGGTGGGTCCCTATTGTGATACTTGATTAGACTACAGTAAGACAAAATATAAAAATGTTTTTTTTATTTCTACCTCATCCACTTCGGGAACTAAATAAATCGCACAGGAATATGAGAGACAGAGAGAGAAAAAAATCAGGACGTGTGGGGAGGGGGGGGGGGGTAATGTATTAATTATCCGACACTATATACACATGTCTGCTGTCATGTTATTTATGCATCGGCTAAACGAGTGACACTATAGTGCTGTAAATCAGGGAATTAATATTCGACCGATATGAATTTAACTGCATGGGGCCAGTGGCGTATCTACGGAACATAGCGCCTCTGGTAAGCACTGCATTGCGCCTATGGGACAACGTTCCATATATACCGAAGGCATATCCTATTTTTCGTATAAATGCTTGTTGGATTTCCATGAAAAGAAAGTCGTTTGGGGGTAGACTAGAAGAAAACCGTTTACGTAAACACCACCTCTGAAACGATTGTTTTTTATAGCTGCAGTTTAAAACGGATGTTAAGTGGACATATGCCCCGTATATTTTGTCTTCTTATTATACACAAAATAGATGAAATGAAAACGGAACATACGTCCCAGTTCCTGTATTAAGGAGACAAAACATATTATGGCAGTCGCTTGGACATATTGGTTGAATGTCACAATGACTCAAGCACTCCTTTGTACCAATTATTTGTACAGGACGGAAACAAGACGAAAGTGCCTAAATTTCACGCCTTAGATATGCTCTGTCAGGTAGATAGAAACCTCTAAAATGTATGCTCTCTCTATTGTCTCAGAAAAGTGAACAATTGTAACAGGAAAAGGTACAGTTTTATATTTTTTGGTTTGTTCTCTCCACCCCCGCCTCAACCGAATCACGCCACCCGCTATAATGAGTGTCTCATTCTACAATACTTCTAGTTATCGTTTGAGGGGGATGCTTTATCGTGATACATTATTTGACTACAGGAAGCCAACATATAAAAATATATTTTATTTTCTACGTCGTCCACCTTCGTAAGGAAGTGAATAAATCTGAATAAACAGAAAGATGGAGAGAAAGAGAGAGAGAGAGAGAGAGAGAGAGAGAGAGAGAGAGAGAGAGGGAGAGAGAGACAGAGAGAGAGAGAGAGAGAAGTGCGATTATAAAAATAAGTTGCATTTTTGCATACTAGACCTGGAGATACGGTGAATTGCAATTGTCTCATCTCCATTAACTGTAAAGGATGTGTTGATAAAATTTTACTTACTTGTTTACATTAGCCTAAGTTTTGAACAAATGACTGTAGAAGTTCCATAAATAGATAGTCGTTTGTGGAGAGAATTGAAGAAAACCATTTACATCACTGCAATCTCTTAAACGATTGTTTTTATAACTGTAGTTTAAAACGGATGTTAAGTGGCCATTGAACCAATTATTTGTACTATACGGGAACAAAACGAAAGTGCCTAACTTTTACGCCGTAGATATTCTGTATCAGGTAGATCGAAAACTCTAAAATGTATGCTCTGTCTATTTTCTCAGAAAATTGAAAGTTTGAAACTACAAAACGTACATTTTATATTTTGGGTTCGTTCTCCACACCACCGCCCACCCCAACAGCGCTACGACTATAATGAGTGCCCCACTCTACTATCCTTCCAGTTACCATGTTAGGGAGGGTGGTGCTGAGTCCTTATTGTGATACTTGATTCGACTACAGGAAGACAAAATATAAAAATGTTTTTTTATTTCTACCTCACCCACCTCGGGAACTAAATAAATCGCTCAGGAATATGAGAGACAGAGAGAGAGAGAGAGAGAGAGAGAGAAATCAGTACGGGGATTGGGGGTGGGTGTAATGTATTAATTATCCGACACTATAAACACATGTCTGCTGTCTTGTTATTTATGCATCGACTGAACGAGTGACACTATTGTGTTGTAACTCAGGGAATTAATATTCGACCGATATGAATTTAACTGCATGGGGCCAGTGGCGTATCTACGGAACACAGGGCCCCTGACAAGCACTGAATTGCGCCCCTGGGACAACGTTCCATATATACCGAAGGCATATCCTTTTTTCGTATAAATGCTTGATGGATTTTCATGAAAAGAAAGTCGTTTTGGGGTAGACTAGAAGAAAGCCGTTTACGTAAACACCACCTCTTAAACGATTGTTTTTTATAGCTGTAGTTTAAAACGTATGTTAAGTGGACATATGCCTTGTATATTTTGTCTTCTTATTATACAAAAAGTAGATGAAGTGAAAACGGAACATACGTCCCAGTTCCTATATTAAGCAGACAAAACATATTATGGTAGTCACTTGGACATATTGGTTGAATGTCACAATAACTTAAGCACGCCTTTGTACCAATTATTTGTACAGGACGGAAACAAGACGAAAGTGCCTAAATTTCACGCCCTAGATACGCTCTGTCAGGTAGATCAAAACCTCTAAAATGTATGCTCTCTCTACTGTCTCATAAAAATGAACATTTGTAACAGGAAAACGTACAGTTTTATATTCTTTGGTTTGTTCTCTCCACCTCCGCCTCAACCGAATCACGCCACCGCTATAATGAGTGTCTCATTCTACTATCCTTCTAGTTATCGTTTTAGGGGGATGCTTATCGTGATACTTTATTAGACTACAGGAAGACAAAATATAAAAAATATATTTTATTTTCTACGTCGTCCACCTTGGTAAGGAAGTGAATAAATCTGAATAAATAGAAAGATGGGGGGGGGGGGGGGGAGAGAGAGGTGCGATTATTAAAATAAGTTGCATTTTTGCATACTAGACCAGGAAATACGGTGAGAGAGAGAGAAGGGATGCGATTATAAAAATAAGTTGCATTTTTGCATACTAGACCAGGAGATACGGTGAATTGCAATTGTCTCATCTTCATTAACTGTAAAGGATGTGTCAATAAAATTTTATTTACTTGTTTACATAAGCCTAAGTTTTGTATAAATGATTGTAGAACTTCCATAAATAGAAAGTCGTTTGTGTAGAGAATTGAAGAAAACCGTTTACATCACCACAACCTCTTAAACGATTGTTTTTATAACTGTAGTTTAAAACGGATGTTAAGTGGACATGTGCCTTGTATATTTTGTCTTCTTATTATACAAAAGGAACGTTCGACGCAAATCCTACATTAAGAAGACATGGCAGTCACTTGGACATATTTTTTTAATGTCACAATAGCCCAAGCAGGTCATCGAACCAATTATTTGTACTGGACGGGAACAAGACGAAAGTGCCTAACTTTCACACCGCAGATATTCTGTATCGGGTAGATCGAAAACTCTAAAATATATGCTCTATTTTCTCAGATAATTGAAAGTTTGAAACTACAAAACGGATATGTTATATGTTTGGTTCGTTCTCCACACCACCGCCCATCCCAACAGCGCTACGGCTATAATGAGTGCCGCACTCTACTCTCCTTCACGTTACCACGTTAGGGCGTGGCGTGGGGGTTCTTATTGTAATACTTTATTAGACAACAGGAAGACAAAATATAAAAGGGAACTGAATAAATCGCACAGGAAGTTGAGAGAGAGAGAGAGAGAGAGAGAGAGAGAATCAGGCTCGGGGGTAATGTATTAATTATCCGACACTATATATACATGTCTGCTGTCATGTTTTTTTATGCATCGACTGAACGAGTGACAATATAGTTTTGTCACTCAGGGAATTAATGTTCGACCGATATGAATTTAACTGCATGGGGCCAGTGGAGTATCTACGGAACCTAGCACCTCTGGCAAGCACTGAATTGCATCCATGGGACAGCGTTCCATATATACCGAAGGCATATCCTTCTAGTTAGCACGCTAGGGGAGGGGATTCCTTATTGTGATGCGATTATAAAAATAAGTGGCATTTCTGAATACTGGACCAGGTCGTACTTTGAACAGCAATTGTATTCTCTCCAATAACTGTAAAGCAAGTGTTAATAAATTTTTACTTCCTTGTTTACATAAAACTATTTTTCGTAGAAATGTTTGTTGAATTTTCATGAAACGAAAGTTGATTGGCGGTAGAATAGAAGAAAATCGTTTACGTCAACACCACCTCTTAAAGGATTGCTTTTTATAGCTGTAGTTTAAAACGGATGTTAAGTGGACATATGCCTTGTATATTTTGTTTTCTTATTATACAAAAATAGATGAAGTAAAAACGGAACATTCGTCCCAGTTCCTATATTAAGCAGACAAAACATATTATGGCAGTCACTTGGACATATTGATTGAATGTCACAATAACCCAAACACGACTTTGTACCAATTATTTGTACTATACGGAAATAATACGAAAGTGCCTAAATTTCACTCCGTAGATATGCTCTGTCAGGGAGATCCCAAACTCTAAAATGTATGCTCTCTCTATTGTCTCGGAAAATTGGAAGTTTGTAACTACAAAACGTACAGTTTTATATTCTTTGGTTTGTTCTCTATATCCCCGCCTCTTCAGAATCATGCCCCCGCTATAATGAGTGTCTCACTCTATTATCCTTCTAGTTATCGCCTTATGGGGTGCTTTATCGTGATACTTTATTATACCACAGGAATAAGCCTACGTTTTGTATTAATGATTGTAGAATTTCCATAAATAGAAAGTCGTTTGTGGAGAGAATAGAAGAGAACCTTTGCGGCATCACAACCTCTTAAACGATTGTTTTTATGACTGTAGATTAAAATGGATATTAAGTGGACATATGCCTTGTATATTTTGTCTTCTTATTATACAAAAATATATAAAATCAAAACGGAACATGCGTCCCAAATCCTATATTAAGAAGACAAAACATATTATGGCAGTCCCTTGGACATATTTTTTTAATGTCACAATAGCCCAAGCAGGCCTTTGAACCAATTATTTGTACTGTCTGGGAAAATTCGAAAGTACCTAACTTTCACGCCGTAGATATGCTGTGTCAGGTAGATCGAAAACTCTAAAATGTATGCTCTGTCTATTGTCTCAGAAAATTGAAAGTTTGAAACTACAAAACGTAGATTTTGTATGTTTGATTCGTTCTCCGCACCACTGTCCACCCAAATGCGCTACCACTTTTATGAGTGTCTTACTCTACTGTCCTTCTAGTTACCACGTTAGGTGTGTGTGTGTGGGGGGGGGGGGGGGTCCTTATTGTGATACTTTTTAGACTACAAGAAGACAAAATATAAAAAATCTATTTTATTTTAGCTCATCCCTAGAAAAATGAATAAATCGCACAGGAAGATGGGGGCGAGAGAGAAAGAGAGAGAGGGGGGGATAAGGATGGACGGAGTGGAGGGGCGGTATTTTACTAATTAACCGACACTATATACACATGTCTGCTGTCATGTTATTTATGCATCCTTCTAGTTAGCACGTTGGGGGAGGGGATTCCTTATTGTGTTGCGATTATAAAAATAAGTGGCATTTCTGCATACTGGATCAGGGCATACTGTGAATTGCAATTGTATTCTCTCCAATAACTGTAAAGCATGTGTTAATAAAATTTTACTTACTTGTTTACATAAGCCTATTTTTCGTATAAATGCTTGTTGAAATTTCACGAAAAGCAAGTTGTGTGGGGGTATAATAGAAGAGAACCGCTTACGTCAAAACCACCTCTTGAACGATTGTTTTTTTTTTTGTAGCTGTAGTTTAAAACGGATGTTAAGTGGACATATTTCTTGTATATTTTGTCATCTTATTATACAAAAATAGATGAAGTTAAAACAGAACATTTGTCTGAGTTCCTATATTAAGCCGACAAAACATATTATGGCAGTCACTTGGACATATTGGTTAAATGTCAAAATAACTCAAGCACACCTGTGTACCAATTATTTGTACTGGACGGAAACAAGACGAACGTGCCCTAATTGCACGCCCTAGATATGCTTTGTCAGTTAGATCCAAAACTCTAAAATGTATGATCTCTCTGTTGTCTCAAAAAATTAAAAGTTTGTAACTGCAAAACGGAGTGTTTTATATTCTTTGGTTTGTTCTCTCCACTCCGCCTCATCCGAGCCACGCCACCACTATAACGAGTGTCTCACTCTACTATCCTTCTAGTTATCGCTTTAAAGGGATGCTTTATCGTGATACATTATTAGACTACATAAAGACAAAATATAAAAATATATTTTATTTTCTACGTCTTCCACCAAGGTAAGGAAGTGAATAAATCTGAGAGAGTGAGAGTTAGAGAGAGAGAGAGAGAGAGTATTTATTATTTATTTATTTATTGGTGTTTAAGGTCACATACTTATGCACAATGGCTAATCGTGACCGTGACAGTTTTACGGGTGGAGGAAGCCGGAGTACCCGGAGAGAACCACCGAGCAACGACGAGCAGCTGTCAGCTCTCCAACATCGTAACTCTGAACTCTGCACCGCAGCACAGGCAGGGTTAGATTGGTTGAAGACCTGCGCACCATCGACGTGCAGTACGCCTCAATACACAGCGTCATCGTGCCCCCGTGTAGGCAATCGGGGTGAAGTGTCTTGCCCAAGGACACAACGCGGTTGCCGCAGGTGGGATTCGAACCGAGGACCTCTCGGCTTGCAGCCTGCACCTCTACCAACTGAGCCACCGCGCCCCAGAGAGAGAGAGAGCACCTGCTAAATATAACACGCCTTTGTACCAATTATAAAAAAAACTGGACGGAAACAATAAGAAAGTGCCTAAATAAATTGCACGCTGTAGATATGCTGCGCCAGGTAGATCCAAAACTCTAAAACGTATGCTCTCTCTATTGTCTCAGAAAATTGAAATTTTGTAACTGCAAAACGTAGAGTTTTATATTGTTTGGTTTATTCTCCCCGCCACCACCTCACACCAACCGCGCCGCGTCTACAATGAGTGTGTCGCTCTAAGATCCTCCAAGTTAGCACGTTATGGGGATTCCTTATTGTGATACTTCATTAATAAATCGCACAGGAAGAAGAGGGTCCCAGAGGGAGAGTGTGAGAGAGAGAGAGAGAGAGATTTTTAAAATTTTTATGTTTAATTTCAATTAAAATGCAAACAAACTAGAATGATGTCACGCATGCAGCCCGACTGTCCCAGCAATGGCAATGCTTAGACACAAAATAGTCGAAGCCATTTTTTGTTAACCGTTTACCTAACGAATCTGCCATATCTGCACTCGTGATATACAAAACTTGATATTCGAATTTTATTTTTATTTTTTCATTTCTCTACCACCTATTAATGGAACAAACTTGACGAGTTTGTTCCAATAAGGACTTATAAGCCATGGTTAGAAGTCAAACAAGAAAAAATCTGATGTTTCAGAAAAATAATTTGTACTGTTGGCTTCAACTTGTGTTAGGTAAAGGATTAGAGAAGCAGTACATAACCACAAACTTTAACCAAAACTGTAAAAAAAGCATTTTTGATGAAAGAAAAAAAAGTTCCTAATTGCCCACCCCCCTCCCGAAAAGCGTTGTGAAAAGGGTTAAATTAATGACAATATTATTTGAAACAACTGTGCACAGCTTCAGTAGAGCTTGTCCGAAATGTAAAAAAGAAATGACGTTGTAACAGAGTGTTTGGAGAATGAAAGGTAGAACCTTGAAAAGCAGAACTTTAATCCGAAACTTTGAGCTGGGAATACTAAGTAAAATTGATTGGCAAAAAAGGGTTAAATATTTCCTAAAACGGATAAAAGAAATCATTGATGTAAATGGAATCATTAAGTTGTAATGATCATGGAAGAATTAGAGTAAGAAATTTTGTGGCAAAGTCTAATTTCAAATACAAAGAAAGTAAGTGTGAAAACATGTTTAAAAGGGATTAAAATCATGCCGATATTAATGAAAATCACTGTAGAAATGTTCAGTAGATAGTAGACATTTTCCCAAATAAGAAACAGTGACATTCCACTAAACTGTTTGAAGAATTAAAGGTGTAATTTTAAAACACGCCCCCTCTCCCACCCCCCCCCCCCTCCCAAAGAAAAAAATTAACCAAAAACTTTAACCTGGAAATTGTAAGTTAAATTGCCATACAAAAAAGGGTTAAATATTTCCCCAAAAATCATGAAACATAAAAAAATAAAACCAAAATGAGAATGATACAATCAATGGTAGTATCAATTTAAAAGAAAAAAAAACAAAAAAACTTTGAGGTTGACTAAAAAACTTTAACCACAAACTTTAATCAAAACACCAAATGTTAACAGACAGACAGAAGAAAGTCACGACTAAACAGGAAAAAAAAACACTTGAACCTTGAGTAAAAAAATTTAACCACAAACTTTAACGAAAACTCTAAATGTTAACAGACGGACAGACGGATGGACGGACAAAAGTCATAACTATAGCACTCACTGTAAACAGTCGGGCTAAAAAAACGTTAAAACTTCTCAAATCTATCGATTGTTCCTTCATGACATTACTCACATTACAGCTCATTGTTGAGTGTTTGCCCTGTTTTGTCGGGGAAATAGTGTCTGAGAGACAGTGAGTAAGCGTCCGCCCTACCCCTGTATACCAGAACAACCTTGTAATAATGATTTGTAAGTGAAGGGAATCTGTTATGAGCCTTTCTAACCCTCCCGGGGGCCTACAAGAAAAAAATTCAACAACACAAGAAACATGTTTTTTTTTCCACCTCAGACCCACCCAGACATCCCGGCCTCGGGTCACGAGAAGTTTTGGTGCCCCCCCCCCCCCCCGATCTGAGCGAATATTTTGAGGTTTTTCATGTACTGATGACTGTCTACCTTTTGACCGACACAGATATTAGGACACCCAATCAACAAATTTACAGCCTAACTCACCCCCTGGACCTAACCCTCTACGACTTTCAGGCCACCTTTAGACATATTTCAGACCAACTTTGAGGAAGAGTGCCCACCCTCACCCTCACCCCCACCCACCCACACCCCCCCCCCCCCCCCCCCCCCGTGCATAGTGTGCATTGTATATAACACTGACTGGTATCAACAACAGTGTTTAGAAAATGGTTAAAAGCTGGTGTAATGGTATTTCCCAACTACTCAGGATGTTGTCGATATGAAGAAACCAGTAGACACTGACATCTGAACTACTGTAGAACAAAGGGAATTACTTTAATTCTGGTGGACATATCATTAGTGACAGAGAGCATGTTCAGGATAAGCACATTTTGGTGTGGATTGAAATAATTCGAAAGCAATCAATTATCTGTAAACCCACTTTATGGACCCAACTTATATGAATATGTAAATGTCTCCCTAATAAATATGCAATTAATGTCTACCTAATGGTCATATTGCAGTAAAAAACATCAGGGCGACGCCATTAAGGAGACATGGGCGATATATTTTGCACAAATACTTTTTTCACCATGAATATTGGAGTATAGGACATTAATTTATTAAATTAATTCCAACATCAGACAAAAGATTCTCTGTGAAGCCCAGGAAAAAATAGGATTGGATAAACCGTGAGTAACCGGATGGCAGGGAGGGCAGGGGGGGCAGGTGGCATGCCAGCCATTACAATATATATATTATTTTTTTCTTTTTTTTCTTTCCCGAATATAATTCACCTAATGACTATTAACTGCGAGTTGTCCTGCTTCCGTCTTCTGTCCGTCTGTCTGTCCGTCCACAATTACCACCTGTCAGGGAGTAGAGAGGGAGGGATGGTATGCCATCCATTGTAATGTATATATTTTGTGAAGAAAATTCTCCATGTGTATGGTTCATCTAATAACTGTTGGCTAGCAAGCCAAACGCTGTTCATTACGGGAATACCGAGCTAATTGACCCTTTCTCTAACACGATTTCACACAAACCGATAATAGACCACAAAGCAAAAAAATGACATAACCCTTTTTGGGAGCCTAATGGCACAAAAGGGGTGCATATTTTGAGGGGCCCGCAGAGCACCACTATGTTTCCCAATGCACCATCTATAAATTTGGAGAATATCAAGCAGATTGCCACATTCTCTAACGAACAGCGAAAAAAAACTGATAATAGCCCAAGTAACAAAGCCATTTCCATTCCTTTTGGGATGCCCTGTGGACCCGAAAGGGCGCACAATTTGGGGGGCCCGCACAGTACCACTGTGCTTAGCAAGAAACCTGTTGTCTATTAAGGGAATATCGAGCTAATTGACCCTTTCTCTAACAAGATTTTAGACAAACCGATAATAGATTGTCAATCCAAAAATCACAGAATCCCTCTTGGGAGCTTTATGGCACAAAATGGGTACATATTTCGGGGGGCCCGCAAAGCACCAACATGCTTGCCAAGGACCTATCTATAAATCTGGAGAACACCAAGCAGATTGCACCCTTTGCTAACAATTAATCAGAAAAACTGATAATAGCCCATATAACAAAAAAATTTCCCTTCCTTTTTTGGGTTGCTTTGTGGACCCAGAAGGGTTCAAAATTTGGGGGGCCCGCACAGAATCACTGTGGTTAGGAAGACGCCTACTGCTTATTTCTGGAATACCGAGCTAATTGACCCTTTCTCTAACAAGATTTCACAAAAATAGATAATAGACTATAAAGCATAAAACTACAGAACCCTTATTGGGAGCTTTATGGAACAAAAGTGGTGCATACTTTGGAAGGCCCGCAGAGCACCACTATGTTTGCCATGGCATCTTCAATACATTTGGAGAATACCAAGCAGATTGCCCCATTCGCTAAAGAACAGCGAGAAAAACTGATATTAGCTCATATAACAAAAACACTTCCCTTCCTTTTTTGGGTCGCTGTGTGGACCCAGAAGGGCGCAAAATTTGGGGGGCCCGCACAGAACCACTGTGGTTGGCAAGACAGCTACTGTTTTTTTCTGGAATACCGAGCTAATTGACCCCTTCATTAACAATATTTCACACAAACTGATAAGAGACTATAAAGCATAAACCTACAGAACCCTTTTTGGGAGCCTTATGGAACAAAAGTGGTGCATATTTTTGGGGGCCCTCAGAGCACCACTATGCTTCCCAATGTATCTTCTGTAAATCTGGAGAATACCAAGCAGTTTGCCCAATTCACTAACGAACAGCGAGAGAAACTGATAAAAGCCCACATAACAAAAAACATTTGCCTTCCTTTTTTGGGTCGCTTTGTGTCCCCATAAGGGTGCAAAATTTGGGGGGCCCACACAGACCCACTGTGGTTAGTAAGACACCTACTGTTTATGTTTGGAATACCGAGATAATTGGCCCTTTCGTTAACAAGATTTCACACAAACCGATAATAGACTATAAAGCATAAAACTACAGAACCCTTTTGGGAGCCTTATGGAACAAAAGTGGTGCATATATTGTGGGACCCGCACAGCACCAGTCTGCTTCTCAAGGCATCTTCTGTAAATTTGGAGAATACCAAGCAGTTTGCCCAATTCACTAACGAACAGCGAGAGAAACTGATAAAAGCCCACATAACAAAAAACATTTGCCTTCCTTTTTTGGGTCGCGTGGTGTCCCCATAAGGGTGCAAACTTTGGGGGGCCCACACAGAACCACTGTGGTTAGTAAGACACCTACTGTTTATTTCTGGAATACCGAGCTAATTGGCTCTTTCCTTAACAAGATTTCACACAAACCGATAATAGACTATAAAGCATAAAACTACAGAACCCTTTTTGGGAGCCTTATGGAACAAAAGTGGTGCATATTTTGGAGGGCCCGAGGGGCGGGCCTATGCTTCCCAAGGCACCTTCTGTAATTTGGAAAATAGCAAGCAGATTGCCCAATTCATTAATGAACAGCGAGAAAAACTGATAAAAGCCCACATAACAAAAACATTTCTCTTCCCTTTTTGGATGGCTTTTTGTGCCCAGAAGGGTGCAAAATTTGCGGGGCCCGCAAAGAACCACTGTGGTTAGCAAGACACCTACTGTTTATTTCTAGAATACCGAACTAATTGACCCTTTCATTGACAAGATTTCACAAAAACCGATAATAGACTATGGGGCATAAAACTACAAAACCCTTTTTCGGAGCCTTATGGAACAAAAATGGTGCATATTTTGGGGGGCCCGCAGAGCACCACTATGCTTGCCAAGGCATCTTCTGTACATTTGGAGAATACCAAGCAGATTGCCCCATTCGCGAAAGAACAGCGAGAAAAATTGATAATAGCCCATTTTAGAAAAAGACTTCCCTTCCTTTTTTGGGTCGCTTTGGGGACCCAGAAGGGTGAAAAATTTGGGGGGCCCGCATAGAACCACTGTGGTCAACAAGAAACCTACTGTTTATTTCTGGAATACCGAACTAATTGACCCTTTCATTGACAAGATTTCACACAAACCGATAATAGACTATAGAGCATAAAACTACAAAATCCTTTTTCGGAGCCTTATGGAACAAAAGTGGTGCATATTTTGGGGGGCCCGCAGAGCACCACTATACTTGCCAAGACATCTCCTATAGATTTGGAGAATACCAAGCAGATTGCCCCATTCGCGAAAGAACAGCGAGAAAAATTGATAATAGCCCATATAAGAAAAACATTTCCCATCCTTTTTTGGGTCGCTTTGGAGACCCAGACGGTGAAAACTTTGGGGGGCCCGCACTGAACCACTGTGGTCAGCAAGACACCTACTGTTTATTTCTGCAATACAGAGGTAATTGGACCTTTCATTAACAAGATTTCACACAAACCGATAATAGATTATAAAGCATAAAACTACATAAAACTTTTTGGGAGCCTTATGGAACAGAAGTGGTGCATATTTTGGGGGGCCCGCAGAGCACCACTATGCTTCCCCAGGCACCTTCTGTAAATTTGGAAAATACCGAGCAGATTGCCCCATTCGCGAAAGAACAGCGAGAAAAATTGATAATAGCCTATATAAGAAAAACATTTCCCTTCCTTTTTTTGGTCGCTTTGGGGACCCAGAAGGGTGAAAAATTTTGGGGGGCGGGGGGGGCCTCACAGAACCACTGTGGTCAGCAAAACACCTACTGTTTATGTCTGGAATACCGAGCTAATTGGCCCTTTCGTTAACAAGATTTCACACAAACCGATAATAGACTACAAAGCATAAAACTACAGAACCCTTTTTGGGAACCTTATGGAACAAAAGTGGTGCATATTTTGGAGGGCCCGCAGAGCAGCCCCCTGCTTCCCATGGCATCTTCTGTAAATTTGGAGAATACCAAGCAGTTTGCCCAATTCACTAACGAACAGCGAGAAAAACTGATAAAAGCCCACATAACAAAAACATTTCCCTTCCTTTTTTGGGTCGCTTTGTGACCCCAGAAGGGTGCAAAATTTGGGGAGCCCGCACAGCACCACTGTGGTTAGCAAGACACCTACTGTTTATTTCTGGAATACCGAGCTAATTGGCCCTTTCATTAACAAGATTTCACAAAAACCGATAATAGACTATGGGGCATAAAACTACAAAACCATTTTTCGGAGCCTTATGGAACAAAAGTGGCGCATATTTTGGAGGGCCCGCAGAGCACCAATCTGCTTCCCAAGGCATCTTCTATAAATTTGGAGAATACCAAGCAGATTGCCCCGTCCACTAACGAACAGCAAGAAAAACTGATAAAAGCCCACATAACAAAAACATTTCCCTTCCTTTTTTGGGTCGCTTTGTGGACCCAGAAGGGTGCAAAATTTGGGGGGCCCGCACTGAACCACTGTGGTCAGCAAGACACCTACTGTTTATGTCTGGAATACCGAGCTAATTGGACCTTTCGTTAACACGAATTCACACAAACCGACAATAGACTATAAAGCTTAAAACTACATACCCCTTTTTAGGAGCCTTATGGAACAAAAGTGGTGCATATATTTCGGAGCCCACAGAGCACCACTCTGCTTCCCAGGGCATCTTCTGTAAATTTGGAGAATACCAAGCAGATTGCCCCATTCGCGAAAGAACAGTGAGAAAATTTGATAATAGCCCATTTTAGAAAAACATTTCCCTTCCTTTTTTGGGTCGCTTTGGGGACCCAGAAGGGTGCAAAATTTGGGGGGCACGCACAGAACCACTGTGGTCGGCAAGACACCTACTGTTTATTTCTGGAATAGCGAGCTAATTGGCCCTTTCGTTAACAAGATTTCACACAAACCGATAATAGACTATAAAGCATAAAACTACATAACCCTTTTTGGGGTCTTATGGAACGAAAGTGGTGCATATTTTGGAGGGCCCGCAGAGCACCACTATGCTTCCCAAGGCACCTTCTGTAAATTTGGAAAATACCAAGCGGATTGCCCAATTTACTAACGAACAGCGAGCAAAACTGATAAAAGCCCACATAACAAAAACATTCCCCTTCCCTTTTTTGGGTGGCTTTGTGTGCCCAGAAGGATGCAAAATTTGCGGGGCCCACATAGAACCACTGTGGCTAGCAAGACACCTACTGTTTATTTCTGGAATACCGAACTAATTGACCCTTTCATTAACAAGATTTCACACAAACCGATAATAGACTATAGAGCACAAAACTACAAAACCCTTTTTCGGAGCCTTATGGAACAAAAGTGGTGCATATTTTGGGGAGCCCGCAGAGCACCACTATACTTGCCGAGACATCTTCTATAGATTTGGAGAATACCAAGCAGATTGCCCCATTCGCGAAAGAACAGCGAGAAAAATTGATAATAGCCCATATAAGAAAAACATTTTCCTTCCTTTTTTGGGTCGCTTTGGGGACCCAGAAAGGTAAAATTAGGGGGGCCCACATAGAACCACTGTGGCTAGCAAGACACCTACTGTTTATTTCTGGAATACCGAACTAATTGACCCTTTCATTAACAAGATTTCACACAAACCGATAATAGACTATAGAGCATAAAACTACAAAATCCTTTTTCGGAGCCTTATGGAACAAAAGTGGTGCATATTTTGGGGGGCCCGCAGAGCACCACTATACTTGCCAAGACATCTCCTATAGATTTGGAGAATACCAAGCAGATTGCCCCATTCGCGAAAGAACAGCGAGAAAAATTGATAATAGCCCATATAAGAAAAACATTTCCCATCCTTTTTTGGGTCGCTTTGGAGACCCAGACGGTGAAAACTTTGGGGGACCCGCACTGAACCACTGTGGTCAGCAAGACACCTACTGTTTATTTCTGCAATACAGAGGTAATTGGACCTTTCTTTAACAAGATTTCACACAAACCGATAATAGATTATAAAGCATAAAACTACATAAAACTTTTTGGGAGCCTTATGGAACAGAAGTGGTGCATATTTTGGGGGGCCCGCAGAGCACCACTATGCTTCCCCAGGCACCTTCTGTAAATTTGGAAAATACCGAGCAGATTGCCCCATTCGCGAAAGAACAGCGAGAAAAATTGATAATAGCCTATATAAGAAAAACATTTCCCTTCCTTTTTTTGGTCGCTTTGGGGACCCAGAAGGGTGAAAAATTTTGGGGGGGGGGGGGCCTCACAGAACCACTGTGGTCAGCAAAACACCTACTGTTTATGTCTGGAATACCGAGCTAATTGGCCCTTTCGTTAACAAGATTTCACACAAACCGATAATAGACTACAAAGCATAAAACTACAGAACCCTTTTTGGGAACCTTATGGAACAAAAGTGGTGCATATTTTGGAGGGCCCGCAGAGCAGCCCCCTGCTTCCCATGGCATCTTCTGTAAATTTGGAGAATACCAAGCAGTTTGCCCAATTCACTAACGAACAGCGAGAAAAACTGATAAAAGCCCACATAACAAAAACATTTCCCTTCCTTTTTTGGGTCGCTTTGTGACCCCAGAAGGGTGCAAAATTTGGGGAGCCCGCACAGCACCACTGTGGTTAGCAAGACACCTACTGTTTATTTCTGGAATACCGAGCTAATTGGCCCTTTCATTAACAAGATTTCACAAAAACCGATAATAGACTATGGGGCATAAAACTACAAAACCATTTTTCGGAGCCTTATGGAACAAAAGTGGTGCATATTTTGGAGGGCCCGCAGAGCACCAATCTGCTTCCCAAGGCATCTTCTATAAATTTGGAGAATACCAAGCAGATTGCCCCGTCCACTAACGAACAGCAAGAAAAACTGATGAAAGCCCACATAACAAAAACATTTCCCTTCCTTTTTTGGGTCGCTTTGTGGACCCAGAAGGGTGCAAAATTTGGGGGGCCCGCACTGAACCACTGTGGTCAGCAAGACACCTACTGTTTATGTCTGGAATACCGAGCTAATTGGACCTTTCGTTAACACGAATTCACACAAACCGACAATAGACTATAAAGCTTAAAACTACATAACCCTTTTTAGGAGCCTTATGGAACAAAAGTGGTGCATATATTTCGGAGCCCGCAGAGCACCACTCTGCTTCCCAGGGCATCTTCTGTAAATTTGGAGAATACCAAGCAGATTGCCCCATTCGCGAAAGAACAGTGAGAAAATTTGATAATAGCCCATTTTAGAAAAACATTTCCCTTCCTTTTTTGGGTCGCTTTGGGGACCCAGAAGGGTGCAAAATTTGGGGGGCACGCACAGAACCACTGTGGTCGGCAAGACACCTACTGTTTATTTCTGGAATAGCGAGCTAATTGGCCCTTTCGTTAACAAGATTTCACACAAACCGATAATAGACTATAAAGCATAAAACTACATAACCCTTTTTGGGGTCTTATGGAACGAAAGTGGTGCATATTTTGGAGGGCCCGCAGAGCACCACTATGCTTCCCAAGGCACCTTCTGTAAATTTGGAAAATACCAAGCGGATTGCCCAATTTACTAACGAACAGCGAGCAAAACTGATAAAAGCCCACATAACAAAAACATTCCCCTTCCCTTTTTTGGGTGGCTTTGTGTGCCCAGAAGGATGCAAAATTTGCGGGGCCCACATAGAACCACTGTGGCTAGCAAGACACCTACTGTTTATTTCTGGAATACCGAACTAATTGACCCTTTCATTAACAAGATTTCACACAAACCGATAATAGACTATAGAGCACAAAACTACAAAACCCTTTTTCGGAGCCTTATGGAACAAAAGTGGTGCATATTTTGGGGAGCCCGCAGAGCACCACTATACTTGCCGAGACATCTTCTATAGATTTGGAGAATACCAAGCAGATTGCCCCATTCGCGAAAGAACAGCGAGAAAAATTGATAATAGCCCATATAAGAAAAACATTTCCCTTCCTTTTTTGGGTCGCTTTGGGGACCCAGAAAGGTGAAATTAGGGGGGGCCGCACAGAACCACTGTGGTCAGCAGGACGCCTACTGTTTATTTCTGGAATACCGAGCTAATTGGCCCTTTCGTTAACAAGATTTCTCACAAACCGATAATAGACTATAAATCATGAAACTACAGAACCCTTTTTGGGAGCCTTATGAAACAAAAAGTGGTGCATATTTTGGGGGCCCGCAGAGCACCGCTATGCTTCCCAAGGCATCTTCTATGAATTTGGAGAATACCAAGTAGATTGGCCCATTCGCTAACGAACAGCGAGAAAAACTGATAATAGCCTATATAAGAAAAACATTTCCCTTCCTTTTTGGGTTGCTTTGTGGACCCAGATAGGTGCACCTATTTTTTTTTTGGGGGGGGGAGGTGGGGAGGTGGCCTCCACAGAACCACTGTGGTTAGCAAGACTCCCAATGTTTATTTCTGGAATACCGAGCTAATTGGCCCTTTATCTAAGAAGTTTTCACACAAACCGATAATCGACGGTACTTCAAAAAATGACAGAATCCTTTTTGAGAGCCTCATGGCACAAAAAGGGGTGCATATTTTGTTGAGCCTCACAAAGCACCACAATGCTTCGCAGGGCACCATCTGTAAACTGCGCAATACGGAGCAGATTGCACCTTTCTTTTAAGAAACACTCGGAAAATTTTGGTCCCATTTTTGGGAGCTTTGTGGAAACAAAAGAATGCAAAATTTGTGGTGCCTGTTCTACCCCATTTTGGTTAGCAAGACGCCCTCTATTCATTTTTGGAACACAGAATCAATTGGCCCCTTTCTCTAGTAAGTAGTCTCAGAAACCGCTATTAGGCCTTGTTGCAATAAAGTGCACGTACCCTTTTTGGAAGCTTTGTGGCATTAAATGTATGTATATTTTAGAAGCCAGCACAGCACTACTTTGTGTAGAATTTAGAAAAAACACGCTCCACAAGTTTTGGTAATACCGAGCTGATTGACCGCTTCTATAACATGTTGTCGGAGAAATCGATAATAGAACCTACCATAGAAAAGTACCCATTTTAGGATCTTTGTACGTCCCAAAATGGTGCATATTTGGGGGGTACGCAAGTCTGATGGCCCCACTCTTTGAGTAAAGTATATTGTTTTAGTATCACGGGATGATGGCATTTATCACACAAAAAGAGATCCTCTTTAGCAAACTTGTATTTGTGTACCGTGTTTTGGTTTTTTTTTTTTGTTTTGGTTTTTTTTTTGGGGGGGGGGGGCTTAGTAGCACCTAAATTGTGCATACGTTTTTCTTTTCATTCTTTTTCTCCGATGGGTGGGGGCGCAGTTCACAACACGGTTTAGCCGTTTAGCAAGTTATGCTGTAGTGTGTACATTTTGAGAAGCTCAGCTATCCTTTATACATCTTGGGTATCTGAAACGATAGCTCTTGTCTCCGATAAGCAGTTAGGGAAATGGTAAAGATCCCAAAATGCAAAAACAGATTTTCAAGTGCTCTCTTTTTCATTTTTAATTTGGGTTCAAACAAAATTTCGAAAGCCAGAGTCACCTCGTGTTGGGCAGTTCTAACAATCGGGATTAAGTGCCTTGCCCGTGAACATAACGCAATTATTACTGGTGAGGATAGAACAGTACACCTTTTGGGGAATACCAAACCTATTCATCGGTTCGAAGTAGAAAGTCGTAATCACCGAGTCGCTGATTTCAACCGTTTTGTACACAGATGTTTTGTACATAGAAGGTACAAATGTATTATAATCAGAATGTGTGATAGTCGTATTTTGGGTGTTCCATAGCACCACAATATCCCCTACAAGTTATCACCGGATCCTTCCTTACCTAATAAGATACAAAGCATTCATTTCAATCATTTTGCATCCGTAGAGCTGGTTAATGATTACATCTTTTGATTGCCCAAACGAAGTCAAAGGAATTTCAGTAAATGTCCAAATGGAACCTCTTTGCGAACACATCCTTGAACAAAGATAATAAAACAACCCACCGAAAGACACGATTTTTGTTCTTTTCATGAATTATCGACTTTCTTTATTGTAAAAATTGAAAACATATTTTCTGATAACAAGTTGAAACATAGTAATGCTGATGCTTATTAATTTGAGTTCCGGCCTAAATGTGTGCGGATAGCAATGCGAACCGTGCGAATAGTTCGCAATACAATTTCTTTTTTCTCAACTTCAAAGTCCAACTGTGAAACAGTCAAAATGATAAGGCGCAAGTTTATATTTCTTGGAGGTACACACATACAGGTTTCAAAGTTCACGTCGCGAATAGAACCAGGCATGTCAGTCGGTATTCAAACCGGTACCGGTACCGTCAGTTCCCTCATGCTCAAACCGGTGCCGGTACTGAATATTTATCCCGCCGGTACCGGGAGAAAATTATTTTACGGTGGAAATTCCTGATCATCGTGTATGGCACACTTGCACAACATACTTTCAACTTATTCGTGAGTGAATTCTCAAAACTCTAAAGGTGCATGTTTGTCAGCACCACGACCTCTATAAGGCCGACAATTTTGACTTTTCAAACGTCGCATGAGACACAATGCAAGCACCGTTATCGGCTACTTCAAAGAAATTTTTCTGTGGCGACATCAAATTA